>CM060919.1:441929959-444859959 GCA_030737875.1 Allium sativum
AAATATAAATAGCAAGGATTTTTATAATAAAAATAGCATGGTTTTAAAAATATAAAAATATAATTTTTATATAAATATACCATAGTATAAAAATATGATTTATATATTGGACGGTTTAACAATATGATTTTTAAAATATATACATCATTATAAAAATATGATTTTTATTATACAAATAGCATGGATTTTTAACATATAAATAACAAGGATTTTTAAAATAAAAATAGCATAGTTTTAAAAATATAAAAATATGTTTTTTATGTACATATACCATAGTATAAAAATATGATTTTATATATATATAGGACAGTTTAAAAATATGATTTTTAAAATACATACATCATTGTAAAGATATGATTTTTATATAAATAGCTTCGTAGTAAAAATGTGATTTTTAAAATATAACCATCTTTTAAAAATATGATTTTTATATAGACAACATTGAAATAAAAATGTGATTTTTTATTTATAAATATCATTGTTTAAAAATGTGATTTTTAATATAAACCACGTGAAACAGATTGCAAAAGAACCGACTGGAAGCAAAACCGAATCCAAACTGTCCTATAAAGAATGACGAAGTGGAAACCAAAGGTGGGAACTCCTTCTGCCTTAAACTATTTTACAGCTAAATATATTCTAGGTTGCGGATGGGGCTTAGTAGCTCCTAACACTATTTATTGTACAAACCATGAATGTTTGTTTGGATTGATTGTGCTTGTGAAATTACCTGTATTATGGCTGTAAATATTCATGTGTCGAATAAAATGTGTAATCATTAAAAATAAGTTGTATGTAAATCGAGTATTGGGATGATATTTGACATTAACTAATCCCAATAATAAGTTGTATGTCAATCGATTGGTTGATAGATTGTTGTAAACGTTAATTATTTATATTTAATACTTATGTAGTTGTGTAACGCACTCTGGATGATGGATGATTGTTTATAATTATTGTTATATACACGTGATGTATGAAATCCATATAAATAACATTATATGGTAATTGACTATGTCTGATTCCAATTTTAAGTAACGAATATTTTAAAATAATATTCAGTAAAGGATAAAAATGTGAATTTGATGTCCGATTTTGGATGGACACGAAAATATTGGAATGTGTGAAGCCGTATTGATTAGATATGCGCTAGTTTGACGCGAATGATATTTGTATCGATTTTATTCATTTTTATAATGAATATCGAAAAGGAAATGATTTCAAAACTAGATATTTTGAAAATATTATCGTTTAAATATTTTAATGATAAGGGGTATTCAATTTTGATTTAAAATTGAAGTTGAAAGTAGGAATCGTTTTAACACGAATTTATAAACGATTTATAAAATACATTTTAAATGGATATTGACGAAATATATATAGTATATATTATATATATTTAATGGCCTAAATAGAATGGCCCGCGCAGCGACCCTTCATGAATTTCGACCACTAACTTTGAATTGACATTACGGGAGATCTGACCGTCGGATTCTCCAAAAACCGGAATCATTGGGTTCGTATCAGAAAGAGCTTTCCAATGAATATAACAGATTTGAAATCTAATGGTTGGATTTGGAGATATGTCCAAATCAAATTTGGAAAAGGTCGTTATGGATGCAGTTCGGTGGCCGTTATTGGAAACTGACTGTACGTGAAACACCCCACCTCCGTTAGGGTCACTCTCAAAGGGAATGCCCTAATTTTGGTGGAGGTTTATAAGTATAAGTCACAGATATACAAGACAGATATAAGAACACATATTTGTAAACAGCGGAAAAACAAGAACTTTTATTTCATAAAAGCAAATACGTGTTACAACAACATCACCATAATTGTCTTACATCCTTTCCAAAAACATAACATAATACTTTCATAATCTGTCTTGATTACATTATTTAAAGAAGCATAAATAATACATAGATAAACTGCAAAAGCCCCATAGAGTTTGTCCAAAGCCATAGTTTCAAAACGGAAAGTTCCAAGCAATACATTTCTCTCCTTCAAGCTGGATGTTAAGGTTGGTCAAGCTGCTGTGTTCCCTCCCTGTGGACCTGGGGGGGAAACGGAAGAAAAGAAGACGAAAGAAAAGTAGAGTCAGACATAAAGCCTGAGTAAGTCTAGTACTATTATGTCTATGAATAAAGAACTGGGTATGATAAGTATAAACAAGAAGTGGGAAAGCACTATAAACTTGGTTAAGTTGTCTAGGGTCGAATATGCTATCGTACCCCATGTTAATCTCTGAACCCATATAAACTAGTTTCCAACTGGCACCCCATAGTCAGGGTGATGTGATCCATTCTATGATGATCGGCTCCTACTCGCATAGTTACTTGTGTCTTACGGCCCCCGATGTTGTAGTTACCTATGCTGGTCCCACCATGGGGTGTATCAAGTCCCATGGTGGCGGCCCGACACAATCCTAGAGTGCACAGGTATGCTACTGGTGTCCAGTGCCTTATTTTTCTGCGCCGGAGTGTGTGCACGCCCGCACCCCGTTAGAACCTACACTGCTACACCACCGCCGTCGATTTGACCTCTTACAATCAGCCCAGTAATCGTGCCCCACCCTGCCTAGTTTCAGGGTATCCTGATACACCTTCTAGGGTTACTGCTGAAAAGGGTCCCCCGTTACTAGGTTTTCTATCTCTAGCCAACATGCTAAGTTGGTTAAGTGTTTCCTAACCTAACCCCCACCAATCCGTTTAGTTTAGCATGTTCCATTTTGATTAAGTCTTTAGTTTACTTAATCCTAACAATCCTGACTCAGCCTCAATTGTCTTATTAAGGCCCTGACCTCTCACATTAGACAGGTATTGTTGTGGCTGCCTGTTGCCGGTTGGTTCCGGGCAGTCTTACGCCACAACTCAGTCTAACCTCGGGTCCTTATTGGGCTCCATGTTTAACCTCCCACATTGGATAGGTATTGTTGTGACTACTGGACAGCCGGGCGGTTCCGGGCAGGTTTACATCACAACTCAATCCAACCTCGGGTTAAACACATCGTATGTTCTACATTTACATATTTTGTCTTTCTTCTTTATTTTCTTATATGTAAATATTTGCGGCCCATTATTAAGTTAATGGTGTAAAGGTTACACCAATCATAGGCCCAACCCATACTTGAACTTGGGCCCTTCTATTTTATATTTTCATTCATTAGTAATTTTAACCCAACGTTATTTTCCCCCGTTTAACACGTCCGTTTATTATGTATATGTTGGGCTTAGCCTTTTAAAGCCCAACTTAGCCATGCGAAAAGGGGAGGCTTAAAGCGAGATTACATACACAAAAAGGGGAAGGTGAGCGCATGAACTTGCAATATGACGTTGGAAATACAAAATAGAAACTGGTGTACTTGCATAGTGGTAACATATACTTTGGTCATAGAGCATAAGTGACATGAATCAAACCATGTAAACTTGTAGTTGAGATAAGAATCTAAATTGGGTATCATTATTGACACATAGTCATAACTACAACATGAACCTATATTTTTATTTAGGCATAATGTCAAACATAAGCATGTCATGTTCATAAGGTTTCTACAAGTTTACAAAGGGGATTACTTTTGCTACTAATACAAAAGCATAGTTCAACTTAATCATGATTTAAGTCTAATCACATAACGATGGTACAAATATACTTATGCATGAATATTCCTAAACATGGTGTTTACTTTATTCAAGCAAACTTGCAAGAAGGGATTTTTGAGTCTAACCTAGCCATGTCTCACATATGTCATCATATAATTCTTGTTAACAATATAGAACTAACATGGTTTTCAATTATGTAAAATATCAATCATAGCCTAGTCATATTCATAAGTTTGCAAATAGGTTTTCTAGTACAAAAGCATGGCTTAATACATCGGTCATGATGCCAAATTTTCACATAATTTCATATGGATTATGATAACCCAAACTTATTCCAACTTCTTCACAAAAATGATGTTTGTATAAAAATACACATTATGATGGCATAGTAACAAAATCCCAAACTTGCATGAATTTCAATTAATCAACTACATACATGTAGCTCCAACATAAATTACATATTTTGCGAATATCCAAACGTCATACTTGCATAAAACTACCGCATGTAGTTTTTCATAATGAATAACATAATTCAAGGACATCCAAACGTATACAATATTCCAACGCACAAGTATGAATTATTTTATCGCCACAAATCAAGTATACATATCAACACAATTATTTGTTCATACCAAAATAATACTCTACTTACAATGGTGAGGCGAATTCTCAAATTTAGGGATAAGAAGATGCGGTTTGATTTGATTGAGTTGCTTTATGCCTTAGAATTTGCCTCCTAATCCTCTCTCCAATTTGGTGGCTACCCCTAGTCGTTCCTCAGCAACATGGCGGCTTTGTTCTTATTTTTGAATGAATAGATTAGGGTTAGTCTAGGGTTGTTTTTATAGAGGTAATGAACTGATTAGGACCGTTGATGTTGCTTGGTTAGATCGTAGCCTTTCATCCTAAGGAGAGACCAATTAGAGCTTGCCACCTAGCCCTAATGACAAAGCAGACCACAGAAAATCGGCCAACATAGAATAGGCCAGCCAGGTTGGACTGGGTTCGACCTGGCTCTGGACCAGGTCGACACCCCTGTCGACAGCCCTGTCGACCTGGTTAGACCAGGTCGACAGCCCAGTCGACCTGGGTGCGTCAGGCGGGCCTTTTCCCGCCCTGGCCCATTGGGCCCCACTTTGGAATTTAAACTTGATTTTATTCTGTTTGAATTTTAAATTTAATTCAGAAACTTCCGAAGGCCATATCTTCTTCATACGGACTCCGTTTTTCGAAAACTCGGACTCTATTTCGCGTATTTTTCCGAGACGAACGCAATGGCGTATCCCGTTTCCCTTAGTTCTTTAATTTCAAATTAATTATCCTTTGATTTGTGAATTTCACAGTTATAGAATTCTCGGGGTGTTACAGTACGGGCCTTGATAAAATTATTAAAAATATTTATAATTTGTGTAAAATCATAATAAATGATTTGGAAAGAATTTGGATGAAAAATTCCATGTTTGTGAAGATAAAAATATATTTTTATCAAAAGGAACTAGTTATTAACTAGATTTGAAATCCAATAATTTTTAAATAAATAAATTAGATTTATAAAGGGTTTTAATGAAACCAAGTTTCCAATATATAAATTGGAATGGATTTGAATAGAAATAATCTTCGGAATATTTGATATTGGATTCCGTGGTTATATTGTTATTGTTATGGGGATTTAGAAGATACAGATATCGTTATTATCAATAATATATCCGTTAGTCTCAGAATTTGATATTGAATATAAGCCGATATAATTTCTATTCAGAGCTTTATATTTAATATTAAATTGGATTTTGGGTTTGTCATGAATGATGTCTTCCGTAACACTGTTCTTAAAACCTGTGGTAAGAGAATAAATCTTTTAATTAAAATTATTAGAGTTTCCAATTATGTTTAGTAATTGGAATAAAATGGAATGTGAATTGGGCATATTGTGAACTGTGTTTTTAACAACATTCGTTCTTTAACCCGATTAACAATGAAATGTGATTTGAAATATATAATTCTTTATTTAAGATTTAATGGAAATTTTCCTATTTAATATATTAAATTGGAATTCGATTTGGTAATAATCGAAGTGAGCTTCTGTGGAGGAAGACTGTTACTATATATGGAATTTAAAAGGCTTTGCCGTTATTCCATTTATATAATTAGTCGGATACGGAAATTGACATCGATTATATAATGATCTATTTTCCGTGAAGATTCCATAATTAGTGGAATGTGATTTTGGGTTTATCGTGAACTGTGTTTTAAACGATATTAGTTCTTTAACCCATTTAATGACAGGATTACATGTCTAACATTGTATTTCGAACCGTATTGTTGATCTATGTTAAATATATATCGGTTTGGTGGCGGAAAATTTATTTTCTTGCTTAACACCCTTCTTTGAGACGTACGAGCTAAGAGGTTATATATCGGTAGAAGTCAATGGTATGGTGTAGATTGTCGATGCGACATGTTTGATTTCCCAAAGTTAAATAATCATTAATAATGATTTTTGGGAAGATTAAAACTAAGTGGAGTTTTAATGAATCTTTAATTAGATTGAAATGTGAATGTGATAATTTAAATTATCAAATTTGGGAAATGATTGAGAATGGAGTACCACCAGTTTTACTCCTGGCGATAGTTAAATCTTTAATTAGATTTGAACGTGAAATGGTAATTAAATTTACCGATAATACCATGTGTGTTAGATATGGATTATTATCGGTTTTGCTCCATGAGATGAATAGGTTGGGATTAGGAAATTAAACAAATGATTACTTCGGTAAGGCTCGATAATCCCGACTAGTTGATAAACCTTAATTTGGTTTAAAGTTGATAAGATTATAGTATAAATTTAAAAGAATTTATATTTGATAAAATTAATGGGAACCTTTCCCAAAATATATGAATATTTGAATAAAAGAATATTCAGAATTGGAATGAGGCATATGTTGTGTTTTTATAGCACTTAATTATAAGATACATGAATTATTCGGAAAGGTCGGGTTTATACCCATTCTGAATAATTGATACGACGATAAGTTGACAATGAAGACGGTGGTTGAAGACCGGAGATCTTCACATCGTATGGCTGATTACTGATGTCTTGATTGGGTTGTGCACCCAAGACAAGGTAATAAGTGGTGATCGTCCAGACATACTTGGAGATCGACCGGATATGCGAGGACCTCTCTCTTGTATTGGACATATAGGACGAGGAATAAGGTGCCTTCGGTTTCGTTTAGATCCAGAATGGACTTGCAAATGGATGGTGTGTCTGAAATTGATTCCTTTATATTGTATTCGTTGATCTCTGCTAAATATATATCTTTTTGGTGGTAGAGAATTTATTCTTTTGCATAACACCCTTCTTTGAGACGTACGAGCTTAGAGGTTATACATTGGTGGAAATCAGTGGTATGGTATGGAATGACAGTGTGGCATGCTGAGATGCAAATGATCAAGGATTTTGTTGAAAAGCAGAGTCTTGTGGTTGATGATCAAAGCACAACTTTAATTAGCATAGCTTTGTGTAGCATTAATTCGCGAGCTTCGCACCCCGGTATGAACCAGAATCGAGATGAGGACTTCAGAGAAATGGACATATGTTAGTTTCTAGCTAGGAGTAACGTCATGGTATGGAGCCCAGACTGTTTACTCATGTGGATGTTGCTTATTATTACTTGATGGGAAGTGGTGCACCTTGGATATAACGGTCAGTACGGGGCCTATGGATGTTATGGTCGATATTACTAACCAGATTTTATGCCCCGTAGGGCAGGCAAACATATATTTTATGGTATTGCCAATCATCGACAGATAACCGGACCTGTCGCTAACCGTAGGTGCAGTTGCTGCTATATCCTGAGGCTCGGGCTAGAGAGTCTCGAATCGGTAAGGACGGTCGCTTGCCTTGGTTCATAGATGGAAATCTAATTTCCAATATGTGATTTCATGATTTTAGTTGTAAATATATATATATATGGCGATGTAATATAATGGCACTTACGCCGCCTATGATTGATACATTTATATTTGTAGTTTAATTCTTCACTTATAGTAATAGTAAAACATGAAATTTCGCATATCAAGCATATTTGGCTAGTATAAGGGAAAACTCTATCCTCGACTGTGTTCATTGTGTGATGGGATCTGAGTCTTATAATAGCTTCTTTTTTATTTTTAGCATTGCGCTGTATGTTTTATGCACTAGTGTTCTTGGGGTAAATCCCGTTTCGTGTTATATGGCGTGGTCCCTTGATTTATCTAACTTTAAAATCAAGTTAATAACTGTTTTAGTTCTCACACCAGTCCTATGACTGACCTAGAGTTTATTGTTTTAACCTAAACTCTGGGTGCCCCTATTTTCCACATGGGCAACTAGTAGTTTTTGTCTTGTAGATATTTCCTTTTCCAGGATCCTAAATTACAGATGGAGTTGTATTCGGAAAGCTTTGTATCCGTATATCTCTTTCAGTTATGTCAGGTGTTATTTTCCGCTACGCATTGTATTTATGCATTTAAATTTTCGGTGCTATGTATTTTAATCTCTGATATATTCCACTGTATATTATTTATTCATACTCTGATATATTCTTGTACTCTGATGTAATTGTTGTAATAGCAATGATATATTCTTCTATTTGTATTCTGATTGGTCTTGTTCTCAAAGCAGCACGCCTTCTTGTTTGGTTTGAGCCGGCCGGGAAGTTCGGGTCGCTACAAGGTACAAGATCATGAATTCTAAACTGCGCCATCATTACGGGATTATTCAAGTTGAACTGCCTTGCCACTTGTACAATGATCTGGAGTTCAACAAAAATATTAATAGTATACAAAATGGCGATGAAATGGTAAATATTTTGATTTATGTCTCATTCACAACTCTGAATGACATATACAAAATAAAGGAAATGAAGATTAGGTTATAGAACTGGATTCATCTAACGAAGACAAATTCTCTCGACATTTGTTAATTCGTATCCCAAATACTGCGTTCAAAGACAACTTGCATGTTGGAGGATTCATCTCTAAGGTATGCTCGTGTATAAAATTTCAAAATTAACTGATTCACAGTTTGAAAAACTTTACATCAAGAAAGATTTAAGCTCGTCAGAAAATACAGAGAGTATATTCATTGATACTGGAGTTTATACCCGTAATCGTTGTTTTCGTTTTCCATTCTCAACAAAAGCAGAGGAAAATTTTATATTACTGCCTAGCAGACTCTTTGGATGTAACAATGTTAATAACGAACAAGTGTTTACAAAATCACTTATTTGCAACGTAGAAGATATTTTAGATAAGCTATTAGAGTGTGAAATGGATTTGAAATTTTACAAAAATATTCATTTTAAAACTGAGGAGAATGATAACAACAAGTACATCCAAAGTGAAAAGTCAGTTAATGTTTACTCTTGCAATGTAGCTAAGTCCTATAATTCAGGAAAATCTCCCTTCCTAGAATTGGATGAAAAAATTTCATCATTAGCATCTCATGGAAATGTTTTGGGTAAAATCAGAAAATGGTACTAGTTTTCAACACATAGCTATATAATTTATAGCATGTCCAAAAGTCAATATTGTGAAAGAATTGGAAGAGAGCATAAAAGTAATCATGTTACGTACATTGTTGATTTCCAAAGAGGTGGCTACTATCAGAAATGCTACGACCCTGATTGTAGAGGCTATCGGTCTCCTGTGCCACCAGTACCATGGGATGTATTGTCCAACAGTTATGATATAGTGAAGCAAGAAGGAAAAACTGTGTAGAAGCGATGCTTCTATCAAACATAATATCAAGTACATAGTGACAATAATGAATGTGTTAATTTTGTTTGTATTCTTGATAGTAAGAACATGTACAAAGTCAAAAACACGTATACATATTATTTTTCTCTTACATAATTTGTTCTTATCACTAAAATGATGAAAAACTAGTATGTAACAGCAAAACTAAAGATTAGACTGTGTTTTGCTAAAAATGTAAAGCCATATATCTTTTTCAAATATGTCATATACTATTTGTATATCTGTTATGATTATGTTGCAGTATATGATTAGTTGCTGGATTTTGTTAGTGTGTATGATTATTTAATATCAGAATTGTAATCATATCAGTAATTAATTAACTACCTTTATTAGCAAAATATAAATTAAAAAGATAAAAATATTTATCTTTTTTATCATGAAACCAAATAATACAATAAGTTAACAGTGAAATAATTATGCAATTAATTTCTAATGTAACAAAACAAAATTACCTTATAGAACATACATAGTCAGACAACATCAACCTATTAAATTTAATATATACAACAAACTTAAAATATTGCCTTTACATGAAAATATAAATACAATTATCATTTCAAACCTTTTTTGTCGAAAGAACAAAATAATCAAATAATGATTTAACATAACACAGCATAAATGATTATTTAGCTTCAATTTAAACCATATAACCATCACAGATATACCAGACCTGCAATTCAAAACATAAATAAGTTAATAACTATACAATTTTAACCTTTTTATAAGAAATTTTACATAAAGATATAACCAGTTATCTTTTTCGCTGCTGTTATGATGTTGAATGAAAAACAAAATTATACAACAACTTTTTGACTACTAACCAGTTATCTTTTTCACTCCTGTTATTTGCCATTGAAGCCCACATAACCATTTATCTTTTTTTTAATACAATTTTTTAAAAAGACAAAAACAGTTATAACAAGAAAATCATCACATAAATTTCATAGTTAATTTATTATTTTTGATAAAATCTTGTGGTCAAGTATATTGAGTCGTAATGTTTCCAAGTGCACTCTACGACATCTAGTTCAAGGAGACTCCAATGTTAATTTCCATATATTGGGAATAAGATGTTACTACATAATGGATCTAAAAGTAATTTCATGATTAAATGGTTGACCTGTTTTGTCAATATATTTACCTTTTTGATCTACTGCACTTGTCTTTTTACAAAATGGTTTAGAAAATGTATTTTGTACTAAAATAAGTTAATTAAAATCAGTTATACAAATCCAATAGAGAAAATCGATTAGCCTGTCTAGATGAACAAAATCGGATCACGATTTCAACAGTTAAAGTTGAATTTGATTTCAGAAATAAATAACGCCTAATTTTTTCCCAAAAAATATACGATCGCTTTCATTGCAGAAGAAACTACGGCTTAATTTTGACATAGTTTCGACAAGAATCTGATTTTAGAAATTAATTTTTAAGAGCATGAAGACGTGCACTTGAATTTTGTCTAGAAAATAATAATTTCAATCCTGTGTCCTGCAAAATAATAATGCTCACCTGGTAAGCCTTTAACACAAATTTTCCACTATAAATAAAATTATATGGTAATTGATTGAGTCTGATCCCAATTCAGAAATAACGAATATTTTAAAATAATATTCCGTGAAGAATCAAAATATGATTTTGATGTTCGATTTTGGATGGACACGAAAATATTGAAATATTCATAACTGAAATGAATATGAAGCCGAGTTAAGTCGATATACGCTATTTTAACTCGAACGGAATTTTTTGTCGATTTTATTCAGTTTATAATGAATATAGAAAAGATTTGATTTCAAAATCTGATATCTTGAAAATATTATCATTTTAATGTTATAATGATATAGAATATTCAATTTGGATTTAAAATTGAAAAGGAAGTTGAAATCTTTTTAAAATGAATTTATAAACAATTTATAAAATACGTTTTAAACGAAAATCGATGAAATATATAATATATATTTAAATGGCCTGAACAGAACATTTCGCGCAGCGACCCTTCGCGAATTTCAACCATTGACTTTGAATGGACGTAACAACAGATCCGACCGTCGGATTCTCCTAAACCCGAAACCGTTGGGTTCATATAGAAAAGAGATTTCGAATTATAATAAGAGATTTGAAATCTAACAGTTAGATTTTAAAATATATCGAAATCAGTTTTGGAAAAGGTCGTGGTAAAAGCAGTTCGACGACCGTATATGGAAATCGAATGAAATGGCCATATTAAAATTATTAAAAATATGAATAAATTGTGTTTAATCATATTAAATAATTAAAAAGATTTTGAATTATATATTCCAAATTTTGGAAAGATAAAAGATATTTTTCTGAATGAACCAGTTAACAACTAGATTAATAATCCCGTAAGTTTAAATTAACAAATTGGATTGAGAATGGTTTTTAAAATAACCAGAATTTTCCAACGAATAAATTAGAATGGATCTGAGTGGAAATTATCTTCGGATATTTTGATATTGGATTTTGTAATTATACGGATATTGTTATGGAAATTTGAAAGATATAGATATCGTTATTCCCAATATGATATTTGTTGGTTTTAGAATTTGATATTGAATATAAGCCGGTATGATTTCTATTCAGAGCCTTGTATTTAATATCAAATTGGATTTTGGGTTTGTCGTGAATGGTGTCTTCAATAACACTGTTCTTAAACCCCGTTGAGAAAAGAATGTGAAATTTATTTAAAATGACATTGGTTCTTTAACCCAATCAAAAGCATGCTTAATTTCCTAAAGCTGAATAATCATTAAGTAACGATTTTTGGAGATTAAAACTAAGTAGAGTTTTAATGAATCTTTAATTAGATTGAAATGGGAATGAGGTAATTAAATTTATCGAATTCAAGAAATGTTCGATAATGGAGTATCACTAGTTTTACTCCATGCGATAGTTAAATCTTTAATTAGATTTGAACGTTAAATGGAAATTAAATTTACCGATAACACAATGAGTGTCAGAAATGGAGTACTACCACTTTTCTCCATGAGATGAACAAGTTCGGATTGGGAAAATAAAATAAATAATTACTCCGGTAAGGCTCGATAATCCCGACTAGTTTGATAAGCCTTAGTTTGGTTTAAATTGTGAAAAGAATATTTGAATAAAAGAATATTCTGGATTGGAATGAGGCGTATGATGTGTATTCATAGCACTTGATTATAAGATACGTGTAACAACCCAGAATTTTGGAACAAATTTAAATTTTTTATTTTGGTTATTTTAATGGATTTTGGATATTTAAAATGATTTATTTTAAATAATAACGACTATAAATTTATTTAAATAGAATTAAAACTTATAAATTTATTCTAATTATAAAATGAGCATGAAATGGCGTGGTAGTTAGAAAATTCGATTTTAAATTTCAATTGAATGTACAGAATTCAAAATAAATCAGATTTCAGTAAAACCAGAAACATTTGAATTTGTTTAATAATATATTTCTAAAGAATGTGAAAAATTCAGATTTCATAACATAAATTGAAAGTTATGTCCAGTTTAAAATTTCAAATAGTCGCTATGGAATTTATATATTTTTTAATATAATATATAGCCCTTAAAAATAGTCATTTTGCAGACGATCTCCGTTTTCGATGAAACCACTTTTGTTGGATCTGGAATGTCAAATTATTGCTATATTCCAATTTTTATAATTTTTGGAATTAATATGTGAGCGCAGTGAATTAAAATGCGTTTGGTAATTTCAGTATGAATTTAGTCGACTGGAAAATGACCATTTTTCAAACGATCTTCAAATTCGATGAAATTAGTTTTGTTAGGACCGTATGGTCAAATAGTAGCCAGATTTATTTTTCTAGAATTTTTGGAGTCAGTATGTGGCCTCGGTAAATTAAAATGTACGTTGAATTCAATTTCGAACGTTATATTAATTTATATTTTAATTTTAACAAAAACTGATCGTAACAGTCGAATTGGCTTACCAGACAAATCCCATTGTGTTAGAAATGGTGTATTTAGCTAGGGGAGACAGTCGTTGGGTTTGATTCGGAGTTCGAATGAAAAACTAACTTTTTGGATAACAAAATAATTAAATAATTATATATAAATAATTGCCCCCCATTATCTCTCTCCACGTCATTTGAGAAAAAACATAAAACCGAACCCTGGCCCCGTAGCCACCATGCTCCAACCCCTCCCCCGTCCGCGCCACCAGTCCCTAGACCCGTCGCCTCCTCCTCCCCTCTCTCTCCTCTCCTCCGCGCTTCATTCGAAGGCTACAGCTCTTAAACCGCCCCCTAGCTGTTGCTGCTGCTCCAGCTACCATTGCCCTGCTGCCGCCTCATGCACCAACCCCCTGACTACCAGAGCTCGACGTTGCCTTCCCCCACGCCCAATTCCGACTATGGACGCCCTCCTCTTTTAAAAATCCGATTTTTATATTTTTAGTTTTACATTTTTCCCCCTAACCTTCCGGAGCCAACCAATCTGAGCGCTTCTGGCCAAAACTCCACAATGCCGAAGTCGAAGAGCACGATTTTCTCTTCGATTTGAGTATTTGGAAGTCAGATTTTGGATTGCGGAGTTGTTCAGAAAATGCGTCCAAAGTCTATTGTCCAAATACTGTCTTTTCGCGATTTCCGGTGAAATGGAGCATTTTCGGAAGAAAGGCCACTAGGCGAAAGTTGTCCTGAATGGCGCGTTTAAGCTAGAGAAAAAGATGGCGTGAAGATTGGAGCTCTTTTGAAAAGTCTAGAACCAGAACAACAAATCAGAGCATCAGAAAATAATGGTGGAGTGGATCCCAAAGTGAGAACTCTTTCTCACTCAAATTATTTTACACTTAAATATATCCTAGGTTGCAGATGAGGCTTAGTAGCCCTGACGCTATTTATTGTACAAACCATAGTTGTTTGTTTGGAATGTATTGTGGGAATTTGGATTGAGGTTGTAAAATGGACTGTATTGTGGTTATTACTTGTATTGTGGTTTTGTTGATTGGATTGATTATTGTGTATGGCGCGAGCCAGTATCAGGAGGGGGTAATGCTAGACATTACTCCGGTTCTAATATCGCGCCATTATAATGCCGAAATTTTCCGAAATAAATATTTGTTCATTAAAAATATAATTTTAATGTGTATGTGAACTATATAAAATAGTCAAGTGTTGAAATGAATAATTTACCGTTAAAAATCATTTTTAACGTATAAATGAACAGCATAAAATTCTCCTAAAATGAAAATAAATATTTATTTATAAATCGGAAGATTTGCTTAAGTACACTCATTTAACTGACATGGATTGGGACGATAAATTTTACACATCGCCCAAATGCACAAATAATATTCAGTATTTGTTGGTTGAAATTTCACACGGGTATTGGGAA
Organism: Allium sativum; assembly: GCA_030737875.1. Taxonomy (NCBI): domain Eukaryota; kingdom Viridiplantae; phylum Streptophyta; class Magnoliopsida; order Asparagales; family Amaryllidaceae; genus Allium; species Allium sativum. The sequence goes on from CM060919.1 coordinate 441,944,725, forward strand.
GATATTTCACGTACACTAATCCCAACTGTTTAGTTGTATGTCAATCGATGGTTTGACAGACTGTTGTAAGCGTTAATTATTTATATTTAATGCTTATGCAGTGGTGTAATGCACTCTGGATGATGGTTGATTGTGTATAATTATTGTTGTGTACATGTGTTGTATGAAATCCATATAAATAAATTGTGTGGTAATTGATTGGGTCTGATTCTAATTCAGAAAGAACGATATTTTAAAATAAGGAAATATTTTTAAATAATATTCAGTAAAGGATTAAAATGTGAATTTGATGTCCGATTTTGGATGGACACGAAAATATTGAAATATGTGAAGCCGTGTTGATTATATTTGCGCCATTTTAACGCGAATGACATTTATATCAATTTTATTCATTTTTATAATGAATATCGAAAATGAAATTATTTCAAAATCTGTTATTTTGAAAATATTATCATATAAATATTATAATGATAACGAGTATTCAAGTTTGACTTAAAATTAAAATGAAAGTGAGAATTGTTTTTAAAATGAATTTATAAAATATATTTTGAACGAAATATATATTACATATGTTAATGGTTTGAATAGAACGCGCCGCACCGCGAGCATTCGCGAATTTCGACCATTGACTTCGAAATGAAATTACTGGTGATCCGACAGTTGGATTCTCCTAAAACCAGAACCGTTGGGTTCGTATCGAAAAGAGCTTTCCAATGAATATAATAGATTTAAATTTAAATGGTTGGAATTGGAATTATGTCCAAATAAAATTTGGAAAAAGGTCGATATGGATGCAGTTCAGTGGCCGTTATTGGAAACCGACTGTGCGGGCCTTGTTAAAATTATTAAAAATATTAATAATTTGTGTAAAATCATAATAAATGATTGGGAAAGAGTTGGGATGAAAAATTCCATATTTGAAAAGATAAAAATATATTATTATCAAAATGAACTAGTTATTAACTAGATTTGAAATCCAATAATTTTTAAATAAATAAATTGGATTTGTGAATGGGTTTAATATAACTAGAAATTTCGAATCTATAAATTGGAATGGAGCTGAATAGAAATCATCTTCGGGACATTTTGATATTGGATTCCGTGACTATATGGATATTGTGGAGGAATTTGGAAGATAGATATATATCGTTATTCCCCATACGATATGTGTTGGTTTCAGAATTTGATATTGAATGTAAGTCGATATAATTTCTGTTTAGAGCCTTATATTTAATATCAAAGTGGATTTTTGGTTTGTCGTGAATGGTGTCTTCAGTAGCACTGCTCTTAAATCCCTTCATGAAAAGAATAAATCTTTTAATTAAGATTATTAGAGTTTCCAGTTATATTTAGTAATTGGAATAAAATGGAATGTGAATCGGGTTTATTGTGAACTGCGTTTTTAATGACATTCGTTCTTTAACACGATTTACAGTGAATTGTGATTTGGGATATATAAATCTTTTATTAAGATTTAATGGAATTTTTCCAAAATAAAGTTTTTCAATTTAATAAAATAAATTTGAATGGAATGGAATTCGATTTGGTAATAATCGAAGTGAACTTCTGTGGAGGAAGACTGTTAATATATATGGAATTTAAAAGGCTTTGTCGTTATTCCATTTATATTATTAGTCGGATACGGAAATTGATATCAATTATATATATTGATCTGTTAATGGAATATGATTTTGGGTTTATCGTGAACTGTGTTTTAAATGACACTGGTTCTTTAACCCAGTTAAAGACAGGATTACAAGTCCAACATTGTATTTTGAACTGTATTGTTGATCTCTGCTAAATATATATTTGTTTGGTGGCGGAGAATTTATTCTCTTGCTTAACACCCTTCTCTCAGACGTATGAGCTTAAAGGTTATATCTTGATAGAAATCAGTGGTACGGTGTAGATTATCGATGTTGCATGTGTGTCTCTCCCAAAGTTAAATAATCATTAAATAATTATTTTTGAGGACTAAAACTAAGTGGAGTTTTAATCAATCTTTAATTAGATTGAAATGGAAATGTGATAATTTAAATTATCAAATTTGGGAAAATGATCAAGAATGGAGTATCACCAGTTTTTCCCCAAGCAACAGTTAAATCTTTAATTAAATTTGAGCGTGAAATAGCAATTAAATTTACCGATAACACCGTGGTGTTAGATATGGAGTATTACCAGTTTTTCTCCATGGGATGTATAGGTTGGGATAGGGAAATAAAACAAATCGGTAAGACGCGCTAATCCCGACTGGTTTGGAAAACCTTAATTTGGTTTAAATTGTGAAAAGAATATTTGAATAAAAGAATATTCTGGATTGGAATGAGGCATATGTTGTGTTTTTATAGCAGTGGATTATAAGATACGTGAATTATTCGGAAAGGCCGGGTTTATACCCATTCTGAATAATTGATTCGACGATAAGTCGATGATGAAGACAGTGTTTGAAGGCCGGAGTTCTTCACATCGTTTGGATAATTACTGATGTCTTGATTGGGTTGTACACCCAAGACAAGGTAATAAGTGGTGATCGTCCAGACGTACTTGGAGATCGACCAGATATGGGAGGACCTCTCTCATGTATTGGACATATGGGATGAGGAATAAGGTGCCTTCGTTTCGTTCAGACCCAGAACGGACTAGTAAATGGATGTGTATCTGACATTGGATTGTATTCTGTGTTGATTGATCTCTATTAAATATATACCTATTTGGTGGCAGAGAATTTATTCTCTTGCTTAACACCCTTCTCTAAGACGTACGAACTTAGAGGTTATATATTGATGGACATCAGTTGCATGGTGTGAATTGTCAGTGTGGCATGCTGAGATGCAAGTGATAAAGGATTTTATTGAAAAGCAGAGTCATGTGGTTGATGACCTAAGCACGACTTTAAATAGCATAGCTTTGTGTATAGTGTTAATTCGTGAGCCTCACACCTGGTATGAGTCAAAAACGGGATAGGGGACCCAAGGAGTGCATGACGTTTCCTTCTAGCTATGGGTGGTGTCGTGCTATGGAGCCCAGACATTTATTTATTTTTACCTGTGTGGATGACAAATTGCAAGGAGCCTCGGATATTGGTCCGCAGTGGCCAAGTGATAGGTCTGATAGGACCGGGAAACGTGTGTTCAGAAATAATTAATCCTCAAACGTAAGGGAGGACCAGCCTTGGAGAATCCAAGGTTTCACTATGGGAGATCCTGGGTCATCTTGCTAGAAGTGATCCGAATCGGTGAGTAGACCATCCCTGGCCTCGACTCATGATGAAAATCCAATTTTAAATGCGCGACATTTCGGTTTTAATTGCAGAACTAGTATGGCGACATAGTAGGATGGGGTACTATGTCGTCTATGATTGATACATTTATATTTGAAGTTGCTTGATACACTATGCACTTATAGTAATATCAAAATGATTTGTTTTGAAATGTACTAAGCATGTTTGGCTGTTGGCCCGCTTTTTAGTCAAAGCAGTCACACATAGAATTTCTGGTAAACAATACGCTCAAGTATTGGGAATATCGTCAGAAGGCATGGAGCGATTTGGTTGAAGTCGCATCACAGACAAAGATTTGCCCGAAACTCCTATCAAACAACCTTCTATGGGCCTGAAAACATCAATTACAGAGCTGTGCTCTGTAACTCTTGTAGCTCTCTGAATCAGCTTCGAATCGAGCTTTCGTTTGGCTAAAATGGACTTATGGTTTGAAAGTTACGCCCATTTCCGTGAACACGTGCGGAACCGGGAACTTGGAATCTGGAATTGGCATAACCCATTGGGATCAGATATACGGTTCGGATTAGGTGAGAGGACCCAATGGCGTAACTTTGCAAAAGGAAATTTAGTACTCCTCGGATCGGATCAGAGCACAGAAGACCTGACCCGCCTGAAGTATTCTGCACTGAAGTGCTTCCAGTCTTCGGATCGGAGACATCACCTCGGTTCGGATCGGCTAAAGGAAGACCCGACCCGCACAAAGCTCCTTCTACTCGTCAAGCACGCTTATGTGACGGCAAGGAATTTCGCTCGGTCCGAACCAGTCGCTAAACCGATCCAGGCCGTTCGAAACGCCCTATCGTTTGAGAACACGACAAAACAGAACGCATATAGAAGAACATTTCATTGCATATTACAACAATGCATCAGATTACAAGAATATACAGAGTATAAATGAATATTACACAGAAATATCAGAGATTTAAATTACATTTAAATACAAAGCAGCGGAAAATAATACAATACACAACTAGAATGAGATATACGGATACAAAGCTTTCCGGATATCGTTCCAGCTGTAAACCAGAATCCTGTGAATATAAATCTGCAAAACCAAAACTACTAGCTGCCCGTGTCAAAATAAGGGCACCCAGAGTTTAGGTTAAAACAATAAACTCCAGGTCAGTCATGGGACTGGTGTGAGAACTAAAACAGTTATTAATCTTTATTTTAAATCATTAGGTAAATCAAGGGTCCACGCCGTATAACACGGAACGGGTTTCCTCCCAAGAATACCAGTGCATAAAACAAACAGCGCAATGCTAAATAAGGAAAAATGAAGCTGTTATAAGACCCAGGTCCCATCACACAATGCAACGCAGCCGAGGATAGGGTTTTCCCTTATAACAGCCAAAGAATGCTTGATACGTTTAAAACAAATCATTTGATACTATTATAAGTGCATAGTGTATAAAACAACTTCAAATCATAAGTATCAATCATAGGCGGCATGAGCGCCCCATCCCACTATGTCACCATACTAGGTTCTAAAAATAAAACCGCAAATGTCACGTATTTGGAAATTGGATTTCCGTCTATGAACCGAGGCAAAAGATAGTCCTCAACCGATTCGAGACAATCTAGCCCATGTCTCAGGATCAGAACGCATCAACCCTTTAGATCGTCAGGGCCGGTCCACCGATGTGGATTATTATGCCTGAACAATACGTCTCTCCGCCCTATGGGGCGTAAACGAGCCAACAAATGACTCCATCGGACCCGGATCGTCCGATCAAACCGAGGCGCCTCGCAACAGCAACAACCACATAAGTCAAACTCGTCAGGGCGTGTAAAACCACTGACGCCACTTCTAGCTAGAAAGAGACGCAAGTCCTCCCTGATGTCCTCTCCCGTTTTTGGTTCATACCGGTTGTGAAGTTCGCGAATTCACGTTACACAAAGCTATGCCACACAGGCTGTGCTTTGATCATCACCACAAGACTTTGCTTTTCAACAGAAGCCTCGATCAATTGCCACACAGGCAATTCACTCCATGCGTTTGATATCCATCAATATATAACCCCTGAGCTCGTACGTCTCAGAGAAGGGCGTTAAGCAAGAGAATAAATTCTCCGCCGCCAAACAGATATATATTTAATAGAAATCAATCACACAGACTAAAATCCAATGTCAGACACACAGTCCATTTACAAGTCCGTTCTGGGTCTGAACGAAACCGGAGGCACCTAGTACCCCGCATATCCATCGATCTCCAAGTACGTCTGGACGATCACCAACTGTTTCCATCTTCTTGGGTGTACAGCCCAATCAAGATCATCAGTTATCACCCAAACGACGTGAAGACTTCTGGTCTTCGACCACCGTCTTCATCTTCGACACCACGTCGAATCAGTTATTCAGAATGGGATAAACCCGGTCTTTCTGAATAACTCACGTATATATTATAAAAGTGTTACACAAACACAACATACGCCTCATTCCAATTCAGAATATTCTTTTATTCAAATATTCCTATACTTTGGGAAAAGTTCCCATTAATTTTATCCAAGATAAATTCTTTAAATTTATCCTTTAATCTCCTTTGAATATCAATTCAAACTAGTCGGGATTAGCGAACCACACCGAAGTAATCATTTATTTTATTTCCCAATCCCAACCTATTCATCCCATGAAGTAAAACTGGTAGTACTTCATATCTAACACCACAGTGTTATCGGTAAATTCAATTACCATTTCACGTTCAAATCTAATTAAAGATTTAGCTATCGCCTGGAGCAAAACTGGTGATACTCCATTTTCGATCATTTCAATCTAATTAAAGATTCATTAAAACTCCACTTAGTTTTAATCTTCGGCTGGGTTAAAGAATCGGTGTCATTTAAAACACGGTTCACGATAAACCCAAAATCACATTCCATTAATTATCGGGTTAAAGAACGAGTGTTATTTAAAACACTGTTCACGATAAACCCAAAAATCAATATCACTTCAATTCCAATTAAATATCATTCAATTGGTACACTTCATTAAATCTAAATAAAAAGATTTAATCTTTTCACAACTGGGTTCAAGAACAGTGTTAGTGAAGACACCATTCACGACAAACCCAAATCACATTTGATATTCAATACAAGGCTCTGAATAGAAAATATATCGGCTTATATTCAATATCAAATTCTACGATTAACAAATGTCGTATTGAGATAACGATATAAATGTATATCTTTCAAATTCCCATAACAACATCTGTATAATCACGAATTCCAACATCGAAATATTCCGAAGACAATTTCGATTCAAATCCACTCCAATGCAATCATTGGAAATTCTGGTTATTTTCAAAACCCTTTTCAAATTCAATTTATTTATTTAAAAATAAATAGAATTATAATTCTAGTTCAAAACTAGTTCATTTTGATAAAAATCTATTTTTATCTTTTCAAATATGGAGTTTTTCATCCCAAATCTTCACAAATCATTTCTTATGATTTTACACAAATTATTACTATTTTTAATAATTTTATCAAGGCCCGTACAGTCGATTTCCATCAATGGCCATCGAACTGCACTTACAGCGACCTTTTTCGAATTTGATTTGGACATAATTCCAAATCCAACCGTTAGATTTCAAATTTCTAATATTCGTTAGAAAGCTCTTTTCGATACGAACCCAACGGTTCCGGTTTTAGGAGAATCCGACGGTCGGATCTCCCGCAATGTCCGTTTGAAATAAATGGTCGAAATTCCCGAACTGCCGCGGCGCGGCGCGTTCTATTCAGGCCATTATATTATATATATAATATATATAATATATACTTCGTCGATTGCTATTTAAAACGAATTATATAAATAGTTTTAAAATCGTTTCAAAAGCGATTTCAACTTCCTTTTCAATTCAAATCAAAATTGAATTCTTCTTTATAAATTCGTTTCAAAGTTCATTTCTATTCAATTCAAATTTCAATTCAATTTGAATTCATTTCAATTCACTTTCAATTCAATTTGAATTCGTTTTTCAATTCAATTCATTTCGAAATCGTTTTCAATTCAATTTATTTCGAAATCGTTTTCAATTCAATTCATTTCGAAATCGTTTTCAATTCAATTCATTTCGAAATCGTTTTCAATTCAATTCATTTCGAAATCGTTTTCAATTCAATTCATTTCGAAATCGTTTTCAATTCAATTCATTTCGAAATCGTTTTCAATTCAATTCATTTCGAAATCGTTTTCAATTCAATTCATTTCGAAATCGTTTTCAATTCAATTCATTTCGAAATCGTTTTCAATTCAATTCATTTCGAAATCGTTTTCAATTCAATTCATTTCGAAATCGTTTTCAATTCAATTCATTTCGAAATCGTTTTCAATTCAATTCATTTCGAAATCGTTTTCAATTCAATTCATTTCGAAATCGTTTTCAATTCAATTCATTTCGAAATCGTTTTCAATTCAATTCATTTCGAAATCGTTTTAAAATCGATATAAATATCGTTCACGTCAAAATGGCGTCAATCTAATCAACACGGCTTCATATATTCCTTTATTTTCAAATATTCTATTTCAAATATTTCTTTTTCAAATATTTCTTTTTCAAGTATTTCTTTTTCAAAACTGGAATGAGGCCCAATCAATTACCATATAAAATCAATTATATGGATTTTCATACAACACATGTATATAATAGCATTGAAAATAATCAACCATCAACCAAAGTGCACTACACTGTATAAGCATCAAATATAGATATTCAACGCTTATAACAGCCTGTCAATCAATCGATCGACATATTTAATCAATCAGGATGAGTGAACTTCAAATTTCATCCCAACACCCGTGTGGGGTTTCAAACAATCAAACACAGATTTTATTTGTGCAATTGGGCGATGTGTAAAATTTATCGACCCAATCAATGTCATTCAAATAGGTGTACATAAACAAACCGTCCGGTTTGTAAATGAATATTTTATTTTATTCACTTCACGTTAAAAATTATATTTTTAACGATAAAACATTTTATTCCAACATATGAATTTCTATTCAGTTCATTTATTCAATAAAATGATATTTTTATTTTTCTAACATATTTTAGAAAATTTCGGCGGCATAACGGCACGATACTAGAAACGGGACGAGGCCTAGCTTTATCCCCGGTCTAGTGAAGGCCCACGCCATTCACACATCAATCAAAATCACCCAACAACCAAATTCAAATCAAATCATATAACTAAGCTATGCAACCAAACAAACAAGTCCATGGTCTGTGGACGATTGTGTCGGGTGCTACTAAGCACCGTCTGCATCCTAGTATATATATATATAACTAGAAAAATAAATTGAAAGGTGAGAAATTCTCACAGATAGCTATCCTAGCTCCACGGCACTTCTAATGCAGGAAATCTTCGCCAACTCGCCTTCGTTGTCCGCTTTCACTACATATGTAAAAATCGAATTTTTACTTTGCTTCTCAATATATAAAAATCACATTTTTAATTCGAAGTTCAATATATAAAAATCATATTTTTAATTCGAAGTTCAATATATAAAAATCATATTTTTAATTCGAAGTTCAATATATAAAAATCATATTTTTAATTCGAAGTTCAATATATAAAAATCATATTTTTAATTCGAAGTTCAATATATAAAAATCATATTTTTAATTCGAAGTTCAATATATAAAAATCATATTTTTACTTCGAAGTTCAACATATAAAAATAATATTTTTACTTCGAAGTTCAATATATAAAAATCATATTTTTATTTCGAAGTTCAATATATAAAAATCATATTTTTATTTCTACTTCATTATAAAAACCCAATGCTAAATTTAATTTTAAAACAATGTACATTTTTATATTTCTAAACAAGGTATATATATTTTTCTTAGCAAAGTTTATATTTTTCTTTAACAAATTTATATATTTCTTTCTTAGCAAAGTTTATATTTTTCTTTAACAAATTTATATATTTCAAAATCAATGCTATATATAAATTTAAAAACCAATTCTAATTTTATTTTCAAAAGAGTTCAAATTTTATTTTAAACCTCCTAGCTTTATTTTTAAAACAAAATCAGTTTTTATTTTTAAAACAAAATCAGTTTTTAATCCTTTATAAAATTCAGTTTTTATTTCTGTCTATATAAAATAAAAATAAAATAAATAAATTAAAAAAACTTACAGGGGGGCTACTGGTGGTCGCTCAGTCAGCAGGGGGCTCGCCTGAGCAGTGGCGCCGGCGGTTTCCAGGCGTTCGGGGGGGAGCGGGGTCGTGGAGCTGCTGAAAGGGGGGGGGTTTTCTTTCGTCGATCGAACAGGAGAGAGGGGGGTCTGGGTGGTGGAGCCAGGCGGTCTTTGTCAGAGGGAGGAGGGTGAGGCGGAGAGGGGGTGGCGAGGCGCGCGATGGCAGCGGTGGCGTGGAGGCCGACGGCTGGAGGATTTAGGGTTCGATCGCTTCTTTTCTTTTTTTTTTTTTTTTTTTTTTGAAATGATACGGGGGGCCAGAGGTATAAGGGGAAGAGAGATATTTTTTTTTTTATTAATTAATTTATTTATTTTATCCTAAAGAGTTGACTTTTACATACGGCCTCGAAACGAGGCCCACCGCCTGTCGTCCATAGCGTTTTACCCCCATTCCGAACACAATGGGATATGTACCGCAAGCTGATTCGATCGTTTGAATCAGTTTCCGTTTCATTTACATTTAAATCATTATATTGAATTTTAAACGTACATTTCAATTTACCGGGGTCACATACTAACCCTATAAATCCCATAAAAATATTTTCTAGCTTCGTATTGACGATACGGTCCTAACAAAACTAGTTTCGTCGAATTCTGAGACCGTTGGAAAAATGGCCAATTTCCAGTCGATTAAAATCAACTGAAACCGGTCAAACGCGTTTTCCTTCGCCACGCTCACATATTGATTCGAAAAATTATGAAATTTGAAACCTAGCAATAACTTCACATCCCGGACCCAACAAAACTGGTTTCGTCGAAATCCGAGGTCGTTTGCAAAATGTCCATTTTTAAGGGCCTGAATTCCATAGCGACTATTCAGAATTTTCAACTGGACATATCTTTTGACTCCCGCAATGAAATCTTGATTTCCCGGATTCGTTGGAAAGATATTCACTATTAGATTCTATTATTTTTGGTTTCACTAAAATCCGGATTGTTTTGCACCCGGTACATTCAATTGAAGTTTGAAATCGAATTATCGAACTACCGCGCCATTTTCAGTTCTATTTATAATTATATATAAATATTTATATTCTAACGACGACGCGTATAATATATACGTTCGAATTATATTCAAAATAAATTTCTCGTCGATATTATTTAAAATAATCTATTTTAAATATTCAAAATTCGCCAAAATTGCCAAAATAAAAATTTTAAACTGGCCCAGATTTTCGGGTTGTTACAATCTCCCCCACTTAAAACTTTTCGTCCCCGAAAAGGAACAAAGTCGAAAGTGGTTTGATTTATCAACTCTACGTTCGATCTGGCTTTCATCCTCCAACTTTTCAGTTTCTGAGAATTTTCAAAATTTCAAAAATTTGGCTAACACCCTAAATTTTCGAAAAATTTCGCCATAACCTCCCCTGCACCGGGAGCATCGGGGAATTTCAAATAGCTTCCCCGGTCCTTCAGATCTCAAAAAGAAAAAGAAAAAGCCAAGCGGCTAGCCAATAGGCTCATAAAATCATCATCACCCAAACAAAACAGTAAATTATGTAGTAAACATGTACCTATTTGTCGGGCAAACAAATTTTATTCTCTGGCTCTAGCCTCCTTGCTATGACCTGTTCAATATAAGTATATGTATATACAAGCAAATGCGACCAATTTTCAATATAGTTCAATATTTGGTTCGATTAAGCATAATGGTTCAAAATTAGCAAACAAATGAACAAACAACACAAACATCAATCAATTAGTGAATTAGAGTTTCAAATTCATAATTTTGATACATATACAAAAATCATGTTTTTGATGCCAAACCACAACAATAGGCCCTATCTAATTTTGGTTCTCACACCAGTCAATAGGAAATATATAGATAACACATCTTCAAAACACGAATATAAATACTGATGATGTGGCCACATCATCAGAATTATTCCCGGGTGTCTAGAATGTGATTCTATATCTATCCAGTATATTAAAACTTCGAATATACGTTTGCAAGGCGTATATGCAAAATCTTTATATACTGGACTGTCCAAATCAATATAAACTAAATAATCAAATACGAATAGTTGATTTATATTTCAAAACAAGATTTATTTTCATTTTAAAAATATACTCTTCACACTCGTTCTAGGATACTACTGATCCTATCTCTAACGAGTCATTCTCGTTGGTTATTACTAATCCAATATCTGATGAATTCTTTCGTATGGTTCTAATGTGTCTTGTTCTCTGAGCTTTGCAAACCAAAGCTCTGATACCAACTGTGACGGCAAGGAATTTCGCTCGGTCCGAACCAGTCGCTAAACCGATCCAGGCCGTTCGAAACGCCCTATCGTTTGAGAACACGACAAAACAGAACGCATATAGAAGAACATTTCATTGCATATTACAACAATGCATCAGATTACAAGAATATACAGAGTATAAATGAATATTACACAGAAATATCAGAGATTTAAATTACATTTAAATACAAAGCAGCGGAAAATAATACAATACACAACTAGAATGAGATATACGGATACAAAGCTTTCCGGATATCGTTCCAGCTGTAAACCAGAATCCTGTGAATATAAATCTGCAAAACCAAAACTACTAGCTGCCCGTGTCAAAATAAGGGCACCCAGAGTTTAGGTTAAAACAATAAACTCCAGGTCAGTCATGGGACTGGTGTGAGAACTAAAACAGTTATTAATCTTTATTTTAAATCATTAGGTAAATCAAGGGACCACGCCGTATAACACGGAACGGGTTTCCTCCCAAGAATACCAGTGCATAAAACAAACAGCGCAATGCTAAATAAGGAAAAATGAAGCTGTTATAAGACCCAGGTCCCATCACACAATGCAACGCAGCCGAGGATAGGGTTTTCCCTTATAACAGCCAAAGAATGCTTGATACGTTTAAAACAAATCATTTGATACTATTATAAGTGCATAGTGTATAAAACAACTTCAAATCATAAGTATCAATCATAGGCAGCATGAGCGCCCCATCCCACTATGTCACCATACTAGGTTCTACAAATAAAACCGCAAATGTCACGTATTTGGAAATTGGATTTCCGTCTATGAACCGAGGCAAAAGATAGTCCTCAACCGATTCGAGACAATCTAGCCCATGTCTCAGGATCAGAACGCATCAACCCTTTAGATCGTCAGGGCCGGTCCACCGATGTGGATTATTATGCCTGAACAATACGTCTCTCCGCCCTATGGGGCGTAAACGAGCCAACAAATGACTCCATCGGACCCGGATCGTCCGATCAAACCGAGGCGCCTCGCAACAGCAACAACCACATAAGTCAAACTCGTCAGGGCGTGTAAAACCACTGACGCCACTTCTAGCTAGAAAGAGACGCAAGTCCTCCCTGATGTCCTCTCCCGTTTTTGGTTCATACCGGTTGTGAAGTTCGCGAATTCACGTTACACAAAGCTATGCCACACAGGCTGTGCTTTGATCATCACCACAAGACTTTGCTTTTCAACAGAAGCCTCGATCAATTGCCACACAGGCAATTCACTCCATGCGTTTGATATCCATCAATATATAACCCCTGAGCTCGTACGTCTCAGAGAAGGGCGTTAAGCAAGAGAATAAATTCTCCGCCGCCAAACAGATATATATTTAATAGAAATCAATCACACAGACTAAAATCCAATGTCAGACACACAGTCCATTTACAAGTCCGTTCTGGGTCTGAACGAAACCGGAGGCACCTAGTACCCCGCATATCCATCGATCTCCAAGTACGTCTGGACGATCACCAACTGTTTCCATCTTCTTGGGTGTACAGCCCAATCAAGATCATCAGTTATCACCCAAACGACGTGAAGACTTCTGGTCTTCGACCACCGTCTTCATCTTCGACACCACGTCGAATCAGTTATTCAGAATGGGATAAACCCGGTCTTTCTGAATAACTCGCGTATATATTATAAAAGTGTTACACAAACACAACATACGCCTCATTCCAATTCAGAATATTCTTTTATTCAAATATTCCTATACTTTGGGAAAAGTTCCCATTAATTTTATCCAAGATAAATTCTTTAAATTTATCCTTTAATCTCCTTTGAATATCAATTCAAACTAGTCGGGATTAGCGAACCACACCGAAGTAATCATTTATTTTATTTCCCAATCCCAACCTATTCATCCCATGAAGTAAAACTGGTAGTACTTCATATCTAACACCACAGTGTTATCGGTAAATTCAATTACCATTTCACGTTCAAATCTAATTAAAGATTTAGCTATCGCCTGGAGCAAAACTGGTGATACTCCATTTTCGATCATTTCAATCTAATTAAAGATTCATTAAAACTCCACTTAGTTTTAATCTTCGGCTGGGTTAAAGAATCGGTGTCATTTAAAACACGGTTCACGATAAACCCAAAATCACATTCCATTAATTATCGGGTTAAAGAACGAGTGTTATTTAAAACACTGTTCACGATAAACCCAAAAATCAATATCACTTCAATTCCAATTAAATATCATTCAATTGGTACACTTCATTAAATCTAAATAAAAAGATTTAATCTTTTCACAACTGGGTTCAAGAACAGTGTTAGTGAAGACACCATTCACGACAAACCCAAATCACATTTGATATTCAATACAAGGCTCTGAATAGAAAATATATCGGCTTATATTCAATATCAAATTCTACGATTAACAAATGTCGTATTGAGATAACGATATAAATGTATATCTTTCAAATTCCCATAACAACATCTGTATAATCACGAATTCCAACATCGAAATATTCCGAAGACAATTTCGATTCAAATCCACTCCAATGCAATCATTGGAAATTCTGGTTATTTTCAAAACCCTTTTCAAATTCAATTTATTTATTTAAAAATAAATAGAATTATAATTCTAGTTCAAAACTAGTTCATTTTGATAAAAATCTATTTTTATCTTTTCAAATATGGAGTTTTTCATCCCAAATCTTCACAAATCATTTCTTATGATTTTACACAAATTATTACTATTTTTAATAATTTTATCAAGGCCCGTACAGTCGATTTCCATCAATGGCCATCGAACTGCACTTACAGCGACCTTTTTCGAATTTGATTTGGACATAATTCCAAATCCAACCGTTAGATTTCAAATTTCTAATATTCGTTAGAAAGCTCTTTTCGATACGAACCCAACGGTTCCGGTTTTAGGAGAATCCGACGGTCGGATCTCCCGCAATGTCCGTTTGAAATAAATGGTCGAAATTCCCGAACTGCCGCGGCGCGGCGCGTTCTATTCAGGCCATTATATTATATATATAATATATACTTCGTCGATTGCTATTTAAAACGAATTATATAAATAGTTTTAAAATCGTTTCAAAAGCGATTTTAACTTCCTTTTCAATTCAAATCAAAATTGAATTCTTCTTTATAAATTCGTTTCAAAGTTCATTTCTATTCAATTCAAATTTCAATTCAATTTGAATTCATTTCAATTCACTTTCAATTCAATTTGAATTCGTTTTTCAATTCAATTCATTTCGAAATCGTTTTCAATTCAATTTATTTCGAAATCGTTTTCAATTCAATTCATTTCGAAATCGTTTTCAATTCAATTCATTTCGAAATCGTTTTCAATTCAATTCATTTCGAAATCGTTTTCAATTCAATTCATTTCGAAATCGTTTTCAATTCAATTCATTTCGAAATCGTTTTCAATTCAATTCATTTCGAAATCGTTTTCAATTCAATTCATTTCGAAATCGTTTTCAATTCAATTCATTTCGAAATCGTTTTCAATTCAATTCATTTCGAAATCGTTTTCAATTCAATTCATTTCGAAATCGTTTTAAAATCGATATAAATATCGTTCACGTCAAAATGGCGTCAATCTAATCAACACGGCTTCATATATTCCTTTATTTTCAAATATTCTATTTCAAATATTTCTTTTTCAAATATTTCTTTTTCAAATATTTCTTTTTCAAAACTGGAATGAGGCCCAATCAATTACCATATAAAATCAATTATATGGATTTTCATACAACACATGTATATAATAGCATTGAAAATAATCAACCATCAACCAAAGTGCACTACACTGTATAAGCATCAAATATAGATATTCAACGCTTATAACAGCCTGTCAATCAATCGATCGACATATTTAATCAATCAGGATGAGTGAACTTCAAATTTCATCCCAACACCCGTGTGGGGTTTCAAACAATCAAACACAGATTTTATTTGTGCAATTGGGCGATGTGTAAAATTTATCGACCCAATCAATGTCATTCAAATAGGTGTACATAAACAAACCGTCCGGTTTGTAAATGAATATTTTATTTTATTCACTTCACGTTAAAAATTATATTTTTAACGATAAAACATTTTATTCCAACATATGAATTTCTATTCAGTTCATTTATTCAATAAAATGATATTTTTATTTTTCTAACATATTTTAGAAAATTTCGGCGGCATAACGGCACGATACTAGAAACGGGACGAGGCCTAGCCTTATCCCCGGTCTAGTGAAGGCCCACGCCATTCACACATCAATCAAAATCACCCAACAACCAAATTCAAATCAAATCATATAACTAAGCTATGCAACCAAACAAACAAGTCCATGGTCTGTGGACGATTGTGTCGGGTGCTACTAAGCACCGTCTGCATCCTAGTATATATATATATATAACTAGAAAAATAAATTGAAAGGTGAGAAATTCTCACAGATAGCTATCCTAGCTCCACGGCACTTCTAATGCAGGAAATCTTCGCCAACTCGCCTTCGTTGTCCGCTTTCACTACATATGTAAAAATCGAATTTTTACTTTGCTTCTCAATATATAAAAATCACATTTTTAATTCGAAGTTCAATATATAAAAATCATATTTTTAATTCGAAGTTCAATATATAAAAATCATATTTTTAATTCGAAGTTCAATATATAAAAATCATATTTTTAATTCGAAGTTCAATATATAAAAATCATATTTTTAATTCGAAGTTCAATATATAAAAATCATATTTTTAATTCGAAGTTCAATATATAAAAATCATATTTTTAATTCGAAGTTCAATATATAAAAATCATATTTTTACTTCGAAGTTCAACATATAAAAATAATATTTTTACTTCGAAGTTCAATATATAAAAATCATATTTTTATTTCGAAGTTCAATATATAAAAATCATATTTTTATTTCTACTTCATTATAAAAACCCAATGCTAAATTTAATTTTAAAACAATGTACATTTTTATATTTCTAAACAAGGTATATATATATATTTTTCTTAGCAAAGTTTATATTTTTCTTTAACAAATTTATATATTTCTTTCTTAGAAAAGTTTATATTTTTCTTTAACAAATTTATATATTTCAAAATCAATGCTATATATAAATTTAAAAACCAATTCTAATTTTATTTTCAAAAGAGTTCAAATTTTATTTTCAAAAGAGTTCAAATTTTATTTTAAACCTCCTAGCTTTATTTTTAAAACAAAATCAGTTTTTATTTTTAAAACAAAATCAGTTTTTAATCCTTTATAAAATTCAGTTTTTATTTCTGTCTATATAAAATAAAAATAAAATAAATAAATTAAAAAAACTTACAGGGGGGCTACTGGTGGTCGCTCAGTCAGCAGGGGGCTCGCCTGAGCAGTGGCGCCGGCGGTTTCCAGGCGTTCGGGGGGGAGCGGGGTCGTGGAGCTGCTGAAAGGGGGGGTTTCTTTCGTCGATCGAACAGGAGAGAGGGGGGTCTGGGTGGTGGAGCCAGGCGGTCTTTGTCAGAGGGAGGAGGGTGAGGCGGAGAGGGGGTGGCGAGGCGCGCGATGGCGGCGGTGGCGTGGAGGCCGACGGCTGGAGGATTTAGGGTACGATCGCTTCTTTTTTTTTTTTTTTTTTGAAATGATACGGGGGGCCAGAGGTATAAGGGGAAGAGAGATATTTTTTTTATTAATTAATTAATTTATTTTATCCTAAAGAGTTGACTTTTACATACGGCCTCGAAACGAGGCCCACCGCCTGTCGTCCATAGCGTTTTACCCCCATTCCGAACACAATGGGATATGTACCGCAAGCTGATTCGATCGTTTGAATCAGTTTCCGTTTCATTTACATTTAAATCATTATATTGAATTTTAAACGTACATTTCAATTTACCGGGGTCACATACTAACCCTATAAATCCCATAAAAATATTTTCTAGCTTCGTATTGACGATACGGTCCTAACAAAACTAGTTTCGTCGAATTCTGAGACCGTTGGAAAAATGGCCAATTTCCAGTCGATTAAAATCAACTGAAACCGGTCAAACGCGTTTTCCTTCGCCACGCTCACATATTGATTCGAAAAATTATGAAATTTGAAACCTAGCAATAACTTCACATCCCGGACCCATCAAAACTGGTTTCGTCGAAATCCGAGGTCGTTTGCAAAATGTCCATTTTTAAGGGCCTGAATTCCATAGCGACTATTCAGAATTTTCAACTGGACATATCTTTTGACTCCCGCAATGAAATCTTGATTTCCCGGATTCGTTGGAAAGATATTCACTATTAGATTCTATTATTTTTGGTTTCACTAAAATCCGGATTGTTTTGCACCCGGTACATTCAATTGAAGTTTGAAATCGAATTATCGAACTACCGCGCCATTTTCAGTTCTATTTATAATTATATATAAATATTTATATTCTAACGACGACGCGTATAATATATACGTTCGAATTATATTCAAAATAAATTTCTCGTCGATATTATTTAAAATAATCTATTTTAAATATTCAAAATTCGCCAAAATTGCCAAAATAAAAATTTTAAACTGGCCCAGATTTTCGGGTTGTTACAGCTTAGCTTTGGACACCTCGGTTCGGATCAGACCCGAACCGATCCGACCCCTATTGACCTGTTGCTACACTTCGGATCTGACCTATTCTTAAGGAGCCACTACCTCCTACTCTCATGGAATGAACTCCACCTGTCCTAGCACGATCTAAAGACCACTACTCCACTACTTCCGAGATCACCTCAGTGCCCGCCACGTGGCACCTCCGAACCGGACCGCTTCAGAACCTTGCAAGGCTCCTCTACGCCTATAAATACATGGCAACATGGCCATTTGAAGGGATCGGCTCTTTTCGGCCATTTCCAGCTCTCATCTCCCACCATTTCAAGGGACTTTTTGGCTACTCCAACACTTGGCCTCCTTTACAACCAAGCAAGGATATTGCTCATCACTTTAACATGAGGAATTCATGTATAAATTTATTCTCTGATCTCCACTTCTTCATTGTAGCACAAGGCTATTGTGTATAAACCGCAAACAAATAGTATTATAATAGCTTCTTAGGATTTAAGAAACTATAAAGTGGATGTAGGCTTGGTTTGAGCCAAACCACTATAAAAATCTCATGTGTCTCCTCTTATTTTACTTCTTTTTCTGCATTAATCTGTAATTGTGAGGTTTTCACATAGCATTTGTGTGTTAGGCCTAGATTTCGGTCTAACATTGGCTATTATAAGGGAAAGCTTTATCCTCCGGCTTGCGTTGCATTGTGTGATGGGACCTGAGTCTTATAATAGCTTCATTTTTCCAAAAAGAACTATGGTGTTTGTTTTATGCACTAGTATTCTTGGGAGAAAACCCGTTCCATGTTATACGTCATGGTCCCTTGATTTACTCTATTTTAAAGTAAGGATTTAATAACTGTTTTAGCTCTCACACCCGTCTTATGACTGACCTGGAGATTATTGTTTAACATAAACTTTAGGTGCCCCTATTTTCCGCACGAGCAGCTAGTAGTATTGGTTTTTGCTCACATGATCCTGGATTTACAGCTGGAGCTATATTCGGAAATCTTTGTATCTGTGTATTTCTTTCAGTTGTGTTATGTATTAATTTTCCGCTGCTATGTAATGTAATTTTAATCTCTGGTATTTTTCTGATGTATATTATTTATTCATACTCTATTATATTCTTGTACTATGATGTAAATTGTTTTAATAGCAATGAAACGCTCTGTTGTTTGTATTCTGATTTGTCGTGTTCTCAACTCAATCCGGGCTTTTGCGTAAAGGCGAGTTTGGGTCGTTTCAGGCGTGGTATCAGAACTTTGGTTTACAAAGCTGGAGAACAAGACACATTAGAACCAAACGAAAGAATTCATCAGAGGTTGGATTAGTAATATCCAATAAGAATGACTCATTAGAGATGGGATCAGTAGTATCCTAGAACAAGTTTCAAAGAGTGTTATTTTGAAAATAAAAATGAAAACAAATTTTGTTTTGAAAATTATATCATATTATACGTATTTGAGTATTTTATTTTATATTGATTTGGACTATCGGGTATATGGAGATTTTGAATATACGTCTAATCCACGAGTATACGAAGCCTCAAATATACTGGATAGATATAGAATCACACGCTAGTCACCCGGAGATGAATCTGATGATTGAAGCTTCATCATCAGCATTTATGTTCGAGTTTCGAAAGTGGGATATTTATATATTTCCAACTAACTGGTATGAGAACCAAAATCTAGTTAGGGTTACTATTTGTGATTTGGCATCAAAAATATGATTTTTGAGTATATAAAAATTATGAATTTGAAAATTTAATCAACTAATAGATTGCTAGTTGTGTTGTATGATTAATAATTCCACTAATAAAACCAACATGACAATGGAAGGTAAATTTAGCCAAATCGATTCAAATATAGAGCTAAATTGAAAATTGATTGAAATTGCATATATGTACATGTATATATAATGGGCAGGTCATAACATGGAAGCTAAGAAGAGGAATAAAATAGGTACATGTTTCTTGTATTTTGATGATTTTATGAGCCAATTGGCTAGCCGCTTGGCTTTATCTTTTTCTTTTGGAATGACGAGGGCCCTATGAGGCAAGTTGTGGTTTTAAACGTCTCCCCATACAAAGGAGGATATGGCAAAAAAAATTCGAAAATTTAGGATGTTAGCCAAATTTTTGAGAAATTTGAAAATTCTTAGAAACTAAAAACTTGAAGAATGAAAGTTGAGTTGGATAGTTAAACAACTTTCAGCTCCGTTCCTTTTCGAAGATGAAAAGATTTTAAGTGGGGGAGATTGTAACAACCCGAAACTTTGGAAGCAATTTAAAATTTTTATTTTGGTTATTTTAATGGATTTTGGATATTTAAAATGATTTATTTTAAATAATAACAGCTATAAATTTATTTAAATAGAATTAAAATGTATAAATTTATTTTAATTATAAAACGATCCTGAAATTGCGTGGTAGTTCGAAAATTCGATTTTAAATTTCAATTGAATGTAAATAATTCAAAATAAATCGGATTTTAGTAAAACTAGAAACATTTGAATCGGTTTAGTAATATCTTTCTAACGAATGTGAAAAATTCATATTTCATAATACAAATTGAAAGTTATATCCAGTTTAAAATTTGAAGTAGTCGCTATGGAATTTATATATATTTTAATATAATATATAGCCCTTAAAAATAGCCATTTTGTAAATGACCTCCATTTTCGACGAAACCACTTTTGTTGGATCCGGAAAGTCAAATTATTGCTATATTTCAATTTTCATAATTTTTGGAATTTATATGTGAACGCAGTGAATTAAAACGCGTAAATTGAATCAACTGGAAAATGATCATTTTTCAAATAGTCTCCAAATTCAACGAAATTAGTTTTGTTAGGACCGTATCATCAAAAAATAGCTAGATTTATTTTTCTCGAATTTTTGGAGTCAGTATGTGGCCCTGGTAAATTAAAATGTACGTTGAATTCAATTTGGAACGTTATATTAATTTATATTTTTATTTTAACAAAAACTGATTGTAACAGTCGAGTTGGCTTACCGGACATATCACATTGTGTTCGTAATGGGGCTATTTAGCTAGGGGCAACAGTCGTTGGGATCGATTCGGAGTTCAAATGAGAAAATAACTTTTTGGATAATATATATATATATGGCCCCCTTTTTCTCTCTCCCCTTCATTTGAGAAAAAAATAAAAAAAATAAAAACCGAACCCTAGCCCCGTTGCCGCCATGCTCCAGCCCCCCCCCCCCCCCCACCGTGCCACCGCCGCCGGTCCCCAGACTTGCCGCCTCCTCTTTCGCCCCTCCTCCCCTCTCTCTCCTCTCCGTCATGCTTCATTCGAAGGCAACAGCCCCCAAACCGCCCCCTAGTCGCTGCTCCGGCCACCATTGCCCCACTGCTGCCTCATGCACCAACCCACTGACCACCAGACCACGGCGCCGACTTCCCCCACCCCCAATTCCGACTGTGGACCCACTCCTCTTTTAAAAATCCGATTTTTATATTTTCAGTTTTACATATTACCCCTGACCTTCCGGAGCCAGTAACATCCAATCTATGCACTTTTGGCAAAACTCCACAATGGCAAAGTCGAAGAGCACAATTTTCTCTTCGATTTGAGTATATGCAAGTCAGATTTTGAATCGCGGAGTTGTTCAGAAAACGCATCTAAAGTCTGTTGTCCAAATACTATCTTTTTGCGATTTCCGGTGAAATGGAGCATTTTCGAAAGAAAGGCCACTAGGCGAAATTTGTCCATAATGGTGCATTTAAGCTAGAAAAAATGATGGTGTGAAGATTGGAGCTTGTTTGCAAAGTCTGGAACCAGAACAGCAAATCAGAGCATCAAAAAATAACGGTGGAGTGGATCCCAAAGGGAGAACTCTTTCTCACTCAAATTATTTTACAGTTAAATATATCCTAGGTTGTAGACGGGACTTAGTAGCCCCGACACTATTTATTGTACAAACCATAATTTTTTGTTTGGATTGTATTGTGGTAATTTGGATTGTTGTTGCAAAATGGACTGTATTGTGGTTATTGATTGTATTGTGGTTTCGTTGATTTGATTGATTATTGTGTATGGCGCGAGCCAGTATCAGGAGCCGGTTCTAATATTGCGCCGTTATAATGTCGAAATTTTCCAAAATAAATATTTTTTCATTAAAAATATAATTTTAATGTGTATGTGAACTATATAAAATAGTCAAGTGTTGAAATAAATATTTTATCGTTAAAAATATAATTTTTAATGTATAAATAAACGACATAAAATTCTCCTGAAATGAAAATAAATATTTATTTACAAGTCGGACGATTTGTTTATGTACACTCATTTAACTGACATGGATTGGGATGATAAATTTTACATCGCCCAATTACACAAATAATATTCGGTATTTGTTGGTTTAAACCCCACATAGGTATTGGGATGATATTTGACGTACATTAATCCCAATTGTTTAGTCGTATGTCAATCGATGGGTTGACAGACAGTTGTAAGCGTTAATTGTTTATATTTAATGCTTATGCAGTTGTGTAATGCACTCTGGATGATGGTTGATTGCGTATGATTGTTGTTGTGTACATGTGTTGTATGAAATCCATATAAATAAATTGTATGTTAATTGATTGGGTCTTACTCCAATTCAGAAAGAACGAATATTTTAAAATAAGGAAATATTTTAAAATAACGAATATTTTTAAATAATATTCAGTAAAAGATTAAAATGCGAATTTGATGTCCGATTTTGGATGGACATGAAAATATTGAAATATGTGAAGCCGTGTTGATTAGATTTGCGCCATTTTAACATGAATGGTATTTATATCAATTTTATTCATTTTTATAATGAATATCGAAAAGAAAATGATTTGAAAATCTAATATTTGGAAAATATCATCATATAAATACAATAATGATAAGGAGTATACAATTTTGACATAGAATTGAAATGAAAGTGGGAACCTTTCTGAAAACGAATTTATAAAATACGTTTTGAACAATATATATATATTAATGGTTTGAATAGAACGCACCGCACCGCGACCGTTCACGAACTTCGACCATTGATTTCGAATTGACATTACGGGAGATCCGACCGTCAGATTCTCCTAAAACCAGAACCATTGGATTCGTATCGAAAAAGAGATTTCCAATAAATATAATAGATTTAAATTTGAACGATTGGATCTGGAATTATGTCCAACTAAATTTGGAAAAGGTCTCTATGAATGTAGTTAGGTGGCCATTATTGGAAACCGAATGTATGGACCTTGATAAAATTATTAAAATTATTAATAATTTGTGTAAAATCATAATAAATGATTTGAAAAGAGTTGGGATGAAAAATTCCGTATTTAAAAAGATAAAAATATATTTTTATCAAAATGAACTGGTTATTAACTAGATTTGAAATCCAATAATTTTTAAATAAATAAATTGAATTTGTGAATGGGTATAATATAACCAGAAATTTTCAAATAATAAATTGGAATGGATTTGAATAGAAATCATCTTCCGGAGATTTCGATATTGGATTCCATGACTATACGGATATTGTGGAGGAATTTGGAAGACAGATATATATCGTTATTCCCTATACGATATGTGTTGTTTTCATAATTTGATATTGAATGTTAGCCGATATAATTTCTGTTTAGAGCCTTATATTTAATACCAAAGTGGATTTTGGGTTTGTCGTGAATGGTTTCTTCAGTAACACTGTTCTTAAACCCCATTGTCAAAAGAATAAATCTTTTGATTAAGATTATTAGAGATTCCAGTTATATTTAGTAATTGGAATAAAATGGAATGTGAATCGGGTTTATTGTGAACTGTGTTTTTAACGACATTCATTCTTTAACCTGATTTACAGTGAAATGTTATTTGGAATACATAAGTCTTTTATTAAGATTTAATGGAAATTTTCCAAAGTAAAGTTTTCCAATTTAATAAAATAAATTGGAATGGAATTCAATTTGGTAATAATCGAAGTGAGCTTCTGCAGAGGAAGACTGTTAATATATATATGGAATTTAAAAGGCTTTGTCATTATTCCATTTATAATATTAGTCGAATACGGAAATTGATATCGATTATATATTGATCTGTTTTCTGTGAAGATTCCATAGTTTATGGAATATGATTTTGGGTTTACCGTGAACTGTGTTTTAAATGAATAGGTTGGATATGGAGTATTACCAATTTTGCTCCAAGGGATGAATAGGTTGGAATTGGGAAATATAACAAATGATTACTTCGGTAAGGTGCGCTAATCCGGCTAGTTTGGAAAACCTTAATTTGGTTTAAATTGTGAAAAGAATATTGGAATAAAAGAATATTCTGGATTGGAATGAGGCGTATGTTGTGTTTTTATAGCACTTGATTATAAGATACGTGAATCATTCGAAAAGGCCGGGTTTATACATATTCTGAATAATTGATTCGACAATAAGTCTACAATGAAGACGGTGGTTGAAGACCGGAGTTCTTCACATTGTTTGGATGATTACTATGTCTTGATTGGGTTGTACACCCAAAACAAGGTAATAAGTGGTGATCATCCAGACGTACTTGGAGATCGACCGAATATGCGAGGACCTCTCCCCTGTATTGGACATATGGTACGAGGAATACTCTGGTTTCGTTCTGAAACGACCCGGACTTCCCCGTGAAGGAAAGCATGGATTATACTGAGGACAAGACACATCGGAACACAAACAGAAGAACATTTCATTGTTTATTACAACAATTTCATCAGAATAAAAGAATATACAGAGTATGAATGAATAAAATACATTCAACAAATATCAGAGATTTACAATACATTACAAAGCAGCGGAAAATAATACAAAACACAACTAAAAAGAATATACGGATACAGAGCTTTCCGAATATCATTCCAGCTGCAAACCAGGATCCTGCGAATATAAATCAGCAAAACCAAAACTGTTGGAACTCGCAATATGGCGTTTTGATTATGACAACTATACATGTATATATATATTATTATCGACTAATTCTATGTTGCAGGAAGATATTTTTGACAATCAGATTAAAGAACACAAAATGAAGATCACTTATATGTTGTAAGAGTCTGTTAGTCCTAGATTTATATGTTAAAGTCTTCCTTGATGACACACGCACAAGTTTTATATATATATATATATATAGTTTTCTAATTTAAACAAGGCAAGGAATAGGCAAGAAAAAGAAAACAGACATCTGGTCTGAAAAATTCAGACGTCTGTTTGCTGGAACAAAATGTTTTTAAATACAATATTCAGATGTCTATTTGATATATTTCAGACGGCGGAAATGCCCCCGAAATACACTATTTCCTTGCTGACTTGATTTTTAAAATAAACAGACATCTGAATTTTATTTTCAGACATATGAATTCCGAAGAGTTGCATCCTTTATGAAGAGACACAACTATTTAATCCATATATCTTCATCAAAACTCTTCACGATCAGTTGTATCTTTTTATATATTATAAATAGAGAATTTCTTAGATGATCTAATCACCGAATCTTATTATAATTCTCTCTATCTTATTCAAAGCTCTCTAAGTTCTAAAAAGCTATCTACTTTCATACTTGAGACTTTTAAACTTCCATATTCCTTCACACACTTCACGATTATCATCCAGGAAAGGCTATAGGAAGGGTGTACTTAATATTTGACAATCCGTGTTATCAAGAACACAAAAGAGTCAATAATTATTCTGTATTAGTGAAGACCTCTTCAGTGGTTGAGGCAAGAAATCCCGTTCAGGTAATTGTGAACCTATTCCTCCGGGTGAAGTGAGGGTTTTAGTGTTAGTGAAATACCAGAAGTGAGTCAGGGACTGGACGTAGGACAGTGGTCTGAACCAGTATAAATCGACTGTGTGATTTACTACTTACTACTCTACTATATAGATATTATATCCTATTCTCCATACTACACGATCCTATACCGCTGCATAACCTCTTTCGATTGGTATCAGAGCAAGGGATTCTAGAGATCGTAACAACATCCTAGAATATATGGCAATAAAGAAATATAGTCAAGGAATCAAAAAGAAGAGCAACAAAGCAGAATCAAAAGAACAATGTCTCATGGCTAAAGTCAGATCACAATCGGTATGTGTAGATTCATTATATAAAGATCTTTTGTTAGACCATGAAAAACTATTAAAAGATTTTAAAAGTGTAGGTAAACTTAATGCAATTATTTTAGCCAAATCTAAAGATTGTCAGCAAGAAAATTCCAAATTAAAAGAGGAAAATAATTTTTTAGTAAAATAAGCCAATTGTTTCGAAAGTACTTTAGAAGAGCTTGTTTTTCAAAAAGATTTCCTTCAAAAAGAAAGTGAGCGAGTAGAAGATAAAAACAAGGTTCTTTTAAAGGAAATTGATTTTTTACAAAATAAAAATGCATCTATATTATGCATATTGACAGGGGGGAGTCATATATATAGTTGTCATTATCAAAAAGGGGGAGAATGTTGGATCTCGCAATATGGCGTTTTGATTATGACAACTATACATGTATATATTTATTATTATTATCGATTAATTATATGTTGTAGGAAGATATTTTTGACAATCAGATTCAAGAACACAAAACGAAGATCGCTTATAAGTTGTAAGAGTCTGTTAGTCCTAGATTTATATGTTAAAGTCTTCCTTGATGACACACACACACGTTTTATATATATATATAGTTTTTTAATTTAAACAAGGCAAGGTATAGGCAAGAAACAGAAAACAGATGTCTGGTCCGAAAAATTCGGACGTCTGTTTGCTGGAACAAAATGTTTTTAAATACAATATTCAACGACTGTTTGATATATTTTAGATGTCTGAAATGCCCCCGAAATACACTATTCCTTGCTGACTTGATTTTTAAATTAAACAGACATCTGAATTTTATTTTCGGACATTTGAATTCCGAAGAGTTGCATCCTTTATGAAGAGACACAACTACTTAATCCATATCTCTTCATCAAAATTCTTCACGATCAGTTATATCTTTTTATATATTATAAATATAGAATTTCTTAGATGATCTATTCACCGAATCTTATTCTAATTCTCTCTATCTTATTCAAAGCTCTCTAAGTTCTAAAAAGCTATCTAATTTCATACTTGAGACTTTTAAACTTCCATATTCCTTCACGCACTTCACGATTATCATCAAGGAAAGGCTATAGGAAGGGTGTACTTAATATTCGACAATCCGTGTTATCAAGAACACAAAAGAGTCAATAGTTATTCTGTATTAGTGAAGACCTCTTCAGTGGTAAAGGCAAGAAATCTTGTTCAGTGGTTCGGGTAATTGTGAACCTATTCCTCCGGGTGAAGTGAGGGTTTTAATGTTAGTGAAATAGCAGAAGTGAGTCTGGGACTGGACGTAGGACAGTGGTCCAAACCAGAATAAATCGACTGTGTGATTTACTGCTTACTACTCTACTATATAGATATTATATCCTATTCCCCATACTACACGATCCTATACCGCTGCATAACATCCTTCAAAAACTACTAGCTGCCGTGTGGAAATAGGGGCACCCAGAGTTTAGGTTAAAACCCTAAACTCCAGGTCAGTCATGTGAGTGGTGTGAGAACTAAAACAGTTATTTAAAACTTTTCTTTAAATCAGATATATCAAGGGACCACGGCGTATAACACGGAACGGGTTTCCTCCCAAGAATACCGGTGCATATAACAAAACAACGCAATGCTTTTTGGAAAAATGAAGCTATTATAAGACCCAGGTCCTATCACACAATGCAACGCAGGCCGGGGGATAGGGTTTTCCCTTATAATAGCCAAACATGCTTGGTAAGTTAAAACAAATCATTTGATACTATTATAAGTGCATAGTGTATAAAACAACTTCAAATATAAATGTATCAATCCTAGACGGCGTGGGTACCATATATCATGTCGCCAATACTAGGCTCTATAATCAAAACCACAAAGTCACGTATTGGAAGTTGGATTTCCATCTGTGAACCGAGGCAAGGGATCGTCTTCACCGCTTCGAGACACTCTAGCCCGTGTCTCAGGACCCAGACTCAGGTGGGCCCTTGGATCGTCAGGGCCGGTCCACCGATGTGGATTAAAATGCTTGAACACTGCGTTTCCCTGCCCTTTGGGGGCGTCAATGAGCCAAATGACTCCATCGGCTCCACATAGTCACCGATATATCTGAGGCACCTCGCAATCCAACAACCACACAGGTGAAAATAATATAAATGTCAGGGTTGGTGGGTCACTGACACAACCCTAGCTAGAAGGAAACGCATGTCCTCCCTGAGGTCTTCTCCCGTTTCTGGTTCATACCAGGGTGTGAGGCTCGTGAATTAACGTTATACACAAAGCTATGCCACACAAGCGGTGCTTTGATCATCAACCACAAGACTTTACTTTTCAACAGAAGCCTTGATCAATTGCATCTCAGCATGCCACACAGGCAATTCACGCTATGCAACCAATATCAATCACATAGAATGAAATCCGATGTCAGACACACATCCATTTACAAGTCCGTTCTGGGTCTGAATGAAACCGGAGGAACCTTATTCCTCGCATATCCATCGATCTCCAAGTACGTCTAGACGATCACCAACTGATTCCCTCTTGTTGGATGTACAACCCAATCAAGATCATCAGAAATTATCCAGACGATGTGATGACCTCCGGTCTTCAACCACCGTCTTCATAATCGACTTATCGTCGAATCAGTTATTCAGAATGGGTATAAACTCGGCCTTTCCGAATAACTCGCGTATATAATAAACAAGTGTTACACAAACACAACATACGCCTCATTCCAATTCAGAATATTCTTTTATTTAAATATTCTTATATTTTGGGAAAGGTTCCCATTAATTTTATCGAAGATAAATTCTTTAAATTTATTCTTTAATCCTCTTTTGAATATCAATTCAAACCAAATTATGGTTTATCCAAACTAGTCGGGATTAGCGAACCTTACCGAAGTAATCACTTGTTAAATTTCCTAACCCCGACCTATTCATCCCATGAAGTAAAACTGGTCTTACTTCATATCTAACACCATGGTGTTATCGGTAAATTCAATTACCATTTCACGTTCAAATCTAATTAAAGATTTAACTATCGCCTGGAGCAAAACTAGTGACACTCCATTCTCGATCATTTCAATCTAGTTAAAGATTCATTAAAACTCTACTTGGTTTTAATCTTCCCAAAAAAAACTAGCAATGATTATTTAACTTGGGAAATCATATCCTGTCCTTAACTGGGTTAAAGAACCAATGTCATTTAAAACACGGTTCACTATAAACCCAAAATCACATTCCATTCCATCAGCCTTTAACCGTAAATTAGCAAGTGAACAATTCCCTAAGTAATAACCTCGAAGGCCGAAACCAACATCAGATCAATACCCAGGAAACCATTCAACTTAAATAATCTTCAGTTAGTTTCTGATTTTTTTAACTCCGTTGGGTCTAAGAACAATGTTATTAAAGATACCGTTCCCGACAACCCAAAATCACATTCCATTTACAATGGAATCTTTATGGAAAACAAATCGATATATAATCGATATAAACTTCCATATCTGACTAATAATATAAATTAAATAACGGCAAAGCCTTTTAAATTCCAGATATATTAGTTGTCTTCCACCATAGAAATTCACTTCGATTATTACCAAATCGAATTCCATTCCATTCCAATTTATTTTATTAAATTGGAAAACTTTACTTTGGAAAATCTCCTTTAAATCTTAACAAAATATTTATAAATTCCAAATCACATTTCACTGTAAATCGGGTTAAAGAACGAATGTCGTTAAAACACAGTTCACGATAAACCCAATTCACATTCCATTAATTATCGGGTTAAAGAACAAGTGTTATTTAAAACACCATTCACGATAAACCCAAAAATCAAATCAAATTCAATTCCAATTAAATACTATTTAATTGGTATACTTCATTAAATCTAAATAAAAAGATTTAATCTTTTTCTCAACTGGGTTTAAGAACAGTGTTAATGAAGACACCATTCACGACAAACCTAAATATCATTTGATATTAAATGCAAGGCTCTGAATAGAAAATATATCAGCTTATATTCAATATCAAATTCTACGACCAACAAATATCGTACTGGAAATAACGATATAAATATATCTTTCAAATTTCCATAACAATATCTGTATAATCACGAAATCCAACATTGAAATATTTCAAAGACAATTTCGATTCAAATCCATTCCAATTCAATTATGGGAAATTCTGGTTACTTTTAAACCCCTTTCAAATCCAATTTATTTATTTCAAAAATAAATGGATTATAATTCTAGTTCAAAACTATTTCATTTCGATAAAAATCTATTTTTATCTTTTCAAATATGGAATTTTCATCCCAATTCTTTCCAAATCATTTCTTATGATTTTACACAAATTATTGCTATTTTTAATAATTTTATCAAGGCCCGTACAGTCGATCTCCATCAACGGCCATCGAACTGCACTTACAACGACCTTTTCCAAATTTGATTTGGACATAATTCCAAATCCAACCATTAGACTACAAATCTCTAATATTCATTAGAAAGCTCTTTTCGATACGAACCCAACGGTTTGGGTTTTAGGAGAATCCGACGATCGGATCTCCCATAATGTCCATTCGAAGTCAATGATCGAAATTCGCGAATTGCCGCAGCGCGGTGCGTTCTATCCAGGCCATTATATATATAATATATATATATATATATATATATATTATACATTTCGTCGATTTCCTTTTGAAACGTATTTAATAAATCGTTTTAAATTCGTTTTCAAAACGAATTCAACTTCATATTCAATTTCAAATCAAAATTGAATACTCCATATCATCGATATGCAAATGATAATATTTTCAAAACATTATATTTTGAAATCAATTCCTTTTCGATATTCATTATAAAAATGAATAAAATCGATATAGATATCGTTCACGTCAAAATGGCATCAATCTAATCAACATGGCTTTATATATTTAAATATATTCGTGTCCATCCCAAATCGGACATCAAAACCCAATTTTGATTCTTTTCCGAATATTATTTGAAAAATATTCGTTACTTTAAAATAATCGTTATTTTAAAATATTCATTCTTTCTGAACTGGAATCAGACATAGCCAATTACCATACAATGTGATTTATATGTATTTCATATACACACGTACACTACAACAATCAAACACAGTCAACCATCACCCAAAGTGTATTCTACACTGCATAAGCATCAAATATAAATATTTAACGCTTATAATAGCCTGTCAATCAATCGATCGACATACTGCTAATTACTAGGACTAATATATGGCCAATTTCATCCCAACATCCATATGGGGCTTTCAAACAATCAAACACAGGTTTTATTTGTGCAGTTGGGCGATGTGTAAAATTTATCATCCCAATCCATATCAGTCAAATGTGTGTACATAAACAAATTGTCCGATTTGTTTATGAATATTTATTTTATATACACGTTAAAAATTATGTTTAACTATAAAATATTTTATTCCATTCCACTTCACACAATTAACTTTCACAACACATCAATTAAACAAACAAGTCATCCATGGTCTGTGGACAACGGGTGTCGGGTGCTGCTAAGCACCGTCTGCATTCTAGTATATATTTCAACTAGAAAACAAATTAAAAGTGAGAAGTTCTCACATTTGGGTTCCACTCCTCCATTCCTTATTTCTGAACGGTTCGGATATGCCCAAAATTCCAATGCGACCTTTTCCCGCTGTTCATATATAAACATCACATTTTTATCGCTTCCAAATAAAAATCATATTTGTATCGCTTTAAAATAAAATTCACATTTTTATTGCTTCAAAATAAAAATCACATTTTTATTATCTCTATAATATAAAA
Organism: Allium sativum; assembly: GCA_030737875.1. Taxonomy (NCBI): domain Eukaryota; kingdom Viridiplantae; phylum Streptophyta; class Magnoliopsida; order Asparagales; family Amaryllidaceae; genus Allium; species Allium sativum. The sequence goes on from CM060919.1 coordinate 441,976,910, forward strand.
ATCACATTTTTATTATCTATTTAATATAAAAATCATATTTTTATTATCTATTTAATATAAAAATCATATTTTCATACCGTGCTTTTTCTATCAAATAAAAACTGATTTTTAACCAATGTTTCTCCTTTAAAAATCTGAAAATAAACATGTTTTTTTTTGTATATAAAAAAAATAAAAAAAAAAATCAGTGCTAGCTATATGAAAATTAAATTAACTAACTAAATAATAATAAAAAAATTATAGTCTTTTAGAAGATGGGGGCTGTTTTCAGGTAGGAGGCCGGGAGGGTGTTCGCCAGAGCGGCGGCGGGGTAGCAGAGGGGCGGCGCGCTCCTTGCTAGAGCGGCGGTGGGACCAGGGGAGGACCGCGGTCCTCGAATCGAGCGTGGTGAGGGGGTTCTCGAATGGAGGAGGAGAAGGCGGAGGAACAGGGGAAGGTGGCGACAGGCGGTGGGGGTGCGGCGCCGGGCTCCGACGATGGAGGCAGTGGTAGGCGACGGGAGTTTTAGGGCATGGGGCTTTTTTTATTTTATTCAATCTGAGGAATGACCTGGGGGGAAGAGAATATAAGGGGAGTATTTTATAAATATATATTTTTATTTTATTTTTAATTTAATTTCGAAAGGGTTGACTTTTTATTGGACCACCAAACGAGACCCAACAACTATCGCCCCTAGCTAATTACGCCCATTCCGAACACAATGAGATATGTATCGTAAGCTGATTCGATCGTTTCGATCGGTTTCCGTTAAAATCAAAATATAAATATATATATTGAATTTGAACGCACATTTCAATTTACTAGGGCCACATACGCACTCTAAAAATTCCCAAAAAATATTTTCTAGCTTCGTATTGACGATACGGTTCTAACAAAACTAATTTCGTCAAATTCTAAGACCATTAGAAAAATGGCCATTTTCTGGTCGATTGAAATTGACTGAAACTATCAAAACACGTTTTCTTTTGCCACACTCACATTTGGTTCAGAAAATTATGAATTTTGGAATCTAGCAATAACTTGACATCTCGGATCCAACAAAAGTGGTTTCGTCGAAAACAAAGGCCGTTTGCAAAATGGCTATTTTTAAGGGCCAAAATTCCATAGCGACTATTCTGAATTTTCAACCGGACATAACTTTTTATTCCCTCCATGAAATTTCAATTTTTCAGATTCATTGGAAAGATATTCTCAAATAGATTCTAATATTTTTGGTTTCGCCAAAATCCGGTTTATTTTGAATCCTGTACATTCATTTGAACTTTGAAATCGAATTTTCGAACTACCGCGCTATTTTCAATTCCTTTTATAAGTTAAAATAAATATTTATATTCTAACGTCGATTCAAATAAATATATACGTTCTAATTCTATTCAAAATAAATTTCTCATTGTAATTATTTACAACATTTCATTTTAAATACTCAAAATTCGCTAAAATGAAAATTTTAAATTGGCTCGGATTTCTAGGTTATTACAATCTCCCCAACTTAAAACTTTTCGTCCTCGAAAAGGAACGAAGCTGAAAGTTGTTTAACCAATCAACTCAACTTCCATTATTTTCATTATGGCTTAAGTTCTTCAACTTTTCAGTTTCTAAGAACTTTTCAAAATTTTCAAAAATTTGGCTAACACCCTAAATTTTTGAAAAATTTCACCATAACCTCCCCTGCACGGGAGCACCAGGAAAATTCCGAAATCGCCATACAAGCCTATCTAATCCAAAAAGAAAAAGAAACAGCCAAGTGGCTAGCCAAGCGGCTCATAAAATCATTCAAAACCCAAGAAATACAATAAACATGTACCTATTTGTTGGGCATACAATTTTATTCCTCTTCTCTAGCCTTCTTGCTATGACCTGTTCACACATATATATGTAGATGCATGCATTGCTAAACAATTTTCAATACAGCTCAATATTTGGTTCAATTTGGCTACATTTACCATTCTTTCACATATGGGTTTAAATAAGTAATCACATAACACAACCAATAGTCAGCAATCAATTAGTTGATTAGCTTTTCAAATTCATAACTTTGATATATAGTCAAAAAATCACATTTTTGGTGCCAAATCTCAACAATAAGCCCTATCTAGTTTTGGTTCTCACACCATTCTAATGGAAATATATAAACATCCCACTTTCGAAACTCGAATACAAATGCTAATGACGCCGCGGCATCATCAGAATCATCTCTGGGCGACTAGAGTGTGATTCTATTTCTATCTAGTATATTTGAGGCCTCAATACACGTGGATCAGACGTATATTCAAATCTCTATATACTGGATTGTTCAAATTCAATACAAATAAATATTCAAATACGTTGAATAAGGTTTAAATTTTCAAAACAAAATTCATTTTCATTTTAGAAATATACTCTTAACACTCGTTCTAGGATACTACTGATCCCATCTCTAACGAGTCATTCTTATTGGATATTACTAATCCAATCTCTGATGAATTCTTTCGTGTGGTTCTAATGTGCCTTGTTCTCCGAGCTTTGTAAACCAAAGCTCTGATACCAAACTGAAACGACCCGAACTTCCCCGTGAAGGAAAGCACGGATTGTACTGAGGACAAGACACATCGGAACACAAAGAACATTTCATTGTTTATTACAACAATTTCATCAGAATACAAAAATATACAGAGTATGAATGAATAAAATACATTCCATAAATATCAGAGATTTACAATACATTACAAAGCAGCTGAAAATAATACAAAACACAACTGAAAAGAATATACGAACACAGAGCTTTCCGAATATCATTCCAGCTGCAAACCAAGATCCTATGAATATAAATCTGCAAAAGCAAAACTACTAGCTGCCCGTGTAGAAATAGCGGCACCCAGAGTTTAGGTTAAAACAATAAACTCCAGGCCAGTCATGTGACTGGTGTGAGAACTAAAACATTTATTTAAAACTTTTCTTTAAATTAGATATATCAAGGGACCACACCGTATAACACGGAACGGGTTTCCTCCCAAGAATACCAGTGCATATAACAAAACATTGCAATGCTTTTGGGAAAAATGAAGTTATTATAAGACCCAGGTCCTATCACACAATGCAACGCAGGCCAGGGGATAGGATTTTCTCTTATAATAGCCAAACATGCTTGGTACGTTAAAACAAATCATTTGATACTATTATAGGTGCATAGTGTATAAAACAACTTCAAATATAAATGTATCAATCCTAGACGGCATGGGTACCATATATCATGTCGCCAATACTAGGCTCTACAATCAAAACCGCAAAGTCATGTATTGGAAGTTGGATTTCCATCTGTGAACCGGGGCAAGGGATTGTCTCCACCACTTCGAGACACTCTAGCCCTTGTCTCGGGACCCAGACTCAGGTGGGCCCTTGGATCGTCAGGGTCGGTCCACCAATGTGGATTAAAGTGCCAGAGCACTACGTTTCCCAGCCCTTTGGGGCGTCAATGAGCCAAATGACTCCATCGGCTCCACATAGTCACCGATATATCCGAGGCGCCTCGCAATCCAACAACCACACAGGTGAAAATAATATAAATGTCAGGGCCGGTAGGTCACTGACACCACCCTAGCTAGAAGGAAATGCATGTCCTCCCTGAGGTCCTCTCCCGTTTCTGGTTCATACCGGGGTGTGAGGCTCGCGAATTAACGTTATACACAAAGCTATGCCACACAGGCGGTGCTTTGATCATCAACCACAAGACTTTGCTTTTCAACAGAAGCCTTGATCATTTGCATCTCAGCATGCCACACAGGCAATTCACGCTATGCAACCGATATCAATCACACAGAATGAAATATGATGTCAGACACACATCCATTTACAAGTCCGTTCTAGGTCTGAACGAAACCGGAGGAACCTTATTCCTCGCATATCCATCGATCTCCAAGTACGTCTGGACGACCACCAACTGATTCCCTCTTGTTGGGTGTATAGCCCAATCAAGATCATCAGTAATTATCCAAACGATGGGAAGACCTCCGGTCTTCAACTACAGTTGTAACACCCTATATCCGTTAGTGTCACTCACAAAGGGAATGCACTAAGTTCTGTGAAGTATTATAGGTAAAAGATGCAGATAAATTACAAGACAGACACGATTAAAATAGCGGAAAATAAAACTTTACTTTATTGATAAAATAGTTTGTACAACAATTGTTTTCCAATACCAGAGTATCTGTCTTACAAATTAAAGAAGCATAAAATAACTTTTATATTCCCCAATGCAGTATGAGCCAGCCATAGCAATGGAAAAGTGAATCCAAGGAAAACTTCGACTAATCTTCAAGCTTGGAAAGAAAACTGAGCTAAGTAGTAATATTCCCTCCCTGCGAACCGGGGGGAAGACAAGAAAGCGAAAGAAAACAGAGTCAGACATAAAGTCTGGTAAGTTTAGTAACTTTCAGCATGTGAAAAGGTAAAAACAACATGACATGAGTTTAACTGAATACAGGACAATACCGTGATGGTAGGGCTAACAAGATAACGCGAGATATGCTAAGGCAAGATAAAACTGAATGAACTGATAAACTGGATCTACCGACAGGCTGAATATACTTTCTCTGCTTCGCGATTACCCTGTTATTCTGGTTTCTATATCTCTGCACCACCTAACTGGTGACCCGACTAGTAATCTTTATAAAATGATAACGTGCTCCCAATCCCTGTAATTGTGGTTGCCTTCAGGCGTACATTTATTATTTATTACCTAGATCTAATCTAGGGTTTTTCTATCGAGTGCTTCCTATATTCAACTAGGGTTTACGCAACTTATCTAATGCTTCTTGGATTTTAAGGTTTACGCGACCTAAGTCCAACTAGGGATTATGCTACCTATCGAACGACGCCCCTACTCTAGGACACAATACCCAGAGCGGTATATGTTCCTAGATTTTCCCCACGTATGTGTCGCGGATCGTTATCGCTGTCTAGATGCACATGTTCTCTATATGTGCGACCCGAGTCTCATGGCAGGTCAAATTAAGAAACACGGAACTCGGTCGGGAGCTTTTCAGATATCTGCCGATGCAGATGTTAAGGTCTATTTTTTTTCAGTGGCTATGGTCCCACCTGACCCCTCCCTCAACTAATGAAAGGTACACCTTGAAAAATGAGAATATACGCAGGCCCCCCTATGCCCCACTAACCTATGGCCATCCGCAACCATAGCTAGATAGCAGGCATATGGTCTGTTGGAGTTTCCGCCTTTCCGCTTCACGTATCTCGATCGACTCAAGATGGTAGGTAGACGACGAGTTGCTATCACACGGCTACTGGTCTCGCCGAATGACGCTGGTCCATCCTAGTCTTTAGGTTGCCTTATATCGCAACCAGGGCATACCCTTGGTTATTCTAACGCAGATCTTAACCTCTGTGAGCCCAGGAGGATCATCTGCAGACTCAAAGAGGGATACCAAGAGTACCCTCACGTCCCCTCAAAGCCGCGTTCTTCGTACCCCAATCTGGAGCCTTCTTTAAGATCAGATGGACGTTTGCTCCTTCTCGTATTCGACTAAGGTTTACTTACTTAGTTCCCTTAACTAAGGTTTACTACTTAGTTTCTTGAACCATCGTTTTCTTAACTAAGGTTTACAACTTAGTCCTCTTAACTAAGGTTTACTACATAGTTCTCCTTCCCGTCAAGTTGGATTGGTTAAGTGTCATTAGTCAATTCAAGTTAACTTAACCCATTCGTTTGTCATGTTAAACTAGTTAAGTGTTATCAGTAGTTCATGTTAACTTAACCCTACCACAAATCAAGTTATATTCGTTTAAGTATTTCTTATTACTTAACCCCACCCCTTCATCTTGTACTGGTTAAGTGTTCCCTTAGTTAACTTAACCCTAACATCTGTTTAATTCACATGTTTAAATGGCTAAGTGTTGTCCCTTCAGGTTTTAGCTTAACCTTGTTCATTTGGCACACTATGATGGCTAAGTATTCTGAGTTTACTTAACCCCACCTTCTAGTCTAGTTAACATGTTAAATTGGCTAAGTGTATTTTACTTAACCCCACCTTCTAGTCTGGTTAACATGTTATAACGATTAAACCTTTCCTTAACCTTACCCACTTGTCTAGTCAACATGTTATAATGGTTATTTAACCCCTTACAAGCCTTGTCTTGTTAACATGTTAAGTTGGTTAAGTGTTCCTTTGGACTTTTTGCTTAATTGTTTCTTAGCTTTAAATTATTCATTTAAAGCACCAACCACTCACATTAGACAGATATTGTTGCGGTCACTGGATGTGTCGGTCGGTTCCGGGAAAATTTACACCGCAACTTAGTCTAAGCTCGGGTCCTTTTGGGCTCAATGCTCTAATCACCCACATTAGATAGGTATTGTTACGGTTGCTGGATTTGTCAGGCGGTTCCGGGCAGTCTTATACCGCAACTCAATCTAACATCGGGTTAGGCATATTCGTATTTTCTACAATGTACACATTTCTCATTTAGGACAAATTCTTCATGTAAATTATTCCTAATTTACTGATGCCATAATTACTCTTCTATTGTACATTATCAACAATTACTATTATGGCCCACTTCCCCTCTAAATCATGTTTATAAGATTTTACCAATTTAAGTGTCACTAACCATGATTATGCTAAACATGACAATTACATGTAATTTTAAATTATTAATCAGAATAGGCTATAACCCACCTTCCCAAACTCGCTATAATAGTCATGCTCAAAATCACTATGCCATATATTTGGCGTTCCAAATAAGTAGTTAAGCCTAATCTCGACTTAATGTTCCTATTTACATTTTTGGCCCAATCTAGAGTAAATATCCAATTTTACAATTCCTGCTAGAACTAGATTTAATATTCTAGTTTATAATTTATGCCAAAACTAGATTCACATGCCAACTACATGTTTTGCGGCCAACAATTTACCGTTTACTCCCAAGGCATGCAAGTTACTCACTATTATAGCCAATTCAGATCATGCCAACATATTTATTATGCCAAATTATATAAATTTCATGTTATACCAAACTTCCAAATTTTCAATCACATTCACGTTAGTTTCATGTTCTGCCCAAATCGTATTCCCATCGCTTGCGTAATCGTGATTCAGTCTAGATTATAAGTCAATCTAGATTCGTAAATAAAAGGGAATAAACAAGAATACCATGAAAAGATAGGCATAAGAATAGACATAAGATAATAATCCCAAATTCATGACTTACAGATCTAATAAATATACTGAATAAATCAACTAAAGCATCGCAGGCATAGATCTGATAACATTATGAACATGAAAAGGTTTGAATAATAATCAAGAACATGGATAGACCTAACTTAATAGAAAAATTCCCAAAATCAAGATCCAAGGATAATTAAGAACAGGTCTGAATAGAAAATCAAGCTTAGATCCAATTTCATAGTCATCATCCTAGGCAATAATCTCATAGTCATGAATCATAGCTGATTAGCCACAATGGTCCTTGTCATAGTCGTAGGCAATAGTCTTATGTTCACAGTCATAGGCATAGTCTTATGTTCACAGTCATAGGCATAGGCATAGCCTTATGTTCATAGTCATAGGCAATAATCTTATGTTCATAATCATAGTCTTAGGCCATTAACAATAGTTTCAACGTCATAGGCATAGGCACAGTCTCATCAATAATTAATCACAACATTTCTTAATTAGATCCAAAGGCATATACAAGCACAGATTCAAATGAGAGGATCAGGCATATTCTTATATCCAGTTAATTACATGCCACAAATAGATAGACGTTCAAATCTAAAAAGTAACTGACTTACAACAAACAACGAACTTGAATTCTGGATTCTGAGTTCTGGAATTGAGATGCTTTCCTTTGGGTAGATAAACGTTGTTTTGATTTTTAGTTTTTTGAATTAGATTTGATCGTCTCTAAGCTTTCTTCAAGTAGAGGCTATTCTTGGCTTCCTTCTAGCAGCATGACGGCTCTAGCTCTATTTTATTTGTGTGAATTTAGGTTGAGTGTTGGGTTGTATTTATAGAATTTCAAATTGATTTGAGCCGTCAAATGATCATAGAGTGAACCTAGACCATACACACCAAGAGGAGCCAATCAGAAGGTGACAAATCAGCCCTAGTGACACATCCAAGCCCCAGAAACCGAGCCAGGACCAGACCAAGCAGGTCAGATCGACCAAGCAGGTCGACCTGTAAGTCGACCCCCAGGTCGACTATGTAGTCGACCTGGGTACCCAGGTCTACACCCTGGTCGACCTGGGTCCTGGGCGGGAAAATTCCGGCCCATCCTAGTTTTGGTCCAGTTTTGAATTTTGAACCTGTTTTCCGGCTGTTTGAATTTTAAATCGAATTCTGAAACTTCCGGTGGCCATAACTCCTTCATACGGAGTCCGATTTACGCAAACTCGGACTCTATCTCAAGCAGAATTCCGAGACAAACGCAATGGTGTTATCGGTAAATTCAATTACCATTTCACGTTCAAATCTAATTAAAGATTTAACTATCGCCTGGAGCAAAACTGGTGATACTCCATTCTCGACCATTTCAATCTAATTAAAGATTCATTAAAACTCCACTTGGTTTTAATCTTCCCACATATCACTATCAATGATTATTTAACTTGGGAAATCATATCCTGTCTTTAACTGGGTTAGAGAACCAATGTCATTTAAAACACGATTCACTATAAACCCAAAATCACATTCCATTCCATCAGCCTTTAACTGTAAATTAGCAAGTGAACAATTCCCTAAGTAATAACCCCGAAGGCCGAAACCAACATCAGATCAATACCCAGGAAACCATTCAACTTAACTAATCTTCAGTTAGTTTCTGATTTTCTTAAATCCATTGGGTCTAAGAACAGTATTATTAAAGATACCGTTCATGACAACCCAAAATCACATTCCATTTACAATGGAATCTTTATGGAAAACAAATCGATATAGATAATCGATATAAACTTCCATATCCGACTAATAATACAATTTAAATTCCATATATATTTGTTGCCTTCCTCCACAGAAATTCACTTCGATTATTACCAAATCGAGTTCCATTCCATTCCAATTTATTTTATTAAATTGGAAAACTTTACTTTGGAAAATCTCCTTTAAATCTTAACCAAAGATTTACAAGTTCCAAATCACATTTCACTGTAAATCGGGTTAAAGAATGAATGTCGTTAAAACACAGTTCACGATAAACCCAATTCACATTCCATTAATTATCGGGTTAAAGAACAAGTGTTATTTAAAACACCGTTCACGATAAACCCAAAAATCAATTCAAATTCAATTCCATACAATTTAATTAGTATACTTCATTAAATCTAAATAAAAGGTTTAATCTTTTTCTTAACTGGGTTTAAGAACAGTGTTAATGAAGACACCATTCACGACAAACCCGAATCCCATTTGATATTAAATACAAGGCTCTGAATAGAAAATATATCGGCTTATATTCAATATCAAATTCTATGACCAACAAACATCGTATTGGAAATAACGATATAAATATATCTTTAAAATTTCCAAAACAATATCTGTATAATCACGAAATCCAACATCGAAATATTCCAAAGACAATTTAGATTCAAATCCATTCCAATTCAGTTATCGGAAATTCTGGTTACTTTTAAAACCCTTTTAAATCCAATTTATTTATTTCAAAAATAAATGGATTATAATTCTAGTTCAAAACTAGTTCGATTCGATAAAAATCTATTTTTATCTTTTCAAATATGGAATTTTCATCCCAATTCTTTCCAAATCATTTCAAATATGATTTTACACAGATTAAAACTAAGTGGGGTTTTAATGAATCTTTAATTAGATTGAAAGAGATCGAGGATGGAGTATCACCAGTTTTATTCCAGGCGATAGTTAAATCTTTAATTAGATTTGAACGTGAAATGGTAATTGAATTTACCGATAACACCGTGGTGTTAGATATGAAGTATTACCAGTTTTACTTCATGAGATGAATAGGTTGGGATTGAGAAATTAAAACAAATGATTACTTCGGTAAGGTTCGTTAATCCCGACTAGTTGAATCGAAATTCAAAAGGATAGATTAAAGAATAAATTAAAGAATTTACCTTGGATAAAATTAATGGGAACCTTTCCCTATGAATGTGAAATTTAGAAACTAACTGTCGGTTAGCCAAGCAGAATGGTTTTATGGATATTGATCTGATGTTGGTTTCGGCCTTCGGGGTTAATATTTGGGGAATTATTCTCTTGTTAATTTACGGTTAGCGACTGATGAATTGGAATGAGGCGTATGTTGTGTTTGTGTAACACTTATTTAAAATATATGCGAGTTATTCGGGAAGACCGGGTTTATCCCATTCTGAATAATTGATACGACGATAAGTCGAAGATGAAGACGATGGTCGAAGACCGGAGGTCTTTACGTCGTTTGGGTGATTACCGATGATCTTGATTGGGCTGTACACCCAAGAAGATGGAAACAGTTGGTGATCGTCCAGATGTACTTGGAGATCGATGGATATGCGGGGTACTAGGTGCCTCCGGTTTCGTTCAGACCCAGAACGGACTTGTAAATGGACTGTGTGTCTGACATCGGATTTCATTCTGTGTGACTGATATCAGTTGCTTAGAGTGGTTTGCCTGTGTGGCATGCTAAGATGCAAATGATCAAGGCTTCTGTTGAAAAGCAAAGTCTTGTGGTGATGATCAAAGCACAACCTGTGTGGCACAGCTTTGTGTAACGTGAATTCGCGAGCCTCACACCCCGGTTGTGAACCAAAAACGGGAGAGGACATCAGGGAGGGCATGCGTTTCTTTCTAGCTAGGGTGGTGTCAGTGACCTACCAGCCCTGACATTTATATACTTTTCACCTGTGTGGTTGTTGCTGTTGCGAGGCGCCTCGGTTTGATCGGACGATCCGGGTCCGATGGAGTCATTCGTTGGCTCATTTACGCCCCAAAGGCCGGGGAAACGTAGTGTTCAGGCATAATAATCCACATCGGTGTACCGGCCCTGACGATCCAAGGGGCAGTTGCGGCTGTTCCTGAGGGGCGGGCTAGAGCGTCTCGAATCGGTTGAGGACTATCTTTTGTCTCGGTTCATAGATGGAAATCCAATTTCCAAATACGTGACATTTGCGGTTTTATTTGTAGAACCTAGTATGGCGACATAGTGGGATGGGGCGCTTATGTCGTCTATGATTGATACTTATGATTTGAAGTTGTTTTATACACTATGCACTTATGATAGTATCAAATGATTTGTTTTAAACGTATCAAGCATTCTTGGCTATTATAAGGTAAAAACCCTATCCTCCGGCTTGCGTTACATTGTGTGATGGGAACTGGGTCTTATAATAGCTTCATTTTTCTTTATTTAGCATTGCGCTGTTTGTTTTATGCACTGGTATTCTTGGGAGAAAACCCGTTCCGCGTTAGCGGCGTGGTCCCTTGATTTACCTAACTTTAAAATAAAGATTAATAACTGTTTTAGTTCTCACACTAGTCACATGACTGACCTGGAGTTTATTGTTTTAACCTAAACTCTGGGTGCCCCTATTTTGACACGGGCAGCTAGTAGTTTTGGTTTTGCAGATTTATATTCACAGGATCCTGGTTTACAGCTGGAACGATATCCGGAAAGCTTTGTATCCGTATATCTCCTTCTAGTTGTGTATTGTATTATTTTCCACTACTATGTAATTTATTGTAATCTCTGATATTTCTGTGTAATATTCATTTATACTCTGTATATTCTTGTATTATAATGCGTTGTTGTAATATACAATGAAATGTTCTTCCGTCTGCGTCCTGTTGTGTCTTGTTCTCAAAACGATCGGGCATTTCGAACGGTTTAGATCGGTTTAGCGACTGGTTCGGATCGAGCGAAATTCCTTTTCGTCACACAAAATAAATTTCTCGTCGTAATTATTTAAAATAATTCAATTTAAATACTCAAAATTTGCTATAATTGCCAAAATAAAAAATTTATATTAGCTCGGATTTCCAGGTTATTACACGTTCAGACCCAGAACGAACTAGTAAATGGATGTGTGTCTGACATTGGATTTTATTCTGTGTTCATTGATCTCTGTTAAATATATATCTGTTTGTGGTGGAGAATTTATTCTCTTGTTTAACACCCTTCTCTAAGACATATGAGCTTAGTGGTTATATATTGATAAACATCAGTTGCGTGGCGTGAATTGTCAATGTGGCATGTTGAGATGCAAGTGATCAAGGCTTTTGTTGAAAAGCAGAGTCCTGTGGTTGATGATCAAAGCATGACTTTAAATAGCATAGTTTTGTGTATAGCGTAAATTCGCGAGCCTCACACCTGGTATGAGTCAAAAACGAGATAAGGGACCCAAGGAGTGCATGTCGTTTCCTTCTAGTTATGGGTAGTGTCATGGTATGGAGCCTAGACATTTATTTAGTTTTACCTGTGTGGATGATGGCTTGCGAGGCGCTTCAGATATCGGTCCCTAGTGGCCACATGATAGGTCCGATAGGACCGAGAAACGTGTGTTCAGGGATACCTAATCCTCAAACGTAAGGGGGGACCGACCTTGTAGGATCCAAGGGTTCACTGTGGGGTATCTTGGGTCATCTTGCTAGAGGTGATCCGAATCGGTTAGGAGACCATCCCTGGCCTCGACTCATGGCGGAAATCCAATTTCCAATACGCGACATTCGGTTTTAATTACAGAACTAGTATGGCGACATAGTAGGATGGGGTACTATATCGTCTGTGATTGATACATTTATATTTAAAGTTGTTTGATACACTATGCACTTATAGTAACATCAAAATGATTTGTTTTAAAACGTATCAAGCATGTTTGGCTATTATAAGGGAAAACTCTATCCTCCGACTTGCATTCCATTGTCTGATGGGACCTGAGTCGTATAATAGCTTCATTTTTTCAAAAAGCATTATGTTGTTTGTTTTACGCACTAGTATTCTTGGGAGAAAACCCATTCCGTGTTATACGGCATGGTCCCTTGATTTGCTCTGTTTAAAGTAAAGATTTAATAACTGTTTTAGTTCTCACACCAGTCCCATAACTGACTAGGAGTTTATTGTTTAACCTAAATTCTGGGTACCCCTATTTTCCGCACGGGCAGTTAGTAGTTTTGGTTTTTGCAGATGTTATTTACATAGGATCCTGGATTTACAGCTGGAGCTGTATTCAGAAAGCTTTATATCCGTGTATTTCTTTCAGTTGTGTTATGTCTTATTTTTTGGCTGCTATGTAATGTAATTTTAATCTCTAATATATTTCTGATGTATATTATTTATTCATACTCAGTTATATTCTTGTACTCTGATGTAAATTGTTGTAATAGCAATGAAATGTTTTGTTGTTTGTGTTCAAATTTGTCGGGCTCTCAACTCAATCCGGGCTTTCCCGTAAGGGCGAGTTTGGGTCATTTCAATAAGCGAGTTATTTGGAAAGATCAGGTTTAACCCATTCTGAATAACTGATACGACGACTAAAAGTCGAAGAATATGGTGGTTGAAGACCGGAGATCTTCACATCGTTTGGATGATTACTGATGTATTGACTGGGCTATACACCCAAGATGATGTAATAAGCAGTAATCGTCCAGACGTACTTGGAGATCGATCGGATATGCGAGGACCTCTCTCCTATATTAGACATATGGGACGAGGAATAAGATGCCTCCCGTTTTGTTGAGACCTAGAACGGACTTGTGAATGGATTATGTCTGACATTGTATTTTGTTCTATATTCATTAATTTCTATTAGATATGTGTCTGTTGGGTGGTGGAGAATTTATTCTCTTGCTTAACACCCCTCTTTGAGACGTATGAGATTAGGGGTTATATATTGATAGAAATCAGTTGTATGGCATGAATTGACAATGTGGCATTTTAAGTTGCAATTGATCAAGGCTTTTGTTGAAAAGCAGGGCCTTATGGACGATGATCAGAGCACTGCTTTAAGTAGAATAGCTTTGTGTATAGTGTTAATTGGCAAGCCTCACACCCCAGTGTAGTCAAAAACGGGATAGTGACTACAGGGAGTGCATGCGTTTCTTTCTAGCTAGAAGTAGTGTCATGCTATGGAGGCCAGACATTTCTACTTACGTGGATGATGGATTGTGAGGCGCCTCAGAAATCGAGCCAAATAAAAGTCTCAGAGATAGGTCCGATAGGACAGGGAAATGTATTTTTCAGGAATAACTAATCCTCAGACGTAAGAGAGGACCGACCCTGAAGATCCAAGGGTTGCCCAAGTATGTAATTCTAAGGCATTTGATAGAGTGTCTCAAAACCGGTAAGGAGACATCCCTTGCCTTGAGTCATGATGGAAATCCAATTTCCAATATGTGACTTTTCGGTTTTAGTTGTAAACCTATATGGAGACGTAGTAGGATGGGCTACTATGTCATCTATGATTGATACATTTATATTCGAAGTTGTTTTGACACTATGTACATATAGTAACATCAAAATGATTTTTTTAAAAGCTTATCAAGCATGTTTGGCTATTATAAGGTAAAACTATATCCTCTATTTTGTGTTTGCATTGTGTGATGGGGCCTGAGTCTTATAATAGCTTCACTTTTCCTTTTAGCATTGCGTTGTTTGTGTTATGGTATTCTTGGAAGAAAACCCAGTCCATGTCATACGGCGTGGTCCCTTGACTTACCTAACATTAAAATAAAGTTAATAACTGTTTTAGTTCTCACACCAGTCCCATGACTAACCTGCAGTTTATTGTTTTCGCCTAAACTCTGGGTGCCCATATTTTCCACACAGGAAGCTTGTAGTTTTGGTTTTAGTAGATATTTCTTTTCACAGGATCCTGGATTACGGTTGGAGCTATATTCGGAAAGCTTTGTATCTATATATTTCATTCAGTGTTGTTAGTTGATGTACTTCTGTTGTGCATTGTATATATACTTTTTAAATTTCTGCTGCTATGTATTTTATTCTTTGATATTATTTTCCCGTTGTGTAATATTTATTCGAACTCTGATATATTCTTGTACTCTGATGTAAATTATTGTAACAGTATTTATGTTCTAATACGTCGTGTTCTCAAAGCAGTCCGCCTTCTTGTTCGGCTTGGGCCAGCCTAGAAGTTCGAGTCGCTACAGTTTGGTATTAGAGCCAGATTTCGATCCTGGGACATGTTGTTTTTAGAGGGAAGAAGTTATATTTTTGGGGCACGTTGTGTCAAGTAAAGGCTTGGCCATAGACCCTGCTAAGATCGAGGCAATCAACGAATGGAGGATACCTCGAAATGCTACGGAAGTAAGAAGCTTCCTTGGATTGGCTAGATATCATCGGAAATTCATTAAGGACTTTGCAAAGATTGCTAGTCCTTTAAACCAATTAACAAAGAAGAATTTGGTGTTTTCTAGGATTAATAAATGTGATATAGCCTTTAAGAAATTAAAGGAGGTATTAACTAGGGCTATCAATGGGTCGGGTTCGGGTCGGGTCAAGTCGTGTTCAGGTTGAGTTCGGGTCATGTCAGCTCAACCCGTTTATTAAACGGGTCGGTTTCGGGTTGAATCATTTATAATCGTGCGGGTTTCGGGTTTGATTCGTGTAATACGTTAAGAAAAATATTTGTATAAAAAGATGAAAACATGATAGAAGGTTGTTGTCAACATTCACTTGTTGCAAGCTAAGATGAGAATAAAAATGTAAAAAGTTATTAATGTGGGAATTAACATGAAAACGTGAAGGAGTGAATCAATGAGGAGGTAGAACCGCACAAATTAGAATGATTGAATGAGTGACGGCTTGGTAATTGGTAAATTAGGGTAAAGCGGCAAATGGGTAGTGGACTGGGCTGGGCCTATGTTTTGTAGATTGTAGAGTAATAAAAATGTGTTTTATATTAAATGGGTCATGACGGGTCAGAAACAAGTTCACCGGTCGGGTTGGGTCACCTGTTTATTAAACGGGTCGGAGCGGGTTGACAAGAAATTGACCCGTTTATAAACGGATCGGGTCGGGTCGGGTTTTTTTCATGTGGGTTACGAGTCGTGTTTCGGGTCTGTTAGAAATTGACGACCCTAATATTAACTAGCGCGCCAATCCTAATTATACCTGACGGTTCGAAATTGTTTGCAATTTACACCGATGCGTGTGGGACCAGTTTAGGAGTGGTCCTTATGCAAGAGTAATTTCTTACGCTAGTAGACAACTCAAGGATCCAGAGAAAAGGTATCCAGTTCATGACCTTGATCTATCTGCAGTAGTGTTTGCCCTTAAAATGTGGAGGCACTATCATTTAGGGGTGAAATTTGAACTTTTTACTTATCATAAATCCCTTAAGTATTTATTTTCTCAACGTGACCTAAACTTGAGACAACAAAGGTGGATGGAATGTATTGCCTCATTTGAATTCAAGATCCAATATACCCCTGGAAAAGGGGAACGTTGTGGTTGATGCTTTAAGTAGGAAACATGCATCCTTGAATGCGATCTCAGAATGAAACAATTAGAATTTCTCTCTAATTTTAATTTACAACACTTGCCAATGACTTCTAATGGTTTTCTTGGAGCCATAATAATTAGACCTACTCTAAAGGAGAGGATTCAAGCTACACAAGACCTTAACAAAGAGTTAAGAAGCATAAAGGAGAAAGTCAGAAATAAGGAGACCTTTCACCATTCGATTAGGTATTCGAATGGCGATGATGGAAGTTTACTTTAGGATGGACGATTTTACGTCCCTAAGGATGAAGGGTTAAGGAAAGAAATTCTAGAGGAGTGCCATAGGTCAAAAATGACCATACACCCCAGTGGGGATAAAATGTACAAAGATATGAAGAGGAATCTCCATTAGGAAGAAATGAAGAGAGATGTGGCCGAGATCATGGCCAAATGCTTGACGTGCCAAAAAGTAAAAGCGGAGCAAGAGAAGCCTGGAGGGTTATTACTACCTTTAGCGATCCGTGTGCAGAAATGGGAACATATCTCCATAGACTTTGTAGATGGACTTCCTAGAATCCAAAAGGGTAATTAGGCCATTTGGGTTGTGGTAGATCGTTTAACCAAAAGCGCCCATTTTATACCAGTCATAAAGACAAGGATTGTGACCTCGTTAGCCCAATTATATGTCAAGGAGATAGTCAGTCTACATGGTATCCCGTCGAGTATTGTGAGTGTTAGAGACCTTTTTCACAAGCGAATTTTGGAGAAGCTTACAAGAAACATTGGGAACGACCCACTTAGAATAGCTCTAAGTTTCGATGGGCCATTTCTAGGTCGAAATTTAGGCTCATTTCGGGCGGATTATTACAGTTACTCCATAGAGACATGGTTATTACTAAACGTTATGCTCTGATACCAACTGTAACGGTTCGGAAAAATTCGATGCTTGAATTTTCGACAATAAAACATAATCCTGTATCACTTGCAAAGAAAATCAAGTATCGAAAACTCGGATCGTTTATAGAAAGAAGCTAGAGGGTGAGGAAAGAAAGAAAATTTAGAATAAAAGAATAAGAAGATATGAGTCTGACAGTGGAACGAATAAAATACACTATATCAATACTCTTTATGCAAAAAGAAATTGTATATATATGTGTGTATGTGCGTGTGTGTGAGTTACAGTTAGTGTATACGTTCATTTTAGTACAACACAAAGCGGAATAATTTAATTACCAGGAAATACGAATATACGTCTCGTCTCCAGCTCCTATTCTGAAGCTTCAAGCAAAATCTAACCTGATAATATACTTGGTCTGACCCGAGTACATTTTATGCAAAGCAAAATCAACTCGGGTCAGTCCGGAATACTTTCAATGATAAATTCACAACAAAACAACTTGTTTAACTTAAGAAAACCCTTTGAAAGAAAAGAATAATCGTAAGACCAATCCACATATAAACATGGACAATTTTTACATTACGAAAAAAAACATTTTTATATATCAAAATCCGGCGATATTATAATAATGTCTATCAAACCGCAAATAAATAGCCATCTAGCAGAACGCTTACATCTCACATTCCACATATTTATAATCAAAAACCGTAGGGGTCTTATTGGAGAATGAATTCCAACTATGACAAGGTATGAGACCACCTTCCGACAGTGTACCTATAGAGACAATACACTAGGATTCAACAAGAACATCTTGTAACTCGGCCACACATGACTGACCACTTATTCAGCTTGAGTGTATGGAATATATTGTCACCAACGGTCGGCACACTGACATGACTGTTTTTTGGGAGATACAGAAGCAATAGAAGAACAAAAATGATTTTTTTCTAAATGGTGACAAATAAACCCTAATGGGAATGGACGACATAGCCATGTTGCCTCCCCTATTTCTGTCATTTTCCGGTTGACGAATCTTGAGGTCACGATTACCTTTTAGAACATCACCATTTACTTTGAATGCCACATCATCAGATCTGTCAGACCACTAATTTATGTTCACAAATATACTCTGGGTGTTAAGCTAAGAGAACGTGTCTTCCCCACAAGCAAACTTGGTATATTTGTAAGTACGTGACCCTTAGGAAATACTCTGTCAGACATTCTTCCATACAAGTCATCTAGGAACAAAATGAACCAAAGGTACACTCCTACCGCATTCAATATGGGAATCACCCCAAGGAACAGTAGTGAGTAGTCCTTGCAATCCAAATATTTCAATCGCGACAGAATCACAAGTCATAATAACTCTAGTGGTCAAACTAGAGAAATTTAACGAGTAGTACTTCCGCTCATGAAGATCCACGGTCTTTAATGCTTCATCTTTATAAGCCTATAAGTTAGTCTCAAACGCACAGCTAGTTCGAAGTGGTTTTGGGTCTAGTTCCCATCCCGGTCTCTTCGAACTAACTCGTCAAAAGGTCAACAATATTTATTAATTGTCGAGTTTAACTATCAATCAAACAATATGGTTTAGTACATTAGCAGTTCGGTCCTTTTATAATAAAAACCATTCACTAAAATATCCCATTAATTCTTAAAAATTGACTGCGTATATTTATCTTAATAAATCCTACCTGTTTCATTACTTTGAAACATGAATCAACTTATATCTTTAAAATAAATATATTTACCAAACTCCACTTTTTTATTTCCTTTATCTCAAAATATCACAATTTTTTAATAAAACCTTTTCCATTTCCTTTATCTGAAAATATTACTATACATACACTTAACCGATCAATATATGTTTAATCAAGTGACATACTTTTTTTAATATAATCTAAATGGTTCCATTTAACTTTAAAACTTCATCAATTAAAGTTTATAATCTCGCTTATGGGATTTATAATTATATTTTCAAAATCCAATTCCATTCCAAAACCAATATAACCTCTTATTCCCTTTTCTTGAAAATCAAAACAAAACTATATTTTATACCCTTCATTATAGACGTATTCCAAAATCTTCTCTTTATATCTCTTTACTAAGAAAACATCACTACATTTCACAATCCCTGTTATACTTCCTTATTTTGGAAATATTATTTTATATTCTAAAAAACCCTTTTATATTTCCTTTACTTTGTAAATATTATTTTATTTACTTAATCAAGTGGTATAAGTTCAATTACCAACCTTATATTGGTTTAACAACGTCGTATATCACATCGTTTATTATATAACTCTTGGAAAATCTTTTAACTTCAAACTTCCTGATTGAACAATACTCCTCACGGAAATATTAATTTAATTTCCAACATTCATTTCCATTTCAAACCAATATACTTCTTATTTCATCTTTCAAAGATTTCGGTCCTTTACTTATTTCCTATAATAAGTCCTCCCCAAAACCGTTCCTTACCATTACAAACTAATACCATCCCTTGGTAGTAGTGAAATCGTTCAAGTTGGGGTATAATATTTACCTCTCAGACCTTAATCGACAACATTCTTATCTTAAGATAAGTAAAAGTTTGCAATCTCAAAACTGATATTAATCATAAAATATTATTTACTATCTGATTTCAATATGGTTTTATAAACCATTTCCTACATTTCAAATTTCCTTTCAAACATAATTGTTCTTACTTAATTCACTTATTAAGTATATTCTTATTAAACACCAATCATTGGTTTAAACCTTTTATAACAATCATTTACAAACCTGGTTTTTTATTACAATAATGCAATTATCAATTGCTTTTGTATTTGAAATCTTCTTTCGAAACTCAATCGTTCACTTAATTAAATTATCAAGTAATACCTTTCTTAAAACCCTCACATCTATTTTATATCTCTTTAATAAACTTTATTTATCATACTTGGATTTACTATCAAAACTCTATTCACTACATCCTTTATATCAATCTACTTCACATTCTTAATTTTTGAAATCTCTTTCTAATTATA
This sequence comes from Allium sativum, assembly GCA_030737875.1. NCBI lineage: Eukaryota > Viridiplantae > Streptophyta > Magnoliopsida > Asparagales > Amaryllidaceae > Allium > Allium sativum. The sequence continues at coordinate 441,997,241 of CM060919.1, forward strand.
AGAATTTACTCCTAATACAATTATTAAGAAAACACTTATTTAAAATAGTTTATTTGCTTCAAATCCTTTTTATAATTTTTGTTATAATCTTGGGTTTTACTATAACATCGCTTTTAAAACCCTTAACAAAATTCAACTAAGTTCTATTGCAAACTTGGTTTCTTCTTAAATGAATTTCATTTACAAAGGTAATCACTTAAATTATTATTAATTGAAATAATAACTGATTTCAACATTAACCACAGTAAAAGTAGTTAACTGCTTGATTAACTAAAAGTAGAATAATTAACCCCCTTTAAAAGTTTATTAAAATAATTATTAATTTTATCAATAATAAACAATTCGATAATCACTATTAAACAAAGTTAATTAAAGATTAATTAACTTCTAGGAACACCCATTAAATTTAAACAATTATTGTTAAACTATTCCTATCAAATAACAAATTCAATAACACTTCTAATTGAAACAGTTGACTAAGTCTACTTGAAAACACAGTTAACTATTAACCGTTTTCCTTTAATCCTTCTTATTAAATTAATTAAAACTATAATTAATTTAATATAACTCGCTTAATTGTTTTCTTGAAAACAATTATCTCAGATTATTAAACTTCCAATTAATTTCGGTCTACCTGACTTATGATAAACATAAGAATTTACTATATAAATGTTTAATAATTTCATTATAAAATACGATTATTAATATTGATATATTTATAAAACGTCTATTTTGAATAACTTATAAATATAAATTTGAAAACTTCGATTCAGTTATAAAAATAATTTTTATAACTTTAATCGCATCAATTTGCCTGACTGCAAATCAACGTCTAAAAAGACGGGTTTTAGGTCATTCACTGTCAACCACTCAATCAATACTATCTATTAATCAAAACATAACAATCGTTGAATTAAAATTCAATGATCAACATCCAATCAGGTATAATGTTACTTGGGGTAACAATTCATACATGAATAACAAACAACATACAATTTACTTAAGGAATCTAGTTGGATCTCTCCAACCTGTTTTTCCCTACATCATAGTTCATAATACCATTTTGTAACAATATATGGAATAGAAATTTTAACTAAATCATCCAATACGACGTTTAAATGCTGTCAATCATTAAATAATGAATAAGCATCCAAGGCATCCAATAATCTAATAGATATTATTAACTATGAATTATAGTTATATGAATTTAACACATCATAGAATTCCAGAAAAGCGTGAGAGTTAACTAACAATTTAATTCAATTGACGGTTCAGGTGGGTTTTATTTAATTTTAAACAGCTGTTTAAATTAAATAAAATTCCGAAAACTCCAAAGTCAATCAAAATAGCTCTATAGCATAGCATTTCCTGATACGATTCCAACGTCACTGTTTTTGTTTAATTCTATCAATGTATGTGAGAGTTATTAAAGTTTTAGTTATATGATTTAATTATAATTAACTTAAACTTTAACTATAAAACAAACTAGTTACTTTTATAATTAACTTAACCAGGCCAATCCTCTTTTCTGTCGTTGTCTTTTGATAATTGCTCCAGTTCGAAGAAATAACCCACGCACAGCTCCATTCGCCAACAGTCACACCAAACCTATCGCTAGATGCCAATCCAACGTCACCCCATCGTGCGCCTCGACGCTGCCTACCACTGCCAAGAATTCTTGTTGAAATCGGCAGTTGTGACGGCCCACCCCGCACCAACCGGCATTCCCTCCGAAAGTGCATTGTACACATGCCCGACTAGCACAGAACGGTCGCCAAAGAAAGGAAAGAAGAGAATGAACTAATCGAAAACCTGTAGAATGTCTCACAGTGCATGGAACAAAATATAATAATAATGTACTTGACATAAAATAGGCGAGACAGTGCATAAGCTGATAACTAAAACCAACATCAACATCAGAGTAGCGGAAATCCAAATACAGCTTATTGCAACTTTTCAAATTACTGTCTCTAAACAAAAGAAAGAAAGGTACACCACTAATGCCCAAAGTAGTGAACGCAGCGACACAGGGAGAATATCTATATATATGTATCATACGTGTAAGCCACCTACTCGTCTTCGATACAGCTACTCGTGCATACCACCTAACATGTCTATAGTCTGCTCGTGAGAGCACCCAGAGTAATAAGAAGAGACATAAAACTCTGGGTCAGACAAAAAGTCTGGTATGAGCGATAAGCAGCTAAACAGAACAATAACAGGTATTCTAAACCATACCTGAACCTGGACCTGCAACCAAAGAGTTAGCACTACATACCGTACAATACCCTAAGGTGTCACTGAATAGATGGTGTAAAGATAACGGGGGTGGGGGTGTTTGCACGTCATAATGATGGCAAACAAATCAAACATAGCAATCATCCTCACATCTCTCACTCAGTGCGTAAAGCATACGATGTCCACCACTGTCAATCACTAGACCCATCGAAGTAGTGACGGAGTTCGACTTGTACAACTACTGCTACTACCAAGCTTACCCCATGGAGTCATGACCAAATCTTTACAAATGACCCCACCTCATTGGTCTATAGCTCTTTAGTCGTACCTGGGCCACTGTGGCCCTGAATCCATTCACGTACCCCCTACACATAGTAATCCAAAGTTATAGACATCGACAACCCCTTAGCACATGTCCCGCAGCAAAGCCCAACTCATGAAGTTAACTCGTTGGTTCCCAACTGGATCCTGAGCTCTACTTCCTATTTGGACTTCCTTTGCATCTCGTGTTTTGGTCGAATTGGAGTTGGTCTTCAGAAAAGTCGTTGCGTAATCGTAGCTACAATCCGGTTCGGTTCGGTTGTGCATAGTGCTCCAGTCCTCATCGGTTCGGATGCCTCTTCCTGGGTTCGGCTCGGTGGTTGCTCCCTCCTAGATGTCCCGATCCGATTCAGTGCTTCGCTCCAACTCCAGCTCCAAGATTGGTCCTCCGATCTGATCCCGCTCCCAGGCTCTAGTCCGATCTGATCTCCACGCCCTTGCTTCCGATCCGATCCCCTGTTGGTCTCTCTGATCCGATCCCCTGCCCAACTCCAACTCTAAGTAAATGTCCTTCCTTCTCACTAAGCCCCTTATGCTAAGTTCCAATCCGAATCGAGTCCACTTGCCTGGTCCTCTTATCCGATCCGAGCCCAATAATCCGATCCGGTTTGAAACCCTGCACATTTCCTGCAACTTTCCAGCGACTGTTTTACGCCATACGACGATGTTTTCTACCATTCAAACTATTCTAATCAATCATAAAGCATGCCATACAGTCATAGTAACATAGAGAATCAACTATAAACACCAAAACAACAATATGACAAGGTTAAACGGATCAAACCTAGCCAAAATCCCATATTTTCCTTTAAGCATGTTTAAGCAAAACTAATGATATGACTAGCGAAACTTAACAAAATTAACCCAAACTTCTAACAGAGGTCTAAAATGATATTTCGAAATTTATAAATATTTTTACAGATTTAAATCATGTTTAAATTCGCTAATTAACACTAATTACCCTTAATTAACCATAATTAGTGAGGAACTATGCAAATCACTCACCTTGGCCACAAATAAAATACCAAATCTGAAATGGATCTCTGTTTGGCGCTGTTCCCAATACAACACAGCTGTTCTACCATGATTCTTGTGCTAATCATCTTTGATTTGATGTTGCTAAGCTTAATCCTTGATTAGAAAGTGATTTGGGGATGTTTTAGAGGTTGGAGGCCATTATTAGGGTTCTTAGGAGGTAAATGGCGGCTAGAAAACTGAAATGAAATGAAAACCTAACTCATTTAAGCCTCCCCATAACCCTAATCCCGAAATGGGTTATGGGCCCATTTATTAATCACCTCATTTGGCCCGATTAAGCAGTTTTTCACTTTCTGAAACTTGTTTCAGCCATATCTCCCAAACGGTGAGTCCGTTTGGCTAATGTGACCACTCTACGGAATTGTAAACCATCATCTAGATCCAATGGAAGTGGTTTCAGATCAAAACTCCTTTCCAATCAAAGGTTATGGCCAAAACAAGACTAGCTAGGGGTAAAACGGTCATTTAAAAATCGGCAAAAATCATGAACATGGGAAATGACTCTAATAGTCGTCTCCCAAAGTTACATGACCATACGACTTCATATGTGAAAAAAAAAATCCTACGATCCTGCGATGCGTAGAATGCAGGTCGTTACACTCTCCCCCCCTTAAGAAATTTCGTCCCCGAAATTCCTTAACCCAAAACATACAAAGGATCCTGCATGCCTACCAGCCATATACAACAATCGATCATGCAAAACAAGTAAAACAAACCTATACTAGCATGCGGAAAGACTAAATCGAAACTGAAATCTTACCAGGCGAAGAGTTCTGGATACGTCTTCCTAATGCTCTCCTCTGTCTCCCAGGTACAGTCATGCTTATCCTCGCCCCATTGAACTTTGACTAATTTCACCGCCTTCCTTCGAAGCTGCTTCGTATCGTTCCCAACAATATGCGTAGGCTTGCGGTTCTCAACCGCCTTGGGTTCAACCTCAATATCATCCAACTGATCAGGTGAAATAGTCACATCTGGGTCGTGTACGAACTTCCTTAACTGGGAAACATGAAATACATTGTGAACTCCTGCCATCTTCTCTGGTAATTCAACTTTGTATGCCAAATTCCCAATTTACTCAAGAACTGGGAATGGACCAACAAATCTTAGTGCTAACTTGCCTCTCCTGCCAAATCGTATCACGCTCTTCAACGGAGAAATCTTGACAAACACCAAGTCGCTAATGGAGAACTTTAATTCTCTTCTCCTCTTATCAGCATAACTTTTCTGCCTATCTTGGGCAGCCTTCATTCGTTGTTGGATAACCTTGATCTTGTCTGATGTTTCTCTTATTACTTCTGGTCCAAGCACATATTTCTCACCAGTCTCTAACCAACGGGACAGTGAGTTGCACAGTCTTCCGTACAAAGCTTCAAATGGAGCCATATTGATACTGGATTGATAACTATTATTATATGCAAACTCTACTAGATGCAAATGGTCATCCCATGAACCACCAAAATCCAATGCACAGGCTCTCAAGAGGTCTTCTAATATACGATTCACCCTCTCTGTTTGACCATCGACTTGAGGATGATACGCGGTACTGAGATGTAAATTCTGATCCTAACGCCTCTTGTAAGATCTTCCAAAATCCACAAGTGAACAACGGATCTCGGTCACTCACAATGCCTTTGGGTATTCCATGAAACCTCACTACCCACTTTATATACAGTTCCGCTAACTTAGCTGCCATCCTGTTTGACTTGACGGGTATAAACCTTGCACTCTTAGTCAATCGGTCCACAATCACCCAAATGCTATCATGGCCCGATCTAGTCCTTGGTAATCCATCAATGAAATCCATTGAGATTTGTTCCAATTTCCATTCTGGAATCTCTAATGGTTGTAACAAACCACTAGGCTTCTTTTGCTCAGCTTAACTAGCTGGCAATTCATGCATTTGGATATAAACTTCCCAACGTCTCTTTTCATCCCTTCCCAGTAGTAGGTTTGCTTCATGTCTCGGTACATCTTGTTGCAACCAGGGTGTATAGTCAGTTTTGAGTGATGACATTCTCTAAGCACTTCATCTCTCAATCCATTGACATTGGGTACAACTAGTCTCCCATTCTTCCTAAGCCATCCACTTGATCAAGCCCATACTTATTCATCTCTTCGTCGATTCCCATCTCTAACTTTGAGATGATTTCCAATAAGTTAGGATCGTCCCTCTGACTGGAACCAATCCGCCCAATCAAAGTGGGTCTGATCATCAAACTTGCTAACATTTCTGGATCCAATTCGCACTTTGGTCTGAAATCATATCCAGCAATGTACTCCAGTTGCTTCCATTCTAGAAACATAGCCTCTAAATTAGCATGTCTTCTACTCAATGCATCAGCCACCGCATTGCCCTTTCCTTGTGTATATACGATGTTGAAATCATAGGAAGCTAAGAATTCTAACCATCTTTGCTGTCGGAGATTTAGATCCGTCTGAGAGAAGAGATACTTTAACAATTTATGACCGGTAAACAACTCGAATCTTTCTCCCAAGAGATAATGTCTCCACATCTTCGGTGCGAACACGATCGCTGCTAAATCCAAATCATGGGTAGGGTATCTTTTCTCATGCGGTTTCAGTTGCCGACTTGCATAAGCTACAATCCTACCTCCCTACATCAACACAACACCTAGTCTGGTACCACATGCGTCCGTATATACCGTCATCTCTTCATTCCCATTAGGAATGACTAATACTGGTGCACATGTCAACTTTTCCTTTAGACTCTTGAATGCATTCTCGCACTTTTCGTCCCAGACGAAAGCTGGATTCTTCTTGGTCGACTGAGTCAACGGCGCTGCTATCTTGGAGAAGTCTTGGATAAACTTACGATAATACCCAGCTAACCCCAAGAAACTTCTTATGTCTATCGCATTCTTGGGCGTAGACCAATCTTGTATCGTAGCCACCTTCGCAGGGTCCACGACAATACCATTTTCTGAAACAACATGGCCCAAGAATCTCACTTCCCTCCTCCAGAAGTGACACTTAGAAAACTTTGCTTTCAATTGGTGTTTTCTCAATACCTCCATCACTATTCTTAAATGTTCCTTGTGTTCTTCCTCTGTCCTCGAATAAACAAGTATATCGTCCACGAACACAAGAACAAACTTATTCAACTGATCTCTGAATACCCTATTCATAAGATCCACAAAATATGCTGGTGCATTGGTCAACCCAAACGGCATGACCAACCATTCATAAAATCTAGACGGCGTCTGAAATGCCGTTTTAGCTATACTCTTAGCTTCCACCCTAAGCTGATGAAAACCTGTCGCGAGATCCAACTGAGAGAATACTCTCGCGCCACTCAATTGATCAAACAAATCATCTATCCGCGGTAGAGGATACTTATTCTTCCTCGTCACTTTATTTAATTCGCGGTAGTCCACACAAAATCGAATGGAACCATCCGCCTTGGTAGCAAACACAACTGGTGCTCCCCATTCAGAAACACTCCTTCTGATAAATCCCTTCTTCAAAAGATCGCTGACTTGCACCCCGAGCTCTCACTGCTCCCTTGGTGCCATACGATGAAGTGGCATCACTATAGGTCTGGCATCTTTCACTAAATCAATACGGAACTCAATCTCTCGGTGTGGTGGAAGCCCGGTCACTTCCTCGAAAACGTCCGGATACTAGCCAACCACGGGCAAACCTGACAACTCACTATGCGGGATGTTGAGGGAATTCAGGAAACTAGTCATTACCCCATCACCGGGTAGACCACCAAACACTACCCTCCGCCCATCATCCGCTCTAGCTGTCACCAAAAAGCCCTCGCAGTCTACCACCACCCCATATCTTTGGAGCCAATCGACTCCCAAAATAATGCCAAACCCAGTAAAGCCCAAACAAAGCAATCACAAACAAGCATGCATCCATGACTCGATAAGACCGCATTGCGAGAAATCATATTAAGGTTAGTCGAACCACCAATCGGGTTTGTCACTACTAAAGGTCTATCGACAATCTCGGGCTCCAATCCCAACCTATCTACCAGGTCACTAGATATGAAAGAACTGGAAGCTCCGGTATCAAACAAAACTCTAACAGGAAAATCATAAACACAAAGCATACCTTGAATAACGACATTCTTTCCCTTCTCCGCCGCAGTTGGGGCATTCGACGAAGAAGGAATAGCATAAAGGGCATATGCTTTCACCATCTGCTTTCTTTAGGGGGTTGCGGACACTTGTCCTTATGATGTCCCACTTGGCCACAGTTGAAGCACTTCCTATCCGCTGGCTTGGCCCAACAATTACCAGCATAATGGCCCTTCTTACCACCGCTGAAGCACTCAACATCCTTCTTATTCTTTTTCTTCTGGTCATCCTTGGCCTGATTCTGCCTTCTCTTATTCTGAGAATCATTCTTGCCTCCACCACTTGCTTGCGGCTTTGGCTCCTCTGCAGATGCAACCTCAGTCTTCGACTTAGGGTAAAGACTCTCTGACCTCAATGCTTTCCCCACAATCGATTCAAATGTCTCATCGATGTGGTTAATAAGCCTTTCCCCCAAGTACTGATCCAAGCCAGTTATGAACTTCTCGTTCTTCTTCTCGGCAGTATCTATTAGGGATAACCCATATTTCGACAAAGTGTCGAATTCGGCAATATACTCCGAGACAGCTCTGCCATTCTGCTTGAGCTCCAAGAATTTCCTAAACAGCACTAACTTCTAAGCAGCTGGAATGAACTTATCGCTAAAGCGAACCTTAAACTGATCCCAAGTAATTTGATCCTCGGGAGTAGCTGTCTTTATAGCATTCCACCAATTCATTGCCCGTCCTTGCAGCTGACGGGATGCTAGCCTTCTTTTCATCGCATCCTCCATACCTAAATCTTCGAAGATACGCTAGCAGCTATCCAACCAATCCTGAACATCCGTAGCCGACTCCGTTCCGTGGAACGGCTTCCCACCAAGATTAGTATAATCCTTGTTCAGCTTGGCGAAATCGGCCCTAGGCGCATGGACTATTGGACCACCACCATTACCAGCATTAGGAGATGCCCCTGAACATCTCTAAGCATCTCTCTCATGAGGTCAGTAAACATCGTCCTCATGTCAGCAGCATTCTCATTATTGGCTCCTCTACCGGCACCTCTTGCGTATCGGCTCATCGTTCAATCTGTAAAGAGAAAACGATTAACCTTCCTCTTTGTGGTGTCAGTGCAGTGCGACTACATCCTTAGCTATACTAATAGCATATATATATATATAGCTTTTGAAAACTAAAATAATCACAAATACGCGCTCTCATATACGTATTATCTCTCCCTGGTGTCCTTCCCTAGGTTAACTACGCAACTAGAGCTCTGATACCAAGTGTGACGGCCCGCCTCGCACCAGCCGGCGTTTCCTCTGGAAGTGCGCTGTACCCATGCCCGACTAGCACAGAACAGTCGCCAAAGAATGGAAAGAAGAGAATGAACTAATCGAAAACCTGTAGAATGTCTCACAGCGCATGGAATAAAATATAATAATAATGTACTTGACATAAAACAAGCGAGACAGTGCATAAGTTGACAACTAAAACCAACATCAACATCAGAGTAGCGGAAATCCAAATACAGCTTATTACAACTTTTCAAATTACTGTCTCTAAACAAAAGAAAGAAAGGTACACCACTAATGCCCAAAGTAGTGACCGCAGCGACACAGGGAGAATATCTATATATATGTATCATACGTGGAAGCCTCCTGCTCGTCTTCGATACAACTACTCGTGCATACCACCTAACCTGTCTCTAGTGTTCTCGTGAGAGCACCCAGAGTAATAAGAAGAGACATAAAACTCTGGGTCAGACAAAAAGTCTGGTATGAGCGATAAGCAGCTAAACAGAACAATAACAGGTATTCTAAACCATACCTGAACCTGGACCTGCAACCAAAGAGTTAGCACTACATATCGTACAATACTCTAAGGTGTCGCTGAATAGATGGTGTAAAGATAATGGGGGGTGGGGGTGTTTGCACGTCATAATGATGTCAAACAAACCAAACATAGCAACCATCCTCACATCTCTCACTCAGTGCGTAAAGCATACGATGTCCACCACTGTCAATCACTAGACCCATCGAAGTAGTGACGGAGTTCGACTTGTACAACTACTGCTACTACCAAGCTTACCCCATGGAGTCATGACCAAATCTTTACAAATGACCCCACCTCATTGGTCTATAGCTCTTTAGTCGTACCTGGGCCACTGTGGCCCTGAATCCGTTCACGTACCCTCTACACATAGTAATCCAAAGTTATAGACATCGAAAACCCCTTAGCACACGTCCCGCAGCAAAGCCCAACTCATGAAGTTAACTCGTTGGTTCCCAACTGGATCCTGATCTCTACTTCCTATTTGGACTTCCTTTGCATCTCGGGTTTTGGTCGAATTGGAGTTGGTCTTCAGAAAAGTCGTCGCGTAATCACAGCTCCAATCCGGTTCAGTTCGATTGTGCATAGTGTCCCAGTCCTCATCGGTTCGGTTCGGATGCCTCTTCCTGGGTTTGGCTCGGTGGTTGCTCCCTCCTAGATGTCCTGATCTGATTCAGTGCTTCGCTCCAACTCCAGCTCCAAGCTTGGTCCTCCGATCCGATCCCGCTCCCTGGCTCTAGTCCGATCCGATCTCCACGCCTTTGCTTCCGATCCGATCCCATGTTGGTCTCTCCGATCCGATCCCCTGCCCAACTCCAACTCTAAGCAAATGGCCTTCAATCTCACCAAGCCTCTTATGCTAAGTTCCAATCTGAATCGAGTCCACTTGCCCGGTCCTCTTATCCGATCCGAGCCCAATAATCCGAACCGATCCAGTTTGAAACCATGCACATTTCCTGCAACTTTCCAGCGACTATTTTACGCCATACGACGACGTTTTTGACCATTCAAACTGTTCTAATCAATCATAAAGCATACCATACAGTCATAGCAACATAGAGAATCAACTATAAACACCAAAACAACAATATGACAAGGTTAAACGGATCAAACCTAGCCAAAATCCCATATTTTCCTTTAAGCATGTTTAAGCAAAACTAATGATATGATTAGTGAAACTTAGCAAAATTAACCCAAACTTCTAACAGAGGTCTATAACATTATTTCGAAATTTATAAATATTTTTCCAGATTTTAATCATGTTTAAATTCGCTAATTAACACTAATTACCCTTAATTAACCATAATTAGTGAGGAACTATGCAAATCACTCACCTTGGCCACAAATAAAACACCAAGTCTGAAATGGATCTCTGTTGGCGCTGTTCCCAAAACAACACAGCAGTTCTACCACGATTCTTGTGCTAATCCTCTTTGATTTGATGTTGCTAAGCTTAATCCTTGATTAGAAAGTGATTTGGGGATGTTTTAGAGGTTGGAGGCGATTATTAGGGTTCTTAGGAGGTAAATGGCGGCTAGACAACTGAAACGAAATGAAAACCTAACTCATTTCATCCTCCCCATAACCCTAATCCCGAAATGGGTTATGGGCCCATTTACTAATCACCTCATTTGGCCCGGTTAAGCAGTTTTTCACCTTCTGGAACTTGTTTCAGCCATATCTCCCAAATGGTGAGTCCGTTTGGCTAATGTGACCACTCTACGGAATTGTAAACCATCATCTGGATCCAATGGAAGTGGTTTCAGGTCAAAACTACTTTCCAATCAAAATTTATGGCCAAAACATGACTAGTTAGGGGCAAAATGGTCATTTAAAAATTGGCAAAAATCATGAACAAGGGAAATGACTCTAATAGTCGTCTCCCATAGTTACATGACCATCGACTTCATATGTGAAAGAAATTAATATTCTACGATCCTGCGATGCATAGAATGCGGGTCGTTACATCTACGCCTACCTCTGTTAAAAACCCCACGAACGCCATGTGTTCTTGCCCCAATTCTGGCCACATGGTTCACGATAGACGATCACCGCCTTCCAGACTCAAGAGCTCATCGAGCTGAGGAAGTTTGATGTTGAATATGTTTCGATTTGGTGAATGGCTTTAGAGATTTTCGAGGAAGATATTGGTAGCTTTTCAGCCGTTCACGTTGGTAAGTGGCAGTTACAGATATGGTTGACCGTGTGAAGAATGTTAACGTGTGTTTAGGGTTATGATTTTTCATAGGGGAAAATAATATTATTTAATTATTTTATAAAACTTGCTCCCTAAGTTTCACTCAAAAAATGGCTCATACGACCTTCAAATGAAATGAAAATTGAAATCCAAACATAAATAAATATTCCGAACACGATGGAGCAGGTTTTTTCGAATTTCAAAATCGTTTGTGAAAATTCCATTATAATTGCACAATGTGAATCGATACGCTTTAAATTGCGCACGATCACAAAATAAATTCACTTAACTTGAAACTTGAAATCTTACAATAATTGATTACTATGGATTTAATAATATTAATTTCATTAAAATCCGAGTTCGTTTTAGAATTGGTTATTTGTTAAGTTTCATATTAAATCGATGCAACTATTAAATAAAAACCTAGGTGTTTACCCTTAGCATGATCAAACGGTAAGTCCGAATGATACGAAAATCGAAACCCTACAATAATTTACTGATACGAATGCAATGGCACAAGTTTCGTCATATTCCAAGACTATTCTCTCAAAATGATATTTTACACGTAAAATGACGTTATTCTGGACACCAAAATTGCTTGTCTCCAAAAATAACGAACTACACATATACTGATTCAAAACGTTAATACGAACTCAACGGAACAGGTCTCACGTCTTTATTCGATCGTTTGCTCAAGCTATCATAAAATTCCTTCTAATCGAATTAAATTCATTTAATTAATCACTATGCAAACCGACTGCACGTTTATGGCTACCCAAGTCTCATACGATATCGGATCAACACGAAATTTATTTCCATACAATAATTTATTATTACAGATCCAATGAAATTGGTTTCGTTGAAATCAGTGACTGTTTCAGAATTGAGCTATTTTTAACTTGATTAAATTAATATAAAATTCACATTTTTGCCAAATCAATATTAAACTAATTATTTTAAAACTCTATCAACTTCTATTATATTCCAACAGCATGTATAACTATTCAGAAACCAATTTTATAAAATTCTAGGTTATAACGATGTTAAATTTATTAAAAATCTCTTTATTTTATCAAATAAAACGTTATGGTTTATAGACAATTCCATAACGATTATTTGAAAATTTGATTTGGACATAATTCAAAATATATATCATGAAATCTTGATTTTTCTCTTTTATTGGAAAATTATAAACAAATAGATTCGAACTTCTTGTTTCAAAGAATTCAGACTTAAAATTGATTGTATATTCAATTGAAGTTCAAAACAAAATATTACAACTACCGCAATGTTACGAGCTCTTTTTAAATTGTATATAAGCTACATGTTCAAACTTCGTTTAATTAATAAATATAATCCATTCATATTTCCAAATCAACATTTAAACCAATTTTAAATGTTCAAACTTAACGGTTAAAAATCTGGGTCATTACATTTTCCAACATGTCGGCCATATTGTTTAAAAATAGATAACAATGCTTCAAAAGAAAATTCTTGTTCAACGGCCTCATCATCAAGCGTAACAATTCCAAATGATAAGTTCACATGATCATTAAAATAATGAGAGAAAGAGAACGAAGTTTCTTCTTCGATATATGATTTGCAAATGGAACCTTCAACTCAAGCTTTTTGTCTCACTTTTTTCTTTAAATGATTTAAGTATCTTATAAAAAAATTCGGTTCAATATTAACTTTTATTTATAATTAAATTAACATTTGCATACTCAATATAGTAACACACCTTTGAATAGATACATCTATCCATATTGCACGGGACTTCAAAGACGTGGTTTATATGGAGATGAACAGGTAAATGCTCCATTACATTATAGAAAAGTGAAGGAAATATTTTCTCACATTTGCAGAGTAGTTTAGGGATTTCTTCTTCAAGTTTAAGTATATGGTCAACTTTTAACGTAGTTGAATAACGCTCCTTATAAAATAAACTAAGTTCTGTTATTACCTTCCAAACTTTTGAAGACAATAGTTCTTTGAAAGTGGTGGGTAACAAATTTTCCATCATTAACAATCATGGATTTTCATTCCACTCAGTCTTCTGTTTTTTAGACGACACGTCTACGAAGTTTAGAGGAAATTCGAGAAATCATAATCCTTCCACCCATTTTAACAGTACTTTAATTTGGTTGTTGTCTAGTTCATAACATTCTTTGGGTTTTTTACTATCATTTGGCTTCATATAAAGCTCAGGACGATTACATATTTCTTCTATATCACGTCTTGATTTCAAATCGTCCTTAGTCTTCCCTTAACATTCAAAATTATATTAAATACATTATCAAATACTTTTTTTTGTTATGCATCACGTCAATTTTATGATGGATTAAGAGATTTCTCCAATAAGGCAATTCCCATAATATACTCTGTTTGCACTAATTATGAACCATCGATTTACCTTGAATTTCAGTTTGTTGTCCGGTTTCGTGTTTCTTTGGATAATCTTTTACAAGTTCATATATATCCACGTTTGACCAAACCGTTGGTGCTCATGGAGTCTCATGTCTATTAGCCGTGAAGTTTTTTTTGTCTCTTTTAAAAGGATGATTAATATGAAGAGATCATCAATGACAATCAAATCATGAAATTTTCTTCCCGTATGGTAAGGAAAATGCTCGTGTTTCTTCCACGCAATAAGGACAAGCAAAACGACTGCCATACTCCAACCTGAAACTTTGCATATGAAGGAAAATCGCTAATAGTTCATAACAAAGAAGCAAGCATCCGAAAAAAAATATTTTTGATACGTCAAATGTTCCAACTCCTTCATACCATAATGTTTTCAACTCTTTAATTAACCGTTAAACATCTGTAACGAACCGCAAATCCATACTATCTGAGTTGACTACATACATCACACATCCAACCAAATATCACGAAAATACGAATCATTTTTTTTCCGAAGAAAAAGGTAGAAGAAGAACAGAAATAACAACACAGAATCTCACATCGCAGCGGAACAAAATATAATATATCATAATTTTTGAAATACAAAATTTTAACTGTATAACATACAATTATCAGAGTACAACACTTACAACATAGAGGAAATAAAAAAAACTATATATCTAACACTGAAGCCTCTTGCTCCAAGCTCCTTTAAATAGATCTGTAAAATCCTGAACGAGTTGACTGCCCGTACAAATTTGGGCACCCAAGAGTTTTAGGTAAAACAAAATAAACTCTGGGTCAGTCATGGGACTGGTATGAGTAAACAATTTAATACAGTTTCAGAAAATACATGATATCTCATGAGACCACGCCGTAAACATGGAACGGGTTTTTTCCCTTATGAGAATCCAAAACACTTAATTCAACTTTCAATTTTTTTTTGAAAGAGAACGTTAATCTTTATATCAAAACTCTTTTGATATTATAATAGTGTATAAATCAAATAAATAGAAATCTAGTGGAATGCTTTCATCTCACGCTCCACGTACATAATATACAATCAAAACCGTAAGCAATTATTGGGCAATGAATTTCCAATTATGACAAGGTATGGATCCACCTTCCGATAGTGTATCGCGAGAGGAGAATATACTAGGCTCAACAAGAACATCTTGTAACCCGGCCACACATGACCGACCACTCATTCCGCTTGAGTGTATCGAATGTACATCACCAACGGTTAGGATCAGCAACCATTTTCCCAAATGGGACAACATAGAATATAATAAGGAATTAAATGAATTTCTCTAGATAGGTGATAATATACCCTAATGGCAGCTACCCACATAGCCATGCTCCCTACCTGATTTTTGTTATTTCCCGGTTGTTGAGGTTTGAGGCTACGATTACTTATCATTCATTGATAACACAATCACTTTGAATGTCACATTGTCAGATCCATTAATCATTAATTGATTTGCACAAATATATTTTGGATATTATGCAAAGAGAATAAATTCTCCGCCACCATATATATCTATACAGACCAACATATGCAATCATTGGAAATACTCTGTCAGACATTCGCCCATACACTTCATTCTAGGATTGAACGAAACTGAAGACACAATTTCTATTAATAGAAAAAGTCCTTGCTCTTTAATCCATCTTCCATTATCTTCATACAATCTGATTCACAACATTACCGCCAATATGGAGTGGTTCTTGGATAATAACCCAACCGGTCTCTCCATATTTACAAACACTTTGATAGTCGGTTATTTAACTATCGAAGAAAAAAACATTCATTCAAAGCATCAACAAATCAATGGGCCTTTCAATTAATATTTCATTAATTAAATCACTTATCCTTTTCCTTGTAAATATTGGTTAACCCAATATTTTCAACAATCATCTTGGCCTCTTACACTATTGGAAAAACATTTCCATATATCGACTCATTTTATTTTCTATACGTAGAAAATACCTTTTATTTATAATTGGAAAACATTTCAATTACTTGCATCTTTCCTGACTTATTTAATTATATACTCGGGGAATATTTGTTATACTTCCAAAATTCCACTTCTTGGGTTAAAACCAATGTTGTGTAAAACATCGTTACGACAACCCAAAATACTGCATTAAACTAAATCCTAGTCAAAACATTTATCTTCGAGCCTGAATCTTGCTATTTATTCGTTAATAATGAAATCAACCAAGTTGGGGTATAACTACCTCTCAGACCTTGACTGATAACATCCTTAACTTCAAAACGGATAAGACTACTTATCTCGACTAATCAGCATCATATTAAACCAATTATCGATATCTTTTAAACATGTATATGTTTCTCTTTCTATTTTTATCATATTAAATTTATTGATTTCCTTTTTGTTTATAACATTATACTTTAATTTCGTTTCATTATTGAATTCTATATATCAATTTCTAACTATCAAATCTTCTTAAAATATTCTAACTCTTTAAATTTCTAGAAAATTTCGCCATAACCTCTTTTTTATGGGTCACTCGGTATAACTACAATACGCCTCTCCGGGCCCATTCCATTCAAAAAGAAAATCAAAAAGCCAAAAGGCTTACCGATTCGGCGCATAAAACTTCATATGGAATTTAAACATGTACCTTTTTGTCGGGCACTATATTTATAAACTTCATTCTCTTCATTCCATACATGTTTAACACATATGCGTCCATTTTTAATTTATTCCAACTCAATCTGGCCATTTTAACTCAATTTGCTAATTCATTCTTTAATCGTCTCTTTTGCCCATTTCATTTTCTATTTGAACATATCACGTTCAAATATATTTTAATTGCTTATACCAGTCGAATTCCATTTTCAATTCAAGTTTCATATTCAATTTCGAATATAAATTTACAAATCCAATTTACTTGTCTAAAGCCCAATTTCGATTCAAAATTCTATTTACTAATTGTTCTCCAAATTAGTAAATTCTATTCAATTAATTAAAAATATGATTTTTGTTTCAAAAATCATTTCATTTACATAACTTGAGTTTGTATTTATTTTACAACTCAAGTCTAGATTTTTCCAATGGAAATTCGGAATTTTATTTACTTAAAATCCTTATATTTATTTAAATAAACCGTTATGGTTTTATAATAGTTATGACGCTGTTTTTCTGAAAATTTGATTTTGACATAACTCAAAATCTATACGATGAAATTCAGATTTTTCTCTTCCATTAGAAAACTATTATTCAACCGGTCCTGACGATTCTTGTTTCAAAGAATTTCGACTAAAATTGAGTTCTATATATTCAATTGAAGTTCGAAATGTCAATTTATGAACTACCGTGCTATGGCGAGTTCGTTTTAATTATATTTATATATAACATAGAATCTATTTTAATATTAAATTTAACTTCTATTTAATATAATCCTAATATTTTTCTAGACATATTTTATTTAAATAAATTCAAACTAATCGAATTCAAATCATAAACCCTTACGGATTTATTTTAGTTCACTTTATATTCTGAATATTAGAATAAATTTAATCGTTTAGTTCTTTAAATGATTCCCCATTTCTATTTTTAAATTCACAATTGAATTTAAATATATCAAACGATAATTTTTCCACCTTATTTATAAACACCGTTTATAAATTGATTTCAATTCCGTGATTATCTAATGAAAATCATTACATTTTATTTATAACACCGTTTATAAATTTACTTCAATGTCATGTATTATTTAATTTATAAACATTGTTTATAAATTTCTTCAATTCCCACATTATTTAATTTATAAACATCGTTTATAAATTTCTTTACTTGTTTTTATTATTAAACAAGTTAATATTTCTTAGTCCAATCGAAATTCAAATTCTATTTTTAGAAAAATAGAATTTTTCCTCTTTAAATCTCAAACACTTTTTTTTTATATTTTTATAAATCACCATTTAGGGCCAGTGATATCCAACAAATCAAGAACACCCAATTATCAACCATAGGTTTTCTAACACATCATATATGATAATGAAAACAAACAAATAAATAATATTTTTGAGGAATCCAGTTGGATCCCTCCAACCTGTTTTTCCTGCATCCACAGATGTTAGCCAATATAAATAATACCCATCCTGCTTCGAGGCAGGATATCGCGGTATAGAAGGTCATCCACTATCATAGCGTAGGGGGCATAGGGTCATCCGCTAATGATACTGCGGGCATCCGCTAATGGTACCACGGGAACTATCCAATCACCAATATATATATATATATATATATATATATATAATAACCACAAACATCAATCCTAAATAACTAATATATATTTAATAGCAAACACTGATAAACAATTTATAAATGCATCCAAGGCAAACAACAATTTATTTTTAACGATAAAAATAACTTTAAATAAATTTCTGAATGAGAATTACTCACCGTGATTTATTCGCGCTGAATCCCCGGTTAAATCCCATATTGTCGCGGCTATGACTACTCGAATGAATTTAATTCGTACCTATGAATATTTATTTTATTATGGATCACACTATTATTTATTTAAATTAACTATTTAAAATAAATAAATAATTTATCCTATGTATTTTAAATTACGTGAAGTTGTATACCTTTTCGTCTCGACCAATTCTCTTTTTCCTTTGTTGTACCAATCTGAACTCAAGACCCTTGCGTATACACGAACTCCATGACCACTATCCATGCCCTTGCGAGCTCCTCAATCACCACCCGGGTCGTCGCCCATTTCGATAGTACCTCCCCTTCCACAGTCGCGTCCTGGACAGAGCCTACAGCTTGAAAAAAGGTTGCAACAAATTTCACCATCAAACTTCACTGTAATTCCTTAATACTCATCAAACTGAAACGACTAGCCAACATCCTCCAAGTGACGATCATTTGCTGCCACCTGAGCACTAATTTACCTCCTAAATAACATAGACTGGACTTCTCTTTCACCCACTGCCTCAACAAACCATTCAAACACAAACCAGATGTAACGAGTCGGATTTTTCCCGGCCTTAGTCGATCGCAAAATCGACCAAGACCGTTCAAATCTCGCCTACGTTAACTTTGGGAACACAACACATCAGAAGAATAACAGCAGACTTTTATAACATCAATAATAAATGTTACATCAGAGTACAGAATATCAGAGTATATTAACTAATAATTACAGCGGAAGATAATTTTACATGATTTTAATACATTGCAGCGGAAACAAAATAACTAAGGCAGCGGAAGACTTCCAATGTTCTAGACACAGCTTTAAGCTTCAATCCAGGATCCTGCTAAAGAGATAAACCTGTAGACAAACTGCTCGACTGCCCGTGTGGAAAAGAGGGCACCCGAGTTTGCAAAGGTGGAAACAAACAACGGGTCAGTCATGGGACTGGTGTGAGAATTCTTAACTAATTTAACTAATAGTAATAAGGCAAATCCAAGGACCACGCCGCTAAAGCGGAACGGGTTTACTCCAATGGATTGCCGGTGCATAAACTAAAGTAAATCGTTAAAACAACGCAATGCTTTTTAGAAAAATGAAACCATCATAAGACCCAAGTCCCATCACACAATGCAACACAAACCGGAGGACAGGGTTTTACCTTATAATGGTCAAAAATGCTTGATACGATAAAACGAATTTGATATTATTGTTAGTGTATATATATTTTAAGAACATTTCAAAGTAAATGTATAAATCCTAGGAAGAATAGTATCCCATACTACTATGCCTCCATACTAGTAATACAATCAAATTCGTAGGGTCATATTTGGATTTTGGTTTCCATCATGAGTCAAGGCTAGGGAGGAGCTCCTACCGATTCGGACACTCTAACTAATGTCTCAGGATCCCCCGCAGTGAACCCTTGGATAGCTGCAGGGCCGGTCCACCATACGAGTTGCGGATTAGTTATTCCTGAACACACGTTTCCCGGTCCTATAGGACCTATCATCCGAGGCGCCTCATTCCATCATCCACATAAGTAAAATGTCGGGCCGTGTTAAAGCCCAAACACCATTTCTAGCTAGAAAGAAATGTGCTGCTCCCCCTGCATTCCCTTCTCCCGTTTTAGACTCCGTCGGTGTGTGAGGCTCGCGAAGTCACGCTATACATAAAGCTATGCATAAACAGGCTATGCTTTGATCATCCCACAAGGCCTGCTTTTCAACAAAGCCTTGATCATATGCATCTTAGCATGCTACATCGTCACTCCATATCACACTACCAATCCTTTGCCGAAATATATATGAACGGGTGTTAAGCAAGAGAATAAATTCTCCGCCACCAAACATCCATACATTCGACAGAAGATTAATAACATGATATTTAATGCAGTACGATGTCAGACACACAATCCATTTATAAGCTTATGCTTTGGGTCTGAGCGAAAGCCAAATCCGTACTAATCAACACTATGTCCGGACGACCACCACTGTAGCCCCTTCAAGGTAGCTACTCAAATCACTGGCATCAGCAGCCGTCGTCCATTCGATATGAAGATCGTCGGTCTTCAATCGTCGTCTTCGACTCTTGAATTTTAAACGTCGTTCAAATTATTTGGAATGAGATAGACTCGGACTTTCCAAATAATTCTCGTATATATATAAGTTGGAAATCATTTCATATCGTTATTAGTAATTTGTAACGATTTATCTTTATTTTTATATATATAAAAATAATTAAATTCCATTTCATTAATGTAATTACATAACAAGTAGTGAATGTTTTGCTTCACAACCTATCGAAATATTTATAATGTGTAATGAAATTTATTTTATTTCATTACATTTTGCTAACGAAAACATTCCTATTCGTATATACAATATTAATGTACAATGTACACACCATAATGTTTATCTTAATTTTCATACACATACACATCTTATACATAACAATGTACATTTTCTTGTTTCATTTTTCGAATTACACAAAATGTATATTTTGTGTATCATACCAATTCCAACAAAAATAGGCATTCTCGTGTTTCATTTCAATTTCAACAAACGAATATTTTTGTTCATCCACTTTTACTTTTACAAAAATGAGTATTTTTGTTTGTTTATTTCAATGTAACAAAATTGATAATTTTTTTATCTTTTCAATGCAAAACACAAAAATAATAATTTTACATTACAAACAAAAAGATAATTTTGTGTACTAATCTATTTACATGAAAATGAAATTTCCATATCTTTAATCTTTTTAATGAAAAACTAATTCATTAACATATAAATTTCATCGTTATAATCTTTACTGAAATTCTTTTACATGGGTATGTAAATTTCATACCGTTATCCTTTTTAATAAAAATTCAATTGATTAAAATGTAAATCTTTTACTTTAAGTTCTATTTACATGAAAATGTAATTTTCCTTATTTTGTTTACATTAAAATGCATACTTTTCTTTTTACATCAAAAATGTAACTTTCACCTTTTTAAGTATAAACAAAAGTTAAATCTTTTAATTTGACAAAAACGGTGATAAACAATATGACCTTTCATTTTTAACAAAAGAATATTAAAAATATTCTTTTTAACTTTCACCAAAAATGAAAATTGTGTGTTAACTTTCAAAACACAAACAAAATGAATGTTTCCTTTTTATTACGAACAAAAATGAATGTGTTTTATTTCATTCTTTGCATTTGACAAAATAAATATATTTGTCCTCCATTTACATTTATAACAATGTATATTTTTATCATTCTTTCACATTCCTACATCTTATTACATATAAAATAAATGAATTTCATTTCTCATGTTCATTCCCCTTCTATGTTACATATAAAAAAAATGTGAATTCTGCCATACGATGTAAATGCATCTTTTAACTACATGGAAAAATGAAATTTTTTATCCTACGGTGTAATTTCCTACATACATTACATATAAAATGTAATATTTAACATACGATGCAAATCCATGTTTAATTATATATAAAAATATAATTTTTATCATACGGTGTAACTTCCTATATAATCTACATATAAAATTATAAATTTTAACATACGATATAAATTCATGTTTTAATTACATATAAAAATGTAATTTTTATCATACGGCATAACTTCCTATATAATTTACATATAAAAATGTAAATTTTAACATACGATATAAATTCATGTTTTAATTACATATAAAAATGTACATATTCTACTATGTCATATTTGCATTGGAGAGATGCAAATACAAGGTGAACGTATATTTCTAAGATTTATTTAAAACAAGAAATGCAAATAAAAGAACAAATTCTATTTTTAATGTATACTTGTGCTAATGAATGCAAATAAAAGAACAAACTTTAATTTCAATGTATATTTGCATTCGTAAATGCAAATAAAAGAATAAACTTTAATGACAATTAAAAGTGATTTTATTTGTAAAACAAGTTCTACATTTCTAATCTTAACAAATAAAAAAGATAATTTTATTTGTTTACCATTTCAATGTGTTCTAATAACATATAAAGAAATATTTTATATGTTGGCTTTTTTTTTTAATACCATATAAAAGAGTATTTCATATGTTAATCATTTCTAACCTTTCACACTGACATAAAAAGGATATTTTATTATGTTAAATTCATTCTAATCATTTCAACAAAACAAATAAAAAGGATAACTTCGTTTTGGCCGACAACTCTAATTCAACCAAATACATATAAAAGTGATGTTATGTATATTCACATTTTTCTATCACTTCTAATGATATATAAAAAGTAAATTTTATATATTTACATTTTCTGTGAACTCTAATGAGATGTAAGAAGTAAATTATATTTTCTTAACTTATCTAATGTTTCATGTCATAAATAAAAATGTGATTTTTGTCCCTACTTCATTACATTGACAAAAAATGTGATTTTGTCGCTACTTCATTACATTGACAAAAAATGTGATTTTGTATTCAAGTTGGTGTTAACATAACAATTTTCCCAAGGTGATATTAACATAACAATTTCCTATTCAACAAAACAAACATGAGATATTTATTTTCGACTACACGAACATGAGTTGTTTATTTTCAACTGTACAAACATGTGATGTTCATTTTCAACTGTACAAACATGTGATGTTTATTTTCAACTGTACAAACATGTGATGTTTTTTTTTCAACTGTACAAACATGCGATCTTTTTTTTCAACTGTACAAACATGTGATGTTTATTTTCAACTGTACAAACATGTGATGTTTATTTTCAACTGTACAAACATGTGATGTTTTTTTTTCAACTGTACAAACATGTGATGATTTTTTTTTTAACATTTCTAGTGACAAAATAAAAGAGAATTCTAATTCACATGAATTTATTCTAAACAAACGACATTTCTAATTAACATGGCATGATCCTTTTATTCTAATATAATATAAAAATGATATTCTTATAGTACAATCCTAACAATAAAAATGGTATTTTTATATTTGGTAATTCTAACACATCACCAATGACATTTTATTTTGTCGCTTCTAATTTTGACAAAATGAATATTTTGTTTTTATTTTCTATTTTGTTTCAACAAAAATAATATTTTTGTTTCAACAAAAATAATCCGTTAAATCAACATATCAACAAAACAGAATTCATCAATGCCAAATCCAATCACGAATAACCACACATAGCAATATCATACGTCGCAGATCAACATACACACATGGAATTTAAATACGAGAAATAATTAAATTTTAATTATTTTTAAATATAGAAATCTCACCCCGCTTTAACTGAATTCCTGTTCGCGTTCAAAATTAGCTGAATTTCCAAATTGCTTGTTTTCAGATCCGGTCAGTTTCATTGTGTAGATCTGATCAATATGAGTCCAACGCAACTGAAATCGTTTGATTTCGATAATGTTTGAAAAAGTTATCGGAGTTTAAACTTTTATAAAATTAATATTAAACATAATTAATTAAAATACTAATTACATAGTTAGGCCCCTAAGCCTTTGTTTCCACCTTCCAGGCTACGGCCTTCTTCCTCGTTCAAAGAAACCCAACCCCCCCCCCCCCCCACCCCACCCCCTCCCGTCGTCCTCGAATTGCGCGCCATCGGAACCACCGGGACCTGATCCACCTGTGCCACGCCAACCCCCTCTGCTTCACCACCCTACGCCGAGACCTGGGCCCCACTCGCACCCGCTAGGACCCGCCAATCACCAAAAAAACGCAGCCACTTCAGGCCGAGAATTCGCAAAATCCATGAACTAAAACTTGATCTTAACCGTATGGATTGAAAGGTCTTGAAATTCTCTTCGATTCGGTATATAATTTGTAGATTTTCGTCGAGTGGATTGGAAGATATTAAGGTTTGAAATTCAGACAATTCTGGCCCTTGAACATACCTGGCGGCGGCTGGCCATTGAAATTAGGGTTAGCCTGAATATTTTAATAATATTTTAATATTAAATCTCGAAAATCGTGCTTAAAAGGTGGATTTTCGGACTTTCTCTGATTTGGGCCTGCTTACTATCATTTTTAAGGTTTTGACACCTTCTGAACGCAATGGGATAGGTCCCGTGGCCCAATTTCGAAATCTGTACGATTTTTTTTAAAATTGCATTAAAAATTAATTAATTAAACATTGACCGTACATTTAAATATGCCGGGGCCACATACGACCTCTAAAAATTACAAAAAAAATATTTTTGGTTTTCTTATGATGATACGGTTCTAACGAGACTAATTTCGTCAAATTCTGAGACTGTTTGAAATGTGGCTATTTTTAAGGCGTTTAAATTTAACTAAAATAGTCAAAACACATTTTCTTTTGCCACGCTCACATATTAATTCGAAAAATTCTGAAAATTTGAACCTAGTAATAATTTGACATTCCGGTTCCAACAAAATTGGTTTCGTCGAAAACAGAGGTCGTTTGAAAAATGACTATTTTTAAGGCCAGTATATTTAATATTAAAAATACATTTTTAAACAAATAATTTATGAAACTCGAAATATATAAGTGTTTACTGTTTTTCAATGCAGAAACATCATTCTGAACTCAATGGAAGTGGTTTTGAGTCCAAATTCCTTCATATGCAAAAAGTAGCATTTTGACCTTTATAAATTTCATAGCGACCTTTCTAAATTTTAAACTGGGGATAACTTTTGATTCCTGCTATGAAATTTTGATTTTTCAGATTCATTAGAAAGATATTTTTAAATAGATTCTAATATTTTTGGTTTCACTAAAATCCGTTAAATTTTGCATCCTGTATGATCAGTCAAAGTTCAAGTTTGACTTTTCAAACTACCGCGCTATTTCTAACTCTTTTTATAATTAAAATTAAATTATTCTTTCTAACTTCGATTTAAATCAACTTTCAATCATTATTATTTTAAATAAATTATTTTAAATATCAAAAACTCATTAAAATTACTTAAAATAAAAATTTTAAATTGGCCCCAAAAATCTGGGTTGTTATAGTCTCCCCCACTTAAAAACTTTTCGTCCTCGAAAAGGAATGAAGCTAAAAGTTGATTAATTAACTAACTAATTTATATATATATATATATATATATTCTCCATTGGTTTAAATAATTTTATTAGTTGATTAACTTTCAAATATATAACTTTTTATATATTCACAAATCATATTTTCCAAAATAGAGTATAATTACAAATACGTATATTATAGGCTTGCTACTCTCAACTCATTCTAGGGCATTACTAACCCCATCTCTAATGAGTTTTCTCATTCTAGGATACTGCTAATCCTATCTCTAATGAGTATTCTTACTAGATATTACTAATCCAATCTCTGATGAGCCTTTTGTTCAGTTCTAATGAGTTGTACCCCAAAGATTTGAGCTAACCAAAGCTCTGATACCAACTGTAACGAGTCGGATTTTGCCCGACCTTAATCGATCGCAAAATCGACCAAGACTGTTCAAATCCCGCCTACGTTAACTTTGGGAATACAACACATCAGAAGAATAACAGCAGACTTTTATAACATCAATAATAAATGTTACATCAGAGTACAGAATATCAGAGTATATTAACTAATAATTACAACGGAAGATAATTTTACATGATTTTAATACATTGCAGCGGAAACAAAATAACTAAGGCAGCGGAAGACTTCCAATGTTCTGGACACAGCTTTAAGCTTCAATCCAGGATCCTGCTAAAGAGATAAACCTATAGAAAAACTGCTCGACTGCCCGTGTGGAAAAGAGGGCACCCGAGTTTGCAAAGGTGGAAACAAACAACGGGCCAGTCATGGGACTGGTGTGAGAATTCTTAACTAATTTAACTAATAGTAATAAGGCAAATCCAAGGACCACGCCGCTAACGCGGAACGGGTTTACTCCAATGGATTGCCGGAGCATAAACTAAAGTAAATCGTTAAAACAACGCAATGCTTTTTAGAAAAATGAAACCATCATAAAACCCAAGTCCCATCACACAATGCAACACAAACCGGAGGACAGGGTTTTACCTTATAATGGTCAAAAATGCTTGATACGATAAAACGAATTTGATATTATTGTTAGTGTATATATATTTTAAAAATATTTCAAAGTAAATGTATAAATCCTAGGAAGAATAGTATCCCATACTACTATGCCTCCATACTAGTAATACAATCAAATTCGTAGGGTCGTATATGGATTTTGGTTTCCATCATGAGTCAAGGCTAGGGAGGAGCTCCTACCGATTCGAGACACTCTAGCTAATGCCTATGGATCCCCCGCAGTGAACCCTTGGATAGCTGCAGGGCCGGTCCACCATACGAGTTGCGGATTAGTTATCCCTGAACACACGTTTCCCAGTCCTATAGGACCTATCATCCGAGGCGCCTCATTCCATCATCCACATAAGTAAAATGTCGGGCCGTATTAAAGCCCAAACACCACTTCTAGCTAGAAAGAAACGTGCTGCTCTCCCTGCGTTCCCTTCTCCCATTTTAGACTCCGCTGGTGTGTGAGGCTCGCGAAGTCACGCTATACACAAAGCTATGCCTAAATAGGCTATGCTTTGATCATCCCACAAGGCCTGCTTTTCAACAAAGCCTTGATCATATGCATCTTAGCATGCTACATCGTCACTCCATATCACACTACCAATCCTTTGCCGAAATATATATGAACGGGTGTTAAGCAAGAGAATAAATTCTCCGCCACCAAACATCCATACATTCGACAGAAGATTAATAACATGATATTTAATGGAGTACGACGTCAGACACACAATCCATTTATAAGCTTATGCTCTGGGTCTGAGCGAAAGCCAAATTCGTACTAATCAACACTCCGTCCGGACGGCCACCACTGTAGCCCCTTCAAGGTAGCTACTCCAACCACGGGCATCAGCAGTCGTCGTCCATTCGATATGAAGATCGTCGGTCTTCAATCGTCGTCTTCAACTCTTGAATTTTAAACGTCGTTCAAATTATTTGGAGCGAGAAAGACTCGGACTTTCCAAATAATTCTCGTATATATATAAGTTGGAAATCATTTCATATCGTTATTAGTAATTTGTAACGATTTATCTTTATTTTTATATATATAAAAATAATTAAATTCCATTTCATTAACGTAATTACATAACAAGTAGTGAATGTTTTGCTTCACAACCTATCGAAATGTTTATAATGTGTAATGAAATTTATTTTATTTCATTACATTTTGCTAACGAAAACATTCCTATTCGTATATACAATATTAATGTACAATGTACACACCATAATGTTTATCTTAATTTTCATACACATACACATCTTATACATAACAATGTACATTTTCTTGTTTCATTTTTCGAATTACACAAAATGTATATTTTGTGTATCATACCAATTCCAACAAAAATAGGCATTCTTGTGTTTCATTTCAATTTCAACAAATGAATATTTTTGTTCATCCACTTTTACTTTTACAAAAATGAGTATTTTTGTTTGTTTATTTCAATGTAACAAAATTGATAATTTTGTTATCTTTTCAATGCAAAACACAAAAATAATAATTTTACATTACAAACAAAAAGATAATTTTGTGTACTAATCTATTTACATGAAAATGAAATTTTCATATCTTTAATCTTTTTAATGAAAAAGTAATTCATTAACATATAAATTTCATCGTTATAATCTTTACTGAAATTCTTTTACATGGCTATGTAAATTTCATACCGTTATCCTTTTTAATAAAAATTCAATTGATTAAAATGTAAATCTTTTACTTTAAGTTCTATTTACATGAAAATATAATTTTCCTTATTTTGTTCACATTAAAATGCATACTTTTCTTTTTACATCAAAAATGTAACTTTCACCTTTTTAAGTATAAACAAAAGTTAAATCTTTTAATTTGACAAAAACGGTGATAAACAATATGACCTTTCATTTTTAACAAAAGAATATTAAAAATATTCTTTATAACTTTCACCAAAAATGAAAATTGTGTGTTAACTTTCAAAACACAAACAAAATGAATGTTTCCTTTTTATTACGAACAAAAATGAATGTGTTTTATTTCATTCTTTGCATTTGACAAAATAAATATTTTTGTCCTCCATTTACATTTGATAACAATGTATATTTTTATCATTCTTTCACATTCCTACATCTTATTACATATAAAATAAATGAATTTCATTTCTCATGTTCATTCCCCTCCTATGTTACATATAAAAAAAAATGTGAATTCTACCATACGATGTAAATGCATCTTTTAACTACATGGAAAAATGAAATTTTTATCCAACGGTGTAATTTCCTACATACATTACATATAAAATGTAATATTTAACATACGATGCAAATCCATGTATAATTACATATAAAAATGTAATTTTTATCATACGGTGTAACTTCCTATATAATCTACATATAAAAATGTAAATTTTAACATACGATATAAATTCATGTTTTAATTACATATAAAAATGTAATTTTTATCATACGGCATAACTTCCTATATAATTTACATACAAAAATGTAAATTTTAACATACGATATAAATTCATGTTTTAATTACATATAAAAATGTACATATTCTACTATGTCATATTTGCATTGGAGAGATGCAAATACAAGGTGGACCTTTATTTCTAAGATTTATTTAAAACAAGAAATGCAAATAAAAGAACAAATTCTATTTTTAATGTATACTTGTGCTAGTGAATGCAAATAAAAGAACAAACTTTAATTTCAATGTATATTTGCATTCGTAAATGCAAATAAAAGAACAAACTTAATGACAATTAAAAGTGATTTTATTTGTGAAACAAGTTCTACATTTCTAATCTTAACAAATAGAAAAGATAATTTTATTTGTTTACCATTTCAATGTGTTCTAATAACATATAAAGAAATATTTTATATGTTGGCTTTTTCTTTGTTTTTTTAATACCATATAAAAGAGTATTTCATATGTTAACCATTTCTAACCTTTCACATTAACATAAAAAGGATATTTTATTATGTTAAATCCATTCTATTCATTTCAACAAAACAAATAAAAAGGATAACTTCATTTTGGCCGACAACTCTAATTCAACCAAATACATATAAAAGTGATGTTATGTATATTCACATTTTTCTATCACTTCTAATGATATATAAAAAGTAAATTTTATATATTTACATTTTCTGTGAACTCTAATGAGATAAAAGAAGTAAATTATATTTTCTTAACTTATCTAATGTTTCATGCCATAAATAAAAATGTGATTTTTGTCGCTACTTCATTACATTGACAAAAAATGTGATTTTGTCGCTACTTCATTACATTGAAAAAAAATGTGATTTTGTATTCAAGGTGGTGTTAACATAACAATTTTCCTACGGTGATATTAACATAACAATTTCCTATTCAACAAAACAAACATGAGATATTTATTTTCGACTACACGAACATGAGATGTTTATTTTCAACTGTACAAACATGTGATGTTCATTTTCAACTGTACAAACATGTGATGTTTATTTTCTACTGTACAAACTTGTGATGTTTTTTTTTAACTGTACAAACATGTGATGATTTTTTTCAACTGTACAAACATGTGATGTTTATTTTCAACTGTACAAACATGTGATGTTTTTTTTCAACTGTACAAACATGTGATGTTTTTTTTTAACATTTCCAGTGACAAAATAAAAGAGAATTCTAATTCACATGAATTTATTCTAAACAAACGACATTTCTAATTAACATGGCATGATCCTTTTATTCTAATATAACATAAAAATGATATTCTTATAGTACAATCCTAACAATAAAAATGGTATTTTTATATTTGGTAATTCTAACACATCACCAATGACATTTTATTTTGTCGCTTCTAATTTCGACAAAATGAATATTTTGTTTTTATTTTCTATTTTGTTTCAACAAAAATAATATTTTTGTTTCAACAAAAATAATCCGTTAAATCAACAAAACAGAATTCATCAATGCCAAATCCAATCATGAATAACCACACATAGCAATATCATACGTCGCAGATCAACATACACACATGGAATTTAAATACGAGAAATAATTAAATTTTAATTATTTTTAAATATAGAAATCTCACCCCGCTTTAACTGAATTCCTGTTCGCGTTCAAAATTAGTTGAATTTCCAAAGTGCTTGTTTTCAGATCTGGTCAGTTTCATTGTGTAGATCTGATCAATACGAGTCCAACGCAACTGAAATCGTTTGATTTCGATTCTGTTTGAAAAAGTTATCAGAGTTTAAACTTTTATAAAATTAATATTAAACATAATTAATTAAAATACTAATTACATAGTTAGGCCCCTAAGCCTTTGTTTCCACCTTCCAGGCTACGGCCTTCTTCCTCATTCAAAGAAATCCAACTCCCCCCCCCCCACCCCGTCGTCCTCGAATTGCGCGCCATCGGAACCACCGGGACCCGATCCACCTGTGCCACGCCAACCCCCTCTGCTTCACCACCCTGCGCCGAGACCTGGGCCCCACTCAAACCCACTAGGACCCGCCAATCACCAAAAAAACGCAGCCACTTCAGGCCGAGAATTCGCGAAATCCATGAACTAAAATTCGATCTTAACCGTATGGATTGAAAGGTCTTGAAATTCTCTTCGATTCGGTATATAATTTGTAGATTTTCGTCGAGTGGATTGGAAGATATTAAGGTTTGAAATTCGGACAATTCTGGCCCTTGAACAGACCTGGCGGTGGCTGGCCATTGAAATTAGGGTTAGCCTGAATATTTTAATAATAAATCTCGAAAATCGTGCTTAAAAGGTGGATTTTCGGACTTTCCCTGATTTGGGCCTGCTTACTGTCGTTCTTAAGGTTTTGACACCTTCTGAACACAATGGGATAGGTCCCGTGGCCCAATTCCGAAATCTGTACGATTTTTTTTAAAATTGCATTAAAAATTAATTAATTAAATATTGACCGTACATTTAAATATGCCGGGGCCACATACGACTTCTAAAAATTACAAAAAAATATTTTTGATTTTCTTATGACGATACGGTTCTAACGAGACTAATTTTGTCGAATTCTGAGACTGTTTGAAAAATGGCTATTTTTAAGGCGTTTAAATTTAACTAAAATAGTCAAAACATATTTTCTTTTGCCACGCTCACATATTAATTCGAAAAATTCTGAAATTGAAACCTAGCAATAATTTGACATTCCGGTTCCAACAAAAGTGGTTTCGTCGAAAACAGAGGTCGTTTGAAAAATGACAATTTTTAAGGCCAGTATATTTAATATTAAAAATACATTTTTAAACAAATAATTTCTGAAACTCGAAATATATAAGTGTTTGCTGTTTCTCAATGCAGAAACATCATTCTGAACTCAATGGAAGTGGTTTTGAGTCCAAATTCCTTCATATGCAAAAAGTAGCATTTTGACCTTTATAAATTTCATAGCGACCTTTCTAAATTTTAAACTGGGCATAACTTTTGACTCCCGCTATGAAATTTCGATTTTTCAGATTCATTAGAAAGATATTTTTAAATAGATTCTAATATTTTTGGTTTCACTAAAATCCGTTAAATTTTGCATCCTGTATGATCAGTCAAAGTTCAAGTTTGACTTTTCAAACTACCGCGCTATTTCTAACTCTTTTTATAATTAAAATTAAATTATTCATTCTAACTTCGATTTAAATCAACTTTCAATCATTATTATTTTAAATAAATTATTTTAAATATCAAAAACTCATTAAAATTACTTAAAATAAATTTTTTAAATTGGCCCCAAAAATCAGGGTTGTTACAGTCTCCCCCACTTAAAAACTTTTCGTCCTCGAAAAGGAACGAAGCTAAAAGTTGATTAATTAACTAACTAATTTATATATATATTCTCCATTGGTTTAAATAATTTTATTAGTTGATTAACTTTCAAATATATAACTTTTTATATATTCACAAATCATATTTTCCAAAATAGAGTATAATTACAAATACGTATATTATAGGCTTGCTACTCTCAACTCATTCTAGGGCATTACTAACCCCATCTCTAATGAGTTTTCTCATTCTAGGATACTGCTAATCCTATCTCTAATGAGTATTCTTACTGGATATTACTAATCCAATCTCTGATGAGCCTTTTGTTCAGTTCTAATGAGTTGTACCCCAAAGATTTGAGCTAACCAAAGCTCTGATACCAACTGTAACGAGTCGGATTTTGCCCGGCCTTAATCGATCGCAAAATCGACCAAGACCGTTCAAATCCCGCCTACGTTAACTTTGGGAATACAACACATCAGAAGAATAACAACAGACTTTTATAACATCAATAATAAATGTTACATCAGAGTACAGAATATCAGAGTATATTGACTAATAATTACAGCGGAAGATAATTTTACATGATTTTAATACATTGCAGCGGAAACAAAATAACTAAGGCAGCGGAAGACTTCCAATGTTTTGGACACAGCTTTAAGCTTCAATCCAGGATCCTGTTAAAGAGATAAACCTGTAGACAAACTGCTCGACTGCCCGTGTGGAAAAGAGGGCACCCGAGTTTGCAAAGGTGGAAACAAACAACGGGTCAGTCATGGGACTGGTGTGAGAATTCTTAACTAATTTAACTAATAGTAATAAGGCAAATCCAAGGACCACGCCGCTAACGCGGAACGGGTTTACTCCAATGGATTGCCGGTGCATAAACTAAAGTAAATCGTTAAAACAACGCAATGCTTTTTAGAAAAATGAAACCATTATAAGGCCCAAGTCCCATCACACAATGCAACACAAACCGGAGGACAAGGTTTTACCTTATAATGGTCAAAAATGCTTGATACGATAAAACGAATTTGATATTATTGTTAGTGTATATATATTTTAAAAACATTTCAAAGTAAATGTATAAATCCTAGGGAGAATAGTATCCCATACTACTATGCCTCCATACTAGTAATACAATCAAATTCGTAGGGTCGTATTTGGATTTTGGTTTCCATCATGAGTCAAGGCTAGGGAGGAGCTCCTACCGATTCGAGACACTCTAGCTAATGTCTCAGAATCCCCCGCAGTGAACCCTTGGATAGCTGCAGGGCCGGTCCACCATACGAGTTGCGGATTAGTTATTCCTGAACACACGTTTCCCGGTCATATAGAACCTATCATCCGAGGCGCCTCATTCCATCATCCACATAAGTAAAATGTCGGGCCGTGTTAAAGCCCAAACACCACTTCTAGCTAGAAAGAAACGTGTTGCTCTCCCTGCGTTCCCTTCTCCCGTTTTAGACTCCGCCGGTGTGTGAGGCTCGCGAAGTCACGCTATACGCAAAGCTATGCCTAAACAGGCTATGCTTTGATCATCCCACAAGGCCTGCTTTTCAACAAAGCCTTGATCGTATGCATCTTAGCATGCTACATCGTCACTCCATATCACACTACCAATCCTTTGCCGAAATATATATGAACGGGTGTTAAGCAAGAGAATAAATTCTCCGCCACCAAACATCCATACATTCGACAGAAGATTAATAACATGATATTTAATGGAGTACGATGTCAGACACACAATCCATTTATAAGCTTATGCTCTGGGTCTGAGCGAAAGCCAAATCCATACTAATCAACACTACGTCCGGACGGCCACCACTGTAGCCCCTTCAAGGTAGCTACTCCAATCACGGGCATCAGCAGTCGTCGTCCATTCGATATGAAGATCGTCGGTCTTCAATCGTCGTCTTCAACTCTTGAATTTTAAACGTCGTTCAAATTATTTGGAGTGAGATAGACTCGGACTTTCCTAATAATTCTCGTATATATATATATAAGTTGGAAATCATTTCATATCGTTATTAGTAATTTGTAACGATTTATCTTTATTTTTATATATATAAAAATAATTAAATTCCATTTCATTAACGTAATTACATAACAAGTAGTGAATGTTTTGCTTCACAACCTATCGAAATGTTTATAATGTGTAATGAAATTTATTTTATTTCATTACATTTTGCAAACGAAAACATTCCTATTCGTATATACAATATTAATGTACAATGTATACACCATAATGTTTATCTTAATTTTCATACACATACACATCTTATACATAACAATGTACATTTTCTTGTTTCATTTTTCGAATTACACAAAATGTATATTTTGTGTATCATACCAATTCCAACAAAAATAGGCATTCTTGTGTTTCATTTCAATTTCAACAAACGAATATTTTTGTTCATCCACTTTTACTTTTACAAAAATGAGTATTTTTGTTTGTTTATTTCAATGTAACAAAATTGATAATTTTGTTATCTTTTCAATGCAAAACACAAAAATAATAATTTTACATTACAAACAAAAAGATAATTTTGTGTACTAATCTATTTAAATGAAAATGAAATTTCCATATCTTTAATCTTTTTAATGAAAAAATAATTCATTAACATATAAATTTCATCGTTATAATCTTTACTGAAATTCTTTTACATGGCTATGTAAATTTCATACCGTTATCCTTTTTAATAAAAATTCAATTGATTAAAATGTAAATCTTTTACTTTAAGTTCTATTTACATGAAAATGTAATTTTCCTTATTTTGTTCACATTAAAATGCATACTTTTCTTTTTACATCAAAAATGTAACTTTCACCTTTTTAAGTATAAACAAAAGTTAAATCTTTTAATTTGACAAAAACGGTGATAAACAATATGACCTTTCATTTTTAACAAAAGAATATTAAAAATATTCTTTTTAACTTTCACCAAAAATGAAAATTGTGTGTTAACTTTCAAAACACAAACAAAATGAATGTTTCCTTTTTATTACGAACAAAAATGAATGTGTTTTATTTCATTCTTTACATTTGACAAAATAAATATTTTTGTCCTCCATTTACATTTGATAACAATGTATATTTTTATCATTCTTTCACATTCCTACATCTTATTACATATAAAATAAATGAATTTCATTTCTCATGTTCATTCCCCTCCTATGTTACATATAAAAAAAATGTGAATTCTACCATACGATGTAAATGCATCTTTTAACTACATGGAAAAATGAAATTTTTATCCTATGGTGTAATTTCCTACATACATTACATATAAAATGTAATATTTAACATACGATGCAAATCCATGTTTAATTACATATAAAAATGTAATTTTTATCATATGGTGTAACTTCCTATATAATCTACATATAAAAATGTAAATTTTAACATACGATATAAATTCATGTTTTAATTACATATAAAAATGTAATTTTTATCATACGGCATAACTTCCTATATAATTTACATATAAAAATGTAAATTTTAACATACGATATAAATTCATGTTTTAATTACATATAAAAATGTACATATTATACTATGTCATATTTGCATTGGAGAGATGCAAATACAAGGTGAACCTTTATTTCTAAGATTTATTTAAAACAAGAAACGCAAATAAAAGAACAAATTCTATTTTTAATGTATACTTGCGCTAGTGAATGCAAATAAAAGAACAAACTTTAATTTCAATGTATATTTGCATTCGTAAATGCAAATAAAAGAATAAACTTTAATGACAATTAAAAGTTATTTTATTTGTAAAACAAGTTCTACATTTCTAATCTTAACAAATCAAAAAGATAATTTTATTTGTTTACCATTTCAATGTGTTCTAATAACATATAAAGAAATATTTTATATGTTGGCTTTTTCTTTGTTTTTTTAGTACCATATAAAAGAGTATTTCATATGTTAAATCATTTCTAACCTTTCACATTAACATAAAAAGGATATTTTATTATGTTAAATCCATTCTAATCATTTCAACAAAACAAATAAAAAGGATAACTTCATTTTGGCCGACAACTCTAATTCAACCAAATACATATAAAAGTGATGTTATGTATATTCACATTTTTATATCACTTCTAATGATATATAAAAAGTAAATTTTATTTATTTACATTTTCTGTGAACTCTAATGAGATATAAGAAGTAAATTATATTTTCTTAACTTATCTAATGTTTCATGTCATAAATAAAAATGGATTTTTGTCGCTACTTCATTACATTGACAAAAAATGTGATTTTGTCGCTACTTCATTACATTGACAAAAAATGTGATTTTGTATTCAAGGTGGTGTTAACATAACAATTTTCCCAAGGTGATATTAACATAACAATTTCCTATTCAACAAAACAAACATGAGATATTTATTTTCGACTACACGAACATGAGATGTTTATTTTCAACTGTACAAACATGTGATGTTCATTTTCAACTGTACAAACATGTGATGTTTATTTTCGACTGTACAAACATGTGATGTTTTTTTTTTCAACTGTACAAACATGTGATGTTTATTTTCAACTGTACAAACATGTGATGTTTATTTTCAACTGTACAAACATGTGATGTTTTTTTTTCAACTGTACAAACATGTGATGTTTTTTTTTAACATTTCCAGTGACAAAATAAAAGAGAATTCTAATTCACATGAATTTATTCTAAACAAATGACATTTCTAATTAACATGGCATGATCCTTTTATTCTAATATAACATAAAAATGATATTCTTATAGTACAATCCTAACAATAAAAATGGTATTTTTATATTTGGTAATTCTAACACATCACCAGTGACATTTTATTTTGTCGCTTCTAATTTCGACAAAATGAATATTTTGTTTTTATTTTCTATTTTGTTTCAACAAAAATAATATTTTTGTTTCAACAAAAATAATCCGTTAAATCAACATATCAACAAAACAGAATTCATCAATGCCAAATCCATTCACGAATAACCACACATAGCAATATCATACGTCGCGGATCAACATACACACATGGAATTTAAATACGAGAAATAAT
The DNA here is from genome assembly GCA_030737875.1 of Allium sativum. Taxonomy (NCBI): domain Eukaryota; kingdom Viridiplantae; phylum Streptophyta; class Magnoliopsida; order Asparagales; family Amaryllidaceae; genus Allium; species Allium sativum. The sequence continues at coordinate 442,034,603 of CM060919.1, forward strand.
TAAATTTTAATTATTTTTAAATATAGAAATCTCACCCCGCTTTAACTGAATTCCTGTTTGCGTTCAAAATTAGCTGAATTTCCAAAGTGCTTGTTTTCAGATCCGGTCAGTTTCATTGTGTAGATCTGATCAATACGAGTCCAACGCAACTGAAATCGTTTAATTTCGATTCTGTTTGAAAAATTTATCGGAGTTTAAACTTTTATAAAATTAATATTAAACATAATTAATTAAAATACTAATTACATAGTTAGGCCCCTAAGCCTTTGTTTCCACCTTCCAGGCTACGGCCTTCTTCCTCGTTCAAAGAAACCCAACTCCCCCCCCCCCCCCGTCGTCCTCGAATTGCGCGCCATCGGAACCACCGGGACCCGATCCACCTGTGCCACGCCAACCCCCTCTGCTTCACCACCCTGCGCCGAGACCTGGGCCCCACTCGCACCCGCTAGGACCCGCCAATCACCAAAAAAACGCAGCCACTTCAGGCCGAGAATTCTCGAAATCCATGAACTAAAACTCGATCTTAACCGTATGAATTGAAAGGTCTTGAAATTCTGTTCGATTCGGTATATAATTTGTAGATTTTCGTCGAGTGGATTGGAAGATATTTGTAGCGACCCGGAGATTTTGACACTCGAATCTCGACACTAATTCCACCTATGTCCAAGACTCAAGTACCGAAAACCCCAGAAAACTAGGAGAAAGAAGTTAGAGGGTGAGAAAAGAAAGAAAGTTAGAATAGAAGAACAAGTAGGACACTACACAGAGTCTCTCATCGCAGTGGAACAAAATATAATATAGAAATAAATCTTTATTGAAAGCTTTAAATAAAACTTACATCATCAGAGTACAACATCACTGGACAGTTATAATAATCTGCCCTTATATACAACACAAAGGGATCATATGTCTGAATTCTTCCAGCCCGTCTCTTCACAGCATCCGATAACCTGAACCTGTACACCCGGTCTAACCCGAGCATTTACAAAACAACGGGTCAGTCTGGTGAACCAGAGTGAGTAAAACTCGCACAGTACTAAGGGTATCACACAACTGGATTTTTAAGTTCAAATCCTTTTGAAAGAAATGGATAATCGTAAGACCAAATCCACAAATAAATACAGACGGTTTTTACCTTACGATAACCCAAAACAATTTTGAAATCAATATCTTCTCTGATATTATAATAGTGTCTAAATACAAGTAAATATCAATCTAGTGGAACGCTTGCATCTCACGCTCCACATATATAGTATACAAACAAAACCGCGGGCGCTTATTGGAGACTGGATTCCGACTATGACAAGGTATGGGACCACCTGCCGATAGTGTATCTCTAGAGGCGAACACACTGGGTTCAACAAGAACTTCTTGCAACCCGGCCCACACATGACCGACCACTCATTTCGCTTGAGTGTATCGAATGTATATCACCGACGGTTGGACTCAAACCACCGTTTCCCGAATGGGCAGAATCGATAGAGTTAGAACAAAAGGAATTTCTCTAGATAGGTGATTATACACCCTAATGGGAGCGACCCACATAGCCATGCTGCCTGCCCGATTTTTGTCATTTCCCGGTTGATGAGGCCTGAGGTTAAATCGACTTTTGACACATCTGGCCACTGTTCACATCGTCCATACACGTCATCCAGGAACAGGATGAACCGAAGGCACCCTCCTATTGCATCCAATATAGGAATCACCCCATGGATCAGTAGCGAGTAGTCCTTGTAATCCGTAAATTCCAATCACGACAAAATCATTGTCGAAATATCTCTGGGGATCAGCCAGAGAAATTCAACAATAGTTTCTCCGCTCATGAAGATTTACGGCCTTCATTGCTCCAACTCGATCCGCATCTTCCACGTTTCGTATTCATTGGTCTGAATGGTTTTCGAATATAAATTCGATCCCGGTCTTTCCATACCAACACGTTGGGTAAGATTTTTGATAGTCGGTTATTTAACTATCAAAATAAACAATCAATACAACAGATCCATTGGTTCAATATACAGCGTCACTTGGCCATTAAAATAGTATATCAGTTGTAATACCAAAATAAAGTATCAGTTTTAATATATCAATATTCTTAAATCATCTATTTATACACTTGGAAAAATATATCTTAATAATCATATCCAATTCTCGTTAACTATCATTTCAAACCATTTGCTATAATTTTTCCTTATTATCAAATATTGGGTATTCGATTTAACTTATCATTGTAAACCCTCGTTATGATATCTCCCTTGTTTCGTTACTCGAGCACCATAATCGTCACTTTCCCTTTCAGAATAATCTCGTTTCAATATCACCCCCTTACGTTGTAAATATCGTTATATCTTTGCATATCTCCCTTTTATTTCTTTATTACGGAAATACCATTCCATATCTTCAAACCCTTTTTAAATCCCTTTTACTTTTGAAATCCCGTCGTATGTATTCCAAATTCTTCAAACCACGTTACACTATTAATTCTCAAAATGAATCACTTTTAACACCTTCACCACTGCAACTAATATCATCCTCCTACAATCCTGCAGTTGATCAAGTTGGGGTATTTTAATTACCTCTCAGACCTTGATCAACAACATTCTTATCTTCAGGCAAGTATCAGTTGCAATACCCAAACCGGTATTTATTCCCAATATCAAACAAATCCTATTTTGATTGTCTTGATGAAGTATCATCTTTTATTTAAACTCACGGATCTATATTTCATCTTTATACTCCACTTGTTTAACTACACAAATCAACTTGGGCTTTTCGTTTGATCTCCATTTCAAAAATTCATATTTAATAACTCGCCCAGTAATATTTAGTAAAACTCGGGTTCGTCAAAACCTTAGATTTTAAAAAAAATCCAATTAAATGGAACTTTACATAAGAATTCTCTTCAAACTTAAATTTAAACTTAACTTGTATTATCGTTAATATCCTTTGCTTTAAAATATCATTTTATTCTAAATAGACCATATCGATACGTAAGCCTCCATTGCTCTTTTCAAATTCCAGTATTTCTACTTGGATTATTATTAAAGAAATAAATGATAATCAAATGTCTTATTTTATGAAAATGTTTACTTAATCATTAATTACATCCCATGAAATTTATGTAATAATTCCATTATGATTAACATAGTTGACTTGGCCAACTCTAACCTGATTAACTAGTTAATCAGATCTCAATTCATCTATCCACTAAATTCAATTAATTTAAATAATCACATTTGATTATTTAGAACAAAAACCACTTCAACATACTCTCCTTTTAAATTGTTACTTAAAACAATTAACTTCGGTTGTTAAGATCCGCTCCCTTGCTCATCAGTCTTGTACATATAAGTATCATCCCATTATTGAGATGAAGCACGTGTTTCGCGCACGGTTAGATTTCCGGTACAACATAGTGATTTTGATTAAAACAATCAATGTAAATATGGTTGGTTTCTTTCCTCTTTATAAACCCAATTAACTAATATAATTAAAAATATATATTCAGTTTTAAATAAATTTCATAACTTAATTTCTATCGATTCACTTGACGGTGAATCAACCTTTATAAAAACAGTTTGTATTTGAGCCATCTGCTGTAAATTCCTCAACCGATACTAACCATTGGTTAATAACACAACAACCATTGAATCTATTCAACAATCAATATTCAAACCAAAAATCTAGACATACCGGTTAAACCGTTTGTGTGATGATCATATGCAAAATCATCAATTCAACCAATAATGGTCCACCAATAACAAAAATGCAAACATTCAATTAAATTTATGTAAGTTTATATCGTTATAAACGTAGCCAACAAGGTGAGTTACCTTGTTTGGAAATCATGTTAAAAATAATGATGTCGTTTCACTTAAATTAAACAAAGTTTAATTTAAATAATCGGTATAACAAAATTTAACACCATCCAAACAATCATCAAATCAACCAACATTCAGCAAACATAGCAAATAAATATTAAAATCAGGTTATAATAAATATAAGTAGGGAACTGAGCGAGTTTAACTCACCTTGGTTTGTTTCGGTCGTCAGCATACTTGATTTTAATTAAATTAGACGTGCGTTTAATTTAATTAAAATATCTAACTGCTTCCGGCTCCATCCGCTCCATTTCTAGAGTGTAGTGCGACGCCTTTGGTTCAGTCCGATTCTGTGCATGGATGGGGAAGTTATATGATTAACCATTCACAATTTAATTAAATTAATTAATTTTCTAACTAAATTATAATTAACTAATTATAATATGTTGATTACATCGTTTATTTATAAAAAGAGCGGATCGATTACCAAACCTTTTTTCGGCTCAAGCCCATCTTTCCTAAAGCCCAATACGGTGCTTATTTCCCTTCGTCAGACCCTTTTCTTCAACCCATATTTCTTTCCAACACGTTACTTTACATGATGAAAGCCTTGATGCATTTCACCATACGGTGGTCATTCTCGCAACTCCATCCCAGTTGAATAAAATGCCATCTTCCCACACACTCTCCCCCATACTGCATCTTATCCCTTCTTCTCCAACAAATTCCAAATTCCTGTAACCCATTTTGTTCCCATCACCGCATGTAATTTTCCCTCATCCATGCAACCTTTTCCTTTCTTCTTTATTTCATTTGAAATTTCCTGGAGCTCCCCCTGTTCTTTGCTCACAAAATAACCGTGCCTCCTCCCTCTACAGTTCCCTCTCCATCCAACTATCCTTCGGTTTGCACACCTTCCATTGTGTTAATGTTTACGCAACCCTCCATTCCCCTTCCATTTTCCCATGCCTTTCTGTTGTGCTTTGCGAACCGCACATCCCCACTGCTACCGCCTCTCCACTGCTCCGCCAACGTAAACAGCTGCTCCCCCTTAACTTTGTTTCTGCGCCCCATTTTGTCGGAGTTCCTTTCTCTCTTTTACTTTATAAGGTTTCAATTAGTGTTATGGTGGGAGGAAAAGAGTGTAAGTGGCACGGGTGTCATGGTTTTCCTTTTGTTTGCTGAAAGGAGCAACGAGAAGGTGTATATATAGGCTCGAGTAGTTTGGCACGCACGTTTTCTATTGTTTGGCACGCAAGAAATTAAGTAGCTTGGCGATCAAGGTTTTGTACAGGCGCACGTGTTCTTTCACTTTCAAGGCACTGTGTGGTCTCAGCTTGCATGTGCGTTCTATCAATCGCTGATGCATGTTGTACTTGCTAGGGTAGGTTAGTGAACCGCAGGAAATAAATGCTGGAGACTTAAACATGAAGGTATGGATGAACTGAGAGAATGTGCCTGAGGTAGGTTCGAAGGGAGGCTAGCTGCATATTGAGTTGTCAGTTTCAATGTATTGGCAAATCGAAATATGGCTTACAGAGTGTATTGTTTGATTTTTGAGGTGACAGAATTAGAGTAAGCATATGGGAAATAAAATATGCTGCGTTATATGCAAAGAAAGGATAGCTGCAAAGAGCTAGGACAGGGCAGTATATATTTAAAGAACAGAGAAAAGAAGCATGTCGCTTCACTTTATTATGTCGTACGTTGTATACATTAAATTATGTTATTTCTGCTTAAGGTATAAGTTGTGGCCTACACAGTATTCCGTTCATGTCCATGCTGCTACGGACAGAAATAAAAATACTGTTGTGTCCAGCATTGCCTCACACTTCAAAAATATAATAACATCAGTAGATTGACTTATATTGTGAAACCCCAAAATGCTGACACAGGGTGCAAAATACTCCAAATAAAAAGTTGAATATTTAATTAATTAAAAATTACAGTAAAATTCTAAAAATTATTTTATACTTACGTCTCAAAAGAATCCTGTTCAAATTCGAATCCGATACTTAAATATATTCAAATAACCGTTATGGTCAAAATGGGATATGCCGCTGCTTTTCTGAATATTTAATTTGGACATAACTTCCCATTTACAATATGAAATCTTGGTTTTTCACTTCCATTAGAAAAATACAGTTTAACAGATTCTAACGTTTCTTGTTTCGAAGAAATCTGACTTAAAACGGATCGTGTATATGCAATTGAAGTTCAAACTCGATTTTACGAACTACCGCGCTATTTTGAGTTCGTTTTATATTAAATATAAATTTAATCATTTAACTATCGTTTAATAAACGAGTTCGATATAAAATCCATTAATATTTCCAAATAAAATATTTAAACCAATTTAAATATTCGAACTCAAATAACTGGAAAACCCGGGTCGTTACATTCTTCCCCCCTTAAATAAATGTCGTCCTCGAAATTGTTAAGTAAAAAGAAGAATGATTCAAACCCAAATATTTTTAAAATAATTTTATTAAAATATTATCAAAAATAATTTCTAAATTTAAAAACTTTATGAAAAATTTATCACTACCACCTCTATAATGTTCCATCCAATCACTACAACTCGCCACTCCGGGCCTCACATCGATCAAAAGAAAACAAAGCCAAGCGGCTAACCCAACTCAGGGGTATAAAATCAATCACCCAATATATTAAGGTTTACCTTTTTGTCGGGCAATTCATACTCTAGTTATGTGGTAATCAACTAACAGCTCTTTCTCTTCCAACCTGCACTTATCTCGATAGCCAATGCCAATAACAGATATAGGGTTAAACCATTACAGTTTTATTTCATATTGATTCTATTTAAACTTATTATATTGAAATTTATCTCTTGGTATTCAATTCATATAGTTTGATGAATTATTTTTGTATTCAACCAATCCAATAATCAAACAAGCAACAATCAATACAAGCAAATCATCCATATTTAACTTAAGTTAAATTCTGATTTATCTGATTTCTTATTTAAATTCTTATTTATAAATTCTACGGGTTATATTGAATCTTTTCAAATTCAAATCAAGTTTGAATTCCCATTCTGGTTAAATTAACCGATACAAATTCAATTTAAAGTTCTTATTTACATATCCTATATGTGAAATTTTTCTTCTAGCTATATTAACTGTTAAATTCCTATTTGAATTTCTATTCAAATCAACCAACAAACCAATATCAATAATTTAATAAAATTATTTATTTCTTTATGAAGATATTATTTCATTTACCCGCTTTACAAAATCATATTGTATCAATTTGTCAGTTCAGCTTGAACCGATCAACCAACACAATACAAAACATTTGTATATAAAATTTACAAATACGCGCTCTCCTATATATATACACTCAATCTCGATCTAGGGTATTACTAACCCCATCTCTATCGAGTTACGCCACAGAGCCAAGGTTATCTCTAAACCATTGCTCTGATACCAACTGTAGCGACCCGGAGATTTTGACACTCGAATCTCGACACTAATTCCACCTGTGTCCAAGACTCAAGTACCGAAAACCCCAGAAAACTAAGAGAAAGAAGTTAGAGGGTGAGAAAAGAAAGAAAGAAAGTTAGAATAGAAGAACAAGAAGGACACTACATACGTCCACCACCTAACGCGAAGCGAGAACCCCCTATCATGCGACCAAGCACACAGCAAGCAACGAGTTGGGGTATTCTAATTACCTCTCAGACCTTGATCAACAACATTCTTATCTTCAGGCAAGTATCAGTTGCAATACCCAAACCGATATTTATTCCCAATATCAAACAAATCCTATTTTGATTCTGTCTTGATGAAGTATCATCTTTTATTTAAACCCACGGATCTATATTTCATCTTTATACTCTACTTGTTTAACTACACAAATCAACTTGGGCTTTTCGTTTGATCTCCATTTCAAAAATTCATATTTAATAACTCGCCCAATAATATTTAGTAAAACTCGGGTTCGTCAAAACCTTAGATTTTAAAAAAAAATCCAGTTAAATGGAACTTTACATAAGAATTCTCTTCAAACTTAAATTTAAACCTAACTTGTATTATCGTTAATATCCTTTGCTTTAAAATATCATTTTATTCTAAATAGACCATATCGATACGTAAGCCTCCATTGCTCTTTTCAAATTCCAGTATTTCTACTTGGATTATTATTAAAGAAATAAATGATAATCAAATGTCTTATTTTATGAAAATGTTTACTTAATCATTAATTACATCCCATGAAATTTATGTAATAATTCCATTATGATTAACATAGTTGACTTGGCCAACTCTAACCTGATTAACTAGTTAATCAGATCTCAATTCATCTTTCCACTAAATTCAATTAATTTAAATAATCACATTTGATTATTTAGAACAAAAACCACTTCAACATACTCTCCTTTTAAATTGTTACTTAAAACAATTAACCTCGGTTGTTAAGATCCGCTCCCTTGCTCATCAGTCTTGTACATATAAGTATCATCCCATTATTGAGATGAAGCACGTGTTTCGCGCACGGTTAGATTTCCGGTACAACATAGTGATTTTGATTAAAACAATCAATGTAAATATGGTTGGTTTCTTTCCTCTTTATAAACCCAATTAACAAATATAATTAACCATATATATTCAGTTTTAAATAAATTTCATAACTTAATTTCTATCGATTCACTTGACGGTGAATCAACCTTTATAAAAACAGTTTGTATTTGAGCCATCTGCTGTAAATTCCTCAACCGATACTAACCATTGGTTAATAACACAACAACCATTGAATCTATTCAACAATCAATATTCAAACCAAAAATCTAGACATACCGGTTAAACCGTTTGTGTGATGATCATATGCAAAATCATCAATTCAACCAATAATGGTCCACCAATAACAAAAATGCAAACATCCAATTAAATTTATGTAAGTTTATATCGTTATAAACGTAACCAACAAGGTGAGTTACCTTGTTTGGAAATCATGTTAAAAATAATGATGTCGTTTCACTTAAATTAAACAAAGTTTAATTTAAATAATCGGTATAACAAAATTTAACACCATCCAAACAATCATCAAATCAACCAATATTCAGCAAACATAGCAAATAAATATTAAAATCAGGTTATAATAAATATAAGTAGGGAACTGAGCGAGTTTAACTCACCTTGGTTTGTTTCGGTCGTCAGCATACTTGATTTTAATTAAATTAGACGTGCGTTTAATTTAATTAAAATATCTAACTGCTTCCGGCTCCATCCGCTCCATTTCTAGAATGTAGTGCGACGCCTTTGGTTCAGTCCGATTCTGTGCATGGATGGGGAAGTTATATGATTAACCATTCACAATTTAATTTAATTAATTAATTTTCTAACTAAATTATAATTAACTAATTATAATATGTTGATTACATCGTATATTTATAAAAAGAGCGGATCGATTACCAAACCTTTTTCCGGCTCAAGCCCATCTTTCCTAAAGCCCAATACGGTGCTTATTTCCCTTCGTCAGACCCTTTTCTTCAACCCATATTTCTTTCCAACACGTTACTTTACATGATGAAAGCCTTGATGCATTTCACCATACGGTGGTCATTCTCGCAACTCCATCCCAGTTGAATAAAACGCCATCTTCCCACACACTCTCCCCCATACTGCATCTTATCCCTTCTTCTCCAACAAATTCCAACTTCCTGTAACCCATTTTGTTCCCATCACCGCATGTAATTTTCCCTCATCCATGCAACCTTTTCCTTTCTTCTTTATTTCATTTGAAATTTCCTGGAGCTCCCCCTGTTCTTTGCTCACAAAATAACCGTGCCTCCTCCCTCTACAGTTCCCTCTCCATCCAACTATCCTTCGGTTTGCACACCTTCCATTGTGTTAATGTTTACGCAACCCTCCATTGCCCTTCCATTTTCCCATGCCTTTCTGTTGTGCTTTGCGAACCGCACATCCCCACTGCTACCGCCTCTCCACTGCTCCGCCAACGTAAACAGCTGCTCCCCCTTAACTTTGTTTCTGCGCCCCATTTTGTCGGAGTTCCTTTCTCTCTTTTACTTTATAAGGTTTCAATTAGTGTTATGGTGGGAGGAAAAGAGTGTAAGTGGCACGGGTGTCATAGTTTTCCTTTTGTTTGCTGAAAGGAGCAACGAGAAGGTGTATATATAGGCTCGAGTAGTTTGGCACGCACGTTTTCTATTGTTTGGCACGCAAGAAATTAAGTAGCTTGGCGATCAGGGTTTTGTACAGGCGCACGTGTTCTTTCACTTTCAAGGCACTGTGTAGTCTCAGCTTGCATGTGCATTCTATCAATCGCTGATGCATGTTGTACTTGCTAGGGTAGGTTAGTGAACCGCAGGAAATAAATGCTGGAGACTTAAACATGAAGGTATGGATGAACTGAGAGAATGTGCCTGGGGTAGGTTCGAAGGGAGGCTAGCTGCATATTGAGTTGTCAGTTTCAATGTATTGGCAAATCGAAAGATGGCTTACAGAGTGTATTGTTTGATTTTTGAGGTGACAGAATTAGAGTAAGCATATGGGAAATAAAATATGCTGCGTTATATGCAAAGAAAGGATAGCTGCAAAGAGCTAGGACAGGGCAGTATATATTTAAAGAACAGAGAAAAGAAGCATGTCGCTTCACTTTATTATGTCGTACGTTGTATACATTAAATTATGTTATTTCTGCTTAAGGTATAAGTTGTGGCCTACACAGTATTCCGTTCATGTCCATGCTGCTACGGACAGAAATAAAAATACTGTTGTGTCCAGCATTGCCGCACGACTTCAAAAATATAATAACATCAGTAGATTGACTTATATTGTGAAACCCCAAAATGCTGACATAGGGTGCAAAATACTCCAAATAAAAAGTTGAATATTTAATTAATTAAAAATTACAGTAAAATTCTAAAAATTATTTTATAGTTACGTCTCAAAAGAATCCTGTTCAAATTCGAATCCGATACTTAAATATATTCAAATAACCGTTATGGTCAAAATGGGATATGTCGCTGCTTTTCTGAATATTTAATTTGGACATAACTTCCCATTTACAATATGAAATCTTGGTTTTTCACTTCCATTAGAAAAATACAGTTTAACAGATTCTAACGTTTCTTGTTTCGAAGAAATCTGACTTAAAACGGATCGTGTATATGCAATTGAAGTTCAAACTCGATTTTACGAACTACCGCGCTATTTTGAGTTCGTTTTATATTAAATATAAATTTAATCGTTTAACTATCGTTTAATAAACGAGTTCGATATAAAATCCATTAATATTTCCAAATAAAATATTTAAACTAATTTAAATATTCGAACTCAAATAACTGGAAAACCCGGGTCGTTACAATATTAAGTCTTGAAATTCGGACAATTCTGGACCTTGAACAGACCTGGCGGCGGTTGGCCATTGAAATTAGGGTTAGCCTGAATATTTTAATAATATTTTAATATTAAATCTCGAAAATCGTGCTTAAAAGGTGGATTTTCGGACTTTCTCTGATTTAGGCCTGCTTACTGTCGTTCTTAAGGTTTTGACACGTACTGCACGCAATGGGATAGGTCCCGTGGCCCAATTCCGAAATCTGTATGATTTTTTTCAAATTGCATTAAAAATTAATTAATTAAATATTGACCGTACATTTAAATATGCCGGGGCCACATACGACCTCTAAAAGTTACAAAAAAATATTTTTGGTTTTCTTATGACGATATGGTTCTAATGAGACTAATTTCGTTGAATTCTGAGACTGTTTGAAAAATGGCTATTTTTAAGGCGTTTAAATTTAACTGAAATAGTCAAAACACATTTTCTTTTGCCACGCTCACATATTAATTCGAAAAATTCTGAAAATTGAAACCTAGCAATAATTTGACATTCCGGTTCCAACAAAAGTGGTTTCGTCGAAAACAGAGGTCGTTTGAAAAATGACTATTTTTAAGGCCAGTATATTTAACATTAAAAGTACATTTTTAAACAAATAATTTCTGAAACTCGAAATATATAAGTGTTTACTGTTTTTCATTGCAGAAACATCATTATGAACTCAATGGAAGTGGTTTTGAGTTCAAATTCCTTCATATGCAAAAAGTAGCATTTTGACCTTTATAAATTTCATAGCGACCTTTCTAAATTTTAAACTGGGCATAACTTTTGATCCCCGCTATGAAATTCCGATTTTTCAGATTCATTAGAAAGATATTTTTAAAAAGATTCTAATATTTTTGGTTTCACTAAAATCCGTTAAATTTTGCATCCTGTATGATTAGTCAAAGTTCAAGTTTGACTTTTCAAACTACCGCGCTATTTCTAACTCTTTTTATAATTAAAATTAAATTATTCATTCTAACTTCGATTTAAATCAACTTTCAATCATTATTATTTTAAATAAATTATTTTAAATATCAAAAACTCATTAAAATTACTTAAAATAAATGTTTTAAATTGGCCCCAAAAATCAAGGTTGTTACACCAGATATGCTTCCCATTACAAAACACATACGCAAATTTACAGACCCATACTATCCCCACATCATAGACTGTTGAACTGCCATCCTCCTAATTTACAGTCCACCCGTTTGTTGAGTTCCTGACATCACGTTCATCCCTCAAAACTGACGCACTGTCGAATATAACTCACGCCTCCTCGGCACAGTTGACACTCATTTGATCGTAGCTTCCCCAAAAGCCTACTGCGATGCTGCTCAACACCCAGAATCGAACAAAAGTTCGTTCCCCTAATTCTTGAATGCGATAACCCTAACTCGTTAAATCTAATATCGATCTACACGGTTTCGAACATACCATAAAAATCCGCATTGAATTGGAGACAAGCCATGAATTCGAACGTACAAGCTCCGATTTTTAGAAGAGGAATTTTATTTTGATTTCTAAGAATGATATTTTGATTGTATCGTATTTCCGATTGAATTTGAAAGAGGGGGATGGCTTCGATTTTCTAGAAAACGGGAGAGGCAAATCATGAAGCTCAAGTGCTGGTTTAGGAAGAAAAAAGCTTTCAATGGAATTATACATTTGCCGAACAACAAAGGGAGAAGAAACAAGGAGTTGTCGCGACTTTTATATAAGGTGAATACTTAAACATTAAGGAAACTAGCCTGCATTGGTACAGAGGTAGCTATAGGTTAAGTACCAAACATTTAATTTGATTTGAATTTGATTTAATTTAAGGAGATTTTTATTCTTTCTAAATAGATATTGATTTGATTTCGAACCTATCGACAATCAAATATTTCGGGGCCCAATAATTTAAATCGCGAACCGCTATTTTAGCGTATAGACTGGCATTTAAATGAAATAACGATATTCTGAGCTCAATAGAATATATTCTGAATTCTAATTTGAACACATATATAAAATAACCATAATAAATTAATATAATATAATTTAAATTTAGAAATAAATAAGTTTCTCGATTATAAATTATTATTATCATTTATAGTCAAATAAAATTCCTATTTATCATCTAAATCATTTTGATTCAGTTTTTAACTTTGAATTCAAATAAATTCATTTTCATATTTCGATAATTATATATATTCAAAATAAATCGTATTTCGATTATTCAATTGATAACTCAATATAAATATCCTTTTATATTATTAATTCAATATTTAAAACAATATTAAATATTTAAAATTAATCGACAAAAATCTAGGTCGTTACAACATCGATGCCCTTTGTCGGATCATCGGGGCCACGGACGATAATTGTGAGGAACATGTACGGAGTTTTCGTATTCATCCATGGGGTTAGATTGTAAAGTGTAATTATTATAGATCAAGATGAATATTTAGAACCAAACTGAGAAAATAGTGAGAAGTCATCCGTACATAAACTTAGTCTAACGCTGCAGCTCTCCACTGCGAAATCGGGATAGTTCTTATCAAAATATTTCTATGCTTCTTCCATTGGATGTATGTATTAACGTACCTTCTTCAGGTGTTCTCACACTGTGTCATCTCATATGATGCGCTGTTGATGATCCATATAACCTTTAAAATCTAGGACTGATAGGTAAATAATGCATATGCTTGTACGGAACTTCTTTTTCCTTCTTTTTTCTTGGTTTGTATCTTTTTTTATTACATATTTTAGAATTCTTAAGATTGATGTCTTCTTTCCGAAACAACATGCAATCCTGTAAACATGTATCTATTTTTTGATACGGCAAACTAAACATGACATAAGTTTTTTCACTTCATAATAATTTTCGCTCATTAAATTATCAGATGACATATGGCATTTAGCAGCTTGAACAACAGCCGTAAATCCAGTTACGATAAGGTAGTATTTTGATTTTATTGTGATGTACCCTGCAGTTACGATAGTTGAGTGTCGCTTGTACATCCATTCCAATTGGGCATTTAAGCAGCATCAAATAAATCATATATATTTTTAGCATCAACATTTGATTCCTCTTTGACGTTAACATCGTCATTATCAATTTCAATAGTAACGAACATTGATCATGCTGCATCGTCAACCATATGTTCTATGAGATTTGTTGTACTAACTTCATCATCAATGACATCCACTGACTGTTCTTGCTTAGGAGCAACAGTTTCTCGATGACGATCCCACACCCAATAATTGGGTACGAAATTGTATTGGCGCAAATGAATCCTAACAATATCTGATATTAAATAGTTCAACGATTTGCACCTACTACATGGACAATGAATTTTTAGATCATTTTCAATATTACTCAAAGCAAATTTGATGAACATATGTACCTCGTTAAAAAAATGTTCACTTATCGAGCCACTAATTTTCCTTTTTTGATACATCCAACTCCGATCAATAAAATAATTGACCATTTTTCCTACTTTAAACCTATGATGAAAAGTAAAAAAATATTAATCGTTCGTTTTATGTTTTGTTTATATTTTAATTACTGCTTTAGTAAACATATACAAAATTATATAAGATATTTACAAACTTTATTTTAAATAAACAACTAATGGTACATTGACATTTATGTGATGGTCGATCATCATACTTCCCATTACAAACACAATAGTAATTACATTCCGTAAATCATATCATTTTCATTGATTTCCCAAGATTTCAACAGCACTTCCCCTATGTTCCTTGTATCGTATACAAATGCGTGTACACAAGGAAGGAAAATGAAATACCGTCGAAATTTTGTGAATCGTTTAAGGTGATATGATTTACGAAACGTAATTACTTTATAGTGT
The DNA here is from genome assembly GCA_030737875.1 of Allium sativum. Taxonomy (NCBI): domain Eukaryota; kingdom Viridiplantae; phylum Streptophyta; class Magnoliopsida; order Asparagales; family Amaryllidaceae; genus Allium; species Allium sativum. Next base: position 442,049,643 of record CM060919.1, read on the forward strand.
TTGTAACTTGTCCAATATAGGGACAAATCTGACAAATGTTGTATCAGATGAATATATAGGGATGTCCGTTTTGTAGAAAAAACAAATAACCATATAACAATCATATACAACACTTGTCAGACGGGGCCAAATAATATCTAAATATTTAAATATTTTTTTACATTAAATTTAAATATATAATTTGTTTATATTTACCGTTTTGAACATATGTACTGAATTATATATTTTTATAATTCTGCATAATATTCTCATTTTTGCTTATACACTGCATTATATACTAAATTTAATATATAATTTGTTTACATACTAAGTTATACTATTTAAGGAATTCTATCTACGATTAATTATAACAAAATCAACCGAAATCATTCAACACTTATTAAACCCCAAATCAATTCACATGTTCGCATAAATATACAATTTATTTTAGCATAATTATCCAAAACTACGATCAATTCTAACATAATATATGACTCGTGTTCGCATAAATTAAACTATTTGCAAAACTTGTTATACGTCCACTATCAATTCAAACAAAATCATCCTACACATATACAATATATATAGTTAACCTAGCTATTAGTAATAATTTTAACATTTTGATGATAACAATAATAATTAGCATGGAATATGATGTAATAAACACCCATAACTGTTAGGAATAAGTATAATACAAATTTAGGCCTTAATTACAAAACCTAATTAATTAGGGTATAATTGAAAACCTGCTTTTGAGAGGCTGGAGAGTGGAGGGGCAACACGAGAAGCTTTGTGGTAGCCTCGAAGGTAATTTGGAGGGTGCAACGTTTGGGGAAGAGGAATGGTAGGTGGATTTTCTTTGATTTGGGGGAGGATGGTAAATGGAGCAACTTATGATTTCTAGAAAACGTATACAAGCGACTTCCAATGACCGCAAACAGCACATATTGCAACGGCTTCAGACAGTTAGTTTCAAAATCAGCAGACCTTCGGAACACGTTGGCGACCATTGGAATATAGACATTGGAATACACTGTAGTTCTAGTAGTGTGTGAGATGCCTTACGTTATTTAGCTTTGGAATTTTTTAGGTATATCAAATCAAAGTGAATTTAGTGTCGTTTATATCACATCTTTAACTATGATATAACATATTCACCACCTAAATTTTAGCTAAAATATGATATAATTTGTTCCAATTAATCATCATTTTCGACTATCCAAGTTAATTCTATATTAAATCACAGTCATATGAAGTAATATTATCACGTAGTACACAAAGGATTTAATGATCAATCATTCAATTTAAGAACTTGGCATTATTATAAATGTGATGCTTTGAAGCTAAGAATGGATTATGGTTGATGTTAATGTCCGTTATATTGCATCTATTTTCATGCATAGTTTAACAAATTGTTTATGTTGCCCAATCATTTCATCAAGTTCTATAGTTCTGATATAGCTGACCTGAAACTAAGAATTTGCAATTCTCTCAATGGTTTAATTCATGCATGGCAAACTCTGGCTTTTGAAAATTATATTAATCTAAGTTTTGCTAAACCAAGCAATTGGTTATCACTTTTGGTTCCATGTTCTGCATATGCAGTCTTTCATTCGAGACCAGTTTTTCATTGTAAATTTTGTGTAGAACTAATTCGCATATGTCGACCAAACATAATCTTATTTGTGAAAAATCATTAAGGTTGCATGGAGTTCTTGTCATTTTAGGCACACACAAAAAGATGGATCCATTGCTAAATAGTTTTAAATTTTGTATTTTCCATTTCTTATAAATTTCTGCTTTTAAGAAAAATTATTATCATTATTTAGGTTGTTACTTGGTGGCTGCCTTGAGACAGTTTGGCATTCTCTGCTGTAGTTGGATGACCTTGGGAGGAATGAAACTCTTTGGGTTGTCTTTTTTGTAGTTGGATGTTTGACGGCTCAGTCTTTAAAGGTAGGATGCATTGGTTGTTTGATTTTTTTGGGCCTTTCGCTTGCTCTAGAGTTGGAAAGGGGTTCCCCTCGGCATTTGTTAGCTGTTTGTATTTTTCTTTTCAATGTATTATGTGTTCTATTGTGTAGTATAAGTTGGATTCTAGTAACATTCCCTTAGTCTGTCTTCATAAACCATGGGAAAAATGCTTTTTTTTTCTTTTTGAATGTGTGAAAATCATATTTAGTTTTTTTCTTAAAAAATATATTGAGTCAATCTGAAATTTCTCCAATCTTGAATACACTACTTTCCATTTTTTTCTCTACGTGTATCATCCATTGCATTTAAAAATGCTATTGCTTGTGCGATTAGGCATCTTAATATGTGCATAAGTTAATATAATCATTATAAAGCTCTTCCCTTTATATTTGTGTTTCGTTATGTTTCCTCCCAAACATTCAAATGTGATATTTGTTAGATTTTTCTTTATTATTAATGATGTACAATTCAATTGAGTAGCCCTAAGATCACCAATACTGAATATTTCACAAACAAAGGGAGAAACTTAATATGATCTATTATTTAAGACGACGTGCCTTAATTAGCAGCTGAAGATGTAATGGCTGTCATCTTCTTTCTTTGACTTCTAATGTTTACTCTTCTTCTCAGAATTTGGTTTCTCTCTCTTACCTTATTTCCTTATGTGTTTCTAGATGGAGAAGAATACAACTCTTGATCGGGAGAGAAAGGACCCAATCATTTATATAACATTTAACTCTAAATCTAGTACGTCCATCACATACCAACTCAACGCTTAAAATTAATCACAGACTTAACATTCTAAATATGAATGGTCTATTTATATCCTAATTAATCGGGTCACATTAAAATTAGAAATTACATAATGGAAAATGAAACATTCTATTTACGACCCACTTAATATGGTCACATTAAGATTAGAAATTGCATAATGGAAAATGAAACGTTCCATTTATGACCCAATTAATAGGGTCAAATTAAGATTAGAACCCGCATAATGTTAAAGGTAAATGAAACGTTTTATTGTAGTTTCTAATAGCATATTTCTAACATTCTCCCACTTGACCCGATTATTCATAATATCAAGCGTTGAACATCATACTATGATAAATTGCTAAGAGTTATGGCGATTGTGCATTATTAATTCAACGCATTCCCTTCCATATACTACAGTACAAGCAACCCATCAATTTACACTCATAATTTATATAAAACAACATAATGGTCCGCTAATGTCTTATATCATAATGATTAAACATAATATCTTTATAAGACACTTTCTTGTTTAAAATTACATAATGTATGTGCTACAACATTAAAATAAGAGACGCATAATTGTATATCAGAGACGCATAAAAGAGCTCAGAATGTCACACATCAATCATTATTAATACAACCAAGACTCATTCTTTCAATATGTTCTTCGAATTGTTTTGGCTGTAACTCTTTCATAAAAGGGTCTGCAATCATAAGTTTTGTCCTGATGTGCATGACTGACACTCTTTGTTTCTGAACCTCATCTTTCACAACAAGATATTTTAGTTCCATATGTTTAGCACCTTTAGATTATTTGTCGTTCTTTGAGAAAAATACGGTTGTAGAGTTATCACAATAAATTTTCAGCTACTTGCTAATGTTGTCGACAACCGCAACTCTTGAAATAAGGTTCTGCAACCATAATGCATGAAATGTGGCTTCATAACATGCCACAAATTCTGCCTCCATAGTAGATAAATCAACGATAGTTTGTTTCGCACTTTTCCATGATATGGCATCTTGAGCAAACATAAACAAGTAACCAAAAGTTGATTTTCTAGTATCGATGCATACAGCAAAATCGGAATCGCTATATCCAATCACCTCCAATTCATTGGATCCACCATACATGAGCATGTAATCTTTCATGCCTTGTAAGTATCTCAAAACTTTCTTTGCAGCTTGCCAGTGTTCCCTTCCTGAATTACTTTGATACCTCCCTAACATATCGACCGCAAAACTGATATATGGTCTAGTACAGGTTTGAGCATACATTAGGCTACCAACTACAGATGCATATGGAATTGATTCCATTTCCTTTTGTTCAACATCATTCTTAGGACATTGCATGAGATTGAATTTATCACCTTTATGTACAGGAAGTCCAGGTGAACATTTACTCATCCCAAATCTCTTTAAAATTCTTTCGATATATCATTTCTGAGACAATCCCAATATTCTTTGTGATCGATCACGAAATATTTCTATTCCAATCACATTGGATGCCTATCCCATATCTTTCATTTCAAAGTTCATTGAGAGAAATTTTCTAGTCTCAAGTAATATGCTTAAATTATTTGCAGCAAGCAAGATGTCATCTAGATAAATAAACTTGCTCCCACTGATCCTATGGCATAAACAGTGATCAACCGTATTTTTCTTAAAACCAAAAGACATAATAATGGTATTGAACTTAATATACCATTGTCGGGATGCTTGTTTAAGTCTATATATTGACTTCTTAAGTTTGCACACCAATTGTTGTTTACCTTCTGTAGAAATACCCTCAGATTGATCCATATAAACTTCTTTATCATGGTCTTCATTTAGAAAGGATGTTTACACATCCACTTGAAGCAATTCCAAATCATAATAAGCTACTAATGTCATTATAATTCTTAGTGAGTACTTTTTCGAAACAGGATAAAATGTCTTCTTGTAGTCAATACCATCTTTCTAAGTGTAACCCTTAGCAACAAGTCTAGCTTTATATCGTTCGATATTACCATTAAAGCCGTGTTTGGTTTTAAAAATGCACTTGCATTCGACTCTTTTACAGCCATATGGTAACTCAACGAGATCCCAAGCTTCATTATGTTGTATGGATTTCAGTTCTTCTTTCATAGCATTAATCCATTCCTTTGACTCTTTACTTTCTATAGCATGTGAAAACAAAACTGGGTCCTTATAAATTCCTATATTAGAATCTGATTCTTGCATATAAACCACATAATCATTAGAAATAGCTGACCAACGATCTCTTTGAGAACTTCTTAATGCTACTTGTTGTGGTTCATGTGTATTAGCATTATGTAAGTCATTTCCTTAGGAAGTACTTCATTTATATGTTGTTCATCATCATGTTGCTCTTCAACAGTTGGAACAACATTTGAAGTAAAAGTAGATGGAGGAACTATTCTAGGAAGTGTAACATTTACCCCAGTTTCCTTTATGTCTACTATTTCTCTTCTAGTACTCTCACTGACTTCACAAATCTCAATGAATCCAGCATTACCAGTTTCTACAATTCTTGGACTACGATTAGGACAGTAACACACATACCCTTTAGATATTTCAGGGTAACCTAAGAAATACCCACTAATTGTTCGAGAATCTAATTTCTTTTCATGTGGATTATAAATTCTCGCTTACGTTGGACAATCCCAAACATGCAGGTGTCTTAAGCTAGGTTTCATATTAGTCCATAATTCAAAAAGAGTCTTTTGAACAGCTTTTCTAGGAATCTTATTCAACAAATAATTAGAATCTAACATCATACTCCTAATCATATCTATTAACGTCATATTGCACCTTTCTGCTACATCGTTTTGTTGTGGTGTACCTGGCATTATGTATTGCGCACATATGCCATGACTTTCGAGGAATTTTGCAAATGGACTTGGACACTGGCCTGACTCGTTATGTTTGCCATAATATTCACCACCTCTATCAGACCTTATGATTTTAACCTTTTTATCTAATTGCCTCTCAACTTCCTTTATAAACGTCTCAAATACATTCACAGATTGAGATTTTTCGTGAAGCAAATAGACATAACCATAATTGGAAAAATCATCAATAAAAGTGATGAAATACTTTTCTTAATTAAAGGCTGGAGTGTACATAGGTCTGCAAACATCAGTGTGAATTATTTCAAGGAGCTTGCTGCTTCTAGTGGCTCCTCTTATTATGTTTGGTTTGTTTACATTTAATACAATCCACATATAATTGTAGATCACTAAAGTCCAAATTTGAAAAAATTTCATTACTTACTAATCTCATCATTCTTTCTTTGGATATGTGACCCAGTCTTTTATGCCATAAGAAAGTAGAATTTTCATTCAACATGTTACGTTTGCATCCAACGTTATTTACTACATTTAGCAGGGAATTTGCATAATTTTCATTCAGTTTCAATTTACATAAACCATCAATTAGAATACCATAACCAACATTATCAGTATTCTTATATAAATCAAAACAACCAGATCCAAACATACATCTCAAACCAGAAATATCCAATTTACTTATGGAAAGGTTTCTAGGTAATGAAGGCACATAAAGGGTACTATATAACTTTAATACATATCCACTTTCAAGAATTAAACGATAAGTCCCAATGCCTTCTATTGTGGATTTCATTCCGTTTCTCATAAAGAGAAAACGCCCTTTATTTGGATTTACGGTTCGGATCATGATAAATCCCTGCACATTATTTGAAACATGTGTTGTAGCACCAGTTTCAAGCAACCAAGTATTAATAGGAATTTCAACTAAATTTGATTCAAAACATACGAAAGATAGATAATTACTTTTCTTTTCAAACAAAGCTATCCTTTTCGGACAATCATTTTGATAATGTCCCTTCTTTTACAGAAATGACATCGAACGGCCTTTAGTTCCTTCTTTTCCTTATCCTGTCCATTCTTAGCAGGTGCCTTTTTCTTCTTGAAGTGACTTGATTTTCCATTCTCTTTTTTTGCCAACTTTATTATTCATAAAACTTACTGAGTGATTCACTTGACTTTTCAAATGTCCTTCTTCCTGAACAAGTCTACTGGCCAATTCATTAGCATTCCACTTATCCTTTATAGTGTTATAGTTAATTTGAAAAGGTCCATATTCAGAAGGCAGCGAGTTCAAAATAAATTGGACAAAAAAATAATCCTCTACTGTAAGTCCAAGGGAGTTTAACCTTGCTGCAAGATTAGTCATCTCTTGTGACGGCCCGCCCCGCACCAGCTGACATTTCCAATGAAAGTGCGTTGTGCCAATGTCCAACCAGCACGGGACCGTCGCCAAAGAAAGGAGAAAAAGGGGATTTGCACTAGCAAGGAACCTGTAGAATCTCTCACAGCGCATGGAATAAAATATAATAATAACATTCTTGACATAAAATAGGCGAGACAGTGCATAAGCTGAAAACCAAACCATGATAGCAGCGGAAAATTCAAAATACAGCTTATGTTCCATATCAACATTATTACAACTTTTCAAAACTATCTCTAAAGCAAAATAAGAAAGGTACACTACTAATGCCTAAAGTAGTGACCAGTAGCGACACAGGGAGTATATATATATATATCATACGTGAACCCTCCTGCTCGTCTCCGGCATAGCTACTTGTGCATAATCACCTGACATATCTCTAGTCTGCCCGTTTAAGAGCACCCTGAGTAATAAGAAGAGACATAAAACTCTGGGTCAGACAAAAATCTGGTATGAGCGATAAGTAGCAAAACAGAACAATAACAGGTATACTAAACCATACCTGAACCTGGACATGCAACCAAAGAGTTAGCACAACAAGATGCACAATACTCTAAGGTGACACTAACATATGGTGTAAAGATACGGGGGTGGGGTATGCATGTCATAGTGATGTCAAACAACCAAGCATAGCAACCATGCTCACATCTCTCACTCAGTGCGTAAAGCATACGATATTCACAACTTTGATCACCCAAATCCTTGCTATGATCACTCTGCCCCCATGGAGTCACAGTGACTCCACTGCACTGATCCATAGCCACTAATCCTTTGCTATGTCCACTCTGCTACATGGAGTCATAACAACTCCACTGCACTGGCTCATAGCCTTGCTACGATCAATCTACCTCATGAAGCCATGATGACTTCACTGCACTGATCCGTAGCTAATATCCGTCTCTCGGTGGTGAATCAAAGCTATAGACGTCGATAACCCCTTTCCACACGTCCCGCAGCAAAGTCCAATCATGAAGTTAACTCGTTGGATCCCATTTGGATCCTGAATTCTACTTCCCATTTGGACTGCCTTTCCATCTCGGGTTTTGGTCGAATTGGAGTTAGTCTCTAGGAGAGTCGTCGCGTATAAGCAGAAGTGCACATCCGGCTTGGTTCGACTTGTCGCCCTAGTTCAGTTCGGATCATCATTGGGTCACCTCCTCGGTTCGGTTCGGGTCCTTGGTCATTGCCTCGGTTCGGTCGTGAAACTCCATGGTATAGTTCGGCTCGGTGCCCCCCTTCTAGATCGGTTCGATACTCCTGAGGCAGTTCAGTTCCCCCCTTCTGGGTCAGTTCAATACTGTAAATTCCCAAAAATCCCCCCCCCCTTTGAATCGACCATAAACCACACAAATCTGATCCAAAAGTTGGAAATCTTCGAATACTTTAACTCTGGGAATACAACACATCAGAACAACAACAGCAGACTTTTATTACATCATGATAATATAACATCAGAGTACAGAATATCAGAGTACATCAAAAAAAAATACAGTAGAAGATAAATTTTACATTAAATAATGCATTGCAGCGAAAGACTTAAACTGGCACATCGGAAGGCTATCAATGCTCTGGACACAGCTTTAAGCTTCGATCCAGGATCCTGCTAAAGAGATAAATATCTGCAAAAAGCTACTCGACTGCCCGTGTGGAAAATATGGGCACCCGAGTTTGCCAGTGAAACAAACTATAGGTCAGTCATGGGACTGGTATGAGAAATCTTAACTTGACTAATCTAAATAAAATGCTAATCACAGGACCACGCCGTTAACGTGGAACGGGTTTACTCCATTGGATTGCCAATGCATAAAATAAAGTAAATTGTTAAACAACGCAATGCTTTTTAAAAAAATGAAACCATTATAAGACTCAAGTCCCATCACACAATGCAACGCAAACCCAAGGATAGAGTTTTACCTTATAATGGTCAAAAGATGCTTGATATGATAAAAATGGATTTGATATTATTATTAGTGTATATATGTTTCAAAAACATTTAAATCATAATGTATCAATCATAGACGGCATAGCTACCATATACTATGTCGCCGTACTAGTTCCGCAATCATAACCACATGGTGTCGTATTGGAAGTTGGGTTTCCATCATGAAATCGAGGCTACGGATCGTCCTCTCCGATTCGAGACACTCTAGCAAATGCCTCAGGATCCCCCACAGTGAACCCTTGGATCTTCAGGGCCGGTCCACACCTGTCGAAAGTGGATTGGCAATTCCTTAACACACGCTTCCCGGTTCCTTTGAACCTCCATATGGCCACTAACAACCTATAAATCCGAGGAACCTCAATCCATCATCCACATAAGTAAAATGCCAGCCAGTTTAAGCACTGACACTACTCCTAGCTAGAAAGAAACGTGTGCACTCCCTGCAGTCCAAATCCCGTTTTTGACTCTTACCGGGGTGTGAGGCTCGCGAAGTCATGCTATACACAAAGCTATGCCTAAACAGGCTCTGCTTTGATCATCCCACAAGGCCCTGCTTTTCAACAAAAGCCTTGATCCATGCATCCTGGCATGCCACATTGTCAATCCATACCATACCATACCATTGATTCCTACCAATATATAACCTCTAAGCTTGTACGTCTTAGAGAAGGGTGTTAACCACCAAACAGATATATATTTAGCAGAGATCAACGAATACAGTATAAAGGAATACAACGTCAGACATACGATCCATTTACAAGTCTGTTCTGGGTCTGAACGAAACCGGATGCACCTTATTCCTCGCATATCCGAACAAATCAACAAATACGTCCGGACAACTACCACTGCAGCCCCTTTCAAGGTAGCTACTCCAATCACGGGCGTCAGTAGTCCTCATCCATTCGATGTGAAGATCGTTGGTCTTCAATCACCGTCTTCAACTCTTCGACTTATGTCGTCATATAATCATTTGAAATGAGATTGAACCCGGACTTTTCAAATGATTCTCGTACATATATATATATATATATATATTAAAACCGTTTCATATCATTATTAGTATTTAATAACTATTTATCGCTTATTTTTATTAATGTAAAAATAACTAAATTCATTGAATTTAACGACGCTTCGGGTCAATGGGCGGCCCTGGCGTTGTTTTTATCCAAATTTGATTTACACTTATCTCGAAAGCTAACCGTTGGATTTTAACAAAATTTATATCGTTGGAAAGATCTTCCCAAAGCGGTCCTAACGGTTCCAGTTTTGGGAAAATCCGACGGTCGGATCTTTCAGTATAATTGTTTTGAAGTTATGATTTCAAATCGCGAACTGCAGCAGCGCGATTCGTTTTATTTTAATTTATATTTATACAAATATAAATATAATTCATTTGCTCGACGTTTTCAAATTATTTATTCTTTAAATAATTTTCTAAACTACGTATTCAAGTTATTTTTAATGAACAGAAGTCTATTTCAAAACAAGTACATTTTCTTCATTCCTTATATGACAATAAAAATGTAAGTTCTTATTGTTTATCATTTCTATTTCAACTATGAATATTCTTCTTCATTTATTACATTACAATAAAAATGTAATTTTTTATTGTTTATCCTTTATTCAGTCTTCAATTATATCGGAAAATGCATATTTTTATTTAAATCTTTTATTACACGAAAAATGTAATTTTACCTTTTATCCTTTAATTACATAGAAAATGTAATTTTAAAAATCTATTCTTCTTATCGCATCAGAAATGATGATAAAAATTTCACTTTTAATTTCTACTCTTTTTATCGCATCTACCCTGGTGATAAAATTGTCGCTTTTATATCTCTGTTTTTATTTATATCCAAATTATAAATAAAATTCAATTTTTTTAAAATTCATGTTTTTATTCACATCTAAAAGGTGAATAAAAATATATTTTTCAATGTCATATTTTTATTCGTAACTAAATTACAAATAAAAATGTGCTTTATAAATTCATGTTTTTATTTGCAACTAGTTTGCAAATAAAAATTCACTCTTTAAAACGGTGTTTTTTATCTACATATGGAATGCAAATAAAAATGTACTTTTTATTTTCATATTTTTATTCACATCTAAAAAGTGAATAAAAATGTTCTTTTTATTTTTATATCTTTCATTCACATATAGAAAGTGAATAAAAATGTGCTTTACATATTTGCAACTAATTTGCAAATAAAAAGTGTAATTCCTTCCTATGTTTTATTTGCATCTAAAAATGCAAATAAAAAGTATAATTCTTCTTCTTTTATGTTTCTATTCGCATCTAGAAATGCAAATAAAAGTATAATTCCTTTTTCTATGTCCTATTTTCATTTACACTAAATAGTAAATAAAAATGTCTCTTTTCTTATATGATGTTTAATTTACCTATATGTAAATACATATAATCTTTTCTTTTTCATGTTTATTTGCCTAAATGTAAATAAATGTCTTCTTTTTCTTTTACATATTTATTTACCTAAATGTAAATAAATGTCTTCTTTTCTATATCATGTTTATTTACACTAAATGTAAATAAAGTTTTCTTTCTCTATATCATGTTTATTTACATTAAATGTAAATAAAGTTTTCTTTTTCTATATCATGTTTTTTTACACTAAATGTAAATAAAGTTTTCTTTCTCTATATCATGTTTATTTACACTAAATGTAAATAAAGTTTTCTTCCTCTATATCAGGTTTATTTACAAAGTAAATATAAATGCATGTGTTCTTTTATTTATATAGAAAATGTAAATAAAATGTCATCGCAAAATTTGTTCTTTTTATTTACATAGAAAATGTAAACAAAATATCATCGCAAAATTTGTTCTTTTTATTTACATAGAAAATGTAAATAAAATGTCATCGCAAAATTTCATAAAGACGTTAAAAATATTCTTATTTTCATGTTTCAACAAAGACGCTAAGAATGTGTTTATTTTCATGTATTAACAAAGACGCTGAAAATGTGTTTGTTTTCATGTATATAGACATGACACTAAAAATAATGTTCATTTTCAATGAATTAACATAACGCTAAAAATAATGTTCATTTTCATGTCGATTTCATATCGCTTCCATATTACACTAATATTTTAGTGTCAATGATGAGGTCAGTTTCTCATATCAATACATGCAATGACATTAAACTTTGGTGTTAACATATGGTGTAAATTTCCATAACACTACATGTAACAATATTCTAAATTTTGATGTCAACATTCATAACATGATTCAAATCAATACGTATAACAAAAGTTATAATTTTTGGTGCCAACATTCATAACATGATTCACATCAATACATAATATTTCATTCAAAAATTGAATCTTTTTAATGGAAACAATCTTGTGTAAACTAAAAATATTAAAAATTGAATCTTTTTATACATTTATGTAGAACAAGATCTAATCTAATCGGTGTTTACAGATCTAAATAAATAGGAACTTTCATTTGTATGACGTAGATCTAAACCATCCTGGATATTCCAAAACATCGCAATTCATACAACAATAAAATCCAAGCACAAGACATCGCATATATGATTATAATCATAAATTCATGAATTTCGATTAATTAAACGTTTAGTAAATTATTTTTAAACGGAAATCTCAATAAAGTTGAGATTTTTTTATTGCATCGGCAATTCTAACATAATAGATCCGAAACAAAGAATAGAATTTATCGTAGAATCAGATCTAGAATAACAGATCTGAAATAAATAAGAGATTTTCATCGCAAAACTAGATCATTACATACATACACAGAATTAATCAGCGAGAAAATAATTAATTTAAAAATTAATTTTGTAAATAAGAATTCTCACATCGATTTGTCTGAATTTCCAACGCATTCAGTTTCAGATCTGGTCAGTTCCATTAGATAGATCTCATTTTTGTGATTCTAACGCATCCCGTTTCATTAATTTCTGAAGTCGTATGAATGAGATATCAATTTTTATACATTGGATACAATATTTAATTAAATTACATAATTAATTAGATTTAATTACATGATGAAGTAGTTAAACCTTCTTCCTCCATCGTATGTTATTAATGGACGTCGACGGAACCCAACTTCGTTGCCTCAACCTCGAAACACACGCTGCCTGAGACGCCATCCTACCGATCTAAAACTACCACGCTGAAGCCATTGCCACCGTCTACTTCCAACTGAAGCCACTTTGCTCTCGGTGGTCCACACTGCCTTAGATTTGTGTGCGAGCGGCGCTTCTTTTTGGGGCAAAATCGAACAGTACACCTAACATTTTCTGATCATAGCCGTATGATCTTAAAGGCCTCAAGATCCTCTTTGATTTTGGCTTTGAGATCCTCTTTTTAATTTGTAGTGGTTTGTGAGAAATTAAGAGATCAAAGATTGGCAATTTCAGCCATTCATAGTGGATGGTGGCGGCTGTGAGGAAGTAGGGTTATAGGATTATGAGGGTATATATAATATTATATATTATTAAAATTTTTATTTATTTACTACTTAAATTTATTTAGAGATGAAACTTCCCATTTCCTTTCGTTTAATGTAATCAATTAATGAGGGGGGGAGAGAAAAACGTTTCATTTCCTTTCTTTAAATTATTTAATTAATGAGGGTAGTTAGAGAAGGAAACTTTCATTTCCTTTCTTAGAAATATTTAATTAACAGGGAGAATATTATTTGTATAGAGAGAGAAACCTTTCATTTACTGGTTTATTATCAATTTGATTTGACAAACATGTGACATAGATGCGAGTACAAACAAATGTATGATAAAGTAATTTTTGTAAGTGCAACATGTGGTACGTGCTATAAAGTGATAGAAAGGTATAGACATATTTATTTTAACATAACATTTATTCTAATTAAATGATACCCCTAATTTGACATAACATTTATACTAATTAAATGACACCTCCAATTTGACATAACATTTATACTAATTAAATGACACCTCCAATTTAACATAACATTTATACAAATTATATGACACATCTAATTTAACATAACATTTGTACTAATTAAATGACACAGCTAATTTAATATAACATTTGTACTAATTAAATGACACAGCTAATTTAAGATAACATAATGATTTGGTTTCACTATTTTTCTAATTAACATAATTGTTATTTAACAAATCCAATAACACAACATGATGATTTACAACAAAAATGTTAATTTTATCTAACATGATAATTTACAACAAAAATGTAAATTTTATCCTAGTGTAACATTGATAACCAAATGTTATTTTTGCTTACACTACATATTTTAACCAAAATGACCAATTTTGATTAACACAACAATTCTATATAAAATGACCAATTTCAATTAACGTAACAATTCTATATAAAATTACCAATTTCGATTAACATAACAGATAATTAACAAATGAATATTTGTATTCTAACTAAAATGGTATAGACAATATTCTAATGAACAACATATGTTTAGATCCAACATCACAACCAGATCAATCAAAATAAGTTTAAATATACATATATAAATATAGATTTCCAGATATATATATATATAATTTTAATTTTTTTAACTTCGACTAAAATAAATTTCTGTCGTTATTATTTAAAATAAATTAATTTAAATGCGCTAAATTCATTAAAATTTCTAAAATAAAAATTTTAAATTGGTCCCAAAATTCCGGGTTGTTACAATCTCCCCCACTTAAAATCTTTTCGTCCTCGAAAAGGAACGAAGCTAAAAGTTGTTTAACTAACCTATCTCAACTTTTTAAATTTTTTTATTTGTTTCAATAAAGTTGATTAACCTTTTAAATATATATAACTTTTATATATCCAAAACTCATATTTTCTAAGATCGGATTATACAAATACATTAATTAAAGACTTGGCATTCTCGACTCATTCTAGGGCATTACTAACCCCATCTCTAATGAGTTTTCTCATTCTAGGATACTGCTGATCCTATCTCTAATGAGTATTCTTATTGGATGTTACTAATCCAATCTCTGATGAGTCTTTTGTTCAGTTCTAACGAGTTGTATCCCAAAGATTTGAGCTAACCAGAGCTCTGATACCAACTGTAAAGACCCGAAAATCCCCGCCCTTTGAATCGACCATAAACCACACAGATCTGATCCAAAAGTTGGAAATCTTCGAATACTTTAACTTTGAGAATACAACACATCAGAATAACAACAACAGACTTTTATTACACCATGATAATATAACATCAGAGTATAGAATATCAGAGTACATCAATAAAATAAAATAACACAGCGGAAGATAAATTTTACATTAAATAATACATAGCAGCGGAAGACTTAAACTGATACAGCGGAAGGCTATCAATGCTCTGGACACAGCTTTAAGCTTCGATCCAGGATCCTGCTAATGAGATAAATATCTGCAAAAAGCTACTCGACTGCCCGTGTGGAAAATATGGGCACCCGAGTTTGCCAGTGAAATAAACTACAGGTCAGTCATGGGACTGGTATGAGAAATCTTAACTTAACTAATCTAAATAAAATGCTAATCACAGGACCACACCGCTAACGGGGAACGGGTTTACTCCATTGGATTGCCAGTGCATAAAATTGTAACGACCCGTGTTTTTGCCCGTCGAATATTTAATTTAATTATTATTTTAAATATTATATATTGGGAATATAATGGTTTTTAAATATTTAATTCGTTATTAAAATGAAGTTGAACGTTATAATTTATATATAATATAAATCGAGCTTGAAAATGGCGTGCAGTTCGTAATATGGAGTTTTGAACTTCAACTGAGAATACAGGACCCGATATAAGTCGGATTTCTGTGAAACAAGCCATGTTGGAACCGTATTGACGATAATTTTCATATGAAAGAGAAAAATTCAGATTTCGTGTTATAATTTGAAAGTTATGGTCAAATCAAATTTTGGAAAAAACACTGTGGAAATCGTTATTTAAAATATCGACCTTTAAAATGGCCGTTTTGCAAACGGACTCAGATTTTGACGAAATCAGTTTCATTGGAACCGTATCGCCAAATTATTGTCAGAAAATCAAATTGCATGGAAAACCGGTGTCGTATGTGACCACGGTAACCGTAAATGCCCGTTCAAATTCTATAGCGCGTATTGAAATAAATAAAGAGATATTTGAGTGTAACTTGAACAGATGATCGAATTAGGCCACGAAACCAGTCCCGTTGAGTTCGTATCGTTGATTAGAGTCAGGATAGGTATATAGTTTGTTATTTTTAGAGACCGGCAAATTTGGTGTTCAGAAGGGTATTGCGGTGCGCGGTAAAAATAGCATACCGGGGAAACAGTCTCAGAATACGACGAAACTAGTGCCGTTGGGTTCGTATCAACAAATTATTGTAAGATATCAAGGTTTCAAGTTGATTCGATTTAGCTGGTGGTCGTGGAAAAATTAAACGTGTGTGTATTTCTGGTTTTATAAAGGAAAAATTTTCATACGACCCCGGATTTCGACGAAACTTGTCCCATTGGATCCGGAATATCGTTTTACATCAAGAACAGCTTTTTTATCTGTAGACAGAAATCATTTGTAGTGGGTTTTAACACAATTTCTCTATAACAAAGTTTCATACATTATTTTATCAATAAAATACATCCCTTTTCCTTCTAGTATAACTTTCTTTTCTTTCCTGTACGCTCTTGCTGATACCATCCGTGCTACCCAAGGAACCCATTCGTGCTACCCAAGGAACCGTGGTTCCCAAGCTATTTAAGTTTCGTGCAAACCAAGCCATCCGTCTCCGTGCTTCTCACGCTACTAAAACCGTGGCCTCCAAACTTTCATCAGCTATATATACACCACTTGCTCTCGAGCTTTCTCATTACTTTTTCCCAAGTTTTTCCCCTCCAATGGAACCGATGTTTCCCATACGAAAGAAAAAAAAGTAGAAGCGTTAGAAACAAGATTGGGAGGAAGAGAATGCTTCACGTGGGCGCATTGTATTTTGAGGAGAAGGGTACTGTTGAACACAGTATGGGGTAAGGATGAAAAGGGGATGTGTGGTGTGAAGTACAGAGGTGGGGTTCGTGAAGGGTTTGAACGGCAGAAAGAAACAACTGGAAAAAAAAAGGAAGTGGAGGGAATTGGGCGGTGGCATGTTGAACTGGGGATGTAGTGCTGTAGCGCAAGGAGTCTAGAAATAGAAGGATACATAAGCAGTAGGGAATTTGACTGCAAAGTGGTGAGTTGACATGCTGTGCTTACGGATCCTCAGAAGAAAAAAAAAGAAAAAGAATGAGAACTGGAAAAAAAACGTGAAGAGTAGTAACCAAAGAAATATCATGGGATGGTATGGATTTACTGGTGTGAAGCGAGCGGTGACAGCCATGAAATTGCGTCGGGACCAGACAAAACCAGGAACATTGAACTGCATCAACAAGCGTAAAACGGTGAGACCGGTCTGATCAGAGTCGACAGCTATTGGGGTTTTAGTTAAATTAAACACCAGTTTAATTTAATTAAAACAAACCTTTCAGCAACGAACGAATCAAGGTGAGTTAAACTCACTCAGTTTCCCTATTTATATTATAAATTGGGTTTTTATTTTGTGTGTTCTGCTTGTCAATGGTTGACTGTTTTGCTAGTTATTTATTTATCTGTTGATTTAACCGATGGAATTAAACCGTGTTTAATTTCAGTGAAATACCAAATCGTTATGTTAACGATTGGATCCAACGGAGGTAACTCACCCTGTTGGTCACGTTTATTTATAAGCGTGCTTAATTGTTTGAATTGTTCTGTTATTTGGTTGGTGTTAAATGGTTGATATACATTTTCAGTTAAATATGATTGATTAAATTGTTGATTATTTACTGAATATTCAACATATGTTTGGTTTAAACCAATGAGCGGTGTTGGTTAAGTGTTCGGCAGAGTATGGCCTATAAAATCAATCGAGTTATAAATATTTATTCACCGTCAGGTGAATCGATAGAGTTGAGGTTATAAAATTTATTTTATAACCAGAGTTAGATTTTGAATTATATCATTTTGAATAAAAGTTATTTAAGGGAAATAAATAAATATTTTATTTATTTAAGACTTTGATTGGTTATTAATTTATTTTGCAAAGTAAATGCTGATGTTAATCATATTTACAAGTAGAAGAGTAAGAAATGAATTAAATGGTTAAACTTTGGTAATTGTTTTGTTAAGGAAACAAGTAATAGAATTTATTTAAATTAATTATATTTTTAATTAATTTAAGGTAAGGATTAATTTGAATCCGTTAATGAGATAATCGAGGTTTGAGTTAATTAAATCGACCAGTTTGAATTGAAATTGATTATCCAATTAAAGTGTTTTGATTAAATAGTTAAATGAATATCATTTAAATGTAAATAAGGTTTTTATCAAGGATTTACTATTTATTTTAGTAAATAAAGAAGTTAACTACTAATGTAGTAAATTGTTTGAAATAAATTATATTTTTAATTAATAAGGATTTAGGGAAAATTACTTTTCAAAAGAAATCGAGGTTGAAATGGAAATCCAATGAAAATGGTTAAAGGATTTGAAAGGAAATTGGTGAGAGTGCAATTGGGTTAAGAAGTGGGTCGTAGGGTTGGATAACCAAACCCAATTTATAATGGGATTTGTTTTGGAGACTGGAGTGGAGTTTTGGTGTTTGGGTTACAACTGATATTTATCTGAGGATAAGGACGTTGTTTGATCAAGGTTTGAGAGGTAATTAAAATACCCCAACTTGAACAACATCGGGATTATCTGAAGATAGTATTAGTTGGTAATCGTAAGAAAGATTAGTGATAATTGATTATTTCCATTTGTGAAATAATAATGCAACGTTTGGTGGAAATTTGGAGAATATATATATATATATATATATATATATATATATATATATATATATAACGAGAGATTCGAAGTAAAGGAAAAATAAAGTTAGTTTTATTTTATACTAATGACTATTAGTTATTGTTCAAGAATGGAATAAGCAATATTACGTAACACTGTTTATGATTAATAGATATAATATGTTTGAAAATCTAAACAGCGATTTTAGCGCTGTTGTTATAATATATGTTTGGTAAATCTAAATGGCGATTTTAGCGTTGTTGCTATAGTAAATGTTTTGTAAACCTAAACAGCGATTATAGCGCTGTTGTTTTGTAAATCTAAATAATAATTATAGCACTATTGTTATAACATATGTGTTATAAATCTAAACAACTTTATAACATAGGGGCTATAAATTTCCTTATTAAAACTAATGGATTCCCCGTTTTAAATAATAAAGGATGGATGTAACAAATGTTTTGAAAGGAGAATTTAGTGGGAATTATATATGGTTATAAGTTATTTTACTAAGTATTATATCGTAATGGTTCTGAGGACATTACTATATAAGAATATAGTTATTCGAGATAGAATTAGCCAGACATAATTATTCGGGCTGAGTTGCCATTTCGTACGACTGCTAGCGTAATTCGCAGGGCTGCAGATAGCCTACGGCGGTCGGATGTTTCCTGAGGGAATCAGGCGTAACCATGTGATCGCTGCGATCTAGAGTCAAGCGAATGGAGTTAAGTCGAATATTAGTTAAATAAGTCGAGTTAGTCAGTTAGAATAAACCAGTTAGTGTTAATCAATTAGAGTTAATCGATTATAGTTAAATCGAATTTGAGTTATTCAAATATCGTATTTTTGAATATTTAAAGGAGTTAGAGGTTTTTAATTTAACAAAAGTAAATCAGTTTATTAAAGGCCGAGTGATGCTGAATACTGAACCAGTGAACTCATTGGAGTGTCATGATTGAAACACTGTTTACTTTGATAGTTAAATCACCGACTATCAAATCTGACCAATACGATTGTTGGTACGGAAAGACTGGGATCGAATTTATATTCGAAAACCATTCCGACCAACAGATACGTGGAGATATCAAAAGCTGATCGAGTTGGAGCAGTGAAGACCGTGGATTTTCACCATTGGAAGGACCACTAATCTTCTCCGCCTGGCAAGCAGAGATAAGCTGTGATTCTGTCGTGGTTGGAATCTACGGATTGCAAGGACTCCTCGCTACTGATCCATGGGGTGATTCCTATATTGGATGCAGTAGGAGAGTGCCTTCGGTTCATCCTGTTCCTGGATGACCTATATGGACGGATGTCTGACAGAGTATTTCCAAAGGATCACGTACGTTGATTTCTTCAAACGTGCTATAGTTGTTGGCGGGGAATTGCCGTTCTCTTAGCTTCCAGCTAGAGTATTTTTGTGGGCGTCAATTAGTGATATCTGACGGATCTGACAATGTGGCATTCAAGTGAATGACGACCAGATGATTAGAAGCTAATTCTGGCCTCAAGCCTCATCAACCGGGAAATGACAAAAATCGGGCAGGCAGCATGGCTATGTGGGTCGCTCCTATTAGGGTGTATAATCACCTTTCTAGAGATTTCATTTCATTCTGTATCTATTTTGATGTTGTCCCTTGTCGGGAGACGGTTGCTGATCCCAACCGTCGGTGATATACACTCGATACACTCAAGAGAAATGAGTGGTCGGTCATGTGTGGGCCGGGTTGCAAGATGTTCTTGTTGAACCCAGTGTATTCGCCTCTAGAGATACACTATCGGCAGGTGGTCCCATACCTTGTCATAGTCGGAAATCCAAACTCCAATAAGCGCCTGCGGTTTTGATTGTATACTATATATGTGGAGCGTGAGATGCAAGCGTTCCACTAGATTCTATTTACTTGTATTTAGACATTATTATAATATCAGAAAAGATATTGGTTTCAAAAACTGTTTTGGGTTATCGTAAGGTAAAAACCGTCCGTGTTTATGTGTGGATTTGGTCTTACGATTATCCTTTTGTTTCGAAGGGATTTTTGAACTTAAAATCGAGTTGGATGATCACCTTTAATACTGTGCGAGTTTATCTCACTCTGGTTCACCAGACTGACCCGGTGTTTTGTAAATGCTCGGGTTAGCCCGGGTTGACAGGATCGGGATACCAAGAGCTGTGAAGAGACGAGCTGGAGATGTTCAGTCGTATGGTATTATATAGCTACTATTCCGCTGTGTGATGTATATGGGAACAGGTTATTATCACTGTCCCGTTGCTCTGAAATTTGTAAGTATTTTTAAATCTCTCAGTAAAGATTTATTTCAGTATTATATTTTATTCCGCTGTGATGTGAGACTCTGTGGTGTTGTTTCTTCTTCTTCTATTCTAATATTTCTTTCTTTCTTATCTCACCCTCTAAATTCTTTCTAATAACTATCCAGTGTTTCGGTGCTTGGAGGATCGGCATGAGTAATGGTAAAGGTATTTATGTCGATTTTCAAGGCCGAAATCCTTGGGTCGTTACAAAAATAAAGTAAATCGTTAAATAACACAATGCTTTTTAGAAAAATGAAACCATTATAAGACTCAAGTCCCATCACACAATGCAGCGCAAACCGGAGGATAGAGTTTTACCTAATAATGGTCAAAAGATGCTTGATACGATGAAAATAGATTTGATATTATTATTAGTGTATATATGTTTCAAAAAACATTTCAATCATAATGTATCAATCATAGACGGCATAGCTACCATATACAATGTCGTCGTACTAGTCCCACAATCAAAACCGCATGGTGTCGTATTGGAAGTTGGGTTTCCATCACGAAATCGAGGCTAGGGATCGTCCTCTCCGATTCGAGACACTCTAGCAAATGCCTTAGGATCCCCCGCAGTGAACCCTTGGATCTTCTGGGCCGGTCCACACCTGTCGAAAGTGGATTGGCAATTCCTGAACACACGCTTCTCGGTTCCTTTGAACCTCCATATGGCCACTAACAACCTATAAATCCGAGGTACCTCAATCCATCATCCAAATAAGTAAAATGCCAGCCAGTTTAAGCACTGACACTACTCCTAGCTAGAAAGAAACGTGTGCATTCCCTGCAGTCCTAATCCCGTTTTTGACTCATACCGCGGTGTGAGGCTCGCGAAGTCACGCTATACACAAAGCTACGCCTAAACAGGCTCTGCTTTGATCATCCCACAAGACCCTGCTTTTCAACAAAAGCCTTGATCCATGCATCTTGGCATGCCACATTGTCAATCCATACCATACCATTGATTCCTACCAATATATAACCTCTAAGCTCGTACGTCTTAGAGAAGGGTGTTAACCACCAAACAGATATATATTTAGCAGAGATCAATGAATACAGTACAAAGGAATACAACGTCAGACATACGATCCATTTACAAGTCCGTTCTGGGTCTGAACGAAACTGGATGCACCTTATTCCTCGCATATCCGAACAATCAACAAATACGTCCGGACAACTACCACTGCAGCCCCTTTCAAGGTAGCTACTCCAATCACGGGCGTCAGTAGTCCTCATCCATTCGATGTGAAGATCGTCGGTCTTCAATCACCGTCTTCAACTCTTCGACTTATGTCGTCATATAATCATTTGAAATGAGATTGAACTCGGACTTTTCAAATGATTCTCGTACATATATATATTTTAAAACCATTTCATATCATTATTAGTATTTAATAATTATTTATCGCTTATTTTTATTAATGCAAAAATAACTAAATTCATTGAATTTAACGACGCTTCGGGTCGATGGGTGGCACTGGCGTTGTTTTTATCCAAATTTGATTTACACTTATCTCGAAAGCTAACCGTTGGATTTTAACAAAATTTATATCGTTAGAAAGATCTTCCCAAAGTGGTCCTAACGGTTCCAGTTTTGGGAAAATCCGATGGTCGGATCTTTCAGTATAATCGTTTTGAAGTTATGATTTCAAATTGCAAACTACAGCAGCGCAATTCGTTTTATTTTAATTTATATTTATATAAATATAAATATAATTCATTCGCTCGACGTTTTCAAATTATTTATTCTTTAAATAATTTTCTACTCTTCGTATTCAAGTTATTTTGAATGAACAGAAGTCTATTTCAAAACAAGTACATTTTCTTCATTCCTTATATGACAATAAAAATGTAAGTTCTCATTGTTTATCATTTCTATTTCAACTACGAATATTCTTCTTCATTTATTACATTACAATAAAAATGCAAATTTTTATTGTTTATCCTTTATTCAATCTTCACTTATATCGGAAAATGCAAATTTTTATTTAAATCTTTTATTACACGAAAAATGTAATTTTCCCTTTTATCCTTTAATTACATAGAAAATGTAATTTTAAAAATCTATTCTTCTTATCGCATCTAAAATGATGATAAAAATATCACTTTTAATTTCTACTCTTTTTATCGCATCTACCCTGGTGATAAAATTGTCACTTTTATATCTCTGTTTTTATATATATCTAAATTATAAATAAAATTCAATTTTTTAAAATTCATGTTTTTATTCACATCTAAAAGGTGAATAAAAATACATTTTTCTATGTCATATTTTTATTCGTAACTAAATTACAAATAAAAATGTGCTTTATAAATTCATGTTTTTATTTGCAACTAGTTTGCAAATAAAAATTCACTTTTTAAAATGGTGTTTTTTATCTACATATGGAATGCAAATAAAAATGTACTTTTTCTTTTCATATTTTTATTCACATCTAAAAAGTGAATAAAAATGTTCTTTTTATTTTTATATCTTTCATTCACATATAGAAAGTGAATAAAAATGTGCTTTACATATTTGCAACTAATTTGGAAATAAAAAGTGTAATTCCTTCCTATGTTTTATTTGCATCTAAAAATGCAAATAAAAAGTATAATTCTTCTTCTTTTATGTTTCTATTCGCATCTAGAAATGCAAATAAAAGTATAATTCCTTTTTCTATGTCCTATTTTCATTTACACACTAAATAGTAAATAAAAATGTCTCTTTTCTTATATCACGTTTTATTTACCTATATGTAAATACATATAATCTTTTCTTTTTCATGTTTATTTGCCTAAACGTAAATAAATGTCTTCTTTTTCTTTTACATATTTATTTACCTAAATGTAAAGAAATGTCTTCTTTTCTATATCATGTTTATTTACACTAAATGTAAATAAAGTTTTCTTTCTCTATATCATGTTTATTTACACTAAATGTAAATAAAGTTTTCTTTTTCTATATCATGTTTATTTACACTAAATGTAAATAAAGTTTTCTTTCTCTGTATCATGTTTATTTACACTAAATGTAAATAAAGTTTTCTTTCTCTATATCATGTTTATTTACAAAGTAAATATAAATGCATGTGTTCTTTTATTTATATAGAAAATGTAAATAAAATGTCATCGCAAAATTTGTTCTTTTTATTTACATAGAAAATGTAAATAAAATATCATCGCAAAATTTGTTCTTTTTATTTACATAGAAAACGTAAATAAAATGTCACTGCAAAATTTCATATAGACGTTAAAAATATTCTTATTTTCATGTTTCAACAAAGACGCTAAGAATGTGTTTATTTTCATGAATTAACAAAGACGCTGAAAATGTGTTTATTTTCATGTATATAGACATGACACTAAAAATAATGTTCATTTTCAATGTATTAACATAACGCTAAAAATAATGTTCATTTTCATGTCGATTTCATATCGCTTCCATATTACACTAATATTTTAGTGTCAATGATGAGGTCAGTTTCTCATATCAATAGATGCAATGACATTAAACTTTGGTGTTAACATATGGTGTAAATTTCCATAACACTACATGTAACAATATTCTAAATTTTGATGTCAACATTCATAATATGATTCAAATCAATACGTATAACAAAAGTTATAATTTTTTATGCCAACATTCATAACATGATTCACATCAATACATAATATTTCATTTAAAAATTGAATCTTTTTAATGGAAACAATCTTGTGTAAACTAACAATATTAAAAATTGAATCTTTTTATTCATTTCTGTAGAACAAGATCTAATCTAATCGGTGTTTACAGATCTAAATAAATTGGAACTTTCATTTATATGGCGTAGATCTAAACCATCCTGGATATTCCAAAACATCGCAATTCATACAACAATAAAATCCAAGCACAAGACATCGCATATATGATTATAATCATAAATTCATGAATTTCGATTAATTAAACGTTTAGTAAATTATTTTTAAACGGAAATCTCAATAAAGTTGAGATTTTTTATCACATCGGCAATTCTAACATAATAGATCTGAAACGAAGATTAGAATTTCATCGCAGAATCAGATCTAGAATAACAGATCTGAAATAAATAAGAGATTTTCATCGCAAAACTAGATCATTACATACATACACAGAATTAATCATCGAGAAAATAATTAATTTAAAAATTAATTTTGTAAATAGAATTCTCACATCGATGTGTCTGAATTTCCAACGCGTTCAGTTTCAGATCTGGTCAGTTCCATAAGATAGATCTCATTTTTGCGATTCTAACGCATCCCGTTTCATCAATTTCTGAAGTCGTATGAATAGATATCAATTTTTATACATTGGATACAATATTTAATTAAATTACATAATTAATTAGATTTAATTACATGATGAAGCAGTTAAACCTTCTTCCTCCATCGTATGTTATTACTGGACGTTGACGGAACCCAACTTCGTTTCCACAACCTCGAAACGCACGTTGCCTGAGACGCCATCCTACCGATTAGAAACTACCACGCTGAAGCCGTTGCCGCCATCTACTTCCAGCTGGAGCCACTTTGCTTTTGATGGTCCCCACTGCCTTAGATTTGTGTGCGAGCGGCGCTCCTTTGTGAGGCAAAATCGAACAGTACACCTAACGTTTTATGATCATAGCCGTATGAACTTAAAGGCCTCAAGATCCTCTTTGATTTTGGCTTTGAGATCCTCTTTTTAATTTGTAGTGGTTTGTGAGAAATTAAGAGATCAAAGATTGGCAATTTCAGCCATTCATAGTGGATGGTGGTGGCTATGAAGAATTAGGGTTATAGGATTATGAGGGTATATATAATATTATATATTATTAAATTTTTTATTTATTTACTACTTAAATTTATTTAGAGATGAAACTTCTCATTTCCTTTTGTTTAATGTAATCAATTAATGAGGGGGGAGAAAAAACGTTTCATTTCCTTTCTTTAAATTATTTAATTAATGAGGGTAGTTAGAGAAGGAAACTTTCATTTCCTTTCTTAGAATTATTTAATTAACACGGAGAATATTATTTGTATAGAGAGAGAAACCTTTCATTTATTGGTTTATTATCAATTTGATTTGACAAACATGTGACATAGATGCAAGTACAAACAAATGTGTGATAAAGTAATTTTTGTAAGTGCAACATGTGGTACGTGCTATAAAGTGATAGAAAGGTATAGACATATTTATTTTAACATAACATTTATTCTAATTCAATGACACCCCTAATTTGACATAACATTTATACTAATTAAATGACACCACCAATTTGACATAATATTTATACTAATTAAATGACATCTCCAATTTAACATAACATTTATACAAATTATATGACACATCTAATTTAACATAACATTTATACAAATTATATGACACATCTAATTTAACATAACATTTGTACTAATTAAATGACACAGCTAATTTAACATAACATTTGTACTAATTAAATGACACAGCTAATTTAACATAACATTTGTACTACAAATGACACAGCTAATTTAACATAACATAATGATTTGGTTTCACTATTTTTCTAATTAACATAATTGTTAATTAACAAATCCAATAACACAACATGATGATTTACAACAAAAATGTTAATTTTATCTAACATGATAATTTACAACAAAAATGTAAATTTTATCCTAGTGTAACATTGATAACCAAAATGTTATTTTTGCTTACACTACATATTCTAATCAAAATGACCAATTTTGATTAACACAACAATTCTATATAAAATGACCAATTTGGATTAACCTAACAATTCTATATAAAATGACCAATTTCGATTAACATAAAAGATAATTAACAAATGAATATTTTTATTCTAACTAAAATGGTATAGACAATATTTTAATGAACAACATATGTTTAGATCCAACATCACAACCAGATCAATCAAAATCAGTTTAAATATACGTATATACATATATATTTCCAGATATATATATATATATAATTTTCATTTTTTTAACTTCGACTAAAATAAATTTTCCGTCGTTATTATTTAAAATAAATTAATTTAAATGCGCTAAATTCATTAAAATTTCTAAAATAAAAATTTTAAATTGGTCCCAAAATTCCGGGTTGTTACAGATACTCCTGAGGCGGCTCGGTTCGGGTCCATCAAGCTCCCTCGATTCGGTTCGAAATCCCCAATTCCCATTCACTTCGATCCTACATGTTTCACCCCAATTCGATCTGGTCCGGGCCTTCCTTGTTGCCCTTGCCATTTACGCTACTGAAGATGCTATCTTTTTGGTTCGGTTCGGCTAACCGGCCCGATCGCCCCATTCGATCTGATCCGATTCGGATCCCTGTAGCATTTCCATCAACTTTTCCAGTGACTGTTTTACGCCATACGACGGTGTTTCCGACCATTCTAACTTTTCTAATCCATTACAAATCATGCCATACAGTCATAGCAACATAGAATCAACCATAAGCACCAAAACAACAATATGATATGTTAAAATGGATCAAACATACCCAAAACCCATATTTTACCCTTAAAGCATGTTTAAGCAAATCTAATGATAGGATTAACAAAACTTAACCAAATTAATTCAAACTTCTAACAGAGGCTTAAAATAATATTTAAGAATTTCTAAATATTTTTCCAGATTTTTAACATGCATAATTTCGTTAATTAACACTAATCACCCTAATTAACTGTAATTAGTGTAAAAACAATGCTAATCACTCACTTTAGCCACAAATTACTTATAGATCTGAAAGCATCTCTGATATAGGTCGAATCTCTGTGTGTTCTAGCAGCTCTATCCCAAACTATATGTCAATTTGCCTTGATTTGATGTAGATTAGGCTAATGCTTGACTAAACGGTGATTAGAAGGTGTTTTAGGAGTTGGAGGCCATTGCTAGGTTGAGAGGAATAATAGGTGGCGGCTGAAAAATGAGAAAAGGATGTTCTCTAAACCCTAACAGTCCATTTAAACTCCTAATCCCGAAATGGGTTATGGGTCCTCTTGCTAATCACCTTAATTAGGCCCGATTAAGCTGTTTTCCGCCTTTCAAACCTTGTTTTAGCCATATCTCCCAAATGGTGAGTCTGTTTGGCTAATGTGACCACTCTACGGAAAGGTAGACCATCATCCAGATCTGATGAAAGTGGTTTATAGATCAAAACTCCTTACCAATCAAAAGTTATGGCCGAAACAAGATCAGCTAAGGGCAAAACGGTCATTTAAAAATCGGCGAAAATCATGAACATAGGAAATGACCCCAATAGTCGTCTCCCAAAGTTACATGGCTATACGACTTCGCATGAGAAAGATATAAATATTCAACGATCCCCTGATGCGTAGAATGCGGGTCGTTACATTCTTCCCCCCTTAAGAAATTTCACCCCCGAAATTCCTTAACTAAGAAACAAGTAAAAGGATCCCGCATGCCTACCAACCATTCACAACAATCAAACATACAAAACAACAACAAGTCTATTCTAGCATGCGGAAAACTAAATTGCATTTAAAATCTTACCAGGCAAAGAGTTCTGGATACGTCTTCCTAATTCCCTCCGCTGCCTCCCAAGTACAGTCATTCTCATTCTCGCCCCACTGAACTTTGACTAGATTCACCGCTTTCCTTCGAAGTTGCTTCGTTCGTGCTCGACAATACGAATCGACTTGCGGTTCCCAACCGCCTCGGGTTCTATTTCGATATCATCCAACTGATCAGGTGAAATAGTCGCATCGGGGTCGTGCACGAATTTCCTTAACTGGGAAACATGAAATACGTTATGAACTCCTGCCATCTTGTCTGGTAATTCAACTTTATATGCCAAATTCCCAACTTGCTCGAGGATTGGGAATGGACCACCAAATCTTGGCGCCAGTTTTCCTCTCCTTCCAAATCGAATAACATTATTTAATGGAGAAATCTTGACAAACACCGAGTCGCCAATGGAGAATTTTAAATCTCTTCTCCTCTTATCAGCATAACTCTTCTGCCTATCTTGGGCAGCCTTCATTTGTTGTCGGATAACCTTGATCTTATCTGAGGTTTCTCTTATCACATCTGGCCCAAGCACAAATTTCTCACCGGTTTCTAACCAACATGAAGGTGTTGCACGGTCTTCCGTATAAAGCTTCATATGAAGCCATACCAATATGGATTGATAACTATTATTATATGCAAACTCTACTAGATGCAAATGGTCATCCCACGATCCACCAAAATCCAATATGCAAGCTCTCAAGAGATCTTATAATACTCAATTCACCCTCTCTGTCTGACCGTCGGTTTGAGGATGGTATGCGGTACTGAGATATAATTCTGACCCTAGAGCCTCTCGTAAGCTCTTCCAAAACCCATTAGTAAACAACGGGTCTCGGTCACTCACAATGCTTTTAGGTACTCCATGAAATCTCACTACCCACTTCATATATAGTTCCGCTAACTTAGCTGCCATTCTATTCGACTTGACTGGTATAAACCTTGCACTCTTAGTCAATCGGTCCACAATCACCCAAGTGCTATCATGGCCTGATCTAGTTCTTGGTAACCCATCAATGAAATCCATTGAGACTTGTTCCCATTTCCATTCTGGAATTTCTAATGGTTGCAACAAACCACTAGGCTTCTTTTGCTTAGCTTTAATTAGCTGGCAATTCATGCATTTGGATATAAACTTCCCAACATCTCTTTTCATCCCTTCCCAGAAGTAGGTATGCCTCATATCTCGATACATTTTGTTACCACCGGGATGTATGGTCAGTTTCGAGTGATGACATTCTCTAAGCACTTCATCTCTTAATCCATTGACATTGGACACAACTAGTCTTCATTCTTTCTAAGCCATCCATCTCGATCAAGCCCATACTTGTTCATCTTCTCATCGATACCCATCTCTAACTTGGAGATGATTTCTAATAGGTTACGATCGTCTCTCTGACTGAAACCAATCCACTCAATCAAAGTGGGTTTGATCATCAAACTTGCTAATACTTCTGGATCTAATTCACACTTTAGTCTGAAATCATACCCAGCGATGTACTCCAGTTGCTTCCATTCTAGAAATATAGCCCCTAAACTGGCATGTCTCCTACTCAATGCATTAGCTACTGCATTGCCCTTTCCTGGTGTATATGCGATATCGAAATCGTAGGAAGCCAAGAATTCTAACCATCTTTGCTGTTGGAAATTTAGATCCTTCTGAGAGAAAAGATACTTTAACGATTTATGATCAGTAAACAACTCGAATCTTTCTCCCAAGAGATAATGTCTCCACATCTTTAATGCGAACACGATCGCTGCCAATTCCAAATCATGGGTAGGATATCTTTTCTCATGCGGTTTTAGTTGTCGACTAGCATAAGCTACAACCCTACCTCCTTGCATCAGTACAACACCTAGTCCGGTACCACATGCATCTGTGTATACCGTCATCTCTACATTCCCCTTAGGAATGACTAACACTGGTGCACATGTCAACCTTTCCTTTAGGCTCTTAAATGCATTCTCGCACTTTTCGTCCCAGACGAAAGCCTGATTCTTCTTGGTTAACTGAGTCAACGGTGCAGCTATCTTGGAGAAGTCTTGGATAAACTTACGATAATATCCAGCCAATCCCAAGAAACTTCTTACGTTTGTTGCATTCTTGGGCATAGACCAATCTTGTACCGTAGCCACCTTTGCAGGGTCCACGGCAATACCATTATCTGAAACAACATGGCCCAAGAACCTCATTTCCCTCTTCCAGAAGTGACATTTAGGAAACTTTGCTTTCAATTGGTGTTTTCTCAACACATCCATCACTATCTTCAAATGTTCTTTGTGTTCTTCCTCTATTCTTGAGTAGACAAGTATGTCGTCCACAAACACAAGGACAAACTTATTCAATTGACCTCGGAATACTCTATTCATAAAATCCACAAAATATGCTGGTGCATTGGTCAATCCGAATGGCATGACCAACCACTCATAGAATCCAGACGGCGTCCGAAAGGCCGTTTTAGCTATACTCTCAGCTTCCACTCTAAGCCGATGAAAACCTATCGCGAGATCCAACTAAGAGAACACTCTCGCGCCACTCAACTGATCAAACAAATCATCTATCCGTGGTAGAGGATACTTATTCTTTCTCGTCACCTTATTCAACTCGCGGTAATCCATACACAATCGAAGGGAACTATCTTCCTTGGTAGCAAACACAACTGGTGCTCCCCACTTGGAAGCACTTCTTCTGATAAATCCCCTCTTCAAAAGATCGTTTACTTGCACCCCGAGCTCTCGCTGCTCCCTTGGCGCCATACGACGAAGTGGCATCACTATAGACTTGGCATCTTTCACTAAATTAATACGAAACTCAATCTCTCGGTGAGGTGGAAGTCCGGTCACTTCCTCAAAGACGTCCGGATACTGGCCAGCCACGGGCACATCTGACAACTCATCATGCGGGACGTCGAGGGAATTTAGAAAACTAGCCATTATCCCATCACTAGGTAGACCATCAAACACTACCCTCCGCCCATCATCCGCTCTAATTGTCACCAAAAAGCCCTCACAGTCTACCACCACCCCGTACCTTTGAAGCCAATCGACTCCCAAAATAATGTCAAACCCAGTAAAGCCCAAAAACAAAGCAATCACAAACAAATATGCATCCATGACTTGATAAGACCACATTACGACAAATCATGCTAAGGCTAGTTGAACCACCAATCGGGTTCGTCACCGCTAAAGGTCTATCGACTATCTCGGGTTCCAATCCCAACCTATCTACCAGGTCACTAGATATGAAGGAACGGGAAGCTCCGGTATCAAACAATACTTGAACAGGAACATCATAAACAGACAGCATACCTTGAATGACGACATTCTTTCATTTCTCCGCTGCGGTTGGGGCATTCGACGAAGAACGAACAGCATTAAGAGCATATGCTTTCACAATCTGCTTCTCTTTAGGGGGTTACGGACATTTATCCTTGTGATCTCCCACTTGGCCACAGTTGAAGCACTTCCTGTCCGCTGGCTTTGCTCGGCATTCTTTAGCATAATGGTCCTTCTTGCCATAGCTAAAGCATTCAACATCTTTCTTGCTCTTTTTCTTCTGGCCATCCTTGGTCTGATTCTGCTTTCTCTTATTCTAAGAACCATTCTTGCCTCCACCGCTTAATTGCGTTTTTGGCTCCTCTATAGATGCAACCTCGGTCTTTGACTTAGGGTATAGACTCTCTGATCTAAAATCTTTCCCCGCAATCTATTCAAACGTCTCATCGATTTGGTTTATAAGCCTTTCCCCCAAATACTGATCTAAGCCTGTTATGAACTTCTCATTCTTCTTCTCGGGAGTGTTGATAAGAGATAATCCATACTTCGATAAAGTATCGAACTCAGCAGTATACTCCGAGACTGCCCTACCATTCTGCTTAAGCTCCAGAAATTTCCTAAACAATTCTGACTTCTGAGCAGCTGGGATAAACTTATCACTGAATCGGGCCTTGAACTGATCCCAAGTAACTTGATCTTCTGGAGTAGCTGCCTTAATAGCATTCCACCAATTCATCGCCCATCCTTACAGCTGACGGGATGCTAGCTTTCTCTTCATCGCATCCTCAATATCCAAGTCTTCGAAGATACGCTCACAACTATCCAACCAATCCTGAACTTCTGTAGCCGATTCCGTTCGGTGGAACGGCTTCCCACCAAGACTAGTGTAATCCTTGCATAACTTGGTGAAATCGGCTCTAGGCGTCTGCACCACTGCACCACCACCATTTGCAGCATTGGGAACTGCTCCTTGCACATTTCTAAGCATCTCTCTCACGAAGTCAGTGAATATCGTCCTCATATCAGGGGCATTCCCATTATTAGCTCCTCTACCAGTACCCCTAGTGTATCGGCTCATCGTTCAATCTGTAAGGGAAAATGATTAACCATCTCTTCAGTGGTGCCAATGCAGTGCGACTTCATCCTTAAATATACTAATAGTATATATATATATATAGCTTTTGGAAACCAAAATATCAAAAATAAGCGTATACGTACTATCTCTCTCCGGTGTCTTCCCTGTGTTAACTACGCAATCTAGAGCTCTGATGCCAAACGTGACGGCCCGCCCCGCACCAACCGACAGCATTTCCAATGAAAGTGCGTTGTGCCGATGTCCAACCAGCACAGGACGCTCACCAAAGAAAGGAAAAGAATGGGATTTGAACTAGCAAGGAACCTGTAGAATGTCTCACAGCGCATGGAATAAAATATAATGATAACATACTTGACATAAAACAGGCGAGACAGTGCATAAGCTGAAAACTAAACCATAATAGCAGCGGAAAATTCAAAATACAGCTTATGTTCCACATCATTATTATTACAACTTTTCAAAACTGTCTCTAAAGCAAAATAAGAAAGGTACACTACTAATGCCTAAAGTAGTGACCAGCAGCGACACAAGGAGAATATATATATATATATATATATATATCATACGTGGAAGCCTCCTGCTCGTCTCCGGCACAGTTACCCGTGCATAATCACCTGACATGTCTCTAGTCTGCCCGTTTAAGAGCACCCAGAGTAATAAGAAGAGACATAAAACTCTGGGTCAGACAAAAGTCTGGTATGAGCGATAAGCAGCAAAACAGAACAATAACAGGTATACTAAACCATACCTGAACCTGGACCTGCAACCAAAGAGTTGGCACAACAAGATGCACAATACTATAAGGTGACACTAACATATGGTGTAAAGATACGGGGGTGGGTGTGCATGTCATAGTGATGTCAAACAACCAAGCATAGCAACCATCCTCACATCTCTCACCCAGTGCGTAAAGCATACGATATTCACCACTTTGATCACCCAAATCGTTACTATGATCACTCTGCCCCCATGGAGTCACAGTGACTCCACTACACTGATCCATAGCCACTAATCCTTTGCTATGTCCACTCTGCCCCATGGAGTCATAACAACTCCACTGCACTGGCTCATAGCCTTGATACGATCACTCTGCCTCATGAAGCCATGATGACTTCACTGCATTGATCCGTAGCCAATATCCGTCTCTCAGTGGTGAATCAAAGTTATAGACGTCGATAACCCATTTGCACACGTCCCGCAGCAAAGTCCAATCATGAAGTTAACTCGTTGGATCCCATCTGGATCCTGAATTCTACTTCTCATTTGGACTACCTTTGCATCTCGGGTTTTGGTCGAATTGGAGTTAGTCTTTAGGAGAGTCCTCGCGTATAAGAAGAAGTGCACATCCGGTTCGGTTCGACTTGTCGCCCTAGTTCAGTTCGGATCATCATTGGGTCACCTCCTCGGTTCAGTTCGGGTCCTTGGCCATTGCCTCGGTTCGGTCGTGAAACTCCATGGTGTAGTTCGGTTCGGTGCCCCCCTTCTGGATCGGTTCAATACTCCTGAGGCGGTTCGGTTCCCTCCCCTTGGGATCGGTTCGATACTCCTGAGGCGGATCGGTTCGTTTCGGGTCCTTCAAGCTCCCTCGGTTCGTTCGAAATCCCCAATTCCCATTCACTCCGATCCTACTTGTTTCACCCCAATTCGATCTGGTCTGGGCCTTCCTTGTTGCCCTTGTCATTTACGTTGCTGAAGATGTCATCTCCTTGGTTCGGTTCGGCTAACCGACCCGATCCCCTCATTCGATCCGATCCGGATCCCTGTAGCATTTCCAACAACTTTTCCAGCAACTGTTTTACGCCATACGACGGCGTTTCCGACCATTCTAACTTTTCTAATCAATTACATAGCATGCCATACAGTCATAGCAACATAGAATCACCCATAAGTACCAAAACAACAATATGATATGTTAAAATGGATCAAACATACCCAAAACTCATATTTTCCCCTTAAGCATGTTTAAGCAAATCTAATGATAGGATTAGCAAAACTTAACCAAATTAACCCAAACTTCTAACAGAGGCTTAAAATGATATTTAAGAATTTCTAAACATTTTTCCAGATTTTTAACATGCATAATTTCGTTAGTTAACACTAATCACTCTAATTAACTGTAGTTAGTGTAAAAACAATGCTAATCACTCACCTTAGCCACAAATTACTTATAGATCTGAAAGCTTCTCTGATATAGGTCGAATCTCTGTGTGTTCCAGCAGCTTTATCCCAAACTTGATGCTAATTTGCCTTGATTTGATGTAGATTAGGCTAATGCTTGACTAAACGGTGATTAGAAGGTGTTTTAGGAGTTGGAGGTCATTGCTAGGTTGAGAGGAATGATAGGTGGCGGCTGAAAAATGAGAAAAGGGTGTTCTCTAAACCCTAACAGTCCTTTTAAACTCCTAATCCCGAAATGGGTTATGGGCCCTCTTACTAATCACCCTAATTAGGTCCGGTTAAGCTGTTTTTGGCCTTCCAAACCGTGTTTCAGCCACATTAGCCAAACAGTGAGTCTGTTTGGCAAATGTGACCACTCTACGGAAAGGTAGACCATCATCTGGATCTAATGGAAGTGGTTTCAGGTTAAAACTCCTTACCAATCAAAAGTTATGGCCCAAACAAGATCAGTTAGGGGGAAAACGGTCATTTAAAAATTGGCAAAAATCATGAACATGGGAAATGACCCCAATAATCGTCTCCCAAAGTTCCATGGCTATACGACTTTGCATGAGAAAGAAATAAATATTCTACGATCCCCTAATGCGTAGAATGCGGGTCGTTACATCTCTATAATGTGCTCTTGCATAGTTCGTGACCCATCAAACTTCATGGTCGTGAATTCTGCCGTAAGAGTACCAATGAGTGACTTATCAGCTGAATGAAAACGCTCTTCCACAAACTGCATATATTCCTTAGCACTTTCTGTTTGCGGAATTTTTGACTTGATGTTGTTAGCAACAGTCATCTTGATGAACATAAGGCTCGATCTGTTACTACGTTCCCATGCTTTATGGTGTGATTTTTCAATCTCAGTACTAGTTGTTGTAAGTGCAGCAGGTTTATCCTTAAGGAGTGCCGAGTCAAGATCCTGAACACCTAAACGGAAATTGACTTGTTCTCTCCATTCAGAAAAATTAACACCAGTGAACAGTGTAACAGATGAAGCATGTGTATTCATGGGAACTACTGCAAATAAAATTGGAATAACTATAAGCTCATAACTAACAGGATTCGGATATGTACATAACAGTATAATATAACACTCCTTTGGGTAGATACTATCATATACTTAACATAATTAAATACCAAAACATGAGTGAGTAATAAATATATCCAATTAAATAGAACCGACATCTTTGGATGATCAATATTTATTCAATCAAAATATCTATTAAACCTCGTCCTGACAACTAGTTATAGAACAAGACTTTCCTTTGAGTAAGTTCTCAAGTTCTATCATTAGTGACGCCAGTTTTTTTATTTATTGGTATAATTGTAACTGACAATTTCTATCAATAATCATTATGTCGCTTATGCACTAAATGGTTATTTGATTTTGACCACTTTGGTGATTATCAAAATCATAAATCTCATGTGCATACATGACTTATTACACATGCTCAATTAAACATCATGAGTAAAGCATAGAATAAATCAATTGCAATCATAGGAAATATTCAGTTACTGGTTGGCTCTGATACCACATGTTAGATTTTTTTTTCTTTACTATTAATGATGTACAATTCAATTAAACGCCCTAAGATCACCAATACCGAATATTTCACAAAAAAAAAGGAGAAACTTAATATGATCTATTATTTAAGACGACGTACCTTGATTAGCAGCGGAAGATGTAATGGCTGTCATCATCTTTCTTTGACTTCTAATGTTTACTATTCTTCTTAGAATTCGATTTCTCTCTCTTACCTTATTTCTAATCTGCTCGGGAGAGAAAGGACTTAATCCTTTATATAACATTTAACTCTAAATCTAGTACGCCCATCATATAACAATTAACGTTTAAAATTAATCACAAACCTAACATTCTAAACATGAACGGTCTATTTATATCCTAACTCATCGGGTCACATTAAAATTAGAAATTGCATAATGAAAAATGAAACATTCTATTTATGACCCACTTAATATGGTCACATTAAGATTATAAATTGCATAATGAAAAATGAAACGTTTCATTTATGACCCAATTAATAGGGTCACATTAAGATTAGAAACCGCATAACGTTAATGATAAATGCAACGTTTTATTGCAGTTTCTAATAGTAGATTTCTAATAATATTTTCTGCCTAAAACATGCCAATGTTTACAAGTTTATTTTTGTATAATATTACCAATCTCATTTTTCACAATCTTTTAGTATCACAATACAATGTTATATATCATATTATAATTTATTATCATCTCATGATTTGTATAGGTTTGAAAATCTAAAACATGAATGAACCTTTAATCCTGCATGAAGCTCTATATAAAAAATATGCAGAGAACATTGGAAGGGAAATGGATAAATGAAGCATGAAAACATAATCAAGCATTTATATCTATAGATAAAATTTGAATTGACCTGCCGTGTAAATACTAATGGTGAAACAACTTTTCTTGCCAATAAAATTTGAATTGACCTGCCGAGTAAATACTAATGGTGAAACAACTTTTTTTGCCAATAAAATTTGAATTGACCTGCCGTGTAAATACTAATGGTGAGTCTAAGACTTCACTCAAGTCATTGCGGTGACCCTCGAACCTGAGACCTATATGTCATGGGTGCTACTATTCATACCCCAGTTTACACTTCCGGCCACCTTCTAAAATTTAATACAAATAATTAATTTTTATATTTTTCTGGCCACCATATATTATTCCTTCACTCAGTTATTCATAACCATACTTCTCTTAAAAAAACACGTACTTCTCTACCATTTCAAACTCTAAAATCTAACAAAAGCATATATTCTTTTGTGACTAATAAAGATGGAACATGAAAATAAAAAAGAGATTAGAATTTCTTGATTTTTATTGTTTTCTATTATGTTATAGAATATGATGTTATGATTTTTTTAATGGTTAGGGTTTTCCATTACGTTTAAGGATATTTTTTCAGCTCCGTTGAAAATTTCAAGTTTTGAGGACATTAATTTTGACGACGTTGTAATAGAAAATGACAATGTAAGTTTTAACTTGTAGGGTTTTTATCCATATAACTTGTGCATCTTCTTTTACAAATTGATACATGAACTTTTTTATCGTTTGATAGATGAAGCATTTGAATGATGATAAATTAGACGATAAACATGATGATTGTGATAATATGATGCAAGATGTTCGGTCAAATGACTCAAAAGACATAAATGTTGATTTTACGAATCATTTCACAATCGACAAAGTAAGTACTCATTTATAAAAATTAAAATTGCTAATGTGGTTATGAAAATGGATCATGTTAATTTTTTCTTGAACTATTTGATTTTAAGTATTTGATTCGCAGAGCACATTGATGTAAAGTAGGAAGAAAGCGTTTGTGCAGAGAAAGGAGATGGTGGCCTCTGCATTTTTTGGTTATTAATTTAGACGGTGACCAATAGAGAAAAATTAAAATAGTTTGGGTATTTTTAGTTTTGGTGACCAGAAGTGTAAATAGGAGTATGAACAGTAGTACCCTATCTCATCCCAATTCGCTCATCTTTAACCAACTGAGCTGGGAGTGTCTGGTAGTCATCTTCGTGATTTTGTTGTCAAACACTATAAACTTGCATGAAAGAAAAAAAAAAAAAAATTACTTTAGCAGATGGATTAGACTATTTTACACTAATAGTCTCCTGATTGTATGCTTTCTTTCATAACTGTCTCATTCAGCCAAATGGCATCCTTAGTTAGAGTACTTCTAGAATACAAATTGCTTAATACTTCAAATGAGAAGTAAAAAGTCCGCAAATTGAATTATCTACTGAATTTGGTTAATCAACCTGCACAAATATAAATTAAAAAATAAACGGTTAAGTACGCTTTAATGATGGCATTGAACGGTTGATTATTTTATAGATGGATGCTTGATTCTTTGCAAAACACCAAATTGCATGAACCTTATCTGGAATATTGTGGGAGTTACTAAAAAAATCTGTCTTAATTTAGTTCATATTGTCCTCTTAGTTTATTTGGTATTTTGAACTGTATGAATGAACCATCATGCCTACTCTATCACACTACATAATATAAAAAGGTAGGGCACTCTAACTAGACCAAAGACGATATACGTATGTTATCATCCATACATATATGTATGCACGCAACATATATGTCTATGTTATCATCAATATCTTACTTTAGGTCGAAGTGAATAGCGATTATGACCTAGTAACTGCATAGAAAATTATTCAGCGCCGATCACAATATTGCAAATGTGAAAATTCTTCTTGTTGATCTGACATTGAAAATGCTTCAGCCTTTTTTTCTTTTTTCTTTTTCTTTTTTTTTTTTTTTTTTTTTTTTTTTTTTTTTTGAAAGTTTAACGGCCTAAGGGAGCATCTTTAATTTTCATCTGCTTTCTCTTTGTGTGCAGTTACGGGATTTAGTATCTATGTGGTTCAGATATATGCGTTTAAGTCTACAATACAAGTATGCTTCTATCATTATCAAATATTTGTGTTTTCTGGGAACAAATTCATATCCTGAGTCCCATGGGTGCTAAATGAACAGAAGTTTTACAAGATTCCTTCAAAACCATCAAATATCTGTATAACTTCTATGATCTACATGACTGAATTGTCGTACCACGTACTTCTACATGAATAAAAGAAAGCAAAATAAAACAATGAAATTGATGACTTAACTCACTTGATAACATCAGTTCCATGACTTTACATTTTCACCAGATCAAACCAAGCTTATGCTACAAACTAAACATTCCACTGATCGGTTTACTTCCATCGGGTGGATCAACAGTAACCCAAATCAAAGAAATTGTAATAGTAATCAATCCAGACCATACATACACAATGGTCGGCATCCTCCCTCTTCTCCCCATCAAACCCTTAGCAAACGGGTAGAAATGGGCCAACACCCAAAAGCTGAAAAACGTCCCTCCGATCAACCTACTCCACTGAGGTATGGGACTATATACAGTCCTACTAACAGCTACTATAATAGCAGTAAGGTTCACCATTATGATCGTCAGTGGTGGTATCATCAGACTTGTCCATTTCACTATATAAAGATCTGCAAACTCATCATCCACATCTTCTCCTCCACACTTAGTAGTCAATGTGAACGATATCTCTATCCCAGCTATGACTTTCAGTAAGCCTCGTAGAACAGCGGCTAAGTGTGCACTAGTCCCTCCTATAAGCCAGAACTGCTCGTTCCTCCACCAATCTTCTAAGCATATCTTCGACCACTTTATTTCGAGTATGGCCAACATGCATACAGTCAGCGTTATCGCTAATAGATACACCAGGAAAGTGGTTGACAAATACTCCACTATAAACTTCCCGGTAAACAGTGAAAACGCTGGCAAAAAGCAGTACACGATCAGAAAAAACGATGTGAACGGATAGATTCCCACGTTGAGGTAGGCGATTCTCTGAAGAAGCTTCATTTTCGGGCTTGCGAACATGGCGTTGTTTCTAGAAAAGAAAATCTCAACAGAGCCTGTGGCCCAGCGGAGCACCTGGTGGAGCCGGTCGGTTAGGTTGATCAGAGCAGACCCGCGAAAGGCATCGCATTTTGTAACACAGTAGACCGATTTCCATCCGCGGTTATGCATCCGGTAGCCCGTCACCATGCCTTCAGTTACAGACCCGTAGATCCACCCAACCTGGGTTCCCCACTCGGTCTTGTCCTCGTACCAGCATGAAATTACATTTATGGCCTCGGCCACAATGGAGACATCTAGAAGCTCGCGGGGGCTGATTAGAGAGCCAGGATGACGTCCATGCTTTACGGAAGGATGGTCGGCCAGAGGGCGACCCTGGAGCTCCGCTACAGGGATGGAGTCGATGAAATATAATGAGTTTCCAAACTTTTTCACTGTGTCGTCTTCTGTGGTTGTTCTTAGAGCTTGGAGTTCGGACGAAGATGGAATCCTGGAGTTTCTGATTCTGGGGAAGCAGCAGCCACAGAAGTGGGAGGGGTGCTGTTTAGGGTGGTGGGGAGGGTCGAACCCGTAAAGGGCGATGCGCCTGAATAAGCAGCCAGTGCCAACGTAGAATGGGCCTTGAAGACCATCAAGGGCTCGCATGTTGATGTCAAAGAAGCCAGTATTGTGGTTGGCATATCGGTCGGAGGGGTCAATGCCGTCAAAGCGCTGGGGGAACTGGACGTAGCAGAGACGCTCGCCGCCCCGATCGAGCATGAAGCACATGCCCTCGCGAAGGGCTTGGGAGTTGTAAATGTAGTGGACGCAGTCCAGGTTCAAGATGAATGGACCATTGGACATTACGGCGGAGGCCCGGAGCAGGGCGTTCATGGCCCCAGCCTTTTTGTTGTGGTCGTAACCTGGACGTTTTTCTCGGGAAACGTAGACCAGCATTGGGAGGCGGATGTCTGTTTCTGTAAGGTCGATTATGTCTTTTCCTTCTTCTGGATTTCTCACGCCTAGCAAGGGGTCATCGCTGGCGGGTTTTAGCATCACCTGATTAGAACACAGACTCAATTTTTTTTTCCTCCCATAGAGGATGAAAATAAGGTATAACACACAAGTTATTGTAAATCTGTTTAAACAAAGATGCTAACAGGCAGTCGGAGAATTGATGATTTGATGCAACATACAGCAAACTTTGAGTTATTGGTGCATACAGCAAAAATCCAGATACATTTTAGATGTCTATATAACCAAGTAAGATTATTTACAAGGTTCAATGAATTTTATTCATACACCAAAAATCAGTACACCATTGTTTTCCTACAAAAAACTATTACTAAAATACCCTTTTTTTTTATTTAACTTTCGCGTATAATCCATCAAATAAATCTATAGATTAATAAAATTTGGTTCAAACTGCATATTTTATTGAAAAATTTAACGAATTATTTCATCATCTGACCTAAAATTTCAATTAAGATAACATTCAAAACTAATTGTTATAATTTAGAAGTGTTCAAAATTTTCTAAACTTATAGTTATTTTGTTGAAATTGAGAAGATTTGGAAATTTTTCTCAAATTTACAATATTACTGCAAAAAATATAGTTCATTTTGTTAAATTTAACTTAATTTGATGCAAGAAATTTCTAATTTTGAGTAAACGAGTTTTAAGTCTGAATGAGGGGAGACAAAAAGGATGAAAACAAAGGCAATTTAGTAAATGACTCGGTGCATGTAAAGTAATATTCGGTGTATGTTTTAGCAATTGTTGATGTGTAAATAAAATTAGCTGTTCTTCAAGTTATATCCCATTGAAATTAATTATTCAGCTTAAAAACAATTAAAATGGGTATGGTTTTATGTTGGTGGATTGTTTATCTAAAGGTGATTAGAATGAATCCACTTACGGAATTAAAAAAATAAATCAATTAGAAGTTAATCAAATATTATTTCAACAGGGAATTAAACAAAAAAAAAAAAAAAAATTGAATGTTAGATTCGTCTTCTAATCACCTCCTTAATGTAATCTAATCGCATTTACTTTAGAAAAACTGATATCATGGAAAAAGAAAGACGTCAGATGTAACTAAGGAAAAGAGAAATTTTGCCGTTTCCTCCAGAAAAGTAACATATTCAAATAGAAATAACCAAAGTTATTTG
This sequence comes from Allium sativum, assembly GCA_030737875.1. Taxonomy (NCBI): domain Eukaryota; kingdom Viridiplantae; phylum Streptophyta; class Magnoliopsida; order Asparagales; family Amaryllidaceae; genus Allium; species Allium sativum. The sequence continues at coordinate 442,092,356 of CM060919.1, forward strand.
CAGTACCTGTATAATGCCAGCATGATCAACTCTGGAATGATCATCAGAGGTATGAATCCAAGTTCCTGGCCATTGAGTGCCATCAGCCATCCAAGTCGCCTTTGGAATCTTCACATTTTCAACTGCTTTACCATCTGCCTCCATTTGCAAATTCGTCGCTATAAGTTCTTCACGTGCATTATAGTCATTTGATCTCCTCCTAATCGAGTCCGGTAATCCATTAACCCTTACCTTAAACTCATCATACTCTCTTTTAACCCTTCTCCGATCCTTAACAAAATCCGGCCTCACTTTGTCCTTGTATGGGTCCTTCTTCTGATTAAAATAACTCTCCGGATTTCTAGGTTCTATGTTATGTTTTCTACAGAAAGGCACCCATAAACTAGCAAAACTAGCCGCTTCTGCCATTGCTTCAAACATTAGCAAAGCTCCACCATCATCCGATACATAGCAAGCAAGTTTTTCTACCGGGTAATCTACAGCTAATACTGAAAGAATTGTATTAGCAGTTACTAAAACCGGTTCTTTTTCAGGGTCAGCTGTTGAAACGAAAACGTCAATCCCGGGAAGATCTGATTTTCCAGTAGGATTACAGGGGCTTGGAGTTTCGAATTTCTCTTTCAAAATGGATAAATCGGTTGCGCGGTTTATTGGACTCAATTTAGGAAGCTGCTCGAGTAGCCAAGAGAAGGCGAACCAGAGTTCACATACTACTGACATTCCCCACAGCCAAACTGCATCATGGTTTCTATGGTGTATACGCCATGTAAAAAAGAGAACTAAGACAGCCATTCTGATTGCTACTAGGAGCCTGTAAAAAAAGTTGTCATTATCATCCGCATATTGTCTGGAGGATCAACAAATTTACGAACTACAATGATATCAGGAAATATATGATGAAAAAAAAAATTAAAACTAGCCAACAAGATTAGTAATCAACATAATGCATTTAAAAGTTAAAACATCAGCACTCCTACAAGGACTCAAGACAAAGTTGTTATAATTATTATCGTCTATCGCAGAATCACTATGTCCTCATATGTAGCATATAACAAATGTATGATTCAGTACAATGCAACTAGGAAAAATATGGTGAAAAGCAATTTGAAACTAGCCATTGTCAAGAATGATATTAAAGCAAACATCGTGCACTTGTAACATACTGCCTATGAATCAGCACATGTATACACAACAACAAAGGGTGATAAAGTACAATGACATCAAGCTATACATTGTTTACTTGTAACATACTGCCTATGAATCAGCGCATGTATACACAACAACAAAGGGTGATAAAGTACAATGACATCAAGCTATACATGATGACAAAAGCAATCTGAAACTAAGCATGTTAAGGTGTATAATTACTGAGAATATTTGCAGACCTGTAAGGACTTAAGACAGCAGGCGGAACCTTCAGTTTTCTGGTAAGTGGCCTCCAAGGCTTAGACAAAAACTCTTTCTTTTTGGCATCCAAACAACCACTCTTACCATCATTGCCATTACTATCACCAGGCCAAATAGCATTACCATATCCATAGGTGCCCTTGCTCTCAAAAAGCCATCTATTGTGATCGATATCGATCCTACCAGACCTCATAATGCTTGACTTATTATTCCTCTCTATCTTTTTCACAGAAGCAGCCTTCTTCCCATCTCCTGCCTTCCTTAAAGTCTCCTCCACATCAACCCTGTAACTTTCTTTACATCCAGGGCAAATCCCTCCACTTTTAACAGCATCCTTAAAGCAATCAATGCATATCTTGAAATCACACTCACAAGGTATGATATCATCTCCATTTTCATCCTCCATCACCTTCTGATCGCATCCAACCACCGCACATGACCATAAGTCCAGCAATTGAGTATGATACTTTGTATCAGACTCCTTCACTTTGTCCATCAAATGTGATACAGTCACGTTATTAAAACCACCCGTGAAAAGAGAGCTCGATACATACTGTTCTTCAACCTGAGCTACTACAGTTGGATCAAGGTTCGACATGGGCTGGAGATCGGGTGTTGATGGAATTTGGACCCAATGGTTTGAGAATTCGGAGGAAAGCTCGCTTTCTATGTCGAACTCGTCTCTGCTGCAGCTTATGTATCTACCTCAATGTGTGTACCGATTTAAGGCTATTACTGGTTCAGTTGTTCGGTCAGTCATTCTCTGTGAAAGAAGAAGACTGTGATTTTATGTACTTAAAGAACGGTATTTTTGTGAAGAATTACACGCTACCCATAAGGGATTGGATCGAAAAGGAAATATGGACATTCAGTAAATCTAGCACATCATGCTAGGATTTGTGAATCTGTCAAGGATGGTAAGTAATTTATAGAGATGAATGAACCCAGTATACTAATTTTTTGAATAAACTGAATGTTAAGCTAATAAATTAGCACCCCCAGAATTCTTTTCCTCCCGATTCAAGCAATAACATGTGTAATCTAACATAAGTTAAAGAAGTTTGTGTTCACTCATACATTAGTTCTAACAGACATTCAGTTAAATTAGTACATCATGCTAGGATTTGTGAATCTGTCAAGGAGGAAATCAATTAGGACATGATGGTAAGTAATTAATAGAGATGAATGAACCCAGTATACTAAATTTTTGAATAAATTGAATGGTAAGCTAAAATACTAGGACCTCCAGAATTTTTCTCCTCCTGATTCAAGTAATAACGTGTGTAATCTAATATAAGTTAAAGATGTTTGTGTTCTCTCATCTATTAGTCCTATCAGAATTGCTTACGTGGAAACACTTTTTCTCCGCGTTTCAAAAAAACCAAGCCACTGTTCGCTCATCCGCATTTCAAATTACCCATCTGCTATTCGCTCATCTTTTTAGCTACAGTTCAAACTACTTCCACCTAATTTCATCCCCAAATTATTTCCTCCCTTCCCAACAATAAAAAAATCTTAGTTTCGTTTCAGTTTTTCATTGCTCTCGACAGACATGACAAACTTATCTCACCCTATCTTCTCTCAAATTATTTTCCATTTTTCCTTCAATTCCGAATCTGCCGCTTTCCTCCACTTTATACCCTAATGCTTAAATTTGGTTACACCAAATTACATACCGATATTAGATAAATCCACGCCCCTTTGGCATGTCTTTTCTGTCTTCTTAATCTGCTGTGTAACAACCCAAATTTCAGCGGGTCCGAATTTTCCGCAAAATACTAGAATCCAAGTGCATTGAAACTCGATATGGTTTGTCTGGTATCCTACAGAAAGGCAAAGATAAATATATCAGAGCTCACAAAATACGAAGTTACATTTTTATTTAAATTACGCGTGCAACGAACGGGGTTACACACTAGTTGATTACTGAAGCAAATACAATGAACGATATTTGAATAAAGACTAACTGACATACAATTGTATATGTCAATCATGCTTCGCCAATATAGCTTTACAAGCATATCTTGAAGCTAAAAAGGGGGGGAAATGTATTATAAAATTTCTAACTTAAGAACATAAATATTAAAGGAAACCAAATTTTACGATAAAAATGTATAATTTAACATAACCATGCCAGGTTCGATAAATGTATGTTGCAAATCATAAATGGTACTCGACTGACCACTAATAACCTGAGACTTAAATTGCTTGTGGAAATGGTTGAAACCCCAGATGACATGATGTATTAAGATCGTTTGAAGCCAGTGACAATGGAATCCATTGGTACGATGCAAATTTCTTATAAACAACATGCCAAAGAATATTTAGGATTCACTGAATAAGGGGACAAATGCAAATGACCAAAAATGCAAACTGGATATAAAATTTTAGTGTGGATTGAATGATTGGAACCAGGAAGGAGTCAAAAAGTCATACCAGATATTTGCTGCAAACAGAATTTGTTTGCGATATGTTGCATCACCTTCGAGGCTGGCAGGAGTAGACGCGAATGCAGTGACAGGATGATCCCTGCAACTTCAAGTTCAATAAAAGAGAACAACGCGTTTTAACAGGCATAAAGAGGGATAAAAGCATGGTAGGAATGACATAGATTATTCACTGTAGAAGATCAGAAGAGAGATAGGAGAAACCATAGAGTAAATATTAGAGTGGAGAAGAAGGATGGTGGGTTTCAAAATTATTTCAGGAATAGGGTTATCCCTAAGCGCCGCCGCCTCCTTCCTCCATTTCCTTCGGTCACTTTTTCATCTCATCGAGCTCCTACAGCTTGGTGACATCATAGTCGGGATGGTTCGCCATGTCTACGTCAGCGTCCATGTGAGTCTCTTCAGGGATTTCGCCGCCTTCCACTTCGTGCACTCCATTGGTGCGTGCATCAGGGGTAACTTGTCTATGGTTTTGGGTAGAAAGTTGAACCCAACCGACATACAATTGTATATGTAACTTCATGCAAAACTCTGTTGAGATCGGAGAAAAAATTCCCCTGAAATGGTAATTGGCCCAACCAAAGATGTAGAAATGGGAAAATGGTCGGCAGGCGGCAAAAATTAGGGTTTGATGCCCGCAAAGCAGACATGGGGAATATGAGTTCTAGGTAGAAAGTTGAACGATTAGCTCTCCTTTCAAGAGCCGTGCTATACACAGCCACTAGTGCGCAACTGCGCGTAACACTCGTTTTTTGCTGGCCACTCTGAATTAATGCGCCCCCCCCCCCCCCCCCCCCTCCACCCCACCACCACACACACAAAAGTGAGCTTTAGTTCCTGCACTTAAGGGTGCGTTCGTTGAACGAGGTATTTGAGCATAACATTTGAGCGGAGAATGTGAGCGTGGTACTGTAGCTAGCGTAGCGAGCGGGGAATATGTTTTTAACTACGAACGGGGTATTTAAGCGAGGTATTTGAGCGTGGTATTTAATTGTTAAATTAGTTGTTTTGAATTAATTAAATACTAATTGCATAAAACAAAACGACTAAATTTTTCATTACACGATCAGAAGTACAAACATAAAGAACACAACAAGACTGAAATTAAAACAAATACATGAAAATCTAAAATAAACGACGATGAGGTAAATCGCTCAACTCCGCTAAAATAAACCCATGTATGCCCTCATCGGTAAGCTCCTGAACAATCTCCACATTCCGCGCATCATTGCGGGAAATCGTCAGAATCTCCCAAAGCTCCACACGCGTATTCGGTCCCTGAACAAGCTCCAAGCAACGAGCAGTAAATTGTCTCACATGGTCGGTCATAAACGAGCTGACACGCTCTACCTGTCTGCGCCTAGAAGGCTGACCAGAAGGGGGATCGCCCGAAGCCATCCAACCGGTATAGAAACCGCGTCGGCAGGGGAGAAAGAAGCAGATGGCACAGGCGCTGGTGAAGGTGCAGGTGCAGTAGGAGACGCAACATCAGAAATCGGATACGCATAAGAATCTTTGCGCAAACAACCCTCGAACATAATGTCCTGCTCTCGGAACTTCAACGGCGAGTTCTTCCTGAATCGTCTGTATGGTCTGTCACCGTCGGTACTCCAAAAATCATCAGAACCGTCCAGATAATCGAACTCTGCATTCCATACACCGCTAGATGTTCTTAGCAGTCTGTCACAATTGCGAAAAGAGCGCTTCATGTTGTCCCAATTATTTTTAATTTAGGTTCCTGTGAACTCCATATTAAAACGGTCGTTCATTGTTGTCACGACTGTTGAGTAGAAGTGGTTGTCGCGACTGTTCAGTTATTCTCTCTCTTGTTTTGAAACTGGTCCAACGAGCGGAGCAACCAGAAGAAGGAACCAGCCACTTGTCAGGTAAGGGGGGTTTACAATGGCGAAGTGTTCGCCGTTATAAGGTTACAACGGCAAACACTTTGCCGTTGTAACATTATAACGGCAAACACTTTGCCGTTATAATGTTATAACGGCAAACACTTTGCCGTTATAACCCCCCCCCCCCCCACCCTCCCCCACCCCCCCACCCCTGCCGCCACTCCTCTTCTTCATTCTCCTTCTCCACATTTCAAACCCGAAAATTAAACCCCATCCACCGTTTTTCACCAATTTTTTTCAGCCAATTCACCAATCCGTCGGCTTTGAACCAAATTATTTGAGATATTCGTTCGAAAATATGGCCAGATTACTTAAAAATTTCACCAAAAAATTCATGCACGGCGACGATGGTGGCACCGGGGGAAGTGGCGCAAGCGGGAGTGGGGAACAACCAGCGCTCAGAATAGAAGGCTTGCTTGCAGCCGCCGAAAACATGGAAAACGAAGACGTAGGGGCGCACGAGGAAGGCGACCATCATGGACGTGGCGGGCGTAGAGGCGGACGAGCAGGCAGGGTGCGTAGGGGTGTGGGATCGGTTTCCACTAGACAGGCCGATCTCGATGGTTTTCTGGATTTGAACCTCAGCGCCGCGAAGCTTCCTTTCCTATCCAACTTTCGCATTCTTCCAGAAGACGAAGTACACGTTAGCACGCAGTCAAGTTTGGCTGTAAGTATTTTTAGTATTATTTAAATAGTATTCTTTGAGTATTAGATATTAGGTAGATAGTATAACATTTTGTTGAACCGTTGACAGTCGCAGAATATACGTTTACGTGGTTCGTTAGCGACTACACTTAGATATTATCATGCACACTTAGCGGGTAAGGAGGGGGTCGCATGACTGTTACATGCTTTTGGATTTCAATTTTTTCTAGGTAATATTAAAGACCTTTTAATGAAACAAGTGGATAATTTATTAGTCATATTTTATCTTATTGTGCGCTTTACAGTTTTAGGAATAAACCATGTTATAAATGTCGATGTCCAATTGTGTGCGGCCATTGCTCTACGGTGGTACAAAACCACCCACACATTTCACTTTCCTTGTGGTGCGTTAGGACTTACACCGCTTGATTTCTCCATGCTTACTGGTATTAGCATTAGAGTAGGTGTTTATCCCCCACTGCCTTATGACAATGGTCGATGGCGTGATCGTGCACTTGTTCATGATCTACTGCCTCATTTTGATGTTTCTGCTGCGTCGTATCAGGCAGAAGGCGCTATTAGAGTGAGCGCCATCCGTGCGGCCATGGACAGCATACTCGGTCAGTACTCCGTTGATGACGACTTGGAGCTTGCTCGATTATTTGTGTTATACCTTATGGGTAACTTTTTCTTTAGTTCTTCGAGCAGTAGTTTGCCTGTGGGGTTTCTTGAGGTCGCGGCTGAGTTAAATGCCGATGGGGCAATTTTATATGATTGGGGCACACCTATCCTTGCATACCTATACAGATGTCTCGACATGTAGTGCACCATATCTGATTCTCAGGTTTCTTTATTTGGATTCTAGGAGTTGTTACAGTATTGGTACTTTGAGTACTCTAGGAACTTTCATTTTGTCACCCGTACTGCAGACCCATCGACCTTTCCCCCGTATATCCTTTTGGACTGTGGACAACCGGGGGTCCAGGGATAATGAGTCACGCCATGTGTATCCAGTTGCCCACAACCAGATTGAGTTGAGGATATATAGGGATCAGATTATATGGCATCCATTTGAGCAGAGTACATCCATCGATCTTGAGATCATACAGATTGCTAGGATGCTTGCCGGACAGAGATTTCCACTTATATCTTATCCCGTGGCGGTAGGTGCTTATTGGTATCTTGGTGAGAGGTGCTGGAGACATTTGTATGACTTCGATGATATTCCAGATGATCCACACCCACATACTTATCGGTGTATGATTTACCCGATGGAGCAGCTAGATATAGCCAGGGCAGCAGGCTGGTGGACGGCCGAGAGCTTTGTTATTACCGGGGAGTGTTACCTTACCTTCTGGCGTAGATTTTTCACTGGGTCCTCCGACACGATTACATATGCAGCATCGATTGATTTAGTAGGGCCATCTGCTATACGACACGGCATACGTCCACCTGTTGTCGAGGATATTACCCAGCCTAGCCAGAGTTTTCGTGCAGTTGATCATGTGGCGGCCTCCAGTCATTTTGGATGGACCATGGCAGTGCCCACCATTGGACCAGATCGTTACGTTGACGTGTTTCATCCTCCGGACCATCACGATTATCCGGATCGTACACATATATCATATCATGATCTGTATGATATGCAGATGGGGATTAGGCATATGGGCTATATAGAGCATAGGCGTAGCCTAGATTACTATGATGGTGAGCTATGTCGTGTTGCAGAGGAGGCACGACAGCAGCAGGCGCATTTAGAGGCCCAGCTTGAGGCAGAGCGCAAGAGACTTCAGGACTTGCAGATGTATTACCACCATAGGTCTAGTGCTGGGTCCAGTCAGCCTCCAGATGTTGGTGATGATGACAGACGTCATCGGCGCCGCACACATATACGTACACATCCACCTTCAGATGACTAGGACGAGTGACTTACTACCACTTTCATGTACTTTCGCAGTTGTCAGTTGTATGTACTTTTTATGTATTACGTTTTCCTAGTTGTTAGTTGTATGTCTCTGTTGTTTGAGTAGACGTTCTGCATTTGTTCAAAACCATTATTATGTACTTTCGATGTATTACGTTTTCGCAGTTGTCAGTTGTATGTTCCTATTTTTTGAGCACGCGTTCTGTATTTGTTGACTACCACTATTATGTACTTTCGATGTATTTTGTGTATGTTCTGGTTATGTTTCTGTGTAGAGACTGTATTTGGTTCTGTGTAGCGACTGTATATCTATGTAGAGACTGTTTTTGTGTAGAGCCGGTATGTTCTGTTGTTCTGGTTCCTGTAAGTGTTGTTTGGAATGTAATAACGTTTGAATTTGATGTTGAACAAGATTGCCCTCTTCTGGTGTAGGAATGCAAAATTCTTAAATAGCATGCCAACATACCAAGGTTTACAGATAACTCCATATTCTATGGACAAACATCAAATTAAATAGACAGTAAAACAACAATAAAATCACAATACCATAAGCCTACTCAGTTCCATAGCGGGTCAACCAACTGTAGCGGAGTTTATACGCTTTGTAACCAACAAACTCCTCACCGTACTCGAAAAGGTAACGAGAATCATATGTTGCTTGATTTGTTTTAAATATGTTCTCATCTTCAACAGTTTCGATAATCTTTGTGTACCGATCACAAGCGTCTGCAAAATGATGATTAGCCATTTGGATTTCAACCGATGTTCGTCTAGTGGGCCAGGAACGATGGTTGTTGTATAGCCTCGTGATCATTGCCCATCTTTCTTCATATGTTAAACCCCCTCCACTTTGCATTAGTAACTCATCTCTCTTTTCAACCTCAATATAGGATTTTACGAGGGCCAGCAAATCCTTCGACGAAAAATCTAGAGTAGGAGAATTCAATGTTTGAGCACTATTACTAGGTCGTTGATTTACTGGAGAAGGACGTGGAGCTGTAACCACTCGATGCTGAATCGCGATAGGCACCTCTTCAACTTGTGTATCAAGAACTAATCCAACTTCGTTATCGTTCACTAAGTTTCGTTCATACTCATCATAATTCCTTCCCATTTGTTCATCACTTATTTCTGAATTGTCCATGTAACGTACGCATCAGTAGAGTAAGTAGAGTTACTAGAAGTACGAAAATTGTTGATAATAAACGTTACCTTTAAGAAAACATGAAAATAAATTTTCTCACTTGAGCCTGCAACGGTGCTGCTTGAAGCTGTAGAAGGTATGAGATGGATTATCAAATATGAAGTACTTATAAGGGCAATGTACGACCAACAGTTACAATTCAACAGACTTGAATACCCATTACAGAGTTCTCGTGATATTATGTTAGATTCTGTACAATGACCAGTCACATCATTGCAGCACGAAAAATGGTGCCATCACATGAAATGTTGCCATGTACTTTTAATCTCGTGATATTACGTTAGATTCCCTACAGTGACTTTTCACATCACAACAAATGTGGGCAGTTACTATTAATTTCGTATACTGTTGTCATTTAATTTGGAAGAGACTACTCAATGCAGTCTGCGAAAGATGGAGACGTTTAATGGAATCCCAGCAACGAATGATGGAGATGCGTCTTTATTTTTTTCTTCTCAGTGAATGGTCTAATCATGTCATACATGCATGTGAAAGGGTATACTCTACATACACGTGACTCGTATTAATTTCACAGTGATATTGCAATATGTAATATTGTTGTATGCCTCAGTGTCAAGTCATTTCATTGACTGTAGCAGGGTTTGGAAACATTATTCGTAATTGTATTGTCATAGTGGCAATTTTGTGTATATGCAGGAGTTTAAAAATAGGGGTCGCCCACTGGTGCTTTAACCATTTCAATTCACGAAAGAGTTAAGAAAAATGGGCAGATAGTTCAAACACGACAATTGAACTACGACAATTGAGCAATTATAACAACTGAAACAATGACAACTAGTATAATAGAAGGAAATGCCAAACCATAATCATACAAACTACAACAACTGATCACACAAGCATCAAATTCAAACACGTACACCTACCATGGCCTAGGGAAAGGACTATCTCCAGTCTTATCGGCATTAATCTTGCTCAAGCGTCTTATTTCTGCTTGCGCTTCGAGTGCATACTGACGTCCACGTTCGCACATGGGAGGGTCAATCCACTGCTTAAAGCAACAACAATCAATGTCATCATGATAATTCATGTGGTCGTTGTTGGCTTGACAGCCGAAAAATCGACGACCAGCATTTGTTTCGGTCTCGTCAACAGCCACGACCGACTCTTGTCCACAATCGCAAATAGGGTTGGATCCAGTCGTCCGTAGTGGCTCGGAAACCTTCCCTTCAAGTACAATTTTTTTTCCAGATCTTTGATGAACGGAAGAGGCATCTTCGTTTGAATACGGTGACGAGTGCGCTTGGGACATAGGTTTCTTGCTTGTAGATTTTTTTGCCGGTACGCTTGGGTTCAGACGAAGACATTTTTCTAGTTGTCACAAATGAATTTGAGAAGGTGGTCTGGTTGCGTGGAAGGAGGAGGTAGGTTGGTATATAAAGGGAGGGCTTGCGACCGTTTAAGTAGCCGTTGTGGTGCCACGACTATGAAATATAACGGCAAATAGTTTGCCATTATATTTTTATACAAGCAATTTCTTTTCCTAGTGTGTAGGCCTGTCACTCTTTGTCTACAGTTTTCAGACCAGAGTGTGGTCATGTCACTCTTTTTCTAAAGTTAAGAACGCATTTTCCAACGTAGCTACAGGAAACAGTGCACAGTGTACAATATACAGCGGACAGTATGCAGTAAAAAGTGCACAGTATACAGTGCGCAGTCCAATGTAAACATTACCCGTTGTCAATTTGTTTTCACATTCCGTGTCTTTTGGAAACGGGAAGTAATATCCTTATGCAGTGGTAACTAAATCTCCTCCTATATATAACTAACATTGCTTCAGCAATACCCGATCCATACGGACCGAAAATTATATCTCAAATAAGAAAAATGCCAATATCATATCCATATTCTTACATTTACACGGACCTTCTCTCAGGACCATCAAACCCTAATCCGTCCACACCCAGAGAACCAACAGAGTGGTATATCGAAATGGAAAAGCGACATAATGACAAGGTGCAACAATTAGAACTTGAAGCAGGAATGCATGAAATGGAAATACGACATCAGCATGACAATCGTAATCGACAACGTGATCGCAGGTCTAACCTTGTAATTCCTCGTGTTAGAGCCACGGTAGAAGAAGGCGAGGTGCAATCTGCAAATATTGTATGCTTTTGTGGATTTGAAGCACCGCAATTAGTCGTCCATCATGGAAACGACGTTGGACGTTGATATTATAGTTGTCCAGTACGTGGGGATGCGAGTTTGGACAGTGGATAGATGACCGTTTTCTCCGTCGAGAAATTGCGTATGCTTTGGAACTAGAGGAAGAAATAAGAAAGCTGCGAAATCAAGTATACGACCTAAGTAATGCAAATTATCGCCTGCAACGTGGGTTAAATTAGGATTTAAATACTTTATGTTATGCGTACTATGTACTGCGAAATCTAAGTAAACGACCGAAGTATGTAACCCTATAGCTGTGTAACGTTTAGGTTATGTAGGCTGATTTTATTTGTGGAACCTATTGTTTGTCTAATCTACCGTTTGTGTAATTTATCATATTTGTTACTTATTATCACTTATGTAACCTATGCGTAAGGGTCGTTCCTAGGTGCATTAAACGATTCAATAAAACAACGAGTTAAAAAATATGGGTCGTTCCGCATTGACTGGTCAAGTCTTGCACAGTTCCCATAGTTCAACCATGTTTTATGGCAGGGTGGGGTCATGCCACTGTTTTTCGAGAATAGGAATTAAAAATAGGGGTCTTCCTCGGGTGGATTTACCATTTCAGTATGTGTAGGAGTTAAAAAAAAGGGTCGACCTACTTTGTGTCAAACAATTTATGGAAACAGTCAAACAGTATACAGTGCAAACAGTGATACACTATACATTGATACACTACTAGTAATTATGTTACTGATAAAGTTGATGCATTATATATCAATACCAAAAATTTATCACGGGTATCACCTACTTTGTGTTTATGTTGGGAATTGCAACATCTCTTTTTACAAATATAGCCCTGCTTTGTGTTCAAACGCAGCAATAAATATGCACCAGGTTTATATCTCTAACAGAACAAAAATTCCTTACACTTTGAATTCATTTCAATTGCTTAAGGTTTTGTCTTGTATTGAAGCTATGGACAACTTGGAGATTGACGATGAAACAATGAATAATTGTTATGAAGAGTTTGAACGGTCATGGAATAGTGTACAACACAACAAGCCTACAGTGGAATTCGGTGAAGGAGCACAAGTTCAGTCTAAATCAGTGAAGCCGAGAACAAAATCTTTGAATGCTCGATTGCGCGAAGTTGTAGCAAATCAAAGACCTGGTAAGCAGATCGTATACGAAGGACAAGAAATCGAGCCCCTACATCCAATCGGTCCAACGCTACCAAGTGGAGCTTACCTATTTGTTGTTGTGGAGATGAACCGGTTGTTGTTGTTGCCAAAACTGAAAAAAATGCTGGACGCCGATTCTTCGGATGTCCTGCCTTCGAAGACCATAGGTATTACCCCAATGATATTCAATGTTGTAATTTTATGCAGTGGATAGACCCCCGATGTGCCAACGTGGACTTCAATATGCACTGGAAGCACAAGCCGAAATAAGGCAGTTGAACAAGATTGTTGCGGATGCAACTAGAGCTGGCTATCTCAGAAATCATTAGGATTTGGTTTTTCTTGGATCGAAGATTTATTACTGTACTTTGAATTTGATCGTGAACAAGACTGTCGTCTTCTCATTTCGAAATGCAAAATTCTTAAATAACGCGCCAACATAACAAGGTTTACAGATAACTCCATATTCTACGTAAGAACATAACGGGTCAACCAACTGTAGCGCAATGACTGGTCAAGTCTTGCGTTCTTCGCATAGTGTAGTCATGTCATCTGGCAGATTCCATATAGTGTTCCCTACAGTGTAGCTTTTGACCACTCACACCATTACCAATCTTCCAGCTATATATACATATGTTAACTTACTCACAACATACAAAACTCAAACAACTTCTTCCCCATTCTTAGAGCACAACCTTGGATTCGCACTCACTGAAAATATCTTCGTGGGCAACATCTACAGATTCCAAGGAACAAGCTTATGAAAACATGAGGCTACAGGAGCTTGAAGACGAACTTCAGTTCCTAAACCAAATGAAACCGCAAACTATACCGTCGTACGAACAAGTGAACGTTCAACCTCCACATAAAACACCAGTACCACCTGTTCAAGTATCATCTCAACAGGAGGTCACTCAGTCAATGCAGGAAGCAGAGTTCTTTCGTGTACCACTGCACGAACATGTAGTTGATTCTTATCCAGTTCGTTGCTACTGCAGGTATGCGGTTGAAGTTGTCGTTCGAGCAGAGGACAACAATATAGGTCGGCGCATGTAGCGATGTCCGGCCTATCCAAATGGTTGCAATTACACGGACTGGATAGACCAACCTTTGTGTCCTCAGGGAATAGCATATGCTAACGAACTCGAACGAGAAAATAGACGTGTTCGAAGTGATAATGAGCAGTTGTGATTGAACATCATGCGACGCCCGTAAGACTAAACGTAACATGCATTGTTATGAAGTTGCTAATGCCTACTCCATGGTTTGATTGAGTTAGTTCGCATGTACTATCATCAGTTGTTGTGTCTTTATAAACTATTTTATCTTTGTGCTTATTGTTGTATCTCCTTATCATACTCCATTATGACAAATCTTTGTCGTTTATATTATAATGGAGATATAATTGATTTTATATCGAGTTTATTATATAAAATGAAGTTTGAATATATATATATAGTTTATAATATAATTAAAACAAGCCCGAAACGCGGCGGTAGTTCGTAATTTTCAATACGAACTTTAAATGAATATACCGGATCCGATATAGGTCAGAATTCTGTGAAACAAGAATCGTTCGGGTCGATTAGATTAAAATTATCTGTTGGGGGAAAAAAATTGAGATTTCGTGACATAGATTGTTAGTTATGTTCAATTTAAATTTTTAAATAGTCGCTATGGAATTTCGTTAATAAACGATAACGATTATTTAATTGAATATAAAGGAATTTCTATATATTTGGATATCGTTTCAAACGTAAATTTCTGAAAATTTACAAAATCATTTATTACATAAATACAAAGGAAATTCTCCAATATATTCTCTATTACTTTCACATCACAACAACTGTCCGAATTGACTACTCAATGACAGAACCATTATTATCCCAACCATTATGTCGGAACCATTATTGCCAACCATTCTGGGCTAGAATAATTTGACAACTCAAGGCAGAGATATTATCCTAACGATTATTGTCAACCATTCATGCCTACATGTATTGCCAACCATGTAGCGTACACCGTAGCCATGACGGTGAACACTGAAGCCATGATTTTGTCGTTAATATTATATTGGAGATATAATTGATTTTATATCGAGTTTATTATATAAAATGACATTTGAAAATATATATAGTTTATAATATAATTAAAACAAGCCCGAAATGCGGCGATAGTTCGTAATTTTCAATACGAACTTTAACTGAATATACCGGATCCGGGATAGGTCGGAATTCTGTGAAACAAGAATCGTTCGGGTCGATTAGATTAAAATTATCTATTGGGGGAAAAAATTTGAGGTTTCGTGACATAGATTGTTAGTTATGTTCAATTTAAATTTTTAAATAGTCGCTATGGAATTTCGTTAATAAACGATAACGTTTATTTAATTAAATATAAAGGAATTTCTATACATTTGGATATCGTTTCAAACGTAAATTTCTGAAAATTTACAAAATCGTTTATTACATAAATACAAAGGAAATTCTCCTTTATATTCTCTATTACTTTCACATCATAACAACTGTCTGAATTGACTACTCAATGACAGAACCATTATTATCCCAACCATTATGTCGAAACCATTATTGCCAACCATTCTTGGCTACATGTATTGCCAACATTTCACAGCACAACAGCAGACCCATTTGACTACTCAATGACAGAGATATTATCCACACCATTATTGCCAACCATTCTTGTCTACATGTATTGCCAACCATTATAGCCGACCTTTCACATCACAACAACTTCCCGATTTGACTACTCAATGGCAGAGATATTATGCCAACCATCCTTGATTATATATATCTGTCCTACGTCTACACTCAGGGAGAACAACGAAACTAAATTTATAAAAAAGAAAGCAATGGATCCAAATCTATACCACCATTACTACGAAGTCAATAATCAAACTGATGATTCCGAACTAGAAATGGAGGAAGAGACGGAGGAGGAGCTAGAACAGAACGCAATGGTTGGGTATTCCAATTATTTTGCTGAAGGCTCAATGACCAACCGTCGAGGTAGTATGCTTGGCCGGATTGACCGGCGGTATAAGAGAGACTACAAGGATGGACATGAAAGACTAATGTGGGATTACTTCATAGACAATCCAACCTACGATATAACTTTGTTCTGCCGTCGTTATCGTATGAGTCCGGCCATTTTCTCAAAAATTTATCTTAAACTTCATCAGTCAAACCCATATTTCACTTATAGACTGAACGAAGCACAAGAAACTCGCCCCACATCAAAATTTCATCGGCGTTGAGGATGTTAAGCTATGGAACATCTGGCGACCAAATGGATGAATATTTCAGAATCGCAGCATCAACAACAATAGAGTATCTGAAAGAATTTTGTAAAACAGTTGTTGAACAGTTCTGGCAGAAGTATCTACGGACGCCAGGACCAAACGATATAAGTAGGATACTATGCAGGGGAGAAGCTACAGGATTTCCAGGTATGATTGGAAGTTTAGATTGCATGCATTGGCCTTGAAAAAACTGCCCAACGGGATGGAAAGGAATGTTCACCGGACATAAAAATGTGCCATCAATGATCCTTGAAGCAGTATCAACAGACGATTTATGGGTTTGGCATGCTTTTTTTGGAGTCCCAGGTACACTGAATGATGTAAATGTTTTAAAACAACCCTATCTTTTCACAGAACTTGCTAACGGACTGTTAACAGATGTTTCATATACAGTTGGTAATATCGAACACAAAACTGGGTACTACCTAGTGGATGGAATATACCCAAAGTGGAGAACTTTGATGCAAGGATACAGAGTACCATCAAATGATAAAGAAAGATATTTCACTAAAAAAGTAGCTAGATATAGAAAGGACATCGAACGTACGTTTGGTGTTTTACAAGCCCGATTTCATATTTTATGAAATCCTACTCGTTTTCATGATGCAAGAGTGCTTTCAGAAATCATGTATGCTTGTATAATATACATAACATGATTGTGGAGTCTGAAAGAGTCGGATATAAGAATCAAAAGTCTAATTATCCTGACATGTTTACGTGGTCAAATGCAAAACCCCATAAAGATGTAAACTCAATGGAAGAAGATGTTGATATGGTTCAATACATTGAAGATCAAGCTGCGCACTTCCGATTGCGTGACCAGTTGGTGCAACATTTGTGGGCGCATAAAAGAAGGAATAGTCGGAAGCAGTAGTTGGTACTAGAACTATGTATCAGTGTGTAGTCATGTACTATGTATCAGAGTACTATCTATCAGTGTGTAGTCGGGTCAATAAATCTGGTTTCCAATCATATTGTAGATTGTATCATTATTTCAACAACTGGTACATAAATACTAAAAACTGCTCACAATCATATTACAAATCAACCCAACATATACAGCTAGTACATAAACAACAACTACTACATAAATACTACAAACATGTCACAATCATATTACAACTCAACCCAACATATATAGCTAGTACATAAACACCCAGCAGTACATAAATACTACAAACAGTTCACAATCATATTACAACTTAACCCAACATACATAGCTAGTCCATATACGAGCCACTACCGCTTCCGCTTCTGCTTCCTTTGTGTTTTATGTACTCTCCAATTTGCTCGGTTACTAGTTCTTGCTGTAGAGGGGAAAGCTTGCTAAAATCATATGTAATCATTTTAATATAATTCTTCTCTCGCATCATAGCTTTCGTCTCCTCTAGCTTCTCTCGTACCATTGCTTTCTTCTCCTCCTGCTTCTCTCGTAGCATGGCTTTCTTCTCCTCCTGCTTTTCTCGTACCAAGGCTTGTTTCTCCGTATGTACATGCCTGCGAAGCTCTCGATCATCCCTAACTGCCTTTTGGAACTCTTTGTCGCTGCGGTTTCTTTGCACCGAAAATCGAGCTCTATGCTCTTTTGTCGCCTTAGATGAATTCTCTATTGTTTCCATAAATCTAGAAAACTCTGCACCGCGTTGCTCCAGCTGAATTGACTTGGCTCTGCCAACAGGTCGTCCGTCACTAGTTCCAAATAAAGGGTTTCTTTCTTGCGAACTCGGGTCACTTCCTGGACTAGAATCAGAGTAGTTCATCCTTCTAGCTTTGTTCTGCTGCTCAAACATGAAGTTGCTCGGGTTCTTCTACTTCGGCAAACTAGATAGAAGCTCGAAACAGTCTTGAAATTTAAATGGATGACCATACTTTTGTTGGTAGGCCTTTCGTGACTCTTCAATCTGTAACACAAAGTGGAAATTGTATGAGCGTATGACATTTCTAACTAATCAATCATAGTATAGTAAGTTATTTTACAAAGTAATCTACGGTACTTACAACGTCATAAGGTGCAGCACCGCTTTGTTGTCTGTTCTGCAAGCCTGTCAGTGTTGCCAGATAGTTCTGACATGCGACATTCATAACTCTATAACCGCCTCTAAGTGATGCCCATGTTTTATTCCTCGCTTTCAACGAATTGTAAAACTCTGCCACTCTTTCCCAAAATTTCTGACCTTTCATATTATTCCCAACAATGCTGTCTTGTGAAATGCGTATCCACGATTTAGCAAGTGAAACGTACTGCTCGGAAGTAAACTTACGTTGTTTTTTTTCCATCCGCTGCTAATCCTTCCTCTTCAGCATGATCATCCTCAATATCTTCTATTCCGGGATTCGGCTCCGATTCAACTTCGCTTTGGTGTCGTTTACTGAAAATGCCGTTTAAAGACTTCCACTTCGTCTTCTTTTGGTTATATTCGGGACTAATAGGTGCAACGTATTCTTGAATAAATTCTTCAGAATTTGTAACATTCGCATCCTCATTTGCATCTTCCTCCGCCTCCTCCGTTGAAGTTTCAACATTTTCTTCGGTAGTAGGATAGACATACCCGTACGAAAACTGTCTTTCAAGATTTTGCATAGCTTCACGGTCACGAACCTCGGTCTGTTGCGGAGTTAGGTGAGGTTGTTGACTTTGATCGGTCTGCATCATCATTGACATATACGACGAATGATCGTCGTACACGCCTACCCCGGTCGGTCATTGGTAAAACTATGGCTGGGCGATAGAATGGATGGGAGGAAAATTATGAGGAGCGAGCGGTTGGTACGGTGGTCGATATGAATAATTTGAATACGGCGAGTAGCCATATTCGTGAGATGGCTGCAACGGTTGCTGTTGTTGGATTGACCATTGCATGGCATACGATGACGAGTGCGGTTTGGACATGACTGTCCTGTTTGCGGATTTTTTCCCGCTTCGTTTGGGTGCAGAAGAAGACATTTTGTTGTTGAAGAAGTTGAAGTTGAGAAGGTGGAGTGGTTGTGTGGAAGAAGAAGGAGGTAGGTTGGTATATAGGGAGGAAGTGCACTAGCCGTTGGAGTGCAACGGCTAGTGCTTATAATGGCAAAGTGTTTGCCGTTATAAGCTTATAATGGCAAACTCTTTGCCATTATAAGATTATAACGGCAAACAGTTTGCCGTTATAAGCTTATAACAGCAAACACTTTGCCGTTATAAGCATTAGCCCCTGTTCAGTCAACCAGCCACGAACGAGCTCAAAACTAACCACAGACTAGCCACGGGTGACTGAACAAGCCACAACTAGTTGCTCCGTGGCTTGTTTAGTAACTAAACAAGCCATTGTTGGTTGTGCTCTAAGAGTCGTGCTATGCACAATCACTAGTGGGCAACTGCGCGTAACACTCGTTTTTTGCTGGCCACTCTGAATTCATGGCCCCCCAGAAAGAGAGCTAGTTTGTTCACACTTACTTAACTAATGTTATGTTTACACCACTAACGGTGTTAGTAGTGTGGGGCTGAGATTAAATAGGTGGAATTCATGGATCAATCACAGCCCTACACCACTAACACCGTTAGTGGTGTTATGTTCACATCTGTTAAAAAGATGTGAACAAACTCCTACTGCCCCAGAAAAGTGAGCTTTAGTTCTTGCACTTAGGGTGCGTTCTTAACGAACGCGAACGGGGTATTTGAGCATGACATTTGAGCGGAGAATGTGAGCATGGTACTGTAGCGAGCGTAGCGAGCGGGGAATGTGTTTTAGCTACGAACGGGGTATTCAAACGGGGTATTTGAGCGTGGTATTTAATTGTTAAATTAATTGTTTTGAATTAATTAAATACTAATTGCATAAAACAAAACGACTAAATTTTTCATTACCCGATCAGAAGTACAAACATAAAGAACACAACAAGACTAAAATTAAAACAAATACATGAAAATCTAAAATAAACGACGATGAGGTAAATCGCTCAACTCCGCTAAAATAAACCCACGTATGCCCTCATCGGTAAGCTTTTGAACAATCTCCACATTCCGCGCATCATTGCGGAAAATCGTCAGAATCTCCCAAAGCTCCACACGCGTACTCGGTCCCTGAACAAGCTCCAAGCAACGAGCAACAAGCTGTCTCACATGGTCGGTCATAAACGAGCTAGCACGCTCTACCTGTTTGCGCCTAGAAGGCTGACCAGAAGGGGGATCGCTCGAAGCCATCCAACTAGTATAGAAACCCGCGTCGGCAGGGGAGAAAGAAGTAGCTGGCACAGGCGCTGGTGAAGGTGCAGGTGCAGTAGGAGACGCAACATCAGGAATCGGGTACGCACAAGAATCTTTGCCCAAACAACCCTCGAACATAATGTCCTGCTCTCGGAACTTCAACAACGAGTTCTTCCTGAATCGTCAGTATGGTCTACCACCGCCGATACCCCAAAAATCATCAGAACCGTCCAAATAATCGAACTCTGCATTCCATACACCGCCAGGTGTTCTTAGTAGTCTGTCACAATCGCGAAAAGAGTGCTTCATGTTGTCCCATTTATTTTTAATCTGGGTTTCTGTGAACTTCAGATTAAAACGGTCGTTCATTGCTGTCGCGACTGTTGAGTAGAAGTGGATGATGCCTGTATCGTGCTCGGCTAAAAACTCAATGCAAATATCTACGAAAGCAGACTCCTGGTCGTCCTTCCAATTCGCAAATGGCCGCAAGGTTGCAGAGGTGGAAGAGGTAGACATCTGTTTAACCAAAAAAAAAATCAGAAAAATTCGGAAAAAAAAATATGTTATAGAAAATTGAAAAATAAACACAACAGTAAAAAAAAACTTTTTTGCAGCTTGAAATTGCTCGAAAAATTCGGTTTTTGGAGGTAAAGAGTGGTGGTTTCGGGTCTGAATGGAGGAGAATGGGGAGTAAAGGTGGATTTATAGCGGTTGAGAGGGAATGTTGGAAAAGTAACCGTTGGCGTCCGACGCGTCGGACGCCAACGGTTACTTTTCCAACGTTCATGAATCGTCTCATCTGGAAGGGGTAAAAGTTGTTGGCGTCCGACGCATCGGACGCCACCAAAAAGTTGAGCGTGCCAATTTTTGTCTACGAATGCACCCTTATACTGTAACTTCTAAAACTGTTCAAAACTTTCTCAATTTCAATAGAATTACTCAAAATTTAGAAGAAAAAAAACTCAAAGTATGTAAATTATAATAATTATTTCTGAATATTGTCTTAACTGAAATTTCATAATGCAATAATCCGTTAACATTTGAATAACATATCTAGTTTGCATTAAATTTTATTACTCTTGTGGTTAATCTGATTTAGTACTTATAAAAGTTTAAAATAAGTAACTATGAAAAAGGGTATTTTAATGATAGATTTTTTTTAGAAAACAATAATGGCGTATGTTAAATGATTTTTTTGTATGAATAGAATTTTCCGTGGGAGTTTTACGGTTTAGGAAATGTACTCAATGGAACGAATGAAATTTTACATGCTATTAACTGATGCGGGAGGGCTAAAGTGAATAATCTAAGGAAAAAATATTAAGGGTATGTTTGGCGTAAGCGGAAGCGGAGAATTATAGTTAGCGGAGAATGTGTTTGGCACGTTAAGCGCAGAACTTGAGCGGAGTATTTTTTTTTTGTAATTTAATTATTTAATGATTAAAACTTAACAATATGATTTATGCAGAATAACACACTTAACCAAACATATCATTTCAATACATAATAATATTTCATAACAGTTCAATACGTAATAAAAAACGAAAACATAACAGTTCAGTACATAATAAAAAAATGAAAACATACAACAAACTACTGGCGTTTACGGAACCTTGTAATATGATAACCCATGTACCCCCACCAACTCTATATCCGGTAAGGTCTCCACCACCTCCAAGATAGACCGATCGAGGCGAAAAATCTCAATGATCTCCCACTTGTTGACACTAATGATGGGCGACAGAATGTCATAGCATCGGTCCACCATCAAGGAGAAATACTCTGTCTGAACGAAGGCCGGTTCTGGAGGAGGTGTCCTACTAGATGTGGCGCGCATCAACTGCCTCTGTGCAGACGACTACCTTCGTGCAGACTGAATCGACCGTGGACTATCTGCATCGGTCGGGGCTAAGGGCTGTGGAGTAAGGGGAATCTGATACATGCATGTGTCTATGCCAATGCAGCCCCCAAAAAGTTGGACTTGCTCCCGAAATTTCAGAGGCGGTTGTCTCCTAAACCTCTGGTATGCGTGCAGCCCCATGCCACCAATCGTCTGATCCATCCAAGTGGTCCTGCGAAGCATCCCAAAAACCACCAGGTATCTGTAAAAGAGCATTCCAAGAAGTCCAGTCCCTCTTCAGATTATCCCACTTATTTTTGATTTGGGTCTGAGTCAAATCATCTTCAAACCTCTCGTTGAATTCAGTCTGCACAGCGATCAGGAATCTATTGGTTTCTCAAAGATGAATGTTACTGAGACAAATGTATATGAAAGCCTCAGTTCGATTCGCTGGCCAAGTAGCATTGGGGGCGTTAGAAAAGCCAGAACCAAAAGCAGAAGAATGTGCCATTTGACTAGAAAAAAGAATTTAAAAAAATAAATAAAAAATAATGTAAACAGAAAATAGAAAGAAAAAAAATTACCTGAAGGAAGCAAAAGGAGATGGAAGCAGGGAGAAGTGAGGAGAAAGGGAGGAGGGATTTAAAGAGTGTTAGCCAACGGCTCAAATTTAAGCCATTGGCTCAACGGTCCTTTTTAGACCGTTGGGTAACGGACGCGTCCAACGCGTCTATTACCCAAACGTTCCGTTATCCATAAAAGAACATGCTGTAAGAAAGCCCGTATTCGGAGCGAGGTTACACCAGCTATTAGATAAATATTTGTTTAACAATAAGCTTTATATATAATAGATCAAGTATGCATATGCAAGCCGTAGGTCCCTGAACAAAAGTAACCATTTATTTAGGTGATTTTCAGCTTTCAAATTTATGTTTTGTATGTACATGCTTAACGACTCTGAAGTCTCCATATCATTCGTAAATGTGGACACTGTGATGCAAATTATGTAGGAATTTTTTTTTAAATCTTCCATATCATTCGTATGTACATACTTGTCAAACTTACCATTAGGGAGTTTCCCAGAGCCTAAATCAAATTCTCTAAAACCAATTTTACACGGAGCAGAAATTCTCGCGTCTGCTTCCCCTTTATTCGCCTTCCTTCTTCTTCGCAATTGTTCCGCAACTATTCTAAATCTTTTAAAAAAAAGTGTTTCCGATCTGCTTGAACCGTTCTACGGTCTTCCGCAAATTTCTTAATCTTGCAAGAAAAAAGTTCTTTTTTCCTCTTCTTCCTCTTGATTATGAGCACTTAATCAGATTAAAGCTCTCTCTTCCTATGAAATCTAATAGCCTCTTTTGACATTTCCTCCACCAATCTGCATCCTTAGAAATCCATTCATATAAAAGCAACATAGTTCCCTCGAAGTTGCGGCCCTTTCGCAAAACGATTCAAATCGCTTAATTTCAATTAGTGCTCCTACTGCTTCTTATTAATTTGAATTATCTTTCAAATTCTTAATGGTAAATTTGTGAATTGATGGTTTCATATGAGAAATAATTGATTTTGTTGGAATCTAACAATTAATTTTCAAGTTAGTATATTTTGTTTATCAGTACATTCTAACAATTTCATTTCACTTTCAAGTTTCTGAAGCGATGATGCTTTAGAGAAGAGTCAAGGAAGTCCTGAAGTTCATTGTATTTGGGGTTTTTTCAATCATACCCCTTGTTTGATTAAATACCCGAGTGAATGAAGGTGAAGGTTAAACTGCTATCTCATGACAAATTTTAGCATTCCTTGTTTATCGATCAATCTATCTATCTCATGACAATGTTTCAGTCCAGATAACAACTGATGCATGCAAGGATCTATAACTGTTTGAACTGAATTGAGAATGAGATTGAAATGAACTGTATTGATACCGGAATAATTACATTGTTCTGAACTGCACTTGATATATATAATGTACATGGTGACAAAAATAAAGAAATATGATAGATATAAACATTGAGATGATTGGGAATTGTATTTGTTTGATTGCTGAGATAGATTTATTTTTAATTGCTGAGAAAATGGCTATAAGTATCCATTCAAGTGCATTGAATTTATGTTACCCAAACGGAAACAATTTTTATTTATTTATTTACAGTATGCTATCCGGTTATCCGGTACACTTTAAATTACATTACTCACTGATAATTAGATAAGGATAAACATAAACATAATGCTACGCTATCTTCTTTCTGGAGAGTGCTTTAAACCGGTGATACTCATGCTGCCACCTAACCATCTTCTGGAGAATACATTTGAAGTAGTAATAATTTCGTTGCAGACCAAGTACTACATCAATGGAAAATGAAACATAGAGTGTTAAGAAATGTTTGCTAACGATGGAGGGATTTTAAACCAAGACTTGTTAGTTGTTGGATCTGTACGAATATATGAAGGGGTCACAAAAACGTAATGGGAAATATTTAAGAAGAAATGTGAGACTAAAGAATTCAAAGTATATTTTTAGAAATTGAATAAATCAATTTTTATGGTCTTTGTTTTGTTTACCTGTGTAGTTTAAAGAACATTTATAATTTATATTTATAGGCAATAGGTCAAAAAACAGTGCTAACTACTAAGTGACGCTATTTCTGTTTTTACCGTTTTTACCCGATATTGTAACAAACATTATAATTTATCTATCTATTTATTGTTCTTATATTGAAATAGAACAGCAGGATATTTATAATTTGTATCTCTATTTCTACTATTTTCATATTTCAAGGGGACTTCTGTATTTATTGTTTGTATTGTATATTTGTTGTATGAAAATTCAAAATCATTATATTGTATTTATTACTATCATAAACAACAAAATAGTGAGAGGACTAGAAAGAGCTGGGCATGCAATGAACTTCCTCTCTATTTGGGACAAGCTGGGGATGCTGGAAAGAAGGCTAAATGGATAGCTGGAGGCTATTGTTTCTCAACTACATTACCAAATGGATCTATTTTGGGTCGAAGTCTGGATTGAATTTTGGTAAGATCAAAGAAAGAAGTTGATGGAAATTATGAGATTGCTATTGAGAATCAAGATAATTAGAGATAAAATAGTATGATTATCTCTTTTGATTAATATTTTGTAAAATATAGCAATAAATTATTAAGAAAACTATTTTTATTGATACGATGATTGAAGAAAAATCCATTGAAGGGACATGGGTTTCAAATAGAGATGACGATGGCTTAAATTATGCTCTTGAAAACATAGAGCGTCCAGGTCGAGTTAGAGGAATTGGTGGGATGGTTGGTGTTACCCGGCCTTTTGGCCCGGCTAACAAAAGCAATCCAGATTGGCATGACTCAACTGTCACGAGGATAAAAAGATTCAGGAGTGTCACTCATATGCCTAGAGATCAAGTTCAGATGGAGTCGTGCAAGCACGATTATTCCAGCTAACCAAAATAACACACGGATGCTTACAATATTGGGGATCAGTACGAATCCCTCTGGGGATCGGTATGACTCTACTATACTCCGAACAGCTCAACATACAAGCAACATACTCCCGAGATCGCCGCAACTCCGCAGCACTACGACATGCAATATAACACTTCATGGATCGGTACAACTTCCTAAACTTCACAATGTCAACAAGCTTCAACTTTAATGCTCGCACTCCCTGATTCTCCAAGCAGAATTCGACCGAACTTCACCTGAACCAGCGCAAACCATGGGAAAGCACTCCACCAAGTCCCGACCCAAACCATAACTAAGTGTTTGGGGTTCGATACCGATCCCCAAGCATAGTGGTTTGGGCCATGGGCCCTTATGGACTCCACTTCCTGCGCCTTTTTGAACTTCCCTCCTAAACCACAGTTGTAAATAACACTCTCCCGAGTGAGAAAAAAACTTTTGGCACTTTGTTTTCGCTTTGCATTTGTAATTGGGAGAAAATTCCAATCCACCGTTGTACTCCGTGAAGTTAATCAATAAACTGAAAAATCTTCAAAGTGGACGTAGGTTAACATAGGCCTAACCACTATAAATCATCTTGTGTTCATTTTTTCTTTCTATTTTTCTATTAAATCCTAATTTTTATTTGTTTAGTTTAACTTGTGTTGAACTCTTTGGGTGATGTGCCACTTTTGGACATCGACATTTCGTTGCTTTCACTGATAGAACAAGAAAGACTTGTTTTTTCCCATCGTTCTTCAATCCATGTTTGGGAATCTCCTCAAATACTTGAAGATCTACCTGCCTTGATTGACATAAATGGCGAAGAAGGGAAAATCCATCGTTGCTAGACCTTATAGTGCCAATCAAGAGGCATCCATCCAACAACAGCCTTCCAATGCTCTAGCTACCACCGATGTGGCTACAACTCATAATCCGCAAGTTCCGGTTATGCAAGACCAGTTAATTTAAGTCATGAGAAAGCCGGGGGAAACCCCGAAAGCATCTCAATAAACGAATCAATCATAACCTTGAATCAATGCAACAGCCGAAACAAAATGCTCACTGAGACATCACTCACTTTCAGGCGAATCGGAGCAGTTGGCCTTTTCCAAATTACATCTCTTAAAGTTCTTTAGTTGATTGCCTCCATAGAAACCATAGCCAGCGAAGGAGTATTAACCAGGATGGTCGTGGAATCACCATCAAAGAGGGAACAAGTCAACATGATTGTTCCCGGTTAGGGCCTGATCTCGACCATGGGACTAGTTTTAACCCTTTATTAGGCAGGAACAACCTGTCACTACACAAAACTTGGTGCCTACGCTTCAAGCAATAAATTAGGCCCAAGCTACCTGTAACCAGCCTCAACGGAATCAAAGGATGGATATCGACGAATCACGGGATGTCGGGGATGCTCATCCAAGGAGATGCCCCAGGTAACATACTCCAGAGGTAGATCACGATCGTTGGAATTCACCGGAGATCGGGACTCCGACTCTAACTAACATGGTTCATAGGATCATGAGAGAATCAAGGGGCCATGTCAGCGACGATTGGGAAGCTAGTACATGGAGTAACCCATTCACTAAAATGTGTTGAACGCCAAATGGCTTAGGCGCTTAAGTATGCCACAAATAGTGGCTTATTCGAGGAAGACAGACCCTCGTAACTTCTCAAACCATTATGAATGGCATATGGATTCTGTTGGCGCCACATACGCTGTGAAATGCAAGTGCTTCCTCGTCTTTCTTGAAGGCGTGGTTTTGTTGTGGTTATATCGACTTGTGCCGAGAACTATTTCAACATTTGAAACACCCCACACCCTTTAACGTTACCCAAAGTAGGATCCCGCTAAAGAATATGAAGAGCTTAGGTATAAAGACATAAATAACAACACAAAGACTGAGATTCACAAGAAATAAATAATTAAAACACAATGGAAGAAGAAGATAATTTAAAAACAACAACATTACATTTTATTTCAGAAACCAACTACCATGCCTCGTGGAAAGAAAATATTAGTTGTGAAATATCAGCGTACAAAAATAATATCCCTTAAATAGTCATAGATACAACCAAACCATGGAAATGAAATGCAAATATCAAATGAGAAATACATTTAGTGCAATGACAATCCTACAAGAAAGAATCAGCTGAACAATTTGAACTACACAATTCCACCATGCGAGCCTGGGTGGAAGAAAAAGGAAAAAAGGAAGGAAAATGAGTTGGACATAAAGTCTGGTGAGGTGTTATGATTACTAGTACGGTTGATAAGAAAGGGAAATTGATAAAACAGTAGTTCTAGTGTCAGATAGGGTAAATGTCTCTGTACACCTAAAGTGAACATATTGGATGACATGAAGGTAGACTTTTTCTCATTCAATAAGACATTGACTTTTGACTGTTTGCACTTCTACAATTTCATAACATAATATAATTTGGGAAGTTTCCTAATATTACCCATTGACCGGCTTTTATTAAAGCATAGAGTACCTATGTCTATTATGGGTCCTAGACTTATCATGCCTGACCCATCAACAAAATACATAGCATTAACCACAAGCGTCACAGTGCCCAATTTTCCCTAGTCAGGTCAATGCATGCACATTGAACAGCGGGAGTGCAACCGTACCCACCTCTATTTAGACCAACTTACTACCTAGCACATCACGGTGTCTACCCTTGCCTCTAAGTGTGACCAAACATGATAAAAGGGTATTCTATCTGGCATGCATCCCTAACAAATATTTAGTCCAATCCCCATTGATTAGGACCCCCCATAGAAACCATTGCCATAGATTAACTACATAATTAGGCATTGAACTTAATGTCAATTCAAGTTTAATATTTATTTAAGCCTAACTGTTAATTCATTTACCATAGAAATCATAGCCATAGAATTTGAAACACCCCACACCCCTTAACGATACCCAAAAAGGACCGTGTTAAGAAATATGAAGCATTTTAGGTATAAAGACATAAACACATCACAGAGACTAAGATTCACAAGACATAAATAATTTAAACACAGCGGAAGAAAAAATAAATTTACAAAAGTGACAAAACCATTTATTTTAGGAAAAAATCCATTGTCACAAAATACCATATCTCATGAAGATAAAATCTCAATCATAAAATAACACCAGAGTACATAATAACATCCCTCAAATAGTCAATAGATACAACCAAACCGTGGAAAAGAAATATTAAAAAACAATATATCTACTGCAAAGAAAATCCCCCAAGATAGAATCAACTGAATAATCTGAACTACATTGTTCTTCCCTGTGAGTCTGGGGGGAAAGGAAAGGGAAAGAAGGAAAGAAAAATGGGTCAGACATAAAGTCTAGGTGAGTTGTTATGAATACTAGCATGATTGATAAGAAAAAGGGAAACATATAAAATAGTAGTTATAGTGTTAGATAGGATAAGCGTTTGTGTACACCTGAAGTAAACATATAGGATAACTATTCTCATTCAACTTTTGATTGTTTGCACTTCTACAATTCAGAATATAATATAATTAAGGCAATCTTCCTAATACTACCCATCGATTGTCTATCAAAACCATATAGTGATAACCTATGCCTACTATGACCTTGGGCTTATCAGACCCAAGCCATCAGCAAAAGACATAACATTAGTCACATGTGTCATAGTGTCTTATTTTCCCTCGTCGGCTTAATGCACGAACATTAACCAGCCGAAATGCACCTGTACCCATCTCAATTTGGACCATCTTACCACCACCGACAGCATGGTGCATGCCTTCGCCTCCTATATAAGACCGTATATGATTAAAAAAGGTATGGTGTATGGCATGGATCCCCAATAAATAATACTCAGCCAAATTCCCCACTGATTTGACCCGCCATTAACCATAGAATTTTTAGGCTCGTAATTTAACCCCTTGTAAATCAATTTGTTCATATTCAAGCCTAACGCCTAATCATAAGACCACCATAGAATTGTAGACTTGTAACTTAACGCCTTTTTAAGTCAATATGTTCGAATTAAAGCCTAATTGACTTTTCAACCATGTTTGTTTATTATGATTTCTAAATAATCATATTTAGGCTCATAACTTATTACCTTTTTAAGTCAGTATGTTCATATTAAAACCTAAATGTCCTTTCAACCATTCCCTGTAGTATTCATATTTGCAAATAAACCAGGTCCGTTGGTTATGATTTTCTAATTATCATTTTCATACAAATATAGGTTATAGTACATTTTTCTATCACAACTTATACCATAATCATTTTACAAGCTTATTAAAGTTTGCCTATCATTTCCGTCACAGTTTTACACATCCGTCCAATTAGCCCCAAATTATTCAATCATCTCGGTTTAATCAAATTCCCCGAAAGTGCACAAAATAAAGAATAATAATCAGTCGTAGGCAATTAGGCATGTAAATCTATGTCTAAATCAATCGTATATGTATGCCTTTAAGCATATTTGGGCATAACCAAAATAAACTATAAAAATTCGACGAAGAGTGGAGGGAAGAAGACTGAGAATATAATTTACAGTAATCTAAATAGAGACTGCAAGAAAAGACAGAGAAATTGTAGAAAAATACTTACATAAAGAAATTACAGAAAACATGAATGAACATAAATTGTAAGTAAAAGAACTATAAACCAAACTACAATTATAACTACTATTATTCCTGTTTACCCTAAATTTAAATCAAAAATTTAAATAATCATAAAAAATCACCATAAACATTCCCTTTGCGGATCCGAAAAAACCTCCCGTCCCCCAAAAATAAAATAAAATAGAAAATATTTTAATTTAATTTCAACCCCTAAAATTTAGATTAAGGTGACTTATCTTCAGAAAGAAGACTAGCTTAAGATTTAAAATTAGGGTGGCCTGTCTCCGGAAGAAGACTAGCCCAGGTATGGAAGAGATGTGTTGCGAGAAAATTGGGAGGGGGTTGGGGGTTTATTTATAGCTGGAGCAAAACACCCCCCAACCATTAGATCTAGGTTTTAAATCTGAATGGACCATGTCATTGGGTTAATCCGAATTAACAAAGACAACTAATAAAAACAAAACATGTCGGCCCTAAAAGCCACGAATTTATCTCCTCTGTTCATTGTGTTTCGTGCCCGACAAATAGACGTGCCACGCATGTTTGGGTCGACCTAGTACCTAGCTAGGTCGACACATGGGTCGACCTACTTATGACCTGGCCATGAGCTAGGTTGTCCCAGGCAACACGTAATATTTTTTTGTTCAAAATTTCTGATTTTGAATTTCGATTCGTCATCTCCTTTGTTTTAAGTCTGTTTTATGCAAACCAAATATGCATCGGAACCAGAAAATCAGAACGGAGACAATGGTGCAGTCCCTATTGCCAAATTCACATTTTTTAACTTATTCTTTCATTAATTAATTTTTTTATTAATTATCGTTCGTTAAAATTTGGGTTATTATATTCTTTCCTTCTTAAAGGATTTTATCCCCAAAATCTCCATGGGTAGGAGGGTAGAATAAATGTTTCCAAACCAATATCTACAATCATCTACTCATACATCATCCGTTAACAATCATAGTCCTTATATTTTCAAATGTTTATCATGTACTTATGCATTAGTGTAGTTTATATGTCTCTAACTAATGCAAAAGATTAGGCGGTCTACTAATTCAGTTGACCTCCTCTTCGTGCAATTATGCCAGTGCCATGCATCAAATGTAAGCAAAAAGTCCTAATGATAACAAATAGGTCTATATGTGTGCTTCAGCCATCATTCATATGCAATAACCATATTACAGCACCCATTTATACCACCCATAAAATAATATAAAATGTGCACACATCCACTAACATATGTAAGTGTCCTATTAGTCGATCATTAGTGCCTAGTGCGTATATATGCATCCATTGTATCCACTTGCAAACACTTGCATCCATTTGCAAACATCAAACATAACATGTTCCAATAACAAGTTTCAATCATACTATAACACCCCATACTTTTCTGAGCCTGGATTTTGACAAAAATCGAAACTCAAACTTATCCAAGCATGGAGAGTATAAACTTGGTACCTGCATATAATGAGCATGATCATAATCAGAGTAAAATGAAAACAAACTCATATGGGAACAAGATAGGATAACCAATACTGACTAAGTGACTACCTTAAAGCAAATCGCCATACCGATACCGAGCATGAGAGAGTGGGAACCAAAGATGAAACTTGAACACTTGCAAAGACATGTTTTCCCTTATGCAAACCTAAGAGTTGTTATGAGGAGGGGGGGTCAGAAATACAAGTCCTAGTGAGAAGAAAATATATAACATTGTCTATAATACACAAATGTACCCCGTTTGATCGTAACCAAAGCATATGTCTAACAAGGCTTGTAATTCTTACCTAACCTTATAATGATTTACGCACGACGACCAAGTACCATACCCAAGGTAGTATTTCCCAACATAACGATATTGCAATGATGAGATAGAACGTTTACACATAAGCATGAAGCCTTTAAACCAACATTCAACTAATTACCAAAGTCTAAGAGGTGGACTCCCAACTACTCACTATTCCATAAGGAGGTTAATAATTTCTATATAGCCACTTAAGACCACATTATTAATATAAGATAAGGGTGGATTCTTTCGATCACTTAAGACCCAAGGCGGACCTATCGATCACTTAATACCTTACCCCGTGGTTTATCCTACACTAATATAAATTAGAGAACACTAGCTGCTAAGTCCTAATAATTTAAGGCTTTCGTCATTCATGCAAATAACCAAACTTTTCATACGGCAAGAGATAGTGACAAACCACTTAATATCAGGTTTATCTAGGAGCTCGGCACTATTTAAGACTCTCATGGCGGAACCCATGTTACTATCTAGCTGACCTTATTTGATAATCCCCTAACCACTTAATACTACCCGTAAGATAGACTTATCTATGGTACCTCCTTAACTGTCATTTAATACCAAATCTCAAGGCGGACTCTCACCCCAGTCATTTACTACCTAAAGGAAGCATGCCTATGCAGAGATTACTGAACTCTTACCCAATAGTCATTTAATACTTCTTATTTATGGGGCAGCGAGCTACACGATCACTTAATACCCTTTTAAGGATCAATCTAACTACTTAATACCTCTAATCCCGAAGCAGACTGTGTATATGAATTATTCCCTTGATAGTTTCTTCTATGGATGGGAGGCCGATCCTTTAACTACTTAATACATCGACACTTGAAGTAAACCTTATTTTAGGAAATAATTCTCGCTATGCAATTAACTATTGTCATGGGTTCCTATGGTTAATGACATCCCACATTAGTTGTACATATATCCGACCATTGGAAAGTGCAAGCATCTGTCGAATAAGGCAACTAACCATGCATTATTAACCTACTAAGTCCAATGCTTGTTTCTAATTATACAAATTCTAGATTGACTAGAATAAAATAAGAAAAACCTATAACTTCCTATCCTAGGATGATTAATTATTCATTTTCTTATTGGACTTAGCATTTACTATGCCAATCAATTCCCATTAATCCCCATTAATTCTATTATTATTTCTATTTTAAGATTCCCTGCCATTTATGACCCTAACAATCATATTTTCCTAAGACACTAATTATCCTATTAAATTCCATTTATATCAATCCCATTTAAGCTCTAATCTAATATTTGTAACTCTTAGACATTTATATTTTAATTTAGTTCCATTTTGGTTCTTATTTGAAATATACACACACATAAGTTTATTACCTATTTGTTTTCCTAGTTGGAGTTACAATCCCTATTCCTAATAATAATTTAAATTGAAACCAATTAGGTATTAATTTCCTAATCAGTTCATCTCCACAAATAGACATCGTTACAATATTTATTACCTTACTTATGACCTTTTATTTATAACAAACAAATTACATATTTATTGTTGTATTGGTCATAATATTTGATTCCATTCAATATAGGTTATATTTCCATATACATCCCCATAAAACGGAGACTATTCAAATACATAACAACAAACAAGCATTTAATATAATAGTGTTACTTACGTAGATTTGGACGGATAAGATTAATATATATATATATATATATATATATATATATTAAGCATTGAACTATCGTAGTTACAAATTTTATTTTATTAGCATTTATTATTTATGTTTTGGTCTAAAGTAACGACCAAAACATCCCATTTTGTGTTCAGTCTTGTTCTAAGATTCAAAATCTTATAAAATGAAATTTACTGTAATTATTATAAATTTTCCCCAAACAATTTAAAAGATGAAAATTGACACATTTCAAATCCCATGGAAATAGGTTAATATTTTATTCAGAATAGATGTTGCAAACTAGGTACAAAAATACGTGAAATTGCACATCTCTTCTTATTTAATTTATTCATGTTCCTTGTAGATTTCAAACGATGTCTTTTAATGCAAAAAGAGCAAAAAGGACAACATTACAATAACTAAGTAAAAACCCCAAACAATATCAAACACAACAAGATTATTATTATTATTTTAATCAAAACTGCACAATTACAAATCAACGTCCAAATCCTATGAATTTGGAATAAAACTACAAATCTAATAATGGTTTTGGGACTGATTTCCAAATCCGGAGTGTTTACAGTAACTACAAACTATCTAAGAATAGTTGTAGGTAAGATGATGATATATTATTAAAAAGGCCTACAATTCATACTTAACTTATATTCATAATATTTCAAATTTGACAAAACAAACAAATTTGATAACTTTTAGGCATATAATTTAGATTCAACAGAAATGAATTGTATAAGTTATTATAAATAACATATATATTTTCCCATTCACCTGAAAGCTATCCAAATTTGAATTTGACATAGCTTTTAGGCTTACAATTCCCAAATCCTACAGATATACAATTTATTTCCAAAGGGGATTTTCAAAAACAGATTTAGATCTGTAGATCTGAAAGAAGATTAGGAAAAGAAGAAGAAAACTCAATAATATAAATTACCTATTCGTAGAACCAACTGTTTTGCACAGATATGGATTCAGTATCTCCAATTCTTGTTAATTTGAATTGAATAGATTTATAATTAGATTTTTAGAAGAGATTGGAGAATTGAAAATTGCAGAGCTTCGCTGCTGCCTCCAGAAATATGAGCAAAAGAGTGAGGGTTACTAGTGTTAGATTTAAATGTATAACACTACACCTAATCAGCCAACTTGCAACACTTATTCTTTTCAAAATTATAACACTTATAATTATTATAAAATGCCAATGTTTATTTTTGTTACTAGTGTTTTATAACGGTTGAGAACATTAGGACGTTAACCGACCATGTAAATACTGCGAACTAAGGTGGATAGATTTGTAATTTTTATTTCTAAACCTTTTTAACACATGCTACACATAGGTTTCCCCCTATATCTATTGATTTCAGTCTTCCGATTAAAACACTAATTGCTATTTGCGAACCAAGGGGACAGGTTCATAATATTCGATTTATTTTCGATCTCAAGTGGCTTTTTTAATTCGAAGAAGCTTCTTGCTAGTGATGCCTCTTCGATTTGTTTTCTAGAGATTTTTCGACGTACTGGAGTAGCTATTCTTCATGCAATTCATGTACCTTTTGTTTTATCAATGATGCTTTTTCCATTGTTTTTAGGGTTTAGCCTTCGAGGCTATGCCAATTCATTTCTCAATTTCGGTTCATAGTATTCTAGTTTGTTTTTGATACTTCGATCCACGCGAGACACATGTTTGTGATTTTCCCTGTATCTGATGCGTTAGTTAATTTCTGCCATCATCATATGTTGAGTTCAATTCATACTATTTATTTTCACGTACCTAGAAAAAAATAGGGAAATGGCATTGACATCTTAACTTCTTAGTTGCTATTACTTACTAGTTTACCTTGATATGTATTTTGATACGTAGGTAGTTTGGAGCAGAATTCAAGTGGGAATATTCGAAGTGTTGAAGGTGTTCATTGATCAAAGTAGAACAACGAGTGTGGTGACAACTCAAAGGTGTTCTGAGTTGGGTGATAATGGCTGGATGGTCGCCGTCGATGATGACTAGAGATACCGAAGGCCGAGGAATTATCATTGTCAGTGGTTCTAGCTAGATCAAAGATGAGGTACGTTTAAAGACCGGTGGTTGGTCGAGTATCTTAGGTATCACTGAAAGGCATGGATACATATCATTGAAAGGCATATGGAGTTTTTGCTAGAACCGGGGTTACAATTAGCCCTTGACGAATGGAAGTATGATATGGCTAGTCATATGATTAACGATGGTTTCAAAGCAGGATTGGCGGTGATAGCCAGAGTCTGTCATGAATGATTGGATGCTTGTTTTGTACCATCTCGCGTAGGTTGTCCAACATCGAAGGAGATCTTCCTTGGGTGCTTGTCTGATATTGGTTTAGGCCTTTGGGGCTTGTACTTAAGGGATGTTGAATTTGATTAGGGTGATTTACGTGAGATATATAATCTGGATGTTATCAATGATTTTGTTCGATTGTTTCTAATTGTCGTGACTGAATGGTTGTTTTGATTTCCATCAATGTATGGTTGAAATGTTTGATGTAAAGGCTACCATAGTCGGATGTGGGGAAGTTGGGATTCGAGTTCTTCTCTGTTGTTGTAGGTAGATTAGTTCGTTTATTTACCCATTCTCATATACTTTATTGATGACGTTAGACAGCTATTTTATCACTCACTAAGACTGTTGTCTGACTCAAGATTTTATGTTCCCCTCTTATTACCTTAGGCTGTTCATTCAATTTTGGACGGGCAGACTAGGTGGTAGGTGACAGGTGATAGTTTAGTGAGGACGATGTATCGGTTCAGAGGCGTGCAGGAGGCTGGCGTACTATCTTTCTTACTATATAGTATTTGGATTTCCGATGTTTGTTATTCTTCTCTGAGTGCTGCAGTGAGGCAAATTTGTACAGACATATGTTGCAGTCCTGGTGTATGGATATACTTTCTAGTTATTTTGAAAGTTTGAAATTTCTGCTCAAGTATACTTCACTAATATTACCTGTTGTATATGTTCTATTATGTTTTATCCTTGCGCTGTGAGATTTACGATAGGTTCCGCTTGTGCTATCATACCTTGATGATTGTCCAAAGCTATCTGGTACACCTTTCAGCGCACTATTCCTCTTGTTTAGTGTAGGGATTATGGGCGGTCATCAAAACTATCTAAATTAAATTCGGCAGCCTTCCGGCGTCACCGTAGGTTGTCAGTTTTCGAACGGACAGAGCTTCGACGCGTATGAGTTTTATAGTTGAAACTAAATAATATGGGTATATATTGAGTATCAGAGACTAAAGGTCGAATCTTTGGCAAGTGAGAGCTCATCCAAGGGGGTGGGAACCACGTTGGGTGTTGGTAGGGGCAGCGGGGTCCACCTTTTGGGTTGTAATGGCCTATAGTGGCTGCTTTGAGGAGGAAGGGGTTGAAAGAGGTGGTTTAAAGGGGTTTAATGATGTTTTGGGGTAGTGGGTCCACGGGGTGGAGGAGTAGGGTAGTTTTGCTAACGTGGAAGCAAGGAGGAGGCGGAAGGGGCTGAAGGAATAGGTGGGGCCCACAGGTTGAAGGGAGAAGGTGAAAGAAAGGAAAGAAAATGGAAGAAGAAAGCAAGCGAAGGAGAAATGGATGAGAATTGTCCTCTATTTATACACCAAATCTAAGGGACTAAGTGCAAGAAGCCATGCTA
Source organism: Allium sativum (assembly GCA_030737875.1). NCBI lineage: Eukaryota > Viridiplantae > Streptophyta > Magnoliopsida > Asparagales > Amaryllidaceae > Allium > Allium sativum. Next base: position 442,129,729 of record CM060919.1, read on the forward strand.
GGGGTCAACACTAGGAGGAAGGACTTATGGCTAATTAATGGGATTTTTGCAATTTTTCCACTAAAGGTCCTAAGTGAAAAATACCTGCCTAATCTTTTGTGCCATACTCAACATCACCTTGTGCTTTGTGCCAAGGTATCATTACTATGTCTTGTGCTTTGTGCCACCATACGAGAGAGTGTAAGAGAGAGATGATGAGGTGTCGAGAAGGGAGTAAATTTAGGAAAGGTGATTTGACTTAATATGGGCTTCGTTTAACTAAATGACTTTTATACGTTTTTAGCTCATACGATCAAACATAACTCCGATCGATATGAAATTTGAAATCCTACTATATTTCATTGATAACCTTCAATGAACCCGATCTCGCCGAATTCAGAGACCATTTGAAAAATGGCCTTTTTCTATGCTTTTATTAAATTTCAATTCATTTTTAGACACGTGTTTATATTGCGTACGCTTACACACTAACTCCGTTTGATATAAAGTTTAAAATCTTACAATAATTTGATGTTACAGATCCAATAAAACTGGTTCGTCGAAATCCTAAATCGTTTGCAAAATGTCTATTTTTAGGTTATTAAAATAATATTAAAATGTTGAATTTTAAATTGACTACATTGTCAAGTCATTACAACCTCCCTTACTTAAAAAAATTTAATCCTCAAAATTGAACAAGACGGGAATAGTGAAAAGTAAATAGATAGAGGAGATAAATTAACCAAGGAGTTAGACATACACATGACATTTGGGATAAATCTTTTGCATATGTTCCTTAGTTTCCCAAGTACAATCCTTTGGATCACTACTCCACTGTACTTTGAAAAGCTTTACTCTTTTGTTTCTCAATCTCTTTTCATCGTGATCAATAATTTTGAGGGGATCTCTTTCGACCGTTAAGTCGGGAAATCTCTAAGTCTTGCTGAGTAGCCTCTTTAATAATTTGCGCTGGATCGTGCATATACTTTCATAATCTAGGTACGTGAAAAAAAATCATGTATTCCAGATAACCATTTGGGTAGCTAAACTTTATAAGCCAGAGGTTCAATCCTCTCCAGATTAGGAAAAGGTCCAACATATCGTGTGCTAGCTTCCCCGTCTTCCCACATCTGATAACTTCACGCAATGGAGAAACTTTCAAGAGTACCGAATCTCCGATTTCAAAGTCCAAGGCTCTTCTTCAATCATCATACTTCTTCTGTCGATCCTGTGTCATTTTTAACTTCTTTCTAATCAAGTCCACTTTCTCTGTGGCCTCTCTGATCATAACTGGTCCAAGAACAAGTCTATCTCTAGATTCTATCCAATAAATGTGAGATTTGCAAGGATGACCATATGATGCCTCAAAGGTGCCATTTTAATACTATCCCGATAACTGTTGTTATAAGAAAACTCAATCAAGGGTATGTGACTTTCCCATGATCCTCCAAAGTCAAGAATGCAAGCCCGTAATAGATCTTCCAACATACGATTAACTCTTTCTATTTGTCCATCTGACTACAGAAGATATGCTATGTTGAGATTTAGTCTAGTTCCCAAGGCAGTTTGGAAAGCTTCCCAAAAATAACTAATGAAGACCGGATCTCGATCACTCACTATGTTTCTCGGTACTCCGTGCAATCTCACAACCTTTTATATATATATATATATATATATATATATATCTATTATACTTGCAGCTGTTTGAGACGATTTTACTGGAATGAAATGGGCGCCCTTGGTTAGACGATCCACAATATAACCCATATACCTTTATTCCTTAAGTGATAACGGGGAAATACATCGAAACTTGGTCCTACTTCCATATTGGTATTCTAAGGGCTGAAGTAATCATGCGGTCTTCAGCTGATATCTTGTAATTGGTTGGCAAGTAGCACACCAGTTAACATATATTGATATGTCCCTCTTCATTGTCTTCCACCAGAAAGTACGTTTAATATCTCGATACTTCTTGTTGGATGGATACTGAATTTGGGCTTGTCGCCCTCATCCAATACGTCTTTTAGGAGTTCTTTAATATTTGGGACACAAATTTTCTATTTTAATCTTAGAATGCATTTATCATCAATCTCAAAATTTGAACTTTCACGTTGTCGAATACCCCTAGCAATTCTTTGTAGAACCTTATCTTCGCTTTGCTTGCTAGCAATTTTCTCTACAAGAAATGGAGTAACGACCAGGTACGCAATGACAACATGCTTTGCGTGCTTTCGACTTAAGGCATCAGTGACTACATTGGCTTTTCCCAAAGTTACTGAATATCCAGATCATAAAAAGCTAGAAATTCCAACCAATATTGTTGTATTAAACTCAAATCATTTTGAGTAAATAGATAATTCGGGGACTTGTGATTTGTGAATAATTCAAACTTCTCTCCAAACAGATAATGTCTTCATATCTTCAAAGAAAATATCACTGTTAATAGCTCCAAGTCATGGGTCAGATTATTCTTTTCGTGTGGCTTCAGTTGTCTACCTGCATGAGCAATAAATCTTCCTTTTACATCAATACATCACCGACTCCTTCTTTACAAGCATCTGTATAAACAAATAATCCTTGGTTCCTATCAATAATGGCTAAGACCAGGGCAATGATCAACCTTTTCTTTAATTCTGCAAAACCGCCTTCATACTTGGGAGACCAAACAAACTTCGCCTTCTTCATTGTCACCTTCGTCAAAGGTGAGGCTATCTTAGAAAAATTCTGGACAAACTTTTTGTAGTATCCAACCATTCCTAGGAAACTTTGGATGTCTCTGGGAGTTGAAGGTCGCTTCCAATCCATAATAGCATATATCTTTCCTGGGTCTACTGAGATTCCTTCTCCAGGTATAATATGCCCAAGAAACTTGACTTCCTTTTCCGAGAAATAGCATTTGGAAAGTTTTTCTTTAAGCACATTCCTTCTTAATATCTCCAAAATAATCCTTAAATGTTCTGCATGATCCTCTTCGGTCTTTGAATAAATGAGAATATCATCAATGAAAACTAATACAAATTTATTCAACATTTCCCGAAATACTTTGGTCATTAGATCCACGAAGTAAGCGGGGGCGTTAGTCAATCCGAATGGCATTACTAACCATTCATAAAAAGTATCAGGCCCTCTAAAGGCGGTCAAATGGATATGTTCTTCAGCTATTCTAAGTTGATGAAAACCGTGGCTAAATCCATTTTAGAGAAAAATCTGGCCTCATTCAATTGGTCGAATAGGTCATCCATGCTACGCAAAGGGTATTTGTTCTTAAGGGTTTGCTTATTTAAGTCTCTATAATCGACACACAACCTTAAGGAACCATTAGACTTGTCTGCAAACACCACGGTTGATCCCCAGCTTGAACGACTTGGTCGAATAAATCCTTTCTCTAAAAGTTCTTGAATTTTCTTATCTAGCTCTCTCTTTTCCTTTGGTGCCATCATCTGATTAGGGTGAACAACCGGTTGAGTGTTAGGCACAAAGTCAATCCTACACTCAATTTCTCTATGAGGAGGGAGACTTTTGACTTCTTCAAATACATTAGGAAATTTTCGGATGACGCGCATAGTTCCAATGTCCGTAATAGGGTATCCCAACGTACACATTAATCTATCTCATTTTGGGCTAGGGTCTTTACAATAAAATTCGATAATCCTTCCAAACTTCGTTTTTACTGATATAGGTCTATTCACACGATCCAACTTTTCTTCATACTCATTTAACCAATTCATTCCCAATATAATATAAAATTCTTCAAAATCTGAATATATAAGTCGAATGGGAACTGATGGTGTGAATAGGAGATAGGGACTTCTTTACAATATAGACACAGAGTAATAGGGCCTCATACTGGATTTTTCACACAAAGGTGGTCCTTATCAACATTTTGTCTTTAGGTTAAACTTTTCAACTACATGTTTCGAAATAAACTAACTGTAGCACTAGTATCAAACAAAACTCAAAGTAATATATCGCAAACATAAATGTTACCTTCCAATACTCCTTTCCTTTGATATCCTTGAAGTTGAAGGATTGTCCTTGATAGCGTAAACCTTTTCTACTTTTGCTTTCTTCATAATGGGACAATTCTTGGCCAGATGTCCAGACTTGTGGCAGTTATAGCATTCTCTAGTCTCCTTTTCTCTCTTTGGTTTGTTGCAACTGCTTGATTAATGCCCCTTCTCGTGGAATCTTTAACAGGTAATATCTTGGAGAGAATCCTCGTTACTTACCTTCTTCTCTTTGTTTTGTCCTTGCTTCTTCCCGTTGAAATTTCTTTTCTTCCAGTTGTTGTTGTTATTGCCTCCTTTTCCTTCAAACGTTTTATCAATTATATCATATCTATAACCCATATCTACTAAGTCCACAAACAACTGCTTCACATGTGTTGTCATTCTGTCGTGGTACTTCTGCTTCAATCCCTTGATAAACCTCTCGTTCTTCTTAAGCAGGGTATTGATAAGCTCCAATCTAAAAGGAAATAGTTCATTAAATTTATTCAGGCATTCTTTGAAAGACATGTTTTCTTGTGTGAGATCCATGAATTCTCCATAAATCCTCGTGATTCCCAACGAAGGCATGTACCATTTTTAAAGATTTTTTTGAACTGTTCCCGAGTAATATCATCCTTTGCTCTTCGTTGAATTATGATTTCCCAACATACTACAGTTCCATCCTAAAACTGCCAAGTAGCCAATGCCCTTTTATCCTCTTCTTCCAAGTGTAAACCTTAAAAATCTTCTCGCATGCACTCATCCAATCTTAAACTGCTATGATATCATCGGCTCCTTTCGACGGCTTTCCTCCCAAATTTGTATAATGCTTATTTTGAATAGGGAGACTGAATTAGGTTTGAGCTGAAATTGCATGCTCTTCAGCTGTTGTTGTGCGACCATTGGTGGTGGTAATGCCTCCTCTCCTACGTCTTCTGTTAACACTCATTTTCCACTATTTGCGAATAGTAAGAAAAAAATGTTCGTTAGGGTATATAGACGACTTATTTTTGGGATTATGGAACAGTTGAGAGTCTTTATATTTCATTGGATTTTACTCATCTTAGGGTATTACTAAGCCTCTTCTAATAAGCTTTCTAACGAGTTATACCCCAAAGCTTTGTATAAACCAAAGCTCTGATGTTAACCGTAATGACCCTGGATTTCGACCTCTAGAAATCAACATCTGACACAACTCAAGCATCAAATGTCCCAGATCCAAATGCCTAATCCCTGGTTGTCTGAGGTTATAACACATCAAAAATAATCACAAATCAAATAAAACATCTCATTAACATAATTAGAAATACATCAGTGTTACATCATCAATTACATCAGAGTAATGTACATATCTAGTTACATGAACTACTAGATAAAAGTAAAAGCGGAAATAAACAGAAAGAGAGTGAATCCAAAACATGCTCCATTTTACCTCTAAGATCCAAACGATAGTCCACCAAGCTAAGTTCTCCACAAAAGATAGTGCTCCAAATTACTGCTACGACCCGACTCTTAGGCTGCCCGTGCAAAATACAGGCACTCGGAGTTTGAGGGGAAAATGATAAACTCTGAATCGCTCATGAGACTGGTATGAGAAATATAACAGTTATTCACTTTTATTTTAAAGTTTAGGTAAATCACAATACCACATCGTATAACACGGAACAGATTTCACTTTATGAATACTAGTCATAAAATTCAGAATGTTTTTGGAAAATAAATCTAGCATAAGGTCTATCGTCACACACACATACACACACTATGAAAATGCAAATTAGGAGAGATTTACCCTTATGATAGCCAAACATGTTTGATATGTAAAATTCTCTTTTATTATTATTAGTGCATAGTGTGGAAATTCTTTCGTAATTAAATGTATCAATCTTAGATGGCATGAATATCCCATACCAATATGTTGCCATATAGGTTTACAACTAAAGCTGTACAAACTCGTAGTAGGGAATGTATGACCGGGATAAGGAACTTCCTTATCGATTCTTAACACCTCTAGAGGGATGTTCGAGAACAACAAAATGCCCTCTGCCATCACCAGGTGGGATCTCCATACCTGGATCAACCCTGAGTATATCATCTCTAGGTCGTTACCTACCTATAAACCAGGGTCCTGCAACATCAACGACCACATAAACAGTAGAAGTCTCCACTAAGGTAATACGTGGGCTCCACACCATGATACGCCTTTCTATTTAGAAAGAGACAATAACACAAACCTCGCTGTATCTTTCCTGTTTCTTTCATTTACAAGGGTGTGAGGCTAGTTAAAGTCTCGTTACACAAAGCTATGGTACATTAAGCCATGTTTTGATCATCACTAGCACATCACTTAGCATGCCACATTGTCATCTCATAACATATAACCGATAATCTCTAACTATATCACCTTTGAGTTCGTTTGTCCCAAAGAATGGTGTTAAGCTAAGAGAATAAATTCTCCGCCACCAACAGAAATACGTTTAGCAAAAGAATCAATAATATACTACAAGATACCATGTTAGACACACATCCATACAAGTCCATTCTGGGTCTGAACGAAACCGAAGGCATCTTATTCCATGTCCAATAAAGGAGAGAGGTCCTTGTAATTCGGAAATTCCCAAATACGTTCCGACGTGCTGCCACTATCACATTTCATTACCGGAGCAGCCCAGTGAAGAGAATATCAGTAGGCTAATCCTTTTGATGTGAAGATTTCCGGTATTCAACACCATCTTTAAGCACTTTTCATCACGTCTCATTCTTATTTGGAATGGTCTTCGTACCTAAGTCAGATAACGGTTTTTCCAAATGAGAATCGTTCATTTAAAACTTATGGATGCATAAGTCTTCATTCAAATCTCTATTTCAAACTTCATTGAAATATTCTAATGTTTATCTTAAATCATTTCTCAATGTTTGGAAATATAAAAATGAATTTTAAATTCCTTTTTGGGTAATAGCATTTAAAAGCGTTACCAAAGGTTACTTAAAATAGCCAATTTTGGAAATTTCATTAAACCAACTTTAAATCTTCACAAATCTGATTCAAATAAATTTGAAACAATTTATTATGATTTATAAGAAATTTTCCCTGTTTTTAATAATTTTAAAAAGCTATTTTTATCGATTTCTACATTTGTCACTAAACTACACCTATAGCGACCTTTTCAAAGTTTGTTTTACACATAACTTGAAATTTATATATTATATTTTGAAAATTTCTCATTTATTTGAAAGCTATTATCATTAAAAAGCAAACATTTTTCATTTCGAAGAAATGCGATTAAATTTCCTCAAGTTATAAGCGTTTAAAACTCATAGTCGAAATTCGCGAATTTCTGCAACACAACTACTCCTATTCATACTATATTATAATTTTATATTAAAATAAATCTGATTCACTTTACAATAATTTATAAATCATTTTAAAACTTGTATATATTTATTTGAAAACAATATTTCAATTTTTACCTTTAAAATCAATATTCATATTAAATGGATATTATAATATTATTTTTATTATTAAAATAATATTATTTTTCGAAACTTATCTGTTTGAGCCCAAACTTTCCCGAAGCCCATTAAAAAAACATAGTTTGAATAAAAATATTGAGTTAAAACACTTTCTATATCCTCAAATCGAACTTCACTTTTTAAAGTTATTATTCATTTCAAAACTCAAATTTGAACATGCTTGTTATATTAATAAATTTCCATTCTTTTAAAATTATTCATATTCAATTTAACTTCATTTCAAAATCATTTTGAAATTAAAATTCCAACTTTTATTTTTTATTTATTATTTAAATGAAAAAATTTATTTAAATTATTCAATACCCAATAATCCAACTTTTCGGGTATAATCAATCACAGTAAGCTATACCGCATCATTCACAAACATTATATAATCCAATAGCAATCAAACATGGTGTCGTTAACTTAACAAGTTAATATTCAATAACCCATTACCATTTAACATAGTATTAAATCAACCTAGTATGGTTCATATCCACAATCAATCACTCAGTATCCACAAAATTATCACTATAGGGTGTTATTAACTTAAGTACCATATAATTATCACTTAAAAGTCACATCTTTACTTCACTAATCATTACTAAATCCAAACATGATTCAATATTAATAACCATTAACAACTTAACCACTTAAGTGTATAGTTTCTCACCGAGGGATCCACTCCTTCGTAACTTCGAACGTAGGACTCATATACCATCTATATTAAATCCGGAGTCACCGTAGGTTATTAGTTTTTGAATGGACAGACTTCGATGCATATGGGTTTTATAATATGAAACTTAATATATATTTGTATATATTGAGTTTCTGGCACTAAAGGTCAGATCTTTGGCATGGGGGAGCTCGACCAAGGGAGTGAGGACCACGTTGCATGCTGGTGGGGCTGTGGTATCTGCTTTTTGGGTTGTAGTTGGATGTTTTGAGAAGGAAGGGGCTGAAAGAGGTAGTTTTAAGGGGTTTAGAAACTTTAAATGGTGTTTAGAGATGTTTAGGGGTAATGGGGTCCACGAGGTGAAGGGCAAGAGTGGTTTTGTTGACTGGCAGAAAGGGGGGAGGAGGAAGGGGATGGAGGCATAGGTAGGACACACAGGTTGGAGAGGAGAGGTGAAAGGAAGGAGAGAAAGAAAATGAAATAAGAAGAAAGAAGAAAGAAAGCAAAGGAGAAATGGAAGAGAATGGTCCGCTATTTATGCACCAAAGCTAGGGGCCTAAGTGCAAGAAGTCATGCTAGGTGTCAACTCTAGGGAGGAGGGAGTTGTGGCTAAGTAGTTGCTTTTTGCAATTTTTCCACTAAAGGTCCTAAGTGAAAGATACATGCCTAATCTTTTGTGTCAAGGAGGGAGTGAATTAAGGAAAGGTGATTTGACTTAATATCTGCTTCGTTTAATTAAACGACCTTTATACGTTTTCAACTCATATAATCAAACCATAAGTCCAATTGATACGAAATTTAAAATCCTACTATATTTCATCGATATGCATCCAATGAAACTGGTGTCGTCAAATTCGGAGTCCGTTTGAAAAATGACCTTTTTCTATGCTTTTATTAAATATCAGTTGAATTTTCGACACGCGTTTATATTGCGTACGCTCACATACTAACTCTGATTGATATGAAATTTGAAATCTTATAATAATTTAACGTTCCAGATCCGATAAAAGTTGTTTCTTCGAAATCTGAGATTGTTTGCTAAATATATATTTTTAGGTTATTAAAATAATATTAAATTATGGAATTTTAAATTGACTAAATTTTTAGGTCGTTACACTATGGATATGATATCAGTATAATTTGACTATTGCATGGGAATGTAGAAATACTTTATGTTACTAATATTTTTACTATTACATGGATTTACATTTTTTTTATGATTTATCACTTCCCTATATAAAATGGTTTGGCAGTGTTGTCTACTTAGAAGTTTTTTTATTTTACTTATGTTATTACTATATGCTTAATATTGAATAGTTCACCTTAGTTTCCCTATATTACGTGTATTTTTTAGTTTATTATCTCTAATTTTTTATTCATTTTAAATTATTACAATTGAATACTATATGTTCAATACCAATTGTTGAATATTATAAGTAGTTTAAATGCTTAAATTTTTGGTTATTTGTAATTTAGTTGAGTATGTTTTCCATAATACAATTGGTGAAATTAGTTGGAAAACTCATTACACATTCAAACTTTGTTAACATGGTGTGTATATAGGTTAGGTGTAATGCTTATGCACTTTCATGGCGCTCAAGTACAAAATCATAATATAGTTTTATGTATAAAAAATTAAAAGAGTTCTTAAGTTGAAGCAAGCTTTCTTGCTAGACCAAAAACTAAATTTATCACATAATAATTATGATAAAGCATATATGGAAATGCATGGAAAGATCATATTTATTATTGTTACTCAAGCTTGGTGTTTAAATGGTTCTCTGTAAAACCCATAGATGTCAGGCAATATACAAGTTGGGCAATAATAAGTTATTTGTAAATTGAAGTTGAGTGTGTAATACTTTAAACTTTATAAATCAAAGAAGTATCTATTTTATAAATTAAAGTTGATGTGTAATTTTAGCCTTAGATAAAACTAAATTGAGGAAAGTTAATTCATTTTTGAGTATATATGTAAATAAAAATAATAGTTTTTGTTTTTGGTTATATGCTGATTTTAAATATGCGCAAAGCCTTTAAGAATAACTAGTGTAGGTGAGTCAAAAGGCTTGTATAAGATTCATAGGCATGCTTATCTTAGATGAATTTAAGTTTCTCTGCTTTGCTCATTGATTGGAATTCAAACATGCTTTTGCAGTCGATAATTTTGCATATAACGGATTTTGATTTCTTAATACATGCAATCGTATTTTGATTTCTTAATACATGTATATCTAGAAGATATTTATCGAATCCAATTGATAAAGTTCTATATAATTATGTATTTTAAAATATTTTTGATAAGACCCCTGAATCTAGGTCTGAATCTGTATGAACTTGAGTAGCTGATTTTCTAAAAAGTGTTTGTACAATAATTCTTACCAAAATTTGCTAGAGAAATGAAATGGACCACCTGAAACTTGGCTTATAGATCCGACGCTAACTTCCTTTGTTCGCAAGTTTTGACATATGTGGTTCAGGTGTCATAGCACCATTACTACTTGTATTCAATAACAAAAGTTAAGTGAAACACACCTTTGGGTGAAACTTAGCCTCCGCCGTTGTAGAAGCTTTTTCAGGCTGCACAAAGCTTGTGCTCATCAACATTGAATTGGTAACCTAACAAGTAAGAAATACAAGAAAAAACCAGATATGATCTATGTAACATAGGAATTCTTTCTTAATCATCAATGTCACTTTTCAAGAAAGATAATAAAATCAAAGTTTTTCAAAACATATTATAGATATAATTTTGTTTTTATCACTTTGGCATTGGTTCAGCAACTTTTTCCTCACTCATCCATTGGAAAATACTATTGTAAATGCCCGTAAATCCTTACCAATTTGAGCTGACTAATATCCTGCACATTCAACCCAATGTGCACGAAAATATAGATCTTTAATAGAAAGAAATAGGAGGACGAGAAAGATAAGATAGAACTAACAGAATAGAAGAGTAAGAAGAACATCAGAATCTCACAGCGGAAATTAACAAAATAATATCACATTATATATTACATATCAGAATCTATTACATCATAGTACATCATCATCATACATGATTACTAGTTTAATACAGATATTCAACCGGATACTTAGAGATAAATGTAGCTACTAGACTGGTTCTTGGACTCGTACTCCATAATACTTCAAAGGGCTCCATTAGATACCTGGATCACTTGTCTACCCATAACAATTATTATGAGTACCCAAGATTTTGGAAAACACAGAAAAATAAACTCTAGGTCAGTCAGGGGACTTGTGTGAGTAAACAATTTAAAACACAACTTGATTAGCACAGTATATCTCATAAGACCACGCCGTAAAAACGGAATAGGTTTTTCCCTCATGATATACAGAACAATGGGTTTAACTTTTCAAATACGTTTTGAAAAGAAAAGATAATAGTAAGATCAGCACACACATAAACATGGACGGTTTTTATCTTACTATAACCTAAAAATATCTTTGATATCAAAATCATCTGATATTATAATAGTTCGTATCAAATAAACAACCATCTAGCGGAACACTTGCATCTCATGCTCCATATATAATAAAAATCGAAAACCACGGGCTCTTATTGGAGATTGGATTCCAACCGACAAGGTATGGGACCACCTGCCGATAGTGTACTCTAGAGGAGAATACACTGGGTTCAACAAGAACATCTTGTAACCCGGCCACATATGACCGACCACTCATTTCGCTTGAGTGTATTGAATGTACATCACCAACGGTTGGGATCAACAACTTTTTCCCGAACGGGACAACATCAAATAGAATAAAGAATGAAATGAATTTCTCTAGATAGGTGATAATGCACCTTGATTGGGAGCTACCCACTTGGCCATGTTGCCTGCCCGATTTTTGTCATTTCCCGGTTGTTAAGGCCTGAGGCTATGATTACTTACATTTCATTGATAGCACAATTGTTGAATATATGGTTGTGTTTGATGATAACAAATAGATTTTTATTGATGTGTTTGATAGTGAAATAATAAGTATTATTGCTTAATAATGCTGTACACAGAATACAGGAAACTTATGCAAGCATTTTTTTATTCAATAATATTTACTTTATTTCACAAAGCTTTTATATACAAATTTCTCTTGAGACACTCATTCTTTTACATGACTTTTCAACTTCTTTACAAATGAACTCAGTACAAATGTCTTTACAAATCCCTTTACATTTCACACACATCTCTCTGCTAAACAATTTCTGTACTGCACACTCTTACTGTCCAAATTTCTGTTCTGCCTTGGTTGCATCATTCTCAAAACCTGCCACACAAAAGAAAATACACACAAGTACACTGGAACAAAAATAAGCACTGAACAAATAAAATTTTATAGATTTTTTGTCTCAGCTTTCTGTGTGTTTTTCTCATCATATTTCAGACTTGCACAGCCACGCCACAACCATACTGGTTTGCTGATCAGAACCAGCTGATTCTGACCAGCCTCAACTCAGTACAGTTTGACTGCTGTTTTTTTTTTTTTTTGTTGTGTCAGGGTCACAAGTCAAAAATCAATAGAGAAATGGAAGTGCAAACCTTTAGATCAAAAAAAAAAAAAAACACAAACTGGAAATCATGAACAAACAGAACAAAGAATGTTTTTCAAACCCAAGACAAGATGGCAGTAATGAAACAAATGCAAAGTGGTGTACAAATACAACTCAAGTTTGCAACAGCATGTGTACATATGACAGAGCATGTCAAAGCAGCAAAGTACAAGGAGCATCAGTGGCATATATGGATGAGTTAGCAAACATGCAAATTGGTCGAGTCATGGTCATGCAAATCAACAGTTTTTTAAACAGCAAAATCAGTTCAAGATCAAGGAGAATTACTTGGCAGATCACAAATTTCAGAATCTGCAGTGAACACAACAGCAAGCAGGAATGGTCGAGCTCAACTAATGGATACATAGTGCAACTTGAGTGCATGTACAAGTGATAGGATGATCAATGGTGAAACTACAAGCATATTCAGTAAATAAGCAAGATGAACAAGGCAGAATAGGGTGCGACATGGTCAATGACAAGAGACAGATCAAGTTTCAAATGATCACAACAACATGGTGATCATGTATGCAAATACAAGTCACAAGTCGTGCAAAATGTACACAGCAAGACCAAAACAGTATGGTGATCAATTCCAGATTAAAGCCTAAATACACAAGTCGATGCAGCTCAGATTTACAATAAATGGGGAAATAATTGTGCAGAATTAATCATGCAAAAGAATTCAGTAAATCAAAGTTGGAAATTAGTTTATGGCAAGGAATCTAAATTCAAAACAATCCTCACAAATCAGTGAACTTATTTGATGTGGAAATTCAAGTTCACTTTCAAAGATTACAGTTTTTTAAGTGTTTTGAGTTTGGGAAAGTTATATTTTCATTCAATCACGTTTTCAGGAAAGTGTTAATTGAAATTTTGAATAAATCAGAGTGTTATTTTTGGCAAGGGGAAATAATCTGCTTCAGTATTGCAATATCAAATTAGGGCCGAGATTTACAGTATGGAATATTTTTTTTGGCAACAATTCAAAACAGAAACCGATCAATTCCAAAAAGGGAAAACAATTCAACTTCTCTAATTAGAGATTTCAGATTCTATCAAAAGAGAAATTTGCATACAAGAAATCTGCTATTTGAGTAAAGGCGGCAATCAAAATTTTCCAAAATCTCTCATTTATCAATGCAGTGAAAATCAGGAGCAAGGGACAAATTCAACAATCACTCATATATGGCCAGGGAATCTTTTCAATCAAGGCCGTAAACAGCAAATCAAATAGCAAGGGGCCACAAACATTCAAGCCGAGAAATCCATATCAAATTCAAGGAAAGTCAAAATCAAAGCAAATCAAAAGGGGGCAAGTCTCTAATGCGAAATCAGAGAGTAAGGGTTTCTAAAACCCTATATAAACACACCATACATCATCGACAGACATCATCGAAATATACACAGAAAAACCGAAACCCTAATTGCAAAAATCAGAATTGCTTACTAGATTGATCGAGAGAAAGAAAGAGCACGTCGCAGAAACAAGCAGCAAATCAAAGCCCAGTATTTTTCAGATTCGCAAGCCAAGAAATTTCATTTTTTCAGAAACCCTAGTCACGATGTTTTTTGGGAGCCTCCATTATCAAGTAAAAGGAGAATTGCACAAATAAAAGAGAGTGGGCCGACCCTTTGTTTGCTTGGCTAAGCCAGGATTGTTAAAGGGGGTGCTTTTAATTTGTTCTCCTATCTTTTGAATTTCCTTTGTAATTGTTTTTAGTTTTTTTTTAAAGGAGGGAATTTCTTGTTTTCTAGTTTCCTGTAAAACTAGGATACATATTACTGGATAGTAGTCTGGGAAAATCTGGTCTAGAGTTCATTGACCAGTCTAGGATTTTAAGCTTAGGGTCAGACAGGAGCAGGAGTTGCAAGTTTACATAGGATTGTAAGCGAGATCTGTTTGTATCTCCTAGTAGAAATCTTAGAAAGGCAGCAGTAGGCACAGTTTGCCGAAGCTGGGTATCTTTGCGTGTGATTCTTCTTTCTGCATTTTTTTTTATCTCAGAATTTATTTTAATTTATTGTTAAAACCCTATTCACCCCCCCTCTAGGGTTATTATCGATCCTACAGTTGGTATCAGAGCCAGTGTGTAACCCTAGAATCATGACTTCAATGAACAATGCTTTTTCTGAAGGTCAATCTATTGCTAGACCACCCATGTTCAATGGTGGTGATTATGCGTATTGGAAAGCTAGGATGAAAATCTATCTTGTTTTTGTTGATTATGATGTCTGGGATATCATTGAAACTGGATATAAACCTCCTACTGAAACTGTTAATGGAATTGTAACACCTAAACCAAAAATTAGGTGGGATGCAAATGATAAGAAACTGTACTCTATAGATTCTAAAGCTATGAATGCTCTGATTTGTGCTCTTGATAAAACAGAATATAACAGAATTTCTCATTGTAATACAGCCCAGGAAATTTGGCATACTCTGGAAGCCACACACGAAGGAACTTCTCAGGTTAAAGAATCCCGTCTTGCCATGTTCAGTAATGAATATGAAAACTTCAACATGCAGAAGGACGAGAGCATCAAGGACATGTATGGTCGCTTCTCCGTACTAGTCTACAATGCTAGAGCCCTTGGAAAGGTCTATACAGAAGTGGAGCTCGTGAGGAAGATTCTGCGTGTTCTGCCCATGAACTTTGAAGCAAAAGTCACAGCCATTCAAGAATCTAAAGATCTGAGCAAGCTGAGCATGGAAGAGCTTATCGGGAATCTAATGACATATGAAATGGAGCTAAAAGCAAGAGAAGATCGCAACAACTCAGATCTGAAAAAGAAGTCAATAGCCTTGTCCAACACTGTCACCAGCGATAGTGAAGATCCTATTGAACAGCTTGCCATGGCAGTCAGACAACTCACGAAGTGGAGCAAATTCAAACCTCGGAGAAATAAACCAAAGACCAACAATTCAGAAGACGAACCACTCTGCTACAACTGTCAAAAGCCTGGGCACATAAAACCAAATTGTCCACTTCTCCAAAGAAACAAGAAGAAAAAGAAAGCTTTTGCCATAACTTGGGATGACGAGGAAGGAGAAGAAGATTCAGACAGCAGTGAGGAAGAAAGCAATTTGTGCTTCATGGCAAAATCAGACCTAGAAGATACCGACGAGGAAACCACTGAGGTATACAGTTATGACGATCTAGTTTTAATGTGTAAACATCTTTCTGAAATTATTGACACATTAGAATCAGACGCAGAGAAACTGAAAGCGAAAAACATCAACCTTGTTCACAATAATAAGAAGTTGGAATCTGAGATTAAAAATGCTTCAAAAGTCAATAATCTAGATTGTGAAATTTGTAAGGATGTGAATCTAGAACTTTTAACACTCAAGTGCACCATTGAGAATCTTGAAAAAGTAAATTCGACTCTTAAAAAGAATGATGACACCAAAAGAAAGAATTATGTTGAACGATGCACTTCTTTGATAAATGAAAACACAATGTTAAGAACGAGAGTTCAAGATCTTGAAGTTGCTTTGAATAAATTCTCAATTGGTCAAACGTCTTTTAAAATGTTGCTTGGAAACCAACTATTTGCAAATAATAGAAAAGGACTTGGGTATGGAAAGACACAAGAAAAAGTGACTAGGATTGACAGTGCTAAAGGTAGAGGTATATTTCCCAAATGTGTAAAATGTGGAGTAATTGGTCACAATCATGAAAACTGCAAGAATGGTAGTAAAATTCAAAAGTTCAAAAAGGTTTGGGTTCCCAAACACTTGGCACACAATTATTGTAATGATTGGAACACAAATAAAGGGAAAAATCAAATCTGGGCTCCAAAAGAGTCTTATGACTATCATTTTTCTACTACTGATATGATTGGACCTAGAAGATTCTCTGGGTCATCCTCTTCTCTGTTTGTGTAGGTATGTTGGCGGGCTAAGGAGCAACAGAAATGGTATTTGGATTCAGGTTGCTCCAGACATATGACAGGAGACAAAAGACTGTTCCTTAGCCTTGAAAAACATAAAGGTGGGAATGTGACTCTAGGTGACAACAGCAAATGTAAAATTATTGGTAAAGGAAAAGTAGGTAACAGTATTTTTGCCTTGACCGATGTTTTATATGTTGATAGTCTATTTCACAATCTTATCTCTATCAGTCAACTCTGTGATAAAGGAATGAATGTTGTGTTTGATAGTAATGTTTGCAAAATCATAGAAAAATCCTCTGGAAAGGTTGTTTTTACAGGGAAAAGAAGAGGAAATGTCTACACACTCTCTTTCGATGATGTGACTGTTTCTAGGTGCTTGATAGCAACGGGAGAGGAGGCAACTCTATGGCACAGAAGGCTGGCACATGCAAGTATGGGTCTGCTTGAAAGACTGGAAACAAACGAACTTGTCAGAGGTTTGCCTAATCAGAAATTCAAAAATAACAAAGTGTGTAAAGCCTGTACTATGGGAAAACTTAGTCGCTCATCTTTTTGTCCAAAAAATGTTGTTAGTACGTCACGCGTGCTTGAATTGATTCATATGGATTTGTTTGGACCTACTGACATGGCTAGTTTAAATGGTAAACGTTATTGTTATGTATTGGTTGATGATTACTCTAGATTTACATGGGTTTACTTTCTAGCCAAAAAGTCTGAAGCTTTTGATTATTTTTCAAAATTTTCAAAACTTGTTCAAAATGAAAAAGGGTTTTCAATTAAAACTCTGAGAAGTGATCATGGAGGTGAATTTGAAAATCTAGACTTTGAAAAACTTTGTGAAGAAAATGGTTTTAAACATGAGTTTTCCGCTCCTCGAACACCTCAACAAAATGGGGTGGTTGAAAGGAAAAATCGTACATTACAAGAAATGGCTAGATCGATGTTATGTGAATATAATTTGCCTCAAATCTTCTGGGCTGAGGCAGTAAATACTTCATGCTATGTAATGAACAGAGTTATGATTAGACCAATACTTAATAAAACGTCATATGAACTTTGGTCTGACAAAAAGCCTAACATTTCGTACTTTAGAGTGTTTGGATGTCCTTGTTATATTTTGAACACAGGAGAACAGCTTGGGAAATTTGAGCCAAAAACGATTGATGGGATTTTCATGGGTTATTCCTCAAGAAGCAAAGCTTACAGAATCTTCAATAAACAATCAAGAACAATTGTGGAAACCGTCAATGTAAAGTTCAATGAAACAGATGTGGATATGGTCTCTGAAGAAGATAAAGATGATGGTGGGGCACAAGAAGTTGAACAAGAAAACAACGATGTTGAGGCAAGCAACGAAGAAGCCACCGAAGCAGCTCCAAATGTTGAAAGACTGAAATTCAAGCCCAATCATCCTCCAGATTTGGTAATCGGAAGCCCAACAGCTGGTGTTCGTACACGTTCCTCTCTCAATAAGGATGTTGGTATTTTTTGTATACATAATGCTTTTGTATCTGAAATAGAACCCAGTTCTTATGATATTGCTCTTAATGATGAATTTTGGTTGTTAGCTATGCAAGAAGAACTTAACCAGTTTGAGAGAAACAAAGTCTGGAACTTGGTACCTAGGCCAAAAGACTATCCAGTAGTTGGAACCAAATGGGTGTTTAAAAATAAACTTGATGAGTCTGGAAATGTAACTAGAAACAAAGCTAGGTTGGTTGCTAAGGGGTACAATCAGATCGAAGGCATTGACTTTGATGAAACATTTGCCCCAGTTGCTAGATTAGAAGCAATTAGAATATTGTTGAGCTTTGCTTGTTTTAAAGGATTTAAACTGAAACAAATGGATGTGAAAAGTGCTTTTCTGAATGGAGAACTAAAAGAAGATGTTTATGTTGAACAACCCCCTGGTTTTGAGAGTCACGATTTTCCGAACCATGTGTATAAACTAGAAAAAGCATTGTATGGCCTTAGCAAGCTCCTCGAGCTTGGTATGACTGCCTCTGTACTTATCTTTTGGAAAACGGTTTTAAAAAGGGGTGTGCTGACACGACTCTGTTTCTTTCACATGACGGTGATGATTTTTTGATTGTTCAAATCTATGTTGATGATATCATATACGGTGCTACTAATGATGTCTTGTGTGAAAAGTTTGAAAAAGTGATGCAGGACAAATTTGAGATGAGCTTGGTGGGAGAACTGAAATATTTTCTTGGCTTTCAAATCAAACAGAGCAGCAAAGGTATCTTTATCTCTCAAACAAAGTATGTGATGGAGTTACTGAAGAAATTTGGAGTTGAAGATGCAAAACCGATGAAAACACCAATGAGTCCAACAATCAAGCTTGACAAAGATGAAAAAGGTGTTGCTGTTGACCAGAAAAAATATCGCGGTATTATTGGTTCACTTCTTTATCTTTCTGCTTCTAGACCCGATATTATGTTTTCTGTTTGTTTGTGTGCTCGTTTTCAATCTAATCCAAAAGAATCTCATTTAAAAGCCACAAAACGAATTCTGAGATATTTGGTACACACACCAAATCTTGGTTTATGGTATCCTTCTTGTGATAACTTTAATTTAGTTGGATTTACCGATGCTGATTATGCTGGCTCACTCACTGATAGGAAGAGTACTAGTGGAACTTGTTTCATGCTTGGTCATTCACTTGTCTCATGGTCAAGTCGTAAACAAAACTGTGTTGCTTTATCCACCACTGAGGCTGAATATATTGCTTTAGGAAGTTGTTGTGCACAAATTTTATGGATGATGCAGACTCTGTCTGACTTTGGGCTTTGCTATAAACAAGTTCCTTTAAAGTGCGACAGTAAGAGTGCAATTGATTTATCAAATAATCCTGTACATCACTCACGCACAAAACACATTGATGTACGACACCACTTTCTTAGAGATCATATTATCAGTGAAGATGCTTGTATTGAATTTATTCCAACTGAATCTCAACTGGCTGATATTTTCACAAAACCCCTTCCCGAAGACAGATTTTGCAGATTGCGTTTGGATTTGGGAATAATAGAAATAAATTAATCTCTTTGCATTTTTGGGTAAATTTTCTCTTGAGATGTTCTGTTATCAATATCATTTTCTGACAAATAATCCAATCTTCAAACCATCAAGAAAAGAACAGTTTTGTTTTGGACATTTTTTTGATAAAATTGTGACTATGTAAGATTTCAGAATATGAGATGGTTGAAAGTTTGTCTGCAACTCTGATGTGATTGAATATTCTTTATAATATGAGTAAATTAGGAACTTTTTTCACATCCATCTCTGTCTCTACCATTCTTCTATCATCTATTATAAAAATTATACACAAATAATTTCTCTGACCTCATTTAAAAATCCAAGTTCTGGTTATGCATGGTCATGAGACTTTTTTTTTCATGTTGCAACTAATCCCATTTAAAAATCCAAGTTCTGGTTATGCGTGGTTAGTGTGCTCTTGAATTGAAAAAAAAAAAAAAAATTAAAATATATATATATATATATATATAATATATATATATATATCTTCATTCTCTGATTTGTGAAATGTGTTCCTATTTTACGAATTATTATGATTTTTATTTGATTGTTTGGGGTTTTCTGACTCTGATTCTGTCAAATGTCTTGTTTTCTCACTACAGTCCATATCCTTTGAAAATGTTCAGAACTGTTCATCTTTTGATGATTACAAAGGGGGAGAAGGAGTTAAGATTTTGTGTTGTTTACAGACATCTATAGATTTTATTTTTCCATTAATGCTAAGCGTTTAATTACTTTCTATTTTTTTTCAACTTCTTATTTTATGTCTGTTTACAACTGATAGAAGGAGCACAAATATAGGGGGAGTTCATTTCAAACACATCCTGTCCTGTGTCATTCTCAAAAATCTTAAGTCTGTTTGTCATCATCAAAAGGGGGAGTGTGTTGAATATATGGTTGTGTTTGATGATAACAAATAGATTTTTATTGATGTGTTTGATAGTGAAATAATAAGTATTATTGCTTAATAATGCTGTACACAGAATACAGGAAACTTATGCAAGCATTTTTTTATTCAATAATATTTACTTTATTTCACAAAGCTTTTATATACAAATTTCTCTTGAGACACTCATTCTTTTACATGACTTTTCAACTTCTTTACAAATGAACTCAGTACAAATGTCTTTACAAATCCCTTTACATTTCACACACATCTCTCTGCTAAACAATTTCTGTACTGCACACTCTTACTGTCCAAATTTCTGTTCTGCCTTGGTTGCATCATTCTCAAAACCTGCCACACAAAAGAAAATACACACAAGTACACTGGAACAAAAATAAGCACTGAACAAATAAAATTTTATAGATTTTTTGTCTCAGCTTTCTGTGTGTTTTTCTCATCATATTTCAGACTTGCACAGCCACGCCACAACCATACTGGTTTGCTGATCAGAACCAGCTGATTCTGACCAGCCTCAACTCAGTACAGTTTGACTGCTGTTTTTTTTTTTTTTGTTGTGTCAGGGTCACAAGTCAAAAATCAATAGAGAAATGGAAGTGCAAACCTTTAGATCAAAAAAAAAAAAAAAACGCAAACTGGAAATCATGAACAAACAGAACAAAGAATGTTTTTCAAACCCAAGACAAGATGGCAGTAATGAAACAAATGCAAAGTGGTGTACAAATACAACTCAAGTTTGCAACAACATGTGTACATATGACAGAGCATGTCAAAGCAGCAAAGTACAAGGAGCATCAGTGGCATATATGGATGAGTTAGCAAACATGCAAATTGGTCGAGTCATGGTCATGCAAATCAGCAGTTTTTTAAACAGCAAAATCAGTTCAAGATCAAGGAGAATTACTTGGCAGATCACAAATTTCAGAATCTGCAGTGAACACAACAGCAAGCAGGAATGGCCGAGCTCAACTAATGGATACATAGTGCAACTTGAGTGCATGTACAAGTGATAGGATGATCAATGGTGAAACTATAAGCATATTCAGTAAATAAGCAAGATGAACAAGGCAGAATAGGGTGCGACATGGTCAATGACAAGAGACAGATCAAGTTTCAAATGATCACAACAACATGGTGATCATGTATGCAAATACAAGTCACAAGTCGTGCAAAATGTACACAGCAAGACCAAAACAGTATGGTGATCAATTCCAGATTAAAGCCTAAATACACAAGTCGATGCAGCTCAGATTTACAATAAATGGGGAAATAATTGTGCAGAATTAATCATGCAAAAGAATTCAGTAAATCAAAGTTGGAAATTAGTTTATGGCAAGGAATCTAAATTCAAAACAATCCTCACAAATCAGTGAACTTATTTGATGTGGAAATTCAAGTTCACTTTCAAAGATTACAGTTTTTTAAGTGTTTTGAGTTTGGGAAAGTTATATTTTCATTCAATCACGTTTTCAGGAAAGTGTTAATTGAAATTTTGAATAAATCAGAGTGTTATTTTTGGCAAGGGGAAATAATCTGCTTCAGTATTGCAATATCAAATTAGGGCCGAGATTTACAGTATGGAATATTTTTTTTGGCAACAATTCAAAACAGAAACCGATCAATTCCAAAAAGGGAAAACAATTCAACTTCTCTAATTAGAGATTTCAGATTCTATCAAAAGAGAAATTTGCATACAAGAAATCTGCTATTTGAGTAAAGGCGGCAATCAAAATTTTCCAAAATCTCTCATTTATCAATGCAGTGAAAATCAGGAGCAAGGGACAAATTCAACAATCACTCATATATGGCCAGGGAATCTTTTCAATCAAGGCCGTAAACAGCAAATCAAATAGCAAGGGGCCACAAACATTCAAGCCGAGAAATCCATATCAAATTTAAGGAAAGTCAAAATCAAAGCAAATCAAAAGGGGGCAAGTCTCTAATGCGAAATCAGAGAGTAAGGGTTTCTAAAACCCTATATAAACACACCATACATCATCGACAGACATCATCGAAATATACACAGAAAAACCGAAACCCTAATTGCAAAAATCAGAATTGCTTACTAGATTGATCGAGAGAAAGAAAGAGCACGTCGCAGAAACAAGCAGCAAAGCCCAGTATTTTTCAGATTCGCAAGCCAAGAAATTTCATTTTTTCAGAAACCCTAGTCACGATGTTTTTTGGGAGCCTCCATTATCAAGTAAAAGGAGAATTGCACAAATAAAAGAGAGTGGGCCGACCCTTTGTTTGCTTGGCTAAGCCAGGATTGTTAAAGGGGGTGCTTTTAATTTGTTCTCCTATCTTTTGAATTTCCTTTGTAATTGTTTTTAGTTTTTTTTTAAAGGAGGGAATTTCTTGTTTTCTAGTTTCCTGTAAAACTAGGATACAGATTACTGGATAGTAGTCTGGGAAAATCTGGTCTAGAGTTCATTGACCAGTCTAGGATTTTAAGCTTAGGGTCAGACAGGAGCAGGAGTTGCAAGTTTACATAGGATTGTAAGCGAGATATGTTTGTATCTCCTAGTAGAAATCTTAGAAAGGCAGCAGTAGGCACAGTTTGCCGAAGCTGGGTATCTTTGCGTGTGATTCTTCTTTCTGCATTATTTTTTTTTATCTCAGAATTTATTTTAATTTATTGTTAAAACCCTATTCACCCCCCCTCTAGGGTTATTATCGATCCTACAACAATCACTTTGAATGCCACATTGTCAGTTCCATTAATCACTAATTGCTTGCACAAATATATTCTGGATATTATGCTAAGAGAATAAATTCTCCACCACCATATATATTTATACAGACCAACATATGCGATCATTGGAAATACTTTGTCAGACATTCGTCCATACACTTCGTTCTAGGACTGAACAAAACTGAAGGCACAATTTTCATTAATCTATATTAGGCAATTTCTACCTAGGATTAACTGAAAAAGCCCTTGTACTTTACTCCATCTTCGATTATCTTCATATAATTTGATTCATAACGCAACTGCCAATACGGAGTGGTTCTCGGATAATAATCCAACAGGTCTCTCCATATTGACAATGATATTGGCAAAATACTTCGATAGTCAGTTATTTAACTATCGAAGAAAAACGAACAGACATTCATCCATAACATCAAACAATCACTGGGCCCCCTAATTAATATTTCATTAATTAAATCACTTTCTCCATTTCCTTATCAATATTTGTTAATCCAAATATTTTCAATATTTATCCTGGCCTCTTACTCTATTTGGAAAACATTTTAAAATATCAACTTCTTTTATTTTCTATATTTAGAAAATATGTTTTATTTACAATTGGAAAACATTCCAATTACTTATCTCTTTCACGACCATTTATTTCTATACTGAGGAAATATTTATTATTATATTTCCAAAATTCCATTTACTTGGGTTAAAACGACTGCTGTGTAAAACATCGCTACAAACAACCCAAAATACTGCGTTAAACTAACTCTTATTCAAATATTGATTCTTCGAGAATAAATCTTGCTATTTATCGGTTAAAAATGAAATTAATCAAGTTGGGGTATAACTACCTCTCGGACCTTGACTGAAAACATCCTTAACTTTAAAACAGACAAAACCACTTACCTCGAATAATTAACATCATAAAACCAATTATCCATTTA
The DNA here is from genome assembly GCA_030737875.1 of Allium sativum. Taxonomy (NCBI): domain Eukaryota; kingdom Viridiplantae; phylum Streptophyta; class Magnoliopsida; order Asparagales; family Amaryllidaceae; genus Allium; species Allium sativum. The sequence continues at coordinate 442,153,944 of CM060919.1, forward strand.
TTTATTTTAACTGTGTATACATTTCTCTTTCTATTCTTACCAGATTTAAATTCACGGATTTTCTTTTTGTTTATATTATTCTATTTTTTGTTCGTTTCCTTATTGAATTCTATATATATCGATATATTGATTTCTAGTTATCAGATTTTCATAAAAAAATTCTAAATCCTTAAATTTCCATAAAAATTTTCCATAACATCCTTTGTACGGATCACTCGGTACAACTACAAAATGCCTCTCTGGGCCCTTACCATTTAAAAGGAAAATCAAAAAGCCAAGCGGCTTGCCAATTCGGAGCATAAAGTCTCATATGGAATTTAAACGTGTACCTTTTGTCGAGCACACAAATAATAATCTTCATACACTTCATTCCATATCTTTCTAACCCATATACGTCCATTCCTAATTTATTCCAACTCAATCTGGTTATTTTAACTCAATTCTCTAATTTATTGTTTAATTATCTCTTTTGCCTATTTCACTTTTTATTTGAACATATCACGTTAAAATATATATAAATTTGTTTATAAAACAATAGAATGCCATTTCTAATTCAAGTTTCATATTTTATTTTGAATATGAATTTACAAATCCCTTTTCTGATCCAAAGTCCAATTTTGATTTAAAATTTTATTAACTAGGTTTTCTTCAAATTAGTTAATTCTATTCAACAATTAAACGTATGATTTTTTTTGTTTCAAAAATCAGTTACTTACTCCACTTGAGTTCATATTTATTTTACATCTCAAGTTTGGACTTTTCTAATGGAAATTCAGATTTTATGTACTTAAAATCCTTTTATTATTTAAATAAACCGTTATGGTTTTATAATGGTTATAGCACTATTTTTCTGAAAATTTGATTTTGGGTTAACTCAAAAATCTATTCGACGAAATTCAGATTTTTCTCTTTCATTAGAAAACTATTATTCAAACGGTCCTGATGATTTTTATTTCAAATAATTCCAACATAAATTGGGTTATATATACTCAATTGAAGTTCGAAATGCCAATTTACGAACTACCGCGCTGCGGTGAGTTCGTTTTAATTATACTAATCTATATAAACGTTTAAACTACGTTTATAACAAATTCAACTCCATTCTAATATATTTTTAATATATATCAAATCAATTTCCCTATTTCAACATAATATTTCCGATTAACTATAATTGTCGATTTTTCCTTACTCGGTAATAAATTTATTTATACTTTGTTCTTTTATATTTAATTCCAATTCCTTTTATAAATATATTATTTATAAAATTCGATATAATCGAATTTCAATTATAAACCCGTTGGACTTTTCTCAATTCAGCTTACATTTCGAATTCCAAAATATAGTCAATCGTTCTATTTCAAAACACTTCCCAATTCACTTTTAAATTCATATTTGAATTTAAATATTTAAATATTTAAATTATCCAAATGATAATTATCTCACTTACTTTTATAAACGTTGTTTATAAATTTAACTTCCTTGTTTCGTATGTTAAACAGTTTCCATTTCAAAATTCTATTTGAAACTCCATTCCTTTTATATTCCGAATGAGGAAATAAAAATCATTGTTCCCTTTCCAAAATGATTTCAACTTTCTATTTTTATTATATATGGAGCATGAGATGCAAGCATTCCGCTAGATGGTTATTTATTTGACATGAACTATATAATATCAGATGATTTTGATATCAAAGATATTTTTGGGTTATAGTAAGGTAAAAACCGTCCATGTTTATGTGTGGGCTGGTCTTACTATTATCTTTTCTTTTCAAAACGTTTTTGAAAAGTTAAACCAATCGTTCTGTATATCATGAGGGAAAAACCCGTTCCGTTTTTACGGCATGGTCTTATGAGATATACTGTGCTAATCAAGTTGTGTTTTAAATTGTTTACTCACACTAGTCCCCTGACTGACCCATAGTTTATTTTTCTGTGCTTTCCTAAACTCTTGGGTACTCATAATAATTGTTATGGGTAGACAAGTGATCTAGGTATCTAATGGAGCCCTTTTGAAATAGTGTGGAGTATGAGTCCAAGAACCAGTCTAGTAGTTACATTTATCTCTAAGTTTCCAGTTGAATATCTGTATTAAACTAGTAATCATGTATGATGATGTATTATGACGATGATGTACTATGATGTAACAGACTCTGATATGTAGTATATTATGTGATATTATTTTGTTAAATCTGCTATGAGATTCTGATGTTCTTCTTACTCTTCTATTCTATTAGTTCTATCTTATCTTTCTCATCCTCTTATTTATTTCTATTAAAGATCTGTATTTTCATGCACTTTGGGTTGAATGTGTAGAATATTAGTCAACTCAAATTGGTAAGGATTTACGGGCTTTACAGTTGGTATCAGAGCTTAGGTTGAGCGAATACCTAGGCTTTGGTAGGAGTTATTCATTAGAGATAGGGCCAGTAGTATCCTAGAATGAGTTGAGTGTATATATACGAGAGCGCATATTTGTTAATTGATTAAAACAAATGTTTTATGTTGTGTTGACTTGTCTGTTGAGTGGCTTATGAATTCTATTCAGATCGTGGGACGCCATGAAGCCGATAAGAATTTCTAAACACTTGAATAGAGAAATTCGACACAGTATTGTTTTGAGTTGGGTAAATGAAATAATTTTACCCAAAATTCTTTTTTGATAGAAAAGGAATAATTTTCTGGAATTATTATATTATATGGATATGCTGATTATTATTTTTATAATCGAATGAGATTATAAAATTTAAATGGTTATCTATAACCAAATAGAATTTGTATATAAATGAAATATATACAAATGAGATAAGTAAAAATTTAATTCAAACCAAAAATTAGAATTTAAATCCTGGGTGTTTGGAAAAATAGTTTCTTACATATATTATAACAATTTGAATCAAAATCATTTTGATGAATTTTGGAAGTGATAAAACACTGAACTCACTTCAGTGGCTGGAAAATAATTCTGACGATGATCGCGACGTTATCAGTGTTCATTTTCGAGTTTCTAAGTGATGGATTGCTACCTTAGAAAAGTTTTTTGAAGGAAATTTGTTTGAAAGGAAACGAGTTGGTTTGAAAAATCAAATGTTTTGAATTTTTAAATGGTTATAAATAAATATATATTTATGTAATTTCAAAAGGATTTGAAAACACAACCTGGGAGTTTGAATTCTGGAATTTGAATTTAACTTAAGAAAGTTAAATGGATCGAAGTGGGTAAATTGACCAGAATCAATGGAATATGAATTGATTGTAAATCATTAAGGTAAATGAATATAAGCATATTTGATATGCAATATGAATGAAAACCAAAAGTTTTGGTAGAATTGAAAGTGTGGAAGTATGAAATGTTGAGTTTCAATATAAGTGAATTTTTGAAAAGTTAATAGGTCCGCTTTCTCCTACCTTAGTAATTTTGGGGACGAAGTTCTTTTAAGGGTTGAAGAATGTAACGATCCGGATTTTTAGTCGATTTATTTTAGATATTTAATATTGTTTTAAATATTGAATTGTAATATAAATGGATTTTTATATTGAGTTATCGATTTAATAATCAAAATACGATTTAATTTCGATTGTATCGAATTATCGTAATGCGAAATATAATTGAATTCGATATTAAAACGAAATCAAATTAATTCAAATGATTAGTAGAAATTCTATTTGAATAGAAATGGTGATAATAATAATTTACTATCAAGGAATTAATTATTTTGAATTAAATTTATATCGATCTAAATTAATATCTTCTCCATATGATCGAACTGCGCTCGAATAGGAGTTCGGAAGCATAGGATAATTTAAATCGCATCGGTTAAATTCAAAGCAAAATAAATAAATAAATAAATTAAGGTTTCCTTCCATCTAAGTAATTAAGTTACACTGCAAAGCCTTCCCGTACCTTGTTCTTATCGTTTTAATTTTCATCTATATAAGGAGCATCACTCCCATTCTCAAAGCAAACCGTAATCAAAAAATCAATTTGCTTCCTTACACTTTTCACTTCATTCACTTTTCCTCTGATTAAAATCAAAACGTCCACTCGGTTTCTTAAACCCACGATTTGCTTTCCGCCCTCCTCATTTTAATTCGACAGAATAAAATCCCTTTCACTTGTACGCAAAGCAAATTGAAGTTGTTCCTCTATCAAAATCATTCCAGTAATAAATAAATAAATAAATCAAATCGTGAGGTAGGGTGGAGCATCGTAATCTCCTGTTGCAACTGTCTGATTGGAAGGCGCACGCTATGGCACCGTTTAGAGGCGCTCGCGGTGGACGAAGGTAGATGTCTGTCGCGAATTGAAATAAGGGATCATTGATGGGTATGGATGAGGCAGTAGGCTGCGATCTGGAATTTTGTGTAAGGGTGCGATGTTTGTTGGCACCAGAACTGTTAGTGACGGAAGCTGGAGGATGACAGGAGTCGTCTGACTGGTAAGGGAGTTGCGATGGGTGAACTGGAGATGTAAATGAAAGTCACGGCTTGTTTCTTCTGATGGAGCTACTGCATGAGTTGTTTGGGAAGTGGATTTGTGAGGTTGGTGATTAAATCGATGGGGGTAGTCAGAGGAACGTTGAACTGAAGAAAAGAAGGTATGGCCGATGCGTGAAAATGGATCTCTGAACTTAGGATACTGGAATGCCAATGTTCTGGTGCTGAACTGTGTAAATGGGAAGTGTGACAGTGTGGAGAATGGCAGAATACAGGTCTGAAAATTTGTAAATGGTGATTAAAAAGGACTGTCAGGTTCCTGGTGTCGTTAGAATGGAGAAGACAAGGGTTTAAAGTTTTAAGGAGAAGTTTGATTAAGATAAATATTTTACTTTAGAGATAAATTTTTATTTACATTTAAATTTTCGATAACTGGATAATGCATATAAATTGTTAAATATTTATACGAGGTAGAAAATGCAGTTGAATCAAGTCTTGGGAAATGTGGTTTACTGGAGCTCGGACAGTATTGACAATGGTTTAGCAGAAATTGACTTAAGGTAAATTTTGTTGCTATTAAAATTTTAATTTAACAAGTTACCCGTATTTTAAATCATATCAAAATTTATAACATGTCTTTATATTTCATACAATAACAATGTTGATAAAACAAAGTATATTGGATAATATCTGAAAATACTTCGCAATAAAGTTTGGATTGAGTCAGAAGGGATCGAAATAAATATCACTGTGAGTAAATCTGACTTAATTTATTATTTAGAATTATTTTTTGTCGTTAAAAAAATTTGATGGTTGTTTGGTTGCATTAAAATATTATTGTGGCTATTAAATATATAGTAGTTTTTTAGGTTTGGTTGTTGTTGTTATATATATATATATATATATATATATATATATATATATATATATATATATATATATATATATATATATATTGGTGGTTGGATTCCCATAGTATCATTAGCGGATGCCCGCAGTATCAGTAGCGGATGACCCTGTGCGCCCCACGTATGATAGTGGATGACCTTCTATACCACGATATCCTACCTCGAAGCAGGATGAGTATTATTTCTGTTGGCTAACGTCTGTGGATGCAGGAAAACAGGTTGGAGGGATCCGAATGGATTCCTCAAAAATATTATTATTGTTGTTTTTCATATATATCATCATATATGAGGTGTTAGAAAACCAGTGATTGATATTTGGTTGGTTTGGATGTTTAAAATATCACTAGGCCTAAATGGTAATTTATAAAATATCTTAAATAGGGTTTTGAGATTTAAAAAGGAAAGATCTATTTTCTAAAATAGAATTTGAATTTCGAATAGGCTATAAAGATATTAACTTGTTTGAATAATAAAAACAAGTGAAGAAATTTACAAACTGAATAATGTGGGAATTAAAGAAATTTATAAACGATGTTTATAAATTGAATAATGCAGGGAATTGAAGTGAATTTTAAAATGGTGTTTATAAATGAAGTAGAAAAATTATCATTTGATAATTCGAATATTTATATTCAAATGTGGATTTAGAAAAATGGAAATTTGGAATCGTTTTAAAGAAGTAAAAGATGAAGTTTATTTTGATGTTCAGAATGTAAATTGAACTAAAATAAATCGGTATGGATTTATGATTTGAATTTGATAAGTTCGAATTCAATTAAATAAAATATGTCTAGAAAAATATCAGGATTGTATTAAATAGAAGTTAAATTTAAATATGAAAATAGATTCTATTTTATATATATGGATAAGTTAAAATAAATAGAATATTCCAAAATAAGATTTTGGTTTTAAATTGATTTTGAAATGGAACTTGTTTTAATATATAAAACAAGTAAATTTATAAACGGCGTTATAATTGTAGTGAATTAATTATCAGGAGATAATTTGAAATTTTAAGTTCAAGTTTGAATTTAAAAATTGAAAGTTCTCAAGCGTTTTGGATTTTCATAAAGAAAAACCCGTTCCGTGTTATACGACGTGGTCTTATGAGATATCGTTTATTGTCTTAAACTACTTTAAATCGTTTACTCATACCACTCCCATGACTAACCCGAAGTTATTTTGTTTTGTTTTACCTAAACTCTTGGGTGGCTAAATTTGTACGGGTAGTCAAGTAGTTCAGGATTTTACAAATTAATCTAAAGGAGCTTGGAGCAGGATGCTTCAGCGTTATTTAATTATTGTTTTCCGCTGTGTTGTAAGTGCTATACTCTGATGATGTTATGTGTGTGTGTGTGTGTGTGTGTGTGTGTATATATTTGTACTGCAAAAGATGATATGTATTATATTTTGTTCCGCTGTGATGTGAGATTCTGTATTGCTATTTATGTTCTTCTTCTAACTTTTTCTTCTTATTAAATAATGATTCGTAATTCTACGATATTTGGGTTAGACGTGTGGTGTGTTTACTCAACTTAGATAGAATGGTTTTGTGGGCCATTACAACTATAGAATTTTTTACATAATATTGCCTTAACTAAATAAGTGTTTTGCACTGCACCATAATTTAAACATGGCTGCATTAAAATGTTTTACAGGGCAAGTTCTCACATGATACACTAGTTCAATGAGCTGTGTTGAATCCAAACATTATGATAAGTTTGAAATAGATTTTCAATTACATGTATAATCAAAGTTAATAGTAAATATAGTAGATTGTACTCTTGTGGATTGGAGCCACACAAAAGATAAATCATTTTGCTCTTGCAGATAAGATGCTTATGTTTGGCTTCTTAATAACAATAATTGCCATAAACCAGTCCTTCATTTTTTTGGATATTAAGATCTTTTTGTTGAAATGTTAATTGAATTATTTTAAATTAGATGTTCTTTTGGATATTCATGCTTTAATAGAAGCTGCAGAAGAGAGGTGGAAGTCTGTAGCTAGTGTTAATGGTGATGAACGAGTCATTATCGTGCTTTTATCTCAACCTCTAATGCAAAGCAAGTAAAACCCACCCATGCTTCAAAAGCAATACTGAATTACAAAATGAATGAAGATAAACAATGGAAAAGGGATATGCAACACAAGAACGATCGAATGCATGAAGATATTTTCTAATTTTGTAAGTTTCTAGATATTTTGTACCGGTGATATTTGAAGTTGTCACAATGAACTTTGTAGAATTTGATGACTCAATATGTCTGCTACCTTCTTTATAATTTGGTGAAAAGTTTGAGATCTGGTTTAATATTTGGTATTGCTATAAATTGATTTGTGCAGTTGAATGAAATGATATGATATTGTGTGCTACTACAAGATGTTGAATGTGATATGGTGAAGCAGTACAAAAGTTGTAACACTTATAAGTGTTGGGATTTTTGCATTTGTATATATGTGTGGAAACTATTATGTTTAGTCTAACGTTATAAACATTGGAACAAGGATCTGTAGCAACGCTATAAACGTTGGAACAACACACCATTCCAATGGTTATAATCGTTATAATAGAAAGCTGTTCTAACGGTTATAACCGTTGGAATAAGTATAGCTGCCAACGGTTATAACAATTAGAACAAATTCACTTTCCAATCGTTATAACCATTAGTGCATGCGTTACAAAATTTACAGTGCACCTTATACTAACAGTTATAACAGTTGGAAAACTGATTTGTGACGCTTATAACTATTATAAAATGATAGTTCTGGTGTTCTGTCCGTACGTATATATAATATTATAATGAAAATACCTCTCAAAACCAAGCCGTCGTTGGCTATTTTCGATCAAAAGGGTCGACCACCCCGAGTTGAAATTGCCCACTGAAGGCGGGTTATAATGGTATTAACTAATTAAAGATTCTTATATATTTATTTTCCATCCGTTTTCGTATTACGTCCATAACTTTTCTATAGGGACTCCATTCGTGAAGTTCCTAACATGAAACTTGACTAGAATTCCATCACGAACGCAATGGTATAATTTTTGTGGTCAAATTCCACCGTTTGTGAGAATTCCATTTGGGAAATATAATTAAATAACTAAATTAATTATTGCTAAAATTTTGAGTTGTAAAATTCTCCCGTCCTTAAAAGGAATTTCATCCTAAAATTTTACCAATGACAAAGTCATGGCGTTGGCGCCTAATTATCCTAAACTACAAAACCAGTTAGTGTTCATCTAATTTTGTAACCAATGTGCCCATGTGCACAATGTACATAATGAGGTGAGACCACAAACTATGCATGCATAATGATTCTAAATCGGATCTTCCTATGTGTATGCATTTCAATTTTAAAATATGATACAAACATCCTAAAATATACTGGTAGTTCTATATGAATGCAAATTTTTGAAAATATTTTTCATCCGTAACCCTCACACGATTACGATTAGATGTGTGAAGCAACCAATTTTGCATCCAAACCCCACTATCCACTATGTCAATGCATCTAAACTGTTTCCTATTAATTTCTCCTAGGCCGGGAAAATGAGATAGCGGAGAAATTCAACATTCTTTCTGCTTACAAATACTCAAAATTACGTCCTATAATGGAATTTTACCTCAAAATACCCAAAATACTCCAAAAATTTTCAATTGTAGATTGTAAAGGAGGCTTAAAACAAGCTCTAAAACGTAAAATGAGTAAACTAATGGCTCGTGTGCATCATCAACAAGGTATGGAAATAACGTTTTCATGGCTAAAACAACCCTTGTTACCGCTAACATCTTTTCGCGTCGTCACCCCGAATGGACCGCTAAAGCGCACAAACTAATCATTCAAAAATCTTCCTTATGCTTTACATGTGACTATAAAAATCAAAATTTTTCCATAAAAGTAAATTTCCACTTTAAATTATTTCATGTAGATTTTGAAATTCCTAATTGGTATCATTTTACTTTCTTTATCAGATTTGCATAAAACAAAATTTTGATAACTTGCGTTTTACTACATTTAAACCATCTATTTTTATACAAAACAGATGTTTGAACATATGTAAACTAACATATCCAAATCCATGTTTTTACATAAATTGGATTAAAAGAAAGTAAATCATCCAAAATATAAAATTTTAAAACAGGATTTTTTTTTTAAAATAACATTTGCAAAAAGTTTCAAATTATATTTTTCGGAAACTTTAATGACTCAAGTCACATGTTGGCTTAGAAGGAAGTCAGTCATGCAGAAAAATGCAAAAACCAAAACCATACGCAAAATTCAAAAATAATTTTTAGCTCAAAAAAGAACATACGACAAATAATACATATACCCATCACGAAGCAATGCAAACTCCCTTCCTTCGCTCTAATTTATCCACCAAGAATTCTATTCTTTCCGGCTCTAAAACAACTACTAGTTAGATAAGAAAATTAGATTTCATTTCTAATTCAAATACAACAGAGTGTGAAAAAAACACATATGAAATCCCATTACATTGCCGTGCGAATTTCAAAGACAACACACTAACAGTTACAAGCACGAACTACTAATAAACCAAGAAACAAATGCTTGAAAGAGAAAGGAGTGAAGACTACAACACCGAAACTCCAAAACATTGCCTGTAAATAACGAGATGTCTTGCTTCGTGGCCGGAGCTCAAACCATTTCCATAACCTTTGACTAATCATGTCATGGTAGTAAAGTGCTCAATCCCCTGTTGTAGACACTTCTGGTGTTGTTGAAGATTTCCACTTCATCATCTGATCTAAGAGAGAACTAGCAATGACAAAAGAAACCTACCACAAAGCTGCTTTTTACAGAGATTCAAATAACATTATATAAAAACAAAAATGGATAGGTGAAAATATATCAAGTAACTCCACGAAACAACAAACAAGGACAACAAGTTGAATCAAATATGGTGCGGTACAAAATGATGGTTATGCCATCGATCGAAGAAAAGATTGATTCCCGCGTTATGAGACAAATCTAGTCGTAACTTCCCAATTTTGGAATAATGTACTAAGTAGGTCACACATCTACATGGGCAGCTCAAACATAGATTTCCGACCTTAAAAACTAAAATTAAGAAAAAGATATTTGCTTCAAAAGTCTCTGAAGCCAGTTAAACCGAAGACAACTCAATCTTCACCTCCGAAACGAAAATTGTCTTCATCAAAATCCATTCCAACAAGATATGGAAAAGGCGAATGCAACATAAGCAATGACCCTACTCGAAAACTTTGAAGAAAAGGACCAGTGCAAGTCTAACTACTACCGCTGACTCTCTTAGCCCTAATGCGATGAAACCTTATACTCAGTGTGATCCAAACAAATGGTCTCTTTCTCTAATAATGAGACTTAAATGGCACGAGAAAGATTGGATAATGCAAGTAGGTATTTTGGGCTAGGAAATGATCGAAGAGAAGAAATTAGGGCTAGATCTTAGAGTCATAGTGGGGTGAGATGTAGTGCACAAACTAGCATAGAAAAAGGAGGAGACGAGGAAACAATAAAGAAAGAGAAGAAGAATAAAATATGGTTATGCTAGATAAGGAAGGAAGGATGAAAGAAAGAAGTTTATGGAGAGAAATTTGATGGAAACTTTTACAGCTGAGTCTTAGGTTTTAGTTGTACCAAAATTCATAGACCAGTTGACCACACTAGGTAAAATGCTAAATGGTCAACTGTTAAATAAGGCTTTAGACGAAGGTTGAAACTTAACCATATTTGGGTCGGATTGAAGTATTAATCATCTCGCGTCATCCCTTAAGATTTGACATGATCTGAAAAATGTATATCCTCATCACGGCAGTATCATAGACTGTAGTCAAACTTCAAACCATCTCCAAAGATTCAAAGTAGTCTCAACAAAAGGTTGTGGCCATACAACAAACGAACAAATTCCCGAAGCAAATAAAAATTCAGCTAGAAACCAGTAATGAAATTAAAATGAATTTTCCCCTTATCTAGCTGACAAACAACACGAATGATTTACGAAATCAAATACCCTAAGCTGAATAAAAATTTCCTTAGTCTTTTCCGATTTTTTTTTTGAAAACTTCTCGATATTAAAATTCTATTCTTAGATGAGGGTCTCATAGTATAAATCTATATTTAAAATTTATATTCCATTTTATACTATGGACTGGAACAACCTTTCCATGTTCTGGATTGTCGAGACTTTAAATCTCTAAAAGTTTGAAAGCTCGCCTACAAATCCAAAATATTCTCCTTTAGATGTTGCTTTGCAACTTGTTCTATGTGAAATGGCCACTTCTTCACACAATAATTTTCCGAATGGAGGAACTGATGTAGGGTTTCAACATTTCTCATGTAAAAAGTTCATATAATGCATTTAGGAAGCCATAAGAATATGGTACCCTCAAGATAAGTGGTATTATGGTGGAATAATAGTGGGGTCTGATTGCTATTCAGGAACACACACTATCATCAGAGAGGATGGCGAGGTTAAAACAATCGATATTTCGGATGGTGATCGGGATCTTTTGCCTGTATAATAACTGGAATAAGATGATAGCTAACAAACATGTACAATGAGTATAAATACTTGTTTTAGTCGCTGTTGTTGGGATATATTTGGTTCCGAAATAGGTAGGAAATGTAATTGTTTGTTTAGTTGTATGTTGTGCTTGTATAATGCATGTGTATCAATATGCAATTTTGTTGTCGAGTTGTTATTTTCATTATTGCTACAAGAACCATGGACATTGTTTAAATAATAATTTTTGCACTTTGCTACAACAGTAGATTCATTTCAAAAAAAAAAAGGAAAGGTAAGATGTCGATAATATATATTTAATACCTTCTTGCACTGGAAGCGATAATCATCAACTTCTCATGATCCTTAATTGCCTTACTAACCATCTTGTTATCAGGCATGGCCTCCCATGTATCTCCAATCCCAAACAAGAGTCCAAAGAGAAACAACCTAACCTTTGGTGGCTTTATATCCTCTGGAATTATAAACAATAGCGCCGACAATATAAGTCCCGTCCAACCCCTGCCTCCGACCTCAAATACATGAAAATTGTCACCAACCCGCCTATGACTCCCAAGCAAAAACGCCGGCAAGTCTTTGAACTTCTCCGACTTCCTTACCTACAATAAAAAGAAGAAGAAAACAATATAGAAAACCCGAACAGTGGAAATGAATAATCAGACAATCAACTAGTTATATATATAAAAAGTATGACAAAGAAGCATCCGCTACAACGATGATATGGGATCTTAACACTACTGCACCATCACCATAACCATTATCCCAAGGAAATTGATGGGTTAACAATTTCCAAGAATCAAATGTAAGAAAATTTAGTATTCACAACAGTTGAGTGTGTCTAAAATTAAAGCAAGCATGTTGAATAAGAGCCATATGTTCAAAATTTATATGTTGGTGTAAATGTGGTAGTCACAACAGTTGAGTGTGTGTCGTTTGCACATGTGTTCAAAATTTATATGTTTGTTGCTTTGCAATTTCATTTTATTGAGCAATCTTCAGTTTGGAGTATTATTTTAATTTATGGTACCCTTCTTTAGAACTTCTTTTGTCACCATCTTAGTGCAGAAAAATACCTTATAGCATAGTTATTAATTGTAATCAACCATATGGAATACAAGTTCTAAAATGTCATTGCTTTTGTACTATGAGATTTTATCATTCTGTTAATGGAAGGAAAGCATAAATGTACTCTACTTCTACGTAAAACAGTAAAAGAAACTTTGTTTGATCATTGTAAACTAGTAAAAATCAGTAAGGAAAATTACTATAATAGAAAAGCAAATTTTTTTGGGACATTCCTACTCTTATTCTAGGCTACTTACCCGTTAAACTCGAGGCAATCCATCAGGTAAATACACAATTTTCCAGCTATGCCCACCTTATATTCTATTATAGATATTGGAAACCCGTTTCAATTAATAATGATAGTTACACCGATTACCTACTTATAGCTGAATTTGTGGTATTGAAATTCTGCATATTCCATACTCTTCTAGTACTTTTATCATCAAATATAAATTAGAAGTGTAGTTTGCGAATAATTGCATAAATGATGGAAAATATCAAGCTAGATTTGTTAAAACCATCGAAATATTTACCTTACTTTTAGACTTTTACAATCAAAACACTACATGCACCGATAATTTCCTAGAACAAAAATTGCTGGAAAATATATCCATTGTAGCAAACTCTTTCCATGTCAGCTTTACGAATACTCCTTGACCTGTATAAATACAAAATTTTGAGCTTTGAATTTGTTGAATAAAATGTACCATATTAGTTTTCAAAAATAGCATTAATATAATCAAATTTTATGATTAGAACTATGATAGGGTGCATGTGTCATAAACTGTGATTGTAGTTTAGGAAGATCATGACATGGAAATGTTTTGAAAAAAATACATATGATTAACAAAACCAATATAGTTATTACAAAGACTCAGAAGCATATAATGCTCGATTTCACATTAAACCAATTTTTAAAAATAAAGTAGTCAGAACACAATAACTTAAAAAGTAAGGTATTCCAACATATCATGTACACATTTAAAATAAAATAAAATTGGAATATGAGAAATCAATGCAAACTCAGACTTATATGTTATACAACATTAAATCAACAAAAAATATATGTTATTTTGTAGACTGGGTTTTTCTTCTTTTGAATTCTAAGAAATAATCACACTTAACAACAAATTTGTTTGAACCATTTCTATAGCATACAGTAGATTTCGAGATTTCAAAAATGAAAACATTTGACTAACACACATAGTAGTCAATCTTAAAGACATTAATGTAAGGGTATATTTGATTTCAAAATGTAGATGTTGCATGGCACAGTGAAAATCCAAGTGAACAATTTATTTAGGGAGAAAATATATAAAAACATAAGTAAAACAATGTAAAAGAAATCTATATCAAACAAAAACAATGATGTTAAGACATTGTTGAAATTTATTTGCCTTCTTTTTTACCAATACATTCTCCTTACTTCTAATTAAATATAATTATTGAGACAAGTCCCACGTCGGGGAATTTATAAAATAAATCCTATATAAACATTAAGAGTCGATTTAATTCGCGTGCACATTACCGCAACACTTATCCACGTCCCCAATAAGATTCATGTGTTAGGCTTAGGATATGCCACACGTGCAGAGGAATTTTGAGACAAGTCCCACATCAGAGGATTTGCAAAATAAATCATGTATAACTAGTAAGAGACCACACTTACACATCGCCAGTTGGTTTTTTGATAATTTGGGGTTCTCTAACATGGTATCAGAGCAAGGTTTAATTCGTGTGCACAAGCCACGCTTGCCCACATCACTCCTAAGATCCACGTGCGAGGTTCAGGATATGCCACATGTGCGGGGGCGTGTTGAGACAAGTCCCACACCGGGGAATTTATAAAATAAATACTGTATAAACATTAAGAGTCCACCCTTCATATTGCCAATTGGTTTTTTGATAATCTGGGGTTGTCTATCAATAATGTCATCCAGACTAGACGCTTTGCTTCTATGCCATCTATTGTCTTAGGATGTCCATCATTTGATCTGTTTCTGAGTCTTGATTTGTTTGTATTATGGTTAAGTAAATGACACCATCCTACTGGTCAAATACTGTAAAATCAAGCAAACTCACTTTTGAAGTATGCCTACCATTAATTTAGGAAAATTATCATATTAGTTCCTTTAATCTTTAACTAATAGAATTTAATTAGAATTATGTCCAGAACATTTATACATATCTTGCTTATGGTAGAATTACCCTTAGCACCAATTGGTATATCATATAGGTATGATGATATATTAGAAAATAGAAAATGGGATGTGCACTTCAAAGTCCACAACGAATCTATAGCGGACTTAAATAAATATGGGCTATATAATTGTTGTTTATTGCACTTCGTTGCTCGCATCTAGGTTATTTGTTATGGCGTGGTTTTTATCATACTATGAAATTGTTGAGCATCTATGGAAATATACATCAAAATGGGATATCAACATATTAAGTAATTAAGTAACCTCCTAATGCATACATAAATTATTTATCAAAGGCAGCTTATTTCTTTTAAAAGGCAAAATTTCTCTTCTAGCACTAACAGAACTAGTATGGTGTCAATCTAACTCCCTTACATAAGCAAGCAGTTCAGGGTTACCTACACAACCTATCGTTGATCCAATTGATCAAAGATCATTGAACTCTAATTCAAAATCATATAAACTAGAGGATTATGGAAGAAAATCTGAATGTGATTGATATTCATCTAAACTTTATAGGTGCGATTGGAACAAAGGTGCATGGGTTATCTTGTTGATTTGATGTTTAATTTGATGATGGTTCAGTCTAAAGATGGCACACTAGTAGTACTCTAGGTACTCCTCCTACTACTACGCATTAATATCAGATCAGTAACATTATTTTCAAACTTTTATATGCCATTACAGAATAAGAACTACTTAAATCTCTCTTTAGTCTTTGTTGTTTCATAGTGCCCAACGTTGGAATTACGTCCAAATAAAAATACCTTCAATCAGACTCCACCTCCATTATTGATGACGTGTCATTAATCAGACAAGAATTATAGATAAGAACCTAGCCTCTTATTTTATACAATGAAATAAGAAGAGTTTTGGAGTCTATTGGAATAGTAACAACAACATCCATAATAACTATAAAACCTTGTTGCTTATTACAAATTAAATGAACATGTGTATTGAAACTACTAAAAGGAAACAAAATCTATAACAACTGAAGCTAGAAAACTTTCAACTTAAAATTAAGAGCCAACAGAATAACTCAGTAGAATTAAACATGATATAGTAATGACTATATTAAAATGGCCCACTAGAACTATAAATCTTTGAGTTTATTAAAGAAAAACAATTCAACATTTGTTTTGAAATGAATCCAAAAGATTTAAATGAAGCGAGATTTGCAGAAAATATCAAGCATAGTAGTTTTATTTTTCATTAATTTTATAGATCGTATACTTGCTTACGTATTCTTTAAATTAAATAAAATATTATAATACATTTACTATAGTTTATGCAAATTCAGTATATAAGCATGAGATAAACGACTCCCATATTGAACAAAATATCGTAATATAGTTACGTTTGTTCATGGAAATTCAATAAACATAAGAGTTATGAACACATCACTAATGAATTATCTCATGAAGCAACGAGCGGTACTTGTAAGGTTTATGGTAATTATCGTGTAATTCTTGCTATGCTTTCGCAAGCCAATATCTGTTTGGTATAACTAGATATAGACACCAAAAGTATTTAAATTACTAGGGAAATATGTTACTTACAAACAAAATAATAGGTTTGATGATGTTGCTTGGTTTACTTCCGTCCAAGCCCATAAGACTACCATATAGATTCATGCAGTAACATTTGAAATCAACACATTTCATGTTTGTAATCTGTAACTAAAACTACATATTGAACCATTAGTAGAAATTTGATTTTCGATATCTATCTGGTTATTGGACGTTGCTTACAAAACAAAATTGTGAGCTAGTATTGTCTAAACTTATAGCAATATCATTGTTTGTATTATCCATGTATTATGTTGACCTTAAATGAAAAAGTATTTATTTTGATAAACTTAATCATTGATATATTTTATAACACTAATGGACACAATAGTTAAGAAAAATATACATATTTTGCTTTACAAATAACAACCTAAAAATAGGATTGACCAAGTCCAAATAACTAGTTTTTACGTCTCTTTGAATCTCATTTACCTTTACAACACACGTGCATGATTATAAGCTAGTTCATCAAATCTCAAATAAATACAAATCCTGTTACTTGTTAGTCAGTCCCAAAAAACATAGTTCACTGGCCCTAATAACTTCACGTACCTATCAATTCATAAGTTCATACTTTGCATAGATAATCCTAGTAAAAACTTGTTATAACAAAAATACATTTCCACTGCTTCATAGTCTAAATTTTTTGCTGATATATAAAACCTTTTATTGTTTCCGCTGGATTTACTAACTCAAACATTCATAGACTTAAAAAAAATGTGACAAAGGCATAGAGATTTAATACATAAATTTTGCTTTACATTACAAGAACTACTAATAGTTGATAAAGAAAAGAAAAGGTTAAAAAGTGTACCTAGAAGTGGATGAAGTGCGGTATCAATTAAGTCATTCAATGAAGTTGAAGAATTGGATCTTTAGCAAGAAAGATAAGAATGGAAATGGACGTCGAAGGTTCAACGACATAAATGGATTTCTAAGTGAAGGTAAAAGTTCATGATACAGGGTTTTAAAATTAAGGGAATAATATGAATTTATGGTGAGAAAAATGAAAAAGGATATGCGGTGAGATAAACGAAAGTGGGAAAGTAAAATGGTACCGCTAAATTTTCATTTGATTGATAATAACATGAAATTGTAATTATATTCAATCCAAATGAACACTAGATGCCTAGCAACAGCAAGTCACGTTTCAATATTGTTGTCCTTTGCTATTAATATATTGTTTCTTGTAGTGCATCCAGCTCTGGTCCTCCAATAGTTACATGTTCGTATTGTGGAGCTATCCTTCGGGCTGAAGAAAGGGTAAAGAAAGAAAGCATGGTTACATGTCCTAAATTTTCTGTATGTTGCCAGAGGGGTAAGTTACAACTACCAAGTTACCAGGATAGGCCCGAGTACTTGAAATATTTGATAGCTATGAGTTGCATATAGCAATGTCGAAAATTCATAGAAAACATACGAGCTTACAACTCTATTTTTGCCTTTACATCAATGGATGGACACATTGACAACAACATTAATAAAGGTTGTGGACTGTACATATTTTGAATCAATGGTCAAAATCATCGCAAAGTAGGATCACTACTCCCTCTAGACAGTAAACCAAAATTTTCCCAACTATACTTCTATTACACTAACAATGAGATTACCAGTAGAATGTCCACCTACAGAGATGTCAATAGCCACAACATTGAAGAAACTGTGGTTCAAAGGTTGCTTGTAGTGTTTGATGAGTGCAATGAATTGATTAAAAATTCCAGAATGGCCAGAGTTAGATTTCACATAACCAAATATTAACCAATCTCTATACGATTGTATGAAAGACATCCTAGATATGGTAAGCAGTACAATGTTCCTACCTCTTTACAGATTGCAGCCCTAACAATTACAACTAATTCAGACTCATATTGGGTTAGAATGAGGTAATTGAAGAGAGATGCAGCATTCTTAAATGAATCAATGAAAAGCACCCTTCATTCATGGCAATGAAATACCCATTGCTACACCGATACGGCGAGTATGGTTATAGAACCAATATTGAGTACATACTACACAAGAATTCCAGGAGTACAAAGAGTGAATATGTTACAATTATGAATATTACACTTACCTCTTCAATCTGACACGATGATGGTAGCCTATTATTGTATGGTGGAAGGATTTCAAACAGTTTGTCATTGACACATGCACATGTATAGAAGAGGAGTGACTGTCCTAAATACAGTCTAATCAAATTACACTGAGGTATGGGGTTTACAATGGTTTACACGATGTAGTCGACAATGGTGATTTATCCTGATATAGTATCAGACATAAAGTTATATTACCCTCCTCATCTACTAGTTGTCCTGGAACTCTAAAAAAAAAAAATCTTACTTTTACCTGCAATCCAAAGTGGCCTGAGATTGATAATGCATTGCAGTTAACGCCTGGTTTTCGATTTAAGGACATGCCAGATATTGTTTTTCGTGTCTTTAACATAAAACTCGTGCAACTAATTTCGGATTTGAATAAGGAATCTCACTTTGGAAGCACAAAAGCATGTAAGTTATGCATATTTTACGCTCATCAAGTACGGTATAATAAGCACACATCATGTAACGACCCGGGGATTCGCGATCCTGAGTAGCCGACATAAACTCAATGTCGACTAAGCATCGGAAATACCAGATAGTCCATGAAAGAAATTAGAGGGTGAGAATAGATAAGATAGAAACTTAGAATAGAAGAAGAAGAACATACAACATCAGAGTAAACACGAATCTCACAGTGGAACGAATAAATATATTTCATAACATGACATTGAAATAAAACAGTATCTATATACAATACCATTATTAGAGTATAACACTTACAACACAACAGAAATAACAATCTATATAATCCTAAAGCCTCCCGCTCCAGCTCTTTGAGCATCTGTAAATCCCAACTACTTGACTTCACCAACGCACTCACCCACCCAATCTCCCCTTAACTGTCGCCTTTACCTCCACCCCAGTCATCTGGAAACAGCCGCGACATGAAGAAACCGTGAGCTGCAGTGTGAACTTTTTTATCATGAAATACTTCCAAACTCCATCAATTTACATGTCTCCCAACAAGAAACCCTAAGGCGGCATTCAATTCGAGAAAGACGAACTTATTTTCCCAATCCTTTCAAACCCTAACTCAACGAACAAGAAGGGCAGCAACGGAGAAATGTGTTGAACCCCAAACAGCTGATACCGGATTGAAGCTTACCTTCCTACGGTTTCAAATCTTCATATATTAGGATTTATAAGAATTTATACAATTTGTTTGGATTTTTGAAGCTCATGAAGTTTTACTGGAAACATTGAAGAACACGGCGCATATTACTTTGACCAGAGAAAGTGAAAATTAGGTTAGGAGGAGTTAGTGAATATTTATAGGAAAAAATATATTTTATTTTATTTTTAATTGATTATTTAATTCAATTATAATCAACTACTATTTGTGATAACCATTTAAAAATTCATACAATCACATACAATAACCAAATTCGATGAAAATGGACAGGCAGCTACAGTTTGACATTACGGACTCAACGAAATTGGTTTCGTCGAATTCCGACTTCGTTTTCTCACACAGCGTATTTTTAACTGTCAAAATATCGACTGTTTTTCATATTAAAAATCCGTACAGCCACACACTGACTCCAAAAATCATGAAATTTTAATCTAACAGTAATTTAATATTACAGATCCAACAAAATTAGTTTCGTTGGAAACGGAGGTCGTTTGCAAAACTGGCTATTTTTAAAGCTCTAAATAACCCATTTAAATATATAAATATATTTAAAAATAATTAAATTAAATATTTAAAAATAAATATTATTGTATATTTTCACAATAGAATATCATACAGCTCCATATCGGGATTCATAACTCGATATCCAAAGTTCCCAGTTATATCGACATTTAATTTATATTAAAATCCTTTTATAATATAAATTAATCATTATAAATTATAAAGGAATTCCACAGCAACTTTTCGAAAATTTAATTTGGACATAAATCAAAATCTACACATTGAAATCCCAATTTTTCTCTTCCATTAGAAAAATATACTTCCCCAGCTCCAAACGTTTCTTGTTTCATAGAAATCCGATTTAAAACGGATTCTGTATATTCAATTGAAGTTCGAATCACCAAATAGCGAACTGCCGCACCATTTCGAGCTCGATTATAATTATATTATAAATTATACGTTCAACTATCATTCAAATAATATATTCGTTATTCTAATTGAAATTCTAAGCTAAATTAAATATTATAAATTGTCCAGTTCACATTATATTGTCAATTCACTATTTCTGACTATTTCGGAATTAAATATATTATTCTATTATTTAAATTAATTAAATATTCAATATTATTTAATCAAATGACCATATAAATCTCTAAACCATTATTTAAATAATTAAATAAATTAATTATTTAACCGTAAAAATACGGGACATTACATTCTTTCCCCCTTAAAATAATTTCGTCCTCGAAATTGCTAAGGTAGAAAACAAACCCTGTTAACTGGGTTAGAAATTATTTGTTTACTTCTTTAATTTCAATTTCAACTGAACAAATAAACTTCAATTAAAAATTTATTCATTCCTACTAATGAAAATTTTCAAAAATCCTGAAAATTTTCTAACACCTTAACTTTTCAAAAAATTTCGCCAGCACCTCCTTTGTACTGGTCAATAGCTCAAACTCGAACTCACCTCTCTAGGCCTTTTTCTACCCAAAAGAAAATCAAACAGCCAAGCAGCTTGCCAATTCGGCTCATCAAAATCTCAAACCCATATATAAGATAAACTTGTACCTTTTTGTTGGGCATATCAACTTTATCACTTTCACCTGTTATCAATCCAACATATACCAATGTCATCTCAACCAATTTCCAATCAATATCTTTTCAACACAGCTATTCTCTTATATCCAAATCAAATTTCATTTGGAACTCAAGTTCTATCCTTAATCCCAAATTCTTAACTCATCAACCCGATATCATTTCAAATTCCTACCACACAAACCCAAATTTCTCAATATCCTTCTAATCAAATTCAATTCCCACTTAACTGATTTCAATTCAGTTCCAGCTCGGTTTCACAAATTTCTATTCAAATTTGTTTTAATTCAAATAATCTGTTCTGGGACTTTTTAAACAGTTTAACCTTTCAAAATCAAATTTTCCTCTTCGGAATTCAAAACAACTTGGTTTTCTCAAAAAAAATAATAATAAAAAACAATCTCCTTGGTAGTAATCCGTCACTTAGAACTTGAAAATGAACATTGATGATGTCACGATTCATCATCAGGGTTATTTCCCAGCCATCGAAGTGAGTTCAATACTATATCACTTTCAAAACCATTCTAAATACTTCCATTTTGAAATTCATTTCAAAATATCCTTTTCAATGCTTGTAACAAATTTAAAATCTCTCAGGATTATAAAATTCTCTTATACTTAATTCAATTCCATTTACAAACACTTTTCAAGTTTTTGGAATTTAAAATTCCAAATTCTGATTTAAATTCAGATTTAATTCATTTCGATTTCATATATTTCACTTATATGAATTCTGATTGGTTATTTACATAACCGTTTCAATTATAATCTTACTCGATTATAACAACAACTAACACATCCAATATATTATAAAAATTCCAATTCTTCCATATCAAAATATACTTAGGTAAAATTATTTCATTTACCCTCCTTTTCAAGTGTTTATTAACTCCTATCAATACAGTGGATCAAACTGATCAACCAGAACCCATAAACAGCTCAACCAATAAACTCCACAATATAAAACCATTTTTATATCAAATAACAAATACGCTCACTTGTATACATACACTCAACTCAATCTAGGGTATTACTAACCCCATCTCTACTAAGTCACGCCACAGAGCCAAGGTAATTACTTAACCTTAAGCTCTGATACCACTGTAACGACCTAGGGATTCGTGATCCTGAGTAACCAACATAAACTCAATGTCGACTATGCAAGCATCGAAAATACCGGATAGTCCATGAAAGAAATTAGAGGTAAGATAGAAACTTAAAATAGAAGAAGAAGAAGAACATACAACATCAGAGTAAACACGAATCTCACAGCGGAACGAAAAAATATATTTCATAACATAACTTTGAAATAAAACAGTATCTGTATACAATACCATTATTAGAGTATAACACTTACAACATAGCGGAATAACAATCTATATAATCATGAAGCCTCCTGCTCCAGCTTTTCAAGCATCTGTAAATTCCGACTACTTGACTTCATCAATGCACTCACCCACCCAGTCTCCCCTTAACTGTCGCCTTCACCTCCACCCTAGACTTCTGCAAGCAGCCACGACATGAAGAAACCATGAGCTGCAGTGCGAACTTTTTATCACGAAATACTTCCAAACTCCATCGATTTACACGTCTCCCAACAAGGAACCCTAAGGCGGCATTGAATTCGAGAAAGACGCACTTATTTTCCCAATCCTTTCAAACCCTAACTCACCGAACAAGAAGGGCAGCGACGGAGAAATGTGTCGGACCCCAAGTCGGCCGATACCAGACTGAAGCTTACCTTCCTACGATTTCAAATCTTCATATATTAGGCTTTATAAGAATTTATACAATTTGTTTGGATTTTTGAAGCTTATGAAGTTTTACTGGAAACATTGAAGAACACGACGCATATTACTATGACCAGAGAAAGTGAAAATTAGGTTAGGAGGAGTTAGTGAATATTTATAGGAAAAATAAAATATTTTATTTTATTTTTAAATGATTGTTTAATTCAATTATAATCAAATGTTGTTTGTGATTACCATTTAAAAATTCATGCGATCACATACAATAACAAATTCGATGAAAATGGACAGGCAGCTACAGTTCGACATTACGGTCTCAACGAAACTGGTTTCGTCGAATTCCGACTTCGTTTGCTCACACAACGTATTTTTAACTGTTAAAATATCGACTATTTTTCACATTAAAAATCCATACAGCCACACACTGACTCCAAAAATCACAAAAGTTTGAATCTAACAATAATTTAATATTACGGATCCAACAAAATTAGTTTCGTCGGAAATGGAGGTCGTTTGCAAAACTGGCTATTTTTAAAGCTCTAAATAACCCATTTAAATATATAAATATATTTAAAAATAATTAAATTAAATATTTAAAAATAAATATTATCGTATATATTCACAATAGAATGTCATATAGCTCCATATCAGGATTCATAACTCGATATCCAAAGTTCCAAGTTATATCGACATTCAATTTATATTAAAATCCTTTTATAATATAAATTAATCGTTATAAATTATAAAGGAATTCCACAGCGATTTTTCGAAAATTTGATTTGGACATAAATCAAAATCTACACAATGAAATCCCGAATTTTCTCTTCCATTATAAAAATATACTTCCCCAGCTCCGAACGTTTCTTTTTTCACAGAAATCCGATTTAAAACGGATTCTGTATATTCAATTGAAGTTCGAATCGCCAAATAGCGAACTGCTGCACCATTTCGAGCTCGATTATAATTATATTATAAATTATACGTTCAATTGTCATTCAAATAATATATTTGTTATTCTAATTCAAATTCTAAGCTGAATTAAATATTATAAATTGTCCAGTTCACATTATATTATCAATTCACTATTTCCGACTATTTCGGAATTAAATATATTATTCTATTATTTAAATTAATTAAATATTATTTAATTAAATGACCATATAAATCTCTAAACCATTATTTAAATAATTAAATAAATTAATTATTTAACCGTAAAAATATGGGACATTACACATCACTTCTATTACTTATCCTATTTTACTTTTCTACATAGTGATATACACTATCGAATTCTGTAAGCTTGGACTACCACATGCACACATACTTTTATTTGTACAACCAGCAGACCGACTAAACAACAACACCGAAGCATACAATCTTTTCAGCGCTGAAATTTTAGATGTTAACCTAGATCCTTTTGCATACGGGTATGTTTGCTAGTATATGATTCATGGGCCTTACATACATTTAAACCCAACTTGCTTATGCATTAAAGGTAACAAGTTCTCCAATCAATATCCTAAACGATATTGTAATGAAACTACATTTGACAAACAAGGTTTTCCTATCTATAGACAAAGGAATGTTGGCTAGTCTATTTTGGAAGACACTGAATTCAAGCAAGATAACCAGTAGGTAGTCCCATACAATGTACATATCAAGCACACATTAGTGTAGAAGTCTGCAATATAGCATAGTCTATGAAATACTTATTCAAATAGATACAAAAAGGGCATTGATAGAGCAAGTGTTGTTAAAGAGACTAGTAATGGTGAAGAAAACATGTTTGAAACTGAAGTGGATGAAGTAAAAACTTATTTAGATTGTAGGTACACTTCAATATCTAAAGCAAGTTGGAGACATTTAAGTTTGATATTCAGTATCGTAAACCAACCGTTGAAAGGTTAATGTCAACTTACTTGGTGAGAGGAATGTGTATTTCAATGATGCAGATGATCTAACATCAGTTAGCCGTAGGCGTGACTTGGATAAAACTATGTTCACACAATGGTTTCGAGAAAACCTAATTGTCCCGAAGCTAGACAACTTTCTTATGTACAGTTTCCATCCAAATGGGTGTGGGTTAATCGAAGAAGATGCAGAAACATAGGAAAAAAGAAGACACCTTGGTAGAATTTATTAGGCATACTCCATTGCAGGTGAAAGATTTTATCTACGTATGCTTTTAAACATTGTTAAAGGGCCAACACGCTTCGATGTTATAAAAAGGGTAGATTATGATGTAATGGTCTCCTTCAAGTCTACTTGTATCGCCAAAGGGCTGTTGGAAGATGATAATGAATAGGATCTAGTGCTCAGAGATGCAAGTTTATGGGCTTCACCTTCTCCGCTCAAAGAAACTTCTGTCACCTTTCTTCTTATTTGTGAAGTGCCAAATCCATACCAGCTATGGGATACCCATTTGGAATCATTTGTTAAAGACGTTTCTAGGCACACAATGCATGATTAAAGACTTTCCTCCATTGCCTACTACGAGGCTGAGATAAAATTACACACCCTAATGTAGATTGAGAAGATTATGGCAAGAAATGGAAGGTCTGCAACACCCCATATTTTTATAATAAAAAGGAAAATATAAAAGAATATATTTTTCATAATCTAACCCCGAAACATTTAACAATGCATTCGTGGTGATTTTATAATTCTTTTTTGGTATATAGCATGTCAGAGCATGTATACAAAAGATAACAATAAATTAAATAAAGGGAAAGCTGTGTATATATATATACACACACACGTATATAAGTGAAATTCAGACTTAGTAATGTTGTATAAAGGTTATAAAACCAATCAAAGAAGTAAAAAAGGGTAAGTAATTAAATGTTGTTAATTAAAAACGTCAAATTCAGAAACAGCGTCCCAACAAAAATACATGGACCCAGATGGGTCAACCCATGTGCTTCCTGGGTTGACCTATGGTCGACCCAAGAAGGACTGGGTCAACCAATGGGTCGACCCACATAAGGGCGCGTCGATCCAATCCAGTTTAGATCTGTTTTTGTGACATGTGTGTGGTTCGGATTTTAAGGGATCAAATCCAATAGTTCAGACTTTCTTGTACACCTATAAATATACTAGTGGGGCCTAGGCTAAATCTCATATTTGCTGAGATGGTGCCTAGGCTCTACCATTCTTCCTTCTCCTCAAATCTCTTCAGAAAATAGAATAATAAGTCTTAGAAAATTCAGATTCAATATTTGGAGGAAAAGAATATATATTTATGTATATATAAATGGGTGTTTAGAATTCTGATCAGCATGAGCTAAGTCCTTGAATCTAGTCTATATAGGTTTATTTCTCTTTTCCCTCTTCTTTAGTATTAGATTTGTGGATCCATGGTTATTTGGATTATGGATTCAGTTAGGAAGGCCATGGAATAACAGATCTGGATCAAATTCATGGATTGGAAAGATGTTAGGTGAGTGGATCTAAATTATATCATTTTAAATAACGGTATATTTATCGTTTGTATTCCCTGTTATATTTAATTTGATGAACATTGATAATTGCGAAAATTGGGTAATAAGTATGTTGAAACGATCACGGTTGTATACAGATTTGTTTGAATAACCTGTTAATTGGATATGGTAAGTCAAGTTACTGTGGAATTGCGAATGATTGTGGTAACTGAGATTGAATCAGCTGAGAAACCAACTGTTGTATAAGACCTATTTCCATTAATCATCTATCTGAATTGGAATTTAATGTAAATGTTGTAATAATGGAATTTACGATAAACATGAATAATTTCTTAAGCATATTATTATGTCAAAAGATTGAAAATAAAATTACATTGAAATTTGGAATAATAAGAGAGAATGGATATGCCTAAATTATATAGAATATTTACAGTAATTGGGGAATTGCAACCACACTAAGACACAAGGTTAAGTTCAACTTGTGGTACAAGCCTGTTCGGAACCGCCTGGCAAATCCAACATCCACAAGTGATAAACTTAATGTGAGGGGTCTGGTGCCTAAACATATATGTATGTATATAAATGGAATGTGTGAAAATTCACAAGATAGTAAAGAGATAAATGACACAATAGTAAAAGTTGGTTAATATAAAGTACCAAAGAAAATGTGATAAACGGGGAATATAACCTATTATAATTAATTACATTAATGAGAATGTTGTATAATAGGTAGGCTTGTCCTATGGGAAAGTGGAATTATAACATGTGTTATGATTAATAAAAAGGGAAAACTTATTAATAAACCTTAGTTAAGTAAACTAAGTTAATAAGAAAACAATACTAGTTGGAATGACAATATAAGAGTTGGAATGAACGGGGAATGATAATAACCTATTATGATTAAGTATGAATGAAAGAGTGAAAGATAATTGGTAGGCTTGTCATAGGGACAAGTGTAAATTATAACATAGGTTATAATAAATGGAAAGAAACTTATTGAAAAACCTAGTTAAAAGAACAAAGTGAATAAGTAAATAACAACAAGAGGTTATATTAAACCAAGTCTTAGTTAACGATAAAGAATGAAGGAGGCTTATTATTAATAGACTTATAAAAAAGAATTATGAAGTATAATAAAGTAAATTAATAATAAGCGGAAGTCTGCTCAGGCGACATAAAACTGAATGAAGTAAGAAGACTTGTGGAATGAAATAAGTTATACTTAATTATAAATTAATTAGTATGCTAAGTGGAAACCTGCTGATTGTGATAGGGTTTACTTAATGACACATTAAGTATAACATGTTATTATAACCTGAAATTGGACGATGAATGACAGGGTAATAATGTAAAAAGATTGTAGATTACAGACCTTGAATTACAATCTAGACAATAACATGTCATGGGCTTACTAATAATCTTAATTGGGCTAAGTTATAACTGAAATTAATAAGAGAGAGGGCTCTATTCCTTAGAGATATAAGGGGCTCGGAAAGAACTTGGTAACTTGAATAAGAAGTTAATATGATTGGAAATACCAAGTTAACTGGAAATCGGACGAGGAAGAGAAAGCGCGTAATTAAACGTTTACACATAGGGTCAAATAACACGTTAGTGTGATGCGCATGGACCATTCCGCACGTCTGAAGATGAGGAATGTAACGACCCGGGGAAAATTCGACGCTCGAATTTTTGATAACAATACATAAACCCGTATTACTTGCCAAAAACCCAAGTATCGAACCCCAGATTGTCAATAGAAAGAAATTAAAGGATGAGAATAGAAAGAAAGAATATTTGAATAGAAGAAAGAAGAAGAACACCACATCAGAATCTCACAGCGGAACAGAAAAAAATATAATATCAAATCTCTTTATACAAAAGAACTGTATATACATACCAATCATCAGAGTACAACATATAACTGCACAGCGGAAATAACTTTATATAACTAGCGGTGAAGCCTCCTGCTTCTATCTCCTAAAACTCCAAGCGAAACCTAACCTAAAACATACTCGGCCTGACCCGAGCACATTTGAAGCAAAGCAAAATACACCGAGTTAGTCTTGAATACTTTCAGTGATAAATTCACAGAGCACACAACTTGTTTAACTTTGGAAAAATCCTTTTGAAATAAAAGGATAATAGTAAGACCAGCCCACACATAAACACGGACGGTTTTTACCTTACTATAACCCAAAACATTTTTGGAATCATACTTTGTTCTGATATTATCATACTGTCTAAATACAAATAATTAACAATCTAGTGGAATGCTTGCATCTCATGCTCCACATATATAGTATACAATCGAAAACCGCGGGCGCTTATTGGATATTGGATTCCAACTTTGACAAGGTATGGGACCACCTTCCAACTGTGTATCTATAGAGGCGAATAAACTGGGTTCAACAAGAACGTCTTGCAACCCGGCCCATACATGACCGACAACTCATTTCGCTTGAGTGTATCGAATGTATATCATCGACGGTTGGGATCAGCAACCGCCTCCCGAAAAGGGACAACATCGAATATAGATTAAAGAAGCAAATGGAATTTCTCTAGATTGGTGATTATACACCCTAATGGGAGCGACCCACATAGCCATGCTGCCTGCCCGATTTTTGTCATTTCCCGGTTGATGAGGCTTGAGGCTAGAATTCCTTTTCGTACATTTGGCCACCATTCACTTTGAATGCCACTTCGTCAGATCCTCTGGATATCACTAATTGACGTCCACAAAAATACTCTAGTTGGGAGCTAACCAACTATAATACGTTTGAAGAAATCGACGTACGTGGTCCTTTGGAAATACTCAGCCAAACATTTGTCCATACAAGTCATTCAGGAACAGGATGAACTGAAGGCACTCTCCTACTGCATCTCATATAGGAATCACCCCAAGGATCAGTAGCGAGAAGTCCTTGCAACCCGTAGATTCCAACCACGACAGAATCACAGTTTATCTCTACTTACAAGGCAGAGAATCTTAGTGGTTCTTCCGCTTATGAAGATCTACGGTCTTCAACGCTCCATCTTGATCTTCTTCTGATATCCTCACGTATTTGTTCGTCGGAATGGTTTTCGAATATAAATTCGATCTCGGTCTTTCCGTACTAACAAGGTTTGATAGTCGGTGATTTAACTATCAAATAACAATCGTGTCAATGATTTCACTGATTCTGTATTTGGCATTACTTGGCCTACTTAAAATATATTCAACAAATTGGTTAATCAACCTCTAAATCTTCCAATGTATTGAAAACATTATATTTATTATTATTTATGACAAAACTATTTAAATTACTTTAGAGCATATATACATATATAAATACACCCAGGTTTCCAGTTCTTTTGGAACATCAATATATTTTCTTTAAAACTCTTTTTTCCTTTCCTTTATATTCGAGTATCTCGATATATATATCTATATATATATACTATATTTAATGGTATTAACCGTTACCAATTCTAATAGGGTTAAAGCAAAGGTCGACTTATAATTCAAAACCAAATATTCTTATTTTCATTGAACTACGTGCCAGTATCATTTATATTCAAAAATCCCGCACTTACATTCAATACCTCTCGTATGGGATATCACACCAATCACAACACTTTTCACTCGTCTCAACTAATACTATTCCTCGATTATCGCGAAGCCATTCAAGTTGGGGTATTTAATTACCTCTCAGACCTTGATCGACCCCGTTCTCACCTTAGAATAATATTAGTTTATCACTTAAACACTTCACCAAAATCTTATTTCTATCTCGATTTCCAACTGGTTTCGTAAACCGTTTCTTACATTTGAAATCCTCGTTTGATAGTCTCTTTACTTACTTCCTTTATTTAAGTAAATATTCATTGACAAATAACTTTTAACTTAAAACTTCACTTCAGTCTATTATTAATATATTACCATCTCTCTTAAACATTTCTTTTCAACTGAATTCACCTTTACTTAATTTAACCATTAAGAAAAATCTTGTTTAAATCTCTATGTTCACTTACGAATTACATTTACCAAATTTGTTTAAATATTTTGAATATACATCCCTTTTAAATTCTTATTGTCTTCCTTGACCAAATCTTAACTCCAACTAATCACCTTTCCATTGAATTCCAATTAAATGTCATTGCTTTAATTATTATTAATTGAAATAATAATTAACTAAAATAGTTAACTTTGATATTAATTAAAAGATAGAATAATTATCACCTTTAAAAGCTGATCAAAAAATTATTTACTTCATTAACACTAACCAATTTGATAATTTCTTTGGTTTTTAGTTAATCGAAGATTAACTAACATTTCAAACCCTTTGTCAAGTTTAACGAATATTCAGAAAATTTAAATCAAATTTATTCATATTAATTTCAACCAAAAACGGTTGGTTTTGTCAACCGTACATGTCAGTTAGCAGTTAACTGATTTCCTTTTGTCATTTCCCCTTTTAAATTAATTAAATAACTTAATTAATTTAAAATAACTATTTAATTGTTTTAAAAACAATTATTCTATTTTACCAATCCGTCGGTAAATTCTTGGCTTTCCACTTTGAAAACTGCTCTTAACCATTTAAATAATTCTCTTCATAAACTCGATCTAATATATTTATTTATAATTTTCCAATTTAATTAACTATATAAAACAATTAAAAAACCTCAATTTAGTTATAAAAAAATTTATAACTTTAAAACCGCGTCAATTCACTTGACGGTCGCACGGCGTTAAAATCAAACATTTAGACCATTTACTGCCAATTACCCGAACAGCACTGGCGATTAATCTTAATCACAACGATGATGAATATATATTCAACCATCAACATTTAAACACGTTTTGGTGTCAGTCAGAGTGAACAATTCATATATATGCACAATAAAAAAAATACAGTTTATTTGAGGAATCCGATCGGATCCCTCCAACCTGTCCTTCTCTGCATCACAGATAACAGTTGGATAGCAACATATGAATTAATTCTTTTTGATGAAATATAAATAATTGCAACCAATCAACAACAAACAACCAATTTGCAACCATCGCATCCAATCAACCAAATTATACCGCTAACGGTGAATTATATTTTTCTATGATCTACCACATCACAAAATTCCAGAGGGTGTGAGAATTAACTCACCAGATTTTGTTCTGGTTGACGCGTTTGTCGCATTTAATTTGAGACGAACATTCAAAATTTGCTGAAATTTCAACTGCGTCAGATCAGTGCCTAGTCAGTGCCATTGTCTAGGTCTCGTCCCTGCGATCCCAATGGATCCACTTTCGTAAGATTCCGTTAACGTATGCAAAAGTTATGATCGATTTTAAGTGTAAACATATATACGATTATTAAACTAAATTATTAATTAAATTAATTACCTTACCCTTAATCCACGTCAGATCGGTTACTGTTCCAAAACGCGTTTTCTTCTCTGAACCCTCCTGAACCCCGCTGGCCTTTTATCTCGTTCAACCCATCCCTTCCTTTCAGAAGTACGATGGCTATTCACCATCGCCGGCGACGACACAGACCACCGGAACCTCTCATAAGCTAGCCAACGCCACCGTGGCTGCAAGACCCCCCTTCACCCTCGACCTGGTCCCCTATTGCGCCTCCAACAGCCTGAAAATCCGAGATGAACGGAAACCACATTCTGGTCAAATTCCGCCGCCTCAGATCGATTAAGACCACCGGACCACCGCCATTACCATCGCCTCCCTTCCCTCTTCAATCACCTTCAGGCCATCACCTCCTCGACAACCTAATCGGCTGATAAATCCCCAAAACCGCCTCTAGTTTTACAAAAACACCCAAAAATGTTGACTTTAGTTCATCTCCTCGATTCTCTCACCTCCGACCACCGTAAGCCTCGAGACCACCACCATATGAAAGCCTTGTCTTCCCTCTACAAAACCCCCAAGGTCCCGTCCCCTCAAATCAGCTTAATCTCCCTAATTTTGGCCAAGAACGAAACTAAAAAATTGCCATTCTTCGCGATTTCCCACCACCTCAGGCGATCGTTCCACCCCGGATTTTTACAGTAGCTATACAACTCCCTGATCTACCACTTTACCTAAGGTCACCCACGCCGATTCATCGCGGATTGGAAGATAAAATTGATTTTGTAATCGAGGATTTTTTGGCAAAATGTATGGATAGAAATGGATTTAGGCTGAAATTTCTGATTTTCAGAGGTATATATAGTGTGGGAATAATATATTTTAAGTTGATTTGACGAACGATGTTGACTAACGATTTTTATTTCGTACCTATCGCTATTTCGAACATTGTTTATTCGCTGCTGCGCTCACATACAAACCCCGTTCGAGACGCGACTGGACGACATAGTATATTTTGACGATACGGTCATAACGAAACTTGTTTCGTCGAATTCCATGTCCGTTTGCTCAAATAGCGTTCGTACACATCCAAATTGATAGATTTATTTTGCATTTTATTTTTCCACGCTCACAGAATAACCCCGATTGACGTGCAGTTTGAAAATCTAACAATAATTTACTATTACGGTCCCAACAAAATTTGTTTCGTCGAAAACAGAGGTCGTTTGAAGAAAGTTCCTTTTAAACTGCCCAATTGGAATTAAAATAAATAAATTTTTAAATACTTCAATATAAAATAAATGAAATATTACAGTTGGCCATACACGACCAGAATTTGATGTATCACCAAGGAAAAATACCCTGGGTTGAATTCCAAGCCAAATCGATATTTAAAATATTTAAAAACTATTTATTTTATATAAATAATCGATATAAATATAAAGGAAATCCCATAGCGACCTTTTCAAAATTTGATTTGGACATAAAATAAAATCTACATGATGAAAACTGGATTTTTCTCTTCCATTAGAAAGATATCGTCAAACAGATTCCAGTGTTTCTTGTTTCGAGAAAATCCGACTTATTTTGAATCCTATATGGCCAATTGAAGTTCAAAATTCAAATTTACGAACTGCCGTGCCGCTACAACTCGTTATTTAATTAAATTATAAACTATACGCTCAAAGGTCGTTAAATAAACGATATTGTCAATATATTTTCAATACAGACAATATTGACCCTCTATATTTAGCCGATACACGTTATATAGCAAATTCAACATATTCCCCATATTCTAAAAATAAACTATTATTTTATTATTTATTTAAATAATATATTCCAAATAAATCATTTAATTCAATTATTTAAATTCAAACCAATATTTTAAATAACTAAAATAATTTAAATAATCCAAATAAATAGGCAAAAAATACAGGTCGTTATAAGGAACCCGACGGAGTAGATCATCGTGGTGTCTTGAGGCACGAGAGGAGCACGCCCATCTAGTTACTTTACTGATATTCTGCTTGCTGGCTCTGTTGGACTAGAAGGAAGCACGTGGCTTCCGTTGGACGTGGTAGGATGCTCTATGGTGGTTCTCAGTGTGGTGGTAGCGCTCAGGCTATACTCACAAATGTTGGGTATACACGAAACCACCCAGTGGGTATACTTGACTGCAACGGTAGTTCGGCAGTCAAAAGTTTGTTGGGTGGAATTGGGTGATTCGACGATTTTGCCTATAGAGAGGTTGGTCAGGACCAAGTAAACGATAGTAATCGTAGGGTACTTGTCATCGATAATCAGTGTGATGCGGAAAGACTAGAGCTAAACCTATAGACCATCGATCTTTCACTATTAAAACTTTGGTTATGGGACATTCCAATTTGAATGTAGATTATTTTCTAGGGGCACATCACTTATCTCTTGATCTAATCTTTCACTAGTTGAGGGAGGGGTGAGGTGGGACCATAGCCACCGTAGAAATGCGTACCATAGTTTAGATATCTGTACTTTTGGCCTCATTAGCAGACCTATACGGATATGGTATAACTGTCATCCGAGTTCCATGCATTCAGATGCATGCTATTACGGATACATGCACGCCGCACCGGGTGGTGTATCATAGACGCTTGGGCATTACTCCATGTTAAGATCGAGCTTGGACGATGAGTTTCAGATATGGCAGTTCGTACGCTTACGTAGCACGACGATGATAGTTCTGTGCGAAACATGGCATAGTTTTATGAAGATTTGTACGTCGCTCCGGCGTAGGATTAGAGTTACATACGTGGCGTAGTTTTATGGAGATCCGTACGTCGCTTCGGCGTAGGATGAGAGTTGCATATGCTTCAGTGTCGTGACGGTGGAGACCGCGCGAGAAGGGTACCATGGGAAGTACCTTGAGATTGGGGGTAGCTACATATATAAGATATTAGGTTAATGTACCGGAAAGTAGCTGTGTACGACGTGCGTGTAAAGCCTTAAGTGCCATTAACTCAAACAACCTAATAAATAAGTACATAACTGAATGGTATATGTAAGGTTATTTCAGATTGTGTAATTTAGTCTAGTCACCAGAACTTGTGTTCTGGCCCCCTCTTCATAACACACTCGCAGGTTAGGTTTGTGGCGGAGATATGTTTGCTTTGGATACTGCTTAGGAGTTATTATTACCATTGGCAAGGTTATATTTGATTATATTATATTTTATTCCATTTCGCTGTGAGATGTTTTCTGAGCTCTGATATATTTTATACCACTGTCCTTTCTGTAGGATACCAGACAAGACAATTTGAGTTTTGGCATATTAGAATTTTTGAAAAAAAATTCAGTTTGTCGGAATTTGGGTTGTTACATCTGGTATCAGAGCCTAGGCTTAGGATTCCATTATAGATAGTGAGTGAACGTATTTGTAGTTTTAAAAACATAAATATATTATATATACACCTAGATCCATAAAGGAACCCAATAAATTGGGAGAATGGTTTATGGAAAGAATTGGGATATTAGTTTTGTACACTAAAGGAATGATTGCAGAAATTTGAGACCCTTAGGTGGTTTGGGTGAAAAGTGTACATTATGCTTTTTATTGGAGAAAGATGTGTCCCACATGTCAGTATCTGAGATGTTAGTATTTCAGATTAGTGGGTTTAGAAGTAGGGCCTTATTAATTGAAAAAAAAGAGGAAGATGGATTTGGAATATATATATATTTGAGATCGTTGACTTTGTGGGAATATCTAGGTAAGTCTAGGTAAGTTGGAAACCCTCTTTGAGTCTAGCCCCATTATTAATTTTTGAGATTTGAAAATTTAAAAACTTTTGGGTAATAGTTTATGATGTTTTTAAGTTTGGACGATAAAAAATTACAATTTTGAAATATGTACTAGATCAATTGTGTAGAAACAATTTTTGAAACAAAAAAAAGGTAATTTTCATGCTGAGAAAAAAAAAGTTAGTAACATATTTGAAAAGTACATATTGAGTTTTGAAATAAAATGGGGTATATTTTGAAAAATGGTGATTTCTTATGATTTTTTTTGGTCTAAAATGAGTTCTTCAAGAAAAAGGTGCACCATATAGAACATGTATATAGCTCGCTAGTTTTTGAGTTATAAAGGATGAAAGGATTAAAAAGCAAAGCATAGAAAAGACTGCATTTTGTTAAAAACTAAAATTTTCGGTAAAGAAAATTTTAAAGTTCTCTATTCTTTGGAAAACAATTTTTTATAATTGTTT
The DNA here is from genome assembly GCA_030737875.1 of Allium sativum. NCBI lineage: Eukaryota > Viridiplantae > Streptophyta > Magnoliopsida > Asparagales > Amaryllidaceae > Allium > Allium sativum. The sequence goes on from CM060919.1 coordinate 442,190,241, forward strand.
TAACATAATTTTTTGTTGGGTGGACAAAATAAGGTGTCAGAATTAAGAATAGAGTAGATGTTTGCACCTAGTTTGAACTGACATTATAAACATGAATGGTTGTGAAACTGATATAAAAGTAGTTGTCCTTGTCTATTCCAGTTTTTGTGATTTGAAAAAGAAATGATTAGCATTTTTGGGATGACATATTTTTTTATGGTTTGGCAAAGGAAAATTTTAATATGGAAAAATAATGTTTTGACACTTCTAATTTTTGGAAGAAATATGAAATAAGAAAGCCAAACCATGTTTTTTTTAAATCATGGATTAGGCAAAAGATTAGTACCTAGGGAAGGCGAGAAATATTTTGAGGCTACGAAGTAAGTAGTAGGGACTATTTTGAAAATAATGGTAAGTTCCCATAGAATGGGTAAGCATTATAGAACCTATGTTGTTTGTAATAACCCGCAAAATCTGGGCCAGTTTAAATTTTTTATTTTGGCAGTTTTAGTGAATTTTGAATATTTAAAATAGATTATTTTAAATAAAATCGACGAGAAATTTATTTTGAATAGAATTCGACGTATATATTATATACGTCGTCGTTAGAATATAAATATTTATATATAATTATAAATAGAATTGAAAATGGCGCGGTAGTTCGATAATTCGATTTCAAACTTCAATAGAATGTACCGGGTGCAAAACAATCCGGATTTTAGTGAAACCAGAAATCATAGGATCTATTTGATAGTATCTTTCCAACGAATCCGGCAAATCAAGATTTCATAGCGGGAATCAAAAGATATGTCCAGTTGAAAATTCTGAATAGTCGCTATGGAATTCAGGCCCTTAAAAATGGACATTTTGCAAATGACCTCGGATTTCGACGAAACCAGTTTTGTTGGGTCCGTGGTGTCAAGTTATTGCTAGATTTCAAATTTCATAATTTTTCGAATCAATATGTGAGCGTGGCAAAGGAAAACGCGTTTGACCAGTTTCAGTTGATTTTAATCGACTGGAAAATGGCCATTTTTCAAACGGTCTCAGAATTCGACGAAACTAGTTTTGTTAGGACCGTATCGTCAATTAGAAGCTAGAAAATATTTTTCTGGAATTTTTCTAGTTAGTATGTGACCCCGGTAATTTGAAATGTACGTTTAAAATTCAATATAAGGATTTAAATGTAAATTCAACGGAAACTGATTGTAACGATCGATTCAGCTTGCGGTACATATCCCATTGTGTTCGGAATGGGGGTGAAACGCTATGGGCGACAGGCGGTGGACCTCGTTTAGAGGTCGTATGTAAAAGTCAACTTTTTACAATTAAAATAATTTAAAAAAATTAAATTGTCTCTCTCTTCTCCCCCTTTATTTCGTTCTGGCCCCCCCTTATTCCTTTCGACTCAGAATTAAAAAAAAAACGAACGGAATCGCTCAGCCCCTTCCACGCGCCACCGCCCTGTCCACCACCCCCCCCACCGCAGGCGTCTCCGCTCTCGAAACCCCTCCCTCTCCGCCAGTTCCCACCTCGTCACTCCTTCCTCTCCGATTGAAAAGACCCCCAAAACCCACGAAACCGCCACCAACGACCATCCTGCCCCCACCGCCGACACCTCACCGCCTCCACACCCTGCTGACGCCCTCCACTTCCCCTTCGCCCCTCTCTCCTCTCAGTCCCTCTTCCCTCTTCATTAAAACCCCCTTCTACACCCGCTACCCTGACGTCCATCGCCAGCGAGCTCCAGGGCATGACAGCGCCCCACCCAAGGTGCTGCAGCAAATCAGAGGCGTCGTTGAACATCCCCGCGCGAACCTCGACGATCCCGAGAGCCCGGGAACTCCCTGAAGAGATCGGGTATAGTGAAGGTGATTTTTATCTATTTATTTAGTTTAAATAAATTTTGTCTATAAGTAAAAATATGATTTTTATATTTTTAAAGAATTAAAAATATGATTTTTATATTTTTAAAGTATTAAAAATATAATCTTTACTATATAGAAGTAGTAGAAATATGATTTTGTTTATGTAGTGGATTAAAAATATCATTTTTACATGATAGGTATATTAAAAATATAATCTTTATTATGTAGAAGATGAAAAACGAAATCTTTATTTTAGAAATGGTGAAAGATCTATTTTTGAAAAGGCGGAATTTTTATATATTGAACTTCGAGTTAAAAATGGAATTTTTATATATTGAACTTCGAGTTAAAAATGGAATTTTTATATATTGAACTTCGAGTTAAAAATGGAATTTTTATATATTGAACTTCGAAATAAAAATATGATTTTTATATATTGAACTTCGAAATAAAAATATGAATTTTATATATTGAACTTCGAAATAAAAATATGATTTTTATATAGTGAACTTCGAAATAAAAATATGATTTTTATATATTGAACTTCGAAATAAAAATATGATTTTTATATATTGAACTTCGAAATAAAAATATGATTTTTATATATTGAACTTCGAAATAAAAATATGATTTTTATATATTGAACTTCGAAATAAAAATATGATTTTTATATATTGAACTTCGAAATAAAAATATGATTTTTATATATTGAACTTCGAAATAAAAATATGATTTTTATATATTGAACTTCGAAATAAAAATATGATTTTTATATATTGAACTTCGAAATAAAAATATGATTTTTATATATTGAACTTCGAAATAAAAATATGATTTTTATATATTGAACTTCGAAATAAAAATATGATTTTTATATATTGAACTTCGAAATAAAAATATGATTTTTATATAGTGAACTTCGAAATAAAAATATGATTTTTATATAGTGAACTTCGAAATAAAAATATGATTTTTATATATTGAACTTCGAAATAAAAATATGATTTTTATATAGTGAACTTCGAAATAAAAACAGGATTTTTATATATTGAATAGCGAAGTAAAATTCGATTTTTACATATGTAGTGAAAGCGGACAACGGAAGCGACAAAAGGCGAGTTGGCGAAGATTTCCTGCATTAGAAGTGCCGTGGAGCTAGGATAGCTATCTGTGAGAATTTCTCACTCTTCAATTTATTTTCTAGTTATATATATATACTAGGATGCAGACGGTGCTTAGTAGCACCCGACACAATCGTCCACAGACCATGGACTTGTTTGTTTGGTTGCATAGATTAGTTATATGATTTGATTTGAATTTGGTTGTTTGGTGATTTTGATTGATGTGTGAATGGCGTGGGCCTTCACTAGTCCGGGGACAAGGCTGGGCCTCGTCCCGTTTCTAGTATCGTGCCGTTATGCCGCCGAAATTTTCTAAAATAAGTTAGAAAAATAAAAATATCATTTTATTTAAAGAATGAACTGAATAGAAATTCATATGTTAGAATAAAATGTTTTGTCGTTAAAAATATAATTTTTAACGTGAATGTGAATAAATAAATATTCATTTACAAACCAGACGGTTTGTTTATGTACACCTATTTGAAGGACATTGATTGGGTCGATAAATTTTACACATCGACCATTTATTTCAAACGGACATTACGGGAGATCCGGCCGTGGATTCTCCTAGAACCAGAACCGTTGGGTTCGTATCGAAAAGAGCTTTCTAACGAATATGAGAAATTAGAAATCTAACAGTTGGATTTGGAATTATGTCCAAATCAAATTTGAAAAAGGTCGCTGTAAGTGCAGTTCGATGGCCGTTGATGGAAATCAACTATACGGGCCTTGATAAAATTATTAAAAATAGTAATAATTTATGTAAAATCATAAGAAATGATTTAGAAAGGATTGGGATGAAAACTCCATATTTGAAAAGATAAAAATAGATTTTTATCGAAATGAACTAGTTTTGAACTAGAAATATAATTCTATTTATTTTTAAATAAATAAATTGAATTTAAAAAGGGTTTTAAAAATAACCAGAATTTCCAATGATTGCATTGGAGTGGATTTGAATCGAAATTGTCTTCGGAATATTTCGATGTTGGAATTCGAGATTATACAGATGTTGTTATGGAAATTTGAAAGATATATATTTATATCGTTATTTCCAATACGACATTTGTTAATCGTAGAATTTGATATTGAATATAAGCCGATATATTTTCTATTCAGAGCCTTATATTGAATATCAAATGTGATTTGGGTTTGTCGTGAATGGTGTCTTCACTAACACTGTTCTTGAACCCAGTTGAGAAAAGATTAAATCTTTTTATTTAGATTTAATGAAGTGTACCAATTAAATGATATTTAATTGGAATTGAATTGGTATTGATTTTTGGGTTTATCGTGAACAGTGTTTTAAATAACACTTGTTCTTTAACCCGATAATTAATGGAATGTGATTTTGGGTTTATCGTGAACCGTGTTTTAAATGACACTGATTCTTTAACCCAGTTAACGATTAAAACTAAGTGGAGTTTTAATGAATCTTTAATTAGATTGAAAAAAATCGAGAATGGAGTATCACCAGTTTTGCTCCAGGCGATAGTTAAATCTTTAATTAGATTTGAACGCGAAATGGTAATTGAATTTACCGATAACACTGTGGTGTTAGATATGAAGTATTACCAGTTTTACTTCATGGGATAAATAGGTTGGGATTGGGAAATTAAAACAAATGATTACTTCGGTAAGTTTCGTTAATCCCGGCTAGTTGTATCGAAATTCAAAAGAGTAGATTAAAGAATAAATTCAAGGAATTTATCTTTGATAAAATTAATGGGAACCTTTCCCTATGAATGTGAAATTTAGAAACTAACTGTCGGTTAGCTAAGCAGAATGGTTTTCTGGATATTGATCTGATGTTGGTTTCGGCCTTCGGGGTTAATATTTGGGGAATTATTCTCTTGATTAATTTACGGTTAGTGACTGATGAATTGGAATGAGGCGTATGTTGTGTTTGTGTAACACTTATTCAAAATATACGCGAGTTATTCGGAAAGACCGGGTTTATCCCATTCTGAATAACTGATACGACGATAAGTCGAAGATGAAGACGATGGTCGAAGACCGGAGGTCTTCACGTCGTTTGGGTAATTACTGATGATCTTGATTGGGCTGTACACCCAAGAAGATGGAAACAGTTAGTGATCGTCCAGACGTACTTGGAGATCGAAGGATATGCGGGGTACTAGGTGCCTCCGGTTTCGTTCAGACCCAGAACAGACTTGTAAATGGACTGTGTGTCTGACATTGGATTTTAGTCCGTGTGGTTGATCTCTATTAAATATATATCTGTTTGGCGGCGGAGGATTTATTCTCTTGCTTAACGCCCTTCTCTGAGACGTACGAGCTCAGGGGTTATATATTGATGGATATAAAACGCATGGAGTGAATTGCCTGTGTGGCATGCCTAAGTGGCAATGGATCGAGGCTTCTGTTGAAAAGAAAAGTCTTGTGGTGATGATCAAAGCACGGCCTTTGTGGCGTAGCTTTGTGTAACGTTTACTTCGCGAGTTTCACACCCGGTATGAACCAAAAACGGGAGACGGACCTCAGGGAGGACTTGCGTTTCTTTCTAGTTAGAAGTGGCGTCAGTGGTTTTACACGCCCTGACGAGTTTGACTTATGTGGTTGTTGCTGTTGCGAGGCGCCTCGGATTGATCGGTCGTTCTCGAACCGATGGAGTCATTTAGTTGGCTCATTTACGCCCCAAAGGGCGGGGAAACGCATGTTCAGGCATTTTAATCCACATCGGTGGACCGGCCCTGACGATCCAAGAGCCCACCTGAGTCTGGGTCCTGAGGGGCGGGCTAGAGCGTCTCGAATCGGTTGAGGACTATCTTTTGCCTCGGTTCATAGATGGAAATCCAATTTCCAAATACGTGACTTTGCGGTTTTATTTGTAAACCTATATATGGCGACATAGTGGCATGGGACGCTCATGTCGCCTATGATTGATACTTATGATTTGAAGTTGTTTTATACACTATGCACTTATAATAGTATCAAATGATTTGTTTTTAAACGTATCAAGCATTCTTTGGCTGTTATAAGGGAAAACCCTATCCCCCGGCTTGCGTTGCATTGTGTGATAGGACCTGGGTCTTATAATAGCTTCATTTTTCTTTATTTAGCATGGCGCTGTTTGTTTTATGCACTGGTATTCTTGGGAGGAAACCCGTTCCGTGTTATACGGCGTGGTCCCTTGATTTACCGAACTTTGAAAATTACTGTTTTTAGTTCTCACACCAGTCACATGACTGACCTGGAGTTTATTGTTTTAACCTAAACTCTGGGTGCCCTTATTTTGACACGGGCAGCTAGTAGTTTCGGTTTTGCAGATTTATATTCACAGGATCCTGGTTTACAGCTGGAACGATATCCGGAAAGCTTTGTATCCGTATATCTCTTCTAGTTGTGTATTGTATTATTTTCCGCTGCTATGTATTTAAATGTAATTTAAATCTCTGATATTTCTGTGTAATATTTATTTGTTTATACTCTGTATATTCTTGTAATCTGATGCATTGTTGTAATATACAATGAAATGTTCTTCTGTATGAGTTCTGTTGTGGCTTGTTCTCGAACTATCCGACGCTTTCCTTTACGGGGAAGTAACGGGTTTTCACATTGTTGCTTCGAAAAGACTATTAATACACAACAAGAACTAGTGGTGACTACTGGATGGTAAAGGGTAAGTAAGTTTTTAGATCCTTTGGTTTCGAATTTTCTTTGTCAGAGGGGACTGGTCCCAAGATACTTAGCCCTTGGTAGTAGCTGTGTAGAATGCTTATTTACCTGTCTTAGTTGAAGGATAAGAAGACTTATTAAAAATTGAACTTAGAGCAGTGGATTAAGTTAAATAAGCTAAGAAAAGAGTAATCACATAATTAATAAGAAAACAACAAATCTAGTAAAGCAACAGACATGATAGTTGAGAAAATTGGATTTTTCCTAAGTAGGTTGAAAAAGGAAATGATTAACAAAGAAAATTTTCTTATGAGAACCGTGCTTGGATAGGAAGATAGGAAATCTTTATATAGTAGTTGCTTAAAATCCAAGTACAGATAGAAAAGGTACATAAAAGAAAAACGGAAGGTGTGAAGTTTTCTATTTTCTACCTTTTAGTAACATAAGAAATCAAATTTAGAAAACTTGATTTTTCTGAAATTCGCAAATTCAAAGTTGGTTAATAAGATTTTTGATGCAAATATTGGATGAACTGCATTCTTACTCTATAAGAGTGTAGGAAAATTTAGACGAAAAAGTATTTGAACTTCAAAATATTGGATTCATGTAGAAATTGCCAGTATATTTAGAATGTGTGCATCATGTTTTCAAAGGATTTTCAAGAAATTTTTGCATTCATATAGAATGTACCTCCTAGGCATACATCACATTCATGTATTGTATTACACTTTGCACAAGTGCACAAATGATTGCAAAATTTGGATGCACACATGATGGTTGTAAATTGTGAGGGATTACTTAATTTTACCATCATCAAATTTCGGGGATGAAATTTCCTAAGAGTGAGAGAATTTAACACCCTATATTTTTACTTTAATAATAAAAAATTATAAAATATTATATTTTTCAGAATCTAACCCGATCGTTGCAACGACACGGATTTTGCCCGGACTCAATCGATCGCAAAATCGACTAAGACCGTTCAAAACCCGAATACGTTAACTCTGGGAATACAACACATTAGAACAATAACAGCAGATTTTTATAAACATCATAATAATGTTACATCAGAGTACAGAATGTCAGAGTACATCGAATAAAATTACAGCGGAAGATAAATTACAGTAAATTAATACAATGCACGGCGGAAATAAAATAACTAAGGTAGCGGAAGACAACTATGCTCTGGACACAGCTTTAGGCTTCGATCCAGGATCATGCTAAAGATAAATATCTACAAAAAGCTACTCGACTGCCCGTGTGAAAAAGATAGGCACCCGAGTTTGCCAGTGAAACAAACTATAGGTCAGTAATGTGACTGGTATGAGAAATCTAACTTAACTAATCTAATAATAAGGCTAATCACAGGACCACGCCGCTAATGCAGAACGGGTTTACTCCATTGGATTGCCAGTGCATAAAATAAAGTAAATCGTTAAACAACGCAATGCCTTTTAGAAAATGAAACCATTATAAGACTCATGTCCCATCACACAATGCAAACCGGAGGATAGAGTTTTACCTTATAATGGTTAAAAGATGCTTGATACGATAAAACGGATTTGATATTATTATTAGTGTATATATGTTTCAAAAACATTTCAAAGTAAATGTATCAATCCTAGGAAGCATGGCTTCCATATACTATGCCTCCATACTAGTAATACAATCAAGTCCGTAGGGTCGTATCGGGAATTTGGGTTTCCATCATGAGTCAAGGATAGGAACGATCTCCTTACCGATTCGAGACGCTCTAGCTAATGTCTCAGGATCCCCTGCAGTGAACCCTTGGAAAGCTGCAGGGCCGGTCCACACATACGATTTTGTGGATTGGCAATTCCTGAACACACGTTTCCCGGTCCTATAGGACATAATATCTGAGGCGCCTCATTCCATCATCCACATAAGTAAAATGTCGGGCCGTGTAAAACCCAAACACCACTTCTATCTAGAAAGAAACGTGCTACTCTCCCTGCATTCCCTTGCTCCATTTTAGACTCAACCGGGTTGTGAGGCTCGTGAAGCTACGTTATACACAAAGCTATGCCTAAACAGGCCGTGCTTTGATCATCAACCACAAGGCCTGCTTTTCAACAAAAGCCTTGATCATTTGCATCTTGGCATGCCACATTGACAATTCACGCCATGCAATCGACAACCATTAATATATAAGAGGGTGTTAAGCAAGATAATAAATTCTCCGCCACTAAACAATTATATATCAAATAGAAATCAATTTAAATACATGAGGTGAATTTCAACGTCGGACACACATCCATTTACAAGTCTGTTCTGGGTTTGAACGAAACCGGAGGCACCTTATTCCTCGCATATCCGAATAATCAACAAGTACGTCTGGACGGCCACCATTGTAGCCCCTTCAAGGTAGCTACTCCAATCATGGGCGTCAATGGTAACCCATCCATTCGACGTGAAGATCGTCGGTCTTGTACCGTCTTCAACTCTTCGACTTAGATCAACGAATAATCATTTGAAATGAGATTGAACTCGGGCTTTTCAAATGATTCTCGCATATATATATATGTGTATATTTTAAGATCATTTCTTATCGTTATTAGTATTTAATAACGATCTATCACTATTTTTTTATGTAACAATAGCCCAAATTAATTTAACGACGCTTCAGGTCAATGGGCGACCCTGGCGCTGTTTTCACCCAAATTTGTTTTACACATTTCTCTAAATCTAACCGTTTGATTTTAACACAATTCATATCTTTGGAAAGATCTTCCCAAGGCGAACCTAACGGTTTCAGTTTTGGGAAAATCCGACGGTCGGATCTTTCGGTATAATCATCTAAAGGCATGATTCCAAAATGCGAACTACCACGCTCGATTCGTTTAATTTTGATTTTTATACATATATAATTATATAAATATAATTCTTTCATCCATTTCATTATTGTGATTATCATAACTAGTAAAGAACACTTGGTTTCATAACATTTTGATATATAACATAACACACAATAATGTTTATCTTATTTTAATTCACATACACATCCTAAACATAACAATGTATATTTTCTTTTACCCTTCAATTCATACAAAAATGTATTTTTAGTGTATTATTCCAATTTAACAAAAATGGAGATTTTGTTTCATTTAAATTTTCTAACAAAAATGCAATATATTTTGGTGTCAACCTCAATTCTGCAAAAATGAATATATTATGTTTGTTTAATTTCAATGTAACAAAAATAATAACTTTGTTATTCTTTCAATGCCAAGAAAAAATAATAATTTTGTTTATATCTTTCAATGCAAAACTAAAATGATAATTTTGTGTCAATCTTTTCTTTACAGGCAAAATGATAATCTTGTGTTTTAATCTTTTCACATGAAAATGTAAATTTCATATCTTTAATCTTTTTAATGAAATCAAATTCATTAAAATGTAAATTTCCATCGTTATAACTTTCATTGAAAACCTATTTACATAAAAATGTAAATTCCATATCTTTAATCTTTTTAATGAAAATCCAATTACATAAAAATGTAATTTTCTTCTAAATTCTTTTAATGAAAATCTATTTAAATAAAAATGTAAATTTCACTTCTAAATTCTTTTAATGAAAATCTATTAACATAAAAATGTAAATTTCACTTCTCAATTCATTTAATGAAAATCTATTTACATAAAAATGTAAATTTCACTTCTTAATTCTTTTAATGAAAATCTATTTACATAAAAAATGTAAATTTCATTTCTAAATTCTTTTAATGAAAATCTATTTACATAAAAATGTAATTTCACATCTTAATTCATTTACATGAAAAATGTAAAATTTTCTTCCTTAAATTCTATTTACATGAAAATGTAAGCTTTTTTATCTATTTACATTAAAAATGTGAACTTTTCTTTTTAATCTAATTACATTAAAAATGTAACTTTACATTTATTCAGTTACATGAAAAACGTAATTTCACTTTAAATCTTATTCTCATTACGGTGTAAATAATGTTATTTTCTATGTATTCTAATATCAAATAAAAAAACATTTCATTTGTTAACATTTTTCTATGTTTTCTAATATCATATAAAAGCATATTTTATATGTACATATTTTTAACCATTCATATTAACATAAAAAGAATATTTTTATGTTAAATCAATTCTAACATTTCAACAAAAACAAATAAAAAGATAACTTTGTTTGTCGTCAATTCTAATACAACAAAATATATATAAAGGTGATATATTTGTCTACTTAACATTTTATACTAAATTGTTATTTTAACCAATCTTAACATTTTGTATATCTACATGTTATTTTTCTTTTACTTTAATACTTTTCTATTTAACAAAATGAACATTTTGTTATGACAAACCTTTCTATTTAACAAAATAAATATTTTGTTTTACATACCTCTCTATTTAACAAAATAAATACTTTTTATTCTGATTTACATTTTCTAACAAAATGTCCTTTTTATTCTAATTTACATTTTGAATGTAATTTTCCTTTTCATTGCTTATTTACATAAAAAGTGAATTTTCCTTTTTCATTGTTTATTTACTTTACTTTAACATTTTATACTTATAACGATATTTTTCTTTACTTTAACATTTTACACTTAAAATGATATTTTTCTTTACTTTAACATTTTACACTTAAAATGATATTTTTCTTTACTTTAACATTTTACACTGAAAATAATATTTTACTAACTAAAAATCTAAAGTCTTGTCTACTAATCTATTTAATCAAAGATGACAGTTTTTATTTCACTAATTCTAAAACGACAAAAAGTACATTTTGTCTCACTAAACTAGTAAATAGAAAGTACTGATTTTTGTTTTAAACTATTCAAATACACAAAATGCTAAATTTTGTTTAGCCATATTTTAATCAACACAATTGTCAAATTTAAAATCAACAATCATAACATAAGGGTTTGTCTCACTATTTTCTAATTTACATAATTGTAAATTTTTGCATTAACAAATCTAGTAAAATAACATGAGAATTTGATTTCACTATTTTCCTAATTTACACAATCGTTAATTTACACAACATGATGATTTGGTTCTAAATCATTCTAGTTTGTCAACAATGACAATTTTTACCTAACAATTCCTTTTTCCACAATTCGTAATTTTTGTTCTAACAGTTCTGTTTAGCACATACATCACCAAATCTATCCATTTACATAACAACACAATCATAGATCAAATCACATAGAATATAATTTCACAATACAAATCCTAGAACAGACCACATATTATGATTCAGTAATTTTCATTATATAAAATAAAATAAAAAGGAATAGGATTTCTCACATCGATTGGTTTAATTTCTATTCACGATTAAATTTGGCTGAATTTCCAAAGTGCTCAGTATTGGTCCTGGTCTATTTCATTGTGAAGCTCTCATTTTTCTAATTCCAACGGATCCAGTTTTGTTCTGTTCCGTGCTTATATGTAAAAGATACACACTTTTATATATTTGATTACATATTTTATAATTAAATATTAATTAAGATTTAACTCACCCCCTAATTACATTGCCTAAACCCGTTCCTCCCTCTTCGTTACTTCAGGACCGAACGAACCCAAATCGTTCATCCTCGAACTTCCCTTTCACGCGTGTCTCAAGGGGACTGAACCTCGATCAAGAAGCACCACGCTGGAGCTCTACATCTAGTCTACCGCCGCCACGAGCTTGGTTGAACCCGCCGCCCCCTTAGGCGCTGAAACCCACTTCGAACGGCTTGACTTCATGCCTAACAATAGAACGATTTATGCCACCATTTCACATCATCACCGTACGATCTTGACGAGGGAATACATCTCTTCAATTTTCTTGTTAATCGCATAATATAATTCGATGTATGATGAGAGGAATTAAAGAAATAAAATGGAAGAAATCAGGCCATTAAAATTTAGAGGGGCGGCGGCTGGGTATTTGAGATAAGGGTTATACGTATTATGCCCGTATATATACCGTATTCTTTATTTTAATTAATTTATTTTCACAAAAATAACTGTATGTTGATATATTAGATTGGAATTAAGTTAAATTAGTAGCTTATGTGTATAGGTGCATACATGAACGTTTGAATTTTAAAACTTGAAAATAAAGTTTATTGGAAACAAAAGCATGAAATTAATGTATGTTACAAACATAAGAAAGAAATTTAATATATTTATAACAATATTATATCTAACTAGTGGTATATATTTGGAGTTTGGAATTATTCAAACATGTGTAAATAGTAAATTTATAATGGAAGCATCAAGGAAGGAGAATGAAACAATTTACAAATTAACGTTGCAACGGAGAAGAATTAATGGAGATAATAGTTAAATCGAGTAAGCAATCAATTAAGAAAATTAATTACGAAATGAATGACATTAATTAATAAATTGAGTGGTTTAAGATATATACGTTTTGAAATTGGAATAATGTAACGTGTGAATATAATAAGGAAACATAATAATGGAGAAATAGGGATGGACCATTTTTTGTTAAATCTGAAATAAACTGCTAATGAATGCCATGGAATATAGGTTTATGAAGTTGGAAACCGCGTTCATAAAGGTTTTAAATTTTCATAAGTTTAACATATAAGATTAGCGCTCTTAACCATATGAAATATGTAATTCCACCTTCAAAATTGTGCATATATAAGTACTGACTAAAGGTGTACTCTTAAGGTTTAAATGTTAACAATTTATTTGAGATTTAAATGTCATTAAAGAAAACAAAATTGTCATACCCTTAAGGTCTATGTGACGTAGGTTGTAATAAGTATGTAATTTATTATTCATGAAGACTGGAAAGTTTTGTCAACTTCTTACATATTTGTACAATATTTAAGATGTAACATAAAACGTCACTCATGGATATTTGATTTAACTGAGAAATATTTGGGAAGGCATTTGTAGTTCTCAAATTTAATTTTTTTCCCTTTTCTTTGTCTTTGTTAATCAAAATAAATCATTTTAAAAATTCAAAATCCATTAAAAATAAAATTTTAAATTTGCCCCAAAATTCCGGGTTGTTACAATCTCCCCCACTTAAAGTCTTTTCATCCTCGAAAAGGAACGAAGATAAAAGTTGTTTAAGTATCCTATCTTAAATAATTTTATTTGTTGATTAACTTTTAAAATATATGACTTTTATATATATTAAAAAATCATATTTTCAAAGATCGGATTATATATAATCAAAAATACATTAATTATAAACTGGGCACTCTAAACTCATTCTAGGGCATTACTAACCCTATCTCTAATGAGTTTTCTCATTCTAGGGTACTACTGATCCTATCTCTAATGAGTATTCCTATTGGATATTAGTAATCCAATCTCTGATGAGTCTTTTGTTCAGTTCTAACGAGTTGTACCCCAAAGATTTGAGCTAACCATGATACCAACTGTAACGACACGGATTTTGCCAGGACTCAATCGATCGCAAAATCGACTAAGACTGTTCAAAACCCGAATACGTTAACTCAGGGAATACAGCACATTAGAACAATAACAACAGACTTTTATAAACATCATAATAATGTTACATCAAAGTACAGAATATCAGGGTACATCGAATAAAATAACAGCGGAAGATAAATTATAGTAAATTAATACAATACACGGCGGAAATAAAATAACTAAGGTAGCGGAAGACAACTATTCTCTGGACACAGCTTTAGGCTTCGATCCAGGATCCTGCTAAAGATAAATATCTGCAAAAAGCTACTCGGCTGCCCATGTGAAAAAGATAGGCAACCGAGTTTGCCAGTGAAACAAACTACAGGTTAGTCATGGGACTAGTATGAGAAATCTAACTTAACTAGTCTAATAATATGGCTAATCACATGACCACACCGCTAAGGCGGAACGGGTTTACTCCATTGGATTGCCAGTGCATAAAATAAAGTAAATCGTTAAACAATGCAATGCCTTTTAGAAAATGAAACCATTATATGACACAAGTCCTATCATACAATGCAACGCAAAGCAGAGGATAGAGTTTTACCTTATAATGGTTAAAAGATGCTTGATACGATAAAACGGATTTGATATTATTATTAGTGTATATATGTTTCAAAAACGTTTCAAAGTAAATGTATCAATCCTAGGAAGCATAGCTACCATATACTACGCCTCCATACTAATAATACAATCAAGTCTGTAGGGTCGTACTGGGAATTTGGGTTTCCTTCATGAGTTAAGGCTAGGAAAAATCTCCTTACCGATTCGAGACACTCTAGCTAATGTATTAGGATCCCCCGCGGTGAACCCTTGGAAAGCTGCAGGGCCGGTCCATACATACAATTTTGCAGATTGGCAATTCCTGAACACATGTTTCCCGGTCCTATAGGACCTAATATCCGAGGCGCCTCATTCCATCATCCACAAAAGTAAAATGTCGGGCCGTGTGAAACCCAAACACTACTTCTAGCTAGAAAGAAACGTGCTGCTCTCCTTGCGTTCCCTTGCTCCGTTTTAGACTCAACCGGGTTGTGAGGCTCATGAAGCTACGTTATACACAAAGCTATGCCTAAATAGGTCGTGCTTTGATCATCAACCACAAGGACTGCTTTTCAACAAAAGTCTTGATCATTTGCATCTTGGCGTGCCACATTGACAATTCACGCCATGCAATTGACAACCATCAATATATAAGAGGGTGTTAAGCAAGAGAATAAAATCTCCTCCACCAAACAATTATATATCAAATAGAAACCAATTTAAATACATGAAGTGAATTTCAACGTCGGACACACATCCATTTACAAGTCCGTTCTGGGTCTGAACGAAACCGGAGGCACCTTATTCCTCGCATATCCGAATAATCAACAAGTACGTCTGGACGGCCACAATTGTTGCCCTTTCAAGGTAGCTACTCCAATCATGGGCGTCAATGGTAACTCATCCATTCGATGTGAAGATCATCGCTCTTGTATCGTCTTCAACTCTTCAACTTAGATCGAAGTATAATCATTTGAAATGAGATTGAACTTGGGCTTTTCAAATGATTGTCACATATATATATATATATGTATATTTTAAAATCATTTCTTATCATTATTAGTATTTAATAACGATCTATCGCTATTTTTTTTATATAACAATAACCCAAATTAATTTAACGACGCTTCTAGTCAATGGGCGAACCTGGCACTGTTTTCACCCAAATTTGTTTTACACATTTCTCTAAATCTAACCGTTGGATTTTAACACAATTCATATCGTTGGAAAGATCTTCCCAAGGTGAACCTAACGGTTTCAGTTTTGGGAAAATCCGACGGTCGGATCTTTCGGTATAATCATTTAAAGGCATGATTCCAAAATGCGAACTACCACGCTCGATTCGTTTAATTTTGATTTTTATATATATATATATAATTATATAAATATAATTCCTTCGTCCATTTCATTATTGTGATTATCATAACAAGTAACGAACACTTGGTTTCATAACATTTTGGTATATTACATAACACACAATAATGTTTATCTTATTTTAATTCACATACACATCCTAAACATAACAATGTATATTTTCTTTTACCCTTCAGTTCACACAAAAATGTATTTTTCGTGTATCATTCCAATTTAACAAAAATGAAGATTTTGTGTCATTTAAATTTTCTAACAAAAATGCAATATATTTTGGTGTCAACCTTAATTCTAAAAAAATGAATATATTTTGTTTGTTTAATTTCAATGTAACAAAAATAATAACTTTGTTATTCTTTCAATGCCAAGCAAAAATAATAGTTTTGTTTATATCTTTCAATGCAAAACTAAAATGATAATTTTGTGTCAATCTTTTCTTTACAAGCAAAATGATAATCTTGTGTTTTAATCTTTTCACATGAAAATGTAAATTTCATATCTTTAATCTTTTTAATGAAATCAAATTCATTAAAATGTAAATTTCCATCGTTATAACTTTCATTGAAAACCTATTTACATAAAAATGTAAATTCCATATCTTTAATCTTTTTAATGAAAATCCAATTACATAAAAATGTAATTTTCTTCTTAATTCTTTTAATGAAAATCTATTTACATAAAAATGTAAATTTCACTTCTAAATTCATTTAATGAAAATCTATTAACATAAAAATGTAAATTTCACTTCTAAATTCTTTTAATGAAAATCTATTTACATAAAAATGTAAATTTCACTTCTTAATTCTTTTAATGAAAATCTATTTACATAAAAAAATGTAAATTTCACTTCTAAATTCTTTTAATGAAAATCTATTTACATAAAAATGTAATTTCACATCTTAATTCATTTACATGAAAATGTAAATTTTTCTTCCTTAAATTCTATTTACATGAAAATGTAAATTTTCTTTTTATCTATTTACATTAAAAATGTAAACTTTTCTTTTTAATCTAATTACATTAAAAATGTAACTTTTCTTTTATTCAGTTACATGAAAAATGTAATTTCACTTTAAATCTTATTCTCATTACGGTGTAAATAATGTCATTTTCTATGTATTCTAATATCAAATAAAAGAACATTTCATTTGTTAACATTTTTCTATGTTTTCTAATATCATATAAAAGCATATTTTATATGTACATATTTTTAACCATTCATATTAACATAAAAAGAATATTTTTTATGTTAAATCAATTCTAACAAAAACAAATAAAAAGAACTTTGTTTGTCGTCAATTCTAACACAACAAAATATATAAAGGTGATATATTTGTCTACTTAACATTTTACACTAAATTGTTATTTTAACCAATCTTAACATTTTATATCTAAAATGTTATTTTTCTTTTACTTTAACACTTTTCTATTTAACGAAATGAACATTTTGTTATGACAAACCTTTCTATTTAACAAAATAAATATTTTGTTTTACATACCTCTCTATGTAACAAAATAAATACTTTTTATTCTGATTTACATTTTCTAACAAAGTGTCCTTTTTATTCTAATTTACATTTTGAATGTAGTTTTTCTTTTCATTGCTTATTTACATAAAAAGTGAATTTTCCTTTTTCATTGTTTATTTACTTTACTTTAACATTTTATAATTAAAATGATATTTTTCTTTACTTTAATATTTTACACTTAAAATGATATTTTCTTTTACTTTAACATTTTACACTTAAAATGATATTTTCCTTTACTTTAACATTTTACACTGAAAATAATATTTTACTAATCAAAAATGTAAAGTCTTGTCTACTAATCTATTTAATCAAAGATGACAGTTTTTATTTCACAAATTCTAAAATGACAAAAAGTACATTTTGTCTCACTCAATTGGTAAATAGAAAGTAGTGATTTTTGTTTTAAACTATTCAAATACACAAAATGCTAAATTTTGTTTAGCCATATTTTAATCAACACGATTGTCAAATTTAAATTCAATAAACATAACATAAGGGTTTGTCTCACTATTTTCTAATTTGCATAATTGTAAATTTTTGCATTAACAAATCTAGTAAAATAACATGAGAATTTGATTTCACTATTTTCCTAATTTACACAATCGTTAATTTACACAAGATGATGATTTGGTTTTAAATCATTCTAGTTTGTCAACAATGACAATTTTTGCCTAACAATTCCTTTTTCCACAATTCGTAATTTTTGTTTTAATAGTTCTGTTTAGCACACACATCACCAAATCTATCCATTTACATAACAACACAATCATAGATCAAATCACATAGAATATAATTTTGCAATACAAATCCTAGAACAGACCACATATTATGATTCAGTAATTTTCATTATATAAAATAAAATAAAAAGGAATGGGATTTCTCGCATCGATTGGTTTAATTTCTGTTCGCGACTAAATTTGGCTGAATTTCCAAAGTGCTCAGTTTTGATCCTGGTCTATTTCATTGTGAAGCTCTCATTTTTTTGATTCCAACGAATCCAGTTTCGTTCCGTGCTCATATGTAAAAGATATACACTTTTATATATTTGATTACATATTTTATAATTAAATAATAATTAAGATTTAACTCACCCCCTAATTACATTGCCTAAACCCGTTCCTCCCTCTTCATTACTTCAGGACCGAACGAACCCAAATCATTCATCCTCGGACTTCCCTTGCACGCGCGTCTCAAGGGGACTGAACCTTGATCAAGAAGCACCACGCCGGAGCTCTACATCTCATCTACCCCGCCACGAGCTTGGTTGAACCCACCGCCCCCATAGGCGCTGAAACCCACTTCGAACGGCTTGGATTCATGCCTAACAATAGAACGATATATGCCACCGTTTCACATCATCACCGTACGATCTTGATGAGGGAACACATCTCTTCAATTTTCTTGTTAATTTCATAATATAATTCGGTGTATGATGAGAGGAATTAAAAAAATAAAATGGAAGAAATCGGGCCATTAAAATTTAGAGGGGCGGCGGCTGGGTATTTGAGATTAGGGTTATACGTATTATGCCCGTATATATACTGTATTCTTTATTTTAGTTAATTTATTTTCACAAAAATAACTTTATGTTGATATATAAGAGTTGGAATTAAGTTGAACTAATAGCTTATGTGTATAGGTGCATACATGAACGTTTGAATTTTAAAACTTGAAAATAAAGTTTATTGGAAACAAAAGCATGAAATTAATGTATGTTACAAACATAAGAAAGAAATTTAATATATTTATAACAATATAATGTCTAACTAGTGGTACATATTTGGAGTTCGGAATTATTCAAACATGTGTAAATAGTAAATTTATAATGGAAGTATCAAGGAAGGAGAATGAAACAATTTACAAATTAATGTTGCAACGGAGAAAAATTAATGGAGATAATAGTTAAATTGAGTAAGCAATCAATTAAGAAAATTAATTACGAAATGAATGACATTAATTAATAAATTGAGTGGTTTAAGATATATACGTTTTGAAATTGGAATTATGTAACGTGTGAATATAATAAGGAAACATAATAATGGAGAAATAGGGATGGACCATTTTTTTTAAACCTGAAATAAACTGCTAATGAATGCCATAGAATATAGGTTTATGAAGTTGGAAACCGCGTTCATAAAGGTTTTAAATTTTCATAAGTTTAGCATATAAGATTAGCGCTCTTAACCATATGAAATATGTAATTCCACCTTCAAAATTGTGCATATATGAGTACTGACTAAAGGTGTACTCTTAAGGTTTAAATGTTAACAATTTATTTGAGCTTTAAATGTCATTAAAGAAAAAAAATTGTCATACCCTTAAGGTCTATGTGACGTAGGTTGTAATAAGTATGTAATTTATTATTAATGAAGACTGGAAAGTTTTGTCAACTTCTTACATATTTGTACAATCTTTAAGATATAACATAAAACGTCATTCATGGATATTTGATTTAACTGAGAAATATTTGGGAAGGCATTTGTAGTTCTCAAATTTATTTTTTTCTTTTTTTCCCTTTTTTTGTCTTTGTTAATCAAAATAAATCATTTTAAAAATTCAAAATCCCTTAAAAATAAAATTTTAAATTTGCCCCAAAATTCCGGGTTGTTACAATCGTGGTGATTTTCTGATTCTTTTTGGTATATGGCATGACTAAACAGAGCATGTATACAAAATATAACAATAAATTAATAAAGAGAAAGCTCTATGTGTGTGTGTATATATATATATATATATGAAATTCAAACTTAGTAATGTTGTATAAAAGGTATAAAACAAATCAAAGAAGAAAAAAGGGCAAGTAATTAAAATTTGTTAATTAAAAATGTCAAATTCAGAAACAATGTCCTAGAAAACACACGTGGACCCAGATGAGTCGACCCACGTGCTAGCTGTGTCGACCTATGGGTTGACCCACGTAGGGGCGGGTCGACCCTAGGGTCGACCTAAGCCAGTACAAATCTGTTTTTGTGACATGGCTTTTCTAATGTGTGCAGTTCGGATTTTAAGGGATTAAATCCGACGGTTTAGACTTTCTTGTACATCTATAAATAGACTAGTAGGGCCTAGCCTAAATCTCTTATTTTCTGAGATGCTGCATAGGCTCTACCATTCTTTTTCCTCCTTAAATCTCTTTAAAAAATAGAATAATTAGTCGTAGGAAATTCTGATTCAAGATTTGGAGGAGAAGAATGTATATCTATACTAATAATAAAAATACCTCTCCATGGTGAAGCTTTTTTGAATGGTCAAAAAAGTCCTTTGTTGTCAACCCAAATGAACGTAAGTGCAACGTTCGTCTGAAGGGGTGAAACTATAATTGCAAAAACACATTTCCACGACCCACTACTCTTTTTGTTGGTCAAAGTATGTCGGTAGTTTTATTTTTTCCTCCACTTTTCCACTCCATTATTCCCGTCTTCTTCCTTCTTTTTCTCTAAAAATTAATGGCATCTTCCCTTCATACCTACTCCTCTACTCAGTTATTTTTCATTCTCTTCACATCTCCTCCTACCACCTATGTTCGTCTGCTTTATTCCATCTTCACCGCCAGTTATTTGTGATTTCCCATTAACCCCACCGCTCCCTGTTTCATTTTTGGCTTCCTTATCGTTCCAAAATCAATAGCTGTCCAGATCTGCATGTTTATACCCTACTGCTCTCTAGATCTGCTTCATTACACCCTCCACAACCTTTTTTCCGACGCTCACGTGTTCAGCCCAGGTAAACTCCAATTGTAATACAATCACTTCACCTTATTGCTGTTCCGTAATGTTATTTTCACCATACCTGCAAGTACCTGTGTTTGTGCAGCTGAACATTGATTTCTGTCCTATATCACCGAGATCCATATCAACTTTGTACGATCTATATTACTACTATTTCTGCTTATTTTTTAAACACTGACATGGTAGCTGATTTCAGTAATGCAATTTTTTATGCTATTTTGACTGTACTTGCATATTATTGTGCCTACGGGCGTTGTTTTGATAGTTGAATCTGTTGTGTGATATACTTAAGTTATATAACATCACCAAACAGTTTGATAGCTTGATGTCTTTCTATAACTTCAATTTCTGCATTTATAGAAAATTATTAACAATTATTTACGAAATGATAATTATTTTATGAAAGTGATACTCATCACATACAAAAAATGGATTATACAAACTCATGTTTAATTATATTGCCTGATTTAAATTTCTTCTACTTATATCAAACATGTCAATAGTTAGTAAGGAAATATAACATTCATGATTTCCTTTGTCACTCTCCTATCTAATTCTCATTGACAATTAGATTGCTTATATAGTTCTTATAATACCTGTCATTATGTCACATACTACTATTTCGCATACACTACTGTTTGTCATTATCTCACATACTGCTATCTAATACACGTTTATATTTTTTGACAGCACGTACGTTCAGATTATTGGAATTGCCTTTGATTGATCTACCTATTAATTCCACCACTGCTTTTTCGCTGACAGCAATGGTGCTTCTTTACATGCTCGATAACCTTATTTTCCTATGTTGACGTATTCAGTCTACGTAAAGTCTGATTTTAACACAATCACTTAACCCTACTGCTCTTCCGTGATGTTATTCCCTCCAAACCACCAGGTACCCATGTATGTGCAGCTGGACATCCATTTCTGCGATGTATCACCGATGTAAATACCAACTTTGTATGACCTATATTATACTATTTATTACGTACTTAATTTTGAAACACTGACATGGTAGCTGACTTCACTAATGCATTTTTAATGCTATATTGACTGTACTTGTGTATTATTACAGCTCAGGTTGTTGTTTTGATAGCAGAATATGTTGTTTTCGTAGGTGAATCTGTTGTGTGCTATACTTAAGTATATTACATCAAAAAGTTTGATAGTAGAAAATATTACATTCACACATTGTTAATTACCTCACGTGCATAGATGTTATATTAACTAATATTCTGACTACAACCAACTTTTGTTCATATGTTTTAAAACTTGATACGGTCGGACTGAATTATCCAGCTGTAATGTTCAATTGTACAAACTATTCATGGATATTCGACTTCTTATTTTACCAAGAATTTTTTAACCTTAGCTGTTAAATCTGACCAACAATATACGTCCACTTTACTATAAATTACATGATGAATTTTTCATATGGTGTTTACCAGCTATCTTCAGGCTTCATATGCTTTTGGGTATTTGTAATGCTTTTAATTTGCCAAGTCGTTGCTACGATATAGAAACACAGTAGTTAATCCTTTATCCAAAATTCTGTTAATACATATGTGTTATTTTCGTCCCACAGGCTATATCATTATTAAGGCATGGAGGAGCTACCCAGTTTGACAGATTTCAATGATAATGCAGGATGTTTTATAGCATGCGTTGTATAAATTGACAAAAGAATGGATTGAGGAACAAAAGGCAAGAACAGTTTTTTACTCATTTTCCGCTACGTTATATGTATGTCTGTTTATCTTTCGTTCTGCTGTTCTTTTTTCTGTGAGTTGGTACTATAGATTTATCTTACTTTATTTTAGTATTCAATTATTACTTATTTGCTTAATCACTCTTACACCATCATCCTTCTTTGCAATCACTTTCCGACATTGGGCATGACTTTCAAATTCCTTATTTGCAAATTATAAGTGCCAACATCTTATGTGTTCAAATGATATTACTTTCGGACAAAAATTTATTGGCAACTAATTTGTAACTGCTTTGTTCCAAAATTACATATAAGTGGCAAGCGGTTAACTGTTAACTTGCTATTGTTTTCTGCCAAAAAATATAATTTAAACCTGTCGTATGTCCATGTATTGTATGATTATTATACTACATAAAAGCGTAATCTTAGTAATTAAATAATTGTGCATAAATAATAATTCTTGGTTTGCAAAATGTCTTTACACAATTCATGAGATTTCATTATTTATACGGACAACATTGTCCGTTTAAATTGTGAAATCTTTTGGGTTGTGTACAGTTGTTTGCAAACGCAATTATTTATTTTTAGACCTGCACTATTATTTACACAACTGCTATTATACTTACGTACTATTCAACAATAATTTAATCACCTTACACTTTTTAATATAAGTGTGTTCTATATGTTAAAACTGTTGTCAAATACATTATCTGATCATTCCTATTAAGTAATCATGTTTTGGAAATATAGTCGTACTGTGTTTTTTTTGCAACTTTAACCACCACATGGTTCTACAAACACTTGAATATCGTTTGGATTAACAAGAATTTTACCAAATTTATGTCCAGTATCAGTAACTCTTTTCTTCCTCTTTCTCAATCATCGACAATGTTTGTAGAAAAGAGTGATAGACGATGTCGTACCCAGCAAGCTTCGGTTAATTTAGTGATAAAATTTAATCATGCATGTTATCATATTTATTTACACAGCTGATCATACTATCATATTATTTACCATGCTTTCCGTTATATTCGACAGTCACAATAATTTTGTGCATTACGGATATTTGTATGCAAGGTAAAATAGAGGCAAGGGAAAGGTAGTCAGACGAACATGCAGTGGAACAGAGTATGAATATGCACAAATTTATATGAAATACAAAGAAGTTGACCTAAATGGCCATGAAGCAGCAATAAGTGTGGTTTCCTTTACAAATATGCTTCAAAGACAGAAGTAGACGGGGAAGGTAATGTGTAATGCAATTTATTGAAAAAAATATAATCATGAATGTTATCATAATTATTTACACAACTGCTATTATATTTATGTACTCTCACATTAACAGATTACACGTGTTTTTCTGCTGGCTGTCAGATGTTGAGCAAACTGATGCAGCCATTGTTAATGGCGAGACAGAGTTTGTCAACTATGATGACAAGTGTGACCTGAATAGATTACCGTTGATTTTCTTCTGCCAGTCAGATGTTGAAGGAACTGTTGCAGCCATTGTACATGGCGAGGCACATTTTCTTAACTATGACGACACCTCTCACATGAAGAGAGTACCGGTGAAATTTGTGTTTCCCGTCAGTTGTTCAACGAACTATTGCATCCATTTTGATATATCAAAGGTGGATCAAAATGCGGACCACAATCGATATGCACTTACGTTTGCATGCTACGATTATTCAACCAGATCAATTCCGGAAGTATATTTCTTCTGTCTTCATAAATTTGTGCATTTGCCACACTACCGATACAAGCACCAAAAGGTATGCATCAAACGCCTGCATTTACTTTCATCGTACTATCATTGAAACTTATTGCATACCATTTCTATAGTATTTATGTCCTCACGTTGCATTCGCATTGACCATATGTTATATGTTTATGTAAAAAGTTCGCATTTCACATTACATTGCGTCCGTACCTATTTGTTGAACCTGCAATCAGCCTTTACATGTTTGTTATATGATTCCTATACCGAGCTTTGTACAACCCAGCCTATGAAAGCTTCTCTTTTGTGTTTGCTACAATGAACTATATTTATCTGATTTTAGATGGACGAATGTGATTTCAGCGGAATTTAGGCACGTGTTTCTAGTAAATATATATGTCAAAAAGTGTGATTAATTCATTTTTCAGTTTTTAAAAAATTATGAGTACATAATCATTTGGATTTCAACTATTAATGTATTATACTTATTCACATTCCTACCATTTGTACTGCTGCATTATTGTCCTATATTTACTACTAAACTATTAAAAAACTAACGTTTTTTTTTACTTTGCTCGGTCCTCCTACAATTAATCCATTATTTTTAAATTTTCTGTTTTTTTCTCCTTATTTTAAGCATTTTTTTACACCTGAAAAAAATCTATACGATTACAACAACTTCTCTTTTCCTCTTCCTATCTTTACCTTCTTTCATGCAAACTCTTTCCATAATATCTGCTGCCATATTTTTACCTGTACTCTTCTGCTCATACGCTTCTACTCTTCCAACTTTGTTCATTTCCCCCATGGATAGTGAACAGCGAGAACATAGACGGCTTGCTCAGTGAGCTAGACGTGCTAGGATGTCGGACGATGAACATGAACAACATCTGGCTAACCGTAGACAACGACGTTGTTCACAACGACTTCTTTCTACAGAACAACAACCTGAACCTATCAATGGTAGTATTTGATATGATATTCATAAATTCTCTTGCATTCATCCCGTACCGTGCATTTATATGTCATTATAACTTTTTTTCCCTCTTTTTCACCCAGTTGATAATAATGTTGTTCCGCTTGAAACTTTGAGAACTTCCCATAACTGCGCACGAAATTTTGTAGCCAACCATGCCTTTCGCAAACATGTCCTCCCAGAACCAACAATCTGTACCTTCTGCATAGTAAAAAAAAATTTCTTTTGAATCTTCAACTTCCTGCTGTTCAAATGGTATGATTCGTATGTCTCTACCTTCATCACCTCCCCAATTTATTGCCCTATTTACTGACCAAACTGAAGTTGGCACGCACTTCCGAACTAATATAAGATCGTACAACAATGCGTTTGCTTTCACATTAATAGGTGCCGAAATTGACCAAAATTTGGCTAACGGAATGGATGGAGTTTACTCATATCATGCTCATGGGTCCATCTACCATCGTATTGGCAGTGTGCTACCTGTTGATGGAACCAGACCACGATATTTACAGCTATACATTTACGAAACAGAACATGAAACTGAAAATCGATAGCTGGATAATGTAGTTTTAAGACCTGAGCTACTTCAAATTATAACAGATGTTTTGAATTCAGTTTACCCATTTGTTTCTGTTCTACGTCAGTTGGGACAACGTCCTGATATGCACCTTGGCAGAACTAAAATTAAAGAGATCACAATTGATCGACATGTTCATGAGATGTCTACTGCATCACAAGTTGCCGCCATAATTGTAGGTGACGAAACCGATGCTTTACAATGTACGGACATAATTGTCAGAACACAGTCTGGAAATCTACAGCGGGTTTCGGATACAGCTGGATATTATGATCCATTTCAGTATCCACTATTGCTACCCTATGGTCACCATGGTTGGGATTTGAGCTTACATGATACTGGAAACAATGAAATTAGTTGTGCATCTTATTACTCACACCTTATACAGGTACGTTTATGGTAATACAAAATCATATGTCAATACCTGTTGAACTCAAGTCTATTCGTACAACCGTCGATCTAAATGATTATGTCTCAACATTACACACTTATTTTAGCTTATGTTGACACTATGTTATGCCCCACTTATATCATGCTTGATTTGTTCACAATTATTTCACACTACATAGTTAAATTTTCATACGCATCTTATCATTAGTACTCATTGTTTTTAATCTTAAGGATTCACATTACTTTCTATTACATACCTTCTTTTATGTAATGCTTTAATTCTCTTTGATTATATCGCTGTCCACATTCATATTATATTTTTGTAACTGACCTTTACATTCCGTAATACCTTCGTTTTCTCGTAGATATGACCTGGAGACACATCGCTTCTCCTGCTTGCCGGCCGGCTTTTTCAACAATATGTGGTAGATTTGTATGTTAAAATAGAAACGATGAGACTGAGATATGTTCGTATTCATCAAGATATAATAAGGGCTGATTTGTATCAAGGGCTGCAGGATGCAGTGATCGCAGGCGAAACGTCGACTGGTATTTTACGTTTTCTAATGCTTCCCTATTTACTTATTTAACGTCTGCTTCATACATCCTTATCTTACATGTACTTCTACAATGTCAATGGCAGCTAATGTAGGCATAAAAAAAATTCTACCGTCATCTCATATTGGTAGTCCACGAGATATGCATCAACGTTATCAAGATGCAATGGCCGTAGTGCAAAGGTATGGAAAACCTGATTTTTTTTGTTACGATGACATGTAATGCTAAATGACCTGAAATACTTAACGAACTGCTTCCCGGACAACTACCGCAAGATAGACCCGACATAACAACTAGAATTTTACGTGCAAAATTAGAACAATTAAAACATGATTTATTTGACACAGGCATTTTAGGCAGGGTTATTGCACATGTACACGTTGTTGAATTTCAAAAAAAGGGGATTGTCACACGCACATGTTTTAATAATTGTAGCTGAGAACGATAAGATTAGTAATCCCGATGAGTATGACTCTGTTGTTAGAGATGAAATTCCATGTAAAGAATTAGAACCTGATTTACATGCGGCTGTTCTAAAACACATGATTCATCATCCGTGCAGACATTTTAACACTAATGCCACATGCATGAAGAATGTTGAGTGCAAAAAAGGATTCCCAAAACCATTTGCTCCCATTACCGTACAAGGAAACGACTCATACCCAATATATAGGAGATGTGATAACATGACACAAAATAATTCAACGAATAACACAATTGACAATCGTTGTGTAGTGCCATATAATCCATATTTACTACTAAAATATGACTGTCATTTAAATGTTGAAATATGTTCAAGTATTAAATCCTTCAAGTATCTTTACAAGTTTGTGTACAAAGGGTCTGACCGTGTTTCGATGGGTCTTTCTTCCTCAACAATCGATAACAACGATGAAATATCTAAATTTGCTAATGCTCACTGGGTTTGTCCACCTGAGTTGTTATGGAGAATCTTTAAGTTCCAGCTTAATAGCATTATACCTTGTGTTATTGGTCTGCAAATCCATTTTCCAAATAGACAGCAACTACATTTTTCTTTGTCCGAACAATTGAACGATATACTAAACGATGAAAGTAGACAAATGTTAGCGATGAAGAGGCAAGACAGTATTTTACCACGAGTTCCACAAGAATATTGGTGGGACAATAAAGATAAGTTATGGATTCGTAGACAAAATAATCGTAAGGTTATAGGTAGAATTTATACCATTTCACGCACTGAAGGTGATCACTATTTCTTGAGATTATACCTTACACACGTTAGAGGCGCCTTATCTTTTACTGATTTACTTACCGTGCAAGGAGCATAATACCGCACATCCAAAGAAGCTGCTGAACATAGAGGCTTATTAGAAAATGATGATGATATTTATGACTGTTTACTTGATGCTTCTAACACACATATGCCAACTGCACTTAGAAGATTATTTGTTACAATTTTAGTTTACTGCGAACCAAATCATATGCGTAAAATGTGGGATTTTTTGTTCGAACACATGATTGAAGATTACCAACATACATCTTCAATTACCGACATTACATATTTCACTCATGTTTGTCTAGCAGACCTTAACAGGTTGCTACAGAGTATAACAAATCAGCTTTTGACTATGATTTTCCAATTTCTTCTGTTAATTTCGAGTCTGCCAGTAATATTTGTACTGCTGTCTTTAATGAAAAATCTGTCCATGTACCACAAGAAGACATCGACTCTATTAATTGCTTAAATTCAGAACAATGACATGCATTTGATGTTATCATGAACTCTATTTTTCATAACATAAATTCTGGTTTTTTTCATAGATAGGCCGGGAGGTACAGGGAAAACATTTTTGTATAAATCTATTTTAGCTCACTCACGAAGTAGAGGTTTAATTGCAGTTGCCACATCGGGAATTGCTGCTTTAGCATTGCCCAGTGGTCGAACTGGCCATTCAAGATTTAATATACCAATACTGCTTAACTCTTCTTCCACCTGTTACATTCCAAAACAATCTGATATTGCAAAACTTATTCATGAAACCATGATCGTTCTATGGGATGAATCTACAATGGCTCATCGACATGCTTTTGAGGCCGTATATAAAACAGTTAGAGATATATGTAAAACAGACAAACCATTCGGTGGCAAAATCGTTATTTTAGGTGGTGACTTTCGACAAGTTTTGCCCATTGTCCAAAATGGTACTAGAGCTCAAACTGTTGATGCATACATTACACAGTCATACATATGGTCACATGTAAAGGTTTTCCACTTGACACAAAATATGCGTGCCATACATGATCCTTCATATGCTAGCTTTGTTTTACGCATTGGAAATGAAGATGAACCATATGTGCATGATGACATGATAAAACTCCCTGATGATATTATTATATCGTCGAACAATGCAAATCCTATTTATTCGTTAATTGATCATGTTTTCCCAGCAATTAGCGATACAATATATGATGCTACTTCTATTTTGAATAAAGCCATTTTGGCCCCCACAAATGAAAATGTTGATGCTATTAATAATACTGTTGTTGACATGTTTCTCGGTACGGAATTTACGTACTACTCATTTGACTCCGTTGAAGAAGACACACATAATTTGTATCAACATGAATTCTTAAATTCTCTTGCCTCAAGTGGACTACCACCATATAAACTTTCTCTTAAAGTTGGTTGTCCAATAATGCTTCTTTGCAATATTGACACTAAGATAGGATTATGTAATGGAACAAGGTTAATATGCTGTGTTTTCCACAGTAATCTTATTGATGCAGAAATAGCAGTTGGTCATTTCCATGGTACAAGAGTATTTATTCCCCGAATACCATTAAAGCCTTCAGAAAATGTTAGCATGCCTTTCACACTTATTAGAAAACAATTTCCTATTAAACAGGCGTTTGCTCTTACGATCGACAAATCACAAGGACAAACCATTCCGACTGCAGGTATCTATCTACAGCAACATGTTTTCACCCACGGTCAGTTATATGTAGCCTTACCTAGAGGCATTGCACGTCAAACAACAAAAATTTTAGTCCAAAATGGAAACATTCCACGAAAAGATGGTACGCATACGAGAAATGTGGTTTACAAGGATATTTTACTAACATGTACTTCAAACATGAGTTAGGCATTTTGTTATCGTACCATCTTTACTTCGCCCAAAGTAATCATTATTGTTAACGACATCTATCTTTTTGCACTTTTACATTTACATCTCTGCTACATCCAATGTCCACGCTTTTTTTCCTGCACTTAACAACACTAATGTTTTCCCCACCTTATTCCCCCCATTCACAAGCATTAAAGTCTATAAACATGTCGCGATAACTACAAAAAAAAAACATTTTTAACTCCGCCATCAAATGTTAATTCATTTGATGCCAGTCTCAAGCAAGGAAAAGGAGTAGAGGAAATGTTTATTTACTGCTCAACCCGCTGGAAACACACTCCACTTAAACATCGTAGGTACATCTATTCATTTATGCATTCCGTATTACCTCTATTTATCGTCCCTAATTTTCTGCTTCTTTCTTGCAGACTACTCAACAATCTGCTTTCGCATGATCACGTATACCACTGTGACATAAACTAATTCTGCATGCACCTCAATAACAAATTTCCTTTCCTCAGCTCATCGATCCATGCAATAAATCTTCACCAGGTTCGAACATGTGATATATTCACTATTGTACGTTTTTGATATCAACTGCTATGCCCACTCAACAAACTGACATTAACTGTTCAGTCATAGGAATGTTTAAAATGAGCACAATCTCAATTATGTTAAGTGGATTTATAATCTGTCATTTTTAGTGCACATGAATTTATTAACAAGAACACTTCATTTTACTTCCATCAAATGTTTTGTCTATTCTCTAATTTCCCAGACATTTTTTACTCTATTTCTCCTTCGTTTTGGTTTTACAAAGTTTTCGTTTCTACTACCTCAGGTTATTCATCCCAACATTTTCCATTGGATATCAACCAATCTTTCGGACCAGGTGGAATGAGATAATAAAGGTTTTCAAAACTCATTGCCATTCTAATCAATACAATACAATACCTGTATGCTTACGTCAAACATTCTGCTCTCTATTCTATAATTTTTTTACTCATTTACTCCCTCATTTGGTTCAAAAACTGAACTACTTTTATTTCCCTGTAGTATTGACCGTACATGAGTTGATATTCGATCGGAGCTCAAATAGTCGATTGGAGGAGGAATGACATAACCGACCTTTTCAGAATTTACAGCCTGTCTAATCAATACAATACGAAAAAAATGTATGCTTTAAGTTAGTCTCTGCTTTCTATATGCTCTCCATTCTCTAATTTATCAATTAGCTCTGAATCATTTACTCTCTGCTTTAGCTCTATACAATTTCTCCATTTTAATTTTGTGGAATACTAGGTTTGCTTCCCACTACTAACCAAATAATCATTTGGATGACAACAAATTATACAAAACGGTTCTAAAAATTCATGCCAGTTCATGCCAGTTCATCTCAGCACATCACAGGTACCTCTATGTTTACCAACAAATTTTATCTTTTTTACTTCAGTAACTGATGTATTTCTTACCCGTCATGATGCCAATCATGGAGATTGAGCGTGCAAACCTTGGAGATTTAGCGTGCAACTGACCATCATGCCAATCTGTCACACAAACATTCATCACTTTAGGATTACACAGTTGAAACACCTAAATGGTACTTTACCAAATCACTTTTCGTACATTACTGCAGCTTTATACAATAGTCATTTATGGTGCATGCCCAATCATGTTATTGGATGTCCTTAGCCATTTTTTTTCTTCACATTTTCGAAATCTGTTTTACTACTTATTACTTCTCCAAAATTCTCCCTATTTCATGTTTATATATTAATTCCACATGTGATTTTTTCCATCATACGTTTTACGTATATCATAATTGTCCAAATTTTTTATGATTGCACTTAATTTTTTTACTGTAAGTTTACACCGACTATCACAAGGAAAAAATTAACTCTTTCAATTTTATTTCTTTTACACTGTTCCACTATCTGTCTGTATGAGAAAATATATCATACCAACGACTACATTGTCAGGTAATTTTATATTTATGTTACGCTATGGTTTTAGCAAGCAATCTCCCATAATTTCTAAAAATTATACCTATTATAATAAGAATATAGATATACTATTCAACTATTACATCCTTGAATGCTATACTTCCTCATGAACGTCAAAGTTGGGCATATATTACTGACTTCTTTTAACTTTATTTTTCTGTTTCCGTTGTCACTGATTTTAGAATCTGAAATTAAGGGAAAAATAATCACACTACAATGTGTTTTGCTGATACATTATTTACTACAACAACTTGCATGTTTAGTTATCAAAAAATATTTTTTATGTTTTAGTTGCACGAAATACATTACACAATTTTTTTTGTTGGATGACAACAAAGACCAGCATCTTCTTCAGTGGTTCTTTTTTCATATTCCAATTTATCATGTATTTTTCCAATGATATAGTAAGGATAACCTGATTTCCATGTTATTCAAAAGCAATTAAGGATCAGGATAAGATCTTCTTAATATTATTTAGCAAATGCATGTTACTTCACAATACTTCTTTACTCTCACCTTCTATCTTACAAAATTTGAATTGATGACCGATATATTGAATATTTTCATAGAGTAATATTTTGTTTTAAGTTATTTTGGGCTATCATGAATATTATGAATGGCAACCCACTATTTTCTTTTGAATTCTGAAAATTAAACATTATACTTTTGCTAGTTTTGACTGTTAAATGGGATTCTGCATGCTCACTTTCAGTTATACAATTGTGTGTCCATCTTATGTGCTGATTTGGTGTTTTTTTTTTAAAACTGCATAACATAAACATCATAATAATCAGTCCATTATACAACCACAGTTTGACAATTACAAATACTTCGTTAGTCATAATATCAAATCTTCATATCCGTGCATTCATGATTTTTAAGGTCACATGATTCATAACTTACGCGTAACTTTGCAGTATTATGTTATTCAATCTAATTGCGCCAAACAGCTACCTACATATTACACATCCCAACAACCATTCGACTAACACCTCCATACGCAGATACATTGTGCAAATGCTTTTGCGCACGTTTACTCCACGGTGAGTGCTCTACGAGCGATAAGTCATAAATATTGCATATTTTGATATTTTTGCCCACGTTACTTATTTGGAATTATGTTTATTATAACAAATAACACCACTTATACACCCATTTACAATCCACATATTACATTAGAATCAAAACACTATTAACTCAGTTGGATATTATAAAACAGAAACTCCTTGCGTGTAAAATTATATGTCAATTGCACTCCTAAGTTATATGTCCCTTCTTAACAACGTCAATCAATTTGTTTTTCTGTATCATACTGCGTTTACCATGCTTGATGACAAATAAATTCCATATAAGTTTCACATGTCCTTTATTTATTCTAAAGTTTTATTGCAAACTGCAATATGTAATGTCTCATTTTTTCATTTACAAACAGGCTCCTTTATTTCCACTGAAGTTGGGTCACATTTGAAACAATCAACTCCTGCATAAACTCTGACCTATACAATTTGGAATGGGTACGTGTTTAAACCATTTTTTAATTATTTAACATGTTTCTGCACATGCTCCTCGAAATTATACTTGACCCAGTTTAGCTGCTTTTTTCTCTCCTGCACAACTGTGTCCTCATTTAGGCTTTTTTCCTCCTTTCTCTCCACTACTGCCACTTCAACTACGTTTACTAAGCTTATCGGTCGTATCTCCCAATTACTCATTTGTTTTAACTGCTATATATATGCATTGCTACACTTCATTTCTTCTCATTCAATTCCTTAATTCTATTATCATCTGCCATTCTATTCTTCAAAATGCCAAAAGTACATCTTCTATACACACACCACTCGTATTCTTTTTTTATTTCTTCTTCTCCATCAACTATTTTACTTAACTCCTCATATGCTAAATGCTGTATTTAATGTTGCAGTCCAGAATTTCAGAACGAACTAATGACACCACGCCACCACCTCCAGGTGAAAAGCTTCAACGCAAGAGCAAACGTCTTACAAGGCAGCATCAACCATCAGCCTCTCACATCACCATTACCGTGTCTCACTTGCACCAGCAATCTATTTCACCAACTCAATCAGACATTTCTCTACCCCCTGACAATTTGGTTGGGATTCCCAGTGTTTCTACTACCACTTTTGCAGATGACATTGTAGAAATTAACGAGGATGAACATTTTTGCTCCCCTGAATTGGTTTATTATCAACTTCTACTACTTCCCTTACTTTCATCACATTTATATGTTGACTACTTATTACTTCTGCTTTTTTATCCAGCTTGCAGATGTTGAGAGGATTGAAAGAGAGTACATAGCCAGACAATCCAACAAATAGTCGTGCAGCTTCCAAAATCTACATGCGTTTCCGTTCATCATTTTGATTTCATTTACTGATGTCTTCGTAATTATTAATTATGCTGTCATCTTTTTTTTCCTCCAGCTTCAGCAGTAATAAAACTGCAGTTTGTCTTTGTGTGTATTAATTGTCATGTTCTGTACTGATGTTATGACGCAGGTTTCCTGCATTCCTTTGTTATCTGAATACAATTTTTACCCGCATGAACTGTTTTTTGCTTTTTTTTCTTCGTCCACTGTTCCAGATTTTCTACATGCCTCTGATGACTGCTCAGTCTTTACTTCAATACCAGCTTTGGTTAAAACATCGATGCACACGCCCATCGGGCGTGCAAATGTACTGGTATATATATACATACACACACAAATGGGCGTTCAAAATTCTAATCAGTGTGCGGTAAGTCCTTGAATCTGGTCTATATAGGTTTCTTTTTTTCCCTCTTCTTTAGTATCAAATTTATGAATCCATGGTTATTTGAATTATAGATTCAGTTAGGAAGGCCATGAAATAACAGATCTGGATCAGATTCATGGATTGGAAAGTTGTTAGGCGAGTGGATCTAAATTATATCATTTTAAATAACGGTATATTTATCGTTTATATTCCCCATTATATTTAATCTGATGAACAATTGATAATTGTGGAAACTGGGTATTAAATATGTTTAAAATATGTTGAAGGATCCCTGATGTATATAGATCTGTTCTAATAACATGTTAATTGGATATTGTAGTCAGGTTACAAAGGAATTGCATATAATTATTGTAATTGAGATTAAATCTGCTGAGAACACTACTGTTGTATAAGACCTGTTTCCATTAGTCATCTGTCTGAATTGGAATTTACTGTAAATGCTGTAATTATGGACTTTAAGATAAACATGAATAATTTCTTAAGGATATTATTATGTCAAAAGATTGTAAATAGAATTACAGTGAAATTTGGGATAATGAGAGAGAATGGATAAGCCTAAATTATATAAAAGATTTACAGTAATTGAGGAAGTGTGACCGCACTGAGACTTGAGGTTAAGTTCAACTTGTGGTAGAAGCCTGCCCGAAACCGCCTGACAAAGCCAGCATCCACAAGTGGTCAACTTAATGTAAAGGGTCTGGTGCCTAAACATATATATATATATATATATATGTACATAAATGGAATGTGTGAAAATTCACAAGATAGTAAAGAGATAAATGACACAACAATAAAAATTGGTTAATATAAATAACCAAAGAAAATGTGATAAACGGGGATTATAACTTATTATAATTAATTACATTATCCTAGGAGCAAGTCGAATTATAACATGTGTTATAATTAATAAAAAGGGAAACGTATTAATAAACCTTAGTTAAGCAAACTAAGTTCATAAGTAAACAATACTAGCTGAAGCAACAATACAAGAATTGGAATGAACGCGGAATGATAATAACCTATTATGATTAAGTATGCATGAAAAAGTGGAAGATAATATGTAGGCTTTTCCTAGGGATAAGTGGAAATTATAACATAGACTATAATAAATGGAAAGAAACTTATTGAAAAACCTTAGTTAAATGAACTAAGTAAATAAGTAAATAACAACAAGAGGTTGTATTAAATCAAGTCATGGTTAATGAAAAATAATG
Source organism: Allium sativum (assembly GCA_030737875.1). Taxonomy (NCBI): domain Eukaryota; kingdom Viridiplantae; phylum Streptophyta; class Magnoliopsida; order Asparagales; family Amaryllidaceae; genus Allium; species Allium sativum. Next base: position 442,226,504 of record CM060919.1, read on the forward strand.
AAGTAGGTTTATTATTGGTAGACTTATAAAAGAGAATTAAAAAGTCTAATAAAGGAAATTAATAATAAGTAGAAGCCCGCTCAAGCGACATAAAACTGAATGAAGTAAGATGACTTATGGAATGAAATAAGTTATACTTAATTATAAATTAAGTAATATGTTGAATGGAAACCTATTGATTGTGATAGGATTTACTTAATCAAACATTAAGTAGAAGTAGTCATTGTAACCTGAAATTGGACGATGAATGACAGGGTAATAATGTAAAAAGAATGTAGATTACAGAAATTGAATTACAATCTAGACAATAACATGTTATGGGCCTATTAATAAACTTAATTGGGCTGAGTTATAACTGAAATTAATAAGCGAGAGGGCTCCATTCCTTAGAGATATAAGGGGCTCAGAAGAAACTTGGTAACTTGAATAAGAAGTTAATATGATTGGAAACAACAAGTTAAATGGAAATCGAATAAGGCAAAGCAAGCGCGTAATTAAACGTTTAGACATATGGTCTAATAACATGTTTGCGTGATGCGCTTCGATCTGTCTCCACGTTTGAAGGTGAAGAATCCAACAGGGTAGATTATCGTGGTGTCTTGAGGCATGAGAGGAGCACGTTCATTTTATTACTTTGCTGATATTCTGCTTGCTGTCTCTATGGGACTAAAAGGAAGCACGCGACTTCCGAGGGACGTGGTAGGGTACTCTGTGGTGTCCTTCTGTGTGGTAACAACGCTTAAACTGTACTCGTAGAGGTTGGGTCTGCGCGAGACCACCCAGTGGGTATATCTTGACTGCAACGGTGTTTTGGCAGTCAAAAGGCTATAAGGTGACGTTGGGTGATTCAATGATTTTTCCTACAGAGAGGCTGGTCGGACCAAATAAAGGATAGTAATTGTCAGGTACCTGTCACCGTAGTCGGTATGACGCGAAAAGACTAGAGCTAAACCTATAGGCCATCGATCTTTCACTATCAAGATTTTGGTTACGGGACACACCAATTTAGATTTAGACTGTTTGCTAGGGGCACGTCACTTTGCTCTTGATGTAGTCTTTTACTAGTTGCGGGAGGGGTCGAGGTAGGACCATAGCCACTGTAGAAATGCAGACCATATTTTAGATACATACTTTTGGCCTCTTTAGAAGACCTACATGGATATGGAAAAGCTCCCGACCGAGTTCCGTGCATTCAGATTTGGCCTTATTACGGAACTTGGGGTATAGTGGACAATACGTACGTGTGAGGATACATGCACGCCTCACCGGATGGTGTGTCGTAGATGCTAAGGCATTACTCCATGTTAAGATCGAGCTTGGCCGATGAGTTTCGGATATGGCAGTCCATACGTGTAACGCCCCAACCCGAGACCCACCCTAGTGAAGAGCAGTGACCACTCTAGATCTGCATTAACAGGTCTTAAGCAAATCGAGAAAGTTCTTGTAAATTTTCTTTCAAGAGGATCGACGTACTTAATACTTACATAACGCAAATCCATAGTGGCTACAGGATCAGCTCGGAACACAGTACATATAAGAATACAATCACAGTCCACAGAATAGTTACACAATATTATATCGTTATAGTACAACCAATACATGTGCTATACGAAGAATAAATACAACTATGATACTTATACAACATGATACGATCATGAGAATAAAAGACTCGACTACATGATCTCGAATGAAGGTAACTACGGTGAAGATAGTCCAAACAGAATTCGCTAACCCCAAGCTCAGCAACTACACATGAAACATCTTGGTCTAACCCGTGGAATACACACACGGGTCAATCTAGTTTACAAATCAGTGTATGAAATAAATAAGCACAAGATATACAACTCTTTACCCTAAGAGTTGTGAATATGGTAACATAAAGCGATTAATTTATTTTAGTTCACATGACATAATAGAAGGGATAAATATATAAGTCTTAAGGACTAGATCTTGGCTAAGTATATCACCATACTCGAGCCATAATGGAGACATAACACCAAAATCATCAAAACTATCATATACATCTCAAGCGAGTTAAATTATCAATAAAGGGAGTACACCACTCCAAGACATCTAAATCTCATTATATGATGAATTAGAAATCCAAATACTCTTTGCAAATGTACAATCATCTCGATCGAGTTAAAATCATAAAACCCAAATCATAAAAGAAATCATAAGAAATGTACATGTGTCATAATAATAAATCCTATCCCATGCTATAATGTTGCTCATCCCGAGCAATAGCCATGTACTATCAAATGAAAATTATCAAAATCATCATATAACTCGAGTGAGTCAAATATCATGGAAGGAGCACCACACTTCAATATAGAAAATCACAAAATGTTGATGTAAATTTAAAATCCGATAATCTTCAAATATATTATCGTATAGATCAAAGCACAAAATTATCATCACAATATGGATCCATTAGAAATAAATATGCATGTGAAACCAATGATAATATAGCTCCCCTAGAGCTTAGCTCGGTACTTATAGGTATTCAACTTAGGCGTTTATCACAGTGACGCCTCTGGTCGAGTGTATCTTGACCTCCTCCTCCCCCCGCGGTCAATTGAATACATATACGTGACTCTCCCTGAGTCTTGGCTTCCCCCTGAAGCAAAGTATTAGCTTAACAACACAATATGCATCACTGAATCACAATCAGTAACCCGAGTAGTGGTAATAGTGCATCCCATACCATACATTCTCACTACTGGTTCACTAGCTGCTTATCAACTCCGTAAAGGAAAACATCGAAAACACCAAATCATCATTAATAAGACATTAGCTTCAATCTAACTATACTTGATTAACCGACTTCGTATACTTCCGTGACCCATAGCACGGAGTGTACGATGTCATTTAAAATCCAATACGTTATCTTGAAGGGTGCAAGATTGTGTAGTTTATATATAAGAAAATACTTGATTTTGATACAAGTTATAAAATATTTTACGAAACCAATAGTTTTCTTTCTTGGAAAGCTATAGATTTGAAGCTAGATTTTTTTTCTACTATTGATTCGAGGCCACTTAGTGTAAAAACTAAAATTATAAATCTCATTTAGCCTCAAAACTATAATGAAAACTTAGTTTGTACGTATATCAGAAAACTTGTTTAAATCGTGCAATGTGTGCTCAAAACTCATTACTAAATACATAAAACCCAAAATATGCATTAGTGATAATTTAGGATTCTCCATTAATAAAGTAAGCCAAAATGTAGCACAAAAATACATGGATTAAAACTATATCAAGAAAAACATGAAAACATTTAAGAAAAGACATCCAAATTTACACCATGGCATGAAATGTGTCCAGAAATCAATCAGCGTTGCAAATTTCATAATTGTTTTGAATGATCAAACAATCTCCAAATGGTCTAAAATTTGATATGAGTAAAGTAGAAAGATCTGGTTTTCGAATGAAAAAGGATTCACTAAATTCTGACATCTCACGAAAAAGATATAGGGATCTAAACATGGACTTCGAACTGAATTTCAGCGTGGGCTGAAATCACTTCTAGGTCCAACTTTGGGACCGGGTTTGAGTGACCAAACAACTTCAGATTGGAATAAAAATTTGCATACAAGTAGAAAAAGTCTCAAGCTTTACATAAAAAGAGAATTGTCTAGAACGAATCAAGGATCATGGAGTAATAACAGCTCAAAGTTACACTTTGGCTGTGATTTCAGCAATGAGAACAAGATAAACAGCAGTCACGACGAAACCCCAACTTTAGTAACATGTTTACCCAACCAAATCAAATCGGAATAGCACAAAGACTTGCATTCTTATAGGAAAGATCTCAAGCTTCTAACAAAAAAAAGAACCACACAATTCTAATGAATAACGAGGAGATACAACACCCAGAAATTGGACCTGGGCGCTGTTTAGTTCCAAGTCAATATCCCAGCGAAACCCCTACTTTGGTGACCCGTTTGCCCATGCAAATCAACTCAGAATGACCCCAAAATTTCCAGATATACTCACATGGAGATGAACAACAACATGAAAAATGAATCAAGCAAAAACTCTCAAGTGTCTGAAAGTTATGAAGGCTCAAACATGGGGTTTTGATGTGATTTCAGAACAACATAAAATGACTAATATGTCTCGGAAAAGCTACATATCTTATACGAACAGTAAATTGGTTCAATAAATAAAACAAAAACAATGTGAAGCAGAAAGTGTGAGTCCACCAACTCACCTTGATTAGTTTTTTTAGAAGAATTCCTCTTGATTTGGAGCTATAGGAAGCAAATTAACAACGTGCAACAACTTTTCTCTTTTACAAAAACTCAATTCTTCTTATTTTGATTTTTCCCCTTCATTGGAGATTGATTAGAGCTTGGATCTAGGCTGAGCAATGAAAATAGAGCAAACAATGATCTAGTCATACTTAAAGTTAAAGAAAACATGCCTCAACTCATCATCAATTTCTCAAAAAAAAAAAAAACTGCATTTTTACCGTCTGTTGCAATAAGGGTTTGGCATAACAAACTTAGTTATTTTCCTACTAAATTTTTATAGAAGGTGCGTTAATGAGTTGAGAATAACATATCCAAATTTCAGAATTTTTATAGAATTAGTTATGATTTTTATACTAACCTCTGTTTTAAGCCCAGATTTGATCCGAAAATCACTAGGGAAAAGAAGACGTTTGATCCATCAATGCAAATCCAAATGCCACGAGATTTGGAGGAGAGATGCTGGAACATCTTAGCGATTAATATCAAAATTTGATGATTTTTGGAAATTTATTTGATTTTTCATGAATTTCGGATGACTCTGGCTTGAATTGTGCAGCAACGAATGGAAAGCAACCTTGAGTCGATTGGAACTTGAAATTAGAGCATGCATGGAGATTTAAAGAGGGAATAAGCCATTTTTTCCTTGCCATGTTTTTCAACCGTAAGAAGAAGAAAAGGAACCCCCAGAAAAAAACATGATGTTTTCTCAAACAAAGAATAAAGATGGGGGAAATTTTCACTATAACCCATCCTTCTGTAACAACCCGGATTTTCAGAACCAATTTAAATTTTTTATTTTAACAATTTTAATGGGTTTTGAATATTTAAAATGATTTATTTTAAATAATAACGATTAAAAATTTATTTAAACTGAAGTTAGAACAAATAAATTTATTTTAATTATAAAATGAGCCTGAAATGGGTAGTTTGAAAATTCGATTTCAAATTTCAAATGAATGTATGGGATTCAAAATAAATCGGATTTCAGTAAAACCAAAAATATTTGAATCTGTTTAATTATATCTTTCTAACGAATATGAAAAATCCAGATTTCACAACGGAAATAAAAAGTTATGTCCAGATTAAAATTCAGAATAGTCGCTATGGAATGTATACATATTTTATATAATATATAGCCTTTAAAAATAGCCACTTTGCAAATGGTCTCTGTTTTTGACGAAGTCACTTTTGTTGTATCCGAAATGTTGAATTATTGCTAGATTCCAATTTTCATAATTTTTGGAATTAATATGTGAGCTTGGTGAATTTAAACGTGTTTGGTCAATTTAGTTTGAATTTAATCAACTGGAAAATGACCGTTTTTCAAACGGTCTCCAAATTCGACGAAATTAGTTTTGTTATGATCGTTTTGTCAAAACATAGCTAGATTTATTTTTCTAGAATTTTTTAGTCAATATGTGGCCCCGGTAAATTAAAATGCACGTTGAAATCAATTTTGAACATTATATTAGTTTATAATTTAATTTTGATTAAAACTTATTGAAACGGTCGATTTGGCCAACGAAACATATCCCATTCGGAATGCGGGTATTTAGCTAGGGGCGACAGTCGTTAGGCCTCCTTTGGATTTGGAATGGAAAGTCAACCTTTTTGGAATTAAATGGAAAATAAATAATATAATATAAATAAAATTTCATTAAAACCCCTCCCCCTTTTTATTCTCCCCCATCGGTTTTAGTTCAAGAAAAAAAGAAAACCGTGGAGCCGCGATTCACCATGGCCCACCGCCACCGCAGGTTGCCGCCACCGTGCCCCACCACGCCGCGGTGCTCCACCGCCCGTCCAACACCCCCTCGTGCCTACTCCGTCCTCCTTCCACGTATAACCCCCCTCCAGCCAAAATGGCCACCGCCTCCGCCTGTAGACCGCCGCCACCTACCTGAGCCCCACCAGACCGCCGCCGGACACCTGCCCTCCCACCGCAGCCCCTCCAGGCGAGTTCGACGGAAAAATGTGAGTTTTTATATATTTAGTTTAATTAATTTTAGTAATTAAATAAAAATCTAATTTTAAAATATAAATAGCCTTGTTTAAAAATATGATCTTTATATATAAAGCATTGTTTTAAAATAGGATTTTTATTATATGAAATAACTAATAAAAATAGGATTTTTATTATATGGAATAACACTATAAAGATATGATTTTTAACGCTATAAAGATATGATTTTGACAATATAAAGATATGATTTTTACAATATAAAGATATGATTTTTAGAAATATAAAAGTATGATTTTTATTATATTAGGAGTATTATAAAAATATGATTTTTATTATATCAATAGCATTATAAAAATTCGATTTTTATTTATATAATAGCAAGATAAAAATGTGATTTATATATTACTTTGATTTCAAAAACATAAACAACTTTGTTTTTAAAATATATAAACGGCTTTTTTTTAAAATAAAAAATAGAATGGTTTTAAAAATACAAAAATATGATATTTATAAATACAACGTAGAAGTAAAAATGTGATTTTTAATGTAAACTGCCTGAAATAGATTGCGTTGGAATCATAAAGAAGAACATGACGCGTTGAAACAAATCCAATTCCAAAATCCGCCAATTAAAGAACGACGGAGTGGAAAACAAAGGTGAGAACTCCTTCCACTCTATTTATTTATCAATTAAAATATACTAAGGTGTAGACGGGGCTTAGAAGCCCCCGACACTATTTATTGTACAAACCATATTATGTGATTTGAATTATATGGAGTTTAACACTCGAATGTGCACAATCACATAATTGAAAGCGATGTATGGATATTACCGACATATGGATTTCATACTCCGCGAAAAGCCACTTATGGCGCCTTAAATGGCATTTAGGGTAGTTGAGTATTTATTTATTTGGATGTTCTACGTGATTTGATTATGATTGTAAAATTGGTTGTAGATTAATTGTGAATTGATTTAAATTGGTTTGTGTATGGTGCGAGCCAGTATTAGGTAAGGGATAAGGCTAGACCTTATTCCGGTTCTACTATCGCGCCGTTATGCTACCGAAATTTTCTAAAAAGTGTTATAAAAATCTAGCTAGTTGGAAATATTATTTTTTAGCTTATAATGGCAATAGATAAAATAATTATTGGATAGTTAAAAATAAGTTTGCACAACCATTTACAAGTCGGACGACTTGTTTATGCTCGCTTATTTTGTGATATCGAATGGGGACGATAATTTTTACACATCGCCCAAGTGCACAAATAATAATAATTATTTGATGGTTGAAACCCCACACGGGTATTGGGATGATATTTGACATACACTAATCTCAATTGTTTAGTTGTATGTCAATAGATTGGTTGATAGACTGTTATAAGCGTTAATTATTTATATTTAATGCTTATGCAATTATGTAGTGCACTCTGGATGATGGTTGATTATTTATCATTGTTATATACATATGATGTATGAAATCCATATAAATAACATTATATGATAATTGACTATGTCTGATTCCAATTCGGAAAGAACGAATATTTTAAAATAATATTCAATAATGGATTAAAACCTGATTTTAATGTCCGATTTTGGATGGACATGAAAATATTAAAATATGTGAAGCCGTATTGATTAGATATGCGCCATTTTGACACGAGTGATATTTATATCGATTTTATTCATTTTTGTAATGAATATCGAAAAGGAAATGATTTCAAAATCTGATATTTTGAAAATATTATCATTTAAATAATATTATGATATGGAGTATTTAATTTTGATTTAAAATTGGAAATGTAGTTAGAATCATTTTAAAACAAATTTATAAAAGATTTGTAAAATACATTTTAAATGTAAATCAATGAAATATATATCATATATATATTATATATATATATATAATGGCCTGAATAGAATGCGCTGCACCGCGGTCATTCGCCAGTTTCGACCGTTGACTTCGAATTGATATTACGGGAGATCCGATCGTCGGATTCTCCTAAAACTGGAACCGTTGGGTTCGTATCAAAAAGAGCTTTCCAACGAATACAAGAGATTTGAAATCTAATGGTTGGATTTGGAATTACGTCCAAATCAAATTTGGAAAAGGTCGTTGTAAATGCAGTTCGATGACCGTTTATGGAAATCGACTGAAATAGCCTTAATAAAATTATTAAAAATATTAATAATTTGTGTAAAGTCATAATAAATGATTTAGAAAGAATTAGGATGAAAAATTCCATATTTAAAAAGATAAAAATATATTTTTATCGAAATGAACTAGTTATTAACTAGAATTATAATCCAATTATTTTTGAATAAATAAATTGGATTGAGAATGAGTTTTAATATAACCAGATATTGTTATGGAAATTTCGATGTTGGATTTCGTGATTATACAGATATTGTTATGGAAATTTGAAAGATATATTTATATCGTTATCTCCAATACGATATTCGTTGGTTTCAAAATTTGGTATTGAATATAAGCCGACAGAATTTCTATTCAGAGCCTTGTATTTAATATCAAATGGGATTTTGGGTTTGTCGTAAATGGTGTCTTCAGTAACACTGTTCTTAAACCCAGTTGAGAAAAGAATAAATCTTTTAATTAAGATTTGGAGAAGTTTTCTAGTTAATTAATATTTAATTGGAATTGAATGAAAGAAATGGATTATTGGGTTTATCGTGAACGTTGTTTTAGATAACACTTGTTCTTTAACTTGATTAATAGTGAAATGTGATTTGGAATTTATAAATCTTTTTATTAAGATTTAATGGAAATTTTCCAAAGAAAAGTTTTCCAATTTAATAAAATAAATTGGAATGGAATGGAATTCAATTTGGTAATAATCGAAGTGAGCTTCTATGGAGGAAGACTGTTACTATGTATGGAATTTAAAAGGCTTTGCCGTTATTCCAATTATATTATTAGTCGGATACGGAAACTGATATCGATTATATATTGATTCGTTTTCCGTGAAGATTCCATATTTAATGGACTGTGATTTTGGGTTTATCGTGAACTGTGTTTTAAATGACATTGGTTCTTTAACCCAGATAAAGAGAAGATTACATGGCTAACATTGTATTTCGAGCTGTATTCATTGATCTCAGCTAAATATGTATCTTTTTGGTGGTAGAGAATTTATTCTCTTGCTTAACACCCTTCCATAAAACGTACGAGCTTAGAGGTTATATATCGGCAGAAATCAGTGGTACGGTATAGATTGTCAGTGTGGCATGTTTGATTTCCTAAAGTTAAATAAACATTAATATTGATTTTTGGGAAGATTAAAATTAAGTGGAGTTTTAATGAATCTTTAATTAGATTGAAATGAGAATATGATAATTTAAATTATCAAGTTTGGGAAATGATCGAGAATGGAGTATCACCAGTTTTGCTCCAAGCGATAATTAAATCTTTTTTTAGATTTGAACGTAAAACGTTAATTAATTCTACCGATAACACCGTGGTGTTAGATACGGAGTACTACCAGTTTTACTCCATGGGATGAATAGGTTGGGATTTGGAAATTAAACAAATGATTACTTCGGTAAGGTGCGCTAATCCCGACTAGGTTGGATAAACCTTAAATTTGTTTGAACTGATATACAAAGGAAGATTATAGAATAAATTTAAAGAATTTATCTTTGATAAAATTAATGGGAACCTTTCCCAAAAGATATGAATATTTTAATGCGAGAATATTCTGGATTGGAGTGAGCCGTATGTTGTGTTTTCATAGCACTTGATTATAAGATACGCGAACTATTCGGAAAGGCCGAGTTTATACCCATTCTAAATAATTGATACGACGATAAGTCGACGATGAAAACGGTGGTTAAAGACCGGAGGTCCTCACATCGTTCGGATGATACTGATGTCTTGATTGGGCTGTACACCCAAGACAAGGTAATAAGTGGTGATCGTCTAGACGTACTTGGAGATCGACTGGATATGCGAGGGCCTCTCTCTTGTATTGGACATATGGGATGAGGAATAAGGTGCCTCCGGTGTAGTTCAAACCAAGAATGAACTTTTAAATGGATGTGTGTCTGACATTGGATTTTATTCTGTGTTGATTGATCTCTATTAAATATATATCTGTTTGGTGGCGAGAATTTATTCTCTTGCTTAACATCCTTCTCTAAGACGTACGAGCTAAGTGGTATATATCGATAGACATCAGGTGAATGGCGTGAATTGTCAGTGTGGCATGCTGAGATGCAAATGATCAAGGCTTCTTTTGAAAAGCAGAGTCATGTGGTTGATGATCAAAGCATGGCTTTAAATAGCATAGCTTTGTGTATAGCGTTAATTCGCGAGCCTCACACCCCGGTTTGAACCAGAAATGGGAGAGGATCCAGGGAGGGCATGCATTTCCTTCTTGCTGGGAGTGGTGCCATGGTATGGAGCTCAGACATTTTACTCATGTGGATGTTGCTTATTATTACTTGATGGATAGCGAGGTACCTCGAATATATCGATCACTAGGGCTGATGGATGATATGGTCGACATACTGATCAGACTTACGCCCCATAGGGCAGGGAAACGTATTGTTCAAGGATTATTAATCCACTTATGTGGACCAGCCCTGTGGCTCCTAAGGGTCGATGCGTTCTGATCCTGAGACATAGGCTAGATTGTCTCGAATTTGATAAGGATGATCCCTTGCCTTGGTTCATGATGAAAATCCAACTTCCAATACGACATTGTGCCTTTTTCATTGTAGAACTAATATGGCGATATGATATATGGTACCTATGCCGTCTATGATTGTTACCTTTATATTTGAAGTTGTTTTATACACTATACACTTGTTATAGTATCAAATGATTTATTTTAAACGTACCAAGCATGTTTGGCTATTATAAGGGGAAACTCTATACTCCGGCTTGCGTTGCATTGTGTGATGGGACCTGAATCTAATAATAGCTTCATTTTTCCAAAAAACATTGTGCTGTTTATTTTATGCACTGGTATTCTTGGGAGGAAACCCGTTCCGTGTTATACGGTGTGGTCCCTTGATTTACTTTATTTTTAAAGTCAAGTTTTAAATAACTGTTTTAGTTCTCACACAAGTCACATGACTGACCTGGAGTTTATTGTTTTAACCTAACCTATGGGTTCCCCTATTTCCACACAGGCAACTTAGTAGTTGGGTTTTTGCATATTTCTATTTCAAGATCCCGGATTTACAGCTGGAGTATATTCGGAAAGCTCTGTATGCGTGTATTTCTTTCAGTTATGTTTTGTATTATTTTTCCGCTGCATTGAAATTTGTAAATCTCTGATGTTTATGAAATGTATATTATTTCTTCATACTCTGTTATATTCTTGTACTCTGATGTAATTGTTGTAATAAGCAATGAAATGTTCTTCTGTTTGTGTTCTGATTTGTCGTGTTCTAAACTCAATCCGAGCTTTCCCGAAAGGGGAAGTTTGGGTTGTTTCATCGTGGTATCAGAGCTTTGGTTTACAAAGCTTGAGAACAAGACACATTCGAACCGAACAAAAGAATACATCAGAGATTGGATTAGCAATATCCATGAGAATGACTCGTTAAAGATGGGATCAGTAGTATCCTAGAATGAGTTTCAATGAGTGTTATTTTTAAAATCAAATTTGGTTTTTTAAAAAAAATTATATTCATTATTCGTATTTGAATATTTTATTTTAAATTGATTTCGATAATCGAGTATATGAAGATTTTGAATATACGCCTAGCTAGCATATATACAAAGCCTTAGATATATTGGATAGATATGGAATCACACTCTAGTCGCTCAGGGATGATTCTACTGATGACTGTACATCATCAGCAGTTTATTTTCGAGTTTCGAAAGTGTGATATCTATATATTTCCAATTGACTGTGTGAGAAACAACACATAGATAGGGTCTATTATTGTGAATTGGCATCAAAAACATGATTTTGAATATAATTTTATGTTAATTTTATGTTAATTTTATTTCGTAGTAAAATGAAATTTATGTTAATTTTATTGTTTAACATCTGTGGATGCAGGGAAACAGGTTGGAGGGACCAAACTGGATTCCTCAACATTTATTTTACCGTTTTTCATATATTGTGTTATATGATGTGATATGAAATCTGTTGTTGATTTCATATGTTTGAGTGATACCGATCATTGTTATATGGTACGTTAAATACCATAAGGAATACTAGAATGTTAAAAAGGAAATTTCCAATGACATATTGAAAAAGAAATATTTATAAGATCAAAAGATTTTATAAAAAGAAAATAATTATATATAAAATAAATAGATTAAAAAGGAATATTTATTGTTAATCAAATAGATAGAATTGAAGGGAAATATTTGTAAAACATTTACAAATAGAATTGAAAAAGAAATATTTGTAAACTATTTACAAATAGAATTGAAAAGGGATATTTATTTGAAAATAAATAGAATAGAAAGAGGAAATATGTGTAAGATAAATAGGAAGGGAATAAATAGATTATTTAGGAATTACTTATAAAATCAATAGATTTTATAAATAGAAAATATTTTATAAAATAAATAGAATTATCAAAAAGGGGTTTATTTGGGAAATAAATAGATTATAAAAGGAAATACTTGAAAAGTGACTGGAACTGTATAAGAAGAGAATTTTATATTTGAAAGGTTTAGACCCGTGCTTCGCTCACGGGTATAACATGCTATGGATTTAAAGTAAAGATTCTAAATAGAATCTATCCTAACAGATAGATTGAGAAGATAAATTTATAAATAATATTTTATAAATTAAATAAGAGGTTTATCATTGTATAAATAGAATATATAAGTCAGGACTTATATAGAGAAGTTAGAATCGATTTGAACATCGATATTTGGAACTGAATATGGACGTAGAGTTAAATCAAAGGAGTTAATCGAATTAGAATTTATTGAATATTAATTATTCAATTAGAGTTGATCGAATATAGTTATTTGAGATAGAGTTAGTCAAACATAGTTATTCAGGATAAGTCGCCATTTCATACGACTGCTAGCGTAAATCGCAGGGCTGCTGGTAGCCTACGGCGGTCGGATATTTCCTGAGGGAATCAGGTGTAACCAATGTGATCGCTGCGATCTAGAGTCAAGCGGATGGAGTTAAACTAAATATTAGCTATTCGAAATAAAGTTTAAACAGACATAGTTATTCGAATATAAATTAATCGAATATTAGTTATTAGATAGGAGTTAAATAAGATAAGTTAGATAAGTTGAGTAAATCAAGTAAGTTAATCAAGTTAAGTTAATCGAGTTGAGTTAGTCAAGATGAGTTAATCAAACCGAGTTAATCCAAATGAGTTATCCAAAGGAATTATTCAAAATAGTTTATTTGAATCGAATTAAGGGAGTTAATCGAATATAGTTTATTTGAAAAGAGATAAATTGAATGTAAATAATTCGAAGAGAATTAATGGAATGTAAATAATTCGAACAGAATTAATCGAATGTAAATCATTCGAAGAGATATTATCGAATATAATTATTCAAAGAAAGAGTTATCGAATATAGTTTATTCAAAAAAGAGTTATCGAATAGAGATTATTCAAAAAGGGAGAGTTATACATTGAATTCGTTTATATCGAATTCGAGAAAGTAATATTTACTTTCCGGTTTTAATCAAGATTTACTTATTTATTAATAAATTAGTGGTTTAGTTATTTAGTTAAATTAAGGAATAAGAGTTATATTTTGAAGTTGGATATTTAAGAAGAAGGGATTATAACGCTATAGTTATAATCAACATTTTAAAATAAAGAAATGGATTCGTGGATAGAATCTGAGTTACATAAGGAAGTTGGTTAAAAGATTTTAAAGGGTGAACCTTGTCTATTTCGAAGTTAGAAATGTTGTTCAGTTAAGGTCTGAGAGGTAATTATACCCCAACTTGATTGACTTCGTTTTTAGCTAAGAGATGGGTAAGGTTCGATAGTGAAGATGGATTAAGTGAATTTAGTTAATGAGTGTAATGGTTTGAACTGGCTTAGTGATGTTTTATTTAAACATCTATTTAAATCAAATGAATAAATTTTGGAAACATTTTCCAAACATAATCAGAGATACTTTCTAATCATAGAAAATGAAATGTTAATGAGAAGGAATACTGGAGTGACAGTGATGGAAATGTTTTCCAATGATTGATAACGTAGATTTCCTAACTTTAGAAAATAAGAAATGTTGAGTATATAGAAAAGAGTAAATGAATAAATTAATGATAATTAAATTAAAAGGAGATAAATGTTGAATGTTGATATATCGATAGAGTTTCCATCTGGAAATAATATCGTTGTTTGCACACCTGTTTTTCTTTAATAGTTAAATCACCGACTATCGAAGTTATTGACCATTTTTCCTTCGTCAATACGGAGACACCGGGATCAGATTTATTATCTGAAAACCATCTGTATGGACGTTAGCATTGCGATCAAATATGATGAAAATAATTGAAGACGGAGTTAGGCAAACTCTATCCTATTTACAAAATAGTGCTTTCGGTTTGTCCAGTCCTAGGACAACGTGAATGGACGAATGTCTGACAAAGTATGTCTAACGGATCACGTAAGTTGATCTCTTCAAACTTACTTACGTTGGTGGCGGAGGAATTCATTTCTCTTAGATTTATACCCATGGTATTTTTGGAGAAATCAATTTGTGATTTGGCGGGTATGACGATGTGGCATTCAAAGTGAATTGTGGTCAAATATTCCAAAAGATACGTTATGACCTCAAGCCTCATCAACCGGGAAATGAAAAAAATCGGGCAGGTAGCATGGCTAAGTGGGTCGCTCCCATTAGGGTGTATATCACCTATCTAGAGAAAATCCATTTCGTTCTTTTATCTATTATCGATGCTGTCCCTTTTCGGGAAACGGTGGGTAGCTCCCAACTGTTGGTGATATACATTCGATACACTCAAGCTAAATGAGTGGCCGGTCATGTGTGGGCCGGGTTGCAAGATGTTCTTGTTGAACCCAGTTTATTCGCCTCTAGAGATACACTATCGGCAGGTGGTCCCATACCTTGTCATAGTTGGAATCCAATCTCCAATAAGTGCCAACGGTTTTGTTCGTATACTATATATGTGGAACGTGAGATGCAAGCGTTCTGCTAGATTGTTATTTACTTGTGATTAGACATTATTATAATATCAGAGAAGTATTGATTTCAAAAAGTTTTTTGGTTATCGTAAGGTAAAAACCATCTGTGTTTATGTATGGATCGGTCTTACGATTATCTTTTCTTTTGAAAAGGATTTTGAAAAGTTAAACCAAATGATTTGAGTTTACTCACACCTGTCCAATGACTGACCCAGAGTTTATTTTGTTTTGTTTTCCCTAAACTCTTGGGTTCCCAAATTTGTACGGGCAGTCAAGTAGTTCAAGTCTTTACAGATATACTTAGAGGAGCTTGAAGCAGGAGGCTTTAGGATTATATAGCTATTTCTTTTTCTGCTGTGTGTAAGTGTTGTACTCTGATAGTGTTATTTATATATATACACTGTTTATTTCAAAGTTATGTTGTATATTATATTTTACTCGTTCCGCTGTGAGATTCGTGTTACTCTGATTTGGTGTTGTAGCGATCTTCTTCTTCTATTCTAATTTTCTATATTATCTATTCTCATCCTCTAACTTCTTTCTATTAATGATCAGGTATTTCCGATGTCTGAATAGTCAACATGGTAGTTTTGTGTTGAATTTCGGAGTCGAAAATCCCTGTTCGTTACAATGGTATCAGAGTTGAAGGTTAAATGATTACCTTGGCTCTGTGGCGTGACTCAGTAGAGATAGGGTTAGTAATACCCTAGATTGAGTTTGAGTGTATATATACGAGTGAACATATATATATATATATAGATTTTATAAAATTGTTTTATATTATGGAGATTTATTGATTGAGTTGTTTATGAATTTTGGTCGATCAGTTTGATCCACTGTATCGATAGGAGTTCTAAACACTCAAATACGATAAGCCGACACAGTATGTTTTGAAAGAGGGTAAATGAAATAATTTTACCCAAATTATATTTTACTATAAATGAATGATTAATATTTGAAATATTTTAGTATATTGGATGTGTTGGTTGATTATAATTGAAATGGTTATATAGATAACCAATTTGAGTTCGTATAATATAAAATCAGATGAATTAAATCCGAATTTTTAATCAAAATTGGAATTAAAACCTTGGAAGGTTATAAAAGTGTTTGTAAATGAATCTGGGTTAAATATATGTGAAATTTAAAATCCTGGGAGATTTTGAATTGTTTTCAAGCATCGAAAAAGTTATTTTGAAATGAATTTCAAAATGGAAGTGTTTAGATATGGTTTTAAAAGTGATATAGTATTGAACTCACTTTGATCACTGGGAAATAACTCTGATGATGCTGGCCACATCATCAGTGTTCATTTTCGAGTTGTAAGTGACAAATTACTACCAAAGAGATTGTTTTTGAATTGTTTTGAGAAAAAGGAGGTTGCTTTGAACCCTGAAAAGGGATATTGATTTTTGAAGAAGCTAAGCTGTTTAAAAATTCCTAGGAAAATTGTATGAATTAAGAACAAATTAAAGAAATTTGTGAAAGCAAATATGCATTGTATTGAAACCAATTAATTGGAAATTTAATTAGAATATAATATACCAAGTAGAATCAGATTTTGAATTATGTGATAGGAAATCTGAAATAGTATTAAATCGATGAGTTAGGAGTTGGAATTAAGAATGGAACTTTGGTTTGAAATGGAATTTTGTTTGGGAATGCATGTGTATATGCTGACAGGGTAGCAGATGGAAGGAATATAATTATTCCTAACAAAAGGTACATGTTTAAGTTTCCATATGAGGTTTTATATGCCGAATCAGCAAGCCGCTTGGCTATTTGATTTTCTTTTTGATTGGAAAGGGCCTAGAGAGGCGAGTTGGGGTTTGAACTATTGATTGGTACAAAGGAGGTGCTGGCGAAATTTTTCGAAAATTTAGAGTGTTAGAAAATTTTCAGGATTTTAGAAAATTATCATCGATAAGAATTAATTAATAATTTAATTGAAACTAAATTGTTTCAGTCAAAATTAAAGTTGGTAAGTAAGCAAATAAATTTATACTAGTCAATAGGGCATGTTCTCTACCTTAGCAATTTCGAGGACGAAATTATTTTAAGGGTGGAAGAATGTAACGACCCGTATTTTTACCATATAATAATTAATTTATTTAATTATATAAATAGGGATTGAGAGATTGAAATGGTCGTTGAATTAAATTATAGTGAATATTTAATTAAAATAACAAATATAATAATATATTTAATTTCTGAAATAATCAGAAATAGTGGAATTCACAAAATGGTGTGAATTGGATCATCGGTGATATTTAATTCAGTTTAGAATTGAATTATAATAACGAATGTATTATCTGAACGGCAATTTGAACATGTAATTATAATATAATTAAAATCGAGTTTGAAATGGCGCTGCAGTTCGTAATTTGGCGATTTGAATTTCAACTGAATATACAGGGTTCGTTTTAAATCGGATTTCTGTGAAACAAGAAACGTTAGGAACTGGTGAAGTATATTTTTCTAGTGAAAGAGAAAAATCAGGATTTCGTCATGTAGATTTTGATACACGTCCAAATCAAATTTCAGAAAAGTCGCTGTGGAATTCTTTTATAATTTGCAACGCTTTATTTACGTTATAAATAGATTTCTAATATAAAATTGAATATCGAGATAATCTGAATTTCTGGGATGTCTGGTATAAACTCTGATATGATTATTCTGGAGCTGTATGGTATTCCACTATGAATATATACGATAATATAAATTTATTTATATTTAATTTAATTATATTGAAATATATTTATATATTTAAATGGGTCATTTAGAGCTTTAAAAATAGCCAGTTTTGCAAACGACCTCGGTTTTCGACGAAACCAATTTTGTTGGATCCACAATATTAAATTATTGTTAGAGTCCAAGTTCCGTGATTTTGGGGGTCACTGTGTGGCCGTACATATTTTTAGAGTGAAAAATAGTTAGTATTTTGAAGGTTAAAAATACGCTGTGTGAGCATACGAAATCGGAATTCGACGAAACCAGTTTCGTTGGGACCGTAATGTCAAACTGTAGCTGCATAACCATTTCCGTGATTTTTTGAATATTGTATGTGATCACAGGAATTATATAAGACAAATACAAATAGCGTAGGAGTAAATATTAATATAATATTCGAATAAAAATATATTAAACCTACTCTATAAATAATCTTTTAATGATTCTAACCCTAAACTATCCCTCATTCCACACAAAAATGCGCCGCAACCTCTTCTTAAAATACACAGTAAAAGTTCATCCTTTGAAATTCAATATAAATCCAAACAAAAATCCATAAATTCAGAAACATGTATATATCGATTCAGTATCCAAAGGGCTTTGATTCTATATAAAATTTATGGGGTTTGATCACGTTTCTGTTCGCTTGAAATTTGCCAACGTGAGTCAGCGGTTGCTAGGGTTAAGGAAATCTCGACATCGAAGCGTGGATGCATGAATTCAAGGACATATTTGGGTTTGGTAATTCATTTAGCATCTACCGTGGGTTTTTGAAGGGTTTCAGGCATAAAAGGTTCGCTACCCTGTTGTATGGTGTGTGTAAGATGCCTCCGAAGTCACGGCAGGAGATGAGCTCGAGTAGAGGGTTAAGGGTAGAGGATTGAAGAGGGAGAGACGAGGAGAATTGTGGTCATTTTTCCTTGATTTTAAAATAAAGGGAGGAGGAGCGGTTTGGAGTTGAAATCATGGAAATGGCATTGGAGGTTTAGAGCAGGTCACGGCAGTGTTTTGGGAAGATGGAGTATAGGAGCGGGTGTGCTTGGGTTTAATTCAAGGAAGTTGGGCTAGGAAATAGAAAGTAAGCCCAATAAATAAATGGTTAAGTTCATTTTAAATTTAAAAATAGTATGTAAACTTCTAAAATGCGTTTCTCGTTCATACGTTATCAGAATGACGAACCGTAAGTTGCGTTGGGATCGTATGGACGGACACTACCCAATGGAACTGACTGGGAGTGGATTGGAGCTAGTTTGAATTTATGAAGAAATAAATTGTTTGATTTAAATCAAACAAACAGTTTATCGTTCTTTAACGATGAACTGCCAATGTGAGTAAATCTCACTAACTCTACTCAATTTATATTCTTATAAAATATTTTTAGAATTTATAGATAATGGTTATTTGTTGTGTGTTAGCTGTTTGGTTGAACTAATAGTCAGTTGATTGAAAATATAGAAACGATACAGATGTAAATCGTTAATCAAATATTGATTCTGTTTAACAGAATATTTCATAGTAAAATGATATTTATGTTAATTTTATAGTTTAACATTTGTGGATGCAGGGAAACATGTTGGAGGGACACAACTGGGTTCCTCAACATTTATTTTACTGTTTTTCATATATTGTGTTATATGATGTGATATGAAAGCTGTTGTTGATTTCGTACGTTTGAATGATACCGATCATTGTTATATGGTACGTTAAATACAATAAGGAATACTAGAATGTTAAAAAGGAAATTTTCAATGACATATTGAAAAAAAATTATAAAATCAAAAGATTTTATAAAAAGAAAATAATTATTTATAAAATAAATATATTAAAAAGGAATATTTATTTGTTAATCAAATAGATAGAATTGAAGGGAAATATTTGTAAAACATTTACACATAGAATTGAAAAAGAAATATTTGTAAACTATTTACAAATAGAATTGAAAAGGGATATTTATTTGAAAATAAATAGAATAGAAAGAGGAAATATGTGTAAGATAAATAGGAAGGGAATAAATAGATTATCAAGGATTTACTTATAAAATCAATAGATTTTATAAATAGAAAATATTTTATAAAATAAGTAGAATTATCAAAAAGGGGTTTATTTGGGAAATAAATAGATTATAAAAGGAAATACTTGCAAAGTGACTAGAACTGTATAAAAAGAGAATTTTATATTTGAAAGGTTTAGACCCGTGCTTCGCACACGGGTATAACATGCTATGGATTTAAAGTAAAGATTTTAAATAGAATCTATCCTAACAGATCGATTGAGAAGATAAATTTATAAATAACATTTTATAAATTAAATAAGAGGTTTATCATTGTATAAATAGAATATATAAGTCAGGACTTATATAGAGAAGTAAGAATCGATTTCAACATCGATATTTGGAACTGAATATGGACATAGAGTTAAATCAAAGGAGTTAATCGAACTAGAATTTATTGAATATTAATTATTCAATTAGAGTTGATTGAATATAATTATTTGAGATAGAGTTAGTCAAACATAGTTATTCAGGATGAGTCGCCATTTCGTACGACTGCTAGCATAGTTCGCAGGGCTGCAGGTAGCCTACGGCGGTCGGATGTTTCCTGAGCGAATCAGGTGTAACCATTGTGATCCCTGCGATCTAGAGTCAAGCGAATGGAGTTAAATTGAATATTAGTTATTCGAAATAAAGTTTAAACAGACATAGTTATTCGAATATAAATTATTCGAATATTAGTTATTAGATAGGAGTTAAATAAGTTGAGTTAGATAAGTTGAGTAAATCAAGTAAGTTAATCAAGTTAAGTAAATCGAGTTGAGTTAGTCAAGATGAGTTAATCAAACCGAGTTAATCCAAATGAGTTAATCCAAAGAGTTACTCGAAATAGTTTATTCGAATAGAATTAAGGGAGTTAATCGAATATAGTTTATTCGAAAAGAGATTAATTGAATGTAAATCTTTCGAAGAGAATTAATTGAATGTAAATCATTCAAAGAGAATTAATCGAATGTAAATCATTCAAAGAGAGATTATCGAATATAGCTATTCGAAAAGGAGTTATCGAATAGAGACTATTTGAAAAGGGAGAGTTATACATTGAATTCGTTTATATCGAATTCGGTAAAGCAATATTTACTTTCCGTTTTTAATCAAGATTTACTTATTTATTAATAAATTAGTGGTTTAGTTATTTAGTTAAATTAAGGAATAAAAGTTATATTTTGAAGTTGGATATTTAAGAAGTAGGGATTATAACGCTATAGTTATAATCAACATTTTAAAATAAAGAAATGGATTCGTATATAGAATCTGAGTTACATAAGTAAGTTGGTTAAAAGATTTTAGAGGGTAAACCTTGTCTATTTCGAAGTTAGAAATGTTGTTCAGTTAAGGTCTGAGAGGTAATTATACCCCAACTTGATTGACTTCGTTTTTAACTAAGGGATGGGTAAGGTTCGATTGTGAAGATGGATTAAGTGAATTTAGTTAATGAGTGTAATGGTTTGAATTGGCTTAGTGATGTTTTATTTAAACGTCTGTTTAAATCAAATGAATAAATTTTGGAAACATTTTCCAAATATAATCAGAGATATTTTCTAATCATAGAAAATGAAATGTTAATGAGAAGGAATACTGGAGTGACAATGATACGTGAAACAGAGATGGAAATGTTTTCGAATGATTGATAACGTAGATTTCCTAAGTTTAGAAAATAAGAAATGTTGAGTATATAGAAAAGAGTAAATGAATAAATTAATGATAATTAAATTAAAAGGAGATAAATGTTGAATGTTGATTGATCGATAGAGTTTCCATCTGGAAATAATATCGTTGTTTGCACACCTGTTTTTCTTTGATAGTTAAATCACCGACTATTGAAGTTTTTGACCATTTTTCCGTCATCAATACGGAGAGACCGGGATCAGCTTTATTATCTGAAAAGCGATCAAATACGATGAAAATAATTGAAGATGGAGTTAGGAAAGGGCTATCCTGTTTACAGAATAGTGCCTTCGGTTTGTCCAGTCCTAGGACAACGTGAATGGACGAATGTCTGACAAAGTATATCTAACGGATCGCTAAGTTGATCTCTTCAGACGTACTTACATTGGTGGTGGAGGAATTCGTTTCTCTTAGCTTTATACCCATGGTATTTTTGGAGAAATCAATTTGTGATTTGGCGGGTATGACAATGTGGCATTCAAAGTGAATTGTGGTCAAATATTTCAAAAGATACGTTATAACCTCAAGCCTCATCAACTGGGAAATGACAAAAATCAGGTAGGCAGCATGGCTAAGTGGGTCGCTCCCATTAGGGTGTATATCACCTACCTAGAGAAAATCCATTTCATTCTTTTATCTATTATCGATGCTGTCCCTTTTCGGGAAACAGTGGGTAGCTCCCAACTGTTGGTGATATACATTCGATACACTCAAGCGAAATGAGTGGTCGGTCATGTGTGGGCCGAGTTGCAAGATGTTCTTGTTGAACCCATTGTATTCGCCTCTAGAGATACACTATCGGCAGGTGGTCCCATACCTTGTCATAGTTGGAATCCAATCTCCAATAAGTGCCAACGATTTTGTTTGTATACTATATATGTGGAACGTGAGATGCAAGCATTCTACTAGATTGTTATTTACTTGTGATTGGAAATTATTATAATATCAGAGAAGTATCGATTTCAAAAAGTGTTTTGGTTATCATAAGGTAAAAACCATCCGTATTTATGTGTGGATCGGTCTTACGATTACCTTTTCTTTTGAAAAAATTAAACCAAATGATTTGAGTTTACTCACACCTGTCCAATGACTGACCCAGAGTTTATTTTGTTTTGTTTTCCCTAAACTCTTGGGTGCCCAAATTTGTATGGATAGTCAAGTAGTTCAGGTCTTTACAGATATACTTGGAGGAGCTTGAAGCAGGAGGCTTCAGGATTTTATAGCTATTGCTTTTTCCACTGTGTGTAAGTGTTGTACTCTGATAGTGTTATTGTATATATATACACTGTTTATTTCAAAGTTATGTTGTATATTATATTTTACTTGTTCCGCTGTGAGATTCGTGTTACTCTGATTTGGTGTTGTAGCGATCTTCTTCTTCTTCTATTCTAATTTTCTATCATATCTATTCTCACTCTCTAACTTCTTTCTATTAATGATCAGGTATTTCTGATGTCTGAATAGTCAACATGGTAGTTTTCTGTTGATTTTCGGAGTCAAAAATCCCTGTTTGTTACACAGGATTACATGGCTAACATTGTATTTCGAACTGTATTCGTTGATCTCTGCTAAATATATATCTGTATGGTGGCGGAGAATTTATTCTCTTGCTTAACACCCTTCTCTAAGACGTACGAGCTTAGAGGTTATATATTGGCATAAATCAGTGGTACAGTGTAGATTGTCAATGTGGCATGTTTGATTTCCCAATGTTAAATAATCATTAATATTGATTTTTGGGAAGATTAAAACTAAGTGGAGTTTTAATGAATATTTAATTAGATTGAAATGAGAATATGATAATTTAAATTATCAAATTTGGGAAATGATCGAGAGTAGAATATCATCAGTTTTTCTCCAAGCGATAGTTAAATATTTAATTAGATTTGAACATAAAATAGTAATTAATTTTACCGATAACATCGTGGTGTTAGATATGTAGTATTATCAGTTTTACTCCATGGGATGAATAGGTTGGAATTGGGAAACTAAACAAATGATTACTTCGGTAAGGTGCGCTAATCCCGACTAGGTTGGATAAACATTAAATTGGTTTGAACTGATATTCAAAGGAAGATTAAAGGATAAATTTAAAGAATTTATCTTTGATAAAATTAATGGGAACCTTTACCAAAAGATAGGAATATTTGAATACAAGAATATTCTGGATTGGAATGAGACGTATGTTGTGTTTTCATAGCACTTGATTATAAGATACGCGAATTATTCGGAACGGTCGGGTTTATACCCATTCTGAATAACTGATATGACGATGAAGACGGTGGTTGAAGACCGGAGGTCTTCACATCATTTGGATGATTACTGATGTTTTGATTGGACTATACACCCCAGATGAGGTAATAAGTGGTGATCGTCCAGACGTACTTGGAGATCGACTGGATATGCGAGGGCCTCTCTCTTGTATTGGACATTTGAGACGAGAAATAAGGTGCCTCCGGTTTTGTTCAGACCCAGAACGAACTTGTAAATGGATGTGTGTCTGACATTGGACTTTATTCTGTATTGATTGATCTCTATTAAATATATATTTGTTTGGTGGCGGAGAATTTATTCTCTTGCTTAACACCCTTCTCTGAGACACACGATCTCAGAGGTTATATATCGATAGACATCAGTTGCATGGCGTGAATAATCAGTGTGGCATGCTGAGATGCAAATGGTCAAGGCTTCTGTTGAAAAGAAGAGTCTTGTGGTTAATGATCAAAGCACGGCTTTAAATAGCATAGCTTTGTGTATAGCGTTAATTCGCGAGCCTCACACCCCGGTATGAACCAGAAACGGAAGAGGATCCAGGGAGGGCATGCGTTTATGTTTGCTCCAAATTTGGGATCAAACACCAAAGGTGTAAATACTACACTTCACCTATTCGGTAAGGATATGGAACCACAAAATCGCAAAATAAACGAATAAAAGCAAATAAGAACATAAAGAAATTTTTATAGTGGTTCGATTCTCTATGAATCTACATCCACTTTCAATCAAATCTTATTATAATATTCAAACTTATAACATATGAATTTTCCCTCATTACAATCATTTCTCTCCCCTAACTCTATTTATGACTTAACTTCTCTTAAATTTGGTGAAGAAAGGGGAAGAAATTTAGCTTTGTAATGAATCTTCAATCACTTGTGTGCTTTGATCCTTTCTCATGATCTTCATAGATTTCATAATGAATTAGCATTCGATTTAGGCTTTAAAGAGGATTAGAGATCTTTTGGATGATGTTTGAGAGATTTATCTTGTAGCTTGAATGAGATTGAAGGTTCTTAGATCCAATTGTAGAAAGCTCTCATGATCATTAACTTGGATTTGATCTTCATGAAGTTAGAAAGGTGTTGATGAATTCATAGAAGCCATCAGAGAAGTTTTAGAAGAGCTTTGAATTTGACGGAGTCTCCTCGTGAGAATGAATTTTCGGTCCCCCATCCAAATGAATTATGAGGGGTATTTATAGGTGATCTTCAGACCAGATGGCAGTTTTGTAATTATACAGACAAACAACATGACTCATGTCGCCACCGACATAACTCATCTCGGCGACGACATGACTCGTGTCGCATGGCGGGTTGGTTTCTCTATCCACTCATCAGAGCGGCATAGCTTCTATTGCGGCACGTCTAGCGACTTGACTCCTTATAATACCAAGCGGAATGGCGTTGTGGCGGCATGACTTTATTCTGTTGTAGTCCTTGCGGTATGAACGACATGACGCCTTGACCTAGGCACGACTTAATTCCATGCGACATGATCTTATGATATGGATTGACACAGCTTTACACAGCGAAATGCTTTTAATACCATGCCCCGGAGCGGCATGGTAAATCTGTTATGAACGTGTAACGGCTTGATGTTGTGCAACAACCTGACTTCAGAAGGATGGCACGTTTTGTGACCCACTTCATGTCGTTCACAACATGGTGAATAATGTGATGATCATTGCGTCTTTTCTTCATGTCGCAACACTGGTTTAACACCATATACGAGGCCGACATGACTTGACTCTGAAGCTTGGAGCGACTTGGTGTGGCACGGCACAGTAGTATGATCGAACTCTCTTCCTTATGACTCGGTTTTAACGACTTGGCTAACTCGACATGGTTTAAGGACGACATGAATAACAGATGAGATATTGCGATATGACTTGAGGTTGACCTGGTTTTTACGGATTGACATGGCGAGGTACGACTTATCTTCGTTACGGTATAACGTTAACCTCATTTCAATATCATATTTCATTCACGATTTGCACATCATGTCGTTGAACGTCATGGATAATAATAGCATAATGTCATGCCGCTATCTGTCGTGAATCCCAACCTTATTTTACGTCATTACATTAGAGCGGACAGTCTGTTGAACGCCTTAGCTTTCCTTAACGCCATAAAGCAAGTACGACACAGCTTGGAACGACTTAACCTTCTAGAATCACCTTGACGAACTACAGCATGATTCAGAAGAGTCATGGTTGCGACATGGAGGTATATGATTTAGCTTTTATGATTTGATACGGATTGTGATGACCTAGCTGATATGTCATAACTGGAGACGGCATGGTTCCTTTCTTTCCCTACGACATGGCTTCAGAGCGACTTGGCATTTCACGTATCGAGCCCTACGACTTAACAAACAATGACATGACTTTGACGACACATTGAACATGTATTTTCATGGGTTAAAATTTGCCCCTCGAAGTTCATGTTATTAGAAATAGCATGGGCTTCGAATCCTTATATTTATGACATCTTTTCCATGTATTTTAGTTAAATCGTTAGGGTACTCTTGGGTTTATGTCGCAAGTCATCACCACGTCCCGACTCGTGCTGGCCTCTCCATGTCGCGTGAGACCCCCTAAGCCGTTTTGGGCTTTAATATGAGCTGACCTTGGCCCAATTATTTTAGCACCCCGTATATTACTCCTAACCCGTATGTTCATTCCTACTCCTCTTCTCATTCTAAGGTTTCATCTCATTAATGGCAGATTGAGTTAGAGATATCATCGCCTTTCTCATAAGTGATCTATTCAACCAAGTCGACGTCTTCTTCTCAATTATCGCGACCAAATTCTAACTGACTTCGACGAACTCCATCAGCCCGATTCAATACCTAGGCTCTTGATTTTTGGAGAATTCTTCCTTCAACAAATACTCCCAGAACTTATCGTAAGTAATTTTTGGATTTGAATTTTTCTTTGTTCTTCCGAATGATTAGATTTGTATAGGATTCCAGGATTTTTACTTATTTCCGATAAAGTGACGATCTTGTGAATCGATTTTGGCTGTTTTGTATTATTGAGATGCTTGTGAATCAAAAACGAGTTGAACCATAATGAGTGTACTTGTGTATGAAGGCTCTGAAATTCTTTAATTCTACTTAAACCCCTAATTTTATGTAATACATATGATTTGCATTTTATGTCATTCTAATGTCATGAGTTTCAGACCGTGCTTGAGCGACATGACTTTAATGCCCTAAAAAGCCTTGGATTGGTCGATGATGATCGTATGAGCTATTCTTGAAGTTTTTGTTATACTGCATACCAATCGTTTGCCAAAATGTCTGAATCACAAATTTTACTGTTTTATCATAGCTGTTGCATGACTTTTTTTTCTGTGTTGCTTCAAAGTATTTTTGTGGCATACTCTGAATTGTGTTTATTTGATAATCCCATCAATAAGTCATGATAATTAAGTCATGTCGTTAAACCTATGCGAGCTGCCAATTTATAATCGTAACCCAAGTCGTTTGACACAACATGTCGCATGAACGACTTGGGTCTTGGATTCTGTCGGAACGAGTTGACCTCTCGATGACTTTAGTTTAAGACTGCGGATTGGTTCTCACGTCCCTGTTCGACCCAAACCATAAGAGGATATGGACTCTTGGTAAATTATGTCTTTATTGATTTGTTTCCCATGGCATAATTTCTTCTTTATTCCAATCATTGACACGATGTCCATAACTACGTAATAATAATGTGAATTTCAACTCGTGATAGTGTTTGAAAACCTCCTTTCTAATGTCAAAACCTTTGTGCTAAAGTTGAGTTACTTTTAAAATTTCCCAGTCGTGAACTAACATGAGCTTCACGTCGCAGACCTACAGGGGTTCCAAGTCGTGAGTTGACGTGAGCGTCAAGTTCGTGGATCGACATGAGTATCATGTCGTGAACCAACATGTGTCCCAAGCCGTGGCAGTGTCATGAGCAAACCGTCATTTCGCTGCTACGTCATGGACAATCATACCACAATGACTTGATTGCAATGTCAACAAACGCCTTGCCTCGATGTTTGTTGCCTTTGTTTTAATGCTTTAATGTGTTTTCATACCTCTATTCTTCGAATTTTG
This sequence comes from Allium sativum, assembly GCA_030737875.1. Classification (NCBI taxonomy): domain Eukaryota; kingdom Viridiplantae; phylum Streptophyta; class Magnoliopsida; order Asparagales; family Amaryllidaceae; genus Allium; species Allium sativum. The sequence continues at coordinate 442,254,672 of CM060919.1, forward strand.
TTGCTAGAAAACTAAAACGTACTCAAGTATATCTGTATAGAATGACTTCTGAAAAGCAAGTTCTTCTTCAAAGTAAAGAGACCTTCATACCGTCGTTGAATTGCTTATCAAATTGCAAGTTATGAGTTGACATGGGTCTCAGGTTGTGGATCGACATGAATTTCATGTCGTGAACCAACATGAATCCCATATCGTGGGAGCGTCTTGAGCATACCATTGTGTCGCTATTACGGTATGGTAATCATGTCAATTCACATACCCCTAATGTCGTTGAACGACTCAATTCAAAGTCTATCACCTTTGTCTTTATGCTTTGACGTGTTTTGGTGAGTTTAAACTTGAATAGGACCACTTAGCACTTTGAAAAGCTTAGAACGACCTAAAGCCTTGATTGCTTCTAACGACCCAAAACCCTGATTAGTTTCAACGACCCAAAGTGTCTTAACTGGGTTGAACACTTCTGCACATGTTCTTCCTCTTTTTTTCCTTTACGAATGCAGTTGCTTATGCAGGATGTCTTCTAGCCATAACAAGATGAAGGGTCCTTTGAAGGAGGATGATTCTCGGAAATGTCGTAAATCAAATGAACCGCTTGAAACAGATGCTTACTCTACTTCGGACACTCCTGCTTAAAATGCTCCATCGCTTGAAGACCTGTGAGCCATCATGGATAGACCTCTCTATGCTTCTGAACCATGTCATCCTGAACTTGCTATTCGATTCGAAGGATGGTGCTTACAGGTTGCTCGTGTGGAGGTAGACATATACCCGTCCGACAAATAAGCTCTTCCCGATGATATAGATGTCATACAACATAGCGCGCTTGCCCAACTTGATAATACCAGAGATTGGTTTGAGAAGCACACCAATCTCCTTGAGAATTATACTGCAAAGAAGATGATTGGTTAGAACATGCTCGCCTGTGACCTCCAGAGACTGAACAGAGAAAATCTTGAGCGAATTTCTGTTCTGGAGGATGACAAAGCCATGCTTATCCGAGCTTTGAAGTCTAAGGATAGAGTCATTGCCGAGCTTCTGGACCAGGAGGGAAAGATTGATCCGCCTCCCTCTCCTTCTGCTTAGGGGGTGGTTTCATGATGGGAAGGAATCGTGACTTTCATGACTTTCTTGTTCTGCTTTTTGGGTTGTCGTCTTATGTGTGTAAATTATTAGACTGGATTGTATTATGCGAGTACCAGTCCTCACTTATGACTTTAGCTTATGCGCTTGATCTTGCGTTTTACTTGCCTGGTGGATGATGTACTTTTGGTTGTGTGTACGTTATGTTATCCAATGATGTTAGAATGAAGTTGTGTTCTACTCTCGTACTTAAGCTTTTACTTTTAGCTTCGTTGTATCTTCTTGTTTTGCCGTCAGGAAATTGTATCCTGCTTTTCACACTTTAAGTTTTTGCTCTTAATGTCGCTATACTTCTTCACTTTGCATTTCCTGCCTGTTTTATATTTGCAATATAAGTTCTGCATCACAAATTGTTTGTTATGACAGGCTGAGCTAATCAAACCAACTTTACTGGATTTTATTGGATCTCAGTCATTCCATAAAATCCAGTTTTGTTGGTTGGAACGATCTAATGTTGGGTTTTCATAAAATTATGGTCGGATTGTGGTATGTTTAAGAAAGCGTTATTAAATTTCATTAATGTAATGGTAATGCCCCAATACCACAATTGGCTTCAAAATTTTGAAAATCAGGCATGATATTTATAGTCAAAATAGATAAATCTGTTATTCCTGGTAACTGAGCGAGTTAGTTACTTGTAGGATTTATCAGATTTCTTTGAGGAAAGTCTTTACTTCCGTCACTAACAGAATTTTGAAGATTCGGCTTATGATCGGATGCCCTCGAATGGGTCTTTGATCCGTTGTTCGTTGAGTCTGAAAAACTCAAACACTTGTTGAACTTATCGGACGCCTCTGGAGAGGTCTTTGGGTCCATCAGTAACTGGGTTTGGAACACCCAGAATCAATAGCTGGATTTGGAAGATCCAGCATCTGAACGGATGCCTCCGAAGAGGTCTCTAAAAACCCTATGTTTGTACCGCTATCCAGCCATATCTTTATGGCGTTGGCAATGAACCGGGTGCCCTTCGGGGAGGTATTTGGTTTAGAAACCCGGTATTTGTATCGCTATCCAACCATATCTTAATGGCATCGACGATGAACCGGGTGCCCCTCGGGGAGGTCTTGGGTTCAAAAGCCCGATGTTTGTTTCGCTATCTAGCCATCTCTTAATGGCATCGGCGATGAACTGGGTGCCCATCGGGGAGGTCTTGGGTTCAAAAGGTCGGTGTTTGTATCGCTATCCGGCCATATCTTAATGGCGTCGGCGATGAACTGGGTGCCCCTCGGGGAGGTCTTGGGTTCAAAAGCCCGGTGTTTGTATCGCTATCCGGCCATATCTTAATGGCGTCGGCGATGAACTGGGTACCCCTCGGGGAGGTCTTGGGTTCAAAAGCCCGGTGTTTGTATCACTATCCGGCCATATCTTAATGGCGTTGGCGATGAACCGGGTGCCCCTCGGGGAGGTCTTGGGTTCAAAAGCCTGGTGTTTGTATCGCTATCCGGCCATATCTTAATGGCATCGGCGATGAACCGGGTGCCCCTCGAGGAGGTCTTGTGTTCAAAAGCCCGATGTTTGTATCGCTATCCGGCCATATCTTAATGGCGTCGACGATGAGCCGGGTGCCCCTCGTGGAGGTCTTGGGTTTACCATCGTATTGTTTCAAGTGAATGACGCTAGTTATTTGTCAGATTCTGGTTGTGACTTGTCAAAACTGGGACTTCGAACTCTGTTATTAAGAATGTGCCCGTAGGGTGACATTCAAAACTTGATCCGTAGTTTGGGTTTAGAGTTCTTGATGCCCCTTATCTATGCTTTTGCACTTCACACCCTCTGTAACAAAAGTGTATAGATGTTTGGGTATTAAGCAACAGGTGTTTGAATTTCTCCTTGTCAGGGGATGTGCTATAGCATTCCTCAAGCCACCTCAAGCCCTATTTGGTTCTCAATGCGTTTTCGTTTGCTTAAAAAGCAATTCATGACGTGTGTATGATGCGAAATATGTGAAAGAAACTTCAAACAAAGTAACGGCGAAGATGAATGTTATTCCATGCTCGAGGGAGCATGATTCCTTCCGTTGTTTTTAACTCGAAAGTGCCATCTGCAAATTTCCGGGCTTATCATGTATGGTCCCTCCCAATTGGGTTCGAATACCCCGGTTCCTGTCATAATTCTCTTCAGGACGAGGTTCCCGACTTGAAAAGTTCTTTGTTTGACTTTTGCATTGAAATATCTGGCTACTTTCCGTTGATGGGATGCTATCCTGAGCTCTGCCTCTTTTCGCTTTTCCTCGAGTAAATCAATTGCTTCCAATTGCAGTTCTTCATTCTCCTTCTAGTTGAAGTAGATCCTGCGGTGAGTTGGTACTTCCAGTTCCACTGGGATCATAGCTTCCGACCCGAATGCGAGTGAGAATGGGGTGTTCCCTGTGGCAGTTTTATGTGTTGTCCGGTACGCCCATAATGCAAAAGGTAGTTCATCGGCCCAGTTACCTTTGGCTTTTTCGAGACGCTTCTTGGTGGTTGACTTTAGTATTTTGTTGATGGCTTCCACTTGCCCGTTTGCTTGCGGATGAGCCACGGCTGCAAAGCTCTTTCTGATCTTATATTTAGCACAGAAGTCCAGGAATTTGTTGCTTTCAAACTGGGTTCCATTATCGATGATGATCTTTTATGGCACTTCGAACCTGGAAATGATGTTTTTTGAAACAAAATTGATCACTTTCTTTGATGTGATAGTAGCCAAAGGTTCTGCTTCAGCCCATTTGGTGAAGTAGTCGACAGCTACTATAGCGTATCTCATATATGCTTTTGCGGCGGGTAATATCCCAATCAAATTTATGCCCCAGACCGCAAATGGCCATGGGCTGACCGTTTGAGCTAGTTCTGTGGGAGGTGCTCTTGGAATCTTAGCGAATCTCTGGTATCTATCACACTTCTTTACATAAGTTATGGCATCTAGATTTACATCAGGCCAGAAATAGCTATATCGAAGAACCTTCTTGGCTAACGTTTAACCGTCGGTGTGTCCTTCGCATTCACCCTCATGAAACTATGCCAAAATTGCTTTAGATTCCTTCTTGGTCACACATCGCAGCAATGGCATGGAGAATCCCCGCCGGTACAGCCTTCCGTCTTGGACGAGGTACAAAGGGGCCTTGCGCAATATCTTCCTTTTGTTTTTTTGCTCTTCAGGTAGTGTCCCATTGAGGATATATTCTTTGATTGGAGTCATCCACGATGTAGGTTCTTCAACGGTTTCCATTATCCAGTCAACACTCGCTTCCTCAATGTTGGGGTAGAAAGAACTTCGATGGGGATTAAACCCAGCAGCTGAGCGTCTGATGAACTAGCATACTTGGCAAGAGAATCCGCTTTTGAGTTTTGTTCTCTTGGGATGTGAGATATAACATAGTAGTCAAGTTCATTTAGAAGTTCCATAGCTTTGATTAGATAAGAAGGGAGGTTTCCTGTTTTGGTTTGGAACTCCTTGCGTACTTGACCTACCACTAACCGAGAGTCGCAGAGAATCTGTAAAGTTTTTAGGTTTAGCTCTTTTTCTAGCTTTAACCCTGTTATTAATGCTTCATATTCGGCCTCATTATTGGTTGATGGAAATTCCAATCTGAAGGCATAGTATAAAGAGTAACATTCTAGGGTTTCTAAGACGATTCCAGCCCCTGAACAGTGGTCGTTTCTAGATCCATCAAAGTATAGTTTCCAAGCAATCTCAGTTTCCGCTGGTTCCTTAACCTCTTCTCCCCTGTTTGTAAACTTAGCAATAAAATCTGCTAGGGCTTGGCCATTGATGGCTCTTCGAGGATGGTAAGTGATGTCATATTGGCTTAGCTCAATGTTCCATTTCAGTAGTGTTCCTGAAGTTTCTGGGCGAAAGAGGATTTTCCTTAACGGTTGACCGGTGAGGACCTTGATAGGATGAGATTGGAAATATGGTCTCAGCTTTTTTTGAGGCAACAAGGAGGCAATATGCGAGCTTCTCTTGTTTAGGGTAATTTAGCTCTGCCCCGGCGAGCTTCTTACTAATGTAATATACCGGAAACTGCACTTCTGCTTCTTCTCGGATTAGTGCTGCACTCAAGGCAAGTGATGAAACTGCTAGATATAAAAATAGATCCTCCCCATTCTTAGGTTTCGATAACATTGGTGGTGATTCCATATGTCTTATCAATTCCTCGAAAGCCTCCTGGCACTCTGAGGTCCACTGGAAGTCCTTCCCTTTTTTCAAAGCATTGAAAAGCAGAATACAGCGATCCGTTGCTTTGGAAACGAACCGGTTCAGTGCTGCTATCTTTCCATTTAAGCTTTGGAGCTCCTTTTTTGTCCTCGCGGCCCGCATTTCCCTTAAAGCCACAATTTGAGAGGGATTCGCTTCAATACCCCTGCATTAACGATAAACCCGAGAAATTTCCCCGAAGAGACTCTGAATGAACATTTTAATGGGTTTAGTTTCATCCCGTACCTCCTGAGTATGTGAAACATTTCTGCCAGATCCTCGAGATGATCTTCGACCTTCTTTGATTTGACTAGCATATCATCTACATATACTTCCATTGTATTCCCTACCTGAGATTTAAACATGGAGTTTACAAGACGTTGGTAGGTTACTCCTGTGTTTTTCAGTACAAATGGCATGACTTTATAGCAGTATAGTCCTCTATCCGTTATGAAACTTGTGTTCTCTTCGTCTGGTTTGTGCATCATAATTTGATTATATCCGGAATATGCATCCATGAAAGATAGTAACCCGTGCCCCACTGTTGCATCTACGAATTGGTCAATTCCGGGCAAAGGAAAACCATCTTTTGGGCATGCTTTATTAAGATCTGAGTAATCTATACACACTCTCCACTTTCCATTGGACTTTTTGACAAGCACTGGGTTAGAAACCCAATCTAGATACATAGATTCTCGTATGAAATTATTATTGAGCAGCCTAGCAACTTCTTCTTTTAGAGCCTTGGATCTTTCAAATCCCTGCATTCATCTTTTTTGTTTCATAGGAGTTAACTTTTGATTTATACTCAACTTATGAACAATTACATTCGGTGGGATCCCACAAATATCTGAGTGTTCCTAGTCAAATACATCTAATTTTGCTTTCAAAAACAAGATGAATTCCTTTTGCAGCTTCATACCTAGCTGAGATCCTATCTTTAAGACCTGGTTAGGGTTCTTGTCGGATATTGGAACGGGGATAGTATCTTCAGTCGGTGCTGCTCTATTTTCCCCCATACTGTTTTTCCTTGGATCAATTGCCTTCCAAGCACCACTGTAATCACCAGTATGGGGGTTTTTCTTTAATTGCTATAAGAGGGGTTTTTGGATGCGGAGCGGCGGCTCTACATTCTTCTTCAATTCCTTCTTCCTTGCCTCTGCCAATTCGACCAAATAACACTCTCTTGCTGCTTGCCAACACCATTCTCCGTTGGAAATTTCATAGTGAAGCGCCACGGAGCCATAGTTATTCTGAATGCTATGAGAGTAGGTCTTCCTAGGAAGGCATTGTAAGCAGAGGGTTCATCAATTATAACAAACTCCTGTACCAGTGCGCCTTTCTGCTCTCCTTCTCCAAGCTCCACCAGTAGACTGATTACACCAATTGGTTGAACAGCTTGACCGGTGAATCCATGGACCTTGTTCTGACAGGCTTTTACGTTGCCCATGGAAAGCTTCATCCTATGGAATGCGCTAAAGAAGAGGATATTAACTGATGCTCCGCTATCGACTAACACCCTTCTAACTATAGCTGGGCCTAGACCAATGGTTATCACCATTGGATCCTCTGTAGAAGTTATGATCCTAGTCGGATCTTCATCTTTAAATGTGATGTCGTCTCGCAGGATTCTTGGTACTTTTGCCAATAAAACTTCGTCTACGGTCATGGGTTCACCTTTTTTTCGAAAAGTTCTTCAACTCATGAGCGTACTTCACCATATCCCCCATCTTTTCCCAACCGAGTAGGAGCCTCCTGAAATGGTGTTTATGATCATCCTTGGTATAGCAGCAATCGAAGCGTTCTCATTCTGTTTAGGTTGTCCTATAGAGGCTCCTTGGTTTTGAGTTCCCTGAGCATTCTGGGAGTTCTTTGTGTATTGTTGAAGCATGTTTTTCCTTATCAGTTCTTCAATTAGGCTTTTCAAATGTCTACATTCGTTCGTGTTATGCCCCGGCTGGTTGTGAAATCAGCAGAACCTACCGGACTTTATTGCATTGTCAGTGACTCTTAACTTCCCGGGATATGGGTACTCTTCAGTGTCTTTGGTCGCCATTTAAATGTTCTCTGTGGTATCGTTAAGAGGAGTCATTTCGGAGTTCTTGGAGAAACGAAGCTTTTTGTTGTTTCGACCATCTTTCCCTTCATTTCTCCTTTTCTGATTTCCTCCGGCGTTTTTCTGTCCTCCTTGCACGTTTACGTCTCTCTTTTCTGATGGCTCCTTATTTTCTATAGCTTCCATTGTATAGGCCGGATCCTCATCCACACCTATATACTCCTCTGCCTTGTCAAATAATTCTTCGAGAGTGGCAGGCTTCTTCTTCTTGATCCACCGCCCGAGTTTGGTCTTTTTACTTATACCTCCTTTTAGAGCCATCAAAGCCAAAAGTGGCTCATAGTTTCCAACTTTGGCCGCAACTGTGTTAAAACGAGAAAGGACGGTTTTAATGGACTCCCCTGGCTCTTTCTCCAACTCATTCAGTTCCACCACATCACGCACCTTATTCGCTTGAAGCCTGAATTGCTGTCTAAACCGCTCGACCAAGGTGACAAAGTCATCTACAGACTTTGGCGGGAGTTTTGTGAACCAGAGTTAAGCTACTACCTCCAAGTAAGTAGGGAAGTATAAACATTTGATCTCGACAGTAGCACGTGCCCCATCTGTGCTGATCATATTTGAATAGGAACACGTTGGGATTGCTTGTTCCATTATAGGCTTGTACAACTGGGGGTTTGAATTTATTTGGATATGGCGCCATTTTTATTCTTTCTGTAAATGGGGTTTTTGTAAGAGCAAATCCTTATTCCTTTTCATCGTCCACCTTTTTATGGCTCTCATTCATGATCTTCCGTACCATTCCGAATATTCGCTCCTCCTCATTGAGTTGGTCCACGGGGCGGATGCTTTCCTCTTTACTGGATGTTTGCCTACACAAACGATCACGGTTCAGATTCCGGGGCCCTGCACCTCCCGCATGGGGAAGTGCCCCTTTGGTGGGACCAAACGCTTGTTGAGGAGTCGCTTTTCTAGAGTGGTTATGAGTAGGTGGCTTCATTCCCTTATGACTAGGATTTGCAACCTCCTAGATAGAATTTCCTTTATTCGGGCTCGAGAAAGAAGATCCAGTATCTTCCATTCCCGTGGTTTTAGCAGCTTTAAGATGGCTTGCACTCATGGTGACTTTGGCCGTTGCAGCTTGCATGTCGAATATGATTTCAAGCTTCTTCATCATGGCCTCCTTCGCAATATCAATTCGATTCATCAGCCCTGCTATCACTTCATCCAATTCCCTCCTTGTTACGGCAGTTCCGACATTAGAACTTTCACCGGCTTAAAACTAATTAGTAGGCGGGGTATTTTCTGTGTTAGTGGCATTATCGACATCTTCGACGCTTTTACTTGAAACTTTCTTTGATGGTCTACCTGGCTTACCCATGACTTTAAAGGTAAGTATCTCAATTCGGAAAAATTAGATGATTGGAGTGCATTAAGAAACCCAATGCAAGGCCTTCTACCTTGTGAGAGAGCGAGAAATTGATTGGCAATCCGAGCCCCACGGTGGGCGCCAAATGTTTGCTCAAAATTTGGGATCAAACACCAAAGGTGTAAATACTACCCTTCACCTATTCGATAAGGATATGGAACCACGAATTCACAAAATAAACGAATAAAAGCAAGTAAGAACACAAAGGAATTTTTATAGTGGTTCGATTCTCTATGAATCTACATCCACTTTCAATCAAATCTCATTATAAAATTCAAGCTTACAACATATGAATTTTCCGTCATTACAACCATTTCTCTCCCTAACTCTATTTATGACTTAACTTCTCTTAAATTTGGTGAAGAAAGGGGAAGAAATTTAGCTTTGTAATGAATCTTCAATCACTTGTGTGCTTTGATCGTTTCTCATGATTTTCATAGATTTCATAATGAATTAGCATTCAATTTAGGCTTTAAAGAGGATTAGAGATCTTTTGGATGATGTTTGAGAGATTTATCTTGTAGCTTGAATGAGATTGAAGGTGCTTAGATCCAATTGTAGAAAGCTCTCATGATCATTAACTTGGATTTGATCTTCATGAAGTTAGAAAGGTGTTGATGAATTCATAGAAGCCATCAGAGAAGTTTTAGAAGAGCTTTGAATTTGACGGAGTCTCCTCGTGAGAATGAATTTTCGGTCCCCCATCCAAATGAATTATGAGGGGTATTTATAGGTGATCTTCAGACCAGATGGCAGTTTCGTAATTATACAGACAAACAACATGACTCATGTCGCCACCGACATAACTCATCTCGGCGACGACATGACTCGTGTCGCATGGCGGGTTGGTTTCTCTATCCACTCATCAGAACGGCATAGCTTCTATTGTGGCACGTCTAGCGACTTGACTCCTTATAATACCAAGCGGAATGGCGTTGTGGCAGCATGACTTTATTCTGTTGTAGTCCTTGTGGTATGAACGACATGACGCCTTGACCTAGGCACGACTTAATTCCATGTGATATGATCTTATGATGCGGATTGAAACAGCTTTACACAGTGAAATGCTTTTAATACCATGCCGCGGAGCGGCATGGTATATCTGTTATGAACGTGTAACAGTTTGATGTTGTGCAACAACCTGACTTCAGAAGGGTGGCACGTTATGTGACCCACTTCATGTCGTTCACGACATGGGGAATAGTGTGATGATCATTTTGGCTTTTCTTCATGTCGCAACACTGGTTTAGCACCATATACGAGGCCTACATGACTTGACTCCGACTTATGTAGCTTGGAGCAACTTGGTGTGGCACGGCACAGTAGTATGAACGAACTCTCTTCCTTACCACTCGGTTTTAACGACTTGGCCCCTTTTGTCTTGATATGCCTTTCAACGACTTGGCTAACTTGACATGGTTTAAGGCCGACATGAATAACAGATGAGATAATAACTTGCGATATGACTTGAGGTTAACCTGGTTTTTACGGATTGACATGGCGAGGTACGACTTATCTTGGTTAAGGTATAACGTTAACCTCATTTCAATATCATATTTCATTCACGACTTGCACATCATGTCGCTGAACGTCATGGATAATATTAGCATAATGTCATGTCGCTATCTGTCATGAATCCCAACCTTATTTTACGTCATTACATTAGAGTGGACTGTCTGTTGAACGCCTTAGCTTTCCTTAACGCCATAAAGCAAGTACGGCATAGCTTGGAACGACTTAACCTTCTCGGATCACCTTGACGAACTATGGCATGATTCAGAAGAGTCATGGTTGCGACAAGGAGGTATATGATTTAGCTTTTATGATTTGATACGGATTGTGATGACCTGGCTGATATGTCATAACTGGAGACGACATGGTTCCTTTCTTTCCCTACGACATGCCTTCAGAACGACTTGGCATTTCACGTATCGAGCCCTACGACTTAACAAACAACGACATGACTTTGACGACACATTGAACATGTATTTTCATGGGTTAACAGTTTCCTTCTAGCTAGGAGTGGTGTCATGGTATGGAGCCCAAACATTTTACTCATGTGGATGTTGCTTGTTATTACTTGATGGATAGCAAGGTACCTCAGATATATTGGTCAATACGGGGCTGATGGATGATATGGTCGACATACTGACCAGATTTACGCCCCATAGGACGGGGAAACGTATTGTTCAGGAATTATTAATCCACTTAGTGTGGACCGGCCCTGTGGCTCTTAAGGGTCGATGCGTTCTGATCCTGATACAGGGGATAGATTGTTTCGAATTCTATAAGGACTATCCCTTGCCTTGGTTCAAGATGGAAATCCAACTTCCAATACGACATTGTGCGGTTTTCATTGTAGAACTAGTATGGCGACATGATATATGGTACCCATGCCGTCTATGATTGATACATTTATATTTGAAGTTGTTTTCAATACTATACACTTATTATAGTATCAAATGATTTGTTTTAAATGTACCAAGCATGTTTGGCTATTATAAGGGAAAAACTCTATCCTCCGGCTTTTGTTGCATTGTGTGATGGGACCTGAGTCTTATAATAGCCTCATTTTTTCCAAAAAACATTGCGCTGTTTGTTTTATGCACTGTTATTCTTGGGAGGAAACCCGTTTCATGTTATACGGCGTGGTCCCTTGATTTACTTTATTTTTAAAGTAAAGTTTTAAATAACTGTTTTAGTTCTCACACCAGTCACATGATTGATATAGAGTTTATTTTTTTAAACCTAAACTCTGGGTGCCCCTATTTTCCACATGGGCAGCTAGTAGTTTGGTTTTTGTAGATTTCTATTTAAGGATCCTGGATTTACAGTTGGAGTTAAATTCGGAAAGCTCTGTATCCGTGTATTTCTTTCAGTTGTGTTTTGTATTATTTTTCCGCTGCATTGAAATTTGTATATCTCTGATGTTTGTGAAATGTATATTATTTCTTCATACTCTGTTATATTCTTGTATTCTGATGTAATTGTAGTAATAAGCAATGAACTGTTCTTTTGTTTGTGTTCTGATTTGTCGTGTTCTCAACTCAATCTGGGCTTTCCTGAAAGGGGAAGTTTGAGTCGTTTCACCTTCTTAAAAAATTTTGCTGCCCAACCTTATCTATTTCATACTTAGTCCAATCTTTCACTTTTTGGCCCAAATGTATATCACTTAAGCCATTTTAGTTTATCACACTATTACAACATTATTAACAAATTAGTATCTTATCAACACGCACATTAATACACTAATTAAATTGTGTTTGATTCATAAAACACAAAATATACACATTGCAATAAATCTCAAAATACTTTAAAAAATGTTGTAAATAATAATTTTTACACTACCATCAAATATAAATATGTTTATCTATAATTATTAACTGGTGAACATATTTATATTTCAACAAGAAGTTTACATTCCTTATTGATAAATTAAATCCATTAACTCTAATGGATCAAAAAATACAATTATTGATTTACAACCAATATTCATAATTTTATGTTGAAAATATTCCGCTTACAAAACAAATGTTGTTGTTAATATTATTAATATAGCAAAACCACAGATTTATTTGTTAACAACAATCGATAAATTCAATCATTATATTATCACCAAAATATTCTAACCAAGTTTAAAACACAATTTAATGGTTAAAAATTATTTCATTCAACATATATATTATCTTTTAAAACACTCTTAAATTTGTATAACAAGATTGTTGCACGTTTCATTAATTTAACAACTTAAATTTATCAATAGTAATAAAATATTCTTAATCTACAAATATTGATTCACAATCAATATTTATAATCCAATTAATTTATTGATTACTTTTTTTACGTATATAGAGGACATAAATTTTCAACTTCTTATTGTACACTATAATAATACCTAATACACTATAAAAGTGTTTTAGACATTAATTTAAACACACCACATCAAATCAACTTGTGTTTAATTTGATAATTTAATACACAATTACTCAATTTAATTGTCAAATTCAACATAATTTACCAAAATAAATGTGTTTAACAAAATATCTTCATTTATTTGTATAATCTTTACAACACAACAAATAAATGTCACCAATGCCACATTTAACAAAGTACGTCATTAACATGTCAAAACATATATTTTTATTTTTATTATTAAACACAATAAATTTGAACACTTAAGATTTATACCACTATATATATCATAACACAAAATTACAATCTTAAAGTGATAATATATATTGGAATAAATTCCTTATTATAGCCAAGTTATATATATTTATTCCAAATACTCAGTTTAGGAATGCTCAAAGCTTTATTTTCTTATTTAAATGTTATATGAGTTAGTCTCACAAACTCATATCACCAACTATTATCTTAAGAATCACAAAACTCATTAAATCCTTACTTCCTAGTTACCCGAAAATATGGGTTGTTACAGTACGCTTATGTAGCTTGGCCATGGTAGTTATATGTGAAACGTGGTGTAGTTTTATGGAGTCTCGTACTTTGCTCCGGCATAGGATTAGAGTTACATATGTGGTGTAGTTTTATGGAAATCCGTACATCGCTCCAGCGTAGGATGAGAGTTGCATACACTTCCGTGTTGTGACGGTGGAGATCATGTGAGAAGGGTACCATGGGATTGTGATGACCCCAAACTCCCGTGCCACGGAAGCAAGGATAATCATTGGAATATAACACATTTATCACATCAGTAGATTACAGATAACAGTATAACACATTAAATCATAGAATAATAATCATCATCATAGCATACTTAGTACATAAAGGTTCCCACAAATGGAAAATAAGTCTAGAACATCCTCAAATACATCATAGATAAAGTGATGTATAAATGTGCCAAAATAGAGATAAAAGATAAAGATAGTCTTCGTCTTTTACCAAAAGAGCACACCATGCTGCGGTGCATATCCAAAATAAGCCTGTTACCTGTTTACTTGGTTGCCCGTATAAAAGTAAGGGCACCCGAGTTTGCAAGTGAAAACAAACTACGAGTCAGTCATGATACTGGTATGAGAAATCTTACTTAACTTACCTAATAATAAGGCTAATCACACGACCACGCTGCTAATGTAGAACGGGTTTACTCCATTGAATTGCCATTGCATAAAATAAGTAAATATTTTAAACAACGCAATGCTTTTTAGAAAAATGAAACCATTATAAGACTCAAGTCCCATCACACAATGCAATGCAAACCGGAAGATAGAGTTTTTCCTTATAATGATCAAACATGATTAATATGTATAAAACAATAATCATTTGATATTATTACTAGTGTCTAATCAGTTTAAAACACTTTCAACATAAATGTATCAATCCTAGATGGCATAGTACCTCATCCTACTATGTCGCCATATATAGGTTTACAATCAAATCCGTTATGTCATATTGGAAATTGGGTTTCCATCATGAGTCGAGGCTAGGAATCATCCTCACTATTTTCGAGACACTCCAACAAATGCCTCAGGACTCGGACGCTGGCGAGCCCTAGTTAGCAGCAGGGCCGGTCCAAAAATACTTTAGTGGATTAGTTATTCCTAAATAATACGTTTCCCGGTCCTATTGGACCGATCACTTAGCCAGTAGCGACCAATATCCGAGGACCCTCACAATCCATCATCCACATAAGTAAAAATGTCTGGGCTCCATACCATGACACCACTTCTACCTAGAAAGAAACACATGAACTCCTTGCCGTCCTCATTCTTTTTTTGACTCATACTGGGGTGTGAGGCTTGCGAAGTAAAGCTATACAAAAAGCTATGCTAAATAAAGCTTTGCTTTGATCATCAACCACAAGGCTCTACTTTTCAACAAAAGCCTTGATCAATTGCATCTTAGCTTGTCACATTGACAATCCACACCATGCAACTGATATCTATCATCATATAACCTCTAAGCTTGTACGTCTCAAAGAAGGATGTTGTAACGGCCCGGATTTTTTGACCATTTAGTTATTATTTAAAAATGTTTTTTTATTGTTTTGGAAGTTTAAATGGTTTAATTTCAATAATTTTGAATATTTTATGTTATTCTGAAATGGTAGAAATTTAGTGGATCTGCAATATAATGTGAACTGGCAGTATAAAAGGATAAATTTTTAATTAAAAATAGTACGTTTACAAAGGAAGTAGTAGCTAACGAACTCGGATTTCGATGAAATCAGTTTCATTAAATCCGAAATGATGAAATTAGGTAACCAACCAAGTTACGTCAAAAATGGCATCCGTATGTGGAAAAGGAAAAATAAAAGGCCAAAATTTGAACTAAATTTTGACGGTAATTTGAATTTGCTAATGCTAACGACAAAACTGGAACCTGAGACCTATCCAGGAAAATTCTAAACATAGGATATTAGCTATATATGAAATCTGGGAAAATCCTATAACGGATATAGAAAGTTATTAAGGAAACAAAATTTAAATAAATTATTTGAAAATCTAAACGAACTCCATTTTTGATTTGAATACATAGGATTGAAGTACGTTAAAAACCGGACCAGATGGTGGAAGAATTTCTGAAAACCGTTATCGTTTGATACTCCAACATGAGACCGGAAGGTATTGAAACTAACACAAAACACTATTTTGAATTTGAATTTAAATTATTTGAAAGTTCAAACGAATTCAAAATTTAAATATTTTAGTATAGTATTGAAGAGCAAGAAAAATTGAACAACATGGTTGAAAAAGATTTTGGATAAGGTATCAATAAGTATGTCAAATTAACGTCCGAATAGGGTTGAGAAAACACACTTTACTATTCATAAATTATTAAATTTATTTATAATTTAATTAATTTAAGGATTAATCCTAGCCATCCATTTTCGACCGTTAGATTCGCGCCACCTCAGCAATCCATGTGACTCCTTCGGTTATAAATAGCCCCCCCTTCATTTTAAACTCACTCCTCCTCCTCCTCTTTCAAACTTGGCAATGACAGAAATAATAATAAAATAATAGAAAATAGGGAAAAGGAAGGAAGGGAGAAAGTAGGGCAAGACGGGGAGCTAGGGACTCTTAGGCAGAGGCTTGGGCTTCACGGGGTAAGTTTTTAAATAATATTTATTTATTTATTTATTTTTGTAATATATATATATATATTAATTAAAATAGAATTTGTAAAAATAAATATCGGAACATTCTAAGGGTGACAGAGAGGATAGTGTCTAAGGCTTGAGTTTGGAAAATATAGTTTCCTTCTTTCCCTGGCTATCCCTAACTGATCCGATGAATGGGATGATTAATTTAAATTTTAAATTTAATTTGAATTTAAAACAAACCAGGGGCATTTTCGTAATTTTTAACTATAAACTTTAAAAGCTTATAACTTTTTCAAAACAAGTCGGATTTCCACGAAACAAGGACCGTTGGATTCTTATCGAAAAATACTTTAAAATGAGTGGAAGCAGATTTTTTATCCGGATTATAATTTTTAAGTCATAATTAAATGAATATTTTTAAGTATTTTATTTGAAAATTAAATTTAATTAATATTAAAATGGTTTTTTCAAATTTTAAAAAAAATTGGATATGGCTAGAGATGGGAAAGTAGGATTTTTTAGAAGGGCAGGGAAGGTAATTTGGCTAATAACGCAATTAGAAATTAATTAAGATAAAAATAATTTAATTAATTTAATTAAATATATATTCATTTAAATTAGGTAAATATTGTAAATAACATAACTTTTGCATACATTAACGAAATTTAACGAAACAGGATCCGTTGGGATCATATGGACGAGCACTACGCAATGGAACTGACCGCAAGTGGATTGGAGCTCGTTGGGATTTATGGAAAAATTAAATGCCTGAACCAAATCAATGACCGATTATCGTTATTCAACGATAAACCGTCCAATGTGAGTAAATCTCACTAACTCTGAACACTTTATATTTCTCTAAAGTATTTTTAGAATTGATAAATATTGGCTGATTTGCTGTGTATTGGCTGTTTGGTTGAACTACTAGTCAGTTGATTGAAAATATCGATAACGATATATATAAATCGTATCGAAATATTGATTCTGTTTATCAGAATATTTTGCCTCCATGTTATTTATGTTGACTGACATCTGTGGATGCAGGGAAACAGGTCGGAGGAATCCAACTTATTTACCGTTTTTCATATATTCTGATATATGATGTGTTATATCATCTGTTGTTGAACCTGTGTGTTTGGATGATGATTGAACCTTTTGATTTGTTATTTTTATACCATAAGTGATACTAGAAAGTGAAAAGGGATTTTCAAAGTATATTTTGAAAATAAATTATTTATATAAAATCAATAGATTTTATATATAAAAGGAAGAGAATTTCATGAGAGAAAATGATTATAGAATCAAAGCATTTGTAAAAAAACAAATATTGGTGAAATCAAATAGAAGGGAAAATATTGGTGAAATCAAATAGAAGGGAAATATTTGTGAAACGATTACAAATAGAAGTAAAAAGGGAAACATTCGTAAAAGTATTTACAAATGGAATTGAAAAGGGAATATTCATGTAGGGAATAAAGAAAAGTTGAAAGAAGCACTTATTTGTTAAATAAATAGAAAAGTTAAAAGAAATATTTATTTGTTGAATAAATAGAAAACTTAAAGGGAATATTTATTTGTTAAATAAATAGAAGCGAAAAGAGAATAGTTATTTGTTGAGTAAACGAATAGAAAAAGAATCTATTCAAGGGAGGTAATTCAAAGGAATTATTCCAAAGGAATTATTCAAAAGAGAAAAGTCAAAGGGGTTAATTCAAAAGAGTTAATCAACTAGAGTTAAACCGTTGGAGTTAAACTGTTAGAGTTAAACAATTGGAGTTAAACTGTTAGAGTTAAACAGTTGGAGTTAAACTGTTAGAGTTAAACCGTTGAAGTTAAACTGTCAAAGTTAAACCGTAAAGTTAAACAGTTAGATTTAGTTAGTTAGAGTTACCAGTTAGAGTTATTTAGTTAGAGTTATCCAGTTAGAGTTATTCAGTTAGAAGTAACCAGTTAGAGTTAATCGTTTTGAGTCAAATACAAATAGAGTTATTCAAATATAGTAATCGAATAAGGGTTAATTGAATATTAGTTATTCAATTAGAATTGATCGAATCAAATTATTCGAGATAGAGTTAAAAATAGACAAAGTTATTTAAGGATGAATTTCCATTTAGCACGACTGCTAGCGTAATTCGCAGGGCTGCAGATAGCCTACAGCGGTCGGATGTTTCCTGGGGGAATCAGGTGTAACCATTGTGATCACTGCGATCTAGAGTCAAGCAAATGGTGTTAAATCCAATAGTAATTAATCAATAGAAGTTAATTAAGTCGAGTTAGTCGAGTATTAGTAAATTAAGTAGGGTTAGTCAAAAAGGGAATTAATCGAATGTCACCTATTCGAAGTAGAGTTATCGAATATAGTTATTCGAGAAGAGTAATCGAATATAGTTCGTTCGAAGTGTGTTAAATCGATATAGTTATTCGAAGGAGAGAATTATCGAATATGGTTTATTCGAAGTGAGATTTTTCGAATATTAGTTATTCGAAGGAAAGGATTATCGAATATTAGTTATTCGAACAGGGGAATCGAATGTAGTTTATTCGAGAGAGAATTATCGGATAGTGATTATTCGATAGTGAATCATACATGGAAATTCGATTATATCGAATGAAGGGAAGTAATGTTTACTTCCCGTTTCAAATCAAGTTTTAATTATCTGTTAATAAAGTAGTTGGTTGTTTATTTATCCAAATTAAGATATGGAAATATATTTAAGTTAACATATTTTGAAAGCATGGAATTATAACATTTAT
This sequence comes from Allium sativum, assembly GCA_030737875.1. NCBI lineage: Eukaryota > Viridiplantae > Streptophyta > Magnoliopsida > Asparagales > Amaryllidaceae > Allium > Allium sativum. The sequence continues at coordinate 442,273,290 of CM060919.1, forward strand.
AGTTATAATCAAATGATTCAGTAAAGGAAGTGGATTCATAAATAGAATCCGAGAGTTCGCAAGGAAGTTTCTTAAAGAGTGAAGTTTGAACTTTGTCTATTTCGAAGTTAGAAATGTTGTTCAGTTAAGGTCTGAGAGGTAATTATACCCCAACTTGATTGACTTCATTTTTAACTAAGAAGTGGATAAGGTTCGAGAGTGAAAGTGGTTAAGTGAATTTAGTTAATGAGCGAAATGGTTGGTGTTGGCATAGCAATGTTTATTCAATCATCAGTTTAAACCCAATTAAGGAGATTTGGAAATGTCTTCCAAATGAAAAATCAGAAATGTTTTTCTGAATATAGAAAATGAGAAATGGAATTGTTTTCCATTGTTAATAACGTATATTTTCTAAATATAGTAAATAAGAAATATAGGAAAACAAGAATTAGGAAAAGGGTAAATTTATGATAATTTGATGATGAATGATGATTGATCGATAGAATTTCCATCTGAAAATAATATCGTTGTTTGCACACAGACATGTTTTCATTTGATAGTTAAATCACCGACTATCAAAGTTTTTGACCATTTTACGTTGTTAATATGGAGAGACCGGTTGGATTATTATCTAGAGAACCACTCTGTATTGGCATAAGCGTTGCGAATCAAGTATGCTGAATATATTGAAGACGGAGTTATGCAAGGGCTATCCTATTTACAGAATAGTGCCTTCAGTTTGTCCAGCCCCAGGACAAACGTGAATGGACGAATGTCTGACAGAGTATATTCAAAGGATCGCGTAAGTTGATCTCTTCAAACGTACTTACGTTTGGTGGCGGAGGAATTCGTTTCTCTTAGCTGTATACCCGTGGTATTTTTGGTGAAATCAATTTGTGATTTGGCGGGTATGACGATGTGGCATTCAAAGTAATGGAGGTGTGATCTGTCAAAAGATACGTTATGACCTCTAGCCTCATCAACCGGGAAATGACAAAAATCGGGCAGGCAGCATGGCTATGTGGGTCGCACCCATTAGGATGTATGATCACCTATCTAGAGAAATTCCAATTGCTTCTTTAGTCTATCGATGCTGTCCCATTCGGGAGACGATTGCTGATCCCAACCGTTGGTGATATATATTCGATACACTCAAGCGAAATGAGTGGTCGGTCATGTGAGGGCCGGGTTGCAAGATGTTCTTGTTGAACCCAGTGTATTCACCTCTAGAGATACACTATCGGCAAGTGGTCCCATACCTTGTCAAAGTCCGAATCCAATCTCCAATAAGTGCCCGCGAGTTTGATTTGTATACTATATATGTAGAGCGTGAGATGCAAGCGTTCTACTAGATTTTAATTACTTATGATTAGACATTATTATAATATCAGATAATATATGATTTCCAAAGTGTTTTGGGTTATCGTAAGGTAAAAACCGTCCGTGTTTATGAGTGGATTGGTCTTACGATTATCTTTTCTTTCGAAAGGATTTTGAAAGTTAAACCAAATGATTTGAGTTTACTCACACCAGTCCCATGACTGACCCAGAGTTTTATTTTGTTTTGTTTTCCCTAAACTCTTGGGTGCCTAAGTTTGTACGGGCAGTCAAGTAGTCAGGATTTTACAGATAGACTTGGAGAGCTTGGAGCAGGAGGCTTCAGGACTTATATAGCTATTGTTTTTTTCCGCTGTGATGCAAGGGTTGTACTCTGATAATGGTATTGTATGCATATACTGCTTTTGATTTCAAGTTATGTGATATATTATATTTTATTCGTTCCGCTGTGAGATTCGTGTGACTCTGATGTTGTGTTCTTCTTTTTCTTCTTCTATTCTAATTTATATCTTATCTATCCTCACCCTCTAAATTCTTTCATTAACTATTCGGTAATTGTCGACCCTTGATGTTCGATATGTGTTGTATATCGGATAATCAAGGTCGTCTTTTGCCGGGTCGTTACAGTTGGTATCAGAGCCAGGTTTCTTAATTGGTACGGATGATCGGGGGTTCTCGTTTCGCGTTTGGTGGCGAACGGGAGACTCTTACCCCTACATCTCCCGACAATGTGGGTTGGTCGAGTCGCGAGGCTGGCCGTAAAAGCAGTTCTGAGGTATCTCCGTAAGCCACGGTGGGAGGTTAGCCCACTGCCGTTAGGTCGTTACATTTGGTATCAGAGCTGAAGGTTTAGTGATTTATCTTGGCTCTGTGGTGTGACTCAGTAGAGATGGGGTTAGTAATGCCCTAAACTGAGTTTGAGTGTATATATACGAGTGAACGTATTTGTTATTTGATATAAAAATGGTTTTATATTGTGGAGATTTATTGGTTGAGTTGTTTATGAGTTCTAGTCAATCAGTTTGATCCACTGTATCGATAGGAGTTTATAAACACTTGAATACGATGGGTCGACACGATATGTTTTGAAAAGAGGGTAAATAAAAGAATTTTACCCAAAATATATTTTGATATAAAGAAACATATATTTGAAATTATCATGGTATATTGGATGTGTTGGTTGTGATTATAATCGGATAAGATTATAAAATGTGAAATAGTTATGTAAATAACAAATCAAAATTCATATAAGTGAAATATATGAAATCAGATGAATTAAATCTGAATTTAAGTTCAGAATTGGAATTAAAGTTGCTAAAATTTGAATAAGCGTTGTAAATGGAATTAAATTGAATATATGTGAATTTTAAAATCCTGGGAGATTTTGAATTTGTTACAAGCATTGAAAAGGGATATTTTGAAATGAATTTCAAAATGAAAATGTTTAAAAATGGGTTTTGAAAGTGACATAGTATTGAACTCACTTCAATAGCTGGAAAATAGATTCCGATGATGATCCGGACATCATCGGTGTTCATTTTCGAGTTTGTAAGTGACAGATTACTACCAAAGATTTTGTTTTTGAATTGTTTTGAGAAACCGAGTTGTTTTGATATTCCAAAGGGATATTTGATTTTTGGAAAAGGCAAAGTATTTGAAACTCCCAGGTATAGATTATTGAAATAAACACAAATTAAATAAATATTTGTGAAAGCAAATTTGAAATTGAGTTGAAGGCAGTTCAGTGGAAATTGAGTTGAATTGAAATAGAATGGTATCAAGTAGAATTGGACTGAATTAGAGATTATCTGGGATAGAAATGGATGGTCGAGCAAGAAATTTGAATTGAGATTGGAATTGCAGTTTGATTGAAATTTGGCTTGGTTATAAGCGGATGGTCGTGCTGAAGATAAAAGTGATTGGGAGTTTGATTGGGATGATAGTGGTATATGCTAAATTGATAGCAGAATTGAATGCCGACAAAAAGGTACACGTACATATTCATATGAGTTTGATGAGATTTATGAACCTGTTGGACAAGCCACTTGGCTGTTTGATTTTCTTTTGGGTTGAAGAAGGCCTAGGGAGGGGAGTTGGAGTTTGAGCTATTAACCAGTACAAAGGAAGTGCTGGCGAAATCTTTCAGAAATTTCGAGTGTTAGAAAATTTTCAGAATTTTTGAAAATTTTCGTTTATAGAAATAAATCAATAAATTAATTAGAATAGATTGGTTTAGTGAAATCAGAGTAAATAAATAATTTTAACCTAGTTATAAAGTTCATTTTTCTACCTTAGCAATTTCGAGGACGAAATTATTTTAAGGGGGAAAGAATGTAACGGCCCAGATTTTTTGACCATTTAGTTATTATTTAAAAATGTTTTTTATTGTTTTGGAAGTTTAAATGGTTTAATTTCAATAATTTTGAATATTTTATGTTATTCCGAAATGGTAGAAATTTAGTGGATATGCAATATAATGTGAACTGGCAGTATAAAAGGATAAATTTTTAATTAAAAATAGTACGTTTACAAAGGAAGTAGTAGCTAACGAACTCGAATTTCGATGAAATCAGTTTCATTAAATCCGAAATGATGAAATTAGGTAACCAACCAAGTTACGTCAAAAATGGCATCCGTATGTGGAAAAGGAAAAATAAAAGGCCAAAATTTGAACTAAATTTTGACGGTAATTTGAATTTGCTAATGCTAACGACAAAACTGGAACCTGAGACCTATCCAGGAAAATTCTAAACATAGGATATTAGCTATATATGAAATCTGGGAAAATCCTATAACGGATATAGAAAGTTATTAAGGAAACAAAATTTAAATAAATTATTTGAAAATCTAAACGAACTCCATTTTTGATTTGAATACATAGGATTGAAGTACGTTAAAAACCGGACCAGATGGTGGAAGAATTTCTGAAAATCGTTATCGTTTGATACCCCAACATGAGACCGGAAGGTGTTGAAATTAACACAAAACACTATTTTGAATTTGAATTTAAATTATTTGAAAGTTCAAACGAATTCAAAATTTAAATATTTTAATATAGTATTGAAGAGCAAGAAAAATTGAACAACATGGTTGAAAAAGATTTTGTATAAGGTATCAATAAGTATGTCAAATTAACGTCCGAATAGGGTTGAGAAAACACACTTTACTATTCATAAATTATTAAATTTATTTATAATTTAATTAATTTAAGGATTAATCCTAGCCATCCATTTTCGACCGTTAGATTCGCGCCACCTCAGCAATCCATGTGACTCCTTCGGTTATAAATAGCCCCCCCCCCTTCATTTTAAACTCACTCTCCTCCTCCTCTTTCAAGCTTTGGCAATGGCAGAAATAATAATAAAATAATAGAAAATAGGGAAAAGGAAGGAAGGGAGAAAGGAGGGCAAGACGGGGAGCTAGGGACTCTTAGGCATAGGCTTGGGCTTCACGGGGTAAGTTTTTAAATAATATTTATTTATTTATTTTTGTAATATATATATATATATTAATTAAAATAGAATTTGTAAAAATAAATATCGGAACATTCTAAGGGTGACAGAGAGGATAGTGTCTAAGGCTTGAGTTTGGAAAATATAGTTTCCTTCTCTCCCTGGCTATCCCTAACTGATCCGACGAATGGGATGATTAATTTAAATTTTAAATTTTAAATTTAATTTGAATTTAATTTGAATTTAAAACAAACCAAGGGCATTTTCGTAATTTTTAACTATAAACTTTAAAAGCTTATAACTTTTTCAAAACAAGTCGGATTTCCACGAAACAAGGACCGTTGGATTCTTATCGAAAAATACTTTAAAATGAGTGGAAGCAGATTTTTGATCCGGATTATAATTTTTAAGTTATAATTAAATGAATATTTTTAAGTATTTTATTTGAAAATTAAATTTAATTAATATTAAAATGGTTTTTCAAATTTAAAAAAAAATTGGATATGGCTAGAGATGGGAAAGTAGGATTTTTTAGAAGGGCAGGGAAGGTAATTTGGCTAATAACGCAATTAGAAATTAATTAAGATAAAAATAATTTAATTAATTTAATTAAATATATATTCATTTAAATTAGGTAAATATTGTAAATAGCATAACTTTTGCATACATTAACGAAATTTAACGAAACATGATCCGTTGGGATCGTATGGACGAGCATTAAGCAATGGAACTGACCGCAAGTGGATTGGAGCTCGTTGGGATTTATGGAAAAATTAAACGCCTGAACCAAATCAATGACCGATTATCGTTATTCAACGATAAACCGTCCAATGTGAGTAAATCTCACTAACTCTGAACACTTTATATTTCTCTAAAGTATTTTTAGAATTGATAAATATTGGCTGATTTGCTGTGTATTGGCTGTTTGGTTGAACTGCTAGTCAGTTGATTGAAAATATCGATAACGATATATATAAATCGTATCGAAATATTGATTCTGTTTATCAGAATATTTTACCTCCATGTTATTTATGTTGACTGACATCTGTGGATGTAGGGAAACAGGTCGGAGGAATCCAACTTATTTACCGTTTTTCATATATTCTGATATATGATGTGTTATATCATCTGTTGTTGAACATTGTGTTTGGATGATGATTGAACCTTTTGCTTTGGTATTTTTAACCATAAGTGATACTAGAAAGTGAAAAGGAATTTTCAAAGTATATTTTGAAAATAAATTATTTATATAAAATCAATAGATTTTATATATAAAAGGAAGAGAATTTCATGAGAGAAAATGATTATAGAATCAAAGCATTTGTAAAAAAACAAATATTGGTGAAATCAAATAGAAGGGAAAATATTGGTGAAATCAAATAGAAGGGAAAATATTGGTGAAATCAAATAGACGGGAAAATATTGGTGAAATCAAATAGAAGGGAAATATTTGTGAAACGATTACAAATAGAAATAAAAAGGGAAACATTCGTAAAAGTATTTACAAATGGAATTGAAAAGGGAATATTCATGTAGGGAATAAAGAAAAGTTGAAAGAAGCACTTATTTGTTAAATAAATAGAAAAGTTAAAAGAAATATTTATTTGTTGAATAAATAGAAAACTTAAAGGGAATATTTATTTGTTAAATAAATAGAAGCGAAAAGAGAATAGTTATTTGTTGAGTAAACGAATAGAAAAAGAATCTATTCAAGGGAGGTAATTCAAAGGAATTATTCCAAAGGAATTATTCAAAAGAGAAAAGTCAAAGGGGTTAATTCAAAAGAGTTAATCAACTAGAGTTAAACCGTTGGAGTTAAACTGTTAGAGTTAAACAGTTGGAGTTAAACTGTTAGAGTTAAACTGTTGGAGTTAAACTGTTAGAGTTAAACCGTTGAAGTTAAACTGTCAGAGTTAAACCGTAAAGTTAAACAGTTAGAGTTAGTTAGTTAGAGTTAACCAGTTAGAGTTATTCAGTTAGAGTTATCCAGTTAATGTTATTCAGTTAGAAGTAACCAGTTAGAGTTAATCAATTAGAGTTAATCGTTTTGAGTCAAATCGAACTAGAGTTATTCAAATATAGTAATCGAATAAGGGTTAATTGAATATTAGTTATTAAATTAGAATTGATCGAATCTAATTATTCGAGATAGAGTTAAAAATAGACAAAGTTATTTAAGGATGAATTTCCATTTAGCACGACTGCTAGCGTAATTCGCAGGGCTGCAGATAGCCTACGGCGGTCGGATGTTTCCTGGGGGAATCAGGCGTAACCATTGTGATCGCTGCGATCTAGAGTCAAGCAAATGGTGTTAAATCCAATAGTAATTAATCAATAGAAGTTAAATAAGTCGAGTTAGTCGAGTATTAGTAAATTAAGTAGGGTTAGTCAAAAAGGGAATTAATCGAATGTCACCTATTCGAAGTAGAGTTATCGCATATAGTTATTCGAGAAGAGTAATCGAATATAGTTCGTTCGAAGTGTGTTAAATCGAATATAGTTATTCGAAGGAGAGAATTATCGAATATGGTTTATTCGAAGTGAGATTTTTCGAATATTAGTTATTCGAAGGAAAGGATTATTGAATATTAGTTATTCGAATAGGGGAATCGAATGTAGTTTATTCGAGAGAGAATTATCGGATAGTGATTATTCGAGAGTGAATCATGCATGGAAATTCGATTATATCGAATGAAGGGAAGTAATGTTTACTTTCCGTTTCAAATCAAGTTTAAATTATGTGTTAATAAAATAGTTGGTTGTTTATTTATCTAAATTAAGATATGGAAATATATTTAAGTTAACATATTTTGAAAGCATGGAATTATAACATTTATAGTTATAATCAAATGATTCAGTAAAGGAAGTGGATTCATAAATAGAATCCGAGAGTTCGCAAGGAAGCTTCTTAAAGAGTGAAGTTTGAACTTTGTCTATTTCGAAGTTAGAAATGTTGTTCAGTTAAGGTCTGAGAGGTAATTATACCCCAACTTGATTGACTTCGTTTTTAACTAAGAAGTGGATAAGGTTCGAGAGTGAAAGTGGTTAAGTGAATTTAGTTAATGAGCGAAATGGTTGGTGTTGGCATAGCAATGTTTATTCAAACATCAGTTTAAACCCAATGAAGGAGATTTGGAAGTGTCTTCCAAATGAAAAATCAGAAATGTTTTTCTGAATATAGAAAATGAGAAATGGAATTGTTTTCCATTGTTAATAACGTATATTTTCTAAATATAGTAAATAAGAAATATAGGACAACAAGAATAAGGAAAAGGGTAAATTTATGATAATTTGATGATGAATGATGATTGATCGATAGAATTTCCATCTGGAAATAATATCGTTGTTTGCACACAGACATGTTTTTATTTGATAGTTAAATCACCGACTGTAACAACCCGGAAAATCTGGGCCAGTTTAAAATTTTTATTTTGGCAATTTTAGCGAATTTTGAATATTTAAAATAGATTATTTTAAATAATATCGACGAGAAATTTATTTTGAATTGAAATTCGACGTATATATTATACGCGTCGTCGTTAGAATATAAATATTTATATATAATTATAAATAGAATTGAAAATGGCGCGGTAGTTCGATAATTCGATTTCAAACTTCAATTGAATGTACCGGGTGCAAAACAATCCGGATTTTAGTGAAACCAAAAATAATGGAATCTAATAGTGAATATCTTTCCAACGAATCCGAAAGATCAAAATTTCGTAGCGAGAATCAAAAGATATGTCCAGTTGAAGATTCTGAATAGTCGCTATGAAATTCAGGCCCTTAAAAATGGACATTTTGCAAACGAGCTCGGATTTCGACGAAACCACTTTTGTTGGGTCCGTGATGTTAAATTATTGCTAGGTTTCAAATTTCATAATTTTTCGAATCAATATGTGAGCGTGGCAAAAGAAAACGCGTTTGACCGATTTCAGTTGATTTTAATCGACTGGAAATTGACCATTTTTCAAACGGTCTCAGAATTCGACGAAATTAGTTTTGTTAGGACCGTATCGTCAATACGAAGCTAGAAAATATTTTTCTGGAATTTTTCTAGTTAGTATGTGACCCCGGTAATTTGAAATGTGCGTTTAAAATTCAATATAGTGATTTAAATGTAAATTCAAAAGGAAACTGATTGTAACGATCAAATCAGCTTGCGATACATATCCCATTGTGTTCAGAATGGGGGTAAAACGCTATGGACGACAGGCGGTGGGCCTCGTTTCGAGGTCGTGGATGAAAGTCAACCTTTTTGCGAAGTTTAATAATTAAATAAGAAAATAATTAAATAATTTTAAATTCCCTCCCTCCCCTTTATCTCCTTCTTGGCCCCCCCCCCCCCCGATTCACAATCCAGAAAACAGAAAAAAGAAAAAAAAAAGAAGAGAAACCCTAAGCGAATCGCGCCGCCTGAACCCCGAGCCGTCTCCTCCTCCCTCGAAGCCTCCTCCTCCCAGCGCCCTCACCCCGAAGACCCCAAGCATCGCGAGCCCACCGAAGCCCCCTCCTCGTTTCAGAAACGCGACGCGCCCCCTCCGCCACCTTGGACAGCCGCGGAAAGCCTCCCCCTCCCTTTTCGAGATTTCTACTGTAAGTTTTTTTTTTATTTTATTTTTTTTATTTATTTTATTTCATTTATTTTATTTTCATTTTATATAAACAGTAAAACTGATTTTTACTTTAAAGTTAAAAACTGGATTTTTAAGAATTTAAAAACTGAATTTTTGAATATAGAAAACTGATTTTTGTTTTAAGTTTTTAAAACAGAATTTTTAAAAGAAGTAAGTTATAAAAACTGTTTTTGAAAAATAATTTAAAAACTGTTTTGAAAAGAATAAAACTGTTTTTTTTAAAAAAAGTTTTAAAACTGTTTTTTTTAGGATGTAAAAACAGAAATTTGAAAAGAGAAGCTGATTTTTTAAAAAGAGATTTAAAAACTGTTTTTAAAAGAAATCAAAAACTGATTTGAAATAAAGAGAAAAACTGCATTTTTGATAAAAGAAAAAAAACTGCATTTTTAAAAGAGAAAGAAAAAAACTGCATTTTTATAAAAGAGTTTTAAAAACTGTTTTGAAAAATAATTTAAAAACTGTTTTGAAAAGAAAATAAAAACTGGTTTGAAAAGGAAAAGGAAATGATTTTTATTTTTAACTTTGAAATAAGAAAAAGGTTTGATCTTTTAATAGAAAAATTTTGAACTTGAAAATAAAGATCATATTGTTAAAAACAGAAAAGATGGAATTTTTGTTAAGTAGAAATAGTAAGGTATGATTCTTATATTTTTAAAGCAATAAAAATATAATAGTTGCATCATAAGAATAATAAAAATATAATCTTTATATTTAATAGCGAAGTCAAAATGCAATCTTTATATATTGAATAACATAGTAAAAATCCGATTTTTACCTATGTAGAGGATACAGTCAACGAAAGCAACAAGAAGGCGGAGTTTCTATTAAAGAAGGATCGTGTGAGTGGATAGCTATTGGTGAGAATTTCTCACTCTTCAATTTAATTTTTCTAGTTATATATATATATACTAGGATGCAGACGGTGCTTAGTAGCACCCGACACAATCGTCCACAAACCATGGACTTGTTTGTTTGGTTGCATAGATTAGTTTGATTATGTGATTGAATTGAATTGTTTGAGTGAAATTGAATGGTTTGATTGATGTGTGAATGGCGTGGGCCTTCACTAGACCGGGGATAAGGCTAGGCCTTATCCCGTTTCTAGTATCGTGCCGTTATGCCGCCGAAATTTTCTAAAATATGTTAGAAAAATAAAAATGTCATTTATTGAATAAATGAACTGAAAAGAAAATTCATGTGTTGGAATAGATATTTTATCGTTAAAAATATAGTTTTTAACGTGAATGTGAATAAAATAAAATATTCATTTACAAACCAGACGGTTTGTTTATGTACACTGATTTGACTGATATGGATTGGGACGATAAATTTTACACATCGCCCAACTGCACGAATAAAATCTGTGTTTGATTGTTTGAAACCCCACACGGGTGTTGGGATGAAATTTGAAGTTCACTCATCCTGATTGATTAAATATGTCGATCGATTGATTGACAGGCTGTTATAAGCGTTAGATATCTATATTTGATGCTTATACAGTGTAGTGCACTTTGGTTGATGGTTGATTATTTTTCAAGGCTATTATACATGTGTTGTATGAAAATCCATATAATTAACTTTATATGGTAATTGATTGGGCCTCATTCCAGTTTTAAAATAGAAATATTTAAAATAGAAATATTCGAAATGGAATATTTGAAAATGTCAATATATGAAGCCGTGTTGATTAGAGTGACGCCATTTTGACGTGAACGATATTTATATCGATTTTATTCATTTTAAAATGAATATTAAAAAGTAATTTTGAAATCAAATATTTCGAAATGAATTGAATTGAAAACGAATTCAAAGTGAATTGAATTGAAAACGAATTCAAAGTGAATTGAATTGAAAACGAATTCAAAGTGAATTGAATTGAAAACGAATTCAAAGTGAATTGAATTGAAAACGAATTCAAAGTGAATTGAATTGAAAACGAATTCAAAGTGAATTGAATTGAAAACGAATTCAAAGTGAATTGAATTGAAAACGAATTCGAAGTGAATTGAATTGAAAGTGATTTCAAAGTGAATTGAATTGAAAACGAATTCAAAGTGAATTGAATTGAAAACGAATTCAAAATGAATTGAATTGAAAACGGATTCAAAGTGAATTGAATTGAAAACGAATTCAAAGTGAATTGAATTGAAAGTGATTTCGAAATGAATTGAATTGAAAACGAATTCAAAGTGAATTGAAAGTGATTTCGAAATGAATTGAATTGAAAACGAATCCAAAGTGAATTGAAAGTAATTTCGAAATGAATTGAATTGAAAACGAATTCAAAATGAATTGAAAGCAAATTGAAATGAATTCAAATTGAATTGAAATTTGAATTGAATAGAAATGAATTTTGAAACGAGTTTATAAAGAAGAATTCAATTTTGATTTGAATTGAAAAGGAAGTTGAAATTGCTTTTGAAACGAATTTTAAAACTATTTATATAATTCGTTTTAAATAGAAATCGACGAAGTATATATTATATATATTATATATATAATATAATGGCCTGAATAGAACGCGCCGCGCCGCGGCAGTTCGTGAATTTCGACCATTTATTTCAAACGGACATTGCGGGAGATCCGACCGTCGGATTCTCCTAAAACCGGAACCGTTGGGTTCGTATCGAAAAGAGCTTTCTAATGAATGTTAGAAATTTGAAATCTAACGGTTGGATTTGGAGATACGTCCAAATCAAATTCGAAAAAGGTCGCTGTAAGTGCAGTTCGATGGCCGTTAATGGAAATCGACTGTACGGGCCTTGATAAAATTATTAAAAATAGTAATAATTTGTGTAAAATCATAAGAAATGATTTGTGAAAGTTTGGGATGAAAAACTCCATATTTGAAAAGATAAAAATAGATTTTTATCGAAATGAACTAGTTTTGAACTAGAATTATAATTCTATTTATTTTTAAATAAATAAATTGAATTTGAAAAGGGTTTTGAAAATAACCAAAATTTCCAATGATTGCATTGGAGTGGATTTGAATCGAAGTTGTCTTCGGAATATTTCGATGTTGGAATTTGTGATTATACGGATGTTGTTACGGAAATTTGAAAGATATATATTTATATCGTTATTTCCAATACGACATTTGTTAATCGTAGAATTCGATATTGAATATAAGCCGATATATTTTCTATTCAGAGCCTTGTATTGAATATCGAATGTGATTTGGGTTTGTCGTGAATGGTGTCTTCACTAACACTGTTCTTGAACCCAGTTGAGAAAAGATTAAATCTTTTTATTTAGATTTAATGAAGTGTACCAATTAAATGATATTTAATTGGAATTGAATTGGTATTGATTTTTGGGTTTATCGTGAACAGTGTTTTAAATAACACTTGTTCTTTAACCCGATAATTAATCGAATGTGATTTGGGTTTGTCGTGAATGGTGTCTTCACTAACACTGTTCTTGAACCCAGTTGAGAAAAGATTAAATCTTTTTATTTAGATTTAATGAAGTGTACCAATTAAATGATATTTAATTGGAATTGAATTGGTATTGATTTTTGGGTTTATCGTGAACAGTGTTTTAAATAACACTTGTTCTTTAACCCGATAATTAATCGAATGTGATTTGGGTTTGTCGTGAATGGTGTCTTCACTAACACTGTTCTTGAACCCAGTTGAGAAAAGATTAAATCTTTTTATTTAGATTTAATGAAGTGTACCAATTAAATGATATTTAATTGGAATTGAATTGGTATTGATTTTTGGGTTTATCGTGAACAGTGTTTTAAATAACACTTGTTCTTTAACCCGATAATTAATGGAATGTGATTTTGGGTTTATCGTGAATCGTGTTTTAAATGACACTGATTCTTTAACCCAGATAATGATTAAAACTAAGTGGAGTTTTAATGAATCTTTAATTAGATTGAAAAGATCGAGAATGGAGTATCACCAGTTTTGCTCCAGGCGATAGTTAAATCTTTAATTAGATTTGAACGTGAAATTTAGAAACTAACTGTCGGTTAGCCAAGCAGAATGGTTTTCTGGATATTGATCTGATGTTGGTTTCGGCCTTCGGGGTTAATATTTGGGGAATTATTCTCTTGATTAATTTACGGTTAGTGACTAATGAATTGGAATGAGGCGTATGTTGTGTTTGTGTAACACTTATTTAAAATATACGCGAGTTATTCGGAAAGACCGGGTTTATCCCATTCTGAATAACTGATACGACGATAAGTCGAAGATGAAGACGATGGTCGAAGACCGGAGGTCTTCACGTCGTTTGGGTGATAACTGATGATCTTGATTGGGCTGTACACCCAAGAAGATGGAAACAGTTAGTGATCGTCCAGACGTACTTGGAGATCGATGGATATGCGGGGTACTAGGTGCCTCCGGTTTCGTTCAGGCCCAGAACGGACTTGTAAATGGACTGTGTGTCTGACATTGGATTTCATTCTGTGTGACTGATATCGGTTGCATAGAGTGGTTTGCCTGTGTGGCATGCTAAGATGCAAATGATCAAGGCTTCTGTTGAAAAGCAAAGTCTTGTGGTGATGATCAAAGCACGGCCTTTGTGGCGTAGCTTTGTGTAACGTTTACCTCGCGTGTTTCACACCCGGTATGAACCAAAAACGGGAGACGGACCTCAGGGAGGACTTGCGTTTCTTTCTAGCTAAAAAGTGGCGTCAGTGGTTTTACACGCCCTGACGAGATTGACTTATGTGGTTGTTGCTGTTGCGAGGCGCCTCGGATTGATCGGTCGTTCTCGAACCGATGGAGTCATTCGTTGGCTCGTTTGCGCCCCAAAGGGCGGGGAGACGTAGTGTTCAGGCATTTTAATCCACATCGGTGGACCGGCCCTGACGATCCAAGGGTCACTCGAGCTCTGATCCTGAGACATGGTAGGCTAGATTGTCTCGAATCGGTTGAGGACTATCTTTTGCCTCGGTTCATAGATGGAAATCCAATTTCCAAATACGTGATATTTGCGGTTTTAATTGTAATCCTATATATGGTGACATAGTGGGATGGGGCGCTTATGCCGCCTATAATTGATACTTATGATTTGAAGTGTTTTATACACTATGCACTTATAATAGTATCAAATGATTTGTTTTAAACGTATCAAGCATTCTTTGGCTGTTATAAGGGAAAACCCTATCCTCGACTGCGTTGCATTGTGTGATGGGACCTGGGTCTTATAACAGCTTCATTTTTCTTTATTTAGCATTGCGCTGTTTGTCTTATGCACTGGTATTCTTGGGAGGAAACCCGTTCCGTGTTATACGGCGTGGTCCCTTGTTTTACCTAATGATTTAAAATAAAGATTAACTGTTTTAGTTCTCACACCAGTCCCATGACTGACCTGGAGTTTATTGTTTTAACCTAAACTCTGGGTGCCCTTATTTTGACACGGGCAGCTAGTAGTTTTGGTTTTGCAGATTTATATTCACAGGATCCTGGTTTACAGCTGGAATGATATCCGGAAAGCTTTGTATCCGTATATCTCTTCTAGTTGTGTATTGTATCATTTTCCGCTGCTATGTATTTAAATGTAATTTAAATCTCTGATATTTCTGTGTAATATTTATTCATACTCTGTATATTCTTGTAATCTGATGCACTGTTGTAATATATAGTGAAATGTTCTTCTGTATGCGTTCTATTTTGTCCTGTTCTCAAAACGATAGGGCATTTCGACCGGTCTGGGTCGGTTTAGCGACTGGTTCGGACCGAGCGAAATTTCTTGTCGTCACAGTTGGTATCAGAGCTTTGGTTTACAAAGCTAGAGAACAAGACACATTAGAACCATACGAAAGAATTCATCAGATATTGGATTAGTAGTATCCACTTAGAATGACTCGTTAGAGATAGGATCAGTAGTATCCTAGAACGAGTGTGAAGAGTATATTTTTCAAATGAAAACAATTTTTATTTTGAAAATTTAAATCACTTCTACGTATTTGATTATTTATTTATTTGAATGTGGACAATTCAGTATATAAAGAATTTGCATATACGCCTTGCAAACGTATATTCAAAGTTTTAATATACTGGATAGATATGGAATCACATTCTAGTCGCCCGGAGATGGTACTGATGATTGTCATGACATCATCAGTATTTATGTTCGAGTTTCGAAGGTGTGATTTTCTATATATTTCCATTAGGCTGGTGTGAGAACCAAAACTTATATATAGCTAGAATACATTGTTGTGATTTGGCATCAAAACATGATTTTTAGTATATGTATCAAAAATATGAATTTGAAACTCTAATTCACTAATTGATTGATGTTTGTGTTGTTTGTTTATTCGTTTGCTAATTTTGAACCATTTAGCCTAATTGAATCAAATATTGGATTATATTGAAAATTAGTCGCATTTGCTTGCATATACATATACTTACATTGAACAGGTCATAGCAAGGAGGCTAGAGCAGAGAATAAAATTTGTTTGCCCGACAAATAGGTACATGTTTACTACATAATTTCCTGTTTTGTTTGGGTGATGATGATTTTGTGAGCCTATTGGCTAGCCGCTTGGCTTTTTCTTTTTCTTTTTGAGATCTGAAGGACCGGGGAAGCTATTTGAAATTCCCCGATGCTCCCGGTGCAGGGGAGGTTATGGCGAAATTTTTCAAAAATTTAGGGTGTTTGCCAAATTTTTTGAAATTTTGAAAATTCTCAGAAACTAAAGAGTTGGAGAATGGAAGCCTGATCGATCGTAGAACTGAATAATCAAACCACTTTCAACTTTGTTCCTTTTCGGGGACGAAAAGTTTTAAGTGGGGGAGATTGTAACAACCCGGAAAATCTGGGCCAGTTTAAATTTTTTATTTTGGCAATTTTAGCGAATTTTGAATATTTAAAATAGATTATTTTAAATAATATCGACGAGAAATTTATTTTGAATTGAAATTCGACGTATATATTATACGCGTCGTCGTTAGAATATAAATATTTATATATAATTATAAATAGAATTGAAAATGGCGCGGTAGTTCGATAATTCGATTTCAAACTTCAATTGAATGTACCGGGTGCAAAACAATCCGGATTTTAGTGAAACCAAAAATAATGGAATCTAATAGTGAATATCTTTCCAACGAATCCGAAAGATCAAAATTTCGTAGCGAGAATCAAAAGATATGTCCAGTTGAAGATTCTGAATAGTCGCTATGAAATTCAGGCCCTTAAAAATGGACATTTTGCAAACGAGCTCGGATTTCGACGAAACCACTTTTGTTGGGTCCGTGATGTTAAATTATTGCTAGGTTTCAAATTTCATAATTTTTCGAATCAATATGTGAGCGTGGCAAAAGAAAACGCGTTTGACCGATTTCAGTTGATTTTAATCGACTGGAAATTGACCATTTTTCAAACGGTCTCAGAATTCGACGAAATTAGTTTTGTTAGGACCGTATCGTCAATACGAAGCTAGAAAATATTTTTCTGGAATTTTTCTAGTTAGTATGTGACCCCGGTAATTTGAAATGTGCGTTTAAAATTCAATATAGTGATTTAAATGTAAATTCAAAAGGAAACTGATTGTAACGATCAAATCAGCTTGCGATACATATCCCATTGTGTTCAGAATGGGGGTAAAACGCTATGGACGACAGGCGGTGGGCCTCGTTTCGAGGTCGTGGATGAAAGTCAACCTTTTTGCGAAGTTTAATAATTAAATAAGAAAATAATTAAATAATTTTAAATTCCCTCCCTCCCCTTTATCTCCTTCTTGGCCCCCCCCCCCCGATTCACAATCCAGAAAACAGAAAAAAGAAAAAAAAAAAGAAGAGAAACCCTAAGCGAATCGCGCCGCCTGAACCCCGAGCCGTCTCCTCCTCCCTCGAAGCCTCCTCCTCCCAGCGCCCTCACCCCGAAGACCCCAAGCATCGCGAGCCCACCGAAGCCCCCTCCTCGTTTCAGAAACGCGACGCGCCCCCTCCGCCACCTTGGACAGCCGCGGAAAGCCTCCCCCTCCCTTTTCGAGATTTCTACTGTAAGTTTTTTTTTTATTTTATTTTTTTTATTTATTTTATTTCATTTATTTTATTTTCATTTTATATAAACAGTAAAACTGATTTTTACTTTAAAGTTAAAAACTGGATTTTTAAGAATTTAAAAACTGAATTTTTGAATATAGAAAACTGATTTTTGTTTTAAGTTTTTAAAACAGAATTTTTAAAAGAAGTAAGTTATAAAAACTGTTTTTGAAAAATAATTTAAAAACTGTTTTGAAAAGAATAAAACTGTTTTTTTAAAAAAAAGTTTTAAAACTGTTTTTTTTAGGATGTAAAAACAGAAATTTGAAAAGAGAAGCTGATTTTTTAAAAAGAGATTTAAAAACTGTTTTTAAAAGAAATCAAAAACTGATTTGAAATAAAGAGAAAAACTGCATTTTTGATAAAAGAAAAAAAACTGCATTTTTAAAAGAGAAAGAAAAAAACTGCATTTTTATAAAAGAGTTTTAAAAACTGTTTTGAAAAATAATTTAAAAACTGTTTTGAAAAGAAAATAAAAACTGGTTTGAAAAGGAAAAGGAAATGATTTTTATTTTTAACTTTGAAATAAGAAAAAGGTTTGATCTTTTAATAGAAAAATTTTGAACTTGAAAATAAAGATCATATTGTTAAAAACAGAAAAGATGGAATTTTTGTTAAGTAGAAATAGTAAGGTATGATTCTTATATTTTTAAAGCAATAAAAATATAATAGTTGCATCATAAGAATAATAAAAATATAATCTTTATATTTAATAGCGAAGTCAAAATGCAATCTTTATATATTGAATAACATAGTAAAAATCCGATTTTTACCTATGTAGAGGATACAGTCAACGAAAGCAACAAGAAGGCGGAGTTTCTATTAAAGAAGGATCGTGTGAGTGGATAGCTATTGGTGAGAATTTCTCACTCTTCAATTTAATTTTTCTAGTTATATATATATATACTAGGATGCAGACGGTGCTTAGTAGCACCCGACACAATCGTCCACAAACCATGGACTTGTTTGTTTGGTTGCATAGATTAGTTTGATTATGTGATTGAATTGAATTGTTTGAGTGAAATTGAATGGTTTGATTGATGTGTGAATGGCGTGGGCCTTCACTAGACCGGGGATAAGGCTAGGCCTTATCCCGTTTCTAGTATCGTGCCGTTATGCCGCCGAAATTTTCTAAAATATGTTAGAAAAATAAAAATGTCATTTATTGAATAAATGAACTGAAAAGAAAATTCATGTGTTGGAATAGATATTTTATCGTTAAAAATATAGTTTTTAACGTGAATGTGAATAAAATAAAATATTCATTTACAAACCAGACGGTTTGTTTATGTACACTGATTTGACTGATATGGATTGGGACGATAAATTTTACACATCGCCCAACTGCACGAATAAAATCTGTGTTTGATTGTTTGAAACCCCACACGGGTGTTGGGATGAAATTTGAAGTTCACTCATCCTGATTGATTAAATATGTCGATCGATTGATTGACAGGCTGTTATAAGCGTTAGATATCTATATTTGATGCTTATACAGTGTAGTGCACTTTGGTTGATGGTTGATTATTTTTCAAGGCTATTATACATGTGTTGTATGAAAATCCATATAATTAACTTTATATGGTAATTGATTGGGCCTCATTCCAGTTTTAAAATAGAAATATTTAAAATAGAAATATTCGAAATGGAATATTTGAAAATGTCAATATATGAAGCCGTGTTGATTAGAGTGACGCCATTTTGACGTGAACGATATTTATATCGATTTTATTCATTTTAAAATGAATATTAAAAAGTAATTTTGAAATCAAATATTTCGAAATGAATTGAATTGAAAACGAATTCAAAGTGAATTGAATTGAAAACGAATTCAAAGTGAATTGAATTGAAAACGAATTCAAAGTGAATTGAATTGAAAACGAATTCAAAGTGAATTGAATTGAAAACGAATTCAAAGTGAATTGAATTGAAAACGAATTCAAAGTGAATTGAATTGAAAACGAATTCAAAGTGAATTGAATTGAAAACGAATTCGAAGTGAATTGAATTGAAAGTGATTTCAAAGTGAATTGAATTGAAAACGAATTCAAAGTGAATTGAATTGAAAACGAATTCAAAATGAATTGAATTGAAAACGGATTCAAAGTGAATTGAATTGAAAACGAATTCAAAGTGAATTGAATTGAAAGTGATTTCGAAATGAATTGAATTGAAAACGAATTCAAAGTGAATTGAAAGTGATTTCGAAATGAATTGAATTGAAAACGAATCCAAAGTGAATTGAAAGTAATTTCGAAATGAATTGAATTGAAAACGAATTCAAAATGAATTGAAAGCAAATTGAAATGAATTCAAATTGAATTGAAATTTGAATTGAATAGAAATGAATTTTGAAACGAGTTTATAAAGAAGAATTCAATTTTGATTTGAATTGAAAAGGAAGTTGAAATTGCTTTTGAAACGAATTTTAAAACTATTTATATAATTCGTTTTAAATAGAAATCGACGAAGTATATATTATATATATTATATATATAATATAATGGCCTGAATAGAACGCGCCGCGCCGCGGCAGTTCGTGAATTTCGACCATTTATTTCAAACGGACATTGCGGGAGATCCGACCGTCGGATTCTCCTAAAACCGGAACCGTTGGGTTCGTATCGAAAATAGCTTTCTAATGAATGTTAGAAATTTGAAATCTAACGGTTGGATTTGGAGATACGTCCAAATCAAATTCGAAAAAGGTCGCTGTAAGTGCAGTTCGATGGCCGTTAATGGAAATCGACTGTACGGGCCTTGATAAAATTATTAAAAATAGTAATAATTTGTGTAAAATCATAAGAAATGATTTGTGAAAGTTTGGGATGAAAAACTCCATATTTGAAAAGATAAAAATAGATTTTTATCGAAATGAACTAGTTTTGAACTAGAATTATAATTCTATTTATTTTTAAATAAATAAATTGAATTTGAAAAGGGTTTTGAAAATAACCAAAATTTCCAATGATTGCATTGGAGTGGATTTGAATCGAAGTTGTCTTCGGAATATTTCGATGTTGGAATTTGTGATTATACGGATGTTGTTACGGAAATTTGAAAGATATATATTTATATCGTTATTTCCAATACGACATTTGTTAATCGTAGAATTCGATATTGAATATAAGCCGATATATTTTCTATTCAGAGCCTTGTATTGAATATCGAATGTGATTTGGGTTTGTCGTGAATGGTGTCTTCACTAACACTGTTCTTGAACCCAGTTGAGAAAAGATTAAATCTTTTTATTTAGATTTAATGAAGTGTACCAATTAAATGATATTTAATTGGAATTGAATTGGTATTGATTTTTGGGTTTATCGTGAACAGTGTTTTAAATAACACTTGTTCTTTAACCCGATAATTAATCGAATGTGATTTGGGTTTGTCGTGAATGGTGTCTTCACTAACACTGTTCTTGAACCCAGTTGAGAAAAGATTAAATCTTTTTATTTAGATTTAATGAAGTGTACCAATTAAATGATATTTAATTGGAATTGAATTGGTATTGATTTTTGGGTTTATCGTGAACAGTGTTTTAAATAACACTTGTTCTTTAACCCGATAATTAATCGAATGTGATTTGGGTTTGTCGTGAATGGTGTCTTCACTAACACTGTTCTTGAACCCAGTTGAGAAAAGATTAAATCTTTTTATTTAGATTTAATGAAGTGTACCAATTAAATGATATTTAATTGGAATTGAATTGGTATTGATTTTTGGGTTTATCGTGAACAGTGTTTTAAATAACACTTGTTCTTTAACCCGATAATTAATGGAATGTGATTTTGGGTTTATCGTGAATCGTGTTTTAAATGACACTGATTCTTTAACCCAGATAATGATTAAAACTAAGTGAAGTTTTAATGAATCTTTAATTAGATTGAAAAGATCGAGAATGGAGTATCACCAGTTTTGCTCCAGGCGATAGTTAAATCTTTAATTAGATTTGAACGTGAAATTTAGAAACTAACTGTCGGTTAGCCAAGCAGAATGGTTTTCTGGATATTGATCTGATGTTGGTTTCGGCCTTCGGGGTTAATATTTGGGGAATTATTCTCTTGATTAATTTACGGTTAGTGACTAATGAATTGGAATGAGGCGTATGTTGTGTTTGTGTAACACTTATTTAAAATATACGCGAGTTATTCGGAAAGACCGGGTTTATCCCATTCTGAATAACTGATACGACGATAAGTCGAAGATGAAGACGATGGTCGAAGACCGGAGGTCTTCACGTCGTTTGGGTGATAACTGATGATCTTGATTGGGCTGTACACCCAAGAAGATGGAAACAGTTAGTGATCGTCCAGACGTACTTGGAGATCGATGGATATGCGGGGTACTAGGTGCCTCCGGTTTCGTTCAGGCCCAGAACGGACTTGTAAATGGACTGTGTGTCTGACATTGGATTTCATTCTGTGTGACTGATATCGGTTGCATAGAGTGGTTTGCCTGTGTGGCATGCTAAGATGCAAATGATCAAGGCTTCTGTTGAAAAGCAAAGTCTTGTGGTGATGATCAAAGCACGGCCTTTGTGGCGTAGCTTTGTGTAACGTTTACCTCGCGTGTTTCACACCCGGTATGAACCAAAAACGGGAGACGGACCTCAGGGAGGACTTGCGTTTCTTTCTAGCTAAAAAGTGGCGTCAGTGGTTTTACACGCCCTGACGAGATTGACTTATGTGGTTGTTGCTGTTGCGAGGCGCCTCGGATTGATCGGTCGTTCTCGAACCGATGGAGTCATTCGTTGGCTCGTTTGCGCCCCAAAGGGCGGGGAGACGTAGTGTTCAGGCATTTTAATCCACATCGGTGGACCGGCCCTGACGATCCAAGGGTCACTCGAGCTCTGATCCTGAGACATGGTAGGCTAGATTGTCTCGAATCGGTTGAGGACTATCTTTTGCCTCGGTTCATAGATGGAAATCCAATTTCCAAATACGTGATATTTGCGGTTTTAATTGTAATCCTATATATGGCGACATAGTGGGATGGGGCGCTTATGCCGCCTATAATTGATACTTATGATTTGAAGTGTTTTATACACTATGCACTTATAATAGTATCAAATGATTTGTTTTAAACGTATCAAGCATTCTTTGGCTGTTATAAGGGAAAACCCTATCCTCGACTGCGTTGCATTGTGTGATGGGACCTGGGTCTTATAACAGCTTCATTTTTCTTTATTTAGCATTGCGCTGTTTGTCTTATGCACTGGTATTCTTGGGAGGAAACCCGTTCCGTGTTATACGGCGTGGTCCCTTGTTTTACCTAATGATTTAAAATAAAGATTAACTGTTTTAGTTCTCACACCAGTCCCATGACTGACCTGGAGTTTATTGTTTTAACCTAAACTCTGGGTGCCCTTATTTTGACACGGGCAGCTAGTAGTTTTGGTTTTGCAGATTTATATTCACAGGATCCTGGTTTACAGCTGGAATGATATCCGGAAAGCTTTGTATCCGTATATCTCTTCTAGTTGTGTATTGTATCATTTTCCGCTGCTATGTATTTAAATGTAATTTAAATCTCTGATATTTCTGTGTAATATTTATTCATACTCTGTATATTCTTGTAATCTGATGCACTGTTGTAATATATAGTGAAATGTTTTTCTGTATGCGTTCTATTTTGTCCTGTTCTCAAAACGATAGGGCATTTCGACCGGTCTGGGTCGGTTTAGCGACTGGTTCGGACCGAGCGAAATTTCTTGTCGTCACACCGACTATCAAAGTTTTTGACCATTTTACGTTGTTAATATGGAGAGACTGGTTGGATTATTATCCAGAGAACCACTCCGTATTGGCATAAGCGTTGCGAATCAAGTATGCTGAATATATTGAAGACGGAGTTATGCAAGGGCTATCCTATTTACAGAATAGTGCCTTCGGTTTGTCCAGTCCCAGGACAAACGTGAATGGACGAATGTCTGACAGAGTATATTCAAAGGATCGCGTAAGTTGATCTCTTCAAACGTACTTACGTTTGGTGGCGGAGGAATTCGTTTCTCTTAGCTGTATACCCGTGGTATTTTTGGTGAAATCAATTTGTGATTTGGCGGGTATGACGATGTGGCATTCAAAGTAATGGAGGTGCGATCTGTCAAAAGATACGTTATGACCTCTAGCCTCATCAACCGGGAAATGACAAAAATCGGGCAGGCAACATGGCTATGTGGGTCGCATCTATTAGGATGTATGATCACCTATCTAGAGAAATTCCAATTGCTTCTTTAATCTATCGATGCTGTCTCATTCGGGAGACGGTTGCTGATCCCAACCGTTGGTGATATATATTCGATACACTCAAGCGAAATGAGTGGTCGGTCATGTGAGGGCCGGGTTGCAAGATGTTCTTGTTGAACCCAGTGTATTCGCCTCTAGAGATACACTATCGGCAGGTGGTCCCATACCTTGCCAAAGTCAGAATCCAATCTCCAATAAGTGACCGCGAGTTTGATTTGTATACTATATATGTAGAGCGTGAGATGCAAGCGTTCTACTAGATTTTAATTACTTATGATTAGACATTATTATAATATCAGATAATATATGATTTCCAAAGTGTTTTGGGTTATCGTAAGGTAAAAACCGTCCGTATTTATGTGTGGATTGGTCTTACGATTATCTTTTCTTTCGAAAGGATTTTGAAAGTTAAACCAAATGATTTGAGTTTACTCACACCAGTCCCATGACTGACCCAGAGTTTTATTTTGTTTTGTTTTCCCTATACTCTTGGGTGCCCAAATTTGTACGGGCAGTCAAGTAGTCAGGATTTTACAGATAGACTTGGAGAGCTTGGAGCAGGAGGCTTTAGGACTTATATAGCTATTGTTTTTTTCCGCTGTGATGCAAGGGTTGTACTCTGATAATGGTATTGTATGCATATACTGCTTTTGATTTCAAGTTATGTGATATATTATATTTTATTCGTTCCCCTGTGAGATTCGTGTGACTCTGATGTTGTGTTCTTCTTTTTCTTCTTCTATTCTAATTTTCTATCTTATCTATCCTCACCCTCTAAATTCTTTCATTAACTATTCGGTAATTGTCGACCCTTGATGTTCGATATGTGTTGTATATCGGATAATCAAGGTCGTCTTTGCCCGGGTCGTTACAGGTGTTAAGTAAGAGAATAAATTCTCCGCCACCAAACAAATATATATTTAATCGAAATAAATTCACATAGAATGAAATCCAATGTCAGACACACATCCATTTACAAGTCCGTTCTGGATCTGAACGAAACCGGAGACACCTTATTCCTCGTCCTGTATGTCTAATATGGAAGAGAGGTTCTCACATATCTGAACAATCAACAAATACGTCTGGACAACTACCACTTTAACCCTTTCCTGGGAGCAAACCAATCCCGTCCATTCGATGTGAAGATCGCCGGTCTTCAACCACCGTCTTCAATGTCTTTGACTTTAAATCGTCGTATAATTATTTGAAATGAGATTGAACTCGATCTTTTCAGATAATTATTGAATATATGTAATTCCAATCATTTCATATCGTTAATATTATTTTATAACGATTTATAGCTATTTTTATTTATATAAAAATAACCCATTTAATTCAAGCGACGTTTCAGGTCGTTACGCGGCCCTGGCGCTGTTTTTATCCAAATTCGAATTACACATTTCCTCAAAATCTAACCGTTGGATCTTAAAAATTTAATATCTTTGGAAAGATATTTCCAAGGCGAACCTAAAGGTCCCAGTTTTGGGAAAATTCGACGGTCAGATCTTTTGGTATAATCGTTTAAAGTTACGATTTCAAAACGTGAACTACCGCGCGCGATTCGTTTTATTTTAATTTGTATTTATATGTTATATATATATATATAAATCGTTCAACGATTTCAACACCATTTATTCTGTTACCGGTAAATTTTGTACAACCTATTTTCATGTTAAAAATTATATTTTTAATGAACAAAAATGTATTTCATTCTAACTAACATGTTAAAAGTGATGTTTTTAACAAACAAAACATATGTTAACATATAATCATTTTTCTACTTTGCTAACATGTAAGTGATTACATTTTAACGAATCAAAACATATTATTATTTTTCTAATCATCACTAATATGTAAATGACATTATTTAACAAGCGAACATTTTTCTCCTTCGCTAACATGTAAATGATTATATTTTAATAAACAAAACATGTAATTCTTTTTATCTAAACAAACATGTTAAAAGTAACATTTTAATGGCAAATTCTATTTTAATATGTCATTCTTTTTAATCTAAACAAACATGTTAATGACAAATTTTATTTTGACATGTCATTCTGTTTAATCTAAACAAACTTGTTAAATGTAACATGTTACATGGCAAATTCTATTTTAATATGTCATTCTTTTTAATCTAAACAAACATGTTAAATGTAACATGTTAATGACAAATTCTATTTTAACATGTCATTCTTTTTAATGAATCAAACGTACACTAAACATGTTATTTTTATGTCTAAACATTTTATTTAAAACATGTTTCTTTTTAATGAAACTAACACACACTAAAAATGTCATTTTTAATATCTAAACAATTTATTTAAAACATGATCCTTGTTAATGAAACTAACGTACACTAAAAATGTCATTTTATCTAAACAATTTATATAAACATGATTCTTTTTAATGAAACTAACATACACTAAAAATGTCATTTTTAATATCTAAATAATTTATTTAAAACATGATTCTTTTTAATGAAACTAACATATACTAAAAATGTCATTTTTAATATCTAAACAATTTATTAAAAACATAATTTTTTAAATGAAACTAACATACACCAAAAATGTCATTTTTAATATCTAAACAATTTATTTAAGACAGGATTCTTTTCAATGAAACTAACATACACTAAAAATGTCATTTTTAACATCTAAACAATTTATTTAAAACATGATTCTTTTTAATGAAACCAACATACACTAAAAATGTCATTTTTAATATCTAAACAATTCTTAATGAACAAATCATTTTTGACATATGCAATTCTTTTCAAATGATGAATATTTTATTGATTCATATATACAATAAAAATATGATTTTTATTGTATAAACAATTTCTTTTCAAACATGAACATTTTATAATCATATATATAATAAAGATGATTTTTATTATATAAACAAATTTTAACAAACATGAATATTTTATTTTCATATATACAATAAAAATATGATTTTTATTGTATAAACAAATCCTTTTCAAACATGAACATTTTATAATCATATATACAATAAAAATATGATTTTTATTGTATACACAAATTTAAAAAAACATGAATATTTTATTGTCATATATACAATAAAAATATGATTTCTATTATATAAACAAATTCTTTTCAAACATGAACATTTTATAATCATATATACAACAAAAATACGTTTTTATTGTATATACAAATTTAACAAACATGAATATTTTATTTTCATACATACGATAAAAATATGATTTTTATTGTATAAATGAATTCTTCTCAAACATGAACATTTTATAATCATATATACAAAAAAATATGATTTTTATTGTATAAACAAATTTTAACAAACATGAAACAATAAAAATATGATTTTTATTGTATAAAAAAGTTCTTTTCAAACATGAACATTTTATAATCATATATACAATAAAAATTTGGTTTTTATTGTATAAACAAATTTTAACAAACATGAATATTTTATTTTCATATATACAATACAATCCATTCGTTCATCGCAATCACAAACAATCAATTCAAATTTTATACAACACATATATGAATTTCACATCGAAATCAATAATAAATTTTATTTTAAATTAGAGATCTCACCGTGATTTTGATTTCGCCTAAATTCCTAGCAAGCTCAAAATATGTCCCAGTCTTTTCTAGATCGTAGAGGACGTTGTCACAATCACGATGGTTCTAGTTTCATGTGATTTCGACATCGTAGGAACAATTTATTAATTTTTAAAGGTTCATAGTATTTAAATTTTATTAATAAATTAATTAAATTAAAAATATACCTTTTCCTACCTTCAGTAAACCAAGGCCGAATCTTTTTCTGTTTCGTTCAATCTTAGAGTTCAAAGTTTTGATCAAACTACAATGTTGTAGGAAGATCGGACTGCTCCACGCTTATGGCTTGGAAGCGCGCGCCAGGTGGGACCCACGGCGGTGAACTCGGTCGACTATGGAGGGAGGGCTTAGGTGCGAACGGCGGCGACTTTGGTGGCCTGGATCTCGACGGATACTCCACTATATGAGGCGTTGTCCGTATGGATGTGAAGATTGGAGAGAGTATGACCATATTCTCCAAAGGGTCGATGGGTTTTACACAGTGGATTAAGAGTTATTAGAGGAAGAAGAATGGAGCGGTTCTGTCCATACACGAGATGATGGTGTCGACTTGTATTAGAATTAGGGTTTGTTAATTCCTAGTTATTTATAATATTATATTATTTAATTCTTTAACACTAAAAGGTCTGTTAATTCGCACTAACTCCAAAATAAGCCCAGCAACTGTGGCCCTTAGCCAAATACCCCCATTCCGGACACAATGGACTATGTCTTGTAAGCCCATTTGACCGTTTCAGCGTGTTTTTTTTTAAATTAAAATATAAAACATTTAATATTAAATTTGATCGTACATTTTAATTTACCGAGGCCACATACTAATTTCAAAAATTCCCGAAAAATAAATCTAGCTATGTTTTCAGGATACGGTCTTAGCAAAATTAATTTCGTCAAATTTGGAGACCTTTTGAAAAATGGGTTTTTAATGGTCAATCCAATTCAACAGAAATTACTAAACGCATTTTAATTAATCACGCTCACATATTAATTCCAAAAATTATGGATACTTAAAATTAGCAATAATTTGACATTCCGGATCCAACAAATATAGTTTCATCGAAAACAGAGGTCACTTGCAAAATGGTTATTTTTAATAGCTTTGTTATTATTTTAAAAATGGAATTTTTAAATTCTGATGCATTTTCTAACAAAATTCCTTGAAATAAATTTTTTAAATTAGTTCTGATTTTCCGGTTTGTTACAGGGATGTACCTTGAGATTGGGTGTAGTTACATATATACTATATTAGGTTAATCTAGTGGGAGGTAGATGGGTATGACGTGTGTGTAAAGCCTTGAGTTTCATTAACCTAAATAACCTAATAAATGAGTAACATAACTGAACGGTATATGTAGGGCTATTTCAAATTGTGTAATTTAATTCAGTCACCAGAACTTTCTGACCACTTCTCACAACACACTCGTAGGTTAGGTTGTAGCAGATATATGATAGCTTTGAATACTGGTTAGGTAGTATTATTACCATTGGTAAGGCTATATTTGATTATACTATATTTTATTCCATTCCGCTGTATGATATTTCCTGAGCTCTGATATGTTTTATATCTTTGTCTCTGCAGGATACCAGACAAGCCAATTCGAGTTTCGATAGATTAGAATTTTTGAAAAAAAATCGGGCTGTTGGAATTCGGGTTGATATAAGGTCTCTTAAAGAATTTTGTCCATCTCCACCGATGAATTACATATGACCACCCAGCTGCCAACGCATTACTTATAGAGGAGTAAGGATATGCTATTACATTGATGAAAGATGAACTTCCTGATATGCTGCCAAGTTTAATTGAAGATCAAAGGCAGGCATTT
The DNA here is from genome assembly GCA_030737875.1 of Allium sativum. NCBI lineage: Eukaryota > Viridiplantae > Streptophyta > Magnoliopsida > Asparagales > Amaryllidaceae > Allium > Allium sativum. Next base: position 442,302,393 of record CM060919.1, read on the forward strand.
AATGTGGTTAATAAAATTGTATATAACGATAACGGTGGCTTTATTTTTGTATACAGAAGTGGGAGAACTGGCAAAACATTTCTTTGGAGAGTGATAAATAGCTTGAGGGAAGAAGGAGGAAATGTGTTAGCGCTTGCCTCTTACGATATTTCTTTATTACCATGGCAGGAGAGAGCACATTCCAAGTTCTAAGTACCAATAAATGTTGATGACTACTCAACATGTGATGTCCTAAAGCAGTCGTGCTTGGCTGATTTTCTTAGAAGCATAGATTTGATTATACAGGGACGAGGCTTCTATGGTACATCGACATGCTTTGGAGGCTTTTAAAAAAAGTTTCTTAGACATAATTTCAACTAACTATAACGATGATGCTAGTATTTTGTTTGGTGAAAAAACTGTCTTATTAGGAGGTGACTTCTGACAAACGCTACCTGTTACATCCAAAGGTATCAAGCAGACGATTGTTAGTTCTGCTATAATCCAGCTGCCATTATGGAGTTCTTGCAGAGTGTTCAACTTAAAAACAAACATGAAGTTGAGTTCGGGTAAACAAAATTTGTTAGACATTAATAAGATATGATCTAAATTTTCAATCTGGAATTTGGATGCCGGTGAAGGGAAGCTGCCTACCTATTCGAGACATAAAGATCAAAATCCCACATACATTCGAATTCATGACGAGTATCTTATACAAGGTTTAAGAAATTATTTAGCAAAAATATTTGATAGTGTATAACCAAATTTAACTACAAACATGATGAAGGTAGAATATTTTTAGCGAAGGTGCATCTTAGCCCCGACAAATGAAACAGTAGAGGAAATTAACTCTTAAGTTAGGTATTCTTAGGGGCGAAGTGAAAAGTTATTTAAGTGCAGATTCAGCAAGCCCACTGTCTTATGCAAGTGAAGAACATGAAACATTGTACCCTCTCGAGTTTTTGAATTCACTAAAAGTGTTTTCTATTCCAAACATGATCTACAACTACGAGTTGGTGTTCCCGTAATGCTTCTTAGAAATTTGAATCAAGGTTTAGGTTTATGCAATGGGATAAGACTGCATAATTAGGTACCTAAAATTGTTAATGGAAATAATGTTGGTCAAAAAGTATTAATTCCAAGAATAATTCTACCATCTCCTGACACAAAATGGCCCTTTACACATCATCATATACAAGTCTCAATAAAAGTGGATTTTGCTATGATAATAAATAAAAGTCAAGGTCAGACGCTAGAACATGTTGGCATTTATCTACCCTAAATAATATTCACACATGGGTGAGTTTATGTCGCGGTCTCCCGAACAACTTCTCCCACAGGGATGAAGATACTAATACCTGATGCTGATAAAGAGTAGGCGAAAACATAAAAAATATTTTATGTCCTGAAGTCTTCAGCAACCTAACCGGTATGTCGCTTACATCTGAATGCTACAGTTAACGTTTCAAATTTGTAATGTTTAAAATGTACTGTTTGCAAACCCTTTAACTGTAGGTGATCGGGGAGTATTTCCTTGGATTTAACTGCTTCAACAACCACCTGCTATTAAGTTCAACATAACTGAAATGGTACATTGCATTTTCACTACTCATATCCTGCAATGTAACATACAAACTAACAAATTACTTTCCTTCACAACCCTTCATTCTATATTAGACGATGAATTCAATATAGCTACAGTTTCTAACAAGCTGACAGTGTGAGTGACAAGTTCATTTGCTTATGATAGTGAGACAATTTTATGACATTAAGCATTGTGAACTGGTGTTGATCGTCGCATGTCACCTGCTATGACCTATCAACTTTACCACAATTTTGTCTTATTTCAAATACGCTACTAATGCATGCATTACCACTTATGTTAATCAGGAAATTACCACCTTCTGCCATTTCACAAACCAATTGTCTTTTACTTCTCTGGTCCTCGTCTGGTGTATAATCATGTGAGCTTGGTTTCAAAGACAAGTCCTTAATCAATGTGAAATGTAAGACTCATGTGTGATTGAAGAAGTACAGTTTGTCACTGTCACGACGTACAATGTATAGAAAATGCTATATTGTTATTACTATACAAAATTTGAAGACCTGTCTATGTCTATGAGAAATTTTATTACTCTTCCTTTAGTCTAATTAGTTACACATGCTTCTGAGTACGTATAAAGTTTGATTACAATCCATTCGAATGTCGCAAGAGGCTGTAAGCCTGTAATTACAAGTCGAACAATCTGTATCCAAACTTAATTTATTTTCCATAAATTCAGGCTCACTTTTCCTTTACATACGTTTCGTTAAATAAAACATCTGCATGTTACTAACTTTGTAGTGCACAATGACTAATGTATGGATTTTATACGCCTATGACTTCTTTTAATTGTTAAGAAGCTTACAATGATTACATACATTCATTTTTTTACATGGATATGTACGTCATGTAAGATATACCAAAGCGGTTAACAGTGGATTCCTACATAGAATAGGCATTTCCTTGTGGTTTTTGTACTTTATTTGTCCACATTAGTTACAGTATAATATTTTGTGTGGTAGCCAAATATGGACATTTACAAATATTACTATGTCAGCTCTATCAACACCTCATGCAACATCTAAATATGATTTTTTTTAATCTTTGTCAGGCTACGTGGTTACTGTGTTTCCTAACTTTGCTCAGGTGTTAACACTCATATTTGTAATATGTGAATTTATCATATCTACCACATTTAAATTCATATGTACGTTAAAAAAATTTGGGTTATGATAACGACACCGTTTTTTCCGCCTCTACCTAACCAACATCTTATAGATGTTGTAAAGCCGCATAATCAGCCGGGTTGGACATTTCATTAGTGACATAAGAAATTTAACCCGTATTACCTTCAGGTGGGCCATATGATAACATCCTACCAATAAAGTACTTGAAAAAAAACAGTGATACGTATTGTACCCTTATAAACCGCATATTGATAATTATGAAACAAAATTATATTTGTTTAAATAGATAATTTGAAAAGTGAGGCAGTGAAAATCTACAATATTTTGGCAAGAGTATTAGTGGTTGCCAGAACTTAAGTATTTACACTGTTATAGCATGAAATGAAGAAAAAAAAGGAATTTTGAATATACCAGAAAAATAACTGACAATCTACGTGCTACAAAGTAATTACCTATTGTCCCACAATTATACAAATTTATCCCACTTAACACCCATACAGTTATCTCGTTGTTAATTTAAACTCGGTATCAATAAATATTATGCAACGTTGCACACACTAGCGGTAAAAATACCATGCATGCATTAAACTGACATCCATTCGTGATGAAAAACCTTCACGTCTTTTTTAAATGGAGTCATATGCCTAGGTACACCTAACGGCTATTTACAGAGCCTACTAGCCAGCCTATACTTGTTCCAACCAATCCGTCTATTCATAATTAAAAATGGTAGACATATACAATGATACGTGGAGGAAGAAAAACATTTAGTTATTCACACATTCAATTAGAATAACTCGCTATACAAACCAACACAACCACCCGCACTCTTCTTTAAATTAACCCGCTGATTCTCAACCACTCACACTCCTGATAAACGAACCTAAATTTCTATAATCTTCAAACAAATATATATTCTACGAAATAACTACAAATATTCAGGAATACAATCCAATTATTTCTTACTATTGCGTTCAACAATTGCTACCATGTCAGATTATTACTAACCAATACTTTGTTTGCCTAATATTTTATTTGTCCCTCATTCAGGTGTAATGGACCGGAAATTGCAACTCTGTAACAACCTGGAACTTTGGAAATAATTAATTTAGCTATTTAATTAGGTTTCCAAAATGGAATTTTCGCAAATAATGGAATTTGACCACGAAATTTGCTCATGATAGAATTCTGGTCTTATTTGGAATTTCACGAATGAAATCCATATGAAAAAGTCACAAACGAAATACAAAAACAGTTGAAAAATAAATAAGTAGGATAATTATATAAGGTAATAAATATATTACCATTAAAGACCATGCCCCCACCATTACCAGGTCGATCTGGGCGGTCGACCGCTGGTTTGACTCATTGGTCGATCTAGGCAGTGGCAACCAGAGTTTTGTTTATATATTAGTATATCGATGGACGGATTTTTATAAAATTAAATCTAATGGTCTAGGGTTATTTCTACGCCTATAAATAAAGGGTCAGACCCTCATTCTCTTATTTATATTTTCTGGAGATAGCAGCGAAATTCTGCCATTTCCAATCCTCCAACTTTTTCTAAAACATAAATTATAAACATGTACAAATCAGATTAACAAGATTGTAGAGATTTGATTCAGATTTATGAAAAAGAGAAGTGGATCTTCGCTTAGGTAATTTATATTATTGAATTTTCTTCTTCTTTTTCTATTCCTCTTTCAGATCTACAAATCTTAATCTGTGTTTGTAAATTCCTATTGAAAATAAACTGTAGATCTGTAGAATTTAGGGATTTTAATCCTAAAAGTTGTGTCAGATTCAGATTTGGATAGCTTTCAGACAAGCGGGAAATTATTTACATTATTTATAATAAACATATATAATTCATTTGTGTTGAATCTGAATTATATGCCTAAAAATTATCATTTTTTGTATTTTATCAAGTATGAAATATTTTGAATATTGATTAAATTTGAATGGTATGGATTTTAATAGTATGTCATCATATTGCCTACATTTGTTCTTAGATTTCTTGTAGTCATTGTAAACACCTTAGATCTAGAAATCAGCCCCAAAACCATTATTAGATTCATGGTTTTATTCCAGATTCGTAGAATTGAGTTTTGATTTATAATTTGTGTAGTTTTAGTTAAAATAATAGTAATAATCCTATTGTGTTTGGTATTGCATGCGGTTTTACTTGATTATGTAATTTTGTCTCTTTTGTTCTTTTTGCACAAAAAGACATTATCTAAATCCGCAAGGAATATATATAAATCAATTAAGAAGAGACGTGCAAATTCTTGTATTTTGTACGTAGTTTGCAACATCTATTCTAACTAAAATATTAACTTGTTTCCTTGGGATTTGAAGTAATGTCAATTTTCCTCTTTCAAATAGTTTGGGAAAAATTTACAATAATTATAGTAAATAACCTTTTATAAGTGTTAGACCGAAATTTGGGCCTAACACCCAAACTCTATGTGAAATCCTCACAAATCACAGATTACAGATAAAAAGCAGTAAAAACAGGGAACACACGGGATTTTTATAGTGGTTCGGCTCAATCCAAGCCTACGTCCACTTTATAGTTTCTCATATCCTGAGGAATTACAATTACAATGGTGTCTCACAATCCGTGAGATTCGATTATACACAGTAGCCTTGTGTTCTAATGAAGAAGAGGAGAAAAGAGATTGAATTTATGCACGATAGCCTCGTGTTTGATTGAGTTGAGGAGTACCCAAAGTCCTTGAATACTTGGTAATGGAGGTCCAGAGGTGTTCGTGCCCGAAAAGTCCCTTGAAATGACCATCTCGTGGTGTATTTATAGGCGTAGAGGAGCTGCTAGGAGTCCTGAATCGGGTCGGATCGGGTGTGACGTGGTGAGCGGAGAGGACATCTCGGAGAGAGTGGAGAAGTGGCCTTCAGATCGTGTGCATACAGGTGGCAACCGATCCGGATTAACAGGAGGTAGTTATGCCTGAAGATTCGGTCAAAGCTGAGGTGAAGCTCGCTACAGGCGGATCGGGTCGGATCGTCCTATCCGAACCGAGCCGGTATCCTCGAGTGAAAGAGTCAATGCTCTTCTGAGCATCTGAAGCGCAGCGGGTTGGGTCCGCCATCCCCACCCGAGCCGAACCAATCACACATGCCAGGAAGTGTTGTGCCAAACTCATGAAGATAGGGTCCGATCCGAACAGGAACCTCCGATCCGATCCGAGGGGTTGATTCAATTACACAAATCCAAGTTTTCCGGTTCTGCATACGTTCACGGAAACGGGCATAACTTTCAAACCGTAAGTCCGATTGAGCCAAACCAAAGCTCAAACTGAAGCTAATTCAGAGATCTACAAGAGTTACAGAGCTTAGCTCCGTAATCGCTGTTTTCGGGCCCAAAAAAGGTCATCTGGTAGGAGTTTCGGGCCTTTCTTTGTTTGTGATGCGATTTCAACCAAATCACTTCATGTCTTCTAACGATATTCCCAACGCTTGAGTGTATTGTTGAGAAGAGATTCTATGTGTGACTGCTTTGACTAAAAAGCGGGTCAACATTTTGCCCCCCAGAACATATCTTGCTGGTTGAAGGAAGATGTGTTCTGGATAATCCAAGGCCACGCCGGGCCTGCCAGCTGCAAGTATAATCCATACCTGCGAAGAAGAGAAAGCAAACAGGTATGTCAAAACCTAACAAAACCGATTACACTTTCGAGCATAAACCATGCTTGGGCGTTTGTTTGAGCATAAACCATACTCAAGGGACGATCGAATCATCCTGCCAAAACCTGACGAGGGACCTAACCTTCCGGGTATAAGCCATACCAGGAAGTTTAAACTGGGCATAAACCATACTCGAGTTTTATTGAGTTCCTTTGCCAAATCCTGACAAAACAATAAGCCATTCCAGAGTATGATCCATACTTAAGAGTCCTAGTGAGTACAATCCATACCCATGTCGGGATAGAGCTATGCTTGCCAAGACCTGACAAGATAGCCTGTCCCTAAGCATAATCCATGCCTAGGGGTCCGAGATAAGTATAAGCCATACTTTAGCTGAGATTGAGAATCCTGCCACAACCTGACAAGATACATAAATTTCCAAACATAATCCATGCTCGGAAAGTCCTTCCTTATTCAATTCAAAGTACAAAACCAAAGCAAATCCTGATTGGTTTGTCATCGAGTGCAGAGCACGTTTTGGAGCTAAATCCTAACCCCGAACGTGTGTACTCCGATTTAGCCAATCGGAAAACCTAAAGAAAGCAAAGAGACATATCTTAAATCCTAAGAAATGCAGAAAACACAGAGTGATCCAATCCAGATCATTTGATGACGAGCCGATGGGAGCTCGTTCCAGGGTCATTCCCTCTCCGGGGAGCAGGTGGTGGCAGCACAGGTACAGGTGTTGGTTGTTTCACATACTCGGGTAGCTCTCCACGTCTAACCCGTTCCTCAATCAGATCTCGCAAGTGTCTACAGTCATTTGTGTCATGACCGTCCATATCGTGAAATACGCAATATTTCCCAGAATCGCGTTCTCTTTGTGATGGCTCCCTCCTGGGAGGCTTTGGATAGGAGATGTCACCGTTTGTGTCCAGATAGATGTCTGAGAGTGGGGCATTGAGTTCAGTGTACTTTTCATATCTGGGCCCTCTCCGGGGCTGAGCGTTGCGGTCATTTTTGACGGCAGCTTTTCCTTTGCCTTTGTCAGAATCAGACGGTTCTCCGTCTTTGAGCATGTTAACATCGAGAACTTTCTTCTCGGAGGTTGCGTCTTCTTCACGCAAAAACCTATCCGATTCAAGATAGAATTCACTGAGATTCCTTGGTGGGTCTCGGTACAAGGATTTCTTGAACTCCGAGTTGTCTAGAACGCCGGATACTGCTGCCATCAATACCATAGATGGCTCAGGCCGATCAACTGATGTTGTTGCAATGTTGAATCTTTCCAGAAATGATCGCAGAGTTTCTTTGGGTCTCTGCTTGATTGTAGTGAGTGACATGACATTTTTGGGTCGAGCGATGTGGACCCGAAACTGTTCAATGAAGCGAGCGACCAACATGTTCCAGCTGTTGATCGATTCAGATTCCAGCTGCCGAAACCACATAGCAGCAATATCAGTCAAAAAGAGAGGAAAGCATTTAGCCATGACGTTTTCCGACGCCGATTGAACTTCCATATGCCGTTTGTAGCGCATGAGATGCACAGTAGGATCTGTTCTGCCGTTGTAGGGTTCCAGTTGTGGAAGTTTGAAATCCGGAGGATTGCGGGAATTCCTGATTTCCTGTGTGAATGGATTGTGATTGACATCATCCATGTCATTCTGATAAGTGCGGCCTCTCGAAAGGCGTTCAAAGAGATTGGCGAGCCGATCGCCTTCAAAGAGCTGTTGCAAGTTGACAAGTCCAGAGCTGGTGCCCCCAGCGTTGAGTTCGGAAGAGTGTGGAAGAGTATAAGGAGCTTGGCAGGTCATCCGGTTCGGTTCGGAGGTGCCCCCTTGCTGCGGCTCGGAGAAGCGAGGGAGGTTATGGAGAGGTGCACGGTTCGGATCGGAGGTGCCGATCCGAACAGGTTCACCTGTTCCGAACCGGGGAGCTTGATGCTGAATTTGTGTGGTATTTCCGACCCGAACCGGTGCGGATGTAGGTCGAACAGGAGCGAAGTCTTGATTTCCAGAGGGGTGGCTGCTGCCCCCAGGCTCATGCAGGGTGGCGGTTAGGATCGGATCCGAACCGATCCGGTGAGGATTGCCTCCCATTTCCATCTGCGTTTGATTCAAGTTTTGGACCTCGGTTCGGATCGGATCCGAACCGATCCGGTTTGCAGCTGCTGCTGGGGCTATTTCCGTGCTATTTCCAGCGAGTTGTGTGTTGCCACTCGGCCTACCTTCCATCCGAGCGAAGAATTGGTCGATCATCTCCTGTTGTTTGCGGAGGAGATCATCTTGCCTAGCCATCTGGGTTCTCAATTCATCGAGAACGCCATCCATTTCATCTCTGGTTAAGTATGCTGATGGATTTTCATGAGAGGAAGCCTCCTGGCTTGCCTCGTTCCTTGTGCCTTCAGTGCCAACATCCTCAGCACGAGAGAAGGTTCCGTCTTTCTTTCGCTTGACCATTGATCCGATAGCCAAATAATCCGCTTCCGTTCAAGCTAGTAGAAGAAGTTGTATCGTGTGCCCCCCCTTCCTGGCGCGCCAAAATGTTAGACCGAAATTTGGGCCTAACACCCAAACTCTATGTGAAATCCTCACAAATCACAGATTACAGATAAAAAGCAGTAAAAACAGGGAACACACGGGATTTTTATAGTGGTTCGGCTCAATCCAAGCCTACGTCCACTTTATAGTTTCTCATATCCTGAGGAATTACAATTACAATGGTGTCTCACAATCCGTGAGATTCGATTATACACAGTAGCCTTGTGTTCTAATGAAGAAGAGGAGAAAAGAGATTGAATTTATGCACGATAGCCTCGTGTTTGATTGAGTTGAGGAGTACCCAAAGTCCTTGAATACTTGGTAATGGAGGTCCAGAGGTGTTCGTGCCCGAAAAGTCCCTTGAAATGACCATCTCGTGGTGTATTTATAGGCGTAGAGGAGCTGCTAGGAGTCCTGAATCGGGTCGGATCGGGTGTGACGTGGTGAGCGGAGAGGACATCTCGGAGAGAGTGGAGAAGTGGCCTTCAGATCGTGTGCATACAGGTGGCAACCGATCCGGATTAACAGGAGGTAGTTATGCCTGAAGATTCGGTCAAAGCTGAGGTGAAGCTCGCTACAGGCGGATCGGGTCGGATCGTCCTATCCGAACCGAGCCGGTATCCTCGAGTGAAAGAGTCAATGCTCTTCTGAGCATCCGAAGCGCAGCGGGTTGGGTCCGCCATCCCCACCCGAGCCGAACCAATCACACATGCCAGGAAGTGTTGTGCCAAACTCATGAAGATAGGGTCCGATCCGAACAGGAACCTCCGATCCGATCCGAGGGGTTGATTCAGTTACACAAATCCAAGTTTTCCGGTTCTGCATACGTTCACGGAAACGGGCATAACTTTCAAACCGTAAGTCCGATTGAGCCAAACCAAAGCTCAAACTGAAGCTAATTCAGAGATCTACAAGAGTTACAGAGCTTAGCTCCGTAATCGCTGTTTTCGGGCCCAAAAAAGGTCATCTGGTAGGAGTTTCGGGCCTTTCTTTGTTTGTGATGCGATTTCAACCAAATCACTTCATGTCTTCTAACGATATTCCCAACGCTTGAGTGTATTGTTGAGAAGAGATTCTATGTGTGACTGCTTTGACTAAAAAGCGGGTCAACAATAAGATTTGAATCTTAAAACAAGGTTAAACACAAAAAGGGTTATTTTGGTCGCTATTTTAGACCAGAAGATAATTAATAAATAATAAAGTATCAATTATTAATTACATTAACTCCACATTTAAATTATAAATATAAATATATAAATCTTATCCGTCAAATCTACGTAAATGACGCTATTATATTAAGTAAATGTTCGTGTGTTAATGTGTACTTGATTTGAAGTGTTTCTATTTTATGGGAATAAATGTATGGTAATAACTCCCATAATAAATGATAACTAAACGTTTATGACCATTATGGCAATTAACATGGAATTTATTACTGTAATAAAAGGTTATAAAATAAGGTAATAAGTATTGTAACCATACTTGTTTGGGAAATTGTATTGATTAGGATAAATACACCGAAATGGTTACAATTAAATTTAGGTTTAAGGGTAGAGGTTGTAACTCTAGCTAGGGAAATAAATAATATATATATATATATATATGTGTATGTATTCAAATTAGAATTAAATAGAATTAAGGTTATAGAAATATTTCAGAGTTATAATAGTTAGATTAGAATTTAAATGAGATTGATATAAAATGACATTAATGAGCTTAATTGATGCCTTAGGAAATATGACCATTAGAGTCATTAATGGCAGGTAACCTAATTAATAGTGATAAGTAGAATTAAAAAAGGATTAACGCGAACTGAATGACATAGTAAATGCTAAGTCCAATAAAGAAATAAATAATTAAACATCCTAGGATATGAAGTTATAAGTTTTCCATATTTTATTCTAGTTAATCCAGAATTGATGCAGTTAAAAATAAGAGTTGGACTTAGCATGTTAATGTTGCGAACCCAGATGCCTTATTCGACAGCACTTTCCAGCATTCAGATATATGCACAACGGACGTGAGATATAATTAGCCGTCGGAACCCATGACGATAACTAATTACAAAGCGAGGATTATTTCATAAAATAGGTTCTCTAAAAGTAGAAACCACCAAGGGAATAATTTATAAGCATAATCTGCTTTGGGATTAGTGGTTTTAAGTAGTTAGATCCACCCTTAAAAGGGTATTGAGTGATCACGCAGTTTGCCTCCCCATAAATAAGAAGTATTAAATAGCTATTGGGTATGAGTTTGGTAATACCCACGTAAGTCCGCTTCCTTTAGGCAGTAAGTGATTAGGAAGATAGTCCGTCTTGGGATTACGTATTAAATGATAGTAAAGGAGATACCATGAGTCTGCTTATCGTACGGGAAGTATTAAGTGGCTATGGGATTATATAATAAGGTCAGCAGATAGTAACATGGGGGTCCGCCAAGAGAAGGTCATAAATTGTAACAACCCGGATTTTATTAAGAAATATTTAAATTTATTTATATATTTAAAACAATTTAATTTAAGAATCAATGACTAGGAATTTATATAACTAGAATTAAAATGAGTTTGAATGTATAATTTATAATATAGTTAAAAACGAGCTCACAACAGTGCAATACTTCATATTATTACATTTTGAACTTTAAATAAATATATAGAATGAAATATAAGTCAGAATTCGTTGAAATAAGAAATGTTAGAATCCATTTAACTATATCTTTCTAACGAAAGAGAAAAATCGAGATTTCGTCATATAGATTGTAAGTTATGTCCAAATCAGAATTCCAAAAAAATGCTATGGAATGGTTTATAAACCATAACAATTTATTAGATAAAATAAATTGATTTTATAATATATTGAATATCGATTTGGCTTAAAAAATTGAAGTATCGAGTTTTAAATACAATATTGTTTTTTCTAAATCTATATGAAGTTTTCAATGAAACCAATTTTGCTGGATCTAGAATAGTAAATTATTGTAGGATTCCAAATTTTGGGCTAATCGGAGTTAGTATGTGACCGTGCGAAATATAAATGTTCAATGTAGATAATCAATCAATAATTTAAACTCAAACGAGCTCCATTTAAGCAAATGGACTCATAATTCGACGAAACAAGTTTCATTAGGAGCACAATGACAAACCATAGGCGCATATCAATTTTCGACCCGAACAGAGTTCATATGCATTCATGCAAATTTTTAAACGACGAATACAGGTGGCGTTACAATAAAATTTTATAAACTAATTACCCGAAGGTTCTTCTACAAGTTAATCTCTACCATATAAGTATAACCTCATCTCCACCCCAAACCCAAACCCATTTCAACCTTCACCATTTTGCATTTTAGTCACTCTTATTACTTTAATTTTTATCTCACAGACCATGGAGAATTAGAGGAAGTCTCCAACATGAAAGTTGGAGTACTAGGTCAGGGTTACTTGTTGTAAAAATTTGGTGGCGAACGGGTGAAGGAGTTCGCCGAAATCTCAGATCGACCATGAACGTGTTACTTTCGGATTTTGGGGTGAAGCGAGGAAACGGTTGAAAGTTAGACTAAGTGTCGTCTAGGAAGTTGAAGATAGGAAACATGGATACAACATTGTAGTTGGGAGTTTTGTCTAAAATGGCTGGTGTTGCGGCAAAGTCGAGTTGATCAGAGATGGCCACATTTTTGTAGCAGCGAACAAAGATTTGATTTTTTGGTGGATGGAGGCGACGATAGGCAATGGTGTCAACATGAAAGTTCTTCATCTTTGTGTGATGGAGGTGCTATGGTGAACGGGGGGAGGGGGAGGTTTGGCGGTCGTGGCCTGGTTGGAATCAGAGTGCCTCCGATCGCCGGTGGTGCCAGGGTGGGGCGTCGATGCCCAGGTGGCGCGTGGAGGCATCGTGAGGTGGTAGGGGGAGGAGGACCCGCTGAACTGATTTTTGTTATAACTCATCGTGAGGTGGTAGGGGGAGCTGGAATTTTGGGTTAAATTAAACTCACGTTTAATTTAATCCAAAAAGCGATTGTTGTTATAACGATCAAAACCCAATGTGAGAACCCCCTGAACTGATTTACAAGTTATTATAATCTTATCTGGTTATATATTGATTGCTTATGATTGCTATGGTTGTTTCGTGGATGATGGACATTTATTTATAGTTTATATATACTTTTTATGTACATTTAAGCATTGAAACTTATATGCTTATCTTATGACTGTTGTTTGATTGATGTTGAACTATTGTGGTTGTTATTATAAATGTTTACACATACTGACACCATGAATATGAAATTATTTGGAAATTGATTGAGTCGAGTTCCGTTGGGATTTTAAATGAATAATATATTCATTTAAGTGAAATTTAACATAAAAATGGAAATTGGATTTTTAAATCCGAACGATTTGGAAATGATGTTAATATGTTTTAAAACAACTATTGAAAAGGTGAAATGGTTTTGAAAGAGATTTGAATTAGAAATGGCTTATTTTAATCCAAAATAGAATTTGAATAGTAAATTCAAAAAGTGAATTCGAGTTAGGTATATAAACGATGTTTTAAACTCGAACAGATTGTTCCATTGATCTTATTTATTTTTAAAATGGATGTCAGAAAAGTTAGGATTTCAAAATATTATATTTTGAAATTTTTTATTATTTTAATATTATAATAATATAAAATATTCAGTTTTGATATATAATTAAATTTGAAGTTTGAATCGTTTTTTAACGAGTTTATAATTAGTTTATATAATATATTTGAACCAAGTTGATGAATTTTATTTTAAATAATAATATGGTTTGAATAGGACGTGTCGCGTAGCAACAATTCGCGAATTGACCATTGACTTTATATTGACATACGGGAAAATCCAATCGTCAGATTTTCTCGAAACGAAAAAAGGGTTCGAAACGAAAAGAGATTTCAAATGATACATAAAGTTTTGAAATCCAATGGTTAGATTTTGAGATAAGTTCAAACCAAATTTGAAGAAAAACAACGTTAGTGCCGTTAGTGGCCCAAAACTGGATTTTAATGAAATAAGCTATATAAAAATTAATAAATATACGAAAAAATTATGATAAATCATAATAAGTGATTCGAAAGAGCTTTGGAAAATAAATATGAAATTTCGAACTTTATTTCGATTTTTATGTTTTCAACCTAACGACTGAATACAGTAAACGATGATTTTGACGTTTAAAGTTGAATATAAAATATATAGTTTTTAAAAGCTATGATATATGGTTTATATAATTAATCATTTGGAAAGTAATTCGACTTTATTTCAAAATATAAGTCGAAGTTTGGTCTGAATAGGACTAGTTGCACAGCGACAGTTCGCGAACGTCGACCGTTAACTTTAAATCGACATATCGAGAGATTCGACCATCGGATTTCCTAAAATAGAAAACGTTTGGTTTGCAATGAAAAGAATTTTCAAATGAAATAGGAAGTTAAAAGATCCAACGGTTACATCTGTGCAATTCAAATTTGGATTTGAATAGAAATGATCTTCAGATATTTTGTATTGATTATCGTTGTGTAGACATTTACTATTTTGAGGAATTTGGAAGATGTTTTACATCGTTATTCCACTTAATTGGGAGAACTGATATTGGATATAAGTTGATGTAAATTCTATTTAAATCTTATATTTAATATCAATTGGTTTTGGATTTATTGCAAATGACGTATAGAATGAATATTTTTTTAATTATGATTTAATGAAGTTTTCCCAAGTGAATATTCCATTTCTAATGGAAGAATTATTTTGGGTTTATTGTGAACGGTGCTTTAGATAACATTTGTTCTTTAACCTAGTAAAAGTAGAAGTTGGTTTCTCAAGGTTAGTTGAAAAGAAATCTTTATTAAATTTGAGTAAAAAGATTGAATGAAAGAGTTTTCCCTAACAAACGAGAATGAGAACCAAGTTTAAAGATCATCTGGAGATAAACGAGTATTCCTTAATGGAAAGATTTAAAGAAAGGGATTTTGGATTTAACAAGTTTTCAAATATGAACTTTTTTAAGAATAAGAAATCGTAAATACGATTTTGGGCGAGAGATGTGATTGAGGAAAGATTTGAACAAGAAGTTTAAAGAATGTAAATCTTTGATAAGATTTAAGGGAGTAATTCCCAGTGTGAAGAATGATTTGAGTAAAATGAATATTCCAAAATGGAATGAGACTCAGGCTATGTTATATATCAATTGATTGTAGAGATGCACTAGTTATTTCAGAAAGACCGGGCTTCTACCCATTCTGAATAACTATATGGTGAGTATTGAAAGTACTGAAGACGATGGTTGAAGACCGGGGATCTTCACATCGTTTGGATTATTTTTGATGTCTCGATTAGGAAGTACACCCAAGATGAAGTTATAAGTAGTTGTCGTCCAGACGTACTTGGAGATTGATCGGATATGCAAGGGACTCTTTCCATAATTGGACGAGGAATAAGATGCCTTCGCTTTCGTTCAGACCTAGAACAGACTTGTAAATGGATGTGTGTCTGACGTTGAACTTTATAATATAACCAATTGGTTTCTATTGATGTTATGTCAGTTAATGGCGAGGGATTTATTCTCTTAGCTTAACACCCTCCTCTGGGACTTATGTACTCATAGGGTTATATATTAGTAGACACCGATTATATGTTGTGAATTGACAATGTGGCATGCAAAGTGTTGAGCTGATCAAAGTTTTTATTGAAAAATAGAGCTTTGTGGATGATGATCAAAGCATGACTGATGTAGCATAGCTTTGTGTTAAAATGTGACTATAAAGCCTCACAACCCATGAATGGCCGAAAACAAGATGATGGACAGTAGAGATACAGACTAACATTTCCCTTTAGCTAAAAAGTAATGCCATGGTATGGAGCCCAGGAAAGTTTATTTTTGTGGATGATAGATGAGGCATCTCCGACGAGGTTTAAGTATGACCGGGGGAACGGTATATTCAGGAAAGATTCTAATCAACCCGTTAGTGTTGACCAACTGTGTTGCTTCGAAGGATCACATGAGTGTGAGTCCTGAGACATTAGTTAGAGTGTTACAAACGGTTAAGCAAGATCCTTTGCCTTGGTCATTGATCAAATCGAACTTCCAATACGAGTTTTGCACTTTCATTTTAACCTAATAGGCAACATAATGGGATGAAGAATTATGCAAGCTAAGATTTATACGTTTACTTTCGAAAGTGATTTTGATACTATGCACTAGTAATAATATCAAAAATATTGTTTTTTCGAGTACCAAGCATGTTTGGTTGTTATAAGGTAAAACTCTTTCCTTCGGTTTGTGTTGCATTATATGATGGGACTTGAGTCTTATAATAGCTTTATTTTTCTAAAATCATTGCGAGTTGTTTATGATTGGTATTCATGTGGAGAAAACCCGTTCTGGATTATACGACGTGGTCCTGTGATTTACCTGACTTTTAAAATAAAGTAAATAACTATTTTAGTTCTCACACCAGTCCCATGACTGATCCAGAGTTTATTGTTTCCCACCTAAACCCTGGATGCCCATATTTTCCACACGGGTAATCTAATAGTTTTGGTTTGCAGATATTTTATAAAGAAGGTGTTGGATTGAAGCTAAAGCTGTGTCCAGAGCATTTTATTTCTTTCGCTGAGAGTTTATTATTTCGGCTATGTACATGTCATATTTTGATAGTTATTTCCGCTATGTATTGTATTTATTAATGTACTCTGATTATTCTGTACTTTAATGTAAAAGTTATTGTAATGATAATGAAAAAGTTATTTTTTTTAGTTCTTATTAGCCATAATCCCAGTCTTGTTGATCACGTCAAGTCGATTTAACCATCTATTAGAATCATCCAAAAAGGCGAGTCATCAGACTTGTAATCAGAGCTTTGATATTATATAAAGCTTTGGGGTGTGACTCATTTGAGCAGAAGAAAAGAAGTCATCAGAGATAGGATTAGTAATATCCTAGAAGAGTGACTCATTAGATATAGGGTTAGTAATGTTCTAGATTGAGTTTAAAGAATATTATATATAGAAGAAAATGAATTTGCTTATGTATATAAAAATGAATTTGGTTTTGAAAGATTATATCATATAATAAGGGTTTGAGTATTTTATTTAATGTTGGGATTGGGCTGTCGGGTATGAGCAGATTTTGAATATACTCCTTGCAAATGTATATCCGAAGTTTCAATATACTAGATAGATATAAAATCACATTCTAGTCGCTTGAAAATGATTCTTTTGATGACTGCGCAACATCAGTAGTTATTTTGGAGTTTCGAAAATGGGATGACTATATAATTCCAATTGAAACGTCAAGATATACTTAGACCAATTGAAATGATTTGAGCTTTAAAATTTAACTAATACAAGTGACCGTTTGGCACTGTGGCATGTGACCGTTGGTGGACGTAGCATGCATCCGATGCATGGTATGCGTCAAATGCCGCCGCAATGGTAACATGCCATTTGATGCCTACGGCCAGTACCTAAGGCCATAGTGTTCTGATAGGAGAGCATATCTAGAGCACTCAAGTAGATGGGCTAGTTATTTCTCGGTGTTGTTATACCATGATAAAATGAAAAATATGTAACATATTGGTAAATTGATATTGAGTCATGTCTGTGAAATTTATCATTTGTTATGCAATAAATTGTTGAACTGATTTTAAAACTAAAAATTGCAACAACTGGATCAAGAGAGTATGTCACACCTTGCGAAGCTATAAACCAAGCTATGTATGTCGGTTTAACATTGATTTCAGGATAAAAAATATATTCTCCATTCAATTTTATTCCATTCGTAACCAACAAAATTTTTGACTGTTAGAAAACACATTTGCTGATGATTAACACTATTGTATCTCCTCTTCTCGTGTGTAAGGTTGGTCCTGGTGATTTTTCATTTACTATTTGTGTCTTTTTTGTAGTACAAAGCCTTGTGTATGTAGTTGATTCAACCTACAAAACAAAACAACAAATGTTGATAAATGATTTCATATAAAGGTTGAGTCTTAAGCCTATACATGTGCAATTATGAGATCCGCCTTTGTACACAAAAAAAATGGTGTAAGTCGTAGTTTTGAGGGATGCAGATTACATGTAAGGACCCGAAACTTCCCCGGTCTCCGAAGAGAAGAGGAAGAACGGATTGCCTTGAGGACAAGACGAATCAGCACACAAACAGAAGAACATTTCATTGCTTGTTACAACAATTCCATCAGAATACAAGAATATATAGAGTATGAAACAAAATATCAAAGATTTACAAGTTACAATGCAGCGGAAAATAATACAAAACACAAGTGAAAAGAATATGCGGATACAGAGCTTTTCGAATATCATTCCAGCTGTAAACCAGGATCCTGTGAATATAAATCTACAAAACCAAAACTACTAGCTGCCCGTGCGGAAAATAGGGACACCCAAAGTTTAGGTTAAAACAATAAACTCCAGGTCAGTCATGTGACTGGTGTGAGAACTAAAACAATTATTAATTTTTATTTTAAAGTTAGGTAAATCAAGGGACCATGCCGTATAACACGGAATGGGTTTCCTCCCAAGAATACCAGTGCATATAACAAACAGCGCAATGCTAAATAAAGAACAATGAAGCTATTATATGACCCAGGTCCCATCACACAATGCAACGCAAGCCGGAGGATAGGGTTTTACCTTATAATAGCCAAAGAATGCTTGATACGCTAAATTTCATCTTTTATTATTACTATAAGTGAAGAAAACAACTTAAAATATAAATGTATCAATCCTAGACGGCATGGGTACCATATATCATGTCGCCAATACTAGGCTCTACAATCAAAACCGGAAATGTCACGTATTGGAAGTTGGATTTCCATCTGTAAACCAAGGCAAGGGATTGTCCTTACCGCTTCGAGATAATTTAGCCCACGTCTCAGGAACATAACGCATCGTCCCTTGGAGCGACAAGGCCGGTCCACTGATGTAGACTAAAATGCCTGAACACTGCGTTTCCCCGCCTTATGGGGCGCAAATGAGCCAAATGACTCGATCGGCCCCAGAACGACCGATATAACCGAGGCGCCTCGCAATCCATCATCCACATAAGTAAAATGTCAGGGCTAGTAAAACGCTGACACCACTCCTAGCTAAAAGGAAACGCTTTCCCTCCCTGAGGTCCTCTCCCGTTTCTGGTTCACACCGGGCTGTGAGGCTCACGAATTAACGCTACATAAAGCCACGCTATTTTAAAGTCGTGCTTTGATCATCAACCACAAGACTCTGATTTTCAACAGAAGCCTTGATCATTTGCATCTCAGCATGCCATACTGGCAATCCGCGCAATGCAACCGATGTCTATCCATCACACAGAGTGAAATCCAATGTCAGACACACATCCTTTACAAGTTTGTTCTGGGTCTAAACGAAACCAGAGGCATCTTATTCCTCCCTCATATGTCCAATACAATGGAGAGGCCCTCGCATATCCGTCGATCTCCAAGTACGTCTGGACGATCACCACTTATTACCTCGTCTTGGGTGTACAGCCCAATTAAGACATCAGTAATCATCCAAACGATGTGAAGACCTTCGGTCGTTAACCACCGTCTTCATCTACGACTTATCGTCGAATCAGTTATTCAGAATGGGATAAACCCCGTCTTTCGGAATAACTCGCATATATAATAAACAAGTGCTATAAAAAAACAACATACGCCTTATTCCAATCCAGAATATTCCTTTATTCAAATATTCTTATACTTTGGGAAAGGTTCCCATTAATTTTATCAAAGATAAATTCTTTAAATTTATTCTTTGATCTTCCTTTGGATATCATTTCAATCTAATTAAAGATTCATTAAAACTCCACTTGGTTTTAATCTTTCCAAAAATCAATATTAACGATTGTTTAACTTAGGAAATCATATCCTGTCTTTAACTAGGTTAAAGAACCAATGTCATTTAAAACACGGTTCACGATAAACTCAAAATCACATTCCATCCCGTTAGCCTTTAACCGTAAATTAACAAGTGAACAATTCCCTAAGTATTAACCCCGAAGGCCGAAACCAACATCAGATCAATACCCAGGAAACCATTCAACTTGACTAATCTCCAGTTAGTTTCTGATTTTCTTAACTCCATTGGGTCTAAGAACAGTATTTTTAAAGATACCATTCATGACAACCCAAAATCACATTCCATTAACAATGGAATCTTCATGGAAAACAAATCGATATATATATATAATCAATATAAACATCCATATCCAACCGATAATATAAATGGAATAACGACAAAGCCTTTTAAATTCCATATATATTAACCGTCTTCTTCTACAGAAGATTACTTCGATTGTTACCAAATCGAATTCCATTCAATTCCAATTTAATATGTTAAATTGGAAAACTTTACTTTGGAAAATCTCCTTTAAATCTTAACAAAAGATTTATAAATTCCAAATCCCATTTCACTGTAAATCGGGTTAAAGAACAAATGTCGCTAAAACACAGTTCACAACAAACCCAATTCACATTCCATCAGTCTCTAACCGTAAATTAGTAAGAGAACAATTCCCTAAGTGTTAACCCCGAAGGCCAAAACCAACATCAGATCAATACCCAGGAAACCATTCAACTTAGCTAATCTCCAGTCAGTTTCTAATTTTCTTAACTCCATTGGGTTTAAGAACAGTATTATTAAAGATACCTTTCACGACAAACCCAAAATCTCATTTGATATTAAATACAAGGCTTTGAATAGAAAATGTATCTGCTTATATTCAATATCAAATTCTGAAACCAACAAATATCGTATTGGAATAACGATATATATATCTTCCAAATTTCTCCACAATATTCGTATAATCACGAAATCCAATATCGAAATATTCTGAGCATAATTTTGATTCAAATCCATTCCTATTCATATATCGGAAATCCTGGTTATTTTTAAAACCATTTCAAATCCAATTTATTTATTTTAAAAATATTGGATTTATTATTCTATTTCAAAACTAGTTCATTTCAATAAAAATATATTTTTATCTTTTCAAATATGGAATTTTTCATCCCAATTCTTTCCAAATCGTTTAATATGATTTTACACAAGTTATTGATATTTTTAATAATTTTATCAAGGCCCGCACAGTCGATTTCCATAAACGGCCATCGAACTGCACTTACAGCGACCTTTTCTAAATTTGATTTGGACATAATTCCAAATCCAACAGTTAAATTTCAAATCTCTCAAATTCTTTGGAAAGCTATTTTCGATACGAACCCAACGGTTCCGGTCTTAGGAGAATCCGACGGTCGAATCTCCCGTAATGTCCATTCGAAGTCAATGGTCGAAATTCGCGAACTACTGCGGCGCAGCGCATTCTTTTGGGGCCATTACATTTATAATATATATATTTTTTATATTTCGTCGATTTTCATTTAAAACATATTTTATAAATCGTTTTAAATTCGTTTTCAAAACGATTTCAACTTCATATTCAATTTCAAATCAAAATTGAATATTCCATATCATCGATATATAAATGGTAATATTTTCAAAACATTAGATTTTGAAATCATTTCCTTTTCGATATTCATTATAAAAATGAATAAAATCAATATAAATATCTTTCACGTCAAAATGACAATAATCTAATCAACACGACTTTATATATTTAAATATATTCATGTCCATCCCAAATCCGACATCAAAATCAGATTTTGATCTTTTACTGAATATTATTTTAAAATATTCATTATTTTAAAGTATTTATTCTTTCTGAACTAGAATCAGACACAGTCAATCACCATATAATGTGATTTATATGGATTTCATACACACATGTACACAACAACAATCAAACACAGTCAACCATCATCCAAAGTGCACTCTACACTGCATAAGCATCAAAATAAATATTCAACGCTTATGCAGCCTGTCAATCAATCGATCGACATACAACTAATTATTGGGACTAGTGTATGTCATATATCATCCCAATACCCATGTGGGGTTTCAAACAATCAAACACATGTTTTATTTGTGCAGTTGGGCGATGTGTAAAATTTATCATCCCAATCAATATCAGTCAAATATGTGTACATAAACAAATCGTCCGATTTGTTTATAAATATTTATTTGATTCATATACCCGTTAAAAATTATATTTTTAACTATAAAATATTTATTCCATTCCACAACACACAATCAATTTTCACAACATAATAAATCAAACAAACAAGTCATCCATGGCCTGTGGACAACGGGTGTCGTGTGCTGCTAAGCACCGTTTGCATCCTAGTATATATTTTAACTAGAAAATAAAATTCAAAGTGAGAAGTTCTCACCTTTGGGATCCACTCTCCATTCCTTATTTCTGAACTGTTCGGGTTTGCCTAAAATTCCAGCTCAAACTTTTCCACGCCATTCAAAGTAAAATTCACATTTTTAATATGATGTTTATTTTTAAAAAAAATCACATTTCTATAATGGTGCTTCATATATAAAAAATCATATATTTTACAATACTTCTTTCTATATAAAAATTATATTTTTATATTTCTACTTCTTATATAAAGATCAAATTTTTATTTCTCTTTATATATTTAAAAATTATATTTTTACAACGTTACTCTAATTATAAAAATAATATTTTTATTTCGTTGTTCATACAATAAAAATCATATTTTTATTATCTCTAAAATATAAAAATCATATTTTTATTCTCTAAAAATAATTTCATTTTAATGATAAAAATCCAATTTTTATATTCACTTCTTCATTATAAAAAACCAAATCTTTATATCGTCATCATATATATAAAAATCACAACTTCATGTCGTAATTCATATGATAATAAATCACATTTTTATCGTATGGTTGTATATATATATATAAAAATCCTATCCTTTCAACTATAAAAATCATTTCTTTACGTGTTTAAAAATCTAATCTTTTCGTTGTTAAAGATCCACTCTTCTCAAATTAAAATTATAACTTTATATAAATAAAATCAAAGATTTTCATTACAACAAAAGTCAGATCAGATTTCATTCACTTACAGAAATTTATTTAACCTAAATAAACAAATAAAATAAAATAAAAACTTCATCTTTCTTCGAATGGAGGAGGGGTCTCATGCGTTGGAGGGGCTGTAGGGGTTTTGTGGAGGCGTCGGCGGCGGGCTCAGGCAATGGCGCGGCTTCGGGATCTGGCGGTTAGGGCGTCGAGGTGGGGGAGGTTTTTAGGGCTCGTCGTGATGGAGAGGAGAGCGCGCGAGGTGGAGAAGAAGAGGAGGAGGGGGGTTCAACGACGGCGAAGCGCGAGGGGGGGAGTGTTGCGCGATTTCGTGTGGTTCCCCTTTTTTTATTTCATTTCTGAAAACTGTCGTGAGGGAGAAAGTAGAAGGGGGAGGGTTTATATGTAAATAAATCTATTTATTTTATTATTTTAAATTCTTAAAAAGTAACTTTTTTATTTCGACCTCCAAACGAGACCTATCGACTGTCGTCCATAACTAACTACCCCCATTCCGAACACCATGGGATATGTATTGTAAGCTAGTTTGGCTATTTCGATCGGTTTCCGTCAAAATCAAAATATAAATCTATATATTGAATTTGAACGCACATTTCAATCTACCGGGGCCACATACGGACTCTAAAAATTCCGAAAAAATATTTTCAAGCTTCATATTGATGATACAGTTCTAACAAAACTAATTTTGTCAAATTTGGAGACCGTTTGAAAAATGGCCATTTTTTGGTCGATCCAATTTGACTTAAACTGTCAAAACACGTTTTCCTTCACTACGCTCACATGTTGATCCCAAAAATTATGAATTTTGGAATCTGGAAAATAACTTGTCATCCGGATCCAACAAAAGTGGTTTCGTCGAAAATGGAGGTCATTTGCAAAATTTCCATTTTTAAGGGCTATATTTTCCATAGCGACTATTCTGAATTTTCAACTGGGCATAACTTTTTATTCCTGCTATGAAATTTTAATTTTTCGGATTCGTTGGAAAGATATTCTCAAATATATTCTAATATTTTTTGTTTTGCTGAAATCCAATTTATTTTGAATCTTGTACATTCATTTGAAATTTGAAATCGATTTTTCGAACTACCTTGCCATTTCTAATTCCTTTTACAGTTAAAAATAAATATTTATATTCTAACGTTGATCCAAATAAATATATACTTTCTAATTCTATTCAAAATAAATTTCTCGTCTTCATTATTTAAAATAATTCATTTTAAATATTCAAAATTCATTAAAATTGCCAAAATAAAATTTTTAAATTGGTTCGGATTTTCCGGATTGTTACAATCTCCCGGACTTAAAATCTTTTCGTCCTCGAAAAGGAACGGAGCTGAAAGTTGTTTTACAAACCAACTCAACTTTCATTATTGCTTAAGTTCTTCAATTTTTTAGTTTCTAAGAACTTTTTAAATTTTTCAAAAATTTGGATAACACCCTAAATTTTTGAAAAATTTCGCCATAACCTCCCCTGTAAGGGAGCACCGGGAAAATCCTGAAATCGTCATACAGGCCTCTCCAATCCAAAAAGAAAAGGAAACAGCTAAGAGGCTAGCCAATCGGCTCATAAAATCATCAAAAATCCCAAAAAATACAATAAACATGTACCTATTTGTCGGGCATACAGTTTTATTCCTCTTCTCTAGCCTCCTTGCTGTGACCTGTTCAATATATATGCATGTACATGTATTCAATTACAAACAATTCAATTCAGTTCAAAATTTGATTCAATTTGGCCTAATTCACCTTTCATTCACATGTTGGTTGTTTGATTCAATTTGGCCTAATTCACCTTTCATTCACATATTGGTTTAAATGAATAATCATACAACACAAACATCAATCAATTAGTGGATTAACATTTCAAATTCATAATTTTGATATATATATATATATAGTAAATCATGTTTTTGATGCCAATTTACAACAATAGCCCTATCTAAGTTTGGTTCTCACACCAGTCAATTGAAAATATATAGAAATCCTACTTTCGAAACTCGAACATAAATGCTGATGATGTTATAGCGATCATCAGAACCATCTCCAAGTGACTAGAGTGTGATTCTATATCTATCCAATATATTAAAACTTCGAATACACGTTTGCAAGGCGTATATGCAAAATCTTTATATATTGGA
Organism: Allium sativum; assembly: GCA_030737875.1. Classification (NCBI taxonomy): domain Eukaryota; kingdom Viridiplantae; phylum Streptophyta; class Magnoliopsida; order Asparagales; family Amaryllidaceae; genus Allium; species Allium sativum. Next base: position 442,327,441 of record CM060919.1, read on the forward strand.
TTGCCCAAATTCAATACAAATAAAATATTCAAATACGTGTGAAATGGTTTAAATTTTCAAAACAAAATTTGTTTCCATTTTTATTTTAAAAATAATATCTTCACACTCGTTCTAGGATATTACTGATCCCATCTCTAACGAGTCATTCTTATTGGATATTACTAATCCAATCTCTGATGATTTCTTTTGTTTGGTTCTAATGTGTCTTGTTCTCGAGCTCTGTAAACCAGAGCTCTAACACCACATGTAAGGACCCGAAACTTCCCCGGTCTCCGAAGAGAAGAGGAAGAACGGATTTCCTTGAGGACAAGATGAATCAGCACACAAACAGAAGAACATTTCATTGCTTATTACAACAATTCCATCAGAATACAAGAATATACAGAGTACGAATAAACATTACACATTTACAAAATATCAGAGATTTACAAGTTACAATGCAGCGGAAAACAATACAAAACACAACTGAAAAGAATATGCAGATATAGAGCTTTCCGAATATCATTCCATCTGTAAAGCAGGAACCTGTGAATATAAATCTACAAAACCAAAACTACTAGCTGCCCGTGCGGAAAATAGGGGCACCCAGAGTTTAGGTTAAAACAATAAACTCCAGGTCAGTCATGTGACTGGTGTGAGAACTAAAACAATTATTAATTTCTATTTTAAAGTTAGGTAAATCAAGGGACCACACCGTATAACACGGAATGGGTTTCCTCCCAAGAATACCAGTGCATAAAACAAACATCGCAATGCTAAATAAAGAACAATGAAGCTATTATGAGACCTAGGTCCCATCACACAATGCAACGTAAGATGGAGGATAGGATTTTACCTTATAATAGCCAAAGAATGCTTGATACGCTAAATTTCATCTTTTATTATTACTATAAGTGAAGAAAACAACTTCAAATATAAATGTATCAATCCTAAACGGCATGGGTACCATATATCATGTCGCCAATACTAGGCTCTACAATCAAAACCGCAAATGTCACGTATTGGAAGTTGGATTTCCATCTGTGAACCAAGGCAAGGGATTGTCCTTACCACTTCGAGACAATCTAGCCCATGTCTCAGGAACAGAACGCATCGTCCCTTGAAGCGACTGGGCGGGTCCACTCGATGTAGATTAAAATGCCTGAACACTGCGTTTCCCCACCCTATGGGGGCGTATATGAGCCAAATGACTCCATCGGTCCCAGAACGACCGATATAACCGAGGCGTCTCGCAATCCATCGTCCACATAAGTAAAATGTCAGGGCTAGTAAAACGCTGACACCACTCCTACCTAGAAGGAAACGCATGCCCTCCCTGAGGTCCTCTCCCTTTTTGGTTTACACCGGGCTGTGAGGCTCACGAATTAACGCTACATAAAGCTACGCTATTTTAAACCCGTGCTTTGATCATCAACCACAAGACTCTGCTTTTCAATAGAAGCCTTGATCATTTGCATCTCAGCATGCCACATAGGCAATCCACGCTATGCAACCGATGTCTATCCATCACACAGAGTGAAATCCAATGTCAGACACACATCCATTTACAAGTTCATTCTGGGTCTGAATGAAACCAGAGGCACCTTCCCATATTTCCAATACAAGGGAGAGGCCCTCGCATATCCGTCGATCTCCAAGTACGTCTGGACGATCTCCACTTATTAGCTCGTCTTGGGTGTACAGCCCAATCAAGACATCAGTAATCATCCAAACGATGTGAAGACCTCCGGTCTTCAACCACCGTTTTCATCTTCGACTTATCGTCGAATCAGTTATTTAGAATGGGATAAACCCGATCTTTCTGTATAACTCACGTATATAATAAACAAGTGCTATAAAAACACAACATACGCCTCAGTCAAATCCGGAATATTCCTTTATTCAAATATTCTTATTCTTTGGGAAATGTTCCCATTAATTTTATCAAAGATAAATTCTTTAAATTTATTCTTTAATCTTCCTTTGGATATCATTTCAATCTAATTAAAGATTCATTAAAACTCCACTTGGTTTTAATCTTCCCAAAAATCAATAGTAACGATTGTTTAACTTGGGAAATCATATCCTATCTTTATCTGGGTTAAAGAACCAATGTCATTTAAAACACGGTTCACGATAAACCCAAAATCACATTCCATCCCGTTAGCCATTAACCGTAAATTAGCGAGTGAACAATTCCCTAAGTATTACCCCGAAGGCCGAAACCAACATCAGATCCATACCCAGGAAACCATTCAACTTAACTAATCTCCAGTTAGTTTCTAATTTTCTTAACTCCATTGGGTCTAAGAACAGTATTATTAAAGATACCATTCACAACAACCCAAAATCACATTCCATTAAAAATGGAATCTTCATGGAAAACAAATCGATATAAACTTCCATATCCAACCGATAATATAAATGGAATAACGACAAGACCTCTTAAATTCCATATATATTAACTGTCTTCCTCTACAGAAGCTTACTTCGATTGTTACCAAATCGAATTCCACTCAATTCCAATTTAATATGTTAATTAGAAAACTTTACTTTGGAAAATCTCGTTTAAATCTTAACAAAAGATTTATAAATTCCAAATCCCATTTCACTATAAATCGGGTTAAAGAACGAATGTCGCTAAAACATAGTTCACAACAAACCCAATTCACATTCCATCAGTCTCTAACCGTAAATTAGTAAGAGAACAATTCCCTAAGTGTTAACCCCGAAGGCCGAAACCATTCAACTTAGCTAATCTCCAGTCAGTTTCTAATTTTCTTAACTCCATTGGGTTTAAGAACAGTATTATTAAAGATACCATTCACGACAAACCCAAAATCTCATTTGATATTAAATACAAGGCTTTGAACAGAAAATATATCGGCTTATATTCAATATCAAATTCTGAAACCAGCAAATATCGTATTGGAATAACGATATATATATCTTCCAAATTCCTCCACAATATTCGTATAATCACGAAATCCAATATCGAAATATTCCGAGAACAATTTTGATTCAAATCCATTCCAATTCATATATTGGAAATCTTGGTTATTTTTAAAACGATTTCAAATCCAATTTATTTATTTTAAAAATATTGGATTTATTATTCTATTTCAAAACTAGTTCATTTCGATAAAAATATATTTTTATCTTTTCAAATATGAATTTTTTCATCCCAATTCTTTCCAAGTCATTTAATATGATTTTACACAAATTATTGATATTTTTAATAATTTTATCAAGGCCCGCACAGTCAATTTCCATAAACGGCCATCGAACTGCACTTACAGCGACCTTTTCCAAATTTGATTTGGACATAATTCCGAGTCTAACCGTTAAATTTCAAATCTCTCATATTCTTTGGAAAGCTCTTTTCGATACAAACCCAACGGTTCCGGTTTTAGGAGAATCCGATGGTCGGATCTCTCGTAATGTCCAATCGAAGTCAATGGTCGAAATTCGCGAACTACCGCGGCGCGGCGCGTTCTATTCAGGCCATTATATATAATATATATATATTATATATAATAAACATATATATATTATATATTTCATCGATTTCCATTGAAAACTTATTTTATCAATCATTTTAAATTCGTTTTCAAAACGATTTCAACTTTATATTCAATTTCAAATCAAAATTGAATATTTCATATCATCGATATATAAATGGTAATATTTTCAAAACATTAGATTTTGAAACATTTCCTTTTCGGTATTCATTATAAAAATGAATAAATTCGATATAAAAATCTTTCATGTCAAAATGGCGTTAATCTAATCAACACGGCTTTATATATTTAAATATATTCGTGTCCATCCCAAATCAGACATCAAAATCTGATTTTGATCTTTTACTGAATATTATTTTAAAATATTCATTATTTTAAAATATTCATTATTTTAAAATATTTATTCATTCTGAACTGGAATCAGACACAGTCAATCAATCACCATATAATGTGATTTATATGGATTTCATACACACATGTACACAAAAACAATCAAACACAGTCAACCATCATCCAAGGTGCACTCTACACTTCATAAGCATCAACTATAAATATTCAACGCTTACACAGTCTGTCAATCAATCGATCGACATACAACTAATTATTGGGACTAGTGTATGCCATATATCATCCCAATACCCGTGTGGGGTTTCAAACAATCAAACACATGTTTTATTTGTGCAGTTGGGCGATGTGTAAAATTTATCATCCCAATCAATATCAGTCAAATGTGTGTACATAAATAAATCGTCCGATTTGTTTATAACTATTTATTTAATTCATATACCTTAACTATAAAATATTTATTCCATTCCACAACACACAATCAATTTTCACAACATAATCAATCAAACAAACAAGTCGTCCAAGGTCTGTGGACGACGGGTGTCGGGTGCTGCTAAGCACCGTTTGCATCCAAGTATATATTTTAACTAGAAAATAAAATTCAAAGTGAGAAGTTATCACCTTTGGGATCCACTCCTCCATTCCTTATTTCTGAACTGTTCGGGTTTGCACGAAATTCCAACTCAAACTTTTCTATGCTGTTCATAGTAAAAAATCACATTTTTAATATGATGTTTATTTTAAAAAAAATCACATTTCTATAATGGCGCTTCATATATAAAAAATCATATATTTTACAACGCTTCTTTCTATATAAAAATTATATTTTTATATTTCTACTTCTTATATAAAGATCGAATTTTTATTTTGCTTTATATATTTAAAAATTATATTTTTACAATGCTACTCCTATTATAAAAATAATATTTTTATTTCGTTGTTCATACAATAAAAATCATATTTTTATTATCTCTATAATATAAAAATCATATTTTTATTCTCTAAAAATAATTTCATTTCAATGATAAAAATCCAATTTTTATATTCGCTTCTTCATTATAAAAACCAAATCTTTATATCGTCGTCATATATATAAAAATACAACTTCATGTCGTAATTCATATGATAATAAATCACATTTTTATCGTATGGTTGTATATATATAAAAATCCTATCCTTTCAACTATAAAAATCATTTCTTTACGTGTTTAAAAATCTAATCTTTTCGTTGTTAAAGATCCACTCTTTTCAAATTAAAATTATAACTTTATATAAGTAAAATCAAAGCTTTTCATTACAACAAAAGTTAGATCTGATTTCATTCACTTATAGAAATTTATTTAACCTAAATAAACAAATAAAATAAAAAGTTCACCTTTCTTCGAATAGAGGAGGGGTCTCATGCGTTGTAGGGGCTGCAATGGTTTTGTGGAGGCGTCGACGGCGGCCTCAGGCAATGGCGCGGCTTCGGGATCCGGCGGTTAGGGCGTCGAGGTGGGGGAGGTTTTTGGGGTTTGTCGTGGTGGAGAGGAGAGTGCGCGAGGTGGAGAAGAAGAGGAGGAGGGGGTGGCATGCCATCGGAAGAGGAGGGGGGTTCAACGACGGCGAAGCGCAGGGGGGCGTACGTGATTTCGTGCGGTTCCCCCTTTTTTATTTCATTTCTGAAAACTGTCGTGAGGGATAAAGTAGAAGGGGGAAGGGTTTATATGTAAATAAATTTATTTATTTTATTATTTTTAATTCTTAAAAAGTAACTTTTTATTTCGATCTCCAAATGAGACCTACCGACTATCGTCTATAACTAATTACCCCATTTCCAAACACAATGGGATATGTATCGTAGGCTAGTTTAGCAGTTTCGATTGGTTTCTGTCAAAATCAAAATATAAATATATATATATTGAATTTGAACGCACATTTCAATTTACCGGGGCCGCATACGGACTCTTAAAATTCCCGAAAAATATTTTCTAGTTTCATATTGACGATACAATTCTAAAAATTATAATTTTGTCAAATTTGGAGACCGTTTGAAAATTGGCCATTTTCTGGTCGATCCAAATTGACTGAAACAGTCAAAACACGTTTTCCTTCGCTACGCTCACATATTGATCCCAAAAATTATGAATTTTGGAATCTGGCAATAACTTGACATCCGAATCCAACAAAAGTGGTTTCTTTAAGAACAAAGGTCGTCTGCAAAATTTCCATTTTTAAGGGCTATATTTTACATAGCGACTATTCTGAATTTTCAACTGGGCATAACGTTTTATTCCCGCAATGAAATTTCAATTTTTTGGATTCGTTGGAAAGATATTCTCAAATAGATTCTAATATTTTTGGTTTCGCTATAATCCGGTTTATTTTGAATCCTGTACATTCATTTGAAATTTGAAATCGATTTTTCGAACTACCGCGCCATTTCCAATTCCTTTTATAATTAAAAATAAATATTTATATTCTAACATCGATCTAAATAAATATATACGTTATAATTCTATTCAAAATAAATTTCTCATCTTCATAATTTAAAATATTTCATTTTAAATATTCAAAATTCATTAAAATTGTCAAAATAATTTTTTTAAATTGGTTCGGATTTTCTGGGTTGTTACATTACAGATCTAAAGGCTGGATTAACGCTAGAGGAGGCTTGGATAATGTTTAATGAAATCATATAATCTTTTTAAAATCTTTTGAAATTAGACACAAACAGATGCAATTCACAAACACAGAAACAATCACATATTCAGATACAGAGGCAAATAATAAATAAAAAGTAGTATAAAAAGAATACACCAGAATTTTATACTGGTTTGGAGTTACTGTACATATAGTGCCACACAATTTTTTTTGTCAATTCCTTTACAAATATAACATCAAGATTACAATCCTCAATTTCAAGGCCATGGGGTACCTGTGTAGTTAAAGGTTTAGAGGATCCAAAGCTGCGGAGGTCCAAAAAGCCACAACGGGGATAAATCGTGAAAATAGCGGGATATAGCGAATGACTCTAAAATAGTACATGTAACTCGTTAGTAATATTTTTACGAGTGTAAGAATGATAATTAAATGAAAAAATAGCACTAAGTTTAATTATAACTAGTATATTCTTAGTGTTAGACAAAAAAATGTGCAAATATCTATAAATAAACTAAAATTGCTATTTTACTTCGTCAAATATTATATAATATAGAGTATTTTTGTTTTTAAAAATATATGTTAAAAATTCAATTAAGAAAGCTAACTTCCTAATTTTTATAATGCATAGACGTCATTTTTTAGTCCGTTTCTTTCGTAGAAAATATAGCGGGAATAGCGTAATATAGCGGAAATAACTGGATATATCGGGAATAGCATAATATAGCGGAGCTTAAAGAGGAGATGCTATATTAGAAGCTATTTGGGAAATATATAGTGGTGCTAATTTGCTATGGTATAGCGGGGTTGTAGCGGAGCATTAACTGCACAGCGGGTTACACCCCTCTTGTTTTCGGAATATAGAGAGACTCAACTAATTTACCGAACAACAACCACATCTAACTGATTTCATTGGGCTATAATAACATCAAAATGATGTATCTGCCATAGTCACATCTGTTTCTAGTTTCTTATATACATAATGATTTGATATGATCCTATAACTCTGAATAGCACTGGTGTAACGATCCAGGTTTTATTAAGTAATATGTAATGGATATTAAATATTTAAAATGGTTTATTTTAAGAATCAACGACTTGAAATTTATTTAATTTAAGGTTTAAACATTTAACTTATAATATAATTAAAACGAGCTCGCAGCGGCGAGGTATTTCGTAATATTACATTTCGAACATTAAATGAATGTATAGGATCCAAAATAAGTCAGAATTTGTTGAAAGAAGAAATGTTCAAATTTATTGAACTATAGTTTTCTAATTAAAGCGAAAAATCAAGATTCCGTATTGTAGATTGTGAGTTATGTTCAAACAAGATTTTCAGAAAGTCGCCGATGGGATCGTTTATAAATCATAACGATTAATTAAATAAAATTAAAGGATTTTATAATAAATTGAATATCGATTTAGCCAAAAAATGAGACATTGAGTTTTAAGTCCAAGTATGTTTTTTCTGAATCTATATATCTTTTTGTTTGGATATATACAATAATTATAATTTGTTTTTCAAAAAATTTAATTATTTTGGAATTAAATGGTACTTTATCGATTTATTTGAATATGGATAAATAGTCATTTTTAAAACGACCTCGGATTTCGACGAAACCAATTTTATTGAATCTATAGTGATAAATTATTGTAAGATTTCAAATTTCGAAACAATCAGAGCTAGTATGTGGCCCGTGAGAGCAATAAACATTCAATGCAACTACGTATGTCAATATATCAAGCTCGAACTGGCGCTATTTGAGCAAACAGACTCAGATTTCGATGAAACAAGTTTCATTAGGACCGTAATGACAAAGCATAGCTACATATCAATTTTCAACACGAACGTAGTTCGTAAGTGCCCACATGAATTTTTAATCGACAAATGGAGATATCGATAGGCATATAGAAATAAGATAATATATACGAAGCTTCACCTACAAGATAAACACTAATCCATATTGAATATACCCCTCCTCCACCCTAAACCCGAACGAAATTTCAGCCCTCATTTTTTCAAATAATTCTCTCTTTCTATTTTATTTTTTATCTTCAAATTAGTGAGGAATTGGAGGAAGGTCCCGACATAAAGGTTGTAAAGGGTGAGGAGGGGGACCCATGCCAAAAATTTGGTGGCGATTGGAGGTCGGAGGTGGTTGGAATCTCACCATGACCATGATGTGGTGAATTTTGTTTTTTGTGGTTTTGCCGGCGATGGAAGCGGAGTTGGATGTTTGTGTCTAAAGAGAAGTTAAAGAGCGGAGAGAGGGCTACAACTTCATAGTTAGGGGTTTGGCCTGAAAGTGGCTGTGGAGGCCACATAAATGTGGGTGAACTGCTTTTGGTTGCAGCGTACGTGAATTCATGATTTTCGGCATATAGAGGAAGAATTGGACAATGGCTCCAACAAGAAAGTCGTTCATGGTGGTGAGGCCGAGATGCAAGCCAAATTTGGTGATCGGAGGTTGCTTGTGTCAGACGGAATTGGGCCCGATGTGGTGTACGGTAGTGGGAGAAGTATGGGTGGACGGAGGCGTTTTGTGAAGACCCGCAACTTCCCCGTAAAGGAAAGTGTCGGATAGTTCGAGAACAAACCACAACAGAACTTATATAAAAGAACGTTTCATTGTGTATTACAAAAATGCATCAGATTACAAGAATATACAGAGTAAGAATAAATATTACACAGAAATATCAGAGATTTAAATTACATTTAAATACATAGCAGCGGAAAATAATACAATACACAACTAGAATGAGATATACGGATACAAAGCTTTCCGGATATCGTTCCAGCTGTAAATCAGGATCCTGTGAATATAAATCTGCAAAACCAAAACTACTAGCTGCCCGTGTCAAAATAGGGGCACCCAGAGTTTAGGTCAAAACAATAAACTCCAGGTCAGTCATGTGACTGGTGTGAGAACTAAAACAGTTATTAATCTTTATTTTAAATCATTAGGTAAATCAAGGGACCACGCCGTATAACACGGAACGGGTTTCCTCCCAAGAATACCAGTGCATGAGACAAACAGCGCAATGCTAAATAAAGGAAAATGAAGCTGTTATAAGACCCAGGTCCTATCACACAATGCAACGCAAGCCGGGGGATAGGGTTTTCCCTTATAACAGCCAAAGAATGCTTGATACGTTTAAAACAAATCATTTGATACTATTATAAGTGCATAGTGTATAAAACACTTCAAATCATAAGTATCAATCATAGGCGGCATGAACGGCCCATAACACTATGTCGCCATATATAGGTTTACAATCAAAACCGCAAATGTCGTATTGGAAGTTGGGTTATCATTTATGGTATGAACCGAGGCTAGGGGCAAGATCCTCAATGATTCGAGACTTCCTAGCCCGAGTCTCAGGAACAGCCGCAACTGCCCCATGGATCCTCAGGGCCGGTCCACCGATGTGGATTATTATACCTGAGCACTACGTTTCGCCGCCCTTTGGGGCGTAAGCGAGCCAACTAAATGACTCCATCGGTTCGAGAACGACCGATCAATCCGAGGCGCCTCGCAACAGCAACAACAACATAAGTCAAACTCGTCAGGGCGTGTAAAACCACTGACGCCACTTTTAGCTAGGAGGAAACGTAGGCCCTCCCTGAGGTCCGTCTCCCGTTTTTGATTCATACCGGGTGTGATACTCGCGAATCAACGTTACACAAAGCTACGCCACAAAGGCCGTGCTTCGATCATCAACCACAAGACTTTGCTTTTCAACAGAAGCCTTGATCATTTGCCACTTAGGCATGCCACACAGGCAATTCACTCCATGCGTTTGATATCCATCAATATATAACCCCTGAGCTCGTACGTCTCAGAGAAGGGCGTTAAGCAAGAGAATAAATTCTCCGCCGCCAAACAGATATATATTTAATAGAAATCAAACACACAGACTAAAATCCAATGTCAGACACACAGTCCATTTACAAGTCCGTTCTGGGGCTGAACGAAACCGGAGGCACCTAGTACCCCGCATATCCATCGATCTCCAAGTACGTCTGGACGATCACTAACTGTTTCCATCTTCTTGGGTGTACAGCCCAATCAAGATCATCAGTAATTACCCAAACGACGTGAAGACCTCCGGTCTTCAACCATCGTCTTCATCTTCGACTTATTGTCGTATCAGTTAGTCAGAATGGGATAAACCCGGTCTTTCCGAATAACTCGCGTATATTTTAAATAAGTGTTACACAAACACAACATACGCCTCATTCCAATTCATCAGTCACTAACCGTAAATTAATCAAGAGAATAATTCCCCAAATATTAACCCCGAAGGCCGAAACCAACATCAGATCAATATCCAGAAAACCATTCTGCTTGGCTAACCGACAGTATGTTCCTAAATTTCACATTCATAGGGAAATGTTCCCATTAATTTTATCAAAGATAAATTCTTGAATTTATTCTTTAATCTACTTTTGAATATTAATTCAACTAGCCGGGATTAACGAAACTTACCGAAGTAATCATTTGTTTTAATTTCCCAATCCCAACCTATTTATCCCATGAAGTAAAACTGGTAATACTTCATTTCTTAACACCACAGTGTTATCGGTAAATTCAATTACCATTTCACGTTCAAATCTAATTAAAGATTTAACTATCGCCTGGAGCAAAACTGGTGATACTCCATTTTCGATCTTTTCAATCTAATTAAAGATTCATTAAAACTCCACTTAGTTTTAATCTTTGACTGGGTTAAAGAATCAGTGTCATTTAAAACACGGTTCACGATAAACCCAAAATCACATTCCATTAATTATCGGGTTAAAGAACAAGTGTTATTTAAAATATTGTTCACGATAAACCCAAAAATCAATATCGATTCAATTCCAATTAAATATTATTTAATTGGTAAACTTCATTAAATCTAAATAAAAAGATTTAATCTTTTCTCAACTGGGTTCAAGAACAGTGTTAGTGAAGACACCATTCACGACAAACCCAAATCACATTCGATATTCAATACAAGGCTCTGAATAGAAAATATATCGGCTTATACTCAATATCAAATTCTACGACTAACAAATGTCGTATTGGAAATAACGATATAAATATATATCTTTCAAATTTCCATAACAACACCTGTATAATCACGAATTCCAACATCGAAATATTCCGAAGACAATTTCGATTCAAATCCATTCCAATGCAATCATTGGAAATTTTGGTTATTTTCAAAACCATTTCAATTTCAATTTATTTATTTAAAAATAAATAGAATTATAATTCTAGTTCAAAACTAGTTCATTTCGATAAAAATCTATTTTTATCTTTTCAAATATGGAGTTTTTCACCCCAATTCTTTCTAAATCATTTCTTATGATTTTACACAAATTATTACTATTTTTAATAATTTTATCAAGGCCCGTACAGTCGATTTCCAACAATGGCCATCGAACTGCACTTACAGCGACCTTTTTCGAATTTGATTTGGACGTATCTCCAAATCCAACCGTTAGATTTCAAATTTCTAACATTCGTTAGAAAGCTCTTTTCGATACGAACCCAACGGTTCCGGTTTTAGGAGAATCCGACGGTCGGATCTCCCGTAATGTCCATTTGAAATAAATGGTCGAAATTCACGAAACTGCCGCGGCGCGGCGCGTTCTATTCAGGCCATTATATTATATATATAATATATATAATATATACTTCGTCGATTTCTATTTAAAACGAATTATATAAATAGTTTTAAATTCGTTTCAAAAGCAATTTCAACTTCCATTTCAATTCAAATCAAAATTGAATTCTTCTTTATAAATTCGTTTTTAAAATTCAATACCTTTCATTTCGAAATCGTTTTCAATTCAATTCATTTCGAAATCGTTTTCAATTCAATTCATTTCGAAATCGTTTTATATTCAATTCATTTCGAAATCGTTTTCAATTCAATTCATTTCGAAATCGTTTTATATTCAATTCATTTCGAAATCGTTTTATATTCAATTCATTTCGAAATGAATAAAATCGATATAAATATCGTTTTACGTCAAAATGGCGTCAATCTAATCAACACGGCCTTATATATTCCTTTATTTTCAAATATTCTATTTCAAATATTTCTTTTTCAAAATAGTTGTTATTATCAAAATATTTCGTTCAACACATGACCAATCTCAATGAATGAGTACTGTCAACACATGAACTTTTATTTTATATTATTCTTTGTTTTTCAAATTGGAATGAGGCCCAATCAATTACCATATAAAATTAATTATATGGATTTTCATACAACACATGTATATAATAGCATTGAAAATAATCAACCATCAACCAAAGTGCACTACACTGTATAAGCATCAAATATAGATATTCAACGCTTATAACAGCCTGTCAATCAATCGATCGACATATTTAATCAATCAGGATGAGTGAACTTCAAATTTCATCCTAACACCCGTGTGGGGTTTCAAACAATCGAACACCTATTTTATTTGTGCTGTTGGGCGATGTGTAAAATTTATCGACCCAATCAATGTCTTTCAAATAAGTGTACATAAACAAACCGTCTGGTTTGTAAATGAATATTTATTTATTCACTTTCACTATATTCATATTCACGTTAAAAATTATATTTTTAACGATAAAACATTTTATTCCAACATATGAATTTCTAGTATTCATTTACACAATAAAATGATATTTTTATTTTCTAACATATTTTAGAAAATTTCGGCGGCATAACGGCACGATACTAGAAACGGGACGAGGCCTAGCCTTATCCCCGGTCTAGTGAAGGCCCACGCCATTCACACATCAATCATATCAATTTCATCTCACCAAACAATTCAAACAAATAATTCAACTAATCTATGCAACCAAACAAACAAGTCCATGGTCTGTGGACGATTGTGTCGGGTGCTACTAAGCACCGTCTGCATCCTAGTATATATATATATAACTAGAAAATAAAATTGAGAGGTGAGAAATTCTCACATATAGCTATCCTAGCTCCACGGCTCTTCATTGATAGAAAACTTCATCGCTATCGCATCTTCGTCATCTTCATTGCCCGTAGTCACTATAAATATAAAAATCACATTTTTATATTCTTTATTATATAAAAATCATATTTTTAACGCTAACTTCATATTGTGAAAATAGATTTTCATCGCTATTTCATATTTGTAAAAATAGAATTTTCACTTCGTTATACTTTATATAAAAATTGAATCTTTACTATGTTATTCAATATATAAAAATCGAATTTTTACTTCGCTATTCAATATATAAAAATCATATTTTTTTCTTGTTATTCAATATATCAAAAATCCTATTTTTTTCTTGTTATTCAATATATCAAAAATCCTATTTTTTCTTGTTATTCAATATATCAAAAATCCTATTTTTTTCTTGTTATTCAATCGAAACAAAGATTATATTTTTATATAATGAATATATATATTTTTAAAACAAATGAAAAACAGGTAAGGAACTACCTTTCTTCTCCCTTTATTCTTCCAGGTTCGAAATAAACCCTTCGACCGAAACTTCCATCCACCGCTGCCAAGGTCGAACGTCGGAGGTCGATCACCAGACCTCCCTTGAAACGCCGGCGCGTGCTCATCTGATTCTGACCCTCTCCTAATTCCTCCTCCTCCCCGTAACCTACTGTTTCACGCCTGAACCCATCACCGACCCTCAATGGTTTAAAATTGCATGCCATACGCTACCCCGTCCCTCGATCCATCTACACCACAACGTAGCCAATACTCCACTCCATCAGCGCCTGAAGCGACGTTCAACCCGGAGCACCACAACGTCACGAAATCCGGCACGAACGAGGGGCTTTGAGGAATTAATTCGATCGAACCAGGCGACTAGAACCCATCTCACCGTATAGATATGTAGATCTCACATTCCCTTTTAATCTCTGCTTTGAAACCGTTGATAAATTTGAAGAGGATTAAATGATTTTAAGGTTTCAAATCTGGAAGAAATCGGCCCTCCAAATTTCTTACTGGCGGCGGATAACGTTTGATGGGGTTAGGGTTTCGGTGGCCCTTTACAGAAGATTTTATTTTTAATTTATTTATTATTTAAATTCCTAAATTACCCCCTTGTTGATACGAACTCCAATCTGAACCCAACGATTGTCGCCCCTAGCTAATTACCCCCATTCCAAACACAATGGGATATGTATCGTAAGCTGATTCAATCAGTTTTTGTTAAATTTACATTTAAATCACTATATTGAATTTTAAACATACATTTCAAATTACCGGGGTCACATACTAACTTGAAAAATTCCAGAAAAATATTTTCTAGCTTCGTATTGACGATACGGTCCTAACAAAACTAGTTTCGTCAAATTCTGAGACCGTTTGAAAAATGGCCAATTTCCAGTCGATTAAAATCAACTGAAAATGGTCAAACGCGTTTTCCTTTGCCACGCTCACATATTGATTCGAAAAATTATGAAATTTGAAACCCAGCAATAACTTAACACTGCGGACCCAACAAAACTGGTTTCGTCGAAATCCGAGGTCGTTTGCAAAATTGCTATTTTTAAGGGCCTTATATATATAAAAATATATATAAATTCCACAGCGACTATTTCTAATTTTTTTTAACTGGACATATCTTATCATTTCTAAGATGAAATCTCGATTTTTCGGATTCATTAGAAAGATATTATCGAATAGATCCTAAGGTTTTTGGTTTCACTAAAATCCGGATTGTTTTGCACCCGGTACATTCAATTGAAGTTTGAAATCGAATTATCGAACTACCGCGCCATTTTCAATTCCTATTTATAATTATATATAAATATTTATATTCTAACGACGACGTATATAATATATACGATCGAATTCTATTCAAACTAAACTTTCTCGTCGATATTATTTAAAATAATCTATTTTAAATAATCAAAATTCGCTAAAATTGCCAAAATAAAAATTTTAAACTGGCCCAGATTTTCGGGTTGTTACAATCTCCCCCACTTAAAACTTTTCGTCCCCGAAAAGGAACAAAGTCGAAAGTGGTTTGATTAATCAACTCTACGTTCGATCAGGCTTCCATTCTCCAACTCTTTAGTTTCTGAGAATTTTTAAAACTTCAAAAATTTGGCTAACACCCTAAATTTTTGAAAAATTTCGCCATAACCTCCCCTGCAATGGGAGCATCGGGGAATTTCAAATAGCTTCCCCGGTCCTTCAGATCTCAAAAAGAAAAAGAAAAAGCCAAGCGGCTAGCCAATAGGCTCACAAAATCATCATCACCCAAACAAAACAGTAAATTATGTAGTAGACATGTACCTATTTGTCGGGCAAACAAATTTTATTCTCTGCTCTAGCCTCCTTGCTATGACCTGTTCAATATAAGTATATGTATATGCAAGCAAATGCGACCAATTTTCAATACAATTCAATATTTGATTCAATTAGGCTAATTGGTTAAAAATTAGCAAACAAATAAACAAACAACCCAAACATCAATCAATTAGTGAATTAGATTATCAAATTCATAATTTTGATACATATACTGAAAATCTTGTTTTTGATGCCAATTCACAACAAGGTGTTCTAACTATATAAGTTTTGGTTCTCACACCAGTCTAATGGAAATATATAGAAATCACACCTTTGAAACACGAACATAAATACTGATGATGCACGTGCTATCATCAGTACCATCTCCGGGCGACTAGAGTGTGATTCTATATCTATCCAATATATTAAAACTCCGAATACACGCGGATCAGACGTATACGCAAAATCTAAATATACTGGATTGTCCACATCAATATAAATAAATAATCAAATACGTATAATTGATTTAAATTTTCAAAACAAAGAATGTTTTCATTTGAAAAATATACTCTTCACATTCGTTCTAGGATACTACTGATCCCATCTCTAACGAGTCATTCCCATTGGATTTTACTAACCCAATATCTGATGAATTCTTTCGTATGGTTCTAATGTGTCTTGTTCTCTGAGCTTTGTAAACCAAAGCTCTGATACCACGTGTAAAGACCCGCAACTTCCCCGTAAAGGAAAGTGTCGGATAGTTCGAGAACAAACCACAACAGAACTCATATAAAAGAACGTTTCATTGTGTATTACAACAATGCATCAGATTACAAGAATATACAGAGTAAGAATAAATATTACACAGAAATATCAGAGATTTAAATTACATTTAAATACATAGCAGCGGAAAATAATACAATACACAACTAGAATGAGATATACGGATACAAAGCTTTCCGGATATCGTTCCAGCTGTAAATCAGGATCCTGTGAATATAAATCTGCAAAACCAAAACTACTAGCTGCCCGTGTCAAAATAGGGGCACCCAGAGTTTAGGTCAAAACAATAAACTCCAGGTCAGTCATGTGACTGGTGTGAGAACTAAAACAGTTATTAATCTTTATTTTAAATCATTAGGTAAATCAAGGGACCACGCCGTATAACACGGAACGGGTTTCCTCCCAAGAATACCAGTGCATGAGACAAACAGCGCAATGCTAAATAAAGGAAAATGAAGCTGTTATAAGACCCAGGTCCTATCACACAATGCAACGCAAGCCGGGGGATAGGGTTTTCCCTTATAACAGCCAAAGAATGCTTGATACATTTAAAACAAATCATTTGATACTATTATAAGTGCATAGTGTATAAAACACTTCAAATCATAAGTATCAATCATAGGCGGCATGAACGGCCCATAACACTATGTCGCCATATATAGGTTTACAATCAAAACCGCAAATGTCGTATTGGAAGTTGGGTTATCATTTATGGTATGAACCGAGGCTAGGGGCAAGATCCTCAATGATTCGAGACTGCCTAGCCCGAGTCTCAGGAACAGCCGCAACTGCCCCATGGATCCTCAGGGCCGGTCCACCGATGTGGATTATTATACCTGAGCACTACGTTTCGCCGCCCTTTGGGGCGTAAGCGAGCCAACTAAATGACTCCATCGGTTCGAGAACGACCGATCAATCCGAGGCGCCTCGCAACAGCAACAACAACATAAGTCAAACTCGTCAGGGCGTGTAAAACCACTGATGCCACTTTTAGCTAGGAGGAAACGTAGGCCCTCCCTGAGGTCCGTCTCCCGTTTTTGATTCATACCGGGTGTGATACTCGCGAATCAACGTTACACAAAGCTACGCCACAAAGGCCGTGCTTCGATCATCAACCACAAGACTTTGCTTTTCAACAGAAGCCTTGATCATTTGCCACTTAGGCATGCCACACAGGCAATTCACTCCATGCGTTTGATATCCATCAATATATAACCCCTGAGCTCGTACGTCTCAGAGAAGGGCGTTAAGCAAGAGAATAAATTCTCCGCCGCCAAACAGATATATATTTAATAGAAATCAAACACACAGACTAAAATCCAATGTCAGACACACAGTCCATTTACAAGTCCGTTCTGGGGCTGAACGAAACCGGAGGCACCTAGTACCCCGCATATCCATCGATCTCCAAGTACGTCTGGACGATCACTAACTGTTTCCATCTTCTTGGGTGTACAGCCCAATCAAGATCATCAGTAATTACCCAAACGACGTGAAGACCTCCGGTCTTCAACCATCGTCTTCATCTTCGACTTATCGTCGTATCAGTTAGTCAGAATGGGATAAACCCGGTCTTTCCGAATAACTCGCGTATATTTTAAATAAGTGTTACACAAACACAACATACGCCTCATTCCAATTCATCAGTCACTAACCGTAAATTAATCAAGAGAATAATTCCCCAAATATTAACCCCGAAGGCCGAAACCAACATCAGATCAATATCCAGAAAACCATTCTGCTTGGCTAACCGACAGTTAGTTCCTAAATTTCACATTCATAGGGAAATGTTCCCATTAATTTTATCAAAGATAAATTCTTGAATTTATTCTTTAATCTACTTTTGAATATCAATTCAACTAGCCGGGATTAACGAAACTTACCGAAGTAATCATTTGTTTTAATTTCCCAATCCCAACCTATTTATCCCATGAAGTAAAACTGGTAATACTTCATTTCTTAACACCACAGTGTTATCGGTAAATTCAATTACCATTTCACGTTCAAATCTAATTAAAGATTTAACTATCGCCTGGAGCAAAACTGGTGATACTCCATTTTCGATCTTTTCAATCTAATTAAAGATTCATTAAAACTCCACTTAGTTTTAATCTTTGACTGGGTTAAAGAATCAGTGTCATTTAAAACACGGTTCACGATAAACCCAAAATCACATTCCATTAATTATCGGGTTAAAGAACAAGTGTTATTTAAAATACTGTTCACGATAAACCCAAAAATCAATATCGATTCAATTCCAATTAAATATTATTTAATTGGTAAACTTCATTAAATCTAAATAAAAAGATTTAATCTTTTCTCAACTGGGTTCAAGAACAGTGTTAGTGAAGACACCATTCACGACAAACCCAAATCACATTCGATATTCAATACAAGGCTCTGAATAGAAAATATATCGGCTTATACTCAATATCAAATTCTACGACTAACAAATGTCGTATTGGAAATAACGATATAAATATATATCTTTCAAATTTCCATAACAACACCTGTATAATCACGAATTCCAACATCGAAATATTCCGAAGACAATTTCGATTCAAATCCATTCCAATGCAATCATTGGAAATTTTGGTTATTTTCAAAACCATTTCAATTTCAATTTATTTATTTAAAAATAAATAGAATTATAATTCTAGTTCAAAACTAGTTCATTTCGATAAAAATCTATTTTTATCTTTTCAAATATGGAGTTTTTCACCCCAATTCTTTCTAAATCATTTCTTATGATTTTACACAAATTATTACTATTTTTAATAATTTTATCAAGGCCCGTACAGTCGATTTCCAACAATGGCCATCGAACTGCACTTACAGCGACCTTTTTCGAATTTGATTTGGACGTATCTCCAAATCCAACCGTTAGATTTCAAATTTCTAACATTCGTTAGAAAGCTCTTTTCGATACGAACCCAACGGTTCCGGTTTTAGGAGAATCCGACGGTCGGATCTCCCGTAATGTCCATTTGAAATAAATGGTCGAAATTCACGAAACTGCCGCGGCGCGGCGCGTTCTATTCAGGCCATTATATTATATATATAATATATACTTCGTCGATTTCTATTTAAAACGAATTATATAAATAGTTTTAAATTCGTTTCAAAAGCAATTTCAACTTCCATTTCAATTCAAATCAAAATTGAATTCTTCTTTATAAATTCGTTTTTAAAATTCAATACCTTTCATTTCGAAATCGTTTTCAATTCAATTCATTTCGAAATCGTTTTCAATTCAATTCATTTCGAAATCGTTTTATATTCAATTCATTTCGAAATCGTTTTCAATTCAATTCATTTCGAAATCGTTTTATATTCAATTCATTTCGAAATCGTTTTATATTCAATTCATTTCGAAATGAATAAAATCGATATAAATATCGTTTTACGTCAAAATGGCGTCAATCTAATCAACACGGCCTTATATATTCCTTTATTTTCAAATATTCTATTTCAAATATTTCTTTTTCAAAATAGTTGTTATTATCAAAATATTTCGTTCAACACATGACCAATCTCAATGAATGAGTACTGTCAACACATGAACTTTTATTTTATATTATTCTTTGTTTTTCAAATTGGAATGAGGCCCAATCAATTACCATATAAAATTAATTATATGGATTTTCATACAACACATGTATATAATAGCATTGAAAATAATCAACCATCAACCAAAGTGCACTACACTGTATAAGCATCAAATATAGATATTCAACGCTTATAACAGCCTGTCAATCAATCGATCGACATATTTAATCAATCAGGATGAGTGAACTTCAAATTTCATCCTAACACCCGTGTGGGGTTTCAAACAATCGAACACCTATTTTATTTGTGCTGTTGGGCGATGTGTAAAATTTATCGACCCAATCAATGTCCTTCAAATAAGTGTACATAAACAAACCGTCTGGTTTGTAAATGAATATTTATTTATTCACTTTCACTATATTCATATTCACGTTAAAAATTATATTTTTAACGATAAAACATTTTATTCCAACATATGAATTTCTAGTATTCATTTACACAATAAAATGATATTTTTATTTTCTAACATATTTTAGAAAATTTCGGCGGCATAACGGCACGATACTAGAAACGGGACGAGGCCTAGCCTTATCCCCGGTCTAGTGAAGGCCCACGCCATTCACACATCAATCATATCAATTTCATCTCACCAAACAATTCAAACAAATAATTCAACTAATCTATGCAACCAAACAAACAAGTCCATGGTCTGTGGACGATTGTGTCGGGTGCTACTAAGCACCGTCTGCATCCTAGTATATATATATATAACTAGAAAATAAAATTGAGAGGTGAGAAATTCTCACATATAGCTATCCTAGCTCCACGGCTCTTCATTGATAGAAAACTTCATCGCTATCGCATCTTCGTCATCTTCATTGCCCGTAGTCACTATAAATATAAAAATCACATTTTTATATTCTTTATTATATAAAAATCATATTTTTAACGCTAACTTCATATTGTGAAAATAGAATTTTCATCGCTATTTCATATTTGTAAAAATAGAATTTTCACTTCGTTATACTTTATATAAAAATTGAATCTTTACTATGTTATTCAATATATAAAAATCGAATTTTTACTTCGCTATTCAATATATAAAAATCATATTTTTTTCTTGTTATTCAATATATCAAAAATCCTATTTTTTTCTTGTTATTCAATATATCAAAAATCCTATTTTTTCTTGTTATTCAATATATCAAAAATCCTATTTTTTTCTTGTTATTCAATAGAAACAAAGATTATATTTTTATATAATGAATATATATATTTTTAAAACAAATGAAAAACAGGTAAGGAACTACCTTTCTTCTCCCTTTATTCTTCCAGGTTCGAAATAAACCCTTCGACCGAAACTTCCATCCACCGCTGCCAAGGTCGAACGTCGGAGGTCGATCACCAGACCTCCCTTGAAACGCCGGCGCGTGCTCATCTGATTCTGACCCTCTCCTAATTCCTCCTCCTCCCCGTAACCTACTGTTTCACGCCTGAACCCATCACCGACCCTCAATGGTTTAAAATTGCACGCCATACGCTACCCCGTCCCTCGATCCATCTACACCACAACGTAGCCAATACTCCACTCCATCAGCGCCTGAAGCGACGTTCAACCCGGAGCACCACAACGTCACGAAATCCGGCACGAACGAGGGGCTTTGAGGAATTAATTCGATCGAACCAGGCGACTAGAACCCATCTCACCGTATAGATATGTAGATCTCACATTCCCTTTTAATCTCTGCTTTGAAACCGTTGATAAATTTGAAGAGGATTAAATGATTTTAAGGTTTCAAATCTGGAAGAAATCGGCCCTCCAAATTTCTTACTGGCGGCGGATAACGTTTGATGGGGTTAGGGTTTCGGTGGCCCTTTACAGAAGATTTTATTTTTAATTTATTTATTATTTAAATTCCTAAATTACCCCCTTGTTGATACGAACTCCAATCCGAACCCAACGATTGTCGCCCCTAGCTAATTACCCCCATTCCAAACACAATGGGATATGTATCGTAAGCTGATTCGGCTGTTACAATCAGTTTTTGTTAAATTTACATTTAAATCACTATATTGAATTTTAAACATACATTTCAAATTACCGGGGTCACATACTAACTTGAAAAATTCCAGAAAAATATTTTCTAGCTTCGTATTGACGATACGGTCCTAACAAAACTAGTTTCGTCAAATTCTGAGACCGTTTGAAAAATGGCCAATTTCCAGTCGATTAAAATCAACTGAAAATGGTCAAACGCGTTTTCCTTTGCCACGCTCACATATTGATTCGAAAAATTATGAAATTTGAAACCCAGCAATAACTTAACACTGCGGACCCAACAAAACTGGTTTCGTCGAAATCCGAGGTCGTTTGCAAAATTGCTATTTTTAAGGGCCTTATATATATAAAAATATATATAAATTCCACAGCGACTATTTCTAATTTTTTTTAACTGGACATATCTTATCATTTCTAAGATGAAATCTCGATTTTTCGGATTCGTTGGAAAGATATTATCGAATAGATCCTAAGGTTTTTGGTTTCACTAAAATCCGGATTGTTTTGCACCCGGTACATTCAATTGAAGTTTGAAATCGAATTATCGAACTACCGCGCCATTTTCAATTCCTATTTATAATTATATATAAATATTTATATTCTAACGACGACATATATAATATATACGATCGAATTCTATTCAAACTAAACTTTCTCGTCGATATTATTTAAAATAATCTATTTTAAATAATCAAAATTCGCTAAAATTGCCAAAATAAAAATTTTAAACTGGCCCAGATTTTCGGGTTGTTACACGTTTCAGGCGTCGTTTTTGGGGGCGAAGCGGCGACTTGAAGAGGAGGTTCTGGTGGTGGGATCGGCCTGGCGTCCGGTTATCCCAGGTGGCACAACGGTGATCCAAAGGGCTGGAGCAAGGATGAACGTGAAATGGGAGAAGTTAAGTTATTTAATTATTAATTAATTAACGTTTTTAGTGTTTAAACATTTATAACATGCTCATATAAAACACGATCCGTTGGGATCGTATGGACGAGGATACACATACAAACTGATTTAGATGAGACTAAAGCTAGTTGGAATTTTGAGTTAAATTAAACCCACGTTCAATTTAACTCAAAAGCGATTGTTATTATAATGATCAAAAATCAATATGAGAACTCCTTAACTGTTTTTGAAAAGTTATTTATAATTGTTATCTGATTATATTGATTGTTTTTGGTTGTTATGATTGCTTCATGAATGATGGATGTTTATTTACAGTTTTATTTATACTGTTTATGTACATTTAAGCATTAACAGTTATAATGCTTATCTTATGACTGTTGATTGTTGGATGATAACTGTTGTGGTTGTTATTATAATTGTTCACACAATTTATACCACGAGTATGAAACTATTTGGTAATTGATTGAGTCGAGTTCCATTGGAATTTAAATGAATACTATATTCATTTAAGTGAGATAAGACGTAAAAATGAAAATTGATTTTTATATCTGAAAGGATTTGGGAATGAAAATAACATGATTTCAAACAACTATTGAAAAGGATGAAATGGATTTGAAAGAGCTTTGAATTATAATGACTTGTTCTAATTTAAAATAGAATTTGAATAGTAAATTCAAAAGTGAATTCGAGTTAGATATATTAACAATATTTTTAACTCGAATGGACTATTCCAATGATCTTATTTATTTTTAGAATAGATTTCATGAAAGTTTGAATTTCAAAATATTATATTTTGAAAGTATTATTATTTTAATATTATAATAATATAGAATGTACAATTTTGATTTAAGATTGAATTTGAAGTTGGAATCATTTTTTAAAAAGTTTATAAACATTTGATAAAATACATTTGGATTGAATCGACGAGTTTTATTTTAAATAATAATACGGTTTGAATAGGACGTATCGCGTAGCGATAGTTCGCGAATTTCGACCATAAACTTCAAATGGCTATAACTGATGCAATTGGAATCGTATTTGCACGAAACGAAAAACATTTTCTTTCTATAAATGACAGCTTTCAAATGAAAGAAAAAATTTGGAACTTCAACTTGTAGATTTCATGTTATGATTAAATCTATTTTTGAAAAGGTCGTTGTAAACGCAGTTCGATGACCGTAATTGGAAACCGATCAAAATGTCCAAATAAAAATTATTAAAAATATGAAAAAAGTTATGATTAATCATAATAAGTGATTTCAAAGAGATTTGGAAAAGAAATATGAAGTCTCAAACTATATTTCGATTTTTGTGTTTTCAGCCTAACTTTCTAAATATGGTAAACGACGTTTTTGACATTTAAAGTTAAATATTGAATATATAGTTTCTTAAACTAATATATATGGCTTATATAATTAATAAATTATTCGGAACTCAATTTGACTTGATTTAAAATATAAGTCGAACTATGGTCTAAATAGCACTAGTCGCGCATTGATAGTTCGATAGCGTCGACCGTTGACTTCAAATTGACGTACCGGGAGATCCGACCTTCAGATTCTCCTAGAACGAAAAGCATTTGATTCGTAATGAAAAGAGTTTTCAATTGAAAAATAATGTTTTATGATCCAATGGTTAGATCTTGAAATAAGTTAAAATCAGATTCAGAATAAACTGGATTTGGATAGAAATGATCTTTAGATATTTGGTATTGATTACCGTTGTGTATGTGTTTACTATGGGAGGAATTTGAAAGATATTACATCATTATTCCACTTATAATATTTGTTGATTACGAGAATTGGTTAGGATATAAGTTGATGTAAATTCTGTTTAAATCTTATATTTGATATCAATTGAGTTTGGGTTTGTCATGAATGATATCTTTAGTAACATCATTCTTTAACCTTGTTAAAAGTGAAGTTATGTTTGGAATTCTAGAAAGCTATAATCTTCTCGTTAATATTAATTAAATCTTTGTTTTAAGATTTATTGAGTTTTCCAAATTAGTTTTTTCAAAAAAGAAATTGATTTAGCAATAATCGAGATGGGTCTCCATGGATGAAGACCTTTACAGTTTAAGCAATTTAAAAGGCTTTATCGTTATTCTTCTTGTAGTATTAGTTCGACATGGGAATTATATCGATTGCGAACTGATATGATTCCCATGAAGATTCTGTTTCTAATGGCATTACGATTTTGGGTTTATCGTGAACAATTTTTATACTAACTTTTATTCTCTAATCTAATGAAAGGAAAAATGATTTCCTAAGTAATGTTGAAATGAAATCTTTATTTAATTTGAATATAAAGATTTAATGCCCCTAGCAAACGATAATGAGGACAAGGTTAAAGATAGCTTAAAAGAAGATAAGTGTGTTTTCGCATAAAGACAAAATTAAATCTTTGATAAGATTTAAGGGAGTAATTCCCAAAGTAGAGAATGATTTGAGTAAATGAATATTCCAAAATGGAATAAGACCCATGATATTTTTTATATATCAATTATGGTTCATAAAGATGCACTGGCTATTCTAAATGACCGGGTTTCGACCCATTCTGAATAACTATACGACGAGTATTGAAGATACCAAGACATTGGTTGAAGACTGGGGATCTTCACATCGTCTGGATTGTTGTTGATGTCTCGATTGGGAGGTACACCCAAGACGAGGTTATAAGTGGTAGTCGTCCAGATTTACTTGGAGATTTTTTGGATTTTCAAGGGCCTCTCTCCTTAATTGGACAAGGAATAAGGTGCCTTCGATTTCGTTCACAACCCAGAACGAACTTGTAAATGGATGTGTGTCTGACGTTGTATTTTATGGCACAACCAACTGGTTTCTATTGATGTTTTATCCATTGGTGGCGGAGGATTTATTCTCTTAGCTTAACACCCTCCTTTGGGATTTATGTACTTAGAGGTTTATATATTAATAGACATTGATTATTTGTTGTGAATTGACAATGTGGCATGCAAAGTGTTGAGCCGATCAAAGCTTTTTGTTGAAAAACATAGCTTTATGGATGATGATCAAAGCATTCCGTGGCTGATATAGGGTAGCTTTGTGTTAAAACATGACTTTAGAGCCTCACAACCCATAAATGATTGAAAATAAGATGATGGACCATAGAGATAAGGACATACTTTTCCTTCTAGTTAAAAAGTGATGCCATGGTATGGAGCTCATGAAAGTTTAATTATGTGGATGATAGATCGAGGCACCTTGGATAATGGTTGGTCACGACCGGGAGACGTTATGTTCGGGAGTAACCCAAACTACCCCCAGTATAGGTGGGTCGGCTCTGTCGCTCCGAAGAAGCATTTGTTGATCCCGGAGCATCCCACAAGAGGTGTTCCAAATCACGGAAAGGAATATCCTTTTCCTTGGTCATTGTTAGAATCAAACTTCCAATACGAGCTTTTCATTTTCAGATGTAACCTAATAGCCAACATAACGGGATAGGGAATTATGCGATCTAAGGTTTATACATTTATTTTCTAAAGTGGTTTTGACACTATGCACTAGTAATAGTAAAAAATACTTTCGCGTATCAAGCATGTTTGGTTATTATAAGGTAAAACTCTTTCTTCCGGTATGTGTTGCATTGTGTGATGGGACTTGAGTCTTAATAGCTTCATTTTAAAAAATCATTGCAAGTTGTTTATGATTGGTATTCATGTGGAGAAAACTCATTCCATGTTACACAACGTGGTCCTGTGATTTACCCAACTTTAAAATAAAGGAAAAAACTGTTTTAGTTCTCACACCAGTCCCATGACTGACTCAGAGTTTATTGTTTTCCATCTTAACTCTGGGTGCCCATATTTTCCATATGAGCAGCCTAGTAATTTTGGTTTGTAGATATTATATAGATCAAGTGCTGGATTGATGCTAAAGCTGTGTCCAAAGCATTTTATTTCTTCCGTTGAGAGTTTATGTTTTGTTGTGTACATAATACGTTCTGATATAGTTATTTCCGCTGTGCATGTATTTACTATTGTAATCTAATAATATTTCTGTAATGTGAAAGTTAATGTAATAATAATGGAAGAATTGTTTTGTTCAGTTCTTATTAGTCGTATACCCTTAGTTAAAGTTGGACGATTTTTGTTGTTTGATCGAACTTGTGTGGTTTATAGTCGATTCGAAAGGTAGGAATTTTCGGGCCTTTACAATTGGGATCTTCTGAAACAGAACAGGAATACTTCTGGAAATAATCGAGTTTGATCCACTTTGGATTTTGGCAAAGTTTTGTTAAGAATGTTTAGAAACTAAGACTAAAGAAGAAGCAATGAAGAAAAGTAAAAAAATTGAATGAAAATTCGTTGAAAACATGTGGTATTTATAGGAAATTAACAGCCATGTACATTCGCGAAGAGATACGATAAAAAGACACTTTTGAAATTTGATTTTTGAAAACAACTATTGACATTGGGGATGGAGGATGTCGACATGCCTTTGTTTATTTTAAAAATTGATTTTTTTTTTAAAAATGATTTATATTCTAAAACTTATCGAAATAATTCTGAGACTTGTAAATCATTTTGGATATAATTTAAATAATAAAACTTGTTAAAAACTTTACAGAATAAACATTGAAATATTAAATATTTATAATATATAAAGAACTATAAATCAAAATGTAAGAGATTATAAAAAAATCTAAAACGTTTTTAAGATTGAGGCTAAATATTGAAATCATAAAAATAGATTTTGAATTTGAAAGTAACATAGTTAAATCAAGAGATAATTTGAAATCAAGGCTAAATTATTTTTAAAAATAGTTTTGAATTTTATGGTTAAAATATTTAAACCCGGAGAAGTGATTTAAAAGATAATTTTTGAACAATAGTTTAAAATCTAAATTAAGCTATTTTAAAAATATTGTATATTCCATTCCACAATTAAAATCAAAATAAAGATTTTAGTGTTGTTACGAAGTTATAGATCTAAATTCTGTTACTTACGTTGATGCCTTGAAATTTTGAAACTCAAGAGTCTTCAGCCTTGATTTCTTTAATCTTAAATTCATCGGTTTTGAATCTTTATAATGTACAATCTGCACCTGCATATATATATATATATATATATACACACACACACACACCTTGAAAAGAATGTTAGTACTATTTGTATTTTACAGTAAGTCTTAAGGGATTTTTCATCAAAATCATCATCTCAAGAAATGACAGCAGTTACGCTAGTTCATTTTAGAAATAAATTTAATAAGTGCAACTCATAGTCGCACCTATACGAAGGCAATTAAAAGCCTAATGACTTGACACATACTTTTTTTAGTAATACATTTGTAAATGAGATCTAATCGCAAAATGGTTTTGAGAATAACCCACTTTGAAAAATTGTTTAACTTTTATTAAGCAGTGTTCATTTTGATGTCTTATATGGCTTTGGCCTCACACTTCCAAATCTATCTTGCATTGTCAAACACCGGCTCATACTTAGCTAATGTACTAGACTTTTAGATTCCTAGAAGAAGCTGTATATATTTTCTAGATAGAAGTCCTAATTAAATCATCTAGAGTGCATAAAATGAATAAAGAGTAATCTAAACCAATTTATACAAATGCATTAACTGAACATTAGTATTTTTGTATATGTTATTTTCATACTTCATAATCTTTCTTTCTATTTTCTTCTATTTTTTAATATATATATATATATATATAGCATTTTCATCAATAAACTAAAGCGTAAACTATGGGTTGCACTTGATAACATTATTAGAAAAATAATTAAAATTGAATTATTGTTAAAAATTGAACTTTTTAAGCATTATATGATAAATTTATTGAGATAAATAAACTTATAATTTGAAATGACATGCAACGCTCAAAGTAAGTTAAAGGAAGAAAATTCTTGCTAAATACATATATTTCTTTTGAAAAATCTCATGCATATGTGCATAAAAAGTATATTTATATACATAATACAGACTTTTCTGATCTTCATCATTAGATCGCCCCTCAATTTCCACATTTAACATAAAAACAAAACAATTCAACAGTCCAGATCTCTTTATGTTGCAAAATGTATCTGATTTTATATCCAAATAGTTGACCCATATGTATATTTATGTGAAAATTGTTACTAATGTATATATAAATAGTTGATCAAATTATTAAAACTAATGAGTACTACATAAGTGAATATATTTAAATATTTAAACCAGTGATCAAATTATCTAATTAAATGTAAGAAACTGGATGTTAAAAAATAAAGGGAAAATGATGGAAGCTTTGCATGCAATTGTAGTTAAGAAAAATATTTTATAATCAATTTATCTACTTGTGTTATAAAACTAATTTAGAATAGAAGGAATTTGGGAGCTAGGACATTTTTATTCATACAGATCAACTTACAACACGTACGAGCTCTCTATTTACAGACTTCACATGTCCTAGCAATTACTATAATGTCCCTTGCATTAAGCGTATTCACCTTTTATATTATATTACATTATATTATATATATATTTATATTTATATATATTACAACGCTCCCCCTTGAATATACGTATGCAAGATGATAAGATTAACTGCCTCATTAAAAACCTTTTTATGAAAAACCCTGTGGGAAAATCATAAATAAGGAAAAGAGTACAATTTTATTTCAACTTTAGGTAATATGTTTACAATGTCACTATGAGGGTTGATACTTCTGGATCAAGATAATGCCTCGTTAAAAATATTACTAACAAATACCTAGTGGAAAATAGTTAGTGAAGGAAAATAGTACATTATAGCATAATAGTATATGCTTCCCTTGATTCATAACACATTATTCGAATATTTTGGTGATGCAAGCAACGCATACCAATTTTATAAATCATCTTTTGAAATGTTAGTTTTTGAAGTGCCTTCATGAATAGATCTGTTGGATTTTCTTGAGACGGGATTTGCTTCACTTCTATTTTATTGTCTTTTAGAAGTTCATGTGTAAAGAAGAATTTAGGAGAAATGTGATTCATCTTATCACCTTTGATATAACCTGCTTGAATTTGAGCTATGCAAGCTGCATTGTCTTCATAAATAATAGTTGATCCTTCTCTAGTTGACGGAAGTTGACATGTTCTTTGAATATGTTCAACCTGTTATCTTAACGAAATACATTCTCGACTTGCTTCATGTAGTGCTAGTATTTCAAATGATTGAATGATGTAGCTACCAATGTTTGCTTTGTAGATCTCCATGAAATAGATGCATTGTTGTTAGTAAACACATATCCAGTTAGTGATATTGCTTTACGTGGATCAAAAAGGTAACCTGCATCAACATAACCAACTAGAATCGGATTATTGACTATGTTAGAATAAAAAAAGCCTAAATTTGTGGTTCCACGTAGAAATTTCATGATATGTTTCATATCATTTCAGCGTCTTTTAGTTGGTGAAAAATTGTATCTTGCTGGAAGATACACTGAAAATGCAATATCTGATCTCATGCGTTGGGCTAAATATAACAATGCACCAATTGCATTAAGACATGGTACTTCCGGACCAAGTACATTTTCATCGTCTTCTTTTGGTTGGTAAGGGTCGTTTTTAATATCTAGTGATCTGACAACCAGAGGCGTACTAAGTAGATATGCTTTATCCATTTGAAAACACATTAGGATTTTATTAATGTAAATTGATTGATGGATTATTATGTCATTTGTACTTTGCTCAATCGATAGACCGAGAAAGTATTTAATTTTGCCAAGATCTTTCATTTCAAAATTATGTATTAGGTAATCAATTGTTTTATCAATCTCTTTTGGAGTTCCAGTCAAATTTATATCATCAACGTATACCACTAAAATAGAAAATCCCTTTACCGATTTCTTTATAAAGACATGGACAAATGAAATTGTTTTTATAACCAACTTTTAGCAAATATTCACTAAGACGGTCATACCACATTCTTTCGGATTGTTTCAAACCGTAAAGTGATAGTCTTAGCTTTAATGAGTACTGTAACGTCCCGGAAAAA
Organism: Allium sativum; assembly: GCA_030737875.1. NCBI lineage: Eukaryota > Viridiplantae > Streptophyta > Magnoliopsida > Asparagales > Amaryllidaceae > Allium > Allium sativum. The sequence continues at coordinate 442,358,511 of CM060919.1, forward strand.
GTCGATCTTGGTTATCCGATATACAACACATATCGAACATCCAAGGATCGAAAATACCGGTAGTTAATGAAAGAAATCAGAGGGTGAGAATAGATAAGATAGAAACTTAGAATAGAAGAAGAAGAAGAAGAACACAACATCAGAGTAACAGGGACCTCACAGCGGAACAAATAACATATAATATATATCATAACTTTGAAATATAAATATGTACTTGAATATACATATCATTTCCAAAGTACAGCACTTACAACACAGCGGAAATAAACAATAGCTATATGATCCTGAAGCCTCCTGCTCCAGCTCTTCAAGTATCTGTAAATCCCGACTACTTGACTGCCCGTATAAAATTGGGCACCCAAGAGTTTAGGGAAAACAAAACAAAATAAACTCCCGGTCAATCATGGGACTGGTACGAGTAAAACAGTTTAAAACAGTTTGAGCCATTAAATGATATCTCATAAGACCACGCCGTGTAACGGAACGGGTTTTTCCCTTATGAGAATCAACAATAATTTTTATATCAAAAACCTTTTGATATTATAATAATGTCTATCAACCACAATATAATAATCATCTAGTAGAAACGCTTTCATCTAACGTTCTACATATATAGTATACAATCAAAACCGCAAGCACGTATTGGGTAATGGATTTCCAACTATGACAAGGTATGGAACCACCTTTCGCTAGTGTACCTCTAGAGAGGAATACATTAGGTTCAATAAGAACATCTTGCAACCCAACCAAACATGACCGACCACTCATTTTGCTTGAGTGTATCGAATGTATATCACCAACGGTTGGGATCAACAACCGTTTCCCGAATGGGGCAACATCAACAATAGATTTTTAGAAGTAAATGAAACTCTAGATCAGGTGATTATACACCCTAATAGGTGCGACCTACATAGCCATGTTGCCTGCCTGATTTTTGTCATTTCCTGGTTGTGAGGCTAGAGACCACGCTTATCTCTGACAGATCACACATTTATTCACTTTGAATGTCACATCTTCATACCCGCCAAATCACAAATTGATTTCCCCAAAAATACCACGGGTATGCAGCTAAGAGAAATGAATTCCTCCACCACCAAACGTAAATACGTTTGAAGAGATCAACTTACGTGATCTATTAAATATACTCTGTCAGACATTCTTCCATACAGGTCGTCCTGGGACTGGACAAACCGAAGGCACTATTCCGTACAACCATCTTAGGCAATCTTTACCTAAGATTTATACAACAGCCCTTGCACTTTACTCCGTCTTCAATTATCTTTGGCATATATGATTCGCCACGCTTATGCCAATACGGACAGATAATAATCCAACCGGTCTCTCCATATTAACAACGTTAAAATGGTCGAAAACTTCGATAGTCGGTGAATTAACTATCAAAGAAAAACACGTGTGCAAACAACGATATTATTTCCAAATGGAAATTATATCGATCAATCATCATTTAACATCTATTTCTTTAGTTCATTAATTTACTTATCTCCTGTTTCCATATATCCTAAATTCTTATTTTCTATTATCAGAAAACATTTCTGATTCTTATTTGGAAAACATTCCAAAAACTCCTTCACTAGATTTAAACTGATGTTTAAATCAAACATCGCCATGCTAACTTAAACCATTTACTAAATTCAATTAACCATAATTCACTATCAAACCTTACCATTCCTTAGTTAAGAAGGAAGTCAATCAAGTTGGGGTATAATTACCTCTCAGACCTTAACTGAACAACGTTTTATCTTCGAAATAGACAAAGTTTATTTTTTTAAAACCTTTAACAGACTTCCTTACGTAACTCTCGGATTCTATTTATGTATCCACTTCTTTATTGAAAACATTGATTATAACGATAACGTTATAATCCCTACTTTCGAAATATCTAACTTCAATTATAACTTTTATTCTTTAATGTGAATAAATAAATAAATAACTCTAGATTTAAACACCGGAAATTATAAGTACTTTCCGGAATTCGATATAATCGAATTCGCCAATTAACTCTCTTCGAGTAATCTCTATTTGATTAACTCTTCTTCGAATAACCTATATTCGATTTTCTCTCTTCGAATAACTTATATTCGATTATCTTTCTTCGAATAACTTATATTCTATTAACTCACTCTTTCGAATAAACTATATTCGATCTCTTTTTTCGAATAGCTATATTCGATAATCTTCTTTCAAATAACTATATTCGATTATATCACTTTCGAATAACTAAATTCGATTAACTCCTTTCGACTAAACCATAATCGATAACTCCTTTCGATTAAACTAACATCAATTAACTCCTTTCGATTAAACTAACATCGATTAACTCCTTTCGATTAACTCCCTTCGATTAAACTAAAATCGATTAACTCCCTTCGATTAAACTAACATCGATTAACTCATTTCGATTAAACTAACATCGATTAACTCCCTTCGATTAAACTAATATCGATTAACTCCTTTCGATTAAACTAACATCGATTAACTCCTTTCGATTAAACTAACATCGATTAACTCCCTTCGATTATACTAATATCGATTAACTCCCTTCGATTAAACTAACATCGATTAACTCCCTTCGATTAAACTAACATCGATTAACTCCCTTCGATTAAACTAACATCGATTGACTCCCTTTGACTAAACTAACATCGATTAACTCCTTTTGAATAAACTAACATCGATTAACTCCCTTCGATTAAACTAACATCGATTAACTCCTTTCGATTAAACTAACATCGATTAACTCCCTTAGATTAAACTAACATCGATTAACTCCTTTCGATTAAACTAACATCGATTAACTCCTTTCGATTAAACTAACATCGATTAACTCCCTTCGATTAAACTAACATCGATTAACTCCTTTCGATTAAACTAACATCGATTAACTCCCTCCGATTAAACTAACATCGATTAACTCCTTTCAATTAAACTAACATCGATTAACTCCCTTCGATTAAACTAACATCGATTAACTCCCTTCGATTAAACTAACGTCGATTAACTCCCTTCGATTAAACTAGTGTCGATTAACTCCATTCGAATAAACTAGCGTCAATTAACTCCCTTCGATTAAAATAACATCGATTAACTCCTTTCGATTAAACTAACATCGATTAACTCCTTTCGATTAAACTAACATCGATTAACTCCCTTCGATTAAACTAACATCGATTAACTCCCTTCGATTAAACTAACATCGATTAACTCCTTTCGATTAAATTAACATCGATTAACTCCCTTCGATTAAATTAAAACCGATTAACTCCTTTTGATTAAACTAACATCGATTAACTCCTTTCGATTAAAATAACATCGATTAACTCCCTTCGATTAAACTAACATCGATTAACTCCATTTGTTAAACTAACATCGATTAACTCCCTTCGATTAAACTAACATCGATTAACTCACTTCGATTAAACTAACATCGATTAACTCCCTTCGATTAAACTAATATCGATTAACACCTTTTTGTCTATCAATAATTCCCTTTTTATCTTTATTTATTTTCTAAATAAATAAATTCTTTTTCAATTCTATTTGTAAACGTTTTACAAATATTTCTCTTTCTTTTTTATTTGTAAATCTTTTTTTTACAAATATTTCCTTTCTTGAATTCTATTTATTTAACAAATAATTATTTTCCTTTCCTATTTGTTTCACAAATATTTCTCTTTCTATTTTATTTATTTAACAAACAAATATTTTCCCTTCCATTCTATTTGTAAGTGTTTTATAAATAATTCCTTTCAATTCTTATTTGGCTTTCCAAAAATTTCCTTTATAAAATCCTTTGATTTTATAAATAGTGTCTTTTATAAATTCTATTTATAAATAAATATTCCTATTATAATTCTATTTACTTTCTAAGTAAATATCCCTTTTTTACTTCTATTTACTTTCTAAGTAAATATCCTTTTATAAAATTCTTTTCGTTTTATAAATATTTTATTTCAATGCACAGTTTGAAATCTTCCGTTTATATAAAATCTTTCAATTTTATATAATATTTTATTTCAATATTTCTTCTGGTATTTAACAGTACCAAATAACAAGACCATTGTCATTATAATCAATCACATATTATACATCACATCATATAACACAATATATGAACAAAACAGTATTATAAATATTGAGGAACCCAGTTGGGTCCCTCCAACCTGTTTCCCTGCATCACAGATGTTAAACAACACGAATATAAAATTATTCTGATAAACAGAATCAATATTCTATTAGCGATTTATATATATATCGTTATATATAATTTCAACCAATACACAAGCAATTCAACCAAAAAGTTAACACACAGCAATCAACAGATAATTATCAGTTCTAAGAATACGTTATAAAAATATAACTGTTCAGAGTTGGTGAGTTTTTACTCTTAACCGTTAAATAACAATTTGCGTTAGTTGATTTTGATCAAACAATTTATTTTGCCATAAATTGTAACGAGCTTCAATTCGCTCCCAGTCAGTTTCATTGTGGAGCCACCGTCCATACGATCCCAACAGATCTGACCATTCATAAATCTGATCATGTATGAGCGAGATATAACATTTATAAGATTGTACACTATTTTAAATTAACTAAACATTAAACCCTTTTGTATTTAAAATGACAGGGCGGCACCTTTATGAATTCGGCCCAAACCCCTTTTGTAAATTACCCAGGCCCGACGTTTGGACCTTTCTTCCCCGTTAACATCACTCCAGTGAACTCCACCATTTTCCACGCCTTCCCACACCTCGTTCTCCCTCCATGATCAACAAAACTTCAAACCAATCATACCACACAACCTCTCTTCACTCCTTCTTCCTCTCCATACCATTTCTAACGAACTCGCCCTCACCAGCGAGATCGCGTTCGAAGAACAGTCGAACACGGCTACAGATGTCGAGCGACATTATTTAATTTGCAAAAATCCCAGAAATTCAAACCAGGCTCTATTCGATGCTGTTGTCACCATTAACACGACGAATTTGTGAATCGAAACCCCTACTTCCAATATCACGAACCCTAGACGACGCCGTACCTTTTCCAACATATGAAAGCAACGTCGAACCCAGTAAAACCCAGATTAGTCTGAATCTCTTCCTTCTGTGAATCCGAAAATTCTTGTTTGAAGATTTATGGCAATTCAAATGATTTTATCTCGATTTTTCCAAAGAGGATTTGTTTTCAAAAAAAATGGGAAAATGTTGCGGCTGAGAAAGAGAATATATAACGGGAACGAAAATCTTGTGTGGCTGAAAAAGCTAGAGGATGTGGCTTGTTTAGGATCACAAATAGGTTAGGACATTTTGTTAGGTAATTTTATATTATTCGTATATGTCTTCTAAAAATCCGTAGGATCACATGCGGTACCTAAAAATCATAAAAATGGACATGCAGCTACAGTTTGACATTACGGTCCCAACGAAACTAGTTTCGTTGAATTCCGACTTCGTATGCTCACACAGCGTATTTTTAACCTTCAAAATATCGACCGTTTTTCACTTTAAAAATTGGTACGGCCACATACTGACTTCAAAAATCACGGAAATTGAAATCTAGCAATAATTTAACAATGTGGATCCAACAAAATTAGTTTCATCAATTTCTGAGGTCGTTTGCAAAATTGGTAATTTTTAAAGCTTTAAATAGCCCAATTAAATATATAAATATATTTAAAAACAATTAAATTAAATATTTATAAATAAATATTATCGTATATATTCACATACGATGTCATACAGCTCTAGAATATTCCTATATGAATTTCTAACTCGATATTTCATCATCAGAGTTATATCGATATTCGATTTATATTTAAATCCTTTTATAAATCGTTATAAATTATAAAGGAATTCCATAGTGACTTTTCTAAAATTTTATTTGGACATAAATCAAAATATACACGACGAAATCCCGATTTTCTCTTCCACTAGAAAAATATACTTCACCAGCTCCTAATGTTTCTTGTTTCACAGAAATCCGATTTAAAACGGCTTCTGTATATTCGTTTAAAGTTCGAATCGCCAAATCGCGAACTACTGCGCCATTTCGAGCTCGATTATAATTATAATATAATTTATATGTTCAACTGTCATTCAAATAATATATTCATTATCGTAATTAAATTTTAAACTGAATTATATATTTTGAATTTCCTAATTCACATCATATCGCCATTTCAGCCCATTCTGATTATTTCAGAGTTAAATATATTATTTAATTATTATTTTAATTAAATATTCACTATTATTTAATTCAACGACCATTTGAATTCTAAACCACTATTTATATAATTAAATAAGTTAATTATATATCGCACAAAATATGGGTCGTTACATTCTTTCCCACTTAAAATAATTTCGTCCTCGAAATTGCTAAGGTAGAAAACAAACCCTATCGACCAGTTAGAACTTATTTGTTCACTTCTTAACTTCAGTTTCAACTGAACCAATTTATTTTCATCTAAATATAAATTAATTATTACCAACGAAAATTTTCAAAAATCCTGAAAATTTTCTAACACCTTAACTTTTCGAAAAATTTCGCCAGCACCTCCTTTGTACGGCTCAATCGGTACAACCACAACTCGCCTCTCTAGGCCATCTCCAACCCAAACGAAAATCAAACAGCCAAGCGGTTTTCCAATTCGGCTTATAAATCTCATGATTATATCAAATATAAACTTGTACCTTTTTGTTGGGCATATCGTTATATCATTTCCATCTGCTGTCGGTTCAGCATATACCAATATCAATCCAATCAAACTCTGACCAATTTATCCTCAACCCAACCATTCGCTTATCCAAGCCAAATTCAATTTCAAATCAATGTTCTATTCCCGATTTTCAATTTCTTAACTCATCAATCCTATACCATTTCAGATTCTATCTCACAATTCAAAATCTGATTCTACTTGATATATCGTATCCAATTCAATTTCCAGTTAATTGGTTTCAATTCAGTTCCAGCTTGGTTTTCACAAATTTCTATTTAAATTTGTTTTTAATTCAAACAGTCTCTTCCTAGGAGTTTTAAACAGCTTTGCTTTTCTAAAATCAAATATTCCTTTTTGGATTTCAAACAACTTGTTTCTCTCAAAACAATTCAAAAACAAAATCTTTTCGGTAGTAATCTATCACTTACAACTCGAGATTGAATACCGATGATGTCATGATCATCATCGGAATCTATTTCCAGCTTTCGAAGTGAGCTCAATACTATATCGCTTTTCAAAACCATTTCTAACATTTCCACTTTGAAATTTATTTCAGAATATCCTTCCAATGTTTGTAAAACAATTTAAAATCTCCCAGGATTTTAAAATTCTCATATACTTAATTTAACTCCATTTACAAACACCTTTCAAATTCCAGGCTTTAAATTTCAACTCTGGTTTTAATTTCAGATTTAATTCAATTCATTATGCTTATCTGAATTCTGATCGGTTATTTACATAACCATTTCACATTTTTATAATCTTATTCGATTATAATGACAACCAATATATCCAATATATATTCATTCCGATATAAATCCTTTATATCAAAATAAAATTTGGGTAAAATTATTTCGTTTACCCTTTTCAAAATATACCATGACGGTTCATCGTATTCGAGTGTTTATAAACTCCTACCGATACAGTGGATCAAACTGATCGACCAGAACCCATAAACAACTCAACCAATAAATCTCCATAATATAAAACAATTTTTATATCAAATAACAAATACGTTCACTCGTATATATACACTCAAACTCAATCAAGGGTATTACAAACCCTATCTCTACTGAGTCACGCCAAAGAGCCAAGGTAATTACTTAACCTTAAGCTCTGATACAAACTGTAACGTCCCGGAAAAAGTCGATCTTGGTTATCCGATATACAACACATATCGAACATCCAAGGATTGAAAATACCGGTAGTTAATGAAAGAAATTAGAGGGTGAGAATAGATAAGATAGAAACTTAGAATAGAAGAAGAAGAAGAAGAACACAACATCAGAGTAAACGAACCTCACAGCGGAATGAATAACATATAATATGTATCATAACTTTGAAATATAATTCTGTACATGAATATACATATCATTTCCAAAGTACAGCACTTACAACACAGTGGAAATAAACAATAGCTATATGATCCTGAAGCCTCCTACTCCAGCTCTTCAAGCATCTGTAAATCCCGACTACTTGACTGCCCGTATAAAATTGGGCACCAAAGAGAGGGGAAACAAAACAAAATAAACTCCCGGTCACTCATGGGACTGGTATGAGTAAAACAATTTAAAACAGTTTGAGCCATTAAACGATATCTCATAAGACCATGCCGTGTAATGGAACGGGTTTTTCCCTTACGAGAATCCACAATAATCTTTATATAAAAAACCTTTTGATATTATAATAATGTCTATCAACCACAATATTATAATCATCTAGTAGAAACGCTTTCATCTCACGTTCTACATATATAGTATACGATCAAAACCGCAAGCACGTATTGGGTAATGGATTTCCAACTATGACAAGGTATGGAACCACCTTTCGCTAGTGTACCTCTAGAGAGGAATACTCTGGGTTCAACAAGAATATCTTGCAACCCGGCCACACATGACCGACCACTCATTTCGCTTGAGTGTATCGAATGTATATCACCAACGGTTGGGATCAGCAACCGTTTCCCAAATGGGACAGCATCGACAATAGATTTTTAGAAGTAAATGAAACTCTAGATCAGGAGATTATACACCCAAATAGGTGCGACTTACATAGCCATGCTGCCTGCCCAATTTTTTTCATTTCCTGGTTGTGAGGCTAGAGGCCATGCTTATCTCTGACAGATCACACATTAATTCACTTTGAATGTCACATCGTCATACTCGCCAAATCACAAATTGATTTCCCCAAAAATACCACGGGTATACAGCTAAGAGAAACGAATTCCTCCGCCACCAAATGTAAATACGTTTGAAGAGATCAACTTACGCGATCTATTAAATATACTCTGTCAGACATTCTTCCATACAGGTCATCTTGGGACTGGACAAACCGAAGGAACTATTCAGTACAACCATCTTAGGCAATCTTTACATAAGATTTATACAACCGCCCTTGCACTTTACTCCGTCTTCAATTATCTTTGGCATATATGATTCGCAACGCTTATGCCAATACGGAGTGTTTCTTCGGATAATAATCCAACCGGTCTCTCCATATTAACAACCTTAAAATGGTCGAAAACTTCGATAGTCGGTGAGTTAACTATCAAAGCAAAACACATGTGCAAACAACGATATTATTTCCAAATGGAAATTATATCGATCAATCATCATTTAACATTTATCTCTTTATTTCATTAATTTAGTTATCTCCTGTTTCCATATATCCTAAATTCTTATTTTCTATTATCAGAAAACATTTCTGATTCTTATTTGGAAAACATTCCCAAAACTCCTTCACTGGATTTAAACTGATGTTTAAATCAAACATCGCCATGCTAACTCAGACCATTTACTAAATCCAATTAACCATCATTCACTATCAAACCTTACCATTCCTTAGTTAAGAAGGAAGTCAATCAAGTTAGGGTATAATTACCTCTCAGAACTTAACTGAACAACGTTTTAACTTCGAAATAGTCAAATTTTATTTTTTTAAAACCTTTAACAAACTTCCTTACGTAACTCGCGGATTCTATTTACGTGTCCACTTCTTTATTGAAAACATTGATTATAACGATAACGTTATAACCCATACTTTAGAAATATCTAACTTCAATTATAACTTTTATTCTTTAATGTGAATAAATAAATAAACACCTAAGTTATAAATAAATAACTCTTGATTTAAACACCGGAAAGTATAAGTACTTTCCCGAATTCGATATAATCGAATTCGCCGATTAACTCTCTTCGAGTAATCTCTATTTGATTAACTCTTCTTCGAATAATCTATATTCGATTATCTCTCTTCGAATAACTTATATTCGTTTATCTCTCTTCGAATAACTTATATTCGATTAACTCACTCTTTCGGATAAACTATATTCGATCTTTTTTTTCGAATACGCTATATTTGATAATCTTCTTTCGAATAACTATATTCGATAATCTCACTTTCGAATAACTAAATTCGATTAACTCCTTTCGATTAAACTATAATCGATAACTCCTTTCGATTAAACTAACATCGATTAACTCCTTTCGATTAAAATAACATCGATTGACTCCTTTTGGTTAAACTAACATCGATTAACTACTTTTGATTAAACTAACATCGATTAACTCCCTTCGATTAAACTAACATCGATTAGCTCGCTTCGATTAAACTAACATCGATTAACTCCTTTCGATTAAACTAACATCGATTAACTCCCTTCGATTAAACTAATATCGATTAACTCCTTTCGATTAAACTAACATCGATTAACTCCTTTTGATTAAACTAACACCGATTAACCCCCTTCGATTAAACTAATATCGATTAACTCCGTTCGATTAAACTAACATCGATTAACCCCCTTCCATTAAACTAACATCGATTAACTCCTTTCGATTAAACAAATGTCGATTAACTCCCTTCGATTAAACTAACATCGATTAACTCCCTCCGATTAAACTAACATCGATTTACTCCTTTCGATTAAACTAACATCGATTAACTCCCTTCGATTAAACTAACATCGATTAACTCCCTTCGATTAAACTAACACCGATTAACTCCTTTCGATTAAACTAACATCGATTAACTCCCTTCGATTAAACTAACATCGATTAACTCCTTTCGATTAAACTAACATCGATTAACTCCCTTCGATTAAACTAACATCGATTAACTCCCTTCGATTAAACTAACATCGATTAACTCCTTTCGATTAAACTAACATCGATAAACTCCCTTCGATTAAACTAACATCGATTAACTCCTTTCGATTAAACTAACATCGATTAACTCCCTTCGATTAAACTAATATCGATTAACTCCTTTAGATAAAACTAATATCGATTAACTCCTTTCCATTAAACTAACATCGATTAACTCCTTTCGATTAAAATAACATCGATTAACTCCCTTCGATTAAATTAACATCGATTAACTCCCTTCGATTAAACTAACATCGATTAACTCCCTTCGATTATACTAATATCGATTAACCCCTTTCGATTATACTAACATCGATTAACTTCTTCCGATTAAACTAACATCGATTAATTCCCTTCGATTAAACTAACATCGATTAACTCCCTTCGATTAAACTAACATCGATTAACTCCCTTCGATTAACTCCTTTCGATTAAACTAACATCGATTAACTCCTTTCGATTAAATTAACATCGATTAACTCCTTTCGATTAAACTAACATCGATTAACTCCCTTCGATTAAACTAACATCGATTAACTCCTTTCAATTAAACTAACATCGATTAACTCCCTTCGATTAAACTAACATCGATTAACTCACTTCGCTTGGACTAACATCGATTAGCTCCCTTCGATTAAACTAATATTGATTAACTCCTTTTTGTCTATCAATAATTCCCTTTTTATCTTTATTTATAAATAAATAAATTCTTTTTCAATTCTATTTGTAAATGTTTTACAAATATTTCTCTTTCTATTTTATTTGTAAATGTTTTTTTTACAAATATTTCCTTTCTTGAATTCTATTTATTTCACAAATAATTATTTTCCTTTGCTATTTGTTTCACAAATATTTCTCTTTCTATTTTATTTATTTAACAAATAAATATTTTCCCTTCCATTCTATTTGTAAGTGTTTTACAAATAATTCCTTTCAATTCTTATTTGGCTTTCCAAATATTTCCTTTATAAAACCCTTTGATTTTATAAATAGTTTCTTTTATAAATTCTATTTATAAATAAATATTCCTTTTATAATTCTATTTACTTTCTAAGTAAATATCCCTTTTTACTTCTATTTACTTTCTAAGTAGATATCCTTTTATAAAATTCTTTTCGTTTTATAAATATTTTATTTCAATGCACAGTTTGAATTCTTCCTTCTATATAAAATCTTTCGATTTTATATAATATTTTATTTCAATTTTTCTTCTGGTATTTAGCAGTACCAAATAACAAGACCATTATCATTATAATCAATTACATATTATACATCACATCATATAACACAATATATGAACAAAACTGTATTATAAATATTGAGGAACCCAGTTGGGTCCCTCCAACCAGTTTCCCTGCATCGCAGATGTTAAACAACACAAATATTAAATTATTCTGATAAACAGAATCAATATTCGATTAACGATTTATATATATATCGTTATATATAATTTCAACCAATACACAAGCAATTAAACCAAAAAGTTAACACACAGCAATCAACAGATAATTTTCAGTTCTAAGAATATGTTATAAAAATATAACTGTTCAGAGTTGTGAGTTTTTACTTACATTACGCGTTAACTGATAAATAACGATTTGCGTTAGTTGATTCCGATTAGACAAATTATTTCTCTATAAATTGTAACGAGCTTCGATTCGCTCCCAGTCAGTTTCATTGTGGAGCCACTGTCCATACGATCCCAACAGATCTGGCCGTTCGTTAATCTGACCATGTATGAGCGAAATATAAGATTTATAAGATTGTATACAATTTTAAATTAACTAAACATTAAACCTTTTGCATTTTAAATGACTGGGCTGCACCTTTATGAATTCGGCCCAAACCTCTTTTGTAAATTACCCAGGCCCGATGTTTGGACCTTTCTTCCCCGTTAACATCAGATAACCGCACTCCAGTGAACTCCACCATTTTCCCCGCCTTCCCACACCTCGTTCTCCCTCCATGATCAATAAAACTTCAAACCAATCATACCACACAACCTATCTTCACTCCTTCTTCCTCTCCATACCATTTCTAACGAACTCGCCCTCACCAGCGAGATCACGTTCGAAGAATAGCCGAACACGGCTATAGATGTCGAGCGACATTATTTAATTTGCAAAAATCCCACAAATTCAAACCAGGCTCTATTCGATGCTGTGATCACCATTAACACGACGAATTTGTGAATCGAAACCCCTACTTCCCAATATAACGAACCCTAGATGACGCCGTACCTTTTCCAAGATATGAAAGCAACGTCGAACCCAGTAAAACCCAGATTAGTCTGAAGCTCTTCCTTCTGTGAATCCGAAAAATCTTGTTTGAAGATTTATAGCAATTTAAATGATTTTATCTCGATTTTTCCAAAAAGGATTTGTTTTCATAAAAAATAGAAAAATGTTGCGGTTGAGAAAAAGAATATATAACGGGAACGAAAATCTTGTGTGGCTGAAAAAGCTAGAGGATGTGGCTTGTTTAGGATCACAAATAAGTTAGGATAATTTGTTAGGTAATTTTATATTCTTCGTATCTGTCTTCTAAAAATCCGTAGGTTCACATACGGTACCTAAAAATCACGAAACTGGACATGCAGCTACAGTTCGACATTATGATCCCAACGAAACTGGTTTCGTCGAATTCCGACTTCGTATGCTCACACAACGTATTTTTAACCATCAAAATACCGACTATTTTTCACTTTAAAAATCGGTACGGCCACATACTGACTTCAAAAATCACGGAAATTGAAATCTCGCAATAATTTAACATTGCGGATCCAACAAAATTAGTTTCATCAAATTCTGAGGTCATTTGCAAAACTGGCTATTTTTAAAGCTCTAAATAACCCAATTAAATATATAAATATATTTAAAAACAATTAAATTAAATATTTATAAATAAATATTATCGTATATATTCACATACGATGTCAAACAACTCTAGAATATTCCTATATGAATTTCTAACTCGTTATTTCATCATCAGAGTTATATCGATATTCGATTTATATTTAAATCCTTTTATAAATCGTTATAAATTATAAAGGAATTCCACAATGACTTTTCTAAAATTTGATTTGGACATAAATCAAAATCTACATGACGAAATCCCGATTTTTCTCTTCCACTAGAAAAATATACTTCACCAGCTCCTAATGTTTCTTATTTCACAGAAATCCGATTTAAAACGGCTTCTGTATATTCGTTTAAAGTTCGAATCGCCAAATCGCGAACTGCCGCGCCATTTCGAGCTCGATTATAATTATAATATAATTTATATGTTCAACTGTCATTCAAATAATATATTCATTATCGTAATTCAATTTTAAACTGAATTATATATTTTGAATTTCCCAATTCACACCATATCGCCATTTCAGCCCGTTCTGATTATTTCAGAGTTAAATATATTATTTAATTATTATTTTAATTAAATATTCACTATTATTTAATTCAACGACTATTTGAATTCTAAACCACTATTTATATAATTAAATAATTTAATTATATATCGTAGAAAATACGGGTCATTACAAGTACATTGACTTTTATTTTGCTTTAGGTAACTTATATCCATTTGGGATTTTCATGTAAATATCGGTATCCAATTCATCGTACAGATATGTTGTCACAACATCAACCAATCTTATATCAAACTTCTCAAAAACTACAAGGCTTATTAAATAACGAAATGTAATGTCATCCATAATAGGAGAGTATGTTTCTTTAAAGTCAAAACCCGATTTTTGTAGGAACCTTATGCAACAAGCCATTCCTTGTATCTCACAACTTCACTCTTATCATTTGTTTTCTAAAGAATACCCATTTATAACCTACCGGTTTAACATCTTCTAGTGTTTCCTCTATTGGTCCAAATACACCATGTTTTTGAAGTGAATCTAGATTAAGTTGAATAACATCTCTCTACTTTGGCCAATCGTGTCTTTTTCGACATTTATTTGTGCTAGTTGGTGTAGGATCTAAATTAACTCTAGAGGAAGAGGGAGTAAATAGGGTTTATTACAGTTTTGCAGAATATAAAAATTATCATACCTCAAATCACAGCAGAATGAATAAATGGAAAAAATAAGTGATACAGAATTAGCCCAACTTCGGCAAACCCCTTCCTGCTGCTGCATTCCCCAAGGTTTCTACTAAGTATTAAAATAATATCCCGCATACAACACTTGTCCCCTCGCGACCCCTTGCTATTGTTCTAATCCTACGCTGAAAAACTTGCACTGATCTTCAAACCCTGAGATCAGATTTTCCCTAACCCTATAACTAGAAACCTAGTTTAAAGAAAACTATAAAACTATAGGTCGATTTACAAAATTGTAACAACTTAAAAATAAATCAACAAAAAAAACTTTTATAAAAATATGGCTGATCCCACTTTTGCTTATGTCACTTGAATTATGTCAGCTCCTTTTTATTCAATGTCCACTGAATAAAAATTAGGGTTTTTTTGTCCCTATTTGCGATGCCTGAAAGTACGATGCAATTTTTTTTGAAGGCTTCAATTGATTGACGCCCCTTGTCGAATAATTTGGGATTTGCTTGTGATCAAAACCCGAAAAGATTGTGAGTAGTCTGATTTTGATTTCTCTATGCTAGAAAGAATTGTTTGGTTTCGATGCACTCAATTCCTATGATTAAATGGTGAATTTATAGGGTTTAGAACCCTAAATGCTCTCTGATTTTGTGCGATGATTTGGTCTTAATATTATGTGATACCCACTCGATTTCTTGAAGGTTTGGAATAAATTTTTTGCCCAAATATAACCTATGTGATTTCCTAGAAAGCTTTGAAATGGATGAATCAATCTTTGCCAAAATTAACACCATTGAATGCGTTGCTAATTTCTTGCATGATTTTCCAGTGTTGAATTGTTACACCTTTCTATATATGCTAAATTGCATATTTCGTAAACCTTGTTGTCAAATATTCTTGAATCGATTTCAGGAGCTTGCCAAAAATAAATTTCTTGCGTGTTGAACTCTTTTGATCATGCTGTGAATAAATTTCTTTCATGTTGAATTCTTTTGCCAAAAATAAATTTCTTGCGTTTTGGTCGAAATCGGAGTTGAAATGGAGGTGTGCAGGTTTCTAATTGGCCTCAAGCTGGTCGGGTCAGTTAAGTTGTGGTTTGGGGAGCAAGTTAGGGTTTGGGTCGGTCCAATTATGATCGGGTTGGATCAGTCATGTTGGTGCAACCAGGTCGGGTCGGTCATGTTCCAGAAAGGGGTGATCGGGTCGGGTCGGTCAGGTTAGTGCAACCAGGTCGGGTTGGTCATGTTCCAGAAAGGGGTGCTTGGGTCGGGTTGGTCATGTTGGTGCAACCGGGTCGGGTCAGTCATGTTCCAGAAAGGGATGATTGGGTCGGGTCGGTCATGTTGTTGCAATTGGGTTGGGTCGGTCAGCTGCTGCGAAGTGGGTCGGTCCTAAAGGAAGGAAGCTAGTCGGGTCGGGCTGAACTGGTTGGGTCGGACTGAACTAATTGGGTCGGCCTTATACCCTGATCGGTTATGTTTTTAGCAGCGCTTTTAAATGCTGTGGTTGATAGTGATAATGCTATGGTTTGTTTTCAATGGGGTCATTTTCTGAAAAAGTACGTTTTTCGTGTACGGTCTGGATTTGAATAAAAGCTTGAAAAAATATATTTTTCGGGGGCAACCCCCTGAACCCTACTCAAGCTGCAACGCAGTGGTGTAACTTGGCTCGGTGATGGTGATAACTTCAAGGAGAATTCAAGTGGGAATATTCGAAGTGTTGAATGTGTTCGTTAATCGGTGTAGAACAACGAATGAGGTGACAACTCAAAGGTTGTGAGTTGGTGGATAATGGTTACTTGAGAAGGTTGCTTGAACTATGAAAAGTCATTAGGTTGTATGACTAGAGATGCGAAGACCGAGAGATTATCGTTGTTGTAAGTTCTAACAGGCTCGAAGCAGGGGTACATTAGAGACAACTAAATGACCAGTTGTAGGTCGAGTACCCTGGGTTTTTTAGAAAGGCCTAGTTGTCAAGTTTGAACATTGTCAAGGTTGGACATTATCAAGGTTGGATATATGAAGTTTATGCTAGAACTAGGGTTACCATTAGCCCTTGACATATGGCAAGGTTGGTTGTCATACGATTAACAATGGTTTCGAAGCAGGATTGGCAGTGATAGCCAGAGTCTGTCATGATTGATTAGTTGCTCTGTTTGAACCGTCTCATGTAGATTGTCTAACGTCGAAGGAGATGTTCCTTGGGTGCTTGTCTGATATTGGGTTAGGCCTCTGGGGCTTGTGATTGAGGGGTGTTGAGTTCGATTAGGATGGTTTACATGAGATCTATAATTTGGATGTTATGAGTGCTTTTCCATGATTAAATGAGTGTTCTAGTTTTCATGGATGTATAGTTGAATTATTTAAAGTAAAGGCTATTACTGTCCGATGTGGGAAGATAAGGTTGAGTTCTTCTTTGGTGTCATGGGTAGATTGGTATGTTTATCTATCCCTTCTCATATACTTTATTGTGAAAGTTTGATAGCTATTTTAACGCTCACTAAGACTATTGTCTGACTCAAGGTTTTATGTCTCCTCTTATTACCTTGGGCTGTTCATCCGGTTGTGAATAGGCAGACTAAGTAGCAGGTTATAGGTGATTAGTGAGGACGATGCTGCTGTGCGGAGACGAGCAGGAGGCTGGCGTACCAGTTTTATTACTATCTAGTATTTCTATTTCCGCTATTGAGTGCTCTATGAGTGTTGTACTGAGGACCTATGTACAAACTTTGGTATCAGTTGGATAACCTTTCAAGATGTTGAGAAAGTTTTCAAAAGTTTTCTATATGATGCCTCATTACTACTACCTGTTGTATATGTTCTATTATTTTTATCCTTGCGCTGTGAGTTCTATGACAGGTTTTGATGTTGTTTACCTACTCTGATGATCATCCATAGCTGCCTCACACAACCTTCAGCGCATTATTCCTCTTATTTAGTGCGGGGGTTATAGGCTATCGTCACATTTGGTATCAGAGCTCTGGTTAACAATTTTAGCCAAAGTTTATGGATGTAATCACATATGAGAGACGTACTAGTAGATTTCAGTTGGATGCTTACTATATATATTAGCATATATAGTAGTAAAGGTTGGTTTCCTTTAGCAGTTTTTCTTGGAAGTTACTAATTATTCTAAATTGCAGATTTAGAATGAGTAGATGAGAAACAAGACACGCTGCTAGGGGAGCTAATACTGGAAGGGGAAATGGAGGTGAACAAAATTACCTGGCCATTTTTTAAGCCATGATGGAGGCATTCATGCAAAGGGTCCCCGCTCCAGTGGCAACTATGGTAGACGTAGGAGTTCAGTTGCATAGAGTTGTGGACTTTGTGAAGCTATGAAAAGATGTTATATCTCTAGGAGGAAAACCATTCAAATGGTCTGAGCCAGCTGAAGAGGTTCAGAGGTGGATGGATTCTTGTGTCCGTATCTTTGGAGACTTAAGTTTGGATGGTGCAACCAAGAGAAAGCTTGCATCAAGGCAACTGCAAGGTAGGGCCATGGAATGGTGTAGTTCAGTCACGCTTGAGACTCCAGAGGAAGAAATTTCAGGAGCAATTCCAAGAGAAGTTCGAAGAAAACTTTATCTCCACTGCTCAGAAGTCAGCTTTGTTCAAGAAGTTAGTAGAGCTGAAACAGAATGGTCGTTTTGTGCTTGACTATGTTTCTAATTTCGAGGCCTTGTCCAGATATGCTCGTTCCTACATTGATACACACTATCAGAAGAACGAGAAGTTTGTTATGGGTCTGATACCTATATTGGAAGGTCGTTGGTGGATCATCTTGACAATTAATTTCAGAATATTGTGGAAAAAGCTATTCGCCATGAGAGCTTGTTTCCTAAGGAAGCTAATGTTGTCGCTGCAACCAAAGAAGTTCAGAGACCAGCAAGGTGGTAATAATAAGAAAAGGAAGCAGCAATAGTAGAAGGGAAAGGATGGACAGAAGAAGCCTAAGAGTGAGGTGGTTTTCTTTAACAACCAACAGAAGGGTCATTACTCAAATGAGTGCAAGAATCCTAAAGTTGAGAAGAAGTGCTTTAAGTGTGGGAAGCTCGGCCATGAGAAGAAAGATTGTCCAAAATCAGCTAAAGGAAAGCAGGTTGTGAAGGCATATGATTTGGAAGCCATGCCATATTCTTCAAGAACTCTTTCTACATAGGAGAAGGGAAAGGGTGTTGTGGTGCAAGGTACTCTTTCTGTTAATGATGTTTCGGTTCAAGTTTTGTTTGATACTGGAGCATCGCATTCATTCATTGCAATGAGCTTGTTTGCCGCTTGGGTTTGGAACCCGAGAATTGTGATAGACCATTAATCGGGACTAATCCAGTTGGGGGTTCATCCAGCTTGTGCATGATGTGTCGTGGTCTGATGTTGTCGAGTCATGGTTGCTCTTTTGTGTGTGATTGCTTTGTTCTTAATTTCGCTGGATTTGGGATCATCTTGGGAATGGATTGGCTAAAGAGGTACGCGGCAAGGACGAATTGCGATAAGCTAGAGGCGAGGGTCGGGGATGTCGAAGGGCGAAAGGGGTTGATAAGATGTAAGCGCGAAGATGGGGTCTTTGTGATTTATCAATATTCGCTTGGGATTCAACAAGAGAACCTGTCATCAGTGTTGATAGCTAATGAGTATGTAGATGTCTTTGACGAGGTCAAAGGGTTTCCACCGCATCGTGAGATTGATTTTAGGATCGATTTGGTCGAGGGTGCTAGACCAATCGTTATGCCTCTTAGGCGGATGGTGCTTAAGGAACAGCGAGAGTTGGAGGTGCAAGTTTGTAATGGCCCGCAAATCCGTAATATAGAGTTGACTACATACATCATACATCCAACCCAAATATCACGAAAATACGGATCATTTTTTTAGAAGAAAAAGGTAGAAGAAGAATAGAAATAACAACACTGAATCTCACATCGCAGTGGAACAAAATATACTATATCATAACTTTTGAAGTACAAAATTTGTACTGTATACACATATCATTATCAGAGTACAACACTTACAACACAGCGGAACAAAACTCTATATAACTAACGCTGAAGCCTCCTGCTCTACGCTCCTTCAGATAAATCTGTAAAATCCTGAACTACTTGACTGCCCGTACAAATTTAGGCACCCAAGAGTTTAGGTAAAACAAAACAAAATAAACTACGGATCAGTCATGGGACTGGTAAGAGTAAACAATTTAAAACAGATTGAGAAACTAAACGATATCTCATAGGACCACGCTGTATAACACGGGACGAGTTTTTCCCTTACGAGAATCCAAAATAATCTTTATATCAAACTCTTTTGATATTATAATAGCGTCTAAATCAAATAAATAACAATCTAGTGGAACGTTTGCATCTCACGTTCCACATATATTATACACAATCAAAACCGCAAGCAATTATTGGGTAATGAATTTCCAACTATGACAAGGTATGGAACCACCTAACGATAGTGTATCTCTAGAGAGAATACACTGAGTTCAACAAGAGCATCTTGTAACCCGGCCACACATAACCGACCACTCATTTCTCTTGTGTGTATCGAATGTATATCACCAACGGTTGGGATCAGCAACCGTTTCCCGAATGGGACAGCATCGAATAGAATAAGGAATTAAATGAATCTCATAGGTGATAATACACCTTAATGGAAGCTACCCACATAGCCATGCGTCTTTCCCGATTTTTGTCATTTCCCGGTTGTTGAGGCCTGAGGCTACGCTTACTTGCCATTCATTTATAACACAATCACTTTGAATGTCACATTGTCAGATCCGTTAATCACTAATTTGGTTTGCACAAATATATTCTGGATATTATGCTAAGGGAATAAATCCGTTGCCACCATATATATTTATACAGACCAACATATTCGATCATTGGAAATACTTTGTCAGACATTCGTCCATATACGTTCGTTCTGGGATTGAACGAAACCGAAGGCACTGTTCCGTACATCCATCCTAGGCAATCTCTACCTAGGATTTATACAACAGCCCTTGCACTTTACTCCGTCTTCAATTTTCTTTGGCATACATGATTCGCAACGCTTATGCCAATACAGAGTGGTTCTACGAATAATAATCCAACCGGTCTCTCCATATTAACAACGTTAAAATGGTCAAAACTTTGATAGTTGGTGATTTAACTATCAAATGAAAAATGTCCGTGTACACACAACGATAGAATTATCGATCACATAATCAAACATATATATATATATATATATTCATATTTCCTTATTTTCTATATTAAGAAAATATATGTTATTAACTCTGGAAAACATTCCCATTGCATATTTACATATCACTATTCTTCCACATCTATCGGACTCTAACTGTAAACTAGTAAGAGAACAACTTCCTAAGTATAAACCCCGAAGGTCGAAACCAACATCAGATCGATACTCAAAATGTCGTTCAACTCAACTAATTTCTAGCCAGTTTCTAATTCTGCTTAACTCCATTTGATTAACTTCTAATCAACACGATCATTTTAAATCTGCAAATCATTTGCTTTTAAATCATCGTTCACTTTAGAACGTATATCTCCATAAATTTCCTGAAAAATTCGCCATAACCTCCTTTGTACGGGTTACCAGAAAAAGTCAAACCTTGCCACACAGGCCTCTCCATTCAAAAAGAAAATAAAAAAGACAAGCGGCTAGCCGATACGGCGCATAAAATCTCATATTCAATTTAAATACGTACCTTTTTATCGAGCATTATATTTAAACTCTTCCATTTCTTCATTTCTATACCTGCTTAACATATATCTAATCATTCTAATTCATTCCAACTTAATACACTTGTTTTAACTCAACTCGTTAATTAATTCGTTAATAAACTCTTTTTCCTATTTCACTTTCATATTTGAATATGACATGTTCAAATATATTTTAACTTACTTATAAACCAATCCAATTCCACTTTTCAAATTCAGGTTTCAAATTCGATTTGAATATGAATTCACAAGTTTAATTTACTTATTCAAAGTTGAACTCAAATCTTAAACTTAATTAACTAATTTTCCTTTTGCTTAGTTAATTCGATTCAACAATCAAAAATATGATTTTCGTTTCAGAAATCATTCCATTTACTTCACTTGGGTTCATATTCATGTTATCCAATTTATGATTTTCTTTTATTTACAAACCCCGTTTATTTTACTTGTTTATATATTTAGACAAGTCTCGATTTCAAATTTCATTTCAAATAAACATTTCTACTTTGTAAAAATAAATTTCCCTTTTCAAATTAACACTTGTATTTATATTTCCTGAATTACCCAATGATAATTCATTTCACTTCATTTATAAACTTCGTTTATAAATGAACTACTTGTTTTTATTATTTAAAACAAGTTAATATTTATATTCTATTCGAATTTCAAATTCTATTTTAGAAAAATAGAATTTTTCTTTCAAATCTCTAATATCCTTTTTATGATATTTTTAAATATCAACATTTAGGCCCAGTGGTATTTAAACACAAAAAACACCTAATTTAACAATCACAAGTTTTTAACATAGCATATATGATGATATATATGAAAACAAACAATAAATAAATTTGAGGGATCCAGTTGGATCCCTCCAACCTGTTTTCCCTGCATCCACAGACTTTAGCACATAAAAATACCCTCCTGCTTCGAGGTAGGATATCGCGGTATAGAAGGTCATCCACTAATATATATTTGTGGGGCGTATAGGGAAATCATCTGCTAATGATACCGTGGGCATCCGTTAATGATACTGCGGGAACAATTCAACCACCAAACCAATATATATATATATATATATATATATATATATATATATATACACCAAGCCTAAATAACTAATATATATTTTATAGCCACAATAATATTGCAATGCATACAAACAAATCAACAATTTATTTTTAATGCTAAAAATAAATTAACGAGTGAGATTTACTCACCGTTTTATTTTCCGATCCATCTTGATTCCATATTTTAATTCCAGCTTAAGTGATCCACAGCTATAAAATTCTCGACCTACTTCATTCGATAAAACCTTGCATATATTTTCATATGACATTCGTTATTTAAGCCATCAAACATTCTAAAAGTAAATAAAGAATTTAATTAAAATATTTACCTTTTAAATCCCTTTTTTCGATATTTTTACCAAAGATTTCACAACAAATCTCCAACTCCTAATCTCGCTCCTTAAAGGCAGATTCTTCACTGTATCTCTATTGCATTCACCACCTAACATAACATCACAGACCACGTCTCAGCATCCAAGTCTAAATCCCTTAACACCGTCATTGTATAGCTCCAATTCGTGACCACCAGAACTCAGAGCCTCCCCCAATCACTAATCTCGAACAGCCCTAGGCTTAAGAAAACCGTCGAACACCCCCCCATTCACACAGTTCGACCATCAGAGCACCGAGTGACCTCCCCATCCCACCGCGCATCTCCATCAAGTTATAGCTTCGAAGACTAATACCCACTTCGACCTTTTTTTTGACTTCGCAGTCCATCGTCAGGGACAACCAGAACCACCGAACCCCTCTGCAAGGTCGACACATGTTGCGATCCCTTTCCAGCAATTGAATCGAGATCCGATCCCATATTTGATCATGTATCTCAACGTCGACTCCTTAGAACCTTTAATCGCTGACCCACGATTACAATCGTTGATCCCTTCTGACCCTAATTCGTGATGGCTCCAGTATCGACGTCGGCTTCAGAACCCTACGGTTTTCGAACTTTAATTTGTAGAAAAGGGGAAAAAAGAAGCAACTTTGATTTGGTTTTGTCTGAGGAATGAGGTAATGCACGCGATTTAATAGGAAAGGGGTGCGATTTTAAAATGAAATGCGTGGCCATTTCCTTTTCCTCCTTGATGTTTTGTTTCTGTTTGTGGACATAAAAGAAGAACGGTTTTGTTTTAGTTTGTGGACATAAAAGAAGCACAGTTTTGTTTTAGTTTGGGATAATCGTTATCCTTTAATTTAAATTATCACTTTGATTTCAAACTTCTATTTGAGCCCAACAACAGGCCATCCTAGGGTTAAACCACTATTCTGAACACGCTGGGTTAGGTTCCGATGTCTCATTTGATCGTCTGCAGAAGATATTAATTTAAGTCGATTTAAATTAAATTTCAAACCAATAAATTCTTTAATAATAAATTAATATTATTATTCTAATTCAAACTAGATTTTGTATTGATTATCTGAACTGTTTTCCATTCAGTTTTAAATCTCGAATTGAATTAAATTCATTTTTGTATTACGATGATCATATATATTCGAAATAAATCGTATTTCGATTATTTAATCGATAATTCAATATAAAAATTAATTTATATTAACAACTAAATATTTAGAACCATATTAAATATTTAAAATTAACCGACCAAAATTCCGAGACGTTACATTCTTCCCCCTTAAAAGAATTTCGTCCTCGAAATTACTACGGTAGGAAAAATGCTACTAACCTATTTACTTTTTCAAAATCCACTTATGTTGAAATTCAATATTTCATAATTCAAAAAAAATTAGTTCTACCAAAACTTTTGGTTTACATTCTTTTTATTTGAACAATCAATATATTTACATTCTGGTTTGAATTAAAATTTAATTCATCTCATTTGTATATATTTCATTCTTATACAAATTTTCTTTGGTTATATATAACTATTTCAATTTTATAATCTCATTTAATTATAATAATACCAATCAACACATCCATATATAATAATAATTTAAGAAAATTATTATTTCTATATCAAAAATAGAATTTTGTTTAAAATTATTTCATCTACCCACTTAAAAACAATATCGTGTTCAATCTTCTGTTAAAGTATTTACAAACTCTTATCGACGTCGTGGCATCCCACGATTCGACCAGAATTCATAAACCACTCAACAGACTAGCCAACACAATATAAAGCAATTTGTT
The DNA here is from genome assembly GCA_030737875.1 of Allium sativum. Lineage (NCBI taxonomy): Eukaryota > Viridiplantae > Streptophyta > Magnoliopsida > Asparagales > Amaryllidaceae > Allium > Allium sativum. Next base: position 442,383,379 of record CM060919.1, read on the forward strand.
TTAATCTATTGACAAATATGCGCTCTCGTATATATATACACTCAACTCATTCTAGGGTACTACTATCCCTATCTCTAATGAGCACAATCCCACCAAAGCCTAGGTGTTCACTCAACCTAAGCTCTGATACCAACTGTAATGGCCCGCAAATCCGTAATATCAGAGTTGACTACATACATCATAGATCCAACCCAAATATCACGAAAATACGAATCATTTTTTTTAGAAGAAAAAGGTAGGAGAAGAACAGAAATAACAACACAGAATCTCACATCGCAGCGGAACAAAATATACTATATCATAACTTTTGAAATGCGAAATTTGTACTGTATACACATATCATTATCAGAGTACAACACTTACAACACAGCGGAACAAAACTCTATATAACTAACGCTGAAGCCTCCTGCTCCAAGCTCCTTCAGATAAATCTATAAAATCCTGAACTACTTGACTGCTCGTACAAATTTAGGCACCCAAGAGTTTAGGTAAAATAAAACATAACAAACTCCGGGTCAGTCATGGGACTGCTATGAGTAAACAATTTAAAACAGTTTGAGAAACTAAACGATATCTCATAGGACCACGCCGTATAACACGGAACAGGTTTTTCCCTTATGAGAATCCAAAATAATCTTTATACCAAACTTTTTTGATATTAAAATAGTGTCTAAATCAAATAAATAACAATCTAGTGGAACGTTTTCATCTCACATTCCACATATATTATATACAATCAAAACCGCAAGAACTTATTGGGTAATGAATTTCCAACTATGACAATGTACGGAACCACCTTCCGATAGTGTATCTCTAGAGGAGAATACACTGAGTTCAACAAGAACATCTTGTAACCCGGCCACACATGACCGACCACTCATTTCTCTTGAGTGTATCGAATGTATATCACCAACGGTTGGGATCAGCAACCGTTTCTCGAATGGGACAACATCGAATAGAATAAGGAATTAAATGAATCTCTAGATAGGTGATAATACACCCTAATGGAAGCTAAACCACATAGCCATGCTGTCTGCCCGATTTTTGTCATTTTCCGGTTGTTGAGGCCTGAGGCTACGCTTACTTGCCATTCATTTATAACACAATCACTTTGAATGACACATTGTCATATCCATTAATCACTAATTTGGTTTGCACAAATATATTATAGATATTATGCTAAGGGAATAAATCCGTTACCACCATATATATTTATACAGACCAACATATTCGATCATTGGAAATACTTTGTCAAACATTCGTCCATATACGTTCGTTCTGGGATTGAACGAAACTGAAGGCACTATTCCGTATATCCATCCTAGGCAATCTCTACCTAGGATTTATAAAACAGCCCTTGCACTTTACCCCATCTTCAATTATCTTTAGCATACATGATTCGCAATGCTTATGTCAATACGAAGTGGTTCTTCGGATAATAATCCAACCGGTCTCTCCATATTAATAATATTAAAATGGTCAAAACTTTGATAGTCGGTGATTTAACTATCAAATGAAAAATGTTCGTGTACACACAACGATCTTATTTCCAAATGGAATTATCGATCACATCATCAAACATATATATATATTCATATTTCCTTATTTTTCTATATTAAGAAAATATATGTTATTAACTTTGTTAAACATTCCCATTGCATATTTACATATCACTATTCTTCCACATCTATCAGACTCTAACTGTAAACTAGTAAGAGAACAACTTCCTAAGTATAAACCCCGAAGGCCGAAACCAACATCAGATCGATACTCAAAAAGTCGTTCAACTCAACTAATTTCCAGTCAGTTTCTAATTCTACTTAACTCTATTTCTTTAACTCCATTGGATTAACTTCTTATCAACACGATCATTTTAAATCTACAAATCATTTGCTTTTAAATCATCATTGTAACAACCCGAAAATCTGGGCCAGTTTAAAAATTTTATTTTAGCAATTTTAGCGAATTTTGATTATTTAAAATGAATTATTTTAAATAATATCGACGAAAATTTATTTTGAATATAATAGAACGTATATATTATACGCGTCGTCGTTAGAATATAAATATTTATATATAATTATAAATAGAATGGAAAATGGCGCGGTAGTTCGATAATTCGATTTCAAACTTCAATTGAACGTACCGGGTGCAAAACAATCTGGATTTTAGTGAAACCAAAAATCATAGGATCTATTTGATAATATCTTTCCAACGAATCTGAAAAATCAAAATTTTACAGCGGGAATCCAAAGATATGTCCAGTTGAAAATTCTGAATAGTCGCTATGGAATTCAGGCCCTTAAAAATGGACATTTTGCAAATGACCTCGGATTTCGACGAAACCAGTTTTGTTGGGTCCGTGATGTAAAGTTATTGCTAGATTCCAAATTTCATAATTTTTCCAATCAATATGTGAGCGTGGTAAAGGAAAACGCGTTTGACCAGTTTCAGTTGATTTTAATCGACTGGAAATTGGCCATTTTTCTAACGGTCTCAGAATTCGACGAAACTGGTTTTGTTAGGACCGTATCGTCAATACGAAGCTAGAAAATATTTTCGGGAATTTTTAGAGTTAGTATGTGACCCCGGTAATTTGAAAGGTACGTTTAAAATTAAATAAAGTGATTTAAATGTGAATTCAACTGAAACTAATCGAAACGATCAAATCAGCTTGCGATACATATCCCGTTGTGCTCGGAATGGGGGTAAAACGCTAAGGACGACAGGCGGTGGGCCTCGTTTAGAGGTCGTATGTGAAAGTCAACTTTTTGAAAAAAATAAAATAATTAAATTTAAAAAAAAACTAAACCGTTCCCCTTTAACCCACTGCCCCCCCCCCCCTCATTCTCGATTCAGTTTTTAGGAGAAAAAAAAAAGAAAAAAAGAAAATCGCGCCTGGCGATCGACGATCCCCCCTCCAAGCGGCGGCGCCGCGACGCCAACCCCCCCTCCCTTCTTCTTCCTCCTCCTCCCCTTCCCTCCCTTCGCCTGCGACAACCGAACCCCCCCACAGACCCGAACCCGCAACCGAACCCCCCCACAGACCCGAACCTGCAACCGAACCCCCCCCCACAGACCCGAACCCGCAACCGAGCCCCCTCGCCCTGATGGCCACAGCGCCGCCTCACCGCCTCCCCCCATCTGATGCTCCTCCACGCGAGAACCAGAGCCACCCAGCGCCACCCCGAGCACCTTGGCCTCTATCGAACGCTGTAAGCCCCTCTGTTTTATTTTTATCATTTTATGGGTTAATCTAATTAGTTTTAGGGATTTTACACTTAATTTTAGGTTATATTTTATATAAAAATAGGATTTCTATATATATATGGATAATAAAAATATGATTTTTATATTTTTAAAGTATTAAAAATATGATTTTTATATTTTTAAAGTATTAAAAAATATAATCTTTACTATATAGAAGTGGTAGAAATATGATTTTTGTTTATGTAGAGAATTAAAAATATCATCCTTATATAGTAGGAGGGATAAAAATATTGTTTCTATCATGGTAACAAGTTAAAAATATTGTTTTTATTCGTGTAGCTAAGTAAAAATATAATTTTCATAACGAAATAAAAATATGATTTTTATATGTTGAACTACGAAATAAAAATATGATTTTTATATGTTGAACTTCGAAATAAAAATTCGATTTTTATATATTGAATAGGGAAGTAAAAATTCGACTTTTACATATGTAGTGGCTACGGGCAACGAAGATGACGAAGATGCGATAGCAATGAAGATTTCTATCAATGAAGTGCCGTGGAGCTAGGATAGCTATATGTGAGAATTTCTCACTCTTCAATTTTATTTCTAGTTATATATATATATATACTAGGATGCAGACGGTGCTTAGTAGCACCCGACACAATCGTCCACAGACCATGGACTTGTTTGTTTGGTTGCATAGATTAGTTAGATGATTTGATTTGAAATTGAATTGTTTGGTGAAATGAATGGATTGATTGATGTGTGAATGGCGTGGGCCTTCACTAGACCGGGGATAAGGCTAGGCCTCGTCCCGTTTCTAGTATCGTGCCGTTATGCCGCCAAAATTTTCTAAAATATGTTAAAAAAATAAAAATATCATTTTATTTAAAGAATGAACTGAATAGAAATTCATATGTTGGAATAAAATGTTTTATCGTTAAAAATATAATTTTTAACGTGAATGTGAATAAATAAATATTCATTTACAAGCCGAACGGTTTGTTTATGTACACTTATTTGAAGGACATTAATTGGGTCGATAAATTTTACACATCGCCCAACAGCACAAATAAAATGTGTGTTTGATTGTTTGAAACCCCACACGGGTGTTGGGATGAAATTTGAAGTTCACTCATCCTGATTTATTAATTATGTCGATCGGTTGATTGACAGGCTGTTTTAAGCGTTAGATATCTATATTTGATGCTTATACAGTGTAGTGCACTTTGGTTGATGGTTGATTATTTTTCAATGCTATTATATGTGTGTAATGTATGAAAATCCATATAATTAACATTATATGGTGATTGATTGGGCCTCATTCCAATTTAGAAAATAAAGAATAATATAAAATAAAAGTTCATGTGTTGACAGTACTCATTCATTGAGATTGGTCATGTGTTGAACGAAATATTTTAGTAATAAAATTTGCACCTTTATCGATATTATAAAATAAAAGTTCATGTGTTGACAATACTCATTCATTGAGATTGGTCATGTGTTGAACGAAATATTTTAGTAATAAAATTTGCACCTTTATCGATATTATAAAATAAAAGTTCATGTGTTGACAGTACTCATTCATTGAGATTGGTCATGTGTTGAACGAAATATTTTGATAATAACAACTATTTTGAAAAAGAGAAATATTTGAAATAGAATATTTGAAAATAGAAATTTATGAAGCCGTGTTGATTAGATTGACGCCATTTTGACGTGAACGATATTCATATCGATTTTAAAACGATTTTGAAATGAAATGAATTGAAAAACGATTTTGAAATGAAATGAATTGAAAACGATTTCGAAATGAAATGAATTGAAAACGATTTCGAAATGAATTGAATTGAAAACGATTTCGAAATGAATTGAAAACGATTTCGAATTGAATTGAAAGCAAATTGAAATGAATTCAAATTGAATGGAAATTTGAATTGAATATAAATGAATTTTAAAACGAATTTATGAAGAAGAATTCAATTTTGATTTGAATTGAAATGGAAGTTGAAATTGCTTTTGAAACGAATTTAAACTATTTATATAATTCGTTTTAAATAGAAATCGACGAAATATATATTATATATATTATATATATAATATAATGGCCTGAATAGAACGCGCCGCGCCGCGGCAGTTCGTGAATTTCGACCATTTATTTCAAACGGACATTACGGGAGATCCGACCGTCGGATTCTCCTAAAACCGGAACCGTTGGGTTCGTATCGAAAAGAGCTTTCTAACGAATATTAGAAATTAGAAATCTAACGGTTGGATTTGGAGATACGTCCAAATCAAATTCGAAAAAGGTCGCTGTAAGTGCAGTTCGATGGCCGTTGAAGGAAATCGACTGTACGGGCCTTGATAAAATTATTAAAAATAGTAATAATTTGTGTAAAATCATAAGAAATGATTTGTGAATATTTGGAATGAAAAACTCCATATTTGAAAGGATAAAAATAGATTTTTATCGAAATGAACTAGTTTTGAACTAGAATTATAATTCTATTTATTTTAAAATAAATAAATTGAATTTGAAAAGGGTTTTAAAAATAACAAAAATTTCCAATGATTGCATTGGAGTGGATTTGAATCGAAATTGTCTTCGGAATATTTCGATGTTGGAATTCGTGATTATACAGATGTTATTATGGAAATTTGAAAGATATATTTATATCGTTATTTCCAACACGACATTTGTTAATCGTAGAATTTGATATTGAATATAAGCCGATATATTTTCTATTCAGAGCCTTATATTGAATATCAAATGTGATTTGGGTTTGTCGTGAATGGTGTCTTCACTAACACTGTTCTTGAACCCAATTGAGAAAAGATTAAATCTTTTATTTAGATTTAATGAAGTGTACCAATTAAATAATATTTAATTGGAATTGAATCGATATTGATTTTTGGGTTTATCATGGACAGTGTTTTAAATAACACTCGTTCTTTAACCCTATCATTGATGAAATGTAATTTTGGGTTGTCGTGAACGGTATCTTCAATAATACAGTTCTTAGACCTAAAGGAGTTAAGAAAATCAGAAACTAACTGGAGATTAGTTAAGTTGAATAGTTTCCGAGGTATTGATCTGATGTTGGTTTCGGCCTTCGGGATTCATACTTAGGGAATTGCTCACTTGCTAATTTACAATTAGGGACTGATTGAAATGTGATGTGATTTTGGGTTTATCGTGAACCGTGTTTTAAATGACACTGATTCTTTAACCCAGTCACAGATTAAAACTAAGTGGAGTTTTAATGAATCTTTAATTAGATTGAAATAATCGAAATGGAGTATCACCAGTTTTGCTCCAGGCGATAGTTAAATCTTTAATTAGATTTGAACGTGAAATGGTAATTGAATTTACCGATAACACCGTGGTGTTAGATATGAAGTATAACCAGTTTTACTTCATGGGATGAATAGGTTGGGATTGGGAAATTAAAACAAATGATTACTTCGGTAAGGTTCGCTAATCCCGACTAGTTTGAATTGATATTCAAAAGTAGATTAAAGTATAAATTCAAGGAATTTATCTTTGATAAAATTAATGGGAACCTTTCCCTATGAATGTGAAATTTAGAAACTAACTGTCGGTTAGCCAAGCAGAATGGTTTTTCTGGATATTGATCTGATGTTGGTTTCGGCCTTCGGGGTTAATATTTGGGGAATTATTCTCTTGATTAATTTACGGTTAGTGACTAATGAATTGGAATGAGGCGTATGTTGTGTTTGTGTAACACTTATTCAAAATATACGCGAGTTATTCGGAAAGACCGGGTTTATCCCATTCTGAGTAACTGATACGACGATAAGTCGAAGATGAAGACGATGGTCGAAGACCGGAGGTCTTCACGTCGTCTGGGTAATTACTGATGATCTTGATTGGGCTGTACACCCAAGAAGATGGAAACAGTTAGTGATCGTCCAGACGTACTTGGAGATCGATGGATATGCGGGGTACTAGGTGCCTCCGATTTCGTTCAGACCCAGAACGGACTTGTAAATGGACTGTGTGTCTGACATTGGATTTTAGTCTATGTGATTGATCTCTATTAAATATATATCTGTTTGGTGGCGGAGAATTTATTCTTTTGCTTAACGCCCTTCTCTGAGACGTACGAGCTCAGGGGTTATATATTGATGGATATCAAACGCATGGAGTGAATTGCCTGTGTGGCATGCCTAAGTGGCAATTGATCGAGGCTTCTGTTGAAAAGCAAAGTCTTGTGGTGATGATCAAAGCAAGGCCTTTGTGGCGTAGCTTTGTGTAACGTTTATTTCGCGTGTTTCACACCCGGTATGAACCAAAAACGGGAGAGGACCTCAGGGAGGGCATGCGTTTCTTCCTAGTTAGAAGTGGCGTCAGTGGTTTTACACGCCCTGACGAGTTTGACTTATGTGGTTGTTGCTGTTGCGAGGCGCCTCGGATTGATCGGTCGTTCTCGAACCGATGGAGTCATTTAGTTGGCTCATTTACGCCCCATAGGGCGGGGAAATGCATGTTCAGGGTTTAAGTTTAATCCACATCGGTGGACCGGCCCTGACGATCCAAGGGTCACTCGAGCTCTGATCCTGAGACTCGGGCTAGGCAGTCTCGAATCGGTTGAGGACTATCTTTTGCCTCGGTTCATAGACGGAAATCCAATTTCCAAATACGTGACTTTGCGGTTTTATTTGTAAACCTATATATGGCGACATAGTGGCATGGGACGCTCATGTCGCCTATGATTGATACTTATGATTTGAAGTTGTTTTATACACTATGCACTTCTTATAGTATCAAATGATTTGTTTTAAACGTATCAAGCATTCTTTGGCTGTTATAAGGGAAAACCCTATCCCCCGGCTTGCGTTGCATTGTGTGATAGGACCTGGGTCTTATAACAGCTTCATTTTTCTCTATTTAGCATTGCGCTGTTGGTTTTATGCACTGGTATTCTTGGGAGGAAACCCGTTCCGTGTTATACGGCGTGGTCCCTTGATTTACCTAACTTTTTAAAGAAAGATTAATAACTGTTTTAGTTCTCACACCAGTCACATGACTGACCTGAAGTTTATTGTTTTAACCTAAACTCTGGGTGCCCCTATTTTCGACACGGGCAGCTAGTAGTTTCGGTTTTGCAGATTTATATTCACAGGATCCTGGTTTACAGCTGGAACGATATCCGTAAAGCTTTGTATCCGTATATCTCTTCTAGTTGTGTATTGTATTATTTTCCGCTGCTATGTATTTAAATGTAATTTAAATCTCTGATATTTCTGTGTAATATTCATTTGTACTCTGTATATTCTTGTAATCTGATGCATTGTTGTAATAAGCAATGAAATGTTCTTCTGTATGTGTTCTGTTTTGTCCTGTTCTCAAACGATAGGGCGTTTCGAACGGTCTGGGTCGGTTTAGCGACTGGTTCGGACCGAGCGAAATTCCTTGCCGTCACAATCATTCACTTTAAAACGTATTTCTCCCAGGATTTTATTTATAAAATTCCTTTTCGTTTATAATATTCTATTTTAAGTTCGTTTCATTATCGAATTCTATATATATCGATATATCGATTTCTAGTTTATCAAATCTTCTTAAAAATATTCTAACTCCTTAAATTTCCAGAAAAATTGCCATAACCTCCTTTGAAAGGGGTTACCTGAAAAAGTCAAACCTTGTCATACAGGCCTCTCTATTAAAAAATAAAATCGAAAAGCCAAGCGGCTAGCCGATACGGCGCATAAAATCTCATATTCTATTTAAATACGTACCTTTTTAACGAGCATTATATTTATACTCTTTAATTTCTTCATTTCTATACCTGCTTGACATATATCTAATCATTCTAATTCATTCAAACTTAATACATTTGTTTTAACTCAGCTCGTTAATTAATTCATTAATCAACTCTTTTGCCTATTTCACTTTCATATTTAAATATGACATGTTCAAATATATTTTAACTTACTTATAAACCAATCCAATTCCACTTTTCAAACTCAGGTTTCAAATTCGATTTGAATATGAATTCAAAAGTTTAATTTACTTATTCAAAGTTGAACTCAAATCTTAAACTTAATTAACTAATTTTCCTTTTGCTTAGTTAATTCTATTCAACAATCAAAAATATGATTTTCTTTTCAGAATTCATTCCATTTACTTCACTTGGGTTCATATTCATGTTATCTAATTTATGATTTTCCTTTTTATTTACAAATCCCATTTATTTTAATTGTTTATATATTTAGACAAGTCTCGATTTCAAATTTCATTTGAAATAAACATTTCTACTTTGTAAAAATAAATTTCCCTTTTCAAATTAACACTTGTATTTATATTTCCTGAATTACCCAATGATAATTCATTTCACTTCATTTATAAACTTCGTTTATAAATGAACTACCTGTTTTTATTATTTGAAACAAGTTAATATTTCTATTCTATTCTAATTTCAAATTTTATTTTAGAAAAATAGAATTTTACTTTTAAATCTCAAATATCCTTTTATGATATTTTTAAATATCAACATTTAAGCGCAGTATTTAAACACACAAAACGCATAATTTAACAATCTCAGGTTCTTAACATAGCATATATGATATATATGAAAACAAACAATAAATAAATTTGAGGGATCTAGTTGGATCCCTCCAACCTATTTTCCCTGCATCCACAGACGTTAGCACATAAATAATACCATCCTGCTTCGAGGCAGGATATCGCGGTATAGAAGGTCATCCACTAATATATATTTGTGGGGCGCATAGGGAAATCATCTGCTAATGATACCGCGGGCATCCGTTAATGATATTGCAGGAACAATCCAACCACCAAACCTATATATATACCAAGCCTAAATAACTAATATATATTTTATAGCCACAATAATATTGCAATGCATACAAACAAATCAACAATTTATTTTTAATGCTAAAAATAAATTAACGAGTGAGATTTAGTCACCGTTTTATTTTCTGATCCATCTTGATTCCATATTTTAATTCCAGCTTAAGTGATCCGCAGCTATAAAATTCTCGACTTACTTCATTCGATAAAACCTTGCATATATTTTCATATGACATTCGTTATTTAAGCCATCAAACATTCTAAAAGTAAATAAAGAATTTAATTAAAATATTTACCTTTTTAAATCCCTTTTTTCGATATTTTTACCAAAGATTTCAAAACAAATCTCCAACTCCCAATCTCGCTCCTTAAAGGCAGATTCTTCACTGTAAACTCTTTTGTACTCACCACCTAACATAACATCATAGACCACGTCTCAGCATCCAAGTCTAAATTCCTTAACGCCATCATTGTATTGCTCTAATTCGTGACCACAAGAACTCATAGCCTCCCCCAATCACTAATCTCGAACAGCCCTAAGCTCAAGAAAACTATCGAACACCCCCCCCATTCACACAGTTCGACCGTCAGAGCACCGAGTGACCTCCCCATCCCACTGCGCATCTCCATCAAGTTACAGCTTCGAAGACCAATACGCACATCGACCTTTTTTTTTTGACTTCGCAGTCCATCGTCAGAGACAACCAGAACCACCGAACCCCTCTGCAAGGTCGACACGTGTTGTGAGCCCTTTCCAGCGATTGAATCGAGATCGCGATCCCATATTTGATCATGTATCTCAACGTCGACACCTTAGAACCTTGAATCGCTGACCACGATTACAATCGTTGATCCCTTCTGACCCAAATTCGCGATGGCTCCAGTATCGACATTGATTTCAAAACCCTTTGGTTTTTGAACTTTAATTTGTAGAAAAGGAATAAAAAGAAGCGACTTTGATTTGGTTTTATCTAAGGAATGAGGGAATACACGCGATTTAATAGGAAAGGGGTGCGGTTTTAAAATGAATTGCGTGGCCATTTCCTTTTCCTCCTTGATGTTTTGTTTCTTTTTGTGGACATAAAAAAGCACGGTTTTGTTTTAGTTTGTGGACATAAAAGAAGCACGGTTTTGTTTTAGTGTGTGATAATCGTTATCCTTTAATTTAAATTATCACTTTGATTTCAAACTCCTATTTGAGCCCAACAACAGGCCGTCCTAGGGTTAAACCACTATTTTGAACACGCTGGGATAGGTTCCGATGTCTCATTTGATCGTCTATAGAAGGTATTAATTTAAGTCGATTTAAATTAAATTTCAAACCAATAAATTCTTCAATAATAAATTAATATTATTATTCTAATTCAAACTAGATTTTGTATTGATTATCTGAACTGTTTTCCATTCAGTTTTAAATCTCGAATTGAATTAAATTCATTTTTGTATTACGATGATTATATACATACAAAATAAATCGTATTTCGATTATTTAATCGACAATTCAATATAAAAATTAATTTATATTAACAACTAAATATTTAGAACCACATTAAATATTTAAAATTAACTGACCAAAATTCTGGGTCATTACAAAGTTAGAGACCTTTTGGGAAAAGGATTCATTCGGAGGAGTGTATCTGAATGGGGTGCACCGGTCGTATTTGCAACTAAGTAGGATGGCTTGTTAAGATTGTGTGTGGACTACCGTGAGTTGAACAAGGTAACTAAGAAGAACAAGTATTCGTTGCCAAGTATTAATGACTTGTTCGATCAGCTTCACGAAGCCAAAGTGTTTTTCTCAAATGGATTTGGCAACGAGATTTCACCAGTTGAGGGTGGAAAAGGATAGTGTGCCAAATACTGCTTTTAGGACAACGTCCGATTTCTTCGAATAGTTGGTGATGCCATTCGGGTTGACTAGTGCGCCAGCGTATTTTGTGGATCTTATGAACAGGGTTTTCAGAGATCAATTGAACATGTTCGTGCTTGTGTTCATGGATGATATTCTGGTTTACTCCCGGAACGAGGAAAAACATAAGTCACACTTGAGAGTGGTGTTGGAAATCTTGCGAAAGCATCAGCCGAGAGCTAAGTTTTCAAAGTGTCATTTCTAGAAGAGTGAAGTGATTCTTAGGTATGTAGTTTCTGGAAAAGTAGCAGTAATCCAGGATTGGGATATACCTAAGAGTGCGACGGATGTTCGAAGTTTCCTTGGGTTGGCAAGTTATTACCGATGGTTTATCAAGGATTTCTCCAAGGTAGCTGCACCATTAACAGGATTGACGAAGAACAACCAAGTGTCTACATGGGATGCAAAGTGTGAGCAAGTGTTCAGTATCCTGAAAGAGAAATTGATGAGTGCACCTGTGTCGACCATTCCAAGTGGGAATGAAGAGATGGTGGTATACACCGATGCATGTGGTACTGGACTTGGAGTAGTGCTATTGCAGATGGATAAGGTTGTGGCCTATGCGAGTCAACAGCTAAAACCGCATGAGAGAAATTACCAACGCATGATTTGGAGTTGGCAGCGATTGTGTTTGCTCTGAAGATATGGAGACATTACCTTTTGGGAGTTCGATTCTAGTTGTTCACAGATCACAAGACGTTGAAGTATATTTTCTCCCAAAAAGATTTGAATCTTTGGCAACAATGATGGTTGGAGTTTCTGGCATCGTATGATTTGGTATAGCCTATACTCCTGGCAAAGGCACCGTATTTGCAAACGCATTAAGTCAAAGACACACGAGTTTGGGAATGATGTTTTCAGAATGGAAGAGCCTCGAGTATTTGGCAAGGTTTGATTTCGGGCCAAGGTGTGAGTTAGAACCTGAAATGTTGGCAAGCTTATCGATAAGACCAACTCTCATCGAAAGGGTTGGTGAAAGCCCAAAGAGAGATGCTAAGCTTGTTGAGTTTATCCAGAAGTTGGAACCAAAGAATAAAGAGTTTGAAGTTGATCGAGAAGGATGGCTTCGGAAGCAAGGGCGGTTAGTTATTCCTGATATTGAAGGATTGAGAGATGAGGTTCTGAGAGAATGTCATCACTCAAAGTTGACGATTCATCCCGGCGGTAACAAGATGTATCAGGACATAAAACAAGTCTACTACTGGGAAGGGATAAAGCGAGATATTGGAAAGTTTATTTCCAAGTATATGAACTGTCAGTTGGTGAAAGTTGAACAGAAGAAGCCGGATTATAGAGACCTCGGATTATATCGAGATCATTCGGCAATGAATGAAAGCGGCCCAAGATCGTCAGAAGAGTTATGCTGATAAGCATCTAAAAGATTTGGAATTCGATGTAAGCGATATGGTTTTCGTGAGGATTTTGCCATTAAAGCATGAGGTTCGATTTGGAAATAAAGGAAAGTTGGCTCCTAGGTTCGTTGGACCGTTTTCGATAGTCGAGCGAATTGGAAAGCTCGCATATAGATTGGAGTTACCTGAGAAGATGTCAAGTGTGCATAATGTGTTCCATGTGTCATTTCTATAGAAGTTTGTGCATGATTCGAGTGTGATGGTACCTCCAGAGCAGTATGAATACCTAGAAGTAGAGATTGCAGTTGTGAAACCTCGTAAGCCACTTCGTATTGTGGGGAATGACACGAAACAACTTAGGAGGAAGACGGTTAAGCTAGTCAAGGTACAATAGTGTGAAGATGGTGACGATTGTACGTGGGAGACAGAAGAGAGTATGAAGGAGACTCATCCAGAACTCTTTGTCAGTAGGACCCATTGATCGTATCATCGTTATATCGTTGTATCTTATTGTTGTTTGATAGAATTCCACGCGCTAGGATAAGGCTATGTGTAACGGCGCGACTTTCGATAACCTTGGAAGCCGTGTCGTTATTAAAGAAATAGAAATAGAACTAACAAAAACATCAGAATCTCATAGCGGAATTTCAATAAAATATAATATTTCATAATATATTACATATCAGAGTTTGTTACATCATAGAATACTTCATCATGATTCATTTTATCATACATGATTATGGGCCCAATACAACATACACACTTGATACTTAGATATAAATATAACTGCTAAGCTGACTTCAGGATTTCCAGTCCAAAATACTCCAACAGATTTCCATTGACTACCTGGATTACTTGTCTACCCATAAGAATTGTTATGAGTACCCAAGAGTTTAGGAAAACACAGAAAAAAACTATGGGTCGGTAGGGGGACTGGTGTGAGTAAACAAATTGTAAAATAGTTTGAAAGCAAGATAATATAGAATGGTGTTTTTCTCTTATGAGAACAGATTGATTTAACTTTAGAAAACCTTTAGAAGGAAAAGATAATAGTAAGACCAGCCCATGTATAAACATAGATGGTTTTTACCTTACTATAGCCCAAAACATTTTTGATATCAAAATCATCTGATATTATAGTAGTTTTTATCAAATAAATAACATCTAGCGAAACGCTTGCATCTCACGCTCACCGCGGGCACTTATTGGAGATTGGATTCCAACTATAACAAGGTATGGGACCACCTGTCGATTAGTGTAATCTAGAGGGGATACACTGGGTTTAATAAGAACGTCTTGCAACCCGGCCACACATGACTGCCCACTCATTTAGCTTGAGTGTAGCGAATGTATTATCACCCCATGGTTGTGATCAGCAACCGCTACCGAATGCTGCAGAAGCAAAATATAGATTAAGAAGACAAAAAGGAATTTCTCTAGATAGTGATAATACACCCTGCTTGGGAATGCCCCACCTAGCCATGTTGCCTGTCCGATTTTTGCATTTCCCGGTTGTGAGGCTTGAGGCTACGTTATCTTCTAGAACACATGTCCACCATTCACTTTGAATGCCACATCGTCAAATCTGTAATCACATATTGATTAAACAAATCCACACTGAGTGTAAAATAAAGAGAAGTTACCTTCTCCCCACCTACTTGGTATATTCGTAAAAACCAATGGCGTGACTGTTGGAAATACTCTGCCAGACATTCGTCCATACAAGTTGTCCTGGGACTGGACAAACCGAAGGCACTATTATGTAAAATAGCCCTTGCATATCTCCGTCTTCAATTATCTTCAATAATTTCTGGCACACAACGTATAGATCGAATCAAAGTGGAATATAAATTTCGGACTCTTCGAAATGATCAGCGTAATGTCTTTTACGGTTAATCGATACTTAAGGAAAATGATTTCAATATTTTATCTCAAAACATTTCTTGTTTCAAAGGAAATAGTTATCGACTCTCGATGATTGGCTTAGATACACTTCAAGGCTTAATAGAAATGAATTACTCAGGTAGTCGATAATAATGTCTACTATAGTTTGATTAATTCATTCCATATATTATTTAAATCATAAGCTTCAACAAAATAGAATAGCATATCTTTGTATTGTTTAAAATCTAGATATTTTCCTGTTTATTATAAATGAACAACTAAAGTGTGTGCGTCGCATACGGTATTTTACTCTAAAATGTCAGCTTGTTTATATGACATTTTATACCTTTGTCATACTTTGTAAATTATCTTTTTATTTCTAAATACTCATAAATAACTTAATTTATGCTACTTTCTATTTTATATTTTATTATTTCCCTGTTTTTCAATTTTTAAACTTGTTAAACCCTTTAAGCCAAGCTACTACGATCCATATCCTTTCTAAATGGCTTTCCTTCCATCGCCAAAATGTTTGGCTTCTTTTCAATTCTATTAAGTTTAAAACCGCTTCTATTTATTTTACTTTTCCTCTTTTATTTTATTTTTCCATTTTGATTTAAATATCCATTTTTCCTCTTATTTGTTTTGTTCTTAAACTTGTTAAACCCTTTTAAAGCCCGACTACTACGGCCCATTTCCCTTCTTATGTCTTCCATCCATTGACCCAAGATTTTTGGCTTCCTTTAATCCTATTTAATTTAACTCTTCTTTTTATTTTATGTTTTTCTTCTTTATTTTTCTATTTTCATTCTTCTTTAAACTTGATTTTATTAAAAGCCCGGCCCAAAACACGTTAGCCCAATTTCCACCCTTCCTTCCTTCACTTGCCAGATCAAGTTTTCCATTCTAACCAGTGCTGCACGCACTCCAGATCCTTTCCTTTTCTGGGTTTTCCAAGTACCAATTTTTCCTCTTTTCAAAATACCACTTTTCCTTAGCCAAAATCCATTTGCCAGTACCACTTTCTTGTTTGCCAAATGCCACACCCATTCTTCCTACCAAGTACCACATTTCCACTACCACCTAATGCTACACCCACTGATCCATACCAGGTTTTCTTGCCAAATCCATGTTTCCTGAATTTTCCAAATCTCTATTTTTCTCTTTACAGTACCACTTCAATCTACCAATACCACTTCTTCTTTTCTATATTATTTTAACATGTTAAAGTGGCTGGTATACTGATACAATATCCAAAGGGGATGTATTTGAACTGAATACACTGTGCATATTACTCAACTTTGGTTATAAAGAGAACTAATTTCTTTATCTAAAGAAGAAACTATGTAGAATAACAAGAAGTAATGGACGTTGAATTTTGTTCGGACCGTCCCTCCTTCCTTCTTCTTTTCGTGCTACTACTTCTCTATTATTTGTTAATATAAATGTTGCGCCTTCTTCTGTGATTTAGTTCCTTATATGTATGTATATATATATATATATATGTTTGTTGTCCTTTCTTCTAAACTTACTTGCTGCGCCCTTTCCTATTTTCTATGTTAATAACATGCTGCGCTTTCCCTTTCCATTTCCTGTTGCTATTTCGTCCCTTATCCTTTTGGCTATTGTCACCTTACTTCCTTTGTTTACACTACTGCGTCCCCTTATGTCTCATTCTTTTACTGCTACTTTGTTTTCCTGTTACTTTGTTTTACTGTTTTCTACCTTATGTTTTGTCTACCGTGCCACTCTTTAAATATTTAAGATGTCTATTTTTTTGTTCAAAACATTTCCTGACTATATCAAACGACTATCGAACCTCTAAATCTATCTCACGCCTTGACTATTATCATAATGATGGGGCTGCTTCTTCATAGTTCACTGGAAACTCACGGTGTACAGGGTGTACATGTGCATATGCATGCACACTACATGGATTCCCATACTATTAATTTCTCCTGACAACTTAAGCTATGATTTTTGTTTCTGTCTTTCTTCTTCTCCTTTTTCTTATTCCAGTGCATGTTCGTGTGTCCATGCACATGCACACTCACCTGAGCCACCGTCTTATCGTCTCGACCCTCGCCATAAACGACACGCCACCTACTGAAACCATCGTTGAAGCCCAGAACGCGATCAGCGACGCTGATCAAAGTTTCACCTACTCACCCATAGTTGCCGAGATATATTTGATCCTAGAACCCACTTGCTGTCATCATCCATATATGTTCTTAATCCTAATGTTAAAACTAACGCTTTTCCTTCCTACGTTAACCATTTGACAATACGATATCATCAGTATTCCTGAACTCTGATTTCATAGTAGTTAAAAGTTTAGTTTTTAACTCAGTTTACTGTATATATATATATATATAAGCAAGTCTGTATATGTACTCTGCTTCATATTGGAGTCGTTTTTATTGTCAACCAAATGGGACATCTTTCATGTAGAATGTAAATTCTAAAACTTGATGGAACTTGGATTATGGAATTTCAAACTTCAGGTATTATTTACTGTGGATTTTTCCCAAAAGTATACAGGGGTTTTGTCCACTTGCTTGAAGGGTTCCAGGATTTCCTTACACGTACTACGACTCACATACATGCCATGAATAAAATACAAAGTTACACAACTATGATCAACAATCTTGTATAGTTCAAGAAATATACAAAACAGTGAATCAAACGTATTTACTCACAACATAATGTAGACAGTGATCAAATGAAAGGTTTACTCAGTTTAGTTTCATGGTTTTTATGACCACTAATACCACCATCTAGACAAGCGTTCATGTATATACTTGAGCATCACCATATATGTGTAAAGATTAAAGAAAGATAAGTTTACTCACAGGTTTTTTCTCATTATTATCCTATACTGATTTTTAAATCTTAGCATGTTAGCAATACGATACTCAGTTCTAAAACTCATAATACCAATACTTGTATGAACTTATAAATGGAAACAGAAATTATAAAATAAGGATTGTTCAAATTTAGTTTACTCACTATGTTAGCTTTCCTCTATTCTTAGATCTTTAGCTTTGTTTATGATCTTCACTTGGTTTTATTGTTTGCCAGTGGAGTGTATTGGTTTATGGTGTATTTATAGGCAAGTTTTAAGTATAAAATATTTGATTTCATTAAATGGTTGTAGAAGTTCCCCCCTACAGATAAAACATTTGATGTTCCAACATATTTTAGGCTTGGACTCTCTATTTGATTGGGTTTCAGAAATCACATGCATGACATTAATGCAGTCATAATCTATTTTGTACCATATGTCCCGCTTGTTTAGTTTCAAGAAACACAACATCTTTTCTTTGGTCAAATTAATTTAATGATTGTTGTCGAACTGTTTTAAAGATGGAAATGTTATAGCTTTGTTGAAAATATACAGTACACTATTGTTTGTTTACATCAGCTGCCGTATGTTTAAACTTATTTAGGTTAGGCTAGGTAGGATTCCT
Organism: Allium sativum; assembly: GCA_030737875.1. Taxonomy (NCBI): domain Eukaryota; kingdom Viridiplantae; phylum Streptophyta; class Magnoliopsida; order Asparagales; family Amaryllidaceae; genus Allium; species Allium sativum. Next base: position 442,402,048 of record CM060919.1, read on the forward strand.
TGGTATTTTCAACATGATCTCTAAATGAGACTTGCATAACATATCACATAAATAATTGTACTCTTGTGTTTAGAAAACAGCTTACAATATGTGTTGTCGTGTCTCTCTTTGATTTTCTCCCTTTTCAAATGTTTAATCACATTAAAAAGATTGACTCTTGTTTGTTATTTGATGAGCAATATGCTATGTTATTAGTTTTGGCATTTTATCATACAGTTTATGTTCGTCAAAATACCATCAATTTTATATGCTGTAGTGATGACTTCTTGTATATATTTTAACCTTTTTACTCACTTCCTAGCAAGCACAGATTTCCAAAAAGAAGATCTTAATTCTTAAGTAATAAATGATCATTTTATTAACATATGCATACTTATGCAAGTTATATTGTCATATGTTTTAGCAATGAATGTTTGTGTACATTTTTAGTGCACATAGGATTTTGGTTAGAGGATTGTATTAAGAATCTTTGGATCAATGTTAAGATGTAAGCCATAACAAATGTATATTTTATATACATACATTTATATACCCTTATATATATATATTTACACATAAGTTTTTAGTTATTTAAGTTTATTTCTAATTAAATTTTATTTTAATTATCACATTTTAATCATTGTTTATCATTAAACAAAGTCGGTTAAAAAGCGGGACATTACAATCCCCCCTTAAAAGAATTTCGTCCCGAAATTAAAGAGTCACGGGTAGATTTTCATTTTAGACCCAACAAAAATCCGTAACTATCTATCGCACTTTCCAAACAGACTCCCTAGATTATAGTTAACTTTATTTCAAAAATCTGCTTTTATTACAAAATCAGTTTACTTCAGTCACATGAGTTCATTTTCTTTTCATAACTTTTGTTTGGTTTTTATTCATAGGAAAAACCAATTTTATTTACTAGATATTTTTCTAAATTTAATTCAACTTTACTATTCAATTTCTTATATTAATTTCCACTTAATACCCTTCTAATTCAATTTAACTCCATTTAACTTCTCCTGAGGTCGACTCTAATTCATTTGACTCCTTCCTTTGGTTATGTTGTGGTTGTCCTACTCGCTCCTCGGCCTCTTCTTCCATGAGAACTCATTTTCAACTATCTAATCATAGCAGTTTATAATCGATACTTAATCGGGAGTAACTCAAGTCGATTACTTGATTTGATCTATATTAAGTATACATATATATAATAGTTTAAATTTTCAAATACGCTCTCTCAATACTTCAGCCAGAGCCTAGATATTCGATAAACCTTAAGCTCTGATACCAACTGTAACGGCGCGAGTTTCGATAACCTCGGAAGTCGTGTCGTTATTAAAGAAATAGAAATAGAAATAACAAAAACATCATAATCTCACTGCGTAATTTCAATAAAATATAATACTTCATAATATATTATATATCAGAGTTTGTTACATCATAGAATACTTCATCATAATACATTTTATCATACATGATTGTGGGCCCAATACAATATACACACTTGATACTTAGATATAGATATAACTGCTAAGCTGACTTCAGGATTTCCAGTCCAAAATACTCCAACAGATTTCCATTGACTATCTGGATCACTTGTCTGCCCATAACAATTGTTAAGAGTACCCCAGAGTTTAGGAAAACACAGAAAAAACTCTGGGTCAGTCGGGGGACTGGTGTGGGTAAACAAATTTTAAAATAGTTTGAAAGCAAGATAATATAGAACAGGGTTTTTCCCTTATGAGAATAGATTGATTTAACTTTAGAAAACCTTTCGAAGGAAAAGATAATCGTAATACCAGCCCACACATAAACATGGACGGTTTTTACCTTACTATAATCCAAAACAATTTTGATATCAAAATCATCTGATATTATAATAGTTTTTATCAAATAAATAACCATCTAGCGGAATGCTTGCATCTCACGCTCACCGCGGGCGCTTATTGGAGGTCGGATTCCAACTATGACAAGGTATGGGGCCACCTGTCGATCAGTGTACTCTAGAGGGGATACACTAGGGTTCAACAAGAATGTCTTGCAACCTGGCCACACATGACCGCCCACTCATTTAGCTTGAGTGTAGCGAATGTTTTATCACCCCATGGTTGTGATCAGCAACCGCTACCGAATGCTACAACAACGAAATATAGACTAAGAAGACAAAAATTAATTTCTCTAGATAGTGATAATACAACCTACTTGGAATGACCCACCTAGCCATGCTGCCTGCTCGATTTCTGTCATTTCCCGATTGTGAGGCTTGAGGCTACGTTATCTTCTAGAACACATGTCCACCATTCACTTTGAATGCCACATCGTCAAATCCGTAATCACATATTAATTATATAAATCCACACTGGGTGTAAAATAAAGAGAAGTTACCTTCTCCCCACCAACTTGGTATATTCGTAAAAATCAACGGCGTGATTATTGAAAATACTCCGTCAGACATTCGTCTATACAAGTTGTCATGGGACAGGACAAACCGAAGGCACTATTATGTAAAATAGCCCTTGCATATCTCCATCTTCAGTTATCTTCAATAATTTCTAACACGCAACGTATAGATCGAATCAAAGTGGAATATAAATTCCGGACTCTTCGAAACGATCAGCGTAAAGTCTTTTACGGTTAATCGATACATAAGGAAACCGATTTCAATATTTTATCTTAAAACATTTCTTGTTTCCAAGGAAATAGTTATCGACTCCCGATGATTGACTTAGATACACTTCAAGGCTTAACATATCTGAATTACTCAGGTAGTTGATAATAATGTCTACCATAGTTTGATTAATTCATTCCATATATTCTTTAAATCATAAGCTTCGACAAAACAGAATAGCATATATTTGTATTGTTTAAAATCTAGATATTTTCCTGTTTATTATAAATGAACAACTAAAGTGTGTGTGTCGTACATGATATTTTACTCTAAAATGTCAGTTTGTTTATATGACATTTTATAGCTATGTCATACTTTGTAAATTATCTTTTTATTTCAAAATACTCATAAATAACTTAATTTATGCTACTTCCTATTTTATATTTTATTATTTTCCTTTTTGTTCAATTTTTACACTTATTACACCCTTTAAGCCAAGCTACTACGTTCCATATCCTTTTTAAATGTCTTTCCTTCCATCGCCAAAATGTTTGGCTTCTTTTCAATTCTATTAAGTTTAAAACCTCTTATTTTTATTTTACTTTTCCTACTTTATTTTATTTTTCTATTTTGATTTAAATCTCCATTTTTCCTCTTATTTGTTTTGTTCTAAACTTGTTAAACCCTATTAAAGCCTGACTACTACGGCCCATTTCCCTTCTTATGTCTTCCATCCATCGACCCAAGATTTTTGGTTTCCTTTAATCCTATTAAATTTAACTTTTCTTTTTATTTTATGTTTTTCTTCTTTATTTTTCTATTTTCATTTTTCTTTAAACTTGATTTTATTAAAAGCCCGGCCTAAAACACGTTAGCCCAATTTCTACCCTTCCTTTCTTCACTTGCCAGATCAAGTTTTCCATTCCAACCAGTGCCGCACACACTCCAGATCCTTTCCTTCTCTGGGTTTGCCAAGTACCAATTTTTCCTCTTTACCAAATACCACTTTTCCTTACCCAAAATCCACTTGCCAGTACCACTTTCTTGTTTGCCAAACGCTACACCCATTCTTCCTGCCAAGTACCACATATCCACTACCACCTGATGCCGCACCCACTGATCCATACCAGATTTCCTTGCCAAATCCATGTTTCCTGAATTTACCAAATCTCCATTTTTCTCTTTACAATACCACTTCTATCTACCAATACCACTTCTTCTTTTCCATATTATTTTAATATGTTAAAGTGGCTGGTGTACTAATACAATATCCAAAGGGGATGTATTTGAACTGAATACACTGTGCATATTACTCAACTTTGGTTATAAAGAGAACTAATTTCTTTATCTACAGAATAAACTGTGTAGAATAACAAGAAGTAATGGACGTTGAATTCTATTCTAACCATCCCTCCTTTCTTCTGCTTTTCCTACTACTTCTTCTCTATTATTTGTTAATATAAATGCTACACCTTCTTCTATGATTTAGTTCCTTATATATATATATGTATGTATGTTTGTTGTCCTTTCTTCTTAACTTACTTGCTGCACCCTTTCCTATTTCCTTTGTTAATAACATGCTGTGCTTTCCCTTTCCATTTCTTGTTGATATTTCGTCCCTTACCCTTTTGGCTGCTGTCACCTTACTTCCTATGTTTACACTACTGCGTCCCCTTATGTCTCATTCTATTACCGCTACTTTGTTTTCTTGTTACTTTGTTTTACTATTTTCTACCTTATGTTTTGTCTGCCGTGCCACTCTTAAAATATCTAACTTACCTCTTTTTTTGTTCAAAACATTTCCTGTCTATATCAGACGACTATCGAACCTAAAAATCTACCTCACGCCTTGACTATTATCACAACGATTGGGCTGCTTCTTCATAGTTCACTGGGAACTCACGATGTACAGGGTGTACATGTGCATATGCATGCACACTACATGGATTCCCATACTATTAATTTCTCCTGACAACTTAAGCTATGATTTCTGTTTCTGTCTCCATTTTGTTCTTCTCCTTTTGCTTATTCCAGTGCATGTTCGTGTGTCGTGCACTTGCACACTCACCCGAGCCACTATCTCATCATCTCGACCCTCGCCGCAAACCACACGCTACCTACTGAAACCATCGTTGAAACCCAGAACGCGATCAGCGACGTTGATCAAAGTTTCACCTGCTCACCCATAGTTGCCGAGATATATTTGATCCTGGAACCCACTTGCTGTCATCACCCCATATCTGCTCTTAATCCTAATGTTAAAAATCATGGTTTTCCTTCCTACATTAACCATTTGACAATACAAAATCATCTAAATTCCTAAACTATGATTTCATAGTAGTTAAAAGTTTAGTTTATAACTCAGTTTACTGTATATATATATAAACAAGTCTGTATATGTACTCTGCCACATATTGGAGTCATTTTTATTATCGACCAAACGGGACATCTTTCATGTAGAATGTAAATTCTAAAACTTGTTGGAACTTGGATTATGGAATTTCAAACTTCAAGGTATTATTTACTGCTGGTTTTTCCCAAAAGCATACGGGGTTTTGTGTAACGTCCCGTACTTTGGCAGTCAAATAATTAATTTAATTAATTATTGTAAATATTGTATTTGGAATATTATTGGAATTTAATATTGAATTCATTATTTAAAACGAACTTTGAATGTTATATATTTATATAATTATAAAACGAGCTCGAAATGGCGCGTCAGTTTCGTAATATTGAGTTTAGAACTTTAACTAGATATACAGGATCCGATATAAGTCGGATTTCTGTGAAACAAGAAGCGTCGGAATTGTGATGATTATAATTTTCATATGAAAGAGAAAAATCTAGAGTTCGTGTTATAGATTGTTAGTTATGGTCAAATCAAATTTTGAAATAGTCGCTATGGGAAATTGTTATTAAAATACAGGCCTTTAAAATGGTCGTTTTGCAAACGGTCTTCGTTTTCGACGAAACAAATTTCATTGGGACCGCAACGTTAAGACGTAGTGGTGTGTCCATTTTCATTATGTTTGAAATTCGCATATATTGGTACAAATAAATATATCGATTAACGAAAATTGATGATGAAATTAAATAATCATACAAAATAGAACGTTCAAATCAATGCGTTGCCTACCCTATGGCCCGTGCTTCGCACACGGCCAATTGTTCGATATATTTTATATATTAAGGGAAGATAAGATTGTTTATAGTACTGCAACACATAGCAACACAGTTAACGGTCATATGCTTCAATCATAAACCAACGATATAAAACAACTCAGCATAAAAAAATAAAATAAGGGTAGACATTAGTTCAATCATAAACCGCTGATACAAAAGTAAAGAATAGAAATAAGGCAGGCGAGATTTCCTTTTATCTTTGAATATGGCCTTAATCTCTCTAGGCTTCCTTTTTGCTTTATCATTGATGCAAGTGGAGATATTTTCCTCTACATGCTAGCTACCATATTTCAAGCTGCCTATAAGGCACATGCCTTTGGATAGATGTACAGCCAATATTTTTCCTTACACATGCAAACTTCCTTTCAACTTTTTATCTTCTGCATTGTGTTTTTGTAGCAACAGCTACACCTAATCTATTGCTTTCTCATCACTGAATTGCGACTTCTATCCTTTTCAGCACAGCTTCACCTTCATTCCACCGACATCACCTATAAATGAAAAGAAAACTTGCTGTAGAAAGTCAGCGTAGCTTCTCCCAGCTACATGTCTACTACAAGACACCATACTTCATCCCCAAGCAAATGAAATTAATTTCGCAGTCTACCGAAAAGAAATTTATGCAAGCCTATGCTCTACCCTATACCTTTGGCATTTATGAAACGTGCGGACCGAAGTTGAGTATTTATATTCCAATGCTAGGTGTATACAGACTACCCTAAATAAGGGTACACGCCTACCTAAATGTGTACCATTGTACATGCACCTACCTGTACCTGGCCTAAGAACATCTTCCACGCACCTCTAAAAGTTCTTCTTAAATTTTATTCAGCACGTGAAAACGTACACAACTACATGCCTATACCCTTTATTTACAGACCTACCTCATACCCTATAGACGTGCCACCCACGTATATTCTATCTATAAATATACATGGCTTTGCATAATTTACTAATTCCAGAAAGATTATCTTTCCCTTCCTGCCACTGACTTAATCTCTGCTCCGCCACCGAACATCCGTACAGCCATGCCTCTGCAACAACATCACCCGAGGACCCTCAAATTCAGCCCGACCTTCCATCATAGCATCCAACACGTTTCGTCTCACCTCGTCCACCACCATGCTTCCTGCTCTTGTTTGTCTTGAATTCACGCTGGTGTTCTCTCCTCTTGTTTCTATTATACTAATCCAGTAGCGTAGTGAAAATTCGAAATAGAAGAATAGCGCATGGAAGGATTCCAGTGGGTCGACGTTGGGATTTTGAGAGGGCAGCGGAGGTGCTTTTGACAAAGAGGTGGGTGCAGTGCCGACGTCAGTAGCAGAGGGGTGGTCGTAGTCTTGAGGAGCGGGTGGTACTGGAAGCATGGTGTTAGTCGGTGTGAAGCAGGGTCTCAGGTGTTGAATGAAGGCAGAGTGGCACACAGTTGGGTGATCCCAGATCGGTGGTGGCTTGAATGGAGGTGCAACAGGATTTTGGAGGGCCGGTGGTTCATCAAATTCTGGTGGAAGAATCTGCGTTTAGGGATGGTTGTTGGCGTTGAACTGAGCATCTGCGTGTTGGGGAATTCAAAGTAGCAGTAGTACAAAGCAAACGAAGAGCAAAACAGGGGTTGATGCGTGAAGATTAAAGTCAAGGATTGGGCAAACATCTGGTGACATGAAATCGGGTAGAAAGGGAAGCAGGACAAACGATGTAAACCGGAACAGCATTGGCTTGAGTGAATCACGTAATAAAAACATAGAAACAAGGGCTGAAGGAAGAGACTGGCCAGAGTTCTTGGAACGAAATACTTTGTTATGTAATTAGTTTTATTAAACTTGACTAAGGAATAAATAACTCAATTAAAACATAAGTTTTAAAACATGCATCTCTATGCTGTAGGAGCCAGGAAGAAGTCAGCTTGGCCTCAATTTGCAACACTGAAGGAATCGGTCCAGCTAATTTTGAGCTAATGTAATTACTTTAAATAATATATATGTTTTATCAATTAACGTTATAACGTTATAAAATCAGGAGACTATTAGAAAAATTGGGGAAAGGCGCACGGTTGGTTCGAACAGAACTGTAGAGGTGAAGGGGCAAGTTCATGGATTGAAAGTAAATGGAGTTCCGTGGTTCTGGAAGCCTCACGAGTGAACAATGGGAGTAAACAGGTGAAGAAGTTGTTTATGACTTACTATAGGCCTAATTGTAGTTATCATCACTAAGAATGTATTAATTTTGCCTAGTCCTCCAGTTAGTATGACCGACTTTCGTATATTATATTTAAAATGTGTCCAACCGCTGTTTTAACATGGCTAGGTCCTAAATTTGAGTATAACGCAGTTTACTAATGTGCCTAATGACCAAGTAAAACGTGAAATTTATTAACATTAATTAGATTAGTGAAATGATAATTAATTTAAATTAAAACCTATGATCATATAATAATTATATCTTGCCCATGTGATAACAGATTTGAACAAGCAGAAGACGTCGGAATCATCATGTCAGGCGCTTCTTTCTGAAACTGATTTGGACGCATTTGGATACAACAATATTTTCAGTAAAATTAAAACGCCTATTTAAGCACATTGAAATTATCAATACCTCGGCGAAAGGAAACCAAGGTGAGTTAAACTCACTCAGTTCTTCCCATTTATATTTTATATAAATTGGGTTTTTATTTGTGTGCTCTGATTGCTGATGGTTGACTGTTTGCTAGTTATATATTTATTTGTTGATTTAACCGATGAAATTAAACTGTTGTTTAATTTCAGTGAAATACCAAATCGTTATTTTAACGATTGGATCCGATGAAGGTAACTTACCTTATTGGTCATGTTTATTTACAAACGTGTTTAATTGTTTGAATTGTTCTGTTATTTAGTTGATGTTAAATGGTCTTTATTTATTTTCAGTTAAATGTGATTGAATGATCTGATTTGAGCTAATCAATTTGAATACAGGAAAAAACAGGTTTGAGGGATCCAACGGGATTCCTCAAATATATTATTTATTTTCATATTATCATATATGAACTGATCTAATGGGGTGATTAATTTGATTATTGACTGAAAATTCAACATCTGTTTAGTTTAAACCAATGGGTGGTATTTGTTGAGTATTTGGCAGCATATGGTCTATGAAATCAAATTGTTTTATAAATATTGATTTACCATCAGGCAAATCGACAGAGATGAAGTTATAAAATTTATTTTATAATTAGAGATAGATTTTTAAATATGTGTTATTTTGAAAATAGTTTATTAAAAGGAAGTAAATATTCATTATTTATTATTTAAATTTATAATTAATTATTAATTGATTTTATAAAGTCAATTCTGAGGGTAATCAGATTTATTAATATGAAAATAGGAAAGTAACCTAAGAATTAAATTTGGATAATTGTTTTGTTAAGAAACAATTAAATGGAATTATTTAAATTAATTATATTTTTAATTAATTTAAAGGGAGAACGAAATGGGAATCGGTTAAGTAGATAACCGTGTTTTGAGTAGACTAAAGTCCGTCATTAAACTGGAGTTAATTATTAAATTAGTTTGTTTTGAATTAATCTAATAAAATAGTTTAATGAATATTGTTTCAATTTTAATAAGAGGTTTTAAAAAGGATTTACCATTTATTTTAGTTGATAGAGGAATTAACTACTTTTACAGTAGTTAATGATTGAAGTAAATTATTATTTTAATAATAATTTAGGACATTTAATTTTAATTTAAATGCATTTAAAAAGTAAACGAAATCAGAATGAAATCCAATTAATTGGTGAAAGGAGTTATGAACGGGCTTTATATTTAAAACCCGAATTTTTATAACGAAGTTATAAAGAGAATTTTAGGCGAATATGATAGCTTAAATAAATGTCACTTAATTAGTTAAATTAAGTAAAAAGGAAATTAAGAGAAAGGGTTTATAATAAATCAGGGTTATATAAATGGGATTTAAAGTGTAAAAGCCTTAATTTCAAATTAACGCTACTAGAAAAATGAGATTAAGTAAAAAGGGGAAATGGAAATAAGATTTTCAAAGCGGGGAAATAGTTGGATGGACTGGAAAAGAGATTGGTAAAAGTGAATTTGGTAAAAGAGTGGGTCATAGGGTGGTATAACCAAACCTGAGTATAAGTTAAATTTGTTTTAAAGAGGCTGAAGTTAAAAAGGTGATGTTTATATAAAGAATTACTTAATTATGGAATTAAGAAAAAATGGTTATACCCGAGAAAGAGATTTTCAAGAAGTAAGAAGGTTTTATGAAACAGTGTTTGAATAAAATAGTTAAATGGAATTTGTAGGGATATTGGAATGAATTGTTGGGTTACAACTCTTATCCATCTGAAGATAAGAACGTTGTTGATCAAGGTCTGATAGGTAATTAAATTACCCTAACTTGAACGACATCAGGATTATCCGAGGATGATATTAGCTATAAGGGTAAAAGGGGTTAGTTATAATTTATTATTTCCATTAAAGAAATAACAATGCAACGTTTAGTGAAGATTGGGAATATATATAATGAGAGTTCCAAAGTGAAAAAGGAAATAAAAAGATGTTACGTGAAGTTATAACGGTATTTTCGAGTTAGGAAGAAACATAAAGTTGAGTTCTATTCTATAAGAATAAGCAATGGTCATTATTTTCAAGTAATGAAATAAAAGATATTTCGTAATGTTGTTTTATGAGTAACAAGTTGAATTGTGTAACATCCCATATTTTCTGTATATATAATTTTCAATTTTAAATAAATAAATTGGTATAATATAAGGAAAAATCAAATTTTGTTGATTTTTTATGATGATGATTATTTGAAAGAAGTATAAATAGATTTTTAATTTAGCTTATACTGAGAATTTGTTGAAATTTGAAAATCCATATTTTATTTATTTAAATGACTTGAGTCATTTAGTTTAAATGGAAATTCAAATTTAATCGGTAAATGGAGAATTCTAAGTGAAGAAATAATAACTGGAATTTGAATCAGAGATTTAAACAATCAAATTTAGATTTAAAATGTGTGAAATTATTTATAGAATTTATTTAAGTTATAATTTGATTTAATTTGAATTTAATGAATATTTAAATTGAATTTAAACAGTTAAATGAAAATTTTGAAAATTTTATTTATTTAATTAACTGTGAAATTTAACTGTTTGGCAACTGTCTCAGAATTCGACGAAACTGGCGCCATTGGAACCGGAACGGTGAATTATGGTAGGATCCCAATTTGCGTTACAATCCGACTTACCGTTTGGTCGTACAAGAGAAATTGTGAACGAGATCACTGTAAATGGATAATTGGGTATTTCTCATATTTGGGCCTTATAATTATATATAAATAAAACCCACTAAACACCTCATCAGCCATTTTCATTACACGTACATTTCCTCCATCGAATTTTTCTCTCTAATGGCTGAAACCCAATTCCAAACCCTTATTCAATTAAAAATACAAACTTTGAAAATCAAATCTCCAAGAAACCTAGCAAATTACATATCAAACTGAAGCTCTCGACGGTACGAAGCTTCTGGTCCTGTTCGTTTCGACATGCAGTGGATGGTTTCACCAGAAATAGCGGTCAAAGCTCTCAGTTTCCGAAACCCATAAGCAAAATTTGGGGTTTTTCGATTTAAGCTCTAATCGAAGAATCTGATTTCTGGGTATGATAGAGGAGGATGATAGGAGTTCGGGGGTGGTGTTCGCTGGTGGTAACGTGGTCTGAGGTGATGGCGATTTGCGTTTTAGGGTTTGTTTTTCCTTTCAGTTATGCTAACGGCGGAGGAGTTTCCGTTCATCGGAGGACTGGCGGTTGTCAGGGGGAGTGAGGCCAGAGCAGTGCTCGAGTTTGGTGGTAGCGGCGTTGGTCACGGCGGCCGAAGGTGAGGAGTCTAGGCGGTCAAAGTAGTGGATGTTGTTGGGTTTAATTCGATGTACTGTAGCAGGTCTGAAGTGAGCGGGAAGAAGGTAGGTGGGGGCCCGCTGACGTGGCACGTTCTGGTTGGGTGGGGAAGTTTATTTATTTATATATATATATTGAAATTCAACGGTAAAATAAGCATAACTTCTTCATACGACCTCGGATTGACGCGCGGTTTGTTGCGTTAGGATCGTGGCGAGATTGCGGACGTTTTGGCACTAACCGGGCTGCGTTTGGTGACTATCAAATTTTGGCCCTTAGTTGGACGTTCGATCAACTATGGACGTAAAGGTGAGTGATTATTCGCTCACGAAATACTGAATTATTCCCATATTTATTGAATTAAATAATGAAGTAAGTTTGGTTGCATGGTTGTGTTGGATTGTTGATGTGTGGTTTAAATTTAACATGCAAGTGTGTTAACATGCAATTTAAGTAATTGATTTGTTATTTAATTTAATTTAAATCTCTAGTTGAATTCGAACCCTTGTAAAATCCTGAAACAGTTTAATGCTGATCAGTTGAATGAAATGGTTGTGATGGATGTTGGTTGAAATTTATTACTAAATTATAGTGACATTTTTATGCTCCTTATTCAGTATATTGTAATGCATGTTGATTTTTGACGATAAATCCCATTTACCCTTGATGTTGCGGGCATCTAATGAACCCAGGATTTATCGATAAAATGAATTAAGAACACGGAGTGAAATGATAAATCTCTGTGACCCTGATTTGGATTGAAATGATAGATCCATCCCTGAAATATCGAGAAATTATATTTAAAATCACTTGGCCATTGGGTAGATAATTATATACAGACATCGGTTGGTTAAATGATTTTAAATATTTGAAATTTTTATTTAATAGAATTTTCCCTCTAAAAGAATGTACCGATACTCGATAATTCAATTCTTTAAAGATTCTGAACTGGGATGTTGATTAAAAGGGTTAAAGAAATTTTCCAAAACAAAGTGGAAATATTTAAATCGGAATTTGAATATGATTTAAAATCTTTTCAAATTAAGAGTTAGATTAGAAGGAAATAAATTCTTATGTAATCTGATTTTGGGAAGTTTGGAAATCAAAGATATCTGGGTTGTTTTAACTTCGTTGAATATATATTTGAACTCTTGAAATCAAATAGTTGTTTGAACGGGGTTGAAACGAGAGATGGAATTTAATGAACTCCGTTGAGACCGGAGGATAGATTCAAGTATTTGAAATTTGGAAGGAAGGAAGATTTTGATTAGAGAAATTTATTTTAAATATATTTATGCATTTGATTCCAAATAATTATTCTTGCTTTAAATTTATTACTTGCCTTTACTTATAACTATTGTATTTTTAAATAAAATTTTTTTCTCCTTATAATTCATTTTTCAAAATTTTCTAGTAAACCTATATTTTAAGTAAATATATAATATTTAAATTACTAATTTATTTTAATTATTATATCCTATATGTATATCTATATATTTATTTATATAAAATTTATTTTATTATTATTTTTATTATTACTATTGTTATTATTATATATAAACATTTAGTTTACAAGTGTTTTTGGAATTATAAATTTCTTCCGAATGGAAATGCTTGAGTTGAACCGCTGGTTCAAATGGAGTTGAGATAAGAATCCGTGATAATTTGAAATCTTTGAGATAAATTATATTCTATTTGAATATAAGTCGTTTTTGAAATATTATATGATTATAATATAATGATATGTAATATATTCTAGTTTAGAATATAATCGGTTTGGGTATGATTATGAGATATTGATATGAAAATTTTATTCGTTTGAATATAAATTGGGTTGGAAACAGAAGATGATATTTTGGTATGACAGCGAACCTTTATCAAATATAAAAGAACCGACAGATGTGAAAGGTGTAAGCGTTGGTTGTTAAAGAGACCGTAGTCGACATAAGGCATACTCTCTGTCAGTGTCGATACCACTTTGACAAGTGTGAACGTTATGACGTATCCAGAATGAGTATGATGACTTGAAGGCGATTATTGAATCGAAGAAGATGAACGATGACGAAATAGCCCTGACCTTCGGGTCAGAATTGAAATGACTAAAACAGGAGCTATACGGTGACTAATTAAGGTAGCACCTTTGATCGGACACACTTCTTCGATACTATTTCTATGACTATGATGATGATGATGATTTGGGCCCATTTATGACTTTGGGAGTGTGTTCCGAGGTGGGCGGAAGTGGGTGCTATGCGTTACCACCGGTCCGGGAGTGCAATTGGTAGAATCCTACCCTGGGCATTGCCTCGAGTGCCTTGTCATATATATCCATATCGAGCCCCATACGATTTTGATTTAGCATTGCCTTCTATGGAGTGCCCTCTGATAACACCAGTACGGTGAATTTACGGTACTGTATAGACTGTTGATGCCTATAAACGGCGTAAGGGTAATATGGTAATCCCGCTTATGCTATTTTCAGTATTTATACTTTACTGGATAGACACTATCATAATAGCGTACTATATTATATATGTATTAGTTTAACGGTTCCTTGAGAGATGGAAAAATCCCGTAACATCTCTTGAGTTACTGTACCCATGACACAATTTGACTAATATGAAATGATTTAGTGCTGATCTGAGTGTTTGTTGTGTTTTCTTTTATGCAATATGCTCGGGTCAGCAGAAGTTGCAGTTAGCGAAGATCTCAATCGCTTGGAGGACGAAGACGAGGATTTGATATATATATCAAACATAAGTATTTCCACTGCATTATTTCCGCTGCTTATTATGTACAGCTGTATGTATATGTAACTCTAATAATCATTGAAGTTTATAGTCAATGTATATATATTTCAACTGCTTCTAAATTGCTATTTGTTTATTATATGTTGTCCTTCCGCTGTGAGGTTCTGTGATTGGTTTTTTCTCTTCTTTCTTTCTTTTTCTTCTTTTCCCAATAACTACCTGCATTTGCGATTTGTTCGGGTCGACATATGTGGTTTATTGTCGATTTGAACGGTCAAAAATTTGGGTCGTTACACTTGGTATCAGAGCGATGGTTGTCGGCAACCTTGGCTCTATTTGCGAATAAACTCATTAGAGATGGGGTTAGAAACGCCCTAGAATGAGTTTGAGTGATATGATAGAGCGTCCTTGTATTTGGTTATAAATTGGTTTATATTATGTTGAGTTGTTCTGTTGAATATTTATGGATTCAGGTCGATATATGGGACGCCATAGCGTCGGTAGGTGTAACACCCCGAATTTTCTATTAACACTAAAGTTGCTAAAATAATAATAAGTGTGTAGAAGAGGGGATGTATCTAATATGAATATAAAAATATTAATAAGTATGTAAGAGAGGGGATGTATCTATTATGAATATAAAAATATTAATAAGTGTGTAGGAGAGGGGATGTATCTAATATGAATATAAAAATATTAATAAGTATGTAAGAGAGGGGATGTATCTAATATGAATATAAAAATATTAATAAGTGTGTAAGAGAGGGGATGTATCTAATATGAATATAAAAATATTAATAAGTGTGTAAGAGAGGGGATGTATCTAATATGTATATAAAAACAATAATAAGTGTGTAAAAGGGGGGATGTATCTAATGTGTACATTGTAGAATACATATATATATATATATATATATATATATATGGGCAGTTAATGCAAACATGAATAGAAGTTTATTAATTTGCTGAGTGTTTGCTGAGTCACTTCTGACTCATTGCTGAGTCAACAAGATAAACCCCATCTTGTCTGAACGGCTGCGGTTATTTCTAGGTTAAATATAATGGCCTAAATGCATTCTAAAATCTATAAATAAGTGGGTAGACCCTAAACCTAAATCACTTGTAAAATTAGAGAAGCTACCATCATGCTGCTGCCATGGAGTTCAGCGTAGCCGTCACAAACTAAGAAGAGGAAGCCTAATCTACTACAACTAAATTCTACTCAACAAAACAAATCAAACCAAAGAACTCTCTCTCTAATTCTCTTCTTTTGTTGGTGAGTATGATGATTCTCACAAGACTATTACAAACTAATTTGACTCAGTTATAAATGGATCACAAGAAAGTGATGTGAT
The DNA here is from genome assembly GCA_030737875.1 of Allium sativum. NCBI lineage: Eukaryota > Viridiplantae > Streptophyta > Magnoliopsida > Asparagales > Amaryllidaceae > Allium > Allium sativum. The sequence continues at coordinate 442,417,828 of CM060919.1, forward strand.
TTGTAATTGTAAATTCTATATATTGTGGATCTCTTATTATGTTATTACGTTGTCGTATGATGTAAATTATATATGCTATGTCATGCTTTGTTGTAAATTCTCTTATGCTATGTCGTGCTATGTTGAGAATCATGTCAAGCTATGTTATACTATCATACTATGCCATGTTATAAATCATGCTATATTATGTTGAAAAATCATGATGTTGTTGGATCATGCTTAAAGTTATGTTTTTTTTTCTTAATTTAAATGCATCTTGTTTATGGGAATTTGCCTATTAGGTTAGGTGTACCCATAAACTTGAAACTATAATTAAATAAAACTTGATTATGGGAATTTGCCTATTGAGTTAGGTGTACCCATATAAAACCATGTTGTTAAAAAAATTAGATGATGTTGATTCACACATGTTCATATGTAAGTTTATGAAAATTGATTGAGATCATATTAGGTGAATTTTGAACAAGTTGACACCTTTAGATCCATGACATGTATAATCTATGCAAGTTGGACATATGCAAGTTTTACCCCTTATTATGATTCATTTGGTCACATATACATGTTGTTATTATGATAATCTCTTTTATGCTATGAGTTAGGCTATTCGAGTCTAACATATATTTTGCGAATAAACGTTCAAACGTGGGGTAGGGGTAATATTAGGAATTAATAAATTGGGTGCAATTTTGTAAGATGTTGCATACCATGAATGAATGTCCATAATTGAGTCAATTATGGACATTGTATAAATTTGGAAGTAATTAATAATTCAAGTAGGGAATTATTAAAATTGGGGGAAAGTGGATTATTATTAATAATCAATGCTTAGGACACGAGGTTGGACCCGTTTGTGATGTAAACCTGCCCGGACCCGCCCGGCAAATCCAGTAGTCACAAATGTCGGCCCAATGTGAGAGGTCCTAGGCCCAAACTAAAGCATAACAGTTGTAAAGACACGAGGTTAGACTCTTTTATGGTGTAAGACTGCCCGGACCCGCCCGGCAAATCCAGCTGCCATAAATGCCAGTCTAATGTGAGAGGTCTTTATGAGGTTATGGCCTTAATGAACTAAGAAATACTTAACCAGATAATCATGTAAGGTGGGACATGGGGGTTAAGTAAGTGCCTTGGGTGGCATGAGGAATCGGGTGGTTGCCTTTAGAGGCATTTGAAATACGATTAGACTTAACCAAACACACATGTAAATGAACATGACTAAATGGGTTAAGTGGGATGGACTAATGGGGACAAGCTTAGGTGGAATGCTTGTGGTAAATAGTGGGGGCCCATTTCAACCAGTATCCCAAAACGTATCTTTGTGGGCTCGACCCAAGTCGAGGACGGGACACGCATACTGGGTTTGACTATAAGAGGCCAAAACAGGGAGCGGTGGCAACGCAAGTCCAACGGGTTTCATATGCGTGTGTGGACCCGGGCTGGTAGGTAAGACGTTGTTGCATCGTGTAGGTATAAGCCGTGCATGTCCGTTGTATCAGGTTTCCACTTTAGGGGAGTGATACACCCCACTGTGGGGCCAGCACGGGTATCTACGAGTTAGGGAGCCGATCGAATAATGGGAAGTAGGGTACACCTAGTGGAGATAGGGGAAGGCGGCACCTATGTAGTCAGCTAGGGGTACGTAAAGCCATTGGGAAAGTTTCTAAGTGAAGCTAAGTGGGATGAATCTTTAGGGTGACTGGTGTGGTGCAGTATAGTGTTTATCCTTTAGTATTTAGGAGCGCCTATAACGTTGCCTTTAGCGATTGTCTATGTCCTTAATCTGCTCTTCATAGACATTTTCTTGTTTTCCAGCTTATGCCTTAGTCCAGTTATTTTGGTAATAGTATTGTAGAATTATCATATTCACCAGACTTTATGTCTGACCTCCTCTTTTCCATCCTTTTTCTCCCTTCAGGTCCGCAGGTTGGGCCAAGTTCTAATGGAGTCTAGTTGGATCGCTTATCTTCTGGAAAGCTTGGACTGCTGAAGTAAAGTCCAGCTTGTTATCTTTCTTTTTAATGGCTATTCATGTAATGGGATTATGTACTTGTTTTATCAAGATAGATATTGTACTTGACATTGAATATGGTGTTATGATGTAATCAAACATGTTTTGACTTCTGCTACAATGAAATAAAGTTTTTGAATTTCCAAGTACTATTTTATATCTGTCTTGTTGTAATTTTACTGTTCTATATTCACTTAAAACCTCCATGGAAGTTAATGCATTCCCTTTGTGAGTGACATTAATGGACGTGGTATCAGAGCATAAGGTTACCAGAACAGATAAAAAAAAAAATTAGAAAAATATTTTTTTTCTAAAGTATTTTTGGAAGAAGTGCTTTCAAAAAAAAAACATGTTATTTAAAGAGAGTTTTTATGAAAAACATAATCCCAAATAGCCACATCCTTATCTTTATCTTTCGAATTCTCCATTTTGAATCTTTCCTTTTTCGTTTCAGCATGGCTGAAGATCTTAATCTCCCAGAAGGTGTGACGATTCCAGGGTGGTTTAGGAGATACTTGGAGGCTAGGGCCACCACTGCAGGCCCAGCGTATACTCCTCCACCCCTAGTTGCACCCATTCCTCCTCCTCCTCCTCCCCCTCGTGTTGACACTTTTGCAAAGACGTGCAAGGAATTCAAGGCTATGGAAGGAAAAACTTTTCAAGGGACTGAGATGTTTGTGGAGGCCAGAGATTGGCTTAAGGAGACTGAGGAATTGTTGGATATCTTTGAAGTGGAAGATGGGAGGAAAGTCCGTTTAGCTGCTTGGTTAATGAAGGGAGAGGCCTCGTTTTGGTGGGAGGTCACTAACGGGGAACGTCCAGTTGATTCATGGGCGGATTTCAGACGAAGGTTTGAGGCAAAGTTTCTTTCAAGGGCAGAGGAGAACTTAAATATGGAAAAATTCCTGGCACTAAAGCAAGGGAGCTCATCAGTAAAGGAATATGTCAATAAATTTAATCAGTTAGCAAGGTTTGGCTTGGAGTTGGTGAACACGCCAGAGAAGAAAGCTTTGAGGTTCGTTAGAGGCTTGAATGAACCGTTGCAAGGGTTGGCTATGACCCACATCCCTATGGGAGCCACCTTTGAAAAGCTAGTAGAAATGGCACTTATGCATGAGGATAAGGCAGTTGAAAAGAAAGGGGATCAGAAGAAACCCCAACAGCAAAATAAGAAGGGTGGTAAAAACAATAATGGCAAAGGGAAGAAGAAATGCTTCAATTGTGGGACGCCTGGCCATCTCAGCAAAGATTGTAGAAAGAAAAAGAAGACTGGTTGTTTTCATTGTGGAGATGCGGGACATTTAGTGAAGGACTGTCCAAAGAAGGGGCAGAGGGCAGGGTCTACCTTGGGAGGACAGGTGCAGGCTCTTATGGCACCAGGGCAGGCAAGGGGGCAAGTTCAGGCTATTGCGGCCCCACCGCTGCAAGAAAGAGGTAGAACAATTTCTGTTGAAAGCTTAGTTTTTCTGTTTGATCGTCCTGTCCGTACCTTATTCGATTCTGGCGCATCTCATTCGTTTATCTCTGCATCATTAGTTGAATCACTGCACTTGAACACCAGTTTAGTAGAGGATCCCTTGGTCGTTTCAAATCCAATTGGGGGTTCGGCTCATTTGACCATGATATGTTTGGATTTGAAAATCTCTATACTTAGCGTTGAATTTAGATGTGATGCTTATGTATTGGGCTTCATGGGCTATGGGCTAATTTTAGGAATGGATTGGTTGTCTAGAAATAGGGCCATTCTTGATTGTGAAAGGAGAGTAGTTAGGCTTGTGACTTGCCTTGGTAATGCTCTCGACATCTTTTGTAATCCCATAAATTCCGTTATGCTAAGTTATCCTGAATCGCTTGACGCGTCTGTAGAGAACCTGCGATCGGTAGAAGTGGTCCGGGAATATCCGGATGTGTTTGAGGAGGTGAAGGGCTTACCTCCAAAGCGGGAGATAGACTTTCGAATTTATCTTGTGGACAATTCTAAACCCGTATCTTTGCCAGTGCGCCACATGGCTCCTCGTGAAAGGAGGGAACTCAATAAGCAAGTAAAGGAGTTGCTTGAGAAGGGGTTCATAAGACGTAGTATATCGGAGTGGGGTGCTCCAGTAGTTTTTGCCACAAAGGAGGATGGGTCTCTTAGACTTTGTATGGACTATAGAGAACTAAACAAGCTTACTAAAAAGAACCGACACCCACTGCCGAGGATTGACGATCTCTTTGATCAGTTAGTTGGCGCCTCAGTGTTTTCGCAGTTGGACTTAGCCACTGGCTTTCATCAACTGAGAGTGGCTGAGGATAGTATAGATAAGACTGCTTTTAGGACTCCTGATGGATTCTATGAATGGCTAGTGATGCCCTTTGGTTTGACAAACGCCCCTGCATATTTTGTTGATTTGATGAGTAGGGTGTTTAGGGAATACCTTAACAAATTCGTGGTAGTCTTTGTGGATGACATCTTAGTCTTTTCTAAGAATAAAGAAGAGCACTCCCTACATCTTAGGGAAGTGTTGGAAACCCTTCGAGCGCATAACCTTAAGGCAAAATTTTCTAAGTGTCACTTCTGGAGGAAGGAAGTACGGTTCTTAGGGCACGTGGTTTCCAAAGAAGGGATAGCAGTGGATCCCGCAAAGGTGGTGGCCATCCAAGATTGGAAGGTCCCTAAAAATGCAACCGAAGTAAGAAGTTTCTTGGGGTTGGCTGGCTATTATAGGAAGTTTATCAAAGACTTCACAAAAATATCAGCTCCATTAACACGGTTAACGAAGAAGAACCTGGTTTTTATGTAGGACAAAGATTGCGATGATGCGTTCCAACATTTAAAGAGAGCCTTAACTTCAGCCCCAGTCTTACTGCTGCCAGACGGGAATAAACGTTTACCATCTATACTGATGCTTGTGGGACGGGACTTGGCGCGGTCCTCATGCAAGAGGGAAGAGTAATAGCCTATGGTGGAAGGCAGTTGAGGGTTCATGAAAAGAATTACCCCACGCATGACTTAGAGCTAGCCGCAATTGTTTTCGCGCTTAAGTCTTGGCGTCACTATCTTCTTGGTGAGAAATTCGAACTGTTCACTGACCACAAATCATTAAAATACTTATTCTCTCAGAAGGATTTGAATTTAAGGCAACAACGGTGGATGGAATTCTTAGCCTCCTACGATTTTGAAATAGCATATACCCCGGGCAAGGGTAACGTGGTGGCAGACGCCTTAAGTAGGAAAAGGTTGTCCTTGAGTCCGTTGTTTGTTGAACGACAAAGCTTAGAATTCATCTCTATGTTTGACTTTAGACCCTCCGTTGACTTAGTACCCGGTCTGTTAGCATCCTTGGAGGTTAGACCTACACTTCTAGGATGGGTTGGTGAGGCACAGCGAGACGACCCACAGTTGGTTGAGATAGTAGAAAAGCTCAAAGGGGGGGAGTCGTCAAGCCATCTTCGTAGGTATACCCTAGACGATAAGGGTTGGTTACGAAGGGATAATAGACTTTGTGTACCACAAGACGAAGACTTAAGGAAGGCCATTCTTGATGATGCTCATCGCTCAAAAATGACCATTCATCCCGGCGGGGATAAGATGTACAAAGATATGAAGCGGGTTTTCTTTTGGGCCGGTATGAAAAAGGATGTGGCCGAGTACGTCGCTAGATGCTTGGTGTGCCAACGAGTTAAAGCAGAACAAAAGAAACCCGGTGGGTTGCTTCACCCATTAGAAGTTCCACTATGGAAATGGGAAAGCATCTCAATGGATTTTGTGGATGGATTACCAAGATCAAGGAAGGGTAACACGGGGATTTGGGTTATAGTAGATAGACTTACTAAAAGCGCCCATTTTATTCCCGTGAAAAGTAAGAGGACTGCTCCGTGGTTGGCTTCTGTATACATTAGGAGATAGTTCGTTTGCACGGTATTCCTTCTAGTATAGTAAGCGACCGTGACCCCATCTTTACTAGCGAATTTTGGAAGAGTTCACAAGAGGTGGTAGGGACTCAGCTATGTTTGAGCACCGCATATCATCCTCAGACAGACGGCCAGACCGAGAGGGTGAATCGCATTCTAGAGGATCTTTTAAGGCTTTGTATCCTAGACTTTGGGGGTACATGGGAAGAGCACCTTCCGTTAGTAGAATTCGCATATAATAATAGCTTTCAGTCTAGTATTGGCATGGCACCTTTCGAAGCTCTTTATGGAAGGCCTTGCCGTTCGCCTACATGTTGGTGGGAATCTACCGATAAAATCCTACTTGGGCCCGATATGGTTAGGGAAACCTCGGAGAAGATTGAGTTGATTCGAAGGAGGATGAAAGCAGCACAAGATAGGCAAAAATCGTATGCTGATAAGAGGAGGACAGATCTTGAGTTTGACATTGGGGACATGGTTTTTATCAAAGTATCTCCGTTACAGAATGTTGTTCGCTTTGGGTCCGTGGGGAAATTAGCACCAAGGTTTGTAGGGCCGTTTCCTGTAAAAAATAGGATTGGGAAGATGGCATATAGGGTGGAGTTGCCTAAGAAACTTAGTGGAGTACACGACGTATTCCATGTATCACATTTGAGGAAGTGTTTGCACAAGACCGCGGAGGTGGTAGAGCCGAGCTTGCTTAAAGAGGTGGAAATAGAGCGTGATGCAACAATTAGACGAGCTCCTACATGCATTCTTGGGTCGGAGATCAAAAAGTTGAGGAATCGAGAGGTCAGACTGGTTAAAGTGCAATGGGGAGATGATGAAAGCAACGTAACTTGGGAGACAGAAGAGAAGATGCGTTCGTTGTACCCTTTTCTTTTTGAGGGTATGTCTTTTAATTTCTCCTTTATCGCTTAGCTTATCTTATCTTATTATTAGTATGTCCTCTGATTAGTATCTTTGACCTTTAGTTAGGATAATCCTATGGTTGAAACATGTGTTTGAGACATGTTATGTATGATGGATGCAAAATGGATGCAAGTGTTTGCTAGTGGTTGCTCGTGGATGCATATATACACACACTTTAGGCACTAGATCGGCTCAGTCACTTCATATTGCATATTGCATATATATATATGGATGTATTTAGTATAATGGATGTATAATGGTTGTACCATCATATGGATGCTGCATTCGGTTGAATGGGTGTGCACGCATATAGAAGTAGTATGTAAGCAATTAGGATCTTTTGCATACATAATGGATTCATGACACTTACATAATTTGCATTAAGGAGGTCAACTGAATCAGTAGACCGCCTGATTTCGCATTAGGTAAGGACATGTACACACACTTGCATATGATCATAAAGCATTAGAAGTCTTTTAAGGACAATGGATGCCTGTGTATGATGGATGAGTAGATGGACGTTTGGATGGTAGGATATACATTCTTCCAGACTTGAAGATTTCGGGGACGAAATCCTAAAAGGAGGGGAGAATGTAACACCCCGAATTTTCTATTAACACTAAAGTTGCTAAAATAATAATAAGTGTGTAGAAGAGGGGATGTATCTAATATGAATATAAAAATATTAATAAGTATGTAAGAGAGGGGATGTATCTATTATGAATATAAAAATATTAATAAGTGTGTTGGAGAGGGGATGTATCTAATATGAATATAAAAATATTAATAAGTATGTAAGAGAGGGGATGTATCTAATATGAATATAAAAATATTAATAAGTGTGTAAGAGAGGGGATGTATCTAATATGAATATAAAAATATTAATAAGTGTGTAAGAGAGGGGATGTATCTAATATGTATATAAAAACAATAATAAGTGTGTAAAAGGGGGGGGGGTGTATTTAATGTGTACATTGTAGTATATATATATATATATATATGGGCAGTTAATGCAAACATGAATAGAAGTTTATTAATTTGCTGAGTGTTTGCTGAGTCACTTCTGACTCATTGCTGAGTCAACAAGATAAACCCCATCTTGTCTGAACGGCTGCGGTTATTTCTAGGTTAAATATAATGGCCTAAATGCATTCTAAAATCTATAAATAAGTGGGTAGACCCTAAACCTAAATCACTTGTAAAATTAGAGAAGCTACCGTCATGCTGCTGCCATGGAGTTCAGCGTAGCCGTCACAAACTAAGAAGAGGAAGCCTAATCTACTACAACTAAATTCTACTCAACAAAACAAATCAAACCAAAGAACTCTCTCTCTAATTCTCTTCTTTTGTTGGTGAGTATGATGATTCTCACAAGACTATTACAAACTAATTTGACTCAGTTATAAATGGATCACAAGAAAGTGATGTGATTTGTAATTGTAAATTCTATATATTGTGGATCTCTTATTATGTTATTATGTTGTCGTATGATGTAAATTATATATGTTATGTCATGCTATGTTGTAAATTCTCTTATGCTGTCGTGCTATGTTGAGAATCATGTCAAGCTATGTTATACTATCATACTATGCCATGTTATAAATCATGCTATATTATGTTGAAAAATCATGATGTTGTTGGATCATGCTTAAAGTTATGTTTTTTTTTCTTAATTTAAATGCATCTTGTTTATGGGAATTTGCCTATTAGGTTAGGTGTACCCATAAACTTGAAACTATAATTAAATAAAACTTGATTATGGGAATTTGCCTATTGAGTTAGGTGTACCCATATAAAACCATGTTGTTAAAAAAATTAGATGATGTTGATTCACACATGTTCATATGTAAGTTTATGAAAATTGATTGAGATCATATTAGGTGAATTTTGAACAAGTTGACACCTTTAGATCCATGACATGTATAATCTATGCAAGTTGGACATATGCAAGTTTCACCCCTTATTATGATTCATTTGGTCACATATACATGTTGTTATTATGATAATCTCTTTTATGCTATGAGTTAGGCTATTCGAGTCTAACATATATTTTGCGAATAAACGTTCAAACGTGGGGTAGGGGTAATATTAGGAATTAATAAATTGGGTGCAATTTTGTAAGATGTTGCATACCATGAATGAATGTCCATAATTGAGTCAATTATGGACATTGTTAAAAATTGGAAGTAATTAATAATTCAAGTAGCGAATTATTAAAATTGGGGGAAAGTGGATTATTATTAATAATCAATGCTTAGGACACGAGGTTGGACCCGTTTGTGATGTAAACCTGCCCGGACCCGCCTGGCAAATCCAGTAGTCACAAATGTCGGCCCAATGTGAGAGGTCCTAGGCCCAACTAAAGCATAACAGTTGTAAAGACACGAGGTTAGACTCTTTTATGGTGTAAGACTGCCCGGACCCGCCCGGCAAATCCAGCTGCCATAAATGCCAGTCTAATGTGAGAGGTCTTTATGAGGTTATGGCCTTAATGAACTAAGAAATACTTAACCAGATAATCATGTAAGGTGGGACATGGGGGTTAAGTAGGTGCCTTGGGTGGCATGAGGAATCGGGTGGTTGCCTTTAGAGGCATTTGAAATACGATTAGACTTAACCAAACACACATGTAAATGAACATGACTAAGTGGGTTAAGTGGGATGGACTAATGGGGACAAGCTTAGGTGGAATGCTTGTGGTAAATAGTGGGGGCCCATTTCAACCAGTATCCCAAAACGTATCTTTGTGGGCTCGACCCAAGTCGAGGACGGGACACGCATACTGGGTTTGACTATAAGAGGCCAAAACAGGGAGCGGTGGCAACGCAAGTCCAACGGGTTTCATATGCGTGTGTGGACCCGGGCTGGTAGGTAAGACGTTGTTGCATCGTGTAGGTATAAGCCGTGCATGTCCGTTGTATCAGGTTGCCACTTTAGGGGAGTGATACACCCCACTGTGGGGCCAGCACGGGTATCTACGAGTTAGGGAGCCGATCGAATAATGGGAAGTAGGGTACACCTAGTGGAGATAGGGGCAGGCGGCACCTATGTAGTCAGCTAGGGGTACGTAAAGCCATTGGGAAAGTTTCTAAGTGAAGCTAAGTGGGATGAATCTTTAGGGTGACTGGTGTGGTGCAGTATAGTGTTTATCCTTTAGTATTTAGGAGCGCCTATAACATTGCCTTTAGCGATTGTCTATGTCCTTAATCTGCTCTTCATAGACATTTTCTTGTTTTCCAGCTTATGCCTTAGTCCAGTTATTTTGGTAATAGTATTGTAGAATTATCATATTCACCAGACTTTATGTCTGACCCCCTCTTTTCCATCCTTTTTCTCCCTTCAGGTCCGCAGGTTGGGCCAAGTTCTAGTGGAGTCTGGTTGGATCGCTTATCTTCTGGAAAGCTTGGACTGCTGAAGTAAAGTCCAGCTTGTTATCTTTCTTTTTAATGGCTATTCATGTAATGGGATTATGTACTTGTTTTATCAAGATAGATATTGTACTTGACATTGAATATGGTGTTATGATGTAATCAAACATGTTTTGACTTCTGCTACAATGAAATAAAGTTTTTGAATTTCCAAGTACTATTTTATATCTGTCTTGTTGTAATTTTACTGTTCTATATTCACTTAAAACCTCCATGGAAGTTAATGCATTCCCTTTGTGAGTGACATTAATGGACGTGGGGTGTTACAGTAGGGATCTCTAAATAATCGAACAGAATGAATGATATAATATGGTTTCTATTTTATTTTTAAATATATCAAATATATATTATTGGTTCAAGTATATATGTATTCGTGTTAGTGGGTAATAATATTATGTTATTACCTATTATGGTCGGTTGAATAATGAATATAATAATAGATAATTAATAGGTGTTGAAAATTTAATGGTTTTAGAAAATATTTAAAATGAGATGAAATACATGTAGGTATAATTAGATGAGAAAGGTGTGACTAAAATAGAAATGACCTTAGAACTTGATCCTGGGAGACTTTTGGAATAGTTTGACAAAGTGAAAATAATATCGTATTATAAGAAATAGTTTTGGAAATAGTTTTCAAAGGATTTTTAAAGGGATAAAAGTGTAATTCCTTCTCAGAACATCAGAAATGATGTCGGTAATGAGTGCACACATTATCGACGTTTATTATGAAGCGTCTAAGTGGGGGAGACCACCCGTATTTTCATAACTATTTTGAAAGGATTTTTGGATTTAAACCCCTATAGTATAAGTTTGGATAAGAGTCCAAGTATATGATATTCAAAAATGAGTTTAAATTTAAACCAGAATTGAAATTTTATGTTCTTTACAATTAAAGATTGGATTTAAAAAATTTATATGGTATGGTTTTCAAAGAAGTTTATAAACATGTATGTGTCTTTGAACTTAGTTTAAACCCGGAATTAAAATACTTAAGTTGTCTTAACTAATAATATTGGTTTAATCACTTTAGAAACTCGATCTGTTAGTATTTAGATGTTGAAACAAGGAAATGGACCTGAGTATTAAGAGAAAATAAGTGGTCGTTGAATTCTTAAGCAGGGCGATAATACGGGAAGAAAATTGCCGATGAAATATATATATATATAAATGGTTTAAATTGAATGCGCCGCGTAGCGACCGTTCGCGAATTTCGACCATTGAATTTGAATGGACATAGCGGGAGATCCGACCGTCGGATTCTCCCAAAACCGAAACCGTTGGGTTAGTATCGGAAAAAGCTTTCCAATGAATATGAGAGATTAAAAATCTAACGGTTGGATTTGGAAATATGCCCAAATCGAATTTGGAAAAGGTCGCTATGGCCGCAGTTCGGTGGCCGTTATTGGAAACCGACTGAAATATCGATAATAAAATTATTAAAAATATTGATAATCGATGAAAAATCATAATAAGTGATTTGGAAATAATTGGGATGAAAAATTCCATACTTGAATAGATAAAAATATATTTTATCGAAACAAACTTTAATATAAAATGAGATGAGAATATGGGAATGAAAATATAAATTGGTTTGTTCAGAATGGATGTTGTTGATAAGTATGAAGGGCCGACAAATTAAGAATTGAGGAATAAAATGGTGAATTCGTGTACATGTGAAATGAAGACGTAGAAATACAAATTGGGAAAGACGTAATTAAGACAAATTTGTCGAAGGTAAATCTAAGTATGAATAATGAAATAAATGGAACATAAACATGGTGTTGAATGGAACATAAATCCATTTGAGTAGAGAAATCGAGTTCAATAAAGTTCAACCTAAGAAATCGAATGAAAATGGTTGTAAATTAAGTATAAAATTCTGATTGTGAACCATCCTTAATGAAATTCGTAAGTTGAGCGTCAAATAAATAAGTTGAGTTAAAGAAATAAGGTGTAATTATAAAAGTGTGGCTTATTCGGAATAAGGTATTGAAAATGAAAAAAAACCAAGTCTCAATTATTAAATTAGAATATCGAAAGAATTGAAACTAAATGGATTCAATTAAGTCGAATAAACTGGAATAAATGGAAGTAAACTTGAGAAATTTCAATTTATCGGTGGGAACTAAATTTAAATGGATGTAAAGGTCGATTGATAACTAAATGCTTAAGGAAAGAATAAATCTTGAAATTTGGAAATTTAATCCATGTTGAATTTAAAAATTGAATACCATCGAGTTAGTTGGAAATGTTGGAATGGACCCAAGTTTTAACATCGAATTAATACTTGGAATGGAACGAGGAAATGCATAGAAAACATATCGTAATAAAGTAAATCAAATTGAATTCAAATCCACTTCTTGAATAAGGAAATAGCGACAAATTTGAAACGTTAATGAATTATCAAATTTTGGGATTTGAAAGAATTGAACTTCAAATAAAAGAAATCGATGTTATGCGGAATCAAAAATATTAGATAAGCTGAAGTAAAATGGCCATAACTTTTGAATGGCTGATCGGAATTCGACAACTCCAGACTTTTTAGAAACCTCGGAAACAAAACTAAAACTTTTGTTAATGGAGCCCTGTCTAATTTTCATGTTTATTAGGTTGAAAACCAAGAACTAGTCATAGTTGTACGCGCAGAAAATAAAAATCTGAAGCGGATACCTATATTGTTTTGACCATAACTTCCTAACGGAATGTCGGATTTTAATGTGCGAGTACAATTTGGAAAGCCCAGGATCTGAACTAAAACTTTTCCTTGCTGATCTTATGATGTTTGAAGTGTTAAAAAATGGGTTGAATAATTCAGGTCTGCAAATTTCTTGCTTGAGCTGAAGCGTTCACTCTCGCTAAATTTGTCATAACCTTTGAACGAGTTATCCGAATTCGAGGAATCCGGACAATTCGGAAAGCCTGAAATAAATGCTACAACTTTTTCCTAGTATGTCTTAGTCAAATTCCATCATCTAAGGGTAGATAATACCCCATTTGTTCGCTGACCTGTTGTTAACATGTTGGTTTTGTAGTTGAAATGGTCAATATATGTTGTGCAAGTTGTATACAATTGCTATATATTTTATATATGTTGATTATTATGTGTATGTGAGTATGTAGCAGGTGTAAGGAAGTCGCACTATGCTTTGGAACTCGCTTGCACTAAATGCTAAGGTAAATTAAAATGCAAATAAACGCTAAAGAAGGTACGTGTTTGAGTTATATAGTGTAGTTACATATATATATATATATATATATATATATGGTGTTTCCCCCATTTTTGGGATGCCTCATCGAATGATGAGATGTATATTTGAATTTTATATATGTATGTGATTTTCCGGACCTCTCTGTACAAAGGAGATGCTGCCGAAATTTTTCGTGATTTCGGGAGTTAGAAAATTTATGAGATTTTCAACTATATAACTTATCTTATAAATACTAATTTATAAGTATGGATTCGAAAATATGATTTGTTTAATACCTTATTTCGTTCTCTTTTCGAGGACGAAAAGATTTTTAAGTGGGGGAGAATGTAACATCCCATATTTTCTGTATATATAATTTTCAATTTTAAATAAATAAATTGGTATAATATAAGGAAAAATCAAATTTTGTTGATTTTTTATGATGATGATTATTTGAAAGAAGTATAAATAGATTTTTAATTTAGCTTATACTGAGAATTTGGTGAAATTTGAAAATCCATATTTTATTTATTTAAATGACTTGAGTTATTTAGTTTAAATGGAAATTCAAATTTAATCGGTAAATGGAGAATTCTAAGTGAAGAAATAATAACTGGAATTCGAATAAGAGATTTAAACAATCAAATTTAGATTTAAAATGTGTGAAATTATTTATAGAATTTATTTAAGTTATATTTTGATTTAATTTGAATTTAATGAATATTTAAATTGAATTTAAACAGTTAAATGAAAATTTTGAAAATTTTATTTATTTAATTAACTGTGAAATTTAACTGTTTGGCGACTCTCTCAGAATTCGATGAAACTGGCGCCATTGGAACCGGAACGGTGAATTATGGTAGGATCCCAATTTGCGTTACAATCCGACTTACCGTTTGGTCGTACAAGAGAAATTGTGAACGAGATCACTGTAAATGGATAATTGTGTATTTCTCATATATGGGCCTTAAAATTATATATAAATAAAACCCACTAAACACCTCATCAGCCATTTTCATTACACGTACATTTCCTCCATCGAATTTTTCTCTCTAATTGCTGAAACCCAATTCCAAACCCTTATTCAGATAAAAATACAAACTTTGAAAATCAAATCTCCGAGAAACCTAGCAAATTACATATCAAACTGAAGCTCTTGATGGTACGAAGCTTCTGGTCCTGTTCGTTTCGACATGCAGTGGATGGTTTCACCAGAAATCGCGGTCAAAGCTCTTAGTTTCCGAAACCCATAAGCAAAATTTGGGGTTTTTCGATTTAAGCTCTAATCGAAGAATCTGATTTCTGGGTATGATAGAGGAGGATGATAGGAGTTCGGGGGTGGTGTTTGCTGGTGGTAACGTGGTCTGAGGTGATGGCGATTTGCGTTTTAGGGTTTGTTTTTCCTTTCGGTGATGCTAATGGCGGAGGAGTTTCTGCTCATCGGAGGACTGGCGGTTGTCAGGGGGAGTGAGGCCGGAGCAGTGCTCGAGTTTGGTGGTAGCGGCGTTGGTCACGGCGGCCGAAGGTGAGGAGTCTAGGCGGTCAAAGTAGTGGATGTTGTTGGGCTTAATTCGATGTACTGTAGCAGGTCTGAAGTGAGCGGGAAGAAGGTAGGTGGGGGCCCGCTGACGTGGCACGTTCTGGTTGGGTGAGGAAGTTTATTTATTTTTATATATATTTTGAAATTCAACGGTAAAATAAGCATAACTTCTTCATACGACCTCGGATTGACGCGCGGTTTGTTGCATTAGGATCGTGGCGAGATTGCGGACGTTTTGGCACTAACAGGGCTGCGTTTGGTGACTATCAAATTTTGGCCCTTAGTTGGACGTTCGATCAACTATGGCCGCAAAGGTGAGTGATTCTTCGCTCACGAAATACTGAATTATTCCCATATTTATTGAATTAAATTATGAAGTAAGTTTGGTTGCATGGTTGTGTTGGATTGTTGATGTGTGGTTTAAATTTAACATGCAAGTGTGTTAACATGCAATTTAAGTAATTGATTTGTTATTTAATTTAATTTAAATCTCTAGTTGAATTCGAACCCTTGTAAAATCCTGAAACAGTTTAATGCTGATCAGTTGAATGAAATGGTTGTGATGAATGTTGGTTGAAATTTATTACTAAATTATAGTGACATTTTTATGCTCCTTATTCAGTATATTGTAATGCATGTTGATTTTTGACGATAAATCCCATTTACCCTTGATGTTGCGGGCAAACCCGGGATTTATCGATAAAATGAATTAAGAACACGGAGTGAAATGATAAATCTCTGTGACCCTGATTTGGATTGAAATGATAGATCCATCCTTGAAATATCGAGAAATTATATTTAAAATCACTTGGCCATTGGGCAGATAATTATATACAGACATCGGTTGGTTAAATGATTTTAAATATTTGAAATTTTTATTTAATAGAATTTTCCCTCTAAAAGAATGTACCGATACTCGATAATTCAATTCTTTAAAGATTCTGAACTGGGATGTTGATTAAAAGGGTTAAAGAAATTTTCCAAAACAAAGTGGAAATATTTAAATCGGAATTTGAATATGATTTAAAATCTTTTCAAATTAAGAGTTGGATTAGAAGGAAATAAATTCTTATGTATTCTGATTTTGGGAAGTTTGGAAATCAAAGATATCTGGGTTGTTTTAACTCCGTTGAATATATATTTGAACTCTTGAAATCAAATAGTTGTTTGAACGGGGTTGAAACGAGAGATGGAATTTAATGAACTCCGTTGAGACCGGAGGATAGATTCAAGTATTTGAAATTTGGAAGGAAGGAAGATTTTGATTAGAGAAATTTATTTTAAATATATTTATGCATTTGATTCCAAATAATTATTCTTGCTTTAAATTTATTACTTGCCTTTACTTATAACTATTGTATTTTTAAATAATTTTTTTTCCTTATAATTCATTTTTCAAAATTTTCTAGTAAACCTATATTTTAAGTAAATATATAATATTTAAATTACTAATTTATTTTAATTATTATATCCTATATGTATATCTATATATTTATTTATATAAAATTTATTTTATTATTATTTTTATTTTTATTATTGTTATTATTATATATAAACATTTAGTTTATAAGTGTTTTTGGAATTATAAATTTCTTCCGAATGGAAATGCTTGAGTTGAACCACTGGTTCAAATGGAGTTGAGATAAGAATCCGTGATAATTTGAAATCTTTGAGATAAATTATATTCTATTTGAATATAAGTCGTTTTTGAAATATTATATGATTATAATATAATGATATGTAATATATTCTAGTTTAGAATATAATCGGTTTGGGTATGATTATGAGATATTGATATGAAAATTTTATTCGTTTGAATATAAATTGGGTTCGAAACAGAAGATGATATTTTGGTATGACAGCGAACCTTTATCAAATATAAAAGAACCGACCGATGTGAAAGGTGTAAGCGTTGGTTGTTAAAGAGACCGGAGTCGACATAAGGCATACTCTCTGTCAGTGTCGATACCACTTTGACAAGTGTGAACGTTATGACGTATCCAGAATGAGTATGATGACTTGAAGGCGATTATTGAATCGAAGAAGATGAACGATGACGAAATAGCCCTGACCTTCGGGTCAGAATTGAAATGACTAAAACAGGAGCTATACCGTGACTAATTAAGGTAGCACCTTTGATCGGACACACATCTTCGATACTATTTCTATGACTATGATGATGATGATGATTTGGGCCCATTTATGACTTTGGGAGTGTGTTCCGGGGTGGGCGGAAGTGGGTGCTATGCGTTACCACCGGTCCGGGAGTGCAATTGGTAGAATCCTACCCTGGGCATTGCCTCGAGTGCCTTGTCATATATATCCATATCGAGCCCCATACGATTTTGATTTAGCATTGCCTTCTATGGAGTGCCCTCTGATAACACCAGTACGGTGAATTTACGGTACTGTATAGACTGTTGATGCCTATAAACGGCGTAAGGGTAATATGGTAATCCCGCTTACGCTATTTTCAGTATTTATACTTTACTGGATAGACACTATCATAATAGCGTACTATATTATATATGTATTAGTTTAATGGATCCTTGAGAGATGGAAAAATCCCGTAACATCTCTTGAGTTACTGTACCCATGACGCTGATGTTATTTCGTATTTTGATTTGACTAATATGAAATGATTTAGTGCTAATCCGAGTGTTTGTTGTGTTTTCTTTTATGCAATATGCTCGGGTCAGCAGAAGTTGCAGTTAGTGAAGATCTCAATCGCTTGGAGGATGAAGACGAGGATTTGATATATATATCAAACATAAGTATTTCCGCTGCTTATTATGTACAGCTGTATGTATATGTAACTCTGATAATCATTGAAGTTTATAGTCAATGTATATATATTTCAACTGCTTCTAAATTGCTATTTGTTTATTATATGTTGTCCTTCCGCTGTGAGGTTCTGTGATTGGTTTTTTCTCTTCTTTCTTTCTTTTTCTTCTTTTCCCAATAACTACCTGCATTTGCGATTTGTTCGGGTCGACATGTGTGGTTTATTGTCGATTTGAACGGTCAAAAATTTGGGTCATTACAAATTGATTTTCCAATATTAGATAACAATGTGGCTAATGGTTTGAAAGTGAAAATAGAAAACTAGACATGATATAGGATTTTCCTAATTATAAAATGAACTTGTTTAAAGAAATTCTTATGTTAAACAAGAAGCGAAAAACTTTATTTATAATATCGAAATATTTAAGAGTTATAAATTTACATTTGATTTAATTAAAATGCCAAGTGATGCTGAATACTGAACTAGTCATTGGATTTCTTGATTGAATCATTGTTTATTTTGAAAGTTAAATAACCGACTATCAAATCTGTCCAATACGATTGTTGGTACGGAAAGACCGGGATGAATTTACATTCGAAAACCATTCCGACCAACAAATACGTGAAAATATTAGAAGATGATCGAGATGGAGCGTTGAGGACCATAGATTTTCATAAATGGAAGAACTACTAATAATCTCTGGTCTGCAGCCAAAGATGTATTGTGGTTCTGTCGTGGTTGGAATCTACGGGTTGCAAGGACTTCTCGCTACTGATCCATTGGGTGATTCCTATATTGGATGAAGTAGGAGAGTACCTTCGGTTCATTCTGTTCCTGGATGACTTGTATGGACGGATGTCTGACAGAGTATTTCCAAAGGGATTACGTACGTAGATTTCTTCAAACGTACTATAGTTATTGGCGGAGAATGGACGTTCTCTTAGCTTAACTGCTAGAGTATTTCTGTGGACGTCAATTAGTGGTATCTGGCGGATCTGATGATGTGGCATTCAAAGTAAATGATGTCCAGACGTTCAAAAGATAATCTAAACCTCAAGCCTCATCAATAGGGAAATGACAAAAATCGGGCAAGCATCATGGCTATGTGGGTCGCTCCCATTAAGGTGTATAATCACCTATCTAGGGAAATTCCTTTTGCTTCTTTAATCTATTTCGATGCTGTCCCTTTCGGGAAACGGTGGTTTGAGCCCAACCGTTGGAGATATACATTCGATACACTCAAGCGAAATGAGTGTTCGATCATGTGTGGGCCGGATTGCAAGACGTTCTTGTTTAAACCAGTGTATTCGCCTCTAGAGATACACTATCGGTAGGTGGTCCCATACCTTGTCATAGTCGGAATCCAACCTCTAATAATCGCCGGCGGTTTTGATTGTATACTATATATGTGGAGTGTGAGATGCAAGTGTTCCACTAGATTGATATATACTTGTATTTAGACATTATTGTAATATTAGAAAAGATATTGATTTCAAAAATGTTTTGGGTTATCGTAAGGTAAAAACCTTCTGTATTTACGTGTGGGTTTGGTCTTACGATTACCCTTTTCTTTCGAAAAGATTTTGAATGTTAAAAATCAAGTTGGATGATTTCCCTTAATACTGTGTGAGTTTTGCTCACTCTGGTTCACCAGACTGACCCAGTGTTTTGTAAATGCTCGGGTTAGACCGGGTGTACAGGTTCAGGTTAACGAATGCTGTGAAAAGGCGAGCTACAAGAGTTCAGACGTATGATATTATATAGCTACTATTCCACTGTGTATTGTATATGAGGAAAGGTTACTATTACTGTCCAAATGTGTGATGTACTCCGATGATTGTAAGTATTTTTAAAGCTCTCAATAAAGATTTGTTTCTGTATTATATTTTATTCCACTGCGATGTGAGACTCTGTGTTGTGTGGTTTCTTCTTCTTCTGTTCTAATATTTCTTTCTTTCTTATCTCACCCTCTAATTTCTTTCTAATAACATTCTAGTGTTTTCGGTGTTTGGAAGGTCGGCATGAGTTACGCTAAAGGTATTTATGTTGATTTTCAGGGCCGAAAATCCTTCGGTCATTACAGTGGTATCAGATCTATTGGTTTATTAATAACCTTGGCTCTATGGTATAACTCGATAGAGATAGGGTTAATAATACCCTAGATCGAGATTGAGTGTTTATATATGAGAGTGTATTTGTAAATTTTATATACAGATGTTTTGTATTGTGTTGTTTTTCTGGTTTACGTGTTGAAAAGCATTGAAACGGCAATGAATACAATATTGTTTTGAAAAGGAGGGTAAATGAAATAATTTTGCCCTAAAGTATATTCTTGTATAGAAAAGAAACAATTTTATCAAATTATTGAGATACTAGTGTGTTTGATCGATTTGAATGGAATTCAAATTGGATTGAAAAATTAAATTGGTAATTAACTTAGTTACGTGTAATTAAATTAATAATGATGTTGAGATTAAATAAAATAAATTTGGAATATGAATAAATTATAATTAAATAGAAACCATTCAGATATTAATCGATTGATGTTCAAATATGTGAAACCATAAGTAAAATATTAATATTGAATTTAAATTCAGTTAATTTGGCTGATTTGGTTGCACATAGGTTGTTGATTGTGAATTGTTTATTATGGTATGATAGTTTGTTTGAATGGGAATAATTAACAATTTAATGGAGCTAAATGAATTATAAATTAAAGAATAATTTCCGGTATAATTAAACTGGAATGAAACTCCGTATGAATTGGAATTTATAATTTAACCTGGTATTTGATAATGAATTGATGTTATCTGTTTGATTTGGAATTGGTGTAGTTATACCTATTGATTAGTGAAAGATTATTTAAAAATTTCATATATTTTATTACTTATATGTGAACTGAGTTAAGTACAGGTGCCAGATGGCTAGGTAGATTGATATTGGTTGAGTAAGTCGCACATACGTTGAGCAGATATGCTCAATAGCGCTCGAAAAGGTACGCCTATGCGAAAATATAAATTTTGGGTTTTAATTTTTGTTTTCTGACCGTATGAGTCGATATATATATATATTCTTTATTCCTGCGATATCGCAGATGTCACTCCGTACATGGGAGACTCTACCGAATTTTTCCGGGAATCTAATGTGCTATAAATTTTTTGATATTTATTTACGATAATGAATTGGTTTTCGATTTAAAATAAATGGGATTTGTAGCATTTTTCTTACCTTAGCAATTTCGAGGACGAAATTATTTTAAGGGGGGAAGAATGTAACGTCCCGTATTTTTGGCAGTCAAATAATTAATTTAATTAATTTAATTAATTATTTAAATATTATATTTGGAATATTAATGGAATTTAATATTGAATTCATTATTTAAAATGAAGTTTGAACGTTATATATTTATATAATTATAAAACGAGCTCGAAATGGCGCGGTAGTTCATAATATTGAGTTTTGAACTTTAACTGGATATACAGGATCCAATATAAATCGGATTTCTGTGAAACAAGAAGCGTCAGAATTGTGATGATTATAATTTTCATTTGAAAGAGAAAAATCCAGAGTTCGTGTTATAGATTGTTAGTTATAGTTAAATCAAATTTTGAAATAGTCGCTATGAGAAATTGTTATTAAAATACATGCCTTTAAAATGGTCGTTTTGCAAACGGTCTTCTTTTTCGATGAAACAAATTTCATTGGGACCGCAACGTTAAGACGTAGCGGTGTGTCCATTTTCATTATGTTTGAAATTCGCATATATCGGCAAAAATAAATATATGTCGATGAACGAAAATTGACGATGAAATTAAATAATCATACAAAATAGAACGTTCAAGTCAATGCGTTGCCTACCCTATGGCCCGTGCTTCGCACACGGCCAATTGTTCGATATATTTTATATATTAAGGGAAGATAAGATTGTATATAGTACTGCAACACATAGCAACACAGTTAATGGTCATATGCTTCAGTCATAAACCAACGATATAAAACAGCTCAGCATAAAAAAATAAAATAAGGGTAGACATTAGTTCAATCATAAACCGCTGATACAATAGTAAAGAATAGAAATAAGGCAGGCGAGATTTCCTTTTATCTTTGAATATGGCCTTAATCTCTCTAGGCTTCCTTTTTGCTTTGTCGTTGATGCAAGTGGAGATATTTTCCTCTACATGCTAGCTACCATATTTCAAGCTACCCATAAGGCATATGCCTTTGGATAGATGTACAGTCAAAAATTTTCCTTACACATGCAAACTTCCTTTCAACTTTTTCTCTTCTGCATTGTGTTTTCGTAGCAACAACTACACCTAATCTATTTCTTTCTCATCACTGAATTGCGATTTCTATCGTTTTTAGCACAGCTACACCTTCATTCCACCGACATCACCTATAAATGAAAAGAAAACTCGCTGCAGAAAGTCAGTGTAGCTTCTCCCAGCTACATATCTACTACAAGACACCATACTTCATCCCCAAGCAAATGAAATAAATTTCACAGCCTACCGAAAAGAAATTTATGCAAGCCTACGCCCTACCCTGTACCTTTGGCATTTATGAAATGTGCGGACCAAAGTTGAGTATTTCTATTCCAATGCTAGGTGTATACAGACTACCCTAAATAAGGGTACACGCCTACCTAAATGTGTACCATTGTACATGCACCTACCTGTACCTGGCCTAAGAACATCTTCCACGCACCTCTAAAAGTTCTTCTCAAATTTTATTCAGCACATGAAAACGTACACATCTGCATGCCTATACCCTTTATTTACAGACCTACCTCATACCCTATAGACGTGCCACCCACGTATATTCTATCTATAAATATACATGGCTTTGCATACTGTACTTAGTTCCACAAAGATTATTTTTCCCTTCCTTCCACTGACTTAATCTCTGCTCCGCCACCGAACATCCATACAGCCATGCCTCTGCCACAACATCACCCAAGCACCCTCAAATTCAGCCCGACCTTCCATCACAGCATCCAGCACGTTTCGTCTCACCTCGTCCACCACCATGCTTCCTGCTCTTGTTTGTCTTGAAGTCACGCTGGTGTTCTCTCCTCTTGTTTCTCTTATACTAAACCAGTAGCATAGTGAAATTTCGAAATAGAAGAACAGCGCATGGAAGGATTCCAGTGGGTCGACATTGGGATTTTGAGAGGGTAGCGGAGGTGCTTTTGACAAAGAGGTGGGCGCAGTGCGGACGTCAGCAGCAGAGGGGTGGTTGGAGTCTTGAGGAGCGGGTGGTACTGGAAGCATGGTGTTAGTTGGTGTGAAGCAGGGTCTCAGGTGTTGAATGAAGGCAGAGTGGCGCGCAGTTGGGTGATCCCAGATTGGTGGTGGCTTGAGTGGAGGTGCAGCAGGGTTTTGGAGGGCCGGTGGTTGATCGAATTCTGGTGGAAGAATATGCGTGCGGTGATGGTTGTAGGCGTTGAACTGAGCATCTACGTGTTGCGGAATTCAAAGTAGCAGTAATACAAACCAAACGAAGCGCAAAAAAAGGGGTTGATGCGTGAAGATTAAAGTCAAGGATTGGGCAAACATCTGGTGACATGAAATCGGGTAGAAAGGGAAGCAGGACAAACGACGTAAACTGGAACAGCATTGGCTTGAGTGAATCACGTAATAAAAACGAAGAAACAAGGGCTGAAGGAAGAGATAGGCCGGAGTTCTTAGAACGAAATACTTTGTTAAGTAATTAGTTTTATTAAACTTGACTAAGGAATAAATAACTCAATTAAAACATAAGTTTTAAAACATGCATCTCTATGCTGTAGGAGCCAGGAAGAAGTCAGCTTGGCCTCAATTTGCAACACTAAAGGAATTGGTCCAGCTAATTTTGAGCTAATTTGATTACTTTAAATAATATATATGTTTTATCAATTAACGTTATAATGTTATAAAATCAGGAGACTATTAGAAAAATTGGGGTAAGGCGCATGGTTGGTTCGAATAGAACTGTAGAGGTGACGGGGCAAGTTCATGGATCGAAAGTAAATGGAGTTCCGTGGTTCTGGAAGCCTCACGAGTGAACAGTGGGAGTAAAAAGGCGAAGAAGTTGTTTATGACTTACTCTAGGCCTAGTTGTAGTTATCATCACTAAGAATGTTTTAATTTTGCCTAGTCCTCCAGTTAGTATGACCGACTTTCGTATATTATATTTAAAATGTGTCCAACCACTGTTTTAACATGGCCAGGTCCCAAATTTGAGTATAACACGGTTTACTAATGTGCCTAATGACCAAGTAAAACATGAAATTTATTAACGTTAATTAGATTAGATAAATGATAATTAATTTAAATTAAAACCTATGATCATATAATAATTATATCGTGCCCATATGATAATAGATTTGAACAAACAGAGGACGTTGGAATGATCGTGTCAGGCGCTTCTTTCTGAAACGGATTTGGAGGCATTTGGATACAACAATATTTTCAGTAAGATTAAAACACCTATTTAAGCACATTGAAATGATCAATACCTCGGCGAACGGAAACCAACGTGAGTTAAACTCACTCAGTTCTTCCCATTTATATTTTATATAAATTAGGTTTTTATTTTGTGTGCTCTGATTGCTGATGGTTGACTGTTTGCTAGTTACATATTTATTTGTTAATTTAACCGATGAAATTAAACTGTTGTTTAATTTCAGTGAAATACCAAATCATTATTTTAACGATTGGATCCAATGAAGGTAACTTACCTTATTGGTCACGTTTATTTATAAACGTGTTTAATTGTTTGAATTGTTCTGTTATTTGGTTGATGTTAAATGGTCGTTATTTATTTTTTGTTAAATGTGATTGAATGATCTGATTTGAGCTATCCAATTTGAATACAGGAAAAAACAGGTTCGAGGGATCCAACGGGATTCCTCAAATATATTATTTATTTTCATATTATCATATATGAACTGATCTGATGGGGTGATTGATTTGATTATTGACTGAAAATTCAACATCTGTTTAGTTTAAACCAATGGGCGGTATTTGTTGAGTATTTGGCAGCATATGGTCTATGAAATCAAATTGTTTTATAACTATTGATTTACCATCAGGCAAAACGACAGAGATGAAGTTATAAATTTTATTTTATAATTGGAGATAGATTTTTAAATATATTTTATTTTGAATAAAAGTTTATTAAAAGGAAATAAATATTCATTATTTATTATTTAAATTTATAATTAATTATTAATTGATTTTATAAAGTCAATTCTGAGGGTAATCAGACTTATTAATATGAGAATAGGAAAGTAACATAATAATTAAATTTGGATAATTGTTTTGTTAAGAAACAATTAAATGGAATTAATTAAATTAATTATATTTTTAATTAATTTAAAAGGAGAACGAAATGGGAATCGGTTAAGTAGATAACCGTGTTTTGAGTTGACTAAAGTCCACCATTTAAATGGAGTTAATTATTAAATTAGTTTGTTTTGAATTAATCTAATAAAATAGTTTAATGAGTATTGTTTTAATTTGAATAAGAGGTTTTAAAAAGGATTTACCATTTATTTTAGTTGATAGAGGAATTAACTACTTTTACAGTAGTTAATGATTGAAGTAAATTATTATTTTAATAATAATTTAGGAGATTTAATTTTAATTGAAATGCATTTAAAAAATAAACGAAATCAGAATGAAATCCAATTGATTGGTGAAAGGAGTTATGAACGGGCTTTATATTTAAAACCCGAATTTTTATAACGAAGTTATAAAGAGAATTTTAGGCGAATATGATAGCTTAAATAAATGTTACTTAATTATTTAAATTAAGTAAAAAGGAAATTAAGAGAAAGGGTTTATAATAAATCAGGGTTATATAAATGGGATTTAAAGTGTAAAAGCGTTAATTTCAAATTAACGTTACTAGAAAAATGAGATTAAGTAAAAAGGGGAAATGGAAATAAGATTTTCAAAGCAGGGAAATCGTTAGATGGACTGGAAAAGAGATTGGTAAAAGTGAATTTGGTAAAAGAGTGGGTCGTAGGGTGGTATAACCAAATCCGAGTATAAGTTAAATTTGTTTTAAAGAGGCCGAAGTTAAAAAGGTGATGTTTATATAAAGAATTACTTAATTATGGAATTAAGAAAAAATGGTTATACCCGAGAAAGAGATTTTCAAGAAGTAAGAAGGTTTTATGAAACAGCGTTTGAATAAAATAGTTAAATGGAATTTGTGGGGATATTGGAATGAATTATTGGGTTACAGCTCTTATCCATCTGAAGATAAGAACATTGTTGATCAAGGTCTGAGTGGGAATTAAAATACCCCAACTTGAACGACATCAGGATTATCCGAGGATGATATTAGCTGTAAGGGTAAAGGGGATTAGTGATAGTTTATTATTTTCATTAAAGAAATAATAATGCAACATTTAGTGAAGATTGGGAATATATAATGAGAGTTCCAAAGTGGAAAGGGAAATAAAAAGAGGTTGCATGAAGTTATAACGGTATTTTCGAGTTAGGAAGAAACATAAAGTTGAGTTCTATTCTATAAGAATAAGCAATGGTCATTATTTTCAAGTAATGAAATAAAATATATTTCGTAACGTTGTTTTACGAGTAATAAGTTGAATTGATTTTCCAATATTAGATAATAATGTGGCTAACGGTTTGAAAGTGAAAATAGAAAACTGGACATGATATAGGATTTTCCTAATTATAAAATGAACTTGTTTAAAGAAATTCTTATGTTAAACAAGAAACGGAAAACTATATTTATAATATCGAAATATTTAAGAGTTTTAAATTTACATTTGATTTAATTAAAATGCCAAGTGATGCTGAATATTGAACTAGTGAGCTCATTGGATTTCATGATTGAATCGCTGTTTATTTTGATAGTTAAATAACCGACTATCAAATCTGTCCAATACGATTGTTGGTACAGAAAGGCCAGGATCGAATTTGTATTCGAAAACCATTCCGACCAACAAAAACGTGAAAATATTAGAAGATGATCGAGATGGAGCGTTGAGGACCATAGATTTTCATAAACGAAAGAACTACTAATAATCTCTGGTCTACAGCCAAAGATGTACTGTGGTTCTGTCGTGGTTGGAATCCACGGGTTGCAAGGACTTCTCGCTATTGATCTATGGGGTGATTCCTATATTGGATGCAGTAGGAGAGTTCCTTCGGTTCATTCTGTTCCTGGATGACTTGTATGGGCGGATGTCTGACAGAGTATTTCCAAAGGGATTACATACGTTGATTTATTCAAAGTACTATAGTTGTTAGCGGAGAATGGTCGTTCTCTTAACTTAACTGCTTGGGTATATCTGTGGACGTCAATTAGTGGTATCTGGCGGATCTGATGATGCGGCATTCAAAGAAAATGATGTCCAAATGTTCAAAAGATAATCTAAACCTCAAGCCTCATCAACCGGGAAATGACAAAAATCGGGCAGGTAGCATGGCTATGTGGGTCGCTCCCATTAGGGTGTATAATCACCTATCTAGAGAAATTCTTTTTGCTTCTTTATCTATTTTGATGATGTCCCTTTCGGGAAACGGTGGTTTGAGCCCAACCGTTGGAGATATACATTCGATACACTGAAGCGAAATCAGTGGTCGGTCATGTGTGGGTCGGGTAGCAAGACGTTCTTGTTAAACCCAGTGTACTCGCCTCTATAGATACACTATCGGTAGGTGGTCCCATACCTTGTCATAGTCGGAATCCAACCTCCAATAATCACCCGCGGTTTTGATTATATACTATATATGTGGAGCGAGAGATGCAAGAGTTCCACTAGATTGATATTTACTTGTATTTAGACATTATTGTAATATCAGAAAAGATATTGATTTCAAAAATGTTTTGGGTTACCGTAAGGTAAAAACCTTCCGTATTTATGTGTGGATTTGGTCTTACGATTACCTTTTCTTTCGAAAAGATTTTGAATGTTAAAATCAAGTTGGATGATTTCCCTTAATACTGTGCGAGTTTTACTCACTCTGGTTCACCAGACTGACCCGTTGTTTTGTAAATGCTCGGGTTAGACTGGGTGTACAGGTTTAGGTTAAAGAATGATGTGAAAAGACGAGCTGGAAGAGTTCAGATGTATGATATTATATAGCTACTATTCCGCTGTGTATTGCATATGAGGACAGATTACTATAACTGTCCAGATGTGTGATGTACTCTGATGATTGTAAGTATTTTTAAAGCTCTCAATAAAGATTTATTTTTGTATTATATTTTGTTCCGCTGCGATGTGAGACTCTGTGTTGTGTGGTTTCTTGTTCTATTCTAATATTTCTTTCTTTCTTATCTCACCCTCTAATTCCTTTCTAATAACGTTCCAGTGTTTTCGGTGTTTGGAAGATTGGCATGAGTTACGGTAAAGGTATTTATGTCGATTTTCAGGGCCGAAAATCCTTGGGTCGTTACTTTTTGTCCACTTGTTTGAAGGGTTCCAGGATTTCGTTACGCATACTACAACTCGTATACAAGCCATGAATAAGATACAAAGCTACACAACTATGATCAACAATCTTGCATAGTTCAAGAAATTTACAAAACAGTGAATCAAAAGTATTTACTCACAACATAATGTAGACAGTGATCAAATGAAAGGTTTACTCAGTTTAGTCTCATGGTTTTTATTAACACTAATACCACCATCTAGACCAGCGTTCACATCTATACTTGAGCATTACCATATATGTGTAAAGATTAAAGAAAGATAAGTTTACTCACAGGTTGTTATTTTTTATTATCCTATACTGATTTTTAAATCATAGCATGTTAGCAATATGATACTCAGTTCTAAAACTCATAATACCAATACTTGTATGACTCATAAATGGAAATTGAAATTCTAAAATAAGGATTGTTCAAATTTAGTTTACTCACTGTATTAGGTTTTTTCTGTTCTTAGATCTTCAGCTTCATTTATGATCTTCACTTGGTTTTATTGTTTGCATGTGGAGTGTATTGGTTTATGGTGTATTTATAGGCAAGTTTTAAGTATAAAATATTTGCTTTCATTAAATGGTTTTAGGAGTTTCCCCCTATAGATAAAACATTTGATGTTACAACACATTTTAGGCTTAGACTCTCTATTTGATTGGGTTTCATAAATCACATGCATGGCATTAATGCAGTCATACTTTATTTTGTACTATATGTCCCGCTTGTTTAGTTTCAAGAAACACAACGTCTTTTCTTTGGTCAAATTGATTTAATGAATGCTGCCGAACTGTTTTAAAGATGGAAATGTTATATCTTTGTTGAAAATATACAGTACACTATTGTTTGTTACATTAGCTGCCGTATATTTAAACTTATTTAGGTTAGGCTAGGTAGGATTCCTTGGTATTTTCAACATGATCTCCAAATGAGACTTGCATAACATATCACATAAATAATTGTACCCTTGTGTTTAGAAAACAGCTTACAATATGTGTTGTCGTGTCTCTCTTTGATTTTCTCCCTTCTCAAATGTTTAATCACATTAAAAAGGTTGACTCTTGTTTGTTATTTGATGAGAAATATGCTTTATTATTAGTTTTGGCATTTTATTATACATTTTATGTTCGTCAAAATACCGTGGATTTTATATGTTGTAGTGATGACTTCTTATATATGTTTTAACTTGTTTACTCACTTCCTTACAAGCACAGATTTTCAGAAAGAAGATCTTAATTCTTAAGTAATAAATGATCATTTTGTTAACATATGCATACTTATGCAAGTTATATTATCATATGTTTTAGTTATGAATGTTTGTGTAAATTTTTAGTGCGCATAGGATTTTGGTTAGAGGATTGTATTAAGCATCTTTGAATCAATGTTAAGATGTAAGACATAGCATATGTATATTTTCATATACATACATTTATATACCCTTATATATATATTTACACACAAGTTTTTAGTTATTTAAATTTGTTTCTAATTAAATTTTATTTTAATTATCACATTTTAATCAATGTTTATCATTAAACAAAGTCGGTTAAAAAGCGGGGCATTACACTGTGGATTTATGGCTTGATGGTTGCTAGTTTGGGTTATAGAACTGGCTTCTCATAGATGATAGGCATGAAGAATTGTTGTGGTTGCTTATGTTCACTTGGAATTTCGGGAGTGAAATTCCTGGGGGGGGGGGGGGGGGGAGAATGTAACAGCCTGCATTTTACATACCAGAAGATCGTAAAATATTTTTCTTTTATTCCTAGAGATTTCGGTCATTCTCATCTTTTGATATGTTGTTTATAGGGATGTGAGACATGTCTATAATTTTTACCGATTTTGTTCGTGACCATTTTGCCCCTGTCTGTCTTGTATAGGGCATAACTTTTGACTCAAGTCGAATCAGAGGGTGAGACCTGTGCCATTGGAAAGGAATTGATGATTGCCTTTCCGTAGAGTGCTTACATCAAAGATTTGGGTTAGCAGTTTTGGAGAAATCGTTGTTTTAAGGTTTTTTAGTTGGCTGTCCAGGTTTGGTAAGCCAAAGTGGGCAGAATTGGGAAGAACCATTAGGGGTTTGGTGGAAACTATAAATGGGGGGTAAGGGATATGGGAAAGGGTTTGAATTTTCAATTCTCTCATTGGGAGGTCTTGTGCTTCTCCTTCCTCTAACACCTTTCCACCATTAAAAATCATAATCCAAGGAGGGAAATCATAGATCTATAACATTGGAGGCAAGAACTACATCAATTTAGGCAAGAATTCATTGGATCAAGGTGTTTGGTGCGATGTGCTTACTATCCGGATTCATATTCCTTTGATTTTTTTCTTGTTTGGGATAACTCGTGAGTAATTTACTCTCTCACATGGATTCAATGAAGTATATGAATGTTCGATCATGTTTTTCATCAAATTCAAGTGTTTTCTCATAGATCTACATCATTATATGTCCATTTTCATATGAATCACCCTATGATCTAATTTAGCAAGTTTCAACCATTAATTCCATGCTATTTCATACATTTATGTAAGTCAAATCTCTCATTTTGATCATATGTTCATCTTAATGGTTTTGGTGAAATTTACATCACTTTTTAGTGATAATAGTCATATTCATGTTGTTAGCAATGTTATGACATGTTTATGATTGTATTTGGTGAGGGGGATGAGTTGGTTTCGTCAATTGTATCGTTTGGAGAAGTTTTGGTCGAAATCGGAGTTGAAATGGAGGTGTGTAGGTCTCTGGTCGACCTCAATCTGGTCAGGTCTGTCATGTTGTGGCTTGGGGAGCAAGTCAGGATTTGGGTCGGTCCAATCGTGATTGGGTCGGGTCGGTCATGTTGGTGCAACCGGGTCGGGTCGGTCATGTTCTAGAAAGGGGTAATCGGGTCGGGTCGGTCATGTTGGTGCAACCGGGTCGGGTCGGTCAAGTTCCAGAAATGGGTGATCAGGTCGGGTCGGTGATGTTGGTGCAACTGGGTCGGGTCCGTCATGTTCCAGAAAGGGGTGATCTGGTCGGGTCGGTCATGTTGGTGCAATTGGGTTTGTTCGGTCAGCTGCTGCGAGGCGGGTCGGTCCTTAAGGAAGGAAGCTGGTCGGGTCGGGCTGAACTGGTCAGGTCTGCCTTATACCCTGGTCGGTCATGTTTTTAGTAGCGGTTTTAAACGTTGTGGCTGATAGTGATAATGCTATGGTTTGTTTTCAAGGGGTTTATTTTCTGAAAAGGTACGTTTTTCGTGTACGAACTGGATTTGAAGAAAAAGCTTGAAAAAATATATTTTTTGGGGGCAACCCCCCGAGCCCTACTCAAACCGCAGTGCAGTGGTGTAACTTGGCTCAGTGATGGTGATAACTTCGAGGAGAACTCAAGTGGGAATATTCGAAGTGTTGAATGTGTTCGTTGATCGGTATAGAACAACGAATGAGGTGACAAATCAAAGGTTGTGAGTTGGTGCATAATGGTTGCTTGAGAAGGTTGCTTGAGCTATGAAAAGTCATCGGGTTGGATGACTAGAGATGCGAAGGCCGAGAGATTATAGTTGTTGAAAGTTCTAGCAGGATCGAAGCAGGGGTACATTAGAGACGTCTAAATGACCGGTTGTAGGTCGAGTACCCTGGTCTTGTAGAAAGGCCTAGTTGTCAAGGTTGGACATAGGGAGTTTGTGCTAGAAT
The DNA here is from genome assembly GCA_030737875.1 of Allium sativum. Taxonomy (NCBI): domain Eukaryota; kingdom Viridiplantae; phylum Streptophyta; class Magnoliopsida; order Asparagales; family Amaryllidaceae; genus Allium; species Allium sativum. Next base: position 442,449,704 of record CM060919.1, read on the forward strand.
TGGGGCTACCATTAGCCCTTGACATATGGTAAGGTTGGCCGTCATACGATTAGCGATGGTTTCGAAGCGAGATTGGCGGTGATAGCTAGAGTCTGTCATGATTGATTAGTTGCTTTGTTTCAACCGTCTCATGTAGATTTTCCAACGTCGAAGGAGATGTTCCTTGGGTGCTTGCTAATATTGGTTTAGGCCTTTGGGGCTTGTGCTTGAGGGGTGTTGAATTCGATTAGGATGGTTTACATGAGATATATAATTTGGATGTCATGAGTGCTTTGCCATGATTGAATGAGTGTTCTAGTTTTCATGGACGTATAGTTGAATTGTTTAAAGTAAAGGCTATCACTGTCCGATGTGGGATGATAAGGTTGAGTTCTTCTCTGGGGTTGTGGGTAGATTAGTATATTTATCTATCCCTTCTTATATACTTTATTATTGAAGTTTGTTAGCTGTTTTATCGCTCATTAAGACTGTTGTTTGGCTCAAGGTTTTTATGTCTCCTCTTATTACCTTGGGACGTTCATCCGGTTGTGGATGGGCAGACTAAGTAGCAGGTTATAGGTGATTAGTGAGGACGTTGCTACTGTGCGGAGGCAAGCAGGAAGCTGGCGTACCAGTTTTATTACTATCTAGTGTTTCTATTTCCACTGTTGAGTGCTCTATGAGTGTTGTAGTGAGGACTTATGTACAAACTTTGGTATCAGTTGGATAACCTTTCAAGATGTTGAGAAAGTTTTCCAAAGTTTGCTATATGATGCCTCATTACTATTACATGTTGTATATGTCCTATTATATTTTATCCTTGCGCTATGAGTTCTACAATAGGTTTCGATGTTGTTTACCTACTCTGATGATCGTCCATAGCTGCCTGACACACCCTTCAGCACATTATTCCTCTTGTTTAATGCGGGGGTTATGGGCAGTCGTCACACCATTTCACTTGGGCTGCTATGTTTCACATGCATGTCTGCCCTTGATTTGCACTCACACCCTTGTACACACATGCATATATTCACATATGTGTTTATATGTATGTGTGCGTGTGTTGTGTGCTTCTTGTTTACTGCCTCGGCTGGTTAAACCATCCTATGTTTCCATGAGCATTCCACTTGATCTGAAACTTGTGCATGAATTGGTTTTGTACTTGTTCACCTAAAAATCACTATATACATGTGCAAAAGTATTTCTATTTAAATCACCAGACCACTATACGATGTGTCATAGCAGGTAAAGATCGGCAGACCACAAATGTGAGTCAGGACCTGCCTTGATTAGCAGATCACTATAGCTGAACTGAGGTAGATCTGCAGGCACTAGTATTCAGCCTGCCTTGTGGTATTTACAGTGAATCATTGTGAATATCACAAGCGGTCTAGAGCCAAATGGGTTAATATATATAGTATTTAGTCTACCTTAGGGAGGCTACAGAGGCGATTTGTTCTTCATTGTTAAATTCATGCCTTAAATCGTTTCCAATAACCGATATGTGCTTTACGTACACATGTAATGTTCGAATCCTTTTCCTAAGATTTTAAATCCCTAAACTCTTTTAGGCATCTCAATCTACCCTTTATCAAATCTAGAACTTGAAGGTATCCCCATCAACATCCAGGATCAAGACACCAAAGATTTGGAAAATTCAGCGAATCTACTGTAGAGTTCTCCTATTTCTTCCAACAGATCCTGCAATTGGGCATCTGATCGGAGTCAAAGCTTCAGTTAGACTCGAAATAGGAGTAAGTCAAAACTGATCCTCAGATTAAGAATTAGGATTTTAATTATTTTTAATATCGAACTTTATATCGAACTGGTCAAATTCAACGGCAAGAAACCGCTATCCACTATTTACTTTATGCCGAGCAAACAAGATTAACTGTAATGGCAAGAAAAGATTGTACAAATGTTGAAAATATTACTAAAGATGGGGTATATTATTTCATTCACATCCCTAAACCACATGATACTTGGGATGTTGTTGTGGTAATTACTATATTATAGATCCCGACGATTCTAATGTGTTATCAATGCTTCTTCACTGGTAGATATTTTATGCTAAACAAGATACATTCTGAAGTTCCCAACTGATGCATGCACTAGCTATTTGTTTTCGGTTCTAGTAGCATATTTGGTATTCTCAGTTCATATGTGAGAGTGGGTAAACTGCCTCCTAAGAACTCTATGGTTGCAGATCAATTTCATGTGTACCAATTTAATGTCTTTGAGAAGCAGGCTTTGGTTTTGTTATGATATGGTTTTTTATCCACGTTGAAAAGTCAAATTTATTAGTAAGAAAAAGAGGAAAGCATGTTGGTATACCAATTAGATATGTATTGTTATTGAGAACAGGAGGAGAACTCAAGAGGATGAAGCTTTGTAATGGGGAGCATTAATGAATTGAGGTGTAACTGCACTAAAGTATGGAGCAACAAGATTGTTTACCTATTTACCTTATGTAATTTGTTCATCCCTATAAATTATGGAGGCATCAATGTGGGATACAAGTGCTAAAAACATGGGTCAAGTGGTTAGAGACTGGAAGTGTAGGGCTGGATCAAACTTATAGACTTATAGTAATAGACCTCACTATGGGCCCTTTTTGCTTATTTCGTTATTTTTTATGATTGTACATAGCCCTATGTATTTTCTGTTTAATGCATGTTTTGTATGGGGTTAGTATACTAACCTTATTATTGTACTGTTTCAAAAATTAATGACAGCGTACTAGTTTAGTTTTCAATATATATATATATATATATATATATGTATGTATATATATATGTAAGACCAAGTCTAGAAATATGATGAGAAACACACCAAAATTCCGACGAAAATAAAATTTAAAACAAATTTATATTTGTCTATAGTAAATTATATTTTTGTTCCATTTTACCGTGTGTGTTTCTGTGACAGGTACACAGGTGACTGGAATGGATATAGAAGCAGTCAGAAGACTCAGTGTGTGTCAGTATGTGTAAAATGTAGTGAGGAAACTATGTAATGAATGTAATTGAATGTATTATATCACAGTGATATGTACAATAGTGGAGTCAGAGAATATGTACCATTTCAAATGTTGAAAATAAAACATTTATTTGAATAAAAACGTTGTTCGAATATTAAATTCTGTGCAATATCATTTTATTCAAAATAAATATTTATTTTTGTATGTGACAAGATATAGAATAGTACAGATACAAACACATTTATATAATAATATATATGTTTGTTATCATCAAACAAAAATCATATTGTTATACACAACAATCTCCCATTTTGATGATGACAAACATATACACAGATTTTGAAAGTGATTAATGTGTTTGAATATGAAATATAGTACTCCCCCTATTCTATGCTCCCCTTAAAACTGAACCCCCTATATATGTTCATATGAGTGAGTTTAAAAACAATTGAATTTCCAATATTATAAATATTCTTGAATTATTCACTCATCAATCAAAATCTCAACCATTCTCTCCTTTTTGTTATCATCAAAAGGACAATCAAAATCAAAATAATGATGAATATAGACTAGAAATATAAAGTCAAATCAAGAGAGCGAATGTCTATTGTAAACCTCATTTAATCAAACAAAAATCATAATATTCTTCGAACTAGAAGCAAATTTTACATTTCAGAATGATGGATTTTATAAAATGAAGAGTTATAAAACTTTTAATATATATGAATATGAATTCCAACAAAATTCAATAAAAAATTTAAATTAAGCACAATATGAATTAAAAAAAATAGAGATGGATTTGGATTATAATAATAAATTCAAATCAAGAGAAAAAAAATCAAATATCGCAAATCCCAAAACTATCAATCAAAAAATATAATATATCATAAAATAGTAAACATTTCATATAATGGATTGATAGGTCGGTTTTCACATAACAAGGAGGATTTCATATGCATAATATTTTCATTTTCTTTCTTTTATTTTTCCTTTTTTTGAGAGCTCACTAACCATGCATAACCATGAGGACTTTTAAATGAGGTCAGTAGCAACTTAAATTATAAGCATTCTCTAACCATGCATGACCCGAAGATTTTTTAAATGAGATTAGAGAAACACTTATGATATAAAAATCTCCTCATTATATAAAACCATAATGAATGATAGAAAATGGTGGGGATAGAGAGGGTCATGAAATAAATCTCTAAATTAATTATATTATGAAATATGTTCAACCGAACCAAAATTTTTGAAAATTTTCAATTCTCTCCCATTCTGGAAAATTTATAATCATATTTCCATCACTAAAATTTTATAAGCTATACTTTCTTTAATGATATAAAAAAATTAAACTCACCATATTATATAAAACCATGATGAATGATAAAAATATGGTAGATAAAGAAGATGGTCGTGAAATAAGCACAAATTCAAAGATATTATAAAATCCATCCAATCATCATGAGAATTTAAATAATATCTCTTCTGCTTATGAAATATACTATAGTCACAACTCATTATAATTTCATAAATATAATAATAATTTTGATGCGTTCCAAAAAGGTTCAATTGTGAATAATCTCAATTTTTGAATAAATAATCAAAAATGATTTTAAATTTGAAAATATCAATTTTAAGAGATATTTTGAAAGAGCAATGCAAGTTGAAAATCAGTTTCGCAAGAAAAGTCAGTTGAATGTGAAAATTTTCAATACTTCTGAGACTGACACCACTTGTAGTTCCTGATTACCCATAGAAGTCAATGAAGTCTAAACACTGATTTTTCAACATATCATGTGGCCACTAAGTACACTTAGACACTTCAATTTCATTTATCAAAGCATCAGTAAATTTAGTTTCAAAGCAAGATTCACAAGAGAATTTTTCACAATTATTTACATCAAGCCCAAAGACAATCCATGATCCAAGACTAAAATAGTTCAACTGTAATTACTTGATGAGACATGTTATTTTCAAAATTCAAAACCAAACACAATGATCCATGAGACTTAACAAAAACATCGATCAAACAAGATTATCAATTTCAGGTCCAAATTTAAAATTGAGTTTAGATCATGATTGATTCAAGATGAAACACAATAATCCATGTCAAAAGATTTTTAAAAAAGTGAAGCCAAGCTGAAAAACAATGAAATTATCACAACTTATCAAAAACAATTTTCAAGTAGTATATTGTATTGAGTGTAGATTTTCCAGACTTTGCAAGGTGTTTTAGCAGAAACTCAAGACAATAAAGTTGTGTGAAATTTCATTAGCTTTTTAGAACTTCAAAAATTCAGAATTCCAAGAAACAGTTCTCAAGATATGCTCGAAATACTACAACACTGCTAGAAATTCAGGGAATTGTCAAGGTTAACTTCAAAAGAACTGTAGATATTCACAATTTTAAGTTTAAATTTGGAAATCATCCAAACACGAAAGTTATAGACAAACGAATCCGATTTTCAAAAAAAAATTGCAATTTGAAGTTATGAAGCTCAAGATATGATAGAAATACTATTGCAATGTCAAAGTGAATTAACAGAAAAGGAGAATACAAATAGAAAAAAATATGAGTTAGAGATCATAACTTACTTACCATTTATAGCTCATGGATCTCAAACTCACCACTAGTGGCTAAGGAACATATATCAGATAGCTTTAATTCAAATATGGAACTTCTAGAAAGTCGTTCGTTAGCCAACCTCCAGTATCTAAGTATTTAGGGGATGGAGTGGTCTAACAAAAGTTGTAAAACCACTCCTAACTTTATTCACGAATTTCAGTACACAAACATATTTAAATAACAATCCCTTTGAATTTACCATTGTGCCCTTAGGAACCGAAATTCGTTTAACTTTAGTCACAATTGAATTTTTAAAATTTGGGAACATTTTTTTATGTGGATTGTTTTTAAACCAACATTTATATTGATTATGATTAGCCTCTCCACAATACAAGCAATTTAAAGAATTTTTGAAGTTATAAGAACTTTCTTTCGCGGTTAAATTTCCAAATCCAAGTCCTTTCTTGTTTTCAAATTTGAAATTATTTTTCAATAGTGAATTCAAAGAATTTTGACTATTTGAAAACTTCTTAAAATTCAGCTCAAGTTCGTTGACTTTGGATTTCAACAAGTTATTCTCATTTATTAGCTTTGAACATTGATTCATAGCAATTTCTCCTTTCTCAAGATCTTTTCGTTTTAAGACTGAATTTTCGTTTTCAAGTTCCTTAATTTTAGTCTTAAACTCAAGCATCCCCTTTTCAAAACATTGTTGTTTTTCAAATTCCAACTTTTCAAAATCCTTGAACTTTTCAATCTTAGTTTCCAAATCCAAACAATTTTTGCAATCGAAGTTTTCAAAATTCTTTCCATTTTTAAGCCTTAATTCCAAATCATCATTTTTACATCGCAATTCAAGATTTTCAAATTTCAAGTACTTAATTTTTAATTTGAGACTATCAACGGCTTTAGTTAAATCATTACAAAGATGAACTAAATCTTTATATGAAAAAACAACTATTTCATCATCTATTGACTCTCCATCACTATCGTCATCTATTTCTTCATATTAACTCCTTTCAAGTATATTTTTGAACTTGAGTTGACCTTCGAGGGTTCTGAGCTACTGTTGTCGTTTTCACCATACATCGAGTCAAGAGTATTCCAAATATCCTATGCAGATAAACAATGGGAGATATGGTTAAACTGATCAGTACTAACATAAGAATAAATAATATGCATAGCACGGGCATTGATAACTTTATTCTTTTTATCTAGCATAACACCCACTTTTTCAATAATATTCCAATGTTCAGACTTAACAGATTTCTAGTAAAATTCCATTTTTGATTTTCAAATTAAAAAAACTATTCCATTGAAAATAGTTGGAATATTACTGGACTGACTCTCGCTAGACTGACAACTAGGAAAGACACCGTTAGGGAAATCCGTAACACTAGAGTTAAAAATACCTGCTCTGCTGTAACATCTCGGATTTTTAGTGATTTAATAATGAATTTAATTATTTTAATATATTGGTTTGATAATTTAAATGAATTGTATTAAAATAATACGGAATATTTAATTAATATAAATAGTGGGATAATAAATTTTAATCCCGTATAGTCAAGATTAGTTGGATTGGGGATTTTGTGTGAATTGGATAATATAATATATTTTATTGAGTTTATATTCGAATTATTATAATATAATTATAATCGAGCTTATAACGTCGCGGTAGTTCGTAATATTATGTTTTGAACTTCAACTAAGTATACAAGATTCGTTTTAAGTCGACATTTGCTAAAACAAGAAATGCTGGAATCTATTAAGCTATATTTTTCTAATGTAAGTGGAAAATTGAGATTTCATGTAACAACCCGGATTTTCTGAACCAGTTTAAATTTTTTATTTTAGCTATTTTAATGGATTTCAAATATTTAAAATGATTTATTTTAAATAATAACGACTAAAAAATTATTAGTAACGTAGTTAGAACGTATAAATTTATTTTAATTATAAAACGAGCCTGAAATGGCGTGGTAGTTTGAAAATTCGATTTTAAATTTCAAATGAATGTAAAGAGTTAAAAATAAATCGGATTTCAGAAAAACAAGAAATATTTGAATCTATTTAGTTATATCTTTCTAAAAAATGAGAAAAACTGAGATTTCATAATAAAATTGGAAGTTATGTCCGGTTTAAAATTTAAAATAGTCGCTAGGGAATTTATATATATTTAATATAATATATAGCCATTAAAAATAGCCATTTCGCAAATGACCTCCGCTTTCGACGAAAACACTTTTGTTGGATCCGGAATGTCAAATTATTGTTATATTCCAATTTTCATCATTTTTGGAAATAATATGTGAACGTGGTGGATTTAAACGCATTTGGTCATTTCAGTTTGAATTTAATCGAGAATGACCATTTTTCAAACGGTCTCCAAATTCAATGAAATTAGTTTTAGGACTGTATCATCAAAACATAGCTAGACTTATTTTTTTGGAATTTTTGGAGTTAGTATGTGGCCCTTGTAATTAAAATGTACATTGAAATTCAATATATATTGATTTATATTTTAATTTTGATAAAAACTGATCGAAACAGTCGAGTTGGCTTATGAGACATATTCCATTGTGTCCGGAATGGGGTATTTAGCTAGGGCGACGTTAGTTGGGTTGGATTTGGGGTTCGGATGCTAAAATTTCATAATAAATAATAAATAGAATTAAAATAATATTAAAACAATTATATATATAATTATACGGTCAAAACCCTAGGTCAAAATACATTTCCGTGGTCAACTCAGTCCAGGCCGCCTCTTCTCCCTCAACGGGCGATTTCTTCCCGAGCTCTCCCCAAATTTTCTCAAAATCTACTCAGAAAATTTTAAAATTTCACAAATACAAAATTAAAGAGCTCCTCAAGCGCGATGGACGATTTCCTCCCATAAACAGTCGTCGTTCGAACTGAAAATGGAGGGCCCGGAGGCCACCGAGCTGGATTGTTTTTTGGGTGCTAGGGGAGCTAGCAACGCCGAAGAGAGGACGGCGTCTGATCCATGCCATGGTGGCTGGGACTGAAGCAAAAATCGAACCCGAGATGGCGGCTCAGTTCGAACGGTGCCTGGATGGTTATACGAGAAGATGCAGTGTAATTTTTTAACCATGTAATTAATAAAGTGATTAAGAAAATTTATTATATAAATTAGCATCGATTTTATTTTCAGTTTCTTTTATAAAAAAAATATAATAAATAAATAAATAATATATATAAATAGCAGATGTTTATGTACAAAATTAGTTTAAAAACCAGATTTTTATATATACTAATATTAGTTTAAAAATCAGATTTTATGTAATAAGGCATTGAATTAAAAATGTAAACTTTTATGTAATAATGCATTAATATAAAAATTTGATTTTTATATATAAGAACATCGTATAAAAATGTTATATTTATATAGATAGCATTTTAAAAATATGATTTTTACTATATAAACAGCATAAATTTTTAAAATAAAAATAGCTTGGTTTTAAAAATATAAAAACATGATTTTTTATATACATATACCATAGTATAAAAATATGATTTTTACATATATAGCATTGAATTAAAAATGTGATTTTTATTTATAGGACAGTTTAAAAATGCATACATCATTGTAAAAATATGATTTTTATATAAATAGCTTCGTAGTAAAAATGTGATTTTTAAAATATAAACATCACGGTAAAAATATGATTTTTATATACATAGTATTGAAATAAAAATGTGATTTTTTTATTATTTATAAATATCATTGTTTAAAAATGTGATTTTTAATATAAATCACGCGAAACAGATTGCGATGGAACCGACTGGAAGCGAACAGAATCCAAACCATCCCATAAAGATTGACGAAGTGGAAACCAAAGGCGAGAACTCCTTCTCACTCTAATTATTTTACAATTAAATATATACTAAGTTGCAGACGGGGCTCAGTAGCCCCAGACACTATTTATTGTACAAACCATGGTTGTTTGTTTGAATTGTATTGTGGAAATTTGGATTGTGGTTGTAAAATTAATTGTGAATTGATTGTGAATAAAATGTTTGAACAATAAAAATATCATTTTTATTGTATAAATGAACTATATAAAATATTCATGTGTTGAATAAAATGTTTGAACAATAAAAATATCATTTTTATTGAATGTATGAACTATATAAAATAGTCAGTGTTGAAATAAATATTTTATAATTAAAAATAAAAAATTTAACGTATATATGAACGACATAAAATTCTCCTGAAATGAAAATAAATATTCATTTACAAAGACGATTTGTTTATGTACACCCATTTTGCTGACATTGATTGGGACAATAAATTTTACACATCGCCCAACTGCTCAAATAATATTCAGTGTTTGTTGGTTGAAACCCCACACGGGTATGGGGATGATATTTGACATACACTAATCCCAATTATTTAGTTGTATGTCAATCGACTGGTTGACGGACTGTTGTAAGCATTAATTATTTATATTTAATGCTTATGCAGTTGTGGATGATGGTTGATTGTTTATCATTGTTGTTGTATACATGTGGTGTATGAAATCCATATAAATAAATTATATGGTAATTGATTGGGTCTGATTCTAATTCAGAAAGAACGAATATTTTTAAAATAACGAGTATTGCAATACCCTGCATTTTTAACTCAAGATAATAAAATAAGGATAACATAATTAAATGTTCAGAATTAAGTAAAATGGATTGCGCCATTACATCTGTCTCGAAATTCTAGTCAAGATAGAAACTTGGTTTGCGTAAAACGGACATCGTATGAAGAACTTATGAGCATTAGAAGTTTGTATACATATAAGGAGCTTATATGTATATATATTAAATAATTATATCCATAAAATTCGAAAATCAGTTCAAAAATCAAAATTCATGAGCAGGAAAATCTAGAAGGAAATTAGACCATTAGGAGTCGACCCACCAAGAAGGGGGTCGACTTAGGGGTCGACCCACCAACAGTGGGGTCGACCTAGGAGTCGACCCACCCGCGGATCTGGAAAGTTCTTTTCTGACGTGGACGATTCTGATGTTTTTAAATCTAATCTGAGGGTCCTGGTTCCTCCGCTACACCTATACATAAGACCTTAGACCCAACCCTAAACCTCTTAATTTGGCGGCTACACTGGAGCTCTGCCATTACTCTCTCTCTCTCTTCTCAAATCTATTCTAAAAATTAAAATATTAGCCTGGGAAAATTATGAATCCAGATCTGGAACAGAGAATTGACAGTAATAAAAAGATTATCCAGAATCACGAAAAGCAAGGTAACGTTCCAGATCCATTCTATTCAATTTTTCCTCCTCTTTCTTTTCCCTTTTCTCTTTTAGTGAAAATAGTAAATCCATGATTATTAGGTTCTGAATTCAATTAGGGGAAAATCATGGAAGATTAGATCTGGACCAGATCCAGGATTTGGAAAACTTACGAGCTGAGTGGATTTAAGCCATATTATTTTAGATAATGGTACATAATTGTTTATTATTCCCCTTTTTATTAATTGTGAAATTGCCAGATTAATTATAAATTGTTGTTGTAGTGAGTTGAAATGTTAATATGAATATGTTAGGAAATTCCTATGTTGAATTGGCTAAAGTATTGAATGTTTACATATTGGAGAAAATAAACTTGTTAGGATATGAATAGCCAATTCAGTGATTATAACTACATGATTTACTTGTGGCATATTATTGAGTAATTAGCATGTAACTTGTTAGATCTGAACAATTACCTGATTAAATGCTTACATGTCAAAAATTAGAATTAAATACATGTTAAAAAGTACATGCACCAAAATATAGGCATAACTTGACGACATGTAAATTTGGATTGCAGTAGACATATGAAGAGGGTAATATTCCAAAATTTTACATGGAAAAAGAGGATAACTATTAAAATATGAACATGCCTAAATACACAGTAATTTGGAACTATAAAGCCTTAGACACGAGGTTAGATTACACTTGTGATAGAAGTTTTTCCGGAACCACCCGGCATACCCAGCATTCACAAGTGGTAAATCTAATGCGAGAGGTCTAAGTGCATAACAAAAAATGGTGTTAAGGCACGAGGTTAAGTCGACTTGTGGTAGAAGTCTGCCCGGACCCGCTCGGCAAATCCAGCGTCTACGAGTGTAGGCTTAATGTGAGAGGTCTAGGCATATGTATGTATGTATATATAACAAGATAGGAATAAAGGGCAATGATGATAATTAAATGTCTAACTCAGAAAATAGGAAAGGAAGGGATGTAATGAACTGAGTTAGTGTGATACGAAGGAAAAGTGATGTATTTCCCTAAATGGCCTATTTCTGAGAACGCGGTTGCAAGTAAGCCACAATAAATAAAGTAAGAAAAGTAAAGAAATTACTTGCTACCACGAATTTAGATGGGAATACGTTATGAAAATAAATCATTGATTCCTTCTATCAAATTGATAAGGTGCATGAAGTGTTTTCCTTAATATAATAAGGAATATATATTACGGTGAATGAAGAATAATGGTTTACATCGGTAAATGGTTTAAAAGGGGAATGATAATAACCTATTATAAATAAATGGAATTAATGAAAATGTTGTATAATAGTTAGACTTGTCCTAGGGAAAAGTGGGGATTATAACTTAGGTTATAATAAACTAATAAGTAAATTGGATAACTGGTGAATTGAGTTAAGGGACACTTAATTGTAAATTGAGTAATCAGTAAAGGGGAAAACCTGAAACCAGTTAAGAAAAGGGGGAAAATATATTGTACTTACTTATAAATTAAGTAATCCGTAAACTTGGAGGTCTGAAACCCGCTGATAAGAATAACATGTTCAGACTGATCCTAGGGACAAGGGGAAATTATAACGTAGGTTATAATAAATCGGTAGAGAAACTTATTAATGGGCCTTAGTTAATAGAACTAAGTTAATAAGTAAACAACGATAAGTTGTATTGACGATGTAAAGTGGAATTATGATTAAATGAGAAAGGATGAGGAAAACTTATGAAATGAAATAAGTTATATTTAATCATAAATGCTAAGTGACATGTTAATTGGAAAACATGTGAATTGAGTTATACTTAATTACATATTAAGTAAAACATGTTAGTGTAATGATGAAATCAAACAAGAATATAAAAGAGATTGTGGATTACAGACCTTGGGCCATGATCTAGAGAACAACATGTTGTGGGCTTATTAATAAACTTAAATGGGTTAAGTTATATGACTGAAATTAATAAGCAAGAGAAACTTGGTAATTTGAATAAGAATTCAATATTAAAGGGAATAAAAAGGAAACCTAGTAAGGAAAAGCAAGCATGTAAAAGAATGTTTAGACATAGGGTCTAACAACATATTAAAGTGAGGCGCTTGGACCAGTCCATATGGTTAAGGGTGAATAACCCAACGGGGTAGATCATCGAGGTGTTATAAGGCATGAGGGGAGCGCACATTCATCTGATTGTTCTTACGGCTCCAAAGGACTGGAAGAGGAAGCACGTGGCTTCCTGAGGTACGTAAGGTGCTCCTAGTAGTCCTCTGTGCGGTGACAGATGTCTTAGGCTGTGCTCGCAGAGGTTGGGTATACGTGTAACTACTAGGTGCGTGGGCCTTGGCTGCAGAAGTAGCTATGCCGTCAGAATGCTGTGACGCGGTGACAGCGGGGTGATTCGGAGGTTGCCTCAACGGGGAGGCGGAGGGTCACGACCAACAAGGATAGTAGATCATCGGATACCCGTCATCGACAGTCAGTGGGATGCGAAAAGACTAGAGCTAAACCCAAGATACCATTCACCCTTCACTATTGGGGTAAGGGGTTGAGGGAAGACGCCAAATGGATGTTTAGATTGTTTGTTATTAGGGGTGGTCACTTAGCTCTTGTAGTCTTAACTAGTTGAGGGAGGGGCCGAGGTGGGGCCGTAGCCACCGTGAAAACAGACCCTAGGTATATCTGTATATGGAGGCTCTTTAAAGACGGGCCTGTACAGATATGGAAAAGCTCCCGACCGAGTTTTGTGTTTCTTGTATCGCCCTTCCATGGAACTCAGTGCACATTAGAGGACGTTCGATTAAGGCATCGAACTACAATTGAAGATATGTATGGTGGACAGTCAAGATACATGCACGTCGGCTCAAGGTGGTGTATCGTAGGCTTGAGGGCATTACTTCGATATGAATTCAGATTCGAACAAAGGTGGTAGTCCGTACGTTTGCATAGCATAGTAATGACAGATATATGTGGAACATAATATGGTTATCTGTACGTCACTACGGTGTAGGATGAGGGACTGTGTATATTTCAATGGTGTTACGGTGGAGACCGTGCGAGTGGGGTACCATGGGGTGTACCTCAATATCGGGGGTAGCTACATATATACTATATTAGGTTAATCCACTGGGAAGTAAATGGGTACGACGTGTGTGTAAGCCTTGAGTGCTGATAACCCGAGTAACCTAATAAATGAGATAACATGATTGAACGATATATGTAGGATTATCCAAAGTGTATAGTTTAAATCCAGTCACCAGAACTTGTGTTTTGACCCCCTCCTCATAACATACTCGTAGGTTAGAATTGTGGCAGAGGCATGATTGCTTTGGATACTGGCTAGGTAGTATTAATAATATGATGAGGCTATGTTTTGATTATACGATATTTTATCCATTCTACAGTGAGATATTTTCTGAGCTCTGACATATTTTATGTCTCTGTCTTTTCTGTAGGATACCAGAGCAAACTAATCCGAGTTTCAAAGGATTTGAATTCTAAAAAAAAATCGGTCCGTCGGAATTCAGGTTGTTACAAGTATTTAAAATAAACGAATATTTTAAAATAAAATTTAGTAAAGGATTAAAATGTTAATTTAATGTTCGATTTTGTTTGGACACGAAAATATTGAAATGTGTGAAGCCGTGTTGATTAGATTTGCACAATTTTAACGCGAACGATATTTATATCAATTTTATTCATCTTTATAATGAATATCAAAAAGGAAATGATTTGAAAATCAGATATTTTGAAAATATTTTTAAATATTATAATGATAAGGAGTATTCAATTTTGATTTAAAATTGAAATGAAAGTGGGAATTATTTTAAAATGAATTTATAAACGATTTATAAAATACGTTTTAAGTGGAAATTTGTAATAACCCGAGCCAATTTAAAATTTTTATTTCGGCTATTTTAATGAATTTTGAATATTTAAAATGAACTATTTTAAGTAATAACGATGAGAAATTTATTTTGAATAGAATTAGAATGTATATATTTATATAGATCGTCGTTAGAATATAAATATTTTATTTTAAATATAAAAAGAATTAAAAATGGCGCGGTAGTTTGAAATTTCGATTTCAAATTTCAAATGAATGTACAGGATTCAAAATAAACCGGATTTTAACGAACCAAAAATATTTGAGTCTAATTGAGAATATCTTTCCAACGAATCCGAAAAATCAAAATTTCATAACGGGGATCAAAAGTTATGTCCGGTTGAAAATTCAGAATAGTCATTATGGAAATATAGCCCTTAAAATAGCAATTTAGCATACGGATGAATTTGGACTCGAAACCACTTCCATTGAGTTCAAAATTCCGTTTAGAACTCCGAAAAGTATAAGCTTCGATATATTCCGATATCTGGAATAGTTGCAATTGGCTGGAGCTTTCCGGTTAGCAAAACATAGCCCTTAAAAAGTGAAATTTTGCATACTAGCTCAGAATTCGACGAGATGAATTTTTATGGATTCATAATGACAAATTATTGTTGAGTTCCAAAGGGCGCGTCGAACGGAGTCAGTATGTGGCCGTGCGAAGCAAAACCATTTGTTCAAAAGCGGGCAGTCATTTTACAAAGGAACATTATTGATACGACCTCACAATTCGATTCTACTTTTTTTTGGATTCGTATCATCTAATAATGGTTAAATCCAAGAGGACATGATTTTTGGAGTTAGCGTGTGAGCGTGCAAGAAGAAAAGGTGCGCCAAAATTGCATTTTTGAGCAATATCTGAGCATATTCGTGAATTTTAACGGACGGTCAAATGAACTCGGAATTCGACGAAACTTGTTTCGTTGGACTCGTCTTCACGTCCACTATCTCGTGTCCGAAATCCGTGGCAATTGGGGATCGTCGGCGTTAGGATAATAGGCGAGAAACAGGCATATAAGCCACTTTACTTCCTTTTCTTACTCATTTTTCTCTTCCTCTTCTTTCTTCCTCTTTTCTCTTTAATGGGGAGCTCACCCACCTCCATGACGCTGCCATCATCCCTCCTCCACCGTCGGCTACAACCAGCGCCCCCTTCCTCCTCCCTCTCCTCCTCCTCTCTCTCTCCTCTGCTCCCTCTCTCAAATCACAAACCCTACCCCCCAAATCACCACCACCACCACGGGCCCCACCACCGCCGCCGCTCCCCCTTAGCTACCTCCCCCATGTCCTAAGCCAGCGCCCCCCTCAGGCCACCCAATTCCGGTCGTGGGCCCCGCTACACCCAAAAACCCATTTTCACCAAAAATCCCGTTTGGCAAATAACACCTGTTCTTATTTCGCCAATAACTACCAAACCGTGCGTTTCTAGCCAAAGTTCCGCAAGACAAAGTTGTAGAGCACGATTTTCTCTTCGATTTGGCTATATGGAAGTCGTGTTTTGGAGTTCGGAACTGCTCGGAAAACGCGTTCAAAGTCTGCTGTCAAAAAGCTGTAAAAAATCGTGTACTTTCGCGAATTCTGGCGAATTAGAGCAATTTTGTCAACAAGTCCCTTAGGCGAAAGTTGTCCGGAATGGCGCGTTTAAGCTAGAAAAAAAGATGGTGTGAAGATTGGAGCTCGTTTGCAAATTCTGGAAACGGAACAGTAAATCCGGGCGTTAGAAAAAAATTGGCTACGGACAATGAAATTGACAAAAGGCGAGCACGACGAAGATTTCTACATATGAAGAGTCGTGGCATTTGGTTTAGCTTCTTGGGGAGAACTTCTCACTTTAATTCTTGTTTTCTAGTTAAAAATATATACTAGGATGCTGACGATGCTTAGCAGCACCCGACACCCGTCGTCCACAGACCATGGACGGCTTGTATGCTTGTTTGATGTGTTGTGAAGTTTGTTTGTGATGTTGATGTGAAATGGATAATAAAACATTCATGTGTTGAAATATATTAATTATCGTTAAAAATATAATTATTAACGTGAATGTGATTAAATAAATATTCATTTACAAACCGGATGGTTTGTTTATGTACACCTATTTTAAGGATATTGATTGGGACGATAAATTTTACACGTCGCCCAACTGCACAAATAATATTCAGTGTTTGTGGATTGAAACCCCACACGGGTGTTGGGATGATATTTGATGCACACCAATCCCAATTGTTTACTGGTATGTCGCTCGTTTGATTGACAGACTGTGTAAGCGTTAATTATTTAGATTTAATGCTTATGCAATTGTGTGGAGAACTTTGGATGGTGGTTGATTGTTTATCGTTGCTATTATATACATGTGTTGTATGGAATCCATATAATTAAATTTATATGGTAATTGATTGGGCCTCATTCCAATTTTGAAAATAAAGAATATTATAAAATAAAGATTCATGTGTTGAATAGAATAAATAGTCATGTGTTGACGATGCTCATGTGTTGAGAATATTCATGTGTTGAAGCTTATCATGTGTTGAGTAAAATATTTTAACAATAAAAATTTACATCTTTATCATAATTTTATAAAATATATTAAATAACAAAAATAGTCATGTGTTGACGATACTCATGTGTTGAGAATATTCATGTGTTGAAATGATTCATGTGTTGAACGAAATATTTTATACAATAGAATACACATTTTTATTGTAAGTGAGAATTAATAAATATTCATGTGTTGAATAAAGTATATATTCATGTGTTGAAGAAAATGTTCATTTATTGAATAGAATAACGAAGTTATTGAAATATATAAAGCCGTGTTGATTGGATATGCGCCATTTTGACGCGAACAATATTTATATCGATTATATTCTTTTTTGTAATGAAGATAGAAAAGAAAGTGATTTCAAAATATAACGTTTTGAAAATATTATCATTTATATAGTAATGATGTGAAATATTCAATTTTGATTCGAAATTGAATATGAAGTTGAAATTGTTTTGAAGACGAATTTAAAACAAATTATAAAATAAGTTTTGAATTGAAATCGATGAAATATATATAATATATATTATATATATTAAATGGCCTGAATAGAACGCGCCGCGCTGCGGCAGTTCGTGAATTTCGACCATTGACTTCGAATTAACGTTACGGGAGATCCGACCGTCGGATTCTCCTGAAACCGGAACCGTTGGGTTCGTATCGAAAAGAGATTAGCTTTCCAATGAATATTAGAAATTTGAAATCTAACGGTTGGAATTGGAATTATGTCCAAATCAAATTTGGAAAAGGTCGCTGTAAGTGCAGTTCGGTGGCCGTTATTGAAAACCGACTGTACGGGCCTTGATAAAATTATTAAAAATATTAATAATTTGTGTAAAATCATAATATATGAATTGGAAAGAAATGGGATAAAAAAAATCACATGTGGAAGGATAAAAATATATTTTTATCGAAATGAACTAGTTTTGAACTAGATTTGAAGTGGTTTTAAAAATAATCAGAATTTCCAATACGTGAATTGGAATGGATTTGAATTGAAATTATCTTCGGAATATTTCGATGTTGGATTTCGTGGTTATACAGATATGGTTGTGGAAATTTGAAAGATATATATCGTTATTTCCAATACGATATTTGTTGGTTTTAGAATTTGATATTGAATATAAGCCGATATATTTTCTATTCAGAGCCTTGTATTTAATATCAAATGGGATTTTGGGTTCGTCGTGAATGGTGTCTTAAACAACACTGTTCTTGAACCCGGTTTAGAAAAGAATAAATCTTTTAATTAAGATTTAGTGAAATTTTCCAGTTAATTAGTATTTAATTGGAATTGAATTTGAACTGGTTTTTCGGGTTTATCGTGAGCGGTGTTTTGAATAACACCTGTTCTTTAACCCGATTAACAATAGAATGTGATTTTGGGTTTATCGTGAATCGTGTTTTAGGTGACATTGGTTCTTTAACCCAGTTAAAGATAGGATATTGATTTTGGGAAGATTAAAACTAAGTGGAGTATTAATGAATCTTTAATTAGATTGAAAAGATCGAGAATGGAGTATCACCAGTTTTGCTCCAAGCGATAGTTAAATCTTTGATTAGATTTGAATGTGAAATGGTAATTAATATTTACCGATAACACCGTGGTGTTAGATATGGAGTAGTACCAGTTTTGCTCCATGGGATGAATAGGTTGGGATTAGGAAATAAAATAAATAATTACTTCGGTGTGGTTCGCTAATCCCGACTAGTTTGGAAAACCATAATATGGTTTGAAGTGATATCTAAAGGAAGATTAAAGAATAAATTTAGAAGAATTTATCTTTGATAAAATTAATGGGAATCTTTCCCTTAAATGTGAATATTGGAATAAAAGAATATTCTGAATTGGAATGAGGCGTATGTTGTGTTTGTGTAACACATGTTTATTATATACGCGGGTTATTCGGAAAGGCCGGGTTTATACCCATTCTGAATAACCGATTCGACAATAAGTCGAAGATGAAGTCGGTGGCTGAAGACCGGAAGTCTTCACATCGTTTGGATGATTATTGATGATCTTGATTGGGTTGTACACCCAAGAGGAGGGAATCAGTTGGTGATCGTCCAGACGTACTTGGAGATCGATAGATATGCGAGGAAAGTGCCTCCGGTTTCGTTCAAACCCAGAACGAACTTGTAAATGGACTGTGTGTGTGACATTGGATTTTATTCTATGTTGATTGATCTCTATTAAATATACATCTGTTTGGCGGCGGAGAATTTATTCTCTTTCTTAACGCCCTTCTCTGAGACGTACGAGCTTAGAGGTTGTATATCGATGGACATCAGTCGCATGGAGTGAATTGCCTGTGTGGCATGCCTAAGTGGCAAATGATCAAGGCTTCGGTTGAAAAGCAAAGTCTTGTGGTTGATGATCAAAGCATGGCCTGTGTGGCGCAGCTCTGTGTATGGCGTTAATTCGCGAGCCTCACACCTCGGTATGAGTCAAAAACGGGATAGTGACTGCAGGGAGAGCACGACGTTTCTTTCTAGCTAGTGGTGGTGTCAGTGCTTAAACTGGATGACATTTATATACTTTTCACCTGTGTGGTTGTTATAATGCGATGCGCCTCGAATATATGGTCTGTAACTGGCACTATGTGAGCCGACGTACAGACCATTATATAGGTCATATAGGACCGGGAAACGTGTGTTCAGGAATAACTAATCCTCAAAAGTAACAGAGGACCGACCATGAAGATCCAAGGATCGCTGTGTGTGGTCCTGAGACATTTGCTAGAGTGTCTCGAACAGAGAGGAGCTTGCCCTTTGCCTTGACTCATGATGGAATCCAATTTCCAATATGTGACTTTCGGTTTTATTTGTAGAGCCTAGTACGGCGACATAGTGGTATGGGTCACTTATGTCGTCTATGATTTATACATTATGATTGAAGTTGTTTTCTTCACTTATAGTAATAATAAAATATGAAATTTCACGTACCAAGCATTTTTGGCTATTATAAGGTAAAAACCCTATCCTCTGGCTTGCGTTGCATTGTGTGATGGGACCTGGGTCTTATAATAGCCTCATTCTTCTTTATTTAGCATTGCGCTGTTGTTTTGTGCACTGGTATTCTTGGGGTAAAAATCCGTTCCGTGTTATACGGCGTGGTCCCTCGATTTACCTAACTTTAAAATAAAGATTAATAACTGTTTTAGTTCTCACACTAGTCACATGACTGACCTGGAGTTTATTGTTTTGACCTATACTCTGGGTGCCCTTATTTTCTGCACGGGCAGCTAGTAGTTTTGGTTTTGCAGATTTATATTCACAGGATCATGGTTTACAGCTGGAACGATACTTGGAAAGCTCTGTATCCGTGTATTACTTTCAGTTGTGGGTTGTATTATTTTTCTGCTGCTATGCATTTAAATGTAATTTAAATCTCTGATATTTGTCAAATGTGTAATATTTATTCATACTCTGTATATTCTTGTATTCTGATGGAATTGTTGTAATAAACAATGAAATGTTCTTCTGCTTGTGTTCCGACGTGTTGATCTCAAAGTAATCCGAGCTTTCCTTACCGGGGAAGTTACGGGTTCTTACATTTGGTATCGCTTTGGTTTACAGAGCTCGAGAACAAGACAGATTAGAATCGAACGAAAGAATTCATCAGAAATCGGATTAGTAATATCCAATGAGAATAACTCGTTAGAGATAGGATCAGTAGTATCCTAGAACGAGTGTGAAGAGTATATTTTTCAAATGAAAACAAGTTTTGTTTTGGAAATTTACAACATTTTGTACGTATTTGAATATTTTATTTTATATTGAATTTGGACAATCCAATATATAAAGATTTTGCATATACGCGTCATGAACGTATATTCGAAGTTTTAATATACTGGGTAGATATAGAATCACACTCTAGTCGCCCGGACATGGTCCTGATGATGAAGTATACCATCACCAGTATTCATTTTCGAGTGACGAAAGTGGGATATCTATATATTTCCATTAGACTGGTGTGAGAACCAAAACTAGTTAGGGTTTATTGTTGTGATTTGGCATCAAAAACATGATTTTCTGAATATATATCAAAATTATGAATTTGAGACATTAATTCACTAATTGATTGATGGTTGTGTTGTATGATTATTGTTTTGATTAATTTAAATGTTGAACCTTTAGCCAAATTGAACCAAATAGTGAACTGTATTGAAAAATGATTACAATTGCATGCATATACATGTGTATCCATTGAACAGGTCATAGCAAGGAGGCTAGAGCAGAAGAATAAAATTGTTTGCCTGACAAATAGGTACATGTTTACAAATTTACTGGGTTTGGATGATTTTATGAGCCGATTGGCTAGCCGCTTGGCTATTCCTTTTTCTTTTTGGATTGGTGAGGGCTATAGGAGGCTATTTGAAATTTCCCGAAGTCCCCGGTGCAGGGGAGGTTATGGCGAAATTTTTCGGAAATTTAGGGTGTTAGCCAAATTTTTGAAAAATTTGAAAAGTTCTTAGAAACTGAAAAGTTAAGGAATTTAAGCCGTAAAGAAAATAATGAAAGTGGAATTGGTTTGTGAAACAACTTTTGGCTTCGTTCCTTTTCAGGGACGAAAAGTTTTAAGTGGGGGAGATTGTAATAACCCGGAATCCGAGCCAATTTAAAATTTTTATTTTGGCTATTTTAATGAATTTTGAATATTTAAGATGAATTATTTTAAATAATAACGATGAGAAATTTATTTTGAATAGAATTAGAACGTATATATTTATATAGATCGTCGTTAGAATATAAATATTGTATTTTAAATATAAAAGGAATTGAAAATGGCGCGGTAGTTTGAAATTTCGATTTCAATTTTCAAATGAATGTATATGATTCAAAATAAACCGAATTTTAACGAAACCAAAAATATTTGAGTCTAATTGAGAATATCTTTCCAACGAATCCGAAAAATCGCGGGGATCAAAAGTTATGTTCAGTTGAAATTTCAGAATAGTCGCTATGGAAATATAGCCCTTAAAAATAGCAATTTTGCATACGGATGAATTTGGACTCGAAACCACTTCCATTGAGTTCAAAATGCCGTTTAGAACTCCGAAAAGTATAAGCTTCGATATATTCCGATATCCGGAATAGTGGCAATTGGCTGGAGCTTTTCGGTTAGCAAAACATAATAGCCCTTAAAAAGTGAAATTTTGCATACGAGCTCAGAATTTGACGAGATAAATTTTTATGGATTCATAATGACAAATTATTGTTGAGTTCCAAAGGGCGCGTCGAACGGAGTCAGTATGTGGTCGTGCGAAGCAAAACCATTTGTTCAAAAGCGGACAGTCATTTACAAAGGAACATTATTGATACGACCTCAGAATTCGATTCTACTTTTTTTTCTAGATTCATATCGTATAATAATGGTTAAATCCAAGGGGGCATGATTTTTGGAGTTAGCGTGCGAGCGTGCAAGAAGAAAAGGTGCGTCAAAATCGCATTTTTGAGCAATATCTG
The DNA here is from genome assembly GCA_030737875.1 of Allium sativum. Taxonomy (NCBI): domain Eukaryota; kingdom Viridiplantae; phylum Streptophyta; class Magnoliopsida; order Asparagales; family Amaryllidaceae; genus Allium; species Allium sativum. The sequence goes on from CM060919.1 coordinate 442,472,389, forward strand.
AGCATATTCGTGAATTTTAATGGACGGTCAAACGAACTCGGAATTCGACGAAACTTGTTTCGTTGGACTCGTCTTCACGTCCACTATCTCGTGTCCGAAATTCGCGGCAATTGGGGATTGTCGACGTCTGGACGATAGGCGAGAAACAGGCATATAAGCCACTTTACTTCCTTTTCTTACTCACTTTTCTCTTCCTCTTCTTTCTCCCTCTTTTCTCTTTAATTGGGAGCTCACCCACCTCCATACCGCTGCCATCAGCCCTCCTCCACCGTCGTCCACCACCAGCGCCCCCTTCCTCTCCTCCCCCTCCTCTTTCTCTCCTCTGCTCCCTCTCTTAAATCACAAACCCTACGCCCAAATCACCACCACCACCATGGGCCCCACCACCACCGCCGCTGCCCCTTAGCCACCTCCCCCACGTCCATCAGGCCGGCGCACCCCCTCAGGCCACCCAATTCCGACCGTGGGCCCCGCTACAACCAAAAACCCATTTTCACCAAAAATCTCGTTTTGCAAATAACACCCTGTCCTTATTTCGCCAATAACTCCCAAACCGTACATTTCTAGCCAAAGTTCCTCAAAACCAAAGTTGTAGAGCACGATTTTCTCTTTAATTTGTCTATATGGAAGTCGTGTTTTGGAGTTCGAAGCTGCTCGTAAAACGCGTTCAAAGTCTGCTGTCCAAAAGCTGTAAAAAATCGTGTACTTCCGCGAATTCTGGCGAATTGGAGCATTTTTTTCAAAAAGTCCCTTAGGCGAAAGTTGTCCGGAGTGGCGCGTTTAAGCTAGAAAAAAAAGATGGTGTGAAGATAGGAGCTCGCTTGCAAATTCTGGAACCAGAACAGCAAATCCGGGCGTTTGAAAAAAATGGGCTACGGACAATGAAATTGACAAAAGGCGAGCACGACGAAGATTTCTACTTATGAAGAGTCGTGGCATTTGGTTTAGCTTCTTGGTGAGAACTTCTCACTTTAATTCTTGTTTTCTAGTTAAAAATATATACTAGGATGCAGACGGTGCTTAGCAGCACCCGACACCCGTCGTCCACAGACCATGGATGACTTGTATGCTTGTTTGATGTGTTGTGAAGTTTGTTTGTGATGTTGATGTGAAATGGATAATAAAACATTCATGTGTTGAAATAAATTAATTATTGTTAAAAATATAATTTTTAATGTGAATGTGATTAAATAAATATTCATTTACAAACCGGACGGTTTGTTTATGTACACCTATTTTAAGGATATTGATTGAGATGATAAATTTTACACGTCGCCCAACTGCACAAATAATATTCAGTGTTTGTGGATTGAAACCCCACACGGGTGTTGGGATGATATTTGACGCACACCAATCCCAATTGTTTAGTGGTATGTCGATCGTTTGACTGACAGACTGTGTAAGCGTTAATTATTTATATTTAATGCTTATGCAATTGTGTGGAGCAATTTGGATGGTGGTTGATTGTTTATCGTAGCTATTATATACATGTGTTGTATGGAATCCATATAATTAACATTATATGGTAATTTATTGGGCCTCATTCCAATTTGGCAAATAAAGAATATTATAAAATAAAGATTCATGTGTTGAATAGAATAAATAGTCATGTGTTGACGATGCTCATGTGTTGAGAATATTCATGTGTTGAAGCTTATCATGTGTTGAGTAAAATATTTTAACAATAAAATTTACATCTTTATCATAATTTTATAAAATATATTAAATAACAAAAATAGTCATGTGTTGACAATACTCATGTGTTGAAATGATTCATGTGTTGAACGAAATATTTTATACAATAGAATACACATTTTTATTATAAGTGAGAATTAATAAATATTCATGTGTTGAATAAAGTATATATTCATGTGTTGAAGAAAATATTCATTTGTTGAATAGAATAACGAAGTTATTGAAATATATAAAGCCGTGTTGATTGGATATGCGCCATTTTGACGCGAACGATGTTTATATCGATTATATTTGTTTTTGTAATGAAGATAGAAAAGAAAGTGATTTCAAAATATAACGTTTTGAAAATATTATCATTTATAGAGTAATGATGTGAAATATTCAATTTTGATTTGAAATTGAATATGAAGTTGAAATTGTTTTGAAGACGAATTTAAAACGAATTATAAAATACGTTTTGAATTGAAATCGACGAAATATATATAATATATATATTATATATATTAAATGGCCTGAATAGAATGCGCCACGCTGCGGCAGTTCGTGAATTTCGACCATTGACTTCGAATTGACGTTACGGGAGATCCGACCGTCGGATTCTCCTTAAACCAAAACCGTTGGGTTCGTATCGAAAAGAGCTTTCCAATGAATATTAGAAATTTGAAATCTAACGGTTGGATTTGGAATTATATCAAATCAAATTTGGAAAAGGTCGCTGTAAGTGCAGTTCGGTGGTCGTTATTGAAAACCGACTGTACGGGCCTTGATAAAATTATTAAAAATATTAATAATTTGTGTAAAATCATAATATATGAATTGGAAAGAACTGGGATAAAAAATTTCCACATTTGGAAGGATAAAAATATATTTTTATCGAAATGAACTAGTTTTGAACTAGATTTGAAGTGGTTTTAAAAATAATCAGAATTTCCAATACTTGAATTGGAATGGATTTGAATCGAAATTATCTTCGGAATATTTTGATGTTGGATTTCGTGGTTATACAGATATGGTTGTGGAAATTTGAAAGATATATTTATATCGTTATTTCCAATACGATATTTGTTGGTTTCAGAATTTGATATTGAATATAAGCCGATATATTTTCTATTCAGAGCCTTGTATTTAATATCAAATGGGATTTTGGGTTCGTTGTGAATGGTTTCTTAAATAACACTGTTCTTGAACCCAGTTTAGGAAAGAATAAATCTTTTAATTAAGATTTAGTGAAATTGTCCAGTTAATTAGTATTTAATTGCAATTGAATTTGAATTGGTTTTTCGGGTTTATCGTGAGCGGTGTTTTGAATAACACCTGTTCTTTAACCCGATTAACAATAGAATGTGATTTTGGGTTTATCGTGAATCGTGTTTTAGGTGACATTGGTTCTTTAACCCAGTTAAAGACAGGATATTGATTTTGGGAAGATTAAAACTAAGTGGAGTTTTAATGAATCTTTAGTTAGATTGAAAAGATCGAGAATGGAGTATCACCAGTTTTGCTCCAAGCGATAGTTAAATCTTTGATTAGATTTGAACGTGAAATGGTAATTAATATTTACCGATAACACCGTGGTGTTAGATATGGAGTAGTACCAGTTTTGCTCCATGGGATGAATAGGTTGGGATTAGAAAATAAAATAAATAATTACTTCGGTGTGGTTCGCTAATCCCGACTAGTTTGGAAAACCATAATATGGTTTGAAGTGATATCCAAAGGAAGATTAAAGATTAAATTTAGAAGAATTTATCTTTGATAAAATTAATGGGAACCTTTCCCTTAAATGTGAATACTGGAATAAAAGAATATTCTGAATAGGAATGAGGCGTATGTTGTGTTTGTGTAACACTTGTTTATTATATACGCGGGTTATTCAGAAAGGCCGGGTTTATACCCATTCTGAATAACCGATTCGACAATAAGTCGAAGATGGTGGCTAAAGACCGGAAGTTTTCACATCGTTTGGATGATTATTGATGATCTTGATTGGGCTGTACACCCAAGAGGAGGGAATCAGTTGGTGATCGTCCAGACGTACTTGGAGATCGATGGATATGCGAGGAAAGTGCCTCCGGTTTCATTCAGACCTAGAACGAACTTGTAAATGGATTGTGTGTCTGACATTGGATTTTATTCTGTGTTGATTGATCTCTATCAAATATACATCTGTTTGGCGGCGGAGAATTTATTCTCTTGCTTAACGCCCTTCTCTGAGACGTACGAGCTCAGAGGTTGTATATCGATGGACATCAGTCGCATGGAGTGAATTGCCTGTGTGGCATGCCTAAGTGGCAAATGATCAAGGCTTCTGTTGAAAAGCAAAGTCTTCTGGTTGATGATCAAAGCATGGCCTGCATGTCACAACTTTGTGTATGGCGTTAATTCGCGAGCCTCACACCTCGGTATGAGTCAAAAACGGGATAGTGACTACAGGGAGAGCACGGCGTTTCTTTCTAGCTAGTGTTGGTGTCAGTGCTTAAACTGGCTGACATTTATATACTTTTCACCTGTGTGGTTGTTGGAATGTGAGGCGCCTCGAATATATGGTCGATAACTGGCACTATGTGAGCCGACGTACAGACCATTATATAGGTCTTATAGGACCGGGAAACGTGTGTTCAGGAATAACTAATCCTCAAAAGTAAGAGAGGACCGGCCCTGAAGAACCGAGGATCGTTGTGTGTGGTCCTGAGACATTTGCTAGAGTGTCTCGAATGGAGAGGAGCTTGCCCCTTGCCTTGACTCATGATGGAATCCAATTTCCAATACGTGACTTTCAGTTTTATTTGTAGAGCCTAGTACGGCGACATAGTGGTATGGGTCACTTATGCCGTCTATGATTTATACATTATGATTGAAGTTGTTTTCTTCACTTATAGTAATAATAAAATATGAAATTTCACGTACCAAGCATTTTTGGCTATTATAAGGTAAAAACCCTATCATCCGGCTTGTGTTGCATTGTGTGATGGGACTTGGGTCTTATAATAGCTTCATTCTTCTTTATTTGGCATTGCGCTGTTGTTTTGTGCACTGGTATTCTTAGGGTAAAAACCCGTTCCTGTTATACGGCGATGTCCCTCGATTTACCTAACTTTAAAATAAAGATTAATAACTGTTTTAGTTCTCACACCAGTCACATGACTGACCTGGAGTTTATTGTTTGAACCTATACTCTGGGTGCCCTTATTTTCCGCACGGGCAGCTAGTAGTTTTGGTTTTGCAGATTTATATTCACAGGATCCTAGTTTACAGCTTGAACGATACTCGGAAAGCTCTGTATCCGTGTATTACTTTCAGTTGTGGGTTGTATTATTTTTCCGCTGCTATGCATTTAAATGTAATTTAAATCTCTGATATTTGTCAAATGTGAAATATTTATTCATACTCTGTATATTCTTGTATTCTGATGGAACTGTTGTAATAAACAATGAAATGTTCTTCTGTTTGTGTTCCGATGTGTGTTGTTCTCAAGGCAATCCGGGCTTTCCTTACCGGGGAAGTTACGGGTTCTTACAAAATTGATGAAACATATATAATATATATTATATATTTAATGGCCTAAATAGAATGTGTCGCGCCGCGACCGTTCGAAAATTTCGACCATTAACTTCAAATTGATGTACGGGAGATCCGACTGTCGGATCCTCTAAAACCAGAACCGTTGGGTTCGTTTTGAAAAGAGCTTTCCAACGAATATAAGAGATTTGAAATCCAACGGTTGGATTTGGTATTATGTCCAAATTAAATTTGGAAAAGGTCGCTGTAAAAGCAGGTCGATGACCGTTTATGGAAATCGACTGAAAAGGGCCTTAATAAAATAATTAAATATATTAATAATTCGTGTAAAATCGTAATAAATGATTTGGAAAGAATTGGGATGAAAAATTCCATATTTGAAAAGATAAAAATATATATTTATCAAAATGAACTAGTTATTAACTAGAAAAATAATCCAATGGTTTTAAATAAATAAATTGGATAGGGAAATGGTTTTAAGCTAACCAGAATTTTCAATGTATGAATTGGAATGGATTTGAATAGAAATCATCTTCGGTAGATTTCGATATTGGATTCCGTGACTATACGGATATTGTAGAGGAATTTGGAGGATAGATACATATCGTTATTCCCCATACGATATGTGTTGGTTTCAGAATTTGATATTGAATATAAGCCGATATAATTTCTATTCAGAGCCTTATATTTAATATTAAATTGGATTTTGGGTTTGTCATTAATGGTGTCTTCAGTAACACTGTTCTTAAACCCCATGTGAAAAGAATAATTCTTTTAATTAAGATTATTAGAATTTCTTGTTATATTTAGTAATTGGAATAAAATGGAATGTGAATTGGGTTTATCATGAATTGTGTTTTTAACGACATTCATTCTTTAACCCGATTAACAGTGAAATGTGATTTGGAATATATAAATCTTTTTATTAAGATTTAATGGAAAATTTCCAAAGTAAAGTTTTCCAATTTAATATATTAAATTGGAATTGAATGGAATTCGATTTGGTAACAATCGAAGTGAGCTTCTGTGGAGGAAGAATGTTAATATATATGGAATTTAAAAGGATTTACCATTATTCCATTTATATTATTAGTCGGATACGGAAATTGATATCGATTATATTGATCTGTTTCCCGTGAAGATTCCATAATTAATGGAACGTGATTTTGGGTTTATCGTGAGCTGTGTTTTAGATGACATTGGTTTTTTAACCTAGTTAAAGACAGAATTACATGTTTAACATTGCATTTCGAACTGTATTGTTGATCTCTATTAAATATATATTTGTTTGGTGGTGGAGAATTTATTCTCTTGCTTAACACCCTTATCTGAGACGTATGAACTTAGAGGTTATATATCAGCAGAAATCAATTGTATGGTGTAGATTGTCAATGTGGCATGTGTGATTTCCCAAAGTTAAATAATCATTAAATAATGATTGTTGGAAGATTAAAACTAAGTGGAGTTTTAATGAATCTTTAATTAGATTGAAATGTGAATGTGATAATTTAAATTATCAAATTTGTGTAATGATCGAGAATGGAATATCACCAGTTTTGCTCCAAGCGATAGTTAAATCTTTAATTAGATTTGAACGTGAAATAGGAATTAAATTTTACCGATAACACCGTGGTGTTAGATATGGAGTATTACCAGTTTTTCTCCATGGGATGAATAGGTTGGGATTGGGAAATAAAATAAATGATTTCTTCGGTAAGATTCACTAATCCCGACTAGTTTGGAAAACCTTAATTTGGTTTAAATTGTGAAAAGAATATTTGAATAAAAGAATATTTGAATAAAAGAATATTTTGGATTGAAATGAGGCGTATGTTGTGTTTTTATAGCACTTGTTTATAAGATATACGAGTTATTCGGAAAGACCGAGTTTATCCCATTCTGAATAATTGATACGAGGATAAGTCGACGATGAAGACGGTGGTTGAAGACCGGAGATCTTCACATCATTTGGATGACTACTGATGTCTTGATTGGGCCGTACACCCAAGACAAGGTAATAAGTGGTGATCATCCAGACGTACTTGGAGATCGACCGGATATGCGAGGAACTCTCTCCTGTATTGGACATATGGGATGAGGAATAAGGTGCCTCCGGTTTTGTTCAGACCCAAAATGAACTAGTAAATGGATGCGTGTCTGATATTGGATTTTATTCTATGTTGATTGATTTCTATTAAATATATATCTATTTGGTGGCAGAGAATTTATTCTCTTGCTTAACACCCTTCTCTGAGACGTACGAGCTAAGAGGTTATATATCGATAGACATCAATCGCATGGCGTGAATTGCCAGTGTGGCATGCTGAGATGCAAATGATCAAGGCTTTTGTTAAAACCCAGAGTCTTGTGGTTGATGATCAAATCACAGCTTTAATTAGCATAGCTTTGTGTAGCGTTAATTCGCAAGCTTTACATCTCGGTTTGAACCAGAAACGGGATGAGGACTTCAGGGAAATGGACATATGTTAGTTTCTAGCTAGGAGTAACGTCATGGTATGGAGCCTAGACCATTTACTCATGTGGATGTTGCTTATTATTACTGGATCATGGATTCCGAGGCGCCTCGGATATATCGATCACTACGGGGCTGGTGGATGTTATGATCGATATACTGACCAGGTTTTATGCCTCATAGGGCAGGCTAACATATAGTTTGTGGTATTGCCAATCATCGACGGATGACCGGCCCTGTCGCTAACCGTAGGTGCGGTTGCGACTATATTCTGAGGCTCGATCTAGAGAGTTTCGAATCGGTAAGGACGATCGCTTGCCTTGGTTCATAGATGGAAAAACAATTTCCAATACGTGATTTCACGATTTTAGTTGTAAATATATATATGGCAATTTAGTATAATGGTACCTGCGTCGCCTATGATTGATACATTTATGTTTGAAGTTGATTTCTCCACTTATAGTAATAATAAAAGATGAAATTTCGTGTATCAAGCATATTTGGCCATTATAAGGGAAAAATCTATCCTCGACTGCGTTCATTGTGTGATGGGACCCGAGTCTTATAATAGCTTCATTTTTCTATTTAGCATTGCACTGTTTATATTATGCACTGGTATTCATGGGGGATAAACCCGTTCCTTGTTATACGGCGTGGTCCCGTGATTTACCTAACTTTGAAATCAAGCTAATAATTGTTTTAGTTCTCACACCAGTCCCATGACTGACTTGGAGTTTATTATTTTAACCTAAACTCTGGGTGTCCCTATTTTCCACACGGCCAGCTAGTAGTTTTTGTTTTGCAGATATTATATTCATAGGATCATGGATTTACAGCTGAAGCTATATTCGAAAAGCTCTGTATCCGTGTATTTCTTTAAGCTGTGTTATGTATTATTTTTCCGCTGCTATGTAATGTATTCTAATCTCTGATATTTTTTTGATGTATATTATTTATTCATACTCTGTTATATTCTTGCATTCTGATGTAAATTTTTGTTATAACAATGAAATTTTCTATTTTTTGTGTTCTGATTTGTCTTGTTCTAAAAACAGTCCGCCTTCTTGTTCGGTTTAGGCCGACCGGGAAGTTCGGGTCGCTACATTTCGTCTTATTAATTGTAAGATATGTCCAAATCAAATTTTCAGAAAATCACTATGGAATCGTTTATAAACCATAACGATTTATTTAATTATAATTAAATATTGGTTTCGAATTTGGACAAGATTTTTGAGACATATACTTAATTTAATTTATAGGATTTTTCTATAATTTTTAATTTGGGAAATAAGAAACTTTTCATTTAACATATTTTACACCCTATATTACCATTTTGTAATTTCACAAAATAAGCTAACTTGTCTATTTTATTATACTTTCAGGATCGTGGCGCATTGCTCGTTACAACGATATTTTTATTTTTGTTGATAGAGGTCCGTAAACGAATGAAGTTTTGTGTAACTAGTACGCTAAACTTAAATAAAATAAGATAAATAATATATATAATTGCCTTTCTTCAACCCCAAGTATCGTATGCCATCTCTTCTCAAAGCAGACCTGAGAAGCTAAAGAACAGACTAGGAAGTGAAAACTCATGCCTAAGACCTACCTACTTCTACATCTAGTTAAATACCGTGCCCGCCAGACCATCTAATTCCTTGGCTCCTAAGATATTAGGGTTTATAAAATAGCGCAAGCTCATTTTATCTCCTCTCTTCAACAATAAAAGTCCACAGTTTCCAACGGCATTCGAAAAATCCATCCAACCTCATTTCTTCCCACAAAATCCAAAATGTATATATATAGAATCATGGAATCCTAAGCTTCAGTTCTGTATTTGTTTTGTTGGGTTTGGATGTAATTTTTGTGGTACCAAATGTTTACAGTGTGCATATAAAATGGTATATTTGAGAAATTCGAACATCGATTCAACTTTTGGATATTGTGTTTTAACCGTGGGGATCAATTGGCAAGTGCATGCGAATTTATGGGGATTTATGGACATTTTATTTTTGCATGTTGCACTGTAGCCATAGTTTAGGTCTGGAGACGTGCCTATGAGGAGTGATGCGGTTTGTTTCGTATTAGTTAGGGAGGATGGAGTTTGGAATGGTGGAAGTTTCATGGGGTTTCGTGAACCATGAATGGAGGTTAGAGATGCGGAAATGGTGAGTGGAGGTGTATAGGAGCACACACGGTTTGGGGAAGAAGCTGCTACATGCGCAGTGTTTGAGTTTCAACATGCATGGGGTTTGGGATGGTTTATTATGTGAGGCACAGATATTAAAATGACAAGCAAAAAAGAGAACATGAAGGGGGAGAATGGTAATACTGAAAGTTCGGTCATGATATTGAGTGGAGCGGAATTGTGAGAGATAGAAGGGAGGAAGACGAAACTATATGAATGGAGCGGGTGTAGATGTATTGAGGATGTGGTCTTAATGGGCATGGGCCTTCTCTATAAAAAAAAGAAAAAGAAGAAAGGAGAGAAGCTGGCGGGTATTTTACTAGAAATAAGAGCTTGGATTTTTGTCTAATTATGGGGTTTAATAGGGTTCGTATCTTACTGGGTGGGAGATGAAGGAATCCTGAAGCAAATAGATGCGGGTTTGGGCCAAGTGGGAAGAAGTAAGGCCCGATTTAAATTTAATAAGGTTTTGTTTTAATTTAACTGAGTATAAATTTATGAACGTTATATCTTGCTCACACTTTATCAGAACTGCGAACGGTTTGATTCGTTTGAACTATACGGAGGTAAGCTGCGTTACAAGCTCGTTTGGAGCCATTAGGAAATTGTTAGATATTTTGAGAAATTAAAATGGCTGATATCATCAATTGACGTTAATCTTTATTTAATGATTAACGACCAAGGTGAGTAAACTCACTAACTCCATTCGGTTTATAATATTATAAACGTTATTTAATATTGATAAATAATAATTGGATGTTGTGTGATGTTTGTTTGGATGAATTGCTAAATAATCGGTTGAAATTACAAATATAGTTATATACATAAGTCATTGGTTAACTATTGATTCTGTTTATCGTAATATCTCATATTGATATGAAATTGATGTCATATATATTGATTAACATTTATGGATGCAGGAAACAAGTTGGAGGGATCCAACTGGATTCCTCAACAATTATAATGTTGTTTTTCATATATTGCATTATATGATGTGACAAATAATTTGTGGTTGATTATTGTGTGTTTAGGATGTTTGAATAACATTGACCTGGAAATAATTGGTATATAATTACCATAAGATATATTAGAAAAAAAATTGGGTTTTGAAAAGGAAAAATCTATTATTAAATAGAAATTGAATTTTAATGGACTAGAATATAATAACTTGTTTTAATTATATTAAAACAAGTAGCTTAATTTATAAACGATGTTTAGAAATAAAGTGGAATAATTATTATTAAATAATTTGAAAATAAATTTTGAAAGGGGAATTGTTTCAAAAGGAAATGATGAATTATTTTGATGTTCGAAACGTAAATAGGATTGAAATAACTTGTAAGGATTTATGATGAGAAGTCGACAATGTCAAATGTTATTAAAATAATTTATTTTTAGAAATTATATATGATATAATTTAGAAGGTGACAAGATTAAAAAATATTAAAATATAATTTATAATCGGAAATGAAGTTGAGATTTAGTTATAAACTTAATGTATAATTAACAAGAAGTTTTCTTGTAAACGGAATTTATGAAATAGAATATGAATATAAATTTATAAAATAACTCGATAAACAGAAGGTGAACCTGTAATGGTATTTATAAATAAAGAGTTGATAAATATAACGAGTCCAGATTTCTGTAAAGAAATAATATTCAAGTTTTAAAATGAATAATGGTTTAAAAGCAAACATTTTGCAAATTTAATGATTATAAAAGGAAAATGAGTAGTTTTAAATTCAAAAAGTGAGTTTAGAAACGAGTTGACCAGAAATGGTGAATTTTATTATAACATTCGGAACGTTAATCAAATAGAGACTATTCGAAATAGAGTTATACGTTGAAATTCGATTATATTGAATTCAGGAAAGCATTATTTACTTTTTGTTTTTAATAGAGATTTGTTTATTTAAATAATTAGTTAAATATCATTATTTATTTATCAAAATAAAGAATCAAAGTTATATTTTAAATTAAATATTCTAGAAATGCTTCCAAATATAACCAGAGATGTTTTCTAAGTATAGAAATACAATTATTTTTTTGAAGTTAAGAATGAAGTTAAGAAAATTAGAAACTGACTAGAAATTAGTCAAGTTAAATGTCTTTCTAAATGTCGATCTGATGTTGGTTTCGGCCTTCAGGGTTGATACTTAGGAAGCTATTCTTTTACTAGTTACGGTTAGGGAATAATGGATGTGGAAGGTTAGTGATGCGTGAATAGAAATGGAAATGTTTTCCAATGATAGTGTATATTTTCTAGATATAGAAAATAAGAATTTGTGAATATATGGAAATGTTTTCCGATGTTAAAAAGAGATGTTCTTGAATATAGGAAATAAATAGTTTAAAATAAATGGAAACGTTTTCCAAGAATCGTGAGAGGTTAAAAAGTTAGAGAAATATTTGGGTAAAGATACTGAAGGGAAATTAGAAAACCGATAAATTAATTTAAAAAGGGGCTCAGTATTGATTGATGGTTGATCAATATAATTTCCATTTAGAAATAAGTTTGTTGTTTGTATGGATGTTTTCCCTTTGATAGTTAAATAACCGGCTATCAAAGTTTTATGACCATTTTCCGTTGTCAACACGGAGAGGATCGGGTTTATTATCTGAAAACCACTATGTATGGGCATTACCATTGAGAATCTAATATGATGGAGATAATTAAAAATAGAGTTTATGCAAGGGCTATTCTGGCAATCATAGGTAGAAATTGCCTAAGATGGATTAACAAGATAGTGCCTTCGGGTTGTCCAGTGCCAAGACAATGTGTATGGATGAGTGTTTGACAGAGTATATTTAATAGATTGCGTATGCAATGTCCCAGAAATTTCGATAACTGGAATGAGAAATTAAATAATATTTTATTAGTTATTATCAAATTTATATCGACACCTGAGTTAAAAATCAAATATATGGTTTTGGGTATGAACTGAACCCGATATTTAATCCAGAAAGGTTGGCGAGAAATCAAATATTTATTGTTGAATATTTGAACTGAATTGGATTTGAAATCCAATTTGAAAATATAAACGGTTGAATTTAAAAAATAAATGCTATTAACGTTCAATAAATTAGAAATGTTACTTGTTGAAAAATATGGAAATTGACTTGAATTTTGTGTGTATAAAGAAATTGAAAATTTAACATTTCATAGTAGGAATTAAACGGAGTTGATTGGTAGTCAAACTGAATAAAATCGATGAACCGAATAATAATTTAAAAATAAAATATCATTGCACAAAAATGGAGTCGGATTATAATTAAATAAATTTTATAAAGTTTAGAACATCGAGACGTAGCAACACGTCGAATAACGTCGTGATTGGAGTTTATTTATGGTTAAAAAAAAGTGTTAAACATAGCGATAATTTGCGGTAGGATTAAATATTATGGGGTACAAACAAATAAACATCTCCCCGAATGTTGCCTCCACAAATATTACCTCCCTCAATATTATTTTAAGCCGACCTACCTTCTGAATCACACAAATCCCCTAAACTCTATGAAATTACGTTGCTCTTGTCTTCGCACTCTTCCCATTATAAAAATTAGCGTGCCCCAATTCATTCAACAGAAAATCATTGTTTCTTTATTTTTCCTTTTAATGGCCGACGCCTCAAAATTGGTCTTCCTCTTCAATTTAAACCGCCCATCGCCCTCGTCAACCCTCTCCGCTCCACCCGAAATCATCATATGATCACCATCCTTGTTCATAATAATCAAATCATTTTCCCCAAAACCCTAATTGAAATCATCCCCAAATTCGAAGCCCTAGATCAGAACTGCAGCCTTCACTAAATTAAGCGTCATTATCTCGTCGACGCTTGCTTCTCCAAGTCTTGGCTTCAAAGAACGTCGACGCTCGAATCAAAGCAGCTATTCCAAAATCCAACGTTGTGCCTTCTTCGTCACCACCACAGGTGAGCATCTCAGTCACGATTAATCTTGTTTTCAAGTAGATTAATTTCGATTAAACTAAATATATAATTGATTTATATTGTGTTGGTTTCCTTGTCTATTTACCTGAACTCATTTGGACAGATCTATTGTCATATTATCATATGGACTGACATGCCTAACTATATACATATATACATAAATCAACCTTGCCATTGTGGGGGTGTTCACTACCTTAATCCGACGTGTTTCTGTCCTTGCGTAGTTTGATTGGTTACAAGCTTTACTGTATATATTTGGAGGCCAAGTCGAGTACGTGTATACATGTACTTAGTATCTGTATACTCATATAAAATGGCATGCAGATATACTCATGCTGCTTTATTGTTGAGTGGGTCTCTCATTTTTGTGTATACTTCATTTTTCCTGATAAGAACAAATGCATGCACTAGATAATTTGAATAGTTACTGACATTTGGTCACACTTAAATCTGATATACACAGGGTTATTACTTGGTATTACACTTGGTATTTATGCTTCTGCACTTGTCTATAATTACTAATAAGAACACCTGCTGATGACCTATCATACAATAAAATCTGTAATTGTACTATGTACTTGACCTTGATTCACTTTCGTATTACTACTATGCAATGTATAAATCCGGAACCATTTTATGTGTGTGTGCCATACTACACCGAAATATCTCACTGTTCGAAATATATATATGCTTTGCACTTATTACTACCTGCACCGCCCTGCTTCAATGGAAGCTAAATAAGCGACCTTCCTTGTGTCTAGCATATTTGGTCTCTATGTGCTTGCTAAACGATTTTTGTGTCCACCCCATGTATAGTGTAAAGGCCGTCATGTCCGTACTTTATAGACTTGTTTCGAAATTAAACATAGCCATACCCTGATTTGGATTTGCTGCATTTGATTCCCTTAATAGCTTGATGTTTATTGTTGCCATATTTCCTTACCATCGAATGGCCTATGTGTGCCTATTTCTTCTTCATGTATGATCATATCATTATGCAAGTTGGCATAACTAACATTTTTAAAAGTAGTTTGACTGTGCTGACCCTGGTATGCCTGCATATATATATATATATATATAAGAATAAAAGCAATATGTGGTACTGTTGATATAAAACCCACTTACATGGGACAAAAGATCACATTATAGATGACACTAAGTTGAACCTTGGTTTGGTACTTGCTTATAAATCCAATATATGAATTATTTTGACTTCGGAACATGCATTGACTTATCTAATTTCCCTTCATTGCTGGGGTAGGCCAGTTGGATGTATTGGCCATCGTGTTGAATCTGAACCTATATGGCCTTCACCTGTATAATTCCTTGATAGCTATGTTTATCTCTATGTCATAATGTAATTGAATCATTCACATGTTTTTTTTCCTTTGTTTAGTCATGATTTAATTAAAATAATAACAGCACACTGTTTGTGAAGTATACTTCTGGTAAATATTGGACGGACATATGCAAAATTTATGACATTTTGTTGCATGTGTGTGCATCTTAATTATGTAGATAGAAGTAACTAATATATAAAATTCCTCACCATGACATCATTTATGAATAGATATGCAGTACGTGTATGTATACATACATTTCCATAGGTATATATATATGCAGTTTTTCAATGCATGATAGTCACCCTGTTTTGCTACATCATCATTTCCGATTGCATGTTATCTTCCAGATTAAGTTTGTAAATGTGTACTTGCACACTAAAATCTTTCCAATGAACATCATTAGATCATTACACATACAAAAGCTTATAAATTGCTGAAGTTTATTTGGTGTTAAGTGTAAGGCCGTAGTACTTCAGGTAAATGCCGAATTAAGTGGTGAACTGAACTATGTACCCTATCTAAGCTGTTTTTCGTCACCTCTATATGTTGAGACTTTGATAGAATTTATATGACACACTCTAATTAATTTTTTTGATTAACTTATCCCTTTAAGGTATATATATATATATATATATATATGAGTATTAGTGCCTTATGATATGTGGCAACAAGCCTCTATATAAGTGTATATCACTTCTCTTTTCCTATTTGGTGAACTACTTCCTGGCTTATGCATTATTTAGTGTGGTCTTGAATTTTTGCATATGGCTGGTTATTTTGGTAACCTGCTGTTCGACTGTGACTCTTGGCTAGTTGCATTGTTACTTGTATCACTTGACCACTACTTTATTTTGGGTATATGTCTGTTCTTGAATTAAAAGCCGTCCCCGGCATGGCATTTTGGTGCCCCTACTCTTTAGTTGCACGTGTTCCACTTAGATATACGCATGTTGCTCGTATGCTTACCCTTGTGTTCTTTGGTTTATGGTATGCTGAGGCAGTGCACAAGTGTACCTGTACACGTGTGTACGTGCAGGCTTCCGTAAACCGCTTGGCACTGAATTTAAACTTATAAGCACCAAATAAATACTGGATTATTAACTGATATTTTAGTTTCCATTGAAATTATTTTACTTGAACAAATGATTAATCCTGGCTCAAGTGTTTTATGTTTTGCATGGGACGCCCGAGTCAGACCCGAGCAGTATAGATTTAAAGATTATAGCTTAGGATACGAAAATGGGTGAAGCTGGGGATCCGAAGATGTGTGAGCTCTGATTTTGACCAGTAAACATATTTTTCTTGTATTTAAAAACTGTATTTTCGATTCCGCTGTATATAAACGTATTGTATTCAAAACTCTGATTATAATTAAAAGTTTATTTCAATACTGTGATATTAATTTATTCTATGTTTCCAGTGGTGATTCTTTTATTTTAACCTCTGTAAGCTAAATAACGATCCGTCAATTTATATGCTTTAAGTCGGTTTAATTACCAATTTGATGCAGTCAAAAAGGCGGGACATTACAGGTGGTATCAGAGCTTTGGTTTATTCAAAGCTTAGCTTATTGAGTTTGAAGTGAATAGAATCGACAAAAGAAAATTTGGATTTTGAAAATAAAAAGAGTTTTGAAAATTATAAATTTTGAGAGGCGTATTATTTTGAAAATATTATATAACTGGGAAATATTACTTTGAAATAGTAGTATTTGGAAACTCTTATTTTGAAATAGATACAGTGGAATTGAAAGTTTATTTTAAAATTTAAATTTTTCTGGAATCCCCAGTCTTCAAATCCAGGTTTGCTAGAGCCATTCTTCATTTAGTTCCCCTAGAGTTGAAGCTCGAATCCATCATCGAATGGTATTTAGGAAAGATAAGTATAAAAGAATCAACGAATTAATGGTGTGTTTTAGTAATCAAAGCCAAATGAAATTTACTAAAAATAAAAATTTAGATGGGAATTTGAATGAAAAGAGAAAATTTGAAATGAAACGATGAATTTTATTTCGATAATTGGAATATAAGTTAATGGAAATAAAACCAAAAAGGTTATAATTGGAATTCGATTGTGTCGAATTGTATTACTAGTTTATTTGAATTATTCAGAACGTGGTAAGATGATTTATAATTGGGTTCAAACAAATAATGTATAATCGAATACAAGGACTCGAAAGTGACATATAAACTTGATAATTAATTAACAAGAAGTGAATTGTAAACGAGAACTATAAATGAAGTAATATATGAATGAAGATTGTGGAGAGATTTGAATCAATATGAAATCAAAATTAAATTGATGTGACAAGTTCAGATTTCAGAAGAAAAAATTTATATATTTACTTTTTAGAAGTAAATAACGTTGGAAAGCAAAAATGTTGCAAATGAAATTGGGATGAAGGAAACGGAGCTGACTAGTACTGTAAGATTAATTTGAAGTTCAGAATATAAATCAAACCCGATTTGTCCGAAGTTCGGAATATATTATCGAATAAGGGATTATTCAAAAGGAGATTATGCAGGAAAATATTATTTATTTTCCATTTTCAATCAAAATCTAGTATGTTATAAATAATTGTTTATTTATTCAGATTAAAGAATAAAGTATATTTTAAAGTTAAAAATCTTGAAGACATGACTTATTATGATCAACAATTTTTGTAAAGGAAATGAAATTCTTAACTTAAAATCAGAAATTTCAAGAATAAATATTTTGGTGTTTGAAGTGGTGAATTTTATCTGTTTTGAAGTCAATATCTTTGTTCAGTTAAGGTATGAAAGGTAAATATACCCCAACTTGTTTGATTTCATTATTGATTAAGAAATGGTTAAGGTTCATAGCAAGAGTGGTTAAATAAAGTTAGTAAATGAGTGTTAGCAGTTAAGTGAAAATACTGGTGTTTATTTAATATATGTTTTAATTCAAATAACGAATTTAAAAATGTTTCCCCGAGAACAAAATGTATTTTCTATATAAAATAAAGGTTTGCAGATATTTGGAGATGTTTTCCCATTGTAATAAGTGAATTTCTAGAATTACAGAAGAGAAATATAATAATGTTCAAAAGATCAGGGAGATTAACAGGTTTTGATAAATTAGAATGGCAAGAACTGAAGAACAAAAAGCCGCACGTCGAGAACGAAGGGTAGCAGAACATAAAAGAAGGGAAGAATTAATATTTGAATCGGTGGAGAGGATTAAGGAAAAACAAACAGCTGGCCCATATGATAATGTCATCTGTTACAGAAGTCAGAAAAAAGGACATTACACGGCTACGTGCGTAGAAAGAGACAAGAGAAAGAAGAAAGGAGGAAAAATTTACCAATCCAAGATTTTCTGTTTTAAAGGTCGAGAGAGGGGACATTTCCCCAGTCGTTGTCTTAAGATGAAAAAGAAAAAGCCTTCCATCTCTGAGAAGCCCGATGAACAAATTGTTTGTTATCATTGTAAACAAGTTGGGCATATAACTCGGAACTGTTCGGAGAGACAACAAGAAAGATAGCCAGTATTGCGCAACGCTAGAGAGAAAACAGTGAAGTACGTAGATGAAGATGTCTCCATCTCGTATTATTGTAAAAACTGCAAGGAGTGGGGTCATGTGGATGAGGAATGCACTAATCCTCTTGTGGACACTCCGGAATGATGAATAAGTAAAGCAGTCGATTATGGATTGAAAAGCAGACAATCATCGATGAATGTGGATCCTAATAAGTTAACTTTGTACTGTCCTTTGTAATCTCCTATGTACGGGTTTTGAATAAGTTGAGGCTATGTATAATTATTTAACTAAAATGGGTATGGAAAATCTTGATTAGTGTTTTAATCGCATTATATGAAGTATTCGAGAATCTTGAATAGGGAAAACCATTATTTGTTGATAAACCAAGTTGGTAAATAAGTTAATATTGATGAGATGAGTTTATAATTAAATTTAAATTTATATAAAGTAAATAAAAGGGAATTAAGGAACTTAAGAATGCAGTTAAGAAATTTAGAAACTGATTGGAGATTAGTTATGTTGAATAATTTCGTGAGTGTCAATCTGATGTTGGTTTTGGCCTTCGGGGTTGATACTTAGAAAGTGGTTCGCTTGCTAATTTACAGTAGGAAAGATATCAATATGGAGGAGTAATAATGCATGAATGAGAAATTAGTTATGAGAATGGAAAATTTTGAAATTTCGAGAGCATAAAGTTTGAATTAATTGAGGAACTCGATAATTGGAAAATGGGAAGAAAATTTGGTTTGAAACGGATATCAGATATCTGAATTGAAATTTTGGAAAATCAAATATCTGAGAGATCAAAACCAAAATTTTGGGAATTTAAATAGAAATTTGAGGGTATTCGATTTGAGATATTGGATATAGAAATTTCTGAAACTTATATGGAAAAGTATATAAGAATTCAGTGAATTGGAAAACTAGTGATTTGGAAGGTAATCAGTTTGATATAAAAGTTTATGGAGTTTATATGAGATGTTTAGAAATATGATTTGGGAAGAAAATCTTATGTAAATAAACATAAGTATGATTTTGAGGAATATGAAATGAAGTACTATATGTTTTCAAATTAAGGAAAGTACCTTTCTCTTTTGAAAATTCGAGCATAGTGAGATGAGTTGCTGGTAGTAGTAGGTCGTCCGGACGTAAAACTCATGAGTTGTCATAATTCCTGGAACCGTGTAGCGTAATTCGCAGGGCTGTAGATGGCCTACGATGGACAGATGTTTCTTGGGGGAACCAAGCGTAACCATTGTGTCTGCTGCGGTCCACAGTCGTGATAATGGCGTAATCCGCAGAGCTGTGAAAACTTAAGGGTATGGATGTTTCCTGGGGGACCCAGGCGTAACCATTGTGTACCTGCGGTCCACATGGCGTATCTACAAGTGAATGAGATGTAACCACTAGAGTTAATAAAGGCAGAATGGAGCCATGCAGTGTGTAAGATATCTTAGTAATGGTGAGCCATCTGGTTGATGCAGCACTGTGTCTTCGTGACTTGATTCGTCTTCGCGAAGCGAATTGTCCTTGTGACTTGATTGGTCCTCATGTCTTGATCTATTTTGATGATTTATTTTGTGACTCTGAGATAAAGCAGTCAACGCTCAATGACCTCACATTTTCTTTTGATTCTAAAATATCTTCTGTTGATCTGTCCATGATGAAATTGGCAGGAAAGTGATTTCCTATGGATACGGATGTTTTCTGGGGTACCCAGACGAAACCATTGTGTATCTGCGATTCCTGAACAATCAACATATCAATATCACGTTGGTACTTTCCGTATCTGTTTTTGAAAGAAATTTTTGAAATACTTTTCGCTGGAAGTTGAAGCAAGGATATTCAGTACTTGGAGATTTTAGTCGTGCGCCTGGCCAGCGTATGCCTAACATTTGAGAGAATGACAATAGACTTGTCAAACTTCGAGTTATAAAGTATTTTCAAATCAATAATTTGAACATTAAAATGTACTTGATTTAATAAGTAAAGGATTTTGGAATATTATTGAAGTAATAATACAATTATTTCTTTACAAATTTCGTGTCCTGTATAAAAAAAGTATAAATGATTTTGGATTTTGAAAATTTCAAGGCGAAAATTGGTAACTTGAAGAGGGAATGTTATTTGCACTCTTCAATGGGTGTTTGGAAAAAAAAATGAATGGATCGAATGTAAGGAGTTTTGGTTGAACTTGGATTGAAAATGCCACAATAAATGCGTAAACATTGGAAGATGAGGTATATAAAGATATTTGAGATAAATTTGAAATGCATACATCCGACTTATATGGGATTTGAATTTTAAAACGAGAATGGTTTTGAAAAAGAAAATTATATGCTTTTGAATCTGTTAGAAGATTAGATTGAATAAGAAATTGGGAGATATCTAAAAATAATTTGAGATAGAAAATTTGAGATAGAAATTGATCTGAGATAAATAGAATATAAAGAAAATCGTGTCTGATCAAAATTGATCTCCAACTATAAGAAAATTTTGATTTTTCAAGTGAATTGAATATGATGGATAAGCGAAGAGGATAGATGACTTAAATATGGATATTTAAATCAGTTGTGGAAAATTTTCACACGAATATGAAAATTTGAAGTATACATTGGTATAGCCCTATCGATCTCTCCTATTTGAGGACGAAAAGTTTTTAAAGGGGGAAAGATTGTAATGTCCTAGAAATTTGGACAACTGGAAAGAGAAATTAAATTAAGATTTAATTAGTCGACACCTGAGTTAAAAATCAAATATATGGTTTTGGGTATGAATTGAACCCGATATTTAATCCAAAAAGGTTGGAGAGAAATCAAATATCTATTGTTGAATATTTGAACTGAATTGGATTTGAATTTCGATTTGAAAATATAAACGGTTGAGTTTATAAAATAAATGTTATTAACATTTAATAAATTAGAAATTTTACTTGTTGAAAATATATGGAAATTGACTTGAATTTTATGTGCATAAAGAAAATGAAATTTTAACATTTCAAAGTAGGAATTGAACAGAGTTGATTGGTAGACAAACTGAATAAAATCGATGAACTGACTAATAATTTAAAAATAAAATATCGTTGTACAAAAACATAGTCGGATTACAATTAAATAAATTTTATTAAGTTCAAAACATCGAGACATAGCAACACATCAAATATCATCACGAATGGAGTTTATTTATGGCTAAAAAAAAGGGTTAAACGTAGCGATAATTTGCGCTAGGATTAAATTTTATGGGGTACAAACAAATAAACCTCTCCCTGAATGTTGCCTCCCCAAATATTACCTCCCTCAATATTATTTTAAGCCGAACTACCTTCTGAATTGAGCAGATCCCCTACACCCTATGAAATTACGTTGTTCTTATCTACGCACTTTTCCCTTTATAAAAATTAGCGTGCCCTAATTCATTCAACAGAAAATCATTGTTTCTTTCTTTTTCCTATTAATGGCCGACATCTCAAAATTGATCTTCCTGTTCAATTTAAACCACCCATCGCCCTCGTCAACCCTCTCCGCTCAACCCGAAATCATCATATGATCACCAAACTTGTTCATAATAATCAAATCATTTTCCCGAAAACCCTAATTGAAATCATCCCCAAATTCGAAGCCTTGGATCAGAACCGCAACATTCATTCAACTAAGCGTCAGCCTTCACTCAACTAAGCGTCATTATCTCGTCGATGCTTGCTTCTCCAAGTCTTGGCTTCAAAGAACGTTGACTCTCGAATCAAAGCCAATGTTCCAAAATCCAACGTTGTGCCTTCTTTGTCACCACTACAGGTGAGCATCTCACTCATGATTAATCTTGTTTTCAAGTAAATTGATTTCCATTAAACTAATTATATAGTTGATTTCTATTATGTTGGTTGCCTTATGGATTTACCTGAACTCGTTTGGACAGATCTATTGTCATATTATCATACGGACCGACATGCCTAACTATATGCGTATATACCTATATTCATAAATCAACCTTGCCATTGTGGGGGTGTTCACTCCTTAATCCGACATGTTCCTATCCTTGCGTAGTTTGATTGGTTACAAGCTTTTTTGTATATATGTGGAGGCCAAATCGAGTATGTGTATACATGTACTTAGTATTTGTATACTCATATAAAATGGCATACGTATATACTCAAGCTGCTTTATTGTTGAGTGGGTCTCTCATTTTTGTGTATACTTCATTTTTCCTGATAAGTACAAATGCATGCACTAGATAATTCGAATAGTTACTGACATTTGGTCACACTTAAATCTGATATACACAGGGTTATTACTTGGTATTACACTTGGTATTTGTGCTTCTGCACCTATCTGTAATTACTAATAAGAACATCTGTTGATGACCTGTCATAAAATAAAAACTGCAATTGTATTATGTACTTGACCTTGATTTGCTTGCATATTACTACTAAGTAATGTATAATTCCAGAACCATTTTATGTGTGCATTCCGTACTACATTGGAATATCTCACTGTCGAAATATATACATGCTTTGCACTTATTACTACCTGCACTGACCTGCTTCAATGAAAGCTAAATAAGAGACCTTCTATGTGTCTAACATATTTGGTCTCCATGTGCTTGCTAAACCATTTTTGTGTCCACCCCATGTATAGTGTAAAGGTCGTCATGTCCGTACTTTATACTCTTGTTTTGAAATTAAACATAGCCATACCCTGATTTGGATTTGATGCATTTGATTCCCTTAATAGCTTGATATTTACTGTTGCCATATTTCCTTATCATCGAATGGCCTATGTGTGCCTATTTCTTGTTCATGTATGATCATATCATTATGCAAGTTGGCATAACTTACATTTTTAAAAGTAGTTTGACTATGTTGACCCTGGTATGCCTATATATATATAAGAATAAAAGCAATATGTGGTACTGTTGATATAAAGCCCACTTACATGGGATAGAAGATCACATTAGTGATAACACTAAGTTGAACCTTGGTTTGGTACTTGCATATAAATCCAATATATGAATTATTTTAACTTGGGAACATGCATTGATTTAACTAATTCCCCTTCATTGCTGGGGTAGGCCAGTTGGATGTATTGGCCATCGTGTTGAATCTAAACCTATATGGCCTTCACATGTATAATTCCTTGACAGCTATGTTTATTTGTATGTCACAAGGTAATTGAATCATTCACATGTTTTTTTCCCTTTGTTTAGTCACGATTCTATTAAATAATAACAGCACCCAGTTTGTGAAGTATACTTCTGGTAAATATTGGACGGACATATGCAAAATTTATGACATTTAGCTACATGTGTGTGCACCTTAATCATGTAGATAGATGTCACTAATATATAAAATTTCTCACCATGACATCATTTATGAATAGATATGCAACACACGTATGTATACATACATTTCCATAGGTATATATATATGTAGTTTTTCAATTGATGATAGTCACCCTGTTTTGCTGCCGACTGCATGTTATCTTCCAGGTTAAGTTAGTAAATGTGTACCTGCACACTACATCCTTTTCAATGAACATCATTATATCATTACACATACAAAAGCTTATAAATTGCTAAAGTTTATTTGGTGTTAAGTGTAAGGCTGCAATACTTCATGTAAATGCCGAACTAAGTGGTGAACTGAACTATGTACCCTATCTGAGCTGTTTTTCGTCACCTCTATATGTTGAGACTTTGATAGAATTTATATGATACACTCTAATTTAATTGTTGTGATTAACTTATCCCTTTAAGGTATTTATACATGAGTATTAGTGCCTTACAATGTGTGGTAACAAGCCTCTGTATAAGTTTATATCACTTCCCTTTTCCTATTTGGTGAACTGCTTCCTAGCTTATGCATTATTTAGTGTGGTCTTGAATTTTTGAATATGGCTGGTTATTCTAGTAACCTGCTGTTCGACTGTGACCCTTGGCTAGTTGCATTGTCACTTGTATCACTTGACCACTGCTGTATTTTGGGTATATGTCTGTTCCAAAATTAAAAGCCGTCCATGGCATGGCATTTTGGTGCCCCAACTCTTTAGTTGCACGTGCGCCACTTAGTTATACGCATGTTGCTCATATGCTTGTCCTTGTGTTCTTTGGTTTATGGGATGCTGAGGTAGTGCACACGTGTACTTGTACACGTGTGTACGTGGAGGCTTCCGTAAACCGCTTGGCCCTAAATTTAAACTGATAAGCACAGAATAAATACTGGATTTTGAACTGATATTTTAGTTTCCATTGAAATTAGTTTACTTGAACAAATGATTATTCCTGACTCGAGTGTTTTATGTTTTGCATGAAATGCTCGGGTCAGACCCGAGCAGTACAGATTTAAAGATTACAGCTTAGGATTCGAAGACCGGTGAAGCTGGGGATCCGAAGATGTGCACTCTCTGATTTTGACCAGTAAACATATTTTTGTTGTATTTAAAAATTGTATTTTCAATTCCGCTGTATATAAATATCTTGTATTCAAAACTCTGATTATAATTAAAAGTTTATTTCGCTGTTCAATACTGCGATATTTATTTATTCTATGTTTTCAGTTGTGATTCTATTATTTTAACCTCTGTAAGCTAAATAATGATCCGTCAATTTATATGTTTTAAGTTGGTTTAATTACCAATTTGAAGCAGTCAAAAAGGCAGCGTAAGTTGATCTCTTCAAACGTATTCACATTCGGTGGTTCGAGGAATTCGTTTCTCTTTGCTTTATACCCGTCGTATTTTCGGGGAAATCAGTTTTTGAGTTGGCAGGTTTGACGATGTGGCATTCAAAGTGAATAGTGGCCAGATGTGTCAAGAGATACGTTATAATCTCAAGCCTCATCAACCGGGAAATGACAAAAATTAGGCAGGTAGCATGGCTAAGTGGGTTCGCTCCCAATAAGGGTATATTGTCACCATTTAAAGAATATTCATTATTGTTCTTATTTCCACTTCTGTATCTCCCAGGAATGGTTATATTGGTATACCAACCGTAACGTGACAACATATTCGGAACATTCAAGCAAAATGAATGGCCAGTTATGTGTGGTCGAGTTGCAAGATGTCCTTGGGTTGAACTCCAGTGTATCCCCTCTAGAGTACACTAATCTGAAGGTGGTTCCATACCTTGTCAAAGTTTGAAATCGATTACCCAATAAGAGCCTGCAACTTTGATTGTAAATTATATATGTGGAGCATGAGATGCAAGCGTTCCGCTAGATTACGATTAATTGTACTAGACACTATTATAATATTAGAATAATATTGTTTTAAAGAATGTTTTGGGTTATCGTAAGATAAAAACCATCCGTGTTTATGTGTGGATCGATCTTATGATTATGTTTTCTTTCTAAAGGATTTTAAAAAAATTAAACTAAGTGATTGGAGTTTACTCACACCAGTCCCATGAATGACCCAAAGTTTATTTTGTTTTGTTTTATCCTAAACTCTTGGGTGCCCAAATTTGTACAGGCAATCAAGTAGTCAAGATTTTATATACTTGGAGAAGCTTGGAGCAGGAGGCTTCAACATTAGATAATTATAGAGTTATTTCCGCTGTGATGTTATATGTTGTACTCTGAAATGGTATGTATATACAATTATAAGATTGTATTTCAAAAGTTAGGTTATAGAATATATTTTATTCATTCTGCTTGTGAGATTCGTGTTTACTCTGGTTTTGTTATGTTGTGATCTCCCTTTTCTTCTATTCTAAATTTCTTTCTTTTTATTTCTCATCCTCTAACTTCTTTCTATTAATGATCTTGTATTTCCGATGCTTAAATAGCCGACATTGGTATTTATGTCAATTTTCAGGGTCGAAAATCCTTGGGTCATTACATCTGATACCACTTGTAGGATCTAAATTAACCCTAGAGGGAGGGGGATAAATAGAGTTTATTACAATTTTGCGAAATATAAAAATTATCACAACAAAATAAATAAATACAGAAAATAAACGACACAGAATTTACCCAGCTTCGGCAAACCCTTGCCTACTGCTGCATTATCCAAGGTTTCAACTAAGTATTATAACAATATCCGCATACAACACATATACACTCGCGATCCCTCACTATTGTTCTAATTTGATGCTCATAACCCTACACTGATCTTCAAACCCCAAGATCTGATTTTCCCTAACTATGAACCTATAGCTAGAAACCTAATTTATAGAAAACTAGAAAACTATATGTCAGTTTCCAAAATTGTAACAACTTAAAAATAAATCAACAAAAAAGCAAAACCTCCTTTTATAAAAATATGGACGGTCTCCATTTTTCTTATGTCATCTGAATTAGGTCGGCTCCTTTTTCCTCAATGTTCACCGAATAACAAATTAGGGTTTTTACTTTTGTACCAATTCGCAATGCCTGAAAGTATGATGCAATTTGTTCTCTGAAGGCTTTGATTGATTGAGGATCCTTGTCGAACAATTTGGGATCTGCTTGTGATCAAAACCCAAAAAGATTGTGAGTACTCTGATTTTGATTTCTCTATGCTTGAAAGAATTGTTTGGTTACTGTGATGAAATGGTGAATTTACAGGGTTTAGAACCCTAAATGCTCTAAGATTTCATGCGATGATTTGGTCTTGATATTGTGTGATACCCATTCGATTTCTAGAATATTCTAAATAAATTTCTTACCGAAAAATAACCTATGTGATTTTCTGGAAAGCTTTGAAATGGATGAATCAATCTTTGCCAAAATTAACACCATGAATGCATTGCTAATTTCTTGCGCAATTTTCCTGTGTTGAATTGTTTACACCTTCCTATATATGCTAGATTGTTAACTAAAAAACCTTATTGCCAAATATTCTTGAATCGATTTCAGGAGCTTGCCAAAAATAAATTTCTTATGTGTTGAATTCTTTTGACCAAGCTGTGAATAAACTTAGTCAAAAATAGAAGCTTTTAGACTTATCTCTTTTTCGCTTGAGCCCTTTTATGTTTCTTCTTTATTCCTTATTGTGATTTTTAACCAAATGTCCCCTTGATTGTTATATGTATAGACCCTTATACATACACACATTATAAACACACATGTCTATATATATATATATATATATATCCATATAAGCGTATGAGTGTTAGTGTGTGTATGTGAATGTTGCTCCTTTGACTTCTCTGGTCACTGTTGTTTGTATGTTGCTCTGTCATGTCATGTTTTCTTTATGCATGTTGCACTACAGGCCTGTTGTATGAATTTGTATTGCGGTTTGACCTTGTTCATGTATATTGTTATGTCTCACACATGAAACTGCTATGCCATTCCATCTTGCACATTTGTGTTGCTGCACCTGAAAGCTTGTGTATTCACCACTTGCTTAAACTTGGAGCTTTGATGTTGCATTGCATCCCGTGCAAGCCATATCTGTTGCATTTGATTCATGTCACCATGTTGCTTGTTCATGCTACATATGCCATATGTATTTACCTACTTGTACACTGAAAAGCTATGGTGCTTTGTATCATGCCATTGTGAACACTTGTGTATAGCTTCACTTGGCCTTATGTACTTTCATACCCAATTTTAAACAGTTGCTCCATTGTGTTATGCTATGCACCCTGATCTGGACATGTGCTCTGACCTTTTATTTTTTGCACTTTGTTGTACGAACTTGTTCCTTTGTTCTTGAACCTACTTTGTGCATGGTGTTACTGATAAGAACATATGCATTCTTTTGATCTTGACTGCTACACTATGTGTATGCATGTGTATTTATTGACCACCTTTGTAACTTGAATATGTTGTTGCATGTCAAACCACTACGTGCTTGCATGGATTGGCTGGTTCATGTATATTTATCACTTGCACATATACTTGTTTCATTACTTGCCTGCATATACATGTGGATTCATATATGTGACTTGTTTCACATCTCAGTCTTCCCTTTGCTTGTGACACTTTGTGCATTTGCAATTTCACTTGGGCTGTTATGCCTCATGTACATGTTTGCCCTTGATTTGCACTCACCCCCTTGCACATTGATTCTCCTTTACACAATGGTGAACATGGTTGCCATGTTATTTGAGCATGATTCATACGCACATGCATATATTCACATATGTGTTTATATGTGTGTGTGTGTGTGTTGTGTGCTTCTTATTTACTACCTTAGCTGGTTAAACAATCCTTTGTTTCCATGAGCATTCCACTTGATCTGAAATTTTTGCATGAATTAGTTTGATCCTATTCACCTAAAAATCACTGTATATATGTGCAAAAATATTTTTTTATTTAAATCAGCAGACCGTTATACGATGTGTCATAGCAGGTCAAGATCGGCAGACCACAAATGTGAGTCAGGACTGGTCTTGATCAGCAAATCACTATAGCTGAATTGAGGTTGATCTGCAGGCACTAATATTTAGTCTACTTTATGGTATTTACAGTGAATCACTATGAATATCACAAGCAGTCTAGACCCAAATAGATGAATGTATATATTAGACCAAGTTTAAAAATATGATATTGAGAAACACACCAAAATCCCGAGGCAAATAAAATTAAAATAAATTTATATTTATCTACAATAAATTCTATTTTTATTCCATTTTATTGTGTGTGTTTCTGTGACAGGTATACAGGTGACTGGACTGAATAAAAGCGGTCAGAAGTCTTAGTATTTGTCAGTATGTTAAACTGAGTGAACAGAGTGAAATGTAGTAAGGAAACTATGTAATTGTATGTAATATATCGCAGTGAGATGTATAATAGTGGAGCTAGAGAATACGTACCATTTCAAATGTTGAAATAAAATATTTATATTAATAAAAACACTGTTTGAATATTAAATTATGCGCAATGGCATTTTATTCGAAATAAATATTTATTTCTGTATGTGATGAAATATAGAATAGTATAAACACAAACACATTTATATAATAATATGTATGTTTGTTATCATAAAAAAATCATATTGTTATACACAACAGTTGGTTCATTATCATTATCCTCGTAATAGTCATGACTTTCAGTTATTTCAGTAGCTACTACGAATGAGAATACATCATCAATTATTAGTTTACTTCGATCTCACATTTCTCCATAATTCATATAGAATATTATGATCTCATTATTATTACTTACTGTTTTATTTTTGGAAGCTTATGTTGTTTCCTCTGGGATAATAGTTCCTTCAATAATTTTAGGAGAACTGAAAATTTTCTTTTAGTGTTATCCTTTGGATCATTTATAACATCTTCGGCAGGTTGGTTAGTTGATGATTTTTCATTAGACTTTCTTTTTCTAAGCGCTAAGTCTTTTGAACTTATCGGTCTTCCACTTTTTTCTCTAACTTTAAATTCATTTTCTGCTAGTTATCCTTTGGGGATTTAAATTCTAGCTAGTGCATTTGCTACTAGAATGTGAGATTTAGTTATTTTTGCACCATCATTAAATGCATCTAGCATTTGATTTGCAATATTCTAAATATGAAAAATTCTTTGCACCTCGTATTGGCATTGTTTAGTACGTGGATCCAAATTAAACATAAATGGATTATTCCATGAAATTTCACACCATTCTAATGGAATCTTCATTTCTCCTTCTAATGGCGGGAAAATTGACTTATCAAAATTACTATCTGCAAATCTTCCAATAAAGACATAACCTGTAAGAGGTTCAGCATAACAAATTATCGATGGTGAGTCAAATCCCACATAAATTCCCAACCTTCTTTAAGGAGCCACTTTCATATGAAGTGGGCGAATAATGGGTACATGCATAACGCAATCAAATTTTAGTAGATGTGAAATATTTGGTTGGGATCCAGTTAAAAGCGATGATGGTAAAAATTGATGATAAACCGTTGGTCTGATTTTAATCAATTAGGATGCATGTAAAATTGCATGTCCCTAAGTTGAAACATACAACTTTTATTGCATAAGAAAAGGTCTTGCAATAAGTTGCAAACGCTTAATTAATGATTCTGGTAGACTATTTTGAGTATGGACATGAGCTACTCGATGTTCAACTTCAATTCCCAATGATAAACAATAACCATCAAATACTTGAGAAGTGAATTCTCCTGCATTATCTAGTCGGATTGATTTGATTTAATGATCGGGGAAGTATGCTCTTAATTTAGCTATTTAAGCAATTTATTTGGAAAATGCCATGTTTCTAGTAGAGAGCAAACATACATGTCACCAACAAGTTGATGCATCAATTAATACCATAAAATATATAAATGGTCCACAAGCGGGATGAATTGGACCATATATATCACCTTGAACTCTTTGCAAAAATGTTGGAGATTCAGAAGTGATTTTGCTTTATGAAGGCTGAGTAATTAATTTTCCTTGTGCACATGAAGTACACATGTAATCACTTGGTAAATTCAACTGATTTGATAATTTTTTCCCATTTGAGTTTTTAGCAATTTTACGCATTATTGTTGATCCAGGATGACCTAAATGACATGCCAAAAAATCAAATTCTTTTTATTCGTGAGCTTCTGGCTCATATTTATAAAATTAAATTCAACTATGCTATTTATTGAAAAGTATAATCCAGTTGAAATTGTACCAATTTTTTTCTAAAATAAGCTTCTGCCTTCCAGTTTTAGAAATAACACAACGATATTCATTGTTGTTTTCATTTATAGTTTCAAAATGGTAACCATTCATTCTTATATCTTTAATGCTAAGCAGATTTCTTTAGAATTGCTTGAATATAGTGCATTTTGAATGAATATATGTATACCATTTGGTAACACTATTTGGGCTCTTCCGGACCCTTCAATTATATTAGCTAAACCAAATATAGTTGAAACTTTAGCTAAAATATTTTCAGATAATTAAGAGAAATACTTCAGATTTTTTAAAATCGTATGAGTGGTTGAACTATCAAGCATCACTTAAACACTGATGTTTCATACCCCAAGAATTAAAGACAATATATTTAATTAATCACTGAAATAACTTATAAATGTAAATAAATGTTATAAAACAAACTGCTTATCAAAGTCCAATGTTACATATTATTTCTGCAAGTCCATATTAACAAACAAAAAGAAAAATAGATAAACTAAAATTTCAAACTAATACATGCTAAAAGGAAATGAAACAAAATAAAAACCATATGATAAGCTTCAGGCTACTAATTGGCTGGTTCAGTCGTATCTTCGAATATTCCATTTAAATTTTCATCACTAAATAAATTTCCATCATATTCTTTGAAGAAATCGTCTAACTTCATGTTAGGATTATCGGACAATCCCTCAGTATTGTTTGTCTCGATATTATTTTATTTTTGATATTCTTCCACTGTTTTCTTTAATGATCTGCAAGTACGTGACCAATGACCAGGGTGTCCGCATCTATAGCAAACTTCCTCATAATGCATTTTATTTTCTACAGCTGAATTATTACTATTTTCATGCTCATTTTTCGTTTTCTGCTTTATAAATTATTAGTTTTGTTACCTTCAAAACCACTATAACCACCGTTACTGGGGTTGTATCCATATCTACGTCCACGACCACGTCCTCTACCTCTGTCACAACCTCTTCCAAAATGGGAAAAATTAGCATTATCTTCTAGTAATGCAGCTGACACCAGTTGTTTTGAGGAGTGATCTTTAATAAGCAATTCATTATTTTGCTCAGCAATTAACACAACATTCAATTAGTTCAGAATATTTTGTAAAATGACGCTCTCGATATTGTTGCTGTAGGAGTATATTCGAGGAATGAAATGTTGAGAACGTCTTTTCCAGTATTTGCGCATTATCTACCTTTTCTCCACATAATTTCAGTTTAGAAGTAATTCTAAACATAGTGAAATTGCATTCCCTTACAGTTTTAAAGTCTTGAAACCCTAAGTTCAACCATTCTTGCCTTATGTTTGGAAGTATGACCTTCTTCAGGTGGTTATAATGCTCCTTCATGAAGTTCCATAAGCGGAGAGGATCTTTTTCAATTAAATATTCTGTTTTTAGATCATCGTGAATGTGGCATCTTAAAAATATTAAAGCATTTTCTTTGTCCTGCTGGGACATATTATTACAATTTTTTATGGTGTTCCCTAAGCATTGAGATTGCAAATGGATCTCAAGTTTAATGATGTTTTCCATGAATTTTATTTACTGTCATGGAAAGAAAAAAATGTCGTGAATAATGCTGTAAAAGCATAAAGAAAAAATGTGACATTGGAATAGTACTCCAAGGTATAATGTGCAATCGTGTGCTAATGTAATTCAGCACTATCATGGTTTAAATGGTGTCAGAGATCTAGTCCTGACACAATATATATTGTTATAAAGGAACAAATAAAAACATAAAGCCATTTATACATTCCCACACACCAGCATGACAGCTTGCAGGTTTTGACCTTGTGTACAGAAAATAATATGCACGCAACTAGATTAACTTAAAATGTGAAACTATAGATAAAACCAGGTGCAAAGCAATATAAAATACTTTCTACTAATTATTCCAACTAAAATAAGTATCATGCGCAATGCAATATAAAATAAATAAAATGCTGACATATGCAAAAAAAATCATCAAATTGTATGTGGGTATCATCTTGCTTTTGCTTTTGTAATCTAATCTCTGGCATCTTAATTGTGACACCCCACGTCCGTTAGTGTCACTTTTTAACAGAATGCATTAAGTTCCGTGAAGCGTTATAGGTTAATAGAAACATAAACATCATAAGACAGATACAAAATAGCAGTGGAAATTAAAACTTTATTTTCTAAATGGAAAATATCATGGTCCAAAATCCAGTTACAATATCAGTATGAAATATTGAAAACCCATTACATCAATAAAAGTATCTTCCTTGTACTAAAATCATCTAAGTACAGTAATATAAAATCATAGTCCCCAAAAATAGACATAACAAAGTAGACAAATAGTCAAAGCATTACATCGAATAAAATCCATAATCAAAGATGAAACAGAAGAGAGAATCCTAATCAAGCCTAAGCACTCCCACCCTGAGAACCTGGGGGAATGGAAGAGAGAGAAAAGAAAAAAAAGGTTAGACATAAAGTCTGGCGAGTCTAGTTACTTTTAGCGTATAAATAAGTAAAACCAATATGATAGGCATATAAACTGAATGAGAGATAACAGTATCATAGCTATAACAGACTGAACAGGATAAGCAGGATGAACTAAACAGATTACGCTTCTCAAATACTTTTCTTTGCATCAATATTAGTATAACAGGTATGATCCCCACATAAACATAATGGTAGACTGAGGAGTACTTCTAGTAATGGGTTTTACCCCCAAACAGTAATAACAGGTACCCCAACATATAAATAATGGGTGTTACCCCAACCATAAATAACGGGTGTTACCCCAACCATAGGTAACGGGCACCTAAACGGGCAGGACTAGACGTACCCTAAATTCTACCCCTAATCGACCAGCTCCCTATCCCGTAGATACCATGTGTCGGTCCCACAGTAGGATGTATCACTTCCTAAAGTGGAAACCTCTCCCGATAATCACAACCATATCTACTGGTGTCACAGCGTCTTATTTTCTCGATCAAGCGGACCCATGCACGCACATGACTCCATTGGAACGCACCGTCGAACACCTCCACCCATATAAACCTCTTATAATCATCTTAGTAAGCATGGCCCTGACCCCTACCTTGTTCGGGATCCCCCTATGATACCTATATGGGTTACTGACTAATACGGGTCCCAAACCACATGCGATACAAGCCACCCCTTAGGCTTGTATCTCCAACTACTAGCATTTTGAAAGGTTATGCCTAGTAGTTTAACAAGCCCGCATAACCCCAACATATAAAACAGGTTAAGTTTATCGGGTTCGTATAACCTCTCACTGATTTAATAGATTTACTTAACTGCCATAGATTCAAACAGGTTTACTTAACCCCCCCTAATTTAACAGGTTCATATAACCCCAAAGATTTAAACAGGTTAAGTATTACAGGTTAATGGGTTCATATAACCCTAACAGATATAACTGGCTAAGTCTTACATATTAACAGGTTCATATAAACCCTACAGATTAAATAGATTTGCTTAACCCCGTAGATTCAACAATTTACTTAACCCCACAGATTCAATAAGTTACAGTTTAACGGATTATATAATCCCACGGATTAAACAGGTTAACAGGTTATTATCATTCCCCGTTCTTATATGTTAATGTACTAGACCTCTCACATTAAGTTAACCACTTGTGGACGCTGGATATGCCGGGCGGTTACGGGCAGACTTCTACTACAAGTTGGTCTTAACCTCGTGTCTTAGCACCATTACATGTATATTTACGCACTAGGCCCCTCACATTAAATTAACAACTTGTGGATGCTGGATTTGCTGGGAGGTTCTGGGTAGACTTCTACCACAAGTTGAATTTAACCTCGTGTCTCAGTGCAGTTATCATTTCTTAATTTCCATAATTGTGTTAACAATCTTTTTAGTCCAATAATCCTACTTAGGAATTGCTCATGCTCATCATATGTTTTTCAATTAAAATATTCAGTTTCAACAGATTAATCATTTAAAACATCCTCGCAAGTTACATCAGGTTACTTACATTTTCATTAACGTGTTCCGCTTAATCTTAATTTAAGCCTACAGATTTATATGCCCCAAATTACGGTCATAATTCATAGTATAACGTATTCCCCAAGTTTAGTTTTACATTACAGTATAGGTTATCCCCCAAATCCCAGTCATGATTCGTAATGCATGTTATGCCCCTAATTTATCTTTCCCCACCAATCCCAATTTCGTCTGTTTGCATATTTCGACGATAGGCCTAGGCTCGAAGGTAGCCTAGGCTATAAAAATAAAAAAGGGAACGAGGGAGAGAAGAGAACAGAAATAGGCATATTAACAGAATAGGCACATGATAACAGAAATAGGCATATCAGAAATAGGCATATAAGAACTGAACAGTAGATTATGTGTACATGTAATGGCAGATCGGTTTAGGTATGAATCAAATTCTTAACAGGCATAGGTTTAGATCTAGATTTATTTACATGTCAGGGTTACTTGTTAAATGTTTATATCTAATAGCAACATAAACTCACAAAGATTGGATCTAAAGAACAGAGAACAATATGCTGAAGCTATAGAAGAAATTTTTGAATGCGTATAAACTGTTGTTGAAAGAAATAGGCTAATTCAATCTAAGCTGGGGCAGCATCTCATTGTCTCCATTGTTTTTGATGTGTAAAAACAATAGAAATGGGGTCTTATTTATAGACTAAAGCCAACAAATCAATCCACGTTCAAAAATTAGAATTTTCTCAGATCTGTATCAGGGTCAACCCTCCCGGATCTAGGTCGACCCATGGGTCGACCCAAACACCCAGGGTCGACCCAGTCGGGTCTCGGGTCGACCCCTTTAACGGGTCAATTCCTTCCTACTCCCTCTCCACTTCACTGTTTTGAATAATTTTGAATTTCTAGGTTGATTTGTATGTATATAATTCTCTTATATGTATACGAACTTCTAAGTTTAATAACTTCTTCATACAGAATGTCCGTTTTATGCAAACTCGGAGTCTATCTTAAGAAAAATTCCGAGACGAGCGCAATTATGCAGTCCATTTTACTTAATTCCCAATATTTAATTAAGTATTCTTTAGTCTATCATTATAATGTTCGTTTAAAATTACGGGGTGTTACATTCTCCCCTACTTCAAGGATTTCGTCCCCGAAATCTCCAAGTTAAGAAGAATGCATATCCTAACATCCATCTACTCATCCACCAATCACATGCATCCATTGTCCTTAAAAGATTTCTAATACTTATATGAACATATGCAAAGGTGTGTATATATGTCCCTATACTAATGTAAAAGAACAGGCGGTTTACTAATTCGGTCGACCTCCTTAATGCAATGTATGTCAGTGCCATGAATCCAACATGTATGCAAATAGTCCTAGTATATCATGTAAATGCCATATGCATGAACAATCATCCATCCAATGCAACATTCATGTGATGATACACCAATTTCCATCCATAAAAAGAAAAATATGCACACACATCCATATGAAGTATAAGAGTGATTGAGCCGATCTAGTGCCAAGTGTGTGTGTGTGTGTATGCAGCCATGAGCAGCCACTAGGAAACACTTGCATTCATCAAACATAACATGTCTCAAACACATGTTTACATCCATTGGTTCCCTACCTAAAGGTCGAAATTCGATCGATAGGACATACTTAGATGACAGAAACAAGAACAAATAAAAGCTTTGGAAAAAGAAGTTAAGAACATACCCTTGAAAAGAAAAGGGTACGAAGCGCGAATCTTGTCTTCAGTCTCCCAAGTTGCATCCTCGTGGTATTCGGCCCATTGAACTTTCATCAACTTGACCTCTCGGTAGCTTCTTAACCTTTGACCCAAGAATACGGGTAGGAACTCGTCTAACTATCGCCTCCTGTTCTACCTCAACTTCCTCAAGCATACTCAGCTTAACTTCTTCTGCGGTATTATGCAGACACTTCCGCAAATGAGAAACGTGGAAAAACATCATGAACACTCGCAAACCTTTCCGGTAGCTTTACTCTATAGGCCAATTGACCTATTTTTCCACTATGGGAAATGGCCCTACAAACCTTTGCACCAGTTTCCCTAAAGATCCAAAACAAACAACATTCCTCAGAGGTGATACTTTGATGAAAACCATGTCTCCCACCTCAAACTCAATATCGGTCCTCCTCTTATCTGCGTATGACATCTGTCTGTCCTGAGCTGTCTTCATGCGTCTACGGATAAGATCAATCTTTTTTTGAAGTTTCTCTAATCATCTCAGGTCCAAGTAGAAGCCTATCTCTGTTTTCTCAATTTGAGATCCTTTTGAGATAACGGATACTTGTGTGACTTATGGTCCGTGTTTAACTCGAACCTCTCTCCAAGCAGATACTGCCGCCAAGTCTTAAGCGCGAATACTATAGCAGCTAATTCCAAACCATGGGTAGGGTAGTTCTTCTCATAAACCCTCAACTGTCTACCACCATAACATATTACCCTTCCCTCTTATATCAAAGCGACACTGAGCTTTGTACCCGATGCGTCAGTATATACGGTGAACACTTTGTTCCCATCAGGCAAAGTCAAAACTAGGGCTATTGTCAGAGCCCTCTTCAATTGCTAAAAAGCATCCTTATAGTCAATATCCTAGGCAAAGGTCAGATTCTTCTTCGTCGGTCTAGTGAGTGGGGCTGATATCTTTGTGAAGTCCTTAATAAACTTCTTATAATAGCTCGCTAAACCAAGAAAACTCCTCACCTCCGTTGCATTCTTTGGAACCTTCCAGTCTTGAACTACAACTATTTTTGTGGAATCCACTGCTATCCCATCCATGGAGACCACATGCCTAGACATCTCACTTTCTTTATCCAGAAATGACATTTGGAGAATTTATCCTTAAGCTGGTGCGCACCCAGAGTCTTCATAACTTCTCCTAAATGTTGGGCATGCTCTTCCTTGCTCTTCGAGAAGATCAGAATATCATCCAAAAATACCACAACGAACTTATTTAGGAACTCCCGGAACACCCTACTCATCAGATCTACAAAATACGCGGGTGCATTTTTCAACCCAAAAGGCATGACTAGCCACTCGAAGAAATCATTTGGAGTTATGAAAGCGGTCTAGTTTATACTGTCCTTGGCCACCCTTAACTGATGAAACCCCATGGCCAAGTCTAACTGAGAGAAAATAGATGCACCAACAAGCTGGTCAAACAAATCATTTATACTCGTAAGTGGGTTCTTATCCTTCTTAGTGAGTTTATTCAACTCTCTGTAATCCACACATAAGCGAACCGAGCCGTCCGCCTTAGTTACAAAGATGACCAGAGCACCCCATTCAGACATGCTTCGCCTAATAAACCCTTTCTCAAGTAGCTCCCCTACTTGCTTGCTGAGCTCCCTCCTTTCCCTAGGAGCAATGTGGCACACAGGCAATGCGACTAGCTTCGCATTATCCACCAACTATATTCAGAAATTAATCTCGCGCCTCGGCGGTAAGCTCCGAAGCTGCTCAAAAACATCAGGATACTCATAGACTATAGGTACAGATCGCAAATCATCTACAAAAGCATCAAGCGACTCTATAAAACGAAGCATGACAGACCCCTTAGGACCACAAGAAATCTTGAGAGTCCTTCCATGGCAAGTCAAAAGTCTAACGACCCTCCTCTCACAGTCTAGAATGGCACCATACATGGCTAGCCAATCCATTCCTAGAATCAAACCATAGCCCATGAAACCAAGCACATATGCGTCGCACTCAAACTCAACGCACACAGATATCCTCAAACCCCGGCAAATCACAAACAGATGAGCAGGCCCTATGGGGTTTGAGACGATAACGGGATCATAAACAATACTAGTACTAAGGTGCAGAGACTCGACCACATAATTAGATATAAAATAATGCAAAGCGCCATAATCAAAATCCTTTGAAATTACTTTATTTTTGAAATATTTTGAAAACAATTTTCGAAATCTTTTATCCAATCTTGTAACCTTCAGCTCTGATACCAAATGTGACACCCCACGTCCGTTAATGTCACTATTTAACAGAATGCATTAAGTTCCGTAAAGCGTTATAGGTAAACAAAAACATAAACATCACAAGATAGATATGAAATAGTAGCGGAAAATTAAAACTTTATTTTCTAAACAGAAAACATCATGGTCCAAAATCCAGCTACAACATCAGTCTGAAATATTGAAAACCCATTACATCAATAAAAGTATCTGCCTTGTACTAAAATCATCTGAGTATAGTAATATTAAATCATAGCCCCCAAAAAGAGCCATAATAGAGTAGACAAATAGTCAAAGCGGTGCATCGAAGAAAATCCAAAATCCAAGCAGAAACAGAAGAGAGAATCTTAATCAATCCTGAGCACTCCCACCGTGAGAACCTGGGGGAATGGAAGAGAGAGAAAAGAAAAAAACAGGTCATATGTAAAGTCTGGCGAGTCCAATTACTTTTAGCGTATAAATAAGTAAAAGCATCATGACATGCATATAAACTGAATGAGAGATAACAATATCATAGGTATAATAGACTGAACAAGATGAACTGAACAGATTACGCTTCTCAAATACTTTTCTCTGCATCAATACTAGTATAACAGATATGATCCCCACATAAACATAATGGTAGACTTCGATGTACTTCTAGTAACGGGTTTTACCCCAGACAGTAATAACAGGTACCACCCCCAACATATAAATAAAGGGTGTTACCCCAACCATAATTAACGGGTGTTACACCAACCATAGATAATGGGCACCTAAACAGGCAGGACTAGGCGTACCCTAATTTCTACCACTAATCGATCGACTCCTTATTCCATAGATACCATGTGTCGGTCCCATAGTAGGATGTATCACTTCCTAAATTGTCAACCTCTCCTGATAGTCACAACCATATCTACTGGTGTCACAGCGTCTTACTTTCCCGGTCAAACGGACCCATGCACGCATATGACTCCGCTGGAACGCGCCATCGAACACCTCCACCCATATGAACCTCTTATAATCATCTCAGTAAGTGTGCCCTGATCCCTACCTAGTTCGGGGTCCCCCTATGATACCTTTATGGGTTACTGACTGATACGGGACCCACACCACAAATGATACAAGCCACCCCCTAGGCTTGTATCCCCAACTACTAGGATTTTGACAGGTTATGCCTAACAGTTTAACAAGCCCGCGTAACCACAACATATAAAACAGGTTAAGTTTATCGGGTTCATATAGCCCCCCACTGATTTAACAGATTTACTTAACCGCCATAGATTCAAACAGGTTTACTTAACCCCCCACAATTTAACAGGTTCATATAACCCAACAGATTTAAATAGTTTAAGTATTACAGGTTAACATGTTCATATAACCCTAACAGATATAACAAGCTAAGTCTTATGTATTAATAGGTTCATATAAACCCCAAAGATTAAACATATTTACTTAATCTTGCAGATTCAACAATTTACTTAACCCCACAGATTCAATAAGTTACAATTTAACAACTTATATAACCCCATGGATTAAACAGGTTAATAGGTTATTATCATTCCCCATTCTTTCATGTTAATGCACCAAACCTCTCACATTAAGTTGACCACTTGTGGACGCTGGATACGTCGGGCAGTTCCGGGAAAAATTCTACCACAAGTTTGACTTAACTTTGTGTCTTAGTACCGTTACATGTATATTTACGCACTAGGCCGCTCACATTAAATTAACAACTTGTGGATGCTGGATTTCCCGGGCGGTTCTAGGCAGACTTCTACCACAAGTTGAATTGAACCTCGTGTCTCAGTGCGGTTACCATTTCATAATTGCCATTATAGTGTTCACAATCATTTTGGTCTAATAATCCTATTTAGGAATTGCTCATGATCATCATAGGCTTTTCAATTAAAGTATGCAGTTTTAACAGATTTCTGCGGATTAGTCATTTAAAACATCTCCGCAAGTTACTGCAAGTTACTTACATTTTCATTAACATGTTCCGCTTAATCTTAAATTAAGCCTGCAGATTTATATGCCCCAAATTATGGTCATAATTCACATTATTAGATACGCCCCAAGTTTAGTCTTACATTACAGTATAGGTTATCTCCGTAAATCCCAATCATGATTCATAATACAAGTTATGCCCCCAATTTATCTTTCCCCACCATTCCCAATTTCGTTTGTTCGCATATTTCGGCAATAGGCCTAGGCTTGAAGTAGCCTAGGCTATAAAAATAAAAAATGGAAAGAGGGAGAGAAGAGAACAGAAATAGGCATAATAACAGAATAGGCACATGATAACAGAAATAGGCATATAAGAACTAAACAGTAGATCATGTGTACATGTAATGGCAGATCGGTTTAGGTAAGAATCGGATTCTTAACAGGCATAGGTCTAGATCTAGATTTATTTACATGTCAGGGTTACTTGTTAAATGTTTATATCTAATAGCAACATACACTCACAGAGATTGGATCTAAAGAACAGAGAACTATAGGCTGAAGCTGTAGAAGAAATTCTTGAATGTGTATAAGTTGTTGTTGAAAGAAATAGGCTAATTCAATCTAAGCTGGGGCAGCATCTCATTGTCTCCATTGTTTTTTATGTGTAAAAACAATAGAAATAGGGTCCTGTTTATAGCCTAAAACCAACAAATCAGTCCACATTCAAAAAGGAGAATCTGCCCAGATCTGTATCGGGTCGACCCTCCCCGATCTGGGTCGACCCTAGGGTCGACCACATCACCCTGGTTCGACCCCTCCAATGGGTCGATTCCCTCCTACTCCCTCCCCGTTTCGCTGTTTTGAATAATTTTGAATTTCTAGATTGATTTGTACGTGTATAATTCTCTTATATGTATACAAACTTCTAAGCTTAATAACTTCTTCATACGATGTCCGTTTTATGCAAACTCGGAGTCTATCTTAAGCAAAATTCCGAGACGAACTCAATGGTGTAGTCCATTTTACTTAATTCCCAATATTTAATTAAGTATTCATTATTTATCATTATAGTGTTCTTTTAAAATTACGGGGTGTTACATTAATGGTGGTAATGTATACGGAAATTAAGTGTAAGATGGTCAGGAAGGAGAGAATTGACAGGGGGTTAAGGGTTTAAACTATGATGATCAAATAAAAAGGATGATCAGCACAGTATAGCAAGGGGTGAAGATAGGATCTTCACCAGTTGTTACTTTAGAATTCAGGGGATCACAAAAGAAAACCTTGAGAATTATAATGATTTAGTCGTGTTTGAGAAGAGAAAAATAAAGACAAAGTTGCAAGATAGAATGAGGTGAAAATGAAATAACTTTTATTATTGAATTTTTGCATATTAATTACATAGTTTATAGTACTATTTATAGTTGCAATAACATTACTCAATTGCCTGGATTTATAACTATGCCATAGAAACCCTAATTTTTTCTCATTTCATAATTGTGCACGTGCACAACATGTACACACACTTTATTTATTTTATGCATGAAATTCAACATTGGAAATCATCCTGACATATTCCTGCACCCACTCTAACATCTCATATTTGTTGAGTATGTTCATTCTGCCTTTGCATTGATTGTGAGTCGAGTTTTTCCATTTAGTTTGCTGAAATGCCTCTCATAGTTTCATGCCCATCAAGTGTTTGAATGAATGTTACAGCATGACAACTCCCCCCTGAGAAACAGACCTTATCTCAAGGTCTAAAGTAGGAGATCTTCTTATTAAATCCCAGTAATCTTCCCATGTAGCATCTTCAGTTGGCATGTTTCACCATTTAACTAAAATTTGTGTAATAGGTTTATTGTTTTTGGGGACTAGTCTTCGATCAAAGCATTAATTCTTGCTCGTGTATAAGCTCTTCAACATATGACGGCGGGTTCTGATTGTAATGTCAAATGAGAACCAATTTTTTTCTTCAACTGACTTACATGGAGAACATGATAGATTTAGGTAAATCTAACTTGTAAGCGACTTTCCCAATTTTCTTTTGAATTTTGTATGGTCCACAGTACTTAGAAGAAAGCTTTGTAGTCTTTTTCATACTAACAGAGATTTGTCTATATGGCTGCAGTTTAAGGTAAACCTAGTCATCAATATTAAACACTCTTTCTGTTCAGTGTTGATTTGCAAAATTTTGCATTCTTTCCTGAGCCAATCTGAGGTTATCTTTAAGTATAGTTAAAATAGTTTCTCTTGAGAATAATTATTGTTCCCCTGCTCCACTTTAGTTGTGTGCGGCACATAGGATAATATAGTAGGTGGATGTCTACCATAGACAATTTCATAGGGCGGTCATTTTGGTTGATTCTTTGCATGTAGTATTATA
Organism: Allium sativum; assembly: GCA_030737875.1. Lineage (NCBI taxonomy): Eukaryota > Viridiplantae > Streptophyta > Magnoliopsida > Asparagales > Amaryllidaceae > Allium > Allium sativum. Next base: position 442,515,889 of record CM060919.1, read on the forward strand.
CTAAAATTCTGTTAAGGAAAGCCACTTCGACTATTCACTAGGCTGATGTGAAACAAAGCATCTCAAGTAGGTATCTAGAATTTTATTGACAATTTCAATTTGCCCATCTGATTTAGGGTGATAAGCTGAAGAGAACTTGAGAGAACAACCTTGTAATGTGAATTATTCAGTCTATAAATTGCTTAAAATATTGTATCTCTATCGCTTACTATGAACTTAGCCATTCCATATAGTTAAATAGCTCCATCAAAAAATATTTGAGCTATTTGAGGTGCAGAAAATGGATGCTTCAGTGGAAAGAAATGTGAATACTTTGATAATCTGCTAACCACCACATATATAACAATATACCCATTGCTTTTTGGCAGGTGAGTAATGAAGTGCACGGACAAATTAACCCACACATTTTCAGGGATAGGCAGTGGCTGTAATAAACCAGGAGAAGGTACATTTTCTGATTTGGATGTTTGACGACAGGAATGTCTTTGATGAGGTCAGGAATATTCTCAGTAACTTCAGGGATATTTTCTATTTGGGCTGGAGAAACATTCAAAGCTGCCCAGAAGTCTTTTCTATTAGCATTCTGACCCTCACAGGGAATGGTTATATAATCACCTGATTTAATCTTCGCCTTTACGACTCTGTCGGCGCATTTAACTTCAACTTCGTATTTGGTCAATCAGTCTAACCCCAAAATAAGATCAAACTCTTTAAAATTCATGATGACTGCGATGGTAGGAAACCGATAACGAGAGAAAGAAACTGGCACTCCACAAATCCAACTGAGATCTATGGAACCCCCAACCGTATTCTGGACAGTCATTGGTTCCTTCAGCTTTTTCAAATTCAAATCCAGTTTCTTAGCTGCATCCTTTGCAATGAAGCTTCGTGACGCGCCTGTGTCAAACAGTACTTTAACTAGAATATCTTTGACAGTTAGCGTGCCTTCTAAAACATCCGGCCTCTCTTGAGCAGACGAAGATGCAGGCACCTCTGCCACTTCATTTACATGTACTGTTCCAGGTTTTCTGAATAGTGGGCAGGCCTTTAAAAGATGACCTGGCTGATGACATCCACCACATTTTCTATTCTCTTGAAATCCCTTCTTGGGTTGGAACTTATTCTTTCTTTGTTGGTTCCAAGATTTGCAACTTATCGCAAAATGCCCTTTTCTATTGCAGCTTGAGCACGTGGCGGTCGTTATTCGTTCGTTCCCAGATTCAGCCCTTTTTTCTTGGCGCTGGGCTTCTTATTGACCTCAGACCTCGTACTGGCTTCAGGAATATCAGTTTCCGACTCTTCTTTGTCACTACAACGAACTTCTTCTTTGTCGCACAACATTCCTTTCTTATGGATATCTTCATACTGATAAGCCATGTATATCATTTCAGAAAAAGGAAGCTTCACATTCCTCATTACACTATTCTGATATCTCCTTTGCAGGCCATGAATAAATCTCAGATTTTTCCTCTTTGGATCTTGAATCAGATGAGGAGCAAAGTGAGCAAGTTCGTTGAATTTCTTATGATATTCTGGGATGGTCATATCACCTTGTATTAGATAAGAAAATTCATCACATAATCGCTCCGTCGCTTCGGGAGGAGTAAATCTTTCTAGGAAAGTCACTTTGAATCTGTCCCAGGTGATATCACCTTCTGTATTATCTTTGATGATCGTTTCCCACCAGATTAAAGCTTCTTCTTTGAGCGCCCAAGATGCTACTAACCTTTTCTGGTCATCCCTCAGCTGGATACGCTCAAAAATTCTTTCGACAGAACTCATCCAAGCTTGAGTTTGAATTATAGATTCATTGCCCGAGAACTGTGCTCCGTTCAGATTTCGATATCTCTTTAATAGAGCCTCTAGATCGGGTTCTGCATTTCTCCTGTTTCTGACACTCATTTTTCTAGTACTTCTGCAAATAGCAGATCAAGTGTCAGGTCATAGAAAGGGTATCTTAAAACATAGAAACATATACTTCAAATGTAAATGTGTCTATCGAGGTGTAATTTCATTCTGCTTTACTCATACTAGGATATTACTGATCCTATCTGTATAGAGTTACCCGTCCTAGAACACTACTGGTTCTATTTCTGACGAGTTCGTTAATATGTTATATTCTAGAACTAAGCTTAACCAAAGCTCTGATACCAAATGAGACGACCCCAAACCCCGTACTGACGGAGACAAGGGTAATCCGTGGAATATAACACAGAAACAGATAATAGCAGAACAAAATTAATTAAATACACCAGATAATGAACAATAGAATATACTGGATAAAAGTAATCATCAGAGTTACACAGTATACAGGATCTTAGTACAAATACAGTTCAGCTATACATATATGTCTACAGCGGAAACAAACAAAATATGTACAATAGGAGCTGAACAGCATAAAAAGAGATAAATGATAGAATCCATCTTCAGCTCCAGCTATCCAGAAAGAACCAGCTAAACCTGAATACAAGGCTGCTCGTGCAGAAAAAGGGGCACCCGAGTTTGAAAGTGAAACAAACTACGAGTCAGTCATGGGACTGGTATGAGAAATCTATTCAACACATTTAACATATGGCTAACCACAGGATCACGCCACTTTCGTGGAACGGGTTTACTCCATTGGATTGCCAGTGCTTTAAAACAAATCTTTCTTTTAAACATCGCTATGTTTTTTATAAAAATGAAGCCGTTATAAGACTCAGTTCCCATCACACAATGCAACGCAAACCAGAGGATATAGTTTTTACCTTATAACGGCCAAAATATGCTTGATACGAATAAAACAAAGGCATTTGATATTATTGCTAGTGTTTATATGTTTTGAAAACAATTTCAAATCATAACTATCAATCATAAACGGCATTAATGCCCCATACCACTATGTCGCCATATATAGGTATACAATACAAACCGCACGATGTCGTATTTGGAAATTGGATTTCCGTCCTGAACCAAGGCAAGAGATAGTCCTTACCGAATTCGAGACGCTCTAGCCCGTGTCTCAGGAACATCCACAACTGCCCCTTGGATCGTCAGGGCCGGTCCACCGATGTGGATTATTAAGCCTGAACTCTATGTTTCCCCGCCCTTTGGGGCGTCAACGAGCCAACGAATGACTCCATCGGACCCGGATCGTCCGATCAAACCGAGGCGCCTCGCAACAGCAACAACCACACAGGTGAAAAGTATATAAATGTCAGGGCTGGTAGGTCACTGACACCACCCTAGCTAGAAAGAAACGCATGCCCTCCCTGAGGTCCTTCTCCCGTTTCTGGTTCATACCGGGGTGTGAGGCTCGCGAATTCACATTATACACAAAGCTATGCCACACAGGCGGTGCTTTGATCATCGCCACAAGGCTTTGCTTTCCAACAGGAGCCCTGATCATTTGCCACTTAGGCATGCCACACTAGCAATTCATGCCATGCGACTGATGTCCATCGATATACAACCTCTAAGCTCGTGCGTTTCAGAGAAGGGCGTTAAGCAAAAGAATAAATTCTCCGCTGCCAAACAGATGTATATTTAATAGAGATCAATCAACACAGAATAAAATCCAATGTCAGACACACAGTCCATTTACAAGTCCGTTCTGGGTCTGAACGAAACCGGAGGCACTAAATACCTCGCAAACCCATCGATCACCACGTACGTCTGGATGATCACCACTCATTATCCATATCTCGGGATGCCTCCCAATCAGGACCTCAGTTACCATCCAAACGAGGTGAAGATCTCCGGTCTTCGACCACCGTCTTCCTCTTCGACTTTCAATCGTCGGTCAATTATTTGAAATGAGAATTAACTCGGCCTTTTCAAATAATTCACGTATATTTAGAATTTCAAATCAATTTATTTCAATAGTTAAATCATTCGACAACACCAATTTTGTTCTTTAATGTAATTTCCACACCAAACACATTCAACCATCAAATACCACGTAAATCGAGCAAATTCAGTTTATTTCCATTCCATGTCGTTTATGATATTTTATAACGATTTATCGCTATTTTTATTTATTTTAAAATAGCCAATTCGTTCAAAACGACGCTTCGGGCCATAACGCGGTTGTGGCGCTGTTTTTCTTCAGATTTGATTTACTCATATCTGAAAATCTAACCGTTGGATCTTCACACAATTTACATCATTAGAAAGGTCTTTTTAAAACGAATCCAACGGTTCCAGTTTCGGGAAAATCCGACAGTCGGATCTCCCGGTACAATCGTTTGAAATTTCGATTTCAAAATACGAACTGCAGCGTCGTTATTCGATTAAATAAAATTATATTTATATATATAAAAATATAATCGTTTCTGGTGCTGTTTTTCTTCAGATTTGAATTAAACATTCCAGACAATCCAACCGTTGGATTTTTACAAAGTTGGTGCCGTTGGAAAGATATCTCCAAGGCGAACCCAACGGTTGCGGTTTCGGGAAAATCCAATGGTCGGATTTCCCGCACTAGTTGTTTGAAATCACGGTTTCAAAACACGAACTGCACGGCCACGTTTCGTTTTAATTTTATTTATACTTATATATTTATATAAATATAGTTCATTCAAAAATTCCTATATCGTTTTCACTTCAAATATTTCACTAACGCCTTTAAATTTCGGAAAAATTCGCCATAACCTCCTTTGTATGGGAGGGGCTGGGAAAATTCCCAAATAGCCACACGCGCGTCTCATGTCGAAAAGAAAAAGAAAAAGCCAAGCGGCTAGCCAACAGGCTCATAAAATCATCATCCAAACAAAACAGTAAATGTGTACCTATTTGTCGGGCACAAAATTTTATTCCTCTTCTCTAGCCCCTTTGCTATAACCTGTTCAATAAATATGCATGTACATATATACAGTTCTTATCATTTATCATTTTCCATTCAACTTCATATTTGATTCCATTTGGTTTAAAAACACCATTCATTCTAATGTTGCATGCATAGGCAAAAATCATATCATTAGCTAATTAATGAATATTTTGACTCATGCATATTTATTTGAACGAGTTGCTATTTTTAACACTTCACATTTCAATGATTCATGTATATAATAAAAATGTGATTTTTATTGTAAAACAATTCATTTCGAAACACTATTATTTTATATAGTTCATATAGGTGATAAAAATAGGATTTTTATTGTAAAACAATTTATTTCAAAACAGGATTATTTTACATAGTTCATATAGATGATAAAAAGGTGATTTTTATTATAAAACAATTTATTTCAAATCACTAATACCATTCAACACATGAATTTCTAATTAACGAATGAGTATCGATTCAACACATGAAGGTTTTCTATAGTTTCTATGTATAGATAAAAATGTGATTTTTATATTTAAAACACGAATACCATTCAACACATGAATTTCAATTCAACGAATGAATATCGATTCAACACATGAAGGTTTTCTATAGTTTCTATATATAGATAAAAATGTGATTTTTATATTTAAAACACGAATACCATTCAACGCATGAATTTCAATTCAACGAATGAATATCGATTCAACACATGAAGGTTTTCTATAGTTTCTATATATAGATAAAAATGTGATTTTTATATTTAAAACACGAATACCATTCAACACATGAATTTCTAATTAACGAATGAATATCGATTCAACACATGAAGGTTTTCTATTCAATGAATAAATATAGTTTCAGCAAATGAAAATAATTCAAACACATGAATATTATTCAAAATTTCGGCAGCATAACGGCAGGGTAGTTAAAACCGGGACCGTCCCTAGTACGGCTCCTCGCTCTACCTTCAAACCTCGCGGTTTTTGACAGTGGGGATCATGCATCTAGTTCGCACGCAGGCGGGATGTATATATTTATTTCATTTCCACAAACTAATCCTATGTGGTTTCAACCAAATATTTCTCAACCACAAATGGGTATTTTTCAACCACAATCAATCAATATCAACCACAAACAATCCCAAACAACCATTCGCTATCAATCAATTCTCACACCAATTACAATCAATAAATATCGTCCATGGTTTGTGGACGAGGGCGTGTGTGTATATATATATATATATATTTATATATAGCAATTCACTTCTATTTCAACATATATATAATTTTTACAACGCATATATAACTTATACATCGAACATACAACTTATACAACGCTTATACAAGAGGTGTACAACGCTTATATAACTCATACATCGACTATATAATTTATACATCGTCGTTTTCCATATCGTTTATAAATTAAAAATCTCACATTGGGTTCTACTCCACCAAAAATAGCAGAAGGCTCAAAAAAATATGCGGTCTCTTCTAAAATGTAGAAGGCGTCCTCACGGTCACGATGTTTCCTGTTTCATCGAATTTCGTTAACGAACGAAAAAGATATGATTTTTCAAAGTTTGCAACACTTTTAAACTGTTAAAACTGTTGAAAATTAACATGGCCATATACCTCTTTGTTTTCTTCAAAACTAGGTTTTCAATTATCGGCTAATCCGTGAATCTTGAGGAGAATCAGACTTCGCAGCGTCGTAGAGCTCCGAGGCACGCACCCAACGCCACCAGTGACGTTCCGATCGAAGCAGCCAGGAGGGCTCGGCGGCGCGTCGAAGTTGCGGTCTTTGAGGGCCTCGATCTCGTCGTACACTGAATGGGGGAGGTCAACTTGGGTATGGATTCGAAGGTGGTGAGGAGGGCTTCAAAAAGTTCAACTAGTGGAGGTGCTGAAAGTGGCTGTGGCGATCGGAAACGGGGAGGGAAGCTTTGGAGGCTAGCCGTCGTTCAAATCGGGAGAGAGAAAGTGATTTTTCTCTTTTTTTATATAAAAATTTTGATTGGTCGGGGAGGTTTTAAAGGGGTTTTCTGACACGACCACCAATCGAAACCCAACGACTGTCATCCCTAGCGTTTTACCCCCATTCCGAATACAATGGGATATGTTTCGAAGGCCCATTCGACTGTTTTAGTCAGTTTTCCTTCAAATTAAAATATAAAACATTCAATATTTGGTTTGAACGTGCATTTCAATTTGCCAAGGCCACAAACTGATTCGAAAAATTCCAGAAAAATAAATCTAGCTATGTTTTGACGATACGGTCCCAACAAAACTAGTTTCGTTGAATTCTGAGACCGTTTGCAAAAAGGCCCATTTCTGGTCGATCTAATTTAACTGTAATTGACCAAAACACATTTTCCTTTGCCACGCTCACATATTAGCTTCAAAAATTATGAAATTTGAAACCTAGCAATAATTTCACATCCCGGATCCAACAAAAGTGATTTCGTCGAATTCCGAGGTCGTATGCAAAATGGCCATTTTCACGGGCTATATAAATTCCATAGCGACCTTTCTGAAATTTCATTTGGCCATAACTTTTGCTTTCCGTTATGAAAATTCAATTTTTCAGATTCGTTAGAAAGGTATTCACTAACAGATTTAGATATTTTTGGTTTCGCTAAAATCCGTTTTGTTTTGCACTCGGTACAGTCCGACAAAGTTTGAATTCAATTTTTGAAACTGCAGCGCCTTTTCAGGCCTTGTTTATAATTAGAATTAATTATATTTGTTTTCAATTGTCGATTCAAACTCACTTTTCATCTCTATTATTTAAAATATTTATTTTAAATATTTAAAATCCATTATTTTAGCCAATTTAAAAATTTTAAATTGGTTCAGATTTTCTGGGTCATTACATTTCCTAAGCTCTGTGATCCAGTCAGCTTGTACTAGTGTTATATCATGTAATTCAGGTTATCATAATTTCTGGATAAACTGTCTGTTATTATGTTTTCCTTCCCTTTTTTGTATTCCACAATATAATCATAACCATGAAGCTTTGCTAACCATTTGCCTTGAATTCCAGTTGTGAGCTTTTGAGATAACAAATGCTAGAGACTCTGGTGATCAGTTTTGATGATGAATTTTCAGCCTAACAGGTATTGTGACCAGTTCTTAGTTGCAAGAATTAGTGCCAGCAGCTCTTTTTCATAAGTTGATAAGTGCAAATTTCTTCCTTGCAGTGGTTGACTGATATATGCTAAGCTCCAAGTCCTTTACCACTAGCATCACATTCTACAATGAAATCTTTAAAGAAATCTGGTAAAGCTAAAATATGAGGGTTAGTAAAAAAAAAAGATTTCAGTTTAAAGAATGCATAAGTAGCCTCTTCATTCCAATGAAATGAATTCTTTTTCAGCATAGATGTTAATGGTTTTGCAATAAGGCCATAATTTTTAATGAATTTTCTATAATACCCTGTAAGGCCTAAGAAACCCCTTAAAGCTTTAATACTAGTACGTTGGGGCCATTGTAAAATTGCTTTAATTTTGTCTTTATCAACTGCAATTCCTTGATCAGAAATAATATGCCCTAAATATTTGATATGTGTTAATGCAAATGAACATTTAGGCAGGATAATAATTAACTGGTTATCAGTGAATGTTTGTAGAGTCAATTTTAAGTGTGTCAAATGATTGGATAGGTCAATATTGTATATCAAAATACCATCAAAAATACTAATATAAACTGCCTTACGTATTTTTTGAAAATATTGTTCATTAATGGTTGAAAAGTAGATGGGGCATTAGTGAGGCCAAAAGGCATAACTACAAATTCATAATGCCTTTCATGGGATCTAAATGTAGTTTTATGTATGTCATCTTCATGCATTCTCACTTGATGATAACCTGATTTTAAGTCTAGCTTGGTAAAAAAATTGAACCATGTAGTTTATCCAGCAGGTCATTTATTAATGGTATTGGAAATTTGTTTTTAATTGTTTGCTTGTTTAAAGCTCTATAATCAATGCATAATCTCCAGCTACCATCTTTCTTTTTAACCATGACAATAGGAGCAGAAAAAGAACTAGCTAGGTCTTATAAAACTAGATCAAAGCATATCAGTAATTAAAGCATCTAATTCTTTTTTAAGAAAATGAGAATATCTGTAAGGTTTTAGGCAACCGGTTTGGAGCCTTCGAGAAGTGGAATTTTGTGATCACAGTCTCTTTTTGGTGGTAGTTGATTCGCTGAAGTTGTAACTGCAAGAAACTGGTCCAAAATGTCTTGAATATCTGGGCGAATTGTGGGGTTATCTGAAGCAGTAGCTGATGTTGATAGCAATATGAACTGTAAGGATGCTGAATTGAATTCCTTTGTTGCTTTTTTACCTTCAATTGTTTTTTTATTTCATCTTGCAAGAGACCTTGCCACTTATATTGTTTCCCTTTATAAGCAAATCAAACCTGCAATTTCTTAAAATTAAAACAAATTTCATCAAGTTCTTTCATCCATTGTGCTCCTAGCGCCATTTGACATGAGTCCATGGGTAAAATTATTAAATTAAGTGACATTTTGCACCCTTGGCAGTGTAGTATGACATCCATGCACATTTGTGAGCCTTCTAATTTATGACCATTGGCCACTTGCACTTTAAAAGGTTTAGACTGTAACTGATTCAGTTCTAATTTGTGAGCTAAAGAAGTGTTAACAAAACTGTGTGTTGAACCAGAATCAATAAGAAATACTACTGCCTTATTATTGATAACCCCTTTAATTTTGATTATGTGAAGTGTTGGGATACCAGGAAATGTGTTTAATGAAATGGCATGTAGAGTGTTTTGCGGTTCTTGTTCACTTTTAACCTCAATTAATTTAATCTGATCATCATCATCAGAATATCACTTGCAGTATCAGAAGTTTCATCAATATTTATAACACCCTCCATAATAAAGACTTGCTTAGTCTTACACTTATGTCCAGGGTGATATTTTTCAGTGCATCCATAACATATATTATTTTTTATTTCTTCAATTAATTCATCAAGTGTAAGCTTTTTTATTTTTGAATTCTTGTCTAAGTTCTTACTTCCAGGTTTCGAAAATGAAGAGGAAGAATTAGTATTCTTTTTCTCAGTAAAAGATTTCCTCTTATTTTTGGAAAGCCACTTAGTTTCAAAAATTTTGCTAAGCTTACTGCATGATCGAAATCAATAGGGTTATTTTCTATCACATGGTATTTAATTTATTCTTTGAGCCCACCTAAGAATTTTTCTAAATAATGCACTTGAGAAACATGTTCAATCAGGCCCTATAGTTTCTCAAATTGGTTTGACTGAACTAGTTTGTTTGAGAGAAGAAAATGTATCATAAGGTCTATCTAGTTCATTTGGATTAAAACATAACTGGATTGCCTTTGTAAAAACTAACCAGTTTTCATGATCATTGGTGTTTCTTGAGTATCTATAGTACCATTGCAATGCTTCTTTTCTTAAGTTGTAGGAACATAGATGCACCCATTCACGGGGATCGGTTTCATTGTACCGAAAGAAGTTTTCAACTTTCCTTAACCAATCAACAACTCTGTCATCACCTGAAAAGGTAGGAAGATAAACCTTGAAATTGATTTTTTAAGAATATCTGGAAATAATCATCATAGTGTCACCATTTCTTGTATTAGCTGGTGGTGTTCCTGGATTGTATTCAGCATTTCTTGTGTGAAAGTCATTCAATCTGGTGTTAACTTCCATGTTTCTGGGTTGTGTAGCATCCATGATTGAAGATTCGGGTCTGCAAGAATTGGTTGCCTGGCATTTGAAGGCACATATGTATTTGATCTGATTTTTAGATTGCTTCCTTATTGTTTGTTGTTGTGAATGTCAGTTCGAATGGGTGTATTAGGTGATCTTTGGTTTCTGTTATCATTCAATACAGCAAAAAAAATTGCCAAGGACTCTTGCATATTTTCCATTTTTACATTGAGATCATCCATCTTTTCTCTAACATCTTGATTCTGATCTGATAAATGTTAGGTGTATTCTTCCAATTTTCTCAAGCTATTGTTAGTCCTATGATTAAACATGCTCTGTCTATTCCGGAGTTTATCTTATGATAGCTTGGTGGCATCCGTGTCTTCCAGAAAAGATGACGCTTCAGCACTAGCTTCAAGAATTGCAGGATCAATATGATGAGGGTCAGTATTCATCTCACCGGATGGCTCTGATACCAAATTGTGGGCCTCATCTTGCTTTTTCTTCTGTAATCTAGTCTCTGGCATCTTAATGGTGGTATGTATATGGAAATTAAGTGTAAGATGGTTAGGAAGGAGAGAATTGACAGGAGTTAAGGGTTTAAACTATGGTGATCAAAGAAAAAGGATGATCAGCACAGTATAATAAGGGGGTGAACGTAGGATCAGTACCAATTGGTACTTCAGAATTCAGGGGATCACACGAGAAAACCTTAAGAATTACAATGATTAACTCATGTTTGAGAAGAGAAAAATAAAGATAGAGTTGCAAGACAGAATGAGGTGAAAATGAGATAATTTTTATTACTGAATTTTCGCATGTCAATTACATAGCTTAGGGTACTATTTATAGTTGCAATAACATTACTCAGTTGCCTGGATTTACAACTATCCCGTAGAAACCCTAATTTTATCTCATTTCATAATTGTGTAGGTGCACAACATGTACACACACTTTATTTATTTTTTGCATGAAATTCAATACTGGAAATCATCCTGACATACTCCTGCACCCACTCTAACATCTCAGATTTGTTGAGTATGTTCATTCGCCTTTGCATTGATTGTGTGTCAAGTTTTTCCATTGTGTTTGCTGAAATGTCTCTCATAGTTTTATGCCCATCGGGTGTTTGAATGGATGTTGCAGCATGACATTGTAGCCATGAAACTAAATCAGCAAAAGGGGTAGTATATAAGAAATATATACCAAGTTTAGATAAAACTGCAAGATGTACACCCTAAAAAAAGTACTGCTTCGTTTTAGAAACATAGATAAAAGAGAATCGGGTTGTATTTGGAAAATGAAAGTAAAGATTTACGAACGAAGTATTTATAGGATACAAATAATATGCAGTGATATTTTAATAAGTAGTTGGAGTAAAAGCATGTGAAACAAGTAAAAGTAGGGGAAAATCAGTTTAAATTCTTTCAAAAAAATGTTTCATTGAAAAAGTAAACAACGTACAAGAAACCGAAATTCCCACTAACTTTTTTAAATTAAATGACCTTTGTGCTGGTAGCGTGTTATAAAACAAATTTAGAACAGAAGAAATAAGGAAATGAAGACATTTTTATTCATATGGATCAATTTACAACACATATGAGCTTTTTATCTATATATTTCACATGTCCTAGCAATTACAGTAATATCCCTTGCATTAAACGTGTTCACCCTTTATATTATATATATTATAACAGCTTTTGAGTTTTTATATGTTGCTCAATTCAATTATTCAACAATAACTTTTTAGCTAATCATAAATTTCATGTTGGTGTAGGATTATAATGTTTACGATTTCGATAATTACAAAAAAAAATGTAGCATTTAGTTCATTTATCAATTTAGTGCATTTTAATATCATGTTGAGAATGAGAATGTCTACATATACTTTTTATTAATATAATCCATATTTTCACATAGTGTTGTAGAGTATAAATTTATCTAAACAAAATTGTAAAAAATACGATTTTGTAATAATACGTATATCATTCAAGTTAATTGAATTATAAGGTATTATTTATGTATACACATTATTTTGTGTGATTTACATATCGTATGTATGAATATAAATAATAGTTCACATATATGAGTGTTGTATACATACTTAAATTGGCTTATTTTAGGATTTATTAGATGAATTAATGAATATTAATTAATTTAATTTATCTAGATAATTTGAATTAAATAAATAATTAGTTAAATATTGATCATCAATCTTATCTCAGTGGTTAGTCACATTGACTTGAACATGAGATCTTGAGTTTGAAACTTGCATAGCGTGATTCATACATATATTGGCATGTGGTATGTTGCATACCACTCAGACTTGTATACAAGTACACTTAAAAAAAAAAAAAAAAAAAAAAAAAAAAAAAAAAAAAGGAGAAAGCTGAGAAGAATTTGTAAGTAACCACAAAAATTCTAAAATATAGATAGAACATATAATTATTCATTGCAATGCATGATAACTTGACTGAGATAATTGTAAATTCAATTTGTTGTTAATGTTAACGTATGTAATTTACGTTGTGAGATTTACATATCTTTGTACCGAAATGAAATTTTAGTTTTAAAAGCTTGTAGATGCAGCTATGATATACTATTGAAATTGTCATGTTTCATGATTTATTCTATATATTGAATATTAGTTAATCGAGTTTAATTCTGGGGCAATTTGACTAAAGTCCCTACTAAGTTTCAAAATAGCTAAAACATCTTTTCAAAAATTGATATGTAAATTAGGTCTCTAGAATTAAGTTAACTAATAATTCTATAAATTCATGCAATTATTTAATGAATAGTTGCAGAAATTTATGCATTTATATCCAAAAATTAAGAAATCTGCAATTATTCAACGAAAATTTGCGGAAATTTCTGCGGTTTTTCACCAAAAAAAGTTGCGGAAATTTTCGCAAGTACTCAACAAAAAAATTATGGAAATATCCGCAATTTTTTTATAGAAAAATCATAGGCGTTTATGCAATTTTCGCAAGTACTGAATATTTGCATAATCTTGTGCAATTATTCTATAACTAAATTCTAAGGACATAATTTACAATTTATTTTGGGAACGAGTTTTTATGTACTAAGTCTGATTTTAAGGACCTAACCCTAATATTCACTACAGAAATTAAACATAAAATTAGACACATAAATAGTAAACTGCTAGATTTGTTTGTTCTTACATGAAAAATGAAATTTAAACGAAGATCCAACAGTTGAGGTTTCTAGCATTTAAATATTTGTCATTGTTTTCTATCCTGATATAACTTTCCAATATAACAATTTAAAATTAAAATATCTAAAGAGAAGTAAGAAAAGTTGGGAAAACTCAAGAGAAATAAGTAGGGCTGTAAATTTTGTTCGAATGTCCGACGTCCGTTCGTGTCCGTGACCGAAATACGTCCGTCCGAGTCCATCCGATTTTCATTTAGGACACGAGTTAGGACAACAAAATTTGTACGAGAAAAAAATCATGTCCGGTCCGAGCTCGTCCGAATTCGTCTGAATTACTTGTAATTCGACATATAGTTGAGAGAAAATCTAGTAAAATGTACAAAATGTGATATAAATAGCCATGTCCGACCGAGTCCGATCGGTCCGAACATGTCCGTGTCCGACCGATTTTATTTAGGACATGAATTAGGACAACGAAATTTGTCCGAGAAATTTTTTGGTCCGGTCCGTGTTCGATCCGATTTTTTTAGGACAAAAACTGAACACACCTCCGTCCGGTCCGGTCCGACCGATTTACACCCCTAGAAATAAGAACTTTTTTGATCGACTTAATTTGATATATTAGGACAACGTGCTCTGCATATATAGCTATTTTGAAAACCTAAAGCTGGATCCGCTGCATGTTTGAGAGTTGACACGATGGAGTGGTATTGGTCCGAGAGATCTAACTTTCTTAACAATGTTTATAAAGCAATGCGCTTCTTACCGAGAGAGCATAAACTTGTAGTGCACTAGTGATTTACATACATACAAGTATTATACCATACAACTATACAAGCAACATATGCTCATTTATAACATCAACATTTTAAGATCAAGGTATTCATTCAGTTTACAAGCTTACAACAACATAACAACATCGAACAACCCAACTACAGGTTACTTCCCATGTCCACATTCAGCTTTCACCAGCCTCCTCAAGCATATCCATGAACCCCTTCCTCGGCAGCTTTTGAAAAACAGACTTATCAAAGTGCAGTCCATCTTCAGACACTCGTTCAAACTTAGTCCACAGCTCTCTTTTCAGTGTGTTTTCTCCTGCATTCCTCCCTTTCATAACCGTGCTTTCCACGTCTTCAAACAATGGAGTTGCCACAATTGCGGGTGTAGGCACCACCTTATCATCCTTGCTTGGCTCCATCACTGTACAGGTTTTTGGAGGAGACAAGAACCAGTCTAATTCCATGTCTTTGCCTCCATTCTTACAACCGCTCATGTCATTCTCCTGCATCCCTAACAAATCTTGATACTTTGAGGTCAGAACCTTCAGTACTGCATCGTCACTACAGCCTTCTTCTGATCTGTCTTTATCGTTGCATGGAGTATGTACTTCTAGAATGTTCTCGGATGTTTTCTTTGTTTCAATGATGTTCTCAGATATCTTCTTTGTTTCAGTGAAGCACGGGTTCTCCTTGATTTCTGGTTTGAATGTGTTTTCATGGAGTATTTTAACCATGGTTTTTTTGGATGAGGCTGGACAATTAAAATGTGAAACTTTTGACTTTGGCAAGGGTGTCAACAGAAACAGTTGTTTTCCAGCTTCTATTGTATATGAATCTGCAAGTGAACCAGTGCGCCATGAGACCAATGGTGAAGGAGAAACTTTTAAGCCTAGCTCGCTTTCACTTTCATTAAAGTCGATTTCCTGGTTTTTGAGAATGTTAGTGCGATTCGGTTGAGCAGGCAGAATTTGATTATGCTGATTTTCTTCAATCGTAGAAGCTGCGCTGAGAGTATGTCTAAGTCTTAAAACCCAAGGCTGCAAGAACGTAGAATTAGCAAGAACTATTTTGTGGGAAAACAGTTTACCTGAAGTAAAACAGTATACTACCTTTAAAACTGACTGCATATCAAGCAAGACATTTTCGAAGGACTCGATGTCACGTTTTACATTTTTATCTTTTACATTGCTTCCAAGAGCGCCTGCAACTAGTTCATCAATCTGTAAAACAGTGACACAGTTATAGTATATTGCATAATAATGATATGCAAATGCGCTATGAGATTACATCTTTCAGGTTTGAATATACGATGCTCCCCTAAAAACATGACACGAACATGAATGTGTATATGTCAAACCATGAAAATATGCTGCTATGCTTGAAAATATGGACATGAATTGACAATTTAACAGATTTCCCCGATCTTGCACACTTTGTACAATTGATTAGTTCTAAAAAAGAGTATAAATTTCAAATCTGGGTAAGTTAAAACAAACGACCAATCATTCACATCTTATTCATCTAACATATGGGGGAGTGGGGTTAAAAAAAAGGAAAGTAAAAAAAGCACATGCCAACTACAACTTAGGTTGTTCAAAGAGGTGGTTAGTCTATTTTATAGATTTTGCCAGATAACAATTTAACATTGTATTCACTCTTTTAACCAAAATTATGTAAATACTTAAATTAGTAAATGCCACATAGAATAGTATTTATTTTTGCTGGACTGATTTTGTATATTGACGAAAAAATGTTCATGATGAGTTGAATATGGGATGGCAAAATAGAGGGTACACATCATTGCTGTCTGAATGGCCATAGTTTTAACTTTTAATGTTCCATATGTTGCTAATTTTATTTTTGCGGGTTCTTGATGACATATGACTAATTATTAAATGCTAATGCTTTTGGAGCTTAACTCTGATCTGAATTTTACTATACTCTCGGTAACTTATTCTACAATCTAAGGACTGATGCAACTCATCATCCTTGGTTGGTGAGTATGTCAGTTGAATTACTACCAGCACAAAACATGTTAGTTTCATTTGTACTGAAGTCATAGCAACACCAATAACAACATTAACTATATAGTATATATCCAGACCTAGTTCTAAGGTCCAGGTCCACTAGACAACTGCCTCGGGCAACCCCTCTAAAAATAATAGCATTAATTTCTTCACTTTAATTTCTCTTTGCACTCATGTTTTAGATAAACTTGTGGGAAAACTTGATCAATTTGATGGAGAAAAATTGCAGTCGTCGTGAGTTTTACAAATGTTGCAATGACATTTTGCAATTATTTGTAGTTTAAACTGTGAATATCTGAAAAAAATTAAGAACAAAATGTACCCATTTGTTCCCCTTTGGTTTTTGCTCGGAGATAGTTTTGATTTAATGTATATTTCAAATGTCCAAATAAAAGTAGGAAAATTACCCAAAAAAAAATAAATAAAAATAAATAAATAAATATATATATATATACAAGACTGCAATTTGAAATGTTTGATTGAGAGAAGTAGAATTTAACTACAGAAACAAAACATCGGTTATGCACTATCATTTAATTGCATTGGTTTTTTTTAGCTGTTTTGAATTTAATTATTCATTTTTTTATTAAATTCATGCCTACTTCAACTATTTGGGTTTTTAAGTATGTTAAATGCTAAATCATCTTCAGATTTATCAGTTAAAATCAATGGGGTTACTCAACACCATGATAATCTAGGGATTACAAGTGTCGACATATCTTCAAATACTCCACTGAATTGAATGCAGACTGAAAATGATATAAAAAATTATAACAAATTACATATGTTATTGTAAACCCAAGTGATTATATTGACGTTAGAAAAAAAATCAAATTCCTAAAAGTTTAATAATAGTAAAATTATTGAAAAGTCAACTATATTTAGGTTGTAAAATAATAAATTTCCAATGTGTATGTGATCTCAATTATTAATTTATTTTGCTATGAATAAATGAAAACTAAACTGCGCATGATTTTATAATTGTTTATGTGAACTTCAAAATTAAGTACTTAGTTTTGAATTTCCTTGTAAAGGCACCAAAATTTTTACTTGCCTGTGACGAACAAAAACTCATTATGGATTTCAAGTATATCTAAGCTTTCAATTAACAAACACAAATGATTCATCATGTTTTGCTTAAAATATACGATGTCCTAGTAAAACAATCATATATCGTTGCCATCCTCGCATATAACAAAATTCCAACTAGCTTTTCAAAAATCTATAGACTATGATTCCAATTATAACATGAACATTCAATACTCAGTTATGCCTTTAATTAGAACATCACACGTGTATTTGCTGCTTAGCACTTCCGATCTCGGTGAGCAGTAATGCCTTTTCTTCAAACCAACATTCAATCATAATTTGAATGAATTTTCCTCAAATTGAAGCTTAGAGAAAGAAGAGATAATTAGGTTAACATTTGATAGATAAAAGGAATTAAACATTTTGAAGTGTGAAGCACTCACTAGAAAACATTTACTTGTTTTTTTTATTAGGTAACTATAGGGTTGGAAAAAAGAATTTGATGCATATAACATTGCATGTCGTCAAAGCTTGAAACCTCATATTTCGGCAATGTTTCACCTTGGAATTTCATACCATGCATCTCGAACTGAATAGGATCAAGGACGAGGTAAGTGTATCTCAGATGTATGTCTCCTCTGATTAACATCTCAGGTCATAAAATAAATCAAAGAACTATCCCGAGGTAACTTATGTGCCTGCATTTGATGCTTCAACGATTTTTTTAACTGGTGTTATTTGAAGAACAAAAAAATAAATAAATAAATAGCACATTCGATCTGCATAGATAAAAGAGTGGTAATGAATGTTTTGGAGAAAAGTGGTAGTTTGATCAGCTTGACTGATTTGGTAACAACTTTATAATATTGTCCTATTTGAACATTAAAAGATTTTTCTGTCTGTTTTGTAATTTTTTTTGGGTGATTCGCCGAGATGAAAAATAAAACATACGTCTAGAATTTATTAAATAGTAATTGGATTAAGTATTTCTGCCAAACCTATATGAAAAGTTAGAAATGTCATGTAAAAGAAGAAAAAATATATTTGCAGATTGAGTTTTTGATTTATATTTCAGACATAATTTGAATATTAACGAGATAGATGTCGTACGAATGATGTTCGAAGTTTCGTCTCATCTAAGTGTGAAAATGAGATCTTGATGGAGATCTGAGACAATACAAGAGATTTAAAACCATACATATGGCAATAACAACTAATTTTCTGCAAGATTAAGAATGCATCCACAATTAAAAAACTAATATTTACCTGGGTTTGATGCTGCAGAAAATTCTCGTAATTGCAGTCAGAACAACAAATTTACAAGGCCGTATCAATTTGTTATTTCAATTCCTCCTTTTTCTCCATGAATTTTACCATCTTTATAAAAAAAAAATCACAGCATAATAAAAAGTGATATTTCCTTTTCTTACTTCTCTTCTTTCATTCTAGTGTTATTAACTTATTACCATCATTATTGTAGTTGCCGCATTGCCCCCCCCCCCCCCCTCTTCCCCCGCTGCTATTATTATTTTTGTTATTAGTTCCATCATTAGACATAATTCTTTTTTTTTGGTTTGAATAATATGATGAGTTTTGCAATTTGGAAGAGGGGATTGAATTTTGGTTGGCTTGCTGGAATTTTATTCACTAATCGTAACTCCAAGTAATCATATTAAGTTAACACTAATTTGCATGCAAAAATAATACCATAATTAGTGTCTATAATTTGCTATGCTGTTTGAGGCGGAGCGCAATGCTGAGACTGGATTTAGAGCATAGGCAGAGTTCAGACGAAGTCTAGACGAAAACAAGCGTTTGTCAAGTAAATTTTACGCAAACAATATACACATTAAATAATTACAAAAAACAAATAACTATTTATTAAACAATGGATGTCCACTAGATGATCACTACAAATTAGTTTATTATAAGTGATATACATACATACATCTAATATTCTAAAATTAATCAAGCACTTTTATAATATATAGAAGCAACAAAATTTATATTGATGAACATATTTTACACTTGACAAATAACTGATTATTCATATACCAAATAATCCTAAAAAACTCAGGTACAATATTAATGAACAATATAAGTTTTAATTTACATTTAATTATTTAGTACTCCCTCCGGTTCATAATATAAGACGTTTCAGGTTGTTTGATTTAGTTCAAAATATAATATGTTTAAGCTTGTTATTCCAATTTTATCCTTGATTTGTAATAAATGTTAAAGACCCAATAGATGGTCCATGATTTTTTATGCATGAAGATAAAAGTGATGATTGGGTTGTACATGAAAAGAGAACTTAACTTATGGGACCTACTTAAGTTAAGTATGGCCTAAAGCATCAATTAATTTTTTTCTTAATTCGCGTGTAAATTCCTAAAACATCTTATATTATAAATCGGATGGAGTATTTTATTAGAAAATTATTCAAAAATAATTTTCAGAAGGCTAACGCAATTAAAAATTAAAAGAATAAAGAAAGGGAAACTAGTAAAGCCAAATTTTAGAAAAGTGAGAAAATAAAAAGTAATTTTCTATTCTCAAATATACAAAAACTATAACTATTTATTTATTGATTGTTCGTATAATTTAAAAATATATAGAAAAATGATACAAGCATTGAAATACTTGAAATATAACGATCTATAATAAATAATTAAAGTAACCGAATGATTTTATTCTAAGTGTATTCAATTTAGCTAAGTAATAAATGAAGTTTTACTAAAAAGGTTTATTTTACAGCGCTTCAGGAAAAGCTCAGCGCTCAAATGCTACCCCAGACAATGAGTGTAATGAAGCACTATTGTAAAAGGCAGAACGTTAACATTCACGATATTTTTGGTTGCTAACATCTGGGTAGATCAGAAATGGTTCCGTAAATGCTGACCTACGTCCATTTGAAGTAATCTTTCATTATACCGTAGACTACAAAGTACAGTTCGTTTATCTATGAAAATGCAAAGAAAAGCAGTGTATTTGCCTTTTGAAAATGATGGAGCTTCAATGTAGTTTCCAAGAGAAGAAGATTCTCCTTTTTCAATGCCAATGATGGCGTATTTATAAGTACATAAAACCTTGAATCGACCCAAAATCGTGGAGCAAAATCCGGAACAATAAGTGGAAGAGATCACAAGAAAGGGGCCATGATCCATCATGGTTGAAGGACTCGGTACCGGTCCACATAGCGGATTGGTATCGACCGTTAAGGATTGCACTGGTATGACCCATTAGGGGAGGGGTCCACCTTATACGGCTCTTCGTATACCCAAGTTTGGTACGTCAGGTCCCCTCGTTGTCTTTGAGTTCTGATTGTTTCGTTGAAATTTAAAATTGGAGTTCTTGCGCTTCAGATCCATACTGATTTCTAGATTTTCCAAAGTCTTTTACACAATTAGACAATTGTACAATATCATCAGAATGAATCGAGCTATTCGCAACTTCATATTCCTGTCCATACTCGATTTCACAGTGATTTGACCATCTCTTCGAGTTGTCTGCCTTGATGGTTGTGAAGCTTACCATCAGAATCCATCATGTAACGGCCTCGTAAAAAAGTAGGTTAATACTTGCCTCTCAAAACATAACATGCTGTGAAAGATGTGTTTTGTATTGTCGTAATTCCAAAGTCCATAGACCATGATCTCTTCGGATCATTCATAAGTTTTGCGGTAGCTTCGTGCCGATAGTCAAATCCATGATCTTATCAGATCATATATGACTTCCAAAACCCGCAGTTATCCTGGGTTGATATCCAAGTACGTAGACTCGTCGAGCGAATCATTGGTCACTCCAAACCCATGCTGAGTATAATTCATACTAAACCATCATATTCCTCAGAGCTCTTGCCGGACGGTACTAGCCTTCCTTTGCCTAGCGTTATCCACATTTGACGATCCTTGCTTTCTCATGCCAAGCGCAATCCACACTTGACGATTTATGTCTTGTTAGGCTCTTGTCGAGCGCTGCCTATACTCGACAATGCATAGCTTCACGGGGCTCTAGTCGAGCATTGCATGCACTCAACGATTCTAGTTCCAACGGGCTCTTACCAAGCGTTATCTGCACTTGATGATCCAACCCTCATTGGGCTTTTATCAAGCGTTATATGTACTCGACGATCCATAGCCTCATCGGACATTTGTCAATGGTTATCCACACTCGACAGTCCAAATCGAGCACTCCCGCTTTTGGAATTGTCCGACCATTGTCAAGCATAAGTCATACTTACAATCACGAATAGACGGTTTTGTCGAGTCCTTGACAAAATTACCAACCTTTTACCATGCATAAACCACACACAATGATCCATTAGATTATTAAAGTTAAATATTTAGTTGTCTGTTTTATACTTGATGGACATAAGCCCTACTTGCCGAATAATTTTATTAAAGTGCAAAAGCAAAAGTTTATTACATCCAAAAAGTCCAGATCCATTTAAATAAAAGCACGTGGAATGGTTTGTCGTCATCTGAGAGCAATCCCGGGGATCTCTCTAGTTTCCATACATGGGTAAAGGACTTGGCTGCTTTTATTATCTAATTTCATGCACTCGATTGATGACGAACTCGAGCTGGACCTGTTCTGATCCTGCACATTTGATGGTTGCTCTAGTTCTATCATCGCGGCTTTATTCAAGACATATTGGGGTAATTGCCCTTTCCAGACAAGCTCATCGAGTTTCACCCTTTAGAAATTTGCATTCACTAGCGCCATATTCATCAACTTCATGAAACATTGGAAACCCGCTCACGGTCTAAAGGCTCCCTCCTTGCTAGCCTTTAATACGAAAGGCAGTCCCCGATGTCCATATATATCTTTTCAACTTGCATTTGGATATGCATAAGAAGAGAATCTCAGCCCTCTCCTCATTCTTTCCAACTGGCCATATTCATCATTGGTCTTTCATTTTCCTTTGTCTTTTCTGAGCCGAACAGTTTTCCATCCTTAATAGTGTTTTTCATCTAAGGTTTCACGATCTACCTTCGCAACTTCCTGTCGTAGGAATCGATTATCCTTATGATTTTCTCTGAGATCCCTTGTAAATCTCGTTTCAAAGACACTTTAAATTATCCAATAAACCAAAAACTACTGCCATCATCGATGGATCCGACCGATTCACCGGTGCCACCACTACATTAAAGCGAGCCAAAAAAATTCGATGAGTTTCTTCAACCCTTTGTTTGATCGTCCCAAAGTCATAACAGTTTTGGATCGACTGATGTAAACCGAAAACTGACTCATAAACCTATCCACCATCTCTGACCAAGTTTCGATTGTTTTATTTCCTAGTTATCTGAACCATAATGTTGTGATATTCGATAAGTACAAGGGAAAACATTTTGCCAAATCTTCCTCAGATAGCCCAGTACTTCTAAGTGTCATATATTTCATCGAATGAAAGATCGGATACATTCTCCCGTTATATGCTTTCAACACTAGATTTGAAGGATTTCTTTCATTCCAGATATTTGAAATGAAATGACTCATATGCACATTCTCCACTTCCAGATTTACCAAGCCACCACTTATAGCACGACAGATAACATCCACAAATCCATCATTATTATTCGAAAACAACCTCCAACTAGCATTATGAACTCCTATTTTGTTAGCACTTGTATCAGCTATAGGTCTGCCAACGCTAACATCTACCTAACCTGGGGGTATACCATCAGGCTTCAAGGACCAGTTCGGTCCCATCTGGAAGAATCAGTTCCATTCTAATTCCCTTAAGTAGGGATTGCCGCTGGTAGATTCGTGTCGTTAGCTCGATCCTAGTTAGCAGCTCCAATTCCTAAGTTAAATCTCCAAGTCAATCCGAAGTCGCGTAACGTTGTGTCAAGGTCGTGCCTCCCAATTGAGACGGATCAGGTCTGATCCTTTGAGAGGGATTGACACCAACCTGAGGCGTTAGGCCAAAGTTTGGCCCTAGCAACCGTGGTATAATCCCTAGTGTGTCAGCTTCATTTCTATCACGCTGATTATAGTTTCCAGCTTCCCAAGCGTCTGATCCTTTGTAAAAGAAATCGCTATCATCTCCTCTTGTATGGCTAGCATCTTCCCTTGTCTAGTCATTCTTACTTATAGTTAGTTCATTCCATTATCCATATTCTCCTTGGTCAAGTGAATGGAATGATTTCCACCAAAGGAAGCTCCTGACTTACTTCTTGTCCAGTTTCTTCTGCCTAAGTTCCATTCCTCTCCTTCTTAGCCATTGCTTCAAGCTCTTCCAAGTATAAATATAAGATTTTGATTCAATTGCTCCCTTCCTGGTAAGCCAAAATATTAGCGATATTTTTGGACATTAACACCCAGATAGATTACAAGTAGATCACAGCATCGAATACGGAAAAAGTAAATGAACACAATGTTCTATAGTGGTTCAGCAACCTCAGCCAGATACACTTGTAGTAATCTTTGACTATACCGTAAATTACTAGTACAGATCGTTCGTTTGTGAAAGTAGAGAGAAAAGGAGTATGGTTGTCTCCTGAAAATGGCAGAGCTATTGCGTAGTCTCAAGAGAAGATCTTCCTTTTCAAGTGGCAATGGTCAGTGTAGACTATAACGCATAGTGCAAAATAGCGCAAGACTTGCGCTATGCGTTATTTTGCACTATGCGCTATAGCATTCATTAAAAAAAATCAAGTACATTTTGCCTAATTGATCTTTTTGTGGTTTTTTTGGGCATATTTTTATGTCATATCCAAACCGTTCAAGACTTCAAATACAAGCATTGCCATATTTTGTGCACGTATTAAATATTTTTTTTATGTAAAATGTAATTAGATTATAGAAAAGTCGATAAGTTCATATTGTACATTCAAAATAATCGATGGATATAATATATTTGTATCTTACAAATTTGAAATTTATTCTTATAATTGTGAGTTATAATGAAATTTATTTCTATTTATCAATTATGGTGATATAAAACTCTAAGAAAAAATACATGAAAATACACTTTTGTACAAAATGTTTAAAAACAAGTACTAAGAAAAACAATTATAAATAAGAACGATTGTAAAGTGAAAATAAGATCAAACAAAAATAATATATGAAGTCTACAATAACAAGATTCAAATAAACGAAAGTTAAATGTGATTCAAATGTACAATAATAAAACATAGAAATTATATTACGCTTCTAAATTTTTAAAACATAGTCACTAGTTTCATCTAAATATTAATCATTATTTGAACGATCATCAATTTCATCTTTCGAGTCATACTCTACGGTATTTTTCCTCTAAGTCATTATAAATACAAATAACATGCTATTTTGGGTTTAATTCACCGTCCAAACATTTAAAAAAGAAACAAAAATGAAATAACGCTTTATTTAAAGCTATGCGCTATTTTGCGCTATGATAAAATAGCGCACTATTTTTACGATATAGAGAACCCTTACGCTATTATAAGTACAATAGCGCAAGCACTGAGCTATTTGTCGCTATAGCGCGCTTTGATAACACATCCAATGGTGGTGTATTTATAACCGTAGAAGGCTTCAGATCAGTCCGAAATCATGTAGGAAAACCCAGAGCAATGAATGGAAGAGGTCACGGGAAAGAGGCCCGATCCCTTATGGTTAGAGGGATCGGTAGATTCAGTACCGACCTCCAAGGGTTGCACCAAACATGGTGACTCAAAGTGAGACCCCCCCCCCTTATCCGACAGTGTATGTCCCAAGCTTCAATCATCAAGTCTCCTCGCCATCTACGAGTTTTAATCATTGTTTCATTGAAATTTGAAGTTGATATTCCTACGCTCTGGATCCATACTGATCCCTGGGTTTCTTAAAGCCTTTTGACATTTAGTCAATTTCAAAGTGCTATCTGAGCGAATCTAACTGTTCGTAGCTTCATATTTCTGTCCATACCCGATTCTCGAGTGATTTGACCATCTCTCTGGGTTGTCCGCCTCGATGGTTGTGAATTTTACGTATCTGAATCCATCGTGTAACGGTCTTGTAAAAAAACGGAATAGCAATTAAAATCATAAAATAACTTCTAATCGGCGCCTCATGCCCCCTTGATAGCATAGACAATTTGTATTTATTAATTTTATCGTAATTAGTGTCTATTGAATATAAAGTATCATGTTGCATGTGTCACTTAGCACATAATGGTTACTTACACGTTTTACACTTTACAAATAAATACTATGACAATTGTCACTCAAAGAAAGGGCATCTGCGTTCTGGTAGACAAAAAATACATATGCATGCTGACTTGCGTCAATGGTAGTTGTAGTAACTTCATGATGGTTGGAGTGATATAAATAGAGTCTATAGACTACATTTGTTAACAAATTCACGATATAATAAACACTTTAATGCATTATACAATAATACTCTTCTCCATTAAAGATATGCGACAATAAATAGAGTCTATAGACGACATTTGTTAACAAATCATGATGGTATGTGATTTATATGTTTATGCTATAGTTTCCATGAATTGTATATCTAAAGTTTCTTACTATAAAGATATAACAAAGCTTAGCTATTTGTTTCTCATGCAGCTTTAATCAAATTCAGCTAGTTAATTTCGACTTCATTAATCAAATCAACCGTTATATAATTTTGTCTATCATGGGCTTGCAAATTGAAATATGTGAAAAGAAAAAGAAAAAAACGAACATGTCTTGTTCAATTTATCTAACGCTATTTGTTTTGTCCTCTACAAAAATCTGTTAAATCTTTTTAATGTTGAATTTTTTCCAATATGTTATTACTAGACATAATGAGTAATATACTACAATTTTTTTCTCCTGGAATTGTGCAATCAAATGGCCTGTTTCGCACCATCATCCTGTTGTACTAGTAATTACAACTGCCTGCACACAATTGATAATTAAATTTGAGGGATCGAAAGAGTAAAGAGTTGTTCAAAATTATATATTCTTTTTATCTCTCATTTTACCTTTTTGGTAGTTTGGGTGTATTAAAGCGGCAAGAAGTGCATGCCTCAAATTTATTGGCTTTGTTAGATTGAGGTATTTGGAGCCAAGATTGTATCGAGAGTGGAGATTGATGTTTCTATAGAAAACTGAAAAAGCCTATTGCTTCACAGTCGGATTGCATTATGTCAAACCCCAATCTTACTCAAAAACTATCTAACCCAAATCATGAATCAAAGCCATGTGAAATATTTTTCTTTAAATCAACACCTTTTCGCTAAAAATGATTAAATGAAAAAAAAAATAAAGAAATGGTTTTCACATCTAACCTGTCCAAACAGATTTGAAAGTTCAGAGCGAACAAGAAGAAGGCGATCAAGAGCGCCGCCATCAACATCATCCCTTGAACTTTTCTTCTTCGATACCGCCGTTAATTTCCTGTTGTTAGATATGTCGATCAGCGGCTTTCTCGCCGTCGATTTAAGCTTGCTGCTTTTTTGCATTTAACTGATTTGTTGACTATTCAAAAGAAATTTCGAAGGTCTCTTAAATTTGAGTGTATATTTGGAAATGAGAAACAATACATCTCCCTGATTTGAAATGGGCAACGGCCAAAAATCCCACTGGGTTCTGGGCCGGGTAGGCAAGACTGCAGGAGAGTAGGTCTTTTACGCGGAACCACGCTGTACTGACATAGCGCAGGGTAGTTCTGCAATCTACTTGTTAAATAGGAAAATTGTTCCTAATCTTCCTCAAGGGGCTAAATGGTCATTCAAAGACCGTCATACTCGTATTTATATCCAAAATCATTTTTTAATATCATATATCTAATATCATATCATATATCAGGAAAAAAATTGTGAAGGATAAAAAAACCAAAAAAATTGTCTAAAAGGACAAGAGGCAAAAAACTTGTTTAAAAGGACAAGTTTTAGTGCAAAGTGGAAAAACATGGGACCCCCTGAAATTCACCGTTTACACTAAAACTTGTCATTTTGGACAAGTTTTTTTGTAGTGGTCCTTTTGAGCAAATAATTTGGTGAGTTTGTCCTTGTGGGAAAAATCCCCTTTTAATATTCTTAACAACTGGTATTTATCGTATATTATCTAACCAGTTCATAACTAATAAATCTTTTAAAAAAATTGATTTATTATAAATCTATTTCCATACTATTTTTTTTTAAATGATAAATATACTAAAACAATAATTTACAATAGTAAATACTTTTATACACGTTAAATCCTTTTACCAACATAAAATAGTACGTGACAATCATTTTATGTAAAATACACACAAAAAATAACCAAAATATTAACAAAAATCGAATGAATAATTATCCGATGCAGATGTCACCATATATGCATCTGTGTGTATTTTTCGAATATAAGATAACTTTCTATATTTCAAATATGAGTACGGATAGATTTCAAAATTCCGAATACTCATTAACACACATAAGCTTCAAGTTCCCCACGTGTATTTCCTCGCATACACTAAATGATATTCCTAACCCGCTACCTCATCGAAAGTTTATTCTCTTTTCCATCAATTGCACAATATTCCTTCGAGTTTCGAAATTCGTAATAAATTGTGGAACATGTAAGCAATTCAAATATTCGTTCTTTATACTACTACACTGGTCACTGCTACTACTTTATTCCATGTAATCCTAGTTTTACAATCGTTGTCTTATTCTGCATTGGTTGGTTCATCGGACAATAAACTCCAAACTTGCGATTGGAACAATATATATGTATTCCAAATGTCAGGTTAATTTTGTCTTTCTCCTACTAAGATTAAGAGGAATTAGTAACTTGGTTTTACAGTCAGGTATATTTTTGACTTTTCTATATATTAAGGTGGTCAGCCATTAATCTCAACCATTAATTTTGCGTGGTTGATTTCAATGTAGACTACTTATGCGTCGATGTAATTATTATTGCATAAAGTTACAATATTTAAATAATGTTAGCAAAATCTATAATCGTGCAGTAGATTTTATGATTATGGAGTTAATTTAATTTAACTCAAATTCTTGATTGGTAAAGGGTGTATCATTATTAATAAAACAATTTATTGTGATCATACTAGTCGGAAATTATGAGTTATCTGACATTTATCAAAATATCCCCAAGTCTAACTTTTTTATATTCACTTTATTACCATAAGTGTCATTTACTGTTAGCACTGAGTTTATTTTCGAGATTACGATATTTTTAGTCTTCCTTTATTGTTTTTTTTTTATATGTTAAAAACTTTGCTAATTATTACATTTCTACCTACCAATTTTTTACTTCTCTTTTTTTTTCTACAACCATAGGTTAAAGAATCATTCCAAAAATGCACGGTATTTTCTTTCATTATCCTTCTGACCTATTGTTTGGATGGAATGATGACAAAAATATATCATGCATAGCCGCAAATGTCAACCTTTGATAATCATACTTACACATACAAATATTTATAGTTTTTGTAACGACCCGACGGAAATTCGATGCTCGAATTTCGACAATAATATATATAACTCATATTACTTGCCAAAAACTCAAGTATCGAACAACACCAGATTGTTAATAGAAAGAATTTAGAAGGTGAGAAAAGAAAAAAGAAATAATAGAATAGAAGATAAAGAAGAACACATCAGAATCTCACAGCGGAACGAATAAAATATGATATATCAAATCTCTTTATAAAAAAGAAACTGTATATACATACCAATCATCAGAGTACGACATATATCTATCATAGCAAAAATACACTTTATATATCTAACGGTGAAGCCTCCTGCTTCTAGCTCCTGAACTCTAGCGGAACCTAACCTGTAAATATATTCGGTCTGACCCGAGCACATTTGAAGCAAAGCAAAATTCACCTGCATCAGTCTGGCATACCTTCATTGATAAATTCACATCACAACCAATTTGTTTAATTTTGAAAAAAAATCCTTTTTTAAATCAAAGGATAATAGTAAGACCAGCCCACACATAAACACGGACGGTTTTTACCTTACTTTAACCCAAAATATTTCGAAATCAATATCTTCTCTGATATTATAATAATGTCTATCAAACCACAAATAAATATCAATCTAGCAGAACGCTTGCATCTCACGCTCTACATAAATAGTATACAATCGAAGACCGCAGGCACTTATTGGAGAATGGATTCCAACTATGGAAAGGTATGGGACCACCTTCCAACAATGTATCTCCGGAGAAGAATACATTGGGGTTCAACAAGAATGTCTTACAACCCGGTTCACACATGACTGGCCCCTCATTTCTTTTGAGAGTACCGAATATATCATTACCACGGTTGGGGGCCAGCCAACCGAATCGATAGCATACATATAATAATAAAAAGGGACAACCGAAGGCATTTTGATTTCTCCAGATCAGGTAATGATATATCCTTTTAATGGGTGCGACCTACATAGCCATGCTGCCTACCCGATTTTATGCCATTTCCCGGTTGATGAGGCTAGAGGTCACGCTTATTATTCAGAACAGTATATTTCCATTCACTTTGAATGTCACATTGTCAGATCCTCCAGAAATCACTAATTGATTTCCACAAAAATACTCTAGTTGTTAAGCTAAAGAAGTTTCCCTTCTATGCCACCAACTTGGTACGTTTGAAGAAATCAACGTACGCGATCCCTTTGGAAATACTCTGTCAGACATTCGTCCATACAAGTCATCTAGGAACAGGATGAACCGAAGGCACACTCCTACTGCATCCTAGGAATCACCCTATAGATCAGTAGCGAGTAGCCCTTGCTAATCCGCAGATTTAACCACGACAGAACCACAGTATATCTCTGGTCATGAGTCAGAGATTTAAGTAGTTCTTCCATTTTATAAATATCTATGGTCTTCAATTGACGCCATCTTTATCTCCTTCAAGTTAGCCGCGTTCGCACAGTTGATTCGAAGTGGTTTTGGGTCTAGTTCCCATCCCGGTCTCTTCGAAACAACACATCAAAAAGGTTCAAGAATAATTCATTGATAGTCGGTGGTTTAACTATCAAATCATAACAATGTTGTTCAGTACGTTGGCAGCTCAGGTCCTTTATATTAACTATTTCATTCCCAACTATTCCATCGATCCTTATGATCCATTTCATAAATTATATCTTGACCAAACTCCTCCAGTTCATTACTTTGAAAATATTTATCCATGCATTCCTTGGAGTAACGATTTCACCAAACATCACTCTTTATTTCCTTTGTCAAGGAGCCTTACTATATTTCATAAAACATCTTGTATTACCCTTTTTATCTAGGTACATCGTTTACATTCTCAAAACCCTTTCGTACTTCTTATTTTTGAAAACATCATCATAGTTTATAAATCCTCCTTTCATTTCCTTTATCATTGGAAATATTTTTATATTTCTATTTAAACAACGACATGGTTTAAATTACCAAAATCCTCCTTTATTTCAATCAAAACATTTCATTTAACCCAACTCTCAGGTGAACGCTATTTTTAAAGTCATCACCTTGGTTAAACTCCTTTTTACAACTTGGTTTATGCAATTTGAATTAAACTCCAAATCCTTTCTATAATCCTTTATTTTGTTTAAATAAAAGAAATTCCAATTATCAAACACTCGCTTTAGTTATTATCAATAAAAGTAGTTATCTTTCCGATTAACCGGACTAGCATAGTTAATTCTTTTTAAAAGGTTATTTAAATAAATGATAAATTTTATAAATCATAATTAACTCGACAATCGCTTTCCTACCCATTACAACTATATTATCTCTCAATAATAAGGAAGCTGTAAAGATCCGAAAATCCCTACCCTTTGAATCGACCATAAACCACACAGGTCTGACCCAAAAGTTGGAAATCTTCAAATACTTTAACTTTGGGCATATAACACATCAGAACAACAACAATAGACTTTTATAAACATTATAATAATGTTACATCAGAGTACAGAATATCAGAGTACATCGAATAATATAATAATACAGCGGAAGATAAATTACAATAAATTCAATACATTGCAGCGGAAGACTATAAATACTCTAGTTTAAGCTTCAATCCAGAATCCTGCTCAAGAGATAAATATCTGCAAAACAAGCTACTCGACTGCCCGTGTGGAAAATATAGGCACCCGAGTTTGCCATTGAAACAAACTACAGGTCAGTCATGCGACTGGTATGAGAATTCTAACCAATGTATCTAACAATGTGGCAAATCACAGGACCACGCCGCTGATGCGGAACGGGTTTACTCCATTGAATTGCTAGTGCATAAATTTAAGTAAATCGTTAAACAACGCAATGCTTTTTAGAAAAATAAAACCATTATAAGACCCAAGTCCCATCACACAATGCAACGCAAACCGGAGGATAGAGTTTTTACCTTATAATGGTCAAAAATGCTTGATATGATAAAAACAGATTTGATATTATTACTAGTGTATATATGTTTCAAAAATATTTCAAAATAAATGTATCAATCCGAGATGGCATGGGTACCATATATCATGTCGCCATACTAGTTCTACAATCAAAACCGATGGTGTCGTATTGGAAATTGGGTTTCCATCATGAGCCGAGGCTAGGGGTCGTCCCCTCCGATTCGAGACACTCTAGCAAATGCCTCAGGATTCCCCGCAGTGAACCCTTGGATCTTCAGGGCTGGTCCACACATAACACTAGTGGATTAATTATGCCTGAACACACGCTTCCCGGTTCTTTTGAACCTCTAATATGGCTACTAACAACCTATAAAACCGAGGTACCTCATAATCCAACATCCACATAAGTAAAATGTCAGGGATGGTAAGTCGCTGACACCACTTCTTAGCTAGAAAGAAACGTGTGCACTCCCTCCAGTCCTGCTCCCGTTTTTGACTCATATCGGGGTGTGAGGTTCGCGAAGTCACGCTATACATAAAGCTACGCCTAAACAGGCTACGCTTTGATCATCTACCACAAGGCTCTGCTTTACAACAAAAGCCTTGATCATTTGCATCTTAGCATGCCACATTGTCAATCCATACCATACCATTGATTTATGCCAATATATAACCTCTAGTCTCAGAGAAGGGTGTTAAGCAAGAGAATAAATTCTCCGCCACCAAATAGATACATATTTAGCAGAGATCAACGAATACAACATAAAGGAATACAATGTCATACATACCATCCATTTACAAGTCCGTTCTGGGTCTGAACGAAATCGGAGGCACCTTATTCCTCGCATATCCATCGATCTCCAAGTACGCTTGGACGATCACCACTTATTACCATGGCTTGGGTGTACGGCCCAATCAAGACATCAATAATCACCCAAACGATGTGAAGATCTCCGGTTTTCAACCATCGTCTTCATCTTCGACTCTTGATCGTCGTAGTAATTATTCAGAATGGATTAAACCCGGACTTTCCAAATAATTCGTGTATTTTATAAACAAGTGCTATATAAAACACATCATACGCCTCATTCCAATTCAGAATATTCTTTAAATAAAATTTTCATATTATTAGGGAAAGGTTCCCATTAATTTTATCAAATATAAATCCTTTTAAATTTATTCCCTAATCCTCCTTTGAATATAATTTTCAAAAGATTTATTTAACTGGTTGGGATTAGCGAACCTTACCGAAGTAATCATTTATTATTAATCCCAATCCCAACCTATTCATCCCATGGAGCAAAACTGGCAGTACCCCATATCTAACACCCACAGTGTTATCGATAAATTTAATTACCATTTCATGTTCAAATCTAATTAAAGAATTAACTATCGTCTGGAGTAAAACTGGTGGTACTCCATTTCAATCATTTCAAGAATTTGATAAATCTAATTATCCAAATTCAAGAAATTAACCTTAACTTTAACTGGGTTAAAGAACCAATGTCATTTAACACGGTTCACGATAAACCCAAAATCATCTTCCATTAAATATGGAGTCTTCACAGAAATCAGACCAATTTATAATCGATATAAATTCCCGTATCATACCGATAATAGAAATGGAATAACGGCAAAGCCTTTTAAATTCCATACATAGTAACGGCCTTCATTCACAGAAGCTCATCTCGATTATTATTAAATCGAATTCCGTTCAATTCCAATTTAATATATTAAATTGGAAAACTTTACTTTGCAAAAATTTCATTTAAGTCTTAATAAAAAGATTTATAATTTCCAAATTATATTTTCACTGCCAATTGGGTTAAAGAACAAATGTCGTTAAAAACACAGTTCACGATAAACCCAATTCATATTTCATTTTATTCCAATTACACAATATAATTGGAAGATCTAATAATCTTAATTAAAAGATTTATAAATTCCCAAAATTATATTCTATTTAATTCCAATCAAATATTAATTGGAAAACTTCATTAAATCTTATTTAAAAGATTTATTCTTATCGGGGCTTAAGAATAATGTTATTAAAGACACCGTCCACGACAACCCAAAATCCAATTCGTTCACTTTAATTCCACTTAAATATTAATTAATTGTATTTTTATTCTAGTTAACAACTAGTTCATTTTTGATAAAAGTGTATTTTTATCCCTATAAAATTGGAATTTTCATCCAAATTCTTTCCAAATTATGATTTTACATAATTTTTCCGTATTTTTAATTATTTTATTATCGCCCGTACAGTCGGTTTCCAATAACGGCCACCGACCTGCATCCGTAGCGACAATTTCCAAATTTGATTTGGACATAATTCCAAATCCAACCATTAGATTTCAAACTTCTTGTATTCATTGGAAAGCTCTTTTCGATATGAACCCAATGGTTCTGGTTTTAGGAGAATCCGATGGTCGGATCTCCCGCTACATCAATTTGAAGTTAATGGTCGAAATTCGCGAACGGTCGCTGCGCGGCGCATTCTATTCAGACCATTAAATATATATATATAATATGCTATATATATACTTCGTCGATTTTCTTTTAAAACGTATTTTATACATCATTTATAAATTCGTTTCAAAATGCTTTCAACTTCATTTTCCAATTTTAAATCAACATTGAATATTCTATATCTTTATCATGTTAAAATGATAATATTTTCAAAATATTATATTTTAAAATCATTTCTTTTCAACATTCATTATAAAATGAACTAAAATCGATCGATAAACCCGTTTGGGTTAAAATGGTGTTTGCTACTTAACACGGCTTCGTATTTCAATATTTTGTGTCCATCCAAAATCGGACATTGAAATCATGATTTTATTCTTCACTGGATATTATTTTAAAATATTGTTTATCTTAAAATATACTTTAGTTTAAAATATTCTTTATCTCAAAATAGTCTTTTACATTAAAATGTTCTTTACATTGAAATGTCCTTTTATATTCTTTTACATAAAATGTTTTTTTAACAAAAAAAAATGATTCTTATATTATTTACATTAAAAATGTTTGATTACATTTAAAATGATTTTTATATTTTGCTGACAATTCTATTTCAACAAAATGACTAAAAAGCGACAACTTCATTTTGTTAACAATTCTATTTTAACAAAATAAATTAAAATGATGACTTCATTTTATTTACAATAATCTAATTCAACAAAATTGACATTCTTGCTTTAACACAAACCTACTTAACAAAATGTTATTTTTGTTTGATACAAATCTATTTGACAAAAATGTTATTTTATTCTAAAATGTCTTTTTATTCTAAAATGTACTTTTTACATTATAATGTCTATTTCATTCTAAAAATGTACTTTTTACATTATAATGTCTTTTTAATTTTAAATGATTCCTTTCATTAAAAATGATTCTTTACATTAAAAATGTTTCTTTACATTAAAAATGTTTATTTCATAAAATGTTTCAATTTAATTATATTAAAATATTTCATTACATTAAAATACTTCCTTACATTAAAATATTTCATTCAAATGAATCATTTTCTTTCCGTTACATAGAAATGTCCTCTTATGTTATTCACATTATAAGTAATTCTCTTATATAAACATGCTCTTATATTTCAATCTTTTATTGTAACAGTAAAAATCCAATCTTTTTAATGTAACCTTTCTATTGTAACTTATTGACAATAAAAATTCGATCTTTTCAAATGCCATCTTTTTATTGTAACTTATCGACAATAAAAAATCAATCTTTTCAAATGCCATCTTTTTATTTTATTTGCAAAATTATCTTTATATTCTGAATCGGAATGCGGCTTCAACAATTACCATATAAATTTGATTATATGGGTTTCAAACATTACATGTATCCTACAATAATGATGAAACACCCAAATAACAACCAAAGTGCAATTTACGACTAATCCCAAGGGAGATGTGTAACTCAGAATATCATCCCAAGACTCGTGTGGGGTTTCAATCAACACATAACAAATAATTAAATAAATTATTTGTGCACTTGGGCGATGTGTAAAAATTATCGTCCCAATCAACATAAACAAGTCAGGAAACTTGTTAATGGCAGTGTAATCATGTTTTGAGTACCATATAAGAAATAACATTGTTTTAACATGATACATATTCCAAATTTCAATCATTTCACAACATGACATCCAAACAATAATTTACTCAGCAACAATTATTCCCATCACAGATAATTAATTTATATTAGATTAAAATAAATAACTATTCAAAAATTTGAGCGAGATAGAGTTCTCACCTTGATCAGGATTTTAATTTACGGTTCGGACCCAATTTTGGCCCAAAATACAACATGCTCCAAAATTGATGTCTATGCGAAGCTCTTGACTCACTGATCGTAGCAAATCCTGTTTTGCGTGATTTCGAGTTTGTAGCAAAAAGATATTAATTTTTTGAAGTTTGAATTAATTAATTAAATCGTGGAAATTGCCCAAATTTTCGACTTGCTCCAAACTGGACAAAATGGTGTCTATGCGAAGATCTCGTCACCATGATCGCGGCGGATCTGAAATCGTTAGATTCTGAGTTCGCATGAGAGTGATATACAATTACGAAGTTTGAATACATTAATTAATTAGATTAAATAAACTTCACCCCATTTTCTGGTCACACCCGAGCTCCCCCCCTTTGACCGCTCCCCACCGCCGCCATGTCCACCTGACCGCCGCCCCCGACCATCGCCGCGCCACCACTTCTCCCTGGCGCACCTTCGCCAGTCGCCCCCCCGGTTCGCCGCCGTTCAAAGGTAATTGGCCCGAAAATGAAAATTGGTTCGTGCACGATTCCCGAGGCATCGCTCCTCCAAATGACCCCAAATTTTTATAGCACCTAGATCTCATGAAGACGAAGATTTTTTCTTCTGGTGCCATCGCCTGATTCTTCCCCGATTGACAGGAAAAAAATCGTTTTTGTTTTTAGTTTCGAAATTACTATTTTGTTGTTTTCACCCAAACCTTACACTTTCATACCAAACTTCCTTCGACAAAGTTGTGCATCTATCTCCCCTCTACAACTTCCCCAACTGGGCCATCGCCTAATTCTTTACGGATTGGCCAGAAAACCCAAATTTCCAACGTCAGTTTTCTGTCGTTGAACTCAGATCCCGGCGAATCCGTGTGACGTTAGGCCATGGATTTTTCATGGGTGGTAGAGACGATATAGATGCACAAAACCCAGAAAGGGTTTGGTCTGATTTTGTTTCGTTTGAGAGATTTAAATTTTTGAAGAATCCGGGTCTTATTTGCAAAGAAGAATTTAGAGTGGAGGCCATGAAAGTGAAGAAGAAGGTGGCTAGTGTTTTCTCTTAGGTTTAGGAGCTGTTGGAGATATTATACATGGGCTTGGTAATTATGTTTTAATCCTCGTTTAATTTAATCTTGTTTAACTTTATAATTATAGCCCTTTTTCAATTAAAGTTATTCAATTTTCAATCCTTTTAACGGTTTTAAAATTCTTGCGAACACACATGGATTCCAATTTCGATGGAAATTGGAACACAACTATGATTTGACATTACAAATCCAAAGAAACTGGTTTCGTTGAATTCCGAGTCCGTATGAATTAATAATGAATTTTTCAAGTTTGAAAACTGTCATTTTACATTGTAAAATCAATTATAATTACATACTGATTCTAAAAATTACAGAAAAATAATTTCTAGCTTTGTTTTGATGATACGGTCCTAAAAAAATTAATTTCGTTAGATTTGGAGACCGTTTGAAATTTTTCACTTTTTAAGGCGTATATATTTTATATTAAAAATATATTTTTATATGGATAATTTTCGAATCTCGAAATATGTCAATGCTTATACTTTTTGAATTCAGAAACGTCATTTCGGACTCAATCGAAGTGGTTTCAAGTGCAAATTCATTCGTATGTGAAAAGTAGCCCTTTGGGCTATATATATAATATATATAAATTCCATAGCGACTATTCTGAATTTTAAACTGGGCATAACTTTTTATTTATAAAACCAAATTTCAATTTTTCAGACTCGTTAGAAAGATATAATCAAACAGATTAAAATATTTTTGGCTTTACTGAAATTCGATTATTTTAAATCCTGTACATTTAGTCAAAGTTCAAATTCAAATTTTCAAACTACCACGCTATTTCTAACTCCTTTTATAATTAAATAAAATAATTTATTCATTTTTAACTTTGATTAAAATAAATTTTTAGTCGTTATCATTTAAAATAAATTATTTTAAATATACTAAATCCTTTAAAATTTCTAAAATAAATTTTTTAAATTGGTTCAGAATTTCCAGGTTGTTACAGAAGCCGTTCAAGTTGGGGTATTCTAATTACCTCTCTGACCTTGACCAACGACGCGCTTATCTTAAGATAATAGAATTTTGCCCCCCAAACATTTGTTACTCCATTTCCATTTCCATTTATTTTGGTTTTGAAAACCATTTTCTTTTACTTGATAATCCACTCTACAAGTTAATTCTTGTAACGACCCGCATTCTACGCATCGAAGGATCGTAGAATATTTATTTCTTTCACAATACGAAGTCGTACGGTCATGTAACTTTGGGAGACGACTATTGGGGTCATTTCCCTTGTTCATGATTTTTGCCAATTTTTAAATGACCGTTTTGCCCCTAGCTGATACTGTTTTGGCCATAACTTTTGATTGGAAAGGAGTTTTGACCTGAAACCACTTCCATTGGCTCCGGATGATGGTTTACATTTCCGTAGCCAAACGGACTCACCGTTTGGGAGATATGGCTTAAACAAGTTTCAGATGATGAAAACCAGCTTAATTGGGCGCTTAACCGGGTGATTAATAGCTAGGCCCAATAGGAGGATTTCGGGAGTAGAGGTATTTAAGGGCTGCTAGGGTTACGATTTCGGGTTTTCACTCATTTTCCAGCCGCCACAAACCCTCTCTTCAACCTAACGATGGCCTCCAACATCTAAATACACCTCTAATCACTTCTTAATCAAGTTTTGGCTTAAACTACATCAAATTAAGGAGGAATAGCACCAAAGCAAGGTTAGAGCTACTGTTAGACATCAGTATTCGTGCCAAACAGAGATTTATTTCAGATCTGAGTTTTATTTGTGGTCAAGGTGAGTGATTTGCATTGTTCCCCACTAATTATGGTTAATTAAGGGTAATTAGTGTTGATTAGCGAATTTATACAATAATAAATTCTGGAAAAATATTCATAAATTCTGAAATATTGTTTTATACCTCTGTTAGAAATTTGGGTTGATTTGGTTAAGTTTTGTTAATCCTATGATTAGTTTTGCTTAAACATGCTTAAGGGAAAATATGGGGTTTTGGCTATGTTCGATCCGTTTAACCTTGTCAAATTGATGTTTTGGTGTTTATGGTCGTTTCTACATGCTACTATGACTGTATGGTATGCTTTGTGATTGATTAGAATAGTTATATTGGTCGAAAACGCCGTCGAATGGCGTAAAACAGTCGCTGGAAAAGTTGCAGGAAATGTGCAGGGTTTCGGATCGGATCGGGATAGGGGGCTCAGATCGGATGGTGGACTACCAAGAGAAGCCGAAACGGATCGGAACTTTGCACTAAAGGAGACTTGGCGAGAAGGAAGGTCATTTGCTTAGAGTTGGAGTTGGGTAGGGGATCGGATCATGGAGACCAAGAGGGGATCAGATCGGAGAGACCAAAGGGGGACCGGATCGGACTTATGAAGGGAAGGGGGATCGGATCGGGACATCTAGGAGGGAGCAACCACTGAACCGAACCAGGAAGCAACCATCGAACCCAGGCATAGGGCATCCGAACCGAACCAGAGCTGGAGGACCGAACCGAGGAGGAGTGGAGCACTGATCAAGGCATGGGTCAGGACCACCGAACCGAACCGGGTCGGGACTAAC
Source organism: Allium sativum (assembly GCA_030737875.1). Lineage (NCBI taxonomy): Eukaryota > Viridiplantae > Streptophyta > Magnoliopsida > Asparagales > Amaryllidaceae > Allium > Allium sativum. Next base: position 442,555,616 of record CM060919.1, read on the forward strand.
GAACCAAACCGGGCGTATACTTTTACCTCATCGTGACGACTCTTTTGAAGACCAACTCCAATTCGACCAAAACCAGAGATGCAAAGGAAGTCCAAATAGGAAGTAGAACTCAGGATCTAGATGGGAACCAACGAGTCGGCTTCATAAGTTGGGCTTTGCATTGGGACGTGTGTAAAGGGATTGTCGATGTCTGTGACCGTGGATCACTATGTGTAGGGAGTACGTGAACGGATTCTGGGCCACAGTGGCCTAGGTACGACTAAAGAGCTATAGACCAATGAAATGGGGGTATTTGTATAGATGTGGTTATGACTCCATGGGGTAAGCTTGGTAGTAGCAGTAATTGTACAAGTCGAACTCTGTCACTACTTCGATGGATCTAGTGATTGACAGTGGTGGACATCGTATGCTTTACGCACTGAGTGAGAGATGTGAGGATGGTTGCTATGGTTGATTTGTTTGCCATCATCATGACATGTACACCCCCACCCCCCCGTTATCTTTACACCATCTGTTCAGTGGCACCTTAGAGTATTGTACGGGATGTAGTGCTAACTCTTTGGTTGCAGGTTCAGGTATGGTTTAGTATACCTGTTATCGTTCTGTTTAGCTGCTTATCGCTCATACCAGATGTAACGACACAGATTTTGCTCGGACTTGATCGATCGCAAAATCAACGAAGACCGTTCAATTCCCGCATATGTTAACTTTGGAAATACAACACATTAGAACAGATCACAGAAGACTTTTATTACATCTTGATAATATAACATCAGAGTACAGAATATCAGAGTACATCGATTAATACAGCGGAAAAATAAGTTTACAATAAATGTAATACAGAGCAGCGGAACAAATAACTTAATACAACGGAAGACTATCAATGCTCTGGACATAGCTTTGAGCTTCGATCCAGGATCCTGCTAAAGAGATTAATATCTGCAAAAAGCTACTCGACTGCCCGTGTGGAAAAGAGGGCACCCGAGTTTGCCAGTGAAACAAACTATAGGTCAGTCATGGGACTGGTATGAGAAATCTAACTTAACTAATCTAAATAAAAAGGCTAATCACAGGACCACGCCGCTAACGCGGAACGGGTTTACTCCATTGGATTGCCAGTGCATAAAATAAAGTAAATCGTTAAACAACGCAATGCTTTTTATAAAAATGAAACCATTATAAGACCCAAGTCTCATCACACAATGCAACGCAAACCGGAGGATAAGGTTTTACCTTATAATGGTCAAAAGATGCTTGATACGATAAAACAGATTTGGTGTTATTACAAGTGTATATATATGTTTTAAAACAATTCAATCATAATGTATCAATCATAGACGACATAGTACCCCATCCTACTATGTCGCCATACTAGTTCTACAATCAAAACCGCATATTGTCGTATTGGAAGTTGGTTTTCCATCATGAAATCGAGGCTAGGGATCGTCCTCTCCGATTTGAGACACTCTAGCAAATGCCTCAGGATCACACCTATGGGCAACCCTTGGAGCGGTAGGGCCGGTCCCCACCTAATGGTAGTGAATTAGTTATGCCTGAACACACGCTTCCCGGTCCCTTCGGACCTCCATATGATCACTAACGGCCTATAAATCCCGAGGCGCCTCAAAATCCATCATCCACATAAGTAAAATGTCAGTCAGTTTAAGCACCGACACTACCCCTAGCTAGAAAGAAACGTGTGCACTCCCTACTGTCCATATCCCATTTTTGACTCATACCGGGGTGTGAGGCTCGCGAAGTCACGCTATACACAAAGCTACACCTAAACAGGCTATGCTTTGATCATCCCACAAGGCCTTGCTTTTCAACAAAAGCCTTGATCCATGCATCTTGACATACCACATTGTCAATCCGTACCATACCATTGATTCCTACCAATATATAACCTCTAAGCTCGTACATCTCAGAGAAGGGTGTTAACCACCAAACAGATATATATTTAGCCGAGATCAACGAATACATCATAAAGGAATACAACTTCAGATATACGATCCATTTACAAGTTCGTTCTGGGTCTGAACGAAACCGGAGGCACCTTATACCTCGCATATCCGAACAATCAACACTACGTCCGGACGGCTACCCCTGACTCCCCTTCAAGGTAGCTACTCCAATCATGGGCCTCAGTAGCAACACATCCATTCGAGGTGAAGACCGTCGGGTCTTCAATCACCGCCTTCAACTCTTCGACTTAGATCGTCGTATAATCATTTGAAACAAGATTGAACTCGGTCCTTTCAAATGATCCTCGCATAAATATAGTTTAATACCATTTCATATCGTTAATAGTATTTAATAACGATTTATCTCTATTTATATATATATAAAAATGGCCATATTCATTTAACGACGCTTTGTATCGATCGGCGACCCTGGCGCTGTTTTCAACCGAATTTGATTTACACATTTCTTGAAATCTAACCGTTGGATTTTATCACAATTTATATCGTCGGAAAATCTTCGCAAAGCGGACGTAACGGTTCCAGTTTGAGAAAATCCGACGGACGTAACGGTTCCAGTTTGAGAAAATCTTCGCAAAGCGGACGTAACGCGAACTACCACATGCGATTCGTTTAATTTTAATTTATATTTATATATAAATAAAATTCCCTTAGCGGTTTCAACTAATAAAATTCATTCTTTTTATCGCATCTAAAATGATAATAGAAATGCCAATTTTACTTCTACTCTTTTTATTGTCCCTAGAATGACAATAAAAATACTTCTCTTAATTGTAAGCTTTTTATTGAATATAGAATAAAAATGTCGCTTTAAATCTACTCTTTTTATTTACATTTAAAATGTAAATTAAAATGTCACTTTAATGCTATTATTTTTATGGTAACTAATTTAACACTAAAAATGTTTCTTTTACATCTAATCGTTTTATTTTGCCAATTTCGACGCTTTAATATGTTCCCTTTTGTTTGAATAATTTTGACGCTACAAATATGTTCTTTTTATTTCAAAAAGAATATGACACCTAAAATGTACTTTTTATTATAAAAAGAATATGACGCTAAAAATGTACTTTTTCAACTCATGTTTTTATTTACATCTAATATGTAAATAAAAATGTACTTTTTCAACTCATGTTTTTATTTGCATGAATTCGCCACATGATTCTAATATGTTTTCATTTCATACACAAATTCTAATATGTATTGACAATAAAAATGTCCTTTTTATTTATGCACAAATTCTAATGTGTATTGAAAATAAAAATGTCCTTTTTATTTATACACAAATTCTAATGTGTATTGAAAATAAAAATGTCCTTTTTATTTATACACAAATTCTAATGTGTATTATGACGGTAAACATAATTCTTTAATTAGCATACAAATTCCATCTCAACAGAATGCCTAAAAGTGATGCATTCATTTTTGTTGACAATTCTAGTTCAACAAAATGTAATTTTTCCTTTAATTCAAATCTCTTCTAACAAAAACGTAATTTTTGTTTTCAACTACCACATTTGACAAAATGTACATTTTTGTTTCAACTCTTTTATTTAGACAAAAATGTGAATTTTGTCCCAATTCTATTCTTTTGAGAAAATGTTTATTTTTGTTTCTAATGAACAAATATATATTTTGGTCCAATCCATCTTACCGAACAAAATATAAATTTCTGTCTAATGAACAAGAATGTGTATTTTTTGCTCAATTTATTTTAATGAACAAAAATGTTAATTTCTGTTCTATGTTTCTAATATTGCATTAAAATATGTTTTTAATGTAAAACATATTTCATAATAAAACATGAATCTTTCTTCTAAGTTTCTAATATTACATTAAAGATGTGTTTTTAATGTAATTCATATTTCATAACTAAATGATATTTTTAACCCAACTTATCATTTCCTAACAAAAATGATAATTTTGATCTAACTTATCATTTCCTAACAAAATGATAATTTTAATCTTAACATAACATTTCTAATATATGTGATATTCTTATACTAACATAATATTTCTAACAAATGTGATATCTTTCATTAACATGACTTTTCTAATAAAATGGTATTTTAATCCACAAAACATGTTTTCTAACAAAACGACATTTTTATTCTCAGATCATATTTTTATATATCTTACATTTACCATAAAAATGGGATTTTCAATGACAACCTATTCTTCTTTTCAAAATATTCATTTTCTGCTTTTCTACTTTACATTAAAAATGAGATTTTTAATGTAATCAATTTTTCATTTTAAAATTATGATCCCTTTTTCTAAATTCTACTTTACATTAAAAATGAGAATTTTCAATGTAATCATACTTTCACTTTAACGTTATGATCATTTTTCTATATTCTAACCTTACATTAAAAATGAGATTTTTAATGTTAGCATATTTTTATTTTAAAAAAAATATGATCAGTTTCCTCGTTTCATGACTTGCATAAAAATGTATTCTTTTCCTTATATAAAAAGAAATGTATTCTTTTCTTTATTCTCTTTTATTACATTATAAAGAATGTAACTCTTTTTAACTTCTTTTATTACATTATAAAAATGTAACTCTTCCTATCTTTACATTACATTATAAAAATGTAATTTTCCTTCTTCTTGATTACATTACATACAAATGTAATTTTTGTCTTTTTCTATTACATTAAATAAAAGATGTAAACTTTTCTCCTTCTATCTATTACATTAAATAACATGTAACTTTTTCTCTTTCTATCTATTACATTAAATAAAAGATGTAAACTTTTCTCCTTCTAGTGTACATTTTCTAATGTAAACATATTTCTAAAGTGATCGTTTTTCTAATGAAATCATTTTTCTATGTAAACATTTTGCTAATGTGAACATTTTGCTAATGTAAACCTTTTTCTAATTTAATCATTTTTCAAATGAAATCATTTTTAAGTGACAAATCTAAATCAACATAAAAGTGATATTTTTTATGTGACAAATTCATTTCAACACAAATGTTCATTTTGTTTCAACTATCCTATTTTGACAAAATTGTGAAATTTGTCTTCAACTATTCTATTTTTGACAAAATTGTAAATTTTATCTCAACTATTTGATTCAACAAAAATTGATAATTTTGTTTTCAATAATTTGGTTTCAACAAAAATGATATATTTTTGTTTCACCATTTTCTTACAACGGAATGTCCTTTTTATTTAAGGACATATTTTCTACTTTTCTAATGACAAAATAAAAAGTATATTTTGTCTACATAACATGTTCTCTGTTCTCTAATATCAAAATAAAAAGAGAATTTTATGTGTATACAGATTTTACATTAACATGACAAATAAAAGTGTAAATTTTATTTGTAACTAATTTCTATCTTGAACATGGCACAATCCCAACAAATATTATGAATCTCAATAAGATGAGATTTTGATCGTATGAACAAAATGAATATATAAATCTCAATAAAGATGAGATTTTTAACGCATGAACAGACAAATATTCACAGCAATAAATAATTAAATAAATCCTAATTTACCACATCGCAAATCAGAAAACATCGAAATGCATACAGTGATTAAAAGCAAGATAATATAAGTAAGATTAAATTATTTTAAAAAAACTAGGATTTCTCACCTAATAATTCAGATCTGAAATTCGTCTAAAATCTGATCAGCTCCGTTTCAGATCAAGTCTATTCCGCTATGTAGATCTTGTCAATACGGTTCTAACACATTTTGTTTTGCAAATTTCTGATTAGAAATGAACAAGTTATAAGAGTTTGAATATTTAATTACATTAATAAATCACTAATAATAATTCACCTTTTAACTAATTCAATAATCCTTTCTTCCATCTTCGATCAATTTACAGAACCTATCATCGATCGCATCTCTCCCTACGCCCCGCCTCTGGAGTCACCGTCCTTTGGAATCGAAGAACTCACATCACTTAATAATTTGGCTATTATAAATTTGTGAAGATACTGCGCGGATTTGAGGATTAATTGGAGATAAAATCGAAGAACGCCGGACATTCTTTTCGTTGGTGGCGGCTGTGTATGTTTTGTCCTAGGGTTCTGATAATTGGAGTATATATGATATTATAATGACTTAATTCTTTAAATTTCAGAAAAGCCCGCTACTTCCATTTATTTTCCTTTTCATTAAAGTTGAAAACATTTATTATGTTCAAATTGACGGTAACCTTTTGAATTTCAAATCACGTTCAAATTTGCTATAGTTAAAATCACATATTATAATTTATTATATTAAATTTAATTGCAATTTTTTTTTATAAAACGACACTAAATATATAGCATGGATGCATGCGCTTGAAATAAGGAAGGGAAAACGCATTGAAAACTACTGCAACTTTCCACATTTCAAAATTAATGAACGTTATAGTTTGAGTAGATAGGGAAAGTATTATATTTAAGAAATATTCTTACCATTAAAGAATTTTGTAAAGAAAACGATATGTTAGTATCCAGCATGGACATCCAAGTAATAAAAGTTATATAAATATGTTATATCTTATATTTAAAATAAAATATTTTTAATTTCACTAATTTACAGAAATGCCCTTAATTTGCTAATTAATAATTACAATGATTTCCTTTTTTTATGTTACAAAGAAAATGAATTTATGACTAAGGATGAGGTGTCATATTTGTTCCTCATATATGTTTCAAAACAAAATTTATGAAGAAAAGAGAAGAAACGAAAAGAAATTAATGCATACCTTATTGTTTAATGATGACTATAAGAAAGTTATGTGATTTTTTTTTAAATTTCAAAACACATAACATTAAATAACATAATGACACTACATATTTATCCAACATAATAACATGTTGCCATAATTTATTTAGAATCTACCTATTATTTTAAATCAACATATTCAATGCTTATGCAAGAATAAACAAAATAGATAAATATACATACATGGAGTTGATTTGTTTTTTTAGGAGAGGTAATTAAAGGAAAAAAAACAAGGAAAAATAAAAAGATGTAAGTTTAAGAAATAAGAATACATGTGTGAATTAATAGAATGAAGAGTAATAAATTATTAAACAAAGAAAAGATATGAATGCGTAATTAATGGAGAGTGGTGAGAAAAGAGGTAGTGAATTTGATAAAATTGGAATAAGAAAAGAAAGCTAAATAAACTTGCATGAATTGTGAATAAGCAAGGAAATTAAATGTTGATTTATTATTAGTTATCATAAAACTCCTATATTAAAGTTTTTAACAAAACAATGACTCAACCACTGTTTACTTTTATTTTCAATTGTTCGAAGTCAATTATTACAAATATACATACAATTTGATACAAATTTCAATTGTAATAAATCACTATTTACGAATAAATAAATTTGAAATCATACATAGATAACAGCATAATTCTATTTATTTATTTTTCTTTATTCTTTATTAAACTCAATAATTTAATTTAATAGTGGAATTTTAAATTCTGATGCATTTTCTAACAAATTTTCTTAAAATAAAATTTTAAATTGGTTCCAAAATTCCGGGTTGTTACAATCTCCCCCACTTAAAATCTTTTCGTCCTCGAAAAGGAACGAAGCTAAACACTATCTAGTTAACCAAATCAACTTTCATTTTATTATTGGTTTCAATAATTTTATTAGTTGATTAACTTTAATATATATATAACTTTTATATATCTAAAAATCATATTTTCTAAGATCGGATTATACAAATACGTTAATTAAAGACTTGTCACTCTCAACTCATTCCAGGGCATTACTAATCCCATCTCTAATGAGGTTTCTCATTCTAGGATACTGCTGACCCTATCTCTAATGAGTATTCTTATAGGATATTACTAATCCAATCTCTGGTGAGTCTTTTGTTCAGTCCTATTGAGTTGTACCCCAAAGATTTGAGCTAACCAGAGCTCTGATACCAACTGTAACGACACGGATTTTGCCCGGACTATATCGATCGCAAAATCAACCAAGACCGTTCAATTCCCGCATACGTTAACTTTGGAAATACAACACATTAGAACAGATCACAGAAGACTTTTATTACATCATGACAATATAACATTAGAGTACAGAATATCAGAGTACATCGATTAATATAGCGGAAAAAATAAGTTTACAATAAATGTAATGCAGAGCAGCGGAACAAATAACTTAATACAGCGGAAGACTATCAATGCTATGGACACAGCTTTGAGCTTCGATCTAGGATCCTGCTAAAGAGATTAATATCTGCAAAAGCTACTCGACTGCCCGTGTGGAAAAGAGGGCACCCGAGTTGTCCAGTGAAACAAACTACAGGTCAGTCATGGGACTGGTATGAGAAATCTAACTTAACTAATCTAAATAAAAAGGCTAATCACAGGACCACGCCTCTAACGCGGAACGGGTTTACCCCACTGGATTGCCAGTGCATAAAATAAAGTAAATCGTTAAACAACGCAATGCTTTTTATAAAAATGAAACCATTATAAGACCCAAGTCCCAACACACAATGCAACGCAAACCGGAGGATAAGGTTTTACCTTATAATGGTCAAAAGATGCTTGATACGATAAAACGGATTTGGTGTTATTACTAGTGTATATATATGTTTCAAAACAATTCAATCATAATGTATCAATCATAGACGGCATAGTACGCCATCCTACTATGTCGCCATACTAGTTCTACAATCAAAACTGCATGGTGTCGTATTGGAAGTTAGTTTTCCATCATGAAATCGAGGCTAGGGATCGTCCTCTCCGATTTGAGACACTCTAGCAAATGCCTCAGGATCACACCTATGGGCAACCCTTGGAGCGGTAGGGTCGGTCCCCACCTAACGGTAGTGGATTAGTTATGCCTGAACACACGCTTCCCGGTCCCTTCGGACCTCCATATGACCACTAATGGCCTATAAATCCCGAGGCGCCTCAAAATCCATCATCCACATAAGTAAAATGTCAGCCAGTTTAAGCACTGACACTACCCCTAGCTAGAAAGAAACGTGTGCACTCACTACGGTCCATATCCCGTTTTTGACTCATACCGGGGTGTGAGGCTCGCGAAGTCACGCTATACACAAAGCTACGCCTAAACAGGCTATGCTTTAATTGTCCCACAAGGCCTTGCTTTTCAACAAAAGCCTTGATCCATGCATCTTGGCATGCCAAATTGTCAATCCATACCATACCATTGATTCCTACCAATATATAACCTCTAAGCTCGTACGTCTCAGAGAAGGGTGTAAACCACCAAACAGATATATATTTTGCCGAGATCAACGAATACATCATAAAGGAATACAATGTCAGACATACGATCCATTTACAAGTCCGTTCTGGGTCTGAACGAAACCGGAGGCACCTTATACCTCGCATATCCGAACAATCAACACTACGTCCGGACGGCTACCCCTGATTCCCCTTCAAGGTAGCTACTCCTATCATGGGCCTCAGTAGCAACACATCCATTCGAGGTGAAGACCGTCAGGTCTTCAATCACCGCCTTCAACTCTTCGACTTAAATCGTCGTATAATCATTTGAAACGAGATTGAACTCGGTCCTTTCAAATGATCCTCACATAAATATAGTTTAAAACCATTTCATATCGTTAATAGTATTTAATAATGATTTATCTCTATTTTTATATATATAAAAATGGCCATATTCATTTAACGACGCTTTGGGTCGATCGGCGGCCCTGGCGCTGTTTTCAACCAAATTTGATTTACACATTTCTTAAAACCTAACCGTTGGATTTTATCACTATTTATATCATCGGAAAATCTTCCCAGAGCGGACGTAACGGTTCCAGTTTTGAGAAAATCCGATGGTCGGATCTTACGGTATAATCGTTTTAAGGTTACGATTGCTGAAACGCGAACTGCCGCGTGCAATTCGTTTAATTTTAATTTATATTTATATATAAATAAAATTCCCTTAGCGGTTTCAACTAATAAATCCATTCTTTTTATCGCATCTAAAATAACGATAGAAATGCCAATTTTACTTCTACTCTTTTTATTGTCCCTAGAATGACAATAAAAATACTTCTCTTAATTGTAAGCTTTTTATTGAATATAGAATAAAAATGCCGCTTTAAATCTACTCTTTTTATTTACATCTAAAATGTAAATTAAAGTGTCACTTTAATGCTATTATTTTTATGGTAACTAATTTAACACTAAAAATGTTTCTTTTACATCTAATCGTTTTATTTTACCAATTTCGATGCTTTAATATGTTCCCTTTTATTTGAACAATTTTGACGCAACAAATATGTTCTTTTTATTTCAAAAAGAATATGACACTTAAAATGTACTTTTTATTATAAAAAGAATATGACGCTAAAAATGTACGTTTTCAACTCATGTTTTTATTTACATCTAATATGTAAATAAAAATGTACTTTTTCAACTCATGTTTTTATTTGCATGAATTCGCCACATGATTCTAATGTGTTTTCATTTCATACACAAATTCTAATATGTATTGACAATAAAAATGTCCTTTTTATTTATGCACAAATTCTAATGTGTATTGAAAATAAAAATGTCCTTTTTATTTATACACAAATTCTAATGTGTATTGAAAATAAAAATGTCCTTTTTATTTATACACAAATTCTAATGTGTATTATGACGGTCAACATAATTCTTTAATTAACATACAAATTCCATCTCAACAGAATGCCTAAAAGTGATGCATTCATTTTTGTTGACAATTCTAGTTCAACAAAATGTAATTTTTCCTTTAATTCAAATCTCTTCTAACAAAAATGTAATTTTTGTTTTCAACTACCACGTTTGACAAAATGTACATTTTTGTTTCAACTCTTTTATTTAGACAAAAATGTGAATTTTGTCCCAATTCTATTCTTTTGACAAAATGTTTATTTTTGTTTCTAATGAACAAATATATATTTTTGTCCAATCCATCTTAACGAACAAAATATAAATTTCTATCTAATGAACAAGAATGTGTATTTTTTGCTCAATTTATTTTAATGAACAAAAATGTTAATTTCTGTTCTATGTTTCTAATATTGCATTAAAAATGTGTTTTTAATGTAAAACATATTTCATAATAAAACATGAATCTTTCTTCTAAGTTTCTAATATTACATTAAAGATGTGTTTTTAATGTAATTCATATTTCATAACTAAATGATATTTTTAACCCAACTTATCATTACCTAACAAAAATGATAATTTTAATCTAACTTATCATTTCCTAAAAAAATGATAATTTTAATCTTAACATAACATTTCTAATATATGTGATATTCTTATACTAACATAATATTTCTAACAAATGTGATATCTTTCATTAACATGACTTTTCTAATAAAATGGTATTTTAATCCACATAACATGTTTTCAAACAAAACGGTATTTTTATTCTCAGATCATATTTTTATATATCTTACATTTACATTGAAAATGGGATTTTCAATGACAACCTATTCTTCTTTTCAAAACATGATCATTTTCTACTTTTCTACTTTACATTAAAAATGAGATTTTTAATATAATCAAGTTTTCATTTTAAGATTATGATCCCTTTTTCTAAGTTCTACTTTAAATTGGAAATGAGAATTTTCAATGTAATCATACTTTCACTTTAACGTTATGATCATTTTTCTATATTCTAACCTTACATTAAAAATGAGATTTTTAATGTTAGCATATTTTTATTTTAAAAAAAATATGATCATTTTCCTCGTTTCATGACTTGCATAAAAATGTATTCTTTTCCTTATATAAAAGGAAATGTATTCTTTTCTTTATTCTCTTTTATTACATTATAAAGAATGTAACTCTTTTTAACTTCTTTTATTACATTATAAAAATGTAACTCTTCCTATCTTTACATTACATTATAAAAATGTAATTTTCCTTCTTCTTGATTACATTACATACAAATGTAATTTTTGTCTTTTTCTATTACATTAAATAAATGATGTAAACTTTTCTCCTTCTATCTATTACATTAAATAACATGTAACTTTTTCTCTTTCTATCTATTACATTAAATAAAAGATGTAATCTTTTCTCCTTCTAGTGTACATTTTCTAATGTAAACATATTTCTAAAGTGATCATTTTTCAAATGAAATCATTTTTCTAATGTAAACATTTTGCTAATGTGAACATTTTGCTAATGTAAACCTTTTTCTAATTTAATCATTTTTCAAATGAAATCATTTTTAAGTGACAAATCTAAATCAACATAAAAGTGATATGTTTTATGTGACAAATTCATTTCAACACAAATGTTCATTTTGTTTCAACTATCCTATTTTGACAAAATTGTAAAATTTGTCTTCAACTATTCTATTTTTGACAAAATCGTAAATTTTATCTCAACTATTTTATTCAACAAAAATTGATAATTTTGCTTTCAATAATTTGGTTTCAACAAAAATGATATATTTTTGTTTCACCATTTTCTTACAACGAAATGTCCTTTTTATTTAAGGACATGTTTTCTACTTTTCTAACGACAAAATAAAAAGTATATTTTGTCTACATAACAAGTTCTCTGTTATCTAATGTCAAAATAAAAAGATAATTTTATGTGTATACAGATTCTACATTAACATGACAAATAAAAGTGTAAATTTTATTTGTAACTAATTTCTATCTTGAACATGGCACAATCCCAACCAATATTATGAATCTCAATAAGATGAGATTTTGATCGTACGAACAAAATAAATATATAAATCTCAATAAAGATGAGATTTTTAACGCATGAACAGACAAATATTCACAGCAATAAATAAGTAAATAAATCCTAATTTACCACATCGCAAATCAGAAAACATCGAAATACATACAGTGATTAAAAGCAAGATAATATAAGTGAGATTAAATTATTTAAAAAAAATAGGATTTCTCACCTAATAATTCAGATCTGAAATTCGTCTAAAATCTGATCAGCTCCATTTCAGATCTAGTCTATTCTGTTGTGTAGATCTTGTCAATACGGTTCTAATACATTTTGTTTTGCAAATTTCTGATTAGAAATGAACAAGTTATAAGAGTTTGAATATTTAATTGGATTAGTAAATCACTAATAATAATTAACCTTTTAACTAATTCAATAATCCTTTCTTCCATCTTCGTTCAATTTACAGAACCTGTCATCGATCGTCTCTCTCCCTACGCTCCGCCTCTGGAGTCACCGTCCTTTGGAATCGAAGAACTCACATCACTTAACAATTTGGCTATTATAAATTTGTGAAGATACTGCATGGATTTGAGGATTAATTGGAGATAAACTCGAAGAACGCTGGACATTCTTTTCGTTGGTGGCGGCTGTGTATGTTTTGTTCTAGGGTTCTGATAATTGGAGTATATATGATATTATAATGACTTAATTCTTTAAATTTCAGATAAGCCTACTACTTCCATTTATTTTCCTTTTCATTAAAGTTGAAAACATTTATTATGTTCAAATTGACGGTAACCTTTTGAATTTCAAATCACGTTCACGTTTTCTATAGTTAAAATCACATATTACAATTTATTATATTAAATTTAATTGCAATTTTTTTATATAAAACGACACTAAATATATAGCATGGATGCATGCGCTTGAAATAAGGAAGGGAAAACGCATTGAAAACTACTGCAACTTTCCACATTTCAAAATTAATGAACGTTATAGTTTGAATAGATAGGGAAAGTATTATATTTAAGTAATATTCTTACCATTAAAGAATTTTGTAAAGAAAACGGTATGTTAGTATCCAGCATGGACATCCAAGTAATAAAAGTTATATAAATCTGTTATATCTTATATTTAAAATAAAATATTTTTAATATCACTAATTTACAGAAATGCCCCGAATTTGCTAATTAATATTTACTATGATTTCCTCTTTTTATGTTACAAAGAAAATGAATTTATGAACTAAGGATGAGGTGTCATATCTGTTCCTCATATATGTTTCAAAACAAAATTTATGAAGAAAAGAGAAGAAACGGAAAGAAATGAATGCATACCTTATTGTTTAATGATGACTATAAGAAAGTTGTGTGATTTTTTTTTAAATTTCAAAACACATAACATTAAATAACATAATGACACTACATATTTATCCAACATAATGACATGTTGCCATAATTTATTTAGAATCTACCTATTATTTCAAATCAACATACTCAATGCTTATGCAAGAATAAATAAAATATATAAATATACATACATGGAGTTGATTTGTTTTTGAGGAGAGATAATTAAAGGAAAAAAATATGGAAAAATAAAAAGATGTAAGTTTAAGAAATAAGAATACATGTGTGAATTAATAGAATGAAGAGTAATAAATTACTAGACAAAGAAAAGATATGAATGCGTAATTAATGGAGAGTGGTGAGAAAAGAGGTAGTGTATTTGATAAAATTGGAATAAGAAAAGAAAGCTAAATAAACTTGCATGAAATGTGAATAAGCAAGGAAATTAAATGTTGATTTATTATTAGTTATCATAAAACTCCTATATTAAAGTTTTTAACAAAACAATGACTCAACCACTGTTTACTTTTATTTTCAATTGTTCGAAGTCAATTATTACAAATATACATACAATTTGATACAAATTTCAATTGTAATAAATCACTATTTACGAATAAATAAATTTGAAATCATACATAGATAACATCATAATCCTATTTATTTATTTTTCTTTATTCTTTATTAAACTCAATAATTTAATTTAATAGTGGAATTTTAAATTCTGACGCATTTTCTAACAAATTTTCTTAAAATAAAATTTTAAATTGGTTCCAAAATTCTGGGTTGTTACACCAGACTTTTTGTCTGATCCAGAGTTTTATGTCTCTTCTTATTACTCTGGGTGCTCTCACGTGCAGACTAGAGACAAGTTAGGTGGTATGCACGAGTAGCTGTACCGTCCTTGTGTTGCTGCGGTCACTACTTTGGGCATTAGTGGTGTACATTTCTTTCTTTAGAGACAGTAATTTGGAAATTTGTAATAAGCTGTATTTGGATTTCCGCTGCTCTGATGATGATGTTGATGTTGGTTTTAGTTATCAGCTTATGCAATGTCTCACCTGTTTTATGTCAAGTATATTATTATATTTTTTTCCATGCGCTGTGAGACATTATACAGGTTTTCGATTAGTTCATTCTCTTCTTTCCTTTCTTTGGCGACCGTTCCGTGCTAGTCGGGTATGTATACAGTGCACTTTCGGAGGAAATGTCGGCTGGTGCGGGGCGAGCCGTCACACCTGGTACTAGAGCTCTAGGTTGCGTAGTTAACCTAGGGAAGTTATCAGGAAGAGATAGTACACGTATATGAGAGCGCGTATTTGTGATTATTTTTGTTTTCAAAAGCTATAAGGATGAAGTCGCACTGCACGAGCACCACTATGGAGATGGTTAATCGTTTTCTCTTTACAGATTGAACGATGAGCCGATACGCAAGAGGTGCCAGTAGAGGAGCCAATAATGGGAATGCTGCTGACATGAGGACGATGTTTACTGACCTCATGAGGGAGATGCTTAGGGATGTGCAGAGGGCAGCTCCCAGTGCTGGTAATGGTGGTGGTCCAATAGTGTAGGCACCTAGGGCCGATTTCGCCAAGCTGAACAAGGACTATACTAGTCTTGGTGGAAAGCCATTCCATGGAACGGAGTCGGCTACGGATGTTCAGGATTGGTTGGATAGCTGCGAGCGTATCTTCGAAGATTTGGGTATCGAGGATGCAATGAAGAGAAGGCTAGCATCCCGTCAGCTGCAAGGACGGGCAATGAATTGGTGGAATGCTATAAAGGCAGCTACTCCCGAAGATCAGATTACGTGGGGTCAGTTTAAGGTTCTCTTTAGCGATAAGTTCATTCCAGCTGCTCAGAAGTCAGTGTTGTTTAAGAAATTCTTGGAGCTTAAGCTAAATGGCAGAGCTGTCTCGGAGTATATTGCTGAGTTCGATACCTTATCGAAATATGGGTTATCTCTTATTGATACTGCCGAGAAGAAGAATGAGAAGTTCATAACTGGCTTGGATGGATACTTAGGGGAAAGGCTTATTAACCACATTGATGAGACGTTTGAATCGATTGTGGGGAAGGCTTTAAGATCGGAAAGTCTTTACCCAAAATCGAAGACTGAGGTTGCATCTGCAGAGGAGCCAAAGCCGCAAGCAAGTGGTGGAGGCAAGACTGGTTCTCAGAATAAGAGGAAGCAGAACCAGAATAAGGATTGCCAAAAAAAGAATAAGAAAGATGTTGAGTGCTTCAGCTGTGGTAAGAAAGGCCATTATGCTAGTAATTGTCCGGCCAAGCCAGCGGATAGGAAGTGCTTCAACTGTGGCCAAGTGGGACATCACAAGGACAAGTGTCCGCAACCCCCTAAAGAAAAGCAGATGGTGAAAGCATATGCCCTTAATGTTATTCCTTCTTCGTCGAATGCCCCAACTGCGGCGGAGAAGGGAAAGAATGTCATTATTCAAGGTATGCTTTCTGTTTATGATGTTCCTGTTAGAGTTTTGTTTGATACCGGAGCTTCCAGTTCTTTCATATCTAGTGACCTAGTAGATAGGTTGGGATTGGAGCCCGAAATTGTCGATAGACCTTTAGTGGTGACGAAGCCGATTGGTGGTTCGACTAACCTTAACATGATTTGTCGCAATGTGGTCTTATCGAGTCATGGATGCACGTTTCTTTGTGATTGCTTTGTTTTGGGCTTTACTGGGTTTGGAATTATTTTGGGAGTCGATTGGCTCCAAAGATACGGGGTGGTGGTAGACTGTGAGGGCTTTTTGGTGGCAGCTTGAGCGGATGATAGGCAGTGGGTAGTGTTTGGTGGTCTACCTAGTGATGGGGTAATGGCTAGTTTTCTATATTCCCTCGACATCCTGCATAGTGAGTTGTCAGGTTTGCCCGTGGTTAGCCAGTATCCGGACGTCTTCGAGGAAGTGACCGGGCTTCCACCACACCGAGAGATTGAGTTCCGTATTGATTTAGTGAAAGATGCCAGACCTATAGTGATGCCACTTCGTCGTATGGCACCAAGGGAGTGGTGAGAGCTCGGGGTGCAAGTCAGCGATCTTTTGAAGAAGGGATTTATCAGAAGGAGTGTTTCTGAATGGGGAGCACCAGTTGTGTTTGCTACCAAGGAGGATGGTTCCCTTCGGTTGTGTGTGGACTACCGCGAGTTGAATAAAGTGACGAGGAAGAATAAGTATCCTCTACCTTGGGTAGATGATTTGTTTGATAAGTTGAGTGGCGCGAGAGTATTTTCTCAGTTGGATCTCGCGACAGGTTTTCATCAGCTTAGGGTGGAAGCTGAGAGTATAACTAAAACAGCAATTCAGACGCCGTGTGGATTTTATGAGTGGTTGGTCATGCCATTCGGGTTGAACAATGCCCCAGCATATTTTGTGGATCTTATGAATAGGGTATTCAGAGATCAGTTGAATAAGTTTGTTCTTGTGTTCGTGGACGATATACTTGTTTATTCGAGGACAGAGGAAGAACACAAGGAACATTTAAGAATAGTGATGGAGGTGTTGAGAAAACACCAATTGAAAGCAAAGTTTTCTAAGTGTCACTCCTGGAGGAGGAAAGTGAGATTCTTGGGCCATGTTGTTTCAGAGAATGGTATTGCCGTGGATCCTATGAAGGTGGCTACGGTACAAGATTGGTCTACGCCCAAGAATGCAACGAACATAAGAAGTTTCTTGGGATTAGCTGGATATTATCGTAAGTTTATCCAAGACCTCTCCAAGATAGCAGCACCATTGACTCAGTTGACCATGAAGAATCAAGCTTTCGGCTGGGACGAAAAGTGCGAGAAAGCATTCAAGAGTCTAAAGGAAAAGTTGACATGTGCACCAGTGTTAGTCATTCCTAAGGGGAATGAAGAGATGACGGTATATACGGATGCATGTGGTACCGGACTAGGTGCTGTATTGATGCAAGGAGGTAGGATTGTAGCTTATGCAAGTTGGCAACTGAAACCGCATAAGAAAAGATACCCTACCCATGATTTGGAATTGGCAGCGATCATGTTTGCACTGAAGATGTGGAGACATTATCTCTTGGGAGAAAGATTCGAGTTGTTTACCGATCATAAATCGTTAAAGTATCTCTTCTCTCAGAAAGATCTAAATCTCCGGCAACAAAGATGGTTAGAATTCTTAGTTTCCTATGATTTCGACATCGGATATACACCAGGAAAGGGCAATGCGGTGGCTGATGCATTGAGTAAAAGACATGCCAGTTTAGGGGCTATGTTTCTAGAATGGAAGAAACTGTGTACATTGCTGGGTATGATTTCAGACCAAAGTGCGAATTGGATCCAGAAATGTTAGCAAGTTTGACGATCAGACCCACTTTGATTGAGCGGATTAGTTCCAGTCAGAGGAACGATCCTAACCTATTGGAAATCATCTCAAAGTTAAAGATGGGAATCGACGGAGAGATGAACAAATATGGGCTTGATCGAGATGAATGGCTTAGAAAGAATGGAAGAATAGTTGTACCCAATGACAATGGATTGAGAGATGAAGTGCTTAGAGAATGTCATCACTCAAAACTGACTATACACCCCGGTGGTAACAAGATGTACCGAGACATGAAGCGGACCTACTACTGGGAAGGGATGAAAAGAGACGTTGGGAAATTTATATCCAAATGCATGAATTGCCAGCTAGTTAAAGCTGAGCAAAAGAAGCCTAGTGGTTTGCTACAACCATTAGAAATTCCAAAATGGAAATGGGAACAAGTGTCAATGGATTTCATTGATGGGTTACCAAGGACTAGATCGGGCCATGATAGCATTTGGGTGATTGTGGACCGATTGACAAAGAGTGCAAGGTTTATACCCGTCAAGTCAAACAGGACGGCTGCTAAGTTAGCGGAACTGTATATAAAGTGGGTAGTGAGATTTCATGGAATACCCAAAGGCATTGTGAGTAACCGAGATCCGTTGTTCACTAGTGGATTTTGGAAGAGCTTACAAGAGGCGTTAGGATCAGAATTACATCTCAGTACCGCGTATCATCCCCAAACCGATGGTCAAACAGAGAGGGTGAATCATATATTAGAAGACCTCTTGAGGGCCTGTGTATTGGATTTTGGTGGATCATGGGATGACCATTTGCATCTAGTAGAGTTTGCATATAATAATAGTTATCAATCCAGTATCGGTATGGCTCCATTTGAAGACCGTGCAACTCACCGTCATGTTGGTTAGAGACCGGTGAGAAATATGTGCTTGGACCAGAAGTAATAAGAGAAACATCAGACAAGATCAAGGTTATCCAACAACGAATGAAGGCTGCCCAAGACAGGCAGAAAAGTTATGCTGATAAGAGGCGAAGAGAATTAAAGTTCTCCATTGGCGACTTGGTGTTTGTCAAGATTTCTCCGTTGAAGAGCGTGATACAATTTGGTAGGAGAGGCAAGTTAGCACCAAGATTTGTTGGTCCATTCCCAGTTCTTGAGCAAATTGGGAATTTGGCATACAAAGTTGGATTACCAGAGAAGATGGCAGGAGCTCACAACGTGTTTCATGTTTCCAAGCTAAGGAAGTTCGTACACGACCCAGATGTGACTATTTCACCTGATCAGTTGGATGATATCGAAGTTGAACCCGAGGCGGTTGGGAACCGCAAGCCTATGCGTATTGTTGGGAATGATACGAAGCAACTTCGAAGGAAAGCGATGAATCTAGTCAAAGTCCACTGGGGGCGAGAATGAGAATGACTGTACTTGGAAGACAGAGGATAGCATTAGGAAGACGTATCCAGAACTCTTTGCCTGTAAGATTTTAACTTCGATTTAGTCTTTCCGCATGCTAGGATAGGCTTGTTTGTTTGTTTTACATGTTTGATTGTTGTTTGTGGCTGGTAGGCATGCGGGATCCTTTGTATGTTTTGGGTTAAGGAATTTCGGGGACGAAATTTCTTAAGGGGGGAGAGTGTAACGACCCGCATTCTACGCATCGAAGGATCGTAGAATATTTATTTCTTTCACAATACGAAGTCGTACGGTCATGTAACTTTAGGAGACGACTGTTGGGGTCATTTCCCATATTCATGATTTTTGCCGATTTTTAAATGACCGTTTTGCCCCTAGCTGATACTGTTTTGGCCATTACTTTTGAATGGAAAGGAGTTTTGACCTGAAATCACTTCCATTGGCTTCGGATGGTGGTTTACCTTTCCGTAGAGTGGTCTTATTAGCCAAACGGACTCACCGTTTGGGAGATATGACTGAAACAAGTTTCAGATGATGAAAAATAGCTTAATTGGGCTTTACCGGGTGATTAACAGCTAGGCCCAATGGGGGATTTCGGGGTTAGAGGTATTTAAGGGCTGCTAGGGTTAGGATTTCGGGTTTTCACTCGTTTTCCAGCCGCCGCAAACCCTCTCTTCAACCTAAGGACGGCCTCCAACATCTAAATACACCTCTAATCACTTTTTAATCAAGTTTTGGCTTAAACTACATCAAATTAAGGAGGAATAGCACCAAAGCAAGGTTAGAGCTGCTGTTAGACATCAATATTCGTGCCAAACAGAGATTTATTTCAGATCTGAGTTTTATTTGTAGCCAAGGTGAGTGATTTGCATAGTTCCTCACTAATTATGGTTAATTAAGTGTAATTAGTGTTGATTAACGAATATATATACTAATAAATTCTGGAAAAATATTCATAAATTCTGAAATATTGTTTTATACCTCTGTTAGAAATTTGGGTTGATTTGGTTAAGTTTTGTTAATCCTATGATTAGTTTTGCTTAAACATGCTTAAGGAAAAATATGGGATTTTGGCTATGTTTGATCCGTTTAACCTTGTCAAATTGATGTTTTGGTGTTTATGGTCGTTTCTACATGTTACTATAACTGTATGGTATGCTTTGTGATTGATTAGAATAGTTAGATTGGTCGAAAACGCCATCGAACGGCGTAAAACAGTCGCTGGAAAAGTTGCAGGAAATGTGCAGGGTTTCGGATCGGATCGGGATAGGGGGCTCGGATCGGATGGTGGACTGGGCAAGGAAGCCGAACCGGATCAGAACTGTAACACCCCGTATTTTCTGTGAACGTATAAGTAACAAATCAGAGAATAATTAATTTTTAAAATAATAATCAAGGGAAACGGGTTGCGCCATTGCGTTCGTCTCGAAATTCTGCTTGAAAACGAGTCCGAGTTTTCGAAAAACGGAGTCCGTATGACCAAGTTATGACCCTTCGAAGTATCAGGAATTTAAATAAAATAAAACAGCTCGAAAATAAAGCCAGAAATTCGAAATTCAAACCCAGAGAAGGCTGGCGGAAAAATTCCCGCCTATATACCCAGGTCGACTGGGGAGTCGACCCCCCCCTCCCCCAACCAGGTCGACTGGGGAGTCGACTGGGGTGTGGACCTCCCCATGACCAGGTCGACTGGGGAGTCGACCTGCTCCCGAAACCCAGTTTTTAAACTGGTTCATTCTGATGTATCCGGTCTCGTTTTCTATCTAGATTCGTCCGCCTAATCTTATATAAACAGCCACCTAGCCTCATTTTCTCTACACAATTTCATTCTGTCTATATTCTGCCTCTGTTCTAATTAAAAATAAAAATGGCGTCACTACTCTGCTGGAATCAAAACTTGGACCGATGCATCTTCTTCCAACCTGAATAGAATTAAAAGCTAAATCAAATATCAAATCAAAGTTTAGATCTACAACAACAATTAAAGAGTAGTAATTCAGCATTTCTGCATCAACAACAATCTATTATCCTTTCTTAAAACTACGAAAGGCAAGTACAGTTATTTTCCGCTATAAACTGTAACTATAATTGTGACGTGACTGTAAATCTTAAATTGAGGTTGTGTACGTTCTATTCTGATATATTTTATTCTGTGTCTCTTTCTTCTTTCTGTTCTATAGCCAGGCTACCACGAGCCTGCGCCACATCTCATAAGAGATTAACGCACGAATGCTAAATTTTGGGACAAATAATAATGCATAATTGGACATGAAACTGTCGCCTATGAGACTATTGCCTATGACTATGATTCATTGACTATGAGACTATTGCCTATGACTATGATTCATTGAATATGAGACTATTGCCTATGATTATGATTCATGACCATGAGACTATTGCCTATGACATTGAATAAGAAACTATTGTGTTTAGTCGCCCATGACTATTGTGGTTAGTTGCCTATAACTATTGTAGTTAGTTTCTTATGCCTATTCCCTTAATGATGTTAGATCTCATATTTAGTATGTAACTTTGCTAGTATATTCCCATTCACTGTTATGTACATCGAGCCTATAGGGCCGTTTCATGAGTATTTAGAGAACTTGTGGAAACATGTTATACTGGGATTGGGCGTAGCATAATTAAGTAAATCTGGCATAGCAAATATGTTGGCATAATCTGAGTTAGTTATAATAGAGAATGATTTACAAGTGTATTAGTCTTGGACATAAATGGCGAACTAGAATATTAAATCTAGTTTTGACATGAACTGTAAATTGGAATATTATGGCTAAAATTTGGGGCATA
The DNA here is from genome assembly GCA_030737875.1 of Allium sativum. Taxonomy (NCBI): domain Eukaryota; kingdom Viridiplantae; phylum Streptophyta; class Magnoliopsida; order Asparagales; family Amaryllidaceae; genus Allium; species Allium sativum. Next base: position 442,578,108 of record CM060919.1, read on the forward strand.
TATAATATTATGAATTATGACCTTGATTTAGGCATGTAAGTTTAGGCTAAATTTATGATTAGGCAAGATATGTAAATAGAGTTTTAGATATATATATAATCTGCTAAATCTGTTAAATTGCCTTATCCGTTATCTGCTAAAACAGTTGAATTGCCTAAACTGCTAAATCTGTTATCTACTAAATCTATTGAATCGCTTAAACTGCTATTTCTGCCACCTGTTGAATTGTCCGATCTGTTGAAAACTAGATAATGGTAATCTGGGTATGGAAATCCATAGGCTCGACCTAAGATTTAGTAAACCATGGAAATTTGATTAATCTGTTGTGTCCTATGAAGAAGTTTAATCTGTTAAATAAACAGAATTAGTCCGATATCTGAAAATTCTGTATTGGAATGAATTGGCTATGACACGAGGTTAGGCTCTGTTTGCGGTAGAAGCCTGCCCGGAACCAACCGGCTTAACCAGCGACCGCAAACTGCCAGTCTAATGTGAGAGGTCGTAGGCATAACTAAAATATGCTTAGACACGAGGTTAGGTCTGGCTTGTGGCAGAAGTCTGCCTGGAACCGCCCGACATATCCAGCGGCCACAAGCTACCGACCTAATGTGAGAGGTCTGTGCATTAATATTTAATTAATGCAAAACAGGGATAAATATGATGTCTAAAACGTGTTGGGTGGATAGGGTTAAATCAATTGGACTAATGAATTTAACAAACCCGTTTCATGAATCTGTAGGCCCAATTACAAAGTTAGACAAATCTGTAAATCTGTTAAATCCGTATATTTGATCCGTTAGTCTGAAAACTTGTCTGATCTTTGAACTAGTTGATCTGAACTCTATATGTCTGAACTTGTAAACAAGTTAATCTGAAATCTGTTAGTCTGGGGACACAAGGTTAGGAGGGAAATTACTTGTGTCATCTGTTGTTTGGGACCCATATTAGTCAGTAACCCTTTCTGGTATCAAAACTTTGACCCAACAGTAGGTGGGGTCGGGGCACGCTTACTGAACTAATTATAAGCGGTTCATTCTGATAATGGCAAGGGGTGTTGATGGTGCGTTCCAACCAGGTCATGTGCGTGCATGGATCCCGGTCTGCCTCTGAGGAAGTAAGACGCCGTGACATCTGTAAATAGGTCTGTGCCAATTGGTTGTCACTTTAGGGAGTGATACACCCTACTGTGGGGCCGACACAGGGTATTTATGTATTAGGGAGCCGATCGCTTGGGGTAGGGTTTTAGGGTACACTGAGTTCTGTCTGTTTCTGTTGGGTGGCAACACCTGTCTGTTTCAGCGTGGTACCGTCTGTTTGGGTGGTAAAGGCCCATTTACTAGTGTACACCTAATTCTACGTTCTGTTTCCGTAGGGATTAATCTGTTTATGTTTCTGTACCTTCTGTTCGGGTGGTAAAGGCCCATTATTAGCATTCTGTTTCTGCCAATTTCTGTTCGGGTGGTAAATGCCCATTATTAGCATTCTGTTTCTGTCTGTTTCTGTTGGGGTGGTAAAGGCCCATTACTAGCATTCTCTTCTGTGGAAATTATTCTGTTCCCATTTCTGTTTCAGTTTAGACATTAGGGTGACACCTAATCCTGTTATACTAGTATTAGTGCAGAGAAATGAAAAGTAATATTATTCTGTTTCTTCTGTTTATCCTAAGTACATCTGCTGCTCCTGTTACTGTTATCTCTTGTCCAGCTTATTTTCATGTCATAATTATTATTATCTGTTCATATGCTGAAAGTCACTGGACTTGCCAGACTTTATGTCTGACCTTGCTTGTTTTCGCCCCTTTTTCTTCCGTTTCCCCCCAAGTTTTCCAAGGAGGGAATATTTTAGCTTGATCCAGATTTCTTCTGCTTGAATTACTTGAAGTACGTAAAGAATGGCTTAACTTCTTATGGCATCTTCTGTGGGGATTATGATTTTAAAGTTTTGTACTCTGATGACTTTCTGAACAAGACTGATATTTATGTACTTGAGTTTTTGGTAAAGATGTAACCATACTGATTTCTGTTTTCCGCTGTAATAAAGTTATAATTTCTCAAGTATTGTTTATCTGTCTTGAAATTTTCTGTTCTGTTTACTAAAATGCTCCACCAAAGTTAAGGCATTCCCTTTGTGAGTGTCCTTAACGGAGGTGGGGTGTTACCTTTGGTATCAGAGCTGAAGGTTACCAGATTAGATAAAAGTTTTTGAAAACTATTTTCAAAAAGGTTTTAAAAGGAAGTATTTTCAAAAATAAAGTTTATTTTGAAAAACATAATCCCCAAAAAGCCATATATCTATCTTTTCAGTTCTCCGTTTTAAATCTTTTTCTTTCCAGCATGTCTGGGAATCTTAACTTTCCAGAGGGCGTGCCAATACCTGGCTGGTTCAGGAGGTACTTAGAGGCTAGGGCCAACGATGCAGGCCCAACAGATATTCCTCCTCCAGCTGCAGCGATTCCTCCTCCTCCGCCCCCTCCTCGTGCAATTACTTTTTCAAAGATCTGTAAAGATTTTAGGGCCATGGGTGGAAAGGATTTCAAGGGAACTGAATCACTTGTAGAAGCGAGAAACTGGCTCAAAGAAACTGAGGATCTGTTCGTTATTTTCTAGGTGGACGATAGGCAGAAGGTACAATTGGCGGTATGGTTGCTCAAGGACGAAGCTTCCTATTGGTGGGAAGTCACTAACGCCGAGAGGCCGATTGAAACATGGATGGATTTCAGAACAAGGTTTGAGACGAAATTCCTCTCGCAAGCTGAACGAAGTCTACAATTGGAAAAGTTCTTATCTCTTAAGCAAGGAAGTATGACGGTCAAGGAATACACCAACCAGTTCAACCAACTGGCTAGGCTCGGACTAGATTTAGTCAACACCCAGCATAAAAAGGCTCTCCGCTTTGTTAAAGGATTGAACGAGCCACTGCACATCCTAGCCATGACCCATGTACCTATGGGAGCTACTTACGAGAGATTGGTGGATATGGCACTACTGCACGAGGAAGACAACGGCAAGAAAGAGGCAAAGAAGGAAGAAACACAGAACAAGAAAGCATGGCCCAAAAAGGAAACACAAAAGAAGGGTGAAAAGTCTGAAGTTAAGAAGGAGAAAAAGTGCTTTACTTGTGGAAGCTCGACTCATCTGAACAAGGATTGCAGAAAAAGAAAGGGCACTTGCTTCAACTGTGGCGAGATGGGACACTTCACTAGGGACTGTCCGAAGAAACGAGGGCAAGGGCAGAGGGCAGGACCAACTTCTGGAAGGCAGGCGAACACTCTCGAGGCTAGTGGATAGGATAGAAATAGGAAAACTTTATGTAGGAGGTTTAATTTCTTTATCTGATTTTTGAGTTAAAACTCTTTTCTGATTCTGGCATTTCGATTCTGTAATCGATGCTCTGCACTTGAATACTAGTATTGTTTTTGATTCCGCTGTAGACTCAGACCCATAAGGGTTATGACTCATCTAAGCATGGTAAGTTGGGTATCTATGTTGAGCGTTAAGTTGACTATGACGCATACATTCTGGGTTTTTATCATGCTTAGTTTCCTAAGAATCATTTAGTAATCTGATCTGTACCGGTAATCTGTAAATATCTGAATATTTCTGATAAGGTTGAGATTTCCAGTTTTGACATTGTCTAAAGAGGGTAATCCTCTGGGTGTCAATCTAATGTTGATTTCGGTCTTCAGGGTAGATAGTTAGGGGAATTTGTCTCTCAACCAAGGTCTAATGGAAACCAAATTTTTGTTTATCTGCACTCGCTCCCATCACTCGACTGTATCCTATTAATCGAGTCTTCGACCTATAGATAGGAATCCTATGGATGTAAACATGTGTTTGAGACATGTTATGTTTGATGGTTACAAGTGGATGCAAGTGGTTGCTAGTGGTTGCTCGTGGATGCAAATACACACACTAGGCATTAGATCGGCTCGAAAACACTCTCATACAGCATATGGATGTGTGAGCATTTTCAATTTCTGTGGATGCAAAATGACTGACTCATCACATGGATGTAGCATATGAATGAATGGTTGTCACTCATATAAGAATAATATGTATCAAATAGGAAAATTGCATACATGTTGGACTCATGACACTGACATAGTTCGCATTAAGGAGGTCAACTGAATCAGTGGACCGCATGATCTTTGCATTAGATAAAAAACATATACACACACTTTTGCATATGTTCATACAACATTAGAAGTTTTCTAAGGACAATGGATGCTTGTGGATGATGGTTGAGTAGATGGACGATTGGATGGTAGGACACATTCTTCTTAACTTGAAGATTTCGGGGACAAAATACTTTAAGGAGGGGAGAATGTAACACCCTGTATTTTCTGTGAACGTATAAGTAACAAATCAGAGAATAATTAATTTTTAAAATAAGAATCAAGGGAAACGGGTTTTGCCATTGCGTTCGTCTTGAAATTCTGCTTGAAAACGAGTCCGAGTTTTCGAAAAACGGAGTCCGTATGACCAAGTTATGACCCTCCGAAGTTTCAGGAATTTAAATAAAATAAAACAGCTCGAAAATAAAGCCAGAAATTCGAAATTCAAACCCAGAGAAGGCTGGCGGAAAAATTCCCGCCCATATACCCAGGTCGACTGGGGAGTCGAACCCCCCCCCCCCAACCAGGTCGACTGGGGAGTCGACTGGGGTGTCGACCTCCCCATGACCAGGTCGACTGGGGAGTCGACCTGCTCCCGAAACCCAGTTTTTGAACCTGGTTAATTCTGATGTATCCGGTCTCGTTTTCTATCTAGATTCTTCCGCCTAATCCTATATAAACAGCCCCCTAGCCTCATTTTCTCTACACAATTTCATTCTGTCTATATTCTGCCTCTGTTCTAATTAAAAATAAAAATGGCGTCGCTACTCTGCTGGAATCAAAACTTGGACTGATGCATCTTCTTCCAACCTGAATAGAATTAAAAGCTAAATCAAATCTCAAATCAAAGTTTAGATCTACAACAACAATTAAAGAGGAGTAATTCAGCATTTCTGCATCAACAACAGTCTATTATCCTTTCTTAAAACCACGAAAGGCAAGTACAGTTATTTTCCGCTATAAAATGTAACTATAATTGTAAATCTTAATTTGAGGTTGTGTACGTTCTATTCTGATATATTTTATTTTGTATCTCTTTCTTCTTTCTGTTCTATAGCCAGGCTACCACGAGCCTGCGCCACATCTCATAAGAGATTAACGCACGAACGCTAAATTTTGGGACAAATAATAACGCATAATTGGACATGAAACTATCGCCTATGAGACTATTGCCTATGACTATGATTCATTGACTATGAGACTATTGCCTGTGACTATGATTCATTGACTATGAGACTATTGCCTATGATTATGATTCATGACCATGAGACTATTGCCTATGACATTGAATAAGAAACTATTGTGATTAGTCGCCCATGACTATTGTGGTTAGTTGCCTATAACTATTGTAGTTAGTTTCTTATGCCTATTCCCTTAATGATGTTAGATATCATATTTAGTATGTAACTTTGCTAGTTTATTCCCATTCACTGTTATGTACATCGAGCCTATAGGGTCGTTTCATGAGTATTTAGAGAACTTGTGGAAACATGTTATACGGGGATTGGGCGTAGCTTAATTAAGTAAATCTGGCATAGAAAATATGTTTGCATAATCTGAGTTGGTTATAATAGAGAATGATTTACATGTGTATTAGTCTTGGACATAAATGGTGAACTAGAATATTAAATCTAGTTTTGACATGAACTATAAACGGGAATATTAAGGCTAAAATCTGGGGCATATATTATATTATGAATTATGACCTTGATTTAGGCATGTAAGCTTAGGCTAAATTTATGATTAGGCAAGATATGTAAATAGAGTTTTAGATATATATAATCTTCTAAATCTGTTATCCGCTAAATCTGTTATCTGCTAAAGCTGTTGAATTGCCTAAACTGCTAAATCTGTTATCTGCTAAATCTGTTGAATCGCTTAAACTGCTATTTCTGCCACCTGTTGAATTGTCCGATCTGTTGAAAACTAGATAATGGTAATCTGGTTATGGAAATCCATAGGCTCGACCTAAGATTTAGTAAACCATGGAAATTTGATTAATCTGTTGTGTCCTGTGAAGAAGTTTAATTTATTAAATAAACAGAATTAGTCTAATATCTAAAAAAATCTGTATTGGAATGAATTGGCTATGACACGAGGTTAGGCTCTGTTTGCGGTAGAAGCCTGCCCGGAACCAACCGGCTTAACCAGCGACCGCAAACTGCCAGTCTAATGTGAGAGGTCGTAGGCATAACTAAAATATGCATAGACACGAGGTTAGGTCTGGCTTGTGGCAGAAGTCTGCCCGGAACCGCCCGACAAATCCAGCGGACACAAGCTACCGACCTAATGTGAGAGGTCTATGCATTAATATTTAATTAATGCAAAACAGGGATAAATATGATGTCTAAAACGTGTTGGGTGGATAGGGTTAAACCAATTGGACTAATGAAATTAACAAACCCGTTTCGTGAATCTGTAGGCCCAATTACAAAGTTAGACAAATCTGTAAATCTGTTAAATCTGTATATCTGATCCGTTAGTCTGAAAACTTGTCTGATCTGTGAACTAGTTGATCTGAACTCTGTATGTCTGAACTTGTAAACAAGTTAATCTGAAATCTGTTAGTCTGGGGACACAAGGTTAGGAGGGAAATTACTTGTCTCATCTGTTGTTTGGGACCCATATTAGTTAGTAACCCTTTCTGGTATCAATACTTTGACCCAACAGTAGGTAGGGTCCGGGCACGCTTACTGAACTAATTATAAGCGGTTCATTCTGATAATGTCGAGGGGTGTTGATGGGGCGTTCCAATCGGGTCATGTGCGTGCATGGATCCCGGTCTGCCACTGAGGATGTAAGATGCCGTGACATCTGTAAATAGGTCTGTGCCAATTGGTTGTCACTTTAGGGAGTGATACACCCTACTGTGGGGCCGACACAGGGTATTTATGTATTAGGGAGCCGATCGCTTGGGGTAGGGTTTTAGGGTACACTGAGTTCTGTCTGTTTCTGTTGGTACCGTCTGTTTCTGTTGGGTGGCAACACCTGCCTATTTCTGCATGGTACCGTCTGTTCGGGTGGTAAAGACCCATTTACTAGTGTACACCTAATTCTACATTCTGTTTCTGTAGGGATTAATCTGTTTCTGTTTCTGTACCTTCTGTTCGGGTGGTAAAGGCCCATTATTAGCATTCTGTTTCTGTCTGTTTCTGTTCGGGTGGTAAACGCCTATTATTAGCATTCTGTTTCTGTCTGTTTCTGTTGGGGTGGTAAAGGCCCATTACTAGCGTTCTCTTCTATGGAAATTATTTTGTTCCCATTTCTGTTTCAGTTTAGACATTAGGGTGACACCTAATCCTGTTATACTAGTATTAGTGCAGAGAAATGAAAAGTAATATTATTTTGTTTCTTCTGTTTATCCTAAGTACATCTGCTGCTCCTGTTACTGTTATCTCTTATCCAGCTTATTTTCATGTCATAATTATTATTATCTGTTCATATGCTGAAAGTCACTGGACTTGCCAGACTTTATGTCTGACCTTGCTTTTTTTCACCCCTTTTTCTTCCGTTTCCCCCCAGGTTTTCCAAGGAGGGAATATTTTAGCTTGATCCGGATTTCTTCTGTTTGAAGTACTTGAAGTACGTAAAGTATGGCTTAACTTCTTATGGCATCTTCTGTGGGGATTATGATTTTAAAGTTTTGTACTCTGATGACTTTCTGAACAAGATTGATATTTATGTACTTGAGTTTTTGGTAAAGATGTAACCATACTGATTTCTGTTTTCCGCTGTAATAAAGTTATAATTTCTCAAGTATTGTTTATCTGTCTTGAAATTTTCTGTTCTGTTTACTAAAATGCTCCACCAAAGTTAAGGCATTCCTTTTGTGAGTGTCCTTAACGGAGGTGGGGTGTTACAGGAACTTTGCACTAAAGGAGACTTGGCGAGAAGGAAGGCCATTTGCTTAGAGTTGGAGTTGGGTAAGGGATCAGATCGGGGAGACCAAGAGGGGATCAAATCGAAGAGACCAAAGGGGGACCGGATCGGACTTATGAAGGGAAGGAGGATCGGATCAGGACATCTAGGAGGGAGCAACCATCGAACCGAACCAGGAAGCAACCATCGAACCCAGGCATAGGGCATCCGAACCGAACCAGAGCTGGAGGACCGAACCGAGGAGGAGTGGAGCACTGATCAAGGCATGGGCTAGGACCACCGAGTTCATGAGTTGGGCTTTGCTGCGGGACGTGTGTAAAGGGTTTGTCGATGTCTGTGACCGTGGATCACTATGTGTAGGGAATACGTGAACGGATTCAGGGCCACAGTGGCCTAGGTACTACTAAAGAGCTGTAGACTGATGAAATGGGGTCATTTGTATAGATTTGGTCATGACTCCATGGGGTAAGCTTGGTAGTAGCAGTAGTTGTACAAGTCGAACTCCGTCACTACTTCGATGGGTCTAGTGATTGACAGTGATGGACATCGTATGCTTTACACACTGAGTGAGAGATGTGAGGATGGTTGCTATGGTTGATTTGTTTTCCATCATTATGACATGCACACCCCCACCCCCCGTTATCTTTACACCATCTGTTTAGTGGCACCATAGAGTATTGTACGGGATGTAGTGCTAACTCTTTGGTTGCAGGTCCAGGTTCAGGTATGGTTTAGTATACCTGTTATTGTTCTGTTTAGCTGCTTATCGCTCGTACCAGAATTTTTGTCTGACCCAGAGTTTTATGTCTCTTCTTATTACTTTGGGTGCTTTCACGAGAAAACTAGAGACAGGTTAGGTGGTATGCACGAGTAGCTGTACCGGAGACGAGCAGGAGGCTTCTACGTCTGATACATATATATATAGACATTCTCCCTGTGTTGCTGTGGTCACTACTTTGGGCATTGGTGGTGTACCTTTCTTTCTTTTGTTTAGAGACAGTAATTTGGAAAGTTAATAAGCTGTATTTGGATTTCTGCTGCTCTGATGATGATGTTGATGTTGATTTTAGTTATCAGCTTATGCACTGTCTCACCTGTTTTATGTCAAGTATATTATTATTATATTTTGTTCCAAGCGCTGTGAGACATTCTACAGGTTTTCGATTAGTTCATTCTCTTCTTTCCTTTCTTTGGCGACCATTCCGTGCTAGTCGGGTATGTGTACAACGCACTTTCGGAGGAAATGCCGGCTGGTGCGGGGCGAGCCGTCACAATTCTTTTTACTTCGTCAAGTAAACTTAACAATCTTATCTACCTGTTGTATTCAATATGATTGTTATATAACATATCTTATAATTGTAATTTCCTTATAATCTCTCCACTTACACTTATTTAATTATTCAATATCCTTTTGCACGAATCCATTTAACCATCACACTATAGTCACCTCCATTTTTACTTAATGAAATCACGTCGAATTCCCTTTCTCCTTTCTCCTATTATTCCACATATATCGCTTACCAGTCGATGAAAAACATGGTTTTAATATCATACTTCCTTTTTGAAATCCTTTTCCAAATCTTAACGCGTTTACTTAATTTAAGTAATTATTATTAACCTCCTCTATTAACTATACAGTCTTTTAAAAAATTATATACACATATCTAAATTCTATTATAAATAGAAAACTTCATAAACTCTGATAAGTTCATTTTAACCCTTCTGGTTATACCTCGATAAAACTTCACTCCTTATTTAATATTGCGAATTTAGTTCAAATCTTGATAATTTAACTCGCCCACTTAATCGCTTCATAATTAAATTCCAATTAAAAATCATTTCTTTAATTTTAATTAATTACAATAATGATTAACTTAATATTAACTACATTAAAATAGTTAACTTTGATATTAACTACAAAATAGAATAATTGTCATTTTAAAAGCTAATTAAATAATAAATAACTTTTTTTAACATTGAACAATTCGATAATTACTTAAAAATATAGTTAATCGAAGATTAACTAACATTTAACATTATTTGATAAATTTAATGAACATTCAGGCAGTTCTTCATTTGATTTATTTAAATCAAATTGTCAATTATCGCTTAGAACAATGGATTTTAGCCAACCGTACATATTACTTAATTGTCAACTGATTTCCCATTTCTATTTCCTTTTTAAATTAAATAAATAACTTAAATAATTTTAAAACATCACTTAATTGTTTATAAAAACAATTATCCCATTATTTCTAACTTGTTTGTTAGTTTCAGATTTTCCATTCAAAGCATGACATAAGAATATGTCATATAAAATGTTTAATGATCCTTTTTGAAAAACATGATTTAACTATAAATATATTTTTAAGGTTCCCATTTTAATTGACTTGTATAAAATAAATTTAAAAACTTCAAATTAGTTATAAAAATAAATTTATAACTAAACATTACGTTAATTCGCCCGACGACATAACAACATCTTGAAACAGTAAATTTTAGGCCCGTACTGCCAACTACTTAATCAATATTGTCGATTGATTTAATATCACAACAACCATTAATATCCATTCAACCATCACTATCTGAACAGGGTTTAATATCAATTAGGGGTTCAATCAGTTCATGGATAAACAACATAACAATGTATAAAATATTTTGAGAAATCCGGTCGGATCCCTCCAACCTATTCTTCCCTGCATCACGGGTTATTATAACATTTCCTGATAATAGAAAATTTTAAATAATTAAATTAATGACTATAATATAATTAACAGCAACCATTAAATCAACCATTATCAACCAAAGCATCCAATCAACCAATTTGTATTTTTTATATGGATTTATCATATCATAGCAGTCCAGAAAAGTGTGAGAATCAACTCACATTTTATACGGTTGACGGTTGTAGCGTTGTTTGTTCCATTTAATTTTAAACGAGCGTTTAAAATTAACTGAAAATCCAGCTGCGTCCAATCGATTCCCAGTCAGCACCATCATTTAGATCTCGTCTCTACGATCCCAACGAGATCCTGTTCTGTTAAATTCCGCTAACGTATGAATAACTTATGGCCAATACAAGTTTTAACGTATTTTATAAATTATATTATAATTAATTAATAATTAATTGTAATGTCCCGTATATTTACAGTATGATAATTAATTAATTTAATTATTTATATAATGATTTATAGGATTTAAAGGTGGTTTAATTAAATAACTTTGAATATTTATTTAAAATAATAATTAAATAATATATTTAATTTTGTAATAATCAAAATTAGATGAAATGGCAATATTGTGTGAATTGAGAAAATCTAAATATATAATTCAGTTTAAAATTGAATTACGATAACGAATATATTTAATTAATGATGGTTAAACGTATAAATTATATTATAATTATAATTGAGCTCGAAATGGCGCGGCAGTTTGTAATTTGGCGATTCGAACTTTAATTGAATATACAGAATCCATTTTAAGTCGGATTTCTGTGAAACAAGAAACGTTTGAATCTGTTGAACGTTATTTTTCTAATGTAAGAGAAAAATTGAGATTTCATCATGTAGATTTTGATTTATGTTCAAATCAAATTTTAGAAAAGTCGCTGTGGAATTCCTTTATAATTTATATCGATTTATTTATTTTATAAAAAGGAATTTAATATAAATCGAATATCGATATAACTGGGAACTTTGAAATATCGTGCTATAAATCCAGATAGGAATATTTTAGAGCTGTATGATATCGTATGTGAATATATATACGATAATATTTATTTACAAATATTAAATTTAATTATTTTTAAATATATTAATATTTAAATGAGTTATTTAGAGCTTTAAAAATAGCCAGTTTTGCAAACGAAGTCAAAATTCGACGAAACTAATTTTGTTGGATCAGGAATGTTAAATTATTGTTAGATGTCAAGTTTCATGATTTTTGAAGTCTGTATTGGCCGTACGGGATTTTAATGTGAAATACAGTCAATAATTTGACCTTTAAAAATACAATGTGTGAGCAAACGGAGTCGGAATTCGACGAAACCAGTTTTGTTGGGTTCGTAATGTCGAACTTTAGCTGCATGTCAATTTTCACTGAAAACGGGATTCGTATGTGATTATATGAATTTTTAAACGATAAACTGAACTAATGCTCCAATAAAAATCAATATAAAAATGGAATATAAAAATAATATATTTTCCTATAAATAACCACAAACATCCTAAACCTAAAAACTTCTTTCCCTGGTCAACACAAACTCAGAGAAAAAAATTCGCCGCTTTCAATTCTTTCTTCCACTAAATAGAAATCAGCTTCAAAAATTTATATTTATCCAAATAAATTACTATAAATTATAAAGATTGGATATTCGGATTCACAAGCGGAAGAGCTTCAATCTAGTCGGAGTTCTGAAGAGTACGACATGGTTCCAGGAGGATCGAAATTCAACAGCGAACTAGGGTTTCCAGCTTTGTGGGGATTTGAGGCATCGAGTGTGTGTTAATGAGAGTATTCGGAATTAGGAGAAAAAATGGGGTTCATATGCATAATTTTGGCGAAGTCGGTGACAGTTTTGTTCGTAACTTTCTATGGTACAGCGTGAGTTTTTCTGGGAATCGCTTTTTTGATGGTGAGTTCGAGTTGGAGATGAAGGAGGCTGTCTTGTAGTTGATGCAAAGGGGATTAAATTGGTGATCTCAGTTGGGTGATTTGGTGAAAAAATGTTTCGGTATTATACAGTATTTAGCCGTGTGGGATGTTCATCGCAGTGGTGAAAGAGATGTCGAGTTTTGGAAAATGGGGATGAAGTTGATGAGCGTCCGGAGAGAAGGAGATTGGTGTTTGCGATTTGGAATTTCATGATGGAATAAAGGAGAAAGGATCAAAGAGGGATGCGACCATGGTTTATTACCTGTAAGGAATGTCGGGAAAAAGAGTAATGAGTTGAGGATTAGCGACATAATTATATTTGTAAAGGTAATTAAGATTGAGTTTAATTAATTAATTATTTAAGTTATAACCATAATGTATATAACTTATAAAAAATTCATAACTCTCTCTCATCTATTAATGGAATTTAGCGAAACAAGATCCGTTGGGATCGTATGGACGGTAGCTCCATAATGGAACTGACTGAGAGCGAATCGAAGCTCATTACAATTTATAACGAAATAAATTGTCGGATCTGAATCAAATCAAAGACAGTTATCGTTATTTAACAATAACATCCAATGTGAGTAAATCTCACTAACTCTGATCATTATATTTTTATAACCTATTTTTTTGAACTGATAGATGATGGTTGATTCTGTGTGTTGACTGTTTGGTTGAACTGCTAAAGTGATTGGTTAAAATTATAGATAACGATATATATTTTTATATATATATATATCGTTAATCAAATATTGACGCTATTGACCAGAATATTTCATGTTGAAATGAAAGTTGATGTTAATTGTATTGTTTAACATCTGTGGATGCAGGGAAATAGGTTGGAGGAATCCAATTGGATTCCTCAACATTTATTTTTACAGTTTTCATATATTGTGATATATGATGTGATATATAATCTGTTATTGATTATGTGTGTTAGAATGATATTGATCATTGTGATTTGATATGTTAAATATCATAAGAAATACTGGAATATGGAAAGAGAAATCTCAAAGTGATGTTGAAAATAAGATATTTATAAAATCAAAGGATTTTATAAAAAAAAAATTATAAAATCAAAAGATTTTATAAAAGGAATTATTTATAAAATCAAAATATTTTTTAAAAGAACATATTTATAAAATCATAGAATTTTATAAAAGGGATATTTATTTGTAAAATAAATAGAATTCATAAAGGGAATATTTATATAAAATAAATAAGATATTATAAGGAATATTTATTGGGAAAATAAATAGGAAATAAAAGGAAATATTTGTGAAACAAAAATAAAAGGAAATATTATAAAACAAATAGAATTGTGTAAAAAGAGAATTTTACATTTGAAAGGTTTAGACCCGTGCTTCGCACACGGGTAAAACATGATATGGATTTAAAGTAAAGATTTAAAAAGAATCTGTTCTAACCGATAGATTGAGAAGATTAATTTATAAATAATATTTTATAAATTAAATAAAATATTTATCGTTGGATAAATAGAATATATAAGTCAGGACTTATATAGAGAAGTAAGAATCGATTTCAACATCGATATTTGAAACTGAATATGGACGTAGGTGTTAATACAGAGGTGTTAATCAAAATGTGTTAATCAAATGTGTTAATCAAAATGTTTTAATCAAAATGAGTTAGAGGAGTTAATCAAATGATAGTTAATCGATTAGAATTAGAGTTAATCGATTAGAGTTAGAATTAATTGAATTAGACTTACTCGATTAGAGTTAGAATTAATCGAATTAGAGTTAATCGATTAGAGTTAGAGTTAATAAAAAAAGGAGTTATCGAATATTAGTTTATTCGAAAGGAGTTATCGAATATTAGTTTATTCGAAAGGAGTTATCAAATACTAGTTTGTTCGAAAGGTGTTATCGAATATTTGTTTATTCGAAAAGGAATTGATCGAATATAATTTATTCGAAAGTGAATTAATTGAATATGAGTTATTCAAGAAAAGAGATAATCTAATATAATCTATTCGAAAAGAGATAATCGAATATAATCTATTCGAAAAGAGATAATCGAATATAATCTATTTGAAAAGAGATAATCGAATATAATCTATTCGAAAAGAGATAATCGAATATAATCTATTTGAAAAGGGATAGTCGAATATAATCTATTCGAAGAGAGTTGATCGAATATTAGTTATTCGAAGGAGAGTTAATCAAATAAAGATTTACTCGAAAGGGAGTTATACGTCGAATTCAATCATATCGAATTCGGGAAAGTAATATTTACTTTCCGGTTTTTAAATCAAGATTTATTTATTTATAAATAAATTAGAGTAGGTTAATTATTCAAAGCAAGAAACAAAAAGTTGGATGTTAAGTTAGATATTTCAGAAGTAGCGTTTATAACGTTAGCGTTATAATAAATGTTATTCATAAAAGAAGTGGATTCGTAATTTGAATCCGAGAATTTGCGTAAGAAAATGATTGTAGAGATTGGAGCGGTGAGCTTTATCTATTGCAAGGTTAAGAACGTTGTTCAGTTAAGGTCTGAGAGGTAATTATACCCCAACTTGATTGACTTCCCTACTTAACTAAGAAATAGTTGAGGTTCGATGGCAAGAGTTAGTTAGAAATACAGTTAAGTAATAAGCGATTAATGGACTGAGCGGTTGTAATGATGTTTTAGACAACGTTAGTTTAAAGCCACATAAATGAGTTTGGGAAACGTTTTCCAAACGTAACCAAAGATGTTTTCTAAACATAGAAAATAAGGAAATATGAATATATATATATATATATATATATATTTAATGATTTTATCGATAATTCCATGTGGAAATAAGATCGTTGTGTGTACACGGACATTTTTCATTTGATATTAAATCACCGACTATCAAGTTTTTGACCATTTTAACGTTGTTAATATGGAGAGACCGGTTGGATTATTATCCGAAGAACCACTCTGTATTGATATAAGCGTTGCAAACCAAGTATGCTGAATATATTGAAAACAGAGTAAAGTGCAAGGGCTATTGTATAAATCTTAGGTATAGATTACCTAAGATGGATGTACTGAATAGTGCCTTCGGTTTGTCCAGTCCCAGGACAACTTGAATGGACGAATGTCTGACAGAGTATATCTGGTAGATCGTGTAAATTGATCGTTTCAAATGTATTTACGTTTGGTGGTGGAGGAATTCGTTTCTCTTAGCTTTATACCTGTGATATTTTTTAGCAAATCAATTTTTGATTTGGCGGGTATGGCGATGTGACATTCAAAGTAAATGGAGGAGTGATCTGTTAAAAGATACGTTTTGACCTCGAGCCTCATCAACTACGAAATGACAGAAATCGGGCAGGCAGCATGGCTTAGTGGGTCGCACCCAAGTAGGGTATATTGTCACCATCTTGAGAATATTCATATTTGTACTTCTTTCAATTTTGTATCTCCCGGGAACGGTTATGTTGAAATACTAACCGTGGGGTGGCAATATATTCGACATCTCAAGCGAAATAAGGGGCCAGTCATGTGTGGCTGAGTTGCAAGATGTTCTTTTTGAACTCCAGTGTATCGCTTCTAGAGTACACTGATCGGAAGGTGGATCCATACTTTGTCATAGTTGGAAATCCATTACCCAATAAGAGCCCATGGTTTTGATTGTATATTATATATGTAGAACGTGAGATGAAAGCGTTTCTCCTAGATTGCTAAGTACTTGTATTTAGACATTATTGTAATATCAGAAGAGACTTGATATAAAGAATAATTTGGTTTATCGTAAGGTAAAAACCGTCCGTGTTTATGTGTGGATCTGTTTTACGATTATCCTTTCTTTTAAAGAGATTTTGAAAGTTAAACAAATGATTTGAGTTTACTCACATCAGTCCCATGACTGACCCGGAGTTTTATTTTGTTTTGTTTTCGCTAAACTCTTGGGTGCCCAATTTTGTATGGGCGGTCAAGTAGTCAGGATTTACAGATATACTTGGAGAGCTGGAGTATGAGGCTTCAGGATTATATAGCTATTATCTATTTCCGCTGTGATGTAAGTGTTGTACTCTAATAATGGTATTGTATACAGATACTGTTTTATTTCAAAGTTATGAGTGGAAACCCGTGCGATGCACGGGAGTATAGACTTTTGAGTGTTTTAGTTTGTATGCATCAATAAGCGGTGAAAACATATTGTATAATAGCAAGATATATAATGTAAGTGATATATGTATATGTTAGGATTATACTGTAGAAAATAAATTTTGCAGGAAGAAATAATGCATGTATAGCGAGTAGGTACAGGTTGCCCGTAGGGTAAAAAGTATAAAATTTTATGTATGTCTATAGAGTTGATGAAAGGACATATGTATGAAATAGCGAATAAGCAACCATATTATGCGATATTCTGCATTCGTTGAACACAATGAGGATAGAAAATATGAGTACATATTAGGAAAAAGTACATGCATAGAATTAAGAAGTTATTTCATATGTAATAAACCACAACGTAACAGAGTGAACAACAATTACCAATCGTAATGATTGAAGCAAACGAACAATAAGCAGAAAAAATAGCATTCGTAAGATAGAGATAAAAAACAATTCAATAGTTTAAATTTCTACATAGTTAAAGATATTGTATGTGGACACCACAACATGCAGCTAGTTGCATACTCCATTTGAATTGATGTGCTCCTGAAATAATATTTCGACAAAAATAAGAGATTTTGAATATACATAAATATCTAGTAACATAATATGGTATATTTGGAAAACATGTTATAATTAGTTGGTGAAA
Source organism: Allium sativum (assembly GCA_030737875.1). NCBI lineage: Eukaryota > Viridiplantae > Streptophyta > Magnoliopsida > Asparagales > Amaryllidaceae > Allium > Allium sativum. The sequence continues at coordinate 442,595,522 of CM060919.1, forward strand.
ATGTTTAAAAAATTGCAGATGATTAATGTAATAATTGTGTAATGAAATGTAATGCACGTGCATTTGTTAGGAGTGCAAGTATGTGGTAAAAAAAGAATTACCTTCGTGGTATGAAATGAGGAGGATGCTTGATGTTTTTTCTGTTGTAGGATTAGAAAAGAACTTCGGGATATATTACGTTTGTAGTATTTGTCTCGTCTTCTCTGGCTCTAAGAACCGAAACATTATTAAATGTAGTGCACCTAGAGAGAGCAACATACAATTGTCCATGAGCAAAGACTGTGGTAGTATGATGTATGCATCATTGCTTCAGGTTAGCGCCATCAAATTATTACTTTCATACTTTGTGCTTTCTAGTTAATCACTATTAATTTAAACCTGGAACTCGTGTCCTGCACTATTTCTATGAATAGTGCAACAAAAGATATTTGTGTTTGCCGTGTTACTTGCTCCATCATATATTAAAACATGCAGCGTTTGTTCAAATACATCACACATCAAATAACTGAAGTTATGTAGAAAAAAACATTTACTTGGCGAAAAGAAATGAAATTTGTGACAACTTTCACTTTCTATACTTAAAGATATTTCCTATTATGATAAGAAGAGTCAGGAATTCTTATTCACAAAATCAAGACAACCAAATAAAATCACATCTAGGTATTTATGATTCATGTTAGAATGAATTAAAAAAAACAAAAAAAACATAATGATTGTTGAGTTAAGTTGCACAACTGTCCATGATCAGCTAATTTTGTTAAAACTTTAAGAATTTTTTTATCTGTAGCAAAAAGGCATTTAATTAAGATAAAAGCAGAACCCATATATTAAATAGCAAGAACTGTGGGTTAATCAAACGATTATATATACAGTATAAATGGTAGAGTAGACAAAAACTCAAGTGGTCTTAACAAACTATACAAAAGAGATGCTGAAAACTAATAAAAACGTACAATAAGCAGTATACTAAGAAAAACAAAAAATATAACTTAATTTTATTCCCCTTTTGATCAACCCAGCAACTCCATTACATCCTTTACCAACCTGTTTGCACCATTTGGAAAATAATCATATATTAATTTGTAGTTGCCAAATAAGAGGTACATAAGCTCAACACTAAAAATTTATAATAACAATGATAAAGGTATATTAACATACCTTTGAACAGATAGGAAAAAAGACCAATGGTTTCAAATCTAGATATCAGTATTTACAGTGTGCTTAATAGACAACGCAATTAACAACATGCAATGACTAAATAATTGATCAGCTTTTTGTGGTAACCTCAGTTATCTAAGCATTACTAACGCTTCTTTAACCACTATTCTTTGAAAAAAAGATATTGCCCTAGACTTCTTCCCATCTGCCTTTAAGCTTTGAACACAAAAAATATTTCTATTACATCATATTACCACTGGATTGCATAATTTTCAAAACAAAAATGCATCAATGGTTATGAGGCAACACAAATTGCTAAATTGTGTTTATTAGTATAATTATATTCCATGTTAATTATCGCTTTTGAAGTATCTAACTAAGAGCATTTATTCATATTTACCAAAGTCTGTAATTTATTTATGTAATTGCTGTTGAGAACGGGAGCATTTGCATTTTCGTTAACTTGATAAGATTTATGAAGGGATGACATTAAAACATGAAGAAAAAAAAAAGAACTGACATTTTAGTATTTTTTATAAGATTTGCAAGATAGTATAGTTGAAAAAATGATGCTCGCCAATCTTTTGCTGCAACAAATCGTCCAACAGTGGTGTAACAACCCGGAATTCTGGAGCCAATTTAAAATTTTATTTTAAGGAAACTTTGTTAGAAAATGCATTAGAATTAAAAAAAAAATGTTTTAAAATAAAAGTTAGTCTTTATTTAAATGTAAGAATATAAAAATGATTTACATTAAAAAGTTATTCTTTTTAATGTGAATAAACATATTTTGTTTAGCACTAAAAGTTATTCTTTTTAATGAAAATTAACATATTTTGATTAGTGCTAAAAGTCTTACTTTTTAATGTCATGTAAGAACATGAATTTGGTTAACATTAAAAAAGTAATCTTTTAATTCCATATAGAAACAATGTAAAGACCCGCAGATTCTCGCCCTTTGAATCGACTCTAAACCACACAGGTCTGACCCAAAGGTTGGAAATCTTCGAATACTTTAACTCTGGGAATACAATACATTAGAACAAATAACAGCAGACTTTTATTACATCATGATAATGTTACATCAGAGTACAGAATATCAGAGTTCATCGAAATTAAATTACAGCGGAAGATAAATTTTACATTAAAAATACAGTACACTGTGGAAGACTTTCTATGCTCTGGACACAGCTTTAAGCTTTGATTCAGAATCCTGCTAAAAGATATATGTCTGCAAAACAAGCTACTCGATTGCCCGTGTGAAAAAAAATATGGGCACCCAAGTTTGCCAGTGAAACAAACTACAGGTCAGTCATGGGACTGGTATGAGAAATCTAACTTAACTTATCTAATAATAAGGCTAATCACAGGATCACGCCGCTAACGCGGAACGGGTTTACTCCATCGGATTTGCCAGTGCATAGAATAAAGTAAATCGTTAAACAACGCAGTTCTTTTTAGAAGAATGAAACCATTATAAGACTCAAGTCCCATCACACAATGCAACGCAAATCGGAGGATAGAGTTTTACCTTATAATGGTCAAAAGATGCTTTATACGATAAAAACGGATTTGCTATTATTATTTGTGCATGTATGTTTTCAAAAACAATTTCAATCATAATGTATCAATCATAGACGGCATGGGTACCATATATCATATCACCGTACCAGTTCTACAATCAAAACCGCATGGTGTCGTATTGGAAATTGGTTCTCCATCATGAAATCGAGGCTAGGGATCGTCCTCTCCGATTCGAGACACTCTAGCAAATGCCTCAGGATCACACCTATGGGCAACCCTTGGAGCGGTAGGGCCGGTCCCCACCTAACGGTAGTGGATTGGCAATTCCTGAACACACGCTTCCCGGTCCTTTTGGACCTCCATATGACCACTTCCGGCCTATAAATCCGAGGTACCTCAATCCATCATCCACATAAGTAAAATGCCAGCTAGTTTAAGCACTGACACTACTCCTAGCTAGAAAGAAACGTGTGCACTCCCTACGGTCCATATCCCGTTTTTGCCTCATACCGGGGTGTGAGGCTCGCGAAGTCACGCTATACACAAATCTACGCCTAAACAGGCTATGATTTGATCATCCTACAAGGCCCTTCTTTTCAACAAAAGCCTTGATCCATGCATCTTGGCATGCCACATTGTCAGTCCATACCATACCATTGATTTTCTGCCAATATATAACCTCTAAGCTCGTACGTCTTAGAGAAGGGTGTTAACCACCAAACAGATATATATTTAGCAGAGATCAACGAATACAATATAAAGGAATACAATGTCAGACATACGATCCATTTACAAGTCTGTTTTGGGTCTGAACGAAACTGGAGTCGCCTTATTCTGCCCCTCATATGTCCAATACAGAGGTGAGGTGCTCGCATATCCGACAATCAACAAGTACGGCCGAACGGCTACCACTGCAGCCCTTTTAAGGTAGCTACTCCAATACGACACCATGCGGTTTTGATTGTAGAACTAGTATGGCGACATGATATATGGTACCCGTGCCGTCTATGATTGATACATTATGATTCAAATTGTTTTTGAAAACATACATGCACTAATAATAATAGCAAATCCGTTTTTATCGTATAAAGCATCTTTTGACCATTATAAGGTAAAACTCTATCCTCCGGTTTGCGTTGCGTTGTGTGATGGGACTTAAGTCTTTTAATGGCTTCATTCTTCTAAAAAGCATTGCGTTGTTTAACGATTTACTTTATTCTATGCACTGGCAAATCCGATGGAGTAAACCCGTACCGCGTTAGCGGCGTGGTCCTGTGATTAGCCTTATTATTAGATAAGTTTAGTTAGATTTCTCATACCAGTCCCATGACTGACCTGTAGTTTGTTTCACTGGCAAACTTGAGTGCCCATATTTTTTTTCACACGGGCAGTCGAGTAGCTTGTTTTGCAGATATATATCTTTTAGCAGGATTCTGGATCGAAGCTTAAAGCTGTGTCCAGAGCATAGAAAGTCTTCCACAGTGTACTGTATTTTTAATGTAAAATTTATCTTCCGCTGTAATTTAATTTCGATGAACTCTGATATTCTGTACTCTGATGTAACATTATCATGATGTAATAAAAGTCTGATGTTATTTGTTCTAATGTATTGTATTCCCAGAGTTAAAGTATTCGAAGATTTCCAACCTTTGGGTCAGACCTGTGTGGTTTAGGGTCGATTCAAAGGGCGGTAATCTGCGGGTCTTTACAAGTGGACTGATAATGTAGACCATAATTTTTCTGCAAGCGCCTCTACAGGTTCTGAATGTCAACACTATGCTAAGCAGCAGCCCCACAAAAGATTGGAAATTATATTACCAAATCTTATGCTTTTAAAATCAAAAAAATATGTTTGGACCGGATAGCTATTAAAAAAAAGGATAACAGTTTGAACCTGAAAAAGTATGATTAGAAGAACATGAGCCCTATTAACATTGTCTGCATCAAGGTGAAGAAAGGGATGTCCTTTAAAAGCGGTTATCTTGAAATTTGGCACAATCGATTATAAACAGTTACTGCTAGTAAAAAAACATTTTCCTTTTATATTTTTCCCACTTCAATTTCACTTAGATTGGTAACTAAAGATGCAAAATGTAAGCAAATTAAATGAATTGACTGATTGATCGGCACATAACCTATCCGAAGGCAGAAATAAAACGTAAAAATATTTAGTCAAATTATAATATGCAACCTTTGCGCTTGGAGAACTACATCTCCTATCAACATTTTATATTGGATGCCCAAAATATTTTAGTAGAACAGGAAAATGAAAAGCAAGACCAATTTGGTGTATAACAAATTTGCAAACCTTGCATTTCAAGCTCTGTACATGCTCCTATGATGTTGTTTCATAACAACTATATGGATCCACCACATTACTGCCAATTAAAAAAAAAGTCTTTCCCATTTTTTATTTATATATAGAAATTTCATTACTAATAAAATATCCCTGTAACAAAATAGATGTTTTTGGTCAAGTTGCAAGTGCTATTATGCAGCTTCCTTTTCCCATGGCATAAACTATAACTCAATAATTAATGAATTTATATTTATAAGAATAATGATCCTATAATCTCGATAAATAAAGCAATCATCATTAGAAAATTTCCAGCCATATTAAAATATCTATTTCCATTTTGGATGTTGAAATATCTGTAATAAAAGAAATCTTTATTTATCAATCCAACAGTGGCAGTTCATTTATTTCCATTTTGAATTAAATTTTCTTCATTAAAGGAGTGCTCATTAAACAATTCACTATGAGTCCAAATTAAAATATAGATCTTAGTTGTTTATATTTAACTCAATAAAAGCATTGTAAATGTCATGCATACTATTAACATATGGTTTTCTATATTTATTTATGCAGTATTGGACATAGCGATGTAAAATGGTGAGGAATATACAAAATAAGTTATATAATCCTGCTTGACCATTAACAATAAGATTTAGCCAACATACAGTCTCTAAAGGCATAAGTGGAAAGAATAATAAAAACAATCAGTAAGAACAAAGGTAAACAAAAATGTTATCAATGATAAATAGAAAAGGTATAGATTACAAAATAGCTTCAAGTGTTTGGGGGTGATATGAATGCGACATGAATGTGAACTTATTATACTTCCTAATCTTGACTTTGGAAGATTATGGGTAAAAAGTAACTTTGATTATGCATTTCAAGTGAAAAATGCATTATAGAGCAACTTTGAAATTCAAATATAAGTAATTGTAAACAATGCATCTAACACGTAAACATGCTAAAATTGTAAATACAACATGTATGTGTATAATAAAAAATAATTGCATCACTGCTTCATTTCATTTCCAATCACACAAATAATGCAGCATGAATGAGATTATCTTTAAAATACGTCGGAGAAATCAGTCATCAACAAAAATCTTTTGCAGAAGTACTAATAATTCTGCACATATTTGCCAACCACAAATTAAATAGTTAGGGGAAAAAAAGAGACTATAAGTTATGCATTTATGACCCGAATTCTATTTAGATAGGAAAGCTAAAAAAATGTACTGATAAAATCAAATAACCACAATGCATATTCGATAACCATAATGTTGCATATTCCAAATACCAAGCCTCTGTTTGTGCTAGGGGAAGTTTAATTAATTTAATTTAAACGCAGTGTATTGAATACTATGTACTGATAAATTAGTTTTTTTTAATTTACATGTTAACTATGATCATCAAATATTTGGTGTGCAGAAGTGCACTACCTATCCAAGAGTTAAAAAGCTACTGCTAGATATAGTTTCAGGCAGTTGTGACATCTGCAGAAATATGCAATTAAGGAAAGAAAAAAGTGTGTGTGTGTGTGTGTGTGTAACTTGTTGCAATATAACTTTGTGGAAAGATCACAATAATATTGAAGATATCATATGGTTACATTGTTAAATGCATATAAAATCTTTGATAGCTGGGATTGGGAAAAATATACAAATAATATTTTGGATGTAAAATTTAGTGATGTAATGATGTTTGGAAACAAAATATAAAATGCAATTAACATATCTTAAACAGAAGGGAGCTAAATCGTCTTCCAATTTGGTAATTTCACTAATCAAGTTATCAGAATGAATTATAAAATATTCATACGTTGCAGCTCCTCCATTGATTATGTCTATTTAGGAACATGGCTTCTAATTCACCCCTGATCAAGTTACCATAATAAAATATAACTAATTTGATAATTTCTACCACAATCATGGTTTCTTATAAGTAAATTTAGAAATTGTTCGAATGGGAAAGATTACAAATGGAACAAACATTTGAATAATACTTGAACTGAAAGAAGCATTATATAAAAATGGATCCTCACTATTTTAAACTTGAAATAAGCTTTTTTACTTGGTCCTATTAACAATAATACATCAGTCATCCATATGTATAACAGTTAAATAATAATCCCGTCAAATAGATTTAATTATAAAAGGGATGATGTGTAATTTTCATAAACACCATGAAATAAAGAATCATTAATAGACAACAATAATATACCTGTATATTTTGCACCATTTGTAACCATCAAATTTTAGCATCCATAAATTGATCAAGTTTTCATGGAGCAAGCAAATTATGATCATATATTGAGCTAGCAAATTACTGAACAATTCAGAAGTGGAGAAACTACCAACTGAAATCATCTCTCTAAAAAAATTCGCCTTTCAGATCAGTGAGGTAGCGGCGGAGTGGAAGGTCCATGAAATGGTAAATAGAGTAGAAGGTGGTGGTATGGATATGAGTAGGTGGTAGTGGAGATGGAAAGTTAAGTCCAGGCATCATCTTCTTCATCATCGAGTGTGCTCTTTTGTCGAATGATCCTAATTATTGTTGAGTGGAACCATTGCTTTGATGGATTACAAAATTGAACACAACAGAGGGAAAAGGAAAAAAATTGAATTTCAGTTCAGAGTTATATAATTGAAAAATTATGATAACTTGAAGATACCAAATTGTATTTCAGTCTGCCAAGCAAAATTGTCGAAATGAAATGGTTCCTATTGCATATGAAATAATATTTTCATATCAAAGATGTTGTATATAAGTAGATAAGTACTTTGGGCATGGGTCCTTGTTAGGACCATCTAATTTGTTACTATTATAGATTTTAGCAAAGTGATTTAGATAGACATCAGAATAGAATAACAATTGTTGATTAAAAATTAGTGAAACTATTCACAGACGTTTGAATAAATGAATGAATTAAAAGCCAGTACAGTGGTGTATATCAAAATATTCACTTACCACAATACTTATAAGTGACTGTAAATAGCGGCCTTGCTGAATTTTTGGATTATGTGCAAACTGAAACCAAGAGAAAAAAGTTACTCCACTTAGATGTTCCATTTGTTGGTTCTCTAACTCTGCAAAAAAAAAGAACATACAATCAACACAAACATCTATGTATAATATAGTTACTGAACGAATAATCGTAATTTCAAACATATAAACCATTACAGCATATCAAAAGAGTCAAAAATTTAAAAAACTGAAGTTATTGTTGAAGGGAGCTACTGACTTTCAGCACAAATGAACAATTTTCAATATATCACCTTATGCAAAATCGTTGTCAGTTGTACCATGTTAAAAATTATGGAATAATGTGTAAATGGAAAGTAAGAAAACATTTGAAGTCACATATTCTAGTTAATATGCATTTGTATGTGGTTATAATAGATAATATAGGGTAGTGAAATGGAAACTAAGTTAGCAGAGAATTAATTTAGAATTAACATGCGTCTGTATGTCTGTGCTTATATTTGACTCGCATGAATATAGTGAAGAAGAGTAAATTCAAACCTATAGTTAGACTCCTTCAAAATTAAAGCTTTATTTTGTAAAGGAAATCATTAGTTATTAAGAAACAAAGATGAAGTCTGAAAGTACAAGAACTAAAACTAAAGAAATACTAAATTCAAACCTATAGTTAGACTCCTTCAAAATTAAATCTTTAATTTGTAAAGGAAATCATTAGTTATTAAGAAACAAAGATGAAGTCTGAAAGTACAAGAACTAAAACTAAAGAAATACCAATTTGCGTTAACATGAAATTGAAGAAGATATAATACAATGGAGATAAATTCCACCATTCGATGAAGTCTAGGTAGAACAATACTATACAACAAATTAGGTATATCTGGCATAATGAAATGAGATAGTGAAAATTGTCAGTAGCAAATAATATTCAAGTCCCGAATTAGATTAATGAGAATAATTAAGATGCGGGAGATGTATATGTAACATGATAAGCAGATCTGTTAAATCTGAGACATAGTACAACAAAATTTAGAATCGAGTAAGGCAAAGGCAAATCACATTGGATTCATGTAATCGAAAAAACACGAAGATAAAAGATCATACCTTGACAGCGTCCATAGATTAATTAGATCTGAAATCAAGCTTAATGAAAGAAGAGATCGGTGGAAGATGTAATGGTAACGCAACAATAAAATTCGGAGAAGGAAAGGAGTAGAGCACGATTTTCGAGATAATGGCGTAGTGATTTAAACGGAGAGCGGTTTTATCACAGCTGGACAAATCGTAGCCACTCTTTATCTAACCTTATATTTAATCCCAGCCGCTCTTTGTCTCTTGGTTTGTCCTACCAAGGGATTTTATTATATAGATGTTATGAAATATATTTATTCGTTCTGCTGTGAGATTCGTGTTTACTCTGATGTTGTATGTTCTTCTTCTTCTTCTATTCTAAGTTTCTATCTTATCTATTCTCACCCTCTAATTTCTTTCATTAACTACCGGTATTTTCGATGTTTGGATAATCGACGTGGGTTTTATGTCGATGACCAAAGATTGCAAATTTCCAGGATGTTACAGTTGGTATCAGAGCTTAAGGTTTAGTAATTACCTTGGCTCTGTGGCGTGACTCAGTAGAGATGGGGTTAGCAATATCTAGTTTGAGTTTGAGTGTATATATATACGAGTGAACGTATTTGTTATTTGATATAAAAAATGTTTTATATTGTGGAGATTTCTTGGTTGAGTTGTTTATGGGTTCTGGTCGATCAGTTTGATCCACTATATCGATAAGGGTTACTAAACACTTGAAATAATTTTACCCAAAGCATATTCTGATATAAAGAAGTATACATATTGGAATTATTATATTTCATGTGTTGGTCATGATTATAATCGAGTAAGATTATAAATTAAATGGTTATATAAATATCCAAGTAGAATTCGAATAAGTGTTATGAATTGAACTAAATCTGAATTTAAATCATAATTTGGAATTAAAATTCCTGAAATATGGAAACAGTGGTTGTAAATGGATTTGGATTAAGTATTTGGCAATTTAAAAATCCTGGTAGATTTTGAAAATGTTTTCAAACATTGTGAAGGATATTTTGAACTGATTTCAAAATGGAAGTATTTGAATATGGTTTTGAAAGTGATATAGTATTGAACTCACTTCGATAACTGGAAAATAGATTCCGATGATGATCATGACGTCATCGGTGTTCATTTTCGAGTGATAAGTGACAGATTACTACCAAAGGTTTTGTTTTGGAATGTTTTGCGAAAACAAGTTGTTTGAATTTCGAAAAGGATCGTTTGATTTTTGATGAAAGCGAAGCTGTTTAAAAAACTCCCAAGGAGAGATTGATGAATTAAAAACAAGTTAAATAATACTTGTGAAAGCAAATTGGGATTAAAGTAAAGCCAGTTAAGTGGTAACTGAAATTGAATTAGATTAGAATGGTATCGAGACAAATTGGACTTGTGAGATAAGGAGTTGAAATAGAATTGGTTTGGTAAATTTAGAATTGGAATCAAGAATGGAACTTTGGTTTGAAATAAAATTTGGCTTGAGTATAAGCGAATGGTTGTGTAGGAGATAAAGGTGATTTGAGTTTGATTGAAATGACATTGGTATATGCTGAATTGATAACAGGTGAAAGCGATAAAGTTGATATGCCCGACAAAAAGGTACAAGTTTATATTTCACATTGGGTATGAGATTTTATAAGCCGAATTGGCAAGCCGCTTGGATGTTTGATTTTCTTTTGGGTTGGAGAAGGCCCAGAGAGGCAAGTTATGGTTGTACCGATTGACCAGTACAAAGGAGGTGCTGGCGAAATTTTCCGAAAATTTAAGGTGTTAGAAAATTTTCAAAATTTTTGAAAATTTTAGTTAATCGGAATAAATTAATATTTAAATTAAAATTAAATTGGTTCAGTTGAAACTGAAGTTAAGAAGTGAACAAATAAGTTCTAACCAGTCAATAGGGTTTGTTTTCTGTTGTGACGACCCCGAACCCCGTACTGACGGTGGCAAGGGTAATCCTTGGAATATAACACATAAACAGATAATAGCAGAACAGAAATAAATAAATACACCAGATAATGAACAAATAATACACTGGATAAACGTAATCATCAGAGTTACACAGTATACAGGATCATACTTAGTACAAATATAGTTCAGCTATACATAAATGTCTACTGCGGAAAACAAACAAAATATGTACAATAGGAGCTGAACAACATAAAATAGATAAATGATAGAATCCATCTTCAGCTCCAGCTATCCAGAGAGAGCCAGCTAAAACCTGAATACAAGGCTGCCCGTGTAGAAAAAGGGGCACCCGAGTTTGAAAGTGAAACAAACTACGAGTCAGTCATGGGACTGGTATGAGAAATCTACTCAACACATTTAAAATATGGCTAATCACAGGACCACACCACTTTCGTGGAACGGGTTTACTCCATTGGATTGCCAGTGCTTTTAAAACAAATAATTCTTTTAAACATCACAATGCTTTTTATAAAAATGAAGACATTATAAGACTCAGTTCCCATCACACAATGCAACGCAAACCAGAGGATAGAGTTTTACCTTATAATGGCCAAATTATGCTTGATACGAATAAAACAAAAGCATCTGATATTATTACTAGTGTTTATATGTTTCAAAAACAATTTCGAATCATAACTATCAATCGTAGACGGTATGGGTACCATATATCATGTCGCCATATATATACAATCAAAACCGCACAGTCACGTATTTGGAAATTGGATTTCCGTCATGAACCAAGGCAAAAGATAGTCCTTACCGAATTCGAGACGCTCTAGCCCGCCCCTCAGGAACAGCCGCAACTGGACCTTGGATCGTCAGGGCTGGTCCACCGATGTGGATTATTATGCCTGAACAATACGTTTCCCCGCCCTATGGGGCGTAAATGAGCCAACGAATGACTCCATCGGTCCCGGCTCGACTGATATATCCGAGGCGCCTCGCTATCCATCATCCACATAAGTAAAATGTCAGGCCGTGTAAAAACACCGACACAACTCCTAGCTAGAAAAAAACGCATGCCCTCCCTGAGGTCCTTCTCCCGTTTCTGGTTCATACCGGGGTGTGAGGCTCGCGAATTCACGTTATACACAAAACTACGCCACACAGGCGGTGCTTTGATCATCAATCACAAGACTTTTCTTTTCAACAGAAGTCATGATCATTGCATCTTAGCATGTCACACAGGCAATTCACACCATGCAACTGATGGCTATCAATCACACAGAATAAATTCCAATGTCAGACACACAATCCATTTACAAGTCCGTCCTGGGTCTGAACGAAACCGGAGGCACTATATACCTCGCAAATCCATCGACCTCCACGTACGTCTGGACGATCACCACTCATTATCCATATTTCAGGATGCCTCCCAATCAGGACATCAGTTACCATCCAAACGAGGTGAAGATCTTCGCTCTTCGACCACCGACTTCATCTTCGATTTCTTATCGTCGATTCAGTTATTCAGAATGGGATACACCCGGTCTTTCTGAGCAACTCGCGTATATGATAAACAAGTGCAACACAAATACATATACGCATCATTTCAATTCATTAGTCGCTAACCGTAAATCAGTAAGAGAACGATTTCCCAAATATTAACCCCGAAGGCCGAAACCAACATCAGATCAACACCCAGGAAACCATTCGACTTAGCCAACCTTCAGTTAGTTTCTAAATTTCACATCCATATCGTTTATAATATTTTGTAACGATTTATCGCCATTTTTATTTATTTTAAAATAGCCAATTTATTCAAACGACGCTTCGGGCCATAACGCGGCCTTGGCGTTGTTTTTCTTCAGATTTGATTTACACATATCTGAAAATCTAACCGTTGGATCTTCACAAAATTTACATCATTAGAAAGATCTTTTCAAAACGAATCCAACGGTTCCAGTTTTGGGAAAATCCGACGGTCGGATCTCCCGATATAATCGTTTGAAGTTTCGATTTCAAAATACGAACTGCAGCGTCGTTATTCGATTTAATATAATTATATTTGTATATTTATATATATATATATATATAAATAAATATAATCGATTCTGGCGTTGTTTTTCTTCAGATTTGAATTAAACATTCCAGACAATCCAACCGTTGGATCTTTACAAAGTTGGTGTCGTTGGAAAGGTATTTCCAAAGCGAACCCAACGGTTTCAGTTTTGGGAAAATCCGATGGTCGGATCTCCCGCACTAATCGTTTGAAATCACGGTTTCAAAATACGAACTGCCGCTTCGTTATTCGATATATTTCAATTTTATTTATATATATATATCGATTCTTCGATTTCAAAACTATATGATTTTCATACATTTGATAAAAATGATATTTTTATCTAACTGTCTTCTATTTCCACACTTCACTATTTTTAACAATTCATGTGTATAATAAAAATGTGATTTTTTAATGTAAAACAATTTATTTCAAAACACGACTATTTTATATAGTTCATATAGATGATAAAAATATGATTTTTATTATAAAACAATTTCTTTCAAAACACGACTATTTTATATAGTTCATATAGATGATAAAAATATGATTTTTATTATAAAACAATTTATTTCAAAATATGAAGACTATTCAACACATGAATTTCAATTCAACGAATGAATTTCGATTCAACACATGAAGGTTTTCTATAGTGTTTATATATAGATAAAAAGGTGATTTTTATATTTAAAACACGAATACCATTCAACACATGAATTTCAATTCAACGAATGAATTTCGATTCAACACATGAAGGTTTTCTATAGTTTATATATATATAGATAAAAAGGTGATTTTTATATTTAAAACACGAATACCATTCAACACATGAATTTCAATTCAATGAATGAATTTCGATTCAACACATGAAGGTTTCCTATAGTTTATATATATAGATAAAAAGGTGATTTTTATATTTAAAACACGAATACCATTCAACACATGAATTCAATTCAACGAATGAATTTCGATTCAACACATGAAGGTTTTCTATAGTTTATATATATAGATAAAAAGGTGATTTTTATTGCAAAACAATTTATTTCAAAACATGAATGTCATTCGATAAAGGAATTTCTATTCAACACACGAACATAGTTTCCACACATGAAAATAATTCTAACACATGAATATTATTCAAAATTTCGGCAGCAAACGGCAGGGTAGTTAAAACTGGGACCGTTCCTAGTACGGCTCCTCGCTCTACCATAAAGCCTCACAGCTTTTGACAATGGGGAATCATGCATCTGGTTCGCACGCAGGCGAAATGTATATATTTTTCATTTCCACAAACTAATCCTATGTGGTTTCAACCAAATATTTCTCAACAACAAACGGGTATTTTTCAACCACAATCAATCAATTTCAACCACAAACAATTTCAAACAACCATTCGCTATCAATCAATTTTCACACCAATCACAACAAATAAATATCGTCCATGGTTTGTTGACGAGGGGCGTATATATATATTTATATATAGCATTTCACTTCTATTTCAATACATATATAATTTTTACAATGCATATATAACTTATATATCGAACGTACAACTTGTACAACGCTTATACAAGAGGTGTACAACGCTTATATAACCCATAAATCGACTATATAATTTATACATCGTCGTTTTTCATATCGTTTATAAATTAGAAATCTCACATTGGGTTCCACTCCACCAAAAATAGCAGAAGGCTCAGAAAAATATGCGGTCTCTTCTAGAATGTAGAAGACGTCCACACGGTCACGATGTCTCTGGTTTCACTGCATTTCGATAACATAGCAAAAGGATATGATTTTTATATGTTTGCAACGCTTTTGAGCGCGATAAACAGTTAATTTTATTTCAGCCGTTACCTTCAATAAACCGTTCAAAACTAGGTTTGATTCTTGCTTCCAATCCGTTGCACGATACGAAGATCGGGTTGTACCACGTCGAAGAGCTAGGGGAGGCGCACATGCGCAGGGGGATGGTTCCAGTTCGAACTGGCCTAGCGGCGGCGACGGCACTCTGAATGGCGGGACTTCGTGGTCTCGATCTGGCGAAAATCCACAACGATAACGGGCGAGACAGGTATGGATATGGAGAGGGGATCGGGATCTTCAAAATCCTTAACTGGGTCGATGGGTTTCGTTTAGTGCGGAAGGAGCAATCGAAGAGAGAAGTTTCGAAGCCTTTTCCGCCGTGTGTCGCTTACGGGGAGAGAGAAAGCGGAATTTTTTTTATAAAAAATCTGATTGGCCGATATTTATATTAATTCGAAAAATAGGGTTTTCGCACACGAACTCCAAATCAAACCCAACGACTGTCGTCCCTAGCATTTTACCCCTATTCCAAACACAATGGGATATGTTTCGAAGGCCCATTCGAATGTTACAGTCAGTTATTTTTCAAATTAAAGTATAAAACATTTAATATTCGATTTGAACGTACATTTCAATTTGCCAAGGCCACAGACTGATTCGAAAAATTCCAGTAAAATAAATCTGGCTATGTTTTGACGATACGGTCCCAACAAAACTAGTTTCGTCGAATTCTGAGACTGTTTGAAAAATGGCCCATTTCTGGTCGATCCAATTTAACTGTAATTGACCAAAACACATTTTCCTTTGCTACGCTCACATACTAGCTTCAAAAATTATGAAATTTGAAACCTAGCAATAATTTCACATCCCGGATCCAACAAAGTGGTTTCGTCGAATTCCGAGGTTGTTTGCAAAATGGCCAATTTCACGGGCTATATAAATTCCGTAGCGACCTTTCTGAAAATTCATTTGGCCATAACTTTTGCTTTCCGCTATGAAACTTCGATTTTTCAGGTTCGTTAGAAAGGTATTCACTAACAGATTTAAATATTTTTTGTTTCACTCAAATCCGTTTTGTTTTGCACCCGGTACGGTCAGTCAAAGTTTGAATTAAAATTTTGAAACTGCCGCGCCATTTCAGGCCTTGTTTATAATTAGAATTAATTATATTCGTTTTCAAATGTCAATTCAAACTTACTTTTCATCATTATTATTTAAAATATTTATTTTAAATATTTAAAATCCACTATTTTAGCCAATTTAAAAATTTTAAATTGGTTCAGATTTTCCGGGTCGTTACAATCTCCCCCACTTAAAACTTTTCGTCCCCGAAAAGGAACAAAGTCGAAAGTGGTTTGATTAATCAACTCTACGTTCTATCTGGCTTCCATTCTCCAACTTTTCAGTTTCTGAGAATTTTCAAATTCTTCAAAAATTTGGCTAACACCCGGAATTTTCGAAAAATTTCGCCATAACCTCCTTTGTACGGGGAGAGGTTTGGAAATTTATTGGGCCGTATTAGGTACCCAATAAATCCTAATAAGCATACACATATTTATAGTGATATATTCTGGTGTTTACAGGGGAGCGTGTATAGATAATAACTCCAGAGAATAAATTCTCGTCACCCTGTCAAAGCCTGAGGGAGTGTGTATTTTAATTGCTCCAGAGGATAAATCCTCGTCACCTCGTCCCCTGTGGGAAATAAATAGTCCATGTGCCGTATCTAATGACTAGAGAGACGTGATTATTGTCAACTCCAGACCCGTGTGGGATTTTTATTAATCTGGCAATTTTATCGTTATAATTTATATGGTCATATCAGTCATCAGTTCAACCTGAAAATAAAGTCATCGCCATACAAGCCTTTCGCTCGTATGGTAAATCTTCCACCTCGTCACACAAGCTCCAAATGCTTATGTGGTATATGATGAAGTATGCCTATCTTCCAGAAGTATGCCATGTAATGTAGTTCAAAATTAATTGTTACTATCCTATGGCGACGTTTATTATTACACACAGAATAACCAGCACTCCGCATCCAATGGCATTCGCAGGAGTTGATATAATAATAATAATTGCGCATCCAACTCATTAAGGTTTACCTATTTGTCGGGCACGCAAATAAATTCTTTACTCAACAGCTATCCAATTACCTGTTCAAACATATATAATGCACAAGTATATATTTCTATCTATTTTCTAATCAGTTCAATGTGTGATTTAAAAGAATAAATTCTACCATTATTCTATTATTGATTAAATTAACTATTGTTTCAATAATTTTAATTAATCAAATCTACTATCACACAACACAAACAGCAATAAATTTGTTTTTAACTTTTCAAAATCATACAAATTAATTCATACACTCTTTTTAAATTAAGCAGACTATAGAATTAAAAGTGCACATCCATGGAATGAAAATAACAACAAAGTAGAGAACTAATTGGTAATGCAAAGTATGGTAAATGTACCTTGCACCGGAGTCAATCAGAGATATCTACTCGACACTTAGGATAGGCTTTCTAAATGCTCTCCTCTGTTTCCCAAGTACAATCTCGCGGATCCCCACTCCATTGCACTTTGACTAAGTGAACCTTCTTGTTCCTCAGCTCTTTGGTTTGTTTGCCGATAATCTTTAGCGGCTCTCTTCTCACAGCTAATTCTGGAGTAATTTCAATATCTTGTTGAGCTGCTTCCTCCACGATCAAGTCTGGATCATGAATGTTCTTTCGAAGTTGAGATATGTGAAATACATCATGCACACCAGGCAACCAATCAGGAAATTTAACTCTATAAGCGAGAGTTCCAATCCGTTCAAGAATAGGAAATGGACCAATGAATTTGGGCGCCAAATTCCCTGGTTTACCAAACCGGATAACTCCTCTCATCGGCGATACTTTCTGATATACATAGTCGCCAACGGCAAATGATATATCTCTTCTTCTCTTGTCGGCATAGCTCTTCTGTCGGCTTTGAGCGGCGAGTAATCGCTTCTTAATAAAGTCGACTTTGTCGGCAGCTTCTCGGATCATATCTGGCCCCAACACAAGTCTATTACCGGGTTCGACCCAACAAGTAGGAGATCGGCACGGTCTACCATACAGTGCTTCGAATGGCGACATTGTCAGGCTCGCCTGGTAGCTGTTATTATATGAGAATTCAGCCAAATGCAGATGGTCTTCCCACGATCCACCGAAATCTAGAACACAAGCCCGCAATAGATCTTCTAGTATTCGATTCACCCTCTCAGTCTGACCATCTGTCTGAGGATGATAAGCGGTGCTCAAGTTCAGCTTCGTTCCCAGCTCTACTTGAAATGCCTCCCAGAATTTGCTAGTGAATATTGGATCTCTATCACTAACTATACTGAGCGACACTCCATGTAGTCTAACAATTTCCTTGAAGTATATATGCGCCAGACTTTGAGCAGTTCTGTTTTATCTGACAGGTATGAAATGGGCGGTCTTCGTGAAGCGATCTACTATCACCCAAATACTGTCATTCCCTTTTCTGGTTCTTGGCAAACCATCTATGAAGTCCATGGAAATATGTTCCCACTTCCAACCAGGAACGTCTAGCGGTTGCAATAATCCAGCCAGTTTCTTTTGGTCGCTTTTGACTAGCTGGCAAGTAGGGCATCGGCTAACATATAAAGAAATGTCCCTCTTAATCGACTTCCACCAGAAAGTGCGTTTGATGTCATTATACATTTTGCTTACTCCAGGATGGATACTAAGTTTCGACTTGTGGCATTCATCCAGCACTTCCTTTCGGAGCTCAGAAATGTTAGGAACACAGATTCGACCTTTTAGCCTTAGAATCCCCTCATTATCAACTTGAAAACTCGAGGGCTCGCCTTTCTGAATTATCTCTCTGATCTTCTGAATGAAGTGATCATACTTCTGAAGAGCAGATATTTTATCTATCAATGAATTCGTGATAATAAAACTGGCGATCATTACATCCTTTCGGCTTAACGCATCGGCCACGACATTGGCTTTCCCTGGAGTGTATATAATTTCAAAATCGTATGCTGCAAGGAACTCTAACCAACGTTGTTGCTTCAGATTCAAGTCTTTCTGGGTGAACATATACTTTAGCGACTGGTGATCTGTAAACAGTTCAAATCTCTCACCCAGAAGATAGTGTCTCCAGATTTTCAAAGAGAATACGATAGCCAACAACTCAAGATCATGAGTGACATAGTTTTTCTCGTGCGGCTTCAGCTGACGGCTAGCATAAGCAATCACTTGACCCCTTTGCATTAACACTGCGCCAAGGCTTTCTCTAGAGGCATCTGTCCAGACTTTTAAATCCTGATTGCCGTCAATAATGGTTAACACTGGAGCAGTCATTAATCTTAACTTTAGCTCTTCAAAAGCCTCTTCACATTCTGGAGTCCAATTGAATTTTGAGTGCTTCTTTGTAAGCTTCGTTAAGTGACCAGATATCTTCGAAAAGTTTTTAACGAACTTCCGGTAATAACTAGCCAATCCGAGAAAACTGCGAACCTCTGTAGGAGTACTGGGCTGTTTCCAGTTTTGAATAGCTGTAATTTTACTTGGATCCATAGCAATTCCTTCTTTCGATACAATATGGCCCAGAAATTTCACTTCATCTTGCCAGAATATAAATTTGGATAGTTTGGCTTTTAATACATTCCTTCTGAAAATTTCCAGAACCTGTTCCAAATGCTTTTCATGTTCGGCTTTTGATTTAGAGAAGATTAGAATATCGTCAATAAAAACCAGAACAAACTTATTCAAAACTCCTCTGAACACTCTATTCATCAAATCGACGAAGTATGCTGGAGCGTTACATAGGCCGAACGGCATTACTAACCACTCATAGAATAAGTCTGGACCTCTGAATGTTGTCATTGGAACACACTCTTCGGCAATTCGAAGCTGATCGAAGCCTGTAGCTAGGTCCATCCTTGAAAATACTTGTGCTCCATTTAGACGATCCAATAAATCATCGATTCGCGGCAATGGATATTTGTTCTTTATTGTCTTCTTGTTCAAATCACGATAATCCACACATAGTCGTAGAGTACCGTCAGATTTTGGGACAAACACCACTGCTGCACCCCAATCAGAGAAACTAGGCCTGATCAGACCCTTCCATACGAGCTGTCGTGTTTGATTGTCTAATTCCTCTTTCTCTTTCAAGGACATTCTTCGAATAGCGTGAACTACCGGCCTTGCATTCGGAATCAAAGCGATCTTGAAATCTATTTCCCTCTGCGGAGGTAAGCGAACAACTTCTTCAAACATATCCGCATAATTCTTGACGACAGGAATATCTTTCACTAGGTCGGGAATATTCTCTGTGACTTCAGGGATATTTTCTATTTGAGCAGGAGAAACATCCAACGCTGCCCAGAAATTTTTTCTATTTGAATTTTGGCCTTCACAGGGAATGGTTATATAATCACCTGATTTTATCTTTGCCTTAACGACTCTGTCGGCGCATTTAACCTCAGCTTCATACTTGGTCAACCAGTCTAACCCCAAAATAAGATCAAATTCTGTAAAATTCATGACGACTGCAATGGTAGGGAACCGAAACGAGAAAAGGAAACCGGCACCCCACAAACCCAACTGAGATTGATGGAACCCCCGACCGGATTTTGGACAGTCATTGGTTCTATGAGCTTCTTCAAATTTAAATCCAATTTCTTAACTACATTCTTTGCAACAAAGCTTCGCGACGCGCCGGTGTCAAACAGTACTTTAACTGGAATATCTTTGATAGTAAGCGTGCCTTCTAAAACATCTGGCCTTTCCTGAATAGCTGAGGGCTCAGAAGTTTCTGCCACTTCATTTACCTGAGCCTCATTGGTCTTTTTCGACAGCCAGCAGTCTTGCTTTACGTGACCAGCCTGATGACAAAGATTACACTCTCGGGTCACTTGAAACCTGTTCTTGGATTTGGATTTATCCTTTCTTCGTTTGTTCCAAGATTTACAACTTATCGCCAAACGTCCTTGCCTATTGCAACTTGAGCATGTGGCAGTCATTACCAGTTCCTTGTCAGATTTAGCCCTTTTCCTCTTGGCACTGGGCTTCTTACTGACTTCTGACATCTTACTGGCCTTAGGAAGATTAGTTTCAAACTCACCTATATTGCTAGAGCTGACCTCCTCTTCATAGTGTAACATACCTTTCTTGTCGAGATCCTCGTACTGGTAGGCCATGTATATCATTTCAGGAAAAGGATGCTTCACACTTCTCATTACACAATTCTGATATTTTCTTTGCAGGCCATGAATAAACCTCAAATTCTTCCTCTTTGGATCTTGAATCAGATGAGGAGCAAAGTGAGAAAGTTCGTTGAATTTCTTATGATATTCTGGAATGGTCATATCTCCTTGTATCAGATAAGAGAATTCATCACATAATCGCTCAGTCGCTTCGGGAGGAGTAAATCTTTCCAGGAAAATCACTTTGAATCTATCCCAGGTGATATCACCCTCTGGATTATTCTCAATAACCGAATCCCACCAGAACAAGGCTTCGTCCTTGAGTGCCCAGGATGCCAGTAATCTTTTCTGGTCATCCCTCAGTTTTAAACCATCAATGATTTTCTCAGCAGAACGAATCCAAGCTTGTGTCTTCATAATAGATTCTTCACCAGAGAACGGTATTCCACCTATATTTCGATACTTGATTAATAGGGCCTCAATATCCGGTTCTGCATTCCTTCTGTGTCTGACACTCATTTTCAAGTACTTCTGCAAATAGCAGATCAAGTGTCAGGTCATAGAAAAGATATTTTAAAACATAGAAACATATACTTTAAATGTAAATGTGTCTATTGGGGTGTATTTCATACTGCTTTACTCATACTAGGATATTACTGATCCTATCTGTAATGAGTTACTCGTCTTAGAACACTACTAGTTTTATTTCTGACGAGTTCGTTAATATGTTATATTCCAGAACTAAGCTTAACCAAAGCTCTGATACCAAATGTGACGACCCCGAACCCCGTACTGACGGCGGCAAGGGTAATCCTTGGAATATAACAAATAAACAGATAATAGCAGACCAGAAATAAATAAATACACCAGATAATGAACAAATAATACACTGGACAAACGTAATCATCAGAGTTACACAGTATACAGGATCATACTTAGTACAAATACAGTTCAGCTATACATAAATGTCTACAGTGGAAAACAAACAAAATATGTACAATAGGAGCTGAACAGCATAAAATAGATAAATGATAGAATCCATCTTCAGCTCCAGCTATCCAGAGAGAGCCCGCTAAAACCTGAATACAAGGCTGCCCGTGTAGAAAAAGGGGCACCCGAGTTTGAAAGTGAAACAAACTACGAGTCAGTCATGGGACTGGTATGAGAAATCTACTCAACACATTTAAAATATGGCTAATCACAGGACCACGCCACTTTCGTGGAACGGGTTTACTCCATTGGATTGCCAGTGCTTTTAAAACAAATAATTCTCTTAAACATCGCAATGCTTTTTATATAAATGAAGCCATTATAAGACTCAGTTCCCATCACACAATGCAACGCAAACCGGAGGATAGAGTTTTACCTTATAATGGCCAAATTATGCTTGATACGAATAAAACAAAAGCATTTGATATTATTACTAGTGTTTATATGTTTCAAAAACAATTTCGAATCATAACTATCAATCATAGACGGCATGGGTACCATATATCATGTCGCCATATATATATACAATCAAAACCGCACAGTCACGTATTTGGAAATTGGATTTCCGTCATGAACCAAGGCAAAAGATAGTCCTTACCGGATTCGAGACGCTCTAGCCCGCCCCTCAGGAATAGCCGCAACTGCCCCTTGGATCGTCAGGGCCGGTCCACCGATGTGGATTATTATGCCTGAACAATACGTTTCCCCGCCCTATGGGGCGTAAATGAGCCAACGAATGGCTCCATCGGTCCCGGATCGACCGATATATCCGAGGCGCCTCGCTATTCATCATCCACATAAGTAAAATGTCAGGCCGTGTAAAAACACCGACACAACTCCTAGCTAGAAAGAAACGCATGCCCTCCCTGAGGTCCTTCTCCCGTTTCTGGTTCATACCGGGGTGTGAGGCTCGCGAATTCACGTTATACACAAAGCTACGCCACACAGGCGGTGCTTTGATCATCAATCACAAGACTTTTCTTTTCAACAGAAGCTCTGATCAATGCATCTTAGCATGTCACACAGGCAATTCACACAATGCAACTGATGGCTATCAATCACACAGAATAAATTCCAATGTCGGATACATAATCCATTTACATGTCCGTCCTGGGTCTGAACGAAACCGGAGGCACTATATACCTCGCAAATCCATCGACCTCCACGTACGTCTGGACGATCACCAATCATTATCCATATTTCGGGATGCCTCCCAATCAGGACATCAGTTACCATCCAAACGAGGTGAAGATCTCCGGTCTTCGACCACCGTCTTCATCTTCGATTTCTTATCGTCGATTCAGTTATTCAGAATGGGATAAACCCGGTCTTTCTGAGCAACTCGCGTATATGATGAACAAGTGCAACACAAATACATATACGCATCATTTCAATTCATTAGTCGCTAACCGTAAATTAGTAAGAGAATGATTTCCCAAATATTAACCCTGAAGGCCGAAACCAACATCAGATCAACACCCAGGAAACCATTCGACTTAGCCAACCTTCAGTTAGTTTCTAAATTTCACATCCATATCGTTTATAATATTTTATAACGATTTATCTCCATTTTTATTTATTTTAAAATAGCCAATTTATTCAAACGACGCTTCGGGCCATAACGCGGCCGTGGCGCTGTTTTTCTTCAGATTTTATTTACACATATCTGAAAATCTAACCATTGGATCTTCACAAAATTTACATCATTAGAAAGATCTTTTCAAAACGAATGCAACGGTTCCAGTTTCGGGAAAATCCGACGGTCGGATCTCCCGGTATAATCGTTTGAAGTTTCGATTTCAAAATACGAACTGCAGCGTCGTTATTCGATTTAATATAATTATATTTATATATATAAATATAATCGATTCTGGCGCTGTTTTTCTTCAGATTTGAATTAAACATTCCAAACAATCCAACCGTTGGATCTTTACAAAGTTGGTGTCGTTGGAAAGGTATTTCCAAAGCGAACCCAACGGTTTCGGCTTCGGGAAAATCCGATGGTTGGATCCCCCGCACTAATCGTTTGAAATCACGGTTTCAAAATACGAACTGCCGCTTCGTTATTCGATATATTTCAATTTCATTTATATATATATCGATTCTTCGATTTCAAAACTATATGATTTTCATACATTTGATAAAAATGATATTTTTATCTAACTGTCTTCTATTTCAACACTTCACTATTTTTAACAATTCATGTGTATAATAAAAATGTGATTTTTTAATGTAAAACAATTTATTTCAAAACACGACTATTTTATATAGTTCATATAGATGATAAAAATATGATTTTTATTATAAAACAATTTCTTTCAAAACACGACTATTTTATATAGTTCATATAGATGATAAAAATATGATTTTTATTATAAAACAATTTATTTCAAAATATGAATACCATTCAACACATGAATTTCAATTCAACGAATGAATTTCGATTCAACACATGAAGGTTTTCTATAGTTTATATATATAGATAAAAAGGTGATTTTTATATTTAAAACATGAATACCATTCAACACATGAATTTCAATTCAACGAATGAATTTCGATTCAACACATGAAGGTTTTCTATAGTTTATATATATAGATAAAAAGGTGATTACTATATTTAAAACACGAATACCATTCAACACATGAATTTCAATTCAACGAATGAATTTCGATTCAACACATGAAGGTTTTCTATAGTTTATATATATAGATAAAAAGGTGATTTTTATATTTAAAACACGAATACCATTCAACACATGAATTTCAATTCAACGAATGAATTTCGATTCAACACATGAAGGTTTTCTATAGTTTATATATATAGATAAAAAGGTGATTTTTATTGCAAAACAATTTATTTCAAAACATGAATGTCATTCAATAAAGGAATTTCTATTCAACACACGAATATCGTTTCAACACATGAAAATAATTCTAACACATGAATATTATTCAAAATTTCGGCAGCATGACGGCAGGGTAGTTAAAACCGGGACCGTCCCTAGTGCGGCTCCTCGCTCTACCTTAAAGCCTCGCAGCTTTTGACAATGGGGAATCATGCATCTAGTTCGCACGTTGGCGGCTTATATATTTTTTTCATTTCCACAAACTAATCCTATGTGGTTTCAATCAAATATTTCTCAACCACAAACTGGTATTTTTCAACCACAATCAATCAATTTCAACCACAAACAATTTCAATCAACCATTCGCTATCAATCAATTTTCACACCAATCACAACCAATAAATATCGTCCATGGTTTGTGGACGAGGGGCGTATATATATATATATATATATATATATAGCATTTCACTTCTATTTCAACACATATATAATTTTTACAACGCATATATAACTTATATATCAAACGTATAACTTATACAATGCTTATACAAGTGGTGTACAACGCTTATTTAACCCATACATCGACTGTATAATTTATACATTGTCGTTTTTCATATCGTTTATAAATTAGAAATCTCACATTGGGTTCCACTCCACCAAAAATAGCAGAAGGCTCAGAAAAATATGCGGTCTCTTCTAGAATGTAGAAGACGTCCACACGGTCACGATGTCTCTGGTTTCACTGCATTTCGATAACATAGTAAAAGGATATGATTTTTATATGTTTGCAACGCTTTTGAGCGCGATAAACAGTTAATTTTATTTCAGCCGTTACCTTCAATAAACCGTTCAAAACTAGGTTTGATTTTTGCTTCCAATCCGTTGCACGATACGAAGATCGGGTTGTACCACGTCGAAGAGCTAGGGAAGGCGCACGTGCACAGGGGGATGGGTTCTAGTTCGAACTGGCCTAGCGGCGGCGGCGGCACTCTGAATGGCGGGACTTCGTGGTCTCGATCTGGCGAAAATCCACAATGATAACGGGCGAGACAGGTATGGATGTGGAGAGGGGATCGAGATCTTCAAAATCCTTAACTGGGTCGATGGGTTTCGTTTAGTGTGGAAGGAGCAATCGAAGAGAGAAGTTTTGAAGCCTTTTCCGCCGTGTGTCGCTTACAGGGAGAGAGAAAGCGGAAATTTTCTTCTTTTTTTATAAAAAATCTGATTGGCCGATATTTATATTAATTCGAAAAATAGGGTTTTCGCACACGAACTCCAAATCAAACCCAACGACTGTCGCCCCTAGCATTTTACCCATATTCCAAACACAATGGGATATGTTTCGAAGGCCCATTCGAATGTTACAGTCAGTTATTTTTCAAATTAAAGTATAAAACATTTAATATTCGATTTGAATGTACATTTCAATTTGCCAGGGCCACAGACTGATTCGAAAAATTCCAGTAAAATAAATGTGTCTATGTTTTGACGATACGGTCCCAACCAAACTAGTTTCGTCGAATTCTGAGACCGTTTGAAAATGGTCCATTTCTGGTCAATCCAATTTAACTATAATTGACCAAAACACATTTTCCTTTGCTACGCTCACATACTAGCTTCAAAAATTATGAAATTTGAAACCTAGCAATAACTTCACATCCCGGATCCAACAAAGTGGTTTCGTCGAATTCCGAGGTCGTTTGCAAAATGGCCAATTTCACGGGCTATATAAATTCCATAGCGACCTTTCTGAAAATTCATTTGGCCATAACTTTTGCTTCCCGCTATGAAACTTCGATTTTTCAGGTTCGTTAGAAAGGTATTCACTAACAGATTTAAATATTTTTGGTTTCACTCAAATCCGTTTTGTTTTGCACCCGGTACGGTCAGTCAAAGTTTGAATTAAAATTTTGAAACTGCCGCGCCATTTCAGGCCTTGTTTATAATTAGAATTAATTATATTCGTTTTCAAATGTCGATTCAAACTTACTTTTCATCGTTATTATTTAAAATATTTATTTTAAATATTTAAAATCCACTATTTTAGCCAATTAAAATTTTTTAAATTAGTTCAGATTTTCCAGGTCGTTACAGCTGCCTTAGCAATTTCGAGGATGAAATTTTTTTAAGGGGGAAGAATGTAATGTCATGAATATTTACAGTAAATTAATTAATTAATTTAATTATTTATACAGTGATTTATAGGATTTAATGGTGGTTAACTTAAATAACTTTGAATATTTAATTAAAATAATAATTAAATAATATATTTGATTCTGTAATAATCAGAATTAGCTGAAATGGCATATTGTGTGAATTGGGAAATTCAAAATATATAATTTAGTTTAAAATTGAATTACGATAACGAATATATTTAATTAACGATGGTTGAACGTATAAATTATATTATAATTATAATCGAACTCGAAATGGCGTGGTAGTTCGTAATTTGGCGATTCGAACTTCAATTGAATATACAGAATCCATTTTAAGTCGGATTTCTGTGAAACAAGAAACGTTTGAATCTGTTGAACGATATTTTTCTAATGGAAGAGACAAATCGAGATTTCTTCGTGTAGATTTTGATTTATGTCCAAATCAAATTTTAGAAAAGTCGCGGTGGAATTCCTTTATAATCTATATCGATTTATTTATTTTATAAAAGGAATTTAATATAAATCGAATATCGATATAACTGGGAACTTTGAAATATCGAGCTATAAATCCAGATGGGAATATTTTAGAGCTGTATTATATCGTACGTGAATATATATACAATAATATTTTTTTATAAATATTAAATTTAATTATTTTTAAATATATTAATATTTAAATGAATTATTTAGAGCTTTAAAAATAGCCAGTTTTGCAAAAGAAGTCGAAATTCGATGAAACTAATTTTGTTGGATCAGGAATGTTAAATTATTGTTAGATGTCAAGTTTCGTGATTTTTGAAGTCAGTATGTGGCCGTACGGGATTTTAATGTGAAATACAGTCGATAATTTGACCTTTAAAAATATGCTGTGTGAGCAAACAGAGTCGGAATTCGATGAAACCAGTTTTGTTGGGTTCGTAATGCCGAACTGTAGCTGCATGTCAATTTTCACTGAAAACGGGATTCGTATGTGATTATATGAATTTTTAAACAATAAATTGAACTAACGCTCTAATAAAAACCAATATAAAAATGGAATATAAAAATAATATATTTTCCTATAAATAACCACAAACATCCTAAACCTAAAAACCACTTTCCCTGGTTAACACAAACTCAGAGGTAAAAATCCGCTGCTTTCAATTCTTTCTTCCACTAAATAGAAATCAGTTTCAAAAATTTATATTTATCCAAATAAATTAATATAAATTACAAAGATTGGATATTCAGATTCACAAGCGGAAGAGCTTCAATCTAGTCGGAGTTCTATAGAGTGCGAAGGGGTTCTAGGGTTTCCAGTTTTGTGGGGATTTGAGGCATCGAGTGCGTGTTAATGGGCGTATTTGGATTTAGGAGAGAAAATGGGGTTCATATGCATAATTTTGGCGAAGTCGGTGACAGTTTTGTTCGTAACTTTCTATGGTACAGCATGAGTATTTCTGGGAATCGCTTTTTCGATGGTGAGTTCGAGTTGGAGATGAAGGAGGCTGTCTGGTAGTTTATGCGAAGGGGATTAAATTGGTGATCTCAGTTGGGTGATTTGGTGAGAAAATGTTTCGGTATTATACAGTATTTAGGCATGTGGGATGTTCATCGCAGTGGTGAAAGAGATGTCGAGTTTTGCAAAATGGGGATGAAGTTGATGAGCGTCCGGAGAGAAGAAAATTGGTGTTTGCGATTTGGAATTTCATGATGGAATAAGAGAGAAACGATCAAAGAGGGATGCGGCCATGGTTTATTACCTGTAAGGAACGTCGGGAAGAAGAGTAATGAGTAGGGGATTGGCGGCATAATTATATTTGTAAAGGTAATTAAGATTTAGTTTAATTAATTATTTAAGTTATAACCATAATGTATATAACTTATAAAAATTCATAACTCTCTCATCTGTTAACGGAATTTAGCGTAACAAGATCCGTTGGGATCGTATGGACAGTGGCTCCACAATGGAACTGACTGAGAGCGAATCGAAGCTCGTTACAATTTATAGCGAAATAAATTGTTGGATCTGAATCAAATCAAAGACAGTTATTGTTATTTAACGATAACGTCCAATGTGAGTAAATCTCACTAACTCTGATCAGTATATGTTTATAACGTATTTTTTTGAACTGATAGATGATGGTTGATTCTATGTGTTGACTGTTTGGTTGAACTGCTAAAGTGATTGGTTAAAATTATATGTAACGATATATATATATATATAATATTGTGAATCAAATATTGTCGCTGTTGACCAGAATATTTCATGTTGAAATGAAAGTTGATGTTAATTATATTGTTTAACACCTGTGGATGCAGGGAAACAGGTTGGAGGAATCCAACTGGATTCCTCAACATTTATTTTACTGTTTTCATATATTGTGATATATGATGTGATATATAATCTGTTATTGATTATGTGTGTTAGAATTATATTGATCATTGTGATTTGGTACGTTAAATATCATAAGAAATACCGGAATGTGGAAAGAGAAATCTCAAAGTGATATTGAAAATAAGATATCTATAAGATCAAAGGATTTTACAAAATGAAATATTTATAAAATCAAAAGATTTTATAAAATGAATTATTTATAAAATCAGAATATTTTATAAAAGAAGATATTTATAAAATCATATAATTTTATTAAAGGGATATTTATTTGTAAAATAAATAGATTTAATAAAGGTAATATTTATATGAAATAAATAAGATATTATAAGGAATATTTATTGGGAAAATAAATAGGATATAAAAGGAAATATTGTAAAACAAATAGAATTGTGTAAAAAGGGAATTTTACATTTGAAAGGTTTAGACCCGTGCTTCGCACACGGGTATAACATGATATGGATCTAAAGCAAAGGATTTAAAAAGAATCTGTTCTAACCGATAGATTGAGAAGATTAATTTATAAATAATATTTTATAAATTAAATAGAATATTTATCATTGGATAAATAGAATATATAAGTCAGGACTTATATAGAGAAGTAAGAATCGATTTCAACATCGATATTTGAAACTGAATATGGACGTAGGTGTTAATCAAAAGGTGTTAATAAAAATGTGTTAATCAAATGTGTTAATCAAAATGTGTTAATCAAATTGAGTTAGAGGAGTTAATCGAATGATAGTTAATCGATTAGAATTAGAGTTAATCGATTAGAAGAATTAATCGAATTAGAGTTAATCGATTAGAGTTAGAATTAATCGATTAGAGTTAGAATTAATTAAAAAAGGAGTTATCGAATATTAGTTTATTCGAAAGGAATTATCGAATATTAGTTTATTCGAAAGGAGTTATCAAATATTAGTTTGTTCGAAAGGAGTTATCGAATATTTGTTTATTCGAAAAGGTATTAATCGAACATAATTTATTCGAAAGTGAATTAATTGAATATGAGTTATTCAAGAAAAGAGATAATCTAATGTAATCTATTCGAAAAGAGATAATCTAATATAATCTATTCGAAAAGAGATAATCGAATATAATCTATTCGAAAAGAGATAATCGAATATAATCTATTCGAAAAGAGATAATGGAATATAATCTATTCGAAAAGAGATAATCGAATATGATCTATTCGAAAAGAGATAATAGAGTATCATCTATTCGAAAAGAGATAATCGAATATAATCTATTCGAAAAGAGATAATCGAATATAATCTATTCGAAGAGAGTTAATCGAATATTAGTTATTTGAAGTAGAGTTAATCAAATAAAGACTTACTCGAAAGGGAGTTATACGTCGAATACAATTATATCGAATTCGGGAAAGTATTATTTACTTTCCGGTTTTTAAATCAAGATATATTTATTTATAAATAAATTAGAGTAGGTTAATTATTCAAAGTAAGAAATAAAAAGATAGATGTTAAGTTAGATATTTCAGAAGTAGGGTTTATAACGTTAGCGTTATAATAAATGTTTTTTCATAAAAGAAGTGGATTCGTAATCTGAATTCGAGAATTTGCATAAGCAAATGATTGTAGAAATTGGAGCGGTGAGCTTTTTCTATTGCAAGGTTAAGAATGTTGTTCAGTTAAGGTCTGAGATGTAATTATACCCCAGCTTGATTGACTTCCTTACTTAACTAAGAAATAGTCGAGGTTCGATGGCAAGAGTTAGTTAGAAATACAGTTAAGTAATAAGCGATTAATGGACTGAGCGGTTGTAACGATGTTTTAGACAGCGTTAGTTTGAAAGCCACATAAATGAGTTTTGGAAACGTTTTCCAAACGTAACCAAAGATGTTTTCTAAACATGAAAATAAGGAAATATGAATATATATATATATATTTTTGATGATTTGATCGATAATTCCATGCGATAATTCCATGTGGAAATAAGATCGTTGTGTGTACACGGACATTTTTCATTTGATAGTTAAATCACCGACTATCAAAGTTTTTGATCATTTTAACGTTGTTAATACGGAGAGACCGGTTGGATTATTATCCGAAGAACCACTCCATATTGGCATAAGCGTTGCAAACCAAGTATGCTGAATATATTGAAGACGGAGTAAAGTGCAAGGGCTGTTGTATAAATCTTAGGTAGAGATTGCCTAAGATGGATGTACTGAATAGTGCCTTCGGTTTGTCCAGTCCCAGGACAACTTGAATGGATGAATGTCTGACAGAGTATATCTGGTAGATCGCGTAAGTTGATCGTTTCAAACATATTTACGTTTGGTGGCGGAAGAATTCGTTTCTCTTAGCTTTATACCCGTGATATTTTTTAGGAAATCAATTTGTGATTTGGCGGGTATGGCGATGTGACATTCGAAGTAAATGGAGGGGTCATATGTTAAAAGATACGTTTTGACCTCGAGCCTCATCAACTGGGAAATGACAGAAATCAGGCAGGCAGCATGGCTAAGTTGGCCGCACCCAAGTAGGGTATATTGTCACCATCTAGAGAATATTCATATTTGTACTTCTTTGAATCCTGTGTCTCCCGGGAGCGGTTATGTTGAAATACTAACCGAGGGGTGGCAATATATTCGGCACTCTCAAGCGAAATGAGGGGTCGGTCATGTGTGGCTGAGTTGCAAGATGTTCTTGTTGAACTCCAGTGTATCACTTCTAGAGTACACTGATCGGAAGGTGGATCCATACCTTGCCATAATTGGAAATCCATTACCCAATAAGAGCCCTCGGTTTTGATTGTATATTATATATGTAGAACGTGAGATGAAAGTGTTTATGCTAGATTGCTAAGTACTTGTATTTAGACATTATTGTAATGTCAGAAGAGACTTGATATAAAGAATAATTTGGTTTATCGTAAGGTAAAAACCGTCTGTGTTTATGTGTGGATCGGTTTTACAATTATCCTTTCTTTTAAAGAGATTTTAAAAGTTAAACAAATGATTTGAGTTTACTCACACCAGTCCCATGACTGACCCCGAGTTTTATTTTGTTTTATTTTCCCTAAAATCTTGGGTGCCCAATTTTGTACGGGCAGTCAAGTCGTAAGGATTTACAGATATACTTGGAGAGCTGGAGCAGGAGGCTTCAGGATTATATAGCTATTATTTATTTCCGCTGTGATGTAAGTGTTGTACTCTAATAATGGTATTGTATACAGATACTATTTTATTTCAAAGTTATGTTATGAAATATATTTATTCGTTCCGTTGTGAGATTCGTGCTTACTCTAATGTTTTATGTTCTCCTTCTTCTTCTATTCTAATTTTCTATCTTATCTATTCTCACCCTCTAATTTCTTTCATTGACTACCGGTATTTTCGATGTTTGGATAATTGACGTGGGTTTTATGTCGATGACCAAAGATCGCAAATTTCTGGGACGTTACATTAATTAAACAAGTTTTACCTTAGTTAACTTGCCACATCAGCATTTAACTATTACTGTACGCGTTTTCTTCCATCCCAATTTCCGTACCACGATGATATTCCCTGCATAGTTCAACCGAAAACACCATCCAATAAAGCTCCACCACCGACCAATCTTCGCCACCTGACACCGACTGGACCTCACCACCGAAACCGCCGCTCCGCCAGACCCTCTCACCAGCGACACCAGCCGCCAGAATCAGCTTCTCCGACCTGAACCAAAGTTGTTCCTCTGCTCCTCGTCTACAAAACTCCCTTTGACACCTATAGCTAAAACCGATGCAAGATCCACCAAAATCCCAAAAAGTGAAACCTAGATCTGATTGTATTTCATTGATTCTGGCCACCACAGTCGACCAGAGGTCACCAATTTTGAAACGCAGCTAGCTCTCAACTTGTAATGACCCGCATTGGCAGAGGTATTATAATTAATTTATTTAATTATTGAAATGGTGGTTTAGAGAAATTAATGGTCGTGAAATTTAATAATGGTGAATATTTAATTAAAATAATAAATTAAATAATATACATTATTCTGAAATAATCAGAATTGGTTGAAATGGCGATATAGTGTGAACTGGATCATCTGTGATATTTAATTCAGCATGGAATTGAAATTGAATAACGAATATATTATATAAACGACAGTTTGAACGTAGAGTTATAATATAATTAAAATCGTGCTCGAAATGGCGCGGCAGTTCGTAAATTGGCAATTCGAACTTCAACTGAATATACAGGATTCGTTTTAAGTCGGATTCCTGTGAAACAAGAAACGTTAGGAGCTGGTGAAGTATATTTTTCTAGTGGAAGAGGAAAATCAAGATTTCGTCGTGTAGATTTTGATTTATGTCCAAATCAAATTTTAGAAAAGTCGCTGTGGAATTCCTTTATAATTTATTTAAATTTATAAAAGGAATTTCATTGAAAATCAAATATCGATTTAATCAGGATTTGAAATATCGAGTTAGAAATTCACCTAGGTATATTCTAGAGCTGTATGATATTGTATGTGAATATATATGATAATATTTATTCATAAATATTTAATTTAATCATTTTTAAATATACTTATATATTTAAAATGGTTATATAGGGCTTTAAAAATAGCCAGGTTTACAAACGACCTCAGAATTCGACGAAACCAGTTTCGTTAGGACCGTAATGTCGAACTCTAGCTACACGTCCAGTTTGGTGATTTTTAGGTATCATATGTAATCACTGGGATTTTTAGAAGGCAGATACAAGGAGAAAATCATTAAAATAAAATATAAAATCAATTCAAAAATATCTCCCCCTATTTCTCTGGTCACAAGCAGGCCACGCCTCACCTTGTTTCAGCCACAAACCTTAACAACCCAAACCATATAAGCACAAAACCATAAATCTCATTCACCAAACGAAACCGTAGCAAAACAATTCAAAAGAAAAATCATAAGAAATCAAATACAATTCAATAAATCCTAAAACATGTCTGATTGAAATCGGCAAGGATTACTCTTCACGTTCATGACAGATTTGGGTGGTTCGACACTGTGTGACGTGCTCCAGTTCGGAACAGCATTGGGTAGGGTTGGAATTTTAGTGAGATTTAGGAGTTAATACTGGTTTCTGATATTGTTTTTGGGTTGAGCAAGTAAAACCGCAATTGTACGAGGATTTGTGGAGTTTTCGGTGCATAAAGCTATCAATATCTTCCCTGTAGACGAGCTTTGGAGCTCGAGATCGCGCCCGGATATTGGCGTGCGAGTTGATCAATATGGGGTGGGATTGATGGAGGAAGGAAAGGGAAGTTCAATGGTGTTTTCGGTTTGTTGGATAATGGAAGGATCGAAGTCTGGATTTGTTGGAGTGATTCCTGTAATCGCGGCTTTCACTTTTGAGGAAGAAGGGTTAAAAAGGGAGCGGGCCTGGGTTCAAATAGAAGGGGTATGGGCCAGATTAAAAGTTAAGCCCAATAGTAAAATATATTATGTTATTTTTAATTTAAATGTGTATAAACTTTGAAACTGAATAACTGTGTCATATGAAATCAGAATCATGAACCGTAAGTTGCATTGGGACCGTATGGATGAGAGCTTCACAATGAAGCTGACCGGATGTGGATTGGGGCTCAAAGGAATTTATGGCAAAATAAATTGTTTGATTCAAATCAAACAACAATTTATCGTGCTTTAACGATGAACTGCCAAAGTGAGTAAATCTCACCAACTCTGAACAGTTTATATTTCATGTTGTATTCTTAGAACTGTTAAATATTGGCTGATTGACTGTGTGTTGACTATTTGGTTGAACTGCTAGTCAGTTAGTTGAATTTCTATATTGATTCTGTTTAACAGAATATATCATATGGAACTGAAAGTGATGTTGATTTTATTGTGTAACATCTGTGCATGCAGGGAAACAGGTAGGAGGAATCCGACTGGATTCCTCAACAGTTATTTTGTTGTTTTTCATATATTTTGATATATGATGTGAATTATAACCTGTTGGTGATTGTGTGTGTATGGACGATATTGGTCATCGTGATTTGATGTGTTAAATACCATAACATACCGGAATGAAGGAAAGGGAATTTTCAAAATGAATATTGAAAATAGATTATTTATAAAATCAAAGGATTTTATAAAAGAGATAATATTTATAACAATCAAAGGAGATTTTATAAAAAGAAAATATTTCGAAAGTAAATAAAAGGAAAATGTTTATAAAACGAATAGAGTTTTATAAAAGGGAAAACTGTTGATAAAACGAATAGAATAGAATAAAGGAGTATTTATTTAGGAAATAAATAGTTTATCAAAAGGAGTTAATCAAACGTAGTTTATCAAAAGGAGTTAATCAAACGTAGTTTATCAAAAGGAGTTAATCAAACGTAGTTTATCAAAAGGAGTTAATCAAACGTAGTTTATCAAAAGGAGTTAATCAAACGTATTTTATCAAAAGGAGTTAATCAAACATAGTTATCAAAAGGAGTAAATCAGACATAGTTATATAGGATAAGTTACCATTTTGCACGACTGCTAGCGTAATTCGCAGGGCTGCAGATAGCCTACGGCGGTCGGATGTTTCCTGAGGGAATCAGGCGTAACCATTGTGATCGCTGCGATTTAAAGTTAAGCGAATGGAGTTAAATCGAATATTAGTTATTCGAATTAGAGTTAATAGAAATAGAGTTAAACAAGATTAGAAACTGGCTAGAGATTAGTTAAGTTGAATAGTTTTCTGAGTATCGATCTGATGTTGGTTTCGGCCTTCGGGGTTTATACTTAGAGAATTGTTCTCCTACTAGTGTACAGTCAGGGACTGATAGTTGTGAAATGATAGGGATATGTAAATAACAATGGAAATGTTTTCCAGTGTTAATAACGTATATTTTCTAAACATAGTAAATAAGGAAATATGAATATATATATATATATATATATAATTGATGATTGATTGATAGAATTTCCATCTGGAAATAATATTGTTGGTTGCACACCTGTTTTTCTTTGAAAGTTAAATCACAGACTATCGAAGTTTTGACCATTTTAACGTTGTTAATATGGAGAGACCGGTTGGATTATTATCCAAAGAACCACTCTGTATTGGCATAAGCGTTGCGAATCATATATGCCAAAGAAATTTAAGACGGAGTAAAGTGCAAGGGCTATTGTATAAGTCTTAGATAACAGTGCCTAAGAGGGATATACTGAATAGTACCTTCGGTTCATCCTGTTCCTGGGTGACTTGTATGGATGAATGTCTGACAGAGTATTTCCAGAAAGGTCACGTACATTGATTTCTTCAACTGTACCAAGAGTGAAAGCGGAGAAGGAAACTTCTTTAGCTAACACATAATGTACTGTGGTAGACGTCAATTAGTGATTTTCGATGGATCTGACAATGTGACATTCAAAGTGAATCTGATGTGATAATAAGGCGTAACCTCAAGCCTCATCAACCGGTAAATGACAGAAATCGGGCAGGCAGCATGGCTAAGTCGGTCGCTCCGAAGTAGGGTGTATAATCACCTGATCTGGAGTTTCATTTATTTCTAAAAATCTATTGTCGATACTGTCCCATTCGGGAAACGGTTGCTGATCCCAGCCGTTGGTGATATACATTCAATACACTCATGCGAAATGAGTGGTCGGTCATTTGTTGCCGGGTTACAAGATGTTCTTGTTGAATCCAGTGTATTCCTCTCTAGAGGTACACTAGCGAAATGTGGTTCCATACCTTGTCATAGTTGGAAATCCATTACCCAATACGTGCTTGCGGTTTTGATTGTATGTTATATATGTAGAACGTGAGATGAAAGCCTTTCTGCTAGATGATTATTATATTGTAATTGGTAGACAATATTATAATATCAAGAGGTTTTTGATATAAAGATAAAATTTGGATTCTCATAAGGGAAAAACCACTTCCGTTATACGGCGTGGTCTTATGAGATATCGATTACTTGTTCGAATTGTTTTTAACTGTTTTACTGATACCAGTCCCATGACTGACTCGGAGTTTATTTGTTTGTTTCCCTAAACTCTTAGGTGCCTAATTTTGTACGGGCAGTCAAGTAGTCGGGATTTACATATATACTGGAAAAGCTGGAGCAGGAGGCTTCAGGACCATATAGCTATAGTTTATTTCCGCTGTGTTGTAAGTGTTGTACTTCGAAAATGATGTATATTCAAATACAAATGTATATTTCAAAGTTATGTTACATATATTATATGTTATTCGTCCCGCTGTGAGATTCGTGTTACTCTGATATTGTGTTCTTCTTATTCTATTCTAAATTTCAATCTTATCTTTCCTCACCCTCTATTTTCTTTCATTAATGACCGGTATTTTTCGATGTTTGGTTAGTTGTCATCGTGTTTATGTCGATAACCAAAGTCGCTAAATTTCCGGGTCATTACAGTTGGTATCAGAGCTTAAGTTAAGTGATTTACCTTGGCTCTTTGGCGTGACTCAGTAGAGATGGGGTTAGTAATGCCCTAGATTGAGTTTAAGTGTATATATATGAGTGAACGTATTTGTATTTGATATAAAAATTGTTTATATTGTGGAGATTTATTGGTTGAGTTTTTTATGGGTTCTGGTCGATCAGTTTGATCCACTATATCGGTAGGAGTTTATAAACACTCGAATACGATGGGTCGTCACGATATGTTTTGAAAAGAGGGTAAATTAAAATAAGTTTACCCAAGGTATATCTTGGTATAGAGAAGATATATATATCAAAATTATAATATACTGGATATATTGGTTGTTATTATAATCGAGTAAGACTATAAATTAAATGGTTATGTAAATAACCAATCAGAATTCATATAAGTGAAATACGTGAAATCAGATGAGTTAAATCTGAAATTTAAACCAAAAATTGAATTAAAATTCTGGAAAACTGGATAAGTGTTTGTAAATGGATTTGGATTAAAAATAAGGAAAATTTAAGATCCTGGGAGATTTTAAATTGTTTTACAAGCAGTGTGAATTATATTTTGAAATGGATTTCAAGGTGGAAATGTTTAGAAATGGTTTTATAGTATTGAACTCACTTCGATCGCTGGAAAATAGATTCCGATGATGACAACTGCATCATCAGTATTCATTTTCGAGTTGTAAGTGACGAATTACTACCAGAGATACTGTTTTGAATTTGTTTTGGGAAAGACAAGTTGTGTTAAATTTCAAAATGGGATTTATAATATAGAATTTGAATAATAGAATTTGATATATAGATTTGAATAATAGAAGTGATATAAAACTTGGATAGAAATTGAATAGAATTAACTAAGTCGAAGAGGAATTAGTTAATCGAGTTTTGAATTTAAAGTTGAACTTGGAAAGGTGAATTGGATTTGTAAATGGATCTTCGAAATCGAATATAGAACTTAAATTTGAAATTTGGATTCAAATTAGTTAATAAGCAAGTTAAAATTTATTTGAAAATGTCATGTTCAAATATAAAAGTGAAATAGACTAAAGAGTTAATTAACAAATTAATTAACGAATTGAGTGAAAACGATCAGGTATAGTTAAAATAGATTGGGCAGGTATAAATTTACATGAGATAGGTATGGATAAGGCATGAAGGTATATAAATAGAATGCTCGACGCAAAAGGTATGTATTTAATTCATATATGAGATTTTATACGTCGTCTCGGCTAGCTGCTTGGCTTTTTCTTTTTCTTT
The DNA here is from genome assembly GCA_030737875.1 of Allium sativum. NCBI lineage: Eukaryota > Viridiplantae > Streptophyta > Magnoliopsida > Asparagales > Amaryllidaceae > Allium > Allium sativum. The sequence continues at coordinate 442,634,583 of CM060919.1, forward strand.
TGGATTGGCGAGGGCCATGGGAGGTTATTTGAAATATCCCAATGCTCCTAGTACAAAGGAGGTTATGGCGAATTTTTCTAGTAATTTGAGGAGTTAGAATATTTTTAAGATAATTTGATAGTTAGAAATCAATGTATCGATACATATAGAAGTCGATAAGGAAACGAACTTAGAAATAAAATAGTAAAATCAAAAAGGAAGACTAAGAATAAAATCTAGTAAGAATAGAAAGAGGAAGCGTATACGTGTTTAAAAGTGAATAAGTAGTTGTATGGTATTGATTATTTGAGTAAGTAGTCATATCTGTTTTGACGTTATAAATGTTATTCAGTCAAGGTCTGAGAGGTAGTTATACCCCAACTTGATTGATTTCATTATTAACAAGTAAATAGTAAGATTTCAGGCTCGAAGATCAATGTTGAATAAGAGTTAGTTGAATATAGTATTTGGGTTGTCGTAACGATGTTTTACACAACATCCGTTTTAACCCAAATAAGTGTAAGCTTGGAAATATAATAAAGAATATTTCCTAAGTATAGAAATAAACGAGATCGGAAAAGAGATAAGTAATTGGAATATTTTCCAATTATAAATAGCATATATTTTCTAAAGTTTAGAAAATAAAGGAAGGCGATATTCGGAAATGTTTTCCAAATAACGTAAAAGGCCAATATGGTTATTGAAAATATTTGGTTAACAAATATTGATAAAGAAATAGAGAAGTGATTTAACTAGTGGAATATTAATTAAGGGCTCAGTGACATGTTCAAAAGGAAAATTTGATTTTTGAAAAGAGTAAACTGTTTAAAAATTCCCAGGGAAAGACTGTTTGAATTAAAAACAAATTTAACAGAAATTTGCGAAAGCAAATTTGAATTAAAGTAAAGCCAGTAAAGTGGTAACTGAGGTTGAATTAGAATGATATCAAGACAAATTGGATTGTGATATTCAAATTTGAAGGGTAATGGGATAATCAAATTAAGAGTTGGGAATCGAGAAGAAACTCGAGTTAAAATGATATTTGGCTCGGATATAAGCGAATGGTGGTGTTGTGGATAAAAGCAGATTGGAATTTGATTGGGATAACATTGGTATATGCTGAATTGATAACAGGTGGAAAGGATAAAATGATATGTCGACAAAAGGTACAAGTTTATATTTCTATTGGATATAAGATTTATGAGCCGAATTGGCAAGCCACTAGGATGTTTAATTTTCTTTTGGGTTGGAGATGGCCCAGAGAGGCGAGTTGGGATTTGACGTATTGACCAGTACAAAGGAGGTGCTGGCGAAATTTTTCGAAGAGTTAAGGCGTTAGAAAATTTTTGGGATTTTTGAAAATTTTCGTTGATAAGAATTTAATAATTTTTTAATTGAAATTAAATTTGTTCAGTTGAGACTGGAGTTAAAGAGGTGAACAAATGAGTTCTAACTAGTTAGTAGGGTCGTTCTCTACCTTAGTAATTTCGAGGACGAAATTATTTTAAGTGGGGAAGATTGTAATGACCCGCATCGGAAGAGGTATTATAATTAATTTATTTAATCATTGAAATGGTGGTTTAGAGAATTTAATGGTCGTAGAATTTAATAATGGTGAATATTTAATTAAAATAATAAATTAAATAATATATATTATTCTGAAATAACCAGAATTGGCTGAAATGGCGATATAGTGTGAACTGAATCATCTGTGATATTTAATTCAGCTTGGAATTGAAATTGAATAATGAATATATTATATAAACGACAGTTTGAACTTAGAGTTATAATATAATTAAAATCGTGCTCGAAATGGCGCGGCAGTTCGTAAATTGGCGATTCGAACTTCAACTGAATATACAGGTTTCGTTTTAAGTCGGATTCCTGTGAAACAAGAAACGTTAGGAGTTGGTTAAGTATATTTTTCTAGTGGAAGAGAAAAATCGAGATTTCGTCTTGTAGATTTTGATTTACGTCCAAATCAAATTTTAGAAAAGTCGCTGTGGAATTCCTTTATAATTTATTTAAATTTATAAAAGGAATTTCATTGAAAATCAAATATCGATTTAATCAGGATTTGAAATATCGAGTTAGAAATTCACCTAGGAATATTCTAGAGCTGTATGATATTGTATGTGAATATATACGATAATATTTATTCACAAATATTTAAGTTAATCATTTTTAAATATATATATATATATATTTAAAATGGTTATATAGGGCTTTAAAAATAGCCAGGTTTGCAAACGACCTCAGAATTCGACGAAACCAGTTTCGTTGGGACCGTAATGTCGAACTCTAGCTACTCATCCAGTTTGGTGATTTTTAGGTATCATATGTAATCACTGGGATTTTTAGAAGGTAGACACAAGGAGAAAATCATTAAAATAAAATATAAAACCAATTCAAAAATATCTCCCCCCATTTCTCTGATCACAAGCAGGCCACGCCTCACCTTGTTTCAGCCACAAAACCTTAACAACCCAAACCATATAAGCACAGAACCACAAATCACATTCACCAAACCAAACCGTAGCAAAACAATTCGAAAGAAAAATCATAAGAAATCAAATACAATTCAATAAATCCTAAAACATGTCTGATTGAAATCGGCAAGGATTGCTCTTCACGTTCATGACAGATTTGGGTGGTTCGATGCTGTGTGACGTGCTCCAGTTCGGAACAGCGTTGGGTAGGGTTGGAATTTTAGTGAGATTTAGGAGTTGATACTGGTTTCTGATATTGTTTTTGGGTTGAGCAAGTAAAACCGCAATTGTACGAGGATTTGTGGAGTTTTCTATGCATAAACTGTCGATACCTTCCCTGTAGACGAGCTTTGGAGCTCGAGATCGCGCCCGGATATTGGCGTGCGAGTTGATCAATATGGGGTGGGATTGATGGAGGAAGGAAAGGGCAGTTCAATGGTGTTTTCGGTTTGTTGGATAATGGAAGGATCGAAGTCTAGATTTGTTGGAGTGATTCCTTTAATCGCGGCTTTCACTTTTGAGGAAGAAGGGTTAAAAGGGAGCGGGCCTAGGTTCAAATAGAAGGGGTATGGGCCAGATTAAAAGTTAAGCCCAATAGTAAAATATATTATGTTATTTTCAATTTAAATGTGTATAAACTTTGAAACTGAATAACTGTGTCATATGAAATCAGAATCATGAACCGTAAGTTGCATTGGGACCGTATGGACGAGAGCTTCACAATGAAGCTGACTGGATGTGGATTGGGGCTCGTAGGAATTTATGGCGAAATAAATTGTTTGATTCGAATCAAACAACAGTTTATCGTAATTTAACGATGAACTACCAAAGTGAGTTAATCTCACCAACTCTGAACAGTTTATATTTCATGTTGTATTCTTAGAACTGTTAAATATTGGCTGATTGACTGTGTGTTGACTGTTTGATTGAACTGCTAGTCAGTTAGTTGAATTTCTATATTGATTCTGTTTAACAGAATATATCATATGGAACTGAAAGTGATGTTGATTTTATTGTGTAACATCTGTGGATGCAGGGAAACAGGTTGGAGGAATCCGAGTGGATTCCTCAACAGTTATTTTATTGTTTTCCATATATTTTGATATATGATGTGAATTATAACCTGTTGGTGATTGTGTGTGTATGGATGATATTGGTCATCGTGATTTGATGTGTTAAATACCATAACAAACTGGAATGAAGGAAAGGGAATTTTCAAAATGAATATTGAAAATAGATTATTTATAAAATCAAAGGATTTTATAAAAGAGATAATATTTATAACAATCAAAGGAGATTTTATAAAAAGGAAATATTTCGAAAGTAAATTAAAGGAAAATGTTTATAAAACGAATTGAGTTTTATAAAAGGGAAAAATGTTGATAAAACGAATAGAATAGAATAAAGGAGTATTTATTTAGGAAATAAATAGTTTATCAAAAGGAGTTAATCAAACGTAGTTTATCAAAAGGAGTTAATCAAACGTAATTTATCAAAAGGAGTAAATCAAACGTAGTTTATCAAAAGGAGTTAATCAAACGTAGTTTATCAAAAGGAGTTAATCAAACGTAGTTATCAAAAGGAGTAAATCAGACATAGTTATATAGGATAAGTTACCATTTTGCACGACTGCTAGCGTAATTCGCAGGGCTGCAGATAGCGTACGGCGGTCGGATGTTTCCTGAGGGAATCAGGCATAACCATTGTGATCGCTGCGATATAAAGTTAAGCGAATGGAGTTAAATCGAATATTATTTATTCGAATTAGAGTTAATTGAAGTTAAACAAGATTAGAAACTGGCTAGAGATTAGTTAAGTTGAATAGTTTTCTGAGTATCGATCTGATATCGGTTTCGGCCTACGGGGTTTATACTTAGAGAATTGTTCTCCTACTAGTGTACAGTCAGGGACTGATAGTTGTGAAATGATAGGGATATGTAAATAACAATGGAAATGTTTTCCAGTGTTAATAACGTATATTTTCTAAACATAGTAAATAAGGAAATATGAATATATATATATATATGATTGATGATTGATTGATAGAATTTCCATCTGGAAATAGTATCGTTGGTTGCACACCTGTTTTTCTTTGATATTTAAATCACAGACTATCGAAGTTTTGACCATTTTAATGTTGTTAATATGGAGAGACCGGTTGGATTATTATCCAAAGAACCACTCTGTATTGGCATAAGCGTTGCGAATCATATATGCCAAAGAAAATTGAAGACGGAGTGAAGTGCAAGGACTATTGTATAAGTCTTAGATAACAGTGCCTAAGAGGGATATACTGAATAGTATCTTTGGTTCATCCTGTTCCTGGGTGACTTGTATGGTTGAATGTCTGACAGAGTATTTCCAGAAAGGTCACATACATTGATTTCTTCAACCGTACCAAGAGTGAAAGTGGAGAAGGAAACTTCTTTAGCTAACACGTAATGTACTGTGGTAGACGTCAATTAGTGATTTTTGATGGATCTGACAATGTGGCATTCGAAGTGAATCTGATATGATGATAAGGCGTAACCTCAAGCCTCATCAACTGGCAAATGACGGAAATCGGGTAGGCAGCATGGCTAAGTCGGTCGCTCCGAAGTAGGGTGTATAATCACCTGATCTAGAGTTTCATTTATTTCTAAAAATCTATTATCGATACTGTCCCATTCGGGAAACTGTTGCTGATCCCAACCGTCGGTGATATACATTCGATACACTCAAGCGAAATCAGTGGTCGGTCATGTGTAGCCGGGTTGCAAGATGTTCTTGTTGAATCTGGTGTATTCCTCTCTAGAGGTACACTAGCGAAAGGTGGTTCCATACCTTGTCATAGTTGGAAATCCATTACCCAATACGTGCTTGCGGTTTTGATTGTATACTATATATGTAGAACGTGAGATGAAAGCATTTCTACTAGATGATTATTATATTGTGATTGATAGACATTATTATAATATCAGGAGGTTTTTGATATAAAGATAAAATTTGGATTCTCATAAGGGAAAAACCCCTACCGTTATATGGTGTGGTCATATGAGATATCGATTACTTGTTCGAACTGTTCTTAACTGTTTTACTCATACTAGTCCCATTACTGACCCGGAGTTTATTTGTTTGTTTCCCTAAACTCTTGGGTGCTTAATTTTGTACGGGCAGTCAAGTAGTCGGGATTTACATATATACTGGAAAAGATGGAGTAGGAGGCTTCAGCATCATATAGCTATAGTTTATTTCCGCTGTGTTGTAAGTGTTGTACTTTGAAAATGATGTATATTCAAATACAAATGTATATTTCAAAGTTATGTTACATATATTATATGTTATTCGTTCCGCTGTGAGATTCGTGTTACTCTGATATTGTGTTCTTCTTCTTCTATTCTAAATTTCTATCTTATCTTTCCTCACCCTCTATTTTCTTTTATTAATGACCGGTATTTTTCGATGTTTGGTTAGTCGTCATCGTGTTTATGTCGATAACCAAAGTTGCTAAATTTCCGGGTCATTACACGACTAGATCTACAACTTTCGTTCAGATTCCCTCAGCTAATTCGTGAAGGATTTGGAGATATAAAATATTTTGTTGTGGAGAGCTTTAGTGCAAAATTTACAGATGGAAAAGGAGATGGGTTGATTTTTCTAGTTTGGGGCTGAAGGGAAGTTTATATGTATATGGGAGAAAAATGTTATTTTATGTTGATGTTGACTAGCGATATTTTTCTTCATGTCTATCGCAATTCAGAACGTCGTTTATTGCTTACCGTGCTCACATACAAACTCTGTTCGCTACGGGAATTGACATCATAGTATAATTTGAAGTTACGGTCCTAATGAAACTAGTTTCGTCGAATTCCGAGCCCATTTGCTCAAACGGCGCTCGTTCACGTCCAAATGGTCGTTTTATTTACATTTTATTTGCCATGCTCACAGAATGACTCCAATTGACATGCAACCTGAAATCTAGCAATAATTATCTATTACGATCTCAATAAAGTTTGTTTCGTCGAAAACGGAGGTCATTTGAATAAAGTCCCTTTTTAAAGGTCCAATTTACATTAAAATAAACCAAATTTAAAATACTTCAATATAGTAATATTAAAATATTGTAATTGGCCATATACGACCAGAATTTCATATAGATTCAAAATAAAATGTCTAGGTTTGGAATCTAAGCCAATTCGATATTAAAAATATTTAAAAACCCTTATTTATATATAATAAATCGATATAATTTATAAAGGAATTCCATAGCGAGTATTTTGAATTTTGATTTGGACATAAAACAAAATCTACACTATGAAAACTCGATTTTTCTCTTCCATTAGAAAAATATCATCAAATAGATCCGGAGGTTTCTTGTTTCGAGAAAATCCGACTTATATTGGACCCTGTACGGCCATTTGAAGTTCAAAACGCCATATTACGAACTGCTGCGCCGCTACAGCTCATTTTATAATATAATTATAAATTAAACGTTATAACGCCGTTAAATAAAAGAAATCGTTATTAAAATTCAATATAAACAAAATTAAACCATTTTAAATTGTCTGCTCACACTATATTGCAATTTCGACATTTTCCATATATTTTGGAAATAAAATTTTACTATATTATTTATATTGATAACCTATTCAAAATAATATCATTAAATTCAATAATTTAAATCCAAATCAATATTTAAAAAAAAAAATCAAATAATTGGGCAGAAAATACGGGATGCTACATTCCTTCCCCCTTAAAAGAATTTCATCCCCGAAATTGCTAAGGTAGAAGAAATGCTGCAACCCATTATCTTTTCAAACATATTTGGTTAGAAATTCGTTTTATTTTCAAAATTAATATGATTAGTTTTAAAACCACATTATTTTAAGCAACAAAATTTTCTGGAAATTTTCAAAAATATTCTAACACCTTAAATTTTGGAAAAATTTCGGCAGAGTCTCCCCTGTACGGAGGGTCATCTGCAATGTTGCACGTTCAAGAAATATATATACATCGACCAACATGGTTGGAAAAATTCAACATCCAAACTCAAAACCCAAACAAAAACCAAAATTTTATATAGGCGTACCTTTTTGCGAGCGCTATTACGCGATAAGCGATAAATTATTCTTGTGCTTGCTTAATTCGCATGCCAAATTGGATTTAATTTATTCCAGAATTCTTTTGGATGAATTTTAAAGTTGAATTAGCTCTTCTTCACCTGTTCCCAACTCCAGTAAACTTCATTAATTTCCAAAACAAGGTCAATAAGATTTAAATATCCATACCACCCATATCATTCATATTATTTATACCGACCAGTTTGAAATGAGCATACCACTTTATCCAATTACATGATAACCAAGCCTTAGTAACCCATTTATTTCTTTAAATTCCCATTCCGATTAAGTCATCTTGGATTAACTTATTTTTTCTGATTAGTTTTCAACCATATTTAATCATTCCAGGTTTATATTCAAGCAATCCACTACACAATCCAATCATATCATCCATTTCATAATATTCAGTTCACATGAAATTCCTTAATAGCCAATCAATGTCAATTCATTCAGAGCCATTAGACCTTTACTTCAAAAATCTGACTTATTCATTTCAGAATGATTTCAATCAAGTTTATTCATTTTCAAGTCTATATATATGCAACCATCCATCCAAACAATCCAAATGTTTCATTCAAATTAATATTGGCAAATATTTCAACTTCTAACTTAAGTCAAATACCTACTGACTAGAGTATAAATTCATTTCGGCGTTCCAATCCAAATTATAACTTATATAATTCATTTTAGCTCAACTCAAGTTAATGTTTCATATTTTCACATTTCAAATATGAAATGTCCTCTGGTTGGTTCAATCCATAATCAACCCATTCCAATCAACACTGGTAAATCTAATTGTCCATATTATAATAATTATTATCTTTACTGCTTTATAAAATATACTGGGCAAAAATAATTTCAAAATAATTTTATATCAAATTACAAATACGCGCTCTCATATATACACTCAACTCAATCTAGGATTTTACTGAACCTATCTCTATCGAGTTACGCCACAGAGCCAAGGTTATCACTAAACCAATAGCTCAGATACCACTGTAACGACCCGGCACAAAATTCGATGCTCGAATTTCAACAATAATATATATATAACTCATATTACTTGCCAAAAACTCAAGTATCGAACAACACCAGATTGTTATTAGAATGAATTTAGAAGGTGAGAAAAGAAAGAAAGAAATATTAGAATAGAAGATAAAGAAGAACACATCAGAATCTCTCAACGGAACGAATAAAATATGATATATCAAATCTCTTTATACAAAAGAAACTGTATATACATACCAATCATCAGAGTACGACATATATCTGTCACAGCAGAAATACACTTTATATATCTAACGGTGAAGCCTCTTGCTTCTAGCTCCTGAACTCCAGCGGAACATAACCTGTAAATATACTCGGTCTGACCCGAGCACATTTGAAGCAAAGCAAAGTTCACCTGGATCAGTCTGGCATACCTTCAGTGATAAATTCACAGCACAAACAATTTGTTTAGCTTTGAAAAAAAAACCTTTTTGAAATCAAAGGATAATAGTAAGACCGGCCCACACATAAACACGGATGGTTTTTACCTTACTATAACCCAAAATATTACGAAATCAATATCTTCTCTGATATTATAATAATGTCTATCAAACCACAAATAAATATCAATCTAGCAGAATGCTTGCATCTCACGCTCTACATAAATAGTATACAATCAAAGACCGTAGGCTCTTATTGGAGAATGGATTCCAGCTATGGCAAGGTATGGGACCACCTTCCGACAATGTATCTCCGGAGATGAATACATTAGGTAGGGCTCAACAAGAGCGTCTTGCAACCCGGCTCACACATGAACGACCCCTCATTTCTCTTGAGAGTACCGAATATTTCATTACCACGGTTGGAGGCCAGCCAACCGAATCGATAGCATACATATAATAATAAAAAGGGACAACTGAAGGCATTTTGATTTCTCCAGATCAGGTAATGATATACCCTTTTAATGGGTGCGACCCACATAGCCATGTTGCCTACATGATTTTATGCCATTTCCTGGTTGATGAGGCTAGAGGTTACGCTTATCACTCAGAACAGTATATTTCCATTCACTTTGAATGTTACATTTTCAGATCATCCAGAAATCACTAATTGATTTCCACAAAAATACTCTAGTTGTTGAGCTAAAGAAGTTTCCCTTCTATGTCACCAACTTGGTACGTTTGAAGAAATCAACGTACGCGATCCCTTTGGAAATACTCTGTCAGACATTCGTCCATACAAGTCATCCAAGAACAAGATGAATCGAAGGCACCCTCCCACTGCATCCTAGGAATCACCCTATAGATAAGTAGCGAGTAGCCCTTGCAAATCCGCAGATTTAACCACGACAGAACCACAGTATATCTCTGGTCATGAGTCAGAGATTTAAGTAGTTCTTCCATTTTATAAATATCTACGGTCTTCAATTTACGCCATCTTTATCTCCTTCAAGTTAGTCGCGTTCGCACAGTTGATTCAAAGTGGTTTTGGGTCTAGTTCCCATCCCGGTCTCTTCGAAACAACACGACAAAAAGGTTCAAGAATAATTCATTGATAGTCGGTGGTTTAACTATCAAATCATAAAAATGTTGTTCAGTACGTTGGCTTTCATTCCCAACTATTCCATCGGTCCTTATGATCGATTTCATAAATTATATCTTGACCAAACTCCTCCAGTTCATTACTTTGAAAATATTTATCCATACATTCCTTGGAGTAACGATTTCACCTAACATCACTCTTTATTTCCTTTGTCAAGGAGCCTTATTATATTTCATAAAACATCTTGTATTACCCTTTATATATAGGTACATCGTTTACATTCTCAAAACCCTTTCATACTTCTTATTTTTGAAAACATCATCATTGTTTATAAATCCTCCTTTCATTTCCTTTATCATTGGAAATATCATTATATTTCTATGTAAACAACGACATGGTTTAAATTACCAAAATCCTCCTTTATTTCAATCAAAACATTTCATTTAACCCAACTCTCAGGTGAACACTATTTTTAAAGTCACCGCTTTAGTTAAACTCCTTTTTACAACTTGGTTTATATAATTTGTATTAAACTTCAAATCCTTTCTATAATCCTTTATTTTGTTTAAATAAAAGAAATTCCAACTATCAAACACTCACTTTAGTTATTATCAATAAAAGTATTTATCTTTTCGATTAGCTGGACTAGCATAGTTAATTCTTTTTAAAAGGTTATTTAAACAAATGATAAATTTTATAAATCATAATTAACTCAACAATCGCTTTCCTACCCATTACAACTAATATTATCTCTCGATAATAACGAAGCCGTTCAAGTTGGGGTATTCTAATTACCTCTCAGACCTTGACTGGCGACGCGCTTATCTTAAGATAATAGAAGTTTGCCGCCCAAACATCTGTTACTCCATTTCCATTTATTTTGGTTTTGAAAACTGTTTTCTTCTACTTGAGAATCCACTCTACAAGTTTATTCTTTTTACTTCATCAAGTAAACTTAACAATCTTATCAACCGATTGTATTCAATATGATTCTTATATACCATATCTTATAATTGTAATTTCCTTATAATCTCTCCACTTACGCTTATTTAGTTATTCAATATCCTTTTGCAGGAATCCATTTAACCATCACATTATAGTCACCTCCGTTTTTGCTTAATGAAATCATGTAGAATTCCCTTTCTCCTTTCTCCTATTATTCCACATACATCACTTACCACTCGATGAAAAACATGGTTTTAATATCACACTTCCTTTTTGAAATCCTTTTCCAAATCTTAATGCTTTTAATTAATTTAAGTAATTATTATTAACCTCCTCTATTAACTATACAGTCTTTTAAAACATTATATACACATATCTAAATTCTATTTTAAATAGGAAACTTCATAAACTCTGATAAGTTTATTTTAACCCATTTGGTTATACCTTGATAAAACTTCACTCCTTATTTAATATTGCGAATTTAGTTAAAATCTTGATAATTTAACTCGCCCACTTGATCGCTTCATAATTAAATTCCAATTAAAAATCATTTCTTTAATTTTAATTAATTACAATAATAATTAACTTAATATTAACTACATTAAAATAGTTAACTTTGATATTAACTACAAAATAGAATAATTGTCATTTTAAAAGCTTATTAAATAATAAATAACTTTATTTAACATTAAACAATTCGATAATTACTAAAAAAATATAGTTAATCGAAGATTGACTAACATTTAACACTATTTGTTAAATTTAACGAATATTCAGGCAGTTCTTCATTTGATTTATTTAAATCAAATAAATCAAATTGTCAATTATCGCTTAGAACAATGGATTTTAGCCAACCGTACATATCAGTTAATTGTCAACTAATTTCCCATTTCCATTTCCCTTTTAAATTAATTAAATAGCTTAATTAATTTTAAAAAAATCACTTAATTGTTTATAAAAACAATTATCCCATTATTTCTAATTTGTTTGTTAGTTTCAGATTTTCCGTTCAAAGCATGACATAAGAACATGTCGTATAAAATGTTTAATGATCCTTTTTGAAAAACATCATTTAACTATAAATATATTTTTAAGATTCCCATTATAATTGACTTGTATAAAATAAATTTAAAACTTCAAATTATTTATAAAAATAAATTTATAACTAAGTATTACGTTAATTCACCCGACGGCAGAACAACATCTTAAAACAGTAAATTTTAGGCCCTCACTGCCAACTACTTAATCAATATTGCCGATTAATTAAAATCACAACAACCATTAATATCCATTCAACCATCACTATCTGAACAGGGTTTAACGTCAATTGGGGGTTCAATCAGTTCATGGATAAACAACATAACAATATATAAAATATTTTGAGGAATCCCGTCGGATCCCTCCAAACCTGTTCTTCCCTGCATCACGAGTTATTATAACATTACCTGATAATAGAAAATTTTAAATAATTAAATTAATGACGATAATATAATTAACAACAACCATTAAATCAACCATTAGCAACCAAAGCATCCAATCAACCAATTTGTATTTTTATATGGATTTATCATATCATAGTAGTCTAGAAAAGTGTGAGAATTAACTCACATTTTATACGGTTGACGGTTGTAGCGTTGTTTGTTCCAATTAATTTTAAACGAGCGTTTAAAATTAACTGAAAATCCAACTGCGTCCAATCGATTCCCAGTCAGCACCATCATCTAGATCTCGTCTCTGCGATCCCAACGGATCCTGTTTCGTTAAATTCCGTTAACGTATGAAAAACTTATGGCCAAAACAAGTTTTAATGTATGTATATAATTAATTAATAATTAATTAAACAAGTTTTACCTCAGTTAATTAGCCACATCAGCATTTTACTGTTATGGCATGCGTTTCCTTCCGTCCCAATTTCCATACCACGATGATATTCCCTTCATCGTTCAACCGAAAACACCATCCAATAAAGCTCCACCGCCGACCAATTTCCGCCACCTAACACCGAATGGAGCTCACCACCGAAACCGCCGCTTTGCCCGACCCTCTCACCAGCGACGCCGGCCCCCAGATCACCTTCGATCACCCTGATTTCCCCTTTGACTTGTTTCAGTTCATTCCTCAAATTCCGCCACTACAGGAGATTCCAGACCACCGGACCCTCATCATCCTCTCCGCCTTGCTTCCCCCATCCTTTCGCTTTCGGCTGCCACCGCCGATACCGTCCCCATCGCCAGAAAACAGACCAAAACCGATCATAAATCACCAAAAACACGAAAAAAACATTGTTCTGATCATCTCCCTTTTCTGATCACCACAGCCAGAATCATCTTCTCCGACCGGAAGCAAAGTTGTTCCTCTACTTCTCTTCTGCAAAACTCCCTTTGACACCTATAGCTAAAACCGACCATAGATCCACCAAAAGCCCAATAAGTGAAACCCAAATCTGACTGTATTTCATCGAATCTAGCCACCATGATCGACCATAGGTCACCAAATTTGAAATGTAGCTAGATCTCGACTAGATCTACATCTTTCGTTCAGATTCCCTCAGCTAATTCGTGACGGATTTGGAGATATAAAATATTTTGTTGTGGAGGGCTTTAGTGCAAAATTTACAGACGGAAATGGAGATGGGTTGGGTTTTCTGGTTTGTTGCTGAAGGGAAGTTCATATATATAGGGGAGAAAATTGTTATTTTATGTTGATGTTGACTAGCGATATTTTTCTTCATGTCTATCGCAATTCAGAACGTCGTTTATTGCTTACCGTGCTCACTTACAAACTCCGTTCGCTACGGGAATTGACATCATGGTATAATTTGACGTTACGGTCCTAATGAAACTTGTTCCGTCGAATTCCGAGTCTGCTTTCTCAAACGGTGCTCGTTCACATCCAAATGGTCGTTTTATTTGCATTTTATTTTGCCATGCTCTCAGAATAACTCCGATTGACGTGCACCATGAAATCTAGCAATAATTATCTATTATTGTCTCAATAAAATTTGTTTCGTCGAAAACGGAGGTTGTTTGAATAAAGTCCCTTTTTAAAGGTCCAATTTACATTAAAATAAACCAAATTTAAAATACTTCAATATAATAAAATAAAAATATTGTAATTGGCCTTACCCGACCATAATTTTATATAGATTCAAAATAAAATGTCCTGGTTTGAAATCTAAGCCAATTCGATATTAAAAAATATTTAAAAACCCTTATTTATATATAATAAATCTATATAATTTATAAAGGAATTTCATAGCGACTATTTTAAATTTTGATTTGGATATAAAACAAAATCTACACTATGAAAACTCGATTATTCTTTTCCATTAGAAAAATATCATCAAATAGATCTGGACATTTCTTGATTCGAGAAAATCCGACTTATATTGGACCCTGTACAGCCATTTGAAGTTCAAAATGCCATATTACGAACTGCCACGCCGCTGCAGCTCGTTTTATAATATAATTATAAATTAAACGTTATACCGCCATTAAATAAACGAAATCATTATTAAAATTCAATATAAACAAAATTAAACCATTTAAAATTGTCCGCTCACACTATATTGCAAATTCGACATTTTCCATATATTTTGGAAATAAAATATTACTATATTATTTATATTAATAACTATTCAAAATAATATCGTTAAATTCAATAATTTAAATCCAAATCAATATCTAAAAAAATCAAATAATAGGGCAGAAAATATGGGATGTTATAGTTTTTATAGTTTTGCAGTTATATTCCTTTACCATTATTACAGTATACACTACAAGGAAGACGGCTTTTAACTGTAATATAACACAAATGTATATGCCTAACATAGTTGTTGATCTTTCATGAAAGTACATACTAAAGAAATAAATAAAAAATAATAAAGACATTAGAACAAAATGTTGTATTACTATCCCTATCTCTTACCTTTCTTAAACTAGAAAAAATTTCCTCCCTTTTTCCGTTTATCACTTAAAACATGTTTTCCCCTTCCATCCATGATAGCCTCCTAGATCTCAAATCATCCATTCCAACATCTCCAAACCTAAATCCATGATGCTTCCACTGTTTAGACCCTTAAAAATAATGTCTCCATATTTGTCAGAGCAGGCCCTGAGACCAGGCGAACCAGGCGGCCGCCTAGGGCCTCCGGCCGGAGGAAGGCCTCAAATTATATATATATATACATTGTGTCAGCATAGGTATTTGAATGAGTGTGTTGGTCGAGTGGTAGAGCTTTGTGGCTTTCCTTGGAACATCGTGAGTTCGAACCTAGGCAGCTTCATTTTGGGCCAACTTTTTTTTTCCTCCATAATGCCACTGTTTTTGGCCTAAGGCCCCATGTGGGCTAGGGTCGGCTCTAATTTGTAACACCCTATTCTCTAAGGTTGAAAGCTAAACGCTACTGATGTTGCAGTCAATTCTAGTTTCAACTTCCAGTGATAGAAAATCGGAAGTTAATCTATCAATTGTAACATTAAATAACACGAGAGTTGCGCAATTAATTCCCCGTTATTACCCCGCCATATCCCCACTATATCATGTAGCATATTTCTACCGCTATGCTATTTTCAAATAGCATCTGAAATAGTCTTTCCGCTTTATGCCCCACTATATTATGATAATCCCGATATATTACATTATTTGAGCTATATTCCGCTATTTCCACAATATTTTTTTTATAAAAGTAATGAATTGAAAAATGATATTCATGCACTATAAAATTTGTTTTTTGTAGAATTTTTAAACATATATTTTTCAATATTGAAAATACTATGATATTTATTAAATTTAATCAAGCTAAATAAAAGTTTACATTTATTTACATATATTTGCACATGCTTTTATCTAAAATTAAGAATGTACCAATTATAATTAAACTGATTGTTAATTTTCCATTTATTTATCATTTATATATCTGTAAAAGCATTAAATATGAATTTTATATTCTATTTTAGATCATCTGTTGTATCCCGCTATTTCCTCGCTTTATCCTCACTACAACTTTTTGCACCTCTGCCGCATTGAATTCGCTAAGCGTTTTAAATGCACAACACGAGAGTATGAAAATTTTCACATAATACTCATTGGTGTAAATGTTTCATTCATAAAACCATCCGCACAACTCGTTCAGAGAAAATATAAGTTATTACAAAATAAACTCCAAGAACGACATATGACGATGCCCTTTCGGTTGAACAAAGTCTATATAGTGCCAGTTATAAACTTGCTGATACATACAACTAGAAGAAACTAGAAGAAAAACAAAACAAAGCAAAGCATAACTACAAATAGCTATAACCTCTTACTTGCCTCTGGAAGCTTATTCGAAGAAGATATATGAAAGACCTAAACAAGACAATGTCGCATGGTAGAATGGGTTTCCCTCTCACTATAATCATGCTACAAAACATGACTAACCCAGTGCTTCTACGCTTCAATGGTTTAGTTCAGTTACCACAACGTATATATATATCAATAACAATAAATATCATGCAACACAAAATAAACTACCATCCTGCATTATACTCCTGTATTGTCCTTTGCAAAGAACCACATTGCTAGACAATGGAGCCGAAACTTCATTCCACTTTGACCCCCATTTTGTGCTTTAAGGAGCCATATCTCACTCACATGGAACCAATTTCCCTTTCAATTCTCATTTTATACTTCGTGGAGTAACGTGTGCTAACACAAAATCGGAACCTCGTTTCTCTGTACTACGCAAGGCAACGGACTTAAGTATAATTATTTACAATTTATTATAACTAGTGTTTCCCAATTTTTTCACCCATTGGATCCTCACAACGTTTAACACAAATGAAATATTTAAGCAATGACAAACTACCAAACACATAAGCATTTCATTGGTTTTTAGTCAAAGTCCACTTTACACGACAATGGGTATGATACATGTGTCATTCCCAATCTCCTTTGACTCCCCTATATGTGTCGAAGTCCATATTCAAGTTATTCTGAAAGGTGCAACCCTTCCAGCTTTGCTAGATAACATCTGTTAATATGTGTCATCAATTAAATGGCGACAAGCAATAGAGGCAGAGCATTTATTCCTTACTAAAAAAACATTTGAAAAAATGTCTCCTTGTCGTCATTGTCGATGCCAACAACCATAAAGGAAAAGCATCATAATGAAGACATATAGTTATAGGCAATGGATACAATAGTTTTGAAAAAGTAGATGTTGGTTTAGAAAACGTGGTTCAAACATAATTCTCATTCAGGCATCCCTTCGGCAAAAACTAAAGGAACAGAGTTAATGACCTTATAACACATAAGTTCAGGGAGAACAAGCCCCTTTAGATATCAACGAAAAGTGCAAAGGTAAAAGGCTGTCCTCTTTAAAGTCATATCTTAATATCTTTCTTTATTAAAAATTATTCTTTTTTGGTCGACCCAGTTGTAGGAGTTGAGACAAAGCTTGAATACTTCATAAACCATACTTATGATATTTCAAGCATTCAGCACTGCTGAAGGGTGGTTCCGACATCATCGGATGGGTGATTCCGGATCTCGAAATTGTACCGACAGTAATTTTAGGCAAAACTGATTTATTCCTTTATAAAATATATCTTTTTATGAATGGCACTGAATTCATCGAAATTCTAACAGTTTATAAACATATTCTGACCAAAGTATAAACATTTTTCCAGTACTTTGCACTGTACGAGACGTTAATATCATGTTTAACATATAACTTTTCCTAAAGAAAACACTCTTAGGAAATTCAAATAAAATTCATACAAGCATAGAAAGTTATGAAATCTAGAATCCATCTTCATAATCACACAACATGCATCATACGAAAGTCTCAGATCCTTTAGAGATTTCTAATTATATATTTTGACCTAGTAACTTAATCATTCTCATGCATATTAATCATACATCATGAAATCAACATGGATATTTCATAAAAAAACATGTAGCATTCATAACAATAAGAAATCAATCATAAACTACTTCATAAGTTTTGGATATGCATAGATAACCGAAACTAACAAAGGTAGATTGTAGTATTCATCTTGATTGGATTGAGCTTGTGAGATTTGTTGTTATGGATGTCCAATCTCTAAGTTTCCTAGTTTTTCTTTTCTTCTTCTCCTAAAGATTTAATGGTCGGCCACTTCTTAGCTTTCTTTTAGGTTTTATAAAATGAATAAAAGGATAATACAATAAGAGAATATGATGCTTATATATGGGCCAAAATTTCCAACTATACGCTCCTCATATTTTCCTTACTTATGCACATTCTACTTAGTTAATTTGTTTCAAAGTCCAATCTTCAAATTAATTTATGAAGAACAAAATCCCTTCCCCCGTCCACCACATTATTCTTACTTAATACTCTAATTAAATTCTTGAATATATTTTTTATGAAAATTAGGGATGTTACATCCTTACCCCTTAGGGAATTTCATCCTCGAAATTTAGACAAGGAATGAACAACAGTATCAACAAGAAATAAAGCAATAAAGCAAACAATGCTATATACCAATGTTCCATACTAGAATCTAATCTATAAAGCAATATAGATCATACCACGGACAAATCTGGATAAGCCTCTTTGATTTTATCATCGGTTTCCCAAGTGTAGTCTCTGTTATCAGCACTACACTAGACTTTCACCAGTTCAACCATTTGGTTTCTCAATTTTCTTTCATCTATATCTACAATTCTCACTAGTTGTCTCACGATAGTCAAATCAAGTTCCACCACCAATTTTTCCAACACCTTTAGATCCATGGTAGTGTCAGGTCATGCACATACTTTAGTAAATATGACACATGAAATACATTATGGACTCCCAAAAGGTTATCTAGTAGCTCTACCCTATAGGCAAGCTTTCGAATCCTTCTCGATATAGGGAAAGATCCAACAAACCTTAGAGCGACATTTTGGGATTCCCAAAACGAAACACGCCTTTCGTTGGTGACACCTTGATGAAAACTTTATCTCTAATCAAAAATTCCAAATCCTTATCCCTTTTGTTAATGTAACTCTTCTGCCTGGATTAAGCTTCCTTCATTTGCTTTCAAGTGATATCAATCTTTTCTTTGGCTTATCTTACTAATTCGGGACCAAGAACTAACTTGTCGCCTATCTCTAAGCAAAACGATGGCGATTTACAAGGTCTTCCATATAGATCTCCGAAAGGCACCATTCCTATACTAAGCTGATAGCTATTGTTATAGAAAAATTCAACTAAGTGTAACTGGTCCTCCCGTGAACCACCAAAGTCCAAGACACAAGCTCTTACAAATCTTCCAACACTTTTTTTACCCTTTCGGTCTGCTCATCCTTCTGCGGTTGGCATGTGGCACTCGTCTTAATTTTTGCTTCCAATTTCTTATGCAGACTCTTCCAGTACTCCCTAGTAAATAGCGGGTCTCTATTGCTTACGATACGGCTAGGAATTCCATGGAGTCTTACTATATTCTTTATGAATAACTTAACCAAAACCAGTGTCGTCCTATTAGTCCTTATAGAAATAAAATGGACACATTTGGTTAGTATGTCCACAACAACCCATATGATTTTGTTCCCCTTCTCGTCCTCGGCAAACCATCTATAAAGTCCACAGATATTAAATCCCACTTTCAAATTGGAATATGTAATGGCTGAAGCAAACCACTAGGCTTTTGATGTTTGGTTTTCACTTGTTGATAGTTGCGGCATTGCTTCACCCACAAGCCTACATCAATCTTCATGCCTCCCAAATAGAAACTTCTCTTTATATCTTGTTACATCTTTTTACCACTAGAGTGTATTGTAAACTTAAAACAATGATAGTCCCTTATCACTTCTTTCCATATATCACCACCATCCGGAACGCGTAACCTTCCTTACTTCCTTACCAACCGTTTCAGTCAAGAGCAGTTCCTTCTTTATTATCGCCTTCCGATGCAACTCTGAGCTCTATGATCCTTTTGGCTAATGATAGAGCGTCCTTCTGCTTAGAAGCAATCTTCTCGATCAAAACAAGTTGAACTTCCGAACACATCATTGTAGGTGACTTTTCCCAGAACATATTGTCGACCTATTTCTTACATTGCATGTAATAAAAGGTTCTAAGTCCTTCCATTCATTCAATATAGCCAACACTATCCGTTGATACTTTCTACTAAGGGCATCAACAACCTTATTCCCTTTTCCTAGAGTATACTCAATGATTAAATGATAATTTTCCAAAAACTCTAACCATCTCTGCCGTCATATATTCACCTTTTGAGAAAATAAGTATCTCAAATACTTATGGCCCATAAATAAATCAAACCTTTCACCCAATAAGTAATGCCTCCAAATTTTTAAGGCAAATACTACAATAACTGACACAAGATAATGAGTTTGGCATCGTACTTCATGTAGCCTCAGCCGTCCGAAAGCATAAACAACAACACTGTCCGGCAAGCATCAATATAAATGACTAAATTTTGATTTCTATTCGACACCACTAATACAGGAGCATTGGTTAATAAGTTCTTCAAATTTTGAAATACATCCTCACACTTATCTGACCATACGAACTTAACATTCTTCTTGGTAACTTAGCAAGTGGCAACGTAATCCTTGAGAAATTGCAACACCCCGTATTTTTCAGGAAATACGTTAAGTAACAAATTAGGGAATACTTAATTATAGATTTGAGAATCAAGGGAAACGGGTTACGCCGTTGTGTTCATCTGGGAATTCTGCTTGAGATAGAGTCTGAGTTTGCGTGAATCGGACTCCGTAGGAAGGAGTTATGGCCTTCGGAAGAATCAAGAATTAGAACGGTTCAAATCAAAATTCAAATCCAGAAAGAGAAATGGCCTGGGCGGGAAATTTCCCGCCCAGGGATCAGGTCGACCAGGGGGTCGACCCTAGTGTCGACCTCCCCTATATAGGTCGACCTTAGTGTCGACTTGGGGGTCGACCTACCCCCCCCCCTCGGGTAGATTTGAAAACTGACGATTTGTGACTCCCTGCTGAGTCATTAGGGTTGAGTTGGTTGTTCTGGATAACTCTATCTTGTCTTAATGGTCTTGATTGATTCTGAGATGATCTGACGGCTCCTATTCAATCAAATCTCTATAAAAGCAACCTAATACCTAAACCCTAAATCATATTTAAAATTAAACCAAGAGCCGTCATGCTGCCATTAGACAACCTAGAGTAGCCGCCACTTGAAGCTAACAAAGAGACGAACCAAGCTAAATCAAATCTAAATTAAAAGAACAACAAATCTAAATCAAAGGAAAGCTATTCAGCTTCAGAAAACAGATTTCAGAAAAACAAGACTTGCCTATATTTTGTAAGTACAGTTATATTTCCGATTTAAACATTAATTGGAAGTCATGGCTTGTAAGAAACTGATATTAGAATGGTGCCTATTAGTTTATCTATGTGGATTCATGTTTATTCATGCGATTTTCCTATGTTATATTCTTGTGATGAAACTAATTGGAATTGATGTTCTCATGGAGTATGTTTGTGGTTTTTATATGTTTACATAAAGCCATCATGTTTGTTGATTTTCCTAAGTTATGCCATATGCAAGTTCATGAGGCTAGGCTATGTTCACATAATCCTATAAGTCTAAATTCACATGACTTTATGATTAGATCTATATATATTAATTTAAACATGTTTATGTGATAGATCTAAGTTAGATCCATATATGTTAATTTAAACATGTTTATAGATTAGATCCAAGTTAGATCTATATATGTTAATTTAATGTAAGTTACATATTTTTATGTTAGATCCAATTTAGATCTACATATGTTCATGGGTATGCAATCTAGATCTGTATATGTTCATGAGTATGTAATTTGGATCTATGCTAGTTCTCGCAATGTTAATTAATAGATCTAATTTATTCACACTTACATGCCACATCAAGTTCATACATATATTTATATGTCAAGATGATGTTTATATTGTATGCAAGTTGTATGACATGATTCCACAAAAATTTTAAGAACCTATCATGTTGTGAATTAATCTATCATGGTTAGAAACTGGGTGATTTCCTTATGCTATGTTGCATACAAGTTGTTAGGCTAAATAATGTCGTACAACCATATGTATATTTAGATCTACAACCTTACATGTTTAGATCTATGTTAAGTAGATCCAATCCCATGCAAGTTCATCCTTACATGCCCAAGTCTAGTTGTGTAGATCTATGTAAAGTTCACATGCTTATGATTCATGCAAGTTTATTATCATATGCCAAATTTATATGTTGCATTTTTTTTATGTTGTTGAGATATTACATGCTCTATGCTTTTCCCATTTTTACGAGTTAGGCTAAATATCGAGCCTAACAATATATGTAATTTTGCGAACGTACAACGGGGGTAACGTTGGAGGAAAACATGAAATTAAATGTAATTGGCATGTTGTCACATAAGCATGTAAATGAATAGTAGCGTTGAAAATGGTATAATTTATATACCAAAAATTATGTATACGATTTAGAAGGAAATTGGGTCATAATTTACATATAAACATGAAAGGTAAATATGTAAAAATGTAAAATATGAATATGCCTAACCCGAGGTTAGACTGAGTTGTGGTGTAAACCTGCTCAGAACCGACCAGCACATCCAGTAACTACAACAATACCTGTCTATTGTGAGAGGTTAGTGCATCAAGCCCAGAAAGACCCGAGGTTAGACTGGGTTGTGGTGTAAAACTGCCCGGAACCGACCGGTACATCCAGTAACCACAACAATACATGTCTAATGTGAGTGGTTGGTGCTTTAATTAACTAATTAAAGCTCATGAACAATCAAGCTAGAAATGGTAAGGTTAAGTAATTAAGGAAACACTTAGCCAACTTAACATGTTAACAAGGCAAGATTTGTGGGGGTTAAGTAACTATGGAAACACTTAACCATTATAACATGTAAACAAGACAAGTGGGTAAGATTAAGTAAATGTTTAACCATTATAAAATGCTAACTAGACTAGATGGTGGGGTAAAGTAAAAATAGAACACTTAGCAGTTATAGCATGATAAATAAACAGGGTTAAGTTAATGAGAGACACTTAACCAGTATAACCTGACAAACGAGTAAGGTTAAGGAACACTTAACCAATTTGACATGATGTAAGGGTGGGTTAAGTCAACATGAACCTCTAGATAACACTTAACCAATTTGACATGATATATGGATAGGTTAAGTCAACGTAAACTGCTAGATAACACTTAACCAATTCAACATGACAAGTGAACGGATTAAGTTAACTTGAGTTAACTGATGACACTTAACCAATCCAACATGACGAGAAAGAGAACTAAGTAGTAAACCTTAGTTAAGAGGACTAAGTTGTAAACCTTAGTTGAGAAAATGTACGATTCAGGAAACTAAGTAGTAAACCTTAGTTAAGAGACTAAGTAGTAAACCTTAGTCAAGAAAACCAAATAGAATACGAGGAGGAGCGAATGTCCATCTGATCATGAAGAAGGCTCCAATGAACTGGGGTACGAAGCACGCGGCTTCGAGGGGACGTGAGGGTACTCTTGGTATCCCTCTGAGAGGCTGTAGATGATCCTCCTGGGCTCACAGAGGTTAAGGTTTGCGTTAAAAGAGCCAAGGATATGCCTTGGTTGCAACAATAAGGCAATCTAAAGACTAGGATGGACCAGCGTGATTCAGCAAGACCAGTTTTTGCCCTGTGATAGCAACTCGTCATCTACCTACCATCTTGAGTTAGTCGAGATACGTGAAACGGAAAGGCAAAGAACTCCAACGGACCATATACTTGCTATTTAGTTATGGGTAAGGTTGGCCCATAGGTTTGTAGGGCATAAAGGGCCTGCGTATAGTTCTCATTCTTGGTTTTCTTGGGTGCCTTTCATTTGTTACTTGAGGGAGGAGTCTAGTGGGACCATAGCCACTGTAAAAGCAGAACTTAGCATCTACAATCAGCAGATATCTGAAAGCTCCTGACCGAGTTCCGTGTTTCTTGACTAGCCCTGCCACGGGACTCGGGTCGCACATATACAGGACATGTGCATCTAGACATCGATAACGATTCACGACACATACGGGGGGAAAGTCTAGGAACATATACCGCTCTGGGTAGTGTGTCCTAGCCTAGGGGGCATCGTTCGATAGGTAGCATAATCCCTAGTTGAACCTAGGTCGCACAAACCCTGAATCCGAGAAGCGTTCAATATGTCGCATAAACCCCAGTGGCCCTGGGTAGCGTAAACCCTGGTCGAATCTAGGAAGCATTCGATAAGTAAACCCTAGTTGGATCTTGGTAACACTCGATGGATAAGGGACTGCATACACAATAAAAAGGGGATCATTTTATCATGAACACACGATGCTAGTTGAAACAGTCCTTAGTGGGTGCAGAGAAATAGAAATGGGTGCGATAGCCAATTCCGTTAATCTTACCTTGTCTTGTTTTAGGATTATCTTATCACTATGGTATGGTTCTAAGTTCAGTTTGTTCATGTCATAGTCCTTTTCTTGTTTACATGCTGAAGTATAACTAGACTTACCAGACTTATGTTTGACCTAGTTTGTTTTCGCCTCTTTTCTTCCGTTCCCCCCAGGTAGTCAGGGAGGGAATAGCTCAGCTCATTTTGGGACCGTTACTCTTTCCGAGCTTGAAGATTCTTTGATGCATTGCTTTGAACTCCATTTTCTACTTCTATGGCTGGCTCATGCTTTACTGGGGAATATCATTGTCAATTTATGCTTCTTTATTTTAAACAAGACAGATGCTTTGTTGTAATAAGTACTGGTGTTGTAAAACAATCTTTGTACAAGCTATTTTTAATCAATAAAGGTTATTTATTTTCCGCTGCTTTATTTGTCTGTCTTGTAATTTTTCTGCATCTTGTACCAAAAATGCTCCACCGAAGTTAAGGCATTCCCTTTGTGAGTGACCTTAATGGAGGTGGGGTGTTACACGTGGTATCAGAGCTGAAGGTTACCAGATCAGATAAAAAGATTTGAAAATTTATTTTCAAACGATTTTAAAAGAAGCATTTTCAAAAGGAAAGTTTTGTTTAAAGGCATATTCCCCAAAGCCATATGCACTATCTTTTGACCCTCTGCTTGAATCCTTGTTTCCTTCTTTCTTGAGTCTCCGGGACTCCTGGCTTTCTGGGAGGTAACCTCATCGCGGCATGGTTCCGTAGGCTTGATGAGACTACGACACTTGTCAAAGGGCAAATAAGCGCCTAACTTCCATCTGTAGCCGTAATTTTCTTTCGAGATTTGTAGGATTCTCCGTGCGATGGAGGCAGCTTTCGAGAGACATGTCAACAAGTTACACAAGGATGAAGAACCCATGGATATGGACTTGGTTCACAAAGGAAGGGAGGAAAGAATAGTAAAACCTAAAACAAGAGGAAGTATCTTTATTTTGGTATAACGGGTCGTGTAATTAAGGGCAAGGGCAAGAAAAAAGGACAGGATTTTCAAGAGGACAAGTGCGTACTCTCACCACCTGCATACCTAAGAGAGAGGTAGTAAAGTTTCTATTGAAAAAGACTAGTTTTTCTTTTTGATCATCCTGTTCGTACACTATTTGATTCTGGCGTGTCGCACTCATTTGTATCTGCTGCTTTAGTTAAGTCTCTGCACCCCAGATATTATATAGTAGAGGATACCATTATTGTCTCAAATCCAATTGCTGGTTCGGCTCATTTATCTTTGACTTGTGAGGATTTGAGAATAGCTATATTAATGTTTATGTTTTTGGTTTTATGGGCTATGGGTTGATTCTAGGCATGGATTGGTTAGCTATTAATTGTGAAACAAGGGTAGTTAGACTTTCGATTTGCCTCGGGAATACCCTCGAGATTTCATGTGATCCTAAGGGATCAGTTTTTCTTAGCTACCTAGAATCACTTTATCTATCTATCGACGATTTTCGATCCATTGGAGTAGTCCATGAGTACGCAAGATGTATTGATTAGGGTAGGGGTTTTCCCCCTAAAACTCGAGATAGACTTCCGCATATATCTAAATGACACTGCAAAGCCAGTTATGCGATCAACGATAATTTTGGAGCAAGATTGACGAGGATAGCCAGAGTCGGTAAAGTGCTCAATTGTTTAGTTGTTTTGTTAGTATCATCCCAAATAGATCGTCCAAATTCGGAGGTGGTATCCCTTGGGTGCTTGTCTTATATTGGTTTAGGCCTTTGGGGCTTGTACTTGAGGGATGTCGAGTTCGACTAGGATGGTTTGCGTGAGAAATAAATGGTTGGGGCTAGCACCCTAAGTTAGACTGACCTTAAGAGAGGTAAAAAGCGCATAGTAACCATCATCTTTAGACCCTCAGATTTGCAACATGATGGATAAGCTAAGTAGAGGGGAGACCTCTAATCATCTTGGGATATACACTTGGCATCATGGTTAACATCTGCTTATCTTGGAAGGGTAGTTCAACTATATTGGATACCCTCTAGCACAGTAAGTGATCAGGGTCCTATCTTTACTAGTGAGTTGTGGAAACGGAGGTCAAGAAGTTTCGCATTCGTGATGTTAAATTAGAAAAGGTATAGTATCGTGAAACTCGAGAAGATGCGACTTCAAAGACTGAAGACTAGATACGCGCATCATACCCTTTTGAGGGTATATCCTTGATCTCTTTTTCTAGAATGTTATGCATTCTTATTTCTATCTTTCTAGGTATATTCTCTAGATCATATCTTCGATCCTTAGGTAGAAGCCAATGTATGTAAACATGTGTTTGAAACATGTTATGTTTGATGGTTGCAAGTAGTTACTAGTGGCTGCTCGTGAGTGCATATACACACACATTGGGCACTAGATTGGCTCAGTCACTTTCTTATTACATATGCATATGTGTATTTGTGAAGCTTGATGTGTTATCATATGGACGATGCATTTGTATGAATGATTGTGCACTCATGTAGAAGTTATAAAATATGATTAGGAGCAGTTGCATACATGATGGACTCATGGCATTGACATGATTTGCATTAAGGAGGTCAACTGAATCAGTAGACCGCCTGGTTTTGCATTAGATAAGGACATATACACACACTATGCATATGATCATGAAAAGCATTAGAAACCTTCTAAGGACAATGGATGCCAGTGATTGGACGATTGAATAGATAGATGTTGGATGGTAGGATAAACATTCTTCCTAACTTAGAGATTTCGGGGACGAAATCCTTTAAAGGAAAGGAGAATGTAACACCCCGTATTTTTTGGGAAATACGTTAAGTAACAAATTAGAGAATACTTAATTATAGATCTGAGAATCAAGGGAAACGGGTTACGCCATTGCGTTCGTCTGGGAATTCTGCTTGAGATAGAGTCCGAGTTTGCATGAATCGGACTCCGTATGAAGGAGTTATGGCTTCGGAAGAATGAGGAATTAGAACGGTTCAAATCAAAATTCAAAATTCAAATCCAGAAGGAGAAATGGCCTGGGCGGGAAATTTCCCGCCCAGGGATCAGGTCGACCAGGGGGTCGACCCTAGTGTCGACCTCCCCTATACAGGTTGACCGTAGTGTCGACTTGGGGGTCGACCTCCCCCGCCCCCCGGGCAGATCTGAAAACCGACGATTTGTGACTCCCTGCTGAGTCATTAGGGCTGAGTTGGCTGTTCTGGATAACTCTATCTTGTCTTAATGGTCTTGATTGATTCTGAGATGATCTGACGGCTCCTATTCAATCAAATCTCTATAAAAGCAACCTAATACCTAAACCCTAAATCATATTTAAAATTAAACCAAGAGTCGTCATGCTGCCATTAGACAACCTAGAGTAGCTGCCACTTGAAGCTAACAAAGAGACGAACCATATATATTTAGATCTACAACCTTACATGTTTAGATCTATGTTAAGTAGATCCAATCCCATGCAAGTTCATCCTTACATGCCCAAGTCTAGTTGTGTAGATCTGTGTAAAGTTCACATGCTTATGATTCATGCAAGTTTATTATCATATGCCAAATTTATGTGTTGCATTTTTTTATGCTGTTGAAATGTTACATGCTTTATGCTTTTCCCATTTTTACGAGTTAGGCTAAATATCGAGCCTAACACTATATGTAATTTTGTGAACGTACAACGGGGGTAACGTTGGGGGAAAACATGAAATTAAATGTAATTGGCATGTTGTCACATAAGCTTGTAAATGAATAGTGGCATTGAAAATGGTATAATTTATATACCAAAAATTATGTATATGATTTAGAAGGAAAGTGGGTCATAATTTACATATAAACGTGAAAGGTAAATATGTAAAAATGTAAAATATGAATATGCCTAACCCGAGGTTAGACTGAGTTGTGGTGCAAACCTGCCCGGAACCGACCGGCACATCCAGTAACCACAACAATACCTGTCTAATGTGAGAGGTTAGTGCATCAAGCCCAGAAAGACCCGAGGTTAGACTGAGTTGTGGTGTAAAACTGCCTGGAACCGACCGGCACATCCAGTAACCACAACAATACCTGTCTAATGTGAGTGGTTGGTGCTTTAATTAACTAATTAAAGCGCATGAACAATCAAGCTAGAAATGGTAAGGTTAAGTAATTAAGGAAACACTTAACCAACTTAACATGTTAACAAGGCAAGATTTGGGGGGTTAAGTAACTAAGGAACACTTAACCATTATAACATGTAAACTAGACAAGTGGGTAAGGTTAAGTAAATGTTTAACCGTTATAACATGCTAACTAGACTAGATGGTGGGGTTAAGTAAACTTAGAACACTTAGCCGTTACGGCATGATAAATAAACAGGGTTAAGTTAATAAGAGACACTTAACCAGTATAACCTGACAAACGAGTAAGGTTAAGGAACACTTAACCAATTTGACATGATGTAGGAGTGGGTTAAGTCAACATGAACCGCTAGATAACACTTAACCAATTTGACATGATATATAGGTAGGTTAAGTCAACGTAAACTGCTGGATAACACTTAACCAATTCAATATGACAAGTGAATGGATTAAGTTAACTTGAGTTAACTGATGACACTTAACCAATCCAACATGACGAGAAAGAGAACTAAGTAGTAAACCTTAGTTAAGAGGACTAAGTTGTAAACCTTAATTAAGAAAATGAACGATTCAGGAAATTAAGTAGTAAACCTTAGTTAAGAGAACTAAGTAGTAAACCTTAGTCAAGAAAACCAAGTAGAATACGAGGAGGAGCGAACGTCCATCTGATCATGAAGAAGGCTCCAATGAACTGGGGTACGAAGCACGCGGCTTCGAGGGGACGTGAGGGTACTCTTGCTATCCCTCTGAGAGGCTGCAGATGATCCCCCTGGGGTCACAGAGTTTAAGGTCTGTGTTAGAAGAGCCAAGGGTATGCCTTGGTTGCAACAATAAGGAAACATAAAGACTAGGATGGACCAGCGTGATTCGGCGAGACCAGTTTTTTCCCTGTGATAGCAACTCGTCGTCTACCTACCATCTTGAGTCAGTCGAGATACGTGAAACGGAAAGGTGGAGAACTCCAACAGACCATATACTTGCTATCTAGTTATGGGTGAGGTTGGCCCATAGGTTTGTGGGGGCATAGAGGGGCCTGCGTACAGTTCTCATTCTTGATTTTCTTGGGTTCCTTTCATTTGTTAGTTGAGGGAGGGGTCTTGTGGGACCATAGCCACTAAAAGCAGACCTTAGCATCTGCAATCGGCAGATATCTGAAAGCTCCTGACTGAGTTCCGTGTTTCTTGACTAGCCCTGGCACGGGACTTGGGTCGCACATATAGAGAACATGTGCATCTAGACATCGATAATGATTCAGGACACATACGGAGGGAAAGTCTAGGAACATATACCGCTCTGGGTAGTGTGTCCTAGCCTAGGGGGCATCGTTCGATAGGTAGCATAATCCCTAGTTGGACCTAGGTCGCATAAACCCTGAATCCGAGAAGCGTTAAATAGGTAGCATAAACCCCAGTGGCCCTGGGTAGCGTAAACCCTGGTTGAATTTAGGAGGCATTCAATAAGTAAACCCTAGTTGGATCTAGGTAACACTCAATGGATAAGGGATTGCATACACAATAAAAAGGGGATCATTTTATCATGAACACACAATGCTAGTTGAAACAGTCCATAGTGGGTGCAGAGAAATAGAAGTGGGTGCGATAGCCAATTCCGTTAATCTTACCTTGTCTTATTTTAGGATTATCTTATCACTATGGTATGGTTCTAAGTTCAGTTTGTTCATGTCATAGTCCTTTTCTTGTTTACATGCTGAAGTATAACTGGATTTACCAGACTTATGTCTGACATAGTTTGTTTTCGCCTCTTTTCTTCCGTCCCCCCTCCCCCCTGCAGGTAGTCAGGGAGGGATAAGCTCAGCTCATTTTGGGACCGTTACTCTTTCCGAGCTTGAAGATTCTTTGATGCATTGCTTTGAACTCCATTTTCTACTGCTATGGCTGGCTCATGCTTTATTGGGGAATATAATTGTCAGTTTATGCTTCTTTATTTTAAACAAGACAGATGCTTTGTTGTAATAAGTATTGGTGTTGTAAAACAATCTTTGTACAAGCTGTTTTTAATCAATAAAGGTTATTTATTTTCCGCTGCTTTATTTGTCTATCTTGTAATTTTTCTGCATCTTGTACCAAAAATGCTCCACCGAAGTTAAGGCATTCCCTTTGTGAGTGACCTTAACAGAGGTGGGACGTTACAGAAATCTTTGATAATCGATAGTATTCAGCCAATCCAAGAAAGCTTTGGATTTCCGTAACACTTCCGGGCCTCTTCCACCTTACAATGGCATCAATCTTCGATGGATCTACAAAGATCCTTTGCCTAAAACCACATGATCAAGGAACTTCACTCTCTCTTCCCAAAATTGACATTTGGATAACTTGGCCTTGAAGCGATGCTTCCGTAAAGTCTCAAAAGAAAGCAGAAGATGGCTTTCGTGCTCCTTTGCATCTTTCGAATACACTAATATGTCGTATATAAAGACCAACAAAAATCTATCCAAGCGCTCCTGAAACACTCGGTTCATTAGATCTATGAAGAAAGCAAGTGAATTCATCAATCTATATGGAATGACCATCCATTCATACGATCCATGTCTCGTACGAAACCCTATCATTGGGATCCTCTCTTCTACCATCCTCGTTTGGTGAAAATCGGTAGTCAAATCCAACCGAGAAAACACGTTCGCTCCACTTAGATGAACAAATAAATCATCAATACGAGGCAAATGATACTTATTCTTCACTGTCCTGTCATTGAGATTTCTATACTCAATAAATATTATCAACGTTCCGACATGCTTCTTCAAAATATAGTCGCATCACTCCAAGGTGAGCTACTTGGATGAATGAAGCTTTTTCCTTCCAAATCAACAAGTTGTGCATTCAACACTTTCATCCGCGAAAGGGTCTTTTGACTAGATGGACAAGTCATTGGCTCTGCTCCCATTATAAGTTCAATATGGAACTCTTTATATCTCTTCGGATGGCAAGCCATTACGGGTTTGAAGACATCAACAAATTCCTTATTGATAAGAATGCTACTTACCTCTTCCTCTAATTCCAGTATACTAGACAATGAAGATATCTGCGGAACCTCTATCTCTACCAAGAACACAATCCTATCATTGTTATCAGGATATTTCAATGGAACATCTCTACATTGACAAAATACTCTGGTATCATAATGATCAACAAATCCATTCTCAAAATAATTCTCAAATGATCAATATCAAATACATATAAACTACAAAAAAAGTGTAACCTAGCAACCAAAATTTCTAAGTTATCACATGTCATCATAAGATTCACATAGCCTTCTATTGGATTAGCTATTCTAAAGGATGTAACAATGTATGATGGTTCTAGGGACAACTTATCTACTACACATTTAGAGATAAGCGAATATGATGCACTAGTGTCAAACAAAACTTTAACAGGGCCGCTGCAAAACAAAAACGTACCTTCCAACACTGTTTTCCCTTTCTCTATAGTAGTGGGTTTAGAAGACGAAGGCTTCTTAGATATCACTTTAACCTTCGCTGCTTTTGGACACTTGTTCTCATAGTGCCCAAGTTGATCGCAATTGTAGCACTTGATATTATTCCTTCCTAAAGTTATCCTGGATATGGTTTCTTTACACTCGGTCAAGTAATTACCCTTATAATGTCACGTAAAGCAAACTACTTCCAATCTATTCTTCATTGGCATTCCTCCCTCCTGAGCTTTCTTTCCTTTAAAGAATCTCCTTTTCCGTCACTGAAAATTCTGGCTTCCATTGGGTCTTTTTTCTCCTTAAGTACCTCATTATTATGAATAGTCGTCTCTACGACAACATCGTTGGGGTCACAAAAATAGTTGCTTTCGTAATCTCAAACTAATTCCCTTTATAAAGTTCTCATTCCTTAAGATGACAGTCCCGTGAGCATAACGAAAAATTCATCAAATGTAGCAACATACCCCACTACTGACATCTCTCTCCCTGCCTCAACTCATTAAACTTTCTCATCATTAGGGGCTGAGCAACTTCCAAAAAAAACATTTCTCTAAGCATCTTATGGAAGTCTTCTCAAGTGATCCCTTCCTTTAGTGTCCTTACTATAACTCCATCCCACTAACGCAAAGCATTATCTTGCAGCTATCTTGACGCCAACCTCCTTTTCTACTCATTAGTTAAACCTAAATCTCCGAAGATTCTATCATAATTTAGAAACCAAGTATCAAGAGCAGCAAAATCTTCCTTTCTAAGAATGGTTTTCCTCCCTAGCTAGTGTTATCCCTACTCAATTTTTCATAGTCGTTTACAACTTGCGCTTCAAGATTAACTCCTTTGAGACCGATGGCAGCTCCAGCTTGCAACATCTAAATAAAAGTCTGGAACAAGTTCCCCCATATCTTCTGCTGGATTAGCGGCACCTATTTCTCATTAGGCCTAGAACCCTAGCCTTTGTTAGCATCGGGTCAAGCATTTCCAGCAGTTGTGGTGCTTCCGCCACCAACATTTAGCTTTGCACTCCTCCTCATATCTTACTTCCTTTAAAGTATTTATACTAATGTAATACAAATAGAAATATACATATATATTTATATAATACAAATATGTCATGGTTTCATTATCCCAACCCTTAGAATATTCCTCTGATCTTTGGGTTTCAATTAGAAAATTATTTTTGAGAAAACATTATTTAGGTTTACATAAACCTATGCACTGATACCAAATTGTAAAGCCCTATTCTCTATGGTTGAAAGCTAAATGCTACAAATACAACAGTCATCCTAGTATCAACTCTCAGTTACAAAAAAATCAAATGTTAGTCATCCATAACATCAGATAACACGAAGTATGGAAAATCTTACAAAACATTCATTGGTATAAATATTTAATTTATACAACCCTTAGTTAATCCATTCAGAAAGAACATAATTTATTCCAAAATAAGC
The DNA here is from genome assembly GCA_030737875.1 of Allium sativum. Classification (NCBI taxonomy): domain Eukaryota; kingdom Viridiplantae; phylum Streptophyta; class Magnoliopsida; order Asparagales; family Amaryllidaceae; genus Allium; species Allium sativum. Next base: position 442,668,039 of record CM060919.1, read on the forward strand.
TTCGAGAGCGACACATGACGATGCCTTTCGGTTGATCAGAGTATATAAAGTGGCAGCTATAAACTTACAGACATATATAACCAAAAAACAAAACAAAACAAAACACAACGGAACTCATGAATAGTTATAACCTCCTAATAGCCTCCGAAAACTTATTCGAAGAAGATGCCTGAAAGACCTTAACCCTCAGCCAACTCAATTGTGTACCCGAGAGTATAAGGCAAAAAAGAAAAAACTACAGGTCGGTCGAAAAAACTGGTGTGAATAATAGCTTTTCTACCTGACACAATTGAAACCTAACGAGACCATGTCGCATAGAGGAACCAATTTCCCTCCCTCTAGAATCATCCTACGAAACAGGACTAGCCCTATGCTCCTCTACTTCAATTGTTAGTTTTTTTTAGCAAGATGTCTGGTTTTGAAGTTGATCACAAACACCATTTATTATAACTAATAATAGAAATATAGTATGGTACAGGTGATTGTTAGCTGACTATTAACTACAATCGGTTTTTAAGGTGGATCCTCCACTATATACGGAGTTTATAGTATTTCGTCCATTCTATCTAAATAGGCTTAAAGCACTAGAGCTAGCTAATTTACTAAACCGCAATAATTACAGTTTTTAAGGTGGTCCGTCCACCATTGCTGCACGAATGGAGTCACATTTCTGAATATTACATTAAACAGAGCAGAGGATACATTTTTATTACAAGCTACAAAAAATAACCAAGTACAAAACAGTGTAGCAGTAATTCCATGTATGAGATATAAGTTGTACCCAACCATCAACGGACGTGACATAAACAGGACAATAACATTGTAAGTTATAGATTAGCATCACCATATTACCTCTATAGATTTCTTGAGCTCCATACTTATCAGCAAGCAGCTACAAGCTATGACACTAGAGAATAACATGTTGTTGTTCGTCAAGCGCCAGAACCATCGCATTAGGTGGCCATAGGAAGGTGGCACCGTGAGTATGGGAGGATACGAATTTCACCGTAAAGTTGATAGCAACGTCGAAAGCAGGTAGCTTCACCTGAGTTACTTCCAATTTCATAGAATAAAGATAATCCGGCATGCCCATATATACTTACACTATCTGGAACCAAGAACTTCCATACCAAAATTGCATGTATTAGATCTGAGCACAAACAAACGAGGAAAACAACCAAGCACTAGCACACAAAACATCAGGTCCGAGAAAAACACAACTGACATCAAAGTTCTACCATCAAGACGAAAAAATAAAAACATTGCAGACCCATAACTCAAAAGATTACCATCACAAAAGTAGAGATTACGACGAGATATGAAAAATTAATTGATTAAATGGGAGTTATTGCTCGCCAATAAACTGCACGATAGTGACATAAATCCCGATCAACACAGGACAACCAGTTAAAGAACTTGATTAAGTAGTTGACTGAAATTGTTCAGCGCAGAGAAAGAAAAGGAGCCAGCTACGATTCTAGGTGCCGAGCGCTCTGAACCGACGAGGAAGAAGAAAAGAAGGCCATCTGCACTTAGATCTATCGCATAACAAATCTTAGAATTGGAAGTGATTATAAGGTTTAGTGAGGGCTTCCACTCACATCATAAGCTAGGGAATGAGTTGAGAAGGACAAGAGAGAAGAGAGGCGCAATTTTGAGGAGATACAAAAGTTCGAAGAATGGAAGAAAGAAAAGTGGTTCCCTAGATGCCATTTACAGTCGCCCTCACTTACACGAAACTTTATTGATGAAGATGAGATCAGAATTGTCTCATTTATCATATATATATATGTATATGTATATGTATATGTATATATAAAAAAATATCATGCAACACTCAATGGACTCCCATCCTCCGTTATACTCCTATACTGTGCTTCGAAAAAACTACATTGCCAGGAAATGGAGCTAAAACCTCATTCTAACTTTAATTCCCATAATGTAATTCATGGAGCCATAACCCACTCAAATGGAACCGATTTCACTTTTGGTTTCCCATCCATGCTTCACGAAGTAACATCCTGCTAACAGGGAAACGGAATCTCATTCCTAAGTCCTCCGTACTGTCCAAGGAAACGGACTTGGTTATCATTATTTACAGTTTATTCTAACTAGTGTTTTACAAAGTTTTCCACCCATTGAATCCTCTTACTAGCTTACATACCAATGCAATGTCTAAGCAATGACCAACTATCAAACACATAAGCATTTCATTGGTTGTCAGCCAAAGTCCAGTTCACATTACAACGGTTACGACACGTCGACACCTATATCGTTCCCAATTTTCTTTAACTCCCCCATACGTGTCGAAGTTCATATTCAAGTTATTTCGAATGGTACAACCCCTCTGACTTCGTTCAATAACAACGATTTATGCATGTCGTTAATTAAAAGGCGACAAGCAAAAGATGTGGAACCTCTATTCCTTATTAGAAAATATTTAGATAAAAGTTCTCTTTATCGCAATTGCCTATGTCATCAGTGTTTGCAAACAAATTAAACAATTGTAAATAATTATTTAATTCGTTCGGATTTCCTAAACAACAAGGATTGTTGTAAAGGGTGTCGAACTCTCGGACCAAAATTATTTTGATTAATAAATCCGATTAGATTATTCCAAAAGTCTGATTGTTTGAAACAACAAAAACTAAATAAAAAGAGAGTTTATTTTATAATAATTGAAAGTAATTAGGGAGTAATGACATAAACTGGATTGATAATTATCAATAGCCAAATAGATTAATAGATCTAACTCATATTTCTGTCACAAACATGAATCAACGATAATTAGGTATTTAAAAACAAACATGTGAATAACGACAAGCACAGCCTATGCAGGAACTAAGCTCTTAAACAACCATAGGCTATCAGGAATCACTACATTATTTCTAAAACCATAAAAATTAGATCTAAATCTGATAAGCATTAGATCGAACACGAATATACCCTGTGAAAGAGAATAGCTCTTAAACGATACAAAATATGATGGTTCAGATCTAACTCTTGGTTCAGATCTAGATCTATATGTATAAAGTCCTCACCTTTTGGCTATGTGATTCATATTGAATCCAAACTATAAGCGTCATTACCTCCTAATTAAAGGGGATTAGCTAGACATAGCTAAATGAGAAAAGGCGAAAAATAAAAGAACAAACATAAATAAAATAAAACTAAAGAGAACGGGGGAAGAATAGTTTTATTCCAAGAGAAGAGTTACAGAATAAAACCTAAGACCAATCTAAATGAATGAGATACAGTGTATTTATAGCTTCCTTTACCAAAACAAATCGGCCAAATACAAGATGTGGGACAAAAAGTCATTGCCCAAATAACAAATAAACCAATGTGAATGCATGTGAATGGACATGCAAAGGTCATGAAAAAATAGCTTGTGGGCATCAAACGGCATCAACTTCAATCATTTTGAGCATGAATAAGAACTCTATAACATCTGAGACAAGCGATCTATATGAAAAGGCAGTGAATCCTGACTTTAAAATATGCGGAAGAAGGTGGTTGAACAACAACATTTCTTCAAGTCTTCATGCTTTAATCCAGCTCTAAAAATCAACACTGTTCTTGCACCAATTCTTCAAGCTTTTCAACAATTAAGTGCGTCAATCCATTCATCATAAATAATATGAAAACACAACTATTAATACACAGTATTAATTATTTTAAAGAGAAAATAAGACAAATAAGTAGATAAAATATACACATTTGCGTGTATATCAAATACCCCACACTTATGTTTTTATTCATACTCGAATAAACTAAACTAAGATATGTCACACTTTCGTAGGAAACACGATTGCATTTAGTGTATGCAACAAGCCCTTATACCCCTAGGTGTCCCTAGTATGACGAGTGTTGTCTCGTGAGGGTTTTCAGCGGATACTACCTATAAAATCCAAAGCGTCTTATGTATGCAGATTAATCAAATAATATATTTAAGGTCGTTTAAATCCCAAGTACTTACTTAATTTCAATAATAATGATTTAGTCCTGAAGTGCCCATCCCATTATTGGTGCAAAAACGAATAAAAAAATTCAAGCTGAATCGTAATTCCTTGATAACACTGTAAATTGCCTTGAAGGTTAAGAGCGTGGTGTCAACCAAAGTTCTACATATCGACAATGTGCATCTAATCATTTATTTATTCTCTCTCTCTCTCTCTTTTTGAATAATTTTGCACCAGTGTAACAGTAATGTATTGGATGTGAGTTATGTATAGATGAAGGAGAATTTTGTAAGTTCTAAAAATATTATAGATAAGAAGGTAAGTGTATCAGTTGAACTTCAAGCTACAAAAGATAAAGTAAAACTAAGGCACATATTGATGTTTTGTTTCCTTTCATCTCCTCTACTACAATCCTCGCTTCTAAGTACGGTATGATGGATGTGGATGGAATGGAAACAAATGCTTTATAGTCAAGAATGATGAATGACTATTTTATTCTTAGAGTTTTTCTCCTTTTTTTTGCATTTTTTTTTTTGAAAATACATGATGAATGATGAGTGGAGATGGAATGGAACGATACCGTAAATTATTTCATTTGATTCCTCCTTTACTAAGCGAATCATAACCAACACTTCATGAAAGGAAAGTTTGGTTCCCTAGTTACTCTACTTCTTTAACCCTAATTCAACACATAAGTCTGGATTGATGTTATATAAAAAAATAAAAAGAAAGATATGCAAAGTTTCATAAGACAGATAACCCATATAAAATAAGATGCGGTATGTGGTTATCCTACCTTAAAACAAGTACGGAGTGGGTATTGTAATATTGGTATAGGAAGTGACGTTTGTTAACCTTTGAAACTAAATCAGTAAAAAGGTTCTTAACTACACCAATATAAGTAAAACTTGTCGAAACATGGATGTAAATCAACTAAAACTTGGGTTTGAATAATGTGGGGTATCGAAGAAGAATGCTGCAGTCAGTCATTTCTCCTTAAGTGGGCCAAGTGGAATTTAGAACTTACAAGTTTAAAATTTTGAGCGAAAAAATATTATACATGAAAACGAACTCAGAAAACCCAACAAATGTAGGTGCAAAATCATTTTTTTTTTTTTTTGATTTTTTACTTGCACATTCTAACATGTATAATAAGGGTTGACACGCTTACTCCAAAACACGAATGACGTCTACACAGTCTCAAGCTAGCATTTTAAAAACATATGTTATGACTCATTGAATAATTAATGTTCATTACCATTACCTAACAATTCAACTTATCAATAAAGAACCAAGTTGTTATTTATGAATTTTAAGTTAGTCCTTGTTCAACGAATGACCTAGTTCATAAAATTTGATTGTTGATGTATGTAAATTCCCCCCACACTTAAAAATAGATTGTGTCCCCATAGTCTTCAATTAGACATATTTTATTGAAAGGGAAAGAAAATAAGAAGGTAAGTGTGGCTTACCAGATACACATGCAGAAAATACGCAGTCATCGAATAGATGGACCGGTCCACAATAGACTAATGGATCAACCTCATTAAGATTACGTGACACAACTTAAGCACTGAAACCGAATCATAAATAATTTTATTTCACGTTTCAGATTTGGAAAAACAAATTTTGTTTTTTCAAATGTTTGGGTTGCTAATTTTAAAATTTTGAGCTTACAATTGATCCTAAAATCAAATTGAATTTTTGTAGCAACTAAAGATAGATCATTGAGTCGGGGTTCAGTAAAAGTTTCAAAAACTAAGTTTGATTTGTTCAGATGATGTATAAATTGAGAGATGTGTGCATCATTCTCCCTCCTACACTTGCTTTGAGAAATATTGTTCAGTTTTGCTTTGATATTTGAAATTTTTTTGACTAAAGGCTCACTCGTAAACCTAAAGTTAAAACCAAACAAATGAATTTTCAGTAAATTTCGAAATTGTGTTTTCTCAAAAACTGTGTTATTCCAAAAAGAGTTCATATACTACAGAAGTTTATCACTGAAAAACAAGTGATCATAGTGAGATTCAGTTGAAACGATAAAGTCGTAAGGAGTTTCAATAGTTTTAGAAAAATCGTCATTATGTTTACCTCAAGAATTTCAAATTTTTCAAATGTTTCATTTTCAGTTTCAGACCCAAAAGCATGATCATCAACCAGTTTAAGATTTTTTCACTCATCAAAGTCGTCCTCGCTTAAATAGTTGTTACCAACTTCATTAATTCTTTCAGGTTGACAATCTAAAGTTGCTAAATTTTCAAAAAATTTATAATTTGAGAGAGGAAGATCAAATTGAAGATTGATGTCTTCATTTTCAAGAGAATTTAAATTCAAATCAATTATAGAGATTTCAACAAATTCATTAAGATTTTCATCAATTTCATAAGTTGTTAGTTGAAAATTTTCAATTTCTGCAAAAGTTGAATTTTCACTAAAAGCATTAGTTTGAGTTTGAATTTCAATTTCTCAAAAATCAATGTTCTACACAAGAGATTTTTCAAAATTTTCATTTTCATCAACAGTCATATCGTCTGAATCATCAATAATCGTTATGTAATGTTGTGACGAAGTTAATGGCTGATTATTTGTTTCGAAATAAGCATTGTCAGAAACTTATTTGTTACTAGATTAGTATTTATAGTTGTTGTACAAGTTCATAACTTAAGTTTGAAGAAGAGCAATTTGATAAACTGTCCCAGCAATTTCAATGCAACTCGGTTTGTTATCTATTATTCTTTGAGCTTGAAACACCCTGAATTTCTAACGACACTAAAAGAGAATAAATTAAATAATAATTAATTTATTATTCAGAATTAAGGAAAACAGACCACGACATTGCGTCCGTCTCGAAATTCTGGTCTAGATAGATATTTGGTTTGCGAAAAATGGACAGCGTATGAAGAAGTTATGAGGAATTTAAGTTTGTATACGCGTAGAAAGAATATATATATATGAGACATATAGGAGTCAGAGATGAGTTAGAATCTTTTCCAAAATAGTTCGAATTTGAAAAATAAAAGTGGCGGTAGATTTCCTGCTCTAGGGGGTCGACTCCCCTAAAGGGGTGTCGACACCGGGGTCAACCCCCCCCCTTAAGGGGTGTCTACACCGGGTCGACCTACCTATAAGGGTGTCTACACCCCTAGGGCTGAGGTGGCAGTCGGTTCCAGAGGGTCTGGCATCTATATATACGTGGTCATTTCTCTTGTTTTCTTCATTGAGAATTCATGGTGGCCAAACTCTGCCGGTATCTGAACTGATCTGGACCCGTTATCTTCTTCAACTAAAGAAAATCAATTGGAGATTCAAGATCCAATCTTTTCTAGTTCTATTTTATAGTCCTAACACTGTGAGTTTCTAGTTTCTTTTAGATTTAAATATTTAAAAGTAAATATGACACGACTATGACTTGGACTTGTTCATATGCCTAAATTATATCAGATCCATTGTAAATCATGAACATATAACATTCTGAATTGGTTAGGATTTAGATATAAATCTCTATCTTGTTGGATCTATTGTAACCCTTGTGGCATTCTATGATTTGTGCTAGATCTATTTTTACTATTGATTAAATCTCTATCTTGTTAGATCTATTGTAACTTCTATCACATGCCATAATGAGAATCTTAAACCTTAATTGTGTAGATCTACTTTTAAACTATTGGATCAAAATTGTGTGGACATTTAATTTGTTAATCAGATCTAATTTATCATCTTGTGCCTATTATGTTAGATTTGAATAGTTGGACATCTAAATGGTTAATTTAGATCTTATTATGCTCACTATGACATCATAGTTATGTTAGAACTAGTAATTGCTACAAGTTCATCATATTTATGCTCATATGTCCACCTTATCACCATACTAGTTTATGTTTATGCCAAGTTATGTTAAAACAATCACTTTGGTTATATCCCTATTATTTTCCCTATTATCGTTTATGACTAGGCTATTGTCTAGCCTAGGCATGCCGCCAATTTTGTGAGTGCGCTAGTTAAGGAACAGGGGAAAATGGTTAATATTGGCATAATTTGAATATAAACATCATTGGACATGTAATTAGAATTATTGGGTAAAATGGGCATTAACACCTATAAGGGCATAGGTTTAATTAATTGATTAATTAATCATGAATGCATAGGATTACAATTGGGGATTGCAATTGCACTTATGACACGAGGTTAGGTTGCATTAGTGGTGGAAGTCTGCCTAGACCTGACCGGCATATCCAACAACCACTAATGTTGAACCTAATGTGAGAGGTCTAAATGCATAAGTACGAATTAGGCTAAGACACGAGGTTAGGCCCAATTGTGGAATAAGACTGCCCGGACCCGACCGGCTTATCCAACATTCACAATTTGTAGGCCTAATGTAGGAGGTCTAGCCCATTATAAACCATAAATGGACATAGTAATAAATTGGACTACTTAACCAAATCTAAGCCATAGGGATTGTATGATTGTGAACTAAAGATAGGGTTAAGTAAAATTGGTTGGATAGTGGATGGGTTAAGCAAGTCTGGAGGGGGTGGGTAATATTTACATATAGGCCCACAAACTTAACCCGATAAGGTTATGTAATAAAAGACACCTAGTGGTATACATGACCGGTTGGAATAATAATTAAAGACACCTTTTAAGGTAAGCATAACTTGTAGAAACAATAGGGTTATGTAATTAAAGACACCTGGGGGTATACATAGCCAAAGAAAACCTAGTGGGGATACAAGTCAAGGGGGAGAGCTTGTATCATATTGTGTGGGATCCGTTTCATCCAGTAACCCGGAGTAGGTATCAAAACATGTACACCGTACTAGGTCGGAGAAGGGGCACGCTTACTGGACTGATTGTAAGAGATCCAAACGTGGAGGACGGTGTGGGCGGCGCAAACCGACCGGGCCATGTGCATGCCTGACCCAGGCAGAAGAGGATAAGACGACCGTGACACCTGTAGATATGGAGCTGTGCATATCAGTGATGGGTTGCCACTTTAGGATGTGATACATCATACTGTAGGGCCGACACATGGTATCTACGCGGATTAGGGAGCCGATCGATTAGGGTAGTAGTTAGGGAACTTTTGAAAGTATGCCTAAGTCTACTACCTTATAGTGGAAGGGATCCTCTCATTTTTGTTATACTAGTAAAAGTGCAGAGTAATCGTTAGAGAAGCATATACACCTTATCATGTCTACCTTGTCACACCTGCCATTTATGTAGTGTTCTCTCTTATCCACTTTATATGCCTGTCATGCTACTTTTATTTATTTACTTGCTAAAAGTAACTAGACTCGCCAGACTTTATGTCTGACCCTTTTATTTCCTCTTCTTTCTTTCATCCCCCCAGGTTCTCTGGGAGGAAACACTCAGGCTTAGATAGGAATCAGATATCATCTTGTTAGAGCTACTTTTGAAGTATGGCTCAAGTTCTTATCTCTGCTATGGCTTTGTCCCTTTTATTTTAGGAATTATGTTTTCTTTTAAGTATTTATGTACTCTGATGGTAAAAGACAGAAGTTATATTGTTGTAATGGTTTTTGACTTATGGTATATTGGACCACGATGAATGAATTGTGTTTGAAATAAAATTTTGAATTTCTGCTGCTATCTTAATTATATCTGTCTTGTAATATTCTGTGTCTATTTACTTATAACGCTTCACGAAACTTAATGCATTCCCTTTGTGAGTGACATTAATGGACGTGGTGTGTCACACTTGGTATCAGAGCTGAAGGTTACCATATTAGATAAAAGTTTTTGAAAACTATTCTCAAAAAGGTTTTAAAAGAATGCATTTTCAAAAAGAAAAGTCTGTTTTGAAAAACATTCCCCAAAAAGCCATATGTAATATCCTTCGATCCTTTGCCTAAATCTCTTCCTTTTCCTTTTTCAGCATGTCTGGGGAACAAAACATTCCTAATATCCTAGCAGGCGTCATGATACCCGCATAGTTCCGTAGGTATTTGGAGGCCACGCCGCCTGCCGAAGGCCAAGGAAATGTTCCTCCCCCAGCTCCAACAGTCATTCCTCCTCCTCCTCCAAGAGTAGATAATTTCGCTAAGATCTGCAAGGACTTCCGTTATATGGGAGGGAAGCCGTTCCATGGGAACAAGACATTCGTAGAAATGCGGAATTGGCTCAAGGAGACCGAGGACTTGTTCGTAATCTTTGAAGTAGAGGATAGAAGGAAGATTCAGTTAGCCGCCTGGCTACTCAAAGACGAAGACTAATTTTGATGGGAAGTCACCCAAGCTGGACGCCCGGTGGAAACTTGGGAAGATTTTAGACAAAGATTTGAAATGAAATTTCTCTCCCAAACTGAGAGAAGTATGCAGATGGAGAGTTCTTAGCACTCAAGCAAGGAAACTTGATGGTGAAAGAGTATGTGAACAAATTCAACCAGCTGGCAAGACTTGGGTTAGACCTGGTGGATACGCCGCACAAAAAGGCTTTGCGATTTGCTAAAGGGCTGAATGAACCCCTTTATGGGTTATCCATGCCTCATATCCCAATGAGAGCCACTTTTGAAAAGCTTTTTGATATGGCCCTAATGCATGAGGAAGGCAAGGGAGAAATGAAGGAAGTAAAGGCTGAGGAAAGATCGCAAAATAAGAGGAAATATCACAATTGTGTGAAAGAGGGTCACTTGGTCAAAGACTGTAAGCAAAGGAAGAACTCTTGCTACCATTGTGGAGAGATCAGATACTTTGCTAGGGAGTGCTCAAAGAAACAGGACAAGGTCAAAGGGCGGAAAATTCTGGAGGCCAGGTGCATGCTCTCGCGATCAGTGCTCCTGATAAAGGTAGAAAAATTTATGTGGAAGGTTTAATTTCTCTTTCAAACCATCCTATTAGAACACTTTTTGATTCTGACGCTTCACATTCATTTATATCTAGTTCTGTGGTTGAATCTCTGCACTTAATTACTAGTATGGTAGTGGATCCCGTAGTTGTTTCAAACCCCATTGGTGGTTCAACTCATTTATCTATGATTTGTCGGGGTTTGAAAATATCTTTGTTAGGCATCGAGTTTGAATGCGAAGCGTATGTGCTTGGGTTTATGGGCTATGGGTTGATTCTAGGAATGGATTAGCTTACCACGTATGGTACCATTCTAGATTGTGAGAGGAGGGTCGTTAGACTTATGACTTGTCATGGAAGGACCCTCGAGATTTATTGTGACCCAGAAGGGTCGGTGATGCTTAGTTTTCTAGAGTCTCTTGATGCAACTATCGATGATCTATAATCTGTTCTAGCAGTCCGGGATTATTCTGATGTTTTCAATGAGGCACGGGGATTACTTCCGAGGCGCGAGATCGATTTCCATATATATATCTGGTGGACAATGCAAAGCCAGTTGCATTACCAGTGCGCCATATGGATCCAAGGGAAAGGAGGGAGCTGAGTAAGCAAGTAGGGGAGCTACTTGAGAAGGGGTTTATCAGACGAAACATATCTGAATGGGGAGCTCCAGCTGTATTCACAACTAAGGCGGATGGTTCGCTTAGTTTGTGTGTTGACTATAGAGAGTTGATTAAACTCACTAAGAAGAATAGGCACCCGCTCCCGAGGATTGATGATTTATTTGATCAGCTTGTTGGTGCCTCGATATTTTCCTAGTTAGACTATGCCATGTGATTTCATCAATTGAGGGTGGCTGAAGACAGCATAGATAAGACTGCTTTTTGGACTCCGGATAGTTTCTTTGAATGGCTACTTATGCCTTTTGGGTTGACGAATGCACCCACCTATTTTGTTGATTTGATGAATAGGGTGTTTCGAGAGTTTCTAAACAAATTTTTCGTGGTCTTTGTTGGCGATATCTTGATCTTCTCCAAAAGCGAAGAAGAGCATGCCCAACATTTGTGAGAAGTATTGAAAACTCTTCGTGCGCATCAGCTTAAAGTGAAATTCTCCAAATGCCATTTTTATAGAAAAGAGGTGAGATTCTTAAGGCATGTGGTCTCCAAAGAAGGGATAGCTGTAGATCTCGCAAAGGTGGTTGCAGTGCAAGATTGGCATATTCCTAAAAGTGCAACTGATGTGAGCAGCTTTCTTGGGTTGGCAGGTTATTACAGGAAGTTCATTAAGGACTTCGCAAAGATATCAGCCCCACTCACCAGGCTGACAAAGAAGAACTTGGCGTTTTCATGGGATATAGATTGTGAAGTTGCTTTCCAACGACTGAAGAGGGCTCTGACAACAGCCCCAGTATTGACCTTGCCTAATGGAAGTAAAGTGTTTACCATTTACACTGGTGCGTGTGGTACAGGGCTTGGTGCGGTTCTGATGCAAGAAGGGAAAGTAGTGTGTTATTGGGGTAGACAGTTGAGAATTCATGAGAAGAACTACCCCACCCATGATCTAGAGCTAATTGCCAAAGTATTCGCGCTTAAGACGTGGCGCCATTATTTACTTGGAGAGAAGTTCGAGTTATACACCGATCATAAATCTCTCAAGTATCTGTTCTCGCAGAAGGATCTCAATTTAAGGCAATAACAGTGGATGGAGTTCCTAGCTTCTTATGATTTTGGGATTTCTTATACCCTTGGCAAGGGTAATGTGGTGGCAGACGCACTAAGTAGGCAGAGGATGGCCTTGAGTCCTCAGTTTGTGGAGAGGAAGAGCTTAGAGTTCATATCAGTTTTTGATTTTAGACCCTCCATCGAGATTTTGCCTGATTTTTTTGGATCCTTGGGGATACGACCAACTCTTATGGATCAGATAGGAGCTTCGCATCAAGGTGACCCACAGATTTTAGACATCATGGAAAAGCTCTGAAAAAGGGAGACTTCTAGTCACCTCAATAGATATGCCATAGATGAAAAGGGGTGGCTGCAACGAGATGGAAGGCTCTGCGTTCCTCAAACTTAAAGCTTGATAAAAGCAGTCCTAGAAGAAGCCCACCATTCTAAGATGACTATTTATCCAATCGGTGACAAGATGTACAGAGACATGAAAAGGGTTTTCTTTTGGGTTGGGATAAAGAAAGATGTGCAAAGTTCGTTTCTCAATGTTTAGTTTTCTAGCAAGTTAATGCTGTGCAAAAGAAGCCCGGTTGTCTACTTCATCCTTTGGAGGTTCCTCAGTGGAAATGGGAGAGTGTCACTATGGATTTCATAGATGGTTTTCCTAGATCGAAGAAAGGCAACACCAGTATCTGGGTTGTGGTAGATAGACTCATGAAGAGCACCCACTTTATTCTAGTTTAGAGTAAAAGGACGGCATCTTGGTTGGCAGCAATTTATGTTCGTTAGATAGTTCGTCTTCATGGAGTACCTTCCAGCATTGTAAGCGATCGCGACCCCATCTTTTACCAATGAATTTTGGAGAAGCTTACAAGAAGCATTAGGTACATAGTTGTGTTTGAGCACCGCTTATCATCCTCAGACCGATAAGTAAACGGAGAGGGTGAACAAAATTCTAGATGATCTTTTGAGGCTGTGTATCCTAGACTTCGGAGGGACTTAGGAAGAGCACCTTCCTTTAGTATAGTTTGCCTATAACAATAACTATCATTCCAGCATCGGCATGGCAGCCTTCGAAGCATTGTACAGACGAGCCTGTAGATCACCAACTTGTTGGTGGAAATCTATAGAAAGATTATTACTTGGACCGGATATGGTTAGGGAAACATCCAAAAAGATTGACCTCATTTGATAGTGGATGAAGACAGCTCAAGATAGGCAGAAATCCTATGTAGACAAGAGAAGGATTGACATCGAATTTGAAGTGGGAGACTTAGTTTTTATCAAAGTATCACCTTTGAGGAATGTGGCTCGCTTCGGATCGGTAGGGAAGTTGGCACCTAGGTTTGTGGGACCATTCCCCATAACAGGGAGGATTGGCCAGATGGCCTACAAAGTAAAGCTCCCAGAAAATCTATCTGATGTTCATGATGTTTTCTACATTTCTCATCTATGGAAGTGCCTGCATTACACCGTAAAAGTTGTTGAGCCGATTGTATTGGAAGAGGTAGAAGTGGAACGGGAGGCGACAGTCAGACGGGTTCCTTCCCGTATCCTTGGATCAAAAGTTAAGAAGCTACGCAATAAAGAGATCAAGTTGCTAAAGGTTCAATGGGGAAAACCCCAAAGGATGCGACTTGGGAGACCGAAGACAAGATTCGTGCTTCATACCCTTTCCTTTTTGAGGGTATGTTCTTAACTCCTTTTTCCAAAAGTTTTATTTGTACTTGTTTCTATCATTTGAATATATCTTATCCATTATTTTCCACCTTTAGATAGGAATATCCTATGGATGTAAACATGTGTTTTGAGACATGTTATGTTTGATGGATGCAAGTGTTTGCTAGTGGTTGCCTACGGATGCATATACACACACATTAGGCACTAGATCGGCTCAATCACTCTCATACTGCATATGGATGTGTGTGCATTTTCTTTTCTTTTATGGATGGAAATGGATGTATTATCATATGGATGCTGCATTTGGACGAATAAGTGTGCAACATATAGAACTTACATGTTATAATAGGTTTATTTGCATACATATTAGATTCATGGCACTAACATACATTGCAGTAAGGGGGTCAACTGAATTAGTAGACCGCCTGATCTTCGCATTAGTATTAGGAAATATACACACACCTCTGTATATATTCATATAAGCATTAGAAGTCTTTAAGGATAGTGGATGCCAGTGATTGATGGGTGAGTAGATGGGTGATGGATGGTAGGATATGCATTCTTCTCAACTTAGAGATTTCGGGGATGAAATCCTTTGAGTGGGAAAGAATGTAACACCCCGAATTTCTAACGACATTAAAAGAGGAAAAATTAAGTAATAATTAATTTAATATTCAGAATCAAGGAAAATGGACTGTGCCATTGCGTCCGTCTCGAAATTCTGGTCAAGATAGACATTTGGTCTGCGAAAAACGGACACCGTATGAAGAAGTTATGAGGGTTTTAAGTTTGTATACATGCAGAAAGAATATATATACACATATAAGTCATATAGGAGTCAGAGATGAGTCAAAATCTTATCAAAAACGGTTCGAATTAGAAAAATACAAAGTGGCGGCAAATTTCCCGCTCGAGGGGGTCGACCCCCTTAGAGGGGTGTCGACACCGGGGTCGACACCGGGGTCGACCCCTCTTAAGGGGTGTCGACACCGGGGTCGACCTACCTATAGGGGTGTCGATACCCCTAGGGCTGATGTGGCGTTCAGTTTCAAAGGGTCTGGCAGTTATATATACGTGGTCATTTCTCTTGTTTTCTTCATTGAGAATTCATGTGGCCAAACTCTGCCGGTATCTGAACTGATCTGGATCCGTTATCTTCTTCAACTAAAGAAAATCAATTCGAGATTCAAGATCCAATCTTTTCTAGTTCTATTTTCTAATCCTAACACTGTGAGTTTCTAGTTGCTTTTAGATTTGAATATTTAAATGTATATATGACACGATTATGACTTGGACTTGTTCATATGCCTAAATTATATCAGATCCATTGTTAATCATGAACATATGACATTCTAAATTGGTTACGATTTAGATCTAAATCTCTATCTTGTTGGATCTATTGTAACCCTTGTGGCATTCTATGATTTGTGCTAGATCTATTTTAATTATTGATCTAAATCTCTATCTTGTTAGATCTATTGTAACTTCTATCACATGCCATGATGAGAATCTTAAACCTTAATTGTGTAGATCTACTTTTAAACTATTGGATCTAAATTGTGTGTACATTTAATTTATTAATCAGATCTAGTTTATCATCTTGTGCCTATTATGTTAGATCTGAATGGTTGGACATAAATGGTTAATTTAGATCTTATTATGCTCATTATGTGAGACGACCCCAAACCCCCGTTCCACGGTGGCAAGGGTAATCTTTGGAATATAACACATAAACAAATATCAGTAGAACAGAAATATAAAAATACAGCAGATAATTTACAGCAGAATACACTGGATAAACATAATCATCAGAGTTACATAGTATAACAGGATCATACTTAGTACAAAATATAGTTCAGCTTTACGTAAAATGTCTACAGCGGAATCAAAATATAATATGTACAACAGGAGCTGAACAGCATAAAAAGAAAGAAATGATAGAATCCATCTTCAGCTCCATAGCTATCCAAAGAGAGCCGGCTAAAACCTGAATACAAAGCTGCCCGTGTAGGAATAGGGGCACCCGAGTTTGCAAGTGAAACAAACTACGAGTCAGTCATGGGACTGGTATGAGAAATCTACTTAACTTATTTTACAATAAGGCCAATCATAGGAACACGCCGCTAACATGGAACGGGTTTACTCCATTGGATTGCCAATGCTTGAAACAAGTAAATCATTTAAACATCGCAATGATTTTTATAAAAATGAAGCCATTATAAGACTTAGTTTCCATCACACAATGCAACGCAAACCGGAGGATAGAGTTTTACCTTATAATGGCCATACCAAAAAACAAAAGCATTTGATATTATTACTAGTGTTTATATGTTTCAAAAACAATTTCAATCATAAGTATCAATCATAGACGGCATAAATACCCCATACCACTATGTCGCCATATATAGGTATACAATCAAAATCGCACGATGTTGAATTTGGAAATTGATTTCCGTCCTGAACCAAAGCAAGGGATCGTCCTTACCGCGTCGAGACAATCTAGCCTACCATGTCTCAAGAACAGCCGCAACTACACCTTGGATCGTCAGGGCCGGTCCACACGGAGTGGATTAAAATGCCTGAACACTGCGTTTCCCCCACCCTATGGGGCGTAAACTGGTCATATCCCGACCATACCATTGGCTCCGAAGAGACCGAAATAACCGAGGCGCCTCGCTATCCATCATCCACATATGTAAAATGTCCGGGTGTGTAAAACCTAAAACACCACTCCTCGCTAGAAAGAAACGCATACCCTCCCTGATGTTCCCTCCCGTTTCTAGCTCATACCGTGGTGTGAGGCCCGCGAATCAACGCCATACACAAAGCTAGCTATTTAAAGCCCTGCTTTGATCATCAACCACAAGGCTCTGCTTTTCAACGAAAGCCTTGATCACAGCATCTGAGCATGCCACGTTGTCAATCTACAACGTCAGATACACATCCATTTACAAGTCCATTCTGGGTCTGAACGAAACCCGAGGCACCTTATTCCTCCCGTATGTCCAACACAGGAGAGAGGCCCTCGCACATCCGAACGATCAACAAGTACGTTCGGACAACCACCATTGTAACGCCTTCAGGGCAGTAACTCCCACCAAAGGCAGCAATAGCCATCCATTCGATGTGAAGATCCTCGGTCTTGCATCGTCTTCATATCTTCGACTTCTAACCATCGCCAATTATTTGAAATGAGAATTAACTCGGCCTTTTCAAATAATTCATGTATATTTAGAATTAAATCAATTCATTTCATTGGTTAATTAATCTGACATCCATGATTCAGTTTAATAATGTAATTTTCACGTCAAACATATTCACCATAAAATGTCCTATAAATCGAGAAAATTTAGTTTATTTCCATTATATATCGTTTATAATATTTTATAACGATTTATCGCTATTTTTATTTATTTAAATATAGCAAATTTATTCAAATGACGCTTCAAGCCATGGCGCGGCCATGGCGTTGCTTTTCTCCAGATTTGATTTACACATATATGAAAATCTAACCGTTGGATCTTTACGTATTTTATATCATTGGAAAGATCTTTTCAAAGCGGACCCAACGGTTCCAGTTTTGGGAAAATCCGACGGTCGGATCTCCCGGTACAACCGTTTGAAGTTACGATTTTAAAATACGAACTACAGCGTCGTTATTCAATTTAATTTAATTATATTTATATATATTAATACAATCCATTCTGGCGTTGTTTTCATTTAGATTTGAATTTAACATTTCACAAAATCCAACCGTAGGATCTTTACAAATTTGGTGTTGTTGGAAAGATATTTCCAGAGTGGACCCAACGGTTTTGGTTTCAGGAAAATCCGATGGTCGGATCTCCCGCAAAAATCGTTTAAAATCACGGTTTCAAAATACGAACTGCAGCTTCGTTATTCGATTTATTTTAACTATATATATATATATATAATCTGTTCTTTGATTTCCACACCATTTCATTTCATATATGTGATAAAAATAATATTTTTATCCAACAAATATCTATTTCAACACATGACTTTTTTTAGCACTACATATATAATAAAAATGTGATTTTTATTGTTAAAACAACTTATTTCAAAAATGAAGATTTTTAGCGATTCATATATATTATAAAAATGGGATTTTTATTGTTAAAACAATTTATTTCAAACATGAATATTCTATATACTTCATATAGATGATAAAAATGTGATTTTTATCTTTCAAACATTTTATTTCAAACATGAATATTTTCCGTCCCATGAATATATTTCAATACATGAATATAAATCAAATATATAAATATTTCAGAAAATTTCGGCGGCATAACGGTAGCGGGTTAAAACCGGCACCGTCCTAAGTACGGCTCCTCGCACTACCTTACGCCTCACAGCGTTCCCTAAGGGGCTTATCCTTATAATCTAAATATTTCAATCATTTTCATATCACAATGAATATTTCCACAAACAATTCCAATTTTGTTTCAACCACAAACAATCATTTTCAACCATTCGCATTTATCAACCAAATTTCATGTCAACCAAAATCCAAACAATCACAACCAATATATATCGTCCATGGTCTGTGGACAAGGGGGGTATATATATAGATATACATTTACAAATATATTTCACTTTCATTTCAATTTCATTTCAACTCACATATAATTTTTACAATGCATATATAACTTATACATCGCACATACAACTTATACAATGCTTAAACATGAGGTGTACAACGCTTATATAACTCATACATCGATTATATAATTTATACATCGTCATTCCATACCGTTTATAATTTAGAAATCTCACATTGGTTTCCACTCCTCCAAAAATTGTAGGAAGCTCCAAAAATTATCCTGTTTCTTCTAGAATGTAGAAGACGTCCTCACGGTCCCAGTGTCTCCTGTTTCACTGGATTTCGATCACATAGCAAAAAGATATGATTTTTAGAATTTAATCACACTCTGCGACGGTTTTAAACTATTGAAACCATTTTAAATCAACTAACCCGTATCCCCTCTGAAATAGTTCGAACTAGGGTTCGGATTTTTCATCAAATCCGTGGAGCGTTGCGCCGATCAGACGAGACCACGGTGGAGAGCTCCAAGTCGCGCACAGTTCGAGGTAGGTGGGGTCCCCTGCGATGGCGAATCCGAGGCGCGACGGCAGATGAAAGTCGACGACTTCGTGGTCTTGGTTTTCGCGAATCTCTGAACGATAAAGGGAGAAACCTATATGGATTAGAAGAGCTAGGGATGCTCTACAAAATCCCTAACTGGAGCCTGTGATTTTGATGCGTGATTTGGAAGAAAAAGAGTAGAGAGGGCTTGAGCTACTTCCGTCTTTCGAACAGAGAAGGCGGCGTGGTTTTTTGAGCAACGAGGGTTTTGGGAAGAAAGAATGTGATTGGCCAATTATATTTTTTATTTTTAATTTATTTTAAATCCGAAAATACCCCTCAGTCCATATAAACTCCAATTCAAACCCAAAGATTGACGTCCATAGCTAAATACCCCTATTCCGAACACAATGGAATATATTTCATAGGCCTATTCGACTGTTTCCGTCAGTTATTCTTCAAATTAAATTATAAAACATTCAAATATGGATTTGAACGTACATTTCAATTTGTCGGGGCCACATACTGATCCCAAAAATTCCAGAAAAATAAATCTAGCTATGTTTGGACGATACGGTCCCAACAAAACTAGTTTCGTCGAATTTAGAGACCGTTTGAAAAATGTCCATTTTCTGGTCGATCCAAATTGACTAAAATTAACCAAACACATTTTCCTTTGCCATGCTCACATATTACCTCCAAAAATTATGGAATTTGAAACCTAGCAATAATTTGACATCCCATATCCAACAAAAGTGGTTTCGTCGAAAACGGACGTCGTTTGTAAAATGGCTATTTTCAAGGCCTATATAAACTCCATAGCAATAAATTCATTTGTCCATAACTTTTGATTCCCGCTATGAAATCTAGATTTTTCAAATTCGTTAGAAAGTTATTCATAAACAGATTTAAATATTTTTGGTTTCACTAAAATCCGATTTATTTTGAATCTTGTACAGTCAGTCAAAGTTCGAATTCAAATTTTCAAACTACCGCGCCATTTCAGGCCTTGTTTTATAATTAAATTAAATATATTCGCTATAACTTCGATCCAAGTAGATTTTTGGTTGCTACTATTTAAAATAATTTATTTTCAATATTAAAAATCCCCTAAAATAGCCTAGTTAAAATTTTTAAATTGGTTCTGATTTTCTGGGTTGTTACAATCTCCCCCACTTAAAATCTTTTCGTCCCCGAAAAGGAACGAAGCCGAAAGTTGTTTAATTAACTAACTAAACTTTCATTCTGGCTTTCATTTTTCAACTTTTCAGTTTCTAAGAATTTTCAAACTCTTCAAAAATTTGGCTAACACCCTAAATTTTCGAAAAAATTCGCCATAACCTCCTTTGTACGGGGAGGGGTTTGGAAATTTATTAGGTCGTGTTTGGTGCCCAATAAATCCTGATAAGCATACACATATTTATAGTGATATTTTCCGGTGTCCACATGGGAGTGTGTATAGATCATAACTCCAGAGAATAAATTCTCGTCACCCTATAAATGGTTTTTGTGCCTTAATGACCAGAGGGACGTATTTATTGTCATCTCCAGACCCGTGTGGGTTTTTATTAATCTGGCAATTTATCTTTACATTTTTATATAGTCCATATCAGTATTCGGTTCAACCTGTAATATAGTCATCGCCATACAAGCCTCTCGCTTATACGGTAAATCTCCAACCTCGTCACATAAGCTCCAAATGCTTATGTGGTATATGATGAAGTATGCTATCTTCAAGAGGTATGCCATGCAGTGTAGTTCAAAATTAATTGTTACTATCCTATGGTGACGTTTATTATTACACACAGAATAACCAGCACTCCGCATCCAATGGCATTCACAGGAGCTGATATAATAAATAAAATTGCGCATCCAACTCATTAAGGTTTACCTATTTGTCCGGCGCGCAAATAAATTCTTTACTCAACAGCGAATTTATTTACCTGTTCAAACATATATAACGTACATGCATGTATTCCAATAAATTTTTCAAACCAGTTAAATACTTGATTCATTTGAATAAATTTACCCTTCATTCTCTTATTGTTTAGATTAACTATCATTTCAATAATTTGATTAATCAAATTCATAATCACACAACACAAACAATAATCAATTTATTTTTAACTTTTTCAAATATATAGTAATTAATTCATATACTCTTTTAAAATCATTCAGACTATATAATTAAAATTTTACATCCATGAAAAGAAAACCACAACAAAGTAGTAAACAATACGGAAATGTAAAATACTGTAAATGTACCTTGCACCAGAGTTAATCAGAGATATCCACCCTGCAATTGGGATAGGCTTTCTTAATGCTCTCCTCAGTTTCCCAAGTACAGTCTCGCGGACCTGCACTCCATTGCACTTTGACTAAGTGAACTTTCTTGTTCCTCAGCTCTTTAGTTTCTTTGCTAATAATCTTTATCGGCTCTCTTCTCACAACTAATTCTGGAGTAATTTCCAAATCTTGTTGCGCGGCTTCTTCCACGACTAAGTCTGGATCATGTACATGCTTTCGAAGTTGAGATACATAAAACACATCATGTACTCCTGGCAACCAATCAGGCAATTGGACTCTATAAGCGAAAGTCCCAATCCGTTCGAGCACACGAAATGGACCAATAAATCTGGGCGCCAATTTCCCTGTTTTACCAAATCGGACTACTCCTCTCATCGGAGAAACCCTTAGACACACATAGTTGCCAACAGCAAATGATAAATTTCTACTTCTCGAATCTGTATAGCTCTTCTATCGGCTTTGAGTGGCTAGTAATCGTTTCTTAATGAAATCGACTTTATCCGCAGCTTCGTGAATCATATCTGGTCCCAATACCAGTCTATTATCAGGTTCTACCCAACAAGCGAGAGATCAGCATGGTTTACCATACAATGATTCGAATGGTGACATTTTCAGGCTCGCTTGGTAGTTGTTGTTGTATGAGAACTCAGCCAAATGCAAGTGGTCTTTCCATGATCCGCCAAAATCTATAACACAAGCCCGCAATAAATCTTCTAGAATACGATTCACCCTCTCAGTTTGGCCATCTGTTTAAGGATGATAAGCGGTGCCTAAGTTCAGTTTCGTTCCCAATTCTGCTTTGAATGCTTCCCAGAATTTACTATCAAAAATCGAGTCACGGTCACTAACGATACTCATGAGAACTCCATGAAGTTTAACAATTTCCTTGAAATAGATATGCGCCGGACTCTGAGCGGTTCTATATTATCTGACAGGTATAAAATGGGCGGTCTTCGTGAAACAATCTACGATCACCCAAATACTGTCATTTCCTTTCCGGGTTCTGGGAAAACCATCTATGAAATCCATAGAAATTTGTTCCTACTTCCAACCTGGAATCTCCAATGGTTGCAACAATCTGATGAGTTTCTATAGATCGCTTTTGACTTGTTGACAGGTGGAACACCGGCTAACATAGATAGAGATATCTCTTTTCATTGCCTTCTACCAGAGTGTTCGCTTGAGGTCATTATACATTTTACTAAACCCTGGGTGGATACTCAGCTTGGACTTGTGACACTCGTCCATTACTTCTCTTTTGAGCTCAAGGCTGTCGGGAACACAAATTCTTCCTTTCAATCTTAGAACTCATGCGCTACCCACTTGGAAACTGGAGACTTTGCCCCTTTGAATTCTTTTAATCATCTCTTTAACAAAATTATCGTCTTTCTGAAGAATAGATATTTTATCAATCAACGATGGTGTAATGATAAGATTGGCGATGATCATATTTGAAACACCCCACCTCCGTTAAAGTCACTCACAAAGGGAATGCCTTAACTTCGGTGGAGCGCTATAGGTAAAAGATACAGATAATTTACAAGACAGATATATAAACAGCGGAAAATCTAAATTTATTTCATAAGCACGTGGTTCATTCAAAACATTACAACAACTGTCTCAAACCAACTTCCAAATCATTGCAACAAAATCTCTGTCTTGATTAAAACATAAAGAAGCATAAAATAAAAATAAGGCGGCATAAATCCCCAACAAGAGTGTATCCGAAGCCATATCCCAAGGAAAGAGAATCCAAGAAATACATCTACTGTCTTCCAGCTGGAAAGGGTCTGAACTAAGCTGAATTATTCCCTCCCTGCGGACCGGGGGGAACGGAAGAAAAGGAGACGAAAGAAAATGGGTCAGACATAAGCCTGGTAAGTCCAGTGATCATTCAGCATGTAAACAGGTAAAAGGATCATGACATGAATAAACTGAACAGAGGACAATACCCTAGAAATATGATAACAACAGATAAGGTAAGATATACTAAATATACTATCGTACTCATTTCCATTTCTCTGCACCTAATAACTATTGTTTCAACCAGCCTCACGTGTTCATAAAAGAATGATCCCCCTTATAGATCGGCTCGTACTCGTATACGTTTACCACTTGTGTCATTCGGCCCCGCTTGACTGTAGATACATGTGCTAGTCCCACCATGGGGTGTATCAAATCCGATGGTGGCAACCCGACATAATTCAAGATGCACAGTGTATAACTACTGATGCCCAGTGCCTGCTTTTTCCACTCCGGAGTACATGCATGCCCGCACTCCGTCGGAACCTACACTGATGCACCACCCGCCGTTGTTTTGACCGCTTATAATTAGCCCAGTAATCGTGCCCCACCCTGCCTAGTTCAGGGTACCATGATACTTCTATGTGGGTTACTACTGAAATGGGTCCCCGTTACTAGGGTTTGCTAATCAACATGTTAAAATGGTTAAGTGTTCTCGAATTAACCTAACCCCACCCATCAGTTTAGTTAACATGTTGTATTGGTTAAGTGTTGCCTTAATTAACTTAACCCTAACTTCTTAGCCTGTCTGTTCCTTAGATTTAATTCATTCATTAAAGCACCAATCTCTTACATTAGATCTATATTGTTGCGGTTGCTGGATGTGCCGGTCGGTTCCGGGCAGTCTTATACCGCAACTCAATCTAACCTCGGGTTCTTTTGGGCTTAATGCGCTAACTTCTCACATTAGATCTATATTGTTACAGTTGCTGGATGTGCCGGGCGGTTCCGGGTAGTCTTACACCATAACTCAATCTAACCTCGGGTTAGGCATATTCGTCTTTTACTTAATCTTCATATTTACCCTTCATATTTATATGTAAATTATCCACAATTATTGTCATTCAAGTCATGCCCCATTTACCCTCTAAATCATGTTCATAATTTTTAGGTATATAAATTATACCATTTCATGCCACTAATCATTTACATGATTATGAGCCAAACTATGCCGATAATATGTAATTTAATGTTTTTTCCCCAATGTTACCCCCGTTATACGTTCGCATAATTCACATAGAACGTTAGGCTCGCAACTTATCCTAACTCATAAACAAAAGGGAAAAGAAAGGAGCATGTACCATTCCAACAACATAAAATAATATGGATCTAACTAAACATGTGTCATATGAATTTAGCATAGAACAGTGAACTTGCATTTTAGATCCAATTAACATGAATCTTAAGCATATGAACGGGAACTTACATAGAATTACACAAATCCAATTAGGAATGTAAATGAGAACTTGCATTTGAGTTGGATCAAATTAACATAGATCTAAACATATGAGAATGTAGATCTAAACATATAGGCATATATGACTTAGCCTAAAAACTTGCATGTAACATAACATGAAAGAGTCACCAAATTTATATAATACATGATTGGTTTAACATACAACATGATAACTCCAATAAACCACAATAGTCTCATAGGCATATATGATAGAATTGTCACGAGAATAGACATGAATCAGCATCACCATTTTCTTACAACTAGGCACAGTTCTAGTTTCGCTTTATTGCAAATCATGACTTTTATTTGTTCACATCTAAAGAATAACTGTACTTACGAACAAAAGAAAAATCTTGTTTTCTAGGATCTTTTTTCTGAAACTGAAAAGCTATCCTTTGATGTAGAATATTGGTTCTCAAATTTTAATTTGGTTTGAGGCTTCTAACTTGCTACCTAACTTGCTTTCTAGTTGGAGAAGAAGGGTGGTTATGCTAGGTTGACCATGAATAGCATGACGGCTCCTTGGAATGAAATTGTGTGGTTTTAGGGTTGAGGGTTGGGGTTGTTTATATAGAAGTTTAGATTTATGTGAGCCGATAGATCAAACTAGGAGCAATCAGAACCATCCAGACCAGATAGAGCTATCCAGAAACTGCCAACTATGCCCTAGTGACTCAGCAGCGAGTCAGAAATCATCACTATTTGGATCAGAATATAGGAGTCGACCCCTACCGGGGGGGAGGGGAGGTCGACACCTATGTCGACTCCCCTATAGGGGGTCAACACCTATGTCGACTCCCCCTGGGGGGGTCGACCCCCTGAGCGGGAATTTTCCCGCTCTTCCTCTTTTGCCTAAATTTGAAATTCGAACTGCTTTTGTTTATTTAATTAAATAATTTTTTGTTTAAACATGAAATCTTCTGAACTCCATAACTTCTTTATACGGAGTCCAATTCATGCAAACTCGGACTCTATCTCAAGCAGAATTCCAAGACGAACGCAATGGAATAACCTATTTCCCTTAATTCTCACTTTTAAAATTTAGTATTCTTTAATTCGTTACTTTAATAAACATAGAAAATACAGGGTGTTACAACATTCTTTCTGCTAAGCGCATCAGCCACAACATTGGCTTTCCCCGGAGTATACAAAATATCAAGATCATATGCTATTAGAAATTCTAGCCAACGCTGCTGCCTCATATTCATATCTTTCTGGGTGAATGAATACTTCAATGATTGATGATCAGTATATAATTCAAATTTCTCACGCAATAGATAATGTCTCTAGATTTTCATAGCAAACACGATAGCGAACAATTCAAGATCGTGAGTCGCATAATTCTCCTCATGTGGCTTCAATTGACAGCTAGTATAAGCGACTACTTAGCCTCTTTGCATTAATACTGCACCTAGACCTTCTTTAGAAGCATCTATCTAGACTTTCAAGTCTTGATTGCCATCAATAATTGTTAACACTGGAGCAGTTGTCAGTCTTAACTTCAGCTTTTGAAAAGCCGCCTCACATTCTGGAGTCCAATTGAACCTTGAATTTTTTTAGTGAGCTTCGTTAAGGAAATAGATATTTTTGAAAAATCCTTAACGAACTTCCGATAATAACTAGCCAATCCAAGAAAACTACGGACTTCTGTGGGTGTAGTTGGCTACTTCCAATCTTATATAGCTGTGATCTTACTAGGATCCACATAAATTCCTTCTTTTGATACAACGTGGCCAAGAAACTTGGCTTCTTCTTGCCAGAATATACATTTGGAAAATTTTGCCTTTAAAACATTCTTTTTGAGAATTTCTAACACTTGTTCCAAATGTTTTTCATGCTCACTTTCTGACTTAGAGAAGATCAATATGTCATCAATGAAAACCAGAACAAATTTATTCAATACTTCTCGGAATACCCTGTTAATTAGATCGACAAAATAAGTTGGAGCGTTACATAAGCCGAACAGCATTACTAACCACTTGTAGAATATATCTGGACCTCTGAATGCTATCAAAGGAACACACTCTTCGGCTATACGAAGCTGATGGAAACCTGTAGCTAGGTCCATTCGTGAAAACACTTGTGCGCCATTCAATCGATCCAGTAAATCATTAATTCGCGGCAATGGATATTTATTCTTTAATGTCTACTTGTTCAAGTCACGATAATCCACACATAGTCTGAGACTACCGTCTGACTTTGGGACAAACACCACTGTTGCTTCCCAATCAGAGAAATTAAGCCTGATAAAACCCTTGCATACAAGCTATCAAGTCTGATTGTCTACTTATTCTTTTTCCTTCAAGATCATTCTTCGAATAGCGTGAACTACTGGCCTTGTATTCGGAATTAAAGCAATCTTGAAATCTATTTCTCTACGCGGAGGTAAGCTAACAACTTCTTCGAACACATCTGCATAGTTCTTGACAACAGGGATATTTTCTACGTCGACCGGAATATTCTCCGTAATGACAAGAATATTTTCTATTTGAGAAGGAGAAACATCAAGAGCTGACCAAAAGTTTTATCTACCAGAATTCGGACCTTCGCATGGGACGGTTATATAATTCCCTGATTTAATCTTCGCCCTTACGACTCTGTCGACGCATTTAACCTCAGCTTCATATTTGGTTAACCAATCCAATCCCAGAATAAGATCAAATTCTGTTGAATTCATGATGATAGAGATAGTAGGGAACCGATAACAGGAAAAAGAAACAGGCACCCCACAAATCCAACTAAGATTAAGGGAACCCCCAACCGAATTATGGACAATCATGGGTGTTTTGAGCTTTTTCAAATTCAAATCCAGTTTCTTAACCTCATTTCTTGCAAGAAAGCTTCGCGACGCGCCCGTATCAAACAGTACTTTAACTGGAATGTTTTTGACAGTAAGCGTGCCTTCTAAAACATTTGGCCTTCCCTGACTAGCTGAGGGTGTCGGGACTTCTGCCACTTCAATTGCCTATATCATTTAAGATTTCTTTAATAGCCGACAATCTTGCTTCAGATGACCAGCCTGATGCCAAAGATTGCATCTTCTGTTCTCTTGAAACCTGTTCTTGGATCTAGATCCATTCTTTCCTTTGCTCGAAGATTCACAGTTCCTCATCGAATACCCTTGCTGATTGCACTTTAAACATACGACTGCCTTAACCTTTTTCCTATTAATCCTAGGCTTCTTTCTAGCCCTAGACGTCGTACTTGCCTTAGGTTGCGTACTTGTCTCTGGCTGCGTACTTGTCTCTGGGCTATCAGTATCAAATTTTCTTTTGCTGCTAGTACTGACTTCCTCTTCATCGTACAAAAGACCCTGCTTATCTAGATCTTCATACTGGTAAGCCATGTATATCATTTCAGAAAAAGATTGTTGCACATGTGCAGTTACACTACTTTGGTACTTTCTTTGAAGCCCGTTAATAAACCTCAGATTCTTCATCTTTGGATTTTGAATTAGATGCGGGGCAAAACGAGAAAGTTCATTAAATTTCTTGTGATATTCTGGAATAGTCATATCCCCTTGAATCAGATAGCAGAATTCATCACTTAACCATTCAATTGCTTCTGGAGGAATAAATCTTCCACTGAAAATTTCTTTGAATCTATCCCAGGTAATATTACCTTCTGGATTATCTTTAATAACTGTTTCCCACCAGATTAGAGCTTCGTCTTTGAGTGCACAAGATGCCAGTAATCTTTTCTGATTATCTCTCAGCTTTGCACCTTCAAAAATTTTCTTAGCAGAGCGCATCCATGCTTGCATTTGAATTAGGGATTCATTGCCTGAGAACGACACTCCACCCAGATTTCGATACTTCTTTAGTAGAGCTTCAATATCTGGTTCTGACCTACCTCTTCTACTTCTGCCACTCATTTTCTATGTCTGCAAATAGCAGACAAAGTGTCAGGCTAACAGAAAAGGTATTTTAAAGCATAGAGACATATACTTGAATGTAAATGTGTCTACTGAGGTGTATTTCATTCTGCTACACTCATTCAAGGAAATTACTGATCCTATCCGAAATGAGTTATTCGTCATAGAATACTTTTGATTCGATTTCTGACGAGTTCGTAAATATGTTATATTCCAAAACTAAGCATAACCAAAGCTCTGATACCACGTTGAGACAACCCCGAACCACCTTTCCACAGTGGCAAGGGTAATCTTTGGAATATAACACATAAAAAAATAGCAGCAGAACAAAATTATAAAAATACAGCAGATAATTTACAACAGAATACACTGGATAAACATAATCATCAAAGTTACATAGTATAACAGGATCATACTTAGTACAAAATATAGTTCAGCTTTACGTAAAATGTCTACAGCGGAATCAAAATATAATATGTACAACAGGAGTTGAACAACATAAAAAGAAAGAAATGATAGAATCCATCTTCAGCTTTGTAGCTATCCAGAGAGAGCCTGCTAAAACCAGAATACAAGGCTGCCCGTGTAGGAATAGGGGCACCCGAGTTTGCAAGTGAAACAAACTACGAGTCAATCATGGGACTGGTATAAGAAATCTACTTAACTTATTTTATAATAAGGCCAATTACAGGACCATGCCGCTAATGCAGAACGAGTTTACTCCATTGGATTGCCAGTGCTAGAAACAAGTAAATCATTTAAACATCGCAATGCTTTTTATAAAAATGAAGCCATTATAAGACTCAGTTCTCATCACACAATGCAACGCAAACCGGAGGATAGAGTTTTACCTTATAATGGCCAAAATATGCTTGATACGAATAAAACAAAAGCATTTGATATTATTACTAGTGTTTATATGTTTCAAAAACAATTTCAATCATAAATATCAATCATAAATATCAATCATAGACGACATAAATGCCTCATACCAGTATGTTGCCATATATAGGTATACAATCAAAATCGCACGATGTCGTATTTGGAAATTGGATTTCCGTCATGAACCAAGGCAAGGGATCGTCCTTACCGCTTCGAGACAATCTAGCCTACAATGTCTCAGCAACAGCTGCAACTGCACCCTGGATCGTTAGGGTCGATCCACACGGAGTGGATTAAAATGCCTGAACACTGCGTTCCCCGACCCTATGGGGCGTAAACTGGTCATATCCCGACCAGACCATCGGCTCCAAGAGACCGAGATAACCGAGGCACCTCGCTATCCATCATCCATATAATTAAAATGCCTGGGCGTGTAAAACCCAAAACACCACTCCTAGCTAGAAAGAAACGCATGCCCTCCCTAATGTCCTCTCCCGTTTCTGGCTCATACTGGGTGTGAGGCCCGCGAATCAACGCCATACACAAAGCTAGCTATTTAAAGCCCTGCTTTGATCATCAACCACAAGGCTCTACTTTTCAAAAAAAGCCTTGATCACAACATCTCAGCATGCTACGTTGTCAATCTACAACGTCAGACACACATCAATTTACAAGTCTGTTCTGGGTCTGAACGAAACTGGAATCACATTATTCCTCTCCCGTATGTCCAATACAGGAGAGGGGCCCTCGCACATCCGTACGATCAAAAAGTACGTCCGGACAACCACCACTGTAACCCCTTCAGGGCAACAACTCCCATCAAAGGCATCAGTAGCCTCCATTCGATGTGAAGATCCTCGGTCTTGCACCGTCTTCATATCTTCGACTTCTAGTCGTCGACCAATTATTTGAAATCAGAATTAACTCGACCATTTTCAAATAATTCACGTATATTTAGAATTAAATCAATTCATTTCAGTGGTTAAATTATCTGACATACACGATTCAGTCATTAATGTAATCTTCACGTCAAACACATTCAACCATCAAATATCCTATAAACCGAGAAAATTCAGTTTATTTCCATTCCATATCATTTATAATATTTTATACTGATTTATCGCTATTTTTATTTATTTAAATATAGACAATTTATTCAAACAACGCTTCAGGCCATAACACGGCCATGGCGCTGTTTTTCTCTAAATCTGATTTACATATATCTGAAAATCTAACTGTTGGATCTTTACATATTTCATATCATTGGAAAGATCTTTTCATAGCGGACCCAACAGTTCCATTTTGGGAAAATCCGACGGTCGGAACTCCCGGTACAATCGTTTGAAGTTACGATTTCAAAATACTAACTGCAGCGTCGTTATTCGATTTAATTTAATTATATTTATATATATTAATATAATCCATTCCGGCGTTGTTTTCATTTAGATTTGAATTTAACATTTCACAAAATCTAACCATTGGATCTTTACAAAATTTGGTGTCGTTGGAAAGATATTTCCAAA
The DNA here is from genome assembly GCA_030737875.1 of Allium sativum. Classification (NCBI taxonomy): domain Eukaryota; kingdom Viridiplantae; phylum Streptophyta; class Magnoliopsida; order Asparagales; family Amaryllidaceae; genus Allium; species Allium sativum. Next base: position 442,699,109 of record CM060919.1, read on the forward strand.
GCGGACCCAACGGTTTCGGTTTCGGGAAAATCCGATAGTCGGATCTCCCGCGATAATCGTCTAAAATCACGATTTCAAAATATGAACTGCAGCTTCGTTATTCGATTTATTTTAACTATATTTATATATATATATATAATCCATTCTTTGATTTCCACACCATTTCATTTCATATATGTGATAAAATAATATTTTTATCCAACAAATATCTATTTCAACATATGACTATTTTTAGCACTTCATATATATAATAAAAATGTGATTTTTATAATTAAAACAACTTATTTCAAAAATGAAGATTTTTAGCGATTCATATATATTATAAAAATGGGATTTTTATTGTTAAAACAATTTATTCCAAATATGAATATTTTATATACTTCATATAGATGATAAAAATGTGATTTTCATCTTTCAAACATGAATATTTTCCATCACATAAATATATTTCAATACATGAATATAAATCAAACACATAAATATTTCAGAAAATTTCTACAGAATAACGGTAGGGTGTTAAAACCGGCACCGTCCTGAGTACGGCTCCTCGCACTACCTTACGCCTCGCAGCGTTTCCTAAGGGGTTTATCCTTATAATCTAAATATTTCGATCATTTTCATATCACAATGAATATTTCCAAAAACAATTCCAATTTTGTTTCAACCACAAACAATCATTATCAACCATTCGCATTTATCAACCAAATTTCACGTCAACCAAAATCCAAACAATCACAACCAATATATATCGTCCATGGTTTGTGGACAAGGGGAGTATATATATATATAGATATACATATATAAATATATTTCACTTTCATTTCAATTTCATTTCAACTCACATATAATTTTTACAATGCATATATAACTTATACATCGCACATACAACTTATACAACGCTTATACATGAGGTGTACAACGCTTATATAACTCAGACATTGATTATATAATTTATACATCGTCATTTCATATCGTTTATAATTTAGAAATCTCACATTGGTTTCCACTCCTCCAAAAATTGTAGGAAGCTCCAAATATTTTCCCATTTCTTCTAGAATGTAGAAGACGTCCTCACGGTCCCGGTGTCTCCTGTTTCACTGGATTTCGATCACATAGCAAAAAGATATGATTTTTAGAAGTTAATCACACTTTGCAACGGTTTTAAACTATTGAAACCATTTTAAATCAACTAACCCGTATCCCTTCTGAAATGGTTCGAACTAGGGTTTGTATTTTTCATCAAATCCGTGGAGCATTGCGCCGATCAGACCAGACCACGGTGGAGAGCTCCCAGTCGCGCATAGATCGAGGTAAGTGGGGCCCCTGCGATGGCAAATCCGAGGCGCGACGGCAGTTGAAAGTCGACGACTTCATGGTCTTGGTTCTTGCGAATCTCTGAACGATAAGGGGAGAAACCTATATGGATTTGAAGAGCTAGGGATGCTCTACAAAATCCCTAACTGGAGCCTGTGATTTTGATGCGTGATTTGGAAGAAAAAGAGGAGAGAGGGCACGAGCTACTTCCGTCATTCGAACAAAGATGGCATCGCGGGTTTTTGAGCAACGAGGGTTTTGGGAAGAAAGAATGTGATTGGCCAATTATATTTTAAAATTTTAATTTATTTTAAATCCGAAAATACCCCTCAGTCCATACGAACTCCAATTCAAACCCAATGACTATCATCCCTAGCTAAATACCCCTATTTCGAACATAATGGGATATGTTTCGTAGGCTCATTCGACTGTTTCAGTCAGTTATTCTTCAAATTAAAATATAAAACATACAAATATGGATTTGAATGTGCATTTCAATTTTCCTGGGCCACATACTGATCCCAAAAATTCCAGAAAAATAAATCTAGCTATGTTTGGGCGATATGGTCCCAACAAAACTACTTTCGTCGAATTTGGAGATCGTTTGAAAAATGGCCATTTTCTGGTCGATCCAAATTGACAAAAATTAACCAAACGCATTTTCCTTTGCCACGCTAACATATTAACTCCAAAAGTTATGGAATTTGAAACTGAGCAATAATTTGACATCCTGGATCCAACAAAAGTGGTTTCATCGAAAACAGAGGTCGTTTGCAAAATGGCTATTTTCGAGGCATATATAAACTCCATAGCGATCCTTCTGAAAATTCATTTGGAAATAACTTTTGATTCCCGCTATGAAATCTCGATTTTTCGAATTAGTTAGGAAGATATTCATAAACAGATTTAAATATTTTTGGTTTCACTAAAATACGATTTATTTTGAATCCTGTACAGTCAGTCAAAGTTCGAATTCAAAATTTCAAACTACCGCGCCATTTCAGGCCTTGTTTTTTAATTAAATATATTCGCTATAACTTCGATCCAAGTAGATTTTTGGTTGAGCTTTTTTTTAAATAATTTATTTTAAATATTCAAAATCCTCTAAAATAGCCAAATTAATTTTTTAAATTGGTTCTGATTTTCCGGGTTGTTACACTATGACATCATAGTTATATTAGAACTAGTAATTGCTACAAGTTCATCACATTTATGCTCATATGTCTACCTTATCACCATGCTAGTTTATGTTTATGCCAAGTTATGTTAAAACAATCACTTTGGTAATATTCCTATTATTTTCCCTATTATCGTAAATGACTAGGCTATTGTCTAGCCTAGGCATGCCACCAATTTTGTGAGTGCGCTAGTAAAGAAACGGAGGAAAAAGGTTAATATTGGCATAATTTGAATATAAACATCATTGGACATGTAATTCAAATTGTTGGGTAAAATGGGCATTAACACCTACAAGGGCATAGGTTTAATTAATCGATTAATAAATAATGAATGCCTAGGATTACAATTAGGGATTGTAATTGCACTTATGACACGAGGTTAGGTTGCACTAGTGGTGGAAGTCTGCCCGGACCCGACCGGCATATCCAGCAGCCACTAATGTTGAACCTAATGTGAGAGGTCTAAGTGCACAAATACGAATCGGGCTAAGACACGAAGTTAGACCCAGATGTGGAATAAGACTGCCCAGACCTGACCGGCACATCCAGCATCCACAAGTTGTAGGCCTAATGTGGGAGGTCTAGCCTATTATAAACCATAAATGGACATGGTAATAAATTGGACTACATAACCAAATCTAACCCATAATTTCTAACCCATAGAAATTATATGATTGTGAACTAAAGTTAGGGTTAAGTAAAATTGGTTGGATAGTGGATGGGTTAAGCAAGTCTGGAGGGGGTAGGTAATAATTATATATAGGCCTACAAACTTAACCCGATAAGGTTATGTAATTAAAGACACCTAGTGGTATATACATGACTGGTTAGAATAATAAAGTTATGTAATTAAAGACACCTTTTAAGGTAAGCATATCTTGTAGAAATAATAAAGTTATGTAATTAAAGACACCTAGTGGTATACATAGCCAAAGAAAATCTAGTGGGAATACAAGACAAGGGGGAGAGCTTGTATCATATTGTGTGGAATCCGTTTCATCCAGTAACCCGGAGTAGGTATCAAAACATGTACTCCGTACTAGGTCGGAGAAGGGGCACGCTTACTGGACTGATTGTAAGAGATCCAAACGTGGAGGACGGAGTGGGTGGCGCAAACCGACCTGGCCATGTGCGTGCCTGAGCCGGGCAGAAGAGGATAAGACGACCGTGACACCTGTAGATATGGGGCTGTGCATATCAGTGAGGGGTTGCCACTTTAGGACGTGATACATCCTATTATGGGGCTGGTACACGGCATATATGCGGATTAGGGAGCCGATCGATTACATTTGGAAGTATGCCTGAGTCTACCACCTTATAGTGGAAGGGATCATCTCATTCTGGTTATACTAGTAATAGTGCAGTGTAATCATTAGAGAAGCGTATACACCTTATCCTGTCTACCTTGTCACACCTTCCATTTATGTAGTGATCTCTCTTATCCACTTTATATGCCCATCATGCTACTTTTATTTATTTACTTGCTAAAAGTAACTAGACTCACCAGACTTTATGTCTGACCCTTTCGTTTCCTCTTCTTTCTTCTGTTTCCCCCTTAGGTTCTCAGGGAGGAAACACTCAGGCTAAGTCAGGACTCAGATATCATCTTGTTAGAACTGCTTTCGAAATATGGCTCAAGTTCTTATCTCTACTATGGCTTTGTCTCTTTTATTTGGGGAATTATGTTTTCTTTTAAGTATTTATGTACTCTGATGGTAAAAGATAGAAGTTATATTGTTGTAATGGTTTTTTTGACTTATGGTATTTTGGACCACGATGTATGAATTGTGTTTGAAATAAAAATTTGAATTTCCGCTACTATCTTAATATATCTGTCAATATTCTGTGTCTGTTTACCTATAACGCTTCATGAAACTTAATGCATTCCCTTTGTGAGTGACATTAACGGACATGGGGTGTCACAGAGCTAGTTCTTCAAAGTAAGTCAAACCAAGTTTCATGAAATCCTCAAATTCGTCAATGTCATCAATTCCCTTCATTAATTTATTTTTTAGATTTTGCCGAAGTTCAATAGTGTATCGGGCCAGTTATTGAATGAGATGCATGTTTTCAATATCTTTATTTCCAGAATCTTGTTTTTCATCTAAATTTCACATCCATTCCATGATTTTCTCCCCACAAATCCAAATTTCATGCATTAATTAATCAATTTCACTCAGGTTTTCTTCAAGAAAATTAGTAGACACTCCACACTTTAAGATGTTGTTTTTTAGATCCGTCGTTCTTATGTGTTCCATACTGGTTGACCTTTAAAATTCAAGAACCTCGTCTCTTAGAAGTTGTCCATTCTTTATTTTCCATAACCAACATTGCCACAAATTTAGCATGTTCGCAACACATTTTTCATATTCGATAACCAATACTATATCTCCGCTCGTATTATGAAAATCATTTTGGTTTTGATCGTTGAAATTATACGAAAAGTTTTCAGCTTGAAATTCATTCTGATTTGAATTATAACCAAAATCATTTAAATTTTGAAAAGAATTGCAATTTTAGTTGTACATGGGGCAAACGCGCATGTACTAGAAGAAGAGAATGTTTCCTCAAAAAATCAGTTGCAATCTTTTAGCTCTAAAGAAGCTCTTAAAATATATGTTAAAATTAACAACTTCAGATTATATGAATACAAGTCTAGGCTAGGTTCGGACAAGGGTTATCAGTGTGCCACGAATCACCGTAGAAACACGAATGAATGTTTAAGAGCCTGTTTGAGTTCTAGACTCTACCGTTCCTCAGACACCTAAGAGAGTATCAATCCTAATTGTCAATTTAACGAATATCTTGTCCTATGAGCTTTGGGGAATCCTCGATTCGATTTCAAAACCAATTTATTTCAAAAAAAAACTTTTAATTTATCCCACGTTCATTTTAAAATTTCCAACCACACATCAACAGGCAAAATAATCAATCACACAACGATCACAAAAAAATAAATTGCATAAAAATTTTTACAAGCAAGCCGCGGCACCTACACGAAATCTTTACAAGCAATTTTTATATATTCTTTAAGCAACCAGCAAACCCTGTAGAGTTTTGAAAACACTCACTTAGATCGGAAGTCTATCCAGTGCAATTGAGTAGTGCTATCGCATTCACACCCCACTTGGTGCGCAACCGCTCCAACCCGTCTTGAATCTCTTGTTATGTTGTTGACTGTATTCCTTCACTTCAATTTAGTTTCTTTTCTCTCTCTCTATTTTTGGTAAGAAAAGAAATAAACAAACGAAAGGGAAAAGAAAAATCAAATAAACAAAAAAATTAAAAAATTAAGCTAGGTTCAACAAGCTATGTAGACTCGGTCAAAACGGGCTTGCCCTCAACACAAGCCATGCAAAATCTTACACAAAATAAAACATGCCCCTTTTTTTCTTTTTTAATTTTAATCTCCTCTACTTTTTAAGGCTCACCTAACCCGTCTCTGTTCTCAGAACACGATCAACCAAAAATTAAAATAACGCGCCCTTCCAAGATCCAAAAAACAAATTCGAATTCTTTTTTTGGAATTTTGTTTTACATAACCTAATAATTTTTAAAATCGAAAATACAATAAGCCGATCCACAAAAGGCCTCGCACCACCTTTTCTAGTTCAATTAAGTTATTTGAACTGCGATTTGAAGTGAGCGTTTTTGGTGAGGAATTTGAATCGGTTTTTTCTTCTAGGTTGCAATGAGGAAGAAGGGAATTTGATGACAGCGATGTGTGGTGGATTCAGACTTGGGAATTGGAGGAATTTGTGAGTTGATTATGGTGATGCGAGGTGGCAGTTTTTTTTGTTCGTACTGTGGAAGAGGTTTGCTTTGCTGCGTTGTGAATTACTTGTTGCAGTGTATTGAGGCCGTGGAAGTGATGAGGTTGTGTTTGTTTGGCTTTGAACGAGGTGTAGAGGAGGTATGCGGTTTGCGTGAATAGTTTTGGTTGTCTGTAGTAGGGATCTGGTGATGAAACTGGGTTGATGGACGTGGGTATTGGTGGAGTTTGGATTATTGGTTTGGTTGGTTTAGTTGTGAAGGGTGCAATTTTGTTTTTGAGGGAGGTGAACGCTATGTCCGGTGAGTATTCGAAACTGATGGTGAATTGGTGCTGTAAGGGTGCTTGAGCAATTGAGCTCGAGAATGGTATGGCTTGGGTTTAGAACTGGTAAAGGATGGAGGTTTGTAAATGTAGCTGGTAGATAATGATGAATTTGTGAATATATGGTTGTTGAATTGAGTATGTTTTGTGTAGGGGCAGCTGTTGCCGTTGGATGGTGAATGATATTGGTGGTTGGAGCAGAGTGTGAAGTTTGGAACTGACGAAAAATTTATGGTGGGTGGCTGAGGAGTTTTGCTAGTGGAGTGCACAATTGATGACAGTAGTGAGTTTGAATTATATGATGCTTGTGTTAGGAAAAGGTGTTGTAATTGAATCGGGTAGACAAAGCAAACAAGAAAAAGAAAAAGGATTTTTTTTTAAAAAGAAATGTGAAAAGGAAAGAAAAAGTTTTTTACCTCTTGACTTAGAAGATTACGGTATCAAATTGTAATACTAAATCAACCAATCAAGAATTTTCTTCTATATATACCAGAAAAAAGGAAAAAAAAAATAACCCGAAGGATTTACTATTAAAAATTATTTTGGTCCTCGGCAATGGCGCCAAAATTTGCTTGCGAATAAATTAAACAATTGTAAGCAATTGTTTAATTCGTTCAACTTTCCTAAACAACAAGGGTTATTGTAAAGGGTGTCGAATTCTAGGACCAAAATTATTTTGATTAATAAATCCAATCAGATTATTCTGAAAGTTTGATTGATTGAAACAATAGAAAATAAATAACAAGAGAGTATTTTATAATAAATGAAAGCAATTAGGGAGTAATGACATAATCTGGATTGATAATTATCAATAGCCAAACAGATTAATAGATCTAACTCATGTTTCTGTCACAAACATTAATCAACGAGAATTAGGTATTTAAAAACAAACATGTGGATAACGACAAGCATAGCCTATGCAGGAGCTAAGCTCTTAAACAACCATAGGCTACCAGGACAGAATCACTACTTTATTTCTAAAACCCTAAAAATTAGATCTAAATCTGATTAGCGTTAGATCAAATACGAATATACCCTCTGAAGGAGCATAGCTCTTAAACGACATAGAATATGATGGTTTAGATCTAACTCTTGGTTCAAATCTAGATCTATATGTATAAAGTCCTCATCTTTTGGCTATGTGATTCATATTGAATCCAATCTATAAGCATCATCACCCCCTAATTAAAGGGGATTAGCTAGACATAGCTAAATGAGAAAAGGAAAAAAATAAAAGACCATACATAAATAAAATAAAACTAAAACCAAAGAGAACAGGGGATGAATAGTTTTATTCCAAGAGGAGAGTTACAGAATAAAACCTAAGACCAATCTAAATGAATGAGATACAGTGTATTTATAGCTTCCTTGACCAAGACATAGTGGCCAAATATAAGATGTGGGACAAAAAGTCATTGCCCAAATAACAAGTAAACCAATGTGAACGCATGTGAATGGACTTGCAAATGTCATGGAAAAATAGCTTGCGGGCATCAAACGGCATCAACTTTAATCATTTTGAGCATGAATAAGAACTCCATAACATTTGAGACAAGCGATCTTTATGAAAAGGTATTGAATCTTGATTTCAAAATATGCGATAGAAGGTGGTTGAACAACAACATTTCTTCGGGTCTTCATGCTTTAATCCAGCTCTAAAAATCAATACTCTTCTTGCACCAATTCTTCAAGCTTTTCAACAATTAAGTGCGTCAATCCATTCATCATAAATAACCTGAAACACAACTATAAATACACAGTATCAATTATTTTAAAGAGAAAATAAAATAAATAAGCGGATAAAATATTCAAATTTACGTGTATATCAATCAGCTACAGAGGTAAAGCCTTAGAATGAAGGCATGTCATCAGACAATCATTTCAAGAGTTTGGGGAATATAGATTTTTAAAGTCATAACTTAAAATAAATCAACACTCTTCTATGATTTTTAAAGTCATAACTTAAAATTATTCTTTTCTAGAAAAGCACCTCTTCAACTCAACCAAAGGAGCTAAGGCGAAAGCCTCTTGTGGAAAATCTATCATTCAAACCAAAATATTTATAAGTATCAAGACCAACCCATAACTTAAAGATAAGATACGGAAGCCTAAATACTTCATATATCACATGTGTGATATGTAACAACTCAGAATTTTAAAACCAAATTAAAAATGTTATTTTAGCTATTTTAATGGATTTTGAATATATAAAATGATTTATTTTAAATAATTATGAATAAAAATTTATTTAATCGAAGTTGGAACATATAAATTTATTTTAATTATAATACGAGCTTGAAATGGCGCGGTAGTTTGAAAATTCGATTTTGAATTTCAACTGAATGTACATAATTCAAAATAATTCAGATTTCAGTAAAACCAAAAACATTTGAATCTTTTTAAGTATATCTTTCTAAGGAATGTGAAAAACTGAGATTTCATAATATAAATTCAAAGACATGACTAGTATAAAATTTAAAATAGTCGCTATGGAATATTTATATATATATATCTATGTATGTATGTATGTATGTATATACTAATAAATATGTAGCCCTTAAAAATAGCCATTTTGCAAACGATCTCCGTTTTCGACGAAACCACTTTTGTTGGATCCGAAATATCAAATTATAGCTAGGTTTAAAAAATCATAATTTTTAGAATTAATATATGAGCGTATTGAATTTAAACGTTTTTTGTCAATTCAGTTTAAATTTAATCGACTGGAAAATGGCCATTTTTAAACGGTCTCCAAATTCGACGAAATTAGTTTTATAGGACCGTATCGTCAAAACATAACTAGATTTATTTTTCTGTAATTTTTGGAGTCAGTGTGTAGTCCCAGTAAACTAAAAAGTAAGTTGAAACCAATTTTAAACGTTAAATTAATTTATATTTTAATTTAAAGGAAACTGATCCAAACAGCTGAACTGGCTTATGAAACATATCCCATTGTGTTCGAATAGGGGTATTTAGCTAGGGCGATAGTCATTGGGTTTGATTTGGAGTTCGTATCGGTAAACATGTATTTTTGAAATTAAAAGAATTAAATATATATATATATATATATACAAGTCATAATCGGTCAAAACCCTTGCACTTGGTCAATTCGTTCATCAGCCGCCACAAGAAAATTCGACAGCCGATATTCTCCAAATTTTATCCTTTATTTTCTCTAAATAAATTTCAAATTGAATCAAGGCTCTAAAACAAAAATTGTTGAGCGTTTTCTGCTCTTCAAATCAGTATGGGAGTGATTGGATTTTGAGAAGTATATTGCTCAATTTTCAAGACGAAACAGGGTTCGCTGGCACTCGTTTTCAGGGAAGGAGAGGCCTTCAAATTGGCTGAGGATCAGGGTGTAGGGGAAGAATGCATAGGCGGACGTCATCGTGGTGTCAGATCGCCGACCAGCGCCTCCGTGATCGGCCAGTTTGGAACCCTAGTCAGCGTGTTAAGGTTGGTTTTGCTGAAGCGTGGTCCAGAAAGGAACGATACTGGAAGAAGGGGATTAAGGTGTTAATTGGTGATTAATCAATAAACAAGTTATTTAAATTAAATATTATTCAATGTTTGAACTGCCATAAGTTGTTCATATTTAATCATAATTTAACGAAATGAATTGCGTTGCAATCATCTTGAAGAGCACTACACCATGGAACTAACCAGTACGGATGCTGAGCTAGTTACATTTTCTAGCAAATTTAAATCCAAGCAGTACTGAAATATTCAAATAAAGAATGATAGAGTGGAACCCAATGTGAGAACTTCTCACTAAAATTTTCTATACCGTTATTTTTTTTATAATTGCATATATTAACTGCCAGTATTGATTTTTATCAGTTTTTAATTATCACAAATGTTGTACGGTGTCTATTAGCTCACCTCCCTCGTGTACATACCATGGACGATTTAATAAACTGTGTGGTGTTGTGATTGTGATGTGAAACGGAAAATAAAAAAATATATATGCGATGTGAATAATATATATATATATATATATATATATATGCGATGTGAATAAAATTTATATATATGCGACGTGAATAAAATATATATATGCGAGGTGAATAAAATATAAATATGCGATGTGAATAATATATATATATGCGATGTGAATTAAATATATATGCGATGTGAATTAAATATATATATATATATGTTGTGAATAATACATATGTGTTGTATAAATTATATATATGCGTTGTATAAATTATATATGAGCGATATAGATATATAAAATGGTCATGAAATGGAATAAATATTTGTTCATTAAAAATATTATTTTTAACATGTAAATGAAGTGAGTAAAATAGTCATGTGTTGAAATAAATATTTGTTTGTTAAAAATATTATTTTTAACATGTAAATGCAGTGAATAAAATGGTTACGTATTGAAATAAATATTGGATAGTTAAAAATATAATTTTTAACTATATATGGAATATTCAATTTTGATTTAAGTTAAAATCGTTTTAAAACAAATTTATAAACGATTTATAAAATACGATTTAAATGGAAATCAATGATATATATATATATTATATATATAATGGTTTGAATAGAATGCGTCGTGACCGTTCGCGAATTTCGACCATTAACTACAGATTGATATAGTGGGAGATCCGACCGTTGGATTCTCCTAAAACCTGAACCGTTGGGTTCGTATCGAAAAGTGCTTTCCAATGAATATAAGAGATTTGAAATCTAATGATTGGATTTGGAAATATGTCCAAATCAATTTCAGAAAAGGTCGTTATGGATGCAGTTCGGTGGCCGATATTGGAAACCGACTGTATGGGCCTTAATAAAATTATTAAAAATATGGAAAAATTATGTAAAATTGTAATAAATGATTTGAAAATATTTTGAATGAAAAATTCCAGTTTTGGAAAGATAAAAATATATTTTTATCAATATGAACTAGTTGATAACTAGAATAATAATCCAACTATTTTTAGAAATAAATAAATTTGATCTGAAAATGGTTTTAATATAACCAGAAATTTCCCAAGAATAATTTGGAATGGAAATAATCTTAGGAATATTTCGATATTGGATTTCGTGACTTTACAGATATTGTTGAGGAATTTGGAATATATATTGTTATTCCCAATACGATATTTGTTGGTTTCAGAATTTGATACTGAATATAAGCCGATATAATTTCTATTCAGAGCCTTGTATTTAATATCAAATTAGATCTTGGGTTTGTCGTGAACGGTGTCTTTATTAACACTGTTCTTAAAACCAGTTGAGAAAAGAATAAATCTTTTAATTAAGATTTAGAGAAGTTTACCAATTAATTTATATTTAATTGGAACAGAATTAAGATTGGATTTTTGGGTTTATCATGAACAGTGTTTTAAATAATATTTGTTCTTTAACCCAATTAACAGCGAAGAATATGGTTTGGAACTTATAATCTTTATTCTAAGATTTATTGGAAATTTTGCTAAAGTAAATTTTGCAATTAAATATATTAAATTGGAACTGAATGGAATTCGATTTGGTAATAATCGAGATGAGCTTCTGTGAAGGAAGGCCATTACTATATATGGAATTTAAAAGGCTTTATCGTTATTCCATTTATATTGTTAGTCTGATACGGGAATTTATATCGACTATATACTATGATGATTTCAGTGTATATTCCACTTTAATGGAAGATGATTTTGGGTTTATCGTGAATGGTGTTACAAAGGACATTCGTTCTTTAACGCCAGTAAAGACAGGATTATTTCCTAGATTTGACTAATCATTAAATAATGATTTTTAGAGATTAAAACTAAGTGGAGTTTTAAGAAATCTTTAAGTAGATTGAAATGTGAGGGTGATAATTAAATTTATCAAATTTAAGAAATGTTCAAAAAATGGAGTATCACCAGTTTTACTTCATGCGATAGTTAAAGCTTTGATTGGATTTGAACGTGAAATGGTAATTGAATTTACCGATAACATAGTGTTGTTAGATATGGAGTACTACCAATTTTGCTCCATGGGATGAATAAGTTGGGATGGGATAATAAAATGAATGATTACTTTAGTAAGGCGTTAATCCTGACTAGTTTGATAAACCTTAATTTGGTTTAAACTGAGAAAATATACTATAAAATCTTTTGAAATGATTTCCAACGAAATGGATTAAACAGTGTGTTTAAAAGTGATAATCTTTGATAAGATTAATGAGAACCTTTACAGAATAAAGAAATACGAATAAAAGAATATTCTGGATTGGAATGAGGCGTATGATGTGTTGTGATAACACTTGATTATAAGATACACGAGTTATTCCGAAAGACCGGTTTAACTCATTCTGAATAATTGATACGACGACTAACAGTCGAAGAGATTGAAGACGGTGCGAGACCGACGATCTTCACATCGAATGGATAGGTTGCTATTGATGCCCATGATTGGAGTAGCTACCTTGAAGGGCTGCAGTGGTAGCCATCCAGATGTATTTGTTGATTGTTTGGATATGCGAGGGTCTCTCTCCTGTATTGGACATACATGACGAGGAATAAGGTACCTTCAGTTTAGTTCAGACCCAGAATGGACTTGCAAATGGATGGTATGTCTGATATTGTATTCCTTTATACTGTATTCGTTTATTTCTGCTAAAATATGTCTATTTGGTGGCGGAGAATTTATTCTCTTGCTTAACACTCTTCTCTGAGACGTACGAGCTTAGAGGTTATATATTGGCAGAAATCAGTACGGTATGGATTGATAGTGTGGCATGCTGAGATGCAGTGATCCAAACTTTTGTTGAAAGGAAAAGTTTGGTGGATGATGATCAAAGCGTAGCTTTAATTAGCATGGCTTTGTGTAGCATTAATTAATGAGCCTCACACATCGTTATGATGGTGAACTGATGGTTAGATCAGTATACTTTCGATATGAGGATGGACTTGGTCGACCAAGATAGGTTGGGTGTGGTCGCTACACACCAGGTACGGATAGGGCGCACCCCACGATTCCCAGAAGGATAGAGTATACGGTGTTTTCTCATGCATGGGACATAATTCGTTGAGATACTTAATATCTTGCATATAGTGTGTATGTGCATTACGTTGTTTTCTCATGCACGGGACGTAGGCCATTGAGTATTGCACTACGTGATCGATCTTTCGGATCAGTAGCCATCATGATGGAAATCCAACTTCCAATACGACATTTTGCGGTTTTAGTTGTATACTATTGGCGACATAGTGGTATGGGACATTCATGTCGTCTATGATTGATATATTTATATTTGAAGTTGATTACTTCAATTATAGTAATAATAAAAGATAAATTTCGTGTACCAAGCATATTTGGCTATTATAAGGTAAAACTCTATCCTCCGGCTTGCATTGCATTGTGTGATGGGACCCGAGTCTTATAATAGCTCCATTTTTCTTCATTTAGCATTGTGCTGTTTGTTTTATGCACTGGTATTCTTGGGGGTAAACCCGTTCCGTGTCATACAGCTTGGTCCCTTGATTTACTTAACTTTAAAATCAAGTTAATAACTATTTTAGTTCTCACACCAGTCCTGTGACTGACTCGGAGTTTATTGTTTTAATCTAAACTCTGGGTGCCTATATTCTCCACACGAGTAGCTAGTAGTTTTGGTTTTTGCAGATATTTCTTTTCCCAGGATCCTGGATTACTGCCAAAGCTATATTCGGAAATCTTTGTATCTGTATATTTCATTTAGTTGTGTTAGTTGATGTATTTCCATTATGCTTTGTATTTATACATTTTAAATTTCCCCTGCTATGTATTTTAATCTCTGATATTTTCCGCTGTATATTACTTATTCTTACTCTGATATATTCTTGTACTCTGATGTAAATTGTTGTAACAGCAATGAAATGTTCTGTTATTCATCTTCTGATTTATCTTGTTCTCAAATCAATCCGGGCTTTCCCGTAAGGGTGAGTTTGGGTAGTTTCATCGTGGTATCAGAGCTTTGGTTAACTCAAATCTTTGGGGTGCAACTCGTTAGAACAGAATAAAAGACTCATCATAGATTGGGTTAGTAATATCCTATGAAAGAAAACTCATTAGAGACAGGATCAGTAGTATCCTAGAATGAGGAATTTGTTAGAGGGGTTAGAAATGCCCTAATATGAGTTGAGAGTGACAAGTTTATAATTAATGTATTTGTGATTATATATATATATATATATATATATATATCTGATCTTAGAAAATACAATTTTTAAGTATATAAAAAAGTTATATATATTTGAAAAGTCAACCAACTAATTGATTGTTGATTGTGTTGTGTGATTATTAATCCAACTAAGTAAATTATTTATAATACGAGCCTGAAATAATTACGAATAATTACGAATAAAAATTACGAATAAAAATTAATTTCAAATTGATGTAGCGGGAGATCCGACCGTCAGATTCTCCTAAAGCCGGAACCTTTGGGTTCGTATCGAAAAGAGATTTCCAATGAATATAAAAGATTTGAAATCTAACAGTTGGATTTGGAAATATGTCCAAATAAATTTCAAAAAAGGTCGATATGGATGCAGTTCGGTGGGCGATATTGGAAACCGATTGTATGGGCCTTAATAAAATTATTAAAAATATGAAAAAATTATGTAAAATCATAATAAATGATTTGGAAATAATTTGGATGAAAAATTCTTGTTTTGAAAAGATAAAAATATAATTTTATCGAAATGAACTAGTTAATAACTAGAATAATAATCCAACTATTTTTAAAAATAAATAAATTGGATTTGAAAGTGGTTTTAATATAACCAGAAATTTCCAAATAATAGATTGGAATGGATTTGGAATGGAAATAATCTTCGGAATATTTCAATATTGGATTCCGCCACTATACGGATATTGTTGAGGATTTTGGAAGATATATATATATATATATATATGTATCGTTATTTCCAATACGATATTTGTTGGTTTCAGAATTTGATATTGAATATAAGCCGATATAATTTCTATTCAGAGCCTTGTATTTAATATCAAATTAAATTTTGGGTTTGTCGTGAATGGTATCTCTATTAACACTGTTCTTAAACCCAGTTGAGAAAAGAATAAATCTTTTAATTAAGATTTAGATAAGTTTACCAATTAATTAATATTTAATTGGAATAGAATTAAGATTGAATTTTTGGGTTTATCGTGAACGGTGCTCTAAATGACATTTGTTCTTTAACCCAATTAACAGCGAAGAATATGATTTGGAATTTATAATCTTTATTCTAAGATTTAATGGAAAATTTTCAAAGTAAAGTTTTCCAATTAAATATATTAAATTGGATTGAATGGAATTCGATTTGGTAATAATCGAGATGAGCTTCTTTGAAGGAAGACCATTACTATATATGGAATTTAAAAGACATTGTTGTTATTCCATTTATATTATTAGTCTGATACGCGAATTTATATCGATTATATATTGTGATGATTTCAGTGTAGATTCCACTTTAATGGAAGATGATTTTGGATTTATCGTAAACGGTGTTTCAAAGGACATTCGTTCTTTAACCCCAGTACATAAAGGATTATTTCCTAAATTTGACTAATCATTAAATAATGATTTTTAGATATTAAAACTAAGTGGAGTTTTAAGAAATCTTTAATTAGATTGAAATGCGAAGGTGATAATTAAATTTATCAAATTCAAGAAATGTTCAAAAAATGGAGTATCACCAATTTTACTTCATGCGATAGTTAAATATTTGATTAGATTTGAACGTGAAATGGTAATTGAATTTATCGATAACACAGTAGTGTTAGATATGGAGTACTACCAGTTTTGCTCCATAGGATGAAGAGCTTGGGATGGGATAATAAAATGAATGATTACTTCTGTAAGGCGTAAATCTCGACTAGTTTGATAAACCTTAATTTGGTTTAAACTGAGAAAAGATACTATAAAATCTTTTGAAATGATTTCCAAAGAAATGGATTAAACAGTGTGTTTAAAAGTGATAAACTTTGATAAGATTAATGAGAACCTTTCCAGAATAAAGAAATACGAATAAAATAATATTCTGGATCGGAATGAGGCGTATGATGTGTTGTGATAGCACTTGATATAAGATACGCGAGTTATTCAGAAAGGTCGGGTTTAACCCATTCTGAATAATTGATACGATGACTAACAGTCGAAGAGATTGAAGACGGTGCAAGACCGACGATCTTCACATCCAATGGATGGGTTGCTACCGATGCTCATGATTGGAGTAGCTACCTTGAAGGGGATACAATGGTAGTCGTACAGACGTATTTGTTGATTGTTCGGATATGCAAGGGGGCCTCTCCTGTATTGGACATAAGGGACGAGGAATAAGGTGCCTTCGGTTTCGTTCATACCCAGAACGGACTTGCAAATGGATGGTATGTTTGACACTGTATTCCTTTATACTATATTCGTTGGTCTCTGCTAAAATATATCTGTATGGTGGCGGAGAATTTATTCTCTTGCTTAACACCCTTCTCTGAGACGTACGAGCTTAGAGGTTATATATTGGCAAAAATCAGTGGTACGGTATCGATAGATAGTGTGGCATGCTGAGATGCAGTGATCCAAACTTTTGTTTAAAAGCAAAGTTTTGTGGATGATGATCAAAGCATAGCTTTAATTAGCATAACTTTGTGTAGCGTTAATTCACGAACCTCACACATAGGTATGATGGTCAATTAATTGTTAGATCAGTATACTTTCGATATGAGGATGGATTTGGTCGACCGAGATAGGCTGGGTGTGGTCGCTACACACCTGGTAGGGATAGGGAACATCCCCCGATTCCCAGAAGGATAGAGTATACGGTGTTTTCTCATGCATGGGACGTAAGCCATTGATATACTTGATATCCTGGACATAGTGCGGATGAGCATTACGGTGTTTTCTCATGCACGGGACGTAAGCCGTTGAGTATTGCACTATGTGATCGATCTTTCGGATCAGTAGCCATCATAATGGAAATCCAACTTCCAATACAACATTTTATAGTTTTAGTTGTATACTATTGGTGGCATAGTGGTATGGGACACTCATCTCGTCTATGATTGATACACTTATATTTGAAGTTGATTTTTTGACTTATAGTAATAATAAAAGATAAATTTCACGTACCAAGCATATTTGGCTATTATAAGGTAAAACTCTATCCTCCGGCTTGCGCTGCATTGTGTGATGGGACCTAAGTCTTATAATAGCTTCATTTTTCTTTATTTAGCATTGCATTGTTTGTTTTATGCACTGGTATTCTTGGGGGTAAACCCATTCCGTGTCATATGGTGTGGTCCCTTGATTTATCTAGCTTTAAAATCAAGTTAATAACTGTTTTAGTTCTCACACCAGTCCCATGACTGACTTGGAGTTTATTGTTTTAACCTAAACTCTAGGTGCCCATATTTTCCATACGGGTAGCTAGTAGTTTTGGTTTTCGTAGATATTTCTTTTCCTAGGATCCTGGATTACAGTTGGAGCTATATTCGAAAATCTTTGTATCCGTATATTTCACTCAGTTGTGTTAGTTGATGTATCTCCACTGTGCTTTGTATTTACACATTTTAAATTTCCGCTGCTATGTATTTTAATCTCTGATATTTTCTGCTGTATATTATTTAATCATATTCTGATATATTCCTGTACTCTGATGTAAATTGTTGTAATAATAATGAAATGTTATGTTGTTCGTGTTCTGATTTGTCATGTTCTCAACCCAATCCGGGCTTTCCCATAAGGGTGAGTTTATTTCAAGCATTCAGCACTACCGAAGGACGGTTCTGACATTGTCAGATGGGTTCTTCTAGATTTATAAATGGCAAAAACAATAGTTTTAGGAAAAAATAATTTACTTTTTTACAAAGCATATCTTTTTACCAACTCCTCAATGTTTGTTGAAGTTCTATTGATTTATAAAAAATATTCTGACTAAATTGTAACTAGTTTCTTAGTATTTTGCACTATTCAAAGCCACAAAGTACATGAACACGCTAACAAAATTGTTAATACTATGATTAACATGTAATCATTCCTAAAGAAAAACACCCTTAAGAATTCATAACAAATTCATACAAGCATAGAAAATTGTGAATCCAAAACTCATCTCCATATCACACAACACACATCATACAAAAGTTTCACATCCTTTAGAAATTTCTAACTATAGATTTTGGCGTATAAATTAATCATCACAACACCAAAATTGATATTTTATTAGTGTTATAACCATTACAAATCAAATTCTCAATGGTTATAATCATTAGTAGCAACTACATGGTAATTTTCGTAACATATATCCTAACGGTTATAACCATTGGGAAAGTAATATTTTCCAACAGCTATAAATGTTAGGCAGCTCTTTGTTTCCAATATTTATAACCGTTGGGACACATAATTTCCCAATGGTTATAACCATTGGGAAATACATAGCCATCTAACGATAATAAATGTTGTGAATTATCTACGGACATAAGGAATTATCAAAATCTACAACACTTAAGTGTTACAACTTTGCTATAGCAGCCCTATATCCTATTTAGCATCTTATAACATCATTACGTATTATTTCACTCAACTATACAAATTCAATTTATTATAGTAATAACAAATATAAAACCAAAATTCAAATTAGTGCATCCACCAAATTTAAAAAAAACATCAAACGTACCACATAGCTCATATCAAATTCTACAAAGTTCATTGTGGCAACTTTAAATTTTACAACTACAAAAATATTAAAATCTTACAAAATATGAATGCAACA
The DNA here is from genome assembly GCA_030737875.1 of Allium sativum. Classification (NCBI taxonomy): domain Eukaryota; kingdom Viridiplantae; phylum Streptophyta; class Magnoliopsida; order Asparagales; family Amaryllidaceae; genus Allium; species Allium sativum. The sequence goes on from CM060919.1 coordinate 442,718,449, forward strand.
CCATAGCTTAACTGTAAAACCACCATCAAACTGTTGTAGTATGTGATACTATATATTAGATTGAAGAGGATAAAGATAACTTCAAGTAGGAGAAGACGGTTCGCAAATCGGAGTTCGCACGAGAAAGTTATAGCTGAGAAGGTGCATGGTTTCAGCAAGTAGATGCGACAGACGTCTGTCGTGGGATACGACAGACGTCTGTCGTGGGATACGACAGACGTTTGAGTTGTCAGGGTGGATTTTCCCGAAGGTTCCTACAGACGTTTGTCGTCCCCACGTCAGACATCTGAGAGGGACAGATGTCTATCAGGTCTCACGATAGACGTTTGAGCTGAGTGTTGAATCCTAAATAATTTCCTAGGAGGGACAGACATCTGTCGGCTCCCACGACAGACGTCTGACAAGGCTTTTGGGTTGTTTCAGGCTAGAAACTTGGCAAGTTGATTTGTGAAGACTTAGGGGGCAATTTTGGTAATTGGCCCATCTCTATATAAGCTATTTTCTGTTATTCAATTGAGAGAGCTTGGAGACTTGATAAAATCAAGGGTTGGTTCTCAAGGATTTAATTAGGGTTTATAACCTAATTAGCAATTCTCCAATTCTATTCTCCTCAAACTCTCTTCTATATTGAAATATAGTGATCATTGGATTAATCTCTTGTATTCCTTCCATCATGGTAATAAAATACTATCTCCAAAGTGGATGTACACTAACAAGATGTTAGTGGAACCACTATAAATCCTTGTATGGTTTATTTTTGCAACTTTGTCATTAGTTTCTTGCTTGTGATTGAGATTTGGATTGTTCATGATTGGTTGATCACTGTTTGTGACTAGAGTTATTGGTTTGGTTATTTTTGCAAGTCTAACAATGATCTAGTCTTACGCTAGGCACTTTGTGGTTTAGATATTCGATTTGAGTGGTCTTGAATCAGATTAATCACATCGGTTACAACAGTTGGTATTGGAGCAATTGGTGCTTGTTAGGTGTTTCTGAAAATGCCAGAAACAGATAACAGCTCGGTAAGTCCTTCAACCGAAAGTCTGAATAGTGTGGTTCCTTATGTACGTGGTTCGTATGCGGCGTCGGGTTCTTAATTGGTAATTGACAAGTGGAATGGTGATAATGACTTTGAGAAGTGGCAACGGAAAATGAAAGCGGTTCGTAAGCGGAATCGGGTGCACCAAGTGATATTTGATACTTACTTATTGCCAAGTGATATCTCGGATGTTGAGAGAGAGGAGATGGAGGAATGGGCTTACACTACTCTTCAACTTGCTACGGGGGGAATGTGATCTTCGAAATTAGTGGTGAGACGACCGCTTAAGGTACTTGGGACAAGTTGGAGGAATTGTATATGAAGAAGTCACTCACTAACCGTTTGATCTTGTTGCGTACGTTTTTCACCTTCAAGATGAAGGAAGGTAATACGCTTAAGGCACATTTGAATGTCGTTGATGACTTGCTCATGAATATGAAGGCTGTTGATTTGAAGATTGAGGAAGAGAAAAAGACGATGATATTATTGTGTTCGTTGCCGGACCTCTATACGGGTTTCTCAAATAGTTTGATCAATGGTCGGGATACCTTGACTCTTGATGATGTCAAAACGGGTCTTCTTAGTGAGGAGTTGAGAGATCAAATGAAGGAGATAAGTGGGGGTAGTAGTGGAGCTAGTAGTGGTCACAGGTTGCTTGTGGAGAAAGAAAAGAATGTGAAGAAAGGAAACCGGGGGCGTTCTAAATCAAGGAAGCCCGGTGGGAGAGGTAAATCAAAAGAGAGAAATGGAAAGTGCTTTATTTGCAAGAAACCGGGATATTGGAAGAATGAATGTCCAGATAAAGTTAAGAAGGAAGTAGCATCTTCATCCGTGGCGGTGGAGAGTGGGGATGGTGAGATAGATGAGAATGTGTTGACGGCGGTAGAATCGGGTGTTTCGGGTAACGAACGGATACTCGATTCGGGTGCGTCGTATCATATGACGCTAAATAGAAATTTTTTCTCGTCCTTTGAAGTCAAAGATGGAAATTCAATTGCTATGGGAAATGGTGCTATTTGCAAGTCAATGGGTAGTGGCTCTGTGCAAATAAGGATGTTTGATGGAGCAGTTTGCACGCTCACCAATGTTCGCTATGTTCCGGGACTTAGGAAGTCGCTTATATCTTTGGGGCAATTGGATTCTCTAGGATGCAAGATCACTATCGAGAAGGATTGCTTGAGGGTTTCGAAGGGGGCTCTTATGGTTATGAAAGGTGCTAGGACTCATGGTATATTTGTTTCAAGGTGTGACCGTAGGAGGTGAGACTTGTGTGGGTGTTAATAGTTCTCGTGACTTGGATGCGATATGTTTGTGGCATTTGAGATTGGGTCATGTCTTGGAGAGGAGTTTGGATATTCTTCGGAAGCGGGGGATGATCGAGGGTGAGAGTTTCAACAAACTAGATTTTTGCGAGGAATGTATCATAGGGAAGCAAACAAAGGTATCATTCGATGAAGGCAAGCATGACTCAAGGGAGGTTCTTGAGTATGTTCATTCGGATGTTTGGGGATCGGCACCAGTTGCTTCTTTGGGTGGAGCTCATTATTATATTTCTTTCATTGATGATTTGTCTCGAAAGGTATGGGTGTATGTAATGAAGGCCAAGTTAGAGGCATTTGCTAAGTTCAAAGTGTGGAATGCTCTTGTTGAGAATGAGAGTGGTAAGACTTTGAAGGTATTAAGGACCGATAATGGCGGCGAATATGTTTCCCGGAAATTGTTGGAGTATTGTAAGCATCACGGAATCCGGGGACATTTTACTACACCGGGAGTTTCGCAATCTAATGGAGTAGCGGAGTGTATGAACCGAACTCTACTTGAGAAAGCTCGATACTTGAGATTGACATCGGGTTTGTCTAAGGGATTTTGGGCCGAAGCTTTGTCAACCGCAATGCATATTGTGAATCGAATACCGTGCTCGACCATTGAAAACGAAATTTCGGAGAAAATGTGGAAAGGGAAGAGTGTTGACTTGAGATATCTTCGTGTGTTTGGAAGTCCGGTTTATGTGCAAGATCTAGGGAATGATAAGCTTGAAGCTAGAGCATTCAAGGGGGTCTTTCTTGGTTTCACGGACGGCGTGAAAGGCTGTCGGATTTGGAATTCGGAAACGAAGAAGGTTGTTAATTCTCATCATGTCACTTTTGATGAGTCAGCTTTATTCAAGGAGAATGAGAGCTCAACGGATGTTTCGGATTTGGTTCATGGTGAATCAAAGGAGAAGGAAGTCATTCCCATATTCCGTCCAAGTGGTAGTAGAGTTGAAGAAGAATCTCGCGGGGTTGAAGCGGTTGATGAAACATCACATAGTCTACATGGTTCCTCTAGTGATGTTGGTGATGTACATGATACTAGAGAAGTTTCGACTCAAGGTGGAGTCGAAAGGGGTTTGGGTGATAGTATTGCTACTCGGGTTGGTCGACGTGCAATAAGAACTCCTGAAAGATATGGTGATTGGAACTACCTTAGCTTTTGTGATCATTTGGACTATGCTCTCAATGTAGTCCAAGATGAGCCGATGGACCTTGATGACATCATGGAGTCGAATGAGAGCTCAAAGTAGATTTGCGCCATGGAGGAAGAGATGCAATCGTTAATGAGGAAAAAACTTGGGAGTTGGTTCCACTTCCTCAAGGAAACCGTGTTATAGGGTGCAAGTGGATTTACAAGGTGAAGGATGATGGAAGGTACAAAGAAAGGTTAGTGGCAAAGGGGTTTGCACAAAGAAAAGGAAAGTAGTATGATGAAATTTTTGCACCGGTGGTGCGTCATACTTCTATCCGGGTTTTACTAGCCATAGTTGCTATCCATGACTTGGAGTTGGAGCAACTTGATGTGAAAACCGCTTTCTTGCATGGAGACTTTGATGAAGACATCTACATGGAGGAACTGGAAGGGTTTGTTGTAGATGGTAAGTCTAAAATGGTTTGTAAGTTGAAGAAATCACTATATGGGTTAAAGCAATCACCTAAAAATGGTACAACAGATTCGATCATTTCATGCTTGAAAGTGGCTTCAATCGAAGCATCAAGGATGCTTGCGTATATTTCAAGAGGTTGGGAAATGATTGTTGGGTGTATTTACTCTTATATGTGGATGATATGCTCATTTCTTCCAAGGATAAAAATGAAATCAACAAGTTGAAGATGCTTTTGAAATCAGAATTCGAGATGAAAGACCATGGAGAAGCAAGGAAAATTTTGGGCATGGAAATTGGAAGGGACCGAAAGCATTTTGAGTTGAGACTGACTCAAAAGGAATACATTAAGAAAGTGCTTTGTTGGTTTAGCATGGGGAATGCAAAGGCATTAAATACACCTTTACTTTTGCATATGAAGCTTTTGGATAAGGGATCCCCTACTGGGGATAAAGACAAGGCTTATGTGGCAAAGGTATCATATACAAGTGCGGTTGGCAGTTTAATGTACGCTATGGTGTGTACAAGGCTCGATATTGCAAATGTCATTGGGGTGGTTAGTCGGTATATGGCTAATCCAGGGAAATCGCATTAGGAAGCCATGAAGGCAATATTGAGATACTTGAAAGGCACAACATCTCATGGTCTTGTTTTTGGCGGTAGTGATGGAAGGAGCTGCAAGTTGGTTATTTATTATGACTCGGACTACGCCGGTGATAGGATCAGAGGAAATCAACTTCTGGGTATGTCTTCATGCTTGGCGGAACAACCATTAGTTGGAGATCAAGATTGCAAACCGTAGTTGCTTTATCCACTACTAAGGCGGAGTTGATTGCCGTGGTGGAAGCGGCAAAGGAGGCACTTTACTTAAAGAGATTATTGTGTGACTTGGGTTTCAAACATGAGAGTATTGATGTTCGATGTTCTAGCCAAAGTATTATACATTTGGCGGAGAATTTTGCGTTTAGCTCACGGACCAAGCATATTGAGGTGAGGGAGTCATTTCTTGTAGGCATGGATGAGGGTAAGCTAGTATACCTTCGGAAAGTGCACATAAAGGATAATGCGGCGGACATGTTTACTAAAGCATTGCCGTTTGGGAAGTTCGAGCATTGTTCGAACTTAATTCGCTTATTGAGTTGCTAGGTGCCATGGGGTGGCACGGTTGGAGAGAATGATTTTGTTTGTTGATGATAGAAAGGAATATCAGTGAGATATTGGAATCTATCTTCGTGTTAAGTACTCGTTTCACTTCCGAGTACATTGTCTTATGGTAAGACAAGTCTAGAAGTTGGATGTTTTCAACACTTCATTGGCGGGTGGGAGCTTTTCCTGAACTCGTTGGTGTAGTGCAATGGGTGGTGGCCATGCCGGAGCTCATTAGGAAAACATTCGAGCTTGCTTGGTTGAAGGTAGAAGGAAATGCTTGGATGCATTGGAGTTTGAAGTATGAAGATGGATATAGTATCGAGGCGGAGTGTTGTAATATGTGATATTATATATTAGACTAAAGAGGATGAAGATAGCTTTGAGTAGGAGAATATGGTTCGCAAATCAGAGTTCAAACGAGAAAGTTATAGCTGAGAAGTGCATGGTTTCAGCAGGCAGGTGCGACAGACTTCTGTCGTGGGATACAACAGACGTGGGAGTTGTCAAGGTGGATTTTCCCGAAGGTTCCTACAGACGTCTGTCGTCCCCACATCAGACGTCTGAGGGGGACAGACGTCTGTCAGACCTCACAACAGATGTCTGAGCTGAGTGCTGAAGCCCAAATAATTCCCTGGGAGTGACAGACGTCTGTCGGCTTCCATGACAAACGTCTGACGAGGCTTTTGGCTGAAAACTTGGCAAGTTGATCTGTGAAGACTCGGGGGAAATTTCGGTAATTGGCCCATCTATATATAAGCTATTTTCTGTTATTCAATTGGGAGAGCTTGGAGAATTGATTAAATCAAGAGTTTGTTCTCAAGGGTTTATAACCTAATTAGCAATTCTTCAATTATATTCTCCTTAAACTCTTTTCTATATGGAAATATAGTGACCGTTGAATCAATCTCTTGTATTCCTGTCATCGTGGTAATAAAATACTCTCTCCAAAGTGAATGTACACTTACAAGACATTAGTGGAACCACTGTAAATTCTTGTGTGATTTATTTTTGCAACTTTGTCATTAGTTTCTTGCTTGTGATTGAGATTTGGATTGTTCGTGATTGGTTGATTATTATTTGTGACTAGAGTTATTGGTTTGGTTGTTTTTGCAAGTCTAACAACAATCTAGTATACCGCTAGACGTTTTGTGGTTTAGATATTCGATTTAAGTAGTCTTGAATCGGATTAATCACAATGGTTACAACACAAACAACTAATGACATCTTCATTACCATTAACACGAGCTTCAGATCTTTGTTTCTCTTCTGCAACTTCTATCAAAGCCTGAATATTCAAAAACAACACTTAGTTCAAAAGTCAAACTTGAAAAAAAGCAACAACAAAAAAACCACGAGCCATGCTAAGTTTTGAAACTGAGCCCAGTTTTAAGGTTCAGTTTGGGAGTACCGAGCCAAAAAACAGAGACAGGGTCAGTTTTGCATAAACTGAGCCAGGCTTAGTTGCTGTAAACTGGGCCATGCTCCCTTTGAGCAACTGGCCTAGGCTCGGTTTGAGCATTTGAGCCAAGCTTGGTTCAAGAACACTGAACTAAGCTCGGTTTCCTGTTTTAGCAGCTAGGCATGTCTCCGTTTCATCCTGGCATGGTTTCTTGAAAGTGAGACAGGCTCAGTTGATAGCAACTGGACTGAATGTTCCAGGCTCAGTTGATAGCATCTGAGCATGGTGAACTGACTTGAGCTCATTTTCTTAGAAGTTATTAACAAACTAACAAAAGTTGAAACATTAAATGTTAAAAAAAGTGTGAGTAGAAATATGAATATATACAGAAATATCAAATATAATGCGTGGATGTATTCACATCCTTCAACAGAGGACTATTATATTGGGCACCTCATAAAGCCTGGCTCAGGTTCATCCTCATAAACCCAGACTCATCGTGTTAGCTATTAAGTCCGGCTCAGTTTTTCAGTACCCATTTTCTTCTTCAAACATCTTGTAAATGAGAATCACACAGTGGAATAGACTCAACACTATTTCCACTTTATAGTTATTCATCCTACTACTGCAAACTTATTTATCACCAGACTTTATTATGTCTTCCCCACTCACACCAAGGGAAAAAAACATTTTCGGCATCTTCAACTTCCAACTTTTTATCATATCTATAACAATTTTTAACATTAAAATGTAGTCAAAATGTGTTTCTCATGCACCATGTATCAAAACAGATGCAACCACTTTAAACACACAAACAGTCTACCCTTGATTCATCTTAAAACTAATACTTGATTCTATAAAATAGAAAATGGTACCATGCATGTCTAAAATATTTATGAAGTACAGTGCTCTATAACCATTTTACCATCCTTGTCATGTTTTTTTCTTCAAACAACATTAAGTTTTCAATCTTTTACACATCTGTTAATCAAGTTCACAGAATCCCATGTGTATTATGGTCAAAGCAGCTTTCTGGATTATAATTTAAGCCCATGTCAGTTATAGATGGAAGTATATTATAATGGTAAAATTAATCAATATAAGAAAGTATAAAAAAGTGAAAATGGTATATTGTAATTTAAGGCCATCTCAAATACCATTGTCCTCTAACCTTGTGACCACTAATTGCACGCATTAAAATTGAACTTGCTGAATTTACAGGGGAGGTAATTTGATACTTCAGTGGTGTTTGATACATATTTTCGTTTATTGTAAAATAGACTAACATTATATTAAAATTCTATACCTTGTTGTTTAGTCAGTGAATACAATAATAAGCGTAAATAAAATAGAATAAATAAAACCTATTTTGAGATGTCGGGTTTGACATTTAATTTACTGAGATATGCTATATATTATACATTAATTACAAATGGATTTATGACCATATTGGTAGGTTATCGTTTACATTATTTCTAAATGAAACCCTTTTTAATTCTTTGTATTTATTTGTTAGAAAATGTGCATAAGATCGATACGGTTGGTATCATGGTTTAACTCATGGTTCAAATCAAATTTTCAACCAATGAATATTATGAAGGCGATATCATTATGTTGAAATATAAATAGTGCAATTTATTTTTTATATGTGTAAGCAATGCACATGCCAAATAACAAGCAAAAACTAGAATACAAAAAGCAAAGAAGATAGGCTCACAGATCCATTAAGTTCTACATGTGCCTCGTCCTCAACTTCCTCAACAGAAGACGCTGTTACAAATCTAAAACCTTCGCTTCTTCCAATTGTTTCTTCATGGATTATTGTGAAGCATAAAAGTGAAATTTTAATTTAAAAAAATTAACGATAATGTAGATGTAACCAAACTAGCTATCATTAAGAAATATGTACTTAACACCAACAACAGTGCACAACATACTACCATCTTTTATACCAAGTCGACAAGGATCCTACACGAAACCTATTTTGGTAGGGGATGGAAGAAAAATAGTCCAGAAAATAGTGCATAATTATCATCGATTAAAACAAATTTAGTTTAAGAAAATAATTAATAATAATAGATTTTAAGTGAGGTAACTTCTTGCCTAGATCACTTATAAAGAATGGCCTAAATTACTTATAAAGAAGAGGCCTAAATCGCTTCAAAAGAATTTAGTGATAAATTATCACCTGTTTAGACAGTGAAGAAGAAGAAATAAGACAAATGGTGACTTTGATTTCTAGAATATATATATATGGTATACAATCATTTAAGTGTTCATTGTCTACTAGTGTTTTAAGTATACTTAGTCTCTGAATTCTAGTCCTAACTCTAGTACCACAGTACCACGATAGAAAAAACCGACTAGACGATTGAATATTGTCAAAAATTAATGTCTGTTACAAAAAAATTTAATTCCTATTAAATACAAATTGATAATATGTTGAAATTGTTCAAAAGTTATAATCTGAATTTGAAATTCAAAAATGTTAAATAAGAATTTGTTTATAGGCAGCATTTTCTTGTGATATACAAAAGCATGCAAATATTTACAGTTTGCATTTGCTTAATCTAGAAAATTGATCAATAGTAAAAGTGAGATTAAAGTGAAATCTAATGTCCAATTTTAGTTCATTCGTTTGCATAATCTCTTATTCATAAATCATGCATGTTCCACATGATGAATTGCTTAAGTGACAGCTAAACGGAATTTCTATACATGAAACGAGAATTGGAATTTTGTAGTATAATTGAATTTCAAATACTCACACACACACACACACATATATATATATATATATCACATATATATATATATATATATATATACGTGTGTGTGTATATATATATAGGGGTATTTAGTTTTAAGGACAAGTTTAAAAAAAAAATTAAATCAAAGGACAACCAAGTTTAATAATTAAATTAAGGGCAAAGGCCAAATTCTATTATGCAACATAAAATTCACTTTAACTCTGATTATTAACCAATTAATTTATAAAATAAAAAACAACCCCCAAAATTGAAAGAAAAAATATGATTTTAAAATTATTTTAGTCAATTTATGTTATTATAAACATATAAAAAAAATCAGTTCGGAAAGCTAAACGAATATAGCTTTATACCTTAAAAATATAGCTTTATATTTTATCATCCAGATACAGAACTAAGTCATTCTAAAGCTAATCTCATTTACACCATAAAAAAGCTATACCATAAATAACGAAGCTATATGCATTTAGCTTTTCGTCCAGAATTTTCTTATATTGTTTTTTATTCCATATTTACAACAAATAACATTTCATAATTAATTTTTATTATTTTTTAATCTTATAATCACAGAAAATTATTTTTGTATTAATTTTTATTATTTATAAAATGCCAGTACATGTCCTTAGTTTAAAATATTCGGACTTTTTCCAATTAAAACATGAAAGTAGTCCTTGATTTACATAGCAAAAGTCGCTTGTCCTTTGATCTAATTTTTTTTAAAATTGGCCCTTGAAACAAATATTATATACAGGAAACTACTTACAAGGACAAGCGGCCTTGATATTTTATCCATAAGGACACGCGCATAACATTTTATCCAGAAGGACAACATAACCCTAAAAATTTCCGTCGTCCCTTTCTCTCTACTCTGATTTCTTCTTCCGCTCCTTTCTCTCTTCTCCGATTTCTTCTTTCACGAACTCAGCAAATCAAAAATAATGAAATCGTCTCATCTGGAAATCGACTGAAATCAAATCCGCCAACTATTTTATAGTCGAAACTCAAACATAAATCGAACAGCAAAAATTAGGGCATGAAATCGATCTCAACAATCGAACAACAAATCAAAGCCGCGGATTTTGATTTTGATTCGATAGACAGTAAAGATGATTTCGTGATTTTGATTTTGTGAATTCGTCGTAGAAAATCGAACGAGGGAGACGAACAACAGAGATGAACGACGGAATTTACTTTTTTGGATGGTGAATTTAGTAGCAGTTCATAGGTATCATTTTACCATTTTTTAAGGTATCATTTTTCTTGTTATTACAGTGTTATGCTTGTGTGTTAATTTATTTTCGTGATATATCAGTTTTGTACTTGTACTGTTGCATTAGATTTGCAACTCAATCGAAATTATGTTGTTTTAATCAATCAAAGTGGGATGTAAACATTTTTTGTACTAGTTTTCCTTCAAAATATCAAAGCAGTTTCTAGGTATCATTTTTATATTTTTTTAGGTATCATTTTTATTTTTTCTATTTGAGTTTAAATCATAGCAGTTTTTAGGTATCATTTTTCTATTTTTCTAGTTATCATTTTTATATGCTGTAGCTGAATTTACCTCATAGCAGTTTTTAGTTATCATTTTTATATTTTTTAGGTATCATTTTTATATTTTCAACATGAATTTACATCATAGCAGTTTTTAGGTATCATTTTTATATTTTTCCAGTTATCATTTTTATATGTTGTAGCTGAATTTACATCATAGCAGTTTTTAGGTATCATTTTTATATTTTTCTAGTTATCAGTTTTATATTTTGTAGCTGAATTTACTTTATTATGTTGATATAAGTTTTGATTGTGCATGAAATTCTTGCAGATACTGCATGCTGCTGGAATTTACTTGAATTCAAGACTGGATTGAGTACAAGTAAAAGTAAATGCTTGAATGCATGCTTGGAATGTGGAGTAGTGTTGTATGTACTTATATTGTGTAGGAAAACAATGTATCCTAGTATATCAATTATGTATAGTTGTAGGTATCAGATGATATGATACAAGTGTGTATTATTGTGAATAATCTCATTTTTTGATAATTGAATTGAATTGAGTGCTATTGTTTTTTTAATCAGTCGGTATCAGTTAGAGTTAAAGTTGTGTATCAAAAAAAGTCAATTACCAAAGCAAACAACATCAATGTTTTCAGTTAAAACATGAAAACTGATACTTAAAAAAATAGAAAACTAACACCTACAAACTGCATCAATGTTTTAAAGAAAAACTAATGCAAAAAATGTTTACATCACAGTTTGATTGTATAAAATTAAATAAATTCGACTGAGTTAAAAAGTTGATGCAACAATATAACTTCAAAATTAACACAGCTATAAAAATACATGAAAACAACACATAACATAGTTAAAACAGTGAAAATGATACCTAAAATATTAGAAAAATGATAACTAAATACTGATGCAATGCTTTGAAGATAAAATATTGAAAAAAAAATTATATCACAGTTTGATTGATTAAATTGAAATAAGTTCGACTTAGTTTCTTAGCTGATACAACAATATAACTTGAAAATTAACACAACAACAAAATCTCATGAAAAAACCATATAACACAGTTAAAACGGTAAAAATGATAATTACAAAAATAGCAAAATGATAACTAAAAACTGCTGCTATGTTTTTAAAGTTAAAACAGGAAAAATGATAACTTCAAAAATACAAAAATGATAACTAAAAACTGCTGCTATGTTTTAAAGTTAAAAACAGGAAAAATGATAACTACAAAAATACAAAAATGATACCTACGAACTGCTGTACTGGTAAAATGAAAAGAAAAAAAACATTTCCAATCTAAAAAAATTGTGTCAACAATTTCGACTTCTTCAATTGTGATTTCCGTCGTCTGCTACATAATTTTATTCCGTTCAATTAGGATTTCCAATGAATTTTTGTTGTTCGACGTATTTTTTTTTTCTAGGGTTTCTGTTTCCAATTGATTTTGATTTCTTGATGTTTGGCTTTGATTTCGAATTTCGATTTTTATTCTGAATGATGTTTGCCTTCGATTTTTGATTTCGCGATTTTGGATTTCGTGATTTATGATTTTGTGATTTCGACATACGCGCGTGAGGGGAGAAGATGAAATCAGCGGCTGAATGTTTATTTTCAGTGTTTTGTCCTTTTGGATAAAATATTTGATGGGTATTGTCTTTGTGGATAAAATATTAGGTGGTTGTCCTTATGGATAAAATTTAATGGTCCTTTGTCATTGTCGTTAAAATAGTACTGCTGAGTTTTCTCCAATCACGAAATATCCATGACCGTTGCCCCTATCCCACCCAGTACGAGTTTGTTGACACTGCTTTTAGCAGTGTCAACAAAACTTTCCCTTCTGATTGGCTGAAATCAGGGGGACTCATATGGGCCCACCTGAATTCAGCCAATCAGAACCGAGAGTCACGTTGACACTGCTAAAAGCAGTGTCAACAAACTCGCTCTCCTATCCCACCCATGCAAATTTTGGTTAAATGGATTTAGTATTTGGGAAAATTTTGCTTTTTGACAACCCAAAATATGTCTACCTTAACAAGTTTCAATGACAAGAATACACGAATAATGTATAAAACAAAACTGCCCAAACAATAATCAGATTGATATATTTGAGTGTTTCATGGAATTTTTTTTTTTTATATAATTTAAATCATACAATTATGGATACTACCATCTATGAACAAATATATGATTTCATTGCAGGAAGATAATTGAGAAAAAAAATTAACTCATAAATGAAGTACACATGTTGCCATGCATTTTTTCCTTCTGGTATTTAACGGTACCTTATACTCCCAGTATTCAATTTGGTTTGCGAAAAATTGCTTGCTAAAAACTCCTTGGCTGATCCAATAGAACTCCCCACAATATAGTTCCAAAAATTCCCTTATAGTTACTAAATGCTTATTCTTTCTTAGGCCCATTTTCCAGTATTATGATTTATTCAATTTAATCAAACTAAGGACGTTATTTGCCAAAACTGGAAGAGCTTGCCTCAGCATTGCACGATGACATAGTCAAAGTGCTCCTTTCTATCAAATTCAATTTTTGAACCATAACCTGCAAGCACTAAAACAACAGCATTAAAAACTATGCACATGCAAAATATTAATGGAATAAGCAACATGGTTTCTTTCGTTTTATTAGCATCATAATCGTTAAAATCATACCAAATCACCATGCTCAAGTTACAATTTTCATTTATTAACTTTTTAGACATGTAAACAAATGCTCAAGTTACAATTTTAAATTCTCAGTTCGAAATGGAAGCCACTAAAACAACAAGGGTAAATGAAATTTTGTTGATGCTCGATGATATAATGCAGTATACAAGTGAACCATCCTCGGAACAGGGGGTGTTTTGCGAGAGCTAGTTTGTTCACATTTATTTAACTGATGTTATGTTCACACCATTAACGATGTTAGATTTGTGCGGCTGAGATTAAAAGGTGGAATTCAGGGGTCAATCATAGCCCCATACCACTAACACCGTTAGTGGTGTTATGTTCACATCTGTTAAAAAGATACGAACAAACTACTACTGGTGTTTTGCCCCAAAATCAAATCCAGTACAGATTTGGCCATAACAGAAAACGACAAAACGAGGGGTAAAAATGTAATTACACGTTCCTGCGAGAATGATTTTCCCAAGATACGAGCAGCAAGCTGGCACATTCAGGATGTGGCAGGGACATGATATTGCTTTTGATTCGATTTACATTTCTGATGTTTTTTCCCCTACAAATATGTAGTACATATATATAAAGTGGCTGATAGAGCATCTGTACTTGGGGATACTGTTAGACCATGTGTTTACATGCATACATAAGTTCAAAAATGATCATAAAAGATGAGTTTAAAAAATATCATCAGATATATGCACGTACGACACACATGGATATGTATGCAGATATCTATGACAAATCGCGTTCAAGCTACATGTATGTAATTATCATCAAGATGTTTGGTTCAGCATGGACTTATCTATGGGCCACACCAAAACAAACACTAGGGATGTGCGCCCATTCGCACATCGTTGTCTGTATGAATCCCATTTGGACCACTCCAGCGTTTGCTTCTTTAACTCGACTTGTATTTTCCATATATATATATATATATATATATATATATATATATATATATATATATATATATATATATATATATGGAGTAAGAAATGATGCATAACAGTATTTTTCACACTTGATTTTTTTTTTAAATGTTTGTTATGTGTGAAAAATATTATCTTTTAAAGACTAAAAATAAATTTAATAACAATTTTTTTTAAAAAATAAAACAGTATGAATGGTAATGCACTAAAATTCGAGAAAGCTTATAAGTGCAATGCATAGATTGAAATTTCTTTGTTTTCTTATTGGCTAATAAAATGAATCATTGTTTCACTGACTTTCGTGAATTTAATTCAGAAGCAAGCCATAGGACGCACACGTTTTAAACAATATGTCAAAAAACACAAAAAAAATGCTCATTACCAGCCCATGCAAACTTTTGATCCCATACACTTTCAATATTCCAACTTCTCACTTGTAGTCTATATTGGAAAATAAAGGGTATGAATGTGAAAGAAGAAAGAAAGAATGTATAGTGGATGAGAACACTGCCCTAAAAGCGAAATTCAACAAGATTATAACGCAATCAATAATGGTTGTGCGCCTCAAAGTTAACATAACTATTTTTCATACTTGTGCACTTACGGTTGAATGATTGAAGATTTATAAAAAGCAATATAAAAATTTTAAGTATTTTATGTAAGAGATTAGATTTCATTGAAATTGAAGCGAGTAAGAGGAAAATGAGAAGATAATTACTTTTAGAGTTTTTAGCTTGTGTTGAGAGACAAAAAATTTAAAAATAAAGAATGAACGTGAATTCTTCTGCTTTTTAAGTCAATTAATCCCAATAAATAAACTTTACACAAATAAAAAGATATTTTAACATCAATAAAAAATATAATAGGTCAATTAAAGTCCCTTTATTGAATGGTACGTAAAGAAGTGCGTTCAAAACCTAATCTAAATGTGAGTTTCTTCTTGAACTACAAAGATTTGGGTTAAGATCTCACCATTTGTATTGTATTTTCGAATTCTACAAGCTCCGCGATACATATGCACTTTTAACTACCTTGTGTCTACCTTGAAAACCTATGACTGCTCTAGAAAAATTAAGTCTCTCATAGAAGAAGACGGCCCACCTTAAAACTCAAGTAGGCAAATCCATCTAGCTTCCTACTCTAGCACAACCATCGATAGCTATGGACTCATTAAGAACAAAATGCTCAACCTCACAAAATAAATAAGCATAATTCACCAAGTGCTTCTCAGAAGCATCATCAATACTTGCTATGAATTATATGTGAGTAATAAAGCATTGCGTTAAACAAGGCAGTGAAATCAGTCAAGCACATCTCGAAAGCACATCTAGTACCGATTATAGATTTAAAAGAGCGAATGTGCTCGAACTAAAATAACTAAATATACATATGACATCCCAATATTTTCAATAAAATTAACTAAGAAATTAGTGAAATGAGAAAATAATCTCATATAAATGTCTGAATTTGGCTACGAAAGTTTTATGATTGGGTCTGTGACGATTTTATAAATAACTTTCATATATAATTTGCTTTAATCCAAGCTAAAATGACGTAGTTGTAAGAGAATCCAATTGTTAGAATTTATTAGTAAATATATAAGTTTACAAGTTAAGAATTAAAAAATAGAAGCAACACAGGTCAACCACCTCCCATCGGTGGTCAACCGTTCATGGCGGGTAGTCGATCCGCACGAGAGTACCTAACCTTAAACGTGATTAGTTACGGAAGGGGAATTTAGATATGAGAAATTGGTTTCTGAACGTATCAATTTGAGATTAATGGTTAGATCTTGGTCTGTCATATGACAGTCCAAGATTAGGTCTTGCTGATCAAATAGTCCAAGATCCTCTAGTAAACCTATAAATAAGGCCTATATTAAAAATCTCATTCCACACATTTTTCTTCCTTTATTCCTAAGTTTTCTCTCGGTTTTTAGAGGTCAAGACCTAAATCAATTTTTTTTTGAGGAAAAAGACCAGGACGAAAATAAAGATCTAGAGAAGAGAAACGTCGAGGACTCCAAGGTGAGTGGAAAAGACAACAAATTTTGGAATTGGAAAGATTAAAAATTTAGGCTTAAAAGTAGTTCTACTTTACATTTTAATACAATTAATTTTTACATTTTGGTACGGTTTATTTTTAAATATATTTAATTTACTGTTTTATAATTAAGTACGATTAATTGACAGTTTTACAGTTAAGTACGATTAATTGATAATTTATAGTTAAGTATAATTTATTTACAATTTTATAGTTAAGTACGATTAACCGACAGTTTACAGTTAAGTACGATTAATTGACAGTTCTACAGTTATGTACAGTAAATTTCTAGTTTTACCGTTAAGTTCAATTAATTGGCAGTTTTAAGCTAAGTACGGTTAATTTACAGTTTTATTTACAAAAAAATTACATTTCTTTTACATGTATTATGTAGTTATAATTATGTAAGTTTTAGATTTAAATACATTTTGAAATCCATTTAGTTTATGTGGAAATATTAAGGAAAAGAGAGAGATTTCATGTAAAGCGGATTTAAGTGGAATATACATAATTATTAGAAAAGATTGAAAATACACGTAATTTATGTAAATATGAAAGCAAAAATATAAGTAAAGGGACAAGTTATAAAAGCTTGTAGCTAATTTATAACATTCGTTATAATAAAAGAAAAAGAGTAGAATTATTATGATATTAGCTTATGATAAAGATATACAATTTTTCAAATAGTGACTACGATGTAACAGTAAAAGACCTCAAAAGATTAAAATAGCATAATAATAGAAAATAGCATAGTTGAGGGTTCATCCTAACAACGAACTTGGCGTTCGTCGGCCTAGGAAATAAGCGATCCATAGTTTTATCTAGCATAGTCGAGGGGCCATACTAATGACAAACGAAAATGCACATTGGAGTGCTGGAAAAGTGACTAATTGTTTAAGACTCAGTCGTATAGGGTTGAGGAGGGAGCGTAACGAAATTATTGTTTGAGGGTCCGTACTAACGACAAACAGACATGCAAGCCGAAGCGACAAATGAATGATAAATAGAGAAAATGTCTGGAGATCATGCATCCTAACTATGACCAGGCGTGTAGGCATCGAATCAATAAATAAAACATCGTGGGTTTTTAGCGCTAGCAGATAGATATCGATATGAACGGGTACGCAGACAGCTTCAGAACCGGAAATAAGAGACCATAACAGTTATGGTGACCGATCATAACAATTTACTTCTAAACGGATTCCGATTTGGTGGAACGGGAATGAACTATCGTTTTAGGTTCATGGTAGAGAGTAATAGGTTAATCACAAGGTATGTAACACCCCCACATTTCTTAACGTTACCCGTATAAGATTCTATTAAAAAATATGGAGTGTTTAGGTATAAAACAACATCACAGAGACTAAAATTCACAAGATAGCGTAATAAAAACACAACGGAACATAAAATTTCACTCAAAGCAGAATAAAAAGTGACATTACATCATAGACCATAAAAACCACAGTTGTCTCATAAAGCAACATATATCAGAGTACCAAAATAAAAGGTATCTCTCTCCACCTCAAATACCAAAATAAATCAAACGTGGAAAGGTACATGTAAAAGCAGAGAATAAGACAAATCAGAATCTCCAATGGGCCAAGATGGGTCAAAGCTCTATCAGCTACTAGATCCTCCACCTTGAAAACCTGGAGGGTGGGAGGGAAGAGAAAAGAAGGAAGAAGAGAAAAAGAAAACTAGTGAGACATAAAGCCTGACGAGTTCAGTAATTACTAGCATAAGTTACAAAAGAGGAAATCTAGACAAAATAATAATTTAAAGCTCAATATAGTAAACAAGAGCAAGAAGGTAGGCAAGAACACAGTCGATTGTCAAATCATTCGATTTGTGCACCATTTGCTACAACTCATAAATTAGGATATAACATAATTCTACCCATCGATCGACTCCTAAACCACAATTATGATAAATTATGCCGACTATGGTCTTGGGTTTATCATACCCGATCCATCAGCTCTAAGGACATAGCATAAATCACTGGTGCCACAGCGTCTTATCTTCCCTAATCGGCCGATGCATGCTCATCGCCCCACCGAAATGCCCCCGTTTGGACCTTTTATTACTTAGTACAGTATATACGTGCCTTCGCCTCCTCATGAGACATCGGTGTAGTGTGATAAAAAGGAATACTAACTAATACAGATCCTCAATCAAAAATGCAATTTAACATATATCACACCTATACTTAATTCCCAATTTAATTTACTAGCGCCAAGGCCATCATAAAATTGTTGTTGACCTTATAACTACCCCGGACCGCATAGAATTGTCAACAAATGCCTAGGTCATTATACATTAATTATTTTAATTAGCCTCTTATTTTCCCTAATCAAGCTACCTCTGATGTCGGAACGGACCACTACTACGAGCCACTTATTTTCCATAATTAATCGTCGATGCCGGAACGAACTCCTATTACACATTTTCTTAATAGGCCACTTATTTTCCTTAATCAGCTTATGCTGCTGGAACGGACCACCACTACTCATGCTTATTAGTTTGTTTATTTTAAACTTAATATCAATTTTAAGTTCATTAATAAGCCTACTTTCTTCATGTAACTTTTCATCATACTATAGGTTGCATGTAAACTAAATTTACAGGTTGTCTATAAACATCACTTTTGTTTAGTTCCATTGTACCACCCAACCCCTCTATTTAGCATCTATGAAAATGTCATTTATTCAGTTTATCAAAGTTACAGCTCAATTATCCTTTATTGCATAATTCCAATTTATCCTTTTTATACATATTTCTTATTTTTCCCAAATGCGCTTTTATTGTCAAATTCATTTTTTTTTACCCCAACTGCGCATAAACAAAAAGAAACAGTGGTTTAGGCTCTTGAAGGCCTAAACTCGTTTTAAAAATAAAATGGACAATGTCCTTGGCAGTTACATTGCCTAGGACCAGAAAAATAAGAAAATATATGAAATAAAATAGGGCTAAATTTGATTGTAATAAAATTATACACGAATAAAAAGAGATAAAGATGAATTGAGTAAAATTACAGTAACAAAATAGATTACTGAAATAGACAAAAGAAAGAGTAGATGCGGAAATCAGATATCCACAGATTATTGATAGAAAAGAACGCTGAAATATGAAGAAATCTACAACTATTATACTGCCCAAATAAACCCTAATTTATAATGAATCTTGTAATTACTGAAAGTACTCACTGATTTAAGCAAATCCATATAATCCCCAATAAGGAATCTCCGTATATAAATATTCTCCAAAATTATGTGCAAACCCAAGCCCTAGAATTCCGTTAATATATTTAAGGAGAAGTTGTGTAAGATGGAGACAGAGAATGAAGAAAATGGAATAAGGAGAAATAAGTTTAGGTTTGGAGCCATATTTATAATAGCGATAGGAGATTTAGGATCGTTATATGTTAGATTAAAAATTAGGTCCATTAGATTAGAAGAAGCTTCAAGAGAAACGCACCTAAGCCAGCCGAATTGTACCAGAAATGTGCGCACCAGGTTGCGCACATTGCCTAGATCGGTCGATCCATCATATATGTGGGTTGACCCAGCTAAAGACCAGGTCACCCCAGCTGATCGTGATTTGCGACTTAATTAATTTCTAATTAATTTTTTTCTTATTCCAATTATAATTTTGAACTTCAAACTTCTTTCTTTCATATCTTCTCTGTTTTAAGTCCGACTTCAGCAAACCAAATGTCTATCTTAGCCAGAATTTCGTAACGGTCCCAATGGTACAACCTCCATTTCCCAATATTTTTAACTAATATTTATTTTATTAATCTTTTATTTAAATTGCTTTATTAAAATTTTGGGTAGTTATAAGGTACAATAAGGAATCTTTCTTTAAATAGTACTTTACTTCTACAGTAAGAATTACAATGCAAGTAATTAACTTAAACAATCATCCTAAGTATCACCTTAAGTTAATCACATACACTAAAAACTCATAACATTAGAATTGCTCTTAAGTTTATTATCTCTTTCTAGTATTAACTTTTCATTCTCCAAACTTTGATGTCTAATCCATTCAATTCCCCTATCTTCCCCACCATTAACACACATGAAAATTGTAGGTTCTTGAATGTTAACAACAACCCTCTCTCTATCTCACTGTATAACCACGCTCTGATACCATGTTAGAATTTGATGAAGAGAGAAGAGAGAGATTAAACGGTAAAACATAAAAGGCTACATTGTTATTGCTTTATTGATTGATTATTACAAAAGATACTTTCTTACATTGTTAATCCTTGCCTCTATTTATACATAGTTTATCCTTATCTAAAAGAACATTCTATGGTATATTTGGGTCTATTATAATAAATAATTCAATACTAGAGTATGTTCTTTTAGCTCTGATACCATGTTACATGCAAACCTCTCTCTATCTCTTTGTATAACCAAGCTCTGATACCATGTTAGAATTTGATGAAGAAAGAAGAGAGAGAATAAACGGTAAAACATAAAAGACTACATTGTTATTGCTTTGTTGATTGATTATTATAAAAGATACTTTCTTACATTGCCAATCCTTGCCCTATTTATACATAGTTAATCCTTATCTAAAAGAACATTATAGATAAGAATATACTAGAGTATATTATAATAAATAATTCAATACCAAATATAAACCCAAACCAATACAATTAAATAAAGGCAACATATCTTCTAGCATATTCTCGAGCATTAAATAAAGGCAACATATCATCTAGCATATTCTTTAACATTGACAAGCTTAGAGCATTACTTGAACGTTCCATTCTTATATGTTCTTAATTCCATTTTATCTAGTTATTTCTATTTACAGTATTTGACTTTGACATAGGAATGTTATAATATATATTATATAATCTGATATTATAGTGATTTTGAGACTTTGGTGTATTTGCATTTTATTCAATTAAGATCAATGAAATGATACCTTTTTGAAAAGTTTTAATTAAGATAGTTTGTTTCTGCTGTAAGAATGCTTTATAATTATATCATGTTATCTTAGTCTCTTCGTGTTTTAACTACACCTAGACGCTCCACATTCCTTGGCATAACCTGTTAAGGGAATGTCTAGGGGTGAGAGGTGTTACAATAGGCATCAGGTGCATCACAAAAGCACCACTAGAACTAGTTATGAACTATGAAGTATACATAAGTAAATAATACAACCCATCAAGTGTGTCTCAAAAATACCACCAAAACTAGTTATAGAATATATAAAAATAGAAAAATGGCTCAATTTAAAATAAATTAGTATATCCATCAAGTGCATCTCAAAGGCACCACAACTAGTTATGGAGTATATAGTAGAAAGTAATAAAATCTATTTAGTGCATATCAAAAGAACTGCCAAAATTAGTTATGAATTACACAAAGAGAATAATATGATCCATTAAGTGCATTTTAAAGAACCACCAAAACCGGTTATGTAACATATAAAAATATAGAAACTCAATTTTGTAATAAATAATAGTATCTATAAAGTGCACCGCAAAAGCACCACCTAGATATGGACAATATTAAAATAAAAATTCTTAAAATCATATTGAACAAAAAAATTGTTTAAGTACATCTTAAAAGCAGTAATAAAATTGGTTATATATATAAAGGTAATAAAACCCAAACTTATATAAAATAGCAAAATCCATCAATGCGTCGAGTAAAGCTGGTTATGGATTGAATAAAATTAAAAAAGCTCATAATCATATCAAATTGGCATCAGTGCGTCTCAAAAGCATCAGTAAAATAAGTCATATTTTACAAAAGCAGTGAAGCCCAAACTCATACACAACAATAGAATTCATCAAGCGCATCTCAAATGCATCACCAAGAATCAACTAAAGATTGAATAAAAGTAATATAGCTTCAAAATCATGCCAAACAGCGAAACCCGCCAAGTGCCTTGTAAAACACCACCAAAAATATTATAGGTTATATAAGAGTAATTAAACTGATAAACACAATAATAATTATAAATATTGCGTTTTTAGACCATAAATGAATACTCTTCACATTTCATATAGTCTATGCTCGATGATGGTCTTGTCGTGGATACAACGACCAACTTCCTTTTAAAATAATCAAATTCTCATTTGATTCTATTCATTTTGGTAAGTTCACTTATTTTAACTATTTCCTAATTAATTCAAATCTAAAATAGATTTGTGTTTGCTTTGTATTTCGCAATCTTATAGAAATTCCAATTCTCGTCAACAAAGGTGTAAATATAGATCCTTATATCAAAAGAAATAGTAAATTTGACGATTCAAGTGAAATGTGGGATGCTTCCTTTGATTATACCACATTCGTCGTTCAACCAATTATGTTATCTATTCTTATACACACAAGAGCTAAGGAAAGATGTTATATTTTCATAATCCATAAATTACACTTTTTTTATGGAGAAGAATGTTAGTCTGTTATTAGTATTTGGTACTAACTTTATGGATATTGTGACTTTATGCATATACATTATGTCTTTTTTTACAAGTACTTTGTGAAGTCGGTTTATGGGTGCCATTCTTATTTATGGATGTCATAGAAACTTGATTTATGAATGTTGTCTTTATTTACAAATATCGGGTAACACTTAGTTTATGGAAATGATTAAATTTAGGTCTATATTACAGTTTTTTAAGTTCGATTTTACTATATTATGAAGTACTAGCTTATAGAAATATATTAAATGCTAGGTATGTGCGTGTAAATATTGTGATGGAACAAAAAAATATGTTTTAAAAAAGATAGCATATAATCTGTGCGTTAGTACTTTAAGATTTCATTGCATATTAATATGAAAACATAAAATAATGATGTGAAAAGTTACAAGGTTTATCAAATCCTATTGAGAACATTAGATGCTAACGTAAACAATATTAATGAATAATTGTTAATTCTATAGAAAATTATGAAGAACACAATATAAACGTTGTCAAATAGGACATTTAACAACATTTTTAGTTTATTATGACAAATTCGGTAACTATGACCACACGTCGTTATATATCATTTCTCATAACATTGTTATGTCATATTCTAGCCTTTTGGAACATTGTTAAAAGATATTTCTGATGTAGAGTGAATTCTCATGCCTCTTAAGTTAATTAATACCAATAAATACACCTTACACAAATAAAAAGATGTTTTCTCATTTATAAAGAATACAAATGGTCAATTAGCAAAAGCACATATTTTCTATAAATTTTCATTTTTGGAACAAATAAACGAGTTAAAATAAATCTACATTGTTTTTCTCTCACATGAGCTCATAAATCAAATAAATATAATGTTTCCTTATAACGAGGAATGCTAAAGGACAAAAAAACAAAAGATTTTAGGTTTTATTTTAATTATCCAGAAATCTACACTATATATATTGGAAATAACCTGTTAATGTTCGTTAACAAAAAATCTACTTGTATTACTTCATCACATAACGTCTAACTTTAGGAACCCACCGCACATACCAACTGGACACCAAAGTGCATTTTATTGATAAAAGATCGCATGTTATATCATAAAAAATTCTAGCAATTATTATAGGCTTTCCAAAGAAGTTAAAGGAGTCTCATTGTCCTATATTAAAGTAGCTGAAGAAAGGGAAATGTTTGACCATAGAGCCACTGAAGCTGCTATTGCCACCGATAAAAGCTAATACTAGAAGCATTAGTCCAAACAAGCCCTCCTTCAGTGGATCTAAAGCAATTTGGGGTCTAAATACACAGATTTGAGCTATTCGAAAGTGGTAACGGATAGCAAGGAGCCCAAGGAGTAAGTAATTGGTATGTATCTTTCGCTTTTTTCCTCGAAAATTGTTTAGCTATGACACCTTGTACTGGCATAAGGATTTTTGTTCAAAGTTTGAAAGTCATACAAAATCCAGAGTCCTCCTTTTATGTTTTTAAATCAAGATACTAATCACATCAAATTAGAAATCAATAAAATGAAGAGAAATACAGTTAGAGATCTCATGATCGAACCACTTTAAACATATTTTCTCATTAACTTTCTTTAGCATCATTTTATTATCCTAATCTATAATGATCAGCCTTTCCTATTAGTAAAGATGACACATAATACATCCTCATTGTGTGTGTGTTGATCACTCAATCATTCGGAAGATAGACCATTAGGGGTGAAAGAAAGAAATAGATAGAACATAATCTGCCGTCGCAATAAAAAATTTATGATATACACAAGTATTTATAAAAAAAGAAGAAATTTTATATACATAAACGCTAATCAATTATCAATCTTGTACTGTTATACAACCCATCATTACAAAAGCTAAAGCTAACCGTATACAGCAACAACCGAAGATAATCAACATACAAACTTATATATAACTTTTGGTTTTTATTGCACTTATTTCCATGGGTGCCATTTCAAGTATTCTGAGAAATGTAGTTTTTCATTAATGTTTTTTTTGCATCTTTTAGAAACAAGTTAGATTATCCCATTCACCTACAATAGTATTCCTTTTTATTCCACATTGATTTTACGCGTATAACAAAATTTATGATGTCAAGGTGTTATAATTGTTTAGACCTATGATAATACTCATAATTGTAATTGTAAAATGCCATGTACCTTTAGGGATGTAAATCAATCAGGCCGGAAGGAGGCATGTTTGATTTCTATTCTAAATGAAATTGGACCGAATAAGGGCTGATCGTTAGTTAGGGTTTCGGGATCAGAAAGACTATTGGTCATGGATATTCATGTAGATCAGTATAGATGAGACCGTATAATCAAAAGTTAAATGTTAAATGCTAGATTTTCCACTTCACCAAAACAGTCATTTAGTAACACCTATTCGTGTTGCAGCTTAGTCACTAAAATAAGCATTGTTAAGTAAAAAAAGTGTTACCATAAATACAAATATACAACTCTTTTTTTCCAACGCCTATTTGGGTTGAAAATTCCCGTTAGCTTGGAATTTCTTGGGAAAAAAACGTAAATCCTCGTGTTTAACTCAATTTCCTACCTCCCCAATTCTTTTTCATTAATCGATCGCTACAAATCAAATTAGATAGAAAAAATTGGCAAATCGGATTCCAAGTCCTCTACTCCTTCAGGCAAACCCAAGTCC
Organism: Allium sativum; assembly: GCA_030737875.1. NCBI lineage: Eukaryota > Viridiplantae > Streptophyta > Magnoliopsida > Asparagales > Amaryllidaceae > Allium > Allium sativum. The sequence goes on from CM060919.1 coordinate 442,743,984, forward strand.
TCCACTCCTTCAAGCGATTGAAATCAGCCTCTCCTTCGATCGACTCAGCGAATCAGCCTTTGGTTTGCAAACAGATTTTCTATCGAATTAGAAAACTGTCAACAAAATATTTTAATTATAAACCGCAAGCGCATGATGTACAATTGTTAGTAGGTAGCGAATATGAGTCAATCCGCAGGGAAAGAAGTAATTTTAATCTTATTCAGTCAAATTAAACCAAAATTTGGATTGTGATTAAGTATCAGAAAAAAAAACTAAAATGTAGATCAAAACTATGATATTAAAACCAATTTAGAGGCAACTTCATTTTTCTTTCTTTCAACATTGTTCAACATAAAATAGCACAAAGATCTCTCAAATAACTTAAGTAAGATTAATTATGTAATTATCATAAGCATAACTTATTTGCGGCTAATAATCAACACAAGATACACCATCAAACTACAATACACAATTAATCCAACTTTTTAACTATTATGAAACAGGCCATCGAAATGAAACTAAAATCTAATTTAAGTATGATCTACTTACTATTGGTTAGTAATATAGATCATCAAATTTCAACTCAAAAATCATTTCATTACCATAATCACAATTTTAGATGAAGAGGCAATTTGTTGTATATGTCATAAACATAGCCTCAATGTTATGAAATGAAAAAAAGAGGCTATTAAATTCAATATGAAACATAAATACACCAAAAACATCCATTGCCATTAAACCCAAAGAGATCACTCATACAAATTCATGTTGAATCTACATTAATTGAGAGGAAAAGCTTCATCACCCCTAACTTGTAGGGGTTTAGCTCCCCATTTGTGTGATTAATTCAACACAATTAGATTTCAACATTGACGAACAACAAAAATAAAGAGTAAATAATGAAGAAAAGATATTAACTACTAACTAATTGCATAAAATAAAATTACACTACTTGCAGAAAAGAAAATCTAAACTACTAACATAAAGTAGAGCATAGAAATTAAAAGAGATATGAGAGAGACATAAAAGAAATTGGCTTGGAAGCCATTTTTGTTTATTTGATCAATTACACTTTTATTTGCTAAAAAGCAGATCCTGAAATACATGAAATAAAGGGGTATATATACATGATCAATAAACCCTAAAACCCTAATCACTTTCCTTGGGAAATCCCCAAAATGCCCATTCATGTAGCTTATAATTACCATTAGCTACAACTGAGTCATGTAGAATGCATGAGGCCTTTTTGTCTCTGTCTTTAATATGAAGCTTAAGAGCAAATGTGCTAATTGAAAGGTGTGGGCCTCCACTATCCATAAAATGAATTAATTCTTTGCCTCCTTTTGTGAAAATGCATGCTTTCCCTCATCTCTTCATGTGTATTTATCCGTTTAGCTCCAAAATTCCTACAAGAGATAAACACAATGAACGAGTAAAAGATTTCACAAATTAAAACATGCACTAGTGACCGCTTTTTCCCAAAATAAGTGATGATTTTGAAAATATTTAAAACATGGTTTGTTCATTTAAATACCCGAAAATGTTCATTTATTCAACTAAACAAGAATAAATATGTGAATATAAAAATGCATTTTTACATACACATCAAATACCCCCACACTTATCTTTTTATTCGTCCTCGAATAAAGTTAAAAAAAACTAAGATAAATCCGTTTTCGTAGGGAACATGATTGCATTGAGCGTATGCAACAAGCCTTTAAACCTCTGGGTGTCCCTAGTAGGATGAGTGTTGTCTCATGAGGGATTTCAGTGAATACTACCAACAAAATCCAAAAGTTGAACGCAAAAAAATATTTACAAAATGTAAGATTAGAAAATATTTACAAGATGAGTGCAAGCTTTAAAGGAATATTTACAAATGGATAATTTACTTTTAAATATTACACGAATGAGTTAACACAAATTTCGGTCGTCACTATGAAATTTGAGTCCATTACTAATCAAAACTTCAAACAAAAGTCATGTTATCGTCACAAACTCCTCCATCTTGGCCAGTTGTTTTGGTAGAAACATAGTGCAAGATAATGTACGTTAAATTACACTGGAAATAATATATCATCAGAGTTACATAGCATAATAGGATCATACTTAGTAAATAATACAGTTTCATCTTAATATAAAATGTCTACAGCGGAATCAAACATAATATACTAAATGAAGTTTGAACAACATAATTGAAATGGTGGAATCCATCTTCAGCTCCATAGCTATCCAGAATGAGTCTGTTAAAACGTGAATACAAGGCTACCCGTGTGGAAAAGAAGGCACCTGAGTTTGCAAAGTGAAACAAACTACGAGTCAGTCATGGGACTGGTAAGGGAAATCTACTTAACCTATTTAATAATAAGGCTAATCACAGGATCACGCCGCTTAAGCGGAATGGGTTTACTCCATTAGATTGCCAGTGCATAAATAAAGTAAATCGTTAAACAACGCAATACTTTTTAGAAAAATGAAACCATTATAAGAATCAAGTCCCATCACACAATGCAATGAAAACCAGAGGATAGAGTTTTAACTTATAATGGTTAAAAATGCTTGATACGATAAAAACGGATTTGATATTATTATAGGTGTATATATGTTTCAAAAACATTTAAATCATAATGTATCAATCATAGACGACATAACTACCATATACTATGCCGCCATAAAAGTTTTACAATCAAAACTGCACGGTGTCGTATTGCAAGTTGGATTTCCATCATGAACCAAGGCAAGGATTGTCCTTACTGAATTCGAGACAATCTAGCCCACGTCTTAGGACTCAAACTCAGGTGAGCCCTTAGGAGCTCCAGGGTCGGTCCACAAATATGTAAGTGGACTGGTTATGCCTGAACAATACGTTTCCCCGCCCTATGGAGCGTAAATCAAGAGCCACTAGGGACTCAAATCCAAGGTACCTCGTTTTCCATCATCCACATAAGTAAAAATGTCTGGGCTCCATACCATGACACCACTTCTAGGTAGAAAAAAACGCATGTCCTCCCTTGGGGTCCTTCTTCCATTTCTGGTTCATACTGGGGTGTGAGGCTCGCGAGGTAACGCTACACACAAAGCTATGCTAAATAAAGCTGTGCTTTGATCATTAACCACAAGGCTCTTCTTTTCAACGATAAGCCTTGATCATTTGCATCTTGGCATGCCACACTGACAATTCACGCCATGCGACTGACGTCTATCAATATATAACCTCTGAGCTCATACGTCTCAGAGAAGGGTGTTAAGAAAGAGAATAAATTCTCCACCACCAAACAGATATATATGAAATAGAAATCAATCAGCATAGAATAAAATCCAATGTCAACCATACATCCATTTACAAGTCCGTTCTGGGTCTGAATGAAACCGGAGACACCTTATTCCTCGTTCTGTATGTCCAATACGGAAGAGAGGCTTTCGCATATTTGGACAATCAACAAGTACGTCCAGACAAATACCACTGTATCAAGGCAGCAACTCCAATCAAAGGCATCAATAGTCATCCATTCGATGTGAAGATCGCCGGTCTTCAATTACCATCTTCAAATCTTCGACTACCAATCATTGTATAATTATTTGAAATGAAAATTAACTCGGCCTTTTCAAATAATTCGCAAATACATATAATTCAAATCAATTCTTTTCATTCCATATCATTTACAATATTTTATAACGATTTATCGCTATTTTTATTTATATAAAAATAGCCATTTTTAATTTAACGACGCTTCAGGTCATTACATGGCCCTGGCACTGTTTTCATCAAAATTTGATTTACACATTTCTCAAAATCTAACCATTGGATCTTAGAAAATTTAATACCGCTAGAAAGATCATTCCAAAGTGAACCCAACGGTTCCAGTCTTGGGAAAATATGACGGTCGCATCTCTCCGTATAACCGTTTGAATTTACGATTCCAAATCGCGAACTACAGCGGCACGATTCGTTTTGTTTTAATTTATATATATATATAAATTAATTCGTTCAATGATTTCAAATCATTTCCTCTCTAACATATAATTAACATCATTTTAGTCATAGCAAGGAATGTTTGAATGAATCATACTTACATTTAAAAATGTATTTTTCTATGTTAAGCATTTTTATCAAACAGTGATTTATTTAAAATGAATCATATTTTCATTAAAAAATGTAATTTTTAATGTTTAATCACATTTCCTTTTCAACATTGATTCTTTTATATGAAATCATATATTACGTAAAAAATGTAATTTTCAATGTTAAACACAACTTTATTATCTTGAATCTTTTAATATGATCCATACATACATTAAAATATATTTTTTATTGTCAAAACAATTTTACCACAACTTGAATCTTTTATATGATTCATACTTACATAAAAATATAGTTTTTATGTTAACACAATTTTATTCAAACTTGAATATCTTAATGTTTCACTCTTACATGAAAATGTGATTTTAATGTTAACATCATTTTATTCAAAAATTGAATATTTTGATGTTTTCACTCTTACATAAAAATGTGATTTTTATGTTAACACCATTTTATTCAAAACTTGAATATTCTAATGTTTCACTCTTACATAAAATGTGATTTTTATGTTAACACCATTTTATTCAAAATTTGAATATTTTAATCATTCTATCTTACATTAAAAAATGTTATCTTTTTTAATCATTCATCTATTACATTAAATATGTAATTTTTTTATTCATCCTTTTATTACATTAAAAATGTAATCTTTTTATTCCTTCTTTTATTACATTAAAAATGTAAATTTTCTATTCATTCTTTTATTACATTAAAAATGTAATCTTTTTATTCATTCTTTTATTTCATTAAAAACGTAACCTTTTTATTCATTCTTTTATTACATTAAAAATGTAATCTTTTTATTCATTCTTTTATTACATTAAAAATGTAATCTTTTTATTCATTCTTTTATTACATTAAAAATGTAAACTTTTCTTATGTAATCTGTTATTACATTAAAAATGTAAATTTTAAATGTTAAAACATTTTTAACAATACCTCTCTTTTCTAATGATTCATTTACATTGAAAATGTAAATTTCAATGTAAAAACATTTTTATTTAACAATGATTCTTTTTTATTGTTTTCATTTGCATTAAAAATGTAAATTTCAATGTGAAAACATCTTTATATATCAATGCTTATTTTTAATGTTTCTTTTAATTAAAAATGTAAATTTCAAAGTAAACACTTTTTTATATAACAACGGTCATTTTTAAATGTTTCATTTGCAATAAAAATGTAAATCTCAATATATAAACATTTTTATATAACAATGGTCATTTTTAATGTTTCATTTACATTAAAAATGTAAATTTCAAAGTAAACACATTTTTATATAACAATGGTCATTTTTAATGTTTCATTTATATTAAAAATGTAAATTTTAAAGTAAACACATTTTTATATAACAATGGTCATTTTTAATGTTTCATTTATAATAAAAATGTAAATTTCGAAGTAAACACCTTTTTATATAACAATGATCATTTTTAATGTTGCATTTATAATAAAAATGTGAATTTCACTGTATAAACATTTTTATATAACATTTGTAAACAAAATGTGAATTTCACTATATAAACATTTTTATATAACAATGATCATTTTTAATGTTTCATTTACAATAAAAATGTAAATTTCAATATACAAACATTTTTATTTAACTAATGCTCATTTTCAATTTACAAAAAAAATTGTGAATTTATTGTTGAACATTTCCCATCCTGAATAATGATCACTTTTAATTTTATATACAATAAAAATCAAATTTTTATTGTTCAAACAATTTTATATCATAACATGAATATTTCATAACACATAAATATTTCAGAAAATTTCGGCAGCATAACGGCAGGGTAATTAAAACCCGGCACCGTCCCTAGTATGGCTTCTCGCGCTAACCTAGGCCTCACGGCGATACAAGGGTTTTATTTTCCTAATACAATTTTTTTCTATATAATGAATTTTCCACAAACACGATCGATTTCATTTCAACCAAATCAAACAACCACAATCACAATCAAATTCACACTGCAAGTCGTCTATGGTCTGTGGACGACAGTGTCGGGAGTTTCTAAACTCCGTCTGTAACCTAATATAATTTTATTTAATTATTTTGGATTCAGAAATTCACATTACTTTTTATTTCTTCTAAAATTGTAGAATGCTCCAAAAATTCTACGGTCTCTTCTGAAATGCAGATCTCGAATTTACGGTCCCAACGCTTCCTGTTTCATCGAATTTTGTTATCGTATGATGAAGATATGGTTTTACGAAGGTTGACGACATTTAAAAGATAATAAATAATTTAATTAATTAAATATACCCTTCTTCTTCTTCAATTTGAACGAGGAAGAAGGCGGCTAAAATGAGATAGCGCTAGGGTTTATTATTTTAATATATATAAAAATTATTTAATATAATTTTAATTTACCAATTATTTGTTTATCAGTCCGGACTCCAAACAAGGCCCAACGACTGTCGGCCCTAGCTAATTACCCTTTTTCTGAACTCATCAGCCTATTTGATCGTTTCATCCCATTTTTCTTTAAATTAAAATACAAACCATTTAATTATTAAATTTGATCGTACATTTTATTTTACTAGGGCCACATACTGACTCTAAAAATTCCCGAAAAATAAATCTAGCTATGTTTTGACGATATGGTCCTAAAAAAATTAATTTCGTCGAATTTGGAGACCGTTTGAAAAATGGTCATTTTCTGGTCGATCCAAATTGACTGAAATTGACAAAACACATTTTCTTTTGCCACGCTCACATATTAATTCCAAAAATTATGAAAATTGGAATCCTGCAATAATTTGGCATTCCGGACTCAACCAAAGTGGTTTCGTCTAAAACAGAGGTCGTTTGCAAAATGGCTATTTATATGGGCTATATATTATATTAAATTCCATAGCGATTATTCTGAATATTCAACTGACCATAACTTTTTATTCCCGATATGAAATTTCAATTTTTCAGATTTGTTGGAAAGATATTTTTAAACAGATTTAAATGTTTTTGGTTTTACTGAAATCCGATTTACTTTGAATCCTATACATTCAGTCAAAGTTCAAATTCAAAATTTCAAACTACCGAGCTATGTCTAACTCCTTTTAAAATTAAAATAAATATATTCGTTCTAACTTCAATTTAAATAAATTTTTAATCGTTATTATTTAAAATAAATTATTTTAACTATTCAAAATTCAATTATATAGCCAAAATAAAAAAATTAAATTGGTTCTTATTTTCCGGGTTGTTACATTAACCTTGGAATTTGATTTACATTTATAACTCGTTAATTTGAGAACTAAAAATATAACCGAAACCTATTTTCATACTGTCACATTTTATTCGACTAGAAAATTGATTTTTAATTTTGATAATTTAGTTCAAATAAGGCAATATTGATAAGAACAATATAATTTTTTTATGTTGTTCGGAAAAAAATAATAATTTATTTAAATGGATTTCAAAAGAAAATAAACATATATTTGAAATATGTATACATAGCAAGTGTACATAAACATGTTAAACAGTTAAACTTAATCAATTTTTGTTTAGTATAATTACGATATGTCTAATTCTATAAGCGTGATTTAAAATTTTTTCTTACAAATTAAATTATTTACAAGTGAAAAATAAGTTTTAGAATAAAATAAAATGACAACAGAAAGTAAAAAAGAGGCTTATATAATAAGACCAAGGAGACTTAAGTAGAAAAGGAAAAGACTTTAGTGTGGAAATAGTGTAAACATGATTTCAAGGTAGCATATAGGTGAGAAAACTAAACTTGATTTAGGTTTAAGAGGTCGTAAAATATAAGTTTTTGGATGATTTCTTGCTTCCGCATTAATGAACTGTTGTATTTGTTTGTGTACCTCATTTGAAAGTTAGGTTCAGAAAAATCTTTTAGTTATTTTAATCTTGAACTTGTGATTTGGTCTTTTAGTCTGTATTTTGAAAGTTCAATCATGTGTGTATTGATATGTTGTATGTTTTGAATCATGAAGGTTAAGTATGTAAGCAAGGCAAGATTACTGAAACAAGGAAGTAAAAAAATAGAACCTATTATTATAAATCACATCTCCTCTATTTAGTTCGAGACCATGTCCTCTGATCTTTAAAAATCCACAATTGAAAGTCTATCCATTTTTAAACAAAACCATCAACTAGTGAAATGATTATTTCTATCTCTAGTTTATTTTAAAGATAGTATCAAGTATTTTGAATCCTATCATTTTTCTATAATCGATTTGGTTGTTTGCTGAAGGACTGGTTAGCAGTGGAACATCATCGGGAGTAGAAGAAGTTGTAGTGATGATTGTAGGGAGCTCTAATAGCCGTGGTGACAGTAGAGGGAGATTTCAGGGTTGTTTGTGTTTTTGGATTGGAGGAGATCATACAGCCACCATAGCGAATGGGTTTAATCTTTGATTGGCACAAGCGTGCATGTAAGGACGAAGGATTGAGCAGTTACAGTGGAGGGACGGAGCATGACCGAGAATGGTGGTGGTTGTTGGATTCTTATGTCTACCAATTGGTGCATCTTGGGTTGTCTTGTTTTCACATCAGGTTGAATGGTCGAAAGGTCCCGTTGGGTTGGCCAAGGAAACTTTGCTGGTATTGTTGGTGGTTAATGGTTGTGCGTGTGCACATGCATGTGCACAGTGATCTAACGGTGTAAATCAATTGTGCCACCAATTATGTCTAAGTTTTGTGTCCAAATAAACTTTCCCACAATAACAATAATAATATGGTTTATATAAATCAAGTTTATAAAAGCTAAGCAACAAGTAAAGAAGGAGGAGATCTAGCCAGTAGTGGAGAAGATAAAGGAATGCTTGCATTTGTTTTTGGTGGGACTGGGATACGTAGTTACCTAAACAAAGATGTTAAATTTTGGATAAGTACTTAATTCAGCGTCGTTATGTCTAAAGTTTGAGATGGTACCACATGCTCAATTGTTATCCATTTAATATACCGATCTCGACGATGAGTTCACATTTCCTAGTAGATTATAACCATAAAGATAATCGTTAGAATTGTTAAAGTGAAATTCATTTGATTTTCTAGTTAGCATATAAAATAATTATGTCAATTCATTATTTTCATTGTTAAATGACACCCGTTACCGGAGAAAACATCATTTTGCATAATTAGGTCAAGTTGATTATAAATGAACTTCCAGCTAGCAGAATAAACCACCATTCTGCTATTTAATAAATTTTGACATGTACTAATTCAATGGATTAATTACGTCAATTCATGGTGAGAAACCGAAATTGTAAGGGCTAGTTTAATTATCATTTATTAGTTAATTAAGTTTGGGTTAATGAAGTGATAAGTGATTGATCATAAAAGTTTATTATGATGTTAAATGCTGAATAGTATAATATAAGTATAATTTTTACTTGATATATGTGTATTTGATTGGTTATGTGACGTTTAAAACACAAATAGTGTTGATTAGAAATAGTTTAAATGTTAAATGGTCTTGATAAAGTAATTTATCTATTACTGGTTACTGAATGTGATGAAAACCCCATACGGGTATTGGGAGGATATTTACTTGACACATCTCCCAATTGTTTAGTTTGTACAAAACCACACATCGGTATTGAGATAATAATTAATCGACACATCTCTCAATTATTTGACTTGTAGAAAACCCTGCTCGGGTATTAGGATAATACTTAATTTACACATATCCCAGTTGTTTGATTTGCAGCTAATCTGTTGATTGATGGATTCATATAAGCGTTATTGACTTAAGGCTTATACGGTGAATTCCACTTTGAATATGGATTGGATGTTGTTTTATGGTTGAGTGAGTGTTATATAATACATTGATTGGAAATGAACAATAAGTATGATTATTGATTCATTAGTTAAGTCTCCATCAATAAAAATGGATTTTTAATGAATATTTTAATAATATAATCGAAGGCTAGAAATCAAAGTTTGAATTTGATGTCCGATTTGGGATGGACACCAAGATTATAAAATATCGATAAATATTTGTAACTGGAACTAATTGAATTAATTTTCATCTAGTTATGGCATATTCAAGTTCTATCTTCAAAATGAATAATAACTGGTAAAAGTGAAGTTCGGTTAAGGTATGTAGGAAATGTTTTAAACCAACTTCCTTAAAAAAATTTATTATTTATTTTTATTACAAGTGTCAGGAAAATTTGGACTAAAAATAATGAAGTTGGGAAAGTATAATTATTTTGATATTATTTTTATACTTAAATATTGAAATAACTGATTTTGAAGTTGGAAAAATAAAATATAACATATGGAAATTATTAATGTATTTTATATAATAAATTAATTAATTTTAAAGTCGAATGATGGACAGAATAAAACTTGTCGCGCAATGGCATTTCCCGAATTTCAACCTATAGCTTTAAGCTGATATTCCAGGAGATCCGGCAATCGGATTTTCCCAAACTGGAACCATTGGGTTCGTAATTAAAAGAGATTTCCAATGATAATAAGAGTTTTGAAACCCAGCGGTTAGATTCTGAGAAATGTTCAAATCAAATTTCAATGTAAACAACGCCAGAACCGATAATGGCCTATAATGGAAAATTATTAATATGGACTATTTTTATATAAATAAAAGTAGGGAGAAATTATTATAAATGATTTGGAATGTATTTAAACCAATTTTATATGGGTTTAAATGATAAAAGTGGTTAAGTAGAAATTTGGCTATTTATGTAACACCTTTTATAGTGGATTTTGAGAAATGTTTTGATGTAAGAATTTTGACTCATAAATCGAATTCTTAAGTTAATCTTTTTACAAGGTTAAGAAATGATTTTTGAAAGCCAATCGACTTAACCATGTTTGGAAATAAGATTTTAATTCTTATGAAATGATACCAATTAAAGGAGACTAAATTGATGAGTTAATAATCCAATAAGGATTTGTTGATTTTGTTTTGATGCGAATTATTCGAAAAGACCAAGTTCAACACATTTCGAATAATTGTACGACGATTTAAAGTCGAAGATATTGAAGATGGTGCAAGACCGGGAATCTTTGCATCGAATGGACTGCTTGATAATGCCCTGGATTTGGGTAGCTCCCTTAAAGAGTTATAATGGCAGTGGTCCGGACGTGCTTGTTGTTTGTCCAGATATTCAAGGGCCTCTCTCCTTAATTGGACAAGGAATAAAATGCCTTTGGTTACGTTCAAATCCAGAACAAACTTGTAAATGGATTGTGTGTTTGACATTGTATTTCAAAACATAATCAATCAGTTGCTATTAATGATATATCTGTTAGTGGTGGAGAATTTATTCTCTTAGCTTAACACTCTTCTTTGAGACGGATTAGGTCAAAAGTTATATTATTAATAGAAACTGATCATAGGTGTGGATTAACAAAGTGGCATGCTGAGTGTTGTTGGTAGACAGATCAAATCTTTTGTTGAAAACATAGCTTTGTGGTACATTGATTCTAGGGCCACACACCATGTAAGGAGCCAAAAACAGGATGCATGACAGTAGACTAAGAACATATGTTTCCTCCTAGCTAAAAGTTATGCTATGGTATGAAGCCCAGGAAGATTTACATATGTAGATATTGGAATCGAGGGTCCTCGAATGTTAGTTAATCAAACGACCAGGTTGTAGGTCCGATAAGACTTGGGAACTTTTTGTTCAGGAGTAACCGAACTCACCGGAATTGGTGGGCCGTCTCTACCGATCTAAAGGGTGATGCGTTCTGTCCTAGACATTTTGCTAGGGATGATCTGAATCAGATAAGGAAGATCCTTTGCCTTGGTTCATGATGAAATCCAATTTCCAATACGAGACTTTGCGTCTTCAGTTATAAACCTATATGGCGACATAATAGTATGGGATATTATGCCTTCTAAGATTGATACATTTATTTTCAAAATTGCTTTTAACATGTGACGACCCCAAACCCCGTACGACGGTGGCAAGGGTAACCTTTGGAATATAACACATAAACAGATAATACCAGAACGGAGTTAAATAAATACACCAGATAATGTACAAATAATGCACTGGATAAACATAATCATCAGAGTTACACAGTATACAGGATCATACTTAGTACAAATACAGTTCAACTATACATAAATGTCTACGGCGGAAACAAACATAATATGTACAATAGGAGCTGAACGACATAAAAAGAGATAAATGGTAGAATCCATCTTCAGCTCCAGCTATCCAGGAAGAGCCTGCTAAAACCTGAATACAAGGCTGCCCGTGTAGAAAAATGGGCACCCGTGTTTGCAAGTGAAACAAACTACGAGCCAGTCATGGGCCTGGTATGAGAAATCTATTTAACACATTTATAATATGGCTAATCACATGACCACGCCACTTTCGCGGAACGGGTTTACTCCATTGGATTGCCAGTGCTTTACAACAAGTAAATCTTTTAAACATCGCAATGCTTTTTATAAAAATGAAGCCATTATAAGACTCAGTTCCCATCACACAAAGCAACGCAAACCGGAGGATTGAGTTTTTACCTTATAACGGCCAAAATATGCTTGATACGAATAAAACAAAAGCATTTGATATTACTACTAGTGTTTATATCTTTCAAAAATAATTTCAAATCATAAGTATCAATCATAGACGACATGAGCGTCCCATGCCACTATGTTGCCAAATATAGGTTTACAATCAAAACCGCACGGTGTCGTATTTGGAAATTGGATTTCCGTCATGAAACCAGGCAAAAGATAGTCCTTACCGAATTCGAGACTGTCTTGCCCGAGTCTCAGGCAAGCGCGCAGGCAAGCCTTGGATCGTCAGGGCCGGTCCACCGATGTGGATTATTATGCCTGAACACTGCGTTTCCCCGCCCTTTGGGGCGTAAATGAGCCAACGAATGACTCCATCGGCTTCACATAGTCACCGATATATCCGAGGCGCCTCGCAACAGCAACAACCACACAGGTGAAAATAATATAAATGTCAGCCAGTTTAAGCACTGACACCTCCTCTAGCTAGAAGGAAACACATGCCCTCCCTGATGTCCTCTCCCATTTCTGGTTCATACCGGGGTGTGAGGCTCGCGAATTAACGTTATACACAAAGCTATGCAACACAGGCGGTGCTTTGATCATCAACCACAAGACTCTACTTTTCAACAAAAGCCTTGATCACTGCATCTCAGCATGTCACACAGGCAATTCACACCATGTAAATGATGGCTATCAATCACACATAATGAATTCCAATGTCAGACACACAGTCCATTTAAAAGTCCATTCTGGGTCTGAACGAAAGCGGAGGCACTATATAGCTCGCATACCCATCGATCTCCACGTACGTCTGGATATCTATATTTCGGGATGCCTCCCAATCAAGACATCAGTTATCATCCAACCGAGGTGAAGATCTCTGGTCTTCAACCACCGTCTTCATCATTGACTTCTTATCGCCGATTCAGTTATTCAGAATGGGATAAACCCGGTCTTTCTGAGCAACTAGTGTATATAATAAACAAGTGCTACACAAACACAACATACGCCTTATTCCAATTCATCATTCACTAACCGTAAATTAGTAAGAGAACGATTTCCCAAGTATTAACCCCGAAGGCCGAAACCAACATCATATCAAAACCCAGGAAACCATCCGACTTAGCTAACCTTCAGTTAGTTTATAAATATCACATTCAACCATCAAATATCCAATAAACCAGGTAAATTCGGTTTATTTCCATTCCATATTGTTTATAATATTTTATAATGATTTATCGCTATTTTTATTTATTTAAAAATAGCCAACTTATTCAAACGACGCTTCAGGCCATAACGCGGCCATGGCGCTGTTTTTCTTCAGATTTGATTTACACATATCTGAAAATCTAACCATTGGATCTTCACAAATTTTATATCATTAGAAAGATCTTTTCAAAATGAATCCAAAGGTTTTAGTTTTAGGAAAATCCGACGGTCGGATCTCCCGGTACACTCGTTTGAAGTTTCGATTTCAAAATACGAACTGCAGCGTCGTTATTCGATTAAATTTAACTATATATATATATAAATATAATCGATTCTGGCGCTGTTTTTCTTCAAATTTGAATTAAACATTCCAGACAATCCAACCGTTGGATCTTCACAAATTGGGTGTCGTTGGAAAGATATTTCCAAGGCAAACCCAACAGTTTCGGTTTCGGGAAAATCCGATGGTCGGATCTCCCGCACTAATCGTTTGAAATCACGGTTTCAAAACACGAACTGCAGCTTCGTTATTCAATTCATTTTAATTATACTTATATATATATAAATATAATATATTCTTCGATTTCAAAACCATATTCTTTCATACATTTGATAAAAATGATATTTTTATCCAACCGACATTTATTTCAACACTTCACTATTTTTAGCACTTCATGTATATAATAAAAATGTGATTTTTATTGTAAAACAATTTATTTCAAAACACGACTATTTTATATAGTTCATATAGATGATAAAAATATGATTTTTATTATAAAACAATTTATTTCAAAACACGAATATTTTATATAGTTCATATAGATGATAAAAAATACATGATTTTTATTATAAAACAATTTATTTCAAAACACGACTATTTTATATAGTTCATACAGATGATAAAAATATGATTTTTATTATAAAACAATTTATTTCAAAACATGACTATTTTATATAGTTCATATAGATGATAAAAAATTAATATGATTTTTATTATAAAACGATTTATTTCAAAACACGACTATTTATATAGTTAATATTAACGATAAAAATATGATTTTTATTATAAAACAATTTATTTCAAAACACGACTATTTTATATAGTTCATATAGATGATAAAAAAATATGATTTTTATTATAAAACAATTTATTCCAAAACACGACTATTTTATATAGTTCATATAGACGATAAAAATATGATTTTTATTATAAAACAATTTATTTCAAAGCACGACTATTTTATTTAATTCATATAGATGATTAAAAAAATATGATTTTTATTATAAAACAATTTATTCCAAAACATGACTATTTTATATAATTCATATAGATGATAAAAATATGATTTTTATTATAAAACAATTTATTTCAAAACATGAATGTCGTTCAACACATGAATTTCTATTCAACACATGAATTTCTATTCAACACATGAATTTCTATTCAACACTCGAATATAGTTTCAACATATGAAAATAATTCTAACACATGAATATTATTGGAAATTTCGGTAGCATAACGGCAGGGTAGTTAAAACCGGGACCGTCCCTAGTAGGACTCCTCGCTCTACCTTAAAGCCTCGCAGCTTTTGACAATGGGGATTTCATGCATCTAGTTCGCACGCAGGCGACATGTTTATTTTTTTTCTTTTCCACAAACTAATCCTATGTGGTTTCAACCAAATAACTCAACCACAAACGGGTATTTTTCAACCACAATCAATCAATTTCAACCACAAACAATTCTAATCAACCATTCGCTATCAACCAATTTTCACACCAATCACAATCAATAAATATCGTCCATGGTTTGTGGATGAGGGGCGTGTGTATATATATATATATATATGCATATTTCACTTCTATTTCAACACATATATAATTTTTAAAACGCATATATAACTTATACATCGAACGTACAACTTATACAACGCTTATACATGAGGTGTACAACGCTTATATAACTCATACATCGACTATATAATTTATACATTGTCGTTTTCCATATCGTTTATAATTCAGAAATCTCACATTGGGCTCCACTCCACCAAAAATAGCAGGAGGCTCAGAAAAATATGTGGTCTCTTCTAGAATGTAGAAGACGTCCTCACGGTCCTGGTGTCTCTTGTTTCCCTGAATTTCGATAACACAGCAAAAAGATATGATTTTTATAAATTTGCTACGCTTTTAAATGTGAAAATCAGTTCAAGATAATCAAAGCCGTATATTTTCAAACCTGTTCAAAACTAGGTTTCAATCTTGCGATCAAATCGCTGCACGATACGAAGATCCACTTGTACAATGTCGAAGAGGGAAGTGAGGGCTTCCCGCGCGCGGTGGAGTGGGCCCACTCGGTGGTCCCAGGTGCTGCCGGTGGCGAGTTGAAGTCTTCGACTTCTCGAAGGTAGTTCAGCCTCCACGCTCCACAATAAAACCTACAACTAGTATGGATTTGAAGAGCTCGGGAAGATCAATAAAAAGCTTAACTGGGTCATGGCGTTTTGGTGCGTGTGGAGGGAGAAAATGAGGAGGAAAGTTATGAAGGGGTTCCGCCGTTCGCGATTTTTAATCGGGGGGGAGAGAGAGTCAGCTGACCAATGATATTTTTTATTTATATATTTTTAAAATCTCTAAAATACCACTCCTCACATACTAACTCCAATCCAAACTCAACGACTATCGTCCCTAGCCAAATACCCCCATTTTGAACACAATGGGATATGTTTCATAGGCCCATTCGACTGTTTCAGTCAGTTTTCCTTCAAATTAAAATATAAAACAATATTTAATTTGAATGTACATTTCAATTTACCAGGGCCACATATTGATTCTAAAATTCTCGGAAAATAAATCTAGCTATGTTTTGACGATACGATCCCAACAAAACTAGTTTCGTCGAATTCTGAGACCGTTTGAAAAATGGCCCTTTTCTGGTCGATCCAATTTAACTGTAATTGACCAAAACATATTTTCCATTTCCACGCTCACATACTACCTTCAAAAATTATGAAATTTGAAACCTAGCAATAATTTGACATCCCGGATCCAACAAAAGTGGTTTCGTCGAATTCTAAGGTCGTTTGCAAAATGGCTATTTTCACGGGCTATATAAACTCTATAGCGACCTTTCTGAAAATTCATTTGGCCATAACTTTTGCTTCCCGCTACGAAATGTAACAACCCGAAAATCTGGGCCAATTTAATTTTTTTATTTTGGCAATTCTAGCGAATTTTGATTATTTAAAATGAATTATTTCAAATAATATCGATGAGAAATTTATTTTGAATAGAATTCAAACGTATATATTTATATTCATCGTCGTTAGATTATAAATATTTATTTTAAATTATAAAAGGAATTGAAAATGGCGCGGTAGTTCGATAATTCGATTTCAAACTTCAAATGAATGTACCGGGTGCAATATAAGCCGGATTTTAGTGGAACCAAAAATATTCGAATCTAATTGATAATATCTTTCCAACGAATCCGAAAAATCAAGATTTCATAGCGGGGGTCAAAAGTTATGCCCAGTTGAAAATTCAAAATAGTCGCTATGAAATTTCAGCCCTTAAAAATAGCCATTTTGCAAACGACCTCGGATTTCGACGAAACCACTTTTGTTGGATCCGCGATGTCAAATTATTGCTAGGTTTCAAATTTCATAATTTTTCGATTCAATATGTCAGCGTGGCAAAGGAAAACGCGTTATGCCAGTTTCAGTTGATTTTAATCGACTGGAAAATGACCATTTTTTAAACGGTCTCAGAATTGGACGAACCTAGTTTTTTAGGACCGTATCGTCAATACGAAGCAAGAAAATATTTTTCTGGAATTTTTCGAGTCTGTATGTGACCCCGGTAATTTGAAATGTATGTTTAAAATTCAGAATAATGATTTAAATGTAAATTCAACGGAAACTGATCGTAACGATCGAATTGGCCTTCGTAACATATCCCATTGTGTTCGTAATGGGGGTAATTAGCTAGGGATGACAGTCGGTGGGTTCGATTACGAGTTGAAAATAAAAAGTTGTTTTTTTAGAAATTTAAAATAATAAAATAATATAATTTCCTATATCATACCCCCCTCCTTTCTTCCTTTCAGAAGTCAATGGGAAGTTTAAAATAAATAAAAAGGGGGGAATCGCGATTCCCCCAGTCGATCCGTCGCCCTCCTCTGGCGCGCCGCCACCGCCGGCATGAGGCGCCCCCCTCCAACTCCCTCTCCTCCCCCATCGTGCCTCTCTCCTCCAATTATAAGTTGCCGCGCCCACCTGAACCCCGCAGCCCCCCTCTAAAATCGAAGACCCTCGACACTCTGGCCTCCAACCATCCTTCTCCGCTGTTCAACCACCACGCCGCCACCACTCCGACACCGACTCCCCCCCGACCCGCGCGCAGGCAGCAAACCCCGCACCTTCTCCGATCGAACTGTACGCTTCTTCCTTTCTTTCCTTTTTAATTCAACACTAATTCTAAATCAGTTTTCTTACTATATAGATTCACATTGTCTAAAGTCTGGTTTTTAATTATTTATAGCTTAAATAAAAATAAGATTTTTAACACAGTAAAGACATGATTTTTTGTTTAAGATCTGATTTTATTTAAACCAGTTTTTATATAAGCAAAGGATCGGGTTTTTAGTGGTTTGAGTGGTAGAAAAAGATCAGATCTTTTGATTAGAAAAAAATATAATTTTTGTTCATGAAATGAGTAAATTTTTATATATAAAAAGAAGTAATTTTGTTTATACAAAGAAGGCTATGGTTTTTAAAATATATTTTTATATATGAAATAGTGATAAAAATACGATCTTATATAGTAAGAGAATTTATAAAGATACGATCTTTATCATGAAGTTAGAAAATAAAAATACGATTTTTATTTATATGGTTTTGAATTAAAGATATGATTTTTATATTATAGAAAGATTAAAAATATAATTTTTATATAGTGAAAATATTAAAGATATATTTTTATATTATAGAAAGATTAAAAATATAATTTTTATATAGTGGAAAGATTAAAAATATGATTTTTATATAATATAGAATATAAAAATATTATCTTTATATATGTAGCGAAATAAAATATGATTTTTTATTATATATATGTTGAAATAAAAATGTGATTTTTATAGCGATGATATAAAAATTCGATCTTTGTATATGAAATAGAAATATATAATTTTTATATAGAATAAAAGCATTGAAAAATATATATTAAGTAGAAATAAAAATATAATTTTTATTTATCGAATGAAGCAATAAAAATATAATTTTTATTTGAACAGCGTGAAAGGAACTGCATAGGAATTGCAAACAAATCCAGATGTTCAGCAGTTCAACAACAAAGCACGGCGGAGTGGAACCCTCTGTGAGAACTTCTCACTTTTAATTTAATTTTCTAGTTGAAATATATACTAGGATGCAGACGGTGTTTAGTAGCACCCAACACCCGTCGTCCACAGACCATGGACGGCTTGTATGCTTGGTTGTTTGATTTTGATGTGTAGTTGATTGTGTGATGTGAAATGAAATAAAATATTCATATAGTTAAAAATATTTTATAGTTGAAAATAGAATTTTTAACGTGTATATGAAATGAAATAAATTAATATAAACAAATCGAACGATTTGTTTATATACACACATTTGACTGATATTGATTGGGACGATAAATTTTACACATCGCCCAACTGCACAAATAAAATCTGTGTTTGATTGTTTGAAAACACCACACGGGTATTGGGATGATATATGACATACACTAGTCCCAATAATTAGCTGTATGTCGATCGATTGATGGACATACTGTTATGAGCGTTAAATATTTATATTTGATGCTTATACAGTGTAGAATGCACTTTGGATGATGGTTGATTATTCATCGTTGTTATTGTATACATGTGTTGTAGAAAATCCATATAATTAACATTATATGGTAATTGATTGGGCCTCATTCCAGTTTTAAAATAGAAATATTTGAAAAAGAAATATTTGAAATAGAATATTTGAAAATAGAAATATAGGAAGCCGTGTTGATTAGATTGACGCCATTTTGACGTGAACGATATTTATATCGATTTTATTCATTTTATAATGAATATCGAAAGTGATTTCAAAATCTGATATTTTGAAAAGAATTGAAATTTGAACTGAAACTGAATAGAAATGAATTTGAATTGAAATCGAATAGAAATGAATTCGAATTGAAATTGAATTGAATTGAAAACGAACTGAAATTGGATTAGAAATCAATTTGAATTGAAATCAATTTGAAATGGATTTAAAACACATTTATAAGGAAAATTCAATTTTGATTTGAATTTGAAATGAAGTTGAAATCGTTTTGAAAACGAATTAAAATGATTTATATAATACGTTTTAAAAGGAAATCGACGAAGTATATATTATATATATTATATATATAATATAATGGCCTGAATAGAACGGAACGCGCCACACCGCGGCAGTTCGCGAATTTCGACCAATGACTTCGAACGGATATTACGGGAGATCCGACCGTCGGATTCTCCTAAAACTGGAACCGTTGGGTTCATATCGAAAAGATCTTTCTAACGAATATTAGAAATTTGAAATCTAACGGTTGGATTTGGAATTATGTCCAAATCAAATTTGGAAAAGGTCGTTGTAAGTGCAGTTCGATGGCCGTTGGTGGAAATCGACTGTACGGGCCTTGATAAAATTATTAAAAATACCAATAATTTGTGTAAAATCATAAGAAATGATTTGGGAAGAATTGGGATGAAAAACTCCATATTTGAAAAGATAAAAATAGTTTTTTATCGAAATGAATTAGTTTTGAACTAGAATTAAAATTCTATTTATTTTTAAATAAATAAATTGGATTTGAAAAGGGTTTTAAAAGTAACCAGAATTTCCAATAATTGAATTTGAATGGATTTGAATCGAAATTGTCTTTGGAATATTTCGATGTTGGATTTCGTGATTATAGATATATTGTTATGGGAATTTGAAAGATATATTAATATCGTTATTTCCAATACGATATCTGTTGGTCGTAGAATTTGATATTGAATATAAGCCGGTATATTTTCTATTCAGAGCCTTGTATTTAATATCAAATGTTATTTGGGTTTGTCGTGAATGGTGTCTTCATTAACACTGTTCTTAAGCCCAGTTGAGAAAAAGATTAAATCTTTTATTTAGATTTAATGAAGTGTACTAGTTAAATAATATTTAATTGGAATTGAATTCGAATTGATTCTTGGGTTTATCGTGAACGGTGTTTTAAATAACACTCGTTCTTTAACCCGATAATTAATAGAATGTGATTTTGGGTTGTCGTGAACGGTATCTTCAATAATACTGTTCTTAGACCCAAAGGAGTTAAGAAAATCAGAAACTAACTGGAGATTAGTTAAGTTGAATGGTTTCTTTGGTATTGATCTGATGTTGGTTTCGGCCTTCGGGGTTAATACTTAGGGAATTGTTCACTTGCTAATTTACGGTTTGGGACTGATAGAAATGTGATGTGATTTTGGGTTTATCGTAAACCGTGTTTTAAATGACATTTATTCTTTAACCCAGTCACAGATTAAAACTAAGTGGAGTTTTAATGAATCTTTAATTAGATTGAAAAGATCGAGAATGGAGTATCACCAGTTTTGCTCCCGGCGATAGTTAAATCTTTAATTAGATTTGAACGTGAAATGGTAATTGAATTTACCGATAACACCGTGGTGTTAGATATGAAGTATGACCAGTTTTACTTCATGAGATAAATAGGTTGAGATTGGGAAATAAAATAAATGATTACTTCGGTGTGGTTCGCTAATCCCGACTAGTTTGAAATGATATCCAAAAGTAGATTAAAGAATAAATTTAAAGGATTTATCTTTGATAAAATTAATGGGAACCTTTCCCTATGAATGTGAAATTTGGAAACTAACCGTCGGTTAGCTAAGGAGAATGGTTTTCTGGATATTGATCTGATGTTGGTTTCGGCCTTCGGGGTTAATATTTGGGGAATTATTCTCTTGTTAATTTACGGTTAGTGACTGATGAATTGGAATGAGGCGTATGTTGTGTTTGTGTAACACTTGTTTATAATATACACGAGTTATTCGGAAAGACCGGGTTTATCCCATTCTGAATAACTGATACGACGATAAGTCGAAGATGAAGACGGTGGTCGAAGACCGGAGGTCTTCACGTCGTTTGGGTGATTACTGATGATCTTGATTGGGATGTACACCCAAGAAGATGGAAATAGTTGGTGATCGTCCAGACGTACTTGGAGATCGATGGATTTGCGGGGTACTAGGTGCCTCCGGTTTCGTTCAGACCCAGAACGAACTTGTAAATGGATTGTGTGTCTGACATTGGATTTTAGTCTGTGTGATTGATTTCTATTAAATATATATCTGTTTGGCGGCAGAGAACTTATTCTCTTGCTTAACGCCCTTCTCTGATTCGTACGAGCTCAGGGGTTATATATTGATGGATATCCATCGCATGGAGTGAAGTGCCTGTGTGGCATGCCTAAGTGGCAAATGATCAAGGCTTCTGTTGAAAAGCAAAGTCTGGTGGTTGATGATGAAAGCAAGGCCTTTGTGGCATAGCTTTGTGTAACATTTACTTCGCGAGTTTCACACCCAGTATGAACCAGAAACAGGAGAGGACATCAGGGAGGGCATGCGTTTCCTTCTAGTTAGAAGTGGCGTCAGTGGTTTTACACGCCCTGACGAGTTTGACTTAATGTGGTTGTTGGTTTGCGAGGGGCCTCGGATTTATCGGTGACTATGTGAAGCCGATGGAGTCATTCGTGGCTCATTTACGCTCCATAGGGCGGGGAGACGTATTGTTCAGGAATAATAACCCACTCCGTGTGGACCGACCCTGACGATCCAAGGGGCAGTTGCGGCTGTTCCTGAGACATGAGCTAGATTGTCTCGAATCGGTAGAGGACAATCCCTAGCCTCGGTTCATACCATAAATGATAACCCAACTTCCAAATACGTGACATTTGCGGTTTTGATTGTAGAGCCTAGTATGGCGACATGATAAATGGTACCCATGCCGTCTATGATTGATATTTATGATTTGAAGTTGTTTTATACACTATACACTTATAGTAATAAGCAATGATTTGTTTAAACGTACTAAGCATGTTTGGCTATTATAAGGGAAAACCCTATCCCCCGGCTTGCGTTGCATTGTGTGATAGGACCTAGGTCTTATAATAGCTTCATTTTTCTTTATTTAGCATTGCGCTATTGTTATATGCACTGGTATTCTTGGGAGGAAACCCGTTCCGTGTTATACGGCGTGGTCCCTTGATTTACCTAACTTTAAAAATAAAGACTAATAACTGTTTTAGTTCTCTCACCAGTCACATGACTGACCTGGAGTTTATTGTTTTAACCTAAACTCTGGGTGCCCTTATTTTGACACGGGCAGCTAGTAGTTTTGGTTTTGCAAATTTATATTCACAGGATCCTGGTTTGCAGCTAGAATGATATCCGGAAAGCTTTATATCCGTATATCTCTTCTAGTTGTGTATTGTATTATTTTCCGCTGCTATGTAATGTAATTTAAATCTCTGGTATTTCTGTGTAATATTCATTTATACTCCGTATATTCGTGTATTCTGATGGAATTGTTGTAATATACAATGAAATGTTCTTCCATCTGCGTTCTTTTGTGTGTTGTTCTCGAAGTATCCGCTCTTTCCTTCACGGGGAAGTTACGGGACTTTACATTTGGTATCAGAGCTTTGGTTTACAAAGCTCAGAGAACAAGACACATTAGAACCATACAAAAGAATTCATCAGAAATTGGATTAGTAATATCCAATGGGAATGACTCGTTAGAGATGGGATCAATAGTATCCTAGAACGAGTGTGAAGAGTATATTTTTAAAATGAAAACAAGTTTTGTTTTGAAAATTTAAATCAATTACTCGTATTTGATTATTTATTTATATGAATTTGGACAATCCAATATATAAAGATTTTGCATATATGTCTTGCAAACGTGTATTCGAAATTTTAATGTACTGGATAGTTATAGAATCACACTCTAGTGCCCGAGGATAATTCTGGTGACGGGGCACCATCGCTAGTATTTATTTTCGAGTTTCGAAAGTGAGATTTCTATATATTTCCAATTGACTGGTGTGAGAACCGAAACTAGATAGGGCTTATTGTTATGATTTGGCATCAAAAATCTGATTTTTGACTATGTATCAAAGTTATGAATTTCAAAAGCTAATCAACTAATTGATTGATGGTTGTGTTGTTTGATTATTGTTTGATTAATTAAAATTTGTACCATATAGCCAAATTGAATCAAATAGTGAATTGTATTGAAAATTGGTCGCATTTGCATGCATATACATGTACTTACATTGAACAGGTCATAGCAAAGAGGCTAGAGCAAAAGTATAAAATTGTTTGCCCGATAAATAGGTACATGTTTACCATAATTTACTGTTTTGTTTGGGTGATGATGATTTTATGAGCCGATTGGCTAGCCGCTTGGCTTTTTCTTTTTGAGATCAGAGGGCATGTATGGCAATTTCGGGATTTTCCCGGTGCTCCCGGTGCAGGGGAGGTTATGGGGAAATTTTTCGAAAATTTAGGGTGTTAGCCAAATTTTTGAAAAAGTTGAAGAACTTAAGTCGTAGTGAAAACACTGGAAGTTGAGTTGATTTGTGAAACAACTTTCGGCTTTGTTCCTTTTCGGGGACGAAAAGTTTTAAGTGGGGGAGATTGTAACAACCCGAAAATCTGGGCCAATTTAAATTTTCTATTTTGGCAATTTTAGCGAATTTTGATTATTTAAAATGAATTATTTTAAATAATATCGACGAGAAATTTATTTTGCTTAGAATTCGAACGTATATATTTATATTCGTCGTCGTTAGAATATAAATATTTATTTTAAATTATAAAAGGAATCGAAAATGGCGCGGTAGTTCGATAATTCGATTTCAAACTTCAAATGAATGTACCGGTTGCAATATAAGCCGGATTTTAGTGAAACCAAAAATATTCGAATCTAATTGATAATATCTTTCCAACGAATCCGAAAAATCAAGATTTCATTGCGGGGGTCAAAAGTTATGCCCAGTTGAAAATTCAAAATAGTCGCTATGGAATTTCAGCCCTTAAAAATAGTCATTTTGCAAACGACCTCGGATTTCGACGAAACCACTTTTGTTGGATCCGCGATGTCAAATTATTGCTAGGTTTCAAATTTCATAATTTTTTGATTCAATATGTGAGCGTGGCAAAGGAAAACGCGTTTGGCCAGTTTCAGTTGATTTTAAACGACTGGAAAATGACCATTTTTCAAACGGTCTCAGAATTGGACGAAACTAGTTTTGTTAGGACCGTATCATCAATACGAAGCTAGAAAATATTTTTCTGGAATTTTTCGAGTCCGTATGTGACCCCGATAATTTGAAATGTACGTTTAAACTTTAGTATAATGATTTAAATGTAAATTCAACGAAAACTGATCGTAACGATCGAGTTGGCCTTCGTAACATATCCCATTGTGTTCGGAATGGGGGTAATTAGCTAGGGATGACAGTCGGTGGGTTCGATTACGAGTTGAAAATAAAAAGTTGTTTTTTTTAGAAATTTAAATTAATAAAATAATATAATTTCCTATATCGTACCCCCCTCCTTTCTTCCTTTCAGAAGTCAATGGGAAGTTTAAAATAAAAAAAATAAAAAGAAAAGAAAGGGGGGGGAATCGCGATTCCCCCCAGTCGATCCGTCGCCCTCCTCTGGCGCGCCGCCACCGCCGGCGTGAGGCGCCCCCCTCCAACTCCCTCTCCTCCCCCATCGTGCCTCTCTCCTCCAATTAGAAGTTGCCGCGCCCCCATGAACCCCGCAGCCCCCCCCTCTAAAATCGAAGACCCTCGACACTCCGGCCTCCAACCACCCTTCTCCGCTGTTCAACCACCGCGCCGCCACCACTCCAACGCCGACTCTCCCCCCGACCCGCGCGCAGGCAGCAAACCCCGCACCTTCTCCGATCGAACTGTAAGCTTCTTCCTTTCTTTCCTTTTTAATTCAACACTAATTCTAAATCAGTTTTCTTACTATATAGATTCACATTGTCTAAAGTCTGGTTTTTAATTATTTATAGCGTAAATAAAAATACGATTTTTAACACAGTAAAGACATGATTTATTGTTTAAGATCTGATTTTATTTAAACCAGTTTTTATATAAGCAAAGGATCGGGTTTTTAGTGGTTTGAATGATAGAAAAAGATCAGATCTTTTGATTAGAAAAAATTATAATTTTTGTTCATGAAAGGAGGAAATTTTTATATATAAAAAGAAGTGATTTTGTTTATACAAAGAAGGCTATGGTTTTTAAAAAATATTTTTATATATGAAATAGTGATAAAAATACGATCTTATATAGTAAGAGAATTTATAAAGATACGATCTTTATCATGAAGTTAGAAAATAAAAATACGATTTTTATTTATATGGTTTTGAATTAAAGATATGATTTCTATATTATATAAAGATAAAAAATACAATTTTTATATAGTGAAAAGATTAAAGATATGATTTTTATATTATAGAAAGATTAAAAATATAATTTTTATATAGTGGAAAGATTAAAAATATGATTTTTATATAATATAGAATATAAAAATATTATCTTTATATATGTAGCGAAATAAAATCTGATTTTTTATAATATATATGTTGAAATAAAAATGTGATTTTTATAGCGATGATATAAAAATTCGATCTTTGTATATGAAATAGAAATATAAAAATATAATTTTTATATAGAATAAAAGCGTTGAAAAATATATATGAAGTAGAAATAAAAATATAATTTTTATTTATTGAATGAAGCAATAAAAATATAATTTTTATTTGAACAACGTGAAAGGAACTGCATAGGAACTGCATAGGAATTGCAAACAAATCCGGATGTTCAGCAGTTCAACAGCAAAGCACGGCGGAGTGGAACCCTCTGTGAGAACTTCTCACTTTTAATTTAATTTTCTAGTTGAAATATATACTAGGATGCAAACGGTGTTTAGTAGCACCCGACACCCGTCGTCCACAGACCATGGACGGCTTGTATGCTTGGTTGTTTGATTTTGACGTGTAGTTGATTGTGTGATGTGATGTGAAATGAAATAAAATATTCATATAGTTAAAAATATTTTATAGTTGAAAATAGAACTTTTAACGTGTATATGAAATGAAATAAATTAATATAAACAAATCGAACGATTTGTTTATATACACACATTTGACTGATATTGATTGGGACTATAAATTTTACATATCGCCCAACTGCACAAATAAAAGCTGTGTTTGATTGTTTGAAAAACCCACACGGGTATTGGGATGATATATGACATACACTAGTCCCAATAATTAGCTGTATGTCGATCGATTGATGGACAGACTGTTATGAGCGTTAAATATTTATATTTGATGCTTATACAGTGTAGAATGCACTTGGGATGATGGTTGATTATTCATCGTTGTTATTGTATACATGTGTTGTAGAAAATCCATATAATTAACATTATATGGTAATTGATTGGGCCCCATTCCAGTTTTGAAATAGAAATATTTGAAAAAGAAATATTTGAAGTAGAATATTTGAAAATAGAAATATAGGAAGCCGTGTTGATTAGATTGACGCCATTTTGACATGAACGATATTTATATCGATTTTATTCATTTTATAATGAATATCGAAAGTGATTTCAAAATCTGATATTTTGAAAAGAATTGAAATTCGAACTGAAACTGAATAGAAATGAATTCGAATTGAAATCGAATAGAAATGAATTCGAATTGAAATTGAGTTGAATTGAAAACGAACTGAAATTGGATTAGAAATCAATTTGAATTGAAATCAATTTGAAATGAATTTAAAACGCATTTATAAGGAAAAATTCAATTTTGATTTGAATTTGAAATGAAGTTGAAATCGTTTTGAAAACGAATTTAAAACGATTTATATAATACGTTTTAGAAGGAAATCGACGAAGTATATATTATATATATAATATAATGGCCGGAATAGAACGCGCCGCGCCGCAGCAGTTCACGAATTTCGACCATTGACTTCGAACGGATATTACGGGAGATCCGACCGTCGGATTCTCCTAAAACCGTAACTGTTGGGTTCGTATCAAAAAGAGCTTTCTAACGAATATTAGAAATTTGAAATCTAATGGTTGGATTTGGAATTATGTCGCTATAAGTGCAGTTCGATGGCCGTTGGTGGAAGTCGACTGTACGGGCCTTGATAAAATTATTAAAAATATCAATAATTTGTGCAAAATCATAAGAAATGATTTGGGAAGAATTGGGATGAAAAACTCCATATTTGAAAAGATAAAAATAGTTTTTTATTGAAATGAACTAGTTATGAACTAGAATTAAAATTCTATTTATTTTTAAATAAATAAATTGGATTTGAAAAGGGTTTTAAAAGTAACCAGAATTTCCAATAATTGAATTGGAATGGATTTGAATCGAAATTGTCTTTGGAATATTTCGATGTTGGATTTCATGATTATACAGATATTGTTATGGGAATTTGAAAGATATATTAATACCGTTATTTCCAATACGATATCTGTTGGTCGTAGAATTTGATATTGAATATAAGCCGGTATATTTTCTATTTAGAGCCTTGTATTTAATATCAAATGTGATTTGGGTTTGTCGTGAATGGTATCTTCATTAACACTGTTCTTAAGCCCAGTTGAGAAAAAAATTAAATCTTTTATTTAGATTTAATGAAGTGTACCAGTTAAATAATATTTAATTGGAATTGAATTCGAATTGATTCTTGGGTTTATCGTGAACGGTGTTTTAAATAACACTCGTTCTTTAACCCGATAATTAATAGAATGTGATTTTGGGTTGTCGTGAACGGTATCTTCAATAATATTGTTCTTAGACCCAAAGGAGTTAAGAAAATCAGAAACTAACTGGAGATTAGTTAAGTTGAATGGTTTCTGGGGTATTGATCTGATGTTGGTTTCGGCCTTCGGGGTTAATACTTAGGGAATTGTTCACTTGCTAATTTACGGTTAGGGACTGATTGAAATGTGATGTGATTTTGGGTTTATCGTGAACCGTGTTTTAAATGACATTGATTCTTTAACTCAGTCACAGAATAAAACTAAGTGGAGTTTTATTGAATCTTTAATTAGATTGAAAAGATCGAGAATGGAGTATCACCAGTTTTGCTCCCGGCGATAGTTAAATCTTTAATTAGAATTGAACGTGAAATGGTAATTGAATTTACCGATAACACCGTGGTGTTAGATATGAAGTATGACCAGTTTTACTTCATGGGATAAATAGGTTAGGATTGGGAAATAAAATAAATGATTACTTCGGTGTGGTTCGCTTATCCCGACTAGTTTGAAATGATATCCAAAAGTAGATTAAAGAATAAATTTAAAGGATTTATCTTTGATAAAATTAATGGGAACCTTACCCTATGAATGTGAAATTTAGAAACTAACTGTCGGTTAGCTAAGCAGAATGGTTTTCTGGATATTGATCTGATGTTGGTTTCGGCCTTCGGGGTTAATATTTGGGGAATTATTCTCTTGTTAATTTACGGTTAGTGACTGATGAATTGGAATGAGGCGTATGTTGTGTTTGTGTAACACTTGTTTATAATATACGCGAGTTATTCGGAAAGACCGGGTTTATCCCATTCTGAATAATTGATATGACGATAAGTCGAAGATGAAGACGGTGGTCGAAGACCGGAGGTCTTCATGTCGTTTGGGTGATTACTGATGATCTTGATTGGGATGTACACCCAAGAAGATGGAAACAGTTGGTGATCGTCCAGACGTACTTGGAGATCGATGGATATGCGGGGTACTAGGTGCCTCCGGTTTCGTTCAGACCCAGAACGAACTTGTAAATGGACTGTGTGTCTGACATTGGATTTTAGTCTGTGTGATTGATTTCTATTAAATATATATATATATATATATATATGTTTGGCGGCGGAGAATTTATTCTCTTGCTTAACGCCCTTCTCTGAGACGTACGAGCTCAGGGGTTATATATTGATGGATATCCATCGCATGGAGTGAAGTGCCTGTGTGGCATGCCTAAGTGGCAAATGATCAAGGCTTCTGTTGAAAAGCAAAGTCTTGTGGTTGATGATCAAAGCAAGGCCTTTGTGGCATAGCTTTGTGTAATGTTTACTTCGCGAGTTTCACACCCGGTATGAACCAGAAACGGGAGAGGACATCAGGGAGGGCATGCGTTTCCTTCTAGTTAGAATTGGCGTCAGTGGTTTTACACGCCCTGACGAGTTTGACTTATGTGGTTGTTGGTTTGCGAGGCGCCTCGGATTTATCGGTGACTATGTGAAACCGATGGAGTCAATCGTTGGCTCATTTATGTCCCATAGGGCGGGGAGACGTATTGTTCAGGCATAATAATCCACTCCGTGTGGACCGGCCCTGACGATCCAAGGGGCAGTTGCGGCTGTTCCTGAGACATGGGCTAGATTGTCTCGAATCGGTAGAGGACGATCCCTAGCCTCGGTTCATACCATAAATGATAACCCAACTTCCAAATACGTGACATTTGTGGTTTTGATCGTAGAGCCTAGTATGGCGACATGATATATGGTACCCATGCCGTGTATGATTGATATTTATGATTTGAAGTTGTTTTATACACTATACACTTATAGTAATAAGCAATGATTTGTTTTAAACGTACTAAGCATGTTTGGCTATTATAAGGGAAAACCCTATCCCCCGGGTTGCTTTGCATTGTGTGATAGGACCTGGGTCTTATAATAGCTTCATTTTTCTTTATTTAGCATTGCGCTGTTGTTATATGCACTGGTATTCTTGGGAGGAAACCCGTTCCGTGTTATACGGCGTGGTCCCTTGATTTACCTAACTTTAAAAATAAAGATTAATAACTGTTTTAGTTCTTACACCAGTCACATGACTGACCTGGAGTTTATTGTTTTAACCTAAACTCTGGGTGCCCTTATTTTGACATGGGCAGCTAGTAGTTTGGGTTTTGCAGATTTATATTCACCGGATCCTGGTTCGCAGCTGGAATGATATCTGGAAAGCTTTGTATCCGTATATCTCTTCTAGTTGTGTATTGTATTATTTTCCGCTGCTATGTAATGTAATTTAAATCTCTGGTATTTCTGTGTAATATTCATTTATACTCTGTATATTCGTGTATTCTGATGGAATTGTTGTAATATACAATGAAATGTTCTTCCGTCTGCGTTCTTTTGTGTGTTGTTCTCGAAGTATCCGCTCTTTCCTTCACGGGGAAGTTACGGGACTTTACATGAAACTTCGATTTTTCAGATTCATTAGAAAGATATTCACTAACAGATTTAAATATTTTTGGTTTCACTAAAATCCGTTTTATTTTGCACTCGGTACAGTCAGTCAAAGTTTGAATTCAAATTTTGAAACTACCGCGCCATTTCAGGCCTTGTTTATAATTAGAAATAATTATACTCATTTTCAAACATCGATTCAAACTTACTTTTCGTCGCTATTATTTAAAATATTTATTTAAAATATTTTAAATTCACTAAAATAGCCAAATTAAATTTTTTTAAATTGGCTCAGATTTTCCGGGTTGTTACAATCTCCCCCACTTAAAACTTTTCGTTCCCGAAAAGGAACAAAGTCGAAAGTGGTTTGATTAACCAACTCTACTTTCAATCCGGCTTCCATTCTTCAACTTTTCAGTTTCTAAGAATTTTCAAATTCTTCAAAAATTTGGCTAACACCCTAAATTTTCGAATTTTTTTGCCATAACCTCCTTTGTACGGGGAGAGATTTGGAAATTTATTGGGTCGTATTACGTACCCAATAAATCCTAATAAGCATGCACATATTTATAGTGATATATTCCGGTGTCCACAGGGGAGTGTGCATAGATCATAACTCCAGAGAATAGATTCTCGTCACCCTATAAATGGTTTTTGTGCCTTAATGACTAGAGAGACGTGTTTATTGTCATCTCCAGACCCGTGTGGGTTTTTTTATTAATCTTGCAATATACCGTTACATTTTATATGGTCCATATCAGTCATTTGTTCAACCTGTAATATATAGTCATTGCCATACAAGCCTCTCGCTCGTATGGTAAATCTTTAACCTCGTCACACAAGCTCCAAATGCTTATGTGGTATATGATGAAGTATGCCTATCTTCAAGAAGTATGCCATGTAGTGTAGTTCAAAATTAACTGTTACTATCCTATAGCGACATTTATTATTACACATAGAACAACCAGCACTCTGCATCCAATGACATTTACAGGAGTTGATATAATAATAAAATTGCGCATCCAACTCATTATACCTATTTGTCGGGCATGCAAATAAATTCTTTACTCAACAGCTAATCCATTTACCTGTTCAAACATATATAATACAGATGCACATATTT
This sequence comes from Allium sativum, assembly GCA_030737875.1. Lineage (NCBI taxonomy): Eukaryota > Viridiplantae > Streptophyta > Magnoliopsida > Asparagales > Amaryllidaceae > Allium > Allium sativum. The sequence continues at coordinate 442,776,211 of CM060919.1, forward strand.
CTATCTATTTTTAAATCAGTTCAATACTTGATTTAATTTCATAATTTTACCATCATTCTCTTCTTGATTAAATTAACTATCATTCTAACAATTTTGTTAATCCTATCTGCTATCACACAACACAGACAACAATCAATTTGTTTTTAACTTTTCAAAAATATACTAATCCATTCGTATACTCTTTTAAAATAACCAGACTATAGAATTAAAAGTTTACATCCATGAAAAAAAATAACAACAAAGTAGAGAACATAATGGAAATTTCAAAATATGGTAAATGTACCTTGCACCAGAGTCAACCAGAGATATCCACCCTGCACTTAGGATAGGCTTTCCTAATGCTTTCCTCTGTTTCCCAAGTACAATCTCGTGGGTCTCCACTCCATTGCACTTTGACTAAGTGAACCTTCTTGTTCCTCAGTTCTTTGGTTTCTTTGCCAATAATGCTTGGCGGCTCTCTTCTCACAGCCAATTCTGGAGTAATTTCAATATCCTGTGGTGCGGCCTCTTCCACAACCAAGTCTGGGTCATGAACATGCTTTCGAAGTTGAGATACATGAAATACATCTTGCATTCTAGGCATCCAATCAGGTAATTGAATTCTATAAGCGAGAGTCTCAATCCGTTCAAGAATAGGGAATGGTCCAATAAATCTGGGTGCCAACTTCCCAGTTTTGCCAAATCGAATCACTCCCCTCATCGGAGAAACACTTAGATACACATAATCACCAATAGAAAAAGCCAAATATCTTCTTCTCGAATCAGCATAGCTCTTCTGTCGGCTTTGAGCAGCGAGTAATCGTTTCTTAACGAAATCGACTTTGTCGATAGCTTCACGGATCATATCAGGTCCCAATACAAGCCTATTACCAGGTTCGACCGAACAAGCAGGAGATCGACACAGTATACCATACAACGCTTCGAATGGTGACATTGTCAGTCTTGCTTGGTAGCTGTTGTTGGATGAGATCTCAACCTAATGTAAATGGTCTTCCCATGATCCACCAAAATCTAGAACACAAGCCTGCAATAAATCTTCTAGTATACGATTCACCCTCTCAATCTAACCATCTGTCTGAGGATGATAAGTGGTGCTTAAGTTCAGCTTCGTTCCCAGTTCTACTTGAAATGCATCCCAGAATTTGCTAGTAAATATTGGATCTCTATCACTGACTATACTGATCGGCACTCCATGTAGCCTAACAATTTCCTTGAAATATATCTACGCTAGACTCTGAGTAGTTCTGTTCGATCTGACAGGTATGAAATGGGCGGTCTTCGTGAAGTGATCTACGATCATCCAATTACTGTCATTTCCTTTCCTGGTTCTAGGCAAACCATTTATGAAGTCCATGGAAATATGTTCCCACTTCCAACCTGGAATGTCCAGCGGTTGCAACAATCCAGCCAGTTTTTGTTGGTCGCTTTTGACTAGTTGGTAAGTAGGGCACCTTCTAACATATATAGAGATGTCTCTTTTCAACGATTTCTACCAGAATGTTCGCTTGATATCGTTATACATTTTACTCACACCCGGATGGATACTGGGCTTAGATTTGTGGCATTCATCAAGCACATCTCTTCTGAGTTCAGGAACTTCTGGAACACAAATTCATCCTTGTAACCTCAGAATCCCTTCGCTATCGAGCTGGAAATCTGAAGCATTGCCTTCACGAATCCGCTGGCTCATTCCTTTAATAAATTTGTCGTCATTTTGGAGAGCAAATATCTTGTCAATCAAAGAAGTCGCAATAATAAAACTGGCGAGCATTACATTCTTTCTACATAACGCATCGGCCACAACATTGGCTTTCCCTAGAGTGTACAAAATCTCAAAATCGTATGCTGCTAGAAACTATAGCCAACGTTGCTGCCTCAGATTCAAGTCTTTTTGGGTGAACAGATACTTTAGCGACTGATGATCTGTAAACAGTTCGAATTTCTCACCCAAAAGATAGTGCCTCTAGATTTTCAAAGCGAATACGATAGCCAACAACTCAAGATCATGAGTAACGTAATTCTTTTCATGTGGCTTTAGCTGACGGCAAGCATAAGCAACAACTTGGCCTCTTTGCATTAATACTGCACCAAGGCCTTCTCAAGACGCATCTATCCTGTAACAACCCGTATTTTGAATAACATGTTATAACGTAAATCAAGGCAAGATTAAATGTTAAAATCTGAATCAAGGGGAACGGGCTATGCCATTGCGTTCATCTCGAAAAAATACACGAAATGGAGTCCGAGTTTTCGAAAATCGGAGTCCGTATGACCCAGTTATGGCCCGTCGAAGTTTTCAGAAAAATTCAAGTTCAAAAACAGTTCGAAATTCAAATCTGGAGCCAAACAGACTGGGCGGGAAAAATTCCCGCCCAAGCCCCAGGTCGACTGGGGTGTCGACTGGGGAGTCGACACGCCCAGGGGCAAGTCGACTGCCCAGTCGACACGGGTGTCAACCTGGCCCAAAAACCCATTTTGGGTCTGGTCAAACTGGTGCACCTGGTTGCTCATTTGGGTCTGGTCTATTGGCCTGTGACGGATTTTGAGGGTTCAGATCTATCTTAGGGTTAATCTAAGGGCCTAAACTACTCCTAATCTCTATAAAAACACCCTAGGACCTAACCTAAATCACTCAAAATCAATCTAACAACGAAGTGCTGCCCAATTCTCTCTTGATCATGGCCTCCATCTCCAACTCCAAGAGCTTATGCATTCAAATCGGATTCAAATCAAAAGGTGCAAGCTTTCTTCATCAAATCGTGGAAGTAGATCAACATTGCTATGCAAATCCTATGACGATTCATGCTCCTAAGTCTCTAAGCCTCGCTAGGTAAGTTCTAGCTACTTGTAGATTTAAACGGTAGTTCTAATGTTGACATAGAATAAAATGAGATGAAGCATAAGTATGTTAGCCTATGTGAACCTAGTTTTGCCCCTTTCTTGAACCCATGACTTTGGGCTATGTTTTAGTGACTAAATCATGCTACTTATGTTGTGTTGGACTTGATTTATCATGCAAGTTTGGATCTTTACTTGTGGAATGACGGCATGAACCCTTAGAACCATTTTGACTTGGGAAACATATTGGGTTTATGCATGTAAAAGAACCTAAAATCCCTCATGATACTCTCATGCATAAGAGGATGGACCTAGGATATGATATCATGCATGCTTGAGACCAATCCTCTTATGATATCATGCATGTTAGAGGCCAATCCCTTTATGCTATCATACATGTTTTGAGGCCGATATGCAATATGCTAGTTATGTGAACACCTTTTACCCCAAACGTCACCATGTTTAACTTGTGATTCACCTTTGCCATCTTATACCCTCTCTTGTCATATTTTTCCTACTATGTTGATTCGCTTTCATGTGCGTTGGGAATATGTTTTGGGTAGTCTAGGCAAAGCTTGAAATTTGCTATGAACTTGACATGAAATTACATGTAACATGTAATGGTTATAAACATGGGGATGACACTTGGAAAAATATGGAACACGTGAACTTGACATGAATTATACCAAGAAATGGGACAAAGGGCATGAGTGAAAAACATGGACTTAATCAAGGCCTAAATTCGGCATGAACATGATACGTAGTAAAACATGAAAGTGGCCAACTCGAGGTTGGGTTGAGTTTGTAGCATAAATCTACCCGGAACCGACCGGCTTAACTAGTGGCTACAAACAATAGGACCCAATGTGAGTAGTTGGTCATATCGCACTTAAAACCCGAGGTTAGACTAGGTTGTGGTGTAAAGCTACCCGGACCCGCCCGGCTTAACTAGTAACCACAACAAAGTCTAATGTGAGAGGTTGGGGTGCATTAAGTTAATTAATGCCACATGATAAGGTTAAGTAACTAGATTAGACTAATGACACTTAACCGATATGACATGGACGGGTGGGTTAAGTAACTTAGCTAGACTAATGACACTTAACCTACAACACGATTAGTGGAGGAGGTTAATTTAACCAACACTTAACCAATCCGACCCAATAATTTGATGAGGTTAAGTTAACCAATACTTAACCAATCTAACAGGATAATCTAATGGGGTTAAGTAACTTATACTTAACCAATTATACACGATGATTTAATGGGGTTAGGTTAACCAATTTGACTCGATAATTTTGATGAGGTTAAGTTAACCAATACTTAACCAATTTGACTCGGTAACTTGATGGGGGTTAAGTTCACCTACACTTAACCAATCTAACATAGTAATTGGATAGGGTTAAGACACGAACCGCTTGAATATACTTAACCAACTCGACTCGGTAATTTGATAAGGATAATCTATACTTAACCAACCACGATAACGCGATAAGGTTAAGCCGTGAACTTCTTGATATACTTAACCAACTTGACATATAGTTTGTAGGGCTAAGTCTTGAACTTGAACGCTTAGCCAATTTTGACATGCTTCTAGACGGGTTAAGTCATGAGCTTGAATGACAACGCTTAACCTATTAGATAAAACCCTAGTTCAGGGGGACTAAGTGGAAAACAGTAGTTAACAAGGATGACGGGAAAGGAAGCTAAGTGATAAACCTTAGTTAAGGATAACTAAGTAATAATTCTTAGTCAAGGAAATTGGACCAGTTCATAATAGATGAGTAACCCGATTCGGTAGGTCGTCGCTTTAGCAGATACACGAGGTGGAGCAATATCTGATTTAGATAAAGGCTCCAACGAACTAGGTGACGAAGCGGTAGCTTGGGGGAACGTGAGGATACTCTTGGTATCCCTCTGTGAGGTGGCAGATGATCCTCCTGGGCTCACAGAGGTTAAGGTCTGCGGTAGAAGAGCCAAGGGTATGCCTTGGTTGCTGTGCGAACAACCTAAAGACTGGGGTGGATTAGCGTGGGGTCGGTGATATTTTCACGGTAGCCCTAGATAGCACATCGTCGGCCACCTACCATCCTTAGTCAATCGTGTACGTACGGAAAGGCAGAGAACACCCAACAGACCATACTTGCTATCTAGTTATGGGTGAGGTAGGCCATTTTGGGAGTGGGGCATTGATGGCTATAGTGTAGTTCTCATACATGATTCTTCTTGTTTTGCCTTTCAGTAGTTGAGGGAGGGGTCACGTGGGACCATAACCACCGGTAGAAAACAGACCTTAATATCTGCATCGGCAGATAACCTAAAGCTCCCGACCGAGTCCTCTATTCTGTCACGGAACTCGGATGGCACATTGAGATACATGTGCACCTAGACATGGAAAAACGATTCATGATACATACGTGGGAAAAAAGGCGTTGTTGACGGGTAGCATAATCCCTGGTGACCCTAGGTGGTTTGAACCCAAACCGAGATACGAAAACGTTCATTAGGTAGCATAATCCCCAGTGGTCCTGGGTGGCATAAACCTTAGTTGAACACGCGATAGTTCTTGATAAGAAAACATAGTTAGATAAAAGATGACAGTCCAAATGATTTCAAGGATCAAATGGTACTACGTTGAAGTAGTGAGAAAGCCCGCACGAGGTACGACAAAGGACTGAACTCATACATGGAAAGAAACACACGAGTTGAGAAAACCTATATTTGCGATATATTAGGTCAACATGGACCATTTCATGACATTGGGCAAGGGACATTTTATAGTTAACACATAACACGGGTTGGGATACTAGTACGGGAGGTGCAGAGCAAATATACATGATAGATACCTCGGGATTTTATACTTGATAGAAACCTGACAATGTGATACCTTAGTATCCTGATAAAGTAGTTCATCCTGTTATCTTGGTCTAGCTTATCTATCTTGTCATCATCCTTATGTTTACTTTCAGTTTATGCATGTCATGTTACCTTTACCTGTTTTTATGCTGGAAGTAGATAGGACTTACCAGTCTTTATGACTGACCCCGTTTTCTTTCGCCTCTTTGTCTTCTGTTCCCCCCCCCAGGTTTTTAGGGAGGAAATGCTGTTGTTTAGTTCGGACCTCTTATGCTTGAAGGTCATCATGTTTAGCTTGGTCTTCTCTTGGCTATGGCTGCTTCACCGCTTTATTTTGGGGAATAATTTATGAAAAGGTTTTATGCTTCTTTACTATTGCAAGATAGGTTTTGATGTATTCTGATGTAAAAGGCTTTAGACCTTATTTTATAAGGTAATGAAATTTGTTTTACTTCCACTGTTTTATATATGTTTTGTCTTGTAATATTTCTGTGCATGTTTACCTCGATAATGCTTCACCAAACCTAGTGCATTCCCTTTGTGAGTGACCCTAGAGGAAGTGGGGTGTTACATTTGGTATCAAAACAGAAGGTTACCAGACTGGGCAAAAGTTTTTTTAAAACCTTCTGAAACTATTTTCCAAACTGTTTACAAAGAAGCACTTTTCAAGAAAGGTTTTATTTTTAAAGGCTATTCCCCAAAGGCCATTAGCACTATCCTTTGTTTCCTTGATTGAATCTCTTTTCCTTTCTTTCCTCCATCTGTAGTCACAGTAGTTTGAACTGCGACTAATCTTTCCCTAGCTACCTAAGTGTTTTCCGTGCGATGGAGGTAGTTCTCGAGAGACCTGTTGCCGCTTTATAAGAAAGGATAGTAAGAACAAGGACAAAGGATATGGGCCTAGGGATAAGCAACTTGTTGGTAGGGCTCAACCCATGACGAGAGAGTATTTTTGGTATTGTAAAACGGGACGGATAGTTAAGTATTATGGAACAAGTACAAGATCATCGAGAAGGCAATTGTATACCCTCACTAGCGTACCTGAGAAGGATGGTAAAATTCTTGTTGAAGGTTTAGTTATTCTTTTCTATCATCCCGCCAAGACTTTGTTTTGATCACCACATCATTTAAGTCCGCTTCGATAGTTGAGTCTCTGCACCTTAAGTACTAGCGTAGTAGAGGATCCCATTTTGTCTCAAATCTTGTTGGAGAATCAGTCCATTTATTCACGACTTGTTTGGATTTGAGAATGTCTATGCCAAGAGTTGAGTTTGGAAGTAATGCTTATGTTTTGTGCCGTGGATGGATTCTAGGGATGAAGTGGTTATCCAATAAGGGGTGCCACCCTCAGTTTAGATAGGAGGGTAGTTAGATTCTTGACTAGCCTTGGTAATACCCTCGAAGTCTCGTGTAACCTTTTGGGTTCTGTCATGATTAGTTACCTAGAATCCCTTGATGCCTTTGTTGGAAATTTGAAACCCGATCGAGTGGTGTTTGCCAATAAGACGGATGGTTCATTTCACTTATGCATAAGTTATAAAAATCACCCTAGTAAGTACACATGGTAACCTGGTTGGCATCTGTTTACTTTCAAGAGAAAGTTCTTCTGCGTGGAATACCGTATAGTATGTAAATGAGATCCAAGATTCACTAGTGAATTTTGGAGAGCTCGCATGGAATCATGAGTACGCATTCATGTTTGAATCAAGTATACTAGAAGAAGAATAAGTGAAAGTGGAACGAGAGGCGACAATAAAATGAGTTCCAACTCACATTATGGAAACAGGAAATAAGAAGCAACGAAATCATGAAGTTAAAAGATGGTCAAAGCACAATGGAACTAAGATCAAGGGAATGCGACTCAGAAGGATGAAGACTAGATACGCGCATGATATCTCTTTTTAAGAGTATATCCTTGATCCCTGTTTTCTGTAGAACTTACTTGTAGGCTATCTTTTATGAATATCCTCTCGGTTCTGTTTTCGATCTTAGTTCAGTTGCAAACCCCATAAGGAGTTTAAGTTGTTTATCTTCTCGATCCTATCTTGAGGACCTTAGGTAGAACCCTATGGATGTAAACATGTATTTGAAACGTGTTATGATTGATATGGTTGCCAGTGGTTGCAAGTGGTTGGTCGTGGATGATTGAGTACACATTAGACAATAAGTCGATTCAGTCACATTTCATATTGCATATGCACGAGTATTTGTACTTGTTTATGGATGAAATTGAATATGTTATCATGTGGATGTTGCATGTGGATGAATGGTTGTGCAGACATATAGTGTTTATATGACTAGGACTATTTGCATACATGTTGGATTCATGGCACTAAACATATTTTGCATTTAGAAGATCACTCAGGCCTGATCATTTACATTAGATAAGTACATATACACACACCTTTCGCATATGATCATACAACATTTAGAATCTTTTAGGGACAATGACTGCTCGTGGATGATGTTTTGAGTAGATGGATGATGGATGGTAGGATACGTTCTTCCTAACTTGAAGATTTCGGGGACGAAATCCTTTAAGGTGGGGAGAACGTAACAACCCGTGTTTTGAATAACATGTTATAACATAAATCAAGGCAGGATTAAATGTTAAAATTTGAAACAAGGGGAACGGGCTATTCCATTGCGTTCGTCTCGGAAAAATACGCGAAATAGAGTCTGAGTTTTCGAAAATCGGGGTCCGTATGACCCAGTTATGGCCCGTCAAAGTTTTCAGAAAAATTCAAGTTCAAAAACAGTTTGAAATTCAAATCTGGAGCCAAACAGACTGGGCGGGAAAAATTCCCGCCCAAGCCCCAGGTCGACTGGGATGTCGACTGGGGAGTCGACACGCCCAGGGGCAGGTCGACTGCCCAGTCGACACGGGTGTCGACCTGGCCCGAAAACCCATTTTGGGTCTGGTCGACCTGGTGCACCTGGTTGCTCATTTGGGTCTGGTCTATTGGCCTGTGACGGATTTTGAGGGTTCAGAACTATCCTAGGGTTAATCTAAGGGCCTAAACTACTCCTAATCTCTATAAAAACACCCTAGGACCTAACCTAAATCACTCAAAATCAATCTAACAACGAAGTGTTGCCCAATTCTCTCTTGATCATGGCCTCCATCTCCAACTCCAAGAGCTTATGCATTCAAATCGAATTCAAATCAAAAGGTGCAAGCTTTCTACATCAAATCGTGGAAGTAGATCAACATTGCTACGCAAATCCTATGACGATTCATGCTCCTAAGTCTCTAAGCCTCGCTAGGTAAGTTCTAGCTACTTGTAGATTTAAACGGTGGTTCTAATGTTGACATGGAATAAAATGAGATGAAGCATAAGTATGTTAGCCTATGCGAACCTAGTTTTGCCCCTTTCTTGAACCCATGACTTTGGGCTATGTTTTAGTGACTAAATCATGCTACTTATGTTGTGTTGGACTTGATTTATCATGCAAGTTTGGATCTTTACTTGTGGAATGATGGCATGAACCCTTAGAACCATTTTGACTTGTGAAACATTTTGGGTTTATGCATGTAAAAGAACCTAAAACCCCTCATGATACTCTCATGCATAAGAGGATGGACCTAGGATATGATATCATGCATGCTTGAGACCAATCCTCTTATGATATCATGCACGTTAGAGGCCAATCCCTTTATGCTATCATACATGTTTTGAGGCCGATATGCAATATGCTAGTTATGTGAACACCTTTTACCCCAAACGTCACCATGTTTAACTTGTGATTCACCTTTGCCATCTTATACCCTCTCTTGTCATATTTTTCCTACTATGTTGATTCGCTTTCATGTGCGTGGGGAATACGTTTTGGGTAGTCTAGGCAAAGCTTGAAATTTGCTATGAACTTGACATGAAATTACATATAACATGTAATGGTAATAAACGTGGGGATGACACTTGGAAAAATATGGAACATGTGAACTAGACATGAATTATACCAAGAAATGGGACAAAGGGCATGAGTGAAAAACATGGACTTAATCAAGGCCTAAATTCAGCATGAACATGATACGTAGTAAAACATGAAAGTGGCCAACTCGAGGTTGGGTTGAGTTTGTAGCATAAATCTACCCGGAACCGACCGGCTTAACTAGTGGCTACAAACAATAGGACCCAATGTGAGTAGTTGGTCATATCGCACTTAAAACCCGAGGTTAGACTAGGTTGTGGTGTAAAGCTACCTGGACCCGCCCGGCTTAACTAGTAACCACAACAAAGTCTGTTGTGAGAGGTTGGGCTGCATTAAGTTAATTAATGCCACATGATAAGGTTAAGTAACTCGATTAAACCAATGACACTTAACCGATATGACATGGACGGGTGGGTTAAGTAACTTAGCTAGACTAATGACACTTAACCTACAACACGATTAGTGGAGGAGGTTAAGTTAACCAATCCGACCCAATAATTTGATGAGGTTAAGTTAACCAATACTTAACCAATCTAACAGGATAATCTAATGGGGTTAAGTAACTTATACTTAACCAATTATACACGATGATTTAATGGGGTTAGGTTAACAAATTTGACTCGATAATTTTGATGAGGTTAAGTTAACCAATACTTAACCAATTTGACTCGGTAACTTGATGGGGTTAAGTTCACCTACACTTAACCAATCTAACATAGTAATTGGATAGAGTTAAGACACGAACCGCTTGAATATACTTAACCAACTCGACTCGGTAATTTGATAAGGATAATCTATACTTAACCAACCACGATAACGCGATAAGGTTAAGCCGTGAACTTCTTGATATACTTAACCAACTTGACATATGGTTTGTAGGGCTAAGTCTTGAACTTGAACGCTTAGCCAATTTTGACATGCTTCTAGACGGGTTAAGTCATGAGCTTGAATGACAACGCTTAACCCATTAGATAAAACCCTAGTTCAGGGGGACTAAGTGGAAAACAGTAGTTAACAAGGATGACGGGAAAGGAAGCTGAGTGATAAACCTTAGTTAAGGATAACTAAGTAATAATTCTTAGTCAAGGAAATTGGACCGGTTCATAATAGATGAGTAACCCGATTCGGTAGGTCGTTGCTTCAGCAGATACACGAGGTGGAGCAATATCTGATTTAGATAAAGGCTCCAACGAACTGGGTGACGAAGCGGTAGCTTGGGGGAACGTGAGGATACTCTTGGTATCCCTCTGTGAGGTGGCAGATGATCCTCCTAGGCTCACAGAGGTTAAGGTCTGCGGTAGAAGAGCCAAGGGTATGCCTTGGTTGCTGTGCGAACAACCTAAAGACTGGGGTGGATTAGCGTGGGGTCGGTGATATTTTCACGGTAGCCCTAGATAGCACATCGTCGGCCACCTACCATCCTTAGTCAATCGTGTACGTACGGAAAGGCAGAGAACACCCAACAGACCATACTTGCTATCTAGTTATGGGTGAGGTAGGCCATTTGGGAGTGGGGCATTGATGGCTATAGTGTAGTTCTCATACATGATTCTTCTTGTTTTGCCTTTCAGTAGTTGAGGGAGGGGTCACGTGGGACCATAACCACCGGTAGAAAAACAGACCTTAATATCTGCATCGGCAGATAACCTAAAGCTCCCGACCGAGTCCTGTATTCTGTCACGGAACTCAGATGGCACATTGAGATACATGTGCACCTAGACATGGAAAAACAATTCACGATACATACGTGGGAAAAAGGGCGTGGTTGACGGGTAGCATAATCCCTAGTGGCCCTAGGTGGTTTGAACCCAAACCGAGATACGAAAACGTTCATTAGGTAGCATAATCCCCAGTGGTCCTGGGTGGCATAAACCTTAGTTGAACACGCGATAGTTCTTGATAAGAAAACATAGTTAGATAAAAGATGACAGTCCAAATGATTTCAAGGATCAAATGGTACTACGTTGAAGTAGTGAGAAAGCCCGCACGAGGTACGACAAAGGACTGAACTCATACATGGAAAGAAACACACGAGTTGAGAAAACCTATATATGCGATATATTAGGTCAACATGGACCATTTCATGACATTGGGCAACGGACATTTTATAGTTAACACATAACACGGGTTGGGATACTAGTACGGGAGGTGCAGAGCAAATATACATGATAGATATCTCGGGATTTTATACTTGATAGAAACCTGACAATGTGATACCTTAGTATCCTGATACAGTAGTTCATCCTGTTATCTTGGTCTAGCTTATCCATCTTGTCATCATCCTTATGTTTACTTTCAGTTTATGCATGTCATGTTACCTTTACCTGTTTTTATGCTGGAAGTAGATAGGACTTACCAGTCTTTATGACTGACCCCGTTTTCTTTTGCCTCTTTGTCTTCCGTTCCCCCCCCCAGGTTTTTAGGGAGGAAATGCTGTTGTTTAGTTCGGACCTCTTATGCTTGAAGGTCATCATGTATAGCTTGGTCTTCTCTTGGCTATGGCTGCTTCCTCGCTTTATTTTGGGGAATAATTTATGAAAAGGTTTTATGCTTCTTTACTATTGCAAGACAGGTTTTGATGTATTCTGATGTAAAAGGCTTTAGACCTTATTTTATAAGGTAATGAAATTTGTTTTACTTCCGCTGTTTTATATATGTTATGTCTTGTAATATTTCTGTGCATGTTTACCTCGATAATGCTTCACCAAACCTAGTGCATTCCCTTTGTGAGTGACCCTAGCGGAGGTAGGGTGTTACATATCCATACTTTCAAGTCTTGATTGCCATCGATAATGGTTAACACTGGAGCAGTTGTTAATCTTAATTTCGGCTTTTGAAAAGCCTCCTCACATTCTGGAGTCCACTTGAATTTTGCGTGCTTCTTTGTAAGCTTTGTTAAGTGACTAGATATCTTCAAAAAATCTTTAACGAACTTCCGGTAATAAGTAGCCAATCCAAGAAAACTTCGGACTTCTATGGGAGTACTAGGTTGTTTCCAATTTTGAATAGCGGTGATTTTACTTGGATCCGCAGCAATTACCTCTTTTGATACGACATAGCCAAGAAACTTTACTTCATCTTGCCAGAATATACATTTGGAAAGTTTAGCTTTCAATACATTCCTTCTCAGAATTTCTAGAACTTGCTCCGAATGCTTTTCATGTTCGGCCTTTGACTTAGAGAAGATTAGAATATCATCAATAAAAACCAGAACAAACTTATTCAAGACTCCTCTGAACACTCTATTCATCAGATCGACAAAATAGGCAGGAGCGTTACATAAGCCGAACGGCTCACAGAATAAGTCTGGACCTCTGGATGCCGTCATAGGAACACACTCTTCGGCAACACGAAGCTGATGGAAGCCTATCGCTAGGTCCATCCTTGAAAATACTTGTGCTCCATTCAGACGATCCAGTAAATCATCGATTCGCGGCAATGTATATTTATTCTTTATTGTCCGCTTATTCAAGTCACGATAATCCACACATAGTCACCGAGTACCGTCAGACTTTGGGACAAACACCACTGTTGCTCCCCAATCAGAGAAACTAGGTCTGATCAGACCCTTCCATACAAGCTATCGAGTTTGATTGTATAGTTATTCTTTCTCCTTTAGAGTTATTCTCCGAATAGCATTCAGTACTGGCCTTGCATTCGGAATTAAAGCGATCTTGAAATCAATTTCTCTTTGCGGAGGTAAGCTAACAACTTCTTCGAACACATCTGCATAATTCTTGATGACAGGAATATCTTTTATGAGGTCCTGAATATTCTCCGTGACTACAGGGATATTTTCTATTTGAGCAGAAGAAACATCCAAAGCTGCCCAGAAGTCTTTTCTATCATAATTCTGACCTTCGCAGGGTATGGTTATATAATTCCCCGATCTAATCTTTGCCCTAACAACTCTGTCGGCACATCTAACCTCTGCCTCATATTTGGTTAACTAATCCAATCCCAAAATAAGATCGAATTCAGTAAAATTCATGATGATAGAGATGGTAGGGAACTTATAACAGGAAAAAGAGGCAGGCACCACACAAATCCAGCTAAGATTGAGAGAACCCCCAACCGGATTATGGACAGTGATGGGTTCTTTGAGCTTTTTCAATTTCCAATCCAGCTTCTTAACTGCATTCTTTGCAATAAAGCTACGTGACGCGCCTGTTTCAAGCAGTACTTTCACTGGAATGTTTTTGACTGTAAGCGTGCCTTCTAAAACATTAGACCTTCCCTGACTAGCCGAGGGTGCTGAAGTTTCTTCCACTTCATTTACTTGAGCCACTTTGACCGCTTTCAAAAGCTAGCAATCTCGCTTTATATGACCAGCCTGATGACAAAGATTGCACTCTCGAGTCACTTTAAACTTGCTCCTGGATTTAGACTCATCCTCCTTTCGTTTCTTCGAGGATTTACAATTCCTGGTCAAATGCCCTTGTTTCTTGCAGTTAGAGCATGTGGCCGTAGTTATGTGTTCTTTCTCATATTTAACCCTTTTCCTCTTGGCTCGGGGCTTCTTACTAACCTCAGGAATCGTACTGGCCTCAGGATTATCAGTTTCAGACTCCCCTTTATTACTAGGACAGACTTCCTCTTCGTAGTGCAACATACCTTTCCTGTCGAGATCCTCATACTGGTAAGCCATTTATATCATTTCAGAAAAAGGAAGCTTCACATGCCCCATTACACTATTCTGGTATTTTCTTTGCAGGCCATGAATAAACCTTAGATTCTTCCTCTTTGGATTTTGAATTAGATGCAGGGCAAAATGAGAAAGTTCATTGAATTTCTTATGATATTCTGGAATCGTCATATCTCCTTGTATCAGATAAGAGAATTCATCACATAACCGCTCAGTTGCTTCAGGAGGAGTAAATCTTTCCAGGAAAATCACTTTGAATCTATCCCAGATGATATCACCTTTTGGATTATCCTTAATAATCGAATCCCACCAGAACAAGGCTTCGTCTTTGAGTGAGATGCCAGTAATCTTTTCTGGTCATTTCTCAGCTTTAAACCATCAAAGATTTTCTCAGCAGAACGAATCCAAGCTTGTGTTTTCATAATTGATTCTTCGCCCAAGAATGGTATTCCACCCAGATTTCTATATTTTGTAAATAGAGCTTCTATATCCGGGTCAGTATTACTTCTTCTGTTTCTGGCACTCATTTTCGAGTACGTTTGCAAATGGCAGACAAAGTGTCAGGTCAACAGAAAAGATATTTTAAAGCATAGAGACATATACTTGAATATAAATGCATCTATTGGGGTGTATTTCATTCTGCTTTACCCATACTAGGATATTGTTGATCCTATCTGCAATGAGTTACTCGTCCTAGAACACTACTGGTTCTATTTCTGACGAGTTCGTTAATATGTTATATTCCAGCACTAAGCTTAACCAAATCTCTAATACCAAGTTGTGACGATCCCAAACCCCGTACGACGGTGGCAAGGATAATCTTTGGAATATAACACATAAACAGATAATAGCAGAACATAATTAAATAAATACACTAGATAATGTACAAATAATACGCTGGATAAACATAATCATCAGAGTTACACAGTATACAGGATCATACTTAGTACAATTACAGTTCAGCTATACATAAATATCTACGGCGGAAAACAAACATAATATGTACAATAAGAGCTGAATAGCATAAAAAAGATAAATGGTTGAATCCATCTTCAGCTCCAACTATCCAGGAAGAGCCTGCTAAAACCTGAATACAAGGCTACCCGTGTAGAAAAAGGGGCACCCGAGTTTGCAAGTGAAACAAACTACGAGTCAGCCATGGGACTGGTATGAGAAATCTACTTAACACATTTATAATATGGCTAATCACAGGACCACGCCACTTTCGCGGAACGGGTTTACTCCATTGGATTGCCAGTGCTTTACAACAAGTAAATCTTTTAAACATCTCAATGCTTTTTATAAAAATGAAGCCATTATAAGACTCAGTTCCCATCACACAATGCAACGCTAAACTGAGGATAAAGTTTTTACCTTATAATGGCCAAAATATGCTTGATACGAATAAAACAAAAGCATTTGGTATTACTACTAGTGTTTATATGTTTCAAAAACAATTTCAAATCATAAGTATCAATCATAGACGACATGAGCATCCCATGCAAATATGTCGCAAAATATAGGTTTACAATCAAAACCGCACGGTGTCGTATTTGGAAATTGGATTTCCCTCATGAACCAAGGCAAAAGATAGTCCTTACCGAATTCGAGACTGTCTAGCCCGAGTCTCAGGCAAGCGCGCAGGCAAGCCTTGGATCGTCAGGGCCGGTCCACCGATGTGGATTATTATGCCTGAACACTGTGTTTCCCCGCCCTTTGGGGCGTAAATGAGCCAACGAATGACTCCATCGGCTTCACATAGTCACTGATATATCTGAGGCGCCTCGCAACAGCAACAACCACACAGGTGAAAATAATATAAATGTCAGCCAGTTTAAGCACTGACACCGCCTCTAGCTAGAAGGAAACGCATGCCCTCCCTGATGTCCTCTCCCGTTTCTGGTTCATACCGGGGTGTGAGGCTCGCGAATTAACGTTATACACAAAGCTATGCAACACAGGCAATGCTTTGATCATCAACCACAAGACTCTGCTTTTCAACAAAAGCCTTGATCATTGTATCTCAGCATGCCACACAGGCAATTCACACCATGTAACTGATGGCTATCAATCACACTGAATGAATTCCAATGTCAGACAAACAGTCCATTTACAAGTCCATTCTGGGTCTGAACGAAACCGGAGGCACTATATACCTCGCATATCCATCGATCTCCACGTACGTCTGGACGATCACCACTTATTATCTATATTTCGGGATGCCTCCCAATCAAGACATCAGTTATCATCCAACCGAGGTGAAGACCTCCAGTCTTCAACTACCGTCTTCATCATTGACTTCTTATCGTCAATTCAGTTTTCAGAATGGGATAAACCCGGTCTTTCTGAGCAACTCGCGTATATAATAAACAAGTGCTACATAAACACAACATAAGCCTCATTCCAATTCATTATTCACTAACCGTAAATTAGTAAGAGAACGATTTCCCAAGTATTAACCCCGAAGGCCGAAACCACCATCAGATCAAAACCCAGGAAACCATTCGACTTAGCTAACCTTCAGTTAGTTTATAAATTTCACATTCAACCATCAAATATCCAATAAACCGGGTAAATTCAGTTTATTTCCGTTCCATATCGTTTATAATATTTTATAACAATTTATCGCTATTTTTATTTATTTAAAAATAGCCAATTTATTCAAACGACGCTTCAGGCCATAACGCGGCCGTGGCGCTGTTTTTCTTCAGGTTTGATTTACACATATCCGAAAATCTAACTGTTGGATCTTCACAAATTTTATATCATTAGAAAGATCTTTTCAAAACTAATCCAATGGTTTCAGTTTTGGAAAAATCCGACGGTCGGATCTCCCGGTACACTCGTTTGAAGTTTCGATTTCAAAATACGAACTACAGCTTTGTTATTCGATTAAATTTAATTATATATATATAATCGATTCTGGCGCTATTTTTCTTCAGATTTGAATTAAACATTCCAGATAATCCAACCGTTGGATCTTCACAAAGTGGGTGTCATTGGAAAGATATTTCCAAGGCGAACCCAACGGTTTCGGTTTCGGGAAAATTCGATGGTCGGATCTCCCGCACTAATCGTTTGAAATCACGGCTTCAAAACACGAACTACAGCTTCGTTATTCGATTCATTTTAATTATACTTATATATATCTAAATATAATCTATTCTTCGATTTCAAAACCATATTCTTTTCATACATTGGATATAAATGATATTTTTATCCAACCGACATATATTTCAACACTTCACTATTTTTAACACTTCATGTATATAATAAAAATGTGATTTTTATTGTAAAACAGTTTATTTCAAAACATGACTATTTTATATAGTTCATATAGATGATAAAAATATGACTTTTATTTTAAAACAATTTATTTCAAAACACAACTATTTTATATAGTTCATATAGATGATTAAAAAAATATGATTTTTATTATAAAACAATTTATTTCAAAACACGACTATTTTACATAGTTCATATAGATGATAAAAATATGATTTTATTATAAAACAATTTATTTCAAAACATGACTATTTTATATAGTTCATATAGATGATAAAAATATGATTTTTATTATAAAATAATTTATTTCAAAACACGACTATTTTATATAGTTCATATAGATGATTAAAAAATATGATTTTTATTATAAAACAATTCATTTCAAAACACGACTATTTTATATAGTTCATATAGATGATAAAAATATGATTTTTATTATAAAACAATTTATTTCAAAACATGACTATTTTATATAGTTCATATAGATGATAAAAAAAATATGATTTTTATTATAAAACAATTTATTTCAAAACACGACTATTTTATATAGTTCATATAGATGATAAAAATATGATTTTATTGTAAAACAATTTATTTCAAAACATGACTATTTTATATAGTTCATATAGATGATAAAAAAATACGATTTTTATTGTAAAACAATTTATTTCAAAACACGACTATTTTATATAGTTCATATAGATGATAAAAATATGATTTTTATTATAAAACAATTTATTTCAAAACACAACTATTTTATATAGTTCATATAGATGATAAAAAAAATATGATTTTTATCATAAAACAATTTATTTCAAAACACGACTATTTTACATAGTTCATATAGATGATAAAAATATGATTTTTATTATAAAACAATATATTTCAAAGCATTAATGTCGTTCAACACATGAATTTCTATTCAACACATGAATATAGTTTCAACACGTGAAAATAATTCTAACACATGAATATTATTGAAAATTTCGGCAGCATAACGGCAGGGTAGTTAAAACCGGGACCGTCCCTAATACGACTCCTCGCTCTACCTTAAAGCCTCGCAGCTTTTGACAATGGGGATTTCATGCATCTAGTTCGCACGCAGGCGGCATGTTTATTTTTTTCTTTTCCACAAACTAATCCTATGTGGTTTCAACCAAATAATTCTCAACCACAAACGGGTATTTTTCAACCACAATCAATCAATTTCAACCACAAACAATTCTAATCAACCATTCGCTATCAACCAATTTTCACACCAATCACAACTAATAAATATCGTCCATGGTTTGTGGACGAGGGGCGTGTGTATATATATATATATATATTTATTTATATAAGCATATTTCACTTCTATTTCGTAATTTTTACAACGCATATATAACTTATACATCGAACGTACAACTTATACAACGCTTATACACGAGGTGTACAATGCTTATATAACTCATACATCGACTATATAATTTATACATTGTAGTTTTCCATATCATTTATAATTCAGAAATCTCATATTGGGCTCCACTCCACCAAAAATAGCAAGAGGCTCGAAAAAATATGCGGTCTCTTCTAAATGTAGAAGACGTCCTCACGGTCCTGATGTCTCTTTTTTCACTGAATTTCGATGACACAACAAAAAGATATGATTTTTATAAGTTTGCTACGCTTTTAAATGTGAAAATCAGTTCAAAATAATCAAAGCCGTATATTTTCAAACCTGTTCAAAACTTGGTTTCAATCTTGCGATCAAATCGCTGCACGATACGAAGATCCTCTTGTACAACGTCGAAGAGGGAAGTGAGGGCTTCCCGTGCACTGTGGAGTGGGCCCACTCGGTGGTCCCAGTTGCTGCCAGCGGCGAGTTGAAGTCTCCGACTTCTCAGAGGTGATTCAGCCTCCACGCTCCACGATAAAACCTCCAACTGGTATGGATTTGAAGAGCTCGGGAAGATCTACAAAAAGCTTAACTAGGTGATGGCATTTTGGTGCGTGTGGAGGGAGAAAATGAGGAGGAAAGTTATGAAGGGGTTCCGCCTTTCGCGATTTTTAATCGGGGGAGAGAGAGAGTCAGCTGACCAAGGATTTTTTTATTTATATATATATATTTAAAATCTCTAAAATACCCCTCCTCACATACTAACTCCAATCCCAACGACTATCGTCCCAAGCCAAATACCCCAATTCTGAACACAATGGGATATGTTTCGTAGGCCCATTCGACTGTTTCAGTCAATTTTCCTTCAAATTAAAATATAAAACATCCAATATTTAATTTGAACATACATTTCAATTTGCCAGAGCCACATATTAATTCTAAAAATTCCCAAAAATTAAATCTAGCTATGTTTTGACGATACGATCCCAACAAAACTAGTTTCGTCGAATTATGAGACCGTTTGAAAAATGTCCCTTTTCTGGTCGATCCAATTTAACTGTAATTGACCAAAACACATTTTCATTTGCCACGCTCACATACTAGCTTCAAAAATTATGAAATTTGAAACCTAGCAATAATTTGACATTCCGGATCCAACAAAAGTGGTTTTGTCGAATTCTGAGGTCGTTTGCAAAATGGCTATTTTCACGGGCTATATAAACTCTATAGCGACCTTTCTGAAAATTCATTTGGCCATAACTTTTGCTTCCCACTATGAAACTTCGATTTTTCAGATTCTTTAGAAAGATATTCACTAACAAATTTAAATATTTTTTGTTTCACTAAAATCCGTTTTATTTTGCACCCGGTACAGTCAGTCAAAGTTTGAAATCAAATTTTGAAACTACCACGCCATTTCAGGCCTTGTTTATAATTAGAAATAATTATATTCATTTTCAAACATCGATTTAAACTTACATTTCATCGCTATTATTTATAATATTTATTTTAAATATTTTAAATTCACTAAAATAGCCAAATTAAAAAAATTATATTGGCTTAGATTTTCCGGGTTGTTACACAACACTTGGACACCAATAATAATATCAAATGGCTTTGATTTTAGTGTATCAAGCACGTTTGGCTATTATAAGTTAAACACCATCCTCCGGTTTGTGCTGCATTGTGTGACGGGACATGAATCCTATAATGGCTTCTTTTTCCAAAAAGCATTGCGTTTTTTGTCTTTATGTACTGGCATTCGCTTGGAGGAAACCGACTTCGTATTATACGGCATGGTCCCATGTATACCTTATTTTAAATTAAGTTAAGAATAATTGTAGGGTTTCTCATACCAGTCCCATGACTGACTCGTAGTTTGTTTTTTCCTTGCAAACTCGGGTGCCCATATTTTCACATGGGCAGCCTAGTATATAGGTCTTTAGCTTAGTTCATTTTGGATGTGTATGGAAGCTATGGTAGCTGGTTTTGGACTTGGAGCAGGTGAAAGCTTTTGATTTTACTTTTGTAATCTCCATGACTCTATTAGTTGATTATCTCTTATTCCACTATGTACCTATTCACATGTTGAAACTGTAATGTATAATTATGATCCTATGATGTTGTAATCTCTAATATCTTCTGCTATTGTAATCTGATGTACATTATTATCTGATGTTATGTACTGTTTGTGTTCTGCTGTTATGGTTAATGTGCTATTTTCCAACTAAGACTTGACTTAAATATAACTTCTGGAAATTATTATATATATTTTATGTAATAAATGAAGCGTTTTTGAAGTCGAATCATGGTCAGAATATAAGTCGTCGAGCAGCAGTAGTTTGCGAACTTTGACATGCATCATTAAGCTAATATTCATGGAGATTTGACTGTCGAATTTTCCCAAAACCAGAACCATTGGGTTCATACTTAAAAGAAATTTCAAACGATAATAAGATTTTTGAAATCCAACGGTTTGATTTTGAGAAATGTTCAAATCAAATTTGAATGAAAACAACGCCAGAACCAATAATGGCCTATAATGGAAAATTATCAGTATGGACTATTTGTATATAAATAAAAATACGAAAAAATCATTATAAATGATCTAGAATGGATTTGAACAAATTGTATATGAGTTTTAATGATAAAAGTGGTTAAGTGGAAATTTGACTATTTATGTGACACCTTTTATAATGGATTTTGAGAAACGTTTCGAAGTAAGAATTTTAATTCGTAAATTTAATCGAATTCTATATGAACCTTTTTACAAGGTTAAGAAATGATTTTTTGATGGCCAAACGACTTAACCAGGTTTGAAAATAAGATTTTAAATCTTATGGAATTATACCAATTGAAGGAGACTTAATTGGTGAGTTAATAATCCAATAAGGATTTGTTGATATTGTTTTGATGCGAATTATTTGAAAAGACCGGGTTCAACCCATTTCTAATAATTGTACGACGATTAAAAGTCGAAGATATTGAAGACAATGCAAGATCGAGAATATTCACATCGAATGGACTGCTTGTTGATGCCCTGGATTTGGGTAGCTCCCTTGAAGGGGTTATAGTGGCAATGGTTCACATGTACGTTTTGATTGTTCGGATGTGCAAGGGCCTCTCTCCTTAATTGGACGAGGAATAAGGAGTCTTCGGTTTCGTTCAAATTCAGAACAAACTTGTAAATGGTTTGTGTGTTTGACATTGTGTTTCATAACATAACCGATTAGTTGCTATTAATGATACATCTATTGGTGGAGGAGAATTTATTCTCTTAGCTTAACACTCTTCTTTGAGACATATGAGCTCAAAGGTTATATTATTAATAGAACTGATCATATGTGCAGATTCACAATGTTGCATGTTAAGTGCTGCTAGCAGAGAGATCAAAGCTTTTATTGAAAAGCTGATCGTTGTGGTACGTTGACACTAGGGTCTCATACCCTGTAATGAGCCAAAAACAGGATGAAAGATAGTAGAGTAAGGACATATGTTTCCTTCTAGCTAAAAGTTTTTCCATAGTATGAGGTCTAGGAAGATTTACTTATGTGGATGTTGGAATCGTGCCCTCGAATATTGGTCAATCAAATGCTAGGGGGTAGGTCTGATAAGACCAGAGAATGTTATGTTCAAGAGTAACCGAACTCACCGGGAATTGGCGGGCCGCTCTCCCGATCCAAAGGACGACGTGTTCTGACCTGGACATCTTGCTAGAGATGATCCGAACGAGATAAGAAAGATCCTTTTCCTTCGTTCATGATGGAATCCAATTTCCAATACAAAACTTTGCATTTTCAGTTGTGAACCTATATGGCGACATAATAGGATGGGGTATTATACCGTCTAAGATTGATACATTTATTTTTTAAATTTCTTTCAACACTTAGACACTGTGAAATGATATAGATTTTTGCGTATCAAGCATGTTTGGCCATTATAAGGTAAAACTCTATCCTCCAGTCTGCGTTGCATTGTGTGATGGAGCTTGCATCTTATAATGGCTTCATTTTTCAAAAAGCATTGCGTTGTTTATCTTAGTGCACTGGCATTCACTTGAGGAAACCCATTCCGTGTTATACGGCGTTGTCCCGTGATATGCCTTATTTTAAACTAAGTTAACAATAACTGCAGGGTTTCCTGTACCGGTCCCAATTTGTTTTTCCCTTGTAAACTCTGGTGCTCATATTTTCACTTGGGCAACCTTGTATATAGGTCTTTAGCTTTGTTCATTTTTGATGTGTACGGAAGCTAGTTTTGGACTTGCAGGAGGAGAAATTTTTTGACATTTCTTTAGGATTCTCCAAGACTCTATTATGTTGATTATCTCTTATTCCCATGTGTACCTATTAACATGTAGAAACTGTTATGCATAATTATGATCCTGTGAAGTTGTAATCTCTAATAGTTTCCGCTATTGTAATCTGATGTGCATTATTATCCAATGTAACATAATGTTTATGTTCTTCTGCTATGATTATTGTGTTATATTCCAATGGCCATCATTTCTTTCGGGGATTGGGAGTTCGGGTTGTCACTTTTAGGGTTGGGGTAAAAAGTATAAATCAAAACATTACTGAAAGCTATCTAAGGTTAAAAGAAGAGTAAGGTAGAAAGATCCAAGAGGAAAGAGGAGGAAAAGAAGCGCTGCAATGGAGATATCACGAAGAAAAAGAAAGGCATTTAGCTAGTCGTCATTGAAGAGAAGAGGCTGATTTCTAAAAAATGGCTAATTATTATTTACTTTATACTAATCTAATAAATTATCTTTTAATTAGTAATTAAATTATGATAACTAATTTTGTAATTAATGACAGGATATAAGTTTGTAATCGTTTTAAATAAAGTTATTTAAGAATAATAATTGTTGATTGGATAAGGTATAATTAAATTAAAGTATTAAATTGATTTATTTAAAAAGATATATAAACTTAATTAACCATTTTTATAATTCTTATATAAGTAAATTAATTTAATTTTCTACTGGTATTTAAGTTAATTTTAGTTAACTTAATAAGTTAATTAATTATTACTAAAAGCAAATGATTTTTGGTTTATAAAAGAGAACTACTTAATGATTAATTTAAGTGAAATAATTTTATAATTAAAAAGATATTTAAGAAATTAAATAGTTCATAAAATCGTTTATAGGAGGAATTTCACGTAGAACTTATGAAATCATATGTAGGAGGAATTTTACCTTGATAATTAAGGAGTAAATGTTGTTTGGGAAGATAATTTAAAAATAATTATCTAAACCGAACTTAATCATTTGGTTTGAGGAAATTTGGAGATTTGGATAAAATTTGAGTGGTTAATCATTTAAAATAATTAACTAAGATGTTTGGGCAAATATGGTGAATTTTTTGGTTAAACTAATGTAAAAAAATATAAATATGAAAAATAAAATTTAAGAAAACATTGTAAAGTTGAAATTAAGATGAAATCTTATTGTGTAATATTACAATAAAAATATAATATAATTGTATATAATGAATTCTGGTGTCAAGTTGTATTTTAAAAATTTAATTGACTTACAAAATAAAATGTAGATATCGATGAAAATCAATATTTCTTTATAAAAAGATAACTTTAATATAGTTTTACAAGTTAATTATGTCAAATTGTTGTATTTTTTTCAGTTATAAAATAAAAAATGTAGATGTTGTATACAAATATGCAAAATGTGCCATTTGTTTGTAAAATAAGAATTTTGTGTTAGCTATTACAAATTTGTATTTTAGAAGATGTAAATTTTTTATGTAATTTAATAAAGCTAGACTCTGGGTTTGATGCTAATATGTGAGTTATGTGTTAAACAACACATTTTGGCCTAACATAGCCATTTAAGCCCACTCTTAGCTTGAATCCTATTTATATCCTAACTAGGCTTAACAAGGCCTAAACCATTTTAATTAAGCTAAGAAGCTTCTGGAAATCCATTTCTAGTGCGTTTCCCCCTCCATGTAGCTTTTTTTCAAAACAAAGATAGACACGGTAAGAAAATTAGGAAATTCTTTTCCAAAATCCCACCCATCACCTCCAAATTAAATCTAAAAATTAAAACTTATTGCAAATTCAATAATTAGGTAGTCACTTTTAAACCATGTAATTTTACTGTATTTGAGATTTCCTCTTTGTATGTTGTTGTATCTATGTCTACAGGTTGCTGAGAGCTCAAATCAAGCCTAAAGCTCAATATTTTCTCAAACTTATTGCTGTAAAATGCTAAATCATTGAGTAGAATTCACAAATTCTAGTTTATCAGTGTTTTATGACCATAATCTATTGATCAGTGAGAAAATATTTATTGTAAACATCGAAGCTGCATTTTTATGTTTATAGTTGAAAAACAGCTCTTTGTCTAACTTTGTGATGCTATATCTTTTTTAATATTTTCCGAAATCTTGCCAAACTTATTTTGAATAATAATAGTATGTTTAGACTTTGTACACTTAGATTTCCAGTTCAATCCAATCTTTATATCATGTAGTCAAGTTGTGTCAAAGTTTTAATTGGAGAAGGTTTCGGATTTGGACAAAATCTCATGCCCAGGTCGACCCAAACACTTCTTTGGGTTGACCTATGTGTCAAACCAAGCAAATTAGAGTTTACCTGAGCAATACATGGGTTGACCTCTTCTTTGTTTTGGATGCACAGACTATTTGCTTGTAATGTTGACTCTTCTCCAACTTCCTGCACATTTCAAACTTTTTTTGCATGTAGTTTTTGATGAATTTGAAGTGAATTTATTTGATGATTTCTTAGGATTAATCATATAATAGATAAGCCAATATTATCACCAATTTTGACACTAGGTTGGTAAAAGTTTATGTGGTTTTCATTGTTGATTGCATTTATTTCATAAGATTTCTGACACTATTCACGATTTATAAAACGGTTTCATTAAGGAATTTATTTATAAATGTGACAAAGAATTTGTGATGTTTTATTTTACGAAAACAAAATCATTACAATCCTGCAGTATATACGATATTTTTGATACATAGAGATTTTCAAAGAAACAAGTCAAATGATTTCAAAATCGATTTATAAACTAGTTTTATCACATCTAGGTATTTTCGATATAATATAACCCCACGATTTTTCATCCTTTGAGAAGGCGAGACTGTGATTTAAATGATGCAGTAAACTGTGTGGTATGGGACACATTTGTTCATTATATCAGTTAATTCCCGACTTATTGATTGAAGCTATTTGTATTTCTGAAGTGTGATGTAGGCTGACTAGTAGTAAACTTATTAGTAAAACATGCGATATGGAACGTATTGTTTTCACTTTTCGAGTTACTATTTAGAAGTCAGTGGCACATTATTGTTGTTTTCTATTGCAAGTACTTTCTCCGGGTGGGGTGGGAGAGTTAGGCTTAGGAGGAGTGTCCTTATATAAATATTCTCTTGTCCCTGGGGGAGGGGGTCAAGTTACACTCGGCAGAGGGGATCGTAGTGATGGACGCCAGAATATGTATATATTACTCGAAAAAGCTTAGCTGGAGCTATATATATTCGGTGCACGTGTTTTTTTTTATTTGGATCCAACATTCTGATGTTAATTGATGATTTTATCCATTTTGATGACATTTGATGCTTTGGATCCATCTATGATGCTTCGTTGATTAGTAGCTAATTATTGTTTTGGATGCTATATGAGATACCATAATTGATATTGATTCAATTACGTCTCCTTAGAGATACATGATGTTCATACATACACATATATATGTATGTATATATATATATTTGGGCCTTTCACTATGTTATTTGAACACTCATAATTGTTCTATATGTGCATCGATGTTTTTTTTCATATTATTAGAGATGCCCTTTATGAGATTATTATATGATGTTCAGTTGTACCCTATCTCATGAACCCTTGTTGTACTCAGTTGAGCCTACCTTTTCTCTACTCAAAAAGAGTTATCCTCTATGGTGATATATTCATTATTGATGATATATTGATACTGTTTAAACAAATTTGACTTGTGTATTTTATAGTCGGTTCAAACTGAGTTGCAAGTTATGCTATTTCTGGACTTTGCTTAGCTATATTAACCTGGATATCTTTATCGACCTTTTTGGACTTGTTATGCATAGTTTTGTATTGTTACCTTATAATTTATTCACACTTTGACATATGTACATATTCATTTGTGGAGGAGATGGTGTTGTATATATTTTCTATTGTATATCCACTCATGTATATTGTTTTATGTTGTACTTGATATATGTATATCCATATATGTGATTGTGTTTGTTGTTGTATGATCTATGTTTATCATTATAATCATATTTTGTTTTGAATTGATCCTCTAGCCAATGTAGTATTGCATTGGACAAGGATTATATATGTCGAACCAGTGAGAGAAAAATGAGCACTTCATCGACATATTTAATGCTTGTTCAGTACAAAATTACAGATGATTGCTCCTAACTAGCCCTAGATTGCAATGTGATCTATGTGATGGGGGGTTCTCTCCTTGTGATCAGTGGCGAAGCATTGGCTCTTACCCATATACATCCTGTTTTGGGTTGGTGTTGAAATCGAAGTTTGGCCATAAAATTAAGGGTCTGGTTACCTCCATGGCCAGGTAAGGGTACACATCGGTCAGAGCTTTCAAAGCTTGGTATCAGAGCCGAATTCAGAACGAAATGTGATAAACGTAGAACAATATACATAATACAATACATAGATATACAATGTAAGTATAACATCATCCCTCATCAAACTTGTCCTTAATCGTTGCCTTAACTTTTTCTTGTCCATTTAGGGGTAAGATATTATTCATAGAATTAAATATGAAATACTTATGTGAATAATCCTTCTTGAAACACCTCACACCCCTTAGTATTCCCAATTAAGGTCATATTAAGGAATGTAGAATGTTGTAGGTATAAAGAAACAAGTCATAGAAGCTAAGACTCATAAGATATAAAACAAAAACAACAAAAACATTTATTTTACAACAAGATGTTATTTCAAAACAATGCTTTACATAAATAAGTTGTATTACAAAACATATGTCTTTCAAAAAGAAGACAAGCCTAGACGGGATAAAGATGAGTTGTGGAGAATGAGGGGGAAGGGGAGGGGGTTGTAGGTTTATTTATCGGTGGGCTAAAAGATCTTAGGCCATTAGATTTAGGGTTTAAATCTGAACCAACAATGTCCTTGGACCAGTAAGGGATTGCCATGTCGGCTTAAAATTTAGAATATGCTAACTAAAATTTAACACGTCAAACAAATCACACTGAAAATTTATTTTTACTAAGTGTAGCGGTCTTGTAGCTTATCGAGTAGCACTTCTAGCTTGATTTTTAGTTGTTCATTAGGTGTTTCACATATCTCAGTTGCGGAAGAGTTTATGTGGTTTGGATTCTTTGCCACTCGTTTACTAGAGGAGCTTAATGTAACACCTAATCTTTCTTATGTGAAATACCCTGTGCGTGTTCTTGCTTCCAGGGTTAACTTCCTTAGGAATGGGAATGTGCCGCTCATGAAGATTGAATGGTCTGATAGTCCTAAGGACTAAACTTGTAAAACAAGATAATTCATTGAGGGATCATATCTTGATTTCCCAACTTCTCATAACTGGGGGAGGGTGAGATAATGTTAAATTCAAGGCTGCCTTTTTTGTTGTCTATTTCTTATGTCGATGAAATAAGTTAAGTTGATACAACTTTTCCCTAAGAAAATTATGGGGATGCGGTATTTATATTGGGAATCTGTAACAACCCAGGATTTTTGATTACCCAAAATATCAATTAATAAATGATAATGAGGATTTTAACTTGATAATTGAGGAGTAAATGTTGTTTAGGAAGATAGTTTAAAAATAACTATACAAATCAAACTTGATGGTTAGGTTTGAGGTAATTTGGAGATTTGGAGAAAATTAGAGTGTTTGATCATTTGAAATGATTAAATAAGATATTTGGGAAAATACAGTAAATTTTGTGTGTGACACTCCACATCCATTAATGTCACTTCTAAGAGAATGCGTTAAGTTTCGTGAAGGGAATTAAGTATATAGTAACAGAATTTCACAAGACAAAGTAAATGCATCAAAAATTGAAATTTTATTATAGAATAAAAACCATTGTTTCAAATACCATTTACAACATCATATCACTTTACATCATTTCTCAAATACCAAAAATAAGAGATAGAACCCACTATCTTTTGAAACCAATTATCATAGTACAAAATAGAAAAAACATATCACTCTTCCATAGCCTTAACAAAGTAGAGCAAAAGTTGAAGCAATACATAAAAAGTTAGAAAATCCAAGAATCAAAGCTCAATATCACGAACACCGCTGATCACTACCCTAATAACCTGAGGGGAGGGGGGAAAGGAAGAGAGTGAGGGGAAAACAAAATAGGTCAGGAATAAAGTTTGGCTTGTTCCAGTGATTATCAATATAAGGATGAAACAGAGGTATCAAGACAGACATATAAGACTAGATGAGAAAGTACAATAGCATATAAGTATAAGGTAAACAAGACAACAGGATAAAAAAGGATCGACCAAAGCTTCTGATTTATATCCCAAGAATAAGTTTTCTCTGCACTAATACTAGTATATCAGGATGAGATGTTACCTTAATCACTACTCATGCGATCAGCTACCTACTATGTAAATACCCCGTGTCATCCCCGCAGTAGGGTGTATCACTCCCTAACCCAGCAACTTATAGAATATAGACATATTTACTGGTGTTACAGTGTCTTATTTTCCCCAATCGGACCCATGAACGCTCATACCTCCGCCAAAACGCACTCATACCAAACATCCTCTTTTGAACCTCTTACTATCCATTTCAGTAAAACGTTCCTTGGCCTCTACCGTAGGCAAGGCCCCCTAAAAAGATACCAACATGGATACTGACAGATATAGGTTCCACACAGTAAGATTGACACAAGCCAAACCGCCTAAGTTTGTGCCCCCAAGTAACTAAGAATTAAGAGTCCCCAAAACCCGATACAACAGCAGAACGAGGGACCACTTAGCTTCTTAATTATCAAGTTTAAGTTAGTAGGTTTAAGTTCAATAATAAGTATGGTGCAATATGACATTTTTTCTGTAAATGTTATTATGTGTGCAACCCCTTTCCAATATAAGCACCTGCCCAGATGTACATATGCATTATAGTAATACATCTGATACTTATATTTTCATAACATGTTCTTTACTTAATCTCTGTGTTAAATCCAATCTAACATATATACATATTTGCATATTCCCAAATTACAATCAAAAGTTGTGATGACCCGAACTTCCCGGCTGGCCTAAACCGAACAAGAATATGGATTGCCTTGAGAACACGACGCATCAGAACACAAAACAAGAGAACATTTCATTGCTATTACAACAATTTACATCAGAGTATAAGATATTAGAGTACAAATAATAATATACAGTAGAAAATATCAGAGATTTAAATTACATTGTAGCAGAAATATAATACATAAATATAATGTGCAGCTGAAAAACATCAACTACCCCAACTGAAAGAAATACACGGATACAAAACATTCCAGAATATAACTCCAGCCGTAATCCAGGATAGTGTGAAAAGAAATAACTGCGAAACCAAAACTACTAGTTGCCCGATGAACTCCGAGTCATTTATGGGACTGGTGTGAGAACTAAAATAATTATTATATGTATTTTAATGTGGAGTAAATCAAGGGACCACGCCATATAACACAGAACGGGTTTTCTCCCATGAATACCATAAAACAAAATTCGTAATGCTAAAAAGAATAATGAAGCCATTATAAGACTCAGGTTCCATCACACAATGCAACAAAAACCAGAGGATAGAGTTTTACCTTATAATGGCCAAATATGCTTGATACACGAAATTTGTCTTTTGTTATTATTAGTGCATAGTTCATAAATCGATTAGAAATATAAATGTATCAATCCTAAACGACCTGAATGTCCCATACCACTATGCCGTAGATAGTATACAACTAAAATCGTGTATTGGAAATTGGGTTTCCATATATGAACCATGGCAAGGGATCTTCCATTCCGATTTCAAGACACACTAGCACATGCCTAAGGACCACTCGCAAGTGAGCCTAGGTTAGCGGCATGGTCGATCAGCCATCGCTGATTAGTTATACCATAAACAATACGTTCCCTGCTCCTATCGAACCTGTCACTGGCAGTACGTCGACCATCTTGGTCAGTATATCGACCATCAAGGGCATTGTAAAATTGGTGGTACTCCATTTAACGTTCAAATCTAATTAATTACCATTTAACGTTAAAATCTAATTAAAGATTTAACTATTGCATGGAGTAAAACTGGGGGTACTCCGTTGCGAACATTTCTTGAATTTGGTATATTTAATTATTTCATTCTCCTTTCAGTCTAATTAAAGATTTATCAAAACTCCAACTTAGTTTTAATCTCAAAATTCATTACTTAATGATTATCTACTTTTAGGAAATTAATTCTGTCTTTAACATGGTTAAAGAACAAATGTCATTTTAAAACTTCGCTCATGATAAACCCAAAATTCTCTTCCATTTAATATAGAACCTTCACGGAAATCATAATAGCATATAATCGATATAAATTTCTATATCAGACTAGTACTATGAGTGGAATAATGACAAAGCCTTTTGAATTCCACAAATAGTAATGGTCCTCATCCACAGAAGCTCATCTCGATTACCACTAAATCAAATCTCATTCAATTCCAATTTAATATATTAAATTGGAAAACTATACTTTGGAAAATTCCATTAATCTTAATTAAAAGATTTATAAATTCTAAATCATAACTTAACTATTAATTGGGTTGAAAAACTAATGTCAATTAAAACACCATTCACAATAATCCCAAAATCAACTTTAGTTGAATTCCAATTAAATTAATTAATTGGAAAACATCATTAATCTTAGTTAAAAGATTTATTCTTTTCACTACCGGGTTTAAAAACCGTATTATTAATAATACTATTCACAACAACCCCAAAATCCAATTTGATATTAAATGCAAGGCTCTGAATAGAGATCATACCGGCTTATATTCAACATCAAATTCTGAAACTAGCTGATATCGTATTAGGAATAACGATATCTATATCTTCCAAATTCCTCAACAATATCCGTATAATCACGGAATCCAAGATCGAAATACCCGAAGATAATTCCCATTCAAATCCTTCCCAATTTATATATTGGTAATTTCGGTTATATTAAATTCTTTTCGGTTATTTTACTAAAGTTGGTAAACAACTTATTTAGATAATAGTATCTTTTATTTTAACAAACGTGGAATATTTCATCCAAAATCATTTCAAATCATTTATTATGATTTTTCATAATTTATTCATATTTTCAATAATTTTATTAAGGCCCTTACAGTCGATTTCCAATATCTGCCACCGTACTACATCTATAGCGACCTTTTCCAAAACTGATTTGGACATATTTTAAAATCTAACCGTCTGATTTTAAATCTCTTATTTTCATTTGAATGATCATTTTGATACGAACCCAATGGGTCCAGTTTCAGGAGAATCCGACGGTCGGATCTCCCGTTACGTCAATTCGAAGTTACGGGTTGACGTTTGCGAACTATCGCTACGCGATGTGTTCTATTCAAGCCCAAATTTGATTTACAATCAAAATAAAATCGAAAACGTTTCCAAAATAATTTATAGATGTTATAAATTATTCATAACTACCATTTGAAGTTCAATTTCAATCATTTTCCTTTCAAAATCCGACATCTTCATTTTAAGCCATTATATTATATTATATATAATAGATTTATTCCATTTCTGTTCAAAACATATTTTATAAATTGCTTATAAATTCATCTAAAAACAATTCAACTCCCATTTCAATTTTAAATTAAAATTGAACATCCCATGCTATTATAATATTAAAATAATAATATTTTCAAAATATCAGATTTTGAAATCCAATCTTCTCGATATCCATTATTATTTTATAATCATTGTGTATCCATCCAAAATTGGACATCAAAATCATACTTCAATTCTTCACAGAATATTATGTTAAAATATTCGTTTTTACTCAAGACTGAAATGAGATTCAACCAATTACCATATACTTTTATTTATATGGATTTCATACATCTCATGTATTCAACAATAATTATAAACAATTATTAAACATCCAATTCACATCCAGAGTGCAATTACAATTGTATAAGCATTAAAAAATCAAATAACACTTATAACGGTATGTCAATCAATCGGTTGACATACAACTAAATACAAGGGAGATATGTGAATTAATTATCATTCCAAGACCCATGTGGGGTTTTCAACCAATAAATAAATATTTATTTATTTATCTATTTATTCCAATTGATATTACTTAAATAGGTGAACATAAACAAGCCTTGTGATTGGATATTGAATCCAATTTCAACTACCACAAATAATTTAACGTCGTTTTTAGTATGTTAATTATTTCCAAATCAAATTCAAACATATCATAATCAATCAACAATTCATCCATCTGGTTTGCAAACAACTGTGATGCGAGCTAACATATACCATATAACAGTTGTGATAATTAATCAAATATAAAATCAGTACAGGAAGTCAATTAATATATTCAGTTATAAAATAAAATAACTGTAAAAAAAATATTTGAGTGAGAGAGTTCTCACATTGATCGGCTTCGAAATTGTCATAAAACAATTGTTTTAATAAAATTAAAAAGGCGTTTAATTTTATCAAAAATTACAATAGCCTCCATTTCTGTTTTGGTCTGTTCCATAGTGTAGTATTTGATGACACGATTTCAACGTACCCAGTCTCATCGAATTCTATTGTCATTTGTGCGAGATATAAGAGTTTAAACATTTAAATACTTTAATTACGTAGTTAATATAATTAATAATTTAATTAAATGTTAATCACCCTTCATTAATCCTTCTTCCCCGTAAAACATCAGCTACGAACTAAACCCATCCTCCCAACGTAAATTTCAAACCGCACGCCACCTGAGTCAACTGACCAGCGATCAACGTTCAACATCTCCAAGCCTTACGCAGCGCCTCCCTTCGATCAGAACCCGGTGAAATTCGATTGCCCGTGCACCTCTAGAAAACGCTTCGAACCCGCCACCTTCGAGCCCAAAATTCGATAAACCCGTAGCATCAATTCAAATCTTAATCGTTGATTATGTAGATCTTGTTGAGCTTAACAACTTTCGTGTTGGAGATTTATCGAATGGTTGCGTTTATTTAGAGAAAGGGGAGGAAGAAGGATCGAAGATTGCTGACCATTAAAAGGGAGAAGGCGGCTCAGACCCACGTTGACCATGGCAAATGGAAAATAGGGTTTTGACCGTATAATATATACATATATATATATATATGTTAATAATATTTAATTCTATTTTTCTTATCATTGAAGTTTTACGCTCCAGACTCCAAATGATTCCCAATGACTAACGTCCTTAGCCAAATACCACAATTCCACACACAATAGGACATGTTATGTAAGCCAATTCGATTGTTTTCATTAGTTTTTATCAAAATTAAAATATAACGTTAAAATTATGAAGTTTGAACAAACGGTTCTAACAAAATTAATTTCGTCCAATTTGGAGACCGTTTGAAAAATGGCCTTATTCTTAGCTTATTGAATTTACAGCTTATTGAATTTACAACTAAAATTGAACATGCGTTTCGATTTACCATGCTTACATATAAATTTCAATTGACTTGAAATTTTAAACGAGAATAGTTTGATTTTCCGGATCCAATAAAATTAGTCTCGTTAACGGAGTTTTTTTGCAAAATGACTATTTTTAAGGGCTTATATAATATTATAACAATATTATTAAATTCTAGCATTATTCAAATTAATAATAAAATAATTATAATTACCTCATATATCCAAAATAAATACCATATAACTGTAAAATAAACATACATGAGTTTTATAACTCGACATCAAAATATTCTAGTCAAACGGTGCTCAATTTACATTAAAATCCATTTATTAACTTAATAAATCACTATATTTTATAAACAGTTTCAAAATGACTATTTGAAATTTTAATCTGGACATAACATACAATTTATAGAATGAAATCTCAATTTCTTACACTCGTTAGAAATATATAATTAAATAGAATCTAATGTCTCTTGTTTTATAGAAATTCAACTTATATTGAATTCTGTATATTAATTTAAAGTTCAAAACTAAATTTTCAAACTAACACGATGTTACAAGTTCATTTTAATTAAATTTTAAATTTAAACGTTCAAACTTCGTTTTAAATAAATTATAAGTCGTTAACTCTCAAAATAAATCATTTTAAATAATTAATTTCCATTAAAAATCAATTAAAATAAATTTTAAATTGGTTCCAAAAATTAGGGTTGTTACAAAAGTCCTCAATTTATAATATGCCCCAAATTCTCCTTTTTCATTGTCATTTTAAATTATCCCAAATGGTCTTATGAATAATATTTACAATGGGTACGTGATTATTTATAATGGTCGAAGTCTCCTATCTTCAAGAATATTGGGGCTAGAAAAAATCTATAGAAATATTTTCTTTACAAGATGAAGGAATAATCTCTTCATGATGCTCAATTGAATATTTTAATCAAATGTTTCCTTTTGACATGTGGTACTGTCAATGATGAATTTGAAATGACAATGACCATTTGGGATAATTTGAAATGATGGTGAAAAAGGAGAATTTGTGAGCTATTATAAACTTAGGCACACATCCTAAAAAAGTTTGGAAATATAAACGGCATCCAGTCCAGGTTTCAAATGTAAGTGAGACCCTATTTTTGCACTTACGTGTTTTCAAACAAAATTATGCGTTGCGCAATAAAAGAAAAAAAATTGCAAATATTCCCAGAAGAAATCTGAAAAGAATTGCATACATGTATGCAGTAATTGAGAGTTATTGCATACATATATGCAACACTTCATGCAATGTTTATATTGAAAAATCTGCATGAATTATTGCAGAAATGTATGCGATTATTCTCAATATATGCATACATGTACGCAACAATTCATGTAGAGTTTCTATTGAAAAATCTGCATG
Source organism: Allium sativum (assembly GCA_030737875.1). Classification (NCBI taxonomy): domain Eukaryota; kingdom Viridiplantae; phylum Streptophyta; class Magnoliopsida; order Asparagales; family Amaryllidaceae; genus Allium; species Allium sativum. The sequence continues at coordinate 442,812,244 of CM060919.1, forward strand.
AATTATTGCATAAATGTATGCAATTATCGAGTTTTATTGCGTACATGTATGAAAATAAAGATGAATTAATATGCATGGGCAACGAATTGTTGAAGAAATGTATGCATTTATTCTCAATATATGCATACATGTATGCATTTAATCATCCAGAGTTTCTGTTGAAAATATGGATGAATATATGCATACATGTATGCAGTTATTGAGTTTTATTACATACATGTATGCAAATAATGATGAACTAATACGCACAACTGCAATAGTTGCAGAAATGTCTGCAACAATTGCAAATGTATGCATCATTTGATGCAATAAACTGGAGATTCGTTGTTTTTATGTTTTTGATGCGTTTTTAGTGGTTTTAGCGCCTGAATATGATGATGTTTACGTGTTTTATTTAATTATGAATTTACGTGATTTTTTTATTATTTGATGAATTATCGAAAAATAGGGACCTAATTTAAAAAAGTTTAGGGGCGGATGTGACGTGAATTTTGAAACTTATTAGGGATGTGAGCCAAACTTACCCTATTATAAATTGAGGACGTTTGACTGTAATTTGAGATAATAATCAAAATAAAGAAAATGAAATTATGTTTACATGTTAGATTAGACCTAATATCAAGAGTAAGTAAAAAACATGTTGTGAAAGTATAACTACCAGATGTAAGTTAAGTAAACTAAATTACTATCATGTATATGTACATCTGGGCAGGTTCTTATTTTCGAGGCGGGGTTATACACATAATAAAATTTACATAAAAATGTCGTATTATAATCATGCTTATTAATGAACTTAAAATTGCTAAGTTAAACTGATTATTAATAATCTAAGAGGTCCCTCGCTCTGCTGTTGTATCGGGTTTTTGGGACTCTTAAATCCTTGTTACTTTGGGGCACAAGATTAAGGGGTTTGGCTTGTGTCAATCTTGTCGTGGGGAACTCATAACAGTCAATATCCATGTTGGTATCTTGTTAGGGGGCCTCATTAGGTAGGGACTAGGGCACACTTTACTAATCTGGATAGTAAAAGGTTCAAAATAGGAAAGTGGGTACAAGCGCGTTCCGGCGGAGTCATGTGCGTGCATGGGTCCGACTAGGGAAACTAAGACACTGTAACATTAGTAAATAGGTCTGTGTTTTATAAGTTGTTAGGTTAAGGAGTGATGCACCCTATTGTCGGGGCTGACACAGGGTGTTTACGTAGTAGGGAGCTGATCGCATGGGTAGAAATTAGGGTAACACCTAGTCCCGATATACTAGTATTGGTGCAGAGAAAAACTTGTTTTTGGGATATAAATGAGAAACTTTACTCGATCTTTGTTTAATCTTGTTGTCTTGTATACCTTGCACTTATTTGATATTGTACTCTCACATCTAGTCTTTTTTATCGATCTTGATACCTCTACTTCATGCATATACTGAAAATCACTAGAACTCGCCAGGCTTATGCCTAAGCTATTTTGTTTCCCTTCTCTCTCTCTTCCTTACCTCCCCTCAGGTTCTCAGGGAGGTAATACTCCGCAATGAACAGGATTTTCTTTCAGTTTGGACCAGGACTTCTTCCGATTTGATGTACCGCTTTGATTATCTTTCTACTTTGTTATGGCTTGTTAAAAGGGACATGGTTTTGCATTTTTGTACTATGATGTTTGGCATTATAAGATAGGTGGTTTTATTTGAAGTATTTGGTATTTGATGATGTAACTGGTTTGGAACAATGTTTTTTTTCTTTAATAATAAAAATTAATTTTCCGTTGCATATATCTGTACTGCAAATTTTAGTTAGTGTTTACCTATTGCGCTTCACGAAACTTAATGCATTCTCGTATGAGTGACATTAACGAACATGTGGTGTTACAGCAATGTTGGCTCGAATACCTCACATCTTATGACTTCGACATTCATTATTCCCTAGGGAAGGGGAGTTGAGTTGCTAATGCCTTGAGTCGTAAGTTGTCAGTTATAGTTTCCATGATGCTTGTTGACTCAAACATCCTAGAGACTCTTACATATTGTGATATTTGTGATCGTGCACCATCTTTTGATTTTTACAATCTTATTATTTAGCTTGGATGCACGACACAACTTATTGGATCAATTGTCTAGGCACAACAACATAATCTAGATATTATCTCTTTTAAACAAAGTTTCTAGTTTGAGTCCCACTAGGAGGAGTTGAGGGACTTTAGTATTGATTAACATAGTCATCTTTGTAAGAAGAACCAAGTTACCAGACCTTCTATTCCTGTGATAAGGCGGGACATTCTGGTTGAATGTCACTGTGCTAAGTACACTGCCTATCTTGGCAGCCATAAGATTTATATTGACATGCGACTCCTGTATTTCTAGGATGGCATGAAGCGAGACGTGGCAAATTATGTGAATAATTGCATGATATGTTAGCTCATGAAGATCGAACATAAAAAACCTAGTGGTCTTCTTCAACCTTTGAAAGCTAAGTAGTGGAAGCGGGATCAGATTTCAATGGACTTTGTTGATGGCTTATCTCTTTCAAGGTTAGGTCATAGTAGCATCTGAGAGATCTAGACCGTCTTACTAAGTCCGCACATTTTCTTCCTACTAAATCTAATAGGATAAAATCTTCTCTTTTGAAGCTATATGTTAAGGAAATCATGCGATTGCATGAAATTCCTTCTTCTATTGCATGCGATCGCGATCCACTCTTCATGAGTCATTTCTAGAAGACCCTTCAACAAGCCTTGGATACACAACTCAATTTCAGTACAACTTACCAAACATATATAGTTTGATGGATAGACTGAGCGGGTGAATTGTATTTTGGAAGATGTTCTTCGCGCTTTTATTTTAGACCTCAACGGTTCTTGGGAGGATCATCTTCCACTTATTGGGTTATTATATAATAACAACTACAAATCATCTATCGGTATAGCTCCTTTTCAAGCCCTATATAGGAGGTTGCGAATTTATCCTTCTTGTTGGCTCGTATTCGTAGAGAAGCTTATTTTAGGACTTGGCTTCATTCATGAAGCATCCGAGAAGATTATCTTAATTCGAGAGAAAATTTAAAGTGGAACAAAATTGTTATAAATCCTCAGTTAGACTAAGATGTCAGTGAAAGTAATTTTGGGTTCAATTCACTTCGAATAAATGAGATTCAACCAAAATAAGACAAGATCTATTGAATAATTTATAAATTGAGTTTTGTACCTTTCGTTGCCTTCATGATTTCAGAAGATCGATTGGATCGGGATAACTTAGAATCGTAGTGTGACAATGAATGTCGTCATCTCCTGAGGTGTCCACGAACGCTCCTTCGTCTTTGCCACACGAATTGAAGATTGATGAGATCTCTGTACTAGCTGATCAGAATTTTAGGGTTTTTATCCCCCATTTTTAATTTCACATTTTTATCTGTCTCATATCTAAAATTAAGGGTCAGACCCTCCTTATATTTAAAACGAGATATTTATTTAGGGATAATGTTAAATCCTTTTACCACTTCAAAATGAAAAGAAAATGTCGATGATTGAACTTTCCCTTTTGCTAAGAATTTTTCTCACCCTTTTAAACATTCTTCTGTGTGACCCTACAGGTTGCTACAACATTGGCAATAATTTTAAGGTTTATTTAAACATATAAACAGTGAGCAACATATAGTAATACATCACTGCTACCCAAGTTATAATTAGATCAATGATTCGATACAACCCTTTCTATGACCAGTGTCTCAATGTAATATAATCCTTTTACCATTATATCCAGAATTAAACTCGAGGCATGGAACGTATCATCCTCTTTTTAATCTAATCTTTTTATCTTGATCGATGAGTAGACTATATAAAACAAATCAATATTTGAGCATGGTCATGCATTTCATAGTCTCACTCAATCAAGAGGCCCATGGATATCTCTCTATATATATATATTGTAGGGTTAATTTCCATCTACATCATTCATAATTTTCATTTTATTCGAGATGTAACCAACAATCACCTTTATCGTCTACTCGGTTAAAAGTAACTTTTGATGATATCAAAAAACAAATATCCTCAAAAAAAAAATTATAATGATTTCAGGTTTGAGGACCATTACATCACTGTCACTGTGAGAATAACTTTTGATACTATTAATTATATTCTATGTAGTTTTCTCATGTTGGGTCAGTCCAATACGTATTTATATATTGACATTAATATCACATATATTAATGATTAATGAGTTGCGATCATCATTCAATCAACATACTAGTCTCATTGTTTTCCAATGTAAATAATAAAACTTGACTACATACATTTAAGAATTATAACACTTAATATATTATATAATGTTATGTTCAAGTCACTTATTTGAACTATATAATTTCATGTTATTATTCTGAGGAATTCTATTATGTTAATATTTATATTACGCAGTAAATATAACATAACAGAAAACTTTTATTCCAAATAATAACATCAACAGTGTTATTGATCACATCAAACGGATTGCCTCTAGGGTATAAACTCTAACAATCTCCCACTTTCACTAGAGTCAATCAATCATGTATCATATACCTATGAAACTAGTGTGACTATTAAACTTCTGTTGCGACAGAGTTTAAGTCAGTAGGTCTGCAACATTACAACCTTTTGTAACTTTGCAGATATGCTCCTTCTTGAACAATTTCACATAAGAAATTATATTTCTTAAATGTACATGTTTGGATCGGTAATTAGATCAAGCTCTCTAGGCCTGATCAATAGCTCCATTATTATCATAACGTAAAATCGTTGCATCAACAATAGATATAACTAAGCTCAATGATGAACTTTAATCCAAACATCCTCCCTATTAAATTAGTATTTATTTCTTGTTTTAAACAAACATCATTCACAATAATTAATATGTTATCAATATATAATATTTGAATTATTGTGTCACTCCCACTCAATTTCTTGTCTATAAAAGGTTCAATGGTATTTTGCGGTTCCCAAGACATTTCGAGTTCTATTTTTTCCCATCGGTATCTTAGAGATTGGCTCTCCTTTTATAAGGATAACAATTTGAGCAATAAACAATTTATTCTCAGAGGATCTGTAGAAATAATATCCTTTTACTTCTTTTGGATATTCCATTAAAGTAATTATCAGATTGGCTCCGATCTTATCAGAGGAAAAACATTTAATAAACGCCTCATATCCCAAATCTACATGATAAACACACTAGGACGTTTCCTAGTCAATATCTTGTATGGAGTTTTCAGAATTGTTTTAGTAGGATTAAAATTAAATATGAACACAATTGTTTTAAGGGGATAACCCCAAAAATTAGTTTATTGGAAGATCTTTATTACTCATCATTGATCGTACCATATCTTATAAGGTGCGACTTTTCCTTTCAAACATACCATTCCAATTTGATGTTCTAGGTGAAGTGATTTGTGAAAATGTTTCACACTCTTTAGATAGTCATTAAATTATTGGCTTAATTATTCTCTCTGGTCTATTCTAAGATGTAACGATCCAGAATTTTTAATCAATTCAAAATTGGAATTTTTATTAGTTAATTTAAATTTAAATTTGACATAAATATATATGGTTAAGAATATTTAATAATTTGGGAAAGTTATATGATAGATTTTACTTGAATTATAAATGAGAATGATTATTAATGAGTTTGGCTTTATTGATATTATTTTTCGTTCAATCGGATTTATCAAACCATAACATGAATTAGTAGCAATAGAATTATGTGTTTCTCCTAGTTTCATAGCATTTAAGAGAAAATGCTACCAAAAGTTCACCTTCTCCTCATAAGACAAGTGTAAGGACGCTTGTATTTTTGCGTGCCTCCTTCCATGCATGCCTTCCACTTGCCCCCTGATGTGTCATCACCTCCTTAACCCTCCATTCCTATATAAGGAGGCCTTTTCTCCATTTTTTTACCATTCCATTCCATTTCCTCCTTTCCACCTTCTTCTTAAAGCTTATGGCCAGAGTTTCCATGGCATAAGTGTTCCTCTTTTCCACCACCACCTTGCCGAAGTTCGTAGTAATCCTCCTCCTCCTCTTATAACATAAAGAGAGAGAGATTAATGTATATTATATTATATATCTTTTGCTGAAGAAGATGGTGCGCTGAAATCCTGTCCGATCGTTCACTCAGCTAGGCTCTCCTACTGACACAACCTGAAACTTCCCCGTAAAGAAAGCTCGGACTGAGTTGAGAACAAGACAAATTGGAATGCAAACAGAAGAACATTTCATTGCTTATTACAATAATTTACATCAGAGTACAAGAATATACAGAGTGTGAATAAATAATATACATTTGATAAATATCAGAGATTTACAAATTACAATGCAGCTGAAAATAATCCAAAACACAACTGAAAGAGATAAACGGATACAGAGCTTTCTAAATATCATTCCAGCTGTAAACCAGGATCCTGTGAATATAAATTTGCAAAACCAAAACTATTAACTGCCCATGTGGAAAATAAGGGCACCCAGAGTTTAGGTTAAAACAATAAACTCCAGGTCAGTCATGTGACTAGTGTGAGAACTAAAATAGTTATTTAAAACTTTACTTTAAAATCAGATATATCAAGGGACCACGATATATAACACGGAACGTGTTTTCTCCCAAGAATACCAATGCATATAACAAAACAGCGCAATGCTTTTTGAAAAAGTGAAGCTATTATAAGACCCATGTCCCATCAGACAATGAAATGCAAGCCGGATGATAGGGTTTTCCCATATAATAGCCAAACATGCTTAGTACGTTTAAAACAAATCATTTGATACTATTATACGTGCATAGTGTATAAAACAACTTCAAATATAAATGTATCAATCCTAGATGGCATGGGTGCCATATATCACGTCGCCAATACTAGGCTCTACAATCAAAACCGAAATGTCAAGTATTGGAAGTTGGATTTCCATCTGTGAACCAAAGCAAGGGATCGTCCTTACCGCTTCAAGACTATCTAGCCCGAATCTCAGGAACAGCCGCAACTGCACCTTGGATCGTTAGGGCCGGTCCACACTTACGTTAGTGGATTAAAATGCCTGAACAATGCGTTTCCCTGCCCTATGGGGCATAAACTGGTCATATATCGACCAAACCATCCATCAGCTCCGCAGAGACCGATATAACCGAGGCGCCTCACTATCCATCATCCACATAAGTAAAACGTCTGGGCATGCAAAACCCAGACTCCACTCCAAGCTAGAAGGAAACGCATGTCGTCCCTGAGGTCCTCTCCCGTTTCTGGTTCACATCGGGGTGTGAGGCTCGCGAATTAACGCTATACACAAAGTTATGCTATATTAAAGCTGTGCTTTGATCATCAACCACAAGACTCTACTTTTCAATAGAAACCTTAATCATTTGCATGTCACCATGCCATATAGGCAATTCACGCTATGCAACCGATGTCTATCAATCACACATAATGAAATCCGATGTTAGACACACTTCCATTTACATGTTCGTTCTGGTTCTGAACGAAACCGGAGGTACCTTATTCCTCGTACCATACGTCCAATACAGGAGAGAGGTCCTTGCATATCTGGTCGATCTCCAAGTACGTCTGGATGATCACCACTTATTACCTTGTCTTGGATGTACAACCCAATCAAGACATCAGTAATCATCCAAACGATGTGAAGACCTCCGAATTTTAACCACCGTCTTCATCGTCGACTAATCGCCTATTCAGTTATTCAGAAAATTCAGAATGGGATAAAACCGATCTTTCCGAATAACTCGCGTATATAATAAACAAGTGCTACACAACATACGCCTCATTCCAATTCATAATATTCTTTTATTCAAATATTCTCATACTTTGGGAATGGTTCCCATTAATTTTTTCAAAGATAAATTCTTTAAATTTATTCTTTAATCTTCCTTTGGATATCAATTCAAACTAAATTCCGGTTTATCCAAACTAGTCGGGATTAGCGAGCCTTACCAAATTAATCATTTGTTTAATTTCCCAATCCCAACTTATTCATCCCATGAAGTAAAACTGCTAATACTTCATATCTAACACCACGGTGTTATCGGTAAAATTAATTACCATTTCACGTTCAAATCTAATTAAAGATTTAACTATTGCTTGGAGCAAAACTGATGATACTTCATTCTCGATCGTTTCTTGAATTTGATAATTTTAGTTATCAGATTCACCTTTTAATCTAATTAAAGATTCATTAAAACTCTAATTCAGTTTTAATCACAAAAATCATTACTTAATGACTATTCAAAGTTAAGAAATTAATCTTATCTTTAACTTGGTTAAAGAACTAATGTCATTTAAAACACGGTTCACAATAAACCCAAAATCTCATTCCATTAATTATGGAATCTTCACGGAAAAACAAATCAATATATAATCGATATCAATTCCCGTATCCGACCAATAATATAAACGGAATAACGACAAAACCTTTTAAATTCCATATATATTAACAGTCTTCCTCCATAGAAGTTCACTTCGATTATTATCAAATCGAATTCCATCCTATTCCAATATATTAAATTGGAAAACTTTACTTTGGAAAATTCCCATTAAATCTTAATAAAAAGATTTATAAATTCCAAATCACATTCCACTACAAATCGGTTAAAGAACGAATGTCAGTTCACAATAAACCCAATTCACATTCTATTTCAATTCCAATTAAATGTTAATTAATTGGTAATTCTTCTTTAAATCTTAGTTAAAAGATTTATTTTTTTCACACGGGGTTTAAGAACAATGTTACTAAAGACACCATCTCATCAGTCTCTAACCGTAAATTAGTACAGAGCAATTCCCAAAGTATTAATCCCGAAGGCCGAAACCAACATCAGATCAATACCCAGGAAACCATTCAACTTAGCTAACCTCCAGTTAGTTTCTAATTTTCTTAACTCTATTGGGTTTAAGAACAGTATTATTAAATATACCATTCACGACAAACCCAAAACCTCATTCCATTGTTAATCGGGTTAAAGAACAAGTGTTATTTAAAACACCGTTCACGATGAACCCGAAAACCAGTTTCAATTTAATTCCAATTAAATGTTAATTAATTAGTAAACTTCATTAAATCTTAATAAAAAGATTTATATCTTTTCTCAACTGGGTTTCAGAACAGTGTTAATGAAGACACCGTTCACAACAAACCCAAAATCCAATTTGATATTAAATACAAGGCTGTGAATAGAAATTATATTGGCTTATATTCAATATCAAATTCTGAAATCAACAAATATCGTATTGGGAATAACGATATATATATCTTCCAAATTCCTCCACAATATCCGTATAATCACGAAATCCAATATTGAAATATTCCGAAGTTAATTTCGATTTAAATCCATTCCAATTCACATGTTGGAAATTCTGGTTATTTTTAAAACCATTCACAAATCTCATTTATTTATTTAAAAGTTATTGGATTTCAAATCTAGTTCATAACTTGTTCATTACGATAAAAATATATTTTTATCTTTTCAAATATGGAATTTTTCATCCCAATTCTTTCCAAATCACTTATTATGATTTTACACAAATTGGTAATATTTTTTATAATTTTATCAAGGCCTGTACAATCGATTTCCATAAACGGTCAACGAACTGTGCTTACAACGACATTTTCCAAATTTGAATTGGACGTAATTCCAAATCCAACCATTAGATTTCAAATCTCTCACATTCATTGGAAAGCTCTTTTTGATACAAACCCAACGGTTCCAGTTTTAGGAGAATCGGACAGTCGGATCTCCCGTAATGTCCATTCAAAGTCAATGGTCGAAATTCGCGAACTGCCGAGGCGCGACGCGTTCTATTCAGGCCATTATATATATATATATTATACATATTTTGTCGATTTCCATTTAAAACGTATTTTATAAATCGTTTTAAATTCATTTTCAAAACGATTTCAACTTCATATTCAATTTCAAATCAAAAATGAATATTCCATATCATTAATATATAAATGATAATATTTTCAAAGCATTAGATTTTGAAATCACTTCCATTTCGATATTCAATATAAAAATGAATAAAATCGATATAATTATCGTTCACGTCCAAAATGGCGTTAATCTAATCAACACGGCTTTTTATATTTTCGTGTCCATCCCAAATTGGACATCAAAATCATATTTTGATCTTTGACTGAATATTATTTTAAAATATTCGTTATTTTAAAATATTCATTCTTTCTGAACTGGAATCAGACACAGTTAATTGCCATATAATGTTGATTATATGGATTTCATATAACACATGTACATAACAGCAATGATAAACAATCAACCATCATCCAGAGTGCACTACACAACTGCATAAGCATTAAATATAAATAATTCACGCTTACATAGTCTGTCAACCAAACGATCGACATACCACTAAACAATTGGGATTAGTGTACATCAAATATGATCCAATACTCGTGTGGGGTTTCAATCAACAAATACTAAATATTATTTGTGCAGTTGGGCGATGTGTAAAATATATTGTCCCAAACCATATCAGTCAAATGTGTGTACATAAACAAATCATCTGATTTGTAAATGAATACTTATTTTATTCATATACTCGTTAAAAAATTATATTTTCAACTATAAAATATTTATTTCAACTCATGAATATTTTATAGAGTTCATTTATACAATAAAAATGATATTTTCATTGTTCTAACTTTTTTAGAAAATTTTGGCAGCACAAAAGCACGATACTAGAACCGGAATAAGGTCTAGCCTTATCCCTCCCCTACTAATGGCTCGCGCCATGTACATACCAATTCTAGTCAATTCATTTCAACCAAATAACCAAATAATCCAATCAACCACACAACCAAACAAATAAGCCGTCCATGGTCTATGGACGACGGTGTCGGGTGCTGCTAAGCACCGTCTGCACCCTAGTATATATATTTAACTAGAAAATAAATTAAAGTGAGAAGTTCTCACCATTGGGAACCACTCCTCCATTTCATCTCCGAATTCTGAATAGCCTGGATTTGCCCGAAATTTAACGCAATCTTCATCACGCTGTTCATAATAAAAATCACTTTTTTATTTCAATTCTAAAAATTATATTTTTACTTCGCTATGTAAATAAAAATCATATTTTTATTGTGTTAAAAATCATATCTTTATGTAACTAAAAATCTAATCCGTTCATATTTAAAAAAAAAATCATATCTTTACTTATTTAGAAATTTAAACTTTTCTTGTTTAAAAATCTTATCTTTCATTGTTTAAAAATCTTAACTTTCCTTGTATAAAAATCTAAACTTTCTATGAACTGAAAAATCCAATTTTTATACTAAGAAATCAAAATCAGAAGAAAATATCGATTTCTTTTGGGGTTTTGGTCGGAGGGGGTCCACGGATGTCGGTGAGGGTCGGGATGGCGGCTAGGGGTGGGCGCCGGCCAGAGGGGCGGGACTGGATGTTGCGGTGGCTCAGCAGGGTCCTGCGGCGGATTTCCAAGCGATTGGAGCAGTCTTCAAAGTGGGTCGGGTGTTGAACTGAGAAGGGGATGGAGAGGGGGGTGCCTCTGGCGGCGGTGAGGGAGGACCTCTGACGATTGGCGAAGGGGCGTGGTGATGGTTACAGGGAGGTGCGATGGAGGAGCGTGGGTAAAGGAGGGAGTCGGGTTTTCTTTTTCTGAACGATTTGGGGGAAGATAGAAAGTGAATTAGGTTTATAACGTTTTTTTAATGTATATATATAATTAATTATTGTTTTATTTCCATATAGGTTGACTTTTTATTCGACCTCCAAATAAGGTCCAACGACTGTTGCCCCTAGCTAAATACCCCTATTCCGAACACAATGGGACATGTTCGATAAGCCAATTCGACTATTTCGATTAGTTTCCATCAAAATCAAAATATAAATCTATATATTGAATTTGAACACACATTTCAATTTATCGAGACCACATACGGACCCCAAAAATTCCAAAAAAATTATTTATAGCTTCGTATTGATGGTAAACTAATTTCGTCAAATTTGGAGACCGTTTGAAAAATGGCCATTTTCTGGTCGATCCAAATTGACTGAAACTGTCAAAACATGATTTATTTGCCACGCTCACATATTGATTCCAATAAGTATGAAAATTGGAATCAAGAAATAATTTGACATTCTGGATCCAACAAAAGTGGTCTCATTCGAAAACGGAGGCTGCTTGCAAAATTTCCATTTTTAGGGGCTATATTTTCATAGCGACTATTCTGAATTTTCAATTGGATATAACTTTTTATTTCCGCTATGAAATTTCAATTTTTCGGATTCGTTGGAAAGATATTTTCAAACAGATTCAAATATTTTTGGTTTCACTAAAATCCAGTTTATTTTGAATCCTGTACATTCATTTGAAATTTGAAATCGAATTTTCAAACTATCGCGCTATTTCCATGTTCTTTTATAATTAAAATAAATATTTATATTCTAACTTCGGTTTAAATAAATATATACATTCTAATTCTATTCAAAATAAATTTCTAGTCATTATTATTTAAAATAAATCATTTTAAATATTCAAAATTCATTAAATTGCCCAAATAAAAATTTTAAATTGGTTCAGATTTTCTGGGTTGTTACAATCTCCCCCGCTTAAGATCTTTTCATCCTTAAAAAGGAACGGAGCCGAAAGTTGTTTTACTAATCAACTCAACTTTCAGTTTGGCTTTCATTCTTCAACTTTCCAGTTTCTAAGAATTTTCCAATTCTTCAAAATTTGGCTAACACCCTAAATTTTCGAAAAATTTGGCCATAACCTCCTTTGTACGGGGAGCATCGGGAAAATTCCCAAACCACCACATATGCCCTCTCATCTCAAAAAGTAAAAGAAAAAGCCAAACAGCTTGCCAATTGGCTCATAAAATCATCCAAACCCAATAAATTTGTAAACATCTACCAATTTGTCAGACATACAATTTTATTCCTCTTCTCTATCCTCCTTGCTATGACCTGTTCAATATATATGCACGTACATGTGTGCAATTTCAAACAAATTCCAATTCAGTTCAATATTTGATACAATTGGGTTATATGTATCGTTCTTTCACATAATTGTTTTACTAGATAACAAATAATCATACAACACAACCATCAGTCAATTGGTGAATTAACGTTTCAAATTCATAATTTTGACATATATACAGAAAATCATGTTTTTGATGCCAAATCACAACAATACCCATATCTAGTCTTGGTTCTCACACCAGTCAATTGAAAATATATAAATATCCCACTTTTTGAAACTCGAACACAAATTATGATGATGTCCGAACGATCATCAGAATCATCCCCGAGCAACTAGAGTGTGATTCTATATCTATCCGGTATATTAAAACTTCGAATATACGTTCATGACGCGTACATGCAAAATCTCATATACTGGATTGTCCAAATTCAAAATAAAATAATATACTCAAAAACGTATAATAAGGTTCAAATTTTCAAAACAAAATTTGTTTTTAATAAACAACACACTTCACACTCGTTCTAGGATGCTACTAATCATATCTCTAACGAGCCACTCTTATTGGATATTACTAATCCAATCTTTGATGAATTATTTCGTTCGGTTCTAATGTGTCTTGTTCTCGAGCTCTCTAAACCAAAGCTCTGATACGAAACTGACACGAGCCGAAACTTCACCGTAAAGGAAAGCCCGGATTGAGTTGAAACAAGACAAATTGGAATGCAAACAGAAGAACGTTTCATTTCTTATTACAACAATTTACATCAGAGTACAGGAATATACAGAGTATGAATAAATAATATACATTTGATAAATATCAGAGAATTACAAATTACAATGCAGGGGAAAATAATCCAAAACACAACAGAAAAAGATAAACGGATACAGAGCTTTCCAAATATCATTTCAGCTGTAAACCAGGATCCTGCGAATATAAATATGCAAAACCAAAACTACTAGCTGCCCGTGTGGAAAATAAGGGCACCCAGAGTTTAGGTTAAAACAATAAACTCCCGGTCAGTCATGTGACTGGTGTGAGAACTAAAAAGTTATTTAAAACTTTACTTTAAAATCCGATATATCAAGCGACCACGCCGTATAACACGGAATGGGTTTTCTCCCAAGAATACCAGTGCATAAAAAAAACATCGCAATGCTTTTAGGAAAAATGAAGCTATTATAAGACCCAGGTCCCATCACACGATGCAACGCATGCCGGAGGATAGGGTTTTCCCTTATAATAGCCAAACATGCTTGGTATGTTTAAAACAAATCAATTGATACTATTATACGTGCATAGTGTATAAAACAACTTGAAATATAAATGTATCAATCCTAGACGGCATGGGTACCATATATCATGTCGCCAATACTAGGACCTACAATCAAAAACGAAATGTCACGTATTGGAAGTTGGATTTCCATCTATGAACAAGGCAAGGGATCGTCCTTACCGCTTCGAGACTGTCTAGCCCGAGCCTCAAGAACAGCCGCAACTACACCTTGGATCATCAGGGCCGGTCCACACTTACGTTAGTGGATTAAAATGCTCGAACAATGCATTTCCCCGCACTATGGGGCGTAAACTGGTCATATATCGACCAACCCATCCATCGGCTCCGCAAAGACCGATATAACTGAGGCACTCCGCTATCCATCATCCACATAAGTAAAACGTCTGGGCGTATAAAACCCAGACATCACTCCTAGATAGAAGGAAACGCATGTCCTCCCTGAGGTCCTCTCCCGTTTCTGGTTCACACCGGGGTGTGAGGCTCGCGAATTAACGCTATACACAAAGCTATGCTATATTAAAGTCATGCTTTGATCATCAGCCACAAGACTCTGCATTTCAACAGAAGCCTTGATCATTTGCATCTCAGCATGCCACACAGGCAATTCACGCTATGCAACCGATGTCTATCAATCACTCAGAATGAAATCCGATGTCAGATACACTGTAACGAACCGCATTCTACGCATCGAAGGATCGTAGAATATTTAATTCTTTCACATGCGAAGTCGTCTGGTCATGTAACTTCGAGAGACGACTATTGGGGTCATTTCCCATGTTCATGATTTTTGCCAATTTTTAATGACCGTTTTGCCCCTGGCTGATCTTGTTTTGGCCATAACTTTTGATTGGTAAGGAGTTTTGACTTGAAACCACTTCCATTAGATCCGGATGATGGTTTACCTTTCTGTAGAGTGGTCACATTAGCCAAACGAACTCACCGTCTGGGAGATATGGCTGAAACAAGTTTCAAATGGTGAAAAACAGCTTAATTGGGCTTAACCGGGTGATTAACAGCTAGGCCCAAAGGGGAATTTCGGGATTTGGGGTATTAAGGGCTGTTAGAGTTTAGAGAACACCCTTTTTCTCACTTTCAAAGACGCCACTTTCATTTTAGGAACCCTAGTAATGGCCTCCAACATCTAAAACACCCCAAATCACCTTCTAATCGCTAATTAAGCCAAATCTACATCAAATCAAAGAGGATTAGCACAAGAATCAAGGTAGAACTGCTGTATAACCTTGGGAACAACGCCATAACAGAGATTTATTTCAGTCTAAAGTTAATTTGTGGCCAAGCCGAGTGATTTGCATAGTTCCTCACTAATTATGGTTAATTAAGAGTAATTAGTGATAATTAGCGAATTTATACATGTTAAAAATCTAGAAAAATATTTATAAAATTCGAAATGATGTTTTAAGCCTCTGTTAGAAAGTTTGGATAATTTGGTTAAGTTTTGCTAATCATATCATTAGTTACGCCTAAACATGATTAAGGGAAAATATGAATTTTTGGCTATGTTTGATCCATTTTAATACATCACATTGTTGTTTTGGTGTTAGTGGTTGATTATTCATGTTGCTATGACTATATGGTGTGCTTTGTGATTGATTATAACTGTTAGATTGGTCGAAAACGCCGTTGTATGGCGTAAAACAGCCGCTGGAAAAGTTGCAGGAAATGTGCAGAGTTTCGGACCGGATCGGATCGGATAATAGGGCTCGGATCGGATCGGTGGACAGGGCAAGGGGAATACGAACCGGATCGGAACTTGGCACTAGCTGAGCTTTGGCAAGAAGGAGGGCCATTTGCAAAGAGTGGGAGTTAGGTTGGGAATCATATCAGAGCTGAATAGGGGATCAGATCGGAAGCAAGGGCGTGAAAATTGGATCGGACTAGAGCTAGGGAGCGGGATAGGATCGGAGGACTAAGCTTGGATTTGGAGTTGGATTGGAGTGAAGCACCAAACCGGATCAGCACCCGTGAGCACCGAACCGAACCGACTGAATGAAAAAGGGGAGCACTGAACCGAACCGACTGAAGTGGAATGATGGGAACTACCGAACCGAACCAACCTGAAGTGGAACACCGAACCGAACGGGAAGCCTAGGAGTGATGTATTCGAATCGAACTGACTGAAGTAAGCCGAACCGAACCGGATTGGAGCTGCGATTACGCGATGACTCTTCTGAAGACCAACTCCAATTCGACCAAAACCCGAGATGCAAAGGAAGCCCAAATAGGAAGTAGAACTCAGGATCCAGTTGGGAACCAACGAGTTAACTTCATGAGTTGGGCTTTGCTGCGGGACGTGTGCTAAGGGGTTGTCGATGTCTATGACTTTTGATCACTATGTGTAGGGGGTACGTGAACGGATTCAGTACCACAGTGGTCTAGGTACGACTAATGGGCTATAGACCAATGAAATGGGGTCATTGGTAAAAATTTGGTCATGGCTCCGTGGGGTAATCTTGGTGGTAGCAGTAGTCGTACAAGACGAACTCCGTCATTACTTAAGATGGGTCTAGTGGTTGAGAGTGGTGGACATCGTATGCTTTACGCACTGAGTGAGAGACGTGAGGATGGTTTCCATGCTTGATTTGTTTGCCATCACTATGGCATGCACACCCACACCCCTGTATCCTTTGTACCATGTGTTAGTGGCACCTTAGAGTATTGTACAATATGTAGTGCTAACTCTTTGGTTGCAGGTCCAGGTTCAGGTATGGTTTAGTATTCCTGTTATTGTTCTGTTTTGCTGCTTATTGCTCATACCATACTTTTGTCTGACCCAGAGTTTTATGTCTCTTCTTATTACTCTGGGTGCTCTCACGAGCAGACTAGAGACAGGTTAACTGGTGAAGCACGAGTAGCTGTACTGGAGACGAGCAGGAGGCTTCCACGTATGATATATAGATAGATATTCTCCCTGTGTCGCTGCTGGCCACTACTTTGGGCATTAGTAGTGCACCCTTCCTTTCTTTTTCTTTAGAGACAATTTTAAAGTTGTAATAATGATGATGCGGAACATGAGATGTATTTGGATTTTCCGCTGCTATGATGTTTAGTTTCATCTTATGCATTGTCTCACCTGTTTTATGTCAAATATGTTATTATTATATTTTATTCCTTGCCCTGTGAAACATTCTACAGGCTCTTGATTAGTTCATTCTCTTCTTTCCTTTCTTTGGCGACCATTCCGGGCCAGTCGGGCATGTGTACAATTCACTTTTGGAGGAAATGCCGACTGGTGCGGGGCGGGCCATACACTTGGTATCAGAGCTCTAGGTTGCGTAGTTAACCTAGGGAAAGACACCAGGGAGAGATAATACGTATATGAGAGTGCGTATTTGTGATTATTTTGGTTTTCAAAAGCTATATATATACTATTTGTATAACTAAGGATGAAGTCGCACTGCACTGACACCACAAAGAGGATGGTTAATCGTTTCTCTTTACAGATTGAACGATGAGCCGATATACGAGGGGTGCTGGTAGAGGAGCCAACAATGGGAATGCTCCTGACATGATGGCTATGTTCACCGACTTCATGAGAGAGATGCTTAGGGACGTTCAGAGGGCAGTCCCTAATACTGCTAATGGTGGTGGTGCAGTGGTGTAGGCACTAGAGCCGATTTTGCCAAGCTATGCAAGGATTACACTAGTCTTGGTGGAAAGCCATTCCACGGAATGGAGTCGGCTACGGATGCTCAAGATTGGTTGGATAGCTGCGAGCGTATCTTCGAAGACTTGGGTATCGAGGATGCGATGAAAAGAAAGATAGCATCCCGTCAGCTGCAAGGACGGGCAATGAATTGGTGGAATGCTATAAAGGCATCTACTCCTGAGGATCAGATTACTTGGGATCAGTTTAAGGTTCGCTTTAGCGATAAGTTCATTCCAGCTGCTCAGAAGTCAGTGCTGTTTAAGAAATTATTGGAACTCAAGCAGAATGGTAGGCCAGTCTCGGAGTACATTGCAGAATTTGATACTTTATCGAAGTGTAGATTATCCCTCATTGACACTCCCGATAAGAAGAATGAGAAGTTTATAACAGGTTTGGATCAGTACTTGGGGGAAAGGCTTATTAACTACATCGATGAGACGTTAGAATCGATTGTGGGGAAAGCATTGAGGTCAGAGAGTCTTTACCCTAAGTCGTAGACTGAAGTTGCATCTGCAGAGGAGCCAAAGTCGCAAGCAAGCGGTGGAGGCAAGAATGGTTCTCAGAATAAAAGAAAGAAGAATCAGACCAAGGACGGCCAGAAGAAAAAGAATAAGAAAGATGTTGAGTGCTTCAGCTATGGTAAGAAGGGCCATTATGCTAGTAATTGTCGGGCCAAGCCAGCGGACAGGAAGTGCTTCAACTGTGGCCAAGTGGGACATCACAAGGACAAGTGTCTACAATCCCCTAAAGAAAAGCAGATGGTGAAAGCATATGCCCTTAATGTTATTCCTTCTTCGTCGAATGCCCCAACTGCGGCGAAGAAGGGAAAGAATGTCGTTATTCAGATATACTTTCTATTTATGATGTTCCTGTTAGAGTTTTATTTGATACCAGAGCTTCCAGTTCTTTCATATCTAGTGACCTGGTAGATAGGTTGGGATTGGAACCCGAGATCGTCGATAGACCTTTAGTAGTGACGAACCCAATTGGTGGTTCGACTAGCCTTAGCATGATTTTTCGTAATGTGGTCTTATCGAGTCATGGATGCATGTTTGTTTGTGATTGCTTTTTTTTGGGCTTTACTAGGTTTGGCATTATTTTGGGAGTTGATTGGCTCCAAAGATACAGGGAGGTGGTAGACTGTGAGGGCTTTTTGGTGACAGCTAGAGCAAATGATGGGTGGAGGGTAGTATTTGTTGGTCTACCTAGTGATGGGGTAACGACTAATTTTCTAAATTCCCTCGACATCCCGCATGATGAGTTGTCAAGTTTGCCCGTGGTTGGCCATTATGCGGACGTCTTCGAGGAAGTGACCGGGCTTTCACCACACCGAGAGATTGAGTTCCGTATTGACTTATTAAAGATGCCAGACCTATAGTGATGCCACTTCGTCGTAGGGCGCCAAGGGAGCAACGAGAGCTCGGGGTGCAAGTAAACGATCTTTTAAAGAAGGGATTTATCAGAAGAAGTGTTTCTGAGTGGGGAGCACCAGTTGTGTTTGCTACCAAGGCAGATGGTTCCCTTCGATTGTGTGTAGACTACCGCGAGTTGAATAAGGTGACGAGGAAGAATAAGTATCCTCTACCGTGGATAGATGATTTTTTTGATCAGTTGAGTGGCGCTAGAGTGTTCTCGCAGTTGGATCTCGCGACAGGTTTTCATCCGCTTAGAGTGGAAGCTAAGAGTGTAGCTAAAACAGCATTTTGGATGCCGTCTGGATTTTATGAGTGGTTGGTCATGCCTTTCGGGCTGACCAATGCACCAGCATATTTTGTGGATTTTATGAATTGGGTATTCTGGGATCAGTTGAATAAATTTGTTCTTGTGTTCGTGGACGATATCCTTGTTTATTCGAGGACAGAGGAAGAACACAAGGAACACTTGAGAATAGTGATGGAGGTGTTAAGAAAACACAAATTGAAAGCAAAGTTTTCTAAGTGTCACTTCTGGAGAAGGGAAGTGATATTCTTGGCCCATGTTGTTTCATAAAATGGTATCACCGTGGACCCTGTGAAGGTGGCTATGGTACAAGATTGGTCTATGCCCAAGAATGCAACGGGCATAAGAAGTTTCTTGGGGTTAGCTCAATATTATCGTAAGTTTATCGAAGACTTCTCCAAGATGGCAGCACCGTTGACTCAGTTGACCAAGAAGAATCAAGCTCTCGTCTGGGACGAAAAGTGTAAGAATACATTCAAGAATCTGAAGGAAAATTTGACATGTGCACCAATGTTAGTCATTCCTAAGGGGAATGAAGAGATGATGGTATACACAGATGCATGTGGTACCAGACTAGGTGTTGTATTGATGCAAGGAGGTAGGGTTGTAGCTTATGCAAGTCGGCAATTGAAACCGCACGAGAGAAGATACCCTACCCATGATTTGGAATTAGAAGGGATCGTATTCGCATTGAAGATGTGGAGACATTATCGCCTGAGAGAAAGATTCGAGTTGTTTACTGACCATAAATCGTTAAAGTATCTCTTCTCTCAGAAGGATCTAAATCTCCGACAGCAAAGATGGTTAGAATTATTGGCTTCTTATGATTTCGACATCGCATATACACCAGGAATGGGCAATGCGGTGGCTGATGCACTGAGCAGAAGACATGCCAGTTTAGGGGTTATGTTTCTAGAATGGAAGCAACTGGAGTACGTCGCTGGGTATGATTTCAGACCAAAGTGCGAATTGGATCCAGAAATGTTAGCAAGTTTGACGATCAGACCCACTTTGATGGAGCGGAATGTTCTAGTCAGAGGAACGATCCTAACCTATTGGAAATCATCTCAAAGTTAGGGATGAGAATCGACGAAGAGATGAGCAAGTATGGGCTTGATCGAGATGGATGGCTTAGGAAGAATGGAAGACTAGTTGTACCCAATGTTAATGGATTGAGAGATGAGGTGCTTAGAGAATGTCATCACTCAAAACTGACTATACACCCCGGTGGTAACTAGATGTATCGAGACATGAAGCAGACCTACTACTGGGAAGGGATGAAAAGAGACATTGGGAAGTTTATATCCAAATGCTTGAATTGCCAGCTGGTTAAAGCTGAGCAAAAGAAGCCTAGTGGTTTGTTACAACCATTAGAAATTCCAGAATGGAAATGGGAACAAGTCTCGATGGATTTCATTGATGGATTACCAACGATAGATTGTGCCATGGTAGCATTTGGGTGATTGTGGACCGATTGACAAAGAGTGCAAGGTTTATACCCGTCAAGTCAAACATGACGACAGCTAAGTTAGCTGAACTATATGTAAAGTGGGTAGTGAGATTTCATGGAATACCCAAAGGCATTGTGAGTGACCGATATCCGTTGTTCACTAGTGGATTTTGGAAGAGCTTACAAGAGGCGTTGGGATCAGAATTACATCTTGATACCGCGTATGATCCTCAAACCGACGAACAGACAGGGAGGGTGAACCGAGTATTAGAAGATCTCTTGAAAGCTTGCATATTAGACTTTGGTGGATCATGGGTGACCATTTGCATCTAGTAGAGTTTCCATATAATAATAGTTATCAATCCAGTATTGGTATGGCTCCATTTGAAGCTTTGTATGGAAGACCGTGCAACTCACTGTCATGTTGGTTAGAAACTGGTGAGAAGTTTGTGCTTGGACCAGATGTGATAAGAGAAACTTCAGCTAAGATTAAGGTTATCCAACAGTGAATGAAGGCTGCCCAAGATAGGCAGAAAAGTTATGCTGATAAGAGGAGAAGAGAACTAAAGTTCTCCATTGGCGACTTGGTGTTTGTCAAGATTTCTCCATTGAAGAGCGTGATACGATTTGGCAGGAGAGGCAAGTCAGCACCAAGATTTGTTGGTCCATTCCCAGTTCTTGAGCAAATTGGGAATTTGGCATAT
This sequence comes from Allium sativum, assembly GCA_030737875.1. NCBI lineage: Eukaryota > Viridiplantae > Streptophyta > Magnoliopsida > Asparagales > Amaryllidaceae > Allium > Allium sativum. The sequence goes on from CM060919.1 coordinate 442,834,049, forward strand.
AAAGTTGAATTACCAGACAAGATGGCAGGAGTTCACAACGTGTTTCATGTTTCCCAGTTAAGGAAGTTCGTACACGACCCAGATGTGATATTTCACCTGATCAGTTGGATGATATCGAAGTTGAACCCGTGGCGGTTGGGAACCGCAAGCCTATGTGTATTGTTGGGAACGATACGAAACAACTTCGAAGGAAAGCGGTGAATCTAGTCAAAGTTCAGTGGGGGCGAGAATGAGAATGACTGTACTTGGGAGATAGAGGAGAGCATTAGGAAGACGTGTCCATAACTCTTCTCCCGGTAAGATTTCAGTTTCGATTTAGTCTTTCCGCATGCTAGGATAGGTTTGTTTTATCTGTTTTGCATGTTTGGTTGTTGTATATGATTGGTAGGCATGCGGGATCCTTTGTATGTTTTGGGTTAAGGAATTTCGGGGACGAAATTTCTTTGGGGGGGGGGGGGAGTGTAACGACCCGCATTCTACGCATCCAAAGATCGTAGAATAATTAATTCTTTCACATGCGAAGTCGTATGGTCATGTACCTTTGGGAGACGACTATTGGCGTCATTTCTCATGTTCACGATTTTTACCAATTTTTAAATGACCATTTTGCCCCTAACTGATCTTGTTTTGGCCATAACTTTTGATTGGAAAGAAGTTTTGACCTGAAACCACTTCCATTAGATTCAGATGATGTTTTACCTTTCCGTAGAGTGGTCACATTAGCCAAACGGACTCACCGTCTGGGACATATAGCTGAAACATGTTTCAGATGGTGAAAAACAGCTTAATTGGGCTTAACCAGGTGATCAACAGCTAGGTCCAAAGGGGAATTTCGGGATTTGGGGTATTTAAGGGTTGTTAGGGTTTAGAGAATACCTTTTTTCTCGCTTTCACAACCGTCACTTCCATTCTAGGAACCCTATTAATGGCCTCCAACATCTAAAACACCCCAAATCACCTTCTAATTGCTAGTTAAGCCAAATCTACATCAAATCAAAGAGGATTAGCACAAGAATCGAGGTAGAACTGCTATATAGCCTTGGGAACAGCGCCATAACGGAGACTTATTTCAGATCTAAAGTTAATTTGTGGCCAAGGTGAGTGATTTGCAGAGTTCCTCACTAATTATGGTTAATTAAGAGTAGTAATTAGTTATAATTAGCGAATTTGTACATGTTAAAAATCTGGAAAAATATTTATAAAGTTCGAAATGATGTTTTAAGCCTCTGTTAGAAAGTTTGGATAAATTGGTTAAGTTTAGCTAATCATATCATTAGTTATGCCTAAACATGATTAAGGGAAAATATGGATTTTTGGCTATGCTTGATCCATTTTAATACATCATATTATTGTTTTAATGTTTGTGGTTGATTATACATGTTGCTGTGACTGTATGGTGTGCCTTGTGATTTATTAGAACTATTAGATTGGTCGAAAACGCCATCGTATGGCGTAAAACAGCCGCCGGAAAAGTTGCAGGAAATGTGCAGAGTTTCGGACCGGATCGGATTATAGGGCTCGGATCGGATCGGTGGACCGGGCAAGGGGAATACGAACCGGATCGGAACTTGGCACTAGCTGAGCTTTGGCAAGAAGGAGGGCCATTTGCAAAGAGTTGGAGTTGGGTTGGGAATCAGATCAGAGCTGAGTAGGGGATCAGATCGGAATCAAGGGCGTGGTGATTGGATCGGACTAGAGTTAGGGAGCGGGATCGGATCAGAGGACTAAGCTTGGAGTTGGAGTGGAGTGAAGCACCGAACCGGATCAGGACCTATGAGCACCGAACCGAACCGACTGAATGAAAAAGGGGAGCACCGAACCGAACCGACCGAAGTGGAATGATGGGATCTACCGAACCGAACCAACCTGAAGTGGAACACCGAACCGAACGGGAAGCCTAGGATTGATGTATTTGAATCGAACTGACTGAAGTAAGCCAAACCGAACCGGATTGGAGCTGCGATTACACGATGGCTCTTCAGAAGACTAACTCCAATTCGACCAAAACCCGAGATGAAAAGGAAGCCCAAATGGGAAGTAGAACTCAGGATCCAGTTGGGAACCAACGAGTTAACTTCATGAGTTGGGCTTTGCTGCGAGACGTGTGCTAAGGGGTTGTCGATGTCTATGACTTTGGATCACTATGTCTAGGGGGTACGTGAATGGATTCAGGACCACAGTGGTCTAGGTACGACTAATGGGCTATAGACCAATGAAACGGGTCATTTGTAAAGATTTAGTCATGACTTCGTGGGGTAAGCTTGGTGGTAGCAGTAGTCGTACAAGTCGAACTCCGTCAATACTTCGATGGGTCTAGTGGTTGAGAGTGGTGGACATTGTATGCTTTACGCACTAAGTGAGAGACGTGAGGATGGTTGCCATGCTTGATTTGTTTGCCATCACTATGACATGCACAACCCCAAACCCGTATCCTTCGTACCATTTGTTAGTGGCACCTTAGAGTATTATACAGTATGTAGTGCTAACTCTTTGATTGCAGGTCCAGGTTCAGGTATAGTTTAGTATACCTGTTATTGTTCTGTTTTGCTGCTTATCGCTCATACCAGACTTTTCTCTGACCCAGAGTTTTTTGTCTCTTCTTATTACTCTGGGTACTCTCACGAGCAGACTAGAGACAGGTTAACTGGTGAAGCATGAGTAGCTATACCGGAGACGAGCAGGAGGCTTCCACGTATGATATATAGATAGATATTCTCCCTGTGTCGCTGCTGGTCACTACTTTGGGCATTAGTAGTGCACCCTTCCTTTCTTTTGCTTTAGAGACAATTTTAAAGTTGCAATAATGATGATGTGGAACATAAGCTGTATTTGGATTTTCCGCTGCTATGATGTTTAGTTTCAGCTTATGCACTGTCTCACCTGTTTTATGTCAAGTATGTTATTATTATATTTTATTCCTTGCGCCGTGAGACATTCTACAGGTTCTTGATTAGTTCATTCTCTTCTTTCCTTTCTTTGGCGACCGTTCTGGGCTAGTCGAGCATGTGTACAGCGCACTTTCGGAGGAAATGCCGACTGGTGCGGGGCGGGCCGTCACATACACATCCATTTACAAGTTCATTCTGGGTCTGAACGAAACCGGAGGTACCTTATTCCTCGTCCCATATGTCCAATACAGGAGAGAGGTCCTCGCATATCTGGTCGATCTCCAAGTACGTCTGGACAATCACCACTTATTACCTTGTCAGGGGTGTACATCCCAATCAAGACATCAGTAATCATCCAAATGATGTGAAGACCTCCGGTCTTCAACCACCGTCTTCATCGTTGACTCATCGCCGATTCGGTTATTCAAAATGGGATAAACACGGTCTTTCCGAATAACTCGCATATATAATAAACAAGTGCTACACAAACACAACATACGCCCCATTCAAATTCAGAATATTCTTTTATTCAAATATTCTCATACTTTGGGAAAGGTTCCCACTAATTTTATCAAAGATAAATTCTTTAATCTTCCTTTGGATATCAATTCAAACCAAATTAAGGTTTATCCAAACTAGTCGGGATTAGCGAGCCTTACCGAAGTAATTGTTTGTTTAATTTCAAAATCCCAACCTATTCATCCCATGAAGTAAAACTGGTAATACTTCATATCTAACACCACTGTGTTATCGGTAAAATTAATTACCATTTCACGTTCAAATCTAATTAAAGATTTAACTATCGCTTGGAGCAAAACTGATGATACTCCATTCCCGATCATTTCTTGAATTTGATAATTTTAGTTATCAGATTCACCTTTTAATCTAATTAAAGATTCTTTAAAACTTTAATTCAGTTTTAATATCAAAAATCATTACTTAATGATTATTCAAAGTTAAGAAATTAATCTTATCTTTAACTGGGTTAAAGAACTAATATCATTTAAAACACGGTTCATAATAAACCCAAAATCTCATTCCATTAATTATGGAATCTTCACGGAAAAACAAATCAATATATAATCGATATCGATTCCGGTATCCGGCCAATAATATAAACGGAATAACGGCAAAGCCTTTTAAATTCCCTATAATTAACAGTATTCCTCCACAGAAGTTCACTTCGATTATTATCAAATCGAATTCCAACCCATTCCAGTATATTAAATTGGAAAACTTAACTTCGGAAAATTTCCATTAAATCTTAATAAAAAGATTTATAATTTCCAAATCACATTCCACTGCAAATCGGGTTAAAGAACGAATGTCGTTAAAAACACGGTTCACAACAAACCCACTTCATATTCCATTTCAATTCCAATTAAATGTTAATTAATTGGTAATTCTTCTTTAAATCTTAGTTAAAAGATTTATTCTTTTCACATGGTGTTTTAGAATAGTGTTACTGAAGAACCCATCTCATCAATCTCTAACCGTAAATTAGTAAGAGAACAATTACCTAAGTATTAATCCCGAAGGCCAAAACCAACATTAGATCAATACCCAAGAGACCATTCAACTTAGCTAATCTCCAGTTAGTTTCTAATTTTCTTAACTCTATTGGGTTTAAGAACAGTATTATTAAAGATACCCTTCACGACAACCCAAAACCTCATTCCATTGTTAATCGGGTTAAAGAACAAGTGTTATTTAAAACACCGTTCACGATGAACCCAAAAACCAATTTCAATTTAATTCCAATTAAATGTTAATTAGTTGGTAAACTTCATTAAATCTTAATAAAAAGATTTATGTCTTTTCTCAACTGGGTTTAAGAACAGTGTTAATGAAGATACCGTTCACGACAAACCCAAAATCCAATTTGATATTAAATACAAGGCTCTGAATAGAAATTATATCGGCTTATATTCAATATCAAATTCTGAAATCAACAAATATCGTATTGGGAATAACGATATATATATCTTCCAAATTCCTCCACAATATCCGTATATCACGGAATCCAATATCGAAATATTCCGAAGATAATTTCGATTCAAATCCATTCCAATTCATATATTGGAAATTATAGTTATTTTTAAAACCATTCACAAATCCCATTTATTTATTTAAAAATTATTCGATTTCAAATCTAGTTGATAACAAGTTCATTCCGATAAAAATATATTTTTATCTTTTCAAATATGGAATTTTTCATCCTAATTCTTTGAAAATCACGTATTATGATTTTACACAAATTGTTAATATTTTTAATAATTTTATCAAGGCCCGTACAATCGATTTCCATATACAGTCATCGAACTGCACTTATAGGGACCTTTTCCAAATTTGATTTGGACATAATTCCAAATCCAACCGTTAGATTTCAAATCTCTCACATTCGTTGGAAAGATATTTTCGATACGAACCCAATGGTTCTGGTTTTAGGAGAATCCGACAGTCGGATCTCCCGTAATGTCCATTCGAAGTCAATGGTCGAAATTCGCGAACTACCGCGACGCGGCGCGTTCTATTCAGGCCATTATATATATATCATATATATATATTATATATTTCGTCGATTTCCATTTAAAACGTATTTTATAAATCGTTTTAAATTCATTTTCAAAACGATTTCAACTTCATATTCAATTTCAAATCAAAATTGAATATTCCATATCTTTAATATATAAATGATAATATTCTCAAAACATTAGATTTTGAAATCACATCGTTTTCGATATTCATTATAAAAATGAATAAAATCGATCTCTTCCATAATGGCGTTAATCTAATCAACACGGCTTTATTTATTTTCGTGTCCATCCCAAATCGGACATCAAAATCATATTTTGATCTTTGACTGAATATTATTTTAAAATATTCGTTATTTTAAAATATTAGTTATTTTAAAATATTCATTCTTTCTAAACTGGAATCAAATACAGTCAATTACCATATAATTTTGATTATATGGATTTCATACAACACATGTACATAACAGCAATGATAAACAATCAACCATCATCCAGAGTGCACTACACAACTGCATAAGCATTAAAAATAAATAATTCACGCTTACACAGTCCGTCAACCAAACGATTGACATACCACTAAACAATTGGGATTAATGTACGTTAAATATCATCTCAATACCCGTGTCGGGTTTCAATCAACAAACACTGAATATTATTTGTGTAGTTAGGCAATGTGAAAAATATATCGTCCCAATCCTTATCAGTCCAATGTGTGTACATGAACAAATCGTTCGATATATAAATGAATATTTTTTTATTCATATACTCGTTAAAAAATTATATTTTCGACTATAAAATATTTGTTTCAACTTATGAATAATTTATACAGTTCATTTATACAATAAAAATGATATTTTTATTGTTCTAACATTTTTAGAAAATTTCAAAAACACAACGACGCGATACTAGAACCGGAATAAGGTATACCCTTATCCCTCGCCTACTAATGCCTCGCGCCGTGTACATACCAATTCTAATCAATTAATTTCACCCAAACAACAAAATAATCCAATCAACAACACAAAACAAAACAAACAAGTCATCCATGGTCTGGGGACGATGGTGTTGGGTGCTGCTAAGCACCGTCTGCATCCTAGTATTTATATTTAACTAGAAAACAAATTAAAGTGAGAAGTTCTCACCTTTGGGATCCACTCCTCCATTTCATCTCCGAATTTCTAAATAGCTTGGATTTGCCCAAAATTCAACGCAATCTTCTTCATGCTGTTCATAGTAAAAATCACATTTTTGTTTCAATTCTAAAAATTATATTTTTACTTATCTACGTAAATAAAAATCATATTTTTATAGTGTTAAAATCATATCTTTATGTAACTAAAAATCTAATCCTTTCATATTTAAAAAAAATCCTATCTTTTCTCATTTAAAAATCTAAACTTTTCTTGTTTAAAAATCTTACCTGTCCTTGTTTAAAAATCTTAACTTTCCTTGTATAAAAATATAAACTGTCTATGAACTGCAAAATCCTATTTTTATACTAAGAAATCAAAATCAAAAGAACATACCGATTTTTATTGGGGTTTTTGGTCGGAGGGGGGTCCACGTAGGTCGGTGGGGGTTGGGATGGCGGCTAGGGGTGGGCGCCAACCATAATGGGTGGGAGTGGTGGTTGCGGTGGCTCAGCAGGGGCCTGCGGCGGATTTCCAAGCGATTGGAGCAGTCTTCAAAGTAGGTTGGGGTGTTGAACTGAGAAGGGACCGGAGAGGGGGGTGCGCCGGGCTTTGGCGGCGGTGGGGGAGGACCTCCGACGAATGGCAAGGAGCGCGGTGACGGTTACAGGGAGGCGCGATGGAGGAGCGTGGGTAAAGGAGGGAGTCGAGTTTTTCTTTTTCTGAACGATTTGGGGGAAGATAGAAAGTGAATTAGGTTTATAAAGTTTCTTTAATATATATATCGTAACGACCCGAATTTCGCCTGACCCCAATACGATCGCAAGATTGATCAAGACCGTTCAAAACCCGCGTACGTTAAGTTTGGGCATACAACACATTAGAACAACAACACAGACTTTTATAACATCAATAATAAATGTTACATCAGAGTACAGAATATATCAGAGTACATCAATAAATAATACAGCGGAAGATACATTTACAATAAATTAAATACATTGCAGCGGAACTAATCTCAGCGGAAGGCCATCAATATTCTGGACCCAGCTTCAGATTTCAATCCAGGATCCTGCTTAACTATATCTGCAAAAAGCTACTCGACTACCCATGTGGAAAGAGGGCACCCGAGTTTGCAAAGTGAAACAAACTACAGGTCAGTCGTGGGACTGGTGTGAGAATTCTAAACTTAACCTATCTAATAAGTAGGCTAATCACAGGACCACGCCGCTAACGCGGAACGGGTTTACTCCATTGGATTTGCCAGTGCAAAAATAAAGTAAATCGTCAAATAACGCAATGCTTTTTTAGAAAAATGAAACCATTATAAGACCTAGGTCCCATCACATAATGCAACGCACACCAGAGGATAGGGTTTTACCTTATAATGGTCAAAAGATGCTTGATACGTAACATATGATATTATTATTAGTGTATATATATATATATTTAAATCATTTCAATATAAATGTATTAATCTTAGACGGCATAGTACCCCATCCTACTATGTCGCCATATATAAGTTTACAATCAAGACCGTAATGTCGCATTGGAAATTAGTTTTCTGTCATGAAATCGAGGCTAGGGATCGTCCTCTTCCGATTCGAGACACTCTAGCAAATGCCTCAGGATCCCCCGCAGTGAACCCTTGGAACGGTAGGGCCGGTCCCCACCTAACGGTAGTGGATTGGCAATTCCTGAACATACGTTTCCCGGCCCTTTTGGACCTAGAATATGACCACTTTCGGCCTATAAAAAAAACGAGGTACCTCAATCCATAATCCACATAGTAAAATGTCGGGCCGTGTTAAAACCCAAACACCACTTCTAGCTAGAAAGAAACGTATGCACTCCCTACGGTCCATATCTCGTTTTTGACTCATACCGGGGTGTGAGGCTCGCGAAGTCACGCTATACACAAAGCTATGCTTAAACAGGCTATGCTTTGATCAGCAACCACAAGGCCTGCTTTTCAACAAAGCCTTGATCATTTGCATCTTAGCATGTCACACTGTCAGACCCTACCATATTATTGATCATCTACCAATATATATATAACCTCTAAGCTCATACGTCTTAGAGAAGGGTGATAATTAAAGAATAAATTCTTCACCACCAAACAGAAATATATAATCAGTAGCGTTAAACAAATACAGTAGAAATGAATACAATGTCAGACACGCAATCCATTTACAAGTCCGCTCTGGGTCTGAGCGAAACAACGTGTCCGTCGATCTCCAAATGCGTTTGGACGACCATCACCAAATACCTTGCCTTGGAAGGCCAATCCCAATTCAAGATACCAGTCATCATCATCCCAACGATGTGAAAACCTTCGGTCTTCAATCACCGTCTTCATCTTCGACTCTTGATCGTCGTGATGATTATTCAGAATGGGTTAAACCCGGTCTTTCTGAATAACTCACGTATTTTGGGATTAGAAAGTAAATATTGGAAAATCACACATTACGCCACATTCCAACTCTGAGTATTCTTTTAATAAGATATTCGTTTTAAAGGATTCTCATTAATTTTATCAAAGATAAACTCTAAAAATAAAATCTATAAATCAATTTCTAAAAATATGGAATTTCACAGAAATCAAATCAATACATAATCGATATAAATTTCCGTATCGGACTAATAATATAAATGGAATAATGGCAAAGCCTCTTAAATTCCATATATAATATCGGCCTTCTTTTACAGAAGTTCATTTCGATGATTACCAATCGAATTTCCACTTAATTCCAATTTAATATATTAAATTAAAAAACTTGATTTTTAGAAAATGCCTTTTTAAATCTATAAAATAGATTTATAAATTCCAAATAGTAATCTCAATGTAAATTGGATTAAAGGACAAATGTCGTTTAAAACATCGTCCACGATAAATCCACTTCACATCTCAATTTATTTATAATTACGAATTCTAGAAATCTTAATAAAAGATCTCCCTTTAAATATCAATTAAAAACATAATTTAAAGTAAACATTGAAAATATTCTTTATATTAAAGACCCTAAATGGGAGAATTCTTTATATTACAGATTTTTATCTTTTACAAATATTCTTTGTTTTAACATATACTTGATTAACAGTATATATTTTGAAAATGTGTATATATATATATACAAAGGATTTCCAATGTAAAAATATTCTTATTTAAAAGAACAACTGAATCGAAATGCGACTCAAACATTTACCATCTAATTTGGGTTACATGGATTTCACACACATCATCAAATCATCCATTTACATCCAAAGTGTAAAGTCCACCGTGTAAGCGTTAAAATTAAATAATAACGCTCATCACAGCCTATCGATCTAACGATCAACAAACAATTAAATATTGGGATTAGTGTATATAAATTTTCATCTCAACACCCGTGTGGGGTTTCAATCAACAAACAAATGATAAACTAATTTGTGCACTTGGGCGATGTGTGAAAATTATCGTCCCAATCACATACACAAGTCGGTAACTTGTGAATGGAAGTGTAATACACAATATATAACCATGACAAGAAAATATCTCTATTGCAATGAATGAATAAGCATAATAACTTTGTCTCTATTGACAAATTATATTTTGCTAATTTAAGCTCTAAACAAAAATGGTTATTTTGTTTGGCAATTCTAATGAGACAAAATGATAAATATTTTGATTTAACTAACCTATCTTGACAAGTATATATCTTGCCAAACATATATATATATATATATATATATATAAATTGCTTCAACTAATTCATTTTGACAAAAATGAATATTTCTGACAAAATGTAAAATTTGGTTTAACTAGAATAAATTGACTAAAATGAATAATTATTTTTAACTAATGTAAATTAACAAAAATGAATGATTGGTTTTAACTAATATAAATTTACAAAAATGAATAATTTGTGTTTCAAATATAATAAACATGCCAATGCTATATTTTGTTTTATTCTTTTAATTTAGACAAAATGAGTGTTTTTGTCTATTCTACTTTAATGATAAAAATGTGAATGTTTAGTTATTAAAATGTAACTTTTAAATTCTATCCTTTATTTCAAACAATCTTTATTCATATCAAAATTATAAATCAAGAATATAATTTCCAATCTGATGATTTGTTTGCATTAATGAATTGCAAACAAAGATGAACATTATTTTAAGGTTTTATTTGCAACAAGGAATGTAGATAACCAATGTGACTTTTATTTTATTTAAAAGTATATTTGTGTGCATGTAAAAAGAACCTCATTTACAAAGTGTATTTACATTATTGAATGTAAATAAAAGAAACAAATTTTATTTAAATGAGCATTTACATTTGTGAAAGCAAACAAAGAATAGTTTTGTTTATAAATTTTATTTACATTAGTGAATGTAAATAAGAGAACAAAATTTATTTTCAAAGTATAATTTAAACAAATTCTGTTAAATGTATAAAAGTGTGTACATTGGGGTTGGAAAATGTAGATAAAGAAAATAGACTATAGTTTCATTGAATATTTACATTGATAAATGCACATAAAAGAATAAACCTTAATTTTCAATGCATATATATTGATAAATGCAAACAAAGAAATAAACTTTATTTCCAATATATGTATATGTTTGCATTGGTGAATGCAAATGAATAATTTGTTTCAATATACATTTGTATTGGTAAATGCAAATAAAAGAACAATTTCTATTTTCTATATATATATATATATATATATATATATATATGCATGGCTGAATGTAAATAGAAGAACAAACTTTATCTTCAAAACATGTTTACATTTGCGAATGCAAATAAAAGAACAAAACTTTATTTCCAATATGTGTTTGCATTTGTGAATGCAAATAAAAGAATAAATTTTATTTTTAATGTTAATTTAAATTAGTTAATGCAAATAAAGAATAAAATTGAATTTCAATGTATATTTACATTTGAAAATGCAAATAAAAGGACAATTTTCATTTCAAAGTATATTTGCTTTTGAAAATGCAAATAAAAGAACAATTTTTATTTTCAAAGAATATTTGCATTTGAGATGCAAATGAAAAGTGAACTTTTAATCTCTATATTTATTTGCATTGTAGAATGCAAATAAAAAAAAGTGTACCTTCATTTCCAACATTTTATTTACATGGTGGAATGCCAATAAAAAGTAAAACTTATATTTCTATGTAATATTTGCATTGTAAATGCAAATAAAAAGAATGATTTTATTTCTAAGTATATATTTGTGTTGAAACACAAATAAAAAGAATGACTTTATTTGCTATGCATATATTTGTGTTAAGAACACAATAGAAAGAATAGTTCAATTTCTATGTTATTATTTGTGTTGAAAAACACAAATAAAAGAATGGTTCTTTTATTCAAAAGTATAATGTACAAATAAAATGTATTGTTTGATCTTGTTCTTTCATTTAACAAAAACAATGTTAAACAAAAATGCCTTTCCCAAATTCAGGTTTTTATTTATATATATAAAATGTAAATAAAAATATCATTTTAAATTTTACAATTTACCAAAAATGTAAATAAAATAATCTCTTTTCAATCCTATGTTAAATCCTTTCTAACATTTTATTTTAACATAAAGAATATTTTATGCTTAGCCACTTTTATAACTTTTTATTTTAACATAAAAAGAATATCAAATGTTTCCCATATTTTTCTATTAACAAAATGAATATTTTGTTTTCATACTTTTCTATTTAACAAAATGAAGATTTTTTTGTCGTCGCTTCTAACACAACAAATCATATATGTAATATATTTGTTTGCCGTCAATTCTAACATGACAAATCATATATGTAGTATATTTGTTGATTTAATACAGATCTATTCATACAATAACAGATCCAAGCAATACAGTACAAAACAATTCATCAAATCACAGACAAAAATTCACTACATCACAGTTCTGCATATATAACACACAAACAGACGTTTAACAGCAATAAAAAAATTATTTAATTAATTAAATGCTAAAATCAGAAATTCTCACATTGATTTTTGCTGAAAATTCGACTATCTCAGAATCAACTCTGGTCTGCGCCATCGCGAAGATCTCTGAAAGACGAGTCCAACGCAACTGATGGTTCATCAATCGGACCTCGTATGAGAGAGTTATCGATTTTTAAAGATTGCATGAATTAAATATTAAATAAATAAAATAATAATAAATTAATACTCTTTCTTCCTCGTAGCTACCACGTAACAGCCGCACCCCCTTCCGTGCGCGCGCCACCTCGGCCACCTAGGCGCCGATCAGACTCCGCCACTTCGAAGCCCGCACCCGCCTCCACCTGTGCCGCTAATCCGAGCCAACTCGGTCCTACCATCACGCTGGTAAACGCCCCCGACCGCGCCGCCTTTAGGCTCGAAATTCGCGAAATCCGTGCAGCGAAAACCCATCATCACTGTACGGATTTGAAGAGCTCGGAATTCTCTTCGATTTGATATGTGATTTGCTGAATTTCGTTGAACGGATTAAAAGTTATTGAGGTTTGAAAATCGTACAATTCTGGCCATTGAACAGACTCGGCGGCTGGCCATGTCAAATTTGGGTTTCAGCCCGAATTTTTTTAATAATATTTTAATATTAAATCTCGAAAATTGTGCTTAAAAAGGTGGATTTTCGGACTTTCTCTGATTTGGGCCTGCTTACTGTCGTTCTTAAGGTTTTGACACCTTCTGAACGTAATGGGATAGGTCCCGTGGCCCAATTCCGAAATATGTACGATTTTTATTTAAAATTGCATTAAAAATTAATTAATTAAATATTGACCGTACATTAAAATATGCCGGGGCCACATACGACCTCAGAAAATTCTAAAAAAAATATTTTTAGCTTTCTTATGACGATATGAATCCAACAAAATTATTTTCGTCGAATTCTGAGACTGTTTGAAAAATGACTATTTTTAAGGCGTTTAAATTTAACTGTAAATAGTCAAAACACATTTTCTCTCGCCACGCTCACATATTAATTCGAAAAATTCTGAAAATTGAAACCTAGCTATAATTTGACATTACGGTTCCAACAAAAGTGGTTTCATCGAAAACGGAGGTCGTTTGAAAAATGACTATTTTCAAGGCCAATATATTTAATATTAAAAATACATTTTAAACAAATAAATTCCGAAACTCAAAATATAAGTGTTTACTGTTTTTCAATGCAGAAACGTCATTTCGAACTCAATGGAAGTGGTTTCGAGTCGAAATTCCTTCATATGTGAAAAGTAGCCTTTTGGGCCATACATAATATATATAAATTCTACAGCGACCTTTCTAAAATTGAATTGGCCATAACTTTTGATTTCCGCTATGAAATTTCAATTTTTCAGATTCGTTAGAAAGATATTTTTAAATAGATTCTAATATTTTTGGTTTCACTAAAATCCGTTAAATTTTGCATCATGTATGGTCAGTCAAAGTTCAAGTTTGACTTTTCAAACTACTGCGTTATTTCTAATTCCCTTTTATATTTAAATTAAATTTATTTGTTCTAACTTCGATAAAAATAAATTCTAGCCATTATTATTTATAATAAATTATATTATAACCTCAAAATTCATTAAAATTTTAAATTGGTTCAGAATTTGCGGGTCGTTACAATCTCCCCCACTTAAAATCTTTTCGTCCTCGAAAAGGAAATGAAGCTAAAGTTGTTTATTTAACTAATTTAATTTTCATTCTTTAATTGTTTAATAATCTTATTAGTTGAACTCATATTCACACAACACAATCATCAATCAATTAGTTGATTAAATTTTCAAAAATATATAACTTTTATATATTCAAAATCATATTTTCTAAAATCAAACTATATAAAATAACAAGTACGTTAATTATGAACTCTTCTTCACTCTGACTCATCCTAGGGCATTGCTAACCCCATCTCTAACGAGTATTCTCATTCTAGGATACTGCTGATCCTATCTCTAATGAGTATTCCTATTGGATATTACTAATCCAACCTCTGATGAGTCTTCTGTTCAGTTCTAACGAGTTGTACCCCAAAGATTTGAGCTAACCAGAGCTCTGATACCAGCTGTAACGACCCGAATTTCGCCCGACCCCAATACGATCGCAAGATCGATCAAGACCGTTCAAAACCCACGTACGTTAACTTTGGGCATACAACACATCAGAACAACAACACAGACTTTTATAACATCAATAATAAATGTTACATCAGAGTACAGAATATATCAGAGTACATCAATAAATAATACAGCGGAAGATACATTTACAATAAATTAAATACATTACAGCGGAACTAATCTCAGCGGAAGGCCATCAATATTCTGGACCCAGCTTCAGACTTCAATCCAGGATCCTGCTTAACTATATCTGCAAAAAGCTACTCGACTGCCCGTGTGGAAAGAGGGCACCCGAGTTTGCAAAGTGAAACAAACTACAGGTCAGTCGTGGGACTGGTGTGAGAATTCTTAACTTAACCTATCTAATAAGTAGGCTAATCACAGGACCACGCCGCTAATGCGGAACGGGTTTACTCCATTGGATTTGCCAGTGCAAAAATAAAGTAAATCGTCAAATAACGCAATGCTTTTTTAGAAAAATGAAACCATTATAAGACCCAGGTCCCATCACACAATGCAACGCACACCAGAGGATAGGGTTTTACCTTATAATGGTCAAAAGATGCTTGATACGTAACATACGATATTATTATTAGTGTGTGTATATATATTTAAAACATTTCAATATAGATGTATTAATCTTAGACGGCATAGTACCCCATCCTACTATGTCGCCATATATAAGTTTACAATCAAGACCGTAATGTCGCATTGGAAATTGGTTTTCTATCATGAAATCGAGGCTAGGGATCGTCCTCTTCCGATTCGAGACACTCTAGCAAATGCCTCAGGATCCCCCGCAGTGAACCCTTGGAATGGTAGGGCCGGTCCCCACCTAACGGTAGTGGATTGGCAATTCCTGAACATACGTTTCCCGGCCCTTTTGGACCTATAATATGACCACTTTCGGCCTATAAAAAAACGAGGTACCTCAATCCATAATCCACATAGTAAAATGTCGGGCCGTGTTAAAACCCAAACACCATTTCTAGCTAGAAAGAAACATATGCACTCCCTACGGTCCATATCCCCTTTTTGACTCATATCGGGGTGTGAGGCTCGCGAAGTCACGCTATACACAAAGCTATGCCTAAACAGGCTATGCTTTGATCATCAACCACAACGCCTGCTTTTCAACAAAGCCTTGATCATTTGCATCTTAGCATGTCACACTGTCAGATCCTACCATATTATTGATCATCTACCAATATATATATAACCTCTAAGCTCATATGTCTTAGAGAAGGGTGATAATTAATGAATAAATTCTTCACCACCAAACAGAAATGTATAATCAGTAGCATTCAACAAATTTATTAGAAATGAATACAATGTCAGACACGCAATCCATTTACAAGTCCGCTCTGGGTCCGAGCGAAACAACGTGTCCATCGATCTCCAAATCCGTTTGGATGACCATCTCCAAATACCTTGCCTTGGAAGGCCAATCCCAATTCAAGATACCAGTCATCATCATCCCAACGATGTGAAAACCTTCGGTCTTCAATCACCGTCTTCATCTTCGACTCTTGATCGTCTTGATGATTATTCAGAATGGGTCAAACCCGGTCTTTCTGAATAACTCGCGTATTTTGGGATTAGAAAGCAAATATTGGAAAATCACACATTACGCCACATTCCAACTCCGAGTATTCCAACTCCGAGTATTCCACATCACACAACTCGCGTATTTTTGGTTCATACCGGGGTGTGAGGCTCGCGAATTAACATTATACACAAAGCTATGCCACACAGGCGGTGCTTTGATCATCAACCATAAGACTTTGCTTTTCAACAGAAGCCTTGATCACTACATCTTAGCATGCCACACAGGCAATTCACACCATGCAACTGATGCCATCAATCACACAGAATGAATTCCAATGTCAGATACACAGTCCATTTACAAGTCCGTTCTAGGTCTGAACGAAACCGGAGGCACTATATACCTCGCATACCCATCGATTTCCACGTACGTCTGGACGATCACCACTCATTACCCATATTTCGGGATGCCTCCCAATCAGGACATCAGTATCCAACCGAGGTGAAGATCTCCGGTCTTCAACCACCGTCTTCATTATCGACTTCTTATCGTTGATTCAGTTATTCGGAATGGGATAAACCCGGTCTTTCTGAGCAACTCGCGTATGTAATTAACAATTGCTACACAAACACAACACACGCCTTATTCCAATTCATTAGTCACTAACCGTAAATTAGTAAGAGAACGATTTCCCAAATATTAACCCCGAAGGCCGAAATCAACATCAGATCAAAACCCAGGAAACCATCCGACTTAGCTAACCTCCAGTTAGTTTATAAATTTCATATTCAACCATCAAATATTCAATAAACCGGGTAAATTCGGTTTATTTCCATTCCATATCGTTTATGATATTTTATAACTATTTATCGCTATTTCTATTTATTTAAAAATAGCCAATTCATTCAAACGACGCTTTGGCCCATAACGCTGTCGTGGCGCTGTTTTTCTTCAGATTTGATTTACACATATCTAAACATCTATCCGTTGGATCTTCACAAATTTTATATCATTAGAAAGATATTTTCAAAACGAATCCAACGGTTCCAGATTTGGAAAAATCCGACGGTCGGATCTCCCGGAATACTCGTTTGAAGTTTCGATTTCAAAATACGAACAACAGCGTCGTTATTCGATTTAATTTAATTATATATATAAATATAAATATAATCGATTCTGGCGCTGTTTTCCTTTAGATTTGAATTAAACATTCCAGACAATCCAACCGTTGGATTTTCACAAAGAAGGTATCGTTGGAAAGAAATTTCCAAGACGAACCCAACGGTTATGGTTTCGGGAAAATCCGACGGTCGGATCTTCCGCACTAATCGTTTGAAATCATGGTTTCAAAACACGAATTGCAGCTTTGTTATTCGATATATTTTAATTATATATATATATATAAATATAATCGATTCTTCGATTTCAAACCATATTCTTTTCATACATTTGATAAAAATGATATTTTTATCCAACAGACATTTATTTCGACACTTCACTATTTTTAACAATTCACGTATATAATAAAAATGTGATTTTTATTGTAAAACAATTTATTTTAAAACACGACTATTTTATATAGTTCATATAGGTGATAAAAATATGATTTTTATTTTAAAACAATTTATTTCAAAACACGACTATTTTATATAGTTCATATAGGTGATAAAAATATGATTTTTATTATAAAACAATTTATTTCAAAACACGACTATTTTATATAGTTCATATAGATGATAAAAAT
The DNA here is from genome assembly GCA_030737875.1 of Allium sativum. Lineage (NCBI taxonomy): Eukaryota > Viridiplantae > Streptophyta > Magnoliopsida > Asparagales > Amaryllidaceae > Allium > Allium sativum. The sequence continues at coordinate 442,851,991 of CM060919.1, forward strand.
ATGATTTTTTATAAAACAATTTATTTCAAAACATGAATGTCGTTCAACACATGAATTTCTATTCCACACATGAATTTCTATTCAACAAATGAATTTCTATTCAACACACGAATATAGTTTCAACACATGAAAATAATTCTAACGCATGAATATTATTGAAAATTTTGGTAGCATAACGGCAGGGTAGTTAAAACCGGGGCCGTCCCTAGTACGGCTCCTCACTTTACCTTAAAGCCTCGCAGCTTTTGACAATGGGGATTTCAAGCATCTAGTTCGCACGTAGGTGGGATGTTTATTTTTTTTCTTTTCCACAAACTAATCCTATGTGGTTTCAACCAAATAATTCTCAACCACAAACCGGTATTTTTCATCCACAATCAATCAATTTCAACCACAAACAATTCTAATCAACCATTCGCTATCAACCAATTTTCACACCAATCACAACCAATAAATATCGTCCATGGTTTGTGGATGAGGGGCGTTTTTATATATATATATATATTTATATAAATATATTTCACTTCCATTTCAACACATATATACATTTTTACAACGCAAATATAACTTGTACATCGAATGTACAACTTATACAATGCTTATACATGAGGTGTACAAAGCTTATATAACTCATACATCGACTATATAATTTATACATCATCGTTTTCCATATCGTTTATAATTCAGAAATCTCATATTGGGTTCCAATCCACCAAAAATAACAGAAGGCTTAGAAAAATATGCGGTCTCTTCTAGAATGTAGAAGACGTCCACACGAGTCCACTATCTCTTGTTTCACTGAATTTCGTCAAGAAACGAAAAAGATATGATTTTTACAGTGAAATCAAAAACCGTAGCGCTTTAAAGTGCTATTAAATAGTTTAATATAAAATCAGCCGTTACCTCCATAAAACCTTCAAAACTAGGGTTGCGATTTTCGTGCAATCCGTCGAGTTTGGTGACGATCGGCCAACGCCACCTTGGAGAGCTTGGAAAGGCGTAGGCGCGCAGAGGGGTGCGGTGGCGTTCGATCCACTGTAGTGGCGGTGACTGGAACGTCGTGACTTCGTGGAAGTAGATCTCGATACATGCGCAACGATACAGGGTGCTCCAGGTATGGATTCGAAACTCTCGCCGAGCTCTTCAAAATCCTCAACTGGGTCGAGGTCTAAAACGAAGTGGTTTGGCCAGAAAATGAATGGGAAGGTTTGAACTCTTTATCGTCGTCGATCTGGAGGTTTTACGGGGAGAGATAATATGGTGTGGCCCAATGATATTTTTCTATAGTTATAAATTTTAAAAATCCAAAAATACCCCTTATCTCATACGAACTCTAATCCAAACCCAACGACTGTCGTCCCAAGCTAAATACCCCCATTCCAAACACAATGGGATATGTTTCATAGGCCCATTCGACTGTTTCTGTCAGTTTTTCTTCAAATTAAAATATAAAACATTCAATATTTTATTTGAACGTACATTTCAATTTGCCGGGGCCACATACTGATTCTAAAAATTCCCGAAAAAAAATCTAGCTATGTTTTGATAGTACGGTCCCAACAAAACTAGTTTCATCGAATTCTGAGACCGTTTGAAAAATGGCCCTTTCCTGGTCGATCCAATTTAATAGAAATCGACCAAACACATTTTCCTTTGCCACGCTCATATACTAGCTTCAAAAATTATGAAATTTGAAACCTTGCAATAATTTGACATCCCGGATCCAACGAAAGAGGTTTCGTCGAATTCTGAGGTCGTTTGCAAAATGGCCATTTTCACGGGCTATATAAACTCTATAGCGACCTTTCTGAAAATTCATTTAGCCATAACTTTTGCTTCCAGCTATGAAACTTCGATTTTCAGAATCGTTAGAAAGATATTCACTAACAGATTTAAATATTTTTGGTTTCACTAAAATCCGCTTTGTTTTGCACCCAGTACAGTCAGTCAAAGTTTGAATTCAAATTTTGAAACTACCGCGCCATTTCAGGTCTTGTTTATAATTAGAATTAATTAAATTTATTTTCAAACATCGATTCAAACTTACTTTTCGTCGTTATTATTTAAAATATTTATTTTAAATATATAAAATCCACTAAAATAGCCAATTTAAAAATTTTAAATTGGTTTAGATTTTCCGGGTTGTTACAGATTTTGTCCAGGCTTGGGTTTGGAAATTATAGTTTTCTGCTCTCCCTGGCTATCCCTAAATGATCTGAAGGATGGGATGGTTAATTTGAAGATATTTGAATTTAGAAATAAATTGGATTTTTAATTTAATATTTAATTAAGTGAAAAATAAAAGTTGAATTTTGAACCCGAGATAATTTGGAAAGTCAATGTAAATTACCTTAAATAATTTTAAATGGTATATAATGGTTTTCTAAGGTATTTTAAAATACTAAAAAATGATTTTTTTGCGGTCAAAATAGAGCTTGTCGCACAATGGCAATTTGCGTATTTTAGTTACAAACTGTAAATGCTTATAACTTTTGCAATCTAATCGGATTTCCAAGAAACGAAAAACATTTGATTTATATTAACATGAGCTTTTAAAAGAGTGAAAGCAGATTTTAATTTCGTGTTATATTTTTCAAGTTATGTTTAAAACCGTTTTCGGAAATGGTCGTTGTAAGAGCAATTGTTGACCATATCTTTAAACAGTTATTTTAAATGTTTTAAAAATATGGATTTTTTTACGTAAAATCATTATAAATTATGCAAAAGTGTTTTGAATCATAAAGTTTAATTTTTGGCTAAGATGAACGATATTTTGATCAAAGTAGTTAAGATAACTGTTTTGTAACGCTTTTGAAACACTATGGTCACTCTTTCTTTGAAAACAAACTATTTCGAAGTTGTAGACTGCGAGCTGTTTTCCAAACTATAATTAATCATTTGTAAATGATTGGTGGAATGTTTTCAAAGATTTAAAAGTATTGAAAATGCTTTATATGGAAATTAGATTGATTTATTTGATAATAAAACGGGGTTTTCAATTTTAAATAATTGGATATGGTTGGAGATAAATCGTTGGATGTTTGATATTAATCCGGTAGATGATGACCCTTACTATTTGAGGTATTTAAAAGGTAGTTCACCGTTATTCCGCTTGTAGTGTGAGTTGGATACATATATTAATATTAAATATAAGTGGATGATATCTCTATCTAGATCTAATGTCAAAGAGTTGGATAGATCTTTTAATTAAGATATGGGTTTCCTAATTTGATTGGGATAAGTTGGATAGAAATAATCTTCTGATATTTGATATGAGATTCTTTGGCGTAAATGTATACTATTTGAGGAATTTGGAAGATAATATTATTATATCGTTATTCCACTTATAATATTTGTTGATTATGAGAATTGATATCAAATATAAGTAGATACAATTTCTGTGTAACTTATGTTCAATATCGATTGATTTGGTTTTTGTCGTGAATCATATCTTCAATAATATCATTCTTTAAACCCAATGTGATTGAGTTATGGAAATTCATATCGTAATTTGGGGATTTAACCAAATCTTTGATTTGAGGAAATTAAAAATAAGGAATTGGGAAGGAAGAATAATGTTTTAGTTAAGATTATAAAATTGAATGTTCATAAACCAATTTAATTGGAAACTAGGTGTAACAACCCGGAAAATCAGAACCAATTTAAAAATTTTATTTTGGCAATTTTAATGAAGTTTGGATATTTAAAATGATTTATTTTAAATAATAACGAGAAGAAATTTATTCTGAGTAGAATTAGAACGTATATATTTATTTGAATCGAAGTTAGAATATAAATATTTATTTTAATTCTAAAAGGAATTGGAAATGGCGAGGTAGTTTGAAAATTCGATTTCAAATTTCAAAGGAATGTACAAGATTCAAAATAAACTGGATTTTAGCAGAACCAAAAATATTAGAATCTACTTGGAAATGTCTTTCCAACAAATTCGAAAAAAATGAAATTTCATAGCGGGAATAAAAAGTTATGCCCAGTTGAAAATTCAGAATAGTCGTTATGAAAATATAGCCCTTAAATAGCGATTTTGCAAACAACCCCCGTTTTCGACGAAACCACTTTTGTCAGATCCGGGATGTCAAATTATTGCGAGATTCCAAAATTAATAATTTTTGAAATCAATATGTGAGCGTGGCAAAAGAAAACGTGTTTTGTCAGTTTCAGTCAATTTGGATCGACCTGAAAATGGCCATTTTTCAAACGGTCTCCAAATTTGACAAAATTAGTTTTGTTAGAACCATATCGTCAATATGAAGCTAGAAATAGTTTTTCTAGATTTTTTTGGGTCCGTATGTGGCCCCGGTAAATTGAAATGTGCGTTCAAATTCAATATATAGATTTATATTTTGATTTTGACGGAAACTGATCGAAGCAGCCGAACTGGCTTACGAAACATATCCCATTGTGTTCGGAATGGGGATAATTAGCTGGGGACGATAGACAATGGGTCTCATTTGGAGATCGAAATTTAAAAATACTTTTTGGAGAATAATTAATTAAATATATTATATTCAAACCCCCAATTTAGTCAACTCTCTCTGTCGGATGCAATTCATTTCAGAAAAAAAGGGAAACCGCTTGAGATCGTGCAGCCCCCCCCCCCCCCCCCGGCGCTTCGCCATCGTTGATCCTCCACCCACCTCCTCCAATGCAACGCCGCCCCCTCCCCCTCTTCTTCTCCACCTCACGCTCCCTCCTCTCCTCCCTCCTCTTCCCAATCGTAGAACCCAATCCCCCAAAAAAATTGAACCCTAGCCCCCGTGAGACCCAAAACCTAAAGCGTCGCCTTCCCCTAAGGTCCGCCACCCCTGCACTGCTTCCAACCCTCCCTGAGCCTCCTCCTCCACTGTTCGCACCCGGAAACCCCTCCTCCTTAGTAAAAATCGAAGAAAAAAGTAAGCTTTCTCTTTGTTTTATTTATATAAATTAATTTGCATTGTTTATTTTCAGTTTTAATTTTGTTTTGTTTATGTAGACAAAAATCCGATTTTTATATAAGATTTTTAATTGTATAAAGCATTATAAAAGTGACACTTAGAAAAGTGACACTTAGAAAATTTTAAATGACACTCAGAAACAGTTTTGGAAAAGGTCGCTATAAGAGCAATTGTCGACCATAACTATAAACAGCTATTTTAAATGTTTTAAAAATATGGATTTTTTTTGTAAAATCATTATAAATTACGTAAAAGTGTTTTGAACCATATAACTTAAGTTTTGGCTAAGATAAACAATATTTTGATCAAAGTAGTTAAGATAACTGTTTTGTAACGCTTTTGAAACACTATGGTAACTCTTTCTTTGAAAACAATCTATTTTGAAGTTGTAAACCAGGAGCTATTTTCTGAACTATAAGTAATCATCTGTAAATGATTGGTGGAATTTTTTCAAAGATTTAAAAGTATTTAAAATGTTTTATATGGAAATTAAATTGATTTATTTGATACTAAACGGGGTTTTCAATTTTAAATAATTGAATATGGTTAGAGATAAATCTTCGGATGTTTGATATTAATGCGGATTAATGATGACTTTTACTATTTAAGGAGTTTAAAAGGTAGTTCGCCGTTATTCTGCTTATAGTGTGAGTTGGATACATAGATTAATATTAAGTATAAGTGGATGATATTTCCATCCAGATCTAATGCCAGAGAGTTGGATAAATCTTTTAATTAAGATATGGGTTTCCCAATTTGATTGGATAAGTTGGATAGAAATAATCTTCGGATATTTGATATGAAATTCTTTGGTGTAAGCGTGTACTATTTGAGGAATTTGGAAGATATTATTATTATATCGTTATTCCACTGATAGTATTCGTTGATTATGAGAATTGATATTGAATATAAGTAGATACAATTTTCGTGTAACTTATTTTCAATATCGATTGATTTGTGTTTTATCATGAATCATATCTTTAGTAATATCATTCTTGTAACCCAATGAGATAGAGTTATGGAAATTCATATAGTAATTTGGGGATTTAACCAAATCTTTTATTTGAGGAAATTAAAAATAAGGAATTGGGAAGGAAGAATAATCTTTCAGTTAAGATTATAGAATTAAATGTTCAAAAACCAATTTAATTGGAAACTAGGGTTGAAATGTGGGGTAAGGGTTTTCAAAGGAAATTGGGTTTTTGAGAACGAGTTATCAAATGGAAAATTAATTAAGGCTTTGAGGCTAAATTATCTTTGATTTAAGGGATGTGTTTTAAAAGAGAAAGGATGAATATGGATTTTATTATAATTTGAGAATGGATTTAGAGAAGTTTAATTTAACAAAATCCAAGATGGAAGGAGATTTGGTTGAAAGCCTGTGTGTTCCGTAATTGTATATTTTTTAAATTCTCTTATTATTTGGAAATACTGGGTTCGGATGTATGTCTGAAAACCATTCCAAGCAATAATACGACATTGTGAGCAACTGAAGACATTGGAAACGACATTGAAGACCGGGACCCTTTATGTCGTAAGGGTGACATGGTAATGTCTCGATCCTACTGGCTGATGAATTTTATATATCAGTTAAGTGGCAAGAAGCCTGAATGTATGTGAAGGAATTCCGGACTGTTGTTTCGTTCAGACTCAGAACGGACATGTGTGGATTGTGTGTATGACATTGTAATTGACTGTGTAGCACTGATATTTATTAATATATATTTGTTTGGTGGCGAAGAATTTATTCTCTTACTTAACACCCTTTTCTAAGACGTATGAGCTTAGAGGTTATATATTGATGGAAATTATTGATGCGTAGTGAGTGGATAATATGGCATACTTAAGTTATGCGATTAGCTATAGATGATCAAAGCATGGCTTATTTAAGCGTAGATTTGTGTATATCATGACCTCAACGAACCTCACACCCTGGATTGATGGTTAACCGGTGGTCATATTTTTATGTTCGTTTCATATGTTCGATGCATCGGGATGTGATGATGAATGGGTACTACGAAGTCCCCAGTCTGGGATGTTATTTGTTGGGTGCTCTGATTCATGTATAGTGGGCTAGTATAACGGAGTCCGAGTCTGGACGTTATCCGCGAGTACTGGGATGATGTGCGCAAGAAAGTTTGTGAGCCCACAAATGATCTTTCGTACCAGGAACCATCATGTTGGAAACCCAATCTCCACTACGAGCCCGTACGGTTTTTATTGTATAGCCTGCTGGTTAGTGGCAGGATTACGTCAGTATAATGGGATGGGGCATTATGCTGGCTAGGATTAATACATTTATTTGATAAAATGGTTTTCACACTATATATAGTAGTAAAAGAGGAGTTTCATGTATGAAGACATTTTTAGTTATCATAAGGCAAAACTCTCCCATCTAGTGTGCGCTTGCATTGTGTGATGTGGGACAAGCTTATGATAGCTTCATTTTTCAAAAAGTCATTGCGGATTTCTATGCACTGGTATTCACATGGAGTAAAACCGTTCCGCATTAGCGGTTTGGTCCAGAGAATTACCTAACTTTAAAATAAACCCAAAAAACAACTATTTTAAGTTTTCACACCAGTCCCATGACTAACCTGGAGTTTATTGTTACCACACCAAAACTCTGGGTGCCTATAATTTTTACATGGACAACCTAGTACTTTGGTTCGCAGATTTAGTCTTGGAGTTGGTTGGAGCAGGATTCTAGTTTTAGCTGGAGCTATTATGTCTTGGAGCATTCACATTCTTCTGCTGAGTTTAGTATCTTTTCCGCTGTGTAATCGATGTACCCTGATGTACCTCTTGTAACTCTGATGTAATATTATTTTAATGATAATGGAAAAGTTCTTTTTGTTTTGTGCAAATGTGTAAGTGCCCCTAGCAATCCGTATTTATGAAGGGTTTAAGTTGGTTTAATTACCAATGAAAACCAGGCAAAAAGCCGGGTCGTTACATTTGATATTAGAGCTTTGGTTTATACAAAGCAATGGGGTATGACACATTTAAACAAATGGAAATACTCATCAGAGTTATACATCTCATTAGAGATAGGGTTAGTAATGCCCTAGAATGAGATTTTGGAGTATTATATTTGAGAGAGCGTATTTGAAAATATGAAATGAGTTTTGAAAAGTTATATTATAAGAAAGAAACATATTTTGGAAATATATGGTTAATTATAACCTGGATACTTAATCAAACGATTAAGGTTAAGTTTACATTTTGTGATTATAATTACACATAAAATACTTCTTATGGCACGATAATTAAGCCTCTTCCACTGATCTAGAAAATGATTCGAGTACAAGTGCCTTTTGGATTTAATTTCATTATTGGGTAACATTTCGAAATATTGATAAACTTGGGTCAAATTTATTAAGGCAACTAATCAGTATGGTTAGGAATTAAAAATTAGAATTTGAGTATTGTATTCGATGTTGAGGTTAGTCTATCGAGTACAAGAAGATTTTGAATATACGCCTAGCTAACGTATATACAAAGTCTTAAGTATACTAGATGAATATAGAATCATACTCTAGTTGCTTGAAGATGATTCAATTGATGACTACAGCATCATCAGTATGTATTTTCGAGTTTTGAAAGTGGGATGACTATATGATTTCGATTAAAACATCAATATATACTTAAATCCATTTAGATAAGTGTTTGAAATTGTTTGTTAAATTGATGTGAAATTAAATAGAAAAGTGAAAAATTGATTGGGTTGTAAGAATTATACCAGGTAAACTTATTATTAGGGGAGAAGCCAGTAAATTAAGTGGAGAGTAACCTGGACTTTTCGACAAAATTTCCCTGTAGGAACAAAGTTTGAGTTTGGTTTATCAGGTACCGAATGGTGGATGACCCTAAAACAAGCAAGAAAGTCTCATAACCGAAATGAAAAGGAAGAAAGCCTTAGGTTGGGAAAATTCAAAGGTATCTATTGTTATAGATGTAGTCAAGAAGGACATTTTCAGTTTTATGCCTATAAAGAATACAAAATAAAACCATTCGAGAAGACAAAATTTATTCCAAATGCAAGAAGAAAGGACATTTTATACGTAAGTGTCCAAAAACAAAGAAGAAACCCATGAACCCAAGAAAAGAAAAGAAGTGTTATCGATGTAGAAAAGTAGGGATTATAGTCCAGGATTGTCAGTTATAGAAGGGGGAAAGACCAGCTAAAGCAACACCACCCACAGTCATAAGTGATGAAGAAGGAACGCAAGAATTATGTAATCAAAGCAAGCTGTTTGACCCCTAGGGAATTATCTCTGAAAAGTTGGATGCATGAATAAATAAATGTATATGATATTAATTATATACATATATATTAAAAAAACTTCTTTTATAAATCTTTTTAATATATTCTATCATATATCCAAATAGATCTTATTCTAAAAAAAATAAGTCATTGAGTTTAATTAAAGGTATAGATAGGAAGATTGGAATTATCGACGATTTTGGACAAGTCAATAAGTTCTAAAGTATATTGTCGCAACAAAAGGAACTGTTTAAATGAGTATGAATACCTTGTGAATTAAGTTTCACATTTTGATTAAAGGATATTTGGCAAGCGGGAATAGTAAGAAGAAATTACCTAAACTAAAACATTTAGAAAAGCTGAGTTCAGAGATGATCGAGCTTTTCATGTAACGAATAATAGTAAATTTTGGAAACTGAAAAGGAACAAGTTTCATAACCTTTGTATTTGCAAAATAAGATCTAAGAGAATAAATTTATAACTCTGAATTTTTTTGAAAGAAGTAAATGATTGATTACAAGTAATTGGCCCAGTAAACGATGAATCAAATATAATGGGTAACTGGAGGTTATCGTTGGAGGACATGTAGATATGGTTGTCCGTAAACATGTGTGTTATAATATTCTACCCAGTATATCCATTATGAGAACAGAGATCTTTGGTATAAAGAATTTTAATCTTGAATTTGTAAATCTACAAGATGTCGAATGAGTTGTTACGATTCCCTTTCCTTTTCTAGGACAAAAAGTTTTAAGGGGGTGAATGTAACGATCCAGAATTTTTAACCAATTTTAAATTGGAATTTTTATTACTTAATTTGAATTTAAATTTAAATTTGACATAAATATATATGGTTAAGAATATTTATTAATTTTGGTAAGTTATATAACAACTTTTACTTAAACTATAAATGAGATTGATTATTAATGAGTTTGGCTTTATTGACACTATTTGTCGTTCGATCGGATTTTTCAAACCATCACATGAATTAGTAGCATTAGAATTAAGTGTTTCCCTTTGTTTTCATAGCATTTAAGGGAAAATACTACCAAACGTTCACCTTCTCTCCTTAAGGCAAGTGTAAGGACACTTGTATTTTTCATGCCTCCTTCCATGCATGTCTTCCACTTGCCCCCTGATGTGTCATCACCTCCATAAGCCCCCATTCCTATTTAAGGAGGCATTTTCTCCATTTTTTTACCATTCCATTCCATTTTCTCCTTTCCACCTTCTTCTTAAAGATTATGGCCATGCTTTCCATGGCATAAGTCTTCCTCTTTTCCACCAAACCTTGCTGAAGTTCGTAGTCATCCTCCTCCTCCTCCCCCTCTTATAATATAAAGAGAGAGAGAGAGAGATTAGTGTATATTATATTATACATATTTTGGTAAAAAAGACAGTGCGCTGAAATACTGTCCGACGGTTCACTCAGCTAGGCTCGCCTACCGTGTATATTGGAAAGTTGTTTGGTGAGAACCCTTTAACCACAATTTAGGTGTTTAATTAGTAGTTAGACTAATTCAAATATAGTGATGGATTATTAGTGGTTAATGATGGTTAATGTTTGTTGTGATGGATGATGGATGCGCAGTTTAGAACACACACTATTAAACGTTAGTGTTTGTGCAAAATTATGATTTATTTAACCTTATTAATGATGGTTGCTATGGATGTTTATAATGGTTGTTGATGTTGTTTCGCACACACTATAACACAACAATTATGGTATCACATGGGTGATCGGAAAATCTCCTTCGTAATTAGAAGCAATATTATTATTGAAATTGAAGGTTAGTGGTTGGAAATGACACATAGGTATGAACTCATATATAAATTTCTTTAAATGAATAAATAAACATCGGAACGTTCTAAGATGATAGAGAGGATAATGCTGGGTTTGGAAATTATAGTTTCCTGCTCTCCCTGGCTATCCCCAACTGATTCAACAAATGGGATGGTTAATTTGAAGTTATTTGAATTTAGAAATAAATTGGATTTTTAATTTAATATTTAATTAAGTGAAAAATAAAAGTTAAATTTTGAACCCGAGATAATTTGGAAAGTCAATGTAAATTACCTTAAATAATATTAAATGGTATATAATGGTTTTCTAGGCCATTTTGAAATATTGAAGAATAATTTGTATTGCAGTCAAAATAGAGCTTGTCGCACATTGGCAATTTGCGTATTTTATTACAAACTATAAATGCTTATAACTTTTGAAATCTAAATCGAATTTCCAAATGACGAAAAAAAATTAATTTACATTAACAAGAGCTTTTGAATGAGTTAAAGCGGATTTTAATTTCGGATTTCAATTTTCAAGTTATGTTTAAAACCGTTTTGGAAAAGGTCACTATAAGAGCAGTTGTCAACCATAGCTATAAACAACTATTTTAAATGTTTTAAAAATATGGAATTTTTTTATGAAATCATTATAAATTATGTAAAAGTGTTTTGAACCATATAGTTTAAGTTTTGGCTAAGATGAACAATATTTTGATCAAAGTAGTTATGATAACTGTTTTGTAACGCTTTTGAAACACTATGGTAACTCTTTCTTTGAAAACAATCTATTTTGAAGTTGTAAACCAGGAGCTATTTTCTGAACTATAAGTAATCATTTGTAAATGATTGGTTGAATTTTTTCAAAGATTTAAAAGTATTGAAAATGTTTTATATGGAAATTAAATTGATTTATTTGATACTAAAATGGGGGTTTTCAATTTTAAATAATTGGATATGGTTGGAGATAAATCTTCGGATGTTTGATATTAATGCGGATTAATGATGACTTTTACTATTTAAGGAGTTCAAAAGGTAGTTTGCTGTTATTCTGCTTAAAGTGTGAGTTGGATACATAGATTAATATTAAGTATAAGTGGATGATATTTCCATCCAGATCTAATGCCAAAGAGTTGGATAAATCTTTTAATTAAGATATGGGTTCCCCAATTTGATTGGGATAAGTTGGATAGAAATAATCTTCGGATATTTGATATGAAATTCTTTGGTGTAAGCGTGTACTATATGAGGAATTTGGAAGATATTATTATTATATCATTGTTCCACTGATAGTATTTGTTGATTATGAGAATTGATATTGAATATAATTAAATACAATTTTCGTGTAACTTATGTTCAATATCGATTGATTTGGGTTTTGTCATGAATTATATCTTAGTAATATCATTCTTGTAACCCAATGAGATAGAGTTATGGAAATTCATATCGTAATTTGGGGATTTAACCAAATCTTTTATTTGATGAAATTAAAAATAAGGAATTGGGAAGGAAGAATAATCTTTTAGTTAAGATTATAGAATTAAATGTTCAAAAACCAATTTAATTGGAAACTAGGGTTGAAATGTAGGGTGAAATGACCCGAACTTCCCAGTTAAGAGTATGAAAACTCATTACCAAATAGAAATCTAATAATATCAGAGTGTTAAATTACATTTAAATTAGCAGCGGAAAAATAATACAAATATACAACTGGGAGAAATACACGGGTATAGAGCTTTCCGAATACTGCTTCAGCTGTAAGCCAGGATCCTGTAAATATATCTGCAAAAAGCTACTCGACTGCCCGTGTGGAAAATAAGGGCACCCCAGTTTGCCAATGAAACAAACTACAGGTCAGTCATGGGACTGGTATGAATAATCTTAACTGAACTTATCTAATGGTAAGGCAAATCACAGGACCACGCCACTAACGCGGAACGGGTTTACTCCATTGGATTGCCAGTGCATAAAATAAGGTAAATAATTAAACAACGCAATGCTTTTTAGAAAAACGAAACCATTATAAGACCCAAGTCCCATCACACAATGCAACACAAACCGGAGGATAGGGTTTTACCTTATAATGGTCAAAAGATGCTTGATACGATAAAACGGATTTAGTATTAGTGTGTATATATTCTAATAAAAAGATTTCAATCATAATGTATCAATCATAGACGGCGTAGTACCCCATCCTACTATGTCGCCATACTAGTTCTACAATCAAAACCACAAGGTCGTATTGGAAATTGGATTTCCATCATGAGTCGAGGCTAGGGACAAGCTTCTCTCCGATTCGAGACACTCTAGCAAATGCCTCGGGATCCCCCGCAGTGAACCCTTGGATGCGGTAGGGCAGGTCCCCGCCTATCGGCAGTGGATTGGTTATGCCTGAACACACGTTTCCCGGTTCCTTTGAACCTATAATATGACCACTATCGGCCTATAAAAATTCGAGGCGCCTCATAATCCATCATCCACATAAGTAAAATGTCGGGCCGTGTTAAAGCACTGACACTACCACTAGCTAGAAAGAAACGTGTGCACTCCCTACGGTCCATATCCCGTTTTTGACTCATACCGGGGTGTGAGGCTCGCGAAGTCACGATATACGCAAAGCTATGCCGTAATAGGCTATGCTTTGATCATCCCACAAGGCCCCTCTTTTCAACAAAAGCCTTGATCATTTGCATCTTGGCGTGCCACATTGACAATTCACGCCATGCGATCAATCACTATTAATATATACCAGGGTGTTAAGTAGAGAATAAATCCTTTACCACCAAACAGACATACATTAACAGAAATCGATTTAATTCACATGGAACGAAATCCAATGTTAGACACGCATCCATTTACTAGCTTATGCTCTGGGTCTGAGCGAAAACCAAATCCGAACAATCAACAATAGTCCGGACGGCCACCACAGAAGCCCCCTTTAAGGTAGCTACTCCCATCAGGGTCTCTGTAGCAACACATCCATTCGATGTGAAGATCATCCGTCTTCAACCACCGTCTTCATCTTCGACTCTTCATCGTCGTAGTAATTACTCAGAATGGGTTAAACCCGGTCTTTCCGAATAACTAGCATATTTTATAATTAAAAATCAAGTACTATAAAAGCACACCCAACGTCTCATTCCAATTCAGAATATCTTTTAAATATAATACTCACATTATCTTATCAAGGATAAGTTCTTCAAATTTATTCTTAAATTTTAAAGATTTATTAAACCCCCAATTTGGTTTTAAAAACAAAAATCATTATTCAATGATTATTTAAATTTAAGAAATTTATCTTATCTTTAACTGGGTTAAAGAACTAATGTCATTTAAAACATTGTTCACGGTAAGCCCAAAATCATCTTCCATAAAATATGGAATCTTCACAGAAAACAAATCAATATATAATTGTTATAAATTTCTGTATCCAACCTATTATATAAATGGAATAACGGCAAGGCCTCTTAAATTCCATATGTAGTATCGGCCTTCTTTTACAGAAGCTTATCTCGGTTATAATTAATTCGAATCCTATTAAATTCCAATTTAATGTATTAAATTGGAAAACTTTACTTTTGGAAAATTTCCATTTAAATCCTATTAAAAGATTTATAAATTCCAAATCATACTTTCGCTGTCAACTGGGTTAAAGAACAAATGTCGCTTAGAAACACAGTTCACAATAAACCCTACTCACATTTCATCTTATTTCAATTACTAAATATAAATTGAAAACTTTTAATAATCTTAATTAAAAGATTTATTCATTTCTCGACTGGGTTTAAAAAAGGTGTTATTGAAGACACCATTCACGACAAACCCAAAATCCAATTTATTTAATTTCAATTAAATATTCACTAATTTTGAAAACTTCATTAAATCTTGATTTAATGATTTATTTTAGTAAATAACTAATTCATTCAATAAAAATATATTTTTCCAAAATATATTCTTTTTCTAAGACATTTTCTAAAATATTCTTTATTGGAATGTGACTCAATCAACAACCATACATTGTATGTAATCAACAATCATGATAAATAATTACCAAGCATTCAAATAACACCCAAAGTGGAATTTATAACTATGTGAGCATTAAAGTAAATAACTAACGCTCATCACAGATTGTCAATCCATCGATTGACAGATAACTAAATATTGGGATTAGTGTGCGTCCAATATCATCCCAATACCCGTGTAGGGTTTCATTCATCAAACAAATAATAAATTATTTGTGCACTTGGGCGATGTGTGAAAATTATCGTCCCAATCACATAAACAAGTCGGGTAACTTGTAAATGGGAGTGTAATATTCAAACTTGAGTATACTAAACATTATATTTAACCCATCACACATTTCAACATTCATATACAAATTTCAATACTTTTTATTGTGAACAAATGGCAATAAAAAACTTAACTCATATTTATTTACCAAAATGTATATTTTTAGCCTCATTCATTTTAATGGCAAATGTGTATTTCTACTTCATACTTTTTAATGTGACAAAAATGTCCATTGCTAATTCATTCTTTTTAATGTATATAAAAATATACATTTTAACTCATTCTTTTTAATGTAAGAAATATACATTCTTAACTTCTTCTTTTTAATGTATATAAAAAAAGTTGGTACATTTTCAATTCTTCTTTTTAAGGTAAACAAATATGATGATTTTGTTTATTAACTTCTAATGCAAACAAAATGAGAATTTTGTTTAAACTCATTTTATTGACCAAAAGTGATAAATTTGGTTGAACTCATTTTATTCTAATGAAAACTTATTTATAACAAAACATGATTTTATTCTAATGCAACTTTTTATAACAAACTATGGTTTTTCTAATGTTAACATTTCTAGTATCAAAATATGATTTTTCTAATGTTAACATTTCTAGTGTCAAAATATGATTTTTCTAATGTTAACATTTCCAGTATCAAAATATGATTTTTCTAATGTTAAAATTTCTAGTATCAAAATATGATTTTTCTAATGTTAACATTTCTAGTGTCAAAATATGATTTTTCTAATGTTAACATGATTTTTCTAATGTTAACATTTCTAGTATCAAAATATGATTTTTCTAATGTTAACATTTCTAGTATCAAAATATGATTTTCATTTCTAGTATCAAAATATGATTTTTCTAATGTTAACATTTCTAGTGTCAAAATATGATTTTTCTAATGTTAACATTTCTAGTATCAAAATATGATTTTTCTAATGTTAACATTTCTAGTGTCAAAATATGATTTTTCTTATGTTAACATTTCTAGTGTCAAAATATGATTTTTCTAATGTTAACATTTCTAGTGTCAAAATATGATTTTTCTAATGTTAACATTTCTAGTATCAAAATATGATTTTTCTAATGTTAACATTTCTAGTATCAAAAATATGTTTTTTCACACCACATTTCTAAAAATGTTATCATTGCAAATTTCTAATAAAAATGTTATTTTGATTTACAAAACATATTTCAAATAAAAAGGTTGTTTTTATTTCTATAATCTTGTTTTGACAAGAATGTGATTTTTATTCACTAAACAAGTTTCGACCAAAAATGTGTTTTTATTTAAATAACAAATTTCTATAAAAATGTTATTTCTATTTTCAATAAACATGTTTTCACAAAATTGTGATTTTTATCTCTATAATCATACTTTGACAAAGATGTTATTTTCATTACAGGTTTCAAATCAAAAGGTCATTTTATATGCATAATTCATTTCAAATAAAAATGCTGTTTTTATTTCCAAGGTACATTTGTGAGGAAATGTTGTTTTATTCCACTGTAACATTTATATGAAAATGTTATTTTATTTCAAGGTAACATTCATTAGAAAATGTTATTTCATTTCTAAAATCATGTTTTGACAAAAGATGTTATTTCATTTAAAATACCACAATTTATAAAAATGATATTTTTATTTCTATTGTAATATTTATATAAAAATGTTAATTTATTTCACTAAACATTCTTTGGACAAAATGCTATTTTAATTCACTAATCATTCTTGACAAAAAATGTTGATTTTATTCACAAATCATATTTTTATAAAAATAGGTTGTTCTATTTTCATCCTTTTACAGTAAACAAAAATGTTAAATTTCCTTTTATAATCATGTCTTGACAAATCCTTTTAATGTAGACAAAAATGCATATTTTTGTTTTAATCTCTTTTCTTATGCACAAAAATGTTTATTCCTATTTTAATCTTTTAAATGGCACAAAAATGTTCATTTCTAATTTAATCTTTTTAATGACACAAAAATGTTCACTTCTATCTTTATTCTTATATCGTAAACAAATATGACAAATTTGCCTAATTCTTATACTGTAAACAAATATGATAAATTTGCATCATTTTTATACTACAAACAAATATGATAGATTTGCCTCATTTTTATACTACAAACAAATATGATAGATTTGCCTCATTTTTATACTACAAACAAATATGATAGATTTGCCTCATTTTTATACTACAACTAAATGACAACGAAATTTGTTCCTTTAAATCTCAAACAAAATGACAATGAAATATGTTAATTCTAGCAAAAATGATATTTTAAATCTAATTAGACAGTTCTAATCAAAAAAGTATTTTTAATCTCATTCTACATTTTATAACAAAAATGTTATATTTATTCACATAACATATTTCAAACCAAATCGATATTTATATTCTAACCAAATATAATTCGGCAAAGCAGCAACAATACAGTAAATTAATCCATACAAAATTTTCACGGCACATAAAATATTACAATCACAATTAAGATCAGTCAGAAGCAGTTCACATATATATATAAATTTTTATTTAAAAGTTAAAACGAGAAATCTCACTGGTAGCTTTTAATTCCTCGGTTCAGATTGGAATTTTTCCCAAATTCTAGTTTTCTCTGTTTTCGATCTGATCAGCGTCATCACGAAGTACTTTTCGACACGAGTCCAACGCTTCTGAAATCGTTCCATTTTGTTTTTGTTTGAAAGAGTTATGTTGATTTAACTGTTGGGTTACATTAATCGATAATTAGTTAATAATTATTTATTTAAGTAATAGATTAACCCTTTCTTCCTCGATATAAACCTCGGTCAATTGTTTTTCTGCTTCCTTCGAACCTAGGGTTCGGATTCGTGCTCGCCAGAGATGATCGAAGTTCGATCTGGTGTCACCACGGGCTGCGCATAAGAGGGTCGCGCCTCCTCCTCCCACGCTGGCGAACTCGGTGGCGCCCTGGAGCTCCGGTTCTCCTCCGAATGGCGATGGTTTGGACAGGGGTTCTGGCCACTACAGGTCTCGAATCTTGATCATGACTGTATGATTTGGAAGCTCTCGGTTTTCTCTTCGATTATTGTTTTGATTTCGTGTACAAATACACTTTGGATTGTGACGGATTAAGGATTGAAATCCGAGCGAGAGTGGCCATTAATTTTGTACAAGGCGGCTGCTGTTCATTAGAATTAGGGTTTAGTATTTTCCATGTATTTATACTGTATTTTGTACGGTATTTTACACTATTTATTTATTTTAATTCAAGAAAATGTTTGTTCATTGATACTAACTCCGAATCGAACCCAATGAATGTCGCCCCTAGCCAAATACCTCCGTCCCGGACACAATCGAACATGTTTCGTAACCCAGTTCGGCTATCATGATATGTTTTTCTTTAAATTAAAATATAAAACATTTAATTATTAAATTCAAACGTACATTTTAAATTACCGGGGCTGCATACTAACTCAGAAAATTACAGAAAAATTATTTCTAGCTATGTTTTGACGATACGGTTCTAACGAGACTAATTTCATCGAATTCTGAGACTATTTGAAAAATGGCCATTTTCAAGTCGGCTAAATTTGACTGTAACTGACAAAACATGTTTTCCTTTGCCACGCTCACATATTAATTCGAAAAATTATGAAAATTGAAACCTAGCAACAGGTTGACATTCCGGTTCCAACAAAAGTGGTTTCGTCGAAAACCGAGGTCTTAGAAAAATGGCTATTTTTAAGGCCAATATATTTAATTAAAATATATATATAAATTCTACAGCGACTTTCCTAAATTTTAAACAGGACATAACTTTATATTTTTAAAACGAAATTTCAATTTTTCAGATTTGTTGGAAAGATATTGTTAAACAGATTTAGATATTTCCTGTTTCGTTCAATTCTGATTTATTTTGAATCATGTACAGTCAGTCAAAGTTCAAATTCAAATTTTCAAACTGCAGCGCTGTTTTAAACTCCTTTTATAATTAAGTTGAATTTATTCCTTTTAAAATAAATTTTTAGTCGTTATTCTTTAAAATAGTTTATTTTAAACATTAAAATCCATTAAAATTTCTAAAATAAAAATTTTAAATTGGCCCCAATATTCCGGGTCGTTACAGTCGCCCCCACTTAAAATCTTTTCGTCCTCACAAAGGAACGAAGCTAAAAGTTGGTTAATTTTACCAACTCAACTTTATTGGTTTCCATAATCTTATTAGTTAAATTAATTATTATTTCTATACTTTTATTAGTTAAACTACTAATCAAACATCACAACCAGCAATCAATTAGGTGATTAACTTTTCAAATATATAATCTTTGTATATAGTCAAAAATCATATTCTTAGTGCAAATCATAGCAATGTGTACTAACTAAGTGTTGGTTCTCATACCAGTCAATGGAAATATATAGAAATTCCACCTTCGAGACTTGAACATAAATACTGGTGATGGTCGACCTATCACCAGAATTATCTCCGGGCGACTAGAGTGTGATTCTATATCTATCCAGTATATTAAAACTTCGAATATCCGTTAATTACTCGTATATTCGAAATATTTATATACTCGATTGTCCACATTAAAATATAATAATATACTCAAATACGTATATTTAGATAAAATTTTCAAAACTAAATTTGTTTTCATTTTTATTTTTGGAGAAAATAATACTCTTCACACTCGTTCTAGGATACTACTGATCCCATCTCTAACGAGTTATTCTTATTGGATATTACTAATCCAATCTCTGATGAATTCTTTCGTTCGGTTCTAATGTGTCTTGTTCTCGAGCTCTGTGAACCATCGCTCTGATACCAACTGAAACGACCCGAACTTCCCAGTAAAGGAAAGCTTGGATTGCTTTGAGAACAATACACATCAGAACGCAAACTGAAGAACATTTTATTGCTGATTACAACAATTACATCGGGGTACAAGAATGTAACAGAGTATGAAAACTCATTACCAAATAGAAATCTAATAATATCAGAGTTTTAAATTACATTTAAATAGCAGTGGAAAAATAATACAAATATACAACTGGGAGAAATACACGGGTACAAAGCTTTCCGAATACCGCTTCAGCAGTAAGCCAGGATCCTGTAAATATATCTGCAAAAAGCTACTCGACTGCCTGTGTGGAAAATAAGGGCACCCGAGTTTGCTAGTGAAACCAACTACAGGTCAGGCATGGGACTGGTATGAGAAATCTTAACTGAACTTATCTAATGGTAAGGCAAATCACAGGGCCACGCCTCTAACGCGGAACGGGTTTACTCCATTGGATTGCCAGTGCATAAAATAAGGTAAATCGTTAAACAACGCAATGCTTTTTAGAAAAATGAAACCATTATAAGACCCAAGTCCCATCACACAATGCAACGCAAACCGGAGGATAGGGTTTTACCTTATAATGGTCAAAAGATGCTTGATACGATAAAACGAATTTAGTATTAGTGTGTATATATTCTAATAAAAAGATTTCAATCATAATGTATCAATCATAGACGACATAGTACCCCATCCTACTATGTCGCCATACTAGTCCTACAATCAAAACCGCAAGGTCTTATTGGAAATTGGATTTCCATCATGAGTCGAGGCTAGGGGCAAGCTCCCCTCCGATTCGAGACACTCTAGCAAATGCCTCAGGATCCCCCGCAGTGAACCCTTGGATGCAGTAGGGCCGGTCCGCGCCTATCGGCAGTGGATTGGTTATGCCTGAACACACGTTTCCCGGTTCCTTTGAACCTATAATATGACCACTATCGGCCTATAAAAATCCGAGGCGCCTCAAAATCCATCATCCACATAAGTAAAATGTCGAGCCGTGTTAAAGCACTGACACTAACACTAGCTAGAAAGAAATGTGTGCACTCCCTACGGTCCATATGCCGTTTTTGATTCATACCGGGGTGTGAGGCTCGCGAAGTTACGATATACGCAAAGCTATGCCGTAATAAGCTCTGCTTTGATCATCCCACAAGGCCCTGCTTTTCAACAAAAGCATTGATCATTTGCATCTTGGCGTGCCACATTGACAATTCACGCCATGCGATCAATCACTATTAATATATACCAGGGTGTTAAGTAGAGAATAAATCCTTTACCACCAAACAGACATACATTAACAGAAATCGATTTAATTCACATGGAACGAAATCCAATGTTAGACACGCATCCATTTACTAGCTTATGCTCTGGGTCTGAGCGAAAACCAAATCCGAACAATCAACAATAGTCCGGACGGCCACCACAGAAGCCCCCTTTAAGGTAGCTACTCCCATCAGGGTCTCTGTAGCAACACATCCATTCGATGTAAAGATCATCCGTCTTCAACCACCGTCTTCATCTTCGACTCTTCATCGTCGTAGTAATTACTCAGAATGGGTTAAATCCGGTCTTTCCGAATAACTAGCATATTTTATAATTAAAAATCAAGTACTATAAAAGCACACCCAACGTCTCATTCCAATTCAGAATATCCTTTTAAATATAATACTCACATTATCTTATCAAGGATAAGTTCTTCAAATTTATTCCTAAATTTTAAAGATTTATTAAACCCCCCATTTTTTTTTAAAAATAAAAATCATTATTCAATGATTATTTAAATTTAAG
Organism: Allium sativum; assembly: GCA_030737875.1. Classification (NCBI taxonomy): domain Eukaryota; kingdom Viridiplantae; phylum Streptophyta; class Magnoliopsida; order Asparagales; family Amaryllidaceae; genus Allium; species Allium sativum. Next base: position 442,873,906 of record CM060919.1, read on the forward strand.
AAATTTATCTTATCTTTAACTGGGTTAAAGAACTAATGTCATTTAAAACATTGTTCACGGTAAGCCCAAAATCATCTTCCATAAAATATGGAATCTTCACAGAAAACAAATCAATATATAATCGTTATAAATTTCTGTATCCAACCAATAATATAAATTGAATAACGGCAAGGCCTCTTAAATTCCATATGTAGTATCGGCCTTCTTTTACAGAAGCTTATCTCGGTTATAATTAATTCGAATCCTATTCAATTCCAATTTAATGTATTAAATTAGAAAACTTTACTTTTGGAAAATTTCCATTTAAATCCTAATAAAAGATTTATAAATTCCAAATCATACTTTCGCTGTCAGTTGGGTTAAAGAACAAATGTCGCTTAGAAACACAGTTCACAATAAACCCGACTCACATTTCATCTTATTTCAATTACTAAATATAAATTGAAAACTTTTAATAATCTTAATTAAAAGATTTATTCATTTCTCGACTGGGTTTAAGAAAGGTGTTATTGAAGACACCATTCACGACAAACCCAAAATCCAATTTATTTAATTTCAATTAAATATTCACTTATTTTGAAAACTTTATTAAATCTTGATTTAATGATTTATTTTAGTAAATAACTAATTCATTCAATAAAAATATATTTTGCCAAAATATATTCTTTTTCTAAAATATTTTTTTCTAAGACATTTTCTAAAATATTCTTTATTGGAATGTGACTCAATCAACAACCATATATTGTATGTAATCAACAATCATGATAAATAATTACCAAGCATTCAAATAACACCCAAAGTGGAATTTATAACTGTGTGAGCATTAAAGTAAATAACTAACGCTCATCACAGACTGTCAATCTATCGATTGACAGATAACTAAATATTGGGATTAGTGTGCGTCTAATATCATCCCAATACCCGTGTGGGGTTTCATTCATCAAACAAATAATAAATTATTTGTGCACTTGGGCGATGTTTGAAAATTATCGTCCCAATCACATAAACAAGTCGGATAACTTGTAAATGGGAGTGTAATATTCAAACTTGAGTATACTAAACATTATATTTAACCAATCACACATTTCAACATTCATATACAAATTTCAATACTTTTTATTGTGAACAAATGGCAATAAAAATCTTAACTCGTATTTATTTACCAAAATGTATATTTTTAGCCTCATTCATTTTAATGGCAAAGGTGTATTTCTATTTCATACTTTTTAATGTGACAAAAATGTCCATTACTAATTCATTCTTTTTAATGTATATAAAAATATATATTTTAACTCATTCATTTTAATGTAAGAAATATACATTCTTAACTTCTTCTTTTTAATGTATAAAAAAAAAGTTGATACATTTTCGATTCTTCTTTTTAATGTAAACAAATATGATGATTTTGTTTATTAACTTCTAATGCGAACAAAATGAGAATTTTGTTTAAACTCATTTTATTGACCAAAAGTGATAAATTTGGTTGAACTCATTTTATTCTAATGAAAACTTTTTTATAACAAAACATGATTTTATTCTAATGCAACTTTTTATAACAAACTATGATTTTTCTAATGTTAACATTTCTAGTATCAAAATATGATTTTTCTAATGTTAACATTTCTAGTGTCAAAATATGATTTTTCTAATGTTAACATTTCCAGTATCAAAATATTATTTTTCTAATGTTAACATTTCTAGTGTCAAAATATGATTTTTCTAATTTTAACATTTCTAGTGTCAAAATATGTTTTTTCTAATGTTAACATTTCTAGTGTCAAAATATGATTTTTCTAATGTTAACATTTCTAGTGTCAAAATACGATTTTTCTAATGTTGACATTTCTGGTGTCAAAATATGATTTTTCTAATGTTAACATTTCTAGTGTCAAAATATGATTTTTCTAATGTTAACATTTCTAGTTTCAAAATATGATTTTTCTAATGTTAACATTTCTAGTATCAAAATATGATTTTTCTAATGTTAACATTTCTAGTATCAAAATATGATTTTTCACACCACATTTCTAAAAATGTTATCATTGCAAATTTCTAATAAAAATGTTATTTTGGTTTACAAAACATATTTCAAATAAAAAGGTTGTTTTTATTTCTATAATCTTGTTTTGACAAGAATGTGATTTTTATTCACTAAACAAGTTTCGACCAAAATTGTGTTTTTATTTATATAACAAATTTCTATAAAAATGTTATTTCTATTTTCAATAAACATGTTTTCACAAAATTGTGATTTTTATCTCTATAATCATACTTTGACAAAGATGTTATTTTCATAACAGGTTTCAAATCAAAAGGTCATTTTATATGCATAATTCATTTCAAATAAAAATGTTGTTTTTATTTCCAAGGTACATTTGTGAGGAAACGTTGTTTTATTCCACTGTAACATTTATAAGAAAATGTTATTTTATTTCAAGGTAACATTCATTAGAAAATGTTATTTCATTTCAAAAATCATGTTTTGACAAAAGATGTTATTTCATTTATAATACCACAATTTATAAAAATGATATTTTTATTTCTATTGTAATATTTATATAAAAATGTTAATTTATTTCACTAAACATTCTTTGGACAAAATGCTATTTTAATTCACTAATCACTCTTGACAAAAAATGTTGATTTTATTCACAAATCATATTTTGATAAAAATAGGTTATTTTATTTTCATCCTTTTACAGTAAACAAAAATGTTAATTTTCCTTTTATAATCATGTCTTGACAAATCCTTTTAATGTAGACAAAAATGCATAATTTTTTTAATCTCTTTTCTTATGCACAAAAATGTTTATTCCTAATTTAATCTTTTAAATGACACAAAAATGTTCATTTCTAATTTAATCTTTTTAATGACACAAAAATGTTCACTTCTATCTTCATTCTTATAATGTAAACAAATATGACAAATTTGCCTAATTCTTATACTGTAAACAAATATGATAAATTTGCCTCATTTTTATACTACAAACAAATATGATAGATTTGCCTCATTTTTATACTACAAACAAATATGATAGATTTGCCTCATTTTTATACTACAAACATATATGATAGATTTGCCTCATTTTTATACTACAACTAAATGACAACGAAATTTGTTCCTTTAAATCTCAAACAAAATGACAATGAAATATGACAATTCTAGCAAAAATGATATTTTAAATCTAATTAGACAGTTCTAATCAAAAAGGTATTTTTAATCTCGTTCTACATTTTATAACAAAAATGTTATATTTATTCACATGACATATTTCAAACAAAATCGATATTTATATTCTAACCAAATATAATTCAACAAAGCAGCATCAATACAGTAAATCAATCCATACAAAATTTTCACGGCACATAAAATATTACAATCACAATTAAGATCAATCAGAAACAATTCACATATATATATATATATTTATTTATTTAAAAGTTAAAACGAGAAATCTCACCGATAGCTTTTAATTCCTCGGTTCAGATTGGAATTTTTCCCAAATTCTGGTTTTCTCTGTTTTCGATCTAGTCAGCGTCATCACGAAGTACTTTTCGACACGAGTCCAACGCTTCTGAAATCGTTCCATTTCGTTTCTGTTTGAAAGAGTTATGTTGATTTAACTGTTGGGTTACATTAATCGATAATTAATTAATAATTATTTAGTTAAGTAATAGATTAACCCTTTCTTCCTCGATATCAACCTCGGCCGATTGTTTTTCTGCTTCCTTCGAACCTAGGGTTCGGATTCGTGCTCGCCAGAGATGATCGAAGTTCGATCTGGTGTCACCACGGGCTGCGCCTAAGAGGGCCGCGCCTCCTCCTCCCACGCTGGAGAACTCGGTGGCGCCGTGGTGCTCCGGTTCTCCTCCGAACGATGATGGTTTGGACGCGGGTTCTGGCCACTACAGGTCTCGAATCTTGATCATGACCGTATGATTTGGAAGCTCTCGGTTTTCTCTTCGATTATTGTTTTGATTTCGTGTACAAATACCCTTTGGATTTTGATGGATTAAGGATTGAAATCCAAGCGAGAGTGGCCATTAATTTTGTACAAGGCGGCTGCTGTTCATTAGAATTTGGGTTTAGTATTTTCCATGTATTTATACTGTATTTTGTACGGTATTTTATACTATTTATTTATTTTAATTCAAGAAAAATGTTTGTTCATTGATACTAACTCTGAATCGAACCCAACGAATGTCGCCCCTAGCCAAATACCCCCGTCCCAGACACAATGGAACATGTTTCGTAACCCAGTTCGGCTGTCACGATATGTTTTTATTTAAATTAAAATATAAAAACATTTAATTATTAAATTCAAACGTACATTTTAAATTACCGGGGCCGCATACTAACTCAGAAAATTACAGAAAAATTATTTCTAGCTATGTTTTGACGATACGGTTCTAACGAGACTAATTTCGTCGAATTCTGAGACTGTTTGAAAAATGGCCACTTTCAAGTCGATTAAATTTGACTGTAATTGACAAAACACGTTTTCCTTTGCCACGCTCACATATTAATTCGAAAAATTATGAAAATTGAAACCTAGCAATAGTTTGATATTCCGGTTCCAACAAAAGTGGTTTCGTCGAAAACCGAGGTCGTTAGAAAAATGTCTAGTTTTAAGGCCAATATATTTAATTAAAAAAAATATAAATTCTACAGCGACTTTCCTAAATTTTAAACTGGACATAACTTTCTATTTTTAAAACGAAATTTCAATTTTTCAGATTCGTTGGAAAGATATTGTTAAACAGATTTAGATATTTCTTGTTTCGTTCAATTCAGATTTATTTTGAATCATGTACAGTCAGTCATTGTTCAAATACAAATTTTCAAACTACAGCGCTGTTTTAAACTCCTTTTATAATTAAATTGAATTTATTCGTTTTAAAATAAATTTTTAGTCATTATTCTTTAAAATAGTTTATTTTAAACATTAAAATCCATTAAAATTTCTAAAATAAAAAATTTAAATTGGCCCCAAAATTCCGGGTCGTTACATTGGGTAAGGGTTTTCAAAGGAAATTGGGATTTTTAGAACAATCGTAAACGGCGTCCTTCTTCCTTCTTCTCCTCCTCATCTTTCGAATTATCCTTCTAAGTATAAACCTTTCCTTCTTCCTCGATCTGTTTCTTCTCCGTCTCCTTCCTCTCATCGCTCTCGTTCTAATCCCACTTTCTCCAATCTTTTCCCTTCGTCTAAATTTGTTCGCTCATCTCCATCCCGTTCTGTTCGTTTTAATATTCCTCTCTCTCCTTCTCGTGCCTCTTCTTCTCGTTATCCTTCTTATCGTCCTTCCATTCAATCGGATAAGAGTCAGGAGCAGTCTCGCTCTTATCCTCATCAATCTCGTTCTTCTTTGAATTATTCTTCTAATCGTTTTGCTATTCTTTCTGATCATCATGCGGTAGATCCTCCTAAGTCTTATGCTCAAGTGGTTACAACGAAACCATCAATGCCTTCGAACCCAACTCCTGAGATGAAAATTAAATCACCTTTGCCAAAGTTTGTTTCAGTTCATCAAACTATCACCGAGCTGAAGAAGGAGAAAATATGTCTGAAATGTGCATGCAAAGGTCATGTGAGTTCCACGTGCAGAGACCCAACAATCTGTTTCAAATATGGTTCAATAGGTCACTGTGTGCAAAGATGTTTACGAAAAAAATTCTTCGTTGGTAGCTCCTCGGCTTCTACAATTTCAGCCAACAGTAACAAATGTAACAATCATACTCGTTGGGTCCCAAAACAACTCAATTGCTCTGCCAACTCAGCTCATCAACAGTCACTTCGTAATGCCAGCCGTCAATTTACTCACCATGGAAATTTCAATTTTTTGAAACCAGCTAATTATAATTCACCTCACTCTTCCCCTACTGATTCACTTTCATCTCCAAAAAACACAATTTTCCAAAAAATGGATTCCTCAAAATGCATTGTAGCAAAAACACTCTCAGGAAAATGGAGCATAGAAACCCTTCATCATGCCTTAGAAGTTAACCTTGAACATGATACTTGGCCGATGTCGATTATCACTAACAATTCATTCTTGGTTCATTGCCCTTCTTATGGAGCTGCGATTGGTTTGGAAGCATGGGATGAGGAAACATTGGAACCTGAACTGGAAAACGAATCATGGGCTAGGATAGAAGGATTCCCTGAATTCTTAAAATACAACGATGAAGCGGTGAAGGAAATCCTTAAGCCGATGGGTAGAGTTTTAGCAGTTGATGATTGTGACTGGTGCCACATTGACCACAGAGAATTCTTGGTAAAATTACAATTTTTCAAAGGAATCGGCTCAAAAAATGAATTTGCAGCTTGTTTTAACAATAAAACTCACATCATCAAAGTCCAGCGTTGTAAGCATGAACATCCAGGTACAAGACCTGAACTCATATTCATAGGGAATAATGATGAGCAAGTGGTTCCGTGCATTCACAATGATCAAGATACAAATTCGGAGGATAGATTTGATGCAATGATTGAGGAGGGGATGATGTTCCAACCTTTTCCCTCGATTTGTAGAGAGATTAACATGAACCCTAACTACCTAGAATTTGACGATCAAGAGATGGAACAAGATGATCAGGAGGAAGTGAACCAGGAAGTAAAAGATGATCAGAACCAGAATGTGCAAAACGTTGAAGACCCACCTATTAATAAGATTATCCCTTATGGTAACGATTTTTCTATGATCCCTATTCAAGCCATTCCTTTTTACATCAGCTCTATTCCTCCTCCACAATCTCCTCCTCAACAACCATGGTCTGATGACAATGATTGGCCTCAATTCCTTTCCCCCATCTTTGTTCGTCGCAGTGGGAGATGCTCCTGATGTAACAGGTAGTTTTCTTACTCCTGTTGTTTTTTCCACTTCAAATAAACGTTTAAACAAAAAGATAGCAAACTGCATGGGTGTAAATTTACGTGACTTACACTATAAAGCCATGCAGACATTAGAACAAGAGCGTATTAATAGACATCAATGAAAGTGGTCACATGGAATGTACGGGGTTTGGGGGACCAGTCGAAATGTCATGCTATAAATTTAGTTTTGTCTCCACTTAAAATAGATATCCTTTTCCTTCAAGAAACAAAACTAGTTGAGCCATCTAATTATCATTTTAGATTGATTGGAGGGTCCTTCTTGGGAGGTTGGACCTATGTTAATGCTATTGATACAAGAGGTGGCCTTATTACTGCATGGAATGATGCTGAGTGGTCTCTGTATCAAACTTTCCCTTCTCAATTTGCTCTTCATGTTGCTCTAAAAAATATTGCTTCTAATTCAATATATCTTTTTTCCAATATTTATGGTCCTCAAGATTATCATGAAAGAATTGCTATTTGGGAACATTGTAAACAAATGTCAAACAATGTTATTGGACCTTGGGTGATAGGGGGTGATTTTAATACTGTGAGATATCCCGATGAGAGAAAATCTTTTCCTTTATCAGCTGATTCTGAAGCTTTTAACTCTTTTATCTTTGATTGTTGTCTTTTCAATCCCCCTATTTGCAATAGATCTTTTACATGGTCAAGCAACAGAATGAACCCATCCCTCGCCAAACTGGACAGATTTCTTTTCAATGAAGCTTGGGAAGAATCTCACCCATTATCCTTTGCTTCTGGCCTTGCTACCATTATTTCTGGTCATTGCCCTGTTGTTCTTGATTCAGGTTCACAATCTAATTTTAAACGCCCATTTAGATTTGAGAGATTATGGTTACTTGAACCATGTTTTAAAGAATTTGTTCAAAAGGTTTGGGATAATCATGTTCAATCCCAATCAGCCACTCACAGAATTGTTCTTAAATTGAGATCTTTGAGAAAACTGATAAAACCTTGGGCTAAATCAGTATTGGGCTAAATCAGTATGGGGCTCAATTCAAACTCGTATTTCTAATATATAAGATTCTATCTTAGATCTCAATATATTGGAGGAATCTCGTCCTCTTAATGATGCTGAACTAAACTCTCTCAATAATCTAGAATCCGAGTTGGACGAATTGTTTAAACAAGATGAAATGGGTTGGAAGCAGAGATCCAAAGCCAAATGCCTAAAGGAAGGAGATAGAAATTCAGCTTACTTTCATAGAATAGCTAATGGAAGAAGACGAGCATCACGCATTCTTGAAATAACCCATGAGGATCAAGTTTATTCAAACCCTGATGATATTCTTTCTCTTTTTCCCAACTATTATCGCTCCATTCTAGGTTGCTCATCCTCTGAAATTCCTCTTATTGATTGGTATTCTCTTTATCCTTCACATGCTTCTATTTGTATAGATCAACCGTTCTCTAAAGATGAGGTATGGGCTGCATTAAGAGACATGGATGATGATAAAGCCCTGGGCATGATGGGTTTGGGCCTTCCTTTTTTAAATCATTTTGGGCTATTATGAAAAATGATATAATGAATATGTGCAATGAGTTTTTTGAAAACCCTAATCTCATATCTCGTTTGAATTACGCAAATATTGCGCTTCTTCCCAAATTTGCCAGCGCAAACTCTTTGTCTGATTTTCGTCCTATCAGTTTGCTTAATACCACTTTCAAAATTCTGACTAAAACTCTCGCAAATCGACTTCAATCTGTCATCGCTGATCTTGTTGGTGCTTAACAATCAGCTTTTATTCTTGGACGAAACATTTCTGATTGCATTGCAGCTACTCAAGAGGTAATCTCGTATTGTCACAATATGAAAATACCAGATGTTCTTCTTAAATTAGAGTTTTCAAAAGCATTTGACTCTGTTAATTGGGAATTTGTATTGCAAATGTTTAAACATAGGGGATTTTCCCAACGTTGGTGTAATTGGATAGAGGCTATTCTTACAACAAGTCATTCTTCAGTTTCAATCAATGGTGATATTGGGGGTTTATTTAAATCAAGAAGAGGTTTGAGGCAAGGCGACCCCTTATCCCCTCTGATTTTTGTATTAGTTGCTGATGTTTTTAACCAAATGGTTAAAAGAGTTATAGCCAACAACTACTTTGAAGGGATTCATCTGCCTAATTCCTCTCTGTCCATTTCTAACCTTCAATTTGCAGATGATACTATCATCTTTTCCTCTCCTAACTTTAATCACACTTTTTGTCTCAAAGTTGTTCTCTATACTTTTGAGATTATCTCAGGTTTGTCAATCAATTTCTCCAAGAGCTCGATAATAATGTTAGGTGGGGCTGATCATCTTGGTTCTTCTATCTCAGCCATCTTAAACTGTCCCGTTGATAAGTTCCCTATTCAGTATTTGGGAATTCCTCTTAGACCCACCAAACTACACAAATTGGATTGGATGCCTCTTATTCAAAAAATTGAAAAGATATTATCTTCATGGAAGGCTAATGCTCTTTCTTCAGCAGGCCGTTTAGTGTTGGTTAAGACTGTCTTATCAACATTACCAACTTATTGGATGTCTATCCATAAATTTCCTAGGTGGGTAATTTCAAAAATTGACTCAATCAGAAGCACGTTCCTATGGAATGGGAACAAGGTCCAAAAACTGATTAATTGGCAAACTTCTTGCTTACACATTAGTCAGGGAGGTCTTTTATCTAAATGGTTATGGAGAATCGTTACTCCTGGCTCGTACCTTTGGAAGAACTGGATTCTTTCTCTCTACTATTCTAACAATCCTCATCTTGTTTTACACTCCTCTCCTCTTACCAAATCTTCTCCTTTCTGGTCTGGGGTTATTTCATGCTTACCTAGAATTAAAAACTTATTTCAAGTCAAGGTGGGTAATGGGGGCTCTTGTTTATTTTGGTATGATATTTGGCATGGTCATATTCCCCTTCATCAATCTTTCCCCATGCTTTTTCATCACATTACTAATAGATTCTCCTCTGTTGCAAATTTGTTTCTTTTGGGTCCTTGTGCATTGTGTCCTTCTTCTATTTTTAGTGTGCATGTTTTGGATGAATTACTTCTTGCATCCAGTTTGTTAATAAACTGTCATCTTTCCTCTAATGAAGACAGTTATTTTTGGGCTTTGTCTCCATTAAAAGTCTTCTCAGTCGCTTCGTTGTACAAATTCATTAATTTCTCTGGAAGATTATTTTCTTTTCCTTGAATCTGGAAGATTCACCTACCCCCTAAAATTTTATTCTTCAATTGGTGTTTGATTCATGGTAAAATAAACACAAGGGCTAAATTTCATAGACATAACTTGATTGAGGACTCCCTATGTGTTCTTTGTTCTATCCATGATGAGGCAATTGATCATCTTTTCCTAAATTGTGATTACTCATTTCCTGTCTTGGCAGCCACTAGTTCGTTTTTACTTGGCTTTATTCCTGAGATTAATTCAGTTTTTGATCTCTGGGAATTTTCTGATGCAAATGCTGCTAGAGATTCATTCTTTGCAGTTTTCTGCTGGTGTATATGGAAACAAAGAAATGCTATGATATTCAAAAAACCACTCAAGAGTTTTAGAGGATTATGTAATCTTATAATTCATTGCTTTAAATCCTGGTCAGGTCATTCTGCTCCTCCAGTCAGATTTGCATTTGCTCTTCCAGCAGCTACTAGTCCAGCGGAATCTGTGGGCTCTAATCACAGTGATTCTAGTCCAGACTTGCATTTAGAACCTTTCAGTTGCAGGATATCTTTTGCTATATAATGTTCGCAGCTTTTGGTTTATGTATGATCAGTTTTATTTCTTTACTACTGCTACGGATAGACTCTTTTTTTGCTGTGGTAATGTGGGTTGTTATGTTGTTTATTATGGCAGAACTTATTGTATAATTATTTCTCTTTTGTCACAAAACTTTACGCTACCAGTTGGGGTTGTCAACTGGGTTATATAATTATTTATATTAATCTAATCGGCTGTGTAGTTGCGCGCTACACATCCGTCTTTCTCAAAAAAAAAAATTATCGAATGGAAAATTAATTAAGGCTTTGAGGCTAAATTATCTTTGATTTAAGGGATGTGTTTTAAAAGAGAAAGGTTAAATATGGATTTTATTATAATTTGAGAATGGATTTAGAGAAGTTTAATTTAACAAAATCCAAGATGGAAGGAGATTTGGTTGAAAGCCTGTGTGTTCCGTAATAGTAATTTTTTTAAATTTCTCTTATTATTTGGAAAGACTGGGTTCGGATGTATGTCTGAAAACCATTCCAAGCAATAATACGACGTGGTGAGCAACGGAAGACATTGGAGACGACATTGAAGACCTGGACCCTTCATGTCGTAAGGGTGACATGGTAAGGTCTCGATCCCACTGGCAGATGAATTTTATATATCAGTTAAGCGGCAAGAAGCCCGAACGTATGTGAAGGAATTCGGATTGTTGTTTCGTTCAGACTCAGAACGTACATGTATGGATTGTGTGTATGACATTGTAATTGACTGTGTAGCACTGATCTTTATTAATATATATATTTTTGGTGGCGGAGAATTTATTCTCTTACTTAACACCCTTTTCTAAGACGTATGAGCTTAGAGGTTATATATTGATGAAAATCAGTGATGCGTAGTGAATGGACAATGTGGCATACTTAAGTTATGTGATGAGCTATAGATGATCAAAGCATGGCTTATTTAAGCGTAGCTTTGTGTATATAATGAACTCAACAAACCTCACACCCCGGATTGATGGTTAACTCATGGTCAGATTTTTATATTCGTTTCGTATGTTCGATGAACCGGGATGTGATGATGAAAGGGTACTACGAAGTCCCCAGTCTGGGATGCTATTTGTTGGGTACTCCAATTCACGTATAGTGGGCTAGTGTAACGGAGTCCGAGTCTGGACGTTATCCGCGAGTACTAGGATGATGTGCGCAAGAAAGTTTGTGATCCCACAAATGATCTTTCGTACCAGGAACCATCATGTTGGAAACCCAATCTCCACTACGAGCCCGTACGGTTTTTATTGTATAGCCTGCTGGTTACTGGCAGGATTACGTCAGTATAATGGGATGGGGCATTACGCTGGATAGGATTAATACATTTATTTGATAAAATGGTTTTCACACTATATATAGTAGTAAAAAGAGGAATTTCACGTATGAAGACATTTTTGGTTATCATAAGGCAAAACTCGACCATCTGGTGTGCGCTTGCATTGTGTGATGTGGGACGAGCTTATGATAGCTTCGTTTTTCAAAAAGTCATTACGGATTTCTGTGCACTGGTATTCACATGGAGTAAACCATTCCGCATTAGCGGCATGGTCCAGAGAATTACCTAACTTTAAAATAAACCCTAAAAACAACTGTTTTGAGTTCTCACACCAGTCCTATGACTGACCTGGAGTTTATTGTTCCCACACCTAAACTCTGGGTGCCCATAATTTTTACATGGACAGCCTAGTACTTTGGTTCGCAGATTTAGTCTTGGAGTTGGTTGGAGCAGGATTCTAGTTTTAGCTGGAGCTATTATATCTTGGAGCATTCACATTCTTCCGCTGAAATTAGTAACTTTTCCACTGTGTAATCGATGTACCCTGATGTACCTCTTGTAACTCTGATGTAATATTATTTTAATGATAATGGAAAAGTTCCTTTTGTTTTGTGCAAATGTGTAAGTGCCCCAAACAATCTGTATTTATGAACGGTTTAAGGTTGTTTAATTACCGGCGAAAACCAGGCAAAATGCCAGGTTGTTACAGAAGAATTTTATTTTATTTCAAAATTAGTCTTGAACTTCATTTTTGAATTCTTTTAACTTTTCAAAGGATCCTGATTTGTATGCTATATGATACACACAAGCATGTCTACTGATATCGTAAGTAAATCAAACCAAGTAATACAATGTACCTTTAGCCTATGTATTTGTTGCTCCATTTACATCATTATGTATGAGGCCCAATACTTACTAGCCTGTTCACTATGTTAAGTGAAAGGTGATTAAATAATCTTGCCTAATAAACAAGTTTTGCATTCTTCATATGATCAGAAATCAAATGACCTCAAAATTCTATCATTATAGAGTTTTTGATATGTGTTTCTTTTTTATATGGCTTAAGTGACAATGCCAAGGTATGTTGGATTACTAGATTTGATCCATTCACTATTTATGTTATTATCAAGCATATTAAAGTTAAGGATTCGTAAAATCGTTAACTAATTGCGTATTTCCATAAGATATGTCGTTTAAATAAAATGAACAACAATTGTCATTTTATTACAAATGAAATTCAAACATGTCTAAATAAGATACTGTAACGACCACGGGATTTTCGACTCCGAAAATCGACACAAAACCCAGCGTCGACTGTTCAGACATCGAAAACACCAGATCATTTAGAGAAAGAAGTTAGAGGGTGAGATAGAAAAGATAGAACTAATATAATAGAAGAAGAAGAAGAAGAACACAGCTGAACATAATCTCACAGCGAAACGAATAAAATATATTATATAACATAATCTTGAATACAAAATTTGTATCATACATACATACCATCATCAGAGCACAATACAATATTTGATACAGCGGAAATAACTCTAGATAACTAACGGTGAAGCCTCCTGCTTCCAGCTCCTCTAAGTATATCTGTAAAAGCCTGAAACACTTGACTGCCCATACAAAATTTGGGCACCCAAGAGTTTAGGAAAAACAAAACAAAATAAACTCTGGGTCAGTCATGGGACTGGTGTGAGTAAACTCCAACCATATGGTTTAACTTCAAAGATCTTTCGAAAGAAAAGGATAATAGTAAGACCAGTCCACACATAAATACGGATGGTTTTTACCTTACTATAACCCAAACCATTTTTGATATCAAAATCCAGTGATATTATAATAATGTCTAATCAATTAAATAACCAAATAGTAGAACGCTTGCATCTCACGCTCTACATATATAGTATAAAAATCAAAACCCGCAGGGCGCTTATTGGAGTTTGGATTCCAACTATGACAAAGCATGGAACCACCTTTCGATGATGTATCTCTAGAGGCGAATACACCTGGGTTCAACAAGGACGTCTTGCAACCCGGCACACACATGACCGACCACTCATTTCGCTTGAGTGTATCGAATGTATATCACCAACGGTTGGACTCAAACCACCGTTTCCCGAATGGGCAGAATCGATAGATTTAGAAACAAAAGGAATTTCTCTAGATAGGTGATTATACACCCTAATGGGTGCGACCCACATAGCCATGCTGCCTGCCCGATTTTTGTCATTCCCCGGTTGTGAGGCTTGAGGCTACGTCTATCTTTTAAAACATCTGGCCGCCATACACTTTGAATGTCACATCGTCAAACCCGTCAAATCACTAGTTGATCTTCCCAAAAATATTACGGGTATAAAAGCTAAGAGAAACGAATTTCTCCACCACCAGACGTAATACCTTGAAAAGATCGTCTTATGTGACCGTTAGGAATACTCTGTCAGACATTCGTCCATACAAGTTGTCCTGGGACTGGACAAACATATCAGCTCTTTGAATCTCACTCCGTCTTCGATTATCTTCAGTATAATCTAATTCGCAACGCCTATGCCTATACGGAGTGGTTTTCTAGATATTAAATCCAACCGGTCTCTCCGTATCGACAGCGATGGTAAAAATCTTTGGTAGCCGGTGTTTTAACTATCAAAGGAAAAATAAACATCCATCAAACAATTTCACAATCACTGGCCCTTTCTAATATTTTATTTTAAGTTTTCTTATCGAATTCTAAATATCGATATATCGATTTCTAATTATCAAACTTCTGAAAAATATTCTAACTCCTTAAATTTCCGGAAAAATTCGCCATAACCTCCTTTGTACCGGGAGCATCGGAAAAATCCCCAAACCGCCACACAGGCCTCTCCATTCAAAAAAAAAAATCAAAAAGCCAAGCGGCTTGCCGATTCGGCACATAAAACCTCATATGGAAATTGAAACATGTACCTTGTTGTCGGCACTTAATGATATTCTTCATACCCTTCATTCACTTCATCCCATACCTGTTTAACATGTATACGCCCATTTCCAACTCATTTCAATCGGTCCAATTATTTTATCTCAATTCGCCAATTTGTTTTCAAATTAGCTTATTTGCTTATTCCATTTTTATTTTGAAAGTCTCACTTCCAAATATATTTATATTCATTATTACACAAACCAAACTCAAACTCGTCGTTCGCTTCCAAATTTCAATTCAAGTTCCATATTCAAATTTTCAATTACCGTTTACAAATTTAGTTTACTTAACCCATGTTAAGTTTGGTCAAAACCCCTATTAACTAATTTAGTTCGAAATTAGTTAACTTCAGTCGAAAATTAAAAATATGATTTTGTCCCGAAAATCGATCCATAAACTCGACTTGAGTTCGTATTTATTTTATAGCTCAAGTTTGGATTTTTCTAATGGAAAAGTCGATTCACTTAAAATCCTTTTATTTAATTAAATAAACCATTATGGTTTTAAAACGATTATGGCGCTGTTTTTCTGAAAATTTGATTTTGACATAACTCAAAATCTATATGACGAAATCAAGATTTTTCTCTTCCTTTAGAAAACTATCGTTCAATCAGTCCGGGAATTTCTTGTTTCATCAAATTCCGACTTATATTGAGTTCTATATACTCAATTGAAGTTTGAATCGCCAATTTACGAACTACCGTGCCGTGGCGAGTTCGTTTTAATTAAATTAAATATAAACGTTTAAAAACTTTGTTTATAATTAAATTCCAACTCCATTCTTAATATTTAAAAATAAATTAAGTCTATTTTCCAAATCTAACTTCACAAATTCGAATTATCCACATTCGTCGATTATTCTATTCCATATTCATAACTCGGTTATGAATTTATTCAAACTCAAATCGCATTATATTAGATATCTATTATTTGGAAATAAACTGGTATATAACCCAACGTCCCTATCCCACTTCAAATTTCGAAGATTAAACAACTTCAAGATAAACTCATTTCGATATCCCTTTACCATTTACAAACTAATTTCATCTCTTGACAATAGTGAAGTCGTTCAAGTTGGGGTATTTTAATTACCTCTCAGACCTTGATCGACGACGTTCTTATCTTGTGACGAATAAAAGCTTGTAATATCAAAACTTGATTAAATCTCACATTCGATCCCATTTCTTTCATTTGGAAATTTATTTCCAAATTACTCGACGACAATTACTTCGTCACCTATATAACCCTTGTATATAAATTTACTTCTTCATTTGATTTCATCATCTCCTTTTGAAACGATTTCAAGTTATAAATCTCCTTTTAAATTCCAAGTTGAATTCAAATACCCAAATCATCCCATGATGATTTTCCCTTTCTATTTATAAACATCGTTTATAAATTTTACTTCTTGTTTTAACCATTTAAAACAAGCTTATATTTCATATTCCATTTGAAATTCAAATTTCCACTTTGAAAGATAAATTTCCTGCTTTACATCCCTTACTTGAAATTAAAGTTTAATATTTTCAAATGATAATATTTCTTTCCATTTATAAACAACGGTTATAATACCAGCAACTTGTTTTTATTTTAAAACAAGTTAATATTTCTCAATTTATTCGAAATACCATTTCTATTTCGAAAAGTAAAATTTCCCTTTTCTTTTCCCTTTTAAGTTCATACCTGGATTAAATAAATTATCCAATAAAATTTCCTCTTTTATTTATAAAAATTATTTATAAATAACACTTCTTGTTTTAAATATTAAAACAAGTTCTATGTCAAATTCCATTTGAAATTTCATTCCTACCTTGGGCGGATAAACTTCCTTTTTAATCTTATATTTAAGTATTTATCTATCCGATATTCTTTCTAGAAATAATTTATTCCATACATTCGACATAGTCGAATTCAAATAATATTCCATATGGATTCATCCCAATTTTATTTATATCCCGCACATCGCCAATGATTTTATCGTTTCCCTTTTGAAATGATTCCCCGTTCCCCTTTTTAAATTCATCTTTGAATTTATATAATCCAATATCCCATTTCCATTTAAACCCATCAATTATAAATCTTATTTCTTGTTTAAATATTTAAACAAGTTTTGATTTCTAATTCCATTAAAAATTCAATTTCTACTATGGATAATAAATTTCCCCTTTTAAACCTAAAATCCCCTTTTGATATTTTTAAATATAAATATCTAGGACCAGTGATTTTTAATCATCCAAATACACACACCATCAATCTAATTCAACATATCACACACATATAAACATGTGAACAACAATAAATAATTTTTTTTGAGGAATCCAGTTGGATCCCTCCAACCTGTTTTCCCTGCATCCACAGATGTTAGTCAACAAAAATAATACCAATCCTGCTTCAAGGCAGGATATCGCGGTATAAAAAGGGGATCCACTTATGTACGTGGGCGTAGTGTCATCCGCTAATGATACTGCGGGCATCCGCTAATAGTGTTGCGGGAAATTCAATAACCACAATAATCCAGCAATTCATTCATGCACCCAAGCAACCAACACATTTATTTTTACGATAAAAATAAATTTAAATATAAAACGGTGAGTGAGATTTACTCACCTCATTTTCATTTCTGAATATCCAATTAAACATTGTATCTTCGCGGCTGCAAATCGACTTGGATAATTATTTTCGTACCTATGATTAATTTATTTTAATTTAGAAATCAAACTATTATTCATTTAATTTAACTACTGCAATGATTAAATAAATTATTCTATATTTATTTAAATTTCGAAAACTTATACCTTACTGTCTTTGTAAACTACTTGACCAATTCCCGAAACAAGTCCTCGGCCAGCTCCAAAACTAAAATCAGCCTCAAAACTGCTATAGGTCATTGCGACATTTCCCCGAACACCTTACATGCAATACTCCATTGCCGAAGTTCACAGTCTAAACTCCACTTCATTCCCCAAAACCCATAGTTTATCCATCTTTTTCAAAGTACAGATCGCTCTTCCATGATCAACGCATACCCCAAATGTCGACCCCTCCAGATTCCTACATTCATTGCCACCACACTTGAACTCCACTCAGCCCATCGCTTTCCAAAATGCTTACTGTAAAAGTTGAACACCACCAGACTTCTTCACGAGATGTCCAAACACCCCCACAAATCCAACCACATCCATCCATCGCAACCCACAATCACCATCTCGTGCCTTATTTCTCTCCGCATCGAGGTCGAGCCTCTCAAGAACTCGCGACAACCCTCCCTTCAAACACACCACTTCCTTGCTGACCTCGCGATGACCACACAGACGTCAAAAACCCAACCGAGATTTGCAGAACAGGAATCAGAACTACAAAATCGCACCTGAGTTTAAGGGCATAAGGTCGAAGAGTAACATCAGGCGAGTTCAAAGGAATAAGCTTCGGAATTTTTATGAATTCAAATCGAATTGATTTTGATTTTTTTTAAAAATGAGGATTCACGGTATAATCTAGAGCAGGCGGACTTTTCTCTTTTGAAGCTTCGTAATTTACAGTATAAATGAGGGAGTGCAGCTTCAAATGGGGTACTTGCTGTGAATAAGGGGCGAGATAGGGGTTCGAAGAATTTAATATGGGCATCGATTTTTTTTTCTTCTATTGAATGAATTGCTGAAGTTTGGTTTCTTATTATCTGAATGGAAGAGGAGAAAAAAGTCGCCATTTTATATAGACAAGAGGGAGACAAACGTACATTCTCCATTAAATTCCTGTTTCCATGATACTGAGGGAGTGAGACCATTATTTCTGCTCGAGGAGAAATAATGTACGATTTTTTTTTCAGTTTTTAGGGTGGCTGATGAGTATAGGTCGGCTTGCAAAATTTGAAAAGATTTTGATTTGATTATTATTTATTTATTTATTTTAGATTTGCTTTATTTATTTATTTTATTTATTTATGTGAACCGATACACTTCATAAATTTCAAAATACCTAGTGTTTCCGAATCCTGAATTTAGCGTAGTGACCCACATTCCTGGAGTTAGCACTATTCTAAGACTGTTTGGAAAAATCACCATTTCATTATGTTAAATTAAATTGTTTAAAATATAAATCGGTTTCAACCAATTATTATCGTTCTAATTCAAACAGAATTTATATTAATCAACTAAACTGTTTTTTCGATTCAGTTTTAACTGTGAATTAAATTATTTATTGTTTCCATATTACACCCCGTTGCTATATTTAATATTAAATTGTATAGTGATTATTAAATCAATAAATTCAATATAAGAATTCATTTATATTTCGATTTCAACATTTAAAATAAATTTAAAATTTCAAAATAAATCAACTTAAAATCTGGGACGTTACATTCCTTCTCCCTTAAAAGAATTTCGTCCCCGAAATTACTAAGGTAAGAAAAATGCTACAAACCTATGTACTTTTCAAAACATACTTATGATAAAACTCAACTCTGCATATTTCAACAAATTTCAGTACCCACACACTTTTGGTTTTCATTTATTTAATTTGAATGATCTACAATCAGTTCATATTCCATTCGTATTGGTTCAACACCCATTTTCCCAAATTGATTCTATTCAATTTATTCACTTCGACCCATTTAACTTGTTTAAGTTAAATTTAAATTTTAGAATTCAAATCCCCGGGTTTCATTTCAAATCCTTTTGAAATCCCATAAATATATACATATATTTATTTCCATTTCAAATTCAAAACATTTGAATTTTGAAACCAGCTTGTTTTCTTTCAAACAAATATCTATCAAAACTTTTCTAACGTAGCAATCCATCACTTAGAACTCGAAAATGAACACTGATAATGGTGCAGTCATTATCAGAATTATTTTCCAGCCACTGAAGTGAGTTCAGTGCTTTATCACTTTCAAAATCCATTCAATATGATTTTATTCAAAATCTACCCAAAACAAGGCTATATTATTCTAATATACTTTAGAAAATATTTTTCAAACACCCGGGATTTAAATTCCAGTTCAGGTTTCAATCCAATTTTATTTTATTTCATTTGTATTCACAAATTTTATTTGGTTATCTATAACCATTTCAATTCTTATAATCACATCTTGATGATGATAATAGCAACCAACTCATCCATATATAAATAATTCTAAAAAATATTTATCTTTTATATCAAAATATCATTTTGGGTAAAATTATTTCATTTACCCACTTTAAAACAATATTATGTCGATTCTTTGGCATTAATACGTTAAAACAATATTATTTCATTTACCCATTTTAGTTAAGTTAGACTCAATAATACGTTAGAATACCACATTTACTCCATCGCATGCAACCAAAATAAAAGGTGCACAATGTTTTGGCATTACCAACATCCATTGATTCTGGCGTTGATGAGTGTATATATTGGAATACATCACCACGACTTAATATAACCAAATTTTCTTTAAAGGGATTTTATAATTCATAGCAGCAAACAATATTAATGTCGTTCACAAATATCAAAATATATTTATATTGCATTAATATATATATACACACACACGCGTTATATATATGTAATATATGTATATTTTAAACTTTATATCACGAGAAAAATTATTTTCTATGTTTTGAACATTTCAATTTTTGGGTAATTAAAATTACCGTACATTTTCAGATATTACATTCAAGTTTCAATAGCAACAACATGTTATATGTAAAATGTGGCCTTTTATTATTTTTACTATTGTAAACCCCAGCCCATTGAGTTCAAAGCCCAAAATTTTAACAAAGCCCATTTTGCCATTTAAATGGAAACTAAGTGATTTATATACAATTTATTATTATCATACAAATTGGACATCATCAAGAAACTGAACGCGTCCTAACTACCATAAACATGTAAATAAAACCAGACCCTATCTTATATCAATTAAATAAACCGATTTCCAAAGAAACCATAAATGCAAATAACACAGACATATCAGGAATGTAATTCATGTATACAATTATACATTTCAGACAAAATAAGACAAGTTGTTTGTTTCTCTTATACAATCATATATACATCAAATGCGTACTGCTGAATAATTTATACATACTGACCTAGGCAGTCAATATATATATCATGACCCAGTACATTACCAGATTCAAATTATAATGATACACACATGCAAGTATATGTACATCTTTTATACATTATGATACAATAAAATTTTGTATAAAATATATACATACGGTTCAAACCAAAGAAATGTAAGTTTATGAAATCATTCTTTCTTTTGGAACCTGCAAACACCTTGCATCAAAAATTGTACATCAACATGCACTATTGCTTAGTCATACTGATCCAAGTCTTGATCCATCAATATGTTTTAGCATCTTCATGCTGGCCCTATTTAATTAAGATAACATATTGAAAACAGTAAGTGTTTGTATCTAGTATTGCTTATCCGTGTCAAACATAGACATGCAATTGTATACATATACATATAAGGTCAGGCTTATTTTAAAAGATGTTACTGCAAGTTTCTTTTAAAATTAAATTTGTATGTATGCTTAAGATAAACGCCATTTACAGTTTTAAACCATTATCGTTTTAAAGCATCCTTTATCATATATATATACATATATTAACCATTAATATATATATATGTGTGTATATATGTATGTGTGTGTAACTTCATACTTATATTAAAGAAAATCAGCCAAACTATATTGTCAATATATACATATACATGTACATATATACACACACACACATACTCATATATGTGTGTGTGTGTATATATACACACATAGGTGTTTTCGTCAATAATTGCATGCATACCTCTCTATATATATAATGTTAAGTAACATTTACATATCCATATGTCAATTTTAAGCATGCATCAGAAAGTTGATTGAATCTTGCACATCAATTTAGTTGTGTATCCATGTGTAAAATAGAATTCAAAAATATTTTAAATGCTCACAGATGCATATTGAGGTACGGATCCAAGCAGTAATCTTAAAACATTTTAAAAGTAGAAAGTAAGTCACACTTACACATGCCATTTTGAATTCTAAATTAAAAATGAAAATAGCCTATTGCATATTAAAAACATAATATTGTAACATATATAATTAATTCAGTTTTACCGTTTTGGAAGCAGGCTATAGTAAATTAAAAATTCATTCTTAAGAACTAATCAAGCTATGTTAGATTTGAAGCTGACCCAAAGGGAAGAAAATGGATACATTTATCCTCTGCATCATAATTTGGATTTATACCCTGCTTATGGATGATTCTCTGGTCCAAAATTTGCTTAAGATATTTAATAACTCCACATTTTCTAATCTTGTGAGCGTAACTAGGCATATAAATCATATTTTGGTGCCAAACTTATTATCCAGATTCATGTATCAAAAGGGTCTAGCCAAGTTCCATTCGTATGTGTATACACACACACACACACACACACACACACACATATATATATATATATATGTGTGTGTGTGTGTGTGTGTGTGTGTGTTGAGCATGAAAAGTAAATCATACTTGCTTTTATTGCATAATTTTCAGTATGATTCTATATATATATATATATATATATATAACAGCTTATTTATGGGGTCAAATACACATACAAAAGGTACAATGGGTGTTCAAATGTTTATATAGCAACATAATAATTTATGTCACTAAGATATACATATATGTAGTGTGTGAGCTGTTTGTATACATCTATAACGATGGATAAGATAGATATATTTGCAGTGTTACACCAAAGCAGAATAAAACCGAACGAAGTGTCTATATCTTGTCCAATGGGTCAGGTCCAATATTTAAAGTACAAAAAATCCGTTCAGTAAATTGTGAATAAACATAAGAAAATAGTAAATCATATTTACTGAAGCTTTTAAACCATGTTTGTAATATATATTCATCGATATAAATAGAAAAATAACATCTTAAAACCAAGTTCGCCATAGATTTATCAGTATATATAAACAATTACATACATACATACATATATATATATATATATATATATATAATGTACTATATAACTAATTTATGTGAAATCTACAAAGCATGTTTGCATTATTCATATATCAACATATATAAATAATTTACATTCAGAAGAAATTTCCATATATATAAAATAATACACATAAGCATAATGAATATCATTATTTGTCTAACATAAATGGATTGATTTGAAATTATAAATCAAATTTGTATTATTTATATCTTAATACGTACATAAGTACACATAAGTGTCTTTTAAAAAAATACTTAACAATACAGACATTATGATTGTTTTCAAGTAACAACAAACTTGTATTAGAAAACAATCAAATCAAGATGTGATTATTTACGAGAAGATGTAACACATATGTAAACATATATCATCACTAATGTAAATGTCTATATATATGCATAAAAGTTTGGAATGCATCATAGTTTGTTAAGCTAAGTTCACAACCTTAGTCAACTTACTAGATAATGTTTTGCAATGATTCAAAATCATTTAGATTATTACTTGAATATATAATAGATATTTAGATTCATATTTTAATCTGTTTCAAGCAATTAGATTGAAGAAGAGGGACATAATTTTATTCCATAATAATTTTTTTTTTGATCTAACTCAAAATATAACAGAGTCATACTCTGTATTATCAATGCATTCATTTCATAAACAAATCTCAGGCATACTGCTATGGTCCAAAATTATAATTTAAACAATTTTAGATATATATTTACAAAGTCATATCAAATGTAGGTCAGCTCGAAACTTTATAATAGAGAAACAAAACTATTGTTTTCATTTCGTAAATCTGGGAATCATAACAATATTGGTTGGGTATTAAATGATTCCAAATACATTAGACAGAATCATTCCAGATCTATAAACTATAACATAATAGGGTTTAATCATCTTATGCTAGAAGAAATAACCAACATTATTGAAGAGATTCATTTCAGATTTTATATATATTATTTTATAATGAAAAGATTTCTTATAGCAGTGTTCATAACACTTTTGGTTTTGGATATGAATCCAGGATACAAAGAAGAATCCTAATTAAACTCAACCTACAAATAAACACAACCTTGCTATGATACCATTGAATGTAATTTTGGTTGCAATTCACTTCGAATAAATGATATTCAACCAAAATAAAATAGGATCTATTGAATAATTTGTAAATCGAGTTCCATACCTTTCATTGCCTTCACGATTTCAGGAGATCGATTGGATCTAGGTAACTTCGAATCTTAGCATGACAATGAATGTCGCCGCCTCTAGAGGATTCCATGAACGCTCCTTCGTCTTCGTTACATGAATTAAAGAGTGATGAGATCTCGTAGCAAATTAGGATTTTAGTGTTTTTATCCCCCATTTTTAATTTCTTGTTTTTATTTATCTCGTATCTAAAATTAAGGGTCAGACCCTCCTTATATATAAAGCGAAATATTTATTTAGGGATAACGTTAAATCCTTTTACCATTTCAAAACGAAAAGAAAATGTCAACGATTGAATTTTCCCTTTTGTTAACAATTGTTCTCACCCTTTTAAATGTTCTTCTGTGTGAACCTATAGGTTACTATAACGTTGGAAATAATTTTAAATCATATTTAAAATTATATATAGTGAGCAGCTTCAAGTAATACATCACTGCTACCCAAGTTATAGTAAGATCAATGATTTGATACAACCTTTTCTATGACCAGTGTCTCAATGTAATATAATCCTTTTACCATTATAACCAAGAATAAACTCGAGGCATGGAACGTATCATCATCTTAATAGTTTATTTCTTTTATCTTGATCAATGAGTAGACTATATAAAACAAATCAATATTTGAGCATGGCCATGCATTTCATAGTCTCACTCAATCAAGAGGCCCATGGATATCTCTACATATATATAGTACGGTTAAATTCCATCTACATCATTCATAATTTTTATTCGATTTGAGATGTATCCAATGGTCACCTTTATCGTCTACTCGGTTAAAAGTAACTTTTGATGATCTTAAAATACATATATCCTCAAAAAAATTATTATGATTTCAGGTTTGAGGACCATTAAATCACTGTCGCTGTAAGAATAACTTATGATACTGTTAATTATTATAGTGTCCCAAAAATCCGGTCCAATTTGAGCTGACCAAAAACACAAGTCCAACCCCAAATTAAACTGTAAACCAGGAAACTAATAGAAAGAAGGCAGAGGGTGAGGATAGATAAGATAGAACTTAGAACAGAAAAAGAAGAAGAATACAACATCAGAGTAACACGAACCTCACAGCGGAACGAATAACATATAATAGATAACATATCTTTGAAATATAAATCTGTATTTGAATATACATATCATCATTTCAAAGTACAAGACTTACAACACAACACAACGGAAATACACTATAGCTATATGATCCTAAATCCTCCTGCTCCAGCTCTTCAAGTATCTGTAAATCCCGACTACTTGACTTCCCGTACAAAATTGGGCACCCAAGAGTTTAGGGAAAATAAAACAAAATAAACTCCGGGTCAGTCATGGGACTGGTATGAGTAAAACAGTTTGAACAAGTAAACGATATCTCATAAGACCACGCCATATAA
Source organism: Allium sativum (assembly GCA_030737875.1). Lineage (NCBI taxonomy): Eukaryota > Viridiplantae > Streptophyta > Magnoliopsida > Asparagales > Amaryllidaceae > Allium > Allium sativum. Next base: position 442,899,379 of record CM060919.1, read on the forward strand.
CGGAACGGGTTTTTCCCTTATGAGAATCCAAAATATCTTTATATCAAAAAACTTTGATATTATAATAATGTCTATCAACCACAATATAATAATCATCTAGCAGAAACGCTTTCTTCTCACGTTCTACATACATAGTATACAACAAAACCGCAAGCACGTATTGGGTAATGGATTTCCAACTATGACAAGGTATGGAACCACCTTTCGCTAGTGTACCTCTAGAGAGGAATACACTGGGTTCAACAAGAACATCTTGCAACCCGGCCACACATGACCGACCACTCATTTCGCTTGAGTGTATCAAATGTATATCACCAACGGTTGGGATCAACAACCGTTTCCTGAATGGGACAACATCAACAATAGATTTTTAGAAGTAAATGAAACTCTAGATCAGGTGATTATACACCCTAATAGGTGCAACCTACATGGCCATGCTGCCTGCTCGATTTCTGTCATTTACCGGATGTGAGGCTAGAACCTAAGCTTTAACATCACATCAGATTCACTTCGAATGCCACATTGTCAGATCCTTAGAAAATCACAAATTGACGTCTATAACAGTACTTTACGTGTTAGCTAAAGAAGTTTCGTTCTCCGCTTCCACTCTTGGTACGGTTGAAGAAATCAATGTACGTGACCTTTCTAGAAATACTCTGTCAGACATTCATCCATACAAGTCATCCAGGAACAGGATGAACCAAAGGCACTATTCAGTACATCCATCTTAGGCACTGTTATATAAGACTTATACAATAGCCCTTGCACCTTACTCCGTCTTCAATTATCTTTGGCATATATGATTCGCAACGCTTATGCCAATACAAAGTGGTTCTTTGGATAATAATCCAACTAGTCTCTCCATATTAACAACGTTAAAATGGTCAAAAACTTCGATAGTCGGTGAGTTAACTATCAAAGAAAAACACTTGTGCAAACAACGATATTATTTCCAGATGGAAATTCTATCAATCAATCATCAATCATATATATATATATTCATATTTCCTTATTTTCTATGTTTAGAAAATATACGTTAACACTGGAAAACATTTCCATTTCTAATCCATATTTCCAATTTCAGTATTTGATTACGTTTCTGATTCTATTGGGAAAACATTTCCAAATCTTCTTTACTTGGATTTAAACAGATGTTTAAATGAGCATCGCGACGACAACTCGAACCACTAATTTACTAAATTCACTTAACCACTTTCACTCTCGAACCTTAACCACTTCTAAATTAAAAAAGAAGTCAATCAAGTTGGGGTATAACTACCTCTCAGACCTTAACTGAACAACATTTCAAATTTCGAAATAGGGTAAGTTCATCTTTTAACCCGTTAACGCTTCCTTACGAACCATCAGATTCTATTTATGAACCCCGTTCTTTTTCAAGTTTACGTGATTATAACAATGGTGTTCTAATCTCCTGCATCCGAAATATATTATCTTTAATATGTCTTTTATTTCCTAACTCGAATAATATAATAACAACTAATTTATTTACTCCTATTCGGTTAACTCTAATCTATAACTCTCATTTGAATAACTCCAACCTAATAACTCTTACTGGATTAACTCTTATTCGAATAACTTATATTCGATTTGCTTACTTTCGAATACTTATATTTGAAAATCTCTTTCTTCGAATAAATCTTATTCGATTTAGCTCCTGTCGAATAACTAGATTCGATCAACTCACTTCAAATATTTGTGATTCGATTATCTCACTTCGAATATCTCTGATTCGATTATCTTACTTCGAATATCTCTAATTCTATTATCTCACTTCGAATATCTACTATTCGATTATCTCACTTTGAATATCTCTGATTCGATTCACTTCATTGAATAACTAAATTCGATTAACTCACTTTAACTTTATTCGAATAAACTAAACTCGATTAACTCCATTTGAATAACTCTAGTTCGATTTAACTCTATTCAATAACTCTAGTTCGATTTAACTCTATCACTCTAAATGATTAACTCTAACTGGTTTAACTCTAACAGATTAACTCTAACTGGTTTAAATCTACGGTTTAACCTAACTGGTTAACCCTAATGGTTTTACTCTAACTGGTTAACCCTAACTGATTAACTCTAACTGGTTTAACTCTACGGTTTAACCTAACTGGTTAACCCTAATGGTTTTACTCTAACTGGTTAACTCTAACTGATTAACTCTTTGTCCTTATTCAGTTTCAAACATCGATGTTGAAATCGGTTCTTACTTCTTTATACAAGTCCTGACTTATATATTCTATTTATACAAATGATAAATATTTAACTTAATTTATAAATATCATTTATAAATCAATCTGCTCCTTTTATCTGTTTACTCCTTCATATATAAGTTCAGACTTATATATATATTTATCCAAAGATAAATATTTCATTTATAATCTATTTGTTTTCTAAATGCCTTTTACCCATATTTCCTTTTTAAATCTTTATTTGTAAATGGTTTACAAATATTACCCTTTTAAATTCTATTTGCAAATGGTTTGCAAATATTCCCTTCTCTATTCTATTTGCAAATGGTTTGCGAATATTTCCTTTTCAACTCTATTTGCAAATGTGTTGCAAATATTTCTCATATAATATCTTATTTGTTTTCTAAACAAATATTCCTTTTATCTTATTCTATTCATTTGACAAATAAATATCCTTTTAATAACTTATTCTGTTTCCTAAGTCAATATCTCTTTTATAACTTATTTACTTAACAAATAAGTATCTCGTTTAACATCTCCTATTTATTTAACCAATAAATATCTCATTTGTGATAACCTCAAACTTCCACGGAATGAAAGTAAGGAATGATCATTTGGAATACAACATAAATATAACAATACAGATCATAGATACAACATAGCAAAGGAAAACTATAGAATAACAACATCATAGCAGCGGAATATGAATGTCGTCAAACACAGAATCCCACAGTCACAGAGTCCACACATACAGCTTCATGGATTAGTTATTCCTGAACACACGTTTCCCGATCCTATAGGACCTATCATCTAAGGCGCCTCATTTCATCATCCACATAAGTAAAATATCAACTAGTTTAAGCACTAACACTACTTCTAACTAGAAAGAAACGTGCTGCTCTCCCTGTGTTCCCTTCTCCCGTTATAGACTCTACCGGGTTGTGAGGCTCGTGAAGCTACGTAATACACAAAGCTATGCTTATCCAAGCTGTGCTTTGATCATCACCACAAGGTTCTAATTTTCAACAAGAAACCTTGATCATTGCATCTTAGTATGCCACCCTGTCACTCCATATCACACTATCAATCCTTTGCCGAAATATATGAAAGGGTGTTAAGCAAGAGAATAAATTCTCCGCCACCAAACATTCATACATTCGACAGAAAATCAATAAATACAATATAAAGGAGTACAATATCGGACACACATTCCATTTATAAGCCCGTTCTGGGTCTGAACGAAACTGGAGATACCCTCGCCCCGTATGTCCATTACGGAAAGGAGATACCCGCAAATCTGTGAAATCAACACGTACGTTTGGGCAATTACCCCAACCCTTGAATTGGGAGCAAGTCAATTTAGGATCTTGATCGTTGTCCATTCGAGGGAATATTTACGGTCTTCATACGTCGTCTTCATACTTTGATTCTTAACGTCGTTTGATTATTTGGAATGAGAGTAACTCGGACTTTCCAAATAATCCTCGTATATATATATATATATTGAAAATCCTTCCTTATCGTTAATATTATTTTACAACGATTAATTCCTATTTTAATTATTTAAAATAGTTAAATCTTTATATAATGACGCCTCGGGTCAATGGCGACCCTGGCGCTGCATTCAACCAATTTTGATTTTCACATTTCTCAAAATCTGACCGTTGGATCTTAACGTAGTTTATATCGTTGGAAAGATCTTCCCAAGACGGTCTTAACAGTTTCAGGTTTGGGAAAATCCGATGGTCGGATTTCTTGGTATAGTCGTTTAAAGTGACGATTTCAAAACGCAAACTACCGTGCTCGATTCGTTTAATTTTAATTATATTTATATATATAAATATATAAATATAATCATTCAACCATAATAACGTCGTTTGATTTAACAACGAGCTAAACAACTACCGATCTCCATTAAATTTTAATTCATTAAAAAAAATGATGATAATATTTCAACATTCTGAATACATTCGTTTATTCCTTTAGATACACTAAAGATGTGAATTATAATTCGAAGTCCAATTTCTCCCTTTATTCTCTAATTCTTATATTCACATAGAAGTGTAAATTATGTTGAATCCCATTCCTCATTCTTTTATTTACATTAAAAATGTAAATTCCATTCTTTATTCTTTTACTTACATTAGAAATGTAAATTCCATTCTTTATTCTTTTATTTACATTAGAAACGCAAATTCCGTTCTTTATTCTTTTATTTACACTAGAAATGTAAATTCCATTCTTCCAATTACACTATAAAATTCTCTTGCAATTACATTAAAATGTAATTAACATTCCCTGTTAAATTTTCAATATAATGTAAATCCTTCTTTTTAAATTACATAAAAAAATGTAATTTTCCTAACAGTGCAAATTTCTATCTTTTAATTTGTCTCTTAATTTACAATATAAAATCATAATTTTTAATTACATTCAAAATGTAATTTATAGTACATGTCGAATTTTGTCTTTTAATTTGCAAGGTAAAATCCTATCTCTAATTACATATAAAAATGAAATTTTATATTAAATACCAATTCTCATTCTTAATTTACAAAAAAAATCTACCTTTAATTTACAATGTAAATTCTTGTCTTTGATTACAAAATAAAAATGTAACTTTTATTTACATGTAAACCCTATTCTTAATTACATATAAAAATGTAATTTCAATTTACAGTGTAAAATCTCTTTCTTTATTTACATAAAAAAAATGTGTTTTTAATTTACAATGTAAAATCTTACTCTTTATTTACATAACAAAAATGTGTTTTTAATTTACAATCTAAAATCATACTCTTTATTTACATAACAAAAATGTGTTTTTAATTTGCAATGTAAATCTCATTCTTAAGTTACATAATAAAATTTGGATCTTTTCACATCGTCATATTTCACCTTTTATTTTCAATAAAAATATTGAATCTTTTCACATCGTCATATTTCACTTTTTATTTTCAATAGAAATATTGAATCTTTCCACGTCGCCATATTTCACCTTTTATTTTCAATAAAAATATCGAATCTTTTCACATCGCCATATTTCACTTTTTATTTTCAATAAATATCGAATCTTTTCACATCGCCATATTTCACTTTTTATTTTCAATAAAAATATCGAATCTTTTCACATCGCCATATTTCACTTTTTATTTTCAATAAAAATATCAAATCTTTTCACATCGCCATATTTCACTTTTTATTTTATTCTACGTTATATTTGTGTTTGAGAACACAAATAAAAGACATGTTTATTTTTCAATGTAATATTTGTGCTTGAGAACACAAATAAGAATCATTCATTTTTCTATTCCAATTCAATCATGTATACAAAGTTGGCAATATTTAATTGGCAATCCAATAAGGTAACAAAATGATATTATACATTGGATTGACAAAATAATGCCTTTCATTTAAATTGACAATTTAAATCAATTCAACACAAATGATTCATGTTTTTATATTGAACTGATATGCTAAATCAATTCAAATAAAGTGACAAAATATGAATTGATTACTAGATCAATCCCATAAAAGTGACAAACTACAAATTTTGATATTGAATCGATGATATAAATCAACTCAATAAAATAAAAGGATGAATAATAATATTTGTCTAAGGCATATAGATCTATAATTATCCATTATATATTGATCTTTAATTGATAATCTAAATCAATTCAATAAAATAAAGGGATGAATAATCATATTTGTTTAACACACATGAATCTTATAATTATCCATCACAACCAACAGAACAATCATCATACAATATCAGCGCAAACTGATTTGAAATATATAACTAAAAATAAAAAAATATAATTGAATTGATTAATTATTTTAAAATGAAAGAAATCTCACAGTCGTGTCGCGGTTTGTCAAAATTTCAAACTGCTTTGTATTGCCCCGTTTCAGTCTAGGATTGTAAACCTTCTTCGTACGAACACAACGCTTCTGAAATCGCGTTATTCTGAGTTAATATGACCAAGTTATGGATTAAACAAAGTTAATAATTAATTTAAAAATTAAACTAATTAAAGTCATTAAGCATAAACCTTCTTCTTCCTCCAATTGAAAATCGGCCGTTGGGTTTTGCTATTGTTCAAAACTTTGAATTAAGTTTTCAGGAGATCGGGTGAACGGTTTGAGGTGCCGTTGGTTGGAGGCGGTCGGCCTTGGAGAGGTGCTCGTGCGCCTGGAGTTGTGGAGGGTGTGATTGCGTGTAGTGGGGTCGGCCGGGGTTCAAAGGCCGTGCCTTTTAAGGCGCGGTTCTCGAGATACGGGGTACCAGAGGGACTGATTCAAGTCTAGAAATGGAGAGGAAGAAAAACTCTAGAGAAAACTCCAAAGGCCATGGGTTAATGTTTTGTGTAGAAGGAGAATTTCGTGGAGGAAGAATGGAAGGTGGAGGCGACTAAAAAAATTTGGGAATGATGATGTACAGTGCCGATTATATAATAAAATATTAGGGCTAGGTTATTATTAAATAATTAATTAACCCAATAAAGCCCATTTTGCAACTTTCTTCTTTTTCAGCCCAACGACTATCATCCCTACCTATTTACCCCTATTCCGGACTCATCTGACTATGCCCCGCAGGCCCAAATGATCGTCTTGGCCTAGTTTTATTTAATTTAAAATTTTTACTTTTTTTTTTAATTCTACCATACAAATAAATTCACCGGGGCCACAAATTAACTTCAAAAATTCCCAAAAACATATATTTAACTATTTTTCGACGCTGCGGACCTAGGAAAATTTATTTCGTTCAATTCTGAGCCTATTTGAAAAATGGCTATTTTTTAGGTCGATTAAAATTTACTGAAATTGACAAAACTGAAATCTTTTTGCCACGGTCACAGATTAACTCGAGAAATCCTGAAAAATTCAATTTAACAATAATTTGACATTCTAGTTCCAACAAAAGTGGTTTCATCGTCGAGGTCGTTTGAAAAATGACTATTTTTAATTGCTTATAAATTATTTAAAATTAGAAATTTTAAATCTGGACTCAATTTTCAAAAATTTCTTAAAATAAAAATTTCAAACTAGTTCAGATTTTCTGGGTTGTTACAATCTTCGCCCCTTAAGAACTTTTCGTCCCCGAAAAGGAAAAAGAAATATAGAAGAGTAGGAACCAACACAAAGAATGTAAAATGTTTTAAGCGTACCTTATAACAAAATCTAATTGGAGATATCCACTTTACAGTTGGGATAGGCTTGTTTTATACTCTCCTCAGTTTCCCAAGTGCAGTCTTTAGGATCACTACTCCATTGTACTTTGACTAGGTTGATTCTTTTATTTCTCAGCTTTCTAGTCTCTTTGCCAATAATTTTCAGTGGCTCCCTTTTCACTGCAAGGCTTGGTGTAATCTCCAAATCTTCCTGTGTTGCTTCCTCCACAACCAGATCCAGATCATGGACATGCCTCCGAAGTTGAGATACATGGAATACACTCCAGGCAACCAGTCGGGCAACTGGATTCTGTAAGCTAGGGTACCAATCTTTTCAAGAATAGGGAAGGGGCCGATGAATTTAGGTGCTAATTTTCCTGTCTTTCCAAAACGGATTACACCTCGCATTGGAGCAACTTTCAAATAGACATAGTCACCTACTTCAAAATCCAACTTTCTTCTCCTTAAATCTACATAGCTCTTTTGTCTACTTTGGGCAGCCAATAATCGCTTCTTAATATAATCGACTTTGTCTGAAGCTTCTCGGACCATGTCTGGACCCAATACTAGACGATTTCCTTTTTCAACCCAACATGCTGGCGATCTACATGGCCTACCATATAAGGCTTCAAATGGAGGCATTTTCAAACTTGCTTGATATCTATTGTTATAAGAGAATTCAACTAAATGCTAGTGATCCTCCCAAGAACCTCCAAAATCGAGTATGCAAGCTCGCAATAGAACCTCAAGAATGCGATTCACCCTTTCAGTTTGGCCATCTGTCTGAGGGTGATAAGCGGTACTAAGATTTAACTTTGTTCCCAAATCATTTTGGAATGCTTCCCAAAATTTGCTAGCAAAGATAGGATCACGGTCGCTAACGATGCTACTAGGAACTCTGTTTAAAACAAAAGATTATTCTTTTATTATTTAATTAGAAATTGAAATTTTTTATTTAGATAGTGATGAAAAGGAAAGATTTAGTTTTATTACCCATGTAGCCTGACGATTTCTTTGAAATAGATTTGCACCAGAATTTGAGCAGTTCGAGTGGACATGACAGGTATGAAATGAGCGGTCTTTGTGAAGCGATCCACGATCACCCATATGCTGTCATTTCCTTTCCTAGTACGAGGCAAACCATCTATAAAATCCATGGAGATATGGTCCTACTTCCAATCTGGAACCTCTAATGGTTGCAACAATCCCACAAGCTTTTTTTGATTGCTCTTTACTTGTTGGCATGTAGGACATCTACTCACATAAATGGATATCGCTCTCTTCATAGACCTCCACCAAAAAACGCGCTTTAGATATTGATACATCTTGCTCACACCTGGGTGGATGCAAAGTTTTGATTTGTGACCTTCATCTAAAACTTCCCTTATGAGCTCTCGGATATTTGGAACACAGATCCGCCCTTGCAATCTAAGAACTCCCTTGCCATCTATTTGAAAGCTCATGTTTTCACCTTCTTGAATCCTTTTAATAATACTTCGAATAAACTCATCATCCTTCTGAAGAGAAGAAATTTTATCAATCAAAGAAGGGGTAATGATGTGGCTTGCGACAAAGACATTCTTTCTACTGAGTGCGTCTGCCACAACATTGGCTTTCCCCGGCGTATATAAGATGTCAAGATCGTATGCCGCCAGAAATTCTAGCCACCGTTGCTGCCTTAAATTCAAATCCTTTTGATCAAAGAGATATTTCAAAGATTGATGGTCTGTGAATAATTCAAATTTTTCGCCCAAAAGATAATGTCTCTAAATTTTTAAAGTAAAGACTACGAACAACAACTCCAAGTCATAGACACGATAATTTTTCTGATGCGGCTTTGATTGACGACTTGCATAAGCAACAACTTTGCCTCTTTGCATCAGTACCGCGCCAAGACTACCACTTTGAGAAGCATCGGTGTAGACTTTTAAATCTTGGTTGCCATCGATGACGGTTAGTACGGGAGTAGTGGTCAAACTCACCTTTAGCTTTTGGAAGGCCTCCTCACAATCCGAAGTCCAATTGAACTTGGTATGCTTCTTGGTGAGCTTTGTTAATGGGAAAGACAGCTTGGAGAAGTCTTTGAAAAATTTCCTGTAATATCCAGCCAATCCTAGGAAGCATCTTACTTCAGTGGGTGTACTGGGTTGCTTCCAATCTCAAATGGCGGCAATTTTACTTAGGTCAAAAGCAATTCCTTCCTTTGACACAACATGGCCCAAGAATTTTACCTCCTCTTACCAAAATGTGCATTTGGAAAATTTTGCTTTTAAAACATTTCTTCGCAGAATCTCCAACACTTCCCTTAGATGCCCTTCATGCTCCTCCTCAGTTTTAGATTAGATTAGAATATCATCAATGAAGACTAGGACGAATTTGTTTAAGACATCTCGGAAGACCCTATTCATCAAGTCAACAAAGTAGGCTGGAGCATTGCATAGTCCGAACGGCATTACCAACCATTCATAGAATATGTCAATACCTCTAAAGGCGGTCAAAGGTATGCATTCTTCGGCTATGCGTAGTTGATGGAAACCTGTGGCTAGGTCCATCTTCGAAAACACCTTGGCTCCATTTAATTGGTCCATTAAATCATCTATGCAAGGCAAGGGGTATTTATTCTTCAATGTTTGTTTATTAAGGTCGAGGTAATCCACAAAGAGTCTTAGAGTACCGTTAAATTTGGGGACAAACACCACAGCTGCACCCCAATTTGAAAAACTAGGCCGAATTAGTCCCTTCCATAAGAGCTGCCTTGTTTGGGTTTGCAACTCTTCTTTTTCTTTAGGGGTCATCCTTCGGATAGCATGAACTACAGGCCTTGCATTTGGGACGAGATCAATTCCGAAATCGATTTCCCTCCGCGGGGGTAAGTTGTCTACTTCTTCAAATACGTCCGCGTAATTTTTGACCATGGTAATATTTTCTAAAGAAGTGGGAGTGATCTCAAGAGAAGACCAAAATGCCTTTCTATAAGATTTTGAACCATGGCAAGGTATAGCAATAGTATTTCCGAATCCTGTTTTCGCTTTCACTACTCTTTCTGAACATAGCACTTTAGCGTCATATTTTGTTATCCAATCAAGACCAAAGATAATATCAAACTCGGAAAAATTCATAGTGATCAAGTTAAAGGGAAATTGGAAATAGGAGTAGGAAATAGGCACCCTACAGTATAAATCAAGGACGATAGAACCTCCTACAGGATTATGAACATTAATTGGTTCTTTAAGATTTCTTTGTTTCAATTTCAATTTCTTGACCGTGTTGCCAGAAATAAAGCTCCTCGATGCACCCGTATCAAACAAAGCAGTAACAGGAATGTTTTTAACAGAAATAGTACCACCTAAAACATCAGGCTTACCTGCTCCTTCAGAAGAAGTAGGTATGGAAGAAGGTGGTGCACTTGCCCCCTCGTACACATGTGCAATTTGAGCTCCTTTCAACAGTGGACAATTAGGCTTGATATGACCCTTTTTGTGGCAGTTATAACATTCTTTAGTGTCATCACTTCTGGCCTTCTTTGGATTTCTGCAGTCCTTGCTATATTGTCCAAACTTCTGGCAGTTGTAGCATTGCACCTTTGCCTTATCATGGGTTTTAGAAGCTCCAGAACCGCCTCCTTCAATCTTCTTCTCGGGTTGCTTCCTTTTATTATTATTGTTCGCCAAGCTCCTTTCCCTATATTGTTGTGAAACCCTTTTGTCGTTCTCCTCATAGCGACAAGCAAACTCAATCAGCTTATTGAAAGAAAGGTCAGTGTGAGCAGTAACCCTGTCAGTGTACTTCCTTGCAAGTCCATTAATAAACCTTTTGTTCTTTTGAAAATCATCCTAAATCATTTCTGGCGCATAGCAAGAGAGGTCTTCAAATCTTCTTACATACTCCGAGATAGTTTTGTCGCCTTGCTTCAAGTTGGCGAACTCGTCATGCAGCTTTTCCACTTCTTGCTTTGGGACGTATTTTTCATTAAACAACTCCTTAAAACTGGTCCAAGACATATTTTCTTCATTGCCTCCTATATTGACCAATTCCCACCAATTCTGTGCTCTGCCTTAGAGCAGCCATGAAGCCGTAAATCTCTTCCTTTGATCATCTAGCCCTAGCCCACCAAATATCTTCTCACAATTCTTAATCCATGTCTGAGCCTATGTCACGGTCTCCGTACCAGTGAATGGAACTCCACCCAAGTTTCTGAACTTCTTCGCTGCCTTATCCAAGTCAAAGGGCTGCGGTGGTGGTGGTGGTGGCTGTCGAGCTGTGGGCTCCTCGGTTTCAGCAACATTTTGCCTCCTTGTTCTAGCTCTAGCGGCTCTAGCGGCAGCAGTACTCATTTTTAGTTAGTTCTGTACGATCAAGGAGAGAGTCATAACAACTGTAATGGTGATCTTAAGAAATGGTGAAGATAAAAGGATGGATAAAAAGAAAGATGGCGATAAAATGACTGACTATTATGTAACTCTAATGAACTGTTCACCATAGAATATTAGTGATTCTATGTTTATGAATTGTCATAAATATGTTATATTCCAAAGCTAAGGTTAACCAAAGCTCTGATACCAACTGTGATAACCCCAAACTTCCACGGAATGAAAGTAAGGAATGATCATTTGGAATACAACATAAATATAACAATACAGATCATAGATACAACATAGCAAAGGAAAACTATAGAATAACAACATCATAGCAGCGGAATATGAATGTCATCAGACACATAATCCCACAGTCACAGAGTTATACATTATTACATCAGGTTTCAGCAAAAAGGAAAAAAATTCAACTTCAAAATAGAACAACTGGAAATAAAATGAGTTTGGATGTCTCAAGTTCTAAAGATAAAATGCAAATAAAAGATAAATGATAGATAATCTTCGTGGTCCAACATAAGCACCTCCAAATAAGCAACTCCAAGATAGATAAGCAGCTCCAAGATAGCAACTCCAAAGAAAGCTAGACCTGTTACTTGGCTGCCCGTGTGGAAAAGAGGGCACCCGAGTTTGCAAAGGTGAAAATAAACTACGAGTCAGTCATGGGACTGGTGTGAGAATTCTTAACTAATTTAACTAATAGTAATTAGGAAAATCCAAAGACCACGCCGCTAACGCGGAATGGGTTGTGAGAAGTCTTAACTAATTTAACTAATAGTAATTAGGCAAATCCAAAGACCACGCCGCTAACGCGGAACGGGTTTATTTCAATGGATTGTCGTGCATAATTTAAAGTGACAGAACAAAAAATAAGTAATCGTAAAACAACGCAATGCTTTTGAAAAAATGGGATCACCATAAGACTCAAGTCCCATCACACAATGCAACGCAAACCAGAGGATAGAGTTTTACCTTATGGTGATTAAACATGCTAAATACGATAAATACGAATCTAATATTATCATTAGTGTACATAAAAACATTTCAAAATAAATGTATCAATCCTAGGAAGCATAACTACCATATATTATGCCTCCGTACTAGTAATACCATCAAGTCTGTAGGGTCGTATTTGGAATTTGGTTTCCATCTTGAGTCAAGGCTAGGGAGGAGCTCCTTACCGATTCAAGACACTCTAGCTAATGTCTCAGGATCCCCCGCAGTGAACCCTTGGAAAGCTGCAGGGCCGGTCCACACATACAGCTTCGTGGATAAGTTATTCCTGAACACACGTTTCCCGATCCTATAGGACCTATCATCTGAGGCCCTCATTTCATCATCCATGTAAGTAAAATATCAGCCAGTTTAAGCACTGACACTACTTATAACTAGAAAGAAACATGCTGCTCTCCCTGTGTTCCCTTCTCCCATTTTAGACTCCACCGGGTTGTGAGGCTCATGAAGCTATGTAATACACAAAGCTATGCTTATCCAAGTTGTGCTTTGATCGTCACCACAAGGTTCCGCTTTTCAACAAGAAACCTTGATCATTGCATCTTAATATGCCACACTGTCACTCCATATCACACAACCAATCCTTTGCCGAAATATATGAAAGGGTGTTAAGCAAGAGAATAAATTCTCTGCCACCAAACATTCATACATTCGACAGAAAATCAATAAATACAATATAAAGGAGTACAATGTCGGACACACATTCCATTTATAAGCCCGTTCTGGGTTTGAACGAAACTGGAGATACCCTCGTCCCGTATGTCCATTACGGAAAGGAGATACCCGCATATCCATGAAATCAACACGTACGTTTGGGCAATTACCCCGACCCTTGAATTGGGAGCAAGTCAATTCAGGATCTTGATCATTGTCCATTCGAGGGAAGATTTACGGTCTTCATACGCCGTCTTCATACTTCGATTCTTAACGTCGTTTGATTATTTGGAATGAGAGTAACTCGGACTTTCCAAATAATCCGTGTATATATATATATTAAAAAGCCTTCCTTATCGTTAATATTATTTTATAACGATTAATTCCTATTTCAATTATTTAAAATAATTAAATCTTTATATAATGAAGCCTCGGGTCAATGGAGACCCTGGCGCAGCTTTCAACCAATTTTGAATTTCACACTTCTCAAAATCTGACTGCTGGATCTTAACGTAGTTTATATCGTTGGAAAGATCTTCCCAAGACGGTCCTAATGGTTTCAGTTTTGGGAAAATCCGACGGTCGGATCTCTTGGTATAGTCGTTTAAAGGTACGATTTCAAAACGGAACTACCGCGCTCGATTCGTTTAATTTTAATTATATATATATATAAAAATATATAAATATAATCGTTCAACCATAATAACGTCGTTTGATTTAACAACGAGCTAAACAACTACCAATCTTTATTAAATTTTAATTCATTAAAAAAAATGAAGATAATATTTCAGCATTCTGAATACATTCGTTTATTCCTTTAGTTACACTAAAGATGTGAATTATAATTCAAAGTCCAATTTCTCCCATTATTCTCTAATTCTTATATTCACATAGAAGTGTAAATTATGTTGAATCCCATTCCTTATTCTTTTATTTACATTAAAAATGTAAATTCCATTCTTTATTCTTTTATTTACATTAGAAATGCAAATTCCGTTCTTTATTCTTTTATTTACACTAGAAATGTAAATTCCATTCTTCCAATTACACTGTAAAATCCTCTTGTAATTACATTAAAATGTAATTAACATTCGCTGTTAAATTTTCAATATAATGTAAATCCTTCTTTTTAAATTACATAAAAAAATGTAATTTTCCTAACAGTGCAAATTTCTATCTTTTAATTTGTCTCTTAATTTACAATATAAAATCATACTTTTTAATAACATTAAAAATGTAATTTATATTACATGTCAAATTTTGTCTTTTAATTTGCAAGGTAAAATCCTATATCTAGTTACATATAAAAATGAAATTTTATATTACATAACAATTCTCATTCTTAATTTACAAAATAAAGTGTACCTTTAATTTACAATGTAAATTCTTCTCATTAATTACAAAATAAAAATGTAATTTTTATTTACAGTGCAAATTCTCTTTCTTAAACTACATATAAAAATGTAATTTTTATTTACATGTAAATCCTATTCTTAATTACATATAAAAATGTAATTTCAATTGACAGTGTAAAATCTCTTTTTTTATTTACATTACAAAAATGTGTTTTTAATTAACAATGTAAAATCTTACTCTTTATTTACATAACAAAAATGTTTTTTAATTTACAATGTAAAATCTTACTCTTTTATTTACATAACAAAATTGTGTTTTTAATTTGCAATGTAAATCTCATTCTTAAGTTACATAATAAAAATTGGATCTTTTCACATCCTCATATTTCACCTTTTATTTTCAATTAAAATATTGAATCTTTTCACATCGCCATATTTCACTTTTTATTTTCAATAAAAATATTGAATCTTTTCACATCGTCATATTTCACTTTTTATTTTCAATATAAATATTGAATCTTTACACATCGCCATATTTCACTTTTTGTTTTCGATAAAAATATTGAATCTTTTCACATCGCCATATTTCACTTTTTATTTTCAATAAAAATATTGAATCTTTTCACATCGCCATATTTCACTTTTTATTTTCAATAAAAATATTGAATCTTTTCACATCGCCATATTTCACTTTTTATTTTCAATAAAAATATTGAATCTTTTCACATCGCCATATTCACTTTTTATTTTCAATAAAAATATTGAATCTTTTCACATCGCCATATTTCACTTTTTATTTTCAATAAAAATATTGAATCTTTTTACATCGCCATGTTTCACTTTTTATTTTCAATAAAAATATTGAATCTTTTCACATCGCCATATTTCACTTTTTATTTTATTCTACATTATATTTGTGTTTGAGAACACAAATAAAAGACATGTTTATTTTTCTATGTAATGTTTGCGCTTGAGAACACAAATAAGAATCATTCATTTTACTATTCCAATTCAATCATGTATACAAAGTTGACAATATTTAATTGGCAATCCAATCAGGTGAAAAAATGATATTATACATTAGATTGACAAAATAGTGTCTTTCATTTAAATTGACAATTTAAATCAATTCAACACCAATGATTCAAGTTTTTATATTGAATTGATAAGCTAAATCAATTCAAATAAAGTGACAAAATATGAATTGATTAACTAGATCAATCCCGTAAAAGTGACAAACTATAAATTTTGATATTGAATCGATGATCTAAATCAACTCAATAAAATAAAAGGATGAATAATAATATTTGTCTAAGGCATATATATCGCTAAGAAAAAACCAATCGCTAAGAAAAAACTACTTTCCCACACCAACAATATCTCAATCCTAAAAGATATTGTAGCTCACTGGTAGTGGCTTGGAAATTTGGACAGAGAGTGATGAGTTTGATCCTTGCCAAAGCCCGATTAATTTTTCAAGTAAGGGAAGCTGGATATTCCACACCTATCTACATATACTAGGATCAAATCATTCATATTTAAGAAGATTCACTAAATCAAAAGCCAGTCATTAATTTCAAATTAGGTTTCTTTGTATCATACGATGATCTTCATTATTGACAGTGCCACATGTCAAAAGGAAATATTTGATTAAAATTCTTCAATCGAGCTTCATGAAGAGATTATTCCTTTATCCTTGTAAAGAAAATATTTTTATAGATTTTTTTCTAGGCCCAATATTCTTGTAGATAGGAGACTACAGTCATTATAATACTCATGTATCCATTGCAAACATTATTCATTTTCTTTTCTTCTTCTCCTTAGTAAAGCTATGCTTTTCTTCTTTATTTTATTTTTGCATTTTCAAGGAAATTTGTATTGTCTAGTCAAGCAAATTTGCGAGAACACAAATTGCTATTGCATTTTTTGTTTCATTAGTGATTGATTATCTAATTAGATTTAATGGTTATAGTAGTTTTTAAGTTCTTTTTGTTTGCTTATTTCTTTTCTACAATTTCAATTTATGAATGCTTGTTTTTCTCTTCTTAGCTAGTTATTCAGTTTAATATAGATTCAATTAGATTCGAATATGTAGTTAATTCAATTGTAGTTTATTTGCTTTTCTCTTTTGTTTTATTGATAATTATGATGTGGTTGTTGGTTCAATTAGATATTTTCTAAAGAAATTACAATTTCAGTTTTATCCAATCACATACTCCAAATTCGTCTAACTCGCCCACAAAATTACATAAATAATAAATTTTAATTCTCCTCTATATGTTCGATCACCATACTATACATCTACGCGCTAGCAGTAATTTATAATAAATTTGCGCTTTTTCTGTTCCATAGAAAAGTGTCAAAAAGTTCCCTCCTCCTTGAAATTTTCTTCTTAAAACAAAAAAAGACATGGTATGAAAATTAGGAAAGCCTCTTCCAAAACCTAACCCATCACCGCCAAATTGAATCTAAAAGCCAAAATTTAATTCTAACTATAATCAGGTAATCATTTCTTAACCATGTAACTATTCGATTTTGTCTCATTTTGAAAGTGATTTTACTGTATGTCAAGATTTCTTCTTTACATATTACTATATCTATGTCTACAGGTTTCTGAGGGCTCAAATCAAGCCTAAAAGCTCAATAGCTGCTCAATCTCATTGTTGTAAAACGCTTAATCTTTGCATAAAACCGACATTTCTTATTTATCAGTGTTTTGTGGTTATAATCTGTTGTTTTAGTGTGTAAATATTCTCTGTCGACATAAAAGTTGCATTTTTATGTTTACAGCTGAAAAATGACTCGCTGTCCAACTTCATGATGATATATCTTTTTCAATGCTAGTTGAAATCATGCCAAACTTCTTTTGAATAATTGTAGTTTTTTGGACATTGTACGTTGATTTTTAGGTCAATCCAACCTCTGTTTCATGTAGTAAAATTATTTCAAACTTTGAATCGGAGAATGCTTCAAACCTAGGCAAAATGCCATCCCTAGGTCAACCACGCACTTCTATGGGACAACCTATGGGTTAACCCAGGAAAATGAGAGTCGACGAGGGAAAGCCGAGCGACATATGAGTCAACTTGTACATTGTTTTGGATGCACAGGCTATTAGCTTTTTTGTTGAATTCTGCTCCAATTTACTACACGATTCTAAGTATTTCAACATGTAATTTTTGATGAATTTGATGTGAATTTTGGTGATGATTTCTTAGGTTTAATCTAATAATAGATAATCCAATATTATCACCAATTTGCACATTGAATTGGTGTACATGGTTTTCGTTGTTGATTTCATGAGATTTCCGACACTATTCACGTTCTATAAAATGATTTCATAAGGGATTTATTTATAATGTATATTGCTTTGTGACAAAAAAATTATGATGTCCGGTTTTATAAAAATAAAATCTTCTCAAGGCAATACTATATACAATAATTACCAATATATATTAATTTTTAAAGAAACAAGTCAAATGATTTCAAAATTGATTTATAAACTCGTTTTCTCAAGTCTAGATATTTTCTATATATATATATATATATAACCATATTATTTTGCACCCTTTGAGAATGCGAGGTTGTGATTTAAACGATCTAGTAAACTGTGTGGTATGGGACACATTGGTTTAATATATCGGTTATTTACTGGCTTGTTGATTGAGGCTATTTCTAATTCTGAAGTATGATGTAAGATGACAATAGTAAATTGATAGTGATACATGCAATATGAGATGTATTACTTAACATTTCGGGTTACCGTTTGGAAGTTTGTGGCACACTATTGTTGTTTGTTATTGCCAATTTTTGCTCCGGGGGGAGTTAGGCTTAAGAGGACTCTCTTTTGTACATATTCACTAGACCGGGGTCAAGTTACGCTTAGCCCAGGGGGGTCGTAGTGATGGATGTTTGAATATGTAAATAGTACTCGACAATGCTCATGGAGAGCTATATGTATTTCTTGCATGTGCTTTTTTTTTGGATGTGCCATTTTGATGTTATTTGAAGATCGGGTCCATTTTGATAACATTTGATATTTGGATCCATATTTGATGCTTTATTGATTTGTTTTTAATTGTTTCTTTGGATCCTATTTGACATACCATAATTGGTGTTGATATCGATCCATTCATGTCGCCTTAGAGCTACTATGAGGTTCATATATGTTTGGTTATTTCACGATGTTGTTCGGAACACTCTTACGTGTTATGTATGTGAATCGATGTTTTGTTATTCATGTTGTTAGAGACACCCTTCAAGAGATTATTATACAATGTTTAGTTGTACCCTATCTCGTGAACCCTTGTAGTACAGTTGAACCTACTCTTTCTCTCCTCGAAATGAGTTATCCATAATGATGCTATATTCACAATTTCCTGATCTACTAATGCTGTTTAAACTAGACTGACTCGAGCATTTTATACTTGAGTCGGATCGACTTTCAGGTTAGGATATTTCCGGACTTCGGTTGGCTTTATGATCTTGGATATCTTTGTCGACCATTTTGAATATGTTATGCATGGTTTTGTGTTGTTTCCTTATAGTTTCTTCGCACTCATATATATGTACATATTCTTTGTGGGTGTGATGATGTTGTATATATTATGGATTATATATCAACTCATGTATATTACTGGACTGTATATCCACACATATATATTACTTTGCGTTGTACTTGATGTATGTATCTATATGTGTGACTGTTTGCAATCATATGATTTATGATGATTATTATATTTTATTTTGTTCTAAATTGGTCCTCTTGCCATCGTAGTATTGTATTGGGTAAGGAATAGGCATTTCGAACTACTAAAAAAAGAAAAAAAAGCGTACTTCATCGACTTATTCGATACTTATTTAATATAATTTTATAAGTAGTCGCTCCTAACCAACTCTATTCTTCGTATTAGTAGACGACATTACTAATTAATGCTCTTTGTTAAATGGGGTCCTAGGGAAGTGTCATGACTTATGAAATAAATTTCATACCCAGATTTGAGATAACAAACTTTTATTACATTTTGAAGATATGAATGTTTTCCGGTCAAGGTCAGAGAGGTTACAGTACTCTTAATTGAACGATTTCATTGTTATCTGAGAGATAGTACTAGTATGATATTTTAAACTGATATTTCGAAACTTAATATTGATCAATAAGTAAATTTGTGAACTTAAGAGAGTCAAGTCAAGTTGTTTGGACTTATAGTCACCACTGATATATGTTTGTCCCATCTAATAAAAATTTAAATAAGAATTGTCTTAAGTGTTTACTAACATATATGTGTATGTATGTGTGTGTGTGTATATATATATATTAGAGGATTAAGTATATGAATACTTTAAGAGATAATGACTAAAAAGCTTTAATTAATAATAGATTAGTAACATAAGGCTTAGTAGTTTCGTTAGGAATTGTATATAATTGTTTGTTTTAGTTTGATAGTTATACAACTAGCTATCAAATCTTATTCAAGAGAAATAAGTTTCCTGTTACTTGAGTTCTCTCACACTAGTTTCCAAGCTGATCTTGACATTATTTTCCAATATTCTAGCATCAAACCAAGCATATTTTCAGATCAGGTTTGGATTCCTTTGAAGCTACAAGGCAACAGCTGGAGATCTGAGATGTCTTGGACCAAGATGAGATCTAATTTTTCAGGACCTTAGAAGGGCCATCACTAGTAATTAGAATCTCGCTCGGGGTTTACATAGGAGCTTCCCTTTATATTTTTGCTCTTCTTATTTTTTATGATCCAAGTATTTGAAGAGTTTACCATGTTGCACAAACCAAGATCTTTTCTTTGGTTGCTACGCGTCATTGTCCTTAATGTAGATTGAAGTTCCTACATCTTTTCCTTCATCTAAGAGATGTTATTTTTTTTCATTCTGCCATATAACAAGCTATAGTAGCCAACTGATCTCCTTTTACCATCCCGACTCCACCCCCCATAAGGAACTTCATCAACACACAGCACTAAGAAATACATGCCTTGAAATCATCAAGGGCTGGTTGACCTAGAAAAACATTATATGTTGAGTATATATCTAGAACAGTAAATGGGAGAATGTGCACCCTCCAACAATCCCCTTCTGCCAATTCCACTAGTAATTCTACCATACCCACTAGCTCATTCGCAGATCCATTGAAACCACGAGTACTTGTTGCATATGGTTTCAGGTCTTTAGGTTCCAACATCATCTAATCGAAGGTTCCGACTATCAAAAATGATTCTCATCATTAAAGTTAAGCCAATTGTGGTCAAAATTACCAAAGGATCAATTGATACCGACCCCACTCCATCGGCTTCATGATTTCTGAAGTCGACGTCAACCATCGTCGCCTTTCTCTGGCTAGCTAGCACTTATTCTACTACAATGTTGCATTCCTCATATTCTACATGTTTCAATGCATTGACATATTGTTCCATTGTTTTTCAGCTCTTACCAGCTGATTGTGCCTCCCAAATATGATGTTAATAACAATACCCATTTTTTATTACTGGCGGGTATTTTCAAGTGTTACTTGAGCTTATTTACTTATACCAACATCTTTCCTCTTGTCCCTCGGGTAACCTTATACTCATCCAATTTTCCTTAATTTGTTCCTCAATTATATCTTGGAGATGAGGACATTCGTTTTTCATTTGACTGTGAACTTCATTGAAGTAACAAACTTTTCCTAACCTCTTTTCCATGTCGGTCGATTCCCTAGCAGGAGGCTACTTTTATTAGACCGTATTACTTGTATTGAGATATATGTTTTTCAATGAATCGTAGAGAGGGATGAAGTTATTAGAGTTGAACGACCTATTGCACTTCCTATAGTTTCTCTTCGACTGTGGTTTCCATCACCATTACCATCACTTCTTCAATAGTCATCTCGTTGATTCTGATTCTGAACGTTTACCTCCATTTTACCTATAATTTACCCAGATTGTTGCACTGCTATTTCACTTTGAATTCCCTCAATATTAGGTTCTGGTTTTTCCTTCTTGTGAGCTCTTCTCATCCTTTCATTCAACAACATCTGATTGGCTTTCACATAAATTTAATCTAGATTTTTGAAGGGTTTTCCTATCAGTTATTCCCTGAACTCAAAATCAGGGTCTACACATCTGATCAGGGCCATTAAGATCATCTTGTCATCTAGTTCACTTACTTCTATTACCATTACATTGAACCTTAACAAATAATCCTTTAAAACTTCTCTAGAAGCTTGCTGCATGCTGGAAAAAGTCTTTATGTGTTTTGGTTTCATGGCTAGATGTGTAATTGGATCAAAAACCTCATTCCTAACTCTTGAAACGATGAGATTGACCATGTTAATAGCCTTTGAACCACATTGTCACTATCCTTCCAAGCATATTAGGAAAGCCTTACATTTCATAGCATTTGTGGCTTGTGTCAAGTCCGTATACCATTAATATGCAGTCAAATGTTGAATCAGCTCAATTTTTCCTGCATAGTGTTGTAGTGATGGTAAATGAACCCTCAGGGATATTCAAATTCCAGAATATCATCAGTAAACGGAGTATGGCTTCGCTTGATCCTCACGTCTTTATTATTAACACCTCGATTATCTCTCATATTCTGTTACATCATAGAAGTTAAATTAGGAGTTTGAATTGATGTTGGATAACATTTAGAAACTATTACATATATTGTCCTTCTCTATTCTCTTCTTTCAGGCTGAACTAGTCGAGTAGTGACTATGAATGCATTTCCTGGACTCTGGCATCTAATTATTGGCAAGAAGCATGGAAAATGCCATAACTCCATGAGAAAATCCAATATATTCTGATTTTTATGATAATTAAGTAAGTTTGGATCACTCCTCACCTCTTATTCTGGATCGGCATGAATGCCTTGATCCGAGTCGGTATGGTGGGTACAATCCAAATAGGTTTTGTCATGTCGATCCAGATCGATATTCCTATGTATAAGGTCGATCTAAGCATTATGACTTGAGACTTTGAGCCTTCCTCATTTAATCCTTTGGCATTGGCTTTGATGGCTCTGCTCTAAGGATGAAGACCTTTTAGATTTAATGAATCCTGGAATTAGTGGTTTTTACCTTGTAACGACCCAGAAAATATGAACCAATTTAAAATTTTTAAATTGGCTAAAATAATGGATTTTAAATATTTAAAATAAATGTTTTAAATAATGGCAATGAAAAGTGAGTTTGAATTGATAATTGAAAACGAATATAATTAATTCTAATTATAAACAAGGCTTGAAAAGGCGTTGCAGTTTCAAAAATTGAATTCAAACTTTGTCGAATTGTACCGGGTGCAAAACAAAACGGATTTTAGTGAAACCAAAAATATTTAAATCGGTTAGTGAATACCTTTCTAACGAATCTGAAAAATCGAATTTTCATAGCGGAAAGCAAAAGTTATGGCCGAATGAATTTTCAGAACGGTCACTATGGAATTTATATAGCCCGTGAAATTGGCCATTTTGCATACGACCTCGGAATTCGACGAAACCACTTTTGTTGGATCCGGGAGGTGAAGTTATTGCTAGGTTTCAAATTTCATAATTTTTGAAGCTAATATGTGAGCGTTGCAAAAGAAAACGTGTTTTGGCCAATTACAGTTAAATTGGATCGACCAAAAATGGGTCTTTTTGCAAACGGTCTCAGAATTCGACGAAACTAGTTTTGTTGGGACCGTATCGTAAAAACATAGCTAGATTTATTTTTCTGAAATTTTTCGAATCAGTTTGTGGCCCTGGCAAATTGAAATGTACGTTCAAATTAAATATTGAATGTTTTATATTTTGATTTGAATGGAAACTGACTGAAACAGTCGAATGGGCCTACGAAACATATCCCATTGTGTTCGGAATGGGGGTAAAACGCTAGGGACGGCAGTCGTTGGGTTTGATTTCGAGTTCGTCTAAGAAAACCCCAATTTTTGAATTTAATATAACCTTGGCCAATAGGAAAATTTCTTTATAAAAAAAAAATCGCGCTCTCTCTCCCCGATACAGCGCTCGACGGCGGAAAACCGCTTCCCCCTTCCCCTCCATTTTCTGGCGAATCCACGCCGAATTAGCACCCCCTCCTTTGGAGTTTTTCGTAGAGCCGAGCCTCCTCTTCAAATCCATACTCGTTGCCACCCTCCTCGTGCAGTAAATCGCCAGAATCGCGCCCTGGAAGTTGAGGACTTCTCGCCGCTGCCACGAACGCCAGGGACCACCGAGCTGGCCAACTCCCTCACGCGCGCGAAGCCCTCTCCTAGCCCTTCGATGCTGCGAAGGCCGATCGTCCTCTAGCTTCACGGATTTCGTGAGAAATCGAAACCTAGTTTCGAACAAAACAGTGGAGGTACGGCTGTGTAATTTTAAAACTGATTTTAACAGTTTAAAACCGTTGCAAACTTTGAAAAATCATATCTTTATGCTGTGTTAACGAAATTCGATGAAACAGGAAACATCGTAACCATGTGGACGCCTTCTACATTTTAGAAGAGACCGCATATTTTTCTGAGCCTTCTGCTATTTTTGGTGGAGTGGAACCCAATGTGAGATTTCTAATTTATAAACAATATGGAAAACGACGATGTATAAATTATATAGTCGATGTATGAGTTATATAAGCGTTGTACACCTCTTGTATAAGTTGTACGTTAGATGTATAAGTTATATATATGCGTTGTAAAAATTATATATGTGTTGAAATAGAAGTGAATTGTTATATATAAATATATATATACGCCCCTCGTCCACAAACCATGGACGATATTTATTGATTGTGATTGGTGTGAAAATTGATTGATAGCGAATGGTTGTTTGGGATTGTTTGTGATTGATATTGATTGATTGTGGTTGAAAAATACCCATTTGTGGTTGAGAAATATTTGGTTGAAACCACATAGGATTAGTTTGTGGAAATGAAACAAATATATACATGCCGCCTGCGTGCGAACTAGATGCATGATCCCCATTGTCAAAAACCGCGAGGTTTTAAGGTAGAGCGAGGAGCCGTACTAGGGACGGTCCCGGTTTTAACTACCCTGCCGTTATGCTGCCGAAATTTTGAATAATATTCATGTGTTTGAATTATTTTCATTTGCTGAACTATATTTATTCGTTGAATAGAAAACCTTCATGCGTTGAATCGATATTCATTCGTTGAATTAGAAATTCATGTGTTGAAAGGTATTCGTGTTTTAAATATAAAAACCACATTTTTATCTATATATAGAAACTATAGAAAACCTTCATGTGTTGAATCGATATTCATTCGTTGATTAGAAATTCATGTGTTGAATGGTATTCATATTTTGAAATAAATTGTTTCATAATAAAATTCACCTTTTTATCCCCTGTATGAGCTATGTAAAATGACCTCGTTTTAAAAGAAATTGTTCTATAAGGAAAATCCTATTTTTATCACCTATATAAACTATATAAAATAATAGTGTTTTGAAATGAATTGTTTTACAATAAAAATCACATTTTTATTATATACCTGAATTGTTGAAATGTGAAGTGTTAAAAATAGCAACTCGTTCAAATAAATATGCATGATTCGAAATATTCACTAATTAGCTAATGATATGATTCTCGCCTATGCATGCAACATTAGAATGAATTGTGTTTTTAAACCAAATGGAATCAAATATGACGTTGAATGGAAAATGATAAGTGATAAGAACTGTATATATGTACATGCATATTTGTTGAACAGGTTATAGCAAAGTGGCTAGAGAAGAGGAATAAAATTTTGTGCCCGACAAATAGGTACACATTTACTGTTTTGTTTGGGTGATGATTTTATGAGCCTGTTGGCTAGCCGCTTGGCTTTTTCTTTTTCTTTTCGACATGAGACGCCCATGTGGCTATTTGGGAATTTTCCCAGCCCCTCCCGTACAAAGGAGGTTATGGCGAAATTTTCCAAAATTTAAAGGCGTTAGTGAAATATTTGAGTGGAAAACGATATTGATATTGTTGAATGAACTAAATTTATATAAATATATAATTATAAATAAAATTAAAACGAAACGTGGCCGTGCAGGTCGTGTTTTGAAACCGTGATTTTAAACAACAAGTGCGGGAAATCCGACCATTGGATTTTCCCGAAACCGCAACCGTCGGGTTCGCCTTGGAAATATCTTTCCAACGGCACCAACTTTGTAAAAATCCAATGGTTGGATTGTCTGGAATGTTTAATTCAAATCTTAAGAAAAACAGCGCCAGAAACGATTATATTTATATATATATATAAATATAAATATAATTATATTTAATCGAATAACGACGCTGCAGTTCGTATTTTGAAATCGAAACTTCAAACGATTGTACCGGGAGATCCGACCGTCGGATTTTCCCGAAACTGGAACCGTTGGATTCGTTTTGAAAAGATCTTTCTAATGACGTAAATTTTGTGAAGATCCAACGGTTAGATTTTCAGATATGTGTAAATCAAATCTGAAGAAAAACAGCGCCACGGTCGCATTATGGCCCGAAGCGTCATTTTGAATAATTGGCTATTTTAAAATAAATAAAATAGTGATAAATCGTTATAAAATATTATAAACAATATGGATGTGATTTAGAAATTAACTGAAGGTTAGCTAAGTCGAATGGTTTCCTGGGTGTTGATCTGATGTTGGTTTCGGCCTTCGGGGTTAATATTTGGGAAATCGTTCTCTTACTGATTGACGGTTAGTGACTAATGAATTGAAATGATGCGTGTATATGTTAGTGTTACACTTGTTTATTATATACGCGAGTTGCTCAGAAAGACCGGGTTTATCCCATTCTGAATAACTAAATCGACGATAAGAGATCGAAGATGAAGACGGTGGTCGAAGACCGGAGATCTTCACCTCGTTTGGATGGTAACCGAGGTCCTGATTGGGAGGCATCCCGAAATATGGATAATGAGTGGTGATCGTCCAGACGTACGTGGTGATCGATGGGTTTGCGAGGTATTTAGTGCCTCCGGTTTCGTTCAGACCCAGAACGGACTTGTAAATGGACTGTGTGTCTGACATTGGATTTTATTCTGTATTGATTGATTTCTATTAAATATACATCTGTTTGGCGGCGGAGAATTTATTCTTTTGCTTAATGCCCTTCTCTGAGACGCACGAGCTCAGAGGTTGTATATCGATGGACATCAGTCGCATGGCATGAATTGCCTGTGTGGCATGCTAAGATGCAGTGATCAGGGCTTCTGTTGAAAAGCAAAGCCTTGTGGTGATGATCAAAGCACCGCCTGTGTGGCGTAGCTTTGTGTATAACGTGAATTCGCGAGCCTCACACCCCGGTATGAACCAGAAACGGGAGGAAGGACCTCAGGGAGGACATGCGTTTATTCCTAGCTAGGGTGGTGTCAGTGACCTACCAGCCCTGACATTTATATACTTTTCACCTATGTGGTTGTTGCTGTTGCGAGGCGCCTCGGTTTGATCGGACGATCCGGGTCCGATGGAGTCATTCGTTGGCTCGTTTACGCCCCAAAGGGCGGGGAAACGCATTGTTCAGGAATTTTAATCCACATCGGTGGATCGGCCCTGTCGCTCCTAGGGTCACTCGAGCTCTGATCCTGAGACTCGGGCTAGGCAGTCTCGAATTCGGTAAGGACTATCTTTTGCCTTGGTTCATGAAGGAAATCCAATTTCCAAATACGACATCATGCGGATTTGATTATATATATATATATATATATATATATGGCGACATGATATATGGTACCCATGCCGTCTATGATTGATAGTTATGATTCAAATTGTTTTTGAAACATATAAACACTAGTAATAATATCAAATGCCTTTGCTTTATTCGTATCAATCATATTTTGGCCATTATAAGGTAAAACTCTATCCTCCGGTTTGCGTTGCATTGTGTGATGGGAACTGAGTCTTATAATGGCTTCATTTTTATAAAAAGCATTGCGTTGTTTAAAAGAATGATTTGTTTTAAAGCACTGGCAATCCAATGGAGTAAACCCGTTCCACGAAAGTGGCGTGGTCCCGTGATTAGCCAAATTATATATGTGTTGAGTAGATTTCTCATACCAGTCCCATGACTGACTCATAGTTTGTTTCACTTTCAAACTCGGGTGCCCCTTTTTCTACACGGGCAGCCTTGTATTCAGGTTTAGCTGGTTCTTTCTGGATAGCTGGAGCTGAAGATGGATTCTATCATTTATCTCTTTTTATGCTGTTCAGCTCCTATTGTACA
Source organism: Allium sativum (assembly GCA_030737875.1). Classification (NCBI taxonomy): domain Eukaryota; kingdom Viridiplantae; phylum Streptophyta; class Magnoliopsida; order Asparagales; family Amaryllidaceae; genus Allium; species Allium sativum. The sequence goes on from CM060919.1 coordinate 442,927,368, forward strand.
TATTTTGTTTGTTTTCCGCTGTAGACATTTATGTATAGCTGAACTGTATTTGTACTAAGTAAGATCCTGTATACTGTGTAACTCTAATGATTACTTTTATCCAGTATATTCTATTGTTCATTCTCTGGTGTATTTATTTAATTTTGTTCTGTTGTTATCTGTTTCTGTGTTATATTCCAAAGATAACCCTTGCCTCCGTCAGTACGGGGTTTGGGGTCGTCTCAAACCTCCATACATTCCATTTACAATTTATATAATTAATCTAATTTCTCAAATTATGATTATTCCTTATCTGCTGATCCGACGACTCCTGCGTTTTCTCCAACTTCTTCATCAGATTTATAAAATTAGATTGGGTTATACTCCCATCGCTGTGGAAGGTGTAGCAACAACAACAACAAGAATATCACTGGCTTCAGCATCAAGAATATCGCTGACTTTAGCAGCAGGACTTTGGCCTCTTTGTTGAATGCTCTTACTCCTTCAACTTAAGCATTCACGCATGAATCATAAGACTTCTTCTTAGCAGTCATATCGATGTCAGGAGAATTACATTTACAGTCATATAGAAAATGGCAAGAAAATAAATCTTCCCTTAATGGACTTGGTATCCACCAGTAGATGACAAAGTGTTGGCATTTAAAATTACGCTAACACCAAGAGGAGAATGGACGTAAGGAATGATGAAGAAATATGAATGAAAATGAGGAAATTGAGCTAGTAAAGTCACATACATGATTATAGTGTTTCAGCGACAAAGGTCTATGTCCACTTTCAGAGAAACTTCATTAATTCACTTAAGCTTTTACAAATACAAAGTTTTAGATCAGCGAAGATCTGGATCAATGACTTTTTTCAATCCAAAAGGTTGTGTTATATCTCTTCTTGACCCTCGCCTCGCCCCTTAGCTAAATGGTTGTCTTTTCTTCCTGTCTTGAGTGACATAGGTTTATTTCAAGTCGAGTCGATTTAGGTTGGATTGCTTATATACTTAAGTTTTTGAGGGAATTATATCCCAAGATCTTCTTTATAATTCGAGCCTTATATCTAGGCCATTGCATCTGGCTATTTGGTCGATAATTACCGGGCTAAGCTTATATATGAAATTCAAGATAGCCCAGTTGAAAGGCTAGGTAACAACTATAAAGATAATTTTTAGAATTATTGAAGCGAAATTCATTTGAATTTTTTGGTAGACATATAAAACAATTACGCCAATTCATAATTTTTACTATTAAATGACACCTTTTAATGGAGTAAAACACCATTCTAACATAGTTAAGTGAAGTTGACTATAAATAGACATCCAATTCGAAAATAAATCATTGGTTCGGTGTTTGTTAATTTGGACACATATTAATCAGTCAGTTCTTTGCATTTATTATTAATTCTTTGCATTTATTACTAATTATCGGTTGATAATATAAATTACTTACATATCTATTAATTATGTAAATATGAGTGTTACGGCTTTAATGTTGATATTAAATTTAATGGAAACTTGTTAAGTAACATTGGGATTGCTAAACCTATGCCTAAGAATGAGATATGTAATAAGTTTGAAATTTACCTAAGTGTTTATTTCAATTTTAACAAGGTAATAATTCATTAAGAATCTTTTTAATTGTTAATTATACTAATATTTATCTAGAAGTTAATTACTATTTAATTAAAAATTAATTTAGAAAAAAATATTGCTTAATTGATAATTATTTAAGGGCTAATTATTCTTTAATTAATAATAATTTGATTAATTACCTTTTAATTAGAAATTAATTTATGTTAATTAATTTCATAATTAATGATGGTTAGTCGTTTAAAATTATTTTAAATAAATTTATTAAATAATATTAATTATTAATTTGACAAGGTTCAGTCAAATTATATTCTTTGTCAATAGTGTTATAAATTGATTAATAGTTCATATAGGATATTTATCCTTAATTAATCATTTTTATAATTGGTGCTTACATAAGTTAATTTAATTTATTAATGATAGTTAAGCTAATTTTTATTAAATTAGCAAGTTCTTTAATTGTTATCAAAAGAAAATGATTTTCAGTTTGTAAAAAAGAATTAATTAATAATTAAATTAAGGACTATAGTTTTATAATTAGAAAGAGGTTTGATAAATCAAATAGATTATAAAACCCTTATTTACAAGGAATTATGCATAGAACTTAAGAAATATTTTATTTGATACATACATTTGAAATATCAAGCTTTTATCTATCTTAAAGATAAAATATTGTCCAATCAAGAACTGAGGGGTAATAATACCTATATTTCAATATTGTTATCGGATGGATAGTGCTAGTCTGACATCGAAGATTGATGTTTAGAAACTACTATTTTTTTATAAAAAAAATTGTGATCTTAAGAGGGTCAAGCTAAGGGGTTTGAATTTATAGTAATCAATGTTTTAAATGAACTTTATTTGAACTATCTAATTCAAATTTAGATGATAATTTTCTTCAGTGTTTACTAATATATATACGTATATCGGATGGTTAAGTATATGAATTATTCTGAGACATAATGATTGAAAAGATATAATTGATAAGTGATTAATCACATGGGGGTAGTAATTTCCTTGGGCAATTATGTATGATTATTTGTGTTTGTTTGATAGTTACATAACTAATTTTTGAATCTGGTTGAGAGAAATAGGTTTTCAATTGCTTTAATTTTCTCACATTGGTTAATAGACTGACTTGGGCGCTACTTTTGTGATAATGCTCGGAAAAGATCGAACATCATTTTCAGATTAGGTTTGGATTGCTTTGAAGCCTCAACGAGAGTTGGAAATTCAAGGTATTTTTTTTATTATGTCGCATGTGTTTATGTTATTGTAGTTGTCAAATTTGTAAGGATAGGTTGTTAGTTGTCTAAATTGATTGTAATTAGTTCTCTAAAGTGTTTTATATAAATTTCTAGTCTCTTTTGTAAAAAAAAGTTTTATATATAATATGTTTTTCATTCCATTATGAGTTTCTGTTTTTTCTTTTTCTATAACCATCCATCTTTACGACACTGGGTTATTCAACTTTCAAATATCATGGATGTGTTAGTGTTAATTTCTAAGGGTCAAAAAAATTAGTGTAAACATGTACCTATTTTATATTTAATTTCCATTTCTACCTGAATTGTTTAGAGCTATAAAGCAACTCTTATCCATTTCTATATTTGTGTCGTTATCTCTTTAAGATGTACTGGAATCTAAATCATCTAATATTGCAATGTAGTCACTTAATTTCTAGATGAATCGGTGTTTGATGTAGATTTTTTTATCTGGATATAGATAGAATTGCCTTACATGTCATGATTTATTACAGTTGCAGCATCTGATTTCATGTTGACTGTCATTTCCATTTTCTTGATTTTATTGCCATTACTTTTGGAATTATTCAACTTTTTAGTATTTAGCGAATTTCCCTGTCATTAATGTTGTCTCTTTGTCATTATTTTCGGAGATAAATCCATTCATGATTGCATTAAATGCTATCCACTTTTTCGCTTTTTCTCCTGCCCTGCATTTGTGATTCAAAAGTCATTAAATTGCAAATTAACTCTTTAATTTTCGGAGTACTAATATCATTAGTCTCTTCTATTTCTATAGTGTTTTGTTTCCAATCAGGAGTAAGTGAATTTAAAAATTTTCTAACCTGGTCTTCTTTAGAAAAGATTTTACTGACTGTAATAAGAGAAAGTACCATTTCTTGAAATGTATCATACATATCAGATACTAATTCATCTGGACTTGGTGTAAATAATAGTAACTAATTAGGTAACATAAAAAATCTTTGTTTGTTTAACTTTACTGGCATCTTCATTTGTAACTTGCAAAGTTCTTCAAATTTCCTATGCGTATTTAAGACTAATATTATATTAAGCTCATTTCTACCTAATGAATAGAATAATATGTTCATGGTCTTAGAATTACTTTGTGTAGCTACATTTTTATTAGCAGTCCACCATGCATAATTAATCTCAGGTTCAATGTACTCAGTTAGTGTAACATCTCAAATATCTTATCCTATTGACTGTAAATTAATTTACAATGTAAATGATCAATAAGTGCATTTTTTCCATTAAAAAGGATTTTATAGCAGTAGATTGTCATTCTACAAATGAACTAGTGATATTGTTGAGATTACCTGTGTTTGTAGCCATTTAAAACTTTTTTCAAAGATCAGATTATGAAACTTTTGACAACCAATACTCCGATATCATATGAAAGTGATATGGATTAAGGATTTTAAGGCTAGATTAACATTAGAGGTGGTGAACAATATTTTCTTAAATTTATGAATTTTTTATAAATATTCTGGATTAGGTTTATGAGTATATGTACAATGATCACCGAATCAATCAAATAATCAAAAAGCAAACCAAGCAAATGAAGTAAAAGAAAAAACACACCAGATTTATATTAGCTTGTAGTTACCCTACATCTAGCCATATACTCTATACAATCATTAATCGCTATCAGTTCAATTACATTCAATGCTACACGGAGATATCTCCTAGAATATTTTGGATTAGGAAGGTTGTTACACTTAGCATGCTTCGTAAGGACATAACGATATTTATTTGCTGTATTCCTTTCCAGGCGAATCTGCACGTAATCCAATTTGTTGGCTTTGATATGATTTTGGATATGGACTGGCTCGTACGATATGAGGCCAAAATCTTACGTTTTGAGTGGATCTTATATCTTCGACATCCTAACTCCCCGGTTTAGTTATCTCTTATTCCTCGGGATGTTGACTACGATTCCAAAGTACCTTTATGTGCTCTTGAGTCTCGAGATGAGGATGATATAACTTAGATCCCAATCGTTTGTGACATCGCATAATCTTCAAGCCTGTTTCAGCTTTCCACTCAAGTAGACCATCGAGTTCTGCATTGACTTGATTCCATGTGTATAGCAGTTATTCGGTCTCCCATGAGGATGCAACTAAAGAGAACAAGGAAATCGAAAAGCTACTATTAGAGCTTGAAGAGTCTAGTTCTTCGCATTAGGGTACCATGATGGTATTCATGAACAAAATTGATGGTAGTCTTACGCTTTGCGTCGATTATCACAAGCTTAAAGAGTTGATCATCAAGAATTGTTAACCTTTCCCTATGATCGAAGACATGTTTGATCAGTTGAGTGGAGCATAAGTCTTTTTGTAGCTTGACCTTGCATGGACTTTTATCAGTTACAAGTTGTAGAGGACATCATTGCTGACACATCGTTTCACACTCGATACAGTTCTTATATGTGACTCGTCATGTCGTTGGGCTTGATGAACTCCCTTACTTATTTTGTCAATCTTATGAATCGAGTATGTTGGATGTAGATTAACCCTAGATGGGGGTGAATATTGTTTATTAAATTTTGTCGAGATATTAAAAGGTGTCACAACATAGATTGTAGCATAGAAAATAAATGACACAGATTTTACCCAGCTTCGGCAAATCCTGCCTACAACTGCATTCCTAAGATTTTTACTAGGTATTAAAACAGATCCCGCATACAAAACCCTGTAAACTCGCAAACCCTAACCCTAGACTGATCTTTATCCCCAAGATCTTATTTTTCGCTAACTACAACCCTGTAGCTAGTAAACCCTAGTTTTAGTGACAAACTAGTTAACCCCTAGTTTTACATACACTAGAAAACTGTTTGAAACGGTTACAAAAGAATTTAAAAATCAATACAATAAAAAATCAAAACAAAAACCCCTCCCTTTTAAATAAATTTAGTCGGCCTTTCATTTCTTTTTGTCCCCTTTAGAAAAATTGCAGCCGACCCAAATTAGGGGTTTTGTCTCCCTAAATCATGACGCGATTTCACACTGGTTTTCTGGAGGATTGTTCTCTAATGATTGTTGTTGTTGCTCCTCGTCGTTGATTTGGAGTGCTTGCAAGTGAAAAAAATCTCATGAGTTCTCTGATTTGATTTTTCAATTTGTTCTTGAATTGTTTCTCTGGTTTTCGATTTCTTTTGCTGATGATGTATTAGATGTATTTATAAGATAATTAAATCATTTAACATCTCTAATTTCGAATCCTGGCTTGCCCTGATTTGTTGCGAAATTGTTTCCTCGAATCGAATTTCTTGGTTTTGAATTGCATGAGTGATATTCCAAGTTTGTCGATTGAGTTGCGTGAGTGTAATGACCCGGATTTTTAGAGTCGGAATATTTAATTTATTTAAATATGAACGTGATTAAAATTAGAGTTTAATAACGTGAATTCAGAAAATACGAGTTATTTTAATATAACTGAATGGAATCTGTAATTTAAAATGGAATTTAATTAATTTCGAAGCTTATGAAAATTCTAATTAAAATATGAACAATATTATAAAATTATTATCGAAGTTTGAAGCGTTTTGAAATCGAATAAATATTAACTCGATTAAATTAACAGGGAAAATACTGGTTTTGCAAACGATCTCAGAAATCTACGAAAGTAGTTTTATTGAGTCCGGAACAGTGTTATATAACAGATACGTTAAACATATTTAACTCAAACCGTATTAAATATTTATATACGTTAAACTTTGCCTGAAGTAACCGTATTAAAAACTATACTAAAAAGAAGACTACAACGTCGAGAACTTGATGAATGACAAAAGGATACATGCGATTCATCTGTTGAATAGTGTACCCTTATTTACTTTGCAATCAAGCAAATAGAACCTTGCCTACAAACCAAGTACAACACGAAGTGGTACAACTCTCATACTTCACCACTGAGGAAAGTGACACTATAAATACCCTCCTACTTACCCTAAAACCTAATTCCTCAGTCAACTTCTTATTTTCCGCCGCTCTCAATTTCTTTTCTTCAACAGTGAAAATGAGAGGAATAAAATCAAAACAAATAGAAATCAAATTCCTTAAATCACCAAATGAAGCTCGTTACAATCCCAAAATCGAGATCTAAACACCCATGGTTTCAGAATTTGGTGCGACTCCATCACTGGAGCTTCGTATCGAGACAGCGACGCTAGGATTACTCACGTACAAGCAGGTATAAGCGGTTTTGAGGGAAAACAAGTCCGGGTTCAAAGTCGTTTTGGAGTTGGGAGGGTCGAGCAGAAGGTGCTGCAATATTTTGTCGTGGGTTTTGGTTCGTTTTGAAGTGGGAATCTGTACGGGTGCAAAAGACTGGAGCTGACGTCGCAAGGCTTTTTGGTGAGTGCGTGTTTGCTGAAATCAATACAGGAAAGGAGGATGGTGATAACGTGTGATGCAGAGTACAGAAGCTAACCGTGGGGAGGATGTCTTGGTTGGTAGCTGGAGTTTTGTTTGCGGAGAGAAGTGTAAAGTTGGGGATGAAAAACGTGATGAGGCTGAGGCGTTTTGTGTTGATGGAGTTTAGGTTTCCTTGTATGGATTTGAAGGGAGGTTGTTCATTTCTGGAGTGCGAAAGGCGTGTGGGAAAAACACGATGAGGTTGGAGAAAATCATGGAAGGGGAGGAGGCTGTCGGGTAGGCAGAAATGGGTGAGGATTTTGTTCGTTTTGTGCACTGTGTGGTGAAAAGGTTCGAACAAAAAGGGAGTCTTATTTCCCCTGTACAGTTCGAATTGTTTTGTGGAGTTGAAGGAGCACTGGAGTGTGGGATGCGGGAAGGAACTGTTCGAATCCATTTTGGCGGAAGTGTTATCTTCTGTACGGGTTTCTCTTGATAGCAATTCCAGTATTTTTGTGGTGAGAAGTTGAGCTCGAGTTCATGTCTTGATTTGGAGTTTTGCTGTAGGGAAGTAAGGAGATTTGAGAAGGAGGTTGGTATTTTGTTGATAATTTTCTATGAAGAACTCAAGGGGATTGCTGTGTGAAGCAGGTGACGTTGGTTTCATGAGTTTGGGTCGGAGGTCTGTAGCATGTATTGTACAGATTCAAAGAGAAAGTGTAGAAATCAAAAGCGGGTATGGGCTTGTGAACTTGGACGGCCCGACGATGTTTGAGTGGAATTTGACGAAGTCGATAACACTGGAATCGTAACGACGATATATACGTTATGGAACTGGCCTGCAGTGAATTGGAACTGGGTACAATTTATAGCGAAATAAATTATCTGATCCGAATCAACTATCGATTATCGTTATATAACGATAACCGACCAATGTGAGTAAAACTCACTAACTCTCCTCAATTTATATTTTAATATAAATTGTACTTTATTTATTGACTGCTGTATATTGATTGTTAAACTGGACTGTTAAATAGATTTGATTGAAAACGTAGTTATAGTTAATCTATGTACTGTTAATCAAATATGGTTCTGTACAGCAGGATATTTCATTTCAAAATGAAATATGATATATATTATACTGTGTAACATCTGTGATGCAGGGAGACAGGTTGGAGGAATCCGACTGGGTTCCTCAACAATTATTTTACTGTTTTCATATATTGTGATATATGTGTGATTTATAATCTGTTATTGATTATGGATGTTAGAACGATATTGATCATCGTTGTTTGATATTTTGAATATCATAAGAAACCCTGAGTTGTAAAAAAAAAAGAATATTTCAATGTATATCGAAATAAAGGAGTTTTATAAAATCAACCGATTTTATAAAAAGGAAACAATTTGAAAATAGAGTATTTATAAAACGAACACGGTTTTATAAAAGGAAATTATTTATAAAACGATTAGAGTTTTATAAAAGGGATATTTATTTAGAAAATAAATAGAAATAGAAAAGGAATATTATTTAGAAAATAAATAGAAAATAGGAAATATTTGTAACGGTAAATAGAAGTTGTAAATAAGGAATATTTGTAACGGTAAATAGAAGTTGTAAATAAGGAATATTTGTAACGGTAAATAGAAGTTGTAAATAGGAAATATTTGTAACGGTAAATAGAAGTTGTAAATAAGGAAATAGTTGTAACGGAAAATAAACGTTATAAAAAGGAAATTGATGAGATATAAAAGAGATAATCGAAATAGAGTAATTGAATATTAGTCATTCAATTAGAAATAACCTGAATTGAGTTAGTCTAATATTAGCTAATCGAATTTAGTAACCGAATACAAGTTAATCAACAGGAGTTTATCGAATTTAGTTATTCGATAGAGTTAATCAGAAGAAGTTTATCGAATTTAGTTATTCGATAGAGTTAAATCACTAGAGTTAATCGACTATAGTATTCGAATAAGAGTAAATCAAATAGAGTTAAACAATATTAGAAACTGACTAGAGATTGGTAAGTTGAATATTTTTCTGAGTGTTGATCTGATGTTGGTTTCGGCCTTCGGGGTTTATACTTAGAGAATTGTTCTCTTACTAGTTTACAGTTAGGGACTAATAGTTGTGGAATGGTAGTGATGCGTGAATGAGGATTGGAAATGTTTTTCCAAGGTTAATAACGTATATTTTCTAATCATAGAAAATAAGGAAATATGAATACATATATATACATATATTTATATGTTGGATGATTGGATCGATAATTCCATTTGGAAATAAGATCGTTGTTTGTACACCGACATGTTTTTCATTTGATAGTTAAATCACAGACTATCAAGTTTTGACCATATTTACGTTGTTAATATGGAGAGACCGGTTGGATTATTATCCGAAGAACCACTCCGTATTGGCATAACCATTTCGAATCAACTATGCTGAATATATTGAAGACGGAGTAAAGTGCAAGGGCTATTGTATAAGTCTTAGATAACAGTGCCTAAGATGGTTGTACTGAATAGTGCCTTCGGTTTCGTTCAGTCCCAGAACGAACGTATATGGACGAATGTCTGACAGAGTATTTCCAATGATCGAATGGGTTGGACTGTACAAATATATATGGTGGCCAACGGATTTATTCCCTTCGCATAATATCCAGAATCTATTTGTGCAGATCCAACTAAATGATTAACGGATCTGATAATGTGGCATTCAAAGTGATCGTGTTATAAATGAATGGAAAGTAAGCATAGCTTCTAGCCTCACATCTGGTAAATGACAAAAATCGGGCAGGCAGCATGGCTATGTAGGTCGCACCTATTAGGGTGTATAATCACCTATCTAGAGAATATTCATTTGCTTCTTAAATCTATCAATGCTGTCCCATATATATATACGGGAACGGTTGCTGATCCCAACCGTTGGTGATGTACATTCGATACACTCAAGCGAAATGAGTGGTCGGTCATGTGTGGCTGAGTTGCAAGATGTTCTTGTTGAACTCCAGTGTATCGTTCCTAGAGTACACTGATCGGAAGGTGGTTCCATACCTTGTCATAGTTGGAAACCCAATCATCCAATACGCACCTGCGGTTTTGATTGTATACTATATATGTAGAACGTGAGATGCAAGCGTTTCTACTAGACTGATATCTATTTGTATTTGGACATTATCATAATATCAGAATGATATTGCTTTTCAAAGATGTTTGGATTCTCATAAGGGAAAAACCCGTTCCGTATTCACGGCGTGGTCTTATGAGATATCATATACCTGTTTAAATGATTTGAGTTTACTCACACCAGTCACATGACTGACCCGGAGTTTATTTGTTTTGTCTTCCCTAAACTCTTGGGTGCCTAAATTTGTACGGGCAGTCAAGTAGTCGGGATTTACAGATGCACTTGGAGAGCTTGGAGCAGGAGGCTTCAGCAGTCGATAGCTATTATTTATTCCGCTGTGATGTTATATGTTGTACTCTGAAAATGGTATGTATAAACAGTTATAACTTTGTATTTCAAAAGTTATGTTATATTTTATTCGTTCCGCTGTGAGATTCGTGTTACTCTGATGTTGTTGTTGTTGTTGTCTTCTTCTTCTTCTTCTTCTATTCTAAGTTTCTATCTTATCTATCCTCACCCTCTATCTTCTTTCTATTAGTTTCTTGAATTTCTAGTGCAATTTGGGGTTGGACTTGTGTTATTTAGTCAGCTCAAATTGGACTGGATTTTCGGGTCACTACAGTGAGTTTCTACCTTGTTTCCACAACATTGAAATGCTTGATTGAATATTGTATAATCATACATGATTTCTGGAATCGTGTGATGCCTTTGCCATTTCGATTACTGGAGAAAATATACTTGCCAAACTTGACTACTTAATCACGTTGATTATTTCATGCTTGAATTTCTGGAATAAAAATTGCTTGCCAAATATATACATTCAAAAAACTGAAAGTATTTTCTGGAAAATTTCATGCCCATTAAACTGTTGCCAAAGGTACTCTTCTGGAATTTATGGAAACAAAAAGAAATTGCTCTTGCATGATTGTTCTGGCATCTCGAGTTGATTTGTTCACTGATTTTATAGAAACAATTGAAAGATTAAATATTATTGTTTATAAATGTCCTGTAGATTTTCTTGAGTCAAGAATATAAATTCTTGCTCTATATTCCAGAAAAGAATTCTTTCCATTTCTAGGAAATGTACATTAAAATCTTGCCGGATGTAACTTGATTTCAGGAAAATTAAACTTGCCAAAATTGTTGAATTTTGTGGAAGAAAAGGAATGTTTTGTGGCTCAAGACTTGACATTTCTAGAGATACATAATTCAAAAAAAAAAAGAAACTTGCCAATTGTGCTTACTGAGGTTTCTGAAAAAATACTTCCTTATGTTAGTGAATTATTGGAACCATTTAAAATCCTCTTGCCACATATGAACAAGTACCCATGCTTGGTTTGGAATTTCATAATTGTAGATTCACATTGATATTGAACCTGCCTTGAGATTTGCTTTAATCTGGGTATTGCTTGACTTTTGGTATGACCATGTATATTTACACACATAAATGCTTTCATGTATATATATTTATGTGTGCATGCTGGTTTCCATATATATATTCTGGCTTGTGATTTTGAATCCTTTTGAAACTGCCTCGAGCTATTGTGCTTGTTCTTGCACCTGGACAAACCATGTTGTTGTCTTCTTTAAGTTGATGCACTAAATCATTTGTTGCTGCCACCCTGCTTGTTTACTGAGTCTGATTCTTTGCACGTAGATTTGTTCCACCCACTTTGAACTATGGTTGTTGTGATCCATGTTGTAGTTGCACATTTGCATTTTCATGCAATTCGATTTCCTTGAGTATTTGCACTAAGATTTCATTTCTACCCCTCTTATTTGATTTGTCTTGTTCATTGTGGATTTGGTTTGCCCTGCTTTGTGTCTTGTACTTGAGGCATATGTGCACGCATGCCCTTGACCCTTGTGATGACTTTCTGACTTGTACATTCCATGTATACATATATGTATATACATGTATGTGTCTGTGTATATATATCTGTGTGTGTGTGGCTTTATATACGCATTGTTATGTGCTCATGGATACTCATGGCATGAAAATGTTGTTAAGCTTCACCTGACACAACTTGACATATTTGTCCCTTGTTTATTGTATTGTCCCTGCACAAATATGTGTATAAACATACACATGTATGTGTATACATGTATAGTGCACGTGTGGTTTATATATGTGAGCACTAAAGGATTTGTCTACCTTGTGGTATTTATATTGTATCATTGTGAATATCACAAGCTATCTAGAAACATATGGATGTCCATATAATTATCATTTCTAGTCATGATATATGATAAGAAACACACCATGAGGCAAATAAAATTTTAAAAATAAAAGTATATATGCTAGAATTTAAAATATTTTTGTTCCAGTTTACTGTGTGTTTCTTATGTGATAGGTAAGCAAAAGACTGGACTGACTGAAGCAATGAAGACAAGTATTGAATGTTAGTGAGTGTGTGAATATCTATAATTGAGTGAGGAGAGTGACACAGAGGAACGTAGTTAGGCAATAGTGTATATGAGTTTGTACAGCTTGTGACTGAGTGAGCTGTAGTGAGGAGTGATGTATACAAATGAAATTGATTGTATATGTATTGTATTACAGTGAGATGTACAAATAGTGGAGTTATAAATTTGTACTGTTGAAATAAAATGGTATATTTAAATAAAATACTGTTTGAATATTTAAATTCTTGTGCAGTAGTTTTCTATTTAAATGTAAATATTTATTTCTGTCTGTGATAGTATAACAGTACAATTACAAACACATTTATAATAATAAATATATGTTTGTTATCATCAAACAAAAATCTAAGAATTGTTAGATACAATAGAATATTCTAGGAATATCTTGATATCCTCATTCTTGTATTCATCAATGACATCCTTATGTGTTCTAAGTCTGGAGCAGGACATATTCGACATTTTAGGATTGTTTTGAGTACATTCCTTCAGCATCAACTCGAGGAAAAATTCTCAAAGTTCCATTTTTGGGAGAAGCTTATTAAGTTTCTTGGCTATATTGTATCATTCGATGGTATTTCGATCGATCCTTCTAAGATTAAAGTCATCCTGAATTGGAAGAATCCCGAGAACGTCTAAGAGATTCGTAGCTTCATAGGATTGGTAGGTTAGTACCATTGGTTCATAAAGGATTTTTCTTGTATTGTGATTCATATTACCAGCCTTACTAGAAAAGGCGTCCGCTTCATATGATCTGATAAATGTGGAGCATCTTTTCAAAGATTGAAGGACCTTCTTGCTATGCACCTATTCTAGTGGTAATTAAAGGGAACCATAATCTTACCGTTTATATTGATGCTAGTCATTATAGCCAAGGTGTTATGCACATGCATAATGATTGAGTAGCTGCCTACGCTTCTAATCGGTTGCATCCAAATGAGGTTCAGTACACTACCCATGATTTGGTGCTGGCCTCCATCGTCTTTGCTTTGAAGATATAACATCATTATATATTAGGAGAGCATTTTATCCTTTATACAGATCATAATACTTTCAAGTACTTATTCACTTAGAAAAAGCTCAATATGCGACAGCAGCATTGGCCCAATTTACTCACTTCAAATGACTTTGATATTCAGCATACCTTGGGAAAAGGCAATCGAGTTGCTGACGTCTTCAGTCGCAAGAAGTCAGGCGTAGTTTCCACGGTGTTTGCAGGTTGGAATATCCTAAAAACTCTTTCATATTGTGACATTCGACATCGTGCCTCATCCTCTGATTTTTCCAGTATTATTATTTAGCACGAATGCATGACCCAGCTTATTAGATCGTATTGATGAGGCACGGCTGCACGACCCATATATTATCTTTCTTATTTAACGTTGCCAATTTGAGTCCCATAATAAGGGGTTGAGGGACTCCAGCGTTGATTTTCATGGTTGTCTTCAAAAGAAAAACCATTTTTTTGTGCGTTCTGTTCCTAATCTTAGGTGGGACATTATAGGTGAGTGTCATCGTACTATGTATCTATCCATCGTGACTGCAGCAAGATGTATGCTGATATGTGTCGCTTATATTTCTGGGAAGGCATAAAGTGAGACGTGGAAAGTTATGTAAGTAAATGCATGGCTTGTCAGCACCTGAAGGCCAAGCATCAACACCATAGTGGTTTATTTCGGCCTCTTGAGGTCCCGCCGTTGAAGTGGGATCTGATTTAGATGGATACTGTTGATGGATTACCTCGTTAGAGTTGGGCAATTCCAAATCCCACACAGTTTATTCCTATTAAATCTAATAGGATGACATCTTCTATCTCGAAGTTACATATTAAGAATCACGATATTCCTGGTTCTATTATATGCAATCGTGATCCACTCTTCACGAGTCATTTCTTGAAAAGCCTTCAGCAAGCTTTGAACATAAAACTTAATTTCAATATAGCTTATCACCTAGGACAATCTAAGCGGGTGAGCTGTATCTTGGAAGATTTTCTACATGAATGTACATTAGAGTTTGGTGGTTCTTGGGAGGATTATCTTTTTCTTATCGAGTTCACATATAATAATAGCTACCAATCTTGTATTGGCATTATAAACACTAGTATTCTACGCATCGGAGGATCGTAGAATATTTATATTATTCGTGTATGAGGACATATGATCATATAACATTGGGAAAGGACTATTAGGGTCATTTCTTACTTTCACTGTTTTAGACGATGTGACTATTTTATCCTTGGTAAATCTTTTTTCATCTATAACTTTCGATTGGTAAAGAATTTAGACTTGGAATCACTACCACTTAATTTGGATGATGGTTTCCAATTCCATATAGTGGTCGCATTAATTAAACAGGCTTACCGTCCAGGAGGAATAACTGAATTAAAATATAAAGAGGATTAAACAGCTTAAATAGGCTAAAAGGGGACATTAGTTGATGGGCCCAGTATCCATTTCGGGATTAGGGTTAGTGGCAGGTGAAATGAGCTAAAGAATCATCTCCCACTCATTACAACCCCCAAAATAAGGTCATACTCCCATTAATTGCTTCCTTCTTCTAAAAAAACCACTATAGATCTTACTTTATTTAGCTAAACCACCTCATTAAGTGAAGACTAAATAAAATCAACATCAAATCAAGGTTAGGGCTACTGCAACACCAAGGGATCCAAGCCAAACACCATTTATCTTGGATCTAGCAAAGCTTTGGGATTTAGGTAAGTGATTACTATCTTGCACACTAATTAGGGTGTATTAGCTTATAAACACATCTTAAATTATGGAAAAATACTCATAAATTATCGTTAATCATATCATGACACATATGTTAGTTTGGGTTGATTTGGGTAAGATTTGTGAAACCTGAGTTACAAGGAAGCAAGAATGACATATGCTTTTTTTCCCTTGCTTTGATGTTTTACCTTGCATCGTTGATCTAACTATTGCTCGAGTATGTTTTGTATTTTAATAGGAATGCTAGAATAGACGCAAATGCTAGCGAATGGTGAGATAGGATGTAGAAAACAAGTAGCAAAATCCAGTTCGTCCAAGTCCGGTTTGGTATACTTCGGATCGACATGAAATCAGATCGACATGATATTTTGTAGGGATGACAAGGAAGGTCCCAGGAGGCTTTAGTCCAAGTTTTGAGTCATTTGGAATTCCAAGGACTAAATTATGGGCATTCAAATCCAATTTTATTAAAGGAGAAGGTCTCGGTTCGGCATAAGGAGGGAGCTCTAGTTCGACCGAGGAGCGAAGTCCGGTTCAACTAGGAAGGGAGTTTAGATTTAGCTAAGGATCCCTTGGTTCGACATATCGAACCGAGTCCAGATTGGTATACAAACCAAAGTCCGGTTCGGTAGCCGAATTGGATATCAATTCAACTGACATCCAAATCTGGATCGGCTATGCTGATCTATAGTTAGTAACGATATGTGAGAGGGTTTAGATGGTGGATTCGTATAGTGGAGTCTACATGGCGTGGTGCTTCTTCATTATGTCGATTTAATTCTTTGGAAGATGAATTCTTATATGATTAGCCTAAGCACAAGAAGCGAGGAAAGTCTAAGTGGGGCGTTACCACAAAGGCCCCAGATGGGAGCTGTTGAGGTTACTTCTAAGTTGGCCTTCGCCTCGGGAATGTATGTAAAGGAGCCACCGGTATTTACGACCCTGGTATTTCATTGAGAGAATGGTATGAGGAAAAATCAAATACAATGCAATGCTGACTGATCGACCTGAACCCAGAGCTAATGCAGTGTGGACTAGGTAGGGTTATCGGTTATAGTTCATGTAGTGGGACATAGTGATAGTTTGGTAGAGCTCATGCAGTTGGTCTGCCAGTGTCTTGGTGTATTTGACGACGGAAGTACCAAGTACTGCATGCTCAAGCATTGAGTGAGTGAAAGTGAGGATGTATGTTACGTTTGGATGTTTGCTATCACCTTTCACGCACACATTCCTTTTTACAATTTATAACATGGTGACCTTGTGTTGAGTATATTAGTACATGTGATAACTTTTTTTATGCAGGGACAAGTCAGGTATGACTCTTCATACCATAGTATTACCTTATTTGTAGCTATGATTACTATCACTCACACCAGACTTTGTCTGACTAAGATTTTCATGCATTTCTTCTTATTACCCTTGGTGCTCTTAAATGAGCAGACTAGAGACAAGTAGGGTGTGCTTGAGTAGCCGACTTGAGACGAGCACAAGGCTTTCCACGTACTTTTATATATATACTCATATATCTAGTTTTACTTCTGTTGTTCACTACTTTGGGCATAGTACTGTTTTGTCTAGATATAGTATTTTGGAGATATATCTATGTAAGACTTATTAGATACTATGTTGTGATATGTATATATTACTTTTATGCTTATTATTCAGTTTTCATCTTATATTGTCTCGACAGTTTTATATCATTCTAGGTTACTATTATATTTTATTCCATGCGCGATATACAATAGGTTGCTTAGGTTACTTTTCTCACTTGAACCTTGATGACTGCATTACATTAGCCGAACACCACCACATCACACAATATGGGTGTTGGTAGCGTAGTTTCTTTCATTACATTTGGCATCAGAGCTTAGGTTGCATAGTTAACCTAAGTGGGATTTCCTTGGGGGAGGGTATACTTATATGAGAGCGCGTACATGTGATACTTTAGTTTTCAAAACAACACTATTATTAGTATATGTTTAAGGATGAATTCGCACTAAACACAAGCATCGCTAAGTAATATTCCTTGGAACTGTGATTAATCGTCTTTTTTACAGATTGAACAATGAATCGTCATACAAAGAACACTATTTGGAACCCCACTTATGGAGTCAGGTAGGGAGCATGCGCGGGAGCTACCAATGCTAACAACCCTAACATTTAGACCATCTTCACAGCGTTTATGAGGAATATGCTGAGGAATTTTCAAGAAGCTGCTCTTGATGGTTATGAGGGTGGTGGTGCGCTAGCGCAGGCTTCCAGAGTCGACTTTGTTAAGCTCAATAAAGATTTTACCAGTTTGGGTGGTAAATCGTTCCAAGGAACGAAGTCGGCCAAGGAAGTTCAAGATTAGTTTGATTCTTATGGGCGCATCTTCAAAGATCTTAATCTCGATGATGCTACAAAGAGGAGGTTGGCTTCACATCAGCTTCAAGGCAGAGCTATGCAATGATGAAATGGCATGAAAGCAGCTATTACAAAGGATCATTTCACTTGGGATTTTTATAAGGCTCATTTCTACGAGAAGTCTATTCCAACTGCCCAGATGTCATAAGTTTTTTGGAGGTTCATTGAGCTTAAACAGGGAAGTATGATCATCTTTGAATATATTACTGAATTTGATACTCTATCGAAATATGGGATGTTCTTCATTGATACTCTTGAGAAGAAGAATGAGAAGTTCATCACTAGATTTGATTATTAGTTAGGTGAAAGGCTCATTAACCATATTGATGAGACTTTTGATTTCATCATTGGAAAAGCTCTGGGATCGAAAAACCTTTGTCCAAAGTAAAAGACTAAAGTTATTGTTGTCTCTAAGGAGGAGCCAAAGTCGCAGGTGGGATGTGGAGGAAAAAAAGTTGCCAAGCAAAAGGAAGCCCTTCCAAGCCAAGGATGGACATAAAAAGAAGGATAATCCTGAACTAGCTTGCTATGGGTGTGGAAAGAAGGGCCACTATATCAAAGACTGTAGGTCTAGGCCCAGTGGAAGGAAGTGCTTCAATTTTGATAAGGAGGGGCATCTCAAGAAATATATATTGTCCAAAGCCCCTAAAAGAGAAGCAGTTGGTGAAAGCATATGATAAACACTATTCCTTCTTCCTCGAATGTCTCAATAGTGTTAGAGAAGGGAAAGGGTGTCATTATTCAAACTGTGCTTTCCATTTATGATACTCCAATTCGATTTTTGTTTAATACTGGGGTTTTCCATTCCTACATATCTAGTGTCCTGATAGATAAGTTGGGATTGGAATCTGAAATTGTTAACTGACCTTTGGTTGTGACAAACCCAATTGGTTGCTCTACAAGCCTTTGCATGATTTTCATGGGTTGTATTTATCGAGTCAGGGGTGCACTTTGAATTTTGATTGCCTTATTTTAGGCTCTATGGGGTTTGGTATTATTCCTGGAGTCGATTTGCTTCATAGGTACAAGTGGTAGTGGATTACAAGAGGTTTTCGATGATCATCAGGCGGAGGATGGGCAAAGGGTGGTGTTGGGTTGTCTACTTGTTGATGAGGCGAAGGGTAGTGTTTGTTGGTTTTGACGTTCGGGTCGACCAATGCACCAACATATTTCATGAATTTAGTTTTCAGGAGCCAACTAAATAAGTTTGTACTTATGTTCCTCGATAATATTCTTGTCTATTCACAAACAGAGGAAGAACACAAGGAACATTTGAGGATCGTATTGGAGGTGTTAAGGAAGCACCGACCGGAAGCTAAGTTTTCTAAATGCCACTTCTGAAGGAGATAAATGTGGTTCTTAGGTCATGTTGTTTAGGACAATGGTATTGTCTGCAAAGGTAGCGACAGTGCAAGATTGGACCATACCCAAGAATGCAAACGATGTAAGGAGTTTTTTGGAATTAGCTTAATACTACCATAAGTTCATCCAAGATTTCTGCATGATAGCGCTACCATTGACCTAGGATCAGGCTTTTTTTTGGTATGCAAGATATGAGCATGCATTTATAAGTCTGAAATAAAGGTAAATGTTTGCACCAGTGTTAGTTATCCTAAGAGGGAACGAGGTAATGATGGTCTACATTGATATTTATGGTACCAGGCTGGGTGCGGTACTTATGCAAGGTGGTAAGGTTTTCTCTTATGTCAGTCGACAACTAAACCTCACGAGAGGAAATACCCCACCCATGACTTAGAATTAGCGGTGATTTTCTTTGCATTGAAGATGTGGAGGCACTACGTTTTAAGAGAGAGGTTCGGGTTGTTCACCAATCATAAATTGTTAAAGTACCTCTTCTCGTAGAAGGATCTTAACCTTCGACAAAAATGATGGTTAAAATTCTTGGTCTCTTATGATTATGCTATCGCATACACCCCGGGAAAGGGTAATGCAATTGTCGATGCCTTGAGTAGAAGACATGTCAGCTTGGGGGCTATGTTTTTGGAATGGAAGCAGCTTGAGTACATCGTTTGGTATGACTTTCGACCTAAATGCGAGTTGGAGCTGGAGATTTTGGAGAACTTAACAAACAGACCTACCTTGATCAAGCGGATCCATTCCAATTAGAGAAGGAACCTAGATTGGCAAAGATCATTTCCTAAATAGAGACTAGGATTGGCATTGATATTGAGGATACGAGCGCATACAAAGTCGACCGAGATGGTTGGATTCAAAAAAATGGGAGGCTAGTTGTACCCAAAGTCGATGGGTTGAGGGATGAAGTACTTCGAGAATGTCATAACTCACTGTTGACCATACATACTGGCAGAAATAGGATATAACACAATATGAAGAAAACCTATTACTGGGAAAGCATGAAGAAGGATGTCAAAACATTCATCTCGAAGTGCATGAACTGCTTGTTGGTTAAGGCCGAGCAAAAGAAGCCAAGTGGTTTGCTACAACTGCTAAAAGTTCCGAAGTGGAAATGGGAGCAGCAACTATTGATGGACTTTGTTGATGGTTTGCCGAGGTCTTAGGCGGGGCATGATAGTATCTGGGCCATTGTAGACCGATTAACAAAAAGCGCTAGTTTTATAATCGTCAAGTCAAGTAAAACAGCAACTGAAGTAGCCAAATTTAATGAGAAGTGCGTCGTGCGATTCCATGGAGTACCAAAAGGCATTGTGAGTAACCTAGATCCACTGTTTTCAAGTGAGTTTTTGAAGAGCTTATAGGAAGCTTTGGGGTCTAAGCTACGCCCGAGCATGGCTTACCATCCTCAAACTGATGGTCAGACGAAAAGAGTGAATTGCACATTGTAAGATCTCGTGTGAGCTTGCATTTTAGACTTTAGAGGCTCGTGCGATGATCATTTTCATCTTGTGGAGTTCGCATACAATAATAATTAACTTTTTAGCATTGGAATGGCTATGTACGAAGCTTTATATGGGAGGCCATGAAATTCTCCTTCATGTTGATTGGAAGCGGAGAAATACTGATACTTGGGCTGGATATGGTTAGAGAGACCATGGAGAAGAATGAGAACATTCGACAACAGATGAAAACCGCTCAAGACAAGCAGAAACGCTATGCCGATAAGAGACGTAAGGATTCAGAATTCTCTGTTAGCTATTTGGAGTTGGTTAAGATTTTCGCTAGAAGAGCGTGATTCAATTTGGTAATAAAGGAAAACTATCATCAAGGTTCTTGGCCCTTTTTTGATCCTTGAGGGGATTGGAAGCCTGATATATAGAGTTGATCCACCTCAAAAGATGGATGAAGTGCATAATGTGTTTCATATTTCTCATTTAAGGAAATTCGTACATGATTCTAATACAACTGTCACACCTGATCAATTGGATGATATCGAGGTGGAACCTGAAGCAACTAGAGTCCGCAAGCCAATTCGTATTGTTGGGCATGATATGAAGCAACGTAGAAGCAAAGCCATAAAGCTTGTCAAAGTCCAAAGGGGGAGAAAAGGAGGGCGATTGCACTTGGGAGACCGAGGAGAGTACTATCCAAATCTCTTTGCTTGGTAAGGTTTTAACTCATTGCTCTTTGCTCCACTTATTATATCATTAGTTTTCCTTTGTTTAGTATACTACATGATAGGATAGGATAGTATTATCTATTCCTATTATGATTGTTTTGTATGAATGGTTGATTTTGATGATTGGTAGGCATGCAAGATAACCATATTAATCTGTCTGGGAATTTCAGGTGTGAAAAGTCTTAAAGGACAAGAATTTAATGACTTGTATTCTATGCAAGGACGATCATAGAATATTTATATTATTTGTGAGTGAGGTCGTATGATCATATAACTTTGGAAATCACTATTAGGGTCCTTTCTTACCTCCACTATTTTTGTCGAATTTTAATGTGATCATTATACCCTTGGCGCATGTTGTTTCATCTATAACTTTCGATTGGTAAAGAATTTAGACTTGAAACCACTTCCACTTGATTTGGATGTTGATTTCAAATTTCGTAAAGCGGTCAGACTTAGCAAATGAACTTACCATTTGGGAGGAATAACTGAAATAAGATTTGGGGGTATTAGGTAACTTAAATGGGATAAAAGAGGTCATTAGTGGGTGGGCTCAGAATCCATTTTGGGATTGGGGTCAGTGGGAGCGGAAATGAGTTAGAGAATCTTCTCCCACTCATTACATAACTCCTAAACTATGGTCCTACACCCATTAATCGTTTCCCTCTTCTACAAACCTCCCTAACCCTTACTTTATGTACATAAACCACCTCATTAAGTGAAGATAAAGTCAGATCAAGGTTAGAGCTACTGCAACACCTTGGGATTCGAGCTAAATGGCATTCATCCTGGATATAACAAAGCTTTGGGTATTTAGGTTAATGATTAGTACGTTGCTCACTAATTATTAGCTTAAAAATAAATCTTACGATTATGGAAAAATACTCATAAATCATCATTAATCATGTAATGACACATACGTAAGTTATGACCTTCGGAAGTTTCAGAATAAAATTTAAAATTCAAACAGCTCAGTTTCAAATTCGAAATTCGAAAAACAGGTTCAATCTGGGCTGGGCGGAAAAATTCCCGTCCAGGGACCAGGTCGACCATGGTGTCAACCTGGTCACCCCAGGTCGACCATAGTGTCGACCTGGGTGTCGACCTGCCAGTCGACCTACCTGGTTGACCTGGCTGGCTGGGTCTGGCTCTGGCTCGAATTTCTGTGGCTCGATGTGTCACTAGGGCTGACATGTCACCTCTTGATTGGCTCTTTGAACTTTGTATGGTCTAGATTCCTCCTGTCTTCATCTGACGGCTCTAAACAATTTAAAAATCTATAAATACACCCTAAGTCTCAACTAAAAATTCACACAAAAAATAAGATGGGAGTCATCATGTTGCCAGGAAGGAATTGAGCATAGCCGTCAAGAGAGAGAAGCTTAGAGACGAATCAAATTAAGAAGAAGACTAAAGCTTAATCAAATTAATCAACGCAACGTTAATCTACCAAAAGGAACACATCTCAATTTCAGAATTCAGAATCCAGAATTCAAGATTCTGCATTCGTTGTAAGTATAGTGACCTTTCAGAATATGAATAAAAACTGTGACGTGATTCGATGTAAATGAAAATAGAATGGTGTTATTGTATAATAATGATATAAATTCTGTGTATTGTAATGATTCTGTCATGACTTGTGTATTGATATTTGTGGCCTAAATTGATTGATGCAAGTCTATTGAACAATTGTATATGAAAATAATGGCACTTGCAAGTTTGTGGAAAAAAACTAGAATTTGATCCCTTTATGTTTATGTCTATGGCATGGACTATATACATTCACTAAGTCTAAATTAAGGCTTATGTAAACATGTTCTAGATTTGAGACCTTTTATGCCTACATGACCCAAAACCTATGAATACATTCTTATGTTTATTTGCAAGTATAATTGGATCTATGTTAAGTATCGTTTGGGTTACATAAACTATGCAAGTTCATGTTGAAATAGGCTATATGATTAGATGTTAAAATTGGACATTTTGGTGAATATACAACATGTTAGTTTTGTGGTTGACATTATGCCAAGTTAAACATGTTTAAACCCAAGTTTGTATAAGCCTAAACTAATGTCATTTCATATGTCACCTACTTAGTTATATTTTGATTTGAATGCAAGTTCACATGACCCATAATTTATGTTAGTTGAATCGCTAAATTGCAAGTTCATGCACCACACACCTTTATGTATTGTAAAATGTCACATGTGCTTGATTTCCCCTTTTCTCACGTTTATAAAGTTGGGCTGAATTGTGTCGAGCCCAACATTTGTTATAATGTTGCGAACGTACAAACGGGGGTAATAACGTTGGGTGTAAAACATGAAAAATATATGTTGGCATGTTTGGCACATGCCAACGACAACGACATTTAAGCGGTATGAATTGTTATACCCAAGAATAAAAGACATGACATTACATATAATTAAGAAGTAATAAAATATGTAAATTTAGAAAACACGGTATGCTTAACCCGAGGTTGGATTGAGTTGTGACGTAAACCTGCCCGGACCCGCCCGGCTGTCCAGTAGTCACAACAATACTTATCCAATGTGGTTGGTTAAGCGTTGAGCCCAATAAGGACCCGAGGTTAGACTGAGCTACGGTGTAAACCTGCCCGGAACCGACTGGCACATCCAGTAACCGTAGCAATATCTATCTAATGTGAGTGGTCAGGTGCTCTAAGAGGCTAAGGACAGATGGGAGGGTTAAGTCAACTATAAAACACTTAACCAAATTCAACATGTTAACAAGAATTGATGGGTGAGGTTAGGTAAATACAGACACTTAACCACTTAACATGTTGATGAAATAAAAGTCTGCTTGGTTTCCGCTACTTAAAATATGTGTAATTATATATGTCTTGTGTTTATCTGTGGCTTTTACTTATAAACCTCCACTAAAGTTAAGGCATTCCCTTTGTGAGTGACCTTAACGGAGGTGGGGTGTTTCACAAGTCGTTTGGAATTCCAAAGGCCATGTTATGGAGCCTTCAAATCCGATTCGACTATAGGAACAAGTCTCTGTACGGCATAAGGAGGGAGTTATTGTGCGACATAAGGAGGGAAGTCTGGTTCGGCTAGAAAGGGAGTTTGGGTTTGACTAATGAACGAAGAGGGAGGAGCCTCCGGTTCAAAACAGCGAACAAGGTCCAGATCGGTATACGAACCGAAGTCTGGCTCAGTAGCCTATTCAGACCTCGACTCAACTGTATCCAAATATGGACCAGCTATGCCGATCCGAAATTGGTGACGATATGGTAGGGAGTTTGGAAGGTGACTTCAAGTAGTGATGTCTGCATGATGTGGTGTTCCTTCAGGACAAAGATTTCATTCTTCGAAAGACGAATTCCAATACGACCGGCCTAAGTCCGAGATGCGAGGAAAGTCTAAGTGGGAAGTTACGACAAAGGCTCCAGATGGGAATCATCGGGGTGACTCATAAGTTGGACTTTGCTATGGGTAAT
The DNA here is from genome assembly GCA_030737875.1 of Allium sativum. Taxonomy (NCBI): domain Eukaryota; kingdom Viridiplantae; phylum Streptophyta; class Magnoliopsida; order Asparagales; family Amaryllidaceae; genus Allium; species Allium sativum. Next base: position 442,952,272 of record CM060919.1, read on the forward strand.
GTACAAAGGAACCACCAGTATTCACGATTTCGGTACGCAATTGAGAGAGTGGCACAAGGACGGATCAGAGACAATGCAGTGTAGACTGATTGGCCTAGGCCCAGGAGCCAATGCAGTATGGATTGGGTAGGGTTATCGGCTATAGATCATGCAGTGGGACATAGCGATAGTTTGGGGGAGCTCGTGTAGTGGGGCCTACCAGTGTCTTGATGGATTTGGAGACCGAAGTACCAAGTACGCCATTGTCAATGTACTGAGTAAATGAATGTGAGGATGGATGCTATGTTTGGATGTTTGTTGTCACCTTTCACGCACACATTCCATTTTACACTTCATAACATGATTGATGACACTAAAATATAGCACACTAGTACATAGGGACATGTCAGGTATGACTTGTCATACCATGGCTTTGTCTTATTAGTAGTTATGATTACTATCGCTCACACCAGACTTTGTCTGACTTGGAGTTCTATGATTTTCTTCTTATTACTCTAGGTGCTCTTAAACAAGCAAACTAGAGATAGGTAGGGTATGCTCGAGTAGCTGATCGGAGATGAGCGGAAGGCTTTCCACATACTGTTATATACACACTCTTATAACCTGTTATACTTTCGTTGTTCACTACTTTGGACATAGTAGTGTTTTGTGTAGAGATAGTACTTTGGAGATGTATCGATGTATGACATATTATTCTATGATGTGGATCTATTACTATGATGTTCATGATTTAATTTTTCAGCTTATATTGTCTCGCCTATTTTATATCATTCTATGTTACTGTTATATTTTATTCCATGCACTGTGAGATATACGATAGGTTTCTTGGGTTACTTTTCTTACTTCAACCTTGGTGACCGCTTTGGATTAACCAAACTTGGGGTGAGCAATCGGTCGGTTTGGTTGGTTTTGGAGTAAAAAATTCAAACGGAACTGAAATCGAAAAGTTTCAACACGTAACCAAATCAAAATAATTTCGATTAATTTGGTTGGTAACTGATTTGAACAAATTTTAGGAATATGTTATTGTTCAAATGATTAATTCACTCAAAGTAAAACATAAATTTATGTCTAGAGATATTTTGTTCATTAAATTTTATATTTACAATAAAATTTGACTTATCTTTAACATATGTTTTTGTATTTTATCACTAAACCAATTATTTCAAGTTCAACAATAGCATAAAATTAGATAATACGACAAAAATATGGTTAATTTGGTTAAACCGATAACCAAAAAAATTATTTTACAAATGAAATTCAAACCAATTTAGTTTCAAAACCGAACTGACTGAAATAAACCAGTTCGGTCGGTTAATTGGTTCTAATCAAATATTGCTCACATCTAAGCAGAACACCACCACAGCGCACTACATGGGTGTGGGTGAGAAAGAGCGGTCGTCACAAGCATTATTAGTCCTTTTGGAGCCTTATATGGGAGGTTGTATTATTCTCATTCTTGTTGCTTGATTCCGAGGAAAAGCTTATATTAGTCCCCAATTATTTTCATGAAGAATCCAAGAAGATTACCTTGATTCAAGAGAGAATTAAAGATGCACAAAGTCATCGTAAATCCTATGCAAATAACTCTAAGAATCTTCTTGAGTTCGCAGTTGGAGACTCCCTTTATATCTGTGCATCTCCTTTGAAGGGAGTGGTACATTTCAATCATACTGGAAGTTAGCTTCTCGATACATAGGTCCATTTCTTATCACAGAGCATATAGGTCTAGAGCTTATCGAGCAGCACTTCTAGCCTGAATTTCTTGTGTTAATGACGTATTTCACGTCTCTCGATTGCGGAAATGTTTATGTGATTCAGATTATGTGCTTGAGACTTGGGTATTGGATGACCTTGAGGTCTCACCTGATATTTTTTATATGCAACACCTTGTGTGTGTTCTTGCTTTCAAGGTTAAACGCCTTCAAAACAAGAATTTGTCGCTGGGGAAAATTCAATTGTCTGATAATCCCAATGACTACACTTGGAAAACCAGAGAATTCGTTGAGTGATCATATGTTAATTTCCTATCTTCTCTTGATGCGGATGAGAAATTTTAAACTTAGGCCTGTCTTTTTCGTTGTCTAATACTTTTGTTGATGGAATAAATAAAGTTGATATGAATTTTCCGTAAAGAAGTTGTAGGGACGCAATTGTTATAAGAATGTCTGTGATAACCATAGTTTTGGGATTACCAGTAATATCAATTAATAAATGTTAATGAGGATTTTAACATAGAGATTAAGAAGTAAATATTATTAGGAAGGTGATTTCAAATGATGATCTGCGTTGAACTTGATGATTGAGTTTGAATTAATTTTGGAGAAAATTTGGGAATTTATTCATTTAAAATGCTTAAATAAGATGGTTGTGAAAATACGATGATTTTTGTAATCAAATCAATGTAAATAATCGTGAATGTGGAAAAACAAAGATTCAAAAAAAAGCCTTTATAAAATGGAAATTAAGATGAAATAAATATTTATAAGATTTTATTGTGTTATATTGCAATATATATACATACAACGAATTTTGGTGTAAAGTTGAGTTTTATGAATATAATTAAATTGCAAATAAAGCATAAAAATGTAAATATTAATGAAAATCAATATTTATGTGTCAAAAAAAGTATTAATATGTTTTGTTGTTAAGTTAGCGAACCAGAAGAAAATTTATGTGTTTAACAAAGTATTTCAACTTAACATGGCACATTTAGACCATACCTTGCTTAAAAAAAATTCTAATGGCTTAGTTAGGCCTTAATCAATCCAAATTTAGTGAATTAAGAGAAGAGAGGTCTGAAGATTAAATCCAATACGTACTCTTCTCAGTAGGTTTCTTCTCTAAAAAAAATACACAGTAAAATGAATTGGGAAGTCTCCCTCCAAAACTCAATCATTTACCTCAAATTCAAATCAACAAGATAAATCTAGTTGTAAACTCAAATTACAATCTGGTAATTCCATCAAAACCATGTAATTATTCTAATTCTTTTCGCATTGCAAATTTTGTTACTGTCCATTGGGAATTTTTTGGTGTTGTTGTAGCCTTGTTAACAAGTTGCTAAGATCCTATTCAAGAAAGCTCAATCTTTGCTCAAATTCATTGTTGCAAATTGCTATTAAATGACAAATAGGCGAGTAAAACTCACACCTTCTAGTTTTTCAGTTGTTTTTGGCTATTTATAGTTGATTCAGCGAGTAAACATACCGCTATAAACAAGTTAGATCTTTATGTTTATATTGGAAATACAGCTCTCTGTCCAACTTTATTATGTTATAACTTCTTCTATTCTTGCTAAAGTCGTACCAAACATTTTTAAATGATGGTATTGTTTCTATTATGTGTGATTCTGGCCAATCTGACTTCGGTATCATGTTGAAACATAGTGCCAAAGTTGGAATTGGGGATGACTTCAGACCTGAGTAAAATCCTTTACCCAAGTCAACCCAAAGCCTTCTTTGGGTCGACTTGTAGGCTGACCTAGGGGTCGACCCGTGTTGTCTTGTGGTGCACAGGGTAAAATGCTTGTATATGTTGATTTCTAAATTCATTTCCTATAATATTTCTAAGTATAATCGCAGATTTTGATGAACTTTGAAGTGAATTTGTGTGACGAATTCTTAAGCTTGAACTTATAATAAATAAGTAAATATTATGACCCATTTGCACACTGGATTTGTGAAATTTTATGTGGTTTTAGTTGTTGATTTTATGAGCTAATTCATAAGATTTCCAACACTAATCACATTTTATAATACGGTTTCTAAAGAATATATATATATCGCATTAAGACAAAGGAATTTTAATGTTTTGTTTTATAAAAATAAAATCGTCTCAAGGTTATATTATATACAATATTTTCAGATATATAAAGTTTTTCAAAGAGATAAATCAAATGATTTCTGAATCGTTTTATAAACTTGTGTTCTAAAAAAACTATATATATACACACCAAGGTTTTAAATCTAGGATATCGGTCACGTTTCGTCTCGGCAATTTTAGAGACTTGATCTTGTATTGGGGAGATATTCGATGAGATGAGTCTAACTCGAGAGGTTGTCTCGGATTTCCATCTCGGGTCTAAAAGCTTATATCGGAACAATCTCGGAGAATATGATATGTCAAAAACTGATATTCTTACACAATAATTTCCATGAATGCCATTATAAAAATAGTAATATAAACTTGAATTGCAAAATCACCTCATCGTTCTTAATTTACAAAAGAATATTCATATTCAAAAATCATAATATGCTTAAAAAAATACAAGTAGATTAATGCTTACAGCTTATGATCCATGAACATGACTTATTGTTAGTTATAGAACATAAAATGGATCTAAAGCATAAAACAATGTAACATAAGTACACATAAAATACACAATTTCATAGGTAACGTGCTAGTAAAAATGACGAATATGAAAATCTTAAGCATTGTAGAACATATATGAATATATGATATGCTTATTTAACATGCAAAATATAAAATAGCAGGAGACTATCGTGGCTGGATTTGAGTTTTCTTAGTTGTTGTTTTAGTTTAGACACAAGTTTAAATTTTAACTAAAAAAACAAAGATCTCGGGTGATATCTCAGTATCGGTCAATATACCATTCGATACTGCAATATCTCAGACTATATATTCAAAAGGAGATTTACAGTGAGATTTGTTGTTTCGTTTCAGAAGGAGCCTAAAATGAGATCTCGGAGGAGATCTCGGGCGATATTTTCGAGATTTTGTGATATCTTAGTATCGATCAATATACCATTCGATATTGCAATATCTCAGACTATATATTCAAAAGGAGAATTATAGTGAGATATGTTGTTTCGTTTCGGAAGGAGCCTAAAACAAGATCTCGGAGGAGATCTCGGGCGACATTTTCGAGATTTGAAACTGTGACACACACACACGCACACACAGATATATATATATATATAGCAACACAATTTTGCATCGTTCGAGAAGGCAAGTTTGTAATTTAAATAACATAGCAAAACCATGTGATATAGGACATATTGGGTTATTATATCAGTTAATTTCTGACTCGTTGATTGAATCTATTTCTATTTTCGAAGTGTGGTGCAGACTGCCTAGTAGTAAATCAATCAGTAAAACATGCAATATGGGACATATTTTTCACTTTTCGAGTTACTTTTGGAAGTCTGTCGCACATTGTTATTATTTGTTGCCAATATTTGCTCCGGCGGGGGAGGGGGAGCTAGGCTCAAAGGGATTATTTATATACATATTCACTTGATTGGGGGTCAAGTACATTGGGTGAGGGAGAGGGGTTGTAGTGATGGGCGCCTGAATATGTATATAGTATTCGGCAAAGCTCATGGGGTGTTATATATTTAATGCATGTGCTATTTATTATTTAGGTCCACCATTTTGATGCTACTTGTTGTTCAAAATCATTTTGATGTCATTTGTTTTTTTGGATTCATTCTTGATGCTTCGTCATTTGTTGCTACTTGTAGTTTGGATCCTATGTAAGATCTCATAATTGATATTGATGATGATTCATTTATAGCCTTAGTGCTACCAGATACCCTTACAAATTTGGTGATTTTACTATGTGATTGGAACACTCTTAAGTGTTTTATTCCATTATGTTGTTTGGAACATTCTTAATTGTTCTATATGTGTATTGATGTTTGTTGTTCATATTGTTAGAGATACCATTCATGAGATCATTATATGATGTTTAATTATACTTAATCTCTTGAACGCTTGTTGTACTCTTTTTCTACATAAGAAGAGTTATCCCTTATGATGCTATATTCCTCTTCCATGATCTACTAATACTGTTTAAACTAGACATACATGTGTATTTTATGTACTTAGGTCAAGCCGAGTAGTAGGTTAACTATCTATGGCCTTTTCTTAGCTATGTTATCCAGGACATCTCTATAGATCTTTTGGATTTAATATGCTTAGTTTTTGTGTAGTTACCTTATCGTTGTTATGCGTTTTAATACATGTACATATTCTTTTGTGGGGAAGATGATATTGTATATATTGTGGATTGTATTTCCACTTATGTATATTACTTTATGCCATACTTGATGTATGTAGATGTACATATACGATTGTGTTTCCTATTCTGTGATCTGTGTCGTTTGTTATAGTTGTTTTTTGTTTTAAATTGATCCACTAGCCACAATAGTATTGTATTGGGAAAGAACTAAATATGTCGATCCACTGAGATTGAAAAAAGATTTCTTTGTTGACGTATTTGATATTTGTTTAATACAAGATTTGCCGATGGTCGCTCCTAACCAGCTATATTCTCTATATTAACAAACGGCATTAATCGCTAATGCTCTTTGTTAACATGGGTCTTAGAGTGTAGCGTCATGCTTGTGCCTTATGCATTAGCACATCTTAAGTTTTTGCTTTCCCTGCTGCCTTGTTGCTACATGTGCTTCTACGGCGGACTTTTAGATTTGACCTCTCGAGCGAATTTTTCAATTCCTTTCTTATCAATGATAATAAATTCTTGAATGCGAATCCTATTATCGAAATTGACAATAAAATCATAGTTAGGGACAATGTTCTCATGTTGGACTGAAGAATTCTGGTTTGAAGAATCTTTGGTTGTGAATTTGAAATGTGGATGTTGATGAGTCCTTCCTTCTTTTGCAACAAATTAATGACACTCTTCATCATCTTTGGAATCATAATGACATTGGGAAGACCATAAACTACTAAATAAACTCTAAAATTTGTTTCCTATTATTGAAGCTAGGAAAAAAGCATGAAACGATAAATCAAAAGAAACACAAGATTTTATGTGGTTCATCGCTTGAGGTTCTATGTCCATTATGGGACATTTTTAGTAGATTTAATACTTGAGTGCAATAGTGACTATATGTGCTTTTCGATAGCTTATTATTCATATTTAGAAACTTAATTGTATCCTTCATAAACATGAAGGAAATTTTTAATGATGGAATTCTAATTCTAATTGATGCTAACATAGAGATGAATGCTACGCTGTGCGGATTCGGTAAGATGCTTTTTGTTATGATGTTTTGTGAGTTAATCGTTCAAGTAAGTATGCATGGGTTGTCGATGCTTTGAGAGTTAAGTAGACATGAATAAGTATAAGTTGAATTTAATTGATATTGGCTGGTTTAATTGATACCGATGAACGGTAGAAATAATGATGCTCTATGTAGGCCTTGCATTAAGAAAGGTGACTATAAATTGATTTTAGGTTTGTTAAAGTCTATTTCTTATACGAGGTAATTGAACATATATATATATACACACACACACGCACACACACACACACATATATATATATATATATAAATAAATAAATATATATATATATATACCACTATAGAATGCCAAATGCATTAGTCGTTTAGTTGTAAAAGTATTTCTTTTCCTGATTTTTGTTAGTCTTACGATAAAGAAACCTAGATACATTACTTTGTTTTGGATGTCTTGTTTTATGTGAACTCTTTACCATTAGTGATGCAATACTTCTATTTCAAATTGCTTTTCTCTGCTAATCATTTCTAGTTGAAAAGGTAAGTAATAATTATCTTTACATTTCTATTCTCATCTTTACATTCTTATTTAAATCATTGACTAATAACTAATTGTAAAAGAATAGGGAAACTATGTATTTAATCTATATATATATATATAATAGAACTTAAAATATGAATCAAGTAATAAATCAATATTGTTAATCGATCATTTAAAAGAAAGAAAAGCGAAAAAAAGTATAAAACAGGCACTTTTAAAAAATGTTAAGGATGATTTGATTGACTTATTAAACAAATATGTGGCTGGCAATTAAATCGAGAACATAAATCTAGTTGAACCAACCTAATGGAACTGAACTCGATGGGTCTTAGGTCTGATCGAGGCGATGAAAAATACCATAAGACCAAATAAAACCTGATCCAAATCAAAAAACCTAACTAAAACATTGAAATATGTTCATTTCGGTGTTATGATCTAATCGAAACCGAACCAACCAACCAAACCTTTAGTTAGATTAGAACAAAGTTTAACAATGTATACTTAGGACCCAATAAAATCGAACCCACCTAGAACTGAGACTTTCCAAGTCTGTCTCGCATCCAGTATGTCTAATTTCCACCTGTAATAAAGAAGACAAAACATAAACCAAAAAAAATTAAGAATGTATACCATATATACAGTTCTCATGATTATTGTAGAGTTTAGTATAATATGCTAGTATATAGCTGTAACCATATAAACTTTATAGCTTACTGCAATAATTCTTCAATGATAATTCAGTAATATATTTTCAAAATCACTAAGATATCAACATATATAGCTTTATAACATGCTACAATGAGACAAACATATTGTCCAAAGTTGTTAAGACACTCGGGCATGATGCTAGAGGTCATGAGTTTGATTCCCGTCCTACGGACTCCCACCCACTTGCTATGTAGTATGTTATATACTACTTAAAAATTTTAAATATTGTACCAATTTCAAAAATAAGCTATAATAAGATTTATATTTCATTATAAACATGTTTGTTTTGTGCAATAGTATTTGATATTATCTTGATATTTTGAATATTGCATTATCGATAATTGACTAATACGTTGCACTTAGCTACTCGATGACTTTCATGGCTATGAGCTGTTGGATGAAACCAATGGAGTTTTAGACTTAATCGAGTGTGTAAAGGATTTATGGCACATATTTATGTGTCAATATGCGTTGTTGACCAAATCTCTATACATGGGACAATTAGTATGCACATAATAACTCTTATACATGATTTTTGTTTGTATGCTTAACAAAACTATATGAAAGGATAATCTTAAAACAAGAAAGTCTTAAAGCATGAAAGTACAAAAGTAAATAATATTCTTAACATTCCCTCTCAAATTCACAATGTGTAGCATCACGAGTTTTCTAAAAAGCCAAACGAGCATGTAAGATAAAAAATTCAAACTCAGTAATGTTATTCACACCATCCCAAGCCAATAAACCAACAGGAAAATGTTTCTTGAAAGGTAAGTGTTGTGGAATCTCGGTCCTTCCCTCTTCGTGAAGTTATGATAAGCACTTTAAGATTAAACGTAGCAATGAGAGCACAAGAGTTTATAATACTCCAATATGAAGATTCTTTTACTATACAAAAGAATAGTGAGATTACAAGAATATGATTACAAAAGTAACTCACACTCGGTGGCTCACTCAAGCTTGAGGATAAAGACTTCCCAAGTTATCTCTTTTTTCACTCAAAGAGGCTTGCTAGCTCTCAAGTTTTTTTTCTTTCTCACTCTAAGAAGTGGCTTCTTTCTTGGATGCATAGTAATGAAGGCTCCTTCTCCTATTTATACTACTTAACCTTCATGATGAATGGAGATTACTTACATTCAAGGCTGGATATTGATTCTCTAGAATGCTCCATACCCTCTAGGAATCTCTACACTCTTCCATTCCCTTATGCATCCTTCCATACTCTTCCGTAAGATTTCAACATATCTAGAATATTCCAGAGGGTTCCACACTCTTCCACAAGCTTTTAGATGGTTCTACATTTCTCTACAGTTCTCCGGAATGTTTTAGAAAATTCTAGGTTTCTCTAAAAAGATCTAGAATTTTCTACAAACTCTCCAGATAAGGAGGGATCCCAACAAATCTCCCCCTCCCGACTTAATTGGGGGTAGTTGTAAACCGACATTTTGATATCATTATTCAAACTTCTTTATTGGTATTACCTTGGTCATAATGTCAGTCCAGTTTTCATCTGTGTGAACCCTGTCAAGATGAATTTTCTTTTCCTTGAGGACTCCTCGGATCCAATGATATCTTATATCAATGTGCTTTGTGTTGGAATGAAATGTTGAATTCATTGCCAGGTAAATTGCACTTTAATAGCCACACTTCAAGACATACTTTTCTTGATCCACTCCCAATTCATGCAACAAGTTATTCACCCACAACATCTCCTTGCAAGCTTCAGCAACTGCGATATATTCTTCCTCTGTAGTGTATAATGCAATACAATTTTTCAGCTTTGATTGCCATTAAATAGATCCCTCTGCAAAAGTGGTTAATTATCCCGATGTTTCTTTCCTTGAATCAATGTAACCAGCCAAGTCTGCATCTGTATATCCTTCTAACATAGTTTTTCCTTTTCCAAAGCATAAATATCTTTTGGAAGTTCCACATAGATATCGGAGGATCCATTTGACTGCAACCCAGTGCTCATTCCCCGGGTTAGCCAAGAAGCGACTGACAACACCAACTGTGGTAAGAAGGGCCACTATGCTAAAGAGTGTCGGGCCAAGCCAACGGATAGGAAGTGCTTCAACTGTAGCCAAGTGGGGCATCATAAGGATAAATGTCCGCAACCCCCTAAAGAAAATCAGATTGTGAAAGCATATGCTCTTAATGTTGTTCCTTCTTCGTCGAATTCCCCGACTGTGGCAGAGAAAGGAAAGAATGTCATTATTCAAGGTATGCTTCTATTTACGATGTTCCTGTTTGAGTATTGTTTGATACCGGAGCTTCCCGTTCTTCATATCTAGTGACCTGGTAGATAGGTTGGGATTGGAGCCCGAGATTGTCGATAGACCTTTAGTAGTGACGAACCCGATTGATGGTCCGGCTAGCCTTAGCATGATTTGTCGTAATGTGGTCTTATCGAGTCATGGATGCATGTTTGTTTGTGATTGCTCTGTTTTGGGCTTTACTGGGTTTGGCATTATTTTGGGAGTCGATTGGCTCCAAAGATATGGAGTGGTGGTAGACTATGAGGACTTTTTGGTGACAGTTAGAGCGGATGATGGGCGGACGGTAATGTTTGGTGGTTTACCTAATGATGGGGTAATGGCTAGTTTTCTAAATTCCCTCGACATCCCGCATGATGAGTTGTTAGATGTGCCCGTGGCTGGCCAGTATCCAGACGTCTTCGAGGAAGTGACCGGACTTCCACTACACCGAGAGATAGAGATCTGTATTGACTTAGTGAAAGATGCCAGACCTATAGTAAAGCCACTTCGTCGTTTGGCACCAAGGGAGCAGCGAGAGCTCGGGGTGCAAGTGAGCGATCTTTTGAAGAAGGGGTTTATTAGAAGAAGTGTTTCTGAGTGGGGAGCACCGGTCATGTTTGCTACCAAGGCAGATGGTTCCCTTCGATTGTGTGTGGACTACCGCGAATTGAATAAGGTGACGAGGAAGAATAAGTATCCTCTACTGCGGATAGATGTATCGAGACATGAAGTAGACCTACTACTGGGAAGGGATGAAAAGAGACGTTGGGAAGTTTATATCTGAATGCATGAATTGCTAGCTAGTTAAAGCTGAGTAAAATAAGCCTAGTGTTTTGTTGCAACCATTAGGGATTCCAGAATGAAAATGGGAACAAATCTCAATGGATTTCATTGATGGGTTACCAAGGACTAGGTTGGGCCATGATAGCATTTGGGTGATTGTGGACCGATTGACCAAGAGTGCAAGATTTATACCCATCTAGTCGAATAGAACGGCAACTAAGTTAGTTGAGCTATATATGAAATGAGTAGTGAGATTTCATGGAGTACCTAAAAGCATTGTGAGTGACCGAGACCCATTATTTACTAGTGGGTTTTGGAAGAGCTTACAAGAGGCGTTAGGATCAGAATTACATCTCAGTACCGCGTATCATCCTCAAACCAACGGGCAGACAGAGAGGGTGAATCGAGTATTAGAAGATCTCTTGAGAGACTGCATATTAGACTTTGGTGGATCATGGGATGACCATTTGCATCTAGTAGAGTTTGCATATAATAATAGTTATCAATCCAGCATTGGTATGGCTCCATTTGAAGCTTTGTATGTAAGAACGTGTAACTCACCATCATGTTGGTTAGAAACTGGTGAGAAGTTTGTGCTTGGACCAGATGTGATAAGAGAGACTTTAGCTAAGATTAAGGTTATCCAACAGCAAATGAAGGCTGCCCAAGATAGGTAGAAGAGTTATGCTGATAAGAGGAGAAGAGAATTAATGTTCTCCATTAGCGACTTGGTGTTTGTCAAGATTTCTCTGTTGAAGAGCGTGATACGATTTGGTAGGAGAGGCAAGTTAACACAAGATTTGTTGGTCCATTCCCAGTTCTTGAGCAAATTGGAATATTTCTTATAAAGTTGAATTACCAGAGAAGATAGCAGGAGTTCATAACGTATTTCATGTTTCCCAGTTAAGGAAATTTGTGCACGACCCCGATGTGGCTATTTCACCCAATCCGTTGGATGATATCGAGGTTGAACCCGAGGCGGTTGGGAACCGCAAGCCTATGCATATTATTGGGAACGATATGAAGCAACTTCAAAGGAAGGCGGTGAAATTAGTCAAAGTTCAGCGGGGCGAGAATGAGAATGACTGTACTTAGGAGACAGAGGAAAGCATTAGGAAGACGTATCCAGAACTCTTCGCTTGGTAAGATTTCAGTTTCGATTTAGTCTTTCCGCATGCTAGGATTGGCTTGTTTTGTCTGTTTTGCATGTTTGATTGTTGTATGTGGTTGGTAGGCATGCAGGATCCTTTGTATGTTTTGGGTTAAGGAATTTCGGGGACGAAATTTCCTAAGGGGGGAGGGGAATGTAACGACCCGCATTCTACACATCGAAGGATCGTAGAATATTTATTTCTTTCACATGCGAAGTCGTATGGTCACGTAACTTTGGAAGACGGCTATTGGGGTCATTTCCCATGTTCATGATTTTTACCGATTTTAAATTGACCATTTTGCCCCTAGCTGACCTTGTTTCGGCCATAACTTTTGATTGGAAAGGAGTTTTGACCTGAAACCACTTCCATTAGATCCGGTTGATTGTTTACCTTTCCGTAGAGTGGTCACATTAGCCAACGGACTCACCGTTTGGGAGATATGGCTGAAACAAGTTTTAGGTGGTTAAAAACAACATAATTGGGCTTAACCGGGTGATTATAGCTAGGCCCAAAGGGGAATTTCGTGATTTGGAGCATTTAAGGGCTCTTAGGGTTTAGAGAACACCCTTTTTCGCACTTTCACAGCTGCCACTTTTATTCTTGGAGCCCTAGTAATGGCCTCCAACATCTAAAACACGCCAAATCACCTTCTAATCACTAATTAAGCCAAAACCACATCAAATCATGGAAGATCTTCACCAAATTAGCATTAGAACTGATGTATTTCCTTGGTATTCGCGCCCAAACAGAGAATCATTTCAGATTTGATATTTTATTGGTGGCTAAGGTGAGTGATTTGCATAGTTCCTCACTAATTATGGTTAATTAAGGGTAATTAGTGTTAATTAGCGAATTTAAACATGATTAAATTCTGGAAAAATATTTATAAATCTCAAAATATGGTTTTAGGCCTCTGTTAGAAAATTTAATTAATTTGGTTAAGTTTTGCTAATCATATCATTAGTTTTGTTTAAACATGCTTAAGGAAAAATATGGGATTTTGGCTATGTTTGATCCGTTTTAACCTATCAAATTGTCGTTTTGATGTTAGTGGTCGATTCTACATGTTGTTATGACTGTATGGTATGTTTTGTGATTGATTAGAAAAATTATATTGGTCGAAAACGCCGTCGAATGGTGTAAAACAGTTGCTGGAAAGTTGCAGGAAATTACCCGAACTGGACTGGATCGGAGGGGGAAAGCACGATCCGACCCGCTTGTGAGAAGGAGCTCTAATCCGAACCGATGCCACCCACGAACTGCTTCATCCAATCCGACCTTAGCATGGTGGAAAGATCTATAGAGAGCAACCGACCTGAACCGAAGTGCCAACCACGAACCAGAAGCTCCGACCCGGATGGAAGCAAAGGCCTGAGAGGATGCCCTCGAACCGATCCAGCTGGGGAACCACGACCCGATCCGACGGACGGGGCACGAACCGATCCAACGTGGGTGATCATGAACAAGACTACTTCAAGGAGCACGATCTAAAGCAAAGTAAAGTGAAGAACCAAACCAATCCGGAGCAGACCAAAACCCGAGATGCAAAGGTAGTCCAAATGAGAAGTTTGTACTCAGGATCCAGTTGGCAACCAATAAGTCAACTTCATGAGTTGGGCTTTGCTGCGGGGGTGTGTGCTAAGGGGTTATCGACGTCCATAGCTTTGATTCACCACCAAGGCAGATGTTAGGCTATGTATCTGCGCAATGGGGTAGTTATTACTCCATGGGGCAGAGTGATCATAATGTGGCTATGAGCCAGTGCAGTGGAGTTGTTACGACTTCATGGGGCAGAGTGGACATAGAAAAGACTAGTGGCTATGGATCAGTGCAGTGGTGTCATCATGACTCCATGGGGGCAGAGTGATCATAGCAAGGAATGGGTGGTCAGAGCGGTGGATATCGTATGCTTTACGCACTGAGTGAGAGATGTGAGGATGGTTGCTATGCTTGATTCTTTGTTATCACTATGTCATGCACACCCCCACCCCCGTGTTCTTTACACCTTAAGTTTAGTGGCACCTTAGAGTATTGAGCGGTATGTTGTGCTAACTCTTTGGTTGTAGGTCCAGGTTCAGTATGGTTTAGTATACCTATTATTGTTCTGTTTTGATGCTTATCGCTCATACCAGACTTTTGTCTGACCCTGAGTTTTATGTCTCTTCTTATTACTCTGGGTGCTCTTAAACAGGCAACAAGAAAATATGAAATACATAGCATTATATCATAGCCTTACATTAAAGTGCTATAATAAAATAATTAAAGAAAAGAAAATAATGCATAAATTGTGCTATATAATGGAAGCAAAGAAAATAACAAATAAAGTATGCTATCCATGGTTACATTCCACTATATTTTCATTCTTGGTCGAAAAAGCGGGAGCGAAAAACAAAGGCGGGACAAAATAAAACTTAAGGCTGCGAAACAAAAAAAAAAATCCCTTCATTACATTCAAACCTATCCCTAAATCCCTAAAAATTTCTATTTAGTGAAAGTCGTCTATCTCTGATTCAATCCAACATCCAAGTCATTCATGTCGTACTCCGACAACGGTAGATCTTAAGGATCTCCTACTCTGTTGTTACGTTTCATCTTTCCATCGTTGTAATTTTAGTTCAAATGTTGAAATTTTCGATGGATGGAAATCCATTTCTAGTAGGTTAACGGAGCACTAGTATTTTTATTTATAATTTTGCGATCAAAATCAGAATCTCTACATTGATTTTCGTGATTTATTCGCTATTTTGATGGATTTGTTCGATTTCGTTTTTGACTGTGATTTGTGTTTCTTAAATTTCCTCAGTGTCTTGATGTGCCTTACGTTCTGGTAAGCAACTTATTGTCATATTAACTGAGTTTGGCGGATAGAAATGATGAGAAATTAAGGCTTTGTTTTCACTAGAGTTAAGCAACTTATTTTTTAACTGAGTTATCGAGTTTTAAACGCGAGCTAAGCGAAGGAAGTTATAAACCATGTCATGCCAATTGACTTTTGTTTATTCTTGAGCTATTTTAACATATTATGCCTTTTTTGGTTAGATTGGCCTTCAGGTTTGGATTAAGGGGCAGTATTCAGGGATGCGCAACATGCTGGAGGACGAAGATCAAGACAGCTTGGAGGAGATAAGTGAGTCAGTGACTATAGATGGTGGATTGCTAGGTAATTTGGTCACTGAGTCAAATGAGCTAATGGGGCTGAGTGTGAGTTGAATCATAACTTTGGTTGTGAGTGTCTATTAAGTTTGGAGCATGGTTTGAGATTCCGTCCGGCTTGCCGGAGTTTCGGCCACGTCAGTCCGATTTCGGCATTGACCGGAATGGAAAACTGTAAATTTTCCGATTCCGGATGTTTGCTACAAGGAAATGGGTGAAAATGGAGAAAAAAGATGTGCAGGAAGAGGAGAAATTAATCCTAATCCACCATCGATTACATAAACATAAATGAAAATTAATAAACTTAGATCATCAGATTAAAAAAGAAAAAAGAAAAGGCCTTTGTTTGCAGGTGTTGATCTACAAAATCGCTGAACGAGAAATCTTAGAGCAGCTAGAATAAAGAAGGATATGAAATGGCGAATAGCAAATGACAGCTATTTCAGGGCTATGAAGGAGGAAGAGAGGATAACGTGTTGTTTTCTAAGTGGGCTGGGCATTGAAGTGCATCTTAGACCTGTTTCTTTCTAAGTGGGCAGAGCTTACAAATTTGTGTTGAATAAATAGTAAAAGCAGGTAATTGAATTAGTCTGAAAATGATAACTTAGGTAAAATAGCTGCATTTTTTTTGTATTTCCCATTAATTATTTTGTATATAATTTAAAGAATATATCATGATCTATGTTAGAAGTGAACATTTGTTAGTTTATATAGTTATTTATATGTAAAAAAACAACGGAAGTTGCATACAGGAATTTTAACGGAATTTCCGAAATTTCCGAAACGGAACCGGTATTTCAAAAATTAATAGAGACCGAAATGGAAAGCGGGATTTTAAACCTTGGTTTGGAGATCATATACTTTAACATTACTTTTGCAAGGGATAGTTGGAGTGTTTTGGGTGCTCTGGGTACTCTGTTACTTTCAAATACGCACGGAAGGGGTGGAATGACTGGTTGAATGTGTTTAGGTGATATTAATACCATCTCATGATTTTTCTAATTGTGAGTGGTTCTTTGAGTATGCAGCTCAAAACTTTAGCGGTGTTGTTGCATGGGATAGGTGGACCTTCTAAGGTGGTGCGGGGTGGTGTGTTACATGCTATGCATATAATAAGGGGTGGTGTGATTGGGTTGTTGGTGTTCTTCACACATGGTCCATATTTTACTTATTGTACATATTCTACTTATTTTCGATCATCAGGTATTTTGTGGGCAATTAAGTATATTTTATGATGTCCCGTTGTAATAATGTAGGAAGCACTGATACTATCGCTAGTCCTTATTTCGTAGCACCTGAGGTTTTGAAAAGAAACTATGGGCCTGAAGTAGTTGTTTGGAGTGCCAGAGTTTTATCGTACATTTTGCTCTGTGGCGTTCCACAATTCTAGGCAGGTATATAAAATAACAATTTTAACTAGGTAGATAGTCACATTTCAGTAAAAGCATGTTAATATGGAGAAGAGATTGAGATTTAGTTGATTATTTTTGTGTCTAGAAACCGAACAAGGAGTTGCACAAAGCTATTGTCTGGCCTGTTGTAAACTTTAAAAGAGATCCATGGCATGCGGTTTCTGATAATGCGAAAGATCTTGTTAGGAGAATGTTGAACCTGGATCCCAAGAAGCGGCTAACAGCTCAAGAAATATTAGGTATTTTCTATTCTTTCAGCATATTTTACTTTCAGAAGTAGGCACTTGATGTAAAATCTTAGCTATTTATAGTTATGCATATGCCAATAACGAGTGTAAATAACATTACTTTTGGAGTTTGTAAGCAACATATACCAAAGGGTAATGCTGAAGGAGGTTAAATTCAAACAAGAAATATTCATAAAAAAATCATATGTGTGACAGATAAAGTAAAATTGCTAAGACATGCTAAGTTTGAGTCTAAGGTAGACAAACCAATGGTACTACGCATACATAACCAAAAATCAAGGGTCAGCTATTAAGTGGAAAGATGAGTATACGACGGGATTTTCGAAAAAACTAGAGAATTAATTTCACAAATCCCTAAAAATAAATTATAACCTACTTCGTAAAATGAGACTAAGACTATTGAATGCGGAGAGTAGTGTAACGCCCAAAGAATGCATAATTCCGAACTAGTGATCTTCAGGGACAATATGTTATGATATGGCTTATGAAGACTGAGGCTGTAATCTGTTACATCGATAACTATATGATAATAAATATTAATAATCAAAAAGCTCTTGGTTGAAACATTAGCTTAATAAATAGATGCATGAAAATCATAATAGAAATGGCTAGACAGAAATGTAGGCTAAAGGAGAAAGGCCTTTGTGGCATCCAAATCGAAACAAGGAAGTAATGTCCATGTGTCATCCAAAACTAAAAACGAATGAGTATGACTGTGTGTCACCTAAAAGTAAAAGCAATGGTGCCAGGCCTATATGACATCAGAAGTTGAAAGAAAAGTGGTAAGGATGTGTGACATCTAAAATGGAAAGAAAAAGAGAAAGGCCCGTGTGGCAACCAAAATTGTTAGATAAATAGGAGTATAGCCTATTTAAACTAGAATCGAGGGAAAGAGGAAGAAGTTTGCCTGGAGGAATTTGTTGGGTATATATGACAATACAATGCATTCTCTACTGTTATGGAACTTTCATTTCCCAACTTAGAAGCTGCTTTCATTTTAGGCTTCCATCATTGTGATTAGTTTCTCATTATATTTTCTTCATTAGGTGCTTTGGTTCTTATTAATGTCTTTCAGGCATAGGTGCCGATTATTATTATTTCTGTTGGCATTACAATTTATGAGCTTCATACAACTTTATTGGAGAAACTGGTGTTATTATTTGGATTGAATTTCTTCAGTTAGGAGTGACATCCTATAGTTACAAGCTTTTACAAGTAACAGTTGGTGTAAACGCATTTAACTAACATGTTTCATTATATTATATTATATGATTGTCTCTGCGGTTGTTACTGAGAATAATAATAAAAGATTTCATAATGATAAATTAAATAAAAGAACTGGATCATAAGAATATCATAAAGGAAAGAAAAGCTGCTGGGAAAAGTAAATTTATACACATCATAAAATAATAAAGTGAGTCTGATCAGAATAAATTTAACATCCAGATTTTGTTTGTTCAGGTAGTGAGATAAGTAAAGCACAGTATACTCGGATCCAAATTACATTTTCACCTACTTTCACTGACCCACGTAACCCAAATTGAGTTGCAAAATCTTCTATTGATATGGTCATAAACAGTCTACTTTGTGCCTTACTTGGAGGTCTTGGACTTGTCATCATCACTTTCTAGGACCTGCATAGTATGCATGAATATTCACAAAAAAATGGAAAATATAAATTCTAGTTATATCTTTTATTATTATTTTACATGTAATATGTTCATTCTGGTGCAGCTTTGCCGTGTCATTTATTTTGTCCATGCATTTGTTAGATACTGTAAAGAAAACATGTTTTAACCCAGCAAATTGATTAATGTCATGAGCTCAAAGACAGATTTTCTTATTATTATTCTATAGACAGCAAATTGATTCATATCATATCTTTTATTATTATTCTATTGAAACTTTTCTGAAAACATTAGTTCATTGAAGCAGTCAGGGAATAACTTAGAAGAAGCAGCATATGCAGGATGAACCATTTTAATTATCCGGGTGATGATTGGCATTTGGCACGATCAAAGACAGATTTTCTTTCCAAAAACGTTGCATCGAGTTTGACATCTAGGTGATGCATAACAAATTTGTGCATAATACTTGCAGGCAACACAATATGAAAAGGAAGAAACTAATCGACTGATGTACTTTGCAAACAGGTGATGCATAACAAATTTTCCAACTATATTTTTCTGTTTAACTCATCAACCCATTATATTTCTTAGGCCTGCTTAATTATGAAAGATTGAAATGCCTCTTTTTTCCTCATTAGTTACACTTGGAGTAGCTAACAAGTATGTTATGTTCATATTAATTAATTTATTTAAAATTAAATTTATTTCATCACAGAATTTAAAATGTTATTATCTCTTGAACTTATACTTGTACCATGTCTTGGTTCATCATCGAATACAATGTTTGAATTTTTTTTTAATTAAGTAGTCATGAAGAAAAACTACTATTGTATTTTCTTATTAGTATGTTATAAATTTGAATGAATGCTTGAATTTAATTTTTCTTATATCTGCATAAGTAGACATTCTTTAATTTCTGTTAATCCAAGATACTACACTTTATTTTATTTAAACTTTAATATTTGTTTCCTTTATCCCATCAGGTCTGATTTTAACAGTCAATCAATAAGTTTAATGACAGAAAAGTCAGTATGCTTTCTAGTTTTCAATTTTTGACAAGTCCTAAGTGACTAATATGCATCAAGAATTGACATTTGTTTTAAGTTTTGCAATGTTTTTCAATCATCTTCTTTGCATTTCCATATTAGATCCAAATAATTTTATGTTGGAGCTCAAAATGCATGCAGTGTTAAAAATGCATTGGTCCTGTTGTTTATTTGTGCTTGGCCTATTTACTTAAGAAATCGAGACTTTTACTATATGAGAAATATTTATATAAATAAATACACTTTCTTTTACCATTTGGGATCGCTGTTGGTGTCTAAATTAAGTATTAGTAATAGGGTCGTACATAGGACCCACTGAGTACTGAAAATCGTTCTATGACATGTGCTATATCTCTATCACATAACTAAATTACCAGTATCCTTGTATTGTAATTCAATTGTATAGTGATGCCATAGATGGAACAATGCCAAAAAAAAGTTAGCTAAATATCAGCTAGCTAACAAAAAGGTAAGCCAAATACTTCAATATTTAATTTTAGCGCCTAGAGCGGACATTACTTGTAATTATTATTCACGTTGAGGAGTATTATAGGTTGAAAACATATGTTTTCATTAGTTTGACGTTTAAAAGGGTCATGATGCTACTATGGCTAGGCTAGATGAGAAATCAGACGCATTAGAGGTATGAACTTTAAACAATGTAACATGCATGTAGCACTGGGAACTAAAAGCAACACAATATGAACAAGGCACAATTTCAGTAACAATAACCGGATGTTGAACTCACTCTTGCTCAACTCTAAAAGATCAAAAGCAAAGAAGAATTCTTCTATATTTAAAGTATTTGTTGTCAGTGCTGATAATGGAACTGTTTGAAGATTGGAGGGATTTCTTAATTTGGATACAATACCATTCACTGATGAAATTATTGCCAAGTACGTCTGGTATATATGCAGTTCTCTTTCATTTTCTACTTACAGTAATTGCTTTTTTGTAACCTTCCTATAAATTCTGGCTAAAATCAAGTTCACTTTTGACCTGTAATCACAAAATGAAAATTTTATATTGGCTAGTAATATCTTTAATATCTTCTAGCGAACGTTGCAGTTGATTATCATGTTTAATCGTATGTAGGATAGGAGGGACTAGCATTGATGTTCGCAGCAAATCAAGGGCGAGTCTTATGCCCTCTTGTGGTTTGATTAAAGAGTACATTTGTCAAATATATGAATAATGTTCGGTGTATTTTTGAGCATACTAGACCATATCTAAGACTGTCGAGCATCCGTCCGAATTGCCAAAGTGGAATTATGATGGATCAAGTACCGGCCAAGCTCCAGGGGAAGATTGCGAAGTCATCTCATAGTAAGAGTTTAGATACTTAAACAGCTTATTTATTAAATTTTGATTGAGAAGATCAACTTTATTTATGTTATTTCATTTGTTAATGTCCTGGTGCAACCCACAGGCTATTTTCAAGGACCCTTTTCATGGAGGAAACCATATATTGGTAGGTGCTGATATTAATTAGAGGAAACCATATATAGTGGTATGATAACACTATATTATATTTAGCAGTAGTAATTTTTGTTTGATCATTTTACGTCACATATAATCAATGTACAGGGGCCATACTACTGTGCGGCTGGTGCAGATAAATCATTTGGTCGTGACATATCAGATGCTCATTACAAAGCATGTTTATACGCTAGAATCACCATCAGTGGCACAAACGGTGAAGTTAAGCCTGGTCAGGGAATCATGATTTGACATATATGTGTCAGTGTTCCTTGCATCTATATTCGTTTTTACATATATGAAATACACTATCAGAAATAAATCTTGTTCTACAGTGGGAACATCAAGTTGGACCTAGCATGGGAATTGAAGCAGGAGATCACATATGGTGTTCTAGATACATCCTTGAGGTATAAGAAAGAAAAGATCAAAAGTTAATAGTTGTAAATATATTCATTATAAAAAAATTCATGTAAAAATACTAGACTGATCATACATTATTAATATAAGTTACCGAGAATCAGTTATACCAAATTAAATAGAACTTAGTTCGAATCAAATCTAAAATTCATGGCTTCAAACAATTTGTTCTGATTGGTTGTATTTATCATTCTTTTCATGGATGATATGTTTATACTGAATATAAGTTTATCTCTATAGCGAATCGTAGTACAAGCCGGAGTTGTGCTGACTGTTAATCCTAAATCGGTTGATGTTCACTTCTTTCTAAAAATATCCCTGTAATTTTGGCAATTCAATCTGGTTTACTTTAATTTTGTCTTTAAAATAGGGTGATTGGAATGGTGCAGGATGTCATACCAACTATAGGTGCCGATGATATATCCATTTTAGTCGTACTGATTTTCAAACGTATATGGTTGTAATGTATGGAAGATTTGGAAATGAAACATGGGATTCCAGCTCCATTTTTCTAATTTATCATAAACTAGATTGGACATTTCAGGAATATGTTCATGTTTTATTGTTTGATGCTTGTCCATAATGTATTGAATTTGCAGTACAAAGATCATGCGGGAAGGTGGTTTTGAAATAATCAAGAAGGCAATTCACAAAATTTCTCTGCGCCATAAGGAACACATTAGCGCATATGGAGAAGGAAATAAACGGAGATTAGCTGGAAAACTTGAGACTGCAAGCATTTCAATTCTCTTGGGTATATCTTTTATTTTATGTAATATAGAAAATTTTCTACATATAACTAGAATTGTCTACATTTTTCTTACTGATCAGCTGGTTATATTGGGTTAATCTGTAATATGCGGTCCATGCATAGATACTTATGCGGTTAAAATCCTGTGAAAGCCCCATAAAATCTGTGCTATAGCGCATATCGCACTTTGACTATGCATCTTTTCAGTTTAGGCTAGGCCTATCAACGGATGCAAATGGATGCAAATATTGCTATATCTTTTTGAAATCAGGGTGCTAATCATTGAATTTGATTGGTAGACAGTTTATATAATTGAATCTGATTGGTAGACTGTTTATCTGATTGAATTGTAGGCAGTTAGATATATAAATTTTTGAAAGATTTGTGAGTTCTGGAGACAGATGGATGAGCTTAAATTGTGGCTTTTTGCATTTTTCGTTGTTATAAGACTGTAATTTGTGCTTGTGAATTGCAGGTTCTAGAAGTTAGACGAGCTTACAAGCTGAAGACTAAGTGATTTTTCATGTAATCTTGTTTTGAAACGATGTTTGAACATATATGTTGACTTATTTCTATATTTATTAGTAGATTTATTAACTATGACTTTGTAATTGAAATCAAATATGCTTTTGGTATTAGTTTTTTGCTATTGACAGTTTTGTGTTGTGAATTTACTTCTTAATTGTTTGAACTGTGCACAAATTAAATAAGAGATTTTCTATATAAAGATCATAGTTGAAATATGTGATATATATTAAACATATTAATAGCAGAAATTTCATTTATGCAAATAAAAGGTGAAATGCTATGTAAAAATTTAAATAGTGTAGAAAACTTTTTCATATCATTGAATGTGTGCTATGAAAACGCTAAAAATGCTATATATACTACAAATATTCATAAGGGAAAACTCCTCTTATGGAATCAAAATGTGAAACGCTATATAAAACGTAAACCATCAGGAAAACTTTTCAAATCATTGAATATGAGCTATGAAAACAGTGATAATGCTATTAAAAAAAACGAGTATTTAACATAGTAAGGTCTGAACGCTATATATCAATGAAGAATGCAATAATAGCGGATTTTTTAAAAAAAACAAAATGAAAAAAAAATTTCATAGCAATGAATATGTGTTATGAAATTATTAATAACGCTATAAAAAATAAGCTGAGATTTTAGTAAGCAAATATAATTGCAAGATATGAACGCTATGTAAATCATTTCATGCTGGTGAACGTGTGCTATAAAATGTATAATACTATAGCGTTTAGATTTGAGCTATAAGATATAACAGGGCTATTATTGCATGTCGTTATATAGCGTCGTCACTAATGCTATGGTAGCCTATTATAGCGTTTTTCATGTGCTATTAAATGGTAAATCTGTTGTAGTGGCAGACTAGAGATAGGTTAGGTGGTATGCACGGGTAGCTGTACCGGAGACGAGCAGGAGGCTCCCATGTATGATATATATAGATATTCTCCCTGTGTCGCTGTTGGTCACTACTTTGGCATTAGTAGTGTACATTTCCTTTCTTTTGCTTTAGAGACATTTTTAAAGTTGTAATAATGATGATGTGGAACATAAGCTGTAATTGGATTTTTCACTGCTATGATGTTTAATTTTCAGCTTATGCACTGTCTCATCTATTTTATGTCAATGTATGTTATTATTATATTTTATTCCATGCGCTATGAGACATTCTACAGGTTCCTTGTTAGTTCAAACATCCTTCCTTTCCTTTCTTTTGGCCACCGTCCCGTACTGGTTGAACATCGACACAGCGCACTTTCATTGGAATTGTCGGCTGGTGCGGGGCGGGCCATCACACTTAGTATCAGATCTCTAGGTTGCATAGTTAACCTAGGGAAAGATCCCAGGGAGAGATAATACGTATATGAGAGCGCGTATTTGTGATTACTTTGGTTTTCAAAAGCTATATATATACTATTAGTATATGTAAGGATGAAGTCGCACTGCACTGGCACCACAAAGAAAATGGTTAATCGTTTCTCTTTACAGATTGAACTATGAACCGATATACGAGGGGTACTGGTAGAGAAGCTAATAATGGGAACGCTCTTGATATGAGAACGATGTTCACTGACTTCATGAGGGAGATGCTTAGAGATGTCCAGAGGGCAGTTCCCAATGTTGCTAATGGTGGTGGTGCAGAGGTGCAGGTGCCTAGGGCCGATTTCGCCAAGCTATGCAAGGATTACACTAGTCTTGGTGGAAAGCCGTTCCACGGAACGGAATCGGCTACAGATGTTCAGGATTGGTTGGATAGCAGTGAGCATATCTTTGGAGACTTAGGTATCGAGGAAGCAATGAAAAGAAACTAGCGTCCCGTTAGCTGCAAGGACGGGTAATGAATTGGTGGAACGCTATTAAGGCAGCTACTCCAGAGGATCAAGTTACATGGGATCAGTTTAAGGCCCGATTCGGTGAAAAATTTATCCCAGCTGCCCAGAAGTCAGAGTTGTTTAGGAAATTCCTAGAGCTCAAGCAGAATGGTAGGGCAGTCTCAGAGTACATCGCAGAATTCGATACTTTATCGAAGTATGGATTATCCCTCATTGACACTCCCGAGAAGAAGAATGAGAAGTTCATAACAGGTTTGGATCAGTACTTGGGGGAAAGGCTTATTAACCACATCGATGAGACGTTTGAATCGATTGTAGGGAAAGCTTTGAGATCAGAGAGCCTTTATCCTAAACCCAAGACTGAAGTCGATGTTGCATCTATAGAGGGGCCGAAGCAGCAAGCAGGCGGTGGAGGCAAGAATAATTCCCAGAATAAAAGGAAGCATAATCAAGCTAAGAATGGCCAGAAAAAGAGTAAGAAAGATGTTGAGTGCTTCAGCTGTGGTAAGAAGGGCCACTATGATAAAGAATGTCGGGCTAAGCCAGCGGATAGGAAGTGCTTCAATTATAGCCAAGTGGGGCATCACAAGGATAAATGTCCGCAACCCAATAAAGAAAAGCAGATTGTGAAAGCATATTCTCTTAATGTTGTTCCTTCTTCGTCGAATGCCCCGACTGTGGCAGAGAAAGGAAAGAATGTCATTATTAAACGTATGCTTTCTATTTATGATGTTCCTGTTCGAGTATTGTTTGATACCGGAGCTTCCCGTTCCTTCATATCTAGTGACCTAGTAGATAGGTTGGGATTGGAGCCCGAGATTGTCGATAGACCTTTAGTAGTGACGAACCCGATTGGTGGTTTGACTAGCCTTAGCTTGATTTGTCGTAATGTGGTCTTATCGAGTCATGGATGCACGTTTCTTTGCGATTGCTTTGTTTTGGGCTTTACTGGGTTTGGCATTATTTTGGAAGTCGATTGGCTCCAAAGATACAGAGTGGTGGTAGACTGTGAGGGCTTTTTGTGACAGTTAGAGAGGATGATGGGCGGAGGGTAATGTTTGGTGGTCTACCTAATGATGGGGTAATGGCTAGTTTTCTAAATTCCCTCGACATCCTGCATAATGAGTTGTCAGATATGCCCGTGGCTGGTCAGTATCTGGACATCTTCAAGGAAGTGGCCAGACTCCACCACACCAAGAGATTGAGTTCCGTATTGACTTAGTGAAAGATGCCAGGCCTATAGTGATGCCACTTCGTCGTATGGAATCAAGGGAGCAACGAGAGCTCGGGGTGCAAGTGAGCAATCTTTTGAAGAAGGGGTTTATCAAAGAAGCGTTTCTGAGTGGGGAGCACCAGTCATGTTTGCTACCAAGGTAGATGGTTCCCTTTGATTATGTGTGGACTACCGCGAATTGAATAAGGTGATGAGGAAGAATAAGTATCCTCTACTGCGGATAGATGATTTGTTTGATCAATTGAGTGGAGTGAGAATATTCTCCCAGTTGGATCTTGCGACAGGTTTTCATCAGCTTAGAGTGGAAGCTAAGAGTATAGCTAAAATGGCCTTTCGGACGCCGTCTGGAATTTATGAGTGGTTGGTCATGCCATTTGGGTTGACCAATGCACCAGCATATTTTGTGGATCTTAAGAATAGGGTATTCAGAGATCAGTTGAATAATTTTGTTCTTGTGTTTGTGGATGATATCCTTGTTTATTCGAGGACAGAGGAAGAACATAAGGAACACTTGAGGACATTGATGGAGGTGTTAAGAAAACACCAATTGAAAGAAAAGTTTTCTAAGTGTCACTTCTGGAGGAGGGAAGTGAGATTCTTGGGCCATGTCGTTTTAGAGAATGGTATTGCCGTGGATCCTGCGAAGGTGGCTATGGTACAAGATTGGTCTATGCCCAAGAATGCAACAGACATAAGAAGTTTCTTGGGATTAGCTGGATATTATCGTATGTTTATCCAAGACTTCTCCAAGATAGCAGCACAATTGACTCGGTTGACCAAGAAGAATCAAGCCTTCATCTAGGATGAAAAGTGCGAGGATGCATTTAAGATTCTAAAGGAAAAATTGACATGTGCACCAGTGTTTGTCATTCCTAAGGGGAATTAAGAGATGACAGTATATACGGATGCATGTGGTATCGGACTAGGTGTTGTATTGATGCAAGGAGGTAGGGTCGTAGCTTATGAAAGTCGGCAATTGAAACCGCACGAGAGAAGATACCCTACCTATGATTTGGAATTAGCAGCGATCGTATACGCGTTGAAAATGTGAGAAAGATTCGAGTTGTTTACTGATCATATGTCACTAAAATATCTCTTCTCTCAGAAGGATCTAAATCTCTGACAGCAAAGATGGTTAGAATTCTTGGCTTCTTATGATTTCGACATCACATACACACCAGGAAAGGGCAATACGATGGCTGATGCATTGAGTAGAAGACATGCCAGTTTAGGGGCTATGTTTCTAGAATGGAAGCAACTGGAGTACATCGTTGGGTTTGATTTCAGACCAAAGTGCGAATTGGATCCAGAAATGTTAGCAAGTTTGAAGATCAAACCCACTTTGATTGAACGGATTGGTTCCAGTCAGAGGGACGATCCCAACCTATTGGAAATCATCTCAAAGTTAGAGATGGGAATCGACGAAGAGATGAGCAAGTATGGGCTTGATCGAGATGGATAGCTTAGAAAGAATGAAAGACTTGATATACCCAATGTCAATAGATTGGGAGATGAAGTGCTTAGAGAATGTCATCACTCAAAACTGACTATGTATCCCAGTGGTAACAAGATGTATCGAGACATGAAGCAGACCTACTACTGGGAAGGGATGAAAAGAGACGTTGGGAAGTTTATATCCAAATGCAAGAATTGCCAGCTAGTTAAAGCAGAGCAAAAGAAGCCTATTGGTTTGTTGCAACCATTAGAGATTCCAGAATGGAAATGGGAACAAATCTCAATGGATTTCATTGATGGGTTACCAAGGACTAGGTCGGGCCATGATAGCATTTGGGTGATTGTGGACCAATTGACCAAGAGTGCAAGATTTATACCCGTCAAGTTGAATAGAACGGTAGCTAAGTTAGCTGAGCTATATATGAAATGAGTAGTGAGATTTCATGGAGTACCTAAAAGCATTGTGAGTGACCGAGACTTGTTGTTTACTAGTGGGTTTTGGAAGAGCTTACAAGAGGCGTTAGGATCAGAATTACATCTCAGTACCGTATATCATCCTCAAACTGACGGACAGACAGAGAGGGTGAATCGAGTATGCGAAGATCTCTTGAGAGCTTGCATATTAGACATTGGTGGATCATGGGATGACCATTTGCATCTAGTAGACTTTGCATATAATAATAGTTATCAATCCAGCATTGGTATGGCTCCATTTGAAGCTTTGCATGGAAGACCGTGTAACTCACCATCATGTTGGTTAGAAACTGATGAGAAGTTTGTGCTTGGACCAGATGTGATAAGAGAGACTTCAGCTAAGATTAAGGTTATCCAACAACGAATGAAGGCTGCCCAAGATAAGCAAAAGAGTTATGCCGATAAGAGGAGAAGAGAATTAAAGTTCTCTATTGGCGACTTGGTGTATGTCAAGATTTCTCCGTTGAAGAGCGTGATATAATTTGGCAGGAGAGGCAAGTTAACACCAATTGTTGGTCCATTCCCAGTTCTTGAGCAAATTGGGAATCTGGCATATAAAGTTAAATTACCAGAGAAGATGGCAGGAATTCATAACGTATTTCATGTTTCCCAGTTAAGGAAATTCGTGCACGACCCCGATGCTATTTCACCTGATCAGTTGGATGATATCGAGATTGAACCCGAGGCAGTTGGGAACCGCAAGCCTATGCGTATTGTTGGGAACGATACGAAGCAACTTCGAAGGAAGGCGGTGAAATTAGTCAAAGTTCAGTGGGGCGAGAATGAGAATGACTGTACTTGGGAGACAGAGGAAAGCATTAGGAAGACGTATCCAGAACTCTTCGCCTGGTAAGATTTCAGTTTCGATTTAGTCTTTCTGCAAGCTAGGATAGGCTTGTTTTGTTTGTTTTGAATGTTTGATTGTTGTATGTGGTTGGTAGGCATGCGGGATCCTTTGTATGTTTTGGGTTAAGGAATTTCGGGGATGAAATTTCCTAAGGGGGGAGAATGTAACGACCCGCATTCTACGCATCGGAGGATTGTAGAATATTTATTTCTTTCACATGCAAAGTCGTATGGTCATGTAACTTTGGGAGATGACTATTGGGGTCATTTCTCATGCTCATGATTTTTACCGATTTTTAAATGACCGTTTTGCCCCTAGCTGACCTTGTTTCGGCCATAACTTTTGATTGGAAAGCAGTTTTGACCTGAAACCACTTCCATTAGATCCGGATGATGGTTTACCTTTCCATAGAGTGGTAACATCAGCCTAATGGACTCAACGTTTGGGAGATATGGCTGAAACAAGTTTCAAGTGGTGAAAAACGGCTTAACTGGGCTTAAACGGGTGATTAACAGCTAGGCCCAAAGGGAAATTTCGGGATTTGGAGTATTTAAGGGCTGTTAGAGTTTAGAGAACACCCTTTTTCTCACTTTCACAGCCGCCACTTTTATTCTTGGAACCCTAGTAATGTCCTCCAACATCTATAACACCCCAAATCACCTTCTAATCACTAATTAAGCCAAATCCACATCAAATCAAGGAAGATATTCACCAAATCAGTTTTAGAACTACTGTATTGCCTTGGTATTCGCGCCCAAACAGAGAATCCTTTCAGATTTGATATTTTATTGGTGGCTAAGGTGAGTGATTTGCATAGTTCCTCACTAATTATGGTTAATTAAGGGTAATTAGTGTTAATTAGCGAATTTAAACATGATTAAATTCTGGAAAAATATTTATAAATCTCAAAATATGGTTTTAGGCCTCTGTTAGAAAATTTAATTAATTTGGTTAAGTTTTGCTAATCATATCATTAGTTTTTTTTAAACATGCTTAAGGGAAAATATGGGATTTTGGCTACGTTTGATCCGTTTTAACCTATCAAATTGTCGTTTGGATGTTATTGGTCGATTCTATATGTTGCTATGACTGTATCGTATGTTTTGTGACTGATTAGAAAAGTTAGATTGGTCAAAAACACTGTCGAATGGCGTAAAACAGTCGTTGGAAAGTTGCAGGAAATCACCCAAATCGGACCGGACCGGATCGAAGGGGGAAAGCACGATCCGACCCGCTTGTGAGAAGGATCTCTTATCCGAACCGATGCCACCCATGAACTGCTTCATCCGATCCAACCTTAGAATGGTGGCAAGATCTGTAGAGAGCACCCGACCCGAACTGAAGTGCCAACCACGAACTAGAAGCCCCGACCCGGATGGATGCAAAGGCCTGGGAGGATGCACCCGAACTGATCGAGCTGGGGAACCACGACCAGATCCGACGGATGGGGCACGAATCGATCCAACGTGGGTGATCACGAACATGACTACTTCAAGGAGCACGATCTGAAGCAACGTAAAGTAAAGAACCGAACCGATCCGGAGAAGACCAAAACCCGAGATGCAAAGGTAGTCCAAATGGGAAGTTTGTATTCAGGATCCAGTTGGGAGCCAATGAGTCAACTTCATGAGTTGGGCTTTGCTGCGGGACGTGTGCTAAGGGGTTATCGACGTCTATAGCTTTGATTCACCACCAAGACAGATGTTAGGCTACGTATCAGTGTAGTGGGGTAGTTATTACTCCATGGGGGCAGAGTGATCGTAGCGTGGCTATGAGCCAGTGTAGTGGAGTAGTTATGACTTTATGGGGGCAGAGTGGGCATAGCAAAGACTAGTGGCTATGGGTCAGTGCAGTGGTGTCATCATGACTCCATGGGGGCAGAGTGATCATAGCAAGGAATGGGTGGTCAGAGCAGTGGATATCGTATGCTTTACACACTGAGTGAGAGATGTGAGGATGGTTGCTATGCTTGATTGTTTGTTATCACTATGTCATGCACACCCCAACCCCCGTATTCTTTATACCTTATGTTTAGTGGCACCTTAGAGTATTGAGCGGTATGTTGTGCTAACTCTTTGGTTGCAGGTCCAGGTTCAAGTATGGTTTAGTATACCTGTTATTGTTCTGTTCTGATGCTTATCGCTCATACCAGACTTTTGTCTGACCCAGAGTTTTGTATCTCTTCTTATTACTCTGGGTGCTCTTAAACGGGCGGACTAGAGATATGTTAGGTGGTATGCACGGGTAGTTGTAACGGAGACGAGCAGGAGGCTCCCACATATGATATATATAGATATTCTCCCTGTGTCGCTACTGGTCACTACTTTGGGCATTAGTAGTGTACATTTCCTTTCTTTTTCTTTAGAGATAGTTTTAAAGTTGTAATAATGATGATGTGGAACATAAGCTGTAATTGGATTTTCCGCTGCTATGATGTTTAATTTTCATCTTATGCACTATCTCACCTGTTTTATGTCAAAGTTTGTTATTATTATATTTTATTCCATGCGTTGTGAGACATTCTACAGGTTCTTTGTTAGTTCAAATACCCTTCCTTTCCATTCTTTTGGCGAACGTCCCGTACTGGTTGAACATCGACATAGCGCACTTTCATTGGAATTGTCGGCTGGTGTGGGGCGGGTCGTCGCAATACTGAACCTTTCCAACACTCTCTAGATGTACCCCTCTTGGGATAGCCACAACAGTCTTTTTGATCTATCACGAGTTATTCTCATTCCAAGGATTTCTTTATCCAGTCCCAAATCTTTCATGGCAAAGCTCTTGCTTAGATCTTTCTTTAAATAAGCTATCTTTATTTGATCCTGAACAATGATTAGCATATCATCAACATAGAGAAGAAGTATGAGAAATTCACCATTTACATACCTCTTTATGAAGACACAATGATCGCTTTCCATTTTTTGAAATCATGTTCTGTCATGATTGCATCGAACTTCTTGTACCATTGCCTTGGTGCTTGCTTAAGTCCGTATAGACTCTTCGTGAGGCGGCACACTAGATTTTCTTTGCCTGGAACTTTGAATCCCTCAGGCTATTCCATATAGATCTCTTCCTCTAGGTCACCATGAAGAAACGCCGTCTTGACATTGAGTTGTTCATTCTTGCACGACTGCTAGGCCAAGGACAACTCGGATTGATGACATCTTTACCACAGAAGAGAATATATCTTCAAAGTCAGTACCTTTTTCTTGTCTGAATCCTTTGACGACTAACCTAGATTTGTAGCGAGGCGTTGAACAGTTCTCTTCGGTCTTGATTCAATATAACTACTAATTCTTCAAAGCTCTTATCCCTTTTGGTAGCTCCACTAGTTCATATGTGTTATTCTCATGCAAGGATTGCATTTCTTCTTGCATGGCTATTCTCCACTCTTCTTTATAACAATCACTCATTCCTTCCTTATAGCTTTGAGGCTCCCTATCATCAGTGAGTGTAATGTACTCCTCTATGTTGTATTGGGTGGATGGTCTTCTGTCCCTTGAGGATTGTCTCGGCTCTGGTGCGGTTGGAGTGCTAGACTGAGGCTCTTTCTGAACTGGTTCATCATGAATTTCATGATCTTCAATATCACTACTTTCTTGTGTGTTATTATCTTCATGTCGAGCCAGAGTAGGTTCGATGTTCTTACTACTTCTCAATCTTGGCCTCTCTGAATTCTTGATATCT
Source organism: Allium sativum (assembly GCA_030737875.1). Classification (NCBI taxonomy): domain Eukaryota; kingdom Viridiplantae; phylum Streptophyta; class Magnoliopsida; order Asparagales; family Amaryllidaceae; genus Allium; species Allium sativum. The sequence continues at coordinate 442,984,929 of CM060919.1, forward strand.
TTAATTGTTTGGTCTTTGAAGAATACAATATCTTTACTGCGAACAACCTTCTTGTTAATTCGATCCCATAACCAGTACCCAAATTCATCCTTAGGTGAACGAAGATAGATACACTCCTTTGTCTTTTGTATCAAGCTTAGCTCTATCATCTTTGGGGATGTGAAAAAATGTCCTGCACTCGAACACCTTGAGATGATTGTATGAACCCCTCTTACCCATCCAAACTTCCTCAGGAATGGCCCCATCCAAATGAACTGATGGTGTGAGATTGACAATTTCGACCACGGCCATTATAGCTTCTCCCCAAAATGATTTGGGTAACTTAGCATGAGAGAGCACACAACAAACTTTTTCTTCAATGATTCGGCTCAATCTCTCAGCTAACCAATTCAATTGCGGTGTCTTGGGTGGAGTCTTCTCTAACCTAATGCCATATTTCTTACAATAGACTTCAAAAGAACCTCTGTACTCACCTCCATTATCTAATCGTACAGACTTATCTTCCATCCAGCCTCAGGCTTCATTAGAGCATGAAATTCTTTGAAGGCATAAAGCACTTGATCCTTTGATTTTAACAGGTGCAACCATACTTTCCTTGAATGATCATCAATGAAGTTGAAAAAATATGGAACACCACCAATGGATCTCTCAGACATCGAACATATGTCAGTGTGCATGAGGCTTAGAATGTTCTTTCTCCTTGTGGGCAGAGAATATTTTTGGAAAGCAACTCTCTGTTGTTTTCTAGCCAAACAATGAGCACAAGGATGAAGTGGTTTACCTTTCACATCAGGTCGGAGTTGTTTTCGAGCGAGTATGTGAAGACCTTCTCACTAATGTGACCAAGTCGTTTATGCCATGTGTCCATATCATCAGTAGATATGTTTACCTCTCCTTTGCAGAGTTTAGCTTGCATTACGTACAATGATCCTACCTTCTTTCTTCGAGCCATTATTAAACTTCCTTTGGTGAGCCTCCACTTCCCTTCACCAAAGTAATTCATAAGATCATCATCATCTACCTTTCCAGTGGAGATAAGATTGAGGCACATGGCCAGGACATGCCTCACATATTCCAAAACAATCTTGCACCCGGTGCTTGTTGTCAGAATGATGTCTCCTATTACAACAATCTTGCTTCTATCTTGATTCCCCATTTGTACCGTGCCAAAATCACCCCTTTGTAGGATGGGAAGAAGTTTTCATGTGGAGTAACATGGAAGGAAGCACCAGAATTAACAATCCAAGAACTCTCATCACAAGCAAAGTTTCGAATGTTACTTTCAACAACGAGATATAGCAGGTCTTCCTTTAATACTTTGGCAGTATTATTCTTTTCTTCTTGCTTCTTTGTTGGGATTATTTGGTTTGGCATAACATTATCGGCCTTTTGGTCTCTTTTGAAGGATCGACATTCCATTTTATTGTGACCCATCCTTCCATGGTAATATCATGCAATCTTCGAGCGTGACTTAGATCTACCTCGAGATTGATGCGGATTTCGGCTCTTACTACGTCCACGAGTTTCATTCTTACCCTAATTCTCAAAAACGTTAGCTTCGGGATGGATAGACTTACCTCATTCCATTCTTCTTGTTTCTTCACCAAGAAGACTGTCACTGACAGTATCCATAGTTAAATTGAGCTGAGTTACTAAGTGTAACTATAAGTGTGTCTCAACTTTCTGGTAAGGAACTAAGAAGTAGAAGGGCTTGTAACTCATCATCAACCTTCATATCAATTTTTGTTAGTTGATTTATGATCCCCTTGAAAATTTTCAAGTGTTCAATCATACTATGACCATCCTTACACTCCAGCTTCATCAACCATCGAACTAAATTGGCCTTGTTACGAGGTGTTTTCTTCTGAACCATGGACTCGAGCTTTGTCCATAATTCATAGGCATTTGTATAAGTAGAAACATGATCGAGGAGAGTTTTTTCAATGTACTTATGGATCATAGCAACAGCCTTTCGGTTCAACAGTTCCCACTGAGCTTCACTCTTTCCTACCACCTTATCTTTGTAGATGATGGTCTCAAGCAAATCCTTGCAATAAGAGTGGTCCTTCATCATCGGCTTATGATAGGAGTAGTTATTGGCTATGAGCTTAAATATGTCTCCATCATGGGCGACATTATCATCCATCTTGAACTTACACGAACTTTAATACGACTACGGATGAACCTGGCTCCGATACGACTGTTGGGGAATCTCGGTCTTTCCCGCTTCGTGAAGTTTAGATAGCCACTTTAAGATTAAAAGTAGCAATGAGAGCACAAGATTTTATAATACTCCAATATGGAGATTCTTTCACTATACAAAAGAATAGTGAGATTATAAGAATATGATTACAAAAGTAACTCACACCCGGTGGCTCACTCAAACTTGAGGATAAAGACTTCCCAAGCTATCTCTCTTTTCACTCAAAATGGTTCTCTAGCTCTCAAGTTTTTTTCTTTCTCACTCTAAGAAGTGGCTTCTTTCTTGGATGGATAGTAATGAAGATCCTTCCCCTATTTATACTACTCAACCTCCATTATGAACGGTGGAGATTACTTGCATTCAAGGGTGGTGATTGATTCTCTAGAATGCTCCATACTCTTTAGGAATCTATACACTCTTCCTTTCCCTTATGCATCCTTTCACACTCTTCCGTAAGGTTCCACTAATCTCCAGAATATTCCAGAGGGTTTCACACTCTTCCACAAGCTTCTAGAGGGTTCTACACTTCTCTAGAGTTCTCAGGGACGTTCTAGAAAATTCTAGATTTCTCTAGAAAGATCTAGAATTTTCTAGAAACTCTCCAATTAAGGGGGGATCCCAACACTAAGTAATAAGTATCAAATAATATCATTGATATATATGTTTATTGAAAGCAACGTAGTTAGTATCGAATAATACCATTGATATATCTCATATCGTTTTCTCCTTCGATATATCCCTTAAAATATCATTATTGATATATCGCTTGATGTTTGCTGATGTATCTCTCTTTAAAATTTAGTACATAATACCCATATTTTCAATGAATATCAACCATTATTATAAGTGTTGGCGAGACTCAAATGACAAATAAATATACTCACATTCTTATTTTTTTTTTATTTTTTACGTGTGACAATATATAGCGCATGGTCAGAATCCAAATACTGTAGACTTTTGGGTTTAACCATAATATATGTACATGTATATTCATTAGTATCAGTAATGAATATCAAGTTAACATTACTTATTCGACATTTTAAAATGAAGAAATTTATAATGTAAATTATATACTTTTTAAGTAGTTGAATGGAAAAACAAACAGTAGTATATTAAAAAGACACACACACACAACACACAAAAGATAAAGGTTTCTTAGGATTTATGAGCATAATTTATGACTTATATTTTATACAATATCCTGGTAGACATATAATAATATGTACTAGTCATTTGATGATATAGACCAAATATTTGAAAGCTAAACAAATCATACCATTATAGCATAATACACGATTATTTATAATTTATTGTAGGTACGCATAGTACTTCATAGATATTATTTGATATCATCGTTGTGTTTTGGAATATATCATACTGATACTTGATAGATTTGTGCTCGATACTGGGATTAACTTCTTACCTTGACGGTGACGTCTAGTTTTGTAACGCCCCGAAAATTTTAGCAATTTAATTATTTTAATATATTGGCTTGATAATTTAAATGATTTGAATTCAACTATTTTGAATACTTAAATAATATAAATAATGAAGTAAATATATTTAATTTCCAAAGTAGTCAGAAATTGTTGAATTTGCAATATTGTATGAATTGGATAATTTAAAGGATACAGTTCAGTTTAGAATTGAATTATAACAATGAATAAATTTATATAAACGACATTTGAATGTATTAATTTTAAATATAATTTAAAATAAGCTCGTAATGCCGTGTTAATTTGTAATATTACGTTTTGAACTTCAAGTGAGTATACAAGATTAGTTTTAAGTTGGATTTCATCGAAACAAGAAACATTCAAATCCAATTAACTGTATTTTTCTAATGGAAGTGAAAAATCGGAGTTTCGTCTTATAGATTTTAAGTTATGTTCAAATCAATTTTTTAAATAGTCGATATGGAATCGTTTATAGACCATAATGATTTATTGAATATAATAAATCATTGGTCTCGACTTTGGATCAATTTTTTGAGACTTATACTTCAATTAATTTATAAAAAAATTCTGTAGTTTTTATTTTGGAAACTGAGCAATTTTTTGTTTAACGTAATTTATACCCTATATTAACAGTTTTGGGAACATAATAGGTTAACTTGTCCATTTCATTATATTTTTGGGATCGCAACACATTATTCGACGCAATGGTATTTTTAGCTTTGTAGGTAACGGTCCATAAGTGTCCAAGCAAACTTTACACTGAAAATGCATGCACAAAATTTTCACATTAACTTTATATGCATGTAGTGTTATATTTATATGTGTATGGTGTGTAGAGTATAAGTGTTGTGTGCATGCGGGTGTGTGTGTATGTTAAATACACATGTGCATGTGGATATGTTCGTGTGCACGCATGGTGTCTAAATAAGCATGTGTGAGTATGTCTCTGTCCATTTTAACGTTGAAAGGAATTTAGCTTTTTTCTTTTTCCTGTAAATCACAACAAATTTGCTCCTAAGCATGAGCAAGCAGTAGGATATTGTGTTCATGCCATTGTTACTATGTGTAAGCACATAATATATAAACTTTTATGCTATGTCAGCTGATAACATGATAAACATGAACAAATTTTATAAGTAACATTTTATAAAATAAATAAGGGTAAATATATATATATATACCTTGGCTCCTAAGAAATTTGTGCAGCCATGTCACCCTATGTCAAGCAGACTACTACGCAGAAGCACAATCCTGTATTTATTTTTTTGCTTCCCTAACCTATATACTATCTGTACCATATTCCTTAACCCCTAAATTTATACTTTTCTAAAATATACATAACTTCGTCGCCTTCTCTTGCTTTTGGAAACCCATTTAGTACGTAACCATGAAATAAAAGAATAAATAAAATCAAATCCCATTCTCCTTTGAAAAATATGAAATAAATATAATCTAATTCACGTTGAAATTTTCTTTCAACTCATATACGTTTCAAAGGGTTTAGGGATATTTTTGAATGTTATATCTCGAACAGCTTCGAAACAATAGCGACTTAGGGTTGGATTTTTGTGCAGACATGGGGGGAAGAGAGAAGGCGAAGTGATGGGGTTGTTTACGGAGGAGAGTCGTATCATTTAGCAAATTTCCAGTTTTTTTGGGGATCAAAACTTTCGATGATCCGCAGCATCTGGAAGTCGGCATCACTATGGTGCGAGCGAACTTGATTTGAAGGTTATGGCGTAGGAGGGAAGAGAGTTTGGCGAGGTAACTTTTGATGAAAACGTTTTTAGTTTTCATGAAGTAAGGGAGAAGCAAGGTGCGTTCAATCATCTGAAAATGGCGAGTTGAGGAACTAAAGAAGAAGGAGTTTATAAAGTGGAAGAAAGAGCTACAGTGCGTAGCGAGTAAAGTAAATGGTGGTGGGCCGAAATGTTTGGGTCAGCCCAACTATATCACAACGAAAACGTCAAATGAATTGTTCAAACGACTGAATGATGGTGGGCCAAAATGTATATAACTGATTATCAAAGGATTTCGGCATGGAGTTGTACAGATGGGTTCGAATATATTAAGCAGAAGAAAGCATATGTGCCTAATGACATGGTTATCAAATGATTAATTAAGATTAACCATGGTTTAAGTTGATTAAATGATTTTATTACATATATATATTTATTTATTTGTCTATATATAATTGATAAGTATAAATGTATAACCATCTCATATGAAAACACAATTCAACGGAGAAGAATCCGTTGAGATCGTATGGACACAAGCAATGCAATGGAATTTGTATGGATACGTTTGAAGCTCATTCCAATTATAGAAAAATAAAATGCCTAATGGACATATATCATTATTTGTCGATAAATGACTAAGGTGAGTAAACTCACTAACTCTGTCTAGTTTTATAACATTATAAATGTTATTTAATATTTATAAACAATGATTGAATACTATGTGATGGTTGTTTGGATGATTTGAAAATAAATTGGTTGACATTTATATATATGAAGTCATTGGTTAAATATTGATTATATTTATTATAATATTTCATATTGATAAGAAAATAGTGTTATTTATGTTGATTAGCATCTGTGGATGCAAGGAAATAGATTGGAGGGATCCAACTGGATTCCTCAACAACTATATTGTTGTTTTTCATATATATTGGATTATATGATGTGATAAATAATCAATCATTGATTATTGTTTGTTTTGGGATGTTTGAATAACGTTGACCTGAAATAATTGTTACTTAAATACCGTAAAATATGTTAGAATATATTGGAAAAGAAATTTCGGGTTCTAAAAAGGGAAATCTTGTTTTTCAATTAGAAATTGAATTTCGATTTGGATTGGAAAGTAATAACTTGTTTTAATCATAATAAAACAAGTACTTTGATTTATTAACAATATTTATAAATGGAATTAAATAATTATTGTTAAATAATATTAAATAATCGGTGAATGTTAATTCAAAAATGAGTAATGGAAAGGGAAATCGTTGAATTTAATTCGTGGTTCGAAATGTGAATATGAATTGAATAAAACTATAAGGATTTGTAATTATAATTCGATAATGTCAAATGTTATTAAAATGATTTATTTTTAGAAATTATATATATAATTTGGAAATTTGACAAGATAATTAATATTTGGTTTGTAACCAATAATTTATAATCGAATATGTATTCGAAATGAAGTTGTAAACTTGATATATAATTAACAAGAAATTGACTTGTAAAAGGAGTTTATGGAGTGGAATATCAAGTATGAATTTACAAAATAACTCAGTAAACAGGAGTTGAATTTGGAATGGTAATTATAAATAAAAACCAAAATTTATTGGATAACACAAGTCCAATTTTCCGTAAAGAAATAATAGTCACGTTTAAAGTGAATAATGATTTAAAAGCAAACGTTTTGCAAATTGGAATGGTGATAAAAGGATATTGGTAAATATGGAAGTGATAAATTCAAAAGTGAATTTAGAAATTTGTGTTGACCTGAAACGAAGAGTTTATTTCGAAGTTCAGAACGTTAATTGAATATCGATTATTCGAAAGAGAGTTATACGTTGAAATTTGATTATATCGAATTCGAGAAAGTACTATTTACCTTCCGATTTTGATCAAGATTTATTTATTGGTTTATTATTTATTCAAATCAATGAATAAAAGTCATATTTTGAAGTTAAATATTTCAGAAGCAAGGATCATAATGCCATCGTTACAATCGATGATCTTCGTTAAAGAAGTAGATTTGTAAACTGAATCCGAGAGTTGCGTAAAAAATATATTTTGTTAATAAGAAGTTAAGAATGGAGTTAAGGAAATTAGAAACTGAATGGAGGCTAGTCAAGTTGAACAGCTTTCTAAGTATCGATCTGATGTTAGTTTCGACCTTCAGGGTTAATACTTGGGAATTTATTCTCTTATTAGTTTACGTTTACGGACTAATGGTCGTGGAATGTTAGTGAAGCGCGAATAAGATATGGAAATGTTTTCCAATGTTAATAATGTATATTTTCGAAAATATGGGAAATAAGGAGTGTGAATATATGGAAACATTTTCCAAGAAATCTTGAAAGGCTAAGAAAGTTGGGAAAATATCTGGGTTAAGATATTTAAGGGAAGCTAGTAAATGAAATGGTTATTGATAAATCTATTTAAAGGGGCTCAGTGTTGATCGATGATTGATCAATAAGATTTCCATTTGGAAATAAAACCGTTGTTTGTATGTATGTTTTCCTTTGATAGTTAAATAACCGGCTGTCAAAGTTTTTGACCATTTCCTATTGTCAATACGAAGAGACCGGGATTGGCTTTATTACCTGAAAACCACTCTACATGTGTATTAACGGTGCAAATCAAATATAATGAAAATAATTGAAGACAGAGAGTATGCAAGGGATGTTCTCGCAATCCTAGGTAGAAATTTCCTAAGATGAATTTACAGAATAGTTCCTTTGGTTTGTCCAATCCCAGGACAACTTGTATGGATGAACATCTGATGGAGTATATCTAATAGATCGCGTAAGTTGATCTCTTCAAACGTACTTACATTGATGGTAGAGGAATTCGTTTCTCTTAGCTTTATACCCGTGGTATTTTAGGAGAGATCAATTTGGTATTCGGTAGGTATGACGATGTGGCATTCAAAGTAAATGGAGATGTGATCTATCTAATGGTAATGTATGACCTCAAGTCTTATCAATTGGGAAATGACAAAAATCGGGCAGGCAGCTTGGCTAAGTGGGTCGCACCCAATTAGGGTATATTGTCACCATCCATAGAATATTCATATTTGTTACTTCTTTCATTTCTGTATCTCCCAGGAACGGTTATGTTGGTATACCAACCGTAAGGTGACAATATATTCAGAACATTCAAGCAAAATAAATGGTCAGTCATGTGTGGCCGAGTTGCAAATGTTCTTGTTAAAATCCAGTGTATCTCCTCTTGAGTACACTAATCGGAAGGTGGTTCCATACCTTGTCATAGTGGGAGATAAATTCTATAATAAGAGCCCGCGGTTTTTAATTGTATATTATATATGTAGAACGTGAGATGCAAGCATTCTGTTATATTGTTATTTACTTGATTTAGACATTATTATAATACTAAATCTTAAGAAATGTTTTGGGTTATCGTATGATAAAAACCATCCGCATTTATGTGTGGATTGGTCTTACGATTATCATTTCTTTTAAAAGGATTTTTTGAAAGTTAAACTAATGGTTGGAGTTTACTCACATCAGTTCCATGACTGACCCAGAGTTTATTCTATTTTGTTTTACCCTAAACTCTTGGGTTCCCAAATTTGTATGGCCAGTCAAGTAGTTGGGATTTTAAAGATATACTTGGAGGAGCTTGGATAAAATGGCTTCAATATTAGTTAAATATAAAGTTTATTTTCGTTGTGATGTTATGTGTTGCACTCTGAAATGGTATGTAAATACAGTTACAAGTTTGTAATTCAAAGTTTTGTTATATAATATTTTTTATTCCTTCCGCTGTGAGATTCATATTTACTCTAATCTTGTTCAGTTGTGTTCTTCTTCTTCTACTACTCTAACTTTCTTTCTATTTCTCACCCTCTAACTTCTTTCTATTGATGATCTGGTATTTTTGATGCTCGAAAAGTTGACATGGTGTTTGGTGTCGATTTTCGAGATCGAAAATCCTTAGGTCGTTATAGTGGTATCAGAGCTAGATTAAGTGATTACCTTGGCTTTGTGGCGTGACTCAATAGAGAGGGGTTAGTAACACCCAAGATTGAGTTGAGTGTATATATCCGAGAGAACGTATTTGTAGATTGTATAAAAAATGTTTTTATATTATGGAGGTTAATTGGTTGAGTGGCTTATGAATTCTGGTCGACACTGGGCACCACAAGGTCGCTATGGGCTTCTAAACGCTCGAATACGATGAACCGACACAGTGTGCTTTTGGAAAAAAGGGTAAATGAAATAATTTTACCCAAAATCTTTTGGATTTAAAAAGTATTTATATCGGAATTATTATATATCATATGTGTGGGTTGTTATTATAAATGAATAAGATTATAATTGAGATGGTTACAAATAACCAACCAGAAATCATAAAATATAAAATTAGACGAACCAAATCTGAAATTAAACCAGAACTGGAATTTAGTTTCGGAAATTTGGAGAAGTTTTTTTAAATGGATTTGGATTAAATATACAGAAATTTTAAGATCCTGGGGAAATTTGGAAATGTTTTCCAAGCATTAAAAAGGATATTTTGAAATAATTTCCAAAATGAAAGTGTTTAAAAATGGTTTTGAAAGTGATATTGTATTGAACTCGCTTCGATCATTGAAGAATAATTCTGATGATGACGGCCACATCATCACTGTCATTTTCGAGATTCCAAGTGACGAATTACTACCAATGATTTTTTTTTTTGAATTCTTTTGAGAAAACAGGTTGTCAAGAATTCAAATGTTTTGAATTGCTATTATTATATGTAAATATATACTATTTCAAACTGATTTGAAATAAAACCTAGGGATTTGAATTTTGAAATTTAACTTATATAGTTAAATAGATTGGATGGTAAAAGTTAATAAATAAATTAGAATTTAACTTAAACTAAGTTAAATGAAATAGGATTTTACTGAATTAGAAATAATCAGGAATGGAAGTGGATGAATCAATAAAAATCTGGAATTAAGAATGGAACTTAAGTTTGGAATGGAACTCGACTTTCGTATAAGCAAAAAAAATTGGTTTTGAGAATGAATTGATTGGAGATCAAGTTGGAAATATATGGGTGTATGCTAATTTGGTAGAAAGGGGAAGAGATCAATTTGAACGCCCGATAAAAAGGTACAATTTATATTTTAAATTGGATATGAGATTTTTATGAGTTTTTTAGGCAAGCCGCTTGGCTATTTGATTTTCTTTTGGATTAGAGAAGGCCTAGAGTGGCGAGTTGTAGGGGTATCGATTAAGCCATGCAAATGAGATGCTGGCGAAATTTTTCGGAGATTTAGAGTGTTAGAAAATTTTCAGAATTTTTGGTTAGTAAGAATGAATTAATATTTTAATTGTAATAAATTGGTTCAGTTGAAACTGAAGTTAAAAAGCAAAAAAAAAAGATTTTTAACCTAGTAATAGGGATTGCAGCATTTTCCTATCTTAATAATTTTGAGGACAAAATTCTTTAAGGGGAAAGGAATGTAACATCCCGAAAATTTTAGCAATTTAATAATTAATTTATTTAATATATTGGTTTGATAATTTAAATGATTTCAATTCAAATATTTTGAATATTTGAATAAGATAAATAATGGAGTAAATATATTTAATTTCCAAAGTAGTCCGAAATTGTTGAATTTGCAATATTTTATGAATTGTATAATTTGAAGGATACAAGTCAATTTAGAATTGAATTATAATAACGAATAAATTAATATAAACGACATTTGAATGCGTTAATTTTAAATATAATTTAAAGCGAGCTTGTAACGCCATGGTAGTTCGTAATATTACGTTTTGAACTTCAAGTGAGTATACAAGATTTGTTTTAAGTCATATTTTTTCAAAACAAGAAACGTTCGAATCTAATTAACTGTATTTTTCTAATGGAAGTGTAAATTTAAGTTATGTCCAAATCAAATTTACAAATAATTGTTATGGATTCGTTTATAGACCACAACGATTTATTGAATATAATAAATCATTGGTCTTGAATTTGGCTTAAGATTTTTGAGACATATACTTAGATTAATTTATAGAATTTTTCTGTAAATTTTATTTTGGAAAATAAGCCACTTTTTGTTTAACATAATTTACACCTTATATCAGCAGTTCTGGGACTTCACATAATAAGATAACTCGTCCATTTTATTATATTTTTAGGATAGCGGCACATTACACGACACAGTGGTATATTTAGTTTTGTCGGTAACTGTCCGTAAGTGTCCAGGCAACTTTACACTACAAACGTATGCACAAAATTTTCACATTATTTTTATATGCATGTAGTGTTATAGTTATATGTGTATGGTTTGTAGAGTATAAGTGTTGTGTGCAAGCGGGTGTGTGTGTATGTTAAATACGCATGTGCATGTGGATATGTTTTTGTGCATGCATGGTGTCTAAATAAGCATGTGTGAGTATGTCTCTGTCCATTTTTACATTGAAAGGAATTTAGTTTTTTTTTCCAGTCACTCGTAACAAATTTGCTCCAAAGCACGAGCAAGCAACATGATATTGTGTTCACGCCATTATTACTACGTGTAAGCACATAATATATAAACTTTTGCGCAATGTCAGCAGATAACATGAATAAATTTTATAAATAATATTTTATGAAATAAATAAGGGTAAAATTATATATACCTTGGCTCCTAAGAAATTTATACAGCCATGTTACCCTATATCACGCAGACTACTACGCAGAAGCACAGTCCTGTATTTATTAATTTATTTTGCTTCCCTAACCTATATACTATATTTACCATATTCCTTAACCCCTAAGTTTAAACTTTTTTGTAAATATACATAGCTTCGCTGCCTTCTCTTGTTTCTGGAAACCCATTTCGTATGTAACCACGAAATAAAAGAATAAATAAAATCAAATCCCATTCTCCTTAGAAAAATATGAAATAAATATATCTAGTTCGTATTGAAAATTTATTTCAACTCTATATGTTTCAAAGGGTTTCAAGATATTTTTGAATGCTATATCTCGAACAGCGTCGATATAGTAGCAGCTTAGGGTGTGATTTTTGTGTCGGCATGGAAGGAATGGAGGGAAGGCGAAGGGATGGGGTTGTCTACGGAGGAGATCCGCATCATTTAGCAAAGTTCCAGTGTTCTCGGGGATCAAAACTTTTGGTGATCCGCAGCATGCCTGGAAGTCGACATCACTATGGTGCGAGCGAACTTTATCTGAAGGTTATGGCATAGAAGAGAAGAGAGTTTGACGAGGTAACTTTTGGTGAAAAATATTTTTATTTTTCATGAAGTAAGGGAGAAGCAAGGTGAGTTCAATGATATGAAAATGGCAGGTTGAGGAAATAAAGAAGAGGGAGTTTACAAAGTGGATGATGGTGGGCCGAAATGTTTGGGTCAGCCCAATTATTTATCACAACGAAAATGTAAAATGGGTTGTTCTGAACGTCTGAATAATGGTGGGCCGAAATGTATATAACTGGTTATCAAGGGATTTCGGCATGGAGTTGCACACGTGGGTTCAAACATATTCAGCAGAAGAAAGCAAACATGCCTAATGACATGGTTATCAAAGGACTAATTAAGATTAACCAAGGTTTAAATTAATTAAACAATTTTATTACATATATATATATTTGTCTATATACAATCGATAATTATAAAATGTATAACCATCTCATATAAAATAGAATTCAACGGAGCAGGATCCATTGAGATCGTATGGACGCAAGCTATGGTTAGATTTTTATGCCCTAGAGGCAATCCATTTGATGAGATTGATAACACTGTTGATGCTATTATTTTATTGGGAATAAAATATTATGTTATGTTATATTTACCGCGTAATATAAATATTAACATAATAGAAGTCCTTAGAATTATAATACAGAATTATATAGTTCAAGTAAGTAACTTGAACTTGAGATTATATAATATATTATGTAATGTGATTCTTAAATGTCCCTATTCAAGTTATATTGTTTATATAGGACAACAATAAAATGTAGAGACTAGTATGTCGACTGACTGATGATCACATCTCATTGATCATTAATATACATGATAGTAATGTCAAAACATAAATACGTATTAGAGAATAGTGTATTGGGCTGACCCAACGTGAGAAAAACTACACGGAATATAATTAACAGTATCATAATTTATTCTCATAGTGGCAGTGATGTAATGGTCCTCAGACCTGAAATCATTATAATTTTATTCGAGGATATTTCTATTTTTATACCATCTAAAGTTACTCGTAACAGAGTAACGATAACGGTGATTATTGGATACATCTCAAATCAAATGAAAATTCTGAATGATCCAAATGGAGTTTAACCCTCCAATATATATATATATATATATTTGTAGTGATATCCATGGGCCTCTTTATTTAGTGAAACTGTGAAATGCATGGCTGTGCTCAAATATTGATTTGTTTCAAACCGTCTACTCATCGATCAAGATAAATGGATTAAATTATAAAGAGGATGATATGATCCATGTCTCGAGTTTAATCTCGAATATATTGGTTAAAAAGATTATATTACATTTGTACACTGGTCACAGAAAGGTTATATCGAATCATTGATCTTATTATAACTTAGGTAGCAGTGACATGTTGTGAGATGATAATCTTAGTTTATGTTTTTAAATACGATTTAAAACATTGCCAGCGTTGTAATAACCTATAGAGTCATACAATATATAACATTATAAAGAAGAAAATATATTTTTTGACGAATAAAATATTAATTTGTTAATATTTTATTGAAAATTGGAATATATATTCGGTCGGATCCTATTTTTCGGTTAAGCTTTCTTATTAAAAGGGTTACTTAATTCCTTTTATAAGATATATTTTAGACGGCTAACCCTTGGAGAGACATATTAGATAATAAGCCAAATACTTATTCCAAATGAAAACCCTAAAAAGAATATCACGGTAGCCTGCACTGTCTTCATCTTTAGTTTCCTTCTCGATTTAATCGAAAGAGGGAAGATGTCCTAGTGGATACCAATAAAGTGTCGGCGCTCCGTCGAGCCTCCGATTCGATCGATCCAAACACCTATAAGGCAGCGATTCATCTATTGTTTCATCATGAAAGGTATAAAATTTAGACTTAAATTTGATTCAATTTACTATTTTAAATAGATCTTTAAGTTTAAATTGTTAAACTGCTAAATTAGGGTTCCAATTAGATTTGGAAAACCCAACAACAGTATCGGAGCTGGATTTTGCAAAATTAGTTATTTTGAAACTGTATTTTAGGTCTATATGTGTTTAATTATCGGATAATCAAAATTATAACATCATGGACTCAAGAGTTATTAATTAATTCGATTGAAAAGTGAAATAGGTTCACTGAATAAAAGTTTTGAATTTCAAATACTAAGTATAAAATGAATCGTATGGTTGATAAATTCGCATGAATGATAAATGGTATTATCTCAATCTTATAGTGATAAATAAAACCCTGTCAATATTTGGGCATGTGTATTAACTACTAATGTAATGGTTGAATCTAGATCGAAGAAAATTGTAACGACCCGAATTTCCATATCCTTTAAGTCGACTAATAACGCCACACGTCCAACCCAAATTGCATAGAAATACGAATCATTATTAGAAAGAAGATAAAGGATGAGAATTAGAAAGAAAGAAATATTAGAATAGAAGAAAACGAAGAACACAAATCTCACAGCGGAACGAATAAAATATATTAAATAACATAACTTTTGAAATACAAATCAATAACTGTATATACATACCATCATCAGACTAAAACGGCTATTCCTGGTACAGTTATAAGCACCTGTTTCTAGATACAACATAGTACACAGCGGAAAATATAATAGTCTATAGCTAACAGATGAAGCCTCCTGCTTCTGGCTCCTCCAAGTGAATCTGAAAAATCCCGACTACTTGACTGCCCATACAAATTTGGGCACCCAAGAGTTTAGGGAAACAAAACAAAATAAACTTTGGGTCAGTCACGGGACTAGTGTGAGTAAACTCCAATCATTTGTTTAACTTTAAAAATCCTTTCGATAGAAATGATAATCGTAAGACCGATCCACGCATAAACACGGATGGTTTTTACCTTACGATAACCCAAAATATTTTGACATCAAAATCTGGTGATATTATAATAGTGTCTACAACAAATAAATAGAATTTAGCGGAATGCTTGCATCTCACGCTCCATATAATATAAAACCAAAAACCGCAGGGCGTTTATTGGAGATTGGATTTCCAACATGACAAGGTATGGAATGACCTTCCGATAGTGTATCTCTAGAGGGGAATACACTGGGTTCAACAAGAACGTCTTGCAACTCAACCCACACATGGCTGACCACTCATTTAACTTGAGTGTATCGAGCATATCATCACTAGCCGTTGTGATCAGCAACCGTTACCGAAAGCATATAGCAACAAATATAATAAGAAGCAAATGGAATTTCTCTAGATCAGGTGATAATACCCCTAATGGGAATGACCCACATGGCCATGCTGCCTGCCCGATTTTTGTCATTTCCTGGTTGATGAGGCTTGAGGTCACGATTATCTTTCAGAACATCTTGCCATCATTTACTTTGAATTCCACATTGTCAGATTTGTCTATAAATGTTGTTCTCGGACTGGCACCATCCCATCAATCCATCTTGGGAAATTTCTACCTAGGATTAACAGAAAGGCCCTTGTATTTTACTCCATCTTCAATTATCTTCAGCATAACTTAATTCGTAACGCTTACGCCAATACAGAGTGGTTTTCAGAAAATAAATCTGATCCCGATCTCTCCGTATCGACAACAGAGGTATAAAATAAATTAAAAACTTTGATAGTCGGTGATTTAACTATCAAAGGAACATCCAAACAATCAACGGTCCTATTTCTAAATGGAAATTTCTACCGATCAACCATCAAACAACACTGGCCCCTTTTTAAATTAATTCCTTATTATATTTTCATTTCCAATTCCCATTTCCCCCTCTTTCATATCCGTTCAAAGATCTATTTTCTCTCTTGATTCTTAAAAAAACATTTCCAATATCCTAATTTCTTTATTCGAGAAAATGTCTCTTATTCCAGTTCGAAAACATTTCTAAATATTTATGAAATCCTTATTTTCTATATTCAGAAAATAGACCTTATTAATATCGGAAAATATTTCCAACTTGCATTTTTTAATTTTTCGTTGACCAATTCATTTTATTTTCTATGCATAGAAAAAATCTCTCATTTTATTTGGGGAAAACATTTCAAAAAATCTTTGGATTAACGCGATGTTATAAAACATCGTTATTCTAACTCAGACCATTAATCATTTATTAACTAACTATATTGCTAACCAATCTTCACAATCAAACCTTAACCATTTCTTTATCAATCATGAAGTCAATCAAGTTGGGGTATAATTACCTCTCAGACCTTAATTGAACAACATTCTCAACTTTGAAATAGTCAAAGCTCACAACTTCAAACAAACCCCTCGCTTACGCGACTCTCGGATTCAATCTAAGAATCCTCTTCTTTTACGGGAAAACATTGATTATAATGGCAGCATTATAATCGCAGTTTCCAACTATTTAATTTATAAAACATTTATTTCAATGATAGCATTACAATCGCTATTTAGCTATATAGAACATTTATTATAATAGCAGCGTTAAAATCGCTTACAAAACATCTATTATAACAGTAGCGTTATAATCGCTGTTTTGAATAAAGTACTGTGTGCGACACACACGCTTCCGTTATTCATTTTTAAAAGATAGTCAAAATGTCCGGATTTACACAATGCAGACATATACCATTCTGTTTGTCGAAACCCATAAGATAAAGGGTATATAAGGATAAAAATCCGCTTTCCACCTTTTTTACAACAAGACCTCTTTACTTGGATTTTATTTCAAAAAATTCATTTTATCAATGTTTAACACAAACTATCTTATGTGTTTTCCTTTGCGTTTAAAATCTTTATTTCAATTGCAGTGCTTTTCTTAATTCAATTCAAGTCATCACTTTGGTTTTAAAACCTCATTTAAACCTTGTTTGGATTAATCACTTATACTAATCCATTTACCATCTTTTCACCACTTAGCTAAGATTTCATTCTAAAACCATTAACACATTTTAGTCTATTATTAACTTATTAACCATCTACCTTAAAAGTTTCATTCCATTGAACTTTCTTTACTTAATTTAAAAATTAAGAAAAACCTTATTTAAGTCTCTACATTTACCAAAAAACCCCATTTACAAATCTCATTTAAAACTTGGATTACAAATCCCTTTATGAAACTCCTATCAACTCCTTGATCAAACTATAATGCCATCAAATCATTTCTTAATTGAATCTCCAATTAAAATCATTATTTTAATTATTATTAATTAAAATAACAATTAACCTTATTATTAACTATATTAAAAATAGTTGACCTTGCTATTAACTAAAAATAGTATAATTATCACTTTTAAAAGCTTATTAAATAATAATTAACTTTATTAACACTAACTAATTCAATAATTACTTTAATTATAGTTAATCGAAGAGTAACTAATATTTAACACACCTCGTTAAATTCAAATTAATTTCAAATATTGGTTCCAAAACCATTTTCCATTTTTCCATATAAGTTCAAATTTGAATTTCTATTTCAATTTATTCAATGATAAATAATTCACTTAATTTATACTCTCATTTATATACAACTTCTTGTTTTCTCCATTTACATGTTTTTAGTTTCAACTCTATTCGAAATTACATTTCTATTTTTGGAAATAAATTCCCTTTTTAAAACTCAATTTTCATTTTCTATATTCGAAAATATTTTATGATATTTAAATACCAAATTCTAGGGTCAGTGATATTTGAACACAACAAGATCAATCACAGTTAATATATCAAAGCAAAGGTACAACTTATGCAATCACAATAATATGAATGTTGAGGAATCCAGTTGGATCCCTCCAACCTGTTTCCCTGCATCCACAGATGTTAATCAACATCAATAATATTAATTTCACATCAATATAAAATGTCAGAACTGATAATCCATCAGTGATGTAATCATATCAACCAATTTTATCAACTATTCAACCAATCAACATCACACCGTATAAATTACTGTAAATAAATTTTAAACTTGTTTACATAAAAATATAAACAAGTTAGAGTTAGTGAGTTTACTCACCTAGTTTTGCAGTTGACGGTTCTGCTTTTGTTTAGTTTAAAATCCAATAGGTGATTGATTTTATTTCAGAATCCTAACAACTTTGTTCTCGACAAATCAGTTCCAAAATGTAGATGTCGTCGTTATGATTCCAACACAGCCGACGCGGTTCAATTCTGTTCACAGACGAGTGAAATATACAGGTTATAAGTTTAAATTTAAATTAAACATCATTAGTTAGTCCATAATCTAATTTAATTAACCTTGATTAATAAATCATGTTTTTTTTAAATTATTACCGCAAATTACTTTATAATCAGGCCAGGAAAATTCATTCTCCTCCACTCGTTAATTCTTTCTGAACGTAACTGCTCCTCCTTGTCTTGAAACTTCGGCCGATGAAATTCCAATTTGCCATCCAATAATCCGAAAAATTGCGATTAACCCATGAGCCCGTGATTTAGAATACAGGTAATCCTCATACTCGTTCTCAGGCCATTTTCTTCCATCACATATTCGAGGCTTCATCGTCAATTAAGGATTTCTAATCACTTTAAATCAGTGATTTAATTATGTGTTAATGGCCAGATAACGTGCTACTCCTCTTTTCAAAATGCAAACTCGATTTCCTCCCCCTAGGCAAAAGAACCCGTGCGACCTTCCCTTTGCTCCAGGTGAACAACGAACATGGTGAACTACCTCCCTTGATTTGTTTAACACCCAACACTTCTTACTATGTTTCTACTTCCATCTTCTTTCCTATAATGTCCTACTGCTCTTTTATTTTTATATTTCATGTCACTGTCCGACTTCTGTACACCCAATTCTCTTCCTACATGCTTCCATCACCGGTCAACAAAATACCGCTACACACTTACCATCAAAATCAAGACAGAACCACACTACTCCTACACCCTACCTTTCATGATAGCTTCAGAATTTGTGCCACTTCTATTTGTCTTTCTCTTGTATATCCCAAATTTATATGGCATTCCAGTTTGGAATAATATGTAATGTTTCAATATAACTGAAATGTTGGATCCATCCCTCACCCGAAACCGACCGTCATCAGCCTAAAATCCACCCGTCATCAGCCTAGAAAATCCATTTTTTTCGCAACCCTATTAGTTTAAATTAATCAAGATTAGTGAAAACTTAGACCTTAAACTCTTCGTTTGTAATACAGTTCGAACTCAACACTGCTTCATCCCGTTGAACCATCGTCGGCGTTGACTTCTACCACCAAACTCCGATTAGCTGTTATCACTCCGACCGCCGTTCCACACTACACCAAAAACCCCTTGTCTAATCCCCCATCATCGCTTATGTCTCCTCGATTTAACCCAAAACCGCACACAACTTTAAGAGCCGCCGCCGCTTGATGAAAGCACCGGACCTCCCTTAACTCCAGCAGAGCCTGGAGCTCGCCAAGGCGAACACTTTATCTTCAGGAACTCAGTCAAATAGAAGTGAGATGGAGGAGATCTAGGGTGAAAAATGTGGTGAAGTGGTGGCCATTGTGAAACGACCTGAACTTCCCCGAGCAGGAAAGCACGGATTGAGTTGAGAACAAACCACATCGGAACGCAAACAGAAGAACATTACATTGTTAATTACAACAATTCCATCAGAATACAAGAATATACCGAGTATGAATGAATAAAATACATTTGATAAATATCAGAGATTATAATACATTACATAGCAGCAGAAAATAATAGAATGCACAACTAAAAGAGATATACAGATACAGAGCTTTCCAGATATCATTCCAGCTGTAAACTAGGTTCCTGTGAATATAAATCAGCAAAACCAAAACTTCTAGTTGCCCGTGTCGAAAATAAGGGCACCCAGAGTTTAGGTTAAAACAATAAACTCTAGGTCAGTCATGTGACTGGTGTGAGAACTAAAACAGTTATTAATCTTTATTTTAAAGTTAGGTAAATCAAGGGACCACGCCATATAACATGGAACGGGTTTCCTCCCAAGAATACCAATGTATAAAATAACAGCGCAATGCTAAATAAAGAACAATGAAGCTATTATAAGACACAGGTCCCATAACACAATGCAACACAAGCCGGAGGATAGGGTTTTAATCTTATAATAGCCAAGAATGCTTGGTACGTGAAATTTCATGTTTTATTATTATTACAAGTGTACAGTGTCAAAACAATTTCAATCATAAGTATCAATCATAGATGGCATAAGTGCCCCATACCATTATGTCGCCAATACTAGGCTCTACAATCAAATCGCAAATGTCACGTATTGGAAGTTGGATTTCCATTTGTGAACCGAGGCAAGGGATCGTCCTCTACCGAATTCGAGAAGCTCTAGCCCGCCCCTTAGGAACAGCCGCAACTGCCCCTTGGATCGTCAGGGCCGGTCCACCGATGTGGATTATAATGCCTGAACACTGCGTTTCCCCGCCCTTTGGGGCGTCAATGAGCCAAATGACTCCATCGGCTCCACATAGTCACCGATATATCCGAGGCGCCTCGCAACAGCAACAACCACACAGGTGAAAATAATATAAATGTCAGGGTTGGTAGGTCACTGAGACCAACCTAGATAGATGGAAACGCATGCCGTCCCTGAGGTCCTCTCCCGTTTCTGGTTCACAACCGGGGTGTGAGGCTCACGAATCAACGTTACACAAAGCTATGCCACACAGGCGGTGCTTTGATCATCAAGCACAAGACTTTGCTTTTCAACAAAATCCTTGATTATCTGCCACTTAGGCATGCCAAACAGGAAATTCACTCCATGCGATTGATATCCATCAATATATAACCTCTGAGCTCGTACGTCTTAGAGAATGGTGTTACGCAAGAGAATAATTTCTCCGCCGCCAAACAGATATATATTTAATAGAAATCAATCACACAGAATAAAATCCAATGTCAGACACATAGTCCATTTATAAGTTCGTTCTAGGTCTGAACGAAACCAGAGGAACCTTATTCCTCGCATATCCATCGATCTCCAAGTCTGGACGATCACCAACTGATTCCCTCCTCTTGGGTGTACAGCCCAATCAAGATCATCAATAATCACCCAAACGATGTGAAGACCTCCGGTCTTCGACCACCATCTTCATCCTCGACACATTGCCGAATCAGTTATTCAGAATGGGATAAACCCGGTCTTTCTGAATAACTCGCGTATATAATAAACAAGTGTTACACAAACACAACATATGCCTCATTCCAATTCAGAATATTCTTTTATTCAAATATTCTTATACTTTGGGAAAGGTTCCCATTAATTTTATCAAAGATAAATTATTTAAATTTATTCTTTATCTTCCTTTGCATATCTATTCAAACCATATTATGGTTTATCCAAACTAGTCGGGATTAAAGAACATTACCGAAGTAATCATTTGTTTTAATTTCCCCATCCCAACCTATTTATCCCATAAAGTAAAACTGGTAATACTTCATATCTAACACCATGGTGTTATCGGTAAATTCAATTATCATTTCACGTTCAAATCTAATTAAAGATTTAACTATCGCCTGGAGCAAAACTGGTGATACTCCATTCTCGATCATTTCAATCTAATTAAAGATTCATTAAAACTCCACTTGGTTTTAATCTTCCCAAAAATCACTATCAATGATTATTTAACTTGGGAAATCATATCTTGTCTTTAACTGGGTTAAAGAACCAATGTCTTTTAAAACCCGGTTCAAAATAAACCCAAAATCACATTTGATATTAAATACAAGGCTCTGAATAGAAAATATATCGGCTTATATTCAATATCAAATTCTGTGACCAACAAATATCGTATTGGAAATACCGATATTAATATATCTTCCAAATTTCCATAATAATAACTGTATAATCACAATATCCAACATCGAAATATTCCAAAGATAATTTCGATTCACATCCATTCCAATTCAATTTTTGGAAATTCTGGTTATTTTCAAAACCATTTCAAATCCAATTTATTTATTTCAAAAATAAATGGGATTATAATTCTAGTTCAAAACAAGTTCATTTCGATAAAAATATATTTTTACTTTTCAAATATGGAGTTTTTCATCCCAATTCTTTCCAAATCATTTCTTATGATTTTACACAAATTATTACTATTTTTAATAATTTTATCAAGGCCCGTACAGTCGATTTCCATCAACGGCCATCGAACTGCACTTACAACGAAGTTTTCCAAATTTGGTTTGGACATAGTTTCAAATCCAACCGTTAGATTTCAAATTTCAAATTTTTGTTAGAAAGCTCTTTTCGATACGAACCCAACGGTTCCATTTTTAGGAGAATCCGACAGTAGGATCTCCCGCAACGTCAATTCGAAGTCAATGGTCAAAATTATCGAACTGCCGCAGTGCGGCGCGTTCTATTCAGGTCATTATATTATATATATAATATATATAATATATATTTCCTCGATTTCAATTCAAAATATATTTTATAAATCGTTTTAACTTCGTTTTAAAAACGATTTCAACTTCATATTGAATTTCAAATCAAAATTGAATATTCCACCTCATCGATACACAAATGATAATATTTTCAAAACATTATATTTTCAAATCAATTACTTTTCGATATTCATTATAAAAATGAATAAAATCGATATAAATTTCGTTCATGCCAAAATGGCGTCAATCTAATCAACACGGCTTTTATTCAACACATGAATGTTTATTCTATTCAACACACGAATATTTTATTTTATTCAACACATGAATATTTATTCTATTCAACACATGAATATTTATTCTATTCAACACATGAATATTCATTCTACTCAACACATGAATTTATATCATTCAACACATGAATTTTCATTCTATTCTTTATTTTCCAAATTAGAATGAGGCCCAACCAATCACCATATAATGTTAATTATATGGATTCCCTACAAAGCATGTATATAATAGCAACGATAAATCATCAATCATCATCCAGAGTGCACCACACCACTGCATAAGCATTAAATATAGATAAGTAACGCTTACACAGTCTGTCAACCCATCAGTCGACATACTACTAAACAATTGGGATTTGTGTACGTCAATATCATCCCAACACCCGTGTGGTGTTTCAATCAATCAAACACATATTTTATTTGTGTAGTGGGCCGATGTGTAAAATTTATTGTCCCAATCAATATCAGTCAAATGGGTGTACATAAACAAATCGCCCGATTTGTTTATAAATATTTATTTTACTTCAACACACGAATATATATTTTATTTCAACACATGAATATATGTTTTATTTCAACACATGAATATATATTTTATTTCAACACATGAATATATATTTTATTTCAACACATGAACATATATATATATATATATATATATTATTTCAACACAATCAACAGTCAAATTTAACAAAACATACAATCAAACAAACAAGTCATCCATGTTCTGTGGACGATGGGTGTCGGGTGCTGCTAAGCACCGTCTGCATCCTAGTATATATTTCAACTAGAAAGTAAATTAAAAGTGAGGAGTTCTCACCGTTTAGCTAAACCAAACACCACGACTCTTCATATGTAGGAAGTCTTCATCTTGTTTCCAACGCAGTCTGTTTCACGAAGTTGATATTAAAAAACAACATTTTATAACTTCGCTATATATATATAAATCACATTTTTATACTGCTACTATATAGATAAAAATTCTATTTTTATACCGGTGTTCATATAATAAAGATCATATTTTGTCACGCTAACTTCATAATAAAAAATATATTTTTATATCGCCACTCATATAAAAATCACATTTTTATATTCTCTAGTATATAAAAATCATATTTTGATTACCATACATATATAAAAATCACATTTTTATTCACTCTATAATATAAAAATTATATTTTTACTTCACCATTTCAACTATATAAAAGATTCAAACTTTTCTAATATAAAAATCTAATTTTTATTCGCTACATGAATATATAAAATCTTACCTTTATTTATCTATTTTTATCTTTTTCTAAATTAAAGATCAAATCTTTATTTAAATTAAAAATCAAAGCTTTGTTTAAATTAATATAAAAACCCTATTTTTATTCCTAATAAACCCATTAATATTAAATAAAAATCAACCACCAAAAAGGATAAAATTAAAATAATATAAAAAAATAAGACTTACAGTGATCGGAGAGGGGGGTATTGTCTGCGCGTCGGAGGGGGTCGGTAGCAGGCTTCTGGTGGCGCGGTGGGTCCCTCAGGCAGCGGCGGCGGTCTCGGTTTTAGGGCTTGGGCTGTGGGTCTTCAACTGGCGAAGGGGGGGCGCTCGAGGGGTGCGATGGCGAGATGGGGAAGCTCCAGCGACTGGCGCTCCATTCGAGATGGCGCGACGAGCGGTAGCTCGTGATGGGGGGGTGAGGCGTAGGGGAGCGACGGCTAAAGGAATTGGGGCTGTGGTTTTTATTTATTATATTTTTTTCTTTTTCCAAGCGTTGACCTACTGAAGAGAAAAGTGGGTGGAGTCCTTCATATAATTTATTATATTTAATTTCAAAAAAAGTAAAATTTTCTTTCAATCTCTGAATCAAACCCAACGACTTTCGCCCTTAGCTAATTACCCCCCATTCTGAACACAATGGGATATGTATCATAGGCTGATTCGACTGTTTCGATCAGTATCTGTCAAAATCAAAATATAAATCTATATATTGAATTTGAACGCACATTTCAATTTACCAGGGCCACATACTAACTCTAAAAATTCCCGTAAAATATTTTCTAGCTTTGTCGATACGATCCTAATAAAACTAATTTCGTCAAATTCTGAGACTGTTTGAAAAATGGCTATTTTCTGGTCGGTCGAAACTAACTGAAACTGTTAAAACACGTTTTACTTCGCCACTCGCACATATTTATTCGAAAAATTATGAATTTTGGAATCTAGCAATAATTCAACATCCCGGATCCAACAAAATGGTTTCGTCGAAAATAGAGGTCGTTTGCAAAATTTCCATTTTTAAGGGCCGGAATTCCATAGCGACTATTCTGAATTTTCAACTGGGCGTAACTTTTGATTCCCACTATGAAATTTCAATTTTTCGGATTCATTGGAAAGATATTCTCAATTAGATTCCAATATTTTTAGTTTCACTAAAATCTGGTTTATTTTGAATCCTGTATATTCATTTGAAATTTGAAATCGAATTTTCGAACTACTGCGCCATTTTCAATTCCTTTTATATTTAAAATAAAATATTTATATTCTAACGACGATTCAAATAAATATATATGTTCCAATTTTGTTCAAAATAAATTTCTCGTCGTTATTATTTAAAATAATTCATTTTAAATATTCAAAATTCACTAAAATTGCCAAAATAAAAATTTTAAATTGGCTCGGATTTCCGGGTTATTACAATCTCCCCCACTTAAAACTTTTCATTCCGAAAGTTGTTTTACAAATCAACTCAAGTTCCAGTATTTTCATTTTGGCTCAAGTTCTTCAACTTTTCAATTTCTAAGAACTTTTCAAAATTTCCAAAAATTTGGCTAACACCCTAAATTTTTGAAAAATTTCGCCATAACTTCCCTACACCGGGAGCTTCGGGATATTTCAAATAGCCTCCCATGGCCCTCACCAATCCAAAAAGAAAAAGAAACAGCCAAGCGGCTTGCCAAGCGGCTTGCCAATCGGCTCATAAAATCATCCAAAACCCAAGAAATACAATAAACATGTACCTATTTGTCGAGCAAACAGTTTTATTCATCTGCTCTAGCCTCCTTGCTATGACCTGTCTAATGTAAGTACATGTATATGTATGCAAATGCCACTAATTTTCAATACAGTTCACTATTTGGTTCAATTTGGCTAAAGGTTCAACATTTAATTAATCAAACAACACAATCAGCAATCAATTTGTTGATTATCATTTCAAATTCATAACTTTGATATATAGTCAAAAATCATGTTTCTAATGCCAAGTCACAACAATATATTCTAACTATATTTTGGTTCTCACACCAGTATATAGATATCCCACTTTCGGCACTCGAATATAAATTCTGATGATGATATACCAATCATTAGAATCACCCCCGGGCGACTAGAGTGTAACTCTATATCCATCCAATATATTTGAGACTTCCAATACACATGGATCAGACGTATATGAAAATCTCTATATATTGGATTGTCCAAATCAATTTAAAATAAATATTCAAATACGAATAATAAAGTTTAAATTTTCAAAACAAAATTTGTTTTCAATTTTAAAAACATCACTCTTCACACTCATTCTAGGATACTACTGATCCTATCTCTAACGAGTCATTCTCATTGGATATTACTAATCCAGTCTCTGATGAATTCTTTCGTATGGTTCTAATGTGTCTTGTTCTCGAGCTCTGTAAACCAAAGCTCTGATACCACGATGAAACGACCCGAACTTTCCCGGGCATGAAAGCACAGATTGAGTTGAGAACAAACCACAGCGGAACGCAAACAGAGGAACATTACATTGTTAATTACAACAATTCCATCAGAATACAAGAATATACAGAGTATGAATGAATAAAATACATTTGATAAATATCAGAGATTACAATACATTACATAACAGCGGAAAATAATACAATACACAACTGAAAGAGATATACGGATATAGAGCTTTCTGGATATCATTCCAACTGTAAACCAGGTTCCTGTGAATATAAATCTGCAAAACCAAAACTACTAGCCGCCCATGTCGAAAATAAGGGCACCCAGAGTTTAGGTAAAAACAATAAAATCCAGGTCAGTCATGTTACTGGTGTGAGAACTAAAACAATTATTAATCTTTATTTTAAAGTTAGGTAAATCAAGGGATCACTCCGTATAACACGGACCGGGTTTACTCCCAAGAATACCGGTGTATAAAACAACAACGCAATGCTAAATAAAGAACAATGAAGTTGTTATAAGACCCAGGTCCCATCACACAATGCAACGCAAGTCGGAGGATAGAGTTTTTACCTTATAATAGCCAAGAATGCTTGGTACGTGAAATTTCATGCTTTATTATTACTATAAGTGTACAGTGTCAAAACAATTTCAATCATAGACGGCATAAGTGCCCCATACCACTATGTCGCCAATACTAGGTTCTACAATCAAAACCGCAAATGCCACGTACTGGAAGTTGGATTTCCAACTGTGAACCGAGGCAAGGGATCGTCCTCTACCGAATTCGAGACGCTCTAGCCCGCCCCTCAGGAATAGCCGCAATTGCCCCTTAGATCATTAGGGTCGGTCCACCGATGTGGATTATAATGCCTGAACACTGCGTTTCCCCGCCTTTTAGGGCGTCAATGCGCTAAATGACTCCATCGGCTCTACATAGTCACCGTCTGAAGCGCCTCGCAACAGCAACAACCACACAGGTGAAAATAATATAAATGCCAGGGCTGGTAGGTCACAGACACCACCCTAGCTAGAAGGAGATGCATGCCCCCCCTGAGGTCCTCTCCCATTTCCAGTTCACAACCGGGGTGTGAGGCTCGCGAATCAACGTTACACAAAGCTATGCCACACAGGCGGTGCTTTGATCATCAACCACAAGACTTTTCTTTTCAACAAAAGCCTTAATCATTTGCCACTTAGGCATGCCACACAGGCAATTCACTCCATGCGATTGATATCCATCAATATATAACATATGAGCTCATACGTCTTAGAGAAGGGTGTTAAGCAGGAGAATAAATTCTCCGCCGCCAAACAGATATATACTTAATAGAAATCAATCACACAGAATAAAATCCAATGTCAGACACACAGTCCATTTACAAGTTCGTTCTGGTCTGAACGAAACCAGAGAAACCTTATTCCTCCCATATCCATCGATCTCCAAGTACGACTGGACGATCACCAACTGATTCCCTCCTCTTGGGTGTACAGCCCATTCAAGATCATCAGCAATCACCCAAACGATGTGAAAACCTCCGGTCTTCTACCACCATCTTCATCCTCGACACATCGTCGAATCAGTTATTCAGAATGGGATAAACCCGGTCTTTCTGAATAACTCACGTATATAATAAACAAGTGTTACACAAACACAACATACACCTCATTCCAATTTAGAATATTCTTTTATTCAAATATTCTTATACTTTGGGAAAGGTTCCCATTAATTTTATCAAAGATAAATTCTTTAAATTTATTCTTTAATCTTCCTTTGAATATCTATTCAAATCATATTATGGTTTATCCAAACTAGTCGGGATTAACGAACCTTACCGAAGTAATCATTTGTTTTAATTTCCCCATCCCAACCTATTTATCCCATGAAGTAAAATGGTAATACTTCATATCTCACACCACGGTGTTATCGATAAATTCAATTACCATTTTACGTTCAAATCTAATTAAAGATTTAACTATCGCCTGGAGCAAAACTGGTGGTACTCCATTCTCGATCATTTCAATCTAATTAAAGATTCATTAAAACTCCACTTGGGTTTAATCTTCCCAAAAATCAATATCAATGATTATTTAACTTGGGAAATCATATCTTGTCTTTAACTGGGTTGAAGAACCAATGTCTTTTAAAACCCGGTTCACAATAAACCCAAAATCACATTTGATATTAAATACAAGGCTCTGAATAGAAAATATATCGGCTTATATTCAATATCAAATTCTACAACCAACAAATATCATATTGGAAATACCGATATTAATATATCTTCTAAATTTCCATAACAATATCTGTATAATCACGAAATCCAACATCGAAATATTCCAAAGACAATTTCGATTCATGTCCATTCCAATTCAATTTTTGGAAATTCTAGTTATTTTCAAAACCATTTCAAATCCAATTTATTTATTTCAAAAATAAATGGGATTACAATTCTAGTTCAAAACTAGTTCATTTTGATAAAAAACTATTTTTATTTTTTCAAATATGGAGTTTTTCATCCCAATTCTTTCCAAATCATTTCTTATGATTTTACACAAATTATTACTATTTTTAATAATTTTATCAAGGCCCGTACAGTCGATTTCCATCAACAGCCATCGAATTGCACTTATAGCGACCTTTTCTAAATTTGATTTGGACATAATTTCAAATCCAACTGTTAGATTTCAAATTTCTAATTTTTGTTAGAAAGCTCTTTTCGATACGAACCCAACGGTTCCGGTTTTAGGAGAATCCGATGGTCGGATCTCCTGCAACGTCAATTCGAAGTCAATGGTCGAAATTCGCGAACTGCCACAGCGGGGCGCGTTCTATTCAGGCCATTATATATTATATATAATATACATAATATATATTTCCTCGATTTCAATTCAAAACATATTTTATAAATCATTTTAACTTCGTTTTAAAAACGATTTCAACTTCATATTCAATTTCAAATCAAAATTGAATATTCCACCTCATCGATATACAAATGATAATATTTTCAAAACATTATATTTTGAAATCAATTACTTTTCGATATTCATTATAAAAATGAATAAAATCGATATAAATATCGTTCACGCCAAAATAGCGTCAATCTAATCAACACGTCTTTTATTCAACACATGAATGTTTATTCTATTCAACATATGAATATTTATTCTATTCAACACATGAATATTTTATTTTATTCAACACATGAATATTTATTTTATTCAACACATGAATATTTATTCTATTCAACACATGACTTTATATTATTCAACACATGAATTTTCATTCTATTCAACACATGAATTTTCATTCTATTCTTTATTTTCCAAATTAGAATGAGGCCCAATCAATTACCATATAACGTTAATTATATGGATTCCCTACAACGCATGTATATAATAGCAACGATCAATCATCAACCATCATCCAGAGTGCACCACACCACTGCATAAGCATTAAATATAGATAAGTGACGCTTACACAGTCTTTCAACCCAACGGTCGACATACTACTAAACTGTAACAACCCGAATTTTAATAACATGCTATAATCATAAATCAAGGCAGAAATAAATTTTAAAATCTGAATCAGGGGAAACGGGCTGTGCCATTGCGTTCATCTCGGAAAAATACGCGAAATAGAGTCCGAAATTTTGTAAATGGGAGTTCGTATGACCCAATTATGGCCCGATGAAGTTTTAGAAAATTCAAATTTCGAAAACATATTTGAATTTCAGCCCAATCAGAGTAGGCGGGAAAAGTTCCCGCCCAACCCACCAGGTCGACCTGGGGGTCGACCCTAGAGTCGACCTGCCAGGCCAGGTCGACCTGGTAGTCGACCTGGGGGTCGACCTGCCCCAGGCCAGGTCGACTCTAGAGTCGACCTGGGGGTCGACCTCCCCTGTCGGGCCATTTTGGCCTGGTGCACCTGCTTGTTTTTGCTGGCCCTGTTTGTTGGTTTCTGACGTGATTTGATGGCTCAGATTTGATTTAGGGTTAATCCTATGGCCTAAACTAACCTAATCCTCTATAAAAAGACCCCTAAGCCTACCCTAAACTCACACAAACTAATCCTACAACTAAGTGCTGCCAAAATCCCTCTTGATCATGGCCTCCATCCTCTTGTCATAATCTCCATCTTCATTCATATGAGAGTTTCTAAGCTTGTTTGAGAGTTTCTAAGTTTGATTCAAGGCTAAAGTTCAATCTTTCTTCACCAAAGCAAGGATCTTCTTCTTATTTATCAAGGGTTTTATGTGGAGCTTGTCATTTGGGGGTTTCTAGTGTTGCTAGTGTGGCTTCGTCTCAATCTTGTTTTATTTTATAGTCTTCATAGCATTGTAAGCCCTATTCTACTCTTAGATTTAAACTATGAAGTTAAATATGACATGTTGCAAGTTTGAGTTTGGGCCTAAGTATGATTTGTGCTTTGAATCTATCATGTTATGCATAGATTTGTTCTATGTATGTTTGCAAAGCTATCACCTTGACTTTGTGGAATGAAAGCTATGAGCTTTGTTTGGAAATGTTGCATAATGCAACATAGAAACTCTCATAACCTTTATGTTAAATTGCATATGATGTTATATGCGAATCACTAGTTATCATCCTATGCCATCTATGACCATGTATCACCTATTTGCTAAGTTTGATGTCATGCATGTTTTGAGGTTTATAATGTAATATGCAAGTTTAATGAACACATTTTGCCTCATGTGCCACCATGTTTAACTTGTGGCCAAATCCTATCACCTTATGCCCATTTTTGTCATGCTTCTAAGTTCCCTCTTTTAATCCATTTTGTGTTGTGACGAAACGTACATGCGATGGGAATGCGTATGGGTAGTTAGGTAACTTTAATAACATAAAAACATGGTTTTGAAATATGACATGTGATTATGCTTGAAAAACATGAACATGGACATGACATGTAGAAAACATGAAAGTGGCCAACTCGAGGTTGGGTTGAGTTTGTAGCATAAATCTACCCGGAACCGACCGGCTTAACTAGTGGCTACAAACAATAGGACCCAATGTGAGTAGTTGGTCACATCGCACTTGAAACCCGAGGTTAGACTAGGTTGTGGTGTAAAGCTACCCGGACCCGCCCGGCTTAACTAGTAACCACAACAAAGTCTAATGTGAGAGGTTGGGGTGCATTAAGTTAATTAATGCCACATGGTAGGGTTAAGTCATGGACCACTTGAATACTTAACCAATTAAACACGATGGGTTGGTAGGGTTAAGTCATGGACTACTTGAATACTTAACCAATTAAACACGATGTAGTGATAGGGTTAAGTCATAAACTTCTTGGATACACTTGACCAACTCAATACATGGTTAGGATAGGGTTAACCACACTTAACCCGCTTGAAATCCTAGTTACGTGGTCCTTTTCAGCAGTAACCCACTTGGGAGTATCTGGATACCCTGGACTAGGCCAGGGTGGGGCACGATTACTGGATTGATTGTAAGAGACCAAAAGAGACGGCTGAATGGTGCACCGGTTGTTCAGGCGGACCATGGTCGTGCACATTAAGTCCGGAGTTGAACATGGCCACCAGTAGGTTTAGACTGTGCGTGCTTGAATTGTGTCTGTGGTTTACACCTTAGGGCTGGATACACCCTAGGGTGGACCTTGCACAGTTAACTACATTCCATGATTAGGCCGTATGACACCGATACACGACGAGTTAGGCTTATAGGGAGCCGATCGACTAGACCGAGTAGTTGGACCTTGATTTAGGTCATCTCATGATGTTGGGCCAACTTTGGGCCAAGGGATCATTTCTCGTTTATACTTGACATGGATTAGAATACTAGTACACTTGGTGCAACTTAACCTTGTATATGCGATGCCACACTTGATCTATCTTGTTAACTTTTCACCATGCCAGTTATCATCCTATGTTTCATCTCTGTTTTACATGTCCAGTTAGCTTTATTAGTTTTTATACTAATAGTAGGTAGGACTTACCAGTCTTTTTGACTGACCCGTTTTCTTTCACCTCTTTTCTTACGTTCCCCCCCCCAGGTTCTTAGGGTGGGAACACTAGCACCTAGCTTGGATCTTTAGCTTGCTTACTGGATAGCTCATGTACGGTTTGGACTTGAGCTCTCTATGGCTTTACTACTTCTACTTTGGGGATAGTTACTTTATGCCATTTTCAGTTTTTAGTTTATGTTTCTAGACTTTGTTTGTTGGAAAATAATGACTAAGTACTTTGATGTAACTTGACTATGGTTTTGAAATAGTAGTTTTATCCGCTGCTTTATTTACTCTGTTTACTTATATGTTCTGTCTTGTGATATCTTTTTGCATGTTTACCTTGCCCAACACCCCTCCAAAGCTAGTGTACTTGCAAGAGTGACCCTGGCGGTGGTGGGGTGTTACATTTGCTATCAGAGCATAAGGTATTACTAGACCGTACAAAAGTTTTAAAACCCTTTTGAAAAACTATTTTCAAAACCGATTAAGTATTTTCCAAGAAAAGTCTAGTTTATTTTAAAAGGCTATTCCCCAAAAGCCATTAGCACTATCCTTTGTTTCCTCGTTCTAAATCTATCTTTTCCTTGTTCAGCATGGCCGATCTTAACCTTCCCGAGGGAGTAACCATACGCGGATGGTTCCGAAGGTACTTGAAAGTTAGGGCCAACGATGCGGGCCCAGCAAACACTCCCACCGTACCTGAGGTTCCTCCTCCTCCTCCTCAGCATCCACAAGCAGATTTCGCAAAGATTTGCAAAGACTTTAAGGCGATGGGTGGCAAGAATTTCATTGGGACGGAGACTTTTGTTGAGGCAAGAAATTGGTTAAAAGAAACTGAAGACCTCTTCGCCATCTTTGATGTGGAAGACCGTAGAAAAGTTTTGTTGGCAGTATGGCTATTGAAAGAAGAAGCTGCTTATTGGTGGGAGGTCACCAATGCTACTAGTCCTATAGAGACTTGGGCCGACTTTAGGATGAGGATTGGGCTTAAGTTTCTATCATCTGCTGAGGAGAATTTTAAAATGGAGAAGTTTATATCTTTGAAGCAAGGGGACATGACAGTGAGGGAGTATGTGAATAAGTTTAACCAGCTTGCTCGATTCGGTTTGGACATGGTTAATACACCCCAGAAGAAGGCTCTACGCTTTGCACGAGGGTTGAATGAGCCATTACAAGGTTTAGCCATGTCTCATATACCCATGGGGGCCACTTTTGAAAGCCTAGTAGACATGGCATTGCTTCAGGGAGACGATAAGAATGGCAAGAAAGAAGTCAAGCCTAATGAGACTCAAACCAAGAAGACGGACTCCAAGTGGGGAGGAAATCAGAGCAATCAGAACAACAAGAACAACAAGAACAACAAGGGTAACAAGGCCAACAACAACAAGGCAAAGGACACAAGAAAGTGCAACTTCTGTGGGATTGTTGGGCACATAGCCAAAGATTGTAGGAAGAAGAATAGGAAGTTGGGAGAATGCTTTCATTGCGGAGAGACTGGACACTTCAGTAAGGATTGCCCAAAGAAGCAAGGACAGGGGCAAGGACAGGCTCGGCGAGCAGGACCTTCTGGAGGGCAGATGCATGCTCTCAACACTGCTCCAGTTCAGGACCGAGGTAGTATTTCTGTAGAAAGTCTTGTTTATATTTCTGGTTTTCCTGTTCGAACTTTATTTGATTCTGGCGCATCGCATACCTTTATTTCCTCTGACATTGTTGAAAGTTTGCACCTAAGTACTAGTCTAGTTGAGGATCCCGTTAGTGTTTCAAATCCAATTGGGGGTTCCGCCCACCTGTCTATGATTTGTATGGATTTGAGGATTTCTATCTTGACCGTAGAATTCACATGTAATGCTTATGTTCTTGGGTTCATGGGATACGGGTTGATTTTGGGCATGGATTGGTTGTCCAGTTATGGAGCCATTCTCAATTGTGAGCATAGGGTAGTGAGGCTTATGACTCGCCTTGGAAATACCCTAGAGATTTCTTGTAACCCTCCGGATCCCGTCATGTTATGTTATCTTGAATCCCTCGACTCATCTATTGACAATCTTCAATCTGTGAGGGTGGTCCGAGAATATCCTGATGTTTTTGATGAGGTGAAGGGGTTACCCCCTAAACGAGAGATAGATTTCCGTATATATCTTGTTGATAATGCCATGCCAGTTTCATTGCCTGTTAGGCACATTGCCCCGCGAGAAAGAAGAGAGCTTAGAAAGCAATGCAAGGAGATGCTTGAGAAAAATTTCATTAGGCGAAGCATTTCGGAATGGGGTGCTCCGGTGGTATTCGCTACTAAGGCGGATGGTTCGCTTCGTCTATGTGTTGATTATCGTGATTTGAACAAGCTAACAAAGAAGAATAGACACCCGTTACCGAGGATTGATGATCTCTTTGACCAGCTTGTTGGCGCTTCTGTTTTCTCTCAGCTCGATCTAGCCACCGTATTCCATCAGCTTAGAGTGGCTGAGGATAGTATTGATAAGACTGCGTTTAGGACTCCAGATGGATTCTTTGAATGGCTAGTCATGCCGTTCGGTTTGACTAATGCACCCGCATACTTTGTTGATTTGATGAGTAGGGTGTTCAGGGAGTTCCTTAACAAGTTTGTGGTTGTCTTCGTGGATGATATTCTGGTCTTCTCTAAGGACGAGGAAGAGCATGCTACACACCTCAAGGAGGTTATGGATACGCTTAGAGCTCATCAGTTGAAAGCCAAGTTCTCTAAATGCCATTTCTGGAGAAAGGAAGTTTGGCTCCTTGGGCATATAGTTTCTAAGCAAGGCATAGCCGTGGATCCCGCTAAAGTGGTGGCGGTACAAGACTGGAAAGTTCCGAAGAATGCAACTGAAGTGAGAAGCTTTCTCGGTCTGGCAGGATATTATAGGAAGTTCATTAAGGACTTCGCTAGGATTTCAGCTCCTCTTACTAAGTTGACGAAGAAGAACTTAGTCTTTGCATGGGACTTAGAGTGTGAGCTTGCTTTTCAAAGGCTCAAGAAAGCCCTCACCACAGCTCCAGTTCTAGCATTACCCGATGGAGGGAAGTTGTTTACCGTGTACACCGATGCATATGGCACGGGATTGGGCGCTGTCCTGATGCAAGAAGGGAGAGTGATATGCTTTGGGGGTAGGCCACTCAAAGTTCATGAGAAGAACTATCCCACTCATGATTTGGAGTTGGCGGCGATCGTTTTTCACTCAAATCCTGGCGCCACTATCTTCTAGGCGAAAGGTTTTAGTTATATACTGATCACAAGTCGCTCAAGTACCTCTTCTCGCAGAAAGATTTGAATCTAAAGCAGCAAAGGTGGATGGAATTCTTGGCATCATATGACTTCGAGATAGCTTAGACCCCTGGCAAGGGTAATGTTGTAGCGGATGTGCTAAGCAGAAGAAGATTGACTTTGAGTCCCTTTTTTGTCGAGATGAAGAGCCTAGAGTTCTTAGCAACCTTTGATTTCACACCGGCTGTTGAGTCGATGACTAGTTCGTTAGCATCCCTTGAGCTTAGACCTATACTTCTTGATCAAGTTGGGGCTTCACAGAGGGGAGACCCGCAGATAGTCGAGATCATGGACAAGTTGATCCGGGGTGAGAGGTCAAGTCACCTCGCTAGATATACTATTGATGACAAGGGATGGCTAAGGCGTGATGGAAGACTATGTGTCCCACGAGTGGGAGACTTAGTAAATAAAGTTCTTGAGGAGGCGCATCACTCGAGGATGACCATACATCCCGTAGGGGATAAGATGTACCGGTATTTGAAGCGCATTTTCTTTTGGGATGGGATGAAAAAGGATGTGGCGCAGTTTGTTTCTAGATGCATTGTTTGCCAGCAAGTGAAGGCCGAGTCGAAGAAGCTCGGGGGGCTATTACATCCATTGGAGGTCCCGCAATGGAAGTGGGAAAGTATCTCGATGGATTTCGTGGATGGATTGCCTAGGTCAAGGAAGGGAAATACAAGCATATGGGTCATAGTTGATAGACTTACGAAGAGTGCTCATTTTATTCCGGTAAAGAGCAAGAGGACCGCATCATGGCTAGCATCTGTTTATCTTCGAGAGATAGTGCGATTGCATGGAGTTCCTTCTAGCATAGTTAGCGATCGGGACCCAATCTTCACTAGCCAGTTCTGGAATAGTTTGCAAGAAGCGATGGGTACGCGATTGAATCTCAGTACGGCCTATCACCCCCAGACGGATGGCCAGACCGAAAGGGTGAATAGGGTACTAGAAGATCTGTTGAGGCTATGCATTCTTGACTTTGGTGGTACTTGGGAAGATCATCTTCCTCTAGTGGAGTTTGCTTATAATAACAGCTACCAAGCAAGCATAGGGACGGCACCATTCGAAGCTTTATATGGGAGGTCGTGCAAGTCACCAACATGTTGGTGGGAGGCGACGGATAAGCTTATACTTGGGCCCGACATGATAAGGGACACATCCGAGAAGGTTGAGTTGATTCGAAGGCGGATGAAAACGGCCCAAGACAGACAGAAATCCTATGCAGACAAGCGAAGGACAGACTTAGAGTTTGAAGTGGGAGATATGGTCTTTGTGAAGGTTTCTCCTTTGCGTCATGTAGTTCGATTCGGAGCAGTTGGGAAGTTGGCACCGAGGTTCGTAGGGCCCTTCCCTATCATTGAGAGAACTGGGCAAATGGCATATAGAGTGGAATTGCCCGAGAAGCTGGCCGGAGTGCATAACGTCTTTCATGTCTCGCATCTCCGGAAGTGTTTGCACAGATCCGCCGAAGTGGTTGAACCCAGAATTCTTCAAGACGTGGAAGTGGAAAGAGAAGCAACCCTGAGGCGAGCTCCGATTCGTATCATGGAAACGGAGACAAAGAAGCTAAGAAGCAAAGAAGTTAAGCTTGTTAAGGTGCAATAGAGTGAAGTAGAGGAAGACGCAACTTGGGAAACTGAGGAGAAGATGCGTGGGCTTTATCCATTTCTTTTTGAGGGTACATTTTCAATCTCTTTTCCTAGTTAGCATATCTTTCTTTTGCTATCCATGTTTATCTAGTATATCTTGTTTCGTAAATCTTGTCACGAGAACCTTAGGTAGAAACCCTTTGGTTGAAACATGTATTTGAAACATGTTGTGCTTGATGTTTGCAAGTGGTTGCAAGTGTTTGCAAGTGGTTACTCGTGGATGCATGATACACGTTAGGCACTAAGATCGGCTCACACACTTTCATACCGCATATGCATGAGTGTTTATGCTTATTCATGGATGAAACTTGTATGCTATCACATGGATGTTGCATATGGATGGATGTTATGTGCACTCATGTAGAGATTATAAGTTTTGTTAGGAATTTGCATACATATGGACGCATTTCACAAACATATTTTGCATCAAGGAGGTTTACTGAATCAGTAACCGCCTGATCTTCGCATTAGATAGGTGCATATACACACACTTTTGAATATGTTCTTACAGCATTAGAAATCTTTTAAGGACAATGATTACTTGTGGATGATGTTTTGAGTAGATGGATGATGGATGGTAGGATACGTTCTTCCTAACTTAGAGATTTCGGGGACGAAATCCTTTAAGGTGGGGAGACTGTAACATCCCGAATTTTAATAACATGCTATAATCATAAATCAAGGCAGAAATAAATTTTAAAATCTTTATCAGGGGAAACGGGCTGTGCCATTGCGTTCATCTCGGAAAAATACGCGAAATAGAGTCCGAAATTTTGTAAATCGGAGTCCGTATGACCCAATTATGGCCCCGATGAAGTTTCAGAAAATTCAAATTTCGAAAACAGATTTGAATTTCAGCCCAATCAGAGTAGGCGGGAAAAGTTCCCGCCCAACCCACCAGGTCGACCTGGGGGTCGACCCTAGAGTCGACCTGCCAGGCCAGGTCGACCTGGGAGTCGACCTGGGGGTTGACCTGCCCCAGGCCAGGTCGACTCTAGAGTCGACCTGGGGGTCGACCTCCCCGGTCGGGCCATTTTGGCCTGGTGCACCTGCTTGTGTTTTCTGGCCCTGTTTGTTGGTTTCTGACGTGATTTGATGGCTCAGATTTGATTTAGGGTTAATCCTATGGCCTAAACTAACCTAATCCTCTATAAAAAGACCCCTAAGCCTACCCTAAACTCACACAAACTAATCCTACAACTAAGTGCTGCCAAAATCCCTCTTGATCATGGCCTCCATCCTCTTGTCATAATCTCCATCCTCATTCATATGAGAGTTTCTAAGCATGTTTGAGAGTTTCTAAGTTTTATTCAAGGCTAAAGTTCAATCTTTCTTCACCAAAGCAAGGATCTTCTTCTTATTTATCAAGGGTTTTATGTGGAGCTTGTCATTTGGGGGTTTCTAGTGTTGCTAGTGTGGCTTCGTCTCAATATTATTTTATTTTATAGTCTTCATAGCATTGTAAGCCCTATTCTACTCTTAGATTTAAACTATGAAGTTAAATATGACATGTTGTGAGTTTGAGTTTGGGCCTAAGTATGATTTGTGCTTTGAATCTATCATGTTATGCATAGATTTGTTCTATGTATGTTTGTAAAGCTATCACCTTGACTTTGTGGATTGAAAGCTATGAGCTTTGTTTGGAAATGTTGCATAATGCAACATAGAAACTCTCATAACCTTTATGTTAAATTGCATATGATGTTATATGCGAATCACTAGTTATCATCCTATGCCATCTATGACCATGTATCACCTATTTGCTAAGTTTGATGTCATGCATGTTTTGAGGTTTATAATGTAATATGCAAGTTTAATGAACACATTTTGCCTCATGTGCCACCATGTTTAACTTGTGGCCAAATCCTATCACCGTATGCCCATTTTTGTCATGCTTCTAAGTTCCCTCTTTTAATCCATTTTGTGTTGTGACTAAACGTACATGCGATGGGAATGCGTATGGGTAGTTAGGTAACTTTAATAACATAAAAACATGGTTTTGAAATATGACATGTGATTATGCTTGAAAAACATGAACATGGACATGACATGTAGAAAACATGAAAGTGGCCAACTCAAGGTTGGGTTGAGTTTGTAGCATAAATCTACCCGGAACCGACCGGCTTAACTAGTGGCTACAAACAATAGGACCCAATGTGAGTAGTTGGTCACATCGCACTTGAAACCCGAGGTTAGACTAGGTTGTGGTGTAAAGCTACCCGGACCCGCCCGGCTTAACTAGTAACCACAACAAAGTCTAATGTGAGAGGTTGGGGTGCATTAAGTTAATTAATACCACATGGTAGGGTTAAGTCATGGACCACTTGAATACTTAACCAATTAAACACGATGGGTTGGTAGGGTTAAGTCATGGACTACTTGAATACTTAACCAATTGAACACGATGTATTGATAGGGTTAAGTCATGAACTGCTTGGATACACTTGACCAACTCAATACATGGTTAGGATAGGGTTAACCACACTTAACCCGCTTGAAATCCTAGTTACGTGGTCCTTTTCAGAAGTAACCCACTTGGGAGTATCTGGATACCCTGGACTAGGCCAGGGTGGGGCACGATTACTGGACTGATTGTAAGAGACCAAAAGAGACGGCTGAATGGTGCACCGGTTGTTCAGGCGGACCATGGTCGTGCACATTAAGTCCGGAGTTGAACATGGCCACCAGTAGGTTTAGACTGTGCGTGCTTGAATTGTGTCTGTGGTTTACACCTTAGGGCTGAATACACCCTAGGGTGGACCTTGCACAGTTAACTACATTCCATGATTAGGCCGTATGACACCGATACACGATGAGTTAGGCTTATAGGGAGCCGATCGACTAGACCGAGTAGTTGGACCTTGATTTAGGTCATCTCATGATGTTGGGCCAACTTTGGGCCAAGGGATAATTTCTCGTTTATACTTGACATGGATTAGAATACTAGTACACTTGGTGCAACTTAACCTTGTATATGCGATGCCACACTTGATCTATCTTGTTAACTTTTCACCATGCCAGTTATCATCCTATGTTTCATCTCTGTTTTACATGTCCAGTTAGCTTTATTAGTTTTTATACTAATAGTAGGTAGGACTTACCAGTCTTTTTGACTGACCCGTTTTCTTTCACCTCTTTTCTACCGTCCCCCCCCCCCCTCAAGGTTCTCAGGGTGGGAACACTAGCACCTAGCTTGGATCTTTAGCTTGCTTACTGGATAGCTCATGTACGGTTTGGACTTGAGCTCGCTATGGCTTTACTACTTCTACTTTGGGGATAGTTACTTTATGTCATTTTCAGTTTTCAGTTTATGTTTCTAGACTTTGTTTGTTGGAAAATAATGACTAAGTACTTTGATGTAACTTGACTATGGTTTTGAAATAGTAGTTTTATCTGCTGCTTTATTCACTCTGTTTACTTATATGTTCTGTCATGTGATATCTTTGTGCATGTTTACCTTGCCCAACACCCCTCCAAAGCTAGTGTACTTGCAAGAGTGACCCTGGCGGAGGTGGGGTGTTACATAAACGATTGGGATTAGTGTTAATATCATCCCAACACCCGTGTGGGGTTTCAATCAATCAAACACATATTTTATTTGTGCAGTTGGGCGATGTGTAAAATTTATCATCTCAATCAATATCAGTCAAATGGGTGTACATAAACAAATCGTCTGATTTGTTTATAAATATTTATTTTACTTCAACACACGAATATATATTTTATTTCAATACATGAATATATATTTTATTTCAACATATGAATATATATTTTATTTCAACACATGAATATATATTTTATTTCAACACATAAATATATATTTTATTTCAACACACGAATATATATATATTATTTCAACACAATCAGCAGTCAAATTTCACGACACATATAATCAAACATACAAGTCATCCATGGTCTGTGGACGACGGGTGTAGGGTGCTGCTAAGCACCGTCTGCATCCTAGTATATATTCCAACTAGAAAATAAATTAAAAGTGAGGAGTTCTCACCGTTTAACTAAACCAAACACCACGACTCTTCATATGTAGGAAGTCTTCATCTTGTTTCCAACGCAGTCTGTTTCACGAAGTTTATATTAAAAACCCACATTTTATAACTTTGCCATATATATAAAAATCACATTTTTATACTGCTACTATATAGATAAAAATTCTATTTTTATACCGGTGCTCATATAATAAAGATCGTATTTTTATCATGCTAACTTCATAATAAAAATTATATTTTTATATCGCCACTCATATAAAAATCACATTTTTATATTCTCTAGTATATAAAAATCATATTTTGATTATCATACATATATAAAAATCACATTTTTATTCACTCTATAATATAAAAATTATATTTTTACTTCACCATTTCAACTATATAAAATATTCAAATTTTTCTAATATAAAAATCTAATTTTTATTCGCTACATGAATATATAAAAATCTAACCTTTATTTATCTATTTTTATCTTTTTCTAGATTAAAGATCAAATCTTTATTTAAATTAAAAATCAATGCTTTGTTTAAATTAATATAAAAAACCCTATTTTTATTCCTAATAAACCAATTACTGTTAAATAAAAATCAACCATCAAAAAGGATTAAAAAAAAATAAGACTTACAGTGATCGGAGAGGGGGGGTATTGTCTGCGCGTCGGAGGGGATCAGCAGCAGGCTTCGGGTGGCGCGGTGGGTCCCTCAGGCAGCAACGGTGGTCTCGGTTTTAGGGGGCTAGGGTCTTCAACTGGCGAAGGGGGCGATCGAGGGGCGCGATGGCGAGATGGGGAAGCTCCAGCGACTGGCGCTCTATTCGAGATGGCGCGACGAGCGGTAGCTCGCGATAGGGGGGGTGAGGCGTAGGGGAGCGACAGCTAAAGGAATCGAGGCTGTGGTTTTTATTTATTATTATTTTTTCTTTTTTCAAGCGTTGACCTACTGAAGAGAAAAGGGGGTGGAGTCCTTTATATAATTTATTGTATTTAATTTAAAAAAAAGTAAATTTTTCTTTCAATCTCTGAATCGAACCCAACAACTGTCGCCCCTAGCTAATTACCCTAATTCCGAACACAATGGTATATGTATCGTAGGCTGATTCGACTGTTTCGATCAGTTTCCGTCAAAATCAAAATATAAGTCTATATATTGAATTTGAACGCACATTTCAATTTACCGGGGCCACATACTAGCTCTAAAAATTCCCTAAAAATATTTTCTAGCTTTGTATTGATGATACGGTCCTAATAAAACTAATTTCGTCAAATTCTGAGACAGTTTGAAAAATGGCCATTTTCTGGTCGGTCGAAATTGACTGAAACTATTAAAACATGTTTTACTTCGCCAAGCTCACATATTGATTCGAAAAATTATGAATTTTGGAATTTAGCAATAATTCGACATCCCGGATCCAACAACAGTGGTTTCGTCGAAAACAGAGATCGTCTGCAAAATTTCCATTTTTAAGGACTAGAATTCCATAACGACAATTCCAAATTTTCAACTGGGAATAACTTTTGATTCCCGCTATGAAATTTCAATTTTTTGGATTCATTGGAAAGATATTCTCAATTAGATTCAAATATTTTTGGTTTCACTAAAATCCGATTTATTTTGAATCCTGTACGTTCATTTGAAATTTGAAATCGAATTTTCGAACTACCGCGCCATTTTCAATTCCTTTTATATTTAAAATAAAATATTTATATTTTAATGACGATTCAAATAAATATATACATTCCAATTCTATTAAAAATAAATTTCTTTTCGTTATTACTTAAAATAATTCATTTTAAATATTCAAAATTCACTAAAATTGCCAAAATAAAAAATTTAAATTGGCTTGGATTTCTAGGTTATTACACATTGGTTTTGTGAATGAGAAGGAAACGAGGACTATTTTTCCAAGGGAGCTGCCTTATGTTTTTTTGTCCAGTATTTAAAATAAAAACACCTTGGGTAGCATGGAAGTACGATGGCGTGGAGAGCACAGAGTTAAATGGATTGGCACACACGCGATGGAGTAAAACTTGGAACACACGGTAGTTGGATAGTTTGGCACCCACGCATCAGGGTAGCTAAAACATTAGGGGTAGGTAGGCTTGTAATATTTACTTTCCTTTGTCAGCACGTTTTCATACATTCATTACTTTGATGAGGACTTAAAGTCTGCCTGCTACTTTTTCGAACCATGTGTACATGAATTATACCCATCCTATATGCTTATTTCCGAGCTTTCTTTATTTAAATTTGATGTCGATCCATTTTGTATAGCTGCTTTGCTTTCTATACATGTTTTCTAATTTGATCTGCCCTTTATGACCCACATCTAATTACGATCGAAAGGTATTTACATTAACAAGATGTATGATATCTACAGTACACTATCTAACAAAGGTAGAAAATAACAGTAGTATCACATAAGTCAATCAATATTTCTATGCAACTACATCTTCAATCATCGTCCGTGAGCGAAGCACGGTTTTTTTTTATATTTAAGTTAGAAAATAATAATAAGATTGGTACTCAGTTACATACTACTGCGTTTTAAATTATAATATAAAGTATACATTCAAGCTTTGTTTTTAATTAATATATTCCCTAAAAAAATCATTTTATACTTCCAATATAACATTTAAAACAATTCAAATACCTAAAATTCCAGGTCGTTACAAAAATTATCCTGAAACTATACACGGTTTTGATTGAATT
This sequence comes from Allium sativum, assembly GCA_030737875.1. Classification (NCBI taxonomy): domain Eukaryota; kingdom Viridiplantae; phylum Streptophyta; class Magnoliopsida; order Asparagales; family Amaryllidaceae; genus Allium; species Allium sativum. Next base: position 443,029,523 of record CM060919.1, read on the forward strand.
TCTTTATGTTTCTATGCTTGTTTATAACATATCAAAATTTAAATTTGGACCTTGATATATTTTAAATATATATATATATATATATATATATGTGTGTGTGTGTTGATTGTAGCAATGACCATAATGATGGTATTTCCATATTGTGATTAATTAAGTATATTATATATTTAGATATATATATATATATATATATATATTTAAATAGACCTTGGCCAGTATAACCTGCTTAGTTAATATAAGTATGACTTGAGTTTTGGGCAAGTGTTATGAGGCACTAATTTATTTAATTTTGGATGGGTATATATGTATATAATATGCATATGCATATATATATATATACTGAATATATATGTGTTATATTAACAAAAGATTATGTAAAACCATTTTATAATGTGTTAAATTCCATAAGATCTGATCTTTTGAAACATGATTAAATATGATGTCATGTGCTTAATAGCTTAATTGGAATTCAGATGTAATCATTTAAATTAAAATCATTTCGCAAGTGAAATTGTTTCACTATTGTTAAATCTGTATTTGATACAGAATATAAAAATTATTTTACCTTAAATGAGTTTTATATTTGATTAAATTTTGAGTTAAAATCATAGTTAATACAAGATGTTAACTATGTTTAATATAGTGTTTTCTTAGCCAACTATATTCTAGATACATATATTTAGACCTGTATAGCTCCATTCATTTATGAATCAATATGATTGATTAATGTATCAAATTCTATTATTCAATGGTTGGGTTTAAATTGTGAACTGGGCACTGTATATACATAAAATTAAAAAAAATGTTATGAACACAAATATAGATTTTAATTGTAAATGTTTGATTTGTAAATATATATCCAATCAAAGAATAGTTTCTGAATAAACAAATTTTGTAATTGTTACAGAAATCATGATACATACATATATATACACACACACATAGATATATATTAATCACCCAGTTACAAGTTATTTTGTTTTGAACGGTTTTTTTTTAATCAATAGAAGGATCCTAGTTGCTAAATTATGGATGTGAGATTATAGATAATCATGTTTAATTGATTTTATGACAGTATAATTCATTGCATAACATATGAGTTGATCACTTGTTAGAAGAATTGCACCCAGTTATTAGAATTTGGCTTGTATGAAACGAAAGATTACAGATGTCTACCCTTAAATTTATTTGTTTATATGTAACCTGTGAAATTTGTTTCTGGAACATGTATATACATATCACAATCTTTAATTGGCCACTCATTTGGTTATTCTGTATCATAATTATGCACACAGATATATTATTAGAACATGATATACTGATATCATGACAAATTATTATACATCTGGGTAATATGCATAGTTATTTGATATGAATTTGGGTTTAAATGAATCATACCTTATTTACGATGACCTGTGTTTAAATGGCTCATACCTAATATGTTGTTTAATATTTATATTTGGATAGTTTAAACTGTTTCAATTAGAACGGTTTAAAATGGTTTTAAATTTAGACTCTTTAAATGGTTAAATATGGATAGTTTAAATATCATATTTTAGATAGTTTAAAATGTTTAAATCTAGCAACTTAAATCTTTGTATCTGGGATTACATATATGTTTTTCTATATCACTCATCATATATAAATACAAACATATTTGTTTCTTTAACACATATGACCATCTGAGTAGAATTAGAATTTGTTTCATTTTATTTTATTAACTGATTTGTACTTTTTTGAGGATACATATATATTCTTAATATTACCATGATATATGTTACTTTGGATCTTCATTTATCCATTGACTAAATGCAATCCCTGGAAGATATATATATATATATATACATATATATATATATATATGAATCCATTTCCAAAAAAAAATGGATGTGGGTCTATTTATTTAGATAACTTGATCTAGTCATTCAAATAATTTTAGAAAAAATGTTGACAAGAATTTATAAACTGGAGTAGTATTTAATTATATGATAATTACCCCTTCGATGAATATATATATATATATATATATTGTACAAATATTTATAAATCTAGTAGAATGATTATAGTTTGACAAATTGATTAATATCCCCTGTGTGATATTAATAGAAGAATTGGAACAATGCTGCAAAAATTACACACACACACACGATATCTGGGCAGACACTTAATTATGTCTAGTTCTTGATAAAAAAATGTATGAACTGAGCAATACATCAATAATACTAGATTATATGAATTACAAGTATAAGATAATGTGCCAGTTTATGATTTAAATTGTTTACATCTAGCCTGAATGTATATATTTGATATGCTCAATACACAACACACATTTTATACATATGATGTATTCCATCGTGCATGACCGATGGATTTAAAACTTCGTTTTACAAGGGCAGAATTTATGCAATCAAACACTGAAATTGTTTCAGTAAAAGACGACATGAAAATGGCTTGGATCGGTGAAGCAACTATTACTAGTACGTTTCGAAATTAAACGAGTCTAACTTGTTTATAATCAAGAAATTGATGTGTATAAATGTAAAATAATCTCCACTGTACACATATTGATGTGTACACATATATTTGTAAGACGGTATAAATGGAGCAAGCAGTAATGTTATTGAAATCCATAATTTATTCCATTGATTGTCAATTTGTAATTTTATTTATTATGTATGAATGACTATGTACTAATGTCCAGGATAATGTCTTAATTGATTGTAATAGGGTCTAACCCTACTAATTTCTAAAAAAACGATTTTTTTGGAATACTGTATTAATTCGAAATGTTTGATTTGGATCCCTGTGTAAGTAGAGCCTGGAAATTAAATGTATATATATACATACATTGTGTTAAATTGCCAGATAATATAATGAAATGGGATTAATATTATAATTGGATTTTAATGAGACGACCCCGAACCCCGTACTGACGGCGACAAGGGTAATCCGTGGAATATAACACATAAACAAAATATAGCAGAACAGAATTAAATAAATACACCAGATAATGAACAATAGAATATACTGGATAAGAGTTACACAGTAAAGGATCATACTTAGTACAGATACAGTTCAGCTATACATAAATTTCTACAGCGGAAACAAACAAAATATGTACAATAGGAGCTGAACAGCATAAAAGAGATAAATAATAGAATCCATATTCAGCTCCAGCTATCCAGAAAGAACCAACTAAACCTGAATACAAGGCTGCCCGTGTAGTAAAAAGGGGCACCCGAGTTTGAAAGTGAAACAAACTACGAGTCAGTCATGGGACTGGTATGAGAAATCTACTCAACACATTTAATATGGCTAATCACAGGACCACGCCACTTTTGTGGAACGGGATTACTCCATTGGATTGCCAGTGCTTTAAAAACAAATCTTTCTTTTAAACATCGCAACGCTTTTTATAAAAATGAAGCCATTTTAAGACTCAGTTCCCATCACACAATGCAACACAAACCGGAGGATAGAGTTTTTACCTTATAACGGCCAAAATATGCTTGATACGAATAAAACAAAGGCATTTGATATTATTGCTAGTGTTTATATGTTTTGAAAACAATTTCAAATCATAACTATCAATCATAGACGACATTAATGCCCCATACCACTATGTCGTCATATATAGGTATACAATCAAAACCGCACAGTCACGTATTTGGAAATTGGATTTCCGTCATGAACCAAGGCAAAAGATAGTCCTTACCGAATTCGTGACACTCTAGCTTGTGTCTCAGGATCAGAACGCATCGACCCTTGGAGTGACAGGGCCGGTCCACCGATGTGGATTAGAATGCCTGAACACTACGTTTCCCCGCCTATGGGGCATAAGTGAGCCAACGAATGACTCCATCGGACCCGGATCGTCCGATCAAACCGAGGCGCCTCGCAACAGCAACAACCACATAAGTAAAATGTCAGGCCATGTAAAAACACTGACACAACTCATAGCTAGAAGGAAACGCATGCCCTCCCTGAGGTCCTTATCCCGTTTCTGGCTCATACCGAGGTGTGAGGCTCGCGAATTCATGTTATACACAAAGCTACGCCACACAGGCAATGCTTTGATCATCACCACAAGACTTTGCTTTTCAACAGAATCCCTGATCATTTGCCACTTAGGCATGCCACACTAGCAATTCATGCCATGCGACTGATGTCCATCGATATACAACCCCTGAGCTCGTGCGTTTCAGAGAAGGGCGTTAAGCAAACGAATAAATTCTCCGCCGCCAAACAGATGTATATTTAACAGAGATCAATCTACACAAAATAAAATCCAATGTCAGACACACAGTCCATTTACAAGTCCATTCTAGGTCTGAACGAAACCGGAGGCACTATATACCTCGCAAACCCATCGACCACCACGTACGTTTGGACAATCACCACTCATTACCCATATTTCGGGATGCCTCCCAATCAGGACCTCGGTTACCATCCAAACGAGGTGAAGATCTCTGGTCTTCTACCACCGTCTTCATCTTCGACTTTCAATCGTCGGTCAATTATTTGAAATGAGAATTAACTCGGCCTTTTCAAATAATTCACGTATATTTAGAATTTCAAATCAATTTATTTCAATGGTTAAATCATTCGACAACACCAATTTTGTTCTTTAATGTAATTTTCACATCAAACACATTCAACCATCAAATACCACATAAATCGAGCAAATTCAGTTTATTCCCATTCCATATCGTTCATGATATTTTATAACGATTTATCACTATTTTTATTTATTTTAAAATAGCCAATTTATTCAAAACGACGCTTCGGACCAAAACGCGACCGTGGCGCTGTTTTTCTTCAGATTTGATTTACACATATCTGAAAATCTAACCGTTGGATCTTCACAAAATTTACATCATTAGAAAGATCTTGTAACAACCCGAAAATCTGGGCCAGTTTAAAATTTTTATTTTGGCAAATTTAGCGAATTTTAATTATTTAAAATAGAATATTTTAAATAATATCGATGAGAAAATTTATTTTGAATATAATTTGAACGTATATATTATATACGTCGTCGTTAGAATATATAATAATTATATATAATTATAAAAGGAATTGAAAATGGCGCGGTAGTTCGAAAATTCGATTTCTAATTTCAAATGAATATACAGAATTCAATATAAGTCAGAATTGAACGAAACAAGAAATATTTGAATCTGTATAACTATATCTTTGTAACGAAGTTAACAAATTGAGATTTCATCTTAGGAATGATAAGATATGTCCAGTTTAAAATTAGAAATAGTCGCTGTGGAATTTATATATATTTTTATATATATAAGGCCCTTAAAAATGGACATTTTGCAAATGACCTCGGATTTCGACGAAACCAGTTTTGTTGGGTCCGCAGTGTCATGTTATTGCTAGGTTTTAAATTTCATAATTTTTCGAATCAATATGTGAGCGTGGCAAAGGAAAACGCGTTTGACCAGTTTCAGTTGATTTTAATCGACTGGAAATTGGCCATTTTTCCAACGGTCTCAGAATTTGACGAAACTAGTTTTGTTAGGACCGTATCGTCAATACGAAGCTAGAAAATATTTTTCTGGAATTTTTAAAGTTCGTATGCGACCCCGGTAATTTGAAATGTACGTTTAAAATTCAATATAATGATTTAAATGTAAATTCAACGAAAACTGATTCAAACGATCATATCAGCTTGCGACACATATCCCATTGTGTTCGGAATGGGGGTGAAACGCTATGGGCGACAGTCGGTGGACCTCGTTTCGAGGTCGTATGCAAAAGTCAACTTTTAATAATAATTAAATAATTAAATTAATAATTTTTTTTTATCTCTCCCTATAACCAGGCCCCCCCCCGATTAAAATCATTTCAAAATAAAAAATAAAAAAAAAAGGGGGGGATCGATCCTCGCGATCGCCAGAGGCGTTCGCCGACCTCGCAGGCCGCCGCGCGAGGCGCGCTTCCCCCCCTTCTTCGCTGGCGATCGACGCCTCCTCCTCTTCCCTCCCTCCGGCGAACTCCCCCACAACTGCGGACCGCCCCCTCAGCAAATCGAGACCCTGAAGCCGACGCCACCCCCTTGCTCCACCAGAACGGACCCGCGACAAGCACCCTCCGACAGTTCCCCCCCCCCTTTTTTCACCGTTAGCTGTAAGTCCCCTTTTCTTTTTTTTATTTTTTTTATTATTTTATTATTTTTGTTTATATATAACTGTTTTATATATATATATTAAAATCGATTTTTTTTTTTTTTTGGATTATAAAAACTAATTGAATATAATAATTAAAACCGATGCTGAAATAAAGATTTGATTTTGAAATAAGTGAAATATATGATTTTTATATTTTTTTAAAGTAATAAAGATATGATTTTTATATTTTTAAAGTATTAAAAATATAGTCTTTACTATATAGAAGGCATAAAAATAGGATTTTGTCCATGTGGAGAATTAAAATATAATTTTCACATGATGATGATATTAAAAATATCATCTTTGTTTATATGGCTAACTAGAAATTCGATTTTTATATATTGAATAGCGAACTAAAAATTCGATTTTTATATATTGAATAGCGAACTAAAAATTCGATTTTTATATATTGAATAGCGAACTAAAAATTCGATTTTTATATATTGAATAGCGAACTAAAAATTCGATTTTTATATATTGAATAGCGAACTAAAAATTCGATTTTTATATATTGAATAGCGAACTAAAAATTCGATTTTTATATATTGAACTTTGAACTAAAAATTCGATTTTTATATATTGAACTTTGAAATAAAAATTCGATTTTTATATATTGAACTTTGAAATAAAAATTCAATTTTTATATATATAGTGGCCTTGGGCAACGAAGGTGACAAAAAGGCGAAACGACGAAGACTTCTGCAAAAGAAGAGTCGAGATGGTTGGATAGCTAATCTGTGAGAATTTCTCACCTTTCAATTTATTTTTCTAGTTATATATATATATATATATACTAGGACGCAGACGGTGCTTAGTAGCACCCGACACCCGTCCACAGACCATGGACTTGTTTGTTTGATTGTTTGGTGATTGATTGCGATATTGGTTTGAATGTGGTTTGTGATGTGAAAAATCGAATCGATAAATTGGTTAGGATTAGACGTGCGCCGTTATAAGGCGTAGGAGTAAGGCTAGGTTAGACCCTTACTCCAAATTTTGTGGTTTGCAAAATGAAATTGATTTGATTGATGAGTGAATGGCGTGGGCCTTCACTAGACCGGGGATAAGGCTAGGCCTCGTCCCGTTTCTAGTATCGTGCCGTTATGCCGCCGAAATTTTCTAAAATAAGTTAGAAAAATAAAAATATCATTTTATTTAAAGAATGAACTGAATAGAAATTCATATGTTGAAAAAAATGTTTTATCGTTAAAAATATAATTTTTAACGTGAATGCGAGAAAAAGATAAAATATTCATTTACAAACCAGACGGTTTGTTTATGTACACCTATTTGAATGACGTTGATTGGGTCGATAAATTTTACACATCGCCCAACTGCACAAATAAAATATGTGTTTGATTGTTTGAAACCCCACACGGGTGTTAGGATGAAATTTGAAGTTCACTCATCCTGATTGATTAAATATGTCGATCGATTGATTGACAGACTGTTATAAGCGTTGAATATCTATATTTGATGCTTATACAGTGTAGTGCACTTTGGTTGATGGTTGATTATTTTTCAATGCTATGATATACATGTGTTGTATGAAAATCCATATAATTAACTTTATATGGTAATTGATTGGGCCTCATTCCAGTTTTAAAAAAAAGAAATATTTGAAATAGAATATTTGAAAATAGAACTTTATGAAGCCGTGTTGATTAGATTGACGCCATTTTGACGTGAACGATATTTATATCGATTTTAAAACGATTTCGAAATGAATTGAATTGAAAACGATTTCGAAATGAATTGAATTGAAAATGATTTCGAAATGAAATGAATTGAAAACGATTTCGAAATGAATTGAATTGAAAACGATTTCGAATTGAATTGAAAGTGAATTGAAATGAATTCAAATTGAATTGAAATTTGAATTGAATAGAAATGAATTTTGAAACGAATTTATAAAGAAGAATTCAATTTTGCTTTGAATTGAAATGGAAGTTGAAATAGGTTTTGAAACGATTTTAAAACTATTTATATAATTCGTTTTGAATAGAAATCGACGAAATATATATTATATATATTATATATATAATATAATGGCCTAAATAGAACGCGCCGCGCCGCGGCAGTTCGTGAATTTCGACCATTTATTTCTAACGGACATTACGGGAGATCCGACCGTCGGATTCTCCTAAAACCGGAACCGTTGGGTTCGTATCGAAAAGAGCTTTCTAATGAATTTTAGAAATTCGAAATCTAACGGTTGGATTTGGAGATACGTCCAAATCAAATTCGAAAAAGGTCGCTGTAAGTGCAGTTCGATGGCCATTGATGGAAATCGACTATACGGGCCTTGATAAAATTATTAAAAATAGTAATAATTTGTGTAAAATCATAAGAAATGATTTGGGAAGAATTGGGATGAAAAACTCCATGTTTGAAAAGATAAAAATAGATTTTTATCGAAATGAACTAGTTTTGAACTAGAATTATAATTCTATTTATTTTTAAATAAATAAATTGAATTCGAAAAGGGTTTTAAAAATAACCAAAATTTCCAATGATTGCATTGGAGGGGATTTGAATCGAAATTGTCTTCGGAATATTTCGATGTTGAAATTCGTGATTATACAGGTGTTGTTATGGAAATTTGAAAGATATATATATTTATATCGTTATTTCCAACACGACATTTGTTAATCGTAGAATTTGATATTGAATATAAGCCGGGATATTTTCTATTCAGAGCCTTGTATTTAATATCAAATGTGATTTGGGTTTGTCGTGAATGGTGTCTTCATTAACACTGTTCTTGAACCCAGTGGAAAAAGATTAAATCTTTTTATTTAGATTTAATGAAGCGTACCAATTAAATCATATTTAATTGGAATTGAATTGATATTGATTTTTGGGTTTATCGTGAACAGTGTTTTAAATAACACTTGTTCTTTAACCCGATAATTAATGAATGTGATTTGGGTTTGTCGTGAATGGTGTCTTCACTAACACTGTTCTTGAACCCAGTTGAGAAAAGATTAAATCTTTTTATTTAGATTTAATGAAGTGTACCAATTAAATGATATTTAATTGGAATTGAATTGATATTGATTTTTGGGTTTATCGTGAACAGTGTTTTAAATAACACTTATTCTTTAACCCGATAATTAATGAATGTGACTTTGGGTTTATCGTGAACTGTGTTTTAAATGACACGGATTCTTTAACCCAGTTAACGATTAAAACTAAGTGGAGTTTTAATGAATCTTTAATTAGATTGAAATGATCGAAAATGGAGTATCACCAGTTTTGCTCCAGGCGATAGTTAAATCTTTAATTAGGTTTGAACGTGAAATGGTAATTGAATTTACCGATAACACTGTGGTGTTAGATATGAAGTATAACCAGTTTTACTTCATGGGATGAATAGGTTGGGATTGGGAAATTAAAACAAATGATTACTTCGGTAAGGTTCGCTAATCCCGACTAGTTCGAATTGAGATTCAAACATAAATTCAAGGAATTTATCTTGGATAAAATTAATGGGAACCTTTCCCTATGAATGTGAAATTTAGAAACTAACTGTCGGTTGGCCAAGCAGAATGGTTCTCTGGATATTGATCTGATGTTGGTTTCGGCCTTCGGGGTTAATATTTGGGGAATTATTCTCTTGATTAATTTACTGTTAGTGACTAATGAATTGGAATGAGGCGTATGTTGTGTTTGTGTAACACGTATTTAAAATATACGCGAGTTATTCGGAAAGACCGGGTTTATCCCATTCTGAATAACTGATGCGACGATAAGTCGAAGATGAAGACGATGGTCGAAGACCGGAGGTCTTCACGTCGTTTGGGTGATAACTGATGATCTTGATTGGGCTGTACACCCAAGAAGATGGAAACAGTTAGTGATCGTCCAGACGTACTTGGAGATCGATGGATATGCGGGGTACTAGGTGCCTCCGGTTTCGTTCAGACCCAGAACGGACTTGTAAATGGACTGTGTGTCTGACATCGGATTTCATTCTGTGTGACTGATATCGGTTGCATAGGATGGCTTGCCTGTGTGGCATGCTAAGATGCAAATGATCAAGGCTTCTGTTGAAAAGCAAAGTCTTGTGGTTGATGATCAAAGCACGGCCTTTGTGGCGTAGCTTTGTGTAACGTTTGATTCGCGAGTTTCACACCCGGTATGAATCAAAAACGGGAGACGAACCTCAGGGAGGGCATGCGTTTCTTTCTAGTTAGAAGTGGCGTCAGTGGTTTTACACGCCCTGACGAGTTTGACTTATGTGGTTGTTGCTGTTGCGAGGCGCCTCGGTTATATCGGTTTCGGCCGATGCATTCTGGTCGGCTGACGGACCAGACTTACACCCCATAGGGTGGGGAAACGTAGTGTTCAGGAATTTTAATCCACATCGGTGGACCGGCCCTGACGATCCAAGGGCCCACCTGAGTCTGGGTCCTGTGGCTCGGGCTAGACAGTCACGAATCGGTTGAGGACTATCTTTTGCCTCGGTTCATAGATGGAAACCCAATTTCCAAATACGTGACATTTGCGGTTTTATTTGTAAACCTATATATGGCGACATGATATATGGTACCCATGCCGCCTATGATTGATACTTATGATTTGAAGTTGTTTTATACACTGTACACTTATTATAGTATCAAATGATTTGTTTTAAACGTATCAAGCATTCTTTGGCTGTTATAAGGGAAAACCCTATCCCCCGGCTTGCGTTGCATTGTGTGATAGGACCTGGGTCTTATAACAGCTTCATCTTTCTTTATTTAGCATTGCGCTGTTGGTTTTATGCACTGGTATTCTTGGGAGGAAACCCGTTCCGTGTTATGCGGCGTGGTCCCTTGATTTACCTAATGCTTTGAAATAAAGATTAATAACTGTTTTAGTTCTCACACCAGTCACATGACTGACCTGGAGTTTATTGTTTTAACCTAAACTCTGGGTGCCCTTATTTTGACACGGGCAGCTAGTAGTTTTGGTTTTGCAGATTTATATTCACAGGATCCTGGTTTACAACTGGAACGATATCCGGAAAGCTTTGTATCCGTATATCTCATTCTAGTTGTGTATTGTATTATTTTTCCGCTGCTATGTATTTAAATGTAATTTAAATCTCTGATAATTCTGTGTAATGTTTATTCATTTATACTCTGTATATTCTTGTAATCTGATGCATTGTTGTGATATACAATGAAAGGTTCTTCTGTATGCGTTCTGCTGTGGTTTGTTCTCGAACTATCCGACGCTTTCCTTCACGGGGAAGTTACGGGTCTTTACAGATCTTTTCAAAACAAATCCAACGGTTCCAGTTTCGTGAAATTCCTACGGTCGGATCTCCCGGTATAATCGTTTGAAGTTTCGATTTCAAAATACGAACTGCAGCGTCGTTATTCGATTAAATATAATTATTTATATATATATATAAATATAATCGATTATGGCGCTGTTTTTCTTCAGATTTGAATTAAACATTCCAGACAATCCAACCGTTGGATTTTTACAAAGTTGGTGCTGTTGGAAAGATATTTCCAAAGCGAACCCAACGGTTGCGATTTCAGGAAAATCCGATGGTCGGATCTCCCGGTATAATCGTTTGAAATCACGGTTTCAAAATACTAACTACAGCGTCGTTATTCGATATATTTCAATTCTATAAATATATATATATATCGATTCTTCGATTTCAAAGCTATATTCTTTTCATACATTTGATAAAAATGATATTTTATCCAACTGTCTTCTATTTCAACACTTCACGATATTTAACAATTCATGTATATAATAAAAATGTGATTTTTATTGTAAAACAATTCATTTCAAAACACTATTATTTTAGATAGTTCATATAGGTAATAAAAATAGGATTTTTATTATAAAACAATTTCTTTCAAAAGGAGATTATTTTATGTAGTTCATATAGATGATAAAAATGTGATTTTTATATTTAAAACACGAACACCATTCAACACATGAATTTCAATTCAACGAATAAATATAGTTTCAGCAAATGAAAATAATTCAAACACATGAATATTATTCAAAATTTCGGCAGCATAACGACAGGGTAGTTAAAACCGGGACCGTCCCTAGTACGGCTCCTCGCTCTACCTTAAAACCTCGCGGTTTTTGACAATGGGGAATCATGCATCTAGTTCGCACGCAGGCGGCATGTATATTTATTACATTTCCACAAACTAATCCTATGTGGTTTCAACCAAATATTTCTCAATCATAAATGGGTATTTTTCAACCACAATCAACCAATATCAACCACAAAACAATCACAATCAACCATTCGCTATCAATCAATTTTCACACCAATCACAACCAATAAATATCGTCCATGGTTTGTGGACGAGGGGCGTATATATATATATATATATATAGCAATTCACTTCTAATTCAACACATATATAATTTTTACAACGCATATATAACTTATACATCGAACGTACAACTTATACAACGCTCATACATGAGGTGTACAACGCTTATATAACCCATACATCGACTATATAATTTATACATCATCGTTTTTCATATTGTTTATAAATTAGAAATCTCACATTGGGTTCCACTCCACCAAAAATAGCAGAAGGCTCAGAAAAATATGCGGTCTCTTCTAGAATGTAGAAGACGTCCACACGAGTCCACTGTCTCTTGTTTCACTAAATTTCGTCAACACATGAAAAAGATATGATTTTTCAAAGTTTGCAACGGTTTAAAGGTGTTAAAACAGTTGAAAATAAAACAAGCCGTATACCTCTTTGTTTTCTTCAAAACTAGGTTTTCAAATATCGGCTAATCCGTGAACTTTGAGGAGAATCAGACTTCGCAGCGTCGTAGAGCTCCGAGGCACGCACCCAACGCCACCAGTGGCATTCCGATCGATGCTGTCAGGAGGGCACGGCGGCGACCTGAAGGTCGAGACTTTCGAGGGTCAGATCTCCTCGAATACTCAATGGAAATTGACAAACCTTATATGGATTTGTAGAGGGCGTTAGGATCTTCAAAAAGTTTAACTGGAGGGAGTGGATAAAACGCCTGTAGCGGCGGCGATCGGTCCCGGAAGGTATGGAGCCTCTTCAGCCTTCGATCGTGGGGAGAGAAAATTAGATTTTTTTTATAAAAATTATGATTGGTCGGTGGGTTTTAAAGGGGTTTTCTGACACGACCACCAATCTAAACCCAACGACTGTCGTTCCTAGTGTTTTGCCACCATTCCGAACACAATGGGATATGTTTCATAGGCCTATTCGACTGTTTCAGTCAGTTTTTCATTCAATTTAAAATATATAACATTCAATATTCGATTTGAACGCACATTTCAATTTGCCTGGGCCACAAACTGATTCGAAATATTCCAGAAAAATAAATCTGGCTATGTTTTGACGATACGGTCCCAACAAAACTAGTTTCGTCGAATTCTGAGACCGTTTGCAAAAAGGCCCATTTTTGGTCGATCCAATTTAACTGTAATTGACCAAAACACGTTTTCCTTTTCCACACTCACATACTAGCTTCAAAAATTATGAAATTTGAAACCTAGCAATAACTTCACATCCCAGATCCAACAAAAGTGGTTTCGTCGAATTCCGAGGTCGTATGCAAAATGGCCAATTTCACGGGCTATATAAATTCCATAGCGACCTTTCTGAAAATTCATTTGGCCATAACTTTTGCTTTCCGCTATGAAAATTCGATTTTTCAGATTCGTTAGAAAGGTATTCACTAACAGATTTAAATATTTCTGGTTTCACTCAAATCCGTTTTGTTTTTCACCCGGTACAGTCCGACAAAGTTTGAATTCAATTTTGAAACTACAGCGCCATTTCAGGCCTTGTTTATAATTATAATTAATTATATTCATTTTCAAACGTCTATTCAAACCCACTTTTAATTGCTATTATTTAAAATATTTATTTTAAATATTTAAAATCCATTATTTTAGCCAATTTAAAAATTTTAAATTGGTTCAGATTTTCTGGGTCGTTACAATCTCCCCCACTTTAAACTTTTCGTCCCCGAAAAGGAACAAAGCCGAAAGTGGTTTGATTAATCAACTCTACGTTCGATCTGGCTTCCATTCTCCAACTTTTCAGTTTCTGAGAATTTACAAATTCTTCAAAAATTTGGCTAACACCCGGAATTTTCGAAAAATTTCGCCATAACCTCCTTTGTACGGTGAGAGGTTTGGAAATTTATTGGGCTGTATTAGGTACCCAATAAATCCTAATAAGCATACACATATTTATAGTGATATATTCTGGTGTTTACAAGGGAGCGTGTATCGATAATAACTCCAGAGAATAAATTCTCGTCACCCTGTCAAAGCCTGAGGGAGTGTGTACTTTAAATGCTCCAGAGGATAAAACCTCGTCACCTCGTCCCGTGTGGGAAATAAATAGTCCATGTGCCGTATCTAATAACTAGAGAGACGTGATTATTGTCAACTCCAGACCCGTGTGGGGTTTTTATTAATCTGGCAATTTAATCGTTACAATTTAAATAGTCCATATCAGTCATCAGTTCAACCTGTAAAATACGGTCATCGCCATACAAGCCTCTCGCTTGTATGGTAAATCTTCCACCTCGTCACACAAGCTCTAAATGCTTATGTGGTATATGATGAAGTATGGATATCTTCAGAAGTATGCCATGTAATGTATTTCAAAATTAATTGTTACTATCCTATGGCGACGTTTATTATTTCACACAGAACAACCAGCACTCCGTATCCAATGGCATTCACAGGAGTTGATATAATAATATTTCGCATCCAACTCATTAAGGTTTACCTATTTGTCGGGCATGCAAATAAATTCTTTACTCAACAGCTATCCGTTTACCTGTTCAAACATATATAATGCACAAGTATATATTTCCATCTATTTTCTAATCAGTACAATGTGTGATATAATCGAATAAATTCTACCATTCATTCTATTATTGATTAAATTAACTATCGTTTTAATAATTTTAATTAATCAAATCCACTATCACACAACACAAACAACAATCAAATTATTTTTAACTTTTCAAAAATATACTAATCAATTTCTATACTCTTTTAAAATCATTCAGACTACATAATTAAAAGTGCACATCCATGGAAAGAAAATTACAACAGAGTAGAGAACTAATTGGTAATGCAAAGTATGGTAAATGTACCTTGCACCGGAGTCAAACAGAGATATCCACTCGGCATCTAGGATAGGCTTTCTGAATGCTCTCCTCAGTTTCCCAAGTATAATCTCACGGATCCCCACTCCATTTCACTTTGACTAAGCGAACCTTCTTGTTCCTCAGCTCTTTGGTTTCTTTGCCGATGATCTTGAGCGGCTCTCTTCTCACAACTAGTTCTGGAGTAATTTCAATATCCTGCTGAGCTGCTTCTTCCACGATCAAGTCTGGATCATGAACGTGTTTTCGAAGTTGAGATACGTGAAATACATCATGCACTCTAGGTAACCAATCAGGCAATTTGACCATATAAGCGAGAGTCCCGATCTGTTCCAGAATAAGAAACGGACCAATGAATTTGGGCGCCAACTTCCCAGTTTTACCGAACCGGATAACTCCTCTCATCGGCGATACTTTCAAATATACATAGTCGCCAACAGCAAATGATATATCACTTCTTCTCCTATCGGCATAACTCTTTTGTCGGCTTTGAGCGGCCAGTAATCGTTTCTTAATGAAGTCGACTTTGTTGGTAGCTTCTCGGATCATATATGGCCCTAACACAAGTCTATTACCGGGTTCGACCCAACAAGCAGGAGATCGGCACGGCCTACCATATAACGCTTCGAATGGTGACATTGCCAGACTCGCCTGGTAGCTGTTGTTATATGAGAATTCAGCCAAATGCAGATGGTCTTCCCACGATCCACCAAAATCTAGAACACAAGCCCGCAATAGATCTTCTAATATACGATTCACCCTCTCAGTCTGACCGTCTGTCTGAGGATGATAAGCGGTGCTCAAGTTCAGCTTCGTTCCCAGTTCGACTTGAAATGCCTCCCAGAATTTACTAGTAAATATTGCATCTCTATCACTAACTATACTGAGCGGCACTCCATGTAGTCTAACTATTTCCTTGAAATAAATCTGCGCCAGACTCTGAGCAGTTCTGTTTGATCTGACATGTATGAAATGGGCGGTCTTCGTGAATCGATCTATGATCACCCAAATACTGTCATTTCCTTTTCTGGTTCTGGGCAGACCATCAATGAAATCCATAGAAATATGTCCCCACTTCCAACTAGGAACGTCTAGCGGTTGCAATAATCCAGCCAGTTTCTGTTGGTCGCTCTTGACTAGTTGGCAAGTAGGGCATCGGCTAACATATATTGAAACGTCTCTTTTCATAGCCTTCCACCAGAATGTTCGCTTGAGATCATTGTACATTTTGGCCACACCGGGATGGATACTCAGCTTGGATTTGTGACACTCGTCTAACACTTCCCTTTTTAACTCTGGGATGTCAGGAACACAAATCCTTCCTTTCAATCCCAGGGTCTCGTCGTTATCTATTTGAAAACACGAGGGTTTGCCTTTCTGAATCCTTTTGATCATATCCTTGATAAAGTTATCCTCCTTCTGAAGAATAGATATTTTGTCAATCAAGGAAGTCGTGATAATGAAGCTGGCGATCATTACATTCTTTCGGCTTAATGCATCGGCCACGACATTGGCTTTCCCTGGAGTGTATATAATCTCAAAATCATATGCTGCAAGGAACTCTAGCCAACGTTGCTGCCTCAGATTCAGGTCTTTCTAGGTGAACAGATACTTTAACGAACGGTGATCTGTAAACAGTTCAAATCTCTCACCCAGAAGGTAGTGTCTCCAGATTTTCAAAGTGAATACTATAGCCAATAACTCAAGATCAAGAGTTACATAGTTTTTCTCGTGTGGCTTCAGCTGACGGCTAGCATAAGCAATCACTTGGCCCCTTTGCATTAACACTGCGTCAAGGCCTTCTCTAGAAGCATCAGTCCAGACTTTTAAATTCTGATTGCCATCGATGATGGTTAACACTGGAGCTGTCGGTAATCTTAAATTTAGCTCTTCAAAAGCCTCCTCACTTTCTGGAGTCCATTTGAATTTAGAGTGTTTCTTTGTAAGCTTCGTTAAGTGACCAGATATCTTCGAAAAGTTTTTAACGAACTTCCGGTAATAACTAGCCAATCCGAGAAAACTGCGGACTTCTGTAGGAGTACTGGGCTGTTTCCAGTTTTGAATAGCTGTGATTTTACTTGGATCCACAGCAATTCCTTCTTTAGATACGACGTGGCCTAGAAATTTCACTTCATCCTGCCAGAATATACATTTGGACAGTTTGGCCTTCAATACATTCCTTCTGAGGATTTCCAGAACCTGTTCCAAATGCTCTTCATGTTCGGCCATTGATTTAGAGAAGACTAGAATATCGTCAATAAAAACCAGAACAAATTTATTCAAAAACCCTCTGAACACTCTATTCATCAGATCGACGAAGTAAGCTGGAGCATTACACAAGCCGAACGGCATTACTAACCACTCGTAGAATAAGTCGGGACCTCTGAATGCTGTCATTGGAACACACTCTTCGGCAATTCGAAGCTGATGGAAGCCTATCGCTAGGTCCATCCTTGAAAACACTTGTGCTCCATTCAGACGATCCAATAAATCATCGATTCGTGGCAATGGATATTTGTTCTTTATGGTCTGCTTATTCAAATCACGATAATCCACACATAGACGTAGAGTACCATCAGATTTTGGGACACACACCACTGCTGCACCCCAATCGGAGAAACTAGGCCTGATCGGACCCTTCCATACTAGCTGTCGTGTTTGATTGTCAATTTCTTCTTTCTCTTTCAAGGACATTCTTCGAATAGCGTGAACTACTGGCCTTGCATTCGGAATCAAAGCAATCTTGAAATCTATTTCTCTCTGCGGAGGTAAGCGAACAACTTCTTCAAACATATCCGCATAATTTTTGACGACAGGAATATCTTTGATGAGGTCAGGAATATTCTCTGTAACTTCAGGGATATTTTCTATTTGGGCTGGAGAAACATTCAAAGCTGCCTAGAATTCCTTTCTATTTGAAGTCGGGCCATCACATGGTATGGTTATATAATTCCCCAGTTGGGCCTTTGCCTTAACAACTCTCTCGGCGCATCTAACCTCTGCTTCATATTTAGTTAGCCAATCCAATCCCATAATAAGATCGAATTCATTAAAATTCATGACGATAGAGATAGTAGGGAATTTATAGTAGGAAAAAGAGACAGGTACTGCACAAATCCAACTGAGATCGATGGAACCCCAACTGGGTTTTGGACAGTCATTGGCTCTTTGAGCTTTTTCAATTTCAAATCCAACTTCTTGACTGCACTCTTTGCAACAAAGCTCCGTGACGTGCCTGTATCAAACAGTACTTTAACTGGAATGTTCTTTACATTGAGCGTGTCATCTAAAACATCAGACCTTTCCTGAGCAGACGAAGATGCAGGTACTTCTACCACCTCATTTACTTGCGCTGCTTTGGATTTCTTAAATTGCCTGCAGTCCTTTTCAAGATGGCCAGTCCGACGGCATTGAACGCACTTTCTATTTTCTAGGAACTTGTCCTTGGATTTAAATTTATCCTTTCTTCGTTACTTCAAGGGTCCACAGTTTATCGACAAATGCCCTTGCTGATGGAAGTTATTGCATACGGTGGTCGTTACCGGTTCTTTTCTTGGTCTGGCCCTTTTCTGATTGATTTTAGGCTCCTTACTGACCTCAGACATTGTACTGGCCTCAGGACGATCAGTTTCTGATTCAACCTTATTGCTAGAACTAACTTCCTCTTCGTCGCGCAACATGCCTTTCTTACGGAGATCTTCATACTGATAAGCCATATAAATCATTTCTGAAAAAGGAAGCTTCACATGCCCCATCACTTTATTTTGGTATTTCCTTTAAAGCCCGTTGATAAATCTCAAATTCTTCCTCTTCGGATTTTGAATTAGATGAGGAGAAAAGTGAGAAAGTTCGTTGAATTTCTTATGATATTCTGGGATGGTCGTATCACCTTGTATCAGATAAGAAATATCATCACATAATCACTCCGTCGCTTCAGGAGGAGTAAATCTTTCTAGGAAAATCTCTTTGAATCTATCCCAGGTGATATCACCTTCTGGATTATCCTTAATAACTGAATCCCACCAGAACAAAGCTTCGTCTTTGAGTGCCCAGGAGGCTAGTAATCTTTTCTGGTCATCCCTCAGCTTTAAACCATCAAATATTTTCTCAGCAGAGCGAATCCAAGCCTGAGTCTTCATAATAGATTCTTCACCAGAGAACGGTATTCCACCCATAATTCGATATTTGATCAATAGGGCCTCAATATCTGGTTCTGCATTCCTTCTGTTTCGGACACTCATTTTCAAGTACTTCTGCAAATAGCAGATCAAGCGTCAGGTCACAGAAAAGATATTTTAAAACACAGAAACAAATACTTCAAATGTAAATGTGTCTATTAATGTGTAATTTTATTCTGCTTTACTCATACTAGGATATTACTGATCCTATTTGTATAGAGTTACCCATCCTAGACCACTACTGGTTCTATTTCTGACGAGTTCGTTATATGTTATATTCCAGAACTAAGCTTTACCAAAGCTCTGATACCACGATGAGACGACCTCGAACCCCGTACTGACGGCGGCAAGGGTTATCAGTGGAATATAACACATAAACAGAATATAACAGAACAGAATTAAATAAATACACCAGATAATGAACAATAGAATATACTGGATAAGAGTAATCATCAGTGTTACACAGTATAGGATCATACTTAGTACAGATACAGTTCAGCTATACATAAATGTCTACAGCGGAAACAAACAAAATATGTACAATAGGAGCTGAACAGCATAAAAGAGATAAATAATAGAATCCATCTTCAGCTCCAGCTATCCAGAAAGAGCCAGCTAAACCTGAATACAAGGCTGCCCATGTAGGAAAAAGGGGCACCCGAGTTTGAAAGTGAAACAAAATACGAGTCAGTCATGGGACTGGTATGAGAAATCTACTCAACACATTTAATATGGATAATCACAGGACCACGCCACTTTCGTGGAACGGGTTTACTTCATTGGATTGCCAGTGCTTTAAAAACAAATCTTTCTTTTAAACATCGCAATGCTTTTTATAAAAATGAAGCCATTATAAGACTCAGTTCCCTTCACACAATGCAACGCAAACCGGAGGATAGAGTTTTTACCTTATAACGGCCAAAATATGCTTGATACGAATAAAACAAAGGCATTTGATATTATTGCTAGAGTTTATATGTTTTGAAAACAATTTCAAATCATAACTATCAATCATAGACGATATTAATGCCCCATACCACTATGTCGCCATATATAGGTACACAATCAAAACAGCACAGTAACGTATTTGGAAATTGGATTTCCGTCATGAACCAAGGCAAAAGATAGTCCTTACCGAATTCGAGACGCTCTAGCCCGTGTCTCAGGATCAGAACACATCGACCCTTGGAGCGACAGGGCCGGTCCACCGATGTGGATTAGAATGCCTGAAAACTACGTTTCCCCGCCCTATGGGGCGTAAGTGAGCCAACGAATGACTCCATCGGACCCGGATCGTCCGATCAAACCGAGGCGCCTCGCAACAGCAACAACCACATAAGTAAAATGTCAGGCCAGGTAAAAACACTGACACAACTCCTAGCTAGAAGGAAACGCATGCCCTCCCTGAGGTCCTTATCCCGTTTCTGGCTCATACCGAGGTGTGAGGCTCGCGAATTCACGTTATACACAAAGCTACGCCACACAGGCGGTGCTTTGATCATCACCACAAGACTTTGCTTTTCAACAGAAGCCCTGATCATTTGCCACTTAGGCATGCCACACTAGCAATTCATGCCATGCGACTGATGTCCATCGATATACAACCTCTGAGCTCGTGCATTTCAGAGAAGGGCGTTAAGCAAAAGAATAAATTCTCTGCCGCCAAACAGATGTATATTTAACAGAGATCAATCTACACAGAATAAAATCTAATGTCAGACACACAGTCCATTTACAAGTCCGTTCTGGGTCTGAACGAAACCGGAGGCACTATATACCTCGCAAACCCATCGACCACCACGTACGTTTGGACGATCACCACTCATTATCCATATTTCGGGATGCCTCCCAATCAGGACCTCGGTTACCATCCAAACGAGGTGAAGATCTCCGGTCTTCTACCACCGTCTTCATCTTCGACTTTCAATCATCGGTCTATTATTTGAAATGAGAATTAACTCGGCCTTTTCAAATAATTCACGTATATTTAGAATTTCAAATCAATTTATTTCAATGGTTAAATCATTTGACAACACCAATTTTGTTCTTTAATGTAATTTTCACATCAAACACATTCAACCATCAAATACCACATAAATCGAGCAAATTCAGTTTATTCCCATTCCATATCGTTTATGATATTTTATAATGATTTATCGCTATTTTTATTTATTTTAAAATATCCAATTTATTCAAAACGACGCTTTGGCCATAACGCGACCG
Organism: Allium sativum; assembly: GCA_030737875.1. Taxonomy (NCBI): domain Eukaryota; kingdom Viridiplantae; phylum Streptophyta; class Magnoliopsida; order Asparagales; family Amaryllidaceae; genus Allium; species Allium sativum. The sequence continues at coordinate 443,051,268 of CM060919.1, forward strand.
TGGCGCTGTTTTTCTTCAGATTTGATTTACACATATATGAAAATCTAACCGTTGGATCTTCACAAAATTTACATCATTAGAAAGAACTTTTCAAACGAATCCAACGGTTCCAGTTTCGGGAAATTCCGACGGTCGGATCTCCCGGTATAATCGTTTGAAGTTTTGATTTCAAAATACGAACTGCAGCGTCATTATTCAATTAAATATAATTATATTTATATATATATAAAAATATAATCGATTCTAGCGCTGTTTTTCTTCAGATTTGAATTAAACATTCCAGACAATCCAACCGTTGGATTTTTATAAAGTTGGTGCCGTTGGAAAGATATTTCCAAAGCGAACCCAACGGTTGCGATTTCAGGAAAATTTGATGGTCGAATCTCCCGGTATAATCGTTTGAAATCACGGTTTCAAAATACGAACTGCGGCGTCGTTATTCGATATATTTCAATTCTATAAATATATATATATCGATTCTTCGATTTCAAAGCTATATTCTTTTCATACATTTGATAAAAATGATATTTTATCCAACTGTCTTCTATTTCAACACTTCACTATATTTAACAATTCATGTATATAATAAAAATGTGATTTTTATTGTAAAACAATTCATTTCAAAACACTACTATTTTAGATAGTTCATATAGGTAATAAAAATAGGATTTTTTTATTATAAAACAATTTCTTTCAAAAGGAGATTATTTTATGTAGTTCATATAGATGATAAAAATGTGATTTTTATATTTAAAACATGAACACCATTCAACACGTGAATTTCAATTCAACGAATAAATATAGTTTCAACAAACAAAAATAATTCAAAAACATGAATATTATCTAAAATTTCGGCAGCATAACGGCAGGGTAGTTAAAACCGGGACCGTCTCTAGTACGGCTCCTCGCTCTACCTTAAAACCTCGCGGTTTTTTACAATGGGGAATCATGCATCTAGTTCGCACGCAGGCGGCATGTATATTTATTTCATTTCCACAAACTAATCCTATGTGGTTTCAACCAAATATTTCTCAACCACAAATGGGTATTTTTCAACCACAATCAACCAATATCAACCACAAACAATCACAATCAACCATTCGCTATCAATCAATTTTCACACCAATCACAACCAATAAATATCGTCCATGGTTTGTGGACGAGGGGCGTATATATATATATATATATATATATATATATATATATATAGCAATTTACTTCTATTTCAACACATATATAATTTTTACGACGCATATATAACTTATACATCGAACGTACAACTTATACAACGCTCATACATGAGGTGTACAACGCTTATATAACCCATACATCGACTATATAATTTATACATCGTCGTTTTCCATATCGTTTATAAATTAGAAATCTCACATTGGGTTCCACTCCACCAAAAATAGCAGAAGGCTCAGAAAAATATGCGGTCTCTTCTAGAATGTAGAAGACGTCCATACGAGTCCACTGTCTCTTGTTTCACTGAATTTCGTCAACACATGAAAAAGATATGATTTTTCAAAGTTTGCAACGGTTTAAAGGTGTTAAAACAGTTGAAAATAAAACAAGCCGTATACCTCTTTGTTTTCTTCAAAACTAGGTTTTCAAATATCGGCTAATCCGTGAACTTTGAGGAGAATCAGACTTCGCAGCGTCGTAGAGCTCCGAGGCATGCACCCAACGCCACTAGTGGCGTTCCGATCGATGCTGTCCGGAGGGCATGGCGGCGACCTGAAGGTCGAGACTTTCGAGGGTCAGATCTCCTCGAATACTCAATGGAAATTGGCAAACCTTATATGGATTTCTAGAGGGCGTTAGGATCTTCAAAAAGTTTAATTGGAGGGAGTGGCGAAAACGCCTGTGGTGACGGCGATCGGTCCTGGAAGGTTTGGAGCCTCTTCCGCCTTCGATCGGGGAGAGAGAAAATTAGATTTTTTTTTTATAAAAATTATGATTGGCCAGTGGGTTTTAAAGGGGTTTTCTGACACGACCACCAATCTAAACCCAACGACTGTCGTCCCTAGCGTTTTTCCCCCATTCCGAACACAATGGGATATGTTTCGAAGGCCCATTCGACTGTTTCAGTCAGTTTTCCATTCAATTTAAAATATATAACATTCAATATTCGATTTGAACGCACATTTCAATTTGCCTGGGCCACAAAATGATTCGAAAAATTCCAAAAAAATAAATCTGGCTATGTTTTGACGATACGGTCCCAACAAAACTAGTTTCGTCGAATTCTGAGACCGTTTGCAAAAAGGCCCATTTCTGGTCGATCTAATTTAACTGTAATTGACCAAAACACGTTTTCCTTTGCCACGCTCACATACTAGCTTCAAAAATTATAAAATTTGAAACCTAGCAATAATTTCACATCCCGGATCCAACAAAAGTGGTTTCGTCGAATTTCGAGGTCGTATGCAAAATAGCCAATTTCACGGGCTATATAAATTCCATAGCGACCTTTCTGAAAATTCATTTGGCCATAACTTTTGCTTTCCGCTATGAAAACTCGATTTTTCAGATTCGTTAGAAAGGTATTCACTAACAGATTTAAATATTCCTGGTTTCACTCAAATCCGTTTTGTTTTGCACCCGGTACAGTCCGACAAAGTTTGAATTCAATTTTTGAAACTGCAGCGCCATTTCAGGCCTTGATTATAATTATAATTAATTATATTCGTTTTCAAACATTGATTCAAACCAACTTTTCATTGCTATTATTTAAAATATTTATTTTAAATATTTAAAATCCATTATTTTAGCCAATTTAAAATTTTTAAATTGGTTCAGATTTTCTGGGTCGTTACATTTAAACCAATTTGTGCCTAAACTCATATAAAATCTTGAAATGGTACTGAATTGGGTTTATATGATAAAAGGAAGTCAGGTTTAGATTACATCATATAAGATATGTAGTAATTTTGGTCACTAAAATTTTGAAATGTTCAAAAGAACTATAGGCATCAATCCTAAATTACATTTAATTTAAATATATATGCTTTATTTACATTATTTAAATTCAATTAATATTACGAATATTAAATACATATATTTTGATATACGTAAACAACTCTAATATTTTTCCACTATGAACTATAAAATTCTCTTTATAGCAAATTTTGTTATATTAAGTCATGGTGACGTCTTCCACTAATAAACTCATCAATGCCCAGAATCTTTGGATGTAGGTAATGCCAAAGCATTGTGCATCCTTTTATTTCGGTTATATGCAACGGAGTAAAAGTGATACTTGAACTGTATTATTGGGTCTGACTTAACTAAGCTGCATAATAAGATTATGGCTTAGAGACAACAACATGAATTATTCTATATTTGAGCAAATTAATAATACTAAACAAAATGTTCATCAAGCGATACATGAATTATATATATTATATAATTGACATAAGATGTCTACCTAAAAGGTTGTGTTTTGAGGATTAGCCAATGCCAGGTCAAGGCATGACTAGATATGGATCTTGGAACACCATTATATATATATATATATGTATGTATATAAATAAAGGGATGTTAATTCGAGTGGGAGCGTATTTTAGTTTAAATTATACATTTATGTTAATATAAATTTTGATTGTCAAAATTATTGAATTTATATTAAATAAATATTAAAGAATCAGTTATTATTTATTATCAACTATAGATATTAAATAATAAATAACTTTGATAATTTAAATTAATCCTTAAGAAGGTTAAATTGAATTAAATCAAATTTCTTAACTAACATTGAAATTTGAGGATTGTCCTCAAACAAACTAAACGTAATTGTTTTTCAAATTCTGAAGATCTAAAATAAAAATTAAAGTGTGACTTCAACTGAATAAGATATAAATGTTATAATAATCTACTTATACATTTATAGTATTAGATACTAGATATGAATAACATAAAAGTATGTAAATTTAAAAATATTACAAATAAGTAGAAATCTGATAAAAGGACAAGTGGACTTACGATTGAAAATGAAGCAAATGTTGCTGGATTATCCATAGGAAGTTGATTCTTGTTCTATATAATGGCTTAAATAAATAAATAAAATAATTGTTATTATGAAATTCCATATAAAATAAAAGTTACTATGAATTTTGTTTAGACAAGTTTAAATTTCATTTGTAATAAAAGAACAATTGTTATTCATTTTATTTAAATGAAATATCTATGGAATTTCACAAATAGTTAATGAACTTTTTAAATCGTTAACAATAATGTACTTGACATAAAAATGGATGGATTAAATTTAGTGATTTAAATCCAACATACCTTTAGCGTTACCAATTAGCCCATATAAACAAAAATGTATGTCAAAACTCAATAATGATGGAATTTTAAAATCATTTGATTTTAAGTCATGAATACAAATTTTTTTTATTAGGCAAAATAACTAAATCACCTTTCACTTGACACACTGAATGAGTGATAAGTATTGGGTCTCGTACATAATGATGTATATGGAGCAATGAATACATAAGCCAGAGGTTGGTTTTATTACTTCATTACATTTACTGATGATATCAGTAGATAGCGATATGTGTATCTTAATGAAACACATATTAGAATCCTTTGAGAAGTTCAAAGAATTCATAGAGAAGTTAGAAACCAATTTTAACAGAAAATAAATACTTTTCTAATCGATCGAAAGAGAATATTTAAGCCAACTATTTAAGGAATATTCAAACGAGCTTGAAATTGTTTCACAAATCACTTCGTCTATAACATCATATTGGGATAGTGTGTCTGAAAGAGGAAATTGCACCTTATAAGATATAGTATGATTAATGGTAAGTCGTATAGATCTTCCAATAAATTAAATTTAGAACAATTGCATTTAACCCTACTAAAACGAGTTTGAAGACGCCATATAAGATATGGACTAGGACTCCTAGTGTGTCTAATGCAAAGATTTGGGATGCAAAGACGTTTATTAAACATCCTTCCTCTAATAAGATCGCATCCAAATCAGATAACTATTTTGTGTAATATCCTCAAGAAACAAATGGATATTATTTCTATAAATTCTCTAAGAATAAGATGTTTATTTATCGAATTTGTATCCATTATAAAGGAGAGGCAGTCTCTAAGATACCGATGGGAATGACATAAATTTCGAAATGTCTTGAAAAACCACAAAGTAACATTGAATCTTGTATAAACAAGAAATTGAGTGGGAGTGACACAATAATTCTAATTTTATTTGATAACACATTAATTATTGTAAATAATGTTAGTTTTAAAACAAGAAGTAAATACTGATTCTATGAAAGAAAATGTTTGGATAAGAAGTTCATAATTGAACTTAATTCATTGTTGATCCAACTATTTTCATTGTGATAACAATATGTCTAATGCTCAGGCCTAAAACTTTAAACTCACAATTGATCCAAACAATATATTTAAGAAATATAATTCTTATATGAAGCTGTTCACAGAAGAAATAAACATATCTGCAAAGTCGCAAAAGTAGCTATAACGACCCGAAATCCCCCGATCTCCGAAGAGAAGGGAAATAGCGGATTGAGTTGAGGATAAGACCAATCAGAACACAAAGGACAGAATATTTCATTGCTATTACAATAATTTACATTATAGTACAAGAATATAATACAGTATAAATAAATACTACAAAGAAAATATCAGAGAATAAAATTACATTAGCAGCGGAAAAATAATACATAACACAACTGAAAGAGATACATGGATACAAAGCTTTCCAAATATAGCTCCAGGTGTAAATCCAGGGTCATGTGAAAATAATATCTACAAAACCAAAACTACTAGCTGCCCATATGGAAAATATGGGCACCCAGAGTTTGGGTTAAAATAATAAACTCCGAATCAGTAATGGGACTAGTGTGAGAACTAAAACAGTTATTTAAAACTTTACTTTAAAAATAAAGAAAATCAAGGGACCACGTCGTATAACACGGAACGGGTTTTCTCCCAAGAATACCAGGGCATAAAATAAACAGTGTAATGATTTTTGGAAAAATGAAGCTATAATAAGACTCAGGTCCCATCAAACAATGCAACGCAAGATGGAGGATAGAGTTTTCCCTTATAATAGCCAAACATGCTTTGTATGTTTAAAACAAATCATTTTGATATTAGTATAAGTGTATAGTGTCAAAATCACTTCAAATATAAATGTATCAATCATAGACGGCATAGTATCCCATGCTACTATGTCGCCATACTAGTTCTGCAATTAAAACCGAAATGTCACGTATTGGAAATTGGATTCCATCTATGAATTGAGGCCAGGGATGGCTCCTCACCGATTCGAGACACTCTAGCAAATTCTTTAGGGTTACACACTCTGGGCAACCCTTGGATCTTTAGGGATGGTCTACACTTACGTTAGTGGATTAATTATTCCTGAACACACGTTTCCCGGTCCTGTCAGACCTATCCATGAGCGAAGTGAGCGGGGACCGGTCCAGTATACAACTCGGGAAGAGAAACGGGAGGTGCGTGGCCCCGTAGTGACCGATATATCCGAGGTGCCTCCTATCCATCATCCGCATAGATAAAAATATATAAATGTCTAGGCTCCATACCATGACACTACCCATAGCAAGAAAGAAACATCGTGCACTCCCTGTAGTCACGATCCCCTTTTTGATTCATACCAAGGTGTGAGGCTCACGAATTAACGGTATACACAAAGCTATGCTATTTAAAGTCGTGCTTTGATCAACAACCACAAGACTCTGCTTTTCAACAAAAGCCTTGACCCTTTGCATCTCAGCATGCCACACTGACAATTCATGCCATGCAACTGATGCCTATCGATATATAACCTCTAAGCTCGTACGTCTCAAAGAAGGGTGTTAAGTAAGAGAATAAATTCTCTGCCACTAAATAAATATATATTTAATATAAATCAATCAACACAGAATAAAATCCAATGTCAGACACACATCCATTTACTAATTCGTTTTGGGTCTGAACGAAACCGGGGCACCTTATTCCTCGTCCCATATGTCGAATACAGCAGAGAGGTCCTCGCATATCCGGTCGATCTCCAAGTACATCTGGAAGATCACCACTTATTACCTTGTTTTGGGTGTACAGCCCAATCAAGACATCAGTAATCATCCAAACGATGTGAAGAACTCTGGTCTTCAACCACCGTCTTCATCGTCAACATATCGTTGAATCAATTATTCAGAATGGGTATAAATCCGGCCTTTCCAAATAATTCATGTATCTTATAATCAAGTGCTATAAAAACAGAACATACGTCTCATTCCAATTATGAATATTCTTTTATTCAAATATTCTTTTCACAATTTAAACCAAATTAAGGTTTTCCAAACTCGTCGGGATTAGCGAACCTTATCGAAGTAATCATTTGTTTTATTTCCCAATCCTAACCGATTCATCTCATGGAGCAAAACTGGTAATGCTCCATATCTAACACTATGGTGTTATCAGTAAAATTTAATTACCATTTCACGTTCAAATCTAATTAAAGATTTAACTATCACCTGGATTAAACCTGGTGGTACTCCATTCTCGATCTTTTCCCAAATTTGATAATTTAAATTATCATATTCACATTTCAATCTAACTAATGATTCACTAAAACTCCACTTAGTTTTAATCTTCCCAAAAATCATTATTAATGATTATTTAATTTTGGGAAATCAAACATGCCACATAGACAATCTACACCGTACCATTGATTTCTGCCAATATATAACCTCTAAGCTCATACGTCTCAAAGAAGGGAGTTAAGCAAGAGAATAAACTCTCTGCCACCAAACAGATATATATTTAGCAGAGATCAACAATACAGTTTGAAATACAAGGTTAGACATATAATCCTGTCTTTAACTGGGTTAAAGAACTAATGTCGTTTAAAACACAACTCACGATAAACCCAAAATCACATTCCATTAATTATGGAATGTTCACGGAAAAACAAATCAACATATAATCGATATCAATTTCCGTATCTGACTAATAATATAAATGGAATAATGACAAAGATTTTTAAATTCCATATATATTAACAGTCTTCCTCCACAGAAGCTCACTTCGATTATTACCAAATCGAATTCCATTCCATTCCAATTTATTTTATTAAATTGGAAAACTTTACTTTGGAAAATTCCATTTATCTTAATTACAAGATTTATATATTCCAAATCACGTTTGACTGTTAATTGGGTTAAAAAATGAATGTCGTTAAAAACACAATTCACAATAAACCCAATTCACATTCCATTTTATTCCAATTACTAAATATAATTGGAAACTCTAATAATCTTAATTAGAAGATTTATTCTTTTCACACGGGGTTTAAGAACAGTGTTATTGAAGATGCCATTCACGACAAACCCAAAATCCAATTTAATATTAAATATAAGGCTCTGAATAGAAATTTTATCAGCTTATATTCAATATCAAATTCTGAAACCAACACATCGTATGGGGAATAATGATATATATCTATCTTCCCAATTCCTCCACAATACCCATATAGTCACGGAATCCAATATCGAAATATTCCGGAGATGATTTCTATTCAAATCCATTCCAATTTATATTTGGAAATTTCTGATTTTATATAAACCCTTTATAAATCCATTTTATTTATTTAAAAATTATTGGATTTCAAATCTAGTTAATAACTAGTTCATTTGATAAAAATATTTGTTTATATTTACAAACATGGAATTTTTCATCCTAATTCTTTCCAAATCATTTATTATGATTTTACACAAATTATTAATATTTTTAATAATTTTATTAAGGCACTTTCAGTCAATTTCCAAAAGCGGTCATCGAACTGCATTTACAGCGACCTTTTCCAAATTTGATTTGGACATAATTCCAAATCCAACCATTATATTTCAAACCTCTTATATTCGTTGGAAAGCTCTTTTCGATACAAAACCAACGGTTTCGGTTTTAGGAGAATCCAATGGACAGTTCTCCCGTAATGTCAATTTGAAGTCAATGGTCGAAATTCGTGAATGGTCGCAGCGCGGCGCGTTCTATTCAGGCCATTAAATGATCATAATATATATATTATATATATTTCGTCGATTTCCATTTAAAACGTATTTTAGAAATCATTTATAAATTCGTTTTAAAAGGATTCCCACTTTCATTTCAATTTTAAATCAAAATTGAATGCTCCTTATCATTATAATATTTAAATGATAATATTTTCAAAATATCTGATTTTGAAATCATTTTCTTTTCGATATTCATTAAAAAAAAATGAATAAAATAGATATAAACATCGTTCGTGTCAAAATGGCGTAAATCTAATCAACATGGCTTCACACATTTCAATATTTTCGTGTCCATCCCAAATCGGACATCAAATTCATATTTTAATCCTTTATAGAATAATAATTAAAAGTATTTGTTATTCCTGAATCAATTCCATTCCATTCCAATTTATTTTATTAAATTGGAAAACTTTACTTTGGAAAATTCCATTTATCTTAATTAAAAGATTTATATATTCCAAATCACATTTCACTGTTAATCGGGTCAAAGAACGAATGTCGTTAAAAACATAATTCACAATAAACCCAATTCACATTCCATTTTATTCCAATTAATAAATATAATTGAAAACTCTAATAATCTTAATTAAAAGATTTATTCTTTTCACACGGGGTTTAAGAACAGTGTTATTGAAGATGCCATTCACGACAAACCCAAAATCCAATTTAATATTAAATATAAGGCTCTGAATAAAAATTTTATCGGCTTATATTCAATATCAACTTCTGAAACCAACACATCGTATGGGGAATAATGATATATATCTATCTTCCAAATTCCTCCGCAATACCCATATAGTCACGGAATCCAATATCGAAATATTCTGGAGATGATTTCTATTCAAATCCATTACAATTTATATTTTGGAAATTTTTGATTTTATTAAAACCCTTTATAAATCCATTTTATTTATTTAAAAATTATTGGATTTCAAATCTAGTTAATAACTAGTTCATTTGATAAAAATATATTTTTATCTTTAGAAACGTGGAATTTTTCATCTTAATTCTTTCCAAACCATTTGTTATGATTTTACACAAATTATTAATATTTTTAATAATTTTATTAAGGACCTTTCAGTCAATTTCCATAAACGGTCATCGAACTGCATTTACAGCGACCTTTTCCAAATTTGATTTGGACATAAATCCAAATCCAACAATTATATTTCAAACCTCTTATATTCGTTGGAAAGCTCTTTTCGATACGAAACCAACGGTTCCGGTTTTAGGAGAATCCAATTGACGGTTCTCCCGTAATGTCAATTTGAAGTCAATGGTCGAAATTCGCGAATGCTCGCAGCGCGGCGCGGTCTATTCAGGCCATTAAATGTATATAATATATATTATATATATTTTGTCGATTTCCATTTAAAACGTATTTTATAAATCGTTTATAAATTCGTTTTAAAAGGATTCCCACTTTCATTTCAATTTTAAATCAAAATTGAATGCTCCTTATCATTATAATATTTAAATGATAATATTTTCAAAATATCTGATTTTGAAATCATTTTCTTTTTTATATTCATTATAAAAATGTATAAAATAGATATAAATATCGTTCGCATCAAAATGGCGCAAATCTAATCAACATGGCTTCACACATTTCAATATTTTCGTGTCCATCCCAAATCGGACATCAAAATCATATTTTAATCCTTTACAGAATAATAATTAAAAGTATTTGTTATTCCTGAATCATAATCAGACATAATCAATTACCATATATTGTTATTTATATGGATTGTATACACACATGTATGCAACAATCATGATACACAATCAACCATTGTCCAGAGTGCATTACACTACTGCATGAACATTAAATATAAATAATTAACGCTTACAACAGTCTGTCAACCAATCGATTGACATACAACTAAACAATTGGGATCAGTATACGCCAAATATCATCCCAATACCCATGTGGGGTTTCAGCCAACAAATACTGAATATTATTTATGCAGTTGGGCGATGTACAAATTTATCGTCCCAATCCGTGTTAGTTAAATGGGTGTATGTAAACAAATCGTCCGATTTGTAAATGAGTATTTATTTTCATTTCAGGAGAATTTTATGTTGTTCATATATATGTTAAAAAATATATTTTTAATGATAAAATATTTATTTAAATACATGCATATTTTTAATAGTTCATTCATTAAATAAAAATGATATTTTTATTGTTCAAACATTTTATTCAACACATGAATATTTTATACAGTTCATATACACATTAAAAATTATATTTTTAATGAATAAATATTTATTTCAGAAAATTTCGACATTATAACGGCGCGATATTAAAACCGGAGTAATGTCTAGCACTACTCCTCTCCTGTTACTGGCTCGCGCCATGAACAATAATCAATTCAATAAATACACCACAATATAGTCAATAATCACAGTACAGTCAATATTCCACAATACGATCCAAACAACAACCATGGTTTGTACAATAAGTAGTGGAGGGGGCTTCTAAGCCCCGTCTGCATCCTAGTATATATTTAGCTATAACATAATTAAAGCGAGAAGGAGTTCTCACTTTGGGATCCAATCCACCGTGCTTTTCTACCGTTCTGATTCGCTATTCTGGTTCCAGAATTTGAATACGAGCTTGAGTCTTCACGCCATCTTTTTCTCTAGCTTAAACGCGCCATTTCAGACAACTTTCGCCTAGTGGCCTTTCTTTCGAAATTGGTCCATTTCGTCAGAAATCGCGAAAAGATAGTATTTGGACAGCAGACTTTGGACGCGTTTTTTGAACAACTCCGCAATCCAAAATATGACTTCCATATACTCAAATCAAAGAGAAAATCGTGCTCTTCGAGTTTGGTACTCTGGAGTCTTGGCCATAGGGTCTCGGTTTGGGAGATATTGGCTTGGGAAGGTCAGGAACTAAATGTACACACCGGGTTTTATAAAAATCGAATTTTTACGGTGGGGAGCCCACGGCCGGAAATGGGAGAGGGGATGGGCGGCGCCGGGGTCGGGTAAGTGGCAGGGGGTGTCGGAAGGCGGGGCAGTGGCCGTGGCGGCGCTGGAGTTTAGGGCTAGGGTTTTAAATTGGGGAAGGGGCGCGACGGCCGTTAAGGGAAGGGCTCCAGTGACTGGCCAAGGGGGGGCTTCGGCGGTCCTCTGGCAGGGGGGAGGGGTGACGCACGGTGGGGCGGAAAACGTTGCGGGCTCGATGGCAGAAATTGGGGGCAGATTTTGAACGACGGGGAGGGTTTGGGTTTTCTTTTTTTTCCTAATGAAATTTAGGGTTTGTAAATCTATATATAACTTTTCCATTCGAACTCCAAATCGAACCCACCGACTATCATCTCTAGCTAATTACCCCCATTCGGAATGTAATGGGATATGTCCTATAAGCCAATTCAACTGTTTCACTCAGTTTTTCTTTAAATTAAAATATAAATCAGTATATATTGAATATGAATGCAAATTTTAATTTACCAGGGTCGCATACAGACTCCAAAAATTCCAGAAAAATAAATCTAGCTATGTTTTGACGATACGGTCCAAACAAAACTAATTTCGTCGAATTTGGAGGCCGTTTGAAAAATGGCCATTTTTCAGTCGATTAAATTCAAATTGAAATTACCAAACGCGTTTAAATCCACCGCGCTTACATATTAATTCCAAAAATTATGAAAATTGGAATCTAGCAATAATTTGACATTCCGGATCCAGCAAAAGTAGTTTCGTCGAAAACGGAGGTTGTTTGCAAAATGGCTATTTTTAAGGCCTATATATTATATAAAATATATATAGATTCCATAGCGACTATTCTGAATTTTAAATTGGACATAACTTTCAATTTATATAATGAAATCTGAATTTTTTACATTCATTCGAAAGATATTATTAAACAAATTCAAATATTTCTTGTTTTACTGAAATCCAGTTTATTTTGAATCGTGTACATTCAATTGAAATTTAAAATCGAATTTTCAAACTACCGCACCATTTCAGGCTCGTTTTATAATTAAAATAAATTTATTCATTCTAACTTTGATTTAAATAACTTTTCAGTCGTTATTATTTAAAATAAATCATTTTAAATATCCATAATCCATTAAACTAGCTAAAATAAAAATTTTAAATTGGTTCTGAAAATCCGGGTTGTTACAATCTCCCCCACTTAAAATCTTTTCGTCCTCGAAAAGGAACGGAGCTGAAAGTTGTTTAACCAACCAAATCAACCTTCATTCTGGCTTTCGTTCTTTAACTTTTCAGTTTCTAAGAATTTTCAATTTCTCAAAAATTTGGCTAACACCCTAAATTTTCAAAATTTTTCGCCATAACCTCTTTTGTATGGGGAGACCTTTAAAATTGCAACTTGCCTCACAGGGCCCTCATCAATCCAAAAGAAAAAGTCAAGCGGCTAGCCAGTCGACTCATAAAATCAATAAAAACTCAATAATTAAAATAAACATGTACCTATTTGTTGGGCATAAAATTTTATTCTCCTTCTTAGCTTCCGTGCTATGACATGTTCACACACATATATATGTATATGTATGGAATTCCAATCAATTTTCAATTCAGTTCAATATTTGATTCTATTTGGCTTAATTTGCCTTCCGTTTTCATATCAGTTTCAATAATCTTATTAGTTAACTTATAATCGTACAACACAACTAGCAATCAATTAGTTGATTAACTTCCAAATACATAACTTTATATATAGTCAAAAATCCAATTTTTAGTGTGAAATCACAAACAATAAACCCTGTCTACTTTTGGTTCTCACACCAGTCAATGGGAAATATATAAACATCCCACTTTCGAAATACGAACATAAATGCTGATGATGTCGCGACATCACAGAATTATGTCTGGGCGACTAGAGTGTGATTCTATATACATCCAGTATATTTGAGACTTTGAATATACGTTCATGACGCGTATATGCAAAAATTTCATATACTCGATTGTCCAACATAAAATAAAATACTCAAATACGTATAATTAGTTTAAATTTTCAAAATTAAATTTGTTTTTTTAATAAATAATACTCTTCTAACTCATTCTAGGATACTACTGATCCTATCTCTAACGAGTCATTCTTATTGGATATTACTAATCCAATCTCTGATGAATTCTTTCGTTTGGTTCTAATGTGTCTTGTTCTCGAGATCTGTAAACCAGAGCTCTGATACCAAACTATAACGACCCAAAATCCCCCGATCTCCGAAGAGAAGAGAAATAGCGGATTAAGTTGATGACAAGATCAATCAGAACACAAAGGACAGAACATTTCATTGTTATTACAACAATTTACATCAGAGTACAAGAATATAATAAAGTATGTATAAATATTACACAAAAAAATATCATAGATTTAAATTACATTAGTGGAAAAATAATACATAACACAAATGAAAGAGATACACGGATACAAAGCTTCCCAAATATAGCTCCAGATGTAAATGCAGGTCCTATGAAAATAATATCTTCAAAACCAAAACTACTAGCTGCCCGTGTGGAAAATATGGGCACCCAGAGTTTAGGTTAAAACAATAAACTCTGAGTCAGTCATGGGACTAGTATGAGAACTAAACAGTTATTTAAAACTTTACTTTAAAAATAAAGTAAATCAAGGGACCATGCCGTATCACGTGGAACGGGTTTTCTATCAAGGATACCGGTGCATAAAATAAACAGTGTAATGCTTTTTGGAAAAATGAAGCTATTATAAGATTCAGGTCCCATCACACAATGCAACGCAAGTCGAAGGATAGAGTTTTCCCTTATAATAGCCAAACATGCTTGGTACATTTAAAACAAATCATTTTGATATTACTATAAGTGTATAGTGCCAAAATCACTTCAAATATTAATGTATCAATCATAGATGGCATAATATCCTATGCTACTATGTCACCACACTAGTTCTGCAATTAAACCGAAATGTCACATATTGTAAATTGGATTCCATCTATGAGTCGAGGCCAGGATGGCTCCTCACCGATTCGAGACACTCGAGCAAATTCCTCAAGGTTACACACTCTGGGAAACCCTTGGATCCTCAGGGCCGGTCCACACTTACGTTAGTGGATTAATTATTCTTGAACACACGTTTCCTGGTCCTATCGAACCTATCCATCGGCCTCGTAGTGACCGATATATCCGAGGCGCCACCTATCCATCATCCACATAGGTAAAAATATATAAATGTCAGGGCTCCATACCATGACACCACCCATAGCTAGAAAGAAACGCCGTGCACTCCCTGTTGTCACGATCCCTTTTTGACTCATACTGAGGTGTGAGGCTCGCGAATTAATGTTATACACAAAGCTATGCTATTTAAAGTCGTTCTTTGATCATCAACCACGAGACTCTACTTTTCAATAGAAGCCTTGATCATTTGCAGCTCAGTATGCCACACTGACAATTCATGCCATGCGACTGATGCCTATCGATATATAACCTCTAAGCTCGTACGTCTTAGAGAAGGGTGTCAAGCAAGAGAATAAATTCTCCGCCGCCAAACAGATATATATTTAATATAAATCAATCAACACATTATAAAATCCAATGTTAGACACACATCCATTTACTAGTTCGTTCTGGGTATGAACAATACCGGAGGCACCTTATTCCTAGTCCCATATGTCCAATATAGGGGAGAGGTCCTCGCATTTTCGGTCGATCTCCAAGTACGTCTGGACGATCACCACTTATTACCTTGTCTTTGGTGTACAACCCGATCAAGACATAAGTAATCATCCAAACGATGTGAAGAACTCCGGTCTTCAACCACTGTCTTCATCGTCGACTTATTGTCGAATCAATTATTTAGAATGGGTATAAACCTGGTCTTTCCAAATAATTCATGTATCTTATAATCAAGTGCTATAAAAAAACACAACATATGTCTCATTCCAATTCTGAATATTCTTTTATTCAAATATTCTTTTCATAATTTAAACCAAATTAAGGTTTTCCAAACTAGTCAGGGTTAGCGAACCTTATCGTAGTAATCATTTGTTTTATTTCCCAATCCCAACCTATTCATCCCATGGAGCAAAACTGGTAATGCTCCATATCTAACACCACGGTGTTATCGGTAAAAATTAATTAACATTTCATGTTCAAATCTAATTAAAGATTTAACTATCTCCTAGAGTAAAATTAGTGGTACTCCATTCTCGATCTTTTCCCAAATTTGATAATTTAAATTATCATATTCACATTTCAATCTAATTAAAGATTCATTAAAACACCACTCAATTTTAGTCTTCCCAAAAATCATTATTAATGATTATATAACTTTGGGAAATCAAACATGCCACATCGACAATCTACACCGTACCATTGATTTCTGCCATTATATAACCTCTAAGCTCATACGTCTCAAAGAAGGGTGTTAAGCAAGAGAATAAAATCTCCGCCACCAAACAGATATATATATTTAGCAGAGATCAACAATACAGTTAGAAATAAAAGGTTAGACATGTAATTCTGTCTTTAACTGGGTTAAAGAACTAATGTCTTTTAAAACATAGTTCACAATAAACCCAAAATCACATTCCATTAATTATGGAAGCTTCACGGAAAAACATATCAACGTATAATCGATATCAATCTCCGTATCCGACTAATAATATAAATGGAATAACAATAGAGCCTTTTAAATTCTATATATATATATATATATATATATATTAATAGTCTTCCTCCACAAAAGCTCAATTCGATTATTACTAAATCGAATTCCATTCCGTTACAATTTATTTTATTAAATTGGAGAACTTCACTTTGGAAAATTCCATTAATCTTAATTAAAAGATTTATATATTCCAAATAACATTTCACTGTTAATCGGATTAAAGAACGAATGTCATTAAAAACATAGTTCATAATAAACCCAATTCACATTCCATTTTATTCCCATTACTAAATATAATTGGAAACTCTAATAGTCTTAATTAAAAGATTTATTCTTTTCACACGGGGTTCAAGAACATTGTTATTGAAGACACCATTTACGACAAACCCAAAATCCAATTTAATATTAAATATAAGGCTCTAAATAGAAATTATATCGGCTTATATTCAATATCAAATTCTGAAACCAACACATATCGTATGGGGAATAACGATATATATCTATCTTCCAAATTCCTCCGCAATATCCATGTCGTCACGGAATCCAATATCGAAATATTCCGGAGATGATTTCTATTCAAATCCATTCCAATTTATATATGGGAAATTTCTGGTTTTATTAAAACCCTTTATAAATCCATTTTATTTATTTAACAATTATTGGATTTCAAATCTAGTTACTAACTTGTTCAGTTGATAAAAATATATTTTTATCTTTACAAACGTGGAATTTTTCATCCTAATTCTTTGCAAACCAGTTATGGTCTCTAGTAGGCATTAATTGGGTAGGTTGCCATGTTGGTAATGCTATGATGAAAACATGGAAAAGATGAAAAGATTTGAATACGCAAAGTGTCTAATTGAGGTTAGTACAGATAAGGAACTTCCTGAGTTTCTAGTAGTGGGAGATGTAACTTGTCCAAATATTGTTGTGGAGTACACATGGAAATGCTTACTATGTACCAAATGCCGAATCTTTGGTCATGCAATGATACATTGTGATAATCATAAAGACAGCCGGGAAGTGAATGGTGAAAAAAAAGTGAAGATACAAGATAATATTTTAGAATGTGCTGAAGTGGACAATTATGAAGGTGTTAATGAGCATGAAACGAGGGATGGTTTTACGATTGTTCAGAGGAAAAGGAATAGAAATATGAAAATGTATTGGAGAAAGGTAATAAAAGATAAGGAGATTTGTGAAAAGAATGAACAGACTACTGATAATCCGCAAGGAACAAATGAAAAATCTGAAGATAGTAAATGTGTTGTTGTTGAATATCATAGTGCTGATGTTGTGGTACCTGTTAAAGCTGATAATCATGAAGCAAAGGAAACATTAAAGATGAATAATGAAGAGAATGGATTAACATTTACCTTTAAGGCTGCAAGCAAAATGTCTCGTGCATCTTTATCTAAACCCACTTCTACTCTTTCTTCTCATTCTGGAGTTAACATCAGCAATCCCTTTGAACTTCTTAACCAATCTCAATCTCGAAACCATGGCTTAGCCAAAGTTGTTTCTTTGATCGAGGAAATGCCTGTGCTACCTTCTGTTTATACAGATAATGTGCACACTCCAATAAAAGATCACATGCAAAATTCATTTGAACTTCTTAATCAATCTCAATCTCCAAACCATGGCCTAGCTAAAGCTGCAAAATTCATTTGAACTTCTTAATCAATCTCAATATCCAAACCATGGCCTAGCCAAAGCTGATTCTTTGATCAATGAATTGCCT
Source organism: Allium sativum (assembly GCA_030737875.1). Classification (NCBI taxonomy): domain Eukaryota; kingdom Viridiplantae; phylum Streptophyta; class Magnoliopsida; order Asparagales; family Amaryllidaceae; genus Allium; species Allium sativum. Next base: position 443,069,695 of record CM060919.1, read on the forward strand.
ATGCTACCTTTTGTTTCTTCAGATAACGTGCACACTCCAATAAAAGATCACATGCAAAATTCAAAACTAGATCCCATGCAACGTTTGTCACCTTATGCTTCCCTTCCACTGCCAAATCACATATTTGGTGACATTAACTCTCTGCCTTGCTCACCTAATTCACTACCACACATCCAATAAACCGAACCATCATTATCTGCTTCTAAAGTTCCCAAATGTCCAATTTTTCATATGCCAAGGAATAGAGTGACTAGGAGTAAAGGAAGACCCAAAAAGATTCCTCCTACTCCTCTTGACTTAGATAATTTGAATGAATTTTCCATTGGTGATTCAGTTCATTCCTTGCCTTCTCAACAAATTCCTAATCCGTCTTCGACTGGTGTTAAAACCAGATCCTCTTCTCTTTTGTCTACCCGATGATAGATAAAATATCATTTTGGAATATAAGGGGTGTTAATCCACTCCCAAAACAACTTGAAATAGCGAACTTAATCTTGACTCATAACATTCATCTCATGGCAATTGCTGAAACTAAGTTGAACCACCTCTCTACTTTGAAAGCAATTCGCAATAAAACCAAATTGGAGTTTTTTTACACAATCTTGCTCAAGCTCCATTTGGGAGCTTATTGGTTATATGGAAGCCGCAGACATTTTCTCTTAAACCATTAATGGTTCATCGTCAATTCATACATGTAGAGATCTCTCATATTCCTTCCAACTCTGTTTTCATCTTGACTATCATATATGCTGAAAACTCGGTGGTTAATAGACAACCATTTCTTGATATCCTTCCTACCCTTCAGCAATCTTTTTCTCCTTGGATATGTATATGTGACTGGAACTGTATGAAAAAATCCAACGATAAGTTAGCGGGTTCTCCACTTACTTTCAGGCAAACCAGACCCTTAAATAATGCCAATATTTGATGCAAACTTAATTCCAGTTCCTTACTCTGGTCCTGACTTTACATGGAATAACTGTTCAAGAAGTGGTTTAAGAACTTATTGCAAGTTGGATAGAGCCTTTCAAGACTTCTCTGCTATTAACACCTGGCCAACCCAGTGCTACCTCATTCCCCTCACCATCCTTATCATACCATTCCCCGCTTGTGCTAGATTGGGGCAAGAGAATCATGAGAAAACACTCCTCTTTTTCATTTTTTAATAATTGGGTTGATCATCCGGATTTTATGAATATTGTCTCTACTTGCTGGAATGTTCATGTTAGGGGTAACCCAATGTTCGTTTTGCAGGAGAAACTCAAAAGGCTAAAAGGTGTTTTGAAGGCTTGGGCTGCTGTTAACTTCCGGAATGGATCTAGCCTTTCCAACTCAATCAGGCAGAATCTATTTCAAACTCAAAATGAGATTATAGTATGTACGGTTGCTTCCTTAACGTCTTCTCTAACTGAAAAGGAAGGTAAACTCTCTACTGATCTAGCGAAATCATTAATTGAGGAGGACAAAATGGCAAACAAAAGAATAGAAATAAGTGTAAATTACATGGAGACAAGAACGTATCCACATTTCATAATACTCTGAAGATTAAATAAGCTGCAAGTAATATTACTTCCATAACTGACAAAGATGGTATCCTTTGCTCTAAGCCGGATACTGTGCAGGCGACATTTCTGGATTATTTTTCCTTATCCCTGGGTAACTCTTCTACTTCAACTGTAAAGCTAGATTATATCTCTCATTTAAACTTTCCTTCTATTTCTGATGAAACGAAGCATTCATTAATCAATGAAATTTCTAAAGAAGAAATTATCGTAGCTATTTTTTCCATGAAAATTAGTAGCTCTCTGTGGCCGGATGGATTTAATGCTAAGTTCTTCAAGATTAGCTGGTATGTGGTTGGTATTGATGTGATCAAAGCGATCAAAATTTTCTTCTTGCACAGTCGCATGTTAGGTGGAATTAACTCGACAAGACTGGCCTTAATTGTCAAAGTAGACAACCCTCAAAATATGTCTAACTTTAGACATACAGCATGCTGTAATGTAATTTACAAATGCATTGCGAAAATCTTAGCCGTGCACATGAAAATTGCGATTGCTAAAGTCATTTCTCCGAACCAATGTGCACTTCTTCCAGACATGGATTCTCTTAGCTTCTAAATTAATGAAAGGATATAATAGAGCTACCATTTCTCCTAGATGTGTCCTTAAGCTCGACATCCAGAAAGCTTATGACTCTGTTAAATGGGAAACTGACATCTATGTTCTCTATAAGATGAATTTCCCTATTCCTTTTCTTTGCTAGATCTTCTCATGTATTTCATCAGTAGATATATCTCTCAGTATTAATGGTTCTTCATTTGGTTATTTTAAAGCAAAGAAGGGTCTACATCAAGGGGATCACATATCCCCATACTTATTCGTTTGTGTTATGGAGTTATTCACTATATTAGCTCATCAAGCCCTGACTTTTAGACAAATTGATTTTCGTCCTTCCTGGAAAAGCTCCAATATTTGCACTCTTTTATTTGCGGATGACTTACTTTTGTTTACCAAACCAAATACCAAATCCATTATTGGAGTGTTGTTCTTATTGGAGTCATTCAGAATGTTGATAGGCATGAAAATAAATATTGCTAAATCTCGGATCAAATATGGTGGTATATCTGATGATTTAAAAACTGCAATATCCCAATTATCAGGCTTATCTACGTTGGCTGATGATGATCAGTACCTTGGAGCTCCTCTTTGCTCTACCAGATTAAAAGCATCCCATTGTTTGCCACTATTTGAAAGCATCATTTCCAATATAACGAGTTGGCCATATTCAAAATTCTCGATAGCAGGAAGACTAGTAATTGTGAAATCTGTAGTAATCTCAATGAGCATTTATTATGCATGACTTTTCATCCTTCCAACTAGAATAATTGATATGATTAATGCGGCTCTCAGTCACTTTCTATTGTATGGTAACCCCTACTCTAAAAAATTAATTCCTATTTCATTCAAGAAAGTATGTAGTTCGTATGTTAATGGTGGATTGGGGGTCCTTAATCTGAGAGATTGGAACTGTGCTGCTACTTCAGCGAGAATTGACAAGATTCATTGCTTTGATTCTAATCTCTGGGTATACTGGTGTAGAATGAATTTAATTAAGGACGATCACTTCTGGATATTACACGCTCCAATTGATTGTTCTTGGTCCTGGGTTTTAAAATAATGTGTAAACTTTCTTCCTATTTTTCAATGCAGTATGCTTTATCCACAAAAAAACTCTTTTTGGTATGACCCTTGGTGTATGAAAGGCAAGATTCTTGCAAACAGTGTAGAATATGATGTAAGAAGATTGTTTGGAATTGGTGAAATTGCTAATGTGGAGAGCATCATGTTGAATGGTACTTTAATTCTCCCTCATGTTGGTTCGACAGTCCTCGGATCCTTATGGTATGATATAACACATACTATGTACTGTTTTACAGAGACTCATGTGTTTTGGAATGGAAAGCCACATTCGATTTCTTCTGTTTATAATGGGTTGATGCAGTCAAGTAGTTATTTCCTTTGGCATTCTAGAGTATGGATGACTAACAGTATTCCTAAAGAAAATATCATGATGTGGAGGATACTACAAAATGTTTAACATACTAGAAGCAAATTATTTCACATGGGTATCATAGACAATGGAAAATGTATTTTTGTGGTTTTCAAGCAGAAACTGTAAGGCACTTGTTTTTTGAATGCGAATACACTGGCTATGTCTGGAAGAGAGTTCTGATTCATTTTGGAATGCAAACTCCAGCTTTGGTATCGAAAGAAGAACGGTCTCTAATCTTCAAATTCACTAGATGGAATACTATAAATGGAAAACTGCTTTTGAAAATCTTGAAGTTGACTTTGTATTTCATATGGATGGAGCAGAACGCTTGGGTGTTTAGGAATATTTCTTTTACTAAACATGTAATGGTCCGCTCTATCATAAGAGGCTCTTGATGTTGTACATTTATTTTGCTTTTTGTACTTTATCTTGTGTTTAATAAAAAATGGTTAGGGCCATTCATACCCGCTTGCTATGCACAAAAAAATTAATAATTTTATTAAGGCCCTTTCAGTCAATTTCCATAAACGGACATTGAACTACAATTACGGCGATCGTTTCCAAATTTGATTTGGACATAATTCCAAATCCAACCATTAGATTTCAAACCTCTTATATTTGTTGGAAAGCTCTTTTCGATACGAACCCAACGATTCCGGTTTTAGGAGAATCCAACGATCGGATCTCCTGTAATGTCAATTTGAAGTCAATGGTCGAAATTCGCGAACGGTCGCAGCGCGGCGCGTTCTATTCAGGCCATTAAATATATATTATATATATTTCGTCGATTTCCATTTAAAACGTATTTTAAAAATCATTTATAAATTCATTTCAAAATGATTCCCACTTTCATTTCAATTTTAATTCAAAATTGAATACTCCTTATCATTATAATATTTAAATGGTAATATTTTCAAAATATCTGATTTCGGCATCATTTCCTTTACGATATTCATTATAAAAATGAATAAAATCGATATAAATATCGTTCGCGTCAAAATGATGCAAATCTAATCAACACGGCTTCACACATTTCAATATTTTCGTGTCCATCCCAAAATCGGACATCAAAATCATATTTTAATCCTTTACATAATATTATTTTAAAATATTTGTTATTCTTAAATCGGAATCAGACACTGTCAATTATCATATATTGTTATTTATATGGATTTTATACACACATGTACAAAACAATCATGATACACAATCAACCATCATTCAAAGTGCATTACACTATTGCATAAGCATTAAATATGGATAATTAATGCTTACAATAGTCTGTCAGCCAATCGATTGACATACAACTAAATAATTGGGATTAGTTTACGCTAAATATTATCCCAATACCCGTGTGGGGTTTCAACCAACAAATACTGAATATTATTTGTGTAGCTGGGCGATGTGCAAAATTTATCGTCCCAATCCATGTCTAGTTAAGTGAGTGTACATAAACAAATCGTCTGATTTGTAAATGAATATTTAATTTCATTTTAGGAGAATTTTATGCCATTCATAAATACGTTAAAAATTATATTTTTAATGATAAATATTTATTTCAACACAAGCATATTTTTAATAGTTCATTCATTCAATAAAAATAATATTTTTATTGTTCAAACATTTTATTCAACACATGAATATTTTATACAGTTCATATACACATTAAAAATTATATTTTTAATGAATAAATATTTATTTCAGAAAATTTCGGCATTATAACGGTGCGATATTAAAATCGGAGTGATGTTTAGTACTACCCTCTCCTGATACTGGCTTGCGCCATACAGAATAATCAATCCAATCAATAAAATACAATATAGTCAATAATCACACTATAGTCAATATTCCACAATACAATCCAAACAACAACCATGGTTTGTACAATAAACAGTGTCCGGGGCTTCGAAGCCCCTTCTGCATCATAGTATATATTTAACTATAAAATAATTAGAGTGGGAAGGAGTTCTCACTTTGGGATCCACTCCGTCGTGCTTTTCTGACATTCTGATTTGTTGGTTTGGTTCCAGAACTTGCAAACGAGCTCCAATCTTCACACCCTCTTTTTTTTAGCTTAAATGCGCCATTCCGGACAACTTTCGCCTAGTGGCCTTTCTTTCGAAATTGGTCCATTTCACCAGAAATCGCGAAAAGACAGTATTTGGACAACAGACTTTGGACGCGTTTTCTGAATAACTCCGCAATCCAAAATATGACTTTCATATACTCAAATCGAAGAGAAAATCATGCTCTTCGATTTTTGTACTATGGAGTCTTAGCCATAGAGGCTCGGTTTGGGAGATATTGGCTCGGGAAGGTTAAGATCTAAATATACGCATCGAGTTTTATAAAAATCGAATTTTTACTGTGGGGGGGCCCGCGGTCAGAAAAGTGCAACGACCTGGATTTTTTGACCGTTCAGATCGCCAATAATTCACACATGTCGACCCAAACAAACCACAAATACAGGTAGTTATTGGGAAAAGAATAAAAAGGAAGAAAGAAGAGAAAAACCAATCACAGAATCTCACAGCGGAAGGGCAACATATAATAAACAAATAGCAGTTTCAAAGCGGTTGAAATGTATACATTGGTTATAATATTTAATGATTATCAGAGTTACATATACACACAGACGTACATAATAAGCAGCGGAAATAAATTCAGCGGTAACACATACTTATAATTGATATATATACACCAAATCCTCGTCTTCATCCGCCGAGCTATTGAAATCTTCGCTAGCTGCAACTTCTGAGAACCCGAGCGTATTACATAAAAAGAAAACACAAAAAACACTCGAATATGCACCAATCACTGTCATATTAGTCAAATTAAAATACGAAATAACATCAGTGACATGGGTGCAGTAACTCAAGAGATGTTACGGGATTTTCCATCTCTCAAGGATCCGTTAAACTAATTACATAGTATAATACGCTATTATTGTAACGTCTATTCAGTAAAGTAAACATAATGAAAATAGCATAAGCGGGGTTACATTTTTACCCTTGCACCGTTTATAATACCGTAGTCTATACAGTATCGTAAACCCACAGTAACAGATGGCATCAGAGGGCACTCCATAGGAACGATACAAATCAAAATCGTATTGGGCTCGACAAGGATAAACATGACAAGGCACTCGAGGCAATGCCCAGGGTAGGATTCTACAAGTTGCACTCCTGGACCGGTGGTAACGCATAGCAGCCACTACCGCCCACCTCGGAACACACTCCCAAATCAAAAAGGGCCCTAATTCATCATCATCATAGTAATAGAAATTGTATCGGAGGAGTGCGTCCGATCAAAGGTGCTACCTCAATTAGTCACGGTATAGATCCTATTTTAGTCAATTCAATTATGACCCGAAGTTCAAGGCTATTCCATCATCGTTCTCTTTCTTCAAATCCAGAATCGCCTCCAAGTCATCATACTTCATTCTGGATACGTCATAACGTTCATTGTTGTTAAAGTGGTATTGACACTGACAGAGAGTATGCCACTTGTCGACTCCGTCCTCTTTAATAACCAACGTTTACATTTTCCACATCGGTCGGTTCTTTTACATCTCACAAAGGTTTGCTTTATATCCAAAATATCATGTTTTGTTTCGAACCCAATTTATATTCAAAAGAATATAATTTTCATATCAACATATCACGATTATGTCAAAACCGATTTATATTTCAAACTAGAATATTATTTCTAGATCCATACATCATAGTTCTATAATTGAGACAACCCGAACTTCCCCGTAAAGGAAAGCCCGGATTGCTTTGAGAACAAGACGAATCAGAACGCAAACAGAAGAACATTTCATTGCTTATTACAACAATTTCATCAGAATACAAGAATATACAGAGTATGAATAAATATTACACATTTACTAAATATCAGAGATTTACAAATTACAATGCAGCGGAAAATAATACAAAACACAACTGAAAGGAATATACGGATGCAGAGCTTTCCGAATATCATTCCAGTTGTAAACCAGGATCCTATGAATATAAATCTGCAAAACCAAAACTACTAGCTACCCGTGTGAAAAATAGGGGCACCCAGAGTTTAGGTTGAAACAATAAACTCAAGGTCAGTCAAGTGACTGGTGTGAGAACTAAAACAGTCATTTAAAACTTTACTTTAAATCAGTTATATCAAGAGACCACGCCGTATAACACGGAACGGGTTTCCACCCAAGAATACCAGTGCATATAACAAAACAACACAATGCTTTTTGGAAAATGGAGCTATTATAAGACCCAAGTCCCAGCACACAATGCAATGCAAGCCGGAGAATAGGGTTTTCCCTTATAATAGCCAAACATGCTTGGCATGTTTGAAACAAATCGTTTGATACTATTATAAGTGCATAGTGTATAAACAACTTCAAATATAAATGTATCAATCAATGAAGCTATTATAAGACCTAAGTTTCAGCACACAATACAACGCAAGCCGGAGAATAGGGTTTTCCCTTATAATAGCCAAACATGCTTGGCATGTTTGAAACAAATCGTTTGATACTATTATAAGTGCATAGTGTATAAAACAACTTCAAATATAAATGTATCAGTCCTAGACGGCATGGGTACCAAATATCATGTCGCCGATACTAGGCTCTACAATCAAAACTGCAAATGTCACATACTGGAAGTTTGATTTCCATCTGTGAACCAAGGCAAGGGATCGCCCTTACTGAATTCGAGACGCTCTAACCCGCCCCTCAGGATACAGCCGCAACTGCACCTTGGATCTTCAGGGTTGGTCCACACGGAGTGGATTAAAATGCCTGAACAATGCGTTTCCCCGCCCTATGGGGCGTCAACTAGTCATATCCCAACCAAACTATCGACCCCGGAACGACCGATATAACCGAGGCGCCTCACTATCCATCATCCACATAAGTAAAATGTCAGGGCCAGTAAAACGCCGACACCACTCCTAGCTAGAAGGAAATGCATGTCCTCCCTGAAGTCCTCTCCCGTTTCTGGTTCACACTGGGGTGTGAAGCTCGCGAATTAACGCTACACAAAGCTACGCTATATTAAAGCCGTGCTTTGACCATCAACCACAAGACTCTGCTTTTCAACAAAAGCCTTGATCATTAGCATCTCAGCATGCCACACAGGCAATTCACGTTATGCAACCGATGTCTATCAATCACACATAATGAAATCCGATGTCAGACACACACCCATTTACAAGTTCGTTTTGGGTCTGAATGAAACCAGAGGCACCTTATTCCTCCCCCACATGTCCAATACAGGGGAGAGGCCCTCGCATATCCATCGACCCCCAAGTACGTCTGGACAATCACCACTTATTACCTTGTCTTGGGTGTACAGCCCAATCAAGACATCGGTAATCATTCAAATGATGTGAAGACCTCCAGTCTTCAACCACCATCTTCATCCTCGACACATCGCCTAATCAATTATTCAGAATGGCATAAACCGGTCTTTCTGAATAACTCACATATATAATAAAAAGTGCTATAAAAACACAACATACGCCTCATTCCAATCCAGAATATTCCTTTATTCAAATATTCTTATACTTTGGGAAAGGTTCCCATTAATTTTATCAAAGATAAATTCTTTAAATTTATTCTTTAATCTTCCTTTGGATATCATTTCAATCTAATTAAAGATGCATTAAAACTCCACTTGGTTTTAATCTTCCCAAAAATCAATATTAACGATTGTTTAACTCGGGAAATCATATCCTGTCTTTAACTGGGTTAAAGAACCAATGTCATTTAAAAAACGATTCACGATAAACCTAAAATCACATTCCATTCCATTAGCCTTTAACCATAAATTAGCAAGTGAACAATTCCCTAAGTATTAACCCCGAAGGCCGAAACCAACATCAGAACAATACCCAGGAAACCATTCAACTTGACTAATCTCCGGTTAGTTTCTGATTTTCTTAACTCCGTTGGGTCTAAGAACAATATTATTAAATATGCCATTCATGACAACCCAGAATCACATTCCATTAACAATGGAATCTTCATGGAAAACAAATCGATATATATAATCAATATAAACTTCCATATCCAACCGATAATATAAATGGAATAACAACATGGCCTTTTAAATTCCATATATATTAACCGCCTTCCTCTACAGAAGCTTACTTCGATTATTTCCAAATCGAATTCCATTCAATTACAATTTAATATGTTAATTGGAAAACTTTACTTTGGAAAATTCCCGTTAAATCTTAATAGAAAAATTTATAAATTCCAACTCATATTTCATGGTAAATCGGGCTAAAGAACGAATGTCGTTAAAAACACAGTTCACAATAAACCCAGTTCACATTCCATCAGTCTCTAACCGTAAATTAGTAAGAGAACAATTCCCTAAGTACTTACCTCGATGGCCGAAACCAACATCAGATCAATACCCAGGAAACCATTCAACTTAGCTAATCTCTAGTCAGTTTCTAATTTTCTTAATTCCATTAGGTTTAAGAACAGTATTATTAAAGATACCATTCACGACAAACCCAAATTCTAATTTGATATTAAATACAAGGCGCTGAGTAGAAAATATATCGGCTTATATTCAATATCAAATTCTGAAATCAACAAATATCTTATTGGAATAATGATATAAATATATATATATATATATATATATATCTTCCAAATTCCTCTACAATATCCATATAATCATAGAATACAATATCGCAATATTCCGAAGATAATTTCGATTCAAATCCATTCCAATTCGTATATAAGAAATCCTGGTTATTTTTAAAACCATTTCAAATCCAATTTATTTATTTAAAAATACTGAAATATAATTCTAGTTCAAAACTAGTTCACTTCGATAAATGTCTATTTTTATCTTTTCAAATATGGAGTTTTTCATCCCAATTCTTTCCAAATCATTTCTTATGATTTTACACTAATTATTGATATTTTTAATAATTTTATCAAGGCCCGTACAGTCGATTTTCGTAAACGGCCATCGAACTGCACTTACAGCGACCTTCTTCCAAATTTGATTTGGACATAATTCCAAATCCAACCGTTAGATTTCAAAACTCTAATATTTGTTAGAAAGCCCTTTTCGATACGAACCCAACGGTTCTAATTTTAGGAGAATCCAACAGTCGGATCTCCCGTAATGTCCGTTTGAAGTCAACGGTCGAAATACGCAAACTGCCTCAGCGCGGCGCGTTCTATTCAGGCCATTATATATATATATATATATATATATATATATATATATATATATATTGTCGATTTCCATTTAAAACGCATTTTATAAATCGTTTTCAAAACGATTTCAGCTTCATATTCAATTTCAAATCAAAATTGAATATTCCATATCATCGATATATAAATGATAGTATTTTTAAAACATTAGATTTTGAAATCAGTTCCTTTTCAATATTCCTTATAAAAACGAATAAAATCGATATAAATATCGTTCGCATTGAAATGGCGCATATCTAATTAACATGGCTATATATATTTAAATATATTCGTGTCCATCCCAAATCGGACATCAAAATCATATTTTGATCCTTTACTGAATATTGTTTTAAAATATTCGTTATTTTAAAATATTCATTCTTTTTGAATTGAAATCAGACACAGTCAATTACCATATAATGTGATTTATATGGATTTCATATACACGTGTATATAACAACAATCAAAAGCATTCAACCATCATTCAGAGTGCATTCTACACTACATAAGCATTAAATATAAATATTCAATGCTTACACAGCCTGTCAATCAATCGATCGACATAGGGCTAATTATTGGGATTAGTGTATGTCATATATCATCCCAATATCCATGTGGGGTTTCAATCAACAAATAAAGAATTTTATTTGTGCAGTTGAGCGATGTGTAAAATTTACTGTCCCAACCAATATCAGTCAAATGTGTGTACATAAATAAATCGTCTGATTTGTTTATAAATATTTATTTTATTCATATACACATTAAAAATTATATTTTTAACTACAAAATATTTTATTCCATTTCACATCACACAATCAATTTTCATAATACAATCAATCAAACAAACAAGCCGTCCATCGTCTGTGGACGATGGGTGTCGGGTGCTGCTAAGCACCGTCTGCATCCTAGTATATATTTTAACTAGAAAATAAAATAAAAGTGAGAAGTTCTCACCTTTGGGATCCATTCTATCGTGCTTTGATTATCGATCTATGTAGTATACCAACGTTAAAAATTATATTTTTAACTAATCAATAATCATTTCTTTGTATGAATATTCTACAAATAACATACATAGGCCAAAAATTATATTTTTATCTTTCTAAAAACAATTTCATATTTCTATAACAATGCTACATAGTTACAAATCATATTTTTCTATCGCTAATGAATATATAAAAATCACATCTCTATTTTCTCTATTATATAAAAATCCTATTTTTATAATCTTTATAATATAAAAATCATATTTTTACTTTGCTAATACATATATCAAAATTGATTTTTTATAACGCTATTTAAATAAAAATCATATTTTTATCGCAGCTACATATACATAAAAATCATATTTTTATCGTCGCTACATATACATAAAAATCATATTTTTATCATTGCTACATATACATAAAAATCACATCTTTTTAACATTAAAAATATATTCTTTTCTACTTTAAAAATATATTCTTTTCTATGTTAAAAATCTCAACTTCATACATATAAAAATCATACCTTTTTACATATAAACCTCATATGATTTTATAAACTAAAAAGTCAAAATCAAAAGGGGACAAAACTCACGTTGTTTTTCGATCAAAGGAGGGGGCGCTCGCGAGCGTTGTGGGCTCGAGATGGCGCGGATGGTGCTGAGGGGAGGCGGCGGTTTCGCTATTCTAAAGGAGGAGGGGTCTACATTGTCGGTGGTTTGTCAGTGGTGTGGCGGCGATGTCTGAGGCGGATAGAGGGTGGCACCACTGGTCGATGCGGCGGAGGCAGGACCCATGGTAGCTAGGGTTTCGCAGATTTGGGTGGGGGCTTCCATTCGAGAGGAGAGAGAAGCAAGGGAGGAAGGAGGAGGGGTTGCGCGCCTAGCGGAGGCTGGTCTGAGGCGGCGCGACACTGGAGGTCCGCCTGGCGTCGCGGCGGAGCCGGGCGACGCGGGGTATTGGGTTTTATTTTTATTTTACTTTTCTTTTGACTGAAATTAACGGGGGGGGGGGGGGGGAAGGTAAAAAAGGGGGTTTGACTTTTAATTTAATTTAATATTTTAATTAATTTAATCTCCGAAAATTTATAGTTCCATTCGAACTCCAATCGAGACCCATCGACTATCGTTCATAGCTAATTACCCCCATTTCGAACATTACGAGATATGTATCATAAGCCATTTCAGTTGTTTCGATCAGTTTTCGTTAAAATCAAAATATAAATCTATATATTGAATTTGAACGCACATTTCAATTTATCGGGGCCACATACGGACCCAAAAATTCCTGAAAAAACATTTCTCGCTTCATATTGATGATACGGTCCTAACAAAACTAATTTCGTCAAATTTGAAGATCTTTTGAAAAATGGCCATTTTCTGGTCGATCCAAATTGACTGAAACACGTTTAACTTCGCCACGCTCATATATTGATTCGAAAAATTATGAATTTTGGAATCTAGCAATAATTTGACATCCTGGATCCAACAAAAGTGGTTTCGTTGAAAACGGAGGTCGTTTGCAAAATTTCCATTTTTAAGCGCCAAAATTCCATAGCGACTATTCTGAATTTTCAACTGGGCATAAATTTTTATTCCCACTATGAAATTTCAATTTTTCGGATTCATTGGAAAGATTCAAATAGATTCTAATATTTTTGGTTTCGTCAAAATCCGGTTTATTTTGAATCTTGTGCATTCATTTGAAATTTGAGATAGAATTTTCAAACTATCGCGCCATTTTCAATTACTTTCTATAATTAAAATAAATATTTATATTCTAACGACGATTCAAATAAATATATATGTTCTAATTCTATTCAAAATAACTTTCTCTTCGTTATTATTTAAAATAATTCTATTTAAATATTCAAAATTCACTAAAATTGCTAAAATAAAAATTTTAAATTGGTTCGGATTTTTCGGGTTGTTACAATCTCCCCAACTTAAAATCTTTTCGTCCTTGAAAAGGAATGGAGCTGAAAGTTCTTTTACAAACCAACTCAACTTTCATTATTTTAATTATGGCTTAAGTCCTTCAACTTTTCAGTTTCTAAGAGTTTTCCAATTCTTCAAAAATTTGGCTAACACCCTAAATTTTAGAAAAAATTCGCCATAGCCTCCCTTGTATGGGGGCATCGGGAAAATCCCCAAACCACCACACAGGCCTCTCCAATCCAATAAGAAAAAGAAACTGCCAAGCGGCTAGGCAATCGGCTCATAAAATCATCAAAACCCCAAGAAATACAATAAACATGTACCTATCTGTCGGGCAAACAATTTTATTCCTCTTCTCTAGCCTCCTTGCTATGATCTGTTCAATGTATATACATGTACATGTATGCAAATGCGATAAATTTTCAATACAATTCAAGATTTGATACAATTTGGCTTATTGGTTTCAAATTCTAATTAATCAAAACAATAATCAAACAACGCAATCAACAATCAATTAGTTGATTAACATTTCAAATTCATATTTTTTTTATATACTCAAAAATCATGTTTTTGATGCCAATTCGCAACAATATATTCTAACTATATTTTGGTTCTCACACCAGTCAATTGGAAATATATAGATATCTCACTTTTGAAACTTGAACATAAATACTGACGATGCATGTGCTATCATCAGTAGCATCTCCGGGCAAGTAGAGTGTGATTCTATATCTATCCAGTATATTAAAACTTCGAATACACGTTTGCAAGGTGTATATGCAAAATCTTTATATATTGGATTGTCCAAATTCAATACAAATAAATATTCAAATACGTTGAATAAGGTTTAAATTTTCAAAAGAATATTTGTTTTCATTTTTAAAAATATACTCTTCACACTCGTTCTAGGATACTACTGATCCCATCTCTAACAAGTCATTCTTATTGGATATTACTAATCCAATTTTGGATGAATTCTTTCGTATGGTTCTAATGTGTCTTGTTCTCGAGCTCTGTAAACCAGAGCTCTGATACCACATGAGACAACCCGAACATCCCCGTAAAGAAAAGCCCGGATTGCTTTGAGAACAAGACGAATCAGAACAAAAACAGAAGAACATTTCATTGCTTATTACAACAATTTCATCAGAATACAAGAATATAAGAGTATGAATAAATATTACACATTTACTAAATATCAGAGATTTACAAATTACAATGCCGCGGAAAATAATACAAAACACAACTGAAAGGAATATACGGATACAGAGCTTTCCGAATATCATTCCAGTTGTAAACCAGGATCCTGTGAATGTAAATCCGCAAAACCAAAACTACTAGCTGCCCGTGTGAAAAATAGGGGCACCCAGAGTTTAGGTTGAAAAAATAAACTCCAAGTCAGTCATGTGACTGGTGTGACAACTAAAACAGTTATTTAAAACTATACTTTAAATCAGGTATATCAAGGGACCACGCCGTATAACACGGAACAGGTTCCCTCCCAAGAATACCAGTGCATATAACAAAACAACGCAAAGCTTTTTGGAAAAATGAAGCTATTATAAGACCCAGGTCCCATCACACAATGCAACGCAAGCCGGAGGATAGGGTTTTCCCTTATAATAGCCAAACATGCTTGGTACGTTTGAAACAAATCATTTGATACTATTATAAGTGCATAGTGTATAAAACAACTTCAAATATAAATGTATCAATCCTAGACGGCATGGGTACCATATATCATGTCGCCAATAATAGGCTCTACAATAAAAACCGCAAATGTCATGTATTGGAAGTTGGATTTCCATCGGTGAACCAAGGCAAGGGATCGTCCTTACCGAATTCGAGACGCTCTAGCCCGCCCCTCAGGATACAGCCACAACTGCACCTTGGATCGTCAGGGCCAGTCCACACGGAGTGGATTAAAATGCCTGAACAATGCGTTTCCCCGCCCTATGGGGCGTCAACTGGTCATATCCCAGCCAAATTATCGGCCCCGGAATGACCGATATAACCAAGGCGCCTCGCTACCCATCATCCACATAAGTAAAATGTCAAGGCTAGTAAACCCTGACACCACTCCTAGCTAGAAGGAAACGCATGTCCTCCTTGAAGTCCTCTCCCATTTCTGGTTCACACCGGGGTGTGAGGCTCGCGAATTAACGCTACACAAAGCTACGATATATTAAAGCCGTGCGTTGATCATCAACCACAAGACTCTGCTTTTCAACAAAAGCCTTGATCATTTGCATCTCAGCATGCCACACAGGCAATTCACGCTATGCAACCGATGTCTATCAATCACACAGAATGAAATCCGATGTCAAACACACACCTATTTACATGTTCGTTCTAGGTTTGAACGAAACCGGAGGCACCTTATTCCTCCCCCATATGTCCAATACAGGGGGAGGACCTCGCATATCTGTCGATCTCCCACTACGTCTGGACAATCACCACTTATTACCTTGTCTTGGGTGTACAGCCCAATCAAGATATCAGTTGTAACGTCCTACCATTTTAAACGATTCATATCGACAATAATCCGCACATGTCTGACTTGAATTGCTTAAAATAGTAAATTTTTATATAAATTGGCAATAGTTAGCATATATGGCAAATAAATCACTCACAGAATCACAGATTGCAGACATAGAGTATTACAACATTTTGCAGCGGAAATAACAACATAGTAGTTCATGAAGCTACTAGAAATAAACAAAGTCTCAAACAAATACATAAGAGAGGTCCAAAATAGCGAAGTTGCTAACAAAACAAATAACATGAGTCTGAACGAAAATAACTGAATAATAGAAAACTGAGCAGATAAATATCCAGCGAGCTCCAACAGCTTCAGGTCCAAGAAGAATTCATAAAGCTGCAACACTCAAGCTGACCCGAGAGTAAAGTAAAAACAAAAACACTCGAGTCAGGACAAACATTCTCATGTAAGTAAACAAACTCAAGTGAAATGTCAACTGAAATGCAAAGTAACTTAAAGGATGTTGGGATCACCATCCTCCAAGGATCCGTTAAACAATTTACAACATAATAGAATACGTTACATACGATAATGTCTATCAGTAAGATAAAGTATCAAAATAGTGTAAGCGGGATTACCATATTACCCTACACCGTTTTATATATTCCCGTAGTCTATACAGTACTGTAAGCCCCTCCAAACCGGCGGGATACTCAGAGAGCACTCCATAGGCACGGTACAAAACAAATTCGTAATAGGCTCGTTCAGGATAATATGACAAGGCACGCAAGGCAATACCCAGGGTAGGAATCTACCATTTACAGAACCGGACTGGTAGTGACGCATAGCCGCAACTACCGCCCACATCGAACACACATCGAATCAAAGGTGAGCACCAAATCGATCACAAAAGTAATAGAATGGGTTCGAAGAAGCATGTTAGATAAGGGGTATGACCCCACTGGTCTCGGTGTAGCTCCTGTTTTAGTCATTTTAATTATACCCGAAAGTCAAGGCTATCCATTATCGTTCTCTTACTTCATTCCAGTAGCATTCGTCAAACCATCCTACTTCATTCTGAATTTTCCACCACGTACACAGTTGTTAAAGTGGTTAACGGTATTGGCAGAGAGTATGACAATAGCCGATCCTGGTCTCTTTAACAACTAATCGTTTACGTTTTTCACACCATGTTCATTATTTATAATCACTATATAAAAATCGTTTATAAGAAATCTTAGATTTAAAATAGATTTTTAAAAACATATGTATACTAAGTTAAAAATAAAATATTTGTTAAATTACCAAAAATCTTATTACTTTATTTTTATTTAAAAATACCTTGAAAAATAATTTACTTTAAAAGAAAACTCTAGATTTGAATAAAACTGATTTGATAACTTCTAAAATATACATATACATATTTTAACTTTTATTAACCAAAAGCACAGTAAAATCTTAAATCCCAAATAATTTATAAGTTAAAAATATTTTTATAATTTTAGAAAATTTCAAAAATAGACCAACAGTGTCGATATAAATATTTTCTACCTAGATCAAGTAATACGGATGTATATCATTTCAATCCATCAAGTCTCAAATCCCGGATGTGTATCATTTCAACTCACATCCCAAATCGATTCAGTTTTGTCCCTAAATCTATACAGTGATTCGAGTATATATCATTTCAAATAACAATGATTTTCTAAGGTACATGGAATTTGCAGTGTGAATTTCAGCAATTAAATAAGCACAGAACAATATCAGTTATCCAGTTAACACAATATCATTTCAAGTCGTGTGTGTCGGTGTGTCATATTTGCATATAGACTGCTAACATTTCAATTACAGTTAATTCACTTCCAAGAAAATATTAGTCAGGTGTGAGCTGAACAACTCACCTTCAGTGGCGCAGAAATAGAAACAACAACCGATAGACGCTGAAAAAGAATGATGCCGAAACTTCACCGAACTGGACGACAAATTACAGTCAAGACATGTACAAATTCAGCAAAGTTTGACTCCAAAAATAAAATAATAAATAATAAATAAAAAGAAAGTTAAAGTTTTTTTTTCAAAACATTTAAAATAATAACGTTCATCATCATGGTTTAGAGCACGGTTCCCCCTTTTTCCATTTTGACAAACGCAGGTGAACGTTCAGTTGTAGTACCCATCTTCTAGAACTAAAGCATACCTATATTTATTATTATATTTTTTATAAAAAAAGGCACATGGGTGACATACAGAAAACATCGTTTCATTTTCTACCATTGTCCGACGCAGGGTGCAAATATACTACAGCTAAACACTTCACTGTATCCTAATATTCCCATCAAGTGTACTAAGTATTCTACTATGTAGTAAATAGTTTAACGGATCCTTGGTGGATGGTGATCCCAACATCCTTTAAGTTACTTTGCATTTCAGTTGACATTTCACTTGAGTTGGTTTACTAACATGAGAATGTTAGTCCTGACTCGAGTGTTTTTGTTTTTACTTTACTCTCGGGTCAGCTTGAGTGTTGCAACTTTGGGAATTCTTCTTGGAGCTGAAGCTGTTGGAGCTCGCTGGATATTTATCTGCTCAGTTTTCTATTATTCAGTTATTTTCGTTCAGACTCATGTTATTTGTTTTGTTAGCAACTTTGCTATTTTGGACCTCTCTTATGTATTTGTTTGAGACTTTGTTTATTTCTAGTAGCTTCATGAACTACTATGTTGTTATTTCCACTGCAAAATGTTGTAATACTCTGTGTCTGCAATCTGTGATTCTGTGATTGATTTATTTGTTGTATATGCTAAGTATTGCCAATTTATATAACAATTTACTATTTTAAGAAATTCAAGTCAGACATGTGCGGATTATTGTTGATTTGAATCATTTAAAATGGTAGGTTGTTACATCAGTAATCATCCAAACGATGTGAAGACCTCTGGTCTTCAACCACCGTCTTTATCCTCAACCCATCGCTGAATTAGTTATTCAGAATGGGATAAACCCGGTCTTTCTGAATAACTCGCGTATATAATAAACAAGAGCTATAAAAACATAACATACGCCTCATTCCAATGCAGAATATTCCTTTATCCAAATATTCTTATACTTTGGGAAAGGTTCCCATTAATTTTATCAAAGATAAATTCTTTAAATTTATTCTTTAATCTTCCTTTGGATATCATTTCAATCTAGTTAAAGATGCATTAAAACTCCACTTGGTTTTAATCTTCCTAAAAATCAATATTAATGATTATTTAACTTGGAAAATTATATCATATCTTTAACTGGGTTAAAGAACCAATGTCATTTAAAACACGGTTCACGATAAATCCATAATCACATTCCATTCCATCAGCCATTAACCGTAAATTAGCAAGTGAACAATTCCCTAAGTATTAACCCTGAAGACCGAAACCAACATCAGATCAATACCCAGGAAACCATTCAACTTAACTAATCTCCAGTTAGTTTCTAATTTTCTTAACTCCATTGGGTCTAAGAACAGTATTATTAAAGATACCGTTCACGATAACCCAAAATCACATTCCATTAACAATGGAATCTTCGTGGAAAACAAATCGATAAATATAATCGATATAAACTTCCATATCCAACCGATAATATAAATGGAATAACGACAAGGCCTTTTAAATTCCATATATATTATCCGCCTTCCTCCACAGAAGTTTACTTCGATTATTTCCAAATCGAATTCCATTCAATTCCAATTTAATATGTTAAATTGGAAAACTTTACTTTGGAAAATTCCCGTTAAATCTTAATCAAAAAATTTATAAATTCCAAATCATATTTCACGGTAAATCGGATTAAAGAATGAATGTCGTTAAAAAACAGTTCACAATAAACCCAATTCACATTCCATCAGTCTCTAGTTGCAAATTAGTAAGAGAACAATTCCCTAAGTATTAACCCCAAAGGCCGAAACCAACATCAGATCAATACCCAGGAAACCATTCAACTTAGCTAATCTCCAGTCAGTTTCTAATTTTCTTAATTCCATTGGGTTTAAGAATAGTATTATTAAAGATACCATTCACAACAAACCCAAAATCCAATTTGATATTAAATACAAGGCTCTGAATAGAAAATATATTGGCTTATATTTAATATCAAATTTTGAAATCAACAAATATCGTATTGGAATAACGATATATATATATATCTTCCAAATTCCTCTACAATATCCGTATAATCACGGAAAACAATATCGAAATATTCCAAAGATAATTTCGATTCAAATCCATTCCAATTCATATATTGGAAATCCTGGTTATTTTTAAAACCATTTCAAATCCAATTTATTTATTTAAAAATATTGGAATATAATTCTAGTTCAAAACTAGTTCATTTCGATAAAAATCTATTTTTATCTTTTTAAATATGGAGTTTTTCATCCCAAATCTTTCCAAATCATTTCTTATGATTTTACACTAATTATTGATATTTTTAATAATTTTATCAAGGCCCGTACAGTCGATTTCCATAAACGGCCATCAAACTCCACTTATAGCAACCTTTTTCCAAATTTGATTTGGACATAATTCTAAATCCAACCGTTAGATTTCAAAACTCTAATATTCGATAGAAATCTCTTTTCGATACGAACCCAAGGTTCCAGTTTTATGAGAATCCGACGGCCGGATCTCCGATAATGTCCGTTCGAAGTCAATGGTCGAAATTCGCGAACTGCCGCAGCGCGGCACGTTCTATTCAGGCCATTATATATATATATATATATATATATATATATATATATATATATATATATTTCATCGATTTCCATTTAAAATGCATTTTATAAATCGTTTTAAATTCGTTTTCAAAACGATTTCAACTTCATATTCAATTTCAAATAAAAATTGAATATTCCGTATCATCGATATATAAATGATAGTATTTTCAAAATATTAGATTTGAAATCAATTCCTTTTCGATATTCCTTATAAACACAAATTAAATCGATATAAATTTCGTTTGCGTCGAAATGGCGCATATCTAATCAAGATGGGTATATATGTTTAAGTATATTCGTGTCCATCCCAAATCGGACATCAAAATCATATTTTGATCATTTGCTGAATATTGTTTTAAAATATTCGTTATTCTAAAATAATCGTTATTTTAAAGTATTCATTCTTTCTGAACTGAAATCAGACACAGTCAATCATATAATGTGATTTATATGGATTTCATACACACGTGTATACAACAACAATCAAAAGCATTCAACCATCATCCAGAGTGCATTCTACACTGCATAAGCACTAAATATAAATATTCAACGCTTACGCAGCCTGTCAATCAATCAATCGACATACAGCTAATTGTTCGGATTAGTGTATGTCATATATCATCCCAATACCCATGTGGGGTTTCAATCAAAAAATAATGAATTTTATTTGTGCAGTTGGGCGATGTGTAAAATTTACCGTCCCAATTAATATCAATCAAATGTGTGTACATAAACAAATCGTCCGATTTGTTTATAAATATTTATTTTATTCATACACACGTTAAAAATTATATTTTTAACTATAAAATATTTTATTCCATTTCACATCACAAAATCAATTTTCACAATACAATCAATCAAACAAACAAGCCATCCATGGTCTGTGGACGACGGGTGTCGGGTGCTGCTTAGCACCGTCTGCATCCTTGTTTATATTTTAACTAGAAAATAAAATAAAAGTGAGAAGTTCTCACCTTTGGGATCCACTCTGCCGTGCTTTGATTGTCGATCTATGTAGTATACCTACGTTAAAAATTAAATTTTTAACCAATCAATAGTTATTTCTTTGTATGGTTATTTCACAAATAACATACATAGGCTAAAAATTATGTTTTTATCTTTCTAAAAATAATTTCATATTTTTATAACAACGCTACATAGTTACAAATCACATTTTTCTATCGCTAATGAATATATAAAAATCACATCTCTATTTCCTCTAGTACATAAAAATCCTATTTTTAAAATCTTTATAATATAAAAATCATATTTTTTACTTTCCTAATACATATATAAAAATTGAATTTTTATAATGCTATTTAAATACGAATCATATTTTTATCGTCGCTATATATATATAAAAATCATATTTTTATCGTCACTACATATACATAAAAATCACAACTTTTGAACATTAAAAACATATTCTTTTCTATTTTAAAAATATGTTCTTTTCTATGTTAAAAATCTCAACTTCATACATATAAAAATCATACCTTTTTACATATAAAAATCATACCTTTTTACATATAAACCACATATGATTTTATAAACTAGAAAATCAAAATCAAAAGGGGACAAAACTCACATTGTTTCTCGATCGAAGGAGGGGATGCTCGCGGGCGTTGTGGGCTCGAGATGGCGCGGGTTGTGCTGAAGGGAGGCGGCGGTTTCACTGTTCTAAAGGAAGAGGGGTCTACATTGTCGGTGGGTGGTCAGTGGTGCGGCGACGATGTCTGAGGCGGATGGAGGGTGGCACCACTAGTCGGCGCGGCGGAGGCAGGACCCATGGTGGCTAGGGTTTCGCGGGTTTGGGCGGGGGCTTCCATTCGAGAGGAGAGAGAAGCAGGGAAGGAAGGAGGAGGGGCTGCGCGCCAAGACGAGGCTGGTCTGAGGCGGCACGACACTGGAGGTCCGTCTGGCGGCGCGGTGGAGCAGGACGACGCCGGGTATTAGGGTTTTATTTTTATTTTTATTTTTATTCTTTTGACTGAAATTAACCGGGGGGAGAAAAGGGCAAAAGGGGATTTGACTTTTAATTTAATTTAATTTCTTAATTAATTTAATCTCCAAAAAGTTATCGTTCCATTCGAACTCCAATCGATATCCACCGACAGTCGTCCATAGTTAATTACCCCCATTCCGAACATAATGGAATATGTATCGTAAGCCATTTCGGCTGTTTCGATCAATTTTCGCTAAAAACAAAATATAAATCTATATATTGAATTTGAACGCACATTTCAATTTACCGGGGCCACATACGGACCCCAAAAATTCTAGAATAATTATTTCTAGCTTTGTATTGATGATACAGTTCTAACAAAACTAGTTTCATCAAATTTGAAGACCGTTTGAAAAATGGTCATTTTGGTCGATCCAAATTGAATAAAACTGTCAAAACACGTTTAACTTCGCCACGCTCATATATTGATTCGAAAAATTATGAATTTTGGATGCTAGCAATATTTTGACATCCTGGATCCAACAAAAGTGGTTTCATCGAAAACAGAGGTCGTTTGCAAAATTTCCATTTTTAAGGGCCAAAATTCCATAGCGACTATTTTGAATTTTCAATTGGGCATAACTTTTTATTCCCGCTATGAAATTAAATTTTTCGGATTCATTGGAAAGATAAATACAAATAGATTCTAATATTTTTGGTTTCGTAAAATTCTGGTTTATTTTGAATCCTGTACATTCATTTGAAATTTGAGATCGAATTTTCAAACTACTGCGCCATTTTCAGGTCCTTTTTATAATTAAAATAAATATTTATATTCTAACGACGATTCAAATAAATATATACGTTCTAATTCTATTCAAAATAAATTTCTCGTTATTATTATTTAAAATAATTCATTTTAAATATTCAACCTTCACTAAAATTGCTAAAATAAAAATTTTAAATTGGTTCGGATTTTCCGGGTTGTTACAATAATATCCCAAAATCGATTTATATTCAAATAGAATACACTTCATATCAAAGATTATAATTATTTCCAAATCGATTTGTGTTCAGAATCCATTCATATTCAAATAGAGTATATATTTCATTTCAACTCTTTCAGTCCCGTGGGAGATTCATTTATATTCGAGTAGAATATGATTTACATTTCCATATTTAGAAATTTGTTCAAAATCTATTACTATTCAAATAGAATATATTTTATCTTCACTACATTTGAACCGACAGTTTAAATCCAAACACTTTCCATCCGGAAGAAATTTACAATTCATAAAATAAAATTATGAAAATAGATGCTTATAAGAAAAATCTTTATAATATATATATAACATATAATAGTTAAAATAAAATAAGATAAACTAAATCGCTACTTATATACATAAAATAAAAGTTTACTAAATAATTTTAAGTAATAAAATATAAGAGAAACTCATTTATAACAAAATAGTTTATAAGTTAAAAGTTTTAATAAACAAGTTTAAGAAAAAGAGAAGTTTATTTGAAATCAAGCAGGGCATATATATATATATTATAAAAATAAAGAATCATTTAAACCTTAATTGATCCTCTCTTTCGAATTTCAAATACTTGAATCCCAATGAAGTTCACTTAGTCTCCATATCTCATTTTCAACATCATTCAAAACAATCGTTCTATTTCAAGAATTCAAAACTGAGTTAAAACAACTTAGAATACCCTCGATTTCCATTATTTAAAAATTTAATTCCATGAGAATTTATTACCTTCAATCTACACCATAAATTTGAATAATTCCAAATCATATATAAATCCCAATTTAAGAATTTCCACTTTGTTTTGGGATTATTTCCTTAACCCCTTTTTTTATATAGACATTTCCAAGTTCAAAATCTTTAAAGAAAATGGATTTATCGAGTATCGGCACATTCTTTTAAATGAAAATTTCATCAAATAAAATTTCCAAATATTTAAAAATCATTTAACCAACCGATGTCCGTATATAATTTTCTATTCTATGGCCAAGTGATATTAAATTTTATTTCTCGATATTTCAGGGATGGATCTATCATTTCAATCCAAATCAAGGTCACAGAGATTTATCATTTCACTCTGTGTTCTTAATTTAATTTAAATTGATAAATCCCGGGTTTATTCGATGCCCGTAACATCAAGGGTGAAAATTTTGGGATTCATCATCAATAATGAGCACACAACATCCATATACTGAAATAAATAACATTTCAAGCAATATTCATTCAGTAATCACATCAACCAAGGCATCAATCACAACCACTTTATTTCATGGTAAATATCAGTCATGTCACTGGATTACAAGTGTCGGTATTTTCTAACAAGAAATTTAATTAAATTTAAATAATTTATTATCGATTTCACTACCTGTTACACACTTGCATGTCAAATTTAAGCAACCATTCACCAATCAAACACAACAATGCAACCGAATTATTTCACAATTTAATTTAATAAATGTGGGAATAATTTAGTTATTCGTGAGTGAGAAAATCACTCAACCTTTGGGTCTTTTGTGGATCGAACGTCCAACCAAAGGCCAAAATTTCATAGTCTCTAAACACAGCTAAACCATTCTCGGATCGTCTGCAATTTCGCCACAATCCTAATGCAACAAATTGCGCGTCAATCCGAGGTCGTATGCAGAAGTTATGCTTGTTTTACCATTTGAATTCAAAATATATAAAAATTAATATTATAAACTCTCACTCAATCACCCGTTGACACCTCAGCATTCTCTCCTGCTCAATATTTTCTCCCAACCGTGAACAACACACGACATGAAAAACCCATCTACACCAAACTTTGACCAACGAATCCTTTTTCCTTCGATAGGCGTACACTTCGAGACCACTTCCTCGAAAGACGCGTCCATGTGTGCTAGAGCCACCATCTTTGGTGGCCTCCCCTGCCACCGTCCTGGGTTAAATGTGAGGGTTTTTGAACCCTAGAACACCAATTTCCGGCGCCATCTTTGCCTAAAAATCAAATAACCACCACCATCGCACTCGTATCGAAAATCTCTTCAAAACCCATATCTCGATTCTTCTGATTAGAACCTAAATCAAAAACCCCTAATTCAACCTCTAGGGTTTCGATTTTCAGAAACTTTGACTATTAATTCCAGTCGAACCACTACTTGCATGCAAAAACGAATTGTAGATCTGGATTCTACTCGTTGAAAGCTTCGATTTGGTATATAATTTGATAGGTTTCGGTGAAAACTTGATTTTCAGCTTGTAATTTATTTTATACGGTTTTGAAAAATCATTTCTGCCATTAGAGAGAAATGAAGGAGGAAAGCATACACACAAGTGAAGAACGGGCTGGTGTGTTGGAACAGAAGTTTACTTGTATATATAGAAGGTCCAGTTTGAACAATAACCATTATCAAATTACACTGGTTCCTTTCATGTTTTATTCCATACGATTAAACGACACGTCTGATTTTAACGAAAATTGAAACTCTATAATAATTCATCGTTCCAGATCCAATGGCACTGATTTCATCGAATTCCAAGGCGGTTGCCAAAACAATTAAATTTTACAGTTAGCTAATTCATAAAATATTCAATTAGTCATTTAACTGGTTTAATTCAATTTAAATAACTATTAAATTCCATTCTAATTAAATTATAACTAAAATAATTTTTTTTGTAAATTGATTTCATAAATCGTAAGTCCTAAATTTGATTATCAGAATGTAGATTTGAATTTCAGTTATAAGTCAACAACTCAGAATTCATCAAATAAATAAATATTAATTTCCAAGTTACAATGTTCTCTAAGCGTAACTCATTTTCAAATTTTTTTAATCTTAATTCAACCAATTTATTGTTATCATAATCAACAAAATTTGATTTGTATCTAATATTATTCCATTTATTTATTTTAAATCCAGATTTAAATATACTGAAAATTATGGGTTGTTACAAAAGGGGAGCGGAGATGGGCGGCGTCGGGGTCGGGGAAGTGGAAGGAGGTGGCGGCAGGCGGGGCAGTGACCGTGGCGGTGCTGGTGGTGGAGTTTAGGGTTAGGGTTTTAAATTGGGGAAAAGGGGCGCGACAACCGTTGGGGGTAGGGCTCCGGTGACTAGCGGAGGGGGAGGGGCTTCGGCGATCCTCTGAGGGGGTGGCACGCGGTGGGGCGGTGGGGCGGCGGTCGTTGTGGGCGCGACGACGAAAATTGGGGTGGCGGGTTTTGAACGATGGGAAGGGTTTGGGTTTACTTTTTTTTCATTTTTTTTCTAATGAAATTTAGGGTTTGGAAATCTATATATAACTTTTCCATTCGAACTCCAAATCGAACCCACCGACTGTCGTCCCTAGCTGATTACCACCATTCCGAATGCAATGGGTATGTCCCGTAAGCCAATTCGACTGCTTCACTTGGTTTTTCTTTAAATTAAAATATAAATCAGTATATACTAAATGTGAACACACATTTTAATATACCGAGGCCACATACTGACTCCAAAAATTCCAGAAAAATAAATCTAGCTATGTTTTGATGATGTGGTCCTAATAAAACTAATTTCGTCGAATTTGGAGGCTGTTTGAAAAATGACCATTTTCCAGTCGATTAAATTCAAACTGAAATTACCAAACGCATTTAAATCCACTACGCTCATATATTAACTCCAAAAATTATGACAATTGGAATGTAGCAATAGTCTGACATTCCGGATCCAATAAAAGTGGTTTCATCGAAAACGGAGGTCGTTTGCAAAATGGCTATATTTAAGGGCTATATATTATATAAAATATATATATTCCAAAGTAACTATTCTGAATTTTAAAATGAATATAACTTTCAATTTATATTATGAAATCTGAATTTTTCACATTTGTTAGAAATATATTATTAAATAGATTCAAATACTTCTTGTTTTACTGAAATCTGGTTTATTTTGAATCCTGTACATTAAGTTGAAATTTAAAGTTGAATTTTCAAATTGCCGCGCCATTTTAGGCTCGTTTTATAATTAAGATAAATTTATCCGTTCTAACTTCGATCTAAATAACTTTTTAGTCGTTATTATTTAAAATAAATCATTTTAAATATCCAAAATCCATTAAAATAGCTAAAATAAAAAAATTTAATTGGTTCTGAAAATCTGGGGTGTTACAGTAGTAATGTTGCAGACCTACTGAATTAAGTAGGTCGCAGCAGATGTTTAATAGTCACACTAGTTTCATGAGTATATGATACATGAATGATTGACTCTAGTGCAAGTGGGAGATTGTTAGAGTTTATGCCCTAGAGGCAATCAATTTGATGAGATTGATTACACTGTTGATGCTATTATTTTATTTGGAATAAAATATTCTGTTATGTTATATTTACTGCGTAATATAAATATTAACATAGCAGAAGTCCTTAAAATTATAATAAAGAATTATGTAGTTTAAGTAAGTGACTTGAACTTGAGATTATATAATATATTATGTATTGTGATTCTTAAATGTCCCTAGTCTAGTTTTATTGTTTATATACGACAACAACAAAACATAGAGACTAGTATGTTGATTGACTGATGACCACATCTCATTGATCATTAATATGCATGATATTAATGTCAAAACATAAATACATATTGGAGAATAGCATATTGGGCTGACCCAACGTGAGGAAAACTACATGGATTATAATTAACAGTATCATAATTTATTCTCATAGTGGCTGGGATGTAATGGTCCTCGGACCTGAAATCATTATAATTTTATTTGAGGATATTTGTATTTTTATATCATCTAAAGTTACTCGTAATAGAGTAACAATAACGGTGATTATTAGATACATCTCGAATTGAATGAAAATTATGAATGATCTAGATGGAATTTAACCCTACAATATATATATATATATATATTTGTAGTGATATCCATGGGCCTCTTGATTGAGTGAGACCGTGAAACGCATGGCCGTGCTCAAATATTGATTTGATTCAAACAGTCTACTCATCGATCAAGATAAACTGATTAAATTATAAAGAGGATGATACGATCCATGTCTCGAGTTTAATCCTGAATATATTGGTTAAAAGGATTATATTACATTGATATACTGGTCACGGAAAGGTTGTATCGAATCATTGATCTTATTATAACTTGGGTAGCAGTGACGTGTTGCTAGATGCCAATCTCTGTTTATGTTTTTAAATACGATTTAAAACATTGATAACGTTGTAACAACCTATAGGGTCACACAATATAGAACATTGTAAGGAAAAAAATATTTTTTTTGGATGAATAAAATATTAATTTGTTAATATTTTATCTGAAATTGGAATAAGTATTCGGTTGGATCCTATTTTTTGGTTAAGCTTTGTTATTAAAAGGGTTACATAATTCCTTTCATAAGATATATTTTAGACGACCAACCCTTGGAGAGACATATCAGACAATAAGCTGAATACTTATTCCAAATGAAAACCCTAAAAAGAATATCATGGAGGCTAGCACCGTCTTCATCTTTAATTTCTTTCTTGATTTAATCGAAAGAAGGAAGATGTTCTAGTGGACACCAATAGAGGGCCGGACTCCGTCGAGCCTCCGATTCGATCGATCCAAACAACAACGAGGTGGCGGTTCATCTGTTTCTTAATCATGAAAGGTATGAAATTTAGACTTAAATTTGATTCGATTTACTATTTTGTAATAGATCTTTAAGTTTAAATTGTTAAACTGTTCAATTAATGTTTCAATTAGATCTAGAAAACCCAACAGCTACGCAATGGAATTTGTGTGGACACATTTGAAGCTCGTTCCAATTTATAGCAAAATAAAAGGCCTAATGGATGTATGTCATTATTTGTCGATAAACGAATAAGGTGAGTAAACTCACTAACTTTGTCTAGCTTTATAATATTATAAACATCATTAATATTTATAAATAATGATTGAGCACTGTGTGATGGTTGTTTGGATGATTTAAAAATAAATTGGTTGACAATTATATATATATATATATAAAGTCGTTGGTTAAATACTGATTGTATTTATTATAATATTTCATACTGATATGAAAATAGTTTTATTTATGTTGATTAACATCTATAGATGCAGGAAACAGATTGGAGGGATCCAACTGGATTCCTCAACAATTATATTGTTGTTTTTCATATATTTTGCATTATATGATGTGACAAATGATCGATAATGGATTATTGTGTGTTTTGGGATGTTTGAATAACATTGACCTGAAATAATTGGTATTTAAATACCATAAAATATATTTAAATATATTGGAAAAGAAATTTGGGGTTCTAAAAAGGGAAAATCTATATTTAATTAGAATTTGAGTTTCGATTTGGATTGTAAAAGTAATAGCTTGTTTTAATCATAATAAAACAAGTAGCTTGATTTATTAACAACATTTATAAATGGAATAAAATATTTATTGTTAAATAACTATTATTAAATAATCCGTGAATGTTAATTCAAAAATGAGTAGTGAAAAGGGAAATCGTTGAATTTATTTCGAGGTTCGAAATGTGAATATGAATTGAACAAAACTATAAGGATTTGTAATTATAATTTGACAATGTCAAATGTTATTAAAATAATTTATTTTTAGAAATTATATATTATATAATTTGGAAATTTGATAGGGTAATTAATATTTGGTTTGTAACCAATAATTTATAATCGAATATGTAATCGAAATGAAGTTATAAATTTGATATATAATTAACAAGAAATTGACTTGTAAAAGGAGTTTATGGAGTGGGATATCAAGTATGAATTTATAAAATAACTCAGTAAACAGGAGTTGAATCTGGAATGGTAATTATAAATAAAAATCAAGATTTGTTTGATAAAACGAGTCCAGTTTTCTGTAAAGATATAATAGTCACATTTAAAGTGAATAATGATTTAAAAGCAAACATTTTGCAAATTGGAAGGTGATAAAAGGAGATTAGTAACAATGGAAGTGATAAATTCAAAAATGAATTTAGAAATTTGTATTGACCTGAAACAGTGAGTTTATTCCGAAGTTTGGAACGTTAATCGAATATAGATTATTCAAAAGAGAATTATATGTTGAAATTAGATTATACCGAATTCGAGAAAGTACTATTTACTTTTCGGTTTTGATCAAGATTTATTTATTATTTCATTCAAATTAATGAATAAAAATCGTATTTTGAAGTTAAATATTCAGAAGCAAGGATCATAATGCCATCATTACAATGAATGATCTTCGTTAAAGAAGTAGTTTCGTAAACAGTATCTGACAGTTGTGTAAAAAATGATTTTGTTAATAAGAATTTAAGAATGGAGTTAAGAAAATTAGAAACCGACCAGAGACTAGTCAAGTTGAACGGCAGTCTAAGTGTCGATCTGATGTTGGTTTCGGCCATCTGGGTTGATACTTGAGAATTTGTTCTCTTATTAGTTACGGTTAGGGGTTAATGGATGTGGAAAGTTAGTGAAGCGCGAATAAGATATGGAAATGTTTTCCACTGTTAATAACGTATATTTTTGAAATACGGGAAATAAGGAGTGTGAATATATGGAAACGTTTTCCAAGAAATCATGAAAGGCTAAGCGAGTTGGGAAAATATTTGGGTAAAGATATTTAAGGGAAATGAAATGATTATTGATAAATCTATTTATAGGGGCTCGGTGTTAATTGATGATTGATCAGTAATATCTCAATTTGGAAATACGATCGTTGTTTATATGTATGTTTTCCTTTGATAGTTAAATAACCGGCTATCAAAGTTATTGACCATTTCTCATTGTCAATACGAGGAGATCGAGATCAGGTTTATTACCTGAAAACCGCTTTGTATGGGCATTAGCGTTGCGAATCAAATATGATGAAGATAATTGAAGACAGAGAGCATGCAAGGGTTGTTCTCGCGATTTACAAAATAGTGCACTTGGTTTGTCTAGTCCCAGGACAACTTGTGTGGACGAACATCTGACAGAGTATATCCAGTAGATAGCGTAAGTTGATCTCTTTAAACGTACTTACGTTGGTGCCAGTGGATTTCGTTTCTCTTTGCTTTATGCCCGTGGTATTTTTGGAGAAATCAATTTGGGATTTGGCAGATATGATGATGTAGAATTCAAAGTAACTGAAGATGTGATCTGTCTAATGGTAAGTTATGACCTCAAGCCTTATCAATCGGGAAATGACAAAAATCAGGCAGGCAGCATGGCTAAGTGGGTCACACACAATTATGGTATAGTGTCACCATCTAGAGAATATTCATATTTGTTACTTCTTTCATTTCTGTATCTCCCGGGAATGGTTATGTTGGTATACCAATCGTAAGGTGACAATATATTTGAAACATTCAAGCAAAATGAATGGTCGGACATGTGTGGCCGAGTTGCAAGATGTTCTTGTTGAACTCCAGTGTATCTTCTCTAGATTACACCGATCGGAAGGTGGTTCCATTCCTTGTCATAGTAGGAAATCCATTCTCCAACAAGAGCCCGTGGTTTTTGATTGTATATTATGTATGTAGAACGTGAGATGCAAGCGTTCTCCTAGATTGTTATTTACTTGATTTAGACATTATTATAATACTAGATCTTAAGAAATGTTTTGGGTTATCGTACGATAAAAACCATCCAAATTTATGTGTGGATCAGTCTTACGATTATCATTTCTTTTAAAAGGATTTTTTAAAAGCTAAACCAATGGTTGGAGTTTACTCACACCAGTCCCATGACTAACCCAGAGTTTATTCTGTTTTGTTTTTCCCTAAACTCTTAGGTGCCCAAATTTGTACGGGCAGTCAAGTAGTTAGGATTTTACAGATATACTTGGAGGAGCTTGGAGTAAAAGGATTCAACATTAGTTATATATAAAGTTTATTTTATGTTGTGATGTTATGAGTTGTACTCTGAAATGGTATGCGAGTACAGTTACAAGTTTGTAATTCAAAGTTATGTTACATAATATATTTTATTTGTTCCGCTGTGAGATTCGTATTTACTCTGATCTTGTTCAGTTGTGTTCTACTTCTTCTTCTATTCTAACTTTCTTTCTATCTATTCTCACCCTCTAACTTCTTTCTGTTATTGATCTGGTATTTTCGATGCTCGAAAAATTGACATGATGTTTGGTGTTTTCGAGGTCGAAAACCCTTAGGTTGTTACAAGTTTCGGCAACATCCTGATTGATAAAGAAATCAAGTGACAACAATTTTAGTGACAACAATAATTTGACTAACAACAAAATTGACTTAAAGAACGAGGAGCTGAGTCCAAAATGAGAACTTAAGAACTACAGATTGATAAAGAAATCAACTGACAATAGTTTTAGTGACAACAATAATTTGATTGACGACAAAAATGATTCAAGGAACCAGGAGCTGAGTCTGAAATGAGAACTCAAGAACAAAATAGGGGAACAGGAATCAAAATCAAAATGGATCTAAATTCAAAACGATTATAAATGATTTAGGAGATCGAGATCCAAGAATAGGCAGCCTGAAGGGGAAGCTCTTAGAAGAATCCAATTATGGATCATCAAGAACTGGGAGTAATGATCGAAAACTTATTCTAATTATGAGTCCCTGAGAATTTAAGATGCGTCTGCCAGATCGATATAAAAAAGTGAATAAAGTGGAATCATTTCTAGATACTCCAATTTTTTGTTTTAAATCTTAGAATTAAAAAAACAAAATTGTAGCATAAGAATAACGCCACAGTATCCATAAATAATTAGATCAAAGTCTAACCATGAATTTGGAAATTAAAAATCTAGTATGGTACCATGTATGTAAAAATGAATAAGCGAGACATAAATGAAGAAGAGAACATAAATACCAAAAAGGGAAAACATTTCTGGCCAAAGGGGAATATAATAAAGGAAATTCAAATGAAAATTATAGGAGAAAAATTCTTTGTTTTTGTAATAACCCGGAAAATCTGGGCCAGTTTAAAATTTTTATTTCGGCAATTTTAGCGAATTTTGAATATTTAAAATAGATTATTTTAAATAATATCGACGAGAAATTTATTTTGAATATAATTCGAACGTATATATTATATACGTCGTCGTTAGAATATAAATAATTATATATAATTATAAATAGAATTGAAAATGGCGCGGTAGTTCGATAATTCGATTTCAAACTTCAATTGGATGTACCGGGTGCAAAACAATCCGGATTTTAGTGAAACCAAAAATGATAGGATCTAATTGGTAATATCTTTCCAACGAATCCGAATAATCGAAATTTCATAGTGGGAATCAAAAGATATGTCCAGTTGAAAATTCTGAATAGTCGCTATGGAATTCAGGCCCTTAAAAATGGACATTTTGCAAACGACCTCGGATTTCGACGAAACCACTTTTGTTGGGTCCGTGATGTAAAGTTATTGCTAGGTTTCAAATTTCATGATTTTTCGAATCAATATGTGAGCGTGGCGAAGGAAAACGCGTTTGACCAGTTTCAGTTGATTTTAATCGACTGGAAATTGGCCATTTTTCAAACGGTCTCAGAATTCGACGAAACTAGTTTTGTTAGGACCGTATCGTCAATACGAACTAGAAAATATTTTTATGGAATTTATAGAGTTGTTATGTGACCCCGGTAATTTGAAATGTACGTTTAAAATTCAATATAGTGATTTAAATGTAAATTAAACGGAAACTGATTCAAACAGTCGAATCAGCTTGCGATATATATTCCATTGTGTTCAGAATGGGGGTAATACGCTATGGACGACAGACGGTGGGCCTCGTTTCGAGGTCGTAGGTAAAAGTCAACTTTTCTTGAAATTAAAATAATTAAAATAAATTAAAAAAAATAATTTAAATTACCTCCCTCCTCCCCTTTAATCCTTCTGCCCCCCCCCCCCCCCAAATCATTATTTCAGAATCGAAAAAAAAAAACCCCGAAACCCCGTCGCCCTCCCCCACGTAGCAGCCGCCACCTCCTTCCCCCTCCCCCTGGCGCGCCGCCGCAAGCAGAAGCCCCCGCCAGAGCCGACGCGGAAGCAGCAACCCCCCCCAGTTCGATCGACGCACGAGAAACCCCCCCCCCCCCCGTTTTTTCCCTCCACCGCCGAGTTCACTGTTCCTCCGGCCATGGTTAGCTCTCGAGTAGGCGCTCCGTTCTCCGGCGTCTGATGAGGCTCCGGTCATCAATTTAGGGGGGGCGACGGCCAATTTGGTTTCGTGAGCAAATGGGTTCCTGATGTCGGCATATACAGTAAAGGGGAAGAAAGGTTTTGTTCTTTTTATTTATTTATTTTATATCTTAGTTTAATTAATTTATTTATATAACATTATAAAAAAAAATTCAGTCTTTATTATATATATCATTGAAGTTAAAATCTAATTTTTTTTATATATATAGGGAAAAATAAAAATATAAAGTTTAGATTTCTTATTTATAAAAGTTCAGATTTTTAGAAATATAAAGGAATGATTTTTGTTTATGAAGTATAAAGTAGTGATTTTTAGCAACAAAAAAAATTGATTTTGGATAACGTAAAAATTCGATTTTTTTCACACAAAGATTAGATTTTTAAAATAGAAAAGATTAGATTTTTAAAATAGAAAAGATTAGATTTTTAAAATAGAAAAGATTAGATTTTTAAAGTGTAAAAGGACGAGATCTTTATATGTAAAAAGGCGAAATCTTTATATGAAAAATAGCGTGATAAAAATATAATCTTTACTATATAGAAGTAATAAAAATATGATTTTTATATTTTTTTTAAGTATTAAAAATATAATCTTTACTATATAGAAGTGGTAAAAATATGATTTTTGTTCATATAGAGAATTAAAAATATCACCTTTATATATGTAGCAAAATAAAAATATGATTTTTATATATTGAACATCGAAATAAAAATATGATTTTTATATATTGAACATCCAAATATAAAAATGTGTGATTTTTATATATGTAGTGGCTACGGGCGAAGAAAGTGATAAGAGACGAGAACAGTGAAGATTTCCTGCATTAGAAGTGCCGTGGAGTTAGGATAGCTATTGGTGAGAATTTCTCACCTTTCAATTTCATTTTCTAGTTATATATATATACTAGGATGCAGACGGTGCTTAGTAGCACCCGACACAATCGTCCACAGACCATGGACTTGTTTGTTTGATTGAAAAAAATTAGTTAGATTATTTGATTGAAATTGAATTGTGTGGTGAAATGAATTGATTTGATTGATGTGTGAATGGCGTGGGCCTTCACTAGACCGGGGATAAGGCTAGGCCTTGTCCCGTTTCTAGTATCGTGCCGTTATGCCGTCGAAATTTTCT
Source organism: Allium sativum (assembly GCA_030737875.1). Lineage (NCBI taxonomy): Eukaryota > Viridiplantae > Streptophyta > Magnoliopsida > Asparagales > Amaryllidaceae > Allium > Allium sativum. The sequence continues at coordinate 443,105,857 of CM060919.1, forward strand.
AAAATAAGTTAGAAAATAAAAATATCATTTTATTTAAAGAATGAACTGAATAGAAAATTCATAGGTTGAATAAAATAGTTTGATCGTTAAAAATACAATTTTTAACGTGAATGTGAATAAATAAATATTCATTTACAAACTGGACGGTTTGTTTATGTACACCTATTTGAAGGACATTGATTGGGACGATAAATTTTACACATCGCCCAACTGCACAAATAAAAATCTGTGTTTGATTGCTTGGAACCCCACACGGGTATTGGGATGATATTTGACGTACACTAATCCCGATTGTTTAGTTGTATGTCGATCGATTGATTGACAGGCTACTATAAGCGTTGAATATTTATATTTGATGCTTATACAGTGTAGAATGCACTTTGGATGATGGTTGATTATTCATCGTTGTTGATAAATACATGTGTTGTAGAAAATCCATATAATTAACATTATATGGTAATTGATTGGGTCTCATTCCAATTTTGAAATAGAAATATTTGGAAAAAAAATATATTTGAAATAGAAATATTTGAAATAGAAATATTCGAAATGGATTATTTGAAAATGTCAATATATGAGGCCGTGTTGATTAGATTGACGCCATTTTGACGTGAACGATATTTATATCGATTTTATTCATTTTATAATGAATATCGAAAGTGATTTCAAAATCTAATATTTTGAAAAGAATAGAAATTCGAATTGAAACTGAATAGAATTGAATTCGAATTGAAATTGAATAGATTTGAAATTCGAACTATATAGAAATGAATTGAATTGAAAACGATTTCGAAATGAATTGAATTGAAAACGATTTCGAAATGAATTGAATTGAAAACGATTTCGAAATGAATTGAATTGAAAACGAATTCAAATTGAATTGAAAGTGAATTGAAATGAATTCAAATTGAATTGAAATTTGAATCGAATAGAAATGAATTTTAAAACGAATTTATAAAGAAGAATTCAATTTTGATTTGAATTGAAATGGAAGTTGAAATTGCTTTTGAAACGAATTTAAAACTATTTATATAATTCGTTTTAAATAGAAATCGACGAAATATATATTATATATATTATATATATAATATAATGGCCTGAATAGAACGCGCCGCGGCAGTTCGTGAATTTCGACCATTTATTTCAAACGGACATTACGGGAGATCCGACCGTCGGATTCTCCTAAAACCGGAACCGTTGGGTTCGTATCGAAAAGAACTTTCTAACGAATATTAGAAATTTGAAATCTAACGGTTGGATTTGGAATTATGTCCAAATCAAATTTGAAAAAGGTCGCTGTAAGTGCAGTTCGATGGCCATTGGTGGAAATCGACTGTACGGGCCTTGATAAAATTATTAAAAATAGTAATAATTTGTGTAAAATCATAAGAAATGATTTGTGAAGAATTGGGATGAAAAACTCCATATTTGAAAAGATAAAAATAGATTTTTATCGAAATGAACTAGTTTTGAACTAGAAATATAATTCTATTTATTTTTAAATAAATAAATTGAATTTGAAAAGGGTTTTGAAAATAACCAGAATTTCCAATGATTGCATTGGAGTGGATTTGAATCGAAATTGTCTTCGGAATATTTCGATGTTGGAATTCGTGATTATACAGATGTTGTTATGGAAATTTGAAAGATATATATTTATATCGTTATTTCCAATACGACATTTGTTAGTCGTAGAATTTGATATTGAATATAAGCCGGTATATTTTCTATTCAGAGCCTTGTATTGAATATCAAATGTGATTTGGGTTTGTCGTGAATGGTGTCTTCACTAACACTGTTCTTGAACCCAGTTGAGAAAAGATTAAATCTTTTTATTTGGATTTAATGAAGTGTACCAATTAAATGAGATTTAATTGGAATTGAATTGATATTGATTTTTGGGTTTATCGTGAACAGTGTTTTAAATAACACTCGTTCTTTAACCCGATAATTAATGAATGTGATTTTGGGTTTATCGTGAACTGTGTTTTTAAATGACACTGATTCTTTAACCCAGCCGAAGATTAAAACTAAGTGGAGTTTTAATGAATCTTTAATTAGATTGAAATGATCGAAAATGGAGTATCACCAGTTTTGCTCCAGGCGATAGTTAAATCTTTAATTAGATTTGAACGTGAAATGGTAATTGAATTTACCGATAACACTGTGGTGTTAGATATGAAGTATTACCAGTTTTACTTCATGGGATGAATAGGTTGGGATTGGGAAATAAAATAAATGATTACTTCGGTGTGGTTCGCTAATCCCGACTAGTTTGAATTGATATTCAAAGGAGATTAAAGAATAAATTTAAAGAATTTATCTTGGATAAAATTAATGGGAACTTTTCCCAAAGTATAGGAATATTTGAATAAAAGAATATTCTGAATTGGAATGAGGCGTATGTTGTGTTTGTGTAACACTTTTATAATATATACGCGAGTTATTCAGAAAGACCGGGTTTATCCCATTCTGAATAACTGATTCGTCGTGGTGTCGAAGATGAAGACGGTGGTCGAAGACCAGAAGTCTTCACGTCGTTTGGGTGATTACTGATGATCTTGATTGGGCTGTACACCCAAGAAGATGGAAACAGTTGGTGATCGTCCAGACGTACTTGGAGATCGATGGATATGCGGGGTACTAGGTGCCTCCGGTTTCGTTCAGACCCAGAACGGACTTGTAAATGGACTGTGTGTCTGACATTGGATTTAGTCCGTGTGATTGATCTCTATTAAATATATATCTGTTTGGCGGCGGAGAATTTATTCTCTTGCTTAACGCCCTTCTCTGAGACGTACGAGCTCAAGGGTTATATATTGATGGATATCAAACGCATGGAGTGAATTGCCTGTGTGGCATGCCTAAGTGGCAATTGATCGAGGCTTCTGTTGAAAAGCAAAGTCTTGTGGTGATGATCAAAGCAAGGCCTTTGTGGCGTAGCTTTGTGTAACGTTTACCTCGCGTGTTTCACACCCGGTATGAACCAAAAACGGGAGAGGACCTCAGGGAGGGCATGCGTTTCCTTCTAGCTAAAAAGTGGCGTCAGTGGTTTTACACGCCCTGACGAGTTTGACTTATGTGGTTGTTGCTGTTGCGAGGCGCCTCGGATATATCGGTCGTTCTCGAACCGATGGAGTCATTTGTTGGCTCATTGACACCCCAAAGGGTGGGGAAACGCAGTGTTCAGGCATTTTAATCCACATCGGTGGACCGGCCCTGTCGCTCCAAGGGTCACTCGAGCTCTGATCCTGAGACACGGGCTAGAGCGTCTCGAATCGGTTGAGGACTATCTTTTGCCTCGGTTCATAGAAGGAAATCCAATTTCCAAATACGTGACTTTGCGGTTTTATTTGTAAACCTATATATGGCGACATGATATATGGTACCCATGCCGCCTATGATTGATACTTATGATTTGAAGTTGTTTTATACACTATGCACTTATTATAGTATCAAATGATTTGTTTTAAACGTATCAAGCATTCTTTGGCTGTTATAAGGGAAAACCCTATCCCCCGGCTTGCGTTGCATTGTGTGATAGGACCTGGGTCTTATAACAGCTTCATTTTTCTTTATTTAGCATTGCGCTGTTGGTTTTATGCACTGGTATTCTTGGGAGGAAACCCGTTCCGTGTTATACGGCGTGGTCCCTTGATTTACCTAACTTTTAAAATAAAGATTAATAACTGTTTTAGTTCTCACACCAGTCACATGACTGACCTGGAGTTTATTGTTTTAACCTAAACTCTGGGTGCCCCTATTTTGACACGGGCGGCTAGTAGTTTTGGTTTTGCAGATTTATATTCACAGGATCCTGATTTACAGCTGGAACGATATCCGGAAAGCTTTGTATCCGTATATCTCTTCTAGTTGTGTATTGTATTATTTTCCGCTGCTATGTATTTAAATGTAATTTAAATCTCTGATATTTCTGTGTAATATTCATTTTTACTCTGTATATTCTTGTAATCTGATGCATCGTTGTAATATACAATGAAATGTTCTTCTGTATGCATTCTATTTTGTCATGTTCTCAAACGATAGGGCGTTTCGAACGGTTTGGGTCGGTTTAGCGACTGGTTCGGACCAAGCGAAATTCCATCTCGTCACAGTTGGTATCAGAGCTTTGGTTTACAAAGCTCAGAGAACAAGGCACATTAGAACCATACGAAAGAATTCATCAGATATTGGGTTAGTAATATCCAATGGGAATGACTCGTTAGAGATGGGATCAGTAGTATCCTAGAACGAGTGTGAAGAGTATATTTTTCAATTGAAAACAATCTTTGTTTTGAAAATTTAAATCAATTATTCGTATTTGATTATTTAGTTTATATTGATTTGGACAGTCCAGTATATAAAGATTTTGCATATACGCCTTGCAAACGTATATTTGAAATTTTAATATACTGGATAGATATAGATTCACACTCTAGTAGCCCGAAGATGATTCTGATGATTGTAGCTACATCATCAGAATTAGTGTTCGAGTGTCGAAGGTGTGATATTTATATATCTCCTATTGACTGGTGTGAGAACCAAAACTATATAGGATCTATTGTTGTGATTTGGCACCAAAGCATGATTTTTTTGTATATGTATCAAAACTATGAATTTGAAACGTTAAATTCACTAATTGATTGATGTTTGTATTGTTTGTTTATTGGTTTGATAATTTTGAACCATTATGCCTAATTGCATCAAATATTGAACTGTATTGAAAATTGGTCGCATTTGCTTGCATATACATATACTTGCATTGAACAGGTCATAGCAAGGAGGCTAGAGCCAGAGAATAAAATTTGTTTGCCCGACAAATAGGTACATGTTTACTACATAATTTACTGTTTTGTTTGGGTGATGATGATTTTATGAGCCTATTGGCTAGCCGCTTGGCTTTTTCTTTTTCTTTTTGAGATCTGAAGGACCGGGGAAGCTATTTGAAATTCCCCGATGCTCCCATTGCAGGGGAGGTTATGGCGAAATTTTTCGAAAATTTAGGGTGTTAGCCAAATTTTTGAAATTTTGAAAATTCTCAGAAACTGAAAAGTTGGAGAATGGAAGCCAGATCGAACGTAGGGCTGATTAATCAAACCACTTTCGACTTTGTTCCTTTTCGGGGACGAAAAGTTTTAAGTGGGGGAGATTGTAATAACCCGGAAAATCTGGGCCAGTTTAAAATTTTTATTTCGGCAATTTTAGCGAATTTTGAATATTTAAAATAGATTATTTTAAATAATATCGACAAGAAATTTATTTTGAATATAATTCGAACGTATATATTATATACGTCGTCGTTAGAATATAAATAATTATATATAATTATAAATAGAATTGAAAATGGCGCGGTAGTTCGATAATTCGATTTCAAACTTCAATTGGATGTACCGGGTGCAAAACAATCCGGATTTTAGTGAAACCAAAAATGATAGGATCTAATTGGTAATATCTTTCCAACAAATCCGAATAATCGAAATTTCATAGTGGGAATCAAAAGATATGTCCAGTTGAAAATTCTGAATAGTCGCTATGGAATTCAGGCCCTTAAAAATGGACATTTTGCAAACGACCTCGGATTTCGACGAAACCACTTTTGTTGGGTCCGTGATGTAAAGTTATTGCTAGGTTTCAAATTTCATGATTTTTCGAATCAATATGTGAGCGTGGCGAAGGAAAACGCGTTTGACCAGTTTCAGTTGATTTTAATCGACTGGAAATTGGCCATTTTTCAAACGGTCTCAGAATTCGACGAAACTAGTTTTGTTAGGACCGTATCGTCAATACGAAGCTAGAAAATATTTTTATGGAATTTATAGAGTTGTTATGTGACCCCGGTAATTTGAAATGTACGTTTAAAATTCAATATAGTGATTTAAATGTAAATTAAACGGAAACTGATTCAAACAGTCGAATCAGCTTGCGATATATATCCCATTGTGTTCAGAATGGGGGTAATACGCTATGGACGACAGACGGTGGGCCTCGTTTCGAGGTCGTAGGTAAAAGTCAACTTTTCTTGAAATTAAAATAATTAAAATAAATTAAAAAAAAATTAAATTACCTCCCTCCTCCCCTTTAATCCTTCTGCCCCCCCCCCCCCAAATCATTATTTCAGAATCGAAAAAAAAAAAACCCGAAACCCCGTCGCCCCCCCCCCCCCCCACGTAGCAGCCGCCACCTCCTTCCCCCCCCCTCCCCCTGGCGCGCCGCCGCAAGCAGAAGCCCCCGCCAGAGCCGACGCGGAAGCAGCAACCCCCCCCCCCCAGTTCGATCGACGCACGAGAAACCCCCCCCCCCCCCCCCCGTTTTTTTCCTCCACCGCCGAGTTCACTGTTCCTCCGGCCATGGTTAGCTCTCGAGTAGGCGCTCCGTTCTCCGGCGTCTGATGAGGCTCCGGTCATCAATTTAGGGGGGGCGACGGCCAATTTGGTTTCGTGAGCAAATGGGTTCCTGATGTCGGCATATACAGTAAAGGGGAAGAAAGGTTTTGTTCTTTTTATTTATTTATTTTATATCTTAGTTTAATTAATTTATTTATATAACATTATAAAAAAAATCAGTCTTTATTATATATATCATTGAAGTTAAAATCTATTTTTTTTTATATATATAGGGAAAAATAAAAATATAAAGTTTAGATTTCTTATTTATAAAAGTTCAGATTTTTAGAAATATAAAGGAATGATTTTTGTTTATGAAGTATAAAGTAGTGATTTTTAGCAACAAAAAAAATTGATTTTGGATAACGTAAAAATTCGATTTTTTTCACACAAAGATTAGATTTTTAAAATAGAAAAGATTAGATTTTTAAAATAGAAAAGATTAGATTTTTAAAGTGTAAAAGGACGAGATCTTTATATGTAAAAAGGCGAAATCTTTATATGAAAAATAGCGTGATAAAAATATAATCTTTACTATATAGAAGTAATAAAAATATGATTTTTATATTTTTTTTTTAAGTATTAAAAATATAATCTTTACTATATAGAAGTGGTAAAAATATGATTTTTGTTCATATAGAGAATTAAAAATATCACCTTTATATATGTAGCAAAATAAAAATATGATTTTTATATATTGAACATCGAAATAAAAATATGATTTTTATATATTGAACATCCAAATATAAAAATGTGTGATTTTTATATATGTAGTGGCTACGGGCGAAGAAAGTGATAAGAGACGAGAACAGTGAAGATTTCCTGCATTAGAAGTGCCGTGGAGTTAGGATAGCTATTGGTGAGAATTTCTCACCTTTCAATTTCATTTTCTAGTTATATATATATACTAGGATGCAGACAGTGCTTAGTAGCACCCGACACAATCGTCCACAGACCATGGACTTGTTTGTTTGATTGAAAAAAATTAGTTAGATTATTTGATTGAAATTGAATTGTGTGGTGAAATGAATTGATTTGATTGATGTGTGAATGGCGTGGGCCTTCACTAGACCGGGGATAAGGCTAGGCCTTGTCCCGTTTCTAGTATCGTGCCGTTATGCCGCCGAAATTTTCTAAAATAAGTTAGAAAATAAAAATATCATTTTATTTAAAGAATGAACTGAATAGAAAATTCATAGGTTGAATAAAATAGTTTGATCGTTAAAAATACAATTTTTAACGTGAATGTGAATAAATAAATATTCATTTACAAACCGGACGGTTTGTTTATGTACACCTATTTGAAGGACATTGATTGGGACGATAAATTTTACACATCGCCCAACTGCACAAATAAAAATCTGTGTTTGATTGCTTGGAACCCCACACGGGTATTGGGATGATATTTGACGTACACTAATCCCGATTGTTTAGTTGTATGTCGATCGATTGATTGACAGGCTACTATAAGCGTTGAATATTTATATTTGATGCTTATACAGTGTAGAATGCACTTTGGATGATGGTTGATTATTCATCGTTGTTGATAAATACATGTGTTGTAGAAAATCCATATAATTAACATTATATGGTAATTGATTGGGTCTCATTCCAATTTTGAAATAGAAATATTTGGAAAAAAAAAATATTTGAAATAGAAATATTTGAAATAGAAATATTCGAAATGGAATATTTGAAAATGTCAATATATGAAGCCGTGTTGATTAGATTGACGCCATTTTGACGTGAACGATATTTATATCGATTTTATTCATTTTATAATGAATATCGAAAGTGATTTCAAAATCTAATATTTTGAAAAGAATAGAAATTCGAATTGAAACTGAATAGAATTGAATTCGAATTGAAATTGAATAGATTTGAAATTCGAACTATATAGAAATGAATTGAATTGAAAACGATTTCGAAATGAATTGAATTGAAAACGATTTCGAAATGAATTGAATTGAAAACGATTTCGAAATGAATTGAATTGAAAACGAATTCAAATTGAATTGAAAGTGAATTGAAATGAATTCAAATTGAATTGAAATTTGAATCGAATAGAAATGAATTTTAAAACGAATTTATAAAGAAGAATTCAATTTTGATTTGAATTGAAATGGAAGTTGAAATTGCTTTTGAAACGAATTTAAAACTATTTATATAATTCGTTTTAAATAGAAATCGACGAAATATATATTATATATATTATATATATAATATAATGGCCTGAATAGAACGCGCCGCGGCAGTTCGTGAATTTCGACCATTTATTTCAAACGGACATTACGGGAGATCCGACCGTCGGATTCTCCTAAAACCGGAACCGTTGGGTTCGTATCGAAAAGAGCTTTCTAACGAATATTAGAAATTTGAAATCTAACGGTTGGATTTGGAATTATGTCCAAATCAAATTTGAAAAAGGTCGCTGTAAGTGCAGTTCGATGGCCATTGGTGGAAATCGACTGTACGGGCCTTGATAAAATTATTAAAAATAGTAATAATTTGTGTAAAATCATAAGAAATGATTTGTGAAGAATTGGGATGAAAAACTCCATATTTGAAAAGATAAAAATAGATTTTTATCGAAATGAACTAGTTTTGAACTAGAAATATAATTCTATTTATTTTTAAATAAATAAATTGAATTTGAAAAGGGTTTTGAAAATAACCAGAATTTCCAATGATTGCATTGGAGTGGATTTGAATCGAAATTGTCTTCGGAATATTTCGATGTTGGAATTCGTGATTATACAGATGTTGTTATGGAAATTTGAAAGATATATATTTATATCGTTATTTCCAATACGACATTTGTTAGTCGTAGAATTTGATATTGAATATAAGCCGGTATATTTTCTATTCAGAGCCTTGTATTGAATATCAAATGTGATTTGGGTTTGTCGTGAATGGTGTCTTCACTAACACTGTTCTTGAACCCAGTTGAGAAAAGATTAAATCTTTTTATTTGGATTTAATGAAGTGTACCAATTAAATGAGATTTAATTGGAATTGAATTGATATTGATTTTTGGGTTTATCGTGAACAGTGTTTTAAATAACACTCGTTCTTTAACCCGATAATTAATGAATGTGATTTTGGGTTTATCGTGAACTGTGTTTTTAAATGACACTGATTCTTTAACCCAGCCGAAGATTAAAACTAAGTGGAGTTTTAATGAATCTTTAATTAGATTGAAATGATCGAAAATGGAGTATCACCAGTTTTGCTCCATGCGATAGTTAAATCTTTAATTAGATTTGAACGTGAAATGGTAATTGAATTTACCGATAACACTGTGGTGTTAGATATGAAGTATTACCAGTTTTACTTCATGGGATGAATAGGTTGGGATTGGGAAATAAAATAAATGATTACTTCGGTGTGGTTCGCTAATCCCGACTAGTTTGAATTGATATTCAAAGGAGATTAAAGAATAAATTTAAAGAATTTATCTTGGATAAAATTAATGGGAACTTTTCCCAAAGTATAGGAATATTTGAATAAAAGAATATTCTGAATTGGAATGAGGCGTATGTTGTGTTTGTGTAACACTTTTATAATATATACGCGAGTTATTCAGAAAGACCGGGTTTATCCCATTCTGAATAACTGATTCGTCGTGGTGTCGAAGATGAAGACGGTGGTCGAAGACCAGAAGTCTTCACGTCGTTTGGGTGATTACTGATGATCTTGATTGGGCTGTACACCCAAGAAGATGGAAACAGTTGGTGATCGTCCAGACGTACTTGGAGATCGATGGATATGCGGGGTACTAGGTGCCTCCGGTTTCGTTCAGACCCAGAACGGACTTGTAAATGGACTGTGTGTCTGACATTGGATTTAGTCCGTGTGATTGATCTCTATTAAATATATATCTGTTTGGCGGCGGAGAATTTATTCTCTTGCTTAACGCCCTTCTCTGAGACGTACGAGCTCAGGGGTTATATATTGATGGATATCAAACGCATGGAGTGAATTGCCTGTGTGGCATGCCTAAGTGGCAATTGATCGAGGCTTCTGTTGAAAAGCAAAGTCTTGTGGTGATGATCAAAGCAAGGCCTTTGTGGCGTAGCTTTGTGTAACGTTTACCTCGCGTGTTTCACACCCGGTATGAACCAAAAACGGGAGAGGACCTCAGGGAGGGCATGCGTTTCCTTCTAGCTAAAAAGTGGCGTCAGTGGTTTTACACGCCCTGACGAGTTTGACTTATGTGGTTGTTGCTGTTGCGAGGCGCCTCGGATATATCGGTCGTTCTCGAACCGATGGAGTCATTTGTTGGCTCATTGACACCCCAAAGGGTGGGGAAACGCAGTGTTCAGGCATTTTAATCCACATCGGTGGACCGGCCCTGTCGCTCCAAGGGTCACTCGAGCTCTGATCCTGAGACACGGGCTAGAGCGTCTCGAATCGGTTGAGGACTATCTTTTGCCTCGGTTCATAGAAGGAAATCCAATTTCCAAATACGTGACTTTGCGGTTTTATTTGTAAACCTATATATGGCGACATGATATATGGTACCCATGCCGCCTATGATTGATACTTATGATTTGAAGTTGTTTTATACACTATGCACTTATTATAGTATCAAATGATTTGTTTTAAACGTATCAAGCATTCTTTGGCTGTTATAAGGGAAAACCCTATCCCCCGGCTTGCGTTGCATTGTGTGATAGGACCTGGGTCTTATAACAGCTTCATTTTTCTTTATTTAGCATTGCGCTGTTGGTTTTATGCACTGGTATTCTTGGGAGGAAACCCGTTCCGTGTCATACGGCGTGGTCCCTTGATTTACCTAACTTTTAAAATAAAGATTAATAACTGTTTTAGTTCTCACACCAGTCACATGACTGACCTGGAGTTTATTGTTTTAACCTAAACTCTGGGTGCCCCTATTTTGACACGGGTAGCTAGTAGTTTTGGTTTTGCAGATTTATATTCACAGGATCCTGATTTACAGCTGGAACGATATCCGGAAAGCTTTGTATCCGTATATCTCTTCTAGTTGTGTATTGTATTATTTTCCACTGCTATGTATTTAAATGTAATTTAAATCTCTGATATTTCTGTGTAATATTCATTTTTACTCTGTATATTCTTGTAATCTGATGCATCGTTGTAATATACAATGAAATGTTCTTCTGTATGCATTCTATTTTGTCATGTTCTCAAACGATAGGGCGTTTCGAACGGTTTGGGTCGGTTTAGCGACTGGTTCGGACCGAGCGAAATTCCATCTCGTCACAGTTTTTCTCTTCAATATTTTTTTTGAAAACTGTACACTTTATTACGAAATACCAATTATATACTTCATTTATATGATCTAGTAAAATACTACAACCCTTTTTGCAAAAGAAAAAAGAACATATAAACTCCATATATTAACTTTACATCACATCTTTACATATACAATAACAAACATCAGTACGAAAAAATCAAACAACATACATCCCGCCTTCTTTCTCTTCAATATTACCATGATATTTAGTTCATAACTTGACCATTATTTCAAAGCTACCAAACATAATCTCTAATAAAGGAAAGATGTGATTAAAGGAAAGCTTGTGTGGATATGACAAAAGGAAAGATGTGATAAAACGAAAGCTTGCGTGTACAATATATTTCAATATCAAGTATTACCGCATATAACCTGTGCAACGGTCACCTGCACTAATAAAGGAAAGATGTGATAAAAGGAAAGCTTAAAGTATATTTCAATATCAAGTATTACCGCATATAGCCTGTACAACGATCACCTGCATTTGCCTATTTTTAATCTTTCCATTTGTTTTGTATATGGGCTGAACCATTTATTCTACTTTACATTATTATAAATAGAGGATACCACTCTATACAATCTGTATCAATCTTCATTACAATTATGAAAAAAATAAAATTTTCTTCAATGTTGCCTCTGCTATTCTTTATTTCTTTCATGGTATCAGAGCATTATTAAGGCTTAACAGCCATCGATCCATCTCTTTTTCAACTCGAAAGAGTTTTGATCATCTTTACGGTTGATTCATTGGTTGGTCATCATGGCTAATGATACTGCTTCATAAGCTTATAATAATTCCACTGGGACTATCGAAAGTCTAATAGTTGTATATGAACTCACTAAAATAGTAATTAGTCCACAATCACAACTAATTACTGTACAATTGGATAAAAATAATTACTTGCCCTGGTAACTGCAAATCAAAACTGCAATTCAAGGGTATGGCCTTTAAGGATTCATCATGGGCACCTTATCTGTTCCCCCAAAATTTATCACAGATTAAGAGAACAAAATTGTCAACAACGAAGAATATATGAAGTTTCATAGGCAAGATCGTTTAAAAAATTCATGGTTGTTATCATCTATTAATCAAAGTCTACTGCCATAAGTAATTGGCTGCAAGTGCCAATGAGCTATGGACAACTATAGAAAAAGCTTTAAACAATCAGTCATCAACTGAAGTAATGTTTTATAAAAGGCAGTTACATAAGATAAAGAAAGATATTACCACCATGAGAGAATATTTGAGCAAAATAAAATATGTTTGTGACATGTTAGAGGCAGTTGGTCATATAGTGCAAGAATCTGTACAAATTCTAACAATACTCAATGGCTTGAGTGAAGAGTACGAGGCAGTCAAAGCTATAATCTCTTCACAAAAGGAATTTTCTTCTCTAGATGAAGTACATCCAATTATTTTAGCTCATGAAGCTAGACTTGAAAGAAAGAAATCTCAAGAAAGTGACTTCACTATCAATTATGCAGTCAACAAAAACAATGATAACAGTAAAAATCAGCCATCTAATAATAGTAGTAGTGAACAAACCTTTCAAAGGGGTAACTTCACCACCATAGGTAGAAATGGCAGAGGAAAAGAACGCTGAAGCAACAACAACAATTGACTAAAGTGCCAAATTTGTAAGAAAATTGGCCACACTACCATCAAGTGCTAATTTTGATACAATTCAAACTATTCAACAAATCAAGGCAACAACAACAGTCAAAGAAACACCAACTATACTGCCAATGTTGCTCAAGCAATGAGGAGCAACTAATCATGCTTACATTACCAGAAATCAGAATGAAAAAGCTAGAGCTGAGCATATTCAGGATGGTTCATGGTACCCAGATTCAAGAGCCAGCAATCATATTACCAACAACCTAGATAATCTAAACCTTGGAAACAAAGAATATAAAGGTAATCAAACTATAAGCATGAGAAATAGTAAGTGTGTTAAAATTTCACGTATTGGTACTGGTAATATATCTAGCAATAGGCAACTATTTTTACATAACTTATTAAGAGTTCCCACTATTAAGAAAAACCTAATTGGTGTGTCTCAATTTGCTAGGGATAATAACATATATTTGGAATTCTTCCCTAAACAATGTGTAGTTAGAGACAAACTAACTAGGGAAATTCTTCTACAGGATAATGCTATGAAGGGACTCCATGAATTCAATCTCAACAACTATAAACCCACTATCAATGATCACCCACATTATAATTTGACTAATATTACCAATGAAAGTCATATTAGAAACACCTTTGATTTATGGCATTATAAATTAGGGCACCCTAGTGCAAGTATTGTAACCAAAATTCTTAATGATAATAAAATAAAATTTATTTCTACAAAATTACCTTATGTATGGACTTATTGTCAGATGGGAAAAAGCCACAAATTACCATTCTCTGATTCTATAACTGAATATTCCAAACCTAACCAGTTAATTACAACAGATCCGTGGGGTCCATCTCCAATATTTTCTGATTATGGATATAAATACGATATATCATTTGTAGATGCTTATACTAGGTATACTTGGATATATTTCTTAAAAACTAAGTCTAAAACTAAAAATGTTGTCATAAATTTTATCAAAACGTTTGAAAATAAAGAAAAAAGTCTGATTAAAATTATATAATCAGATGGAGGATTAGAATACCAATCATTAGTTGATTATTTTAAAAATTAGGGCATATACAAAGAGTGGCATGCCCTTACAATTCTGAGCAGAATGGTATAGTACTAAGAAAACATAGACGCATAATTGAATCAGATTTAACATTACTAACTCAAGCATCTTTACCACTTAAATTTTGGCCTGATGCTTTCAGCACTGCTGTATATCTGATAAATAGAATGCCCACTAAAATGTTGAAAGATACAACTCCTCTAGAAAAGTTATTTAATGTAAAACATGATTACAATAGTCTGAAAACTTTTGGTTGTCTATGTTTTCCTTATTTAAGACCTTATAATACTCACAAGCTTGATTATAGATCTAAACCTTGTACATTCATAGGGTATTGCAATAATCAAAAAGGGTTTAGATGCATAGACAAGTATGGTAGAATATTTACAAACAGGCATGTTATTTTTGAAGAAAACACTTTTCCTTATAGCAGATCAAATATAAAAAACCACAACCAAAATATATAATCCAAAGGTTAGTAAACCTGATTTGCACAATATCACTGACATGTGGAAATAAGAGAATGACGACAATGTTAGGAAATGCGGAATGGATCTTAAGGAAAAACTAACACTAGAGGGGGATGAATAATGTTTTCAAGGAATTTAAGAAAATCTAAAACTTATGCGATTTATTATATGAATAACACACCCCAGAGATAATCACAGACACATAATCAAGCACAAACACAAAAATAAAATGCAGAAAAGGAAAGAACACATTGAATTATATACTGGTTCGGATTACTCCTACGTCTAGCCCCATGCAATGCTGGATTGCGCAGAGTTTTATTACTATATCAATGCCCAAGTACAATCCACTTGATTTCATGACTACAAGGTTACCACCGTTTCCAAACTCCCTTGATCAAGTACAATTCCCTTGATTTCATGGCTACAGGGTTAACACCGCCTCCTTTCCTTGATTTCAAGGCTACAAGGAACACACATTTTCCCAAACACTTCTTAAATGATTACAACAACCTTATAGCTCTTTAATAACACTTCAATTCAGAGAGTAATGAGTAGAGAGCGAGAAGAGAAGAAGTTTCATATATTTAGAATAGAAATCGGCAGAGTATAAGTGTAGAAATCATAAAAATATGAAATAAAAATGGAGAAATAAAAAGGGGTGAAGATGGAGAAGAAGAATGAATAAAAAATTCAAAATCAACCCCTTTTTATAAAATTTGAATGGTTTCAGTGCTTCTGGAACATTACAAATGGTGTAAAGACATCTCCTTTCAAAATTGAAAAAATGACAGTTATATGTCGGCATGCCAACATATGTTTGTCGACATATTTTATTCAAAATTTGAGTATTTTTCGAGTGTTTTAATATATATATATATATATAATTCTAGAAATTCTTGAATTAAAATATAGTGATATAAATAAGTATTATAAAGTAGAAAATCATATGAAATCATAAATATAAATTATATAAACATATTTATAAAATTATAAAGTTTAAATCTATATAATTATAAAAGTATAAAAGTATATAACTATATAAATATATATAAACTTATAATATTTAAAATCTCAAGTTTAAAATCAAAGGTAAGATAGAAAAACTTAATTAAATAGAATTTGAAAATAGAATTTAAAAATAGAACTTGAAAATCAAAATTTGAACCTGGAGTGCTATTCAAAGTGTTACATAAACTAGACTCTATTACTATATTTATCTTGAACACTTGAATTCTTGATTTCTTGATTACTCATGGGTCTTGAATCTTCTTTGAATTTTAAATATCTTGAATCTCTTAAACTCTAAAAGTGTACAGTCTTCAGTTTTAATTCCTGTATACAAATCCTACATATATATATATACACACATTCTAGACATAGATGTTAGTATATTTTATAATCAATTAATACTGAAATAAGTTTGTTGTCATCAAAACTCCATTTTCCAACAATCTCCCCCTTTTTGATGATGACAACCTTATCTTATAAAATATTCATACCTGTTCATACATGTTGATGCGGATCCTTCTAATACTCCCCTTGTCAATATGAGTCCTATATACTATACTTAAACTATGTCTATATTTTATAATTTCTCCCCCTTTGGCATTATGAAAAAGAATTTTTAAAAAGTACTCCCCCTAAATCCTATATTTATCTATATCATATTATTAATCTAAATCCTAAAGTAATAAGATATATATGTATTACTTGTGATCAAAATATTTAATGTATAAGACTCCCCATAAATTCATACCTATATAACAAACTAATGAAATGCTTATAAATCAAACATTATATTAAATATTGATTTTTAGTATAAGCGATACACACAAAGGTAAATTACACGAATTACTATACATGTAGTACATCTAATAAGCAAAAAGAAACGAATGAAATCTAAATTATATTTGTTTTGAACGATTAGAGACTTATGGGTTGGACAATTTGGGTAATGGAGACAAAAATCCCCATTTCGTTCTATTATAAATCCATGTTGATTGAACAAGACTTTACCAACGCATACAACTTGATCACCCTCGTCCTTGACTTATTGTTGAACCTCTTCTGGTTTTCCTATTCTTCCATCATTTCTTCCTCTTCCTCTACTTCTTCTTTCATTGCTCGATTATCATCTTCTATGATGATTGGATTCGCTTGCTTATCCGTTACGAACTGATGAAGATTCCTCATCATATTTCCTTGTCTAATTTGCTCTTGACTTATCCGAATTTGGAGCACTTGAATCTCATCAAGTGTTTAAAGAGTATATTCCATTTCCTTTTCTAATTTGATTGCACGAGAGAGGGTAGAACGTTGGAAAGGACCTTCAAATGGTCTAGCGGATCATTCAGGGTTAATCTGGTTGTTATAATTGGTGGAGGCCATTATTTATTTTAGTTTTGAGTTTTTATAGAATTGAAATAAGAGAATGAAGAAGAAAATTCAGAGTGGGGAGTTTAATTGGTTATTGTTACTAACTTTTGGCAGGAATTAATTTTAAAAATCTGGCACTTACATGTCGACATGGTGATATATGCATGTCGACATACTTATGTTTTTATTTTATTTTTATAATTTTTAATGTTATTCTTACATATATTAATATATTTAATTATTCTTATTCACTTAATGAACAAAATAACTTCTAAATTTAGTGAACATTGCTTCGTTTAATGGTTTTGTTAATATATCTACTATTTGTTTATCTTTTTCTATAAATTCGACTGAAATTTTATATTTACTTACGTTATCTCTTAGAAAATTATGTCATATATCGATATGTTTAGTTCTTGAATGATGAGTTGGGTTCTTAGATAAATTATAGCACTCGTATTATCGCAGTATATTGGTGATTTATTTATTGTTATTCCAAAATCATTTAGAGTTTGTTGCATATATATTACTTGTGAACAAGCTAAAGTAGCAGAGATATATTCTACTTCAGTTGTTGACAAAGATACGGTATTTTGCTTTTTACTAAACCACGAGACTAGTGAATTTCCTAAGAAATGACATGTTCCACTGGTACTTTTACGATCGGATTTACATCCCGCATAATCAGCGTCACAATAAGAAATTAAATCGAATAAATCTTCCTTAGGATACAATAATCCAAAGTCTGATGTATGTTTTACATATCTTAGAATATGTTTTACGGCCTTTAAATGTGTTTCCATTGGTTGCGATTGATATCTTGCACCGAGACATACTCTATGCATTATATCTGGTCCACTAGTGGTTATATACAATAACGATCATATCATTCCTCTATATGATTTTTGATCTACGCCTTTTGACATACCATACTCACTTAAGGCTATATTAGTTGCCATTGGTGTTGGTCTCCCATTAATTGTTGTTAAATTATATTTATTAATCAAATCTTTTGCATATTTTTCTTGATCAATAAATATCCCATTATTTAATTGACGAATTTGTAAACTTAAGAAGAATGTTAGTTCTCCCATATGACTCATCTCAAATTCTTGGGTCATAATATCTTAAAATTCTTTATTCATCTTATTATTTATTGATCCGAAAATTATATCATTGACATATATTTGCACTAATTATATATCTTTATTATTTCTATTAATAAACAAGGTGTTATCTAGTTTTCCTATTTCAAAATCGAACTGTAATAAGTAACTTTTTAATCTATCATACCAAGCCCTAGGAGCCAGTTTTAATCCATATAACGCTTTATTTAACTTATATATATGATTTGGTAACTTTTCGTCTTCAAAAAGAGTGGTTTCTCTACATATACGTCTTCTTTAACAAATCCGTTTAGAAAAGCACTTTTAGCATCCATTTGATATAATTTGAAATTATTATAGTTTGCAAAGGCTAGTAATATCCTAATTGCTTCTAATCTGGCTACGAGAGCAAACGTTTCATCGTAATCTATTTCTTCTTCTTGAGTATAACCTTGTGTTACTAATCGTGCCTTATTTCTTATGACCTCACCGTGTTCATTCATTTTATTTTTATAAACTCATTTAGTTCCTATTATAGTTTTATCCTCTAGTTTGGGAGCAAGTTCTCGTACATCATTCCTAGTAAACTGATTCAGTTCTTGCATGGCAAGGAACCATGAATCATCGGAAGACTCTTCCTTTGGATTCTTAGGCTCAATAGTTGAAATAAATGCAGAGTCACTCATATTATTTAATTGATTACGAGCCCTAACTACAGATTCAATATCTCTTAAGATATTTTCAATAGGGTGGTCTCTTAGTAATCTAATTCGTTAATTTTCTTGAGTATCTTCATTATTTGTTTCATTAACTTCATTTTCACATTCATCTTGGTTGTTTTGTTTTATACTTTTATAATTTTCGTCAAAGGATATGTTTACAGTTTCTTCTATAGTATTGGTTCTTGAATTAAAAACTCTATATGCTTTACTTCTCTCTATATATCCAATAAATATTCCTTTATTGGATTTCGAGTCAAATTTATCTAAATTTTCTTTAGTATTAAGTATAAAACATCTACTTCCAAATGTTTTAAAATATGACTTTTGGTTTCTTATTACTCAAAAGTTCATAAGGTGTTTTATGAGTTAAGGGTCTGATTGAAATTCTATTTAAAATATAACAAGCGGTAGAAACTGCCTCAACCCAAAAATTTCTGGTTAAATTACTATCAAATAACGTAGTTCTCGCACACTCTTGTATCATCCTATTTTTACATTCAACAACTCCGTTTTGTTGCGGGGTTCTAGGAATAGAAAATTTATGGGTTATTTCCTTTTTATTACAAAATTTTTCAAAATTTTCATTCTCGAATTCTCCGCCATGGTCACTACGTATTGTTTTAATTTTTATGGATAACAAGCGTTGAATTCTTTTAGCAAAAGTTTAAATTTATCAAAAGCATCACTTTTGTTTTTAAGAAACAAAGTTCAAGTAAATCTAGAAAAATCGTCGACCATTACGTAAACATATCTATTGTATTTATTGATTGGGTTTGAGATGGACCAAATAAATCCATATGAATTAACTCTAATGGTTTTGAGGTTTTAATTTCCTCTTTTGATTTGAATGGACGTCTTTTTTTTTAATTTTCCGAATTAACAAGTGTCACATGGATTATTAACTTTAAATTTTATTTTGGGTAATCCCCTAATTGAATATAATTTAGAAATCCTAGAGATGTGTTTGAAGTTTATATGACCGAATCTCTTATGCCAGATCCAAGGGTCATTTGTATTGGCCATAAGACACAAATTATCATTGGAGACTTTCATACTCAATATATAAATATTTTTCTTTCTATCTCCTTCGAATATTACTTTTGAATTCCTATCTTCTATAAAACATTTATCTTTCTCAAAGTTTATTTTATAACCCTTATTGCAAAGTTGACTTATACTTAGTAGGAGTTTCAGAACTACTGACATTGTCGACGCCAACAATATATCCTTTAGAGTTATCTCTGAAGTTCACCATTCCACCATCTTCGTAGATTAGATTATTTAGTATTTCTGGTTTTCCCTTCATATGTCTCGAACAACCACTGTTCAATATTCATTTGTCCTTTTTGATTTCCACCATTTGTTTGTCAGAATTTGAATTCTCAATAACCATGTAACACACCATTTCGGAATTTGAATTTTCAATAGCCAGTTCACCCATCTTTTCAACTTTTAAATTTTCAAAAGTCATATAACACATTTTTTTTCCTGTATGGGACAATATTTCAGTAGATCACTTGAATTTTCAACACAATTATATGCAGACTCTTTCAACATTGATGCAATGCAAGAATTGACACTAGTGTTAATAATCATTTCAAAATTTGTCATTTAATATTTTCAAAAATCAGATTATGAACTTTTTGAAAGGCCTTGCTCTGATACCAATTGTTAGGGAATGATCTTAAGGCAAAACTAACACTAGAGGGGGGTGAATAGTGTTTTCAAAGAATTTAAGAAAATCTAAAACTTATATGATCTACTATATTAATATCACATCACAGAGATATTCGTAGGCACAGAATCAAACACAAACAAAGAAATAAACAAAAATAAAATGCAGAAAATGAAAGAACATACTGGATTTTATACTGGTTTAGATTACTCCTACGTCCAGGCCCACGCAACGTTGGATTGCATAGAGTTTTATTGCTATATCAATATCCAAGTACAATCCCCTTGATTTCACGGCTACAAGGTTACCACCATTTCCAAGCTCCCTTGATGAAGTACAATTCCCTTGATTTCACGGCTATAAAGTTAACACCGTTACTTTTCTTGATTTCAAGGCTACAAGGAACACACCTTCTCTCAAAAACTTCCCAAAACGATTACAGCAGCCCTATACCTCTTCAATAGCACTTCAATTCAAACAGTAATGAGTAGAAAGTGAGAAGAGAAGAAGTTTCATATATTTAGAATAGAAATCACAGAGTATAAGTGTAGAAATCATAAAAATATGAAATAATAATGGAGGAATGAAAAGGGATGAAGATAGAGAAGAAGAACGAATAAAAAATTCGAAATTAACCCCTACTTATAAGATTTGAAAGGTCGCAACGCTTCTGGAACGTTACAAATGGTGAATATACATTTACTTCCGAAATCGAAAAAAATGACAGTTATATGTCGACATGCCAACATATGTATGTCGGCATATGTTATTCAAAATTTGAAATTTGAGTATTTTTCAAGTGTTTTAATATATATATATATATATATAATTTTGGATATTCTTGAATTAAAACATAGTGATATAAATAAGTATTATAAAGTAGAAAATCATATGAAATCATAAATATAAATTATATAAACATATTTATAAAATTATAAAGTTTAAAACTATATAAATATAAAAGTATATAACCATATAAATATATACAAACTTATAATCTTTAAAATCTCAAGTTTAAAATCAAAAGTAAGAAAGAAAAATTTAATTAAATGGAATTTGAAAATATAACTTAAAAATAGAATTTGAAATTTAAAAATCAGAATTTGAATTTTGAAGCTGGAGTGCTATTCAGAGTCTTACATAAACTAGACTCTATTACTATATTTATCTTGAACTCTTGATTTCTTAATTACTCATGAGTCTTGAATCTTCTCTGAATATCTTGAATCTCTAAAACTCTAAAACTGTACAGTCTTCAGTATTAATTTCTGTATATAAATCTTACATATATGTGTGTGTGTATATATATATATATATTCTAGATAGAGATGTTAGTATATTTTATAATCAATTAATATTGAAATAAGGTTGTTGTTATCAAAAATCCATTCTCCAACAGAGAAGGCTATTAGTAGTGACTCTGAAGGCCACCAAAGTAATGATGAAACTGGTGATGATCTTCCAGAGCAAACTGCCATGCCATTCAATCACCTACAAGGTCAGATTACAGACAATTAGAAGCAATGAGAGAGGAGACCAGCAATGACAGTAATCAATCTATCAATAGTAGAAAAAATGACTTGCCACCTCAACAACCACAATCTCAAACTCGACATCCAATGATAACCAAGTTAAAAAGAGAGCCATATTTAAACCAAAGATTTACACTACAGTAATTAATGAAGAACCAAACAATTACCAACAAGCAGTCAAATATACAGAGTGGAGAAAAGCAATGGATTAAGAATATCAAGCACTGATGAATAACAATACACGGGAACTTGTAAACCCTCCATGCAATAAGAATATAATTGGGTGCAAGTGGTCATACAAACCGAAAAAGAATCCAGACGGATCCATTAATAGATATAAGCCAAGACTGGTTGCAAAGGTGTTCATACAAGAATTTGGTTTTGACTACAATGAAACTTTTTTACCAGTTGTGAAACCCTCAACTATCAGACTTATACTAACCATAGCTTTGAACAACAATTGGAAAATCAAGCAGTTAGATGTCAACAATGCATTTTTAAATGGGAATCTATATGAAGAAATATTCATACAACAATCACAAGGGTACAAGCAGGATCCAACACTTGTATGAAGATTAAATAGAGATATTTATGGACTAAAGCAAGCCCTCAGAGTATGGTTTGAAAGACTTAAGGCAAGGTTAACAACACTGGGATATGTTCCTACTAGATCAAACACATCTTTATTCACAAAGATCAGGGAAACATATACTACTTATATATTAGTATATGTGGATGATTTAATTATCACAGGCAGTAGTGAAATTGAAACCAGAAAATTAGCGGACTACTTAAATGTTCAGTTCTCAATAAAAGACTTGGGTGAATTATCATATTTCCTTGAAATAGAAGTTAAGAGAAAATCAGATAAAGAAATCCACCTTTGCTAAAGAAAGTATATTACTGAGTTGTTAAACAGAACAAACATGAATGAAGCAAATGGGCAACCCACTCCTATGATATCAAATCAGCATTTATCAAAGAACAGGGGGAAGCTATTTTAAACATTAAACAATACAGGAGTGTTGTAGGAGCAATACAATATGCTACTATAACACGACCTGATATCTATTTCAGTATTAACAAAGTTTCTCAATTTTTGCAGGAACCCACAAACGAGCATTGGACAACAGTAAAACGAATACTTAGATATTTAAATCCTACAATCAACTTTGGCATATCATTAAAAGGCATCAAAAGTTTGAACATTACAGCCTATTCAGATGCAGATTGGACTACAGATATAGATGACAGATAATCAATTTCAGGTTACTACATTTATGTAGGAGAAAGCCTTATTTCTTGGTGTTCTAAAAAGCAAACAACCATCTCAAGATCAAGCACAGAGGCAGAACATAGGAGTGTGGCCAGCACTACAACTGAAATCATATGGTTACAATCACTACTAAAGGAATTAAAACTGTCATCCAGCAAGAATCCAATCATTATTTGGTGTGACAATTTATATGACAGCAGAATCTATTCAGCATAATCAAGTTAAACATATAGAAATCGACATTTATTTTGTTCGAGAGCAAGTCCAAAAGAAGAATTTACAAGTGAATCACAGTCCAACTTATTATCAGAGGCCTCAAGTATTACCGCATATAGCCTGTGCAATGGTCATTTGCACTAATAAAGGAAAGATGTGGTAAAAATGAAAGCTTACAGTATATTTCAATATAAGTATTGCTGCATATAGCTTGTACAATGGTCACCTGCACTTGCCTATTTTTACATCTTTCCTTTTGTTTTGTATATGGGCTGAACCATTTACTCTACTTTACATTATTATAAATAGAGGATACCACTCTATATAGTTTGTATCAATCTTCAT
Organism: Allium sativum; assembly: GCA_030737875.1. Classification (NCBI taxonomy): domain Eukaryota; kingdom Viridiplantae; phylum Streptophyta; class Magnoliopsida; order Asparagales; family Amaryllidaceae; genus Allium; species Allium sativum. Next base: position 443,129,942 of record CM060919.1, read on the forward strand.
TACAATTATGAAATAATAAAACTTTTCTTCTATGTTGCCTTCGTTGTTCTTTATTTCTTTCAATCTCCCTTATAGAAAAGGGAAGACATGGATTTGCTTACTCATCTTTCAAAATCCCAACACCGTTGTTGATGTCATCGCCTATATATCTTTACCATCTATCTCGCTGTTTGAAAGTATAATTATATTGCTTTAAATTATTTTTTATTCTTATTTTTTTTTACGAGATTGATGTAGAATAGCTTTTGTTTTTATCGAAAAGTTTGAACGACCTTTTAACGATGGAGATGACAAAATTTAGCTTTTCTCGATCATAGTTTTGAAATTTAATTTATCTTTTACGGTATGATATGGAATGTCGTATTCAAAGTTGTTTCAAAAAATTTCAACAATCTTGTAAATTGAGGGATTTTTTTTTTAATGTGAACATCTAATTTATAAATAGATGCAAGACCTAGTATACCTTGTTGTATTGATTATATTTTCATTTGGGAAAGATGGAAGCTCTAAATTGCTAATTCCATAACATTTCAATGAAGCTGTCACGTACATCTTTAGGATTTACATATGCTTATTGAAATATAATTTTTGGTTGAGTAAAATGTAATTTAGCTACTCTAGTTTCTCTTTAAGATTGCATTTCTTAAAATTATCAGTTAACTTTTTTCCTCTTTTCACAACCAAAACTTTCCTTTTTTGTCCGGCATACGGTCGCGATAATCATTCTGTTATGCAACGTGTTATAATAAACAGGGCTACCTCCCCGGTTGGATCAAAAACAAACATGTAAATTAGTCGGGTGCCCAACATAATTTTCATTTAAGTAACAAAACAAAAGGAGCAAGCACAAAACATGTCTGCCTCAAAGGCAAAAATATGCTTTGATAATGGTGCATGTGTCGCAGAAATGCCGCAGAGCTCTATACTTGCGTGAGTGGTGCTCTTAAATTCCTTTTCTGGACATTTTTTCTGCTTTGGAATCTCTAACCTCTTCTCTGTTCCTGTTCCCCTTTTTACTACAAAGTGAAGAAAGCATATCAGCCTTTTTTTTTTTTCATCTTTCCTTTTATATTTTTCCTTTCCCTCTTAATCAAAAATTCATTTTGAATGTTATGGTTTGTTAGCCCTCCTCTTTTGCATATGGCTTCTTATGTTCCTGAATTTTAAGTGCTTCTGCTGTGACAATCGTTTCTTTTCTTTCCATAATATAGCAAAAGGTGAGTTCTTTTTTGCATTTCTTAACATCACTTTCTTCGTAATATTCGTTGATTACTAGTGGTTGTGCTGTTTTGTATAGCAAAATGGAAGAAGAGGTTCCAAAGTTGCTTAATCTGATACCAGGTGATACTAATAACTGGGTTATAAGAGGTTGTGGAAGTGGGTTTGAAGGTCAAGTTGAGAAGAAGCTTGAGTTAAAATTGGGTCCGCCTAGAGCTGAAGATTGGGAATCAAATGATTATTTTCCCAATGCTTGTAACATAGTTACTAAACGGGGATCATTAGGCACTAAAAACGAAGGTATTTTCAATGTTGTTGAAGTTTTATGCATGATTTCTGATTATACTTATGTTCTTTATGTGTTGATGCAGCTAGAACCAATGCTAAGGATAACCACTCTGAAGCTAGGTAAAAATTTCTTTCCTTTTTACGTTATAACGTATTATGTTTATAGATCCAGCTGTTCCTATTTTGCATAGCCTGTTGGTGTAAGTATATTTGAATATCATGCATTTATTTTGCACTGTTGATTGGTTGTTTTAGATATGTTTGTTTTATGTCAAGTTGGTGTTTTCTTTGTTCTGTCACTCTGAATCGGCCATTTCTAAATTCATATCAAGCATTTAATTTGTTTGGTGTATGTTTTATGTATTTGTATGGTTTTGGTCTAATGCATAGGGTTGAGAATTTGTATGCCTATATTTGTAGTGTTTATGAAATATGTAGGAAACCGAGTAAGCATTTATTTCTCAGATTTATTGTTTGGTATGTAGCACTTATTTCATTTATTCACAAGGTGAATATGTATGTAGTGTTATGTGTGTACATACAAACGTACGTGTATTTGGTAATGGTGGGGTTTTTTGTTTGCATCGATTTGAGGTTTTTGGTCGGAATACCTGAAGTATATGATATCTATTAATTTTGAAATATGGGCAGGGTAAATGGCACTCCTCCATAACACCTCCTTATATTCATAATTTAATCATGCTATCCAAATTGCTACTGAATTATGTAGATCTTTGATCTATCTTATGAATATTATTACATAAAAAAAATGAGACTATATTAAAACATATAGGCTCTTCAAAGTTACAATGTGGCAGCATCTAGCGTTAAAACTTTTGTATTTTGATCTTTAATGTGAAATATCAATTTCATCTGTGGTAGGGATGTTCAACTGCATCCAAATTGTGTGTGTGCATATGTACCTAAAAACGTATATGCATGTGATGTACATAATAGTTGGAAGCATAAATTGACAATTGTCTCTTCTTATATACATGAATGCCTTTGTTTTCAGTTTCCTGATATGAGAGCATTACCAATATGCCTTCATAGTTTGCAACTTCATGTGGAATCATCAATCATATCTACTGCTTGGTGCACAATCCAAGCAGGGTTCACCCACTATTTTGAGCCACCAGGGCAAACATCTAATGATTCAGGGTAGCAGTGTGTTTGAATAATCACTATTTGTTGAAAATGACCATTGAGGTAGGAGCATGTCTTTCTACCGTGCCACACTATGTTGGCAACAAAACCCAATGTTTATTCCTTTATTGTTTGTTACAAACTCAGAACAGTATAATTTAAACAATCCATCTTTTTCAAAACCTTTACTGTGGTACTTCTTGTTGCGGTCAGGACTGTTTATGCTCCATTACATATTGTGGTATATTTGTCCTAACTTCTTCAAGTGTCTGCATTTTGTCAATAACCGCTTCAGTTTCAATTTCTTCTGCATTACTGTACATAAACCATATCCATCTTTATGTCACTCTTTATTTCTTGAGACTGCAAGAAAACCAATTTTTTTTGTTTGCTAATTGATTGATTGATAATCTTCGAGTTTTGCTTCCCAAATTCATGCGACAGCGACTGTAGCTTGCACCTGCACATTGATTGGCTGTACGTATCAATGTTCTCAGCCAATCCGTGCACAAGTACAATGTACACACTAGCACGACAGTAAAGCTGTATATTGCAGTGTATTGAACGTTCCGTAGTAATAAATTGTCTTTCAGAGAGTGCAAAAACGCATCTGTTCCAGTTGTAGGCTGGCCTCCTGTTCGTTCTTTTCGCAAAAACATTGCAAGTAGCATTTCCAAACCGTCCATTTCACCTGAAAATCCAAAAAAGCCAGAAGCTAACCAGAAAGGAATTTTTGTAAAAATCAACATGGATGGTATCCCAATAGGAAGAAAAGTGGACCTCAAAGCTTACAATAGCTATGAAAACCTCTCTTATGTGGTAGAAGAATTATTTCAAGGACTTCTGGCTGGTAAATATTGAATCTTTATTCTGGTTTTACAACTTATAGTTTGCCTTAATTTAAATTTAATTATGTTTTTTTGTTGTATATACAGCTCAAAAAGATCTGAATAAAGCCGAGGCTCAAAATTATGCAGAAGTGAATCAGGCATTTATAGGATTATTAGATGGAAGCGGTGAATACACTTTGGTTTATGAAGATAGCGAAGGCGATAGAATGCTAGTTGGCGACATTCCTTGGGAGTATGTTTTTGTAATCTTCATATTAGCTTGATAAATATCCATATTGTTGAAATGTCACAAAGCACATGCATTTTACTAAAGAAGTCAATGAAGTCGTATCGATTAGTTTGAAGTGTATAGAATAAACTAGCTTATTATCAGAGTATGATAATGAACCTTGATGGACTAATTAAGGATATTAAATTAGTATCCATTTTCATTTCTACTTGGCCATAAGTTGACTATCGAAACTAATGTGACTAGGTAGCTTGCTTCTAGTTGACTAACATCCTCATCCGACTTGATTTGGATTATTTGCTCTTGTTAAAAAAATGTTGATAAAATTTCTCTAATCTAAACCATAACATTTGGTAGGATGGTCAAAATTTATGGTTGATTTTTTGGATGTTCATTAATCTTGATTTGATTTCGTCAAAAGAGTGGATCAAAGTCCTTACATGATTCTATTAATTCTTGAAAGCGAAACTCTAGTAGGTGCACGCGTGCATTTCACTTGGTATTTGGTTGCTCAACAAATGGAGAATAAATTGGTTTGAAAACACTATATCGACTCATCGACAAATTAGCATTAATTTGATGGTTGCTAGTGACAGCGATAACCAAGTATGATGCTATATTTTAGGAAGTAGTAACCTTCATCAAACTTTTGAAATTACTCTTTGTTCAACTTTAGTTGATTGTGAAAATGTTACCATGTTGCATGAAGATATCTACAATTTTTATTAAAAAAAAGTTTGTCTTGCGATTGTGAAAATGTTGCCATGTCGCAAGAGGAAGACTACCATTTAATACTGTCATATATGTAATATTTTTAGAATTGATCGTATATGCATTAATGCAGAATGTTTGTTTCTACTGCCAAGAGATTGAGGGTGCTGAAGAGTTCTGATCTTTCAACAGTAACGGTAAGTTCAAAAAATATGTAAATAAACATACGTACGTTATATGTTGTATTGAGAATATTTTTTTTTTTCAGTTGGGAGCAACCAGTCGGAAAAGAACAGGAACTGATTGCTGAGTTCGATTAAAGATCTGATTTCAAGATTCAGAATTTCGATCTATTTTTTGTTCTTGGCGGAGATTAAAAACGATGTATTTCTTGACTGAATTCAACATGATTTGCAGAATAGTAAAACTACACATGTATTTGGCAAAATCAATATTATGAATTTGTAATATCTTTTATGTATTTCCTTTTGTATCGTTTATTCAGTATGCAAGAGCATTAATTTGGTTTCTCTATTTATCTTTTTGGGTTAATTAAGTATGCATCCGTGCATGTGATAGCAACTATCTGAATCCAAAAAAGAGAAAAATGTTAAAAATGCAGATGCCCGATATATTGACATTTTGAAAAATTATTCATTTGGTTCCTGTTAAATTGATATATTAAACTACTAATACAATTTAGTATATATGTTTTTTAATTTACTAAATTATTAGACTATATTATATGTAGTTAATTCGCGTTAGGTAGTCAAAACTATTATTTATATTAATTACTTAAAGCTATGTCCGTTCGTATTTAGATATTCAATATTTGAAAATGTTATCGGATATAATTGATTATATGAATTTGATCATTTGTTCGTCGTATGTACTTATTTTTGTTCGGTTTTCATGTACACCAAATAATGGACATTGATACAGGATTGTTTATCCACTAACATCTAGATAAAACCAAAGATACATGAATGTTAAGAGAGATACATTTTCATACATTCATTAGTGCTGAGTTCACAAAATCAAAACACATTTAAGAGCATTGGCAAAGCAACCTTGAAGATCAGCGTAACTGATACTTTTTTTTTTTTTTTTTTTTTGTAAACATGGTAAAGTTTATCAATTAAAAGCACGTAGTATATGCTTTCTCTTGAAATGCTGGAAAAAAGTCCGATGATTAAGAGCATATTTTCTTTTAGCTGACTAATCTCAATCGGGTGAAGAAAGGCCAATTAAAGCACTCCATATTTGTCTATTGAGACATCTTTTTTTGCATTTGGTTTGGGGAATTCAGTTGAATGAATTATGAATTAATGTTTCTTGTCCGGCTGGCTGTAAATAAAAGAAATATAATGGGATACGCAAGAAGAAGGAATGCGACATAAGCTTATTCATACCACTCGTGTGTTTGACTAAAATATATTTCCATCAAAGTTTGCAGAGAAGAATGAATACCAAGAGAAACCAACCTATTTTTTTTTTTTTTTCCCTCCCTTGGTTTGTATAATAAATTTAACGAGTTAATATAAATTATAGTTTTCGTTGGATGGAGCAACTTTAGAAATATACATGACAGAAGTTTTCAATATTTCTTTTCTTATTCTTCCTTTATAATTATTTTCTAAAATGTCTGCGTATCCTTTGATTAATAGCATGGGATGTCTTTGATTAGAAGGACAAACGGGGAAAAAGGAAGAAAAGAAAGGGAAAGAAGAAAATTCAGCAAAACATCATAATGACATGCACCTAAGTTTGGCTTTGAGCTGCCATCTTCTTTTTTTATAAGCCAGACTATCACCTTAAAGAATACACAGTAGGTAAATTATAATATTCTCTAGTAGCCCTTAAAAGAAGGGTCCTATGCGTGTAATGCTTTCGTAAAATTGATACTTTGTCATTGAAAATTTTGTACATGATTAATGTTTGGTATATATATTTCGTTCTAAATCGCTCCTGCGTTGAATCATCAAGTAAATTCGTTTGCATTGCCCTCTTCGTTCTTAGAGCTGTAAACCGGTATTTTTTACATGAGGTTAATATTATATTTGCATCCATAATTATTTTTGAATATCTAATACTAGATATATAAATATTAAATAATTATTAAATCCGCTAAGAATCGATAAATAAATTTGAAAATGAAAAATTCCAATTTGAATAAAAAAAATCAACCTCAATAATTGCTAAATTGTTTTTAAAAAAGGTATATGATCTCTGTAAATGGCTTAGAGTACTTAATATGATTTACTTCCTATGTTTGCACATTTGTTGTTATGGTAATTTGTCTCCATTATATTATTACCATATGTTGGTAATTTAATTGATAACTCACATAGATTTGCACTGGCTATATATTGAGGGGTAGACTTTAGTGTAAACCCATCCTGGCCTGGAGCCAGTGATCCCCAATGGTGTCTCTTCTTGTTAAACTTGATCGAGGTTTGGATATGTAAACTCTTATTTTGTAATCTTTTGTAATTCTCTTATGTGGAATAAATTCTCTCTGTTGCACTGGACGTACACTATCTCGAGGATAGTGGAACCAGTATAAATATTGCGTCTCTTTGTTTCTCTGCTATAGTTATTTACTATTTTGTTGATGTAATAGAATAATTGCTATCAGATTAGATTGATGTTCAATTGGCAAATCTAGATCCTATTTACTGCGCTTCCGCATATGCTCAATTTTCATAACAGATGTTTATTAATGGCTTTTCAGATATGAATACAAAAATAAACATGGATGTTGGAGGATATTAAAATCATAACTTCTGGTATATAGTTACATTAAGTTGGCCAAATAAACATGGTTGTTGAAGAATATTAAAATTATAACTTGTGGTATATATTAATATTAAGTTGGCCTTAGTTTTCTTTTACCATAGTGCCAAACTTGCACCTAAATGATAGCAAGATTCATTACTATCACGGAAAGAAGAAATGAAAATGGGTTAAGCTTGTGAGATTCATTATTATTGTGGATATGGGTTATCGTATTTTTATACAATTTTATTCGTACTGAAGCAGCAGCTCATTTACCTACATGTATCTGCGTCATTGTCAAAGCTTCAAAGTTAAACATGTTTGTCCTACGTATGCTTGCACGCGCACCTCTAAATTCTTAACTTATTCACTAAAAGCAAAGAGGGGGCACCTTTTGTAATTTGTGTGAAACAAACAATAACAAGAATGTTAAACTAGTATTACCCAGTTGAAATAAAAATACCGTAGATAAAACTAAATATTGAACTCTGCCTTTTTAGATATTTCTTCCAACAAAAACCTTGATTCGATCGAATAAATCGATGACTGATTGTGATATGACAGTGATCTTTTGTTTTTTCGTTCATGTAGTCAATCAAAATAACACCAACTCTAAAAAGACGGGGGCATACATAACAATTCTTTTAGCTTTTGTTGGTATATAGGTTTACCTTCATCGCTCACAATTTTATAGAGCTCATTGGAACCTATAATTTCTTCAACTGATTCATTGAAAGCAGTAATCCAAGCTTCAACGGTTAAGTCAAAAATCTTCATTACCACAATATATCTGCATTGTAGAAAAATATAAATACAAAAAACAACGTTAAATAAAAATGCTTAGTTCTAACTTTCTATTACATAAAATTACATGTATATCCGTTCTGTTGGCATGCTTCACACGAAACAGCTATCCCAATGTTGAAGCTTCAATTATCTTTTTATTTCAAACCTTTGCAGTGGTTGAGTCTTAATGCGAGTTATGTAAGCAAATACACTGAAGAAAACAAACTATATATGAAGAAAAAAAAATAACTAGTTGACATGATATTATCAATTTAAGAATAATATAAATTGAAATGATTAGCACTAACATTGTCAAGGCCCAAATTTGGATTGTTTATTATATGAGAAAGCATGATTCTCTCATAACTAGTGGATTTTATATGTGTGTATTTTTGCCTTCAGTAACATATCAAATTCTAAGATTTTTAGTTTCTAGTATGTTTGGATTTATAGCTAGATTGTTATTACTCAGTGTTGATAAAGACAAACCTGTAGTAAAATTGAGAAACGTTAAAATATGGTTACGTGCTAAAAAATTTAAATTACACTACTACAAAAGTGGGCATATTCGACACTAATTTGTGTGCGTTGCATGAAAAGTGTGGCGAAAGCTATGCTTTTTTTGATCTTCTGCAACAATATTCATATGTTGTTGCATTATATGTGAATGCACTGTTGCGGTGGGAATTCTAGTGTTTTGACGTGCAACACCAGTTAAAAGCGTAGCATTACATATATATAATCCAGCTCAGCGATCCGCCTTATCAATATATTAAAACCCCAACCGTAGATGCAAGATTAATCCAACGGTTCAAACCATCTGTTGGTCTGATGATCTTAACGATAGCCATCATCCAATCATTGAAAGCCACGTCATTGCATTATTTTGACGAAATTTTGGCGCGATCTTCTCCCTTCACGAAATTGTTTTCTTCTCTATCATCTAATCGTTTTCCCCCTTTTTACTATTGACAAAAATTTAAACCTAAATTCACGTGAGTATCACTCCTCTCCTCGACAGCAAATTCTATTCTGAAAAGGTTGAAGCTTTGAAATGCTTTCTAGCTTTGATTGCTCAGGGCATTGACATCGCCAGTTTTTTCATTCAGGTTCAGTTTGTATAGCACTGTGAATTAGTTACGCTTATTATAGATTGGATTATGAGTAATTAGTAAGTAGTTCATTTGTTACACTTTGGAAAACTCATTCGCTTATGAGTAATTAGTTGCTTGGACATCCCAAACTTAGGGAAACCCGTTCGCTTATGAGTGATTAGTCGATGAAATATTAGATTATGAGTAATTAGTTGCGCTTTGACCATTGATTTGGGATTTGGGATTATGCTGAGGTTTATTCGAAAATTGTACACAGCAATAAACCATGAGAACCGGGCTATTGGCATGAAAAAGACATTGGTTTATTATAGAGATCGAGCTAGTTAAGGAATGGGGACTGTACAGTCGAAAGTGATTTGCACTTTGCGTTCATTTACACTGACATATAATTGTATGCTTGAGGTTTTGTGATACATATACATGTGTAGTAATGCGGTGTGTTTGCACTGCGGTGTGCTTGAGGCTAACAATTTCCCGATCCGGACGAGTCGTTCACCCGTATCTTATAACACGCACAGGTATTTTCCATTTGATTTTGGAAACTACCAATTTCAATGTTTCGATTTTGGAAACATATGCTCAGTTTTGCATCAGTTCATACCATACACATCCAAAAAATGACATACAACTGTATGCTTGAGGTTTTGTGATACAAATACATGTGTCGCACTGCGGTTTTGTGATACAAATACCCGTATCTAACACGCACGCACAAGTATTATAAGGCAGCATCAGTCCATACAATACACATTAGTTCATACCATACACGCACAAGCATACACACACGCACAAGTATCATAAGGCAGCATCGATCAGTTCATACCATACACGCACAAGTATAATAAGGCAGCATTGATCAGTTCATACCATACACATCCAAAAAATAACATACACATCCACATCCAAAAGTATCATAAAGTTAACTTAATATATACACATCCAAAAAATGAAATTATAGTAGCATAAATTCATACCAGATCAGGGTTGCGGGGCAGTGGAACTTCCAACTGATTCGTTAGGGCTTTGCGGCTGTGGGAGAGCCGGTCCGAAGTGAGCAGCCGCATGTGATGGACCCGCAGCATCAGGACAAGGGGTGAGGTAGTTTGGCCAGTCAAATTCCTGATCAACTTCTATATCTACCCACTGATCATTCCTCTGGTTCATTGGGGCTTGGTTATCAACATGTATGTCATGGGCGGCTTCCGGAAATAAGCTTGGCAAGGGGGGTAGCTCAGCAGCTTCTTGTATCATTGCATTAAATCTTTCATCTGAATCCATTTCCCATTCCCATCCGTAATGATGCAAACATGGAACCACCTCTTCCTCCCTATTGTTCACAAAAAGAAGTTCAGGCTTTGTCCCAGGATGAGCATGGGTACAGCGCTGAACCTTAATGAAGTAAACCTTGTTATTGATTTGAGCAGCAAAAGTATTTATATTGCCAATGCCTTCATAAAATTGCATTTTCAGGTAGAAAGATGTATGGTCATACTGAGACCAGTAACAGTCGTCAATTGCAAGCACACGTCCCATTGGCTTCATTACTTCTTTAACAGCAGGAACATTACTCTTTAGGAACTCGGGAAAGCCATCAACTTTAGCCCATGATTCCACTTCTAACGCTGGTGAGGGCTCAAATTCTTCATCAGACCATGATTGCAGGTAAATAGCACCACCAGGTTTTGTAAAAACTTTCAACATTAGGGCATGATCACGAATTCTGTACGATGGGCATGATACTAGAAAAGAGTTGTTGGGTATTACCCGTATAGGCCACGAATTATGATTGAGAGCCACCTTAAGAACGTCTTGCACAGCTTCGAAATTCCAATGTCCCTTAATAACAGTGGCTGTGATGTATAGAGACGAGTCCATTGTTTTTGTTTCTTTTTAAAATTTCGAAGATTGGGGTTTAGGGGATATGGAGGAGATGATGTTCTGACGCTGGAAAGGATGTGCGAGGGACCCAATGGATGGTGTCAGGCAGATATGTGAACTGGAAATGCTTGCACAGAAGACGAAGCATACTCAATTCTATTTCTGATGAGGTGGCACGTAGTGACCAATGCTGATTGGTCAACTGTTATAATTGTATGCGTAACTCACTAAGATTTATAAGTTAATTAGATGGCCAAATGCACAGATGCATGCACACAGCACATATGCACTTATCAAATTAATAACTTGTAAATTCAAATTGCAGGATCTGAAATGACGTGGGGAGATACAGCCGGCAAGTGGAGGACCTGAAATGACATAGAGATACAGTTTCTGGTTCATGGCATTGCTACTTTGTAGAATGCACACTAATCGTATTTATTGGCACTTGTATTGAAGGTGGTATGTGTTGGCACTTTTACTACTTTTAAATTATGTATTTGATCGTATGTGTTATATATTTGATCGGATGTATTGAAGGCGGTATGTATTGAAGGTTTGAATGTGATGATGAATGTAACGGATGTGTTTCTTCTATGTAAAAAACTGATATTGCAAAATTTATAATTAAAGCGTTGTATTTGCCTTCTTTTACTGTTGCATTTGCTTTTTTCCTGATGTCGTGTTTCAAGATAATGGTGTCGCATTCCATAATACAGTGATGTTGCATTACATAAAATAGTAGTAAGTCCACGTGGCACGTAAACGCCACAGCTGACATGGCATGTGACACGTGTGCAGCTAACGTGGAGATCTGACGTGTCGTGTGACACGGTGGCAGCTGACATGGAAAGATGACGTGGCCGCCGCTATCGTGACCTGGTACCCAGGATCTAACTAATTTTCAAGCAACGCTGAATAATGTTGCATTATGTACAATTAGTGTTGCATTACGTCTATAACGCAACACTTTCTTTCTGTGGCAGTAGATGTGCTAAAGCGTTGCCTTAGATGGCTAATGCAACGGCCGCGGATGCCACGCCCCCTGGTGTTGCCTATTTGAAAAAAGGGGCTACTGCAACGCTTTTTTTTATCTACGGCCACAGTAAAATAGTGTCGAATATGCCCACTTTTGTAGTAGTGTTAATTGTGTTTTTACCTTGAAAATCTAACGTATTTAATAGTTAATATAGGAGCTTTGTTGACCATTTCCATTAGTTTGGATCCGACTTTCATAGTAAGTTCTCCCTACAATGTAATGTATAATAACCACTTTGGTTATGTAATTTACATTCATATACAAATATTTACATTAGACAAATTAATTAATTTACTATATTTACTTGTGAATCATCAACAGTAGTTATATCACGTTTTGGAATGTTCTCGTTGCTTAATTTTCTATGAGCATCTTTGATTGATAAGACGCTTTGAGCAAGGCCGATCACATCTAAAATTTACTTCTTTTAACAAATTGTATACGATCTCAGGTATACAAAATCTCACATCATCCGTAATGACCCGTATTTTACATTTCGACTAATCATAAGATAATTATATTTTATTCCCTAGTGGTCGGATTATTCTCATATTTTGATATGTTGTTCATGGGGATGTGAGACATGTCCATTATTTTTACCAAATTCAATTATAACTATTTTACCCTTGAGTTTACCGTTTGGGCCATAACTTTTCACAGGGATTGAACGAGGTGCTGAGATTAATTCCAATGGATCGAAATGGTTGTTTACGATTCCGTAGAGTGGTCAGATGAAGGATTTGGTTCACTGGTTTGGGAGGAATCGCCGTTTTAAGTTTCATCCAGTATTTAGGCAGATGGTCAATAGCCATTGGGCTGATTAGCCAAACCAATTAAACCTATGACCAGCAGAAATAAATAGGGGGACTTGGGGAGATAAACTAAGGTTACTCTTCTCATTCTATGTTTTAGGTTAGGCGTCTGTGATTCTCTGGTTCAGCCTAAAACCTTATTTCTCCATTTCATTCAATCAAATTCATCGTTAGATTGCATCTAGAAGATAGATCATCATCAGGGAAGAGTAGATCATCATCTAAGAAGATTAGATCACATCGTATTGCATCAAATTCAAGAGCTTTCAGCGCTGTCCAGATCTGATCTCATTGAATCTTCATCAAATCGAGCATTAAGTGAGTGATATATATATATATATATATATGTGTATGTATGTATATCACACAGAAGCTATGGATTGTATGGGTAAATTAGGGTTATATTCATATATTTTATTTTAAAATCACCTTAAATCTGATCGTATAACTCAGACTTAAAAACCCTAGAAAACCTAATTTGGTCATATTAACCGGATAATTGTAAGATTAATCATGTTTATTCATATGTTTAGATCCAAATCATGCTAGGTCTTATCTTTATGATATGTTAATGCTATGTTTATGGATTGTTCATGTTTTTATGATCATTGCAGTATGGATTGATATTTGTCTTGAATGAATTGATTGCATTGCTTGAGTTGTATGTTAGATTGTTCGCTGTAGAATCATAGGATTTAAGAACAGAGCAAAACGGAGATTCAAATGATCAGATTCATATGAAACTTAGCGGAGGCACTCTGGAAGACGAAGAAAGGGAGCAAAAAAATTCCATGCCCAAATATGCTAAGGGCATGGGTTCACACTGACCCATGAGTGTTGATCGAGTGGCGATGAGTTTGATGGTGTGCCTCTATATTGGTAAATCGGGGATTCTTGCAAAATTTCAAGTCATTCAGAGTTGGTTTGTGATGTCGAAGGTTGATTGTTCAAGGTACGTATAGAACGAAAGAGGTTTCAACACGAACGTCGTAACAATTGGAGAATAGGTCGGTGGGATGTGCTCGAAGCAGGGATGAATATGGGCTGACCATTTAGCCAAAATTGGCTAAGTGGATGGGTCGACACCGACCCATGAGGGTGGGCCCGGGAGAGGTGAGATTTTGAAGGCTGGGTTGTCTTGGCTTCCTGAAGTTACTGGCGAAGTTTGGATTGAAATGGACTTCATGTGATTGATGTGCAACTCAAAGATGAATGGTGCTCCGATTAGGAACTCAAGCAGAAGCGTTTAGGTAAACATACGCAGAATATTACAAGACAGATATAAAAAAATTTGTAGTGGAAATAAACAACTTTATTAATCATCAAAATACCGTGGTCCAAAGCATCATTTGTCTGAAATATAAAAACCCATTACAACATAAAAACCACTGTCTTGTACTTCAGGAATATCAGAGTACATAAAAGAAAGAAAATTCGCTAAGAGCAAAATATGGCCATAGTAACAAGGATAGGAGCTTGATCCATACATATAAGCAGCTCCAGAAGTAGCTTCCAGCGAGATAATATCCAAGTCCTAACTAAGCTTGGGTGTTTCTTCCCTGAGAACCTTAGGAGGGGGGGGGGGGACGAAAGAGAGAGGAAAAACAAAGGGGTCAGACATAAAGTCTGGCGAGTCTAGTTACTTTTAGCCAGTAAATAAATAAAGGTGAACATGACATGCACAAAGTGGGTAAGAGAGGTCACTATATAAATGGCAGGTGTGACAAGGCAGATAAGGTAAGGTGTACACATACTTCACTAATGACTACTTTGCACTATTGCTAGTATAACTAAAGTTAGATGATCCCTTCCACAATCAGTTGGTAGACTTAGGGTATACGTCCGAGTGTACTCTAACCATTACCCTAATCGATCGACTCCCTATTCCGTAGATACCCTGTGCTGGCCCCACAATAGGAGGTATCACTTCCTAAAGTGGCAACCAAGAGGTGCACAACCATATCTACTGGTGTCACGGTCGTCTTAGCCCTCTCTGCCCGGCCCATGCACGCATATGTCCCCGATCGGTTTGCGCCGTCCACATCGTCCGTCCCGTTTGGATCTCTTAATATCAATCAGTAAGCGTGCCCTTATCTCCGCCTAGTACGGAGTTCTTTATTTGGTACCTACTCCGGGTTACTAATTGAAATAGGTCCCACACAATATGATACAAGATCTCCCCTTTATCTTGTATCCCCACTAGGTTTTCCACTGACTATGTATACCCATAGGTGTCTTTAATTACATAGTCCTATACCAGTTATGCTTATCCTAAAGGGTGTCATTAATTACATAAATCTATTCTATTTTCCATTGGCTATGTATACCATCAGGTGTCTTTAATTACATAACTTTATTGGGTTAACTTGTGGGCCTATATATCTATATTTTACCCAACCCTTCTAATTTACTTAACGCTCCCACTACTCATCGAGTTTTACTTAACCCTAACTTAAGTTCATAGTCATACAATCTTTATGAATTAAATTAGGTTAAGTAGTCCAATTCTATTACCATGTCCAATTATGGTTTCATACTGGGTTCGACCTCCCACATTAGGCCTGCAACATGTGGATGCTTGATATGCCATCGGGTCCAGGCAGTCTTATTCCACAGTTAGGCCTAACCTCGTGTCTTAGCCCGATTCATATTTACGTTCTTAGACCTCCCACATTAGGTTCAACATCAGTGGCTGCTGAATATGTCGGTCGGGTCAGGGCAGACTTCCACCACTAACGTAACCTAACCTCGTGTCATAAGTACAATTACCATTCCTAATTGTAATTACTAACATTCCATTTTTAATTAATTTACCAATTAATTAATCCTTTCCTTTCATAGGTGTCAATACCTATTTTGCAACAATAATTTGAATTACATATCCATAAAGTCATATTCAAATTATGTCATTTTTATCCAAATTTACCTATGTCATTATAGGTGATTATTTCTATGTTTCCCTATTTGAATTATATGTCCAACTTATATAAACATTATATAAATTATGCCAATTATAAATCCCCTTTTTCCCCGTTTCCTAACTAACGTGATCGCATGTATTTTAGCGTCATCGAGGCTACAAAGTAGCCTCACCATAACAATAAAAAGGGAGTGACAAAGGTGACAGTCTCAGCACAGTTTTGGCATAAGCATGGCAACAAGGCGAATGGACCTGTAATCATCATAACAGGGTGAACACAGAGCTGATGAACTTGTGGCAACTACAATGTCAAAGTCAATATAACATGGTCTAAACTTATCATTTAGATGTCTAACTAAATTAGGGTGACATAGTAGCATGATTAGATCTAAAAGGGTGGCATCACATGTCAAGTTCACAACATATCATGATTACTACAACATAATAGGTGAAAGGTGATTAACATAAAGGATTAGATTTAAATTAACAAGTTCGCATTTCCAACAATATAGTTGCAAGTCAAGATCTACATAGTCAGCATAGTAGAATGTCCATAATCATATTGGATCCAGGGATAATGTCATATAAACTTGCATAAGTTCATGATTCACACCATATACCCAATTCCTACTCTATCATAATTCACATTTATCCATTTAAGCCTAAAAGTGACTAGAAACTCACAACGTTAGGTTCAGAAAATTTAGAGAGAGAGAGAGATCTGAATTCTGAATAGCTAAACTGATTGTAGTAGACTTTGATTCTGTTTCAATTTGCAACCCGACAACATATGGCCTCTATGATCTCCAATGGAGAAAATAAGAGAATAAGGGACCATATTTATAGCCTAGAACCAATGTACCAGACCCAAAATCAAGTCCAGGTACGTAAAAAGAATTCTGCCCAGAGTTGTCCGCAGGGGGGGGGGAGGGAGGTTGACACCCATGTCGGCACCCCCTAGGGGGGGGGGGTCGACACCCACAAGCGGGAATTTTCCCGCTCAACCCATTTTGACCCAATTTTTGATTTTTGAATTGTTTTTGAAGGTTCTGGGATTTATTTAATATATATATATATATATCTTGTGTGTAAACAAACTTCGAACCCTCATAACTTTTTCAACGGTGTCCTTTTTTGTAAACCAAATGTCCATTCTGACCAGAATTTCGAGATAGACTCAATGGCATAGTCTGTTCCCTTTAATTCCGAATGTTAAATTAATTATTATTTAATTTATCCTCATTTAATGTCGTTAAAATTTGGGGTGTTACAGGTTGACTTTGGTAGGAGTTAACTAGGGATGAAAATGGAATTAGTTTAAGAGGTAGCTTGACTAAAGAAGTGATGTCATCGAGGAGAAAGGCTCGACAAATTTGATGCGCCAAGGAATCATTGGTTATCGAAGTGTCCTAGCAGACTCAAAGCAAGGGTATCGTAGGGACGCCTACAAGGATTAGGTAGGATCGAGTACCTTGGATCGCTCGTGTAGGAGTGATCTAGTTGTGTCAAGCGTTTGGGGAAAACATACGAGTTACGATGGCGTTTAGCAGTTTGGCTAGAACTGGGGTTTTCCATTAGCCCTTTTGACTGGTGAAATGCAAGATCGATAACTGATGGATTCATGGTTGTAGTCGGGGATGGCTAGGACATTGGATGCCATGGATATTATGGTTGATTTTTTGTTTTCTTCTTTATTTATAAGAGTAGGCCATCAACATAGGATGTTGAGGAGAAGCCGGATTGGGGAGAGTCCTTTCCTATTACTATTGTGACATATGGTGGATTGTTTTCATGTGTTAACTTAATGGTTATTGGGCAGATCGGAGGGTCGATCTGCCTATACTCATATTATCCTATGTAATTGTTGGTAGCTATTTTATCGCTCGCTAAGATTATTGTCTAATTCAAGGTTTTATGTTTCCCTCTTATTAATTTTGGCTATTCACCAATTTGATGGTGGGCGGACCGAGTAGCAGGTAGCAGGTTTAGTGTCGGTTTTGATGTGCGGTGACGAGCAGGAGGCTGGCGTATTATTGTTATATACTATTTTGCTATTTCTTTCCTATTTCCATTGTATGTTGATGTTATTGAGACTCTGAGCGATGTAGTGAGACATACTGTAATCAGAGGTTCATGTATCGAGAAGCATTATACCCAAGATTCTATGGTTTTGTGGAAATTTGATTCTCTTCTCAGTTATGATTCATTATTATTTCATGTTGCATATTTTGTCATTATATATTGTCCATGTGCTGTGAGTTATACGACAGATTCTGTTTTCGAATTATTCTGCCTTGATGATCGTCCCGTATCAGTCTGGCATGTCATACGACGCACTTCTCCTTTGTTTGGTGCAAGAGGTACGGGGCGGTCGTCACATTTGGTATTAGAACTTTGGTTAATCGATTTACCCAAAGTTCATGAGCGTATAAACGTATGAGAGACATATTTGTAATTTTTTTGGATGATTACTATATTATATACACATATAGTATAATATAGTAGGTTAGTAAGCACTTGAATGCCAACGTGACTTTCTCTAATGTGAATTGACACTCGTTTCAGAGTAAGGATGAGTCGTTGAACTTCAAGACATGGTCACATGCTGCTAGAAATGTGCCCGTAACTGGAGCGGGAGGCGAGGGTAACCAGTCGGGAGCTACAACTGCTATGCCCGATTATCCTGCTATGTTCGAGGCCATGATGGAAGCGATCATGAGGAGGATGCCCACTCCAGGAGTGGCAGTAGAGCAAGATGTTCCTATGCAGGCGCCTAGGGTTGTTGATTTTGTGAAACTCTGCAAAGACTGCACTTTTCTGGGTGGCAAGCCATTTGTTGGTACGAAACCTATTGCTGAGATTCAGAATTGGCTGGATACTTGTTTCGAATTTTTGAGGACTTGGGAATCGACGATGCAACTAAGCAAAAGCTTGCATCCAGCTGCAAGGATTAGCGATGGATTTGTGGAACTCTATTACCTCAAAGACACCAGAGGACTAGATCACTTAGGATCAATTTAGAACAAAGTTTGAGGAGAAATTCATTCCTACAGTCCAAAAGTCAATAATTTTTAAGAAGTTTGTTGATTTAAAGCAAGGTGGAAGGCCTATTGCTGAGTATGTAACGGAGTTTAAAGCTTTATCCAAGTATGCTCGGTCGTATATCGAGACTTCTTACCATAAGAACGAGAAATTTATTATGGGTTTGGATGAGAGTTTGGGGAAGCAATTAATAGACCATATTGATGACCCTTTTGAGAAATTGGTTGAGAAATCTTTGAGGAAGGAAAGTTTGTTTCCTCAGAAGGCGGAGGCTGTTGTTGGGGGTAAGGAAGATTTGAAACTACAACAAAGTGGTTGTAGTCAGAAAAAGTGGAATGGAAAACGGAAACAACAATAAGGGAGAAATGCCTAGAAGATGTCGTGCAACAACCCAGATTTTTGGACATTAAATTCAGAACATTCAAATTGTGTTAAATGTTGAAATGGAATAATATAATGGATTATAATAACTAAGTTAATTATTAAATGAATGGGTAATGTATTAAATTTTATTTAAATTTAAAGCGAACTCGAAATAGTCGCGGTAGTTCATAATTTACAATTTAAAACTTTAGTTGAATATACAGAATAAGATATAAGTCGGATTTCCTTGAAATAAGAAACATTTGAATCTATTAAACTGTATTTTTTCTATTGGAAGTGAAAAATCAAGATTTCGTCTTATAGATTGTAAGTTATGTCCAAATCAAATTTTCAGAAAGTCGCTGTGGAATCATGTATAAGCCATAATGGTTTATTTAATATAATTAAATATCATTTTCGAATTTGAATAAGATTTTTGAAACGTAGTTATAATTTAGTTTATAGAATTTTTCTGAAATTTTTATTTTGAAAAATAAGCAACTTTTTATTTGAAGCATTTTACAACATATATTAGCATTTTGGGATATCACAATTTGTCTATATTTTTATATTTGTGGGGTCATAAGGCATTTCGTGACATTACAGTATTTTTATTATTTTCCATAATAGTTTATATACAAGTGGAGTTAATGTAATAGGGTACATAAAGCTTTAAACATAATATATTGGCACATCAGTATTCCCTGCACACAAGTTATCTCAACTTACCTTATCTTACCTTATTGTTATATCGAAATAGAAATCCCATGCCTTCATAAGAGACCGCGCTCGTATTAAAAGAAATTGTGTAACTCCACTTTTAAATACGATGCATTTAAAATGGGTAGTCCTTGCGTTTACAATGTATAAACGCATATAACATATGTTATGTTTGCAAATGTAATAATGCATTATAATAGTTCATGACTTATTATACTAGTTCTTGTTAGTTTGATTAATTTTAGTTAATCTACAAGTAGGAACAAAAGAACGTGCAAGGTAAATCATACTCTTGTAAGTAGTGTAATCTGTCTTTTTTTTTCTTTTATGCTAAAATCGAAATAAAATTTCAATGTGCCTGCCCTTTTATCTAATAACGTGCCGTAGAAATTAGTGAAACCATGCTTGCCAAGATGTTTAATACCGTGCGTGAGAAGCCATTCAAACCGTGCGTATCAAGCCACTGAAACCGTCAGTACCAAGCTATCTTTCCCCTTAAATAATGTATACCTCTTTCTTGTTCTCAAGCCAAAAATATAACAAGAGCAGATCGAGATTCATTAATCAATTAAAGATAGAAAACTTAATCAAAATTCATTCGCTGGAAATAACACAGCGCCGCCACCTTCCCTTGTTTCTAAATCTATGGTCATGGATTTTCTAACCAATCCATGTACAATCAAACAAACTCCTCTACAATGAAAAGAGGCACCGGGGTTAGCTAAGGCATCAGTAGAGGGGGTTGATCGGGAGGACGTTGATAGTGGCCCGTTTCGAGCCATTTAGGGCACGGCTTCACTACAGTCTTCCGGCAACGTGACAACACCATAGGGGATGAGACCAAGGGCGAATGGAAGAGCAAAGCAAGGGCTACTGACGGTGGTCAGAGGAGGACCTCCGGTGCCCAAACTCGACAGTGGGTTGGATCGAAGCATAACGCGTTTTGTTGGTGAAGGAATGGAACCGACTGATTGGTGAGGACAAATTACTGAGTCATGGTTTCAAACCAAAGTCTGAAAGGAAAAATGATTGCAAGAAAAATTTGTGCAGGAGATGAAAGTTTGAACTAGTTACATTGTTGATGAAGGAGGTACGAACGATGGGGTTAACGTTTTACAGGAGATGGGATTTTGTCTGAAAGGAACAAGTAGATCAACGACATATAAAACGTGATTAAGGAATTGGTAATTAACTTTTAATGATAAGTAATTAGTGATCCATTTATGAAATTAAGAAATTATTCATTGAACTTAAATCATATGTTTACCATAACGTATGCAGGGATTTTTTTTTAGAATGAAGTAGTATTTAGAGGAACAATTTGGGCAATAGTTTTAGAGTGGAGCAGCATTTAAGTCATAAGGGAGAGGAAGGTTAGAGGGAATTTCGTGATCAGGGGGTTCGATGGGGTCATGACAAGTTTGTAGACGAAGTTGCTGTGTGAACAGCCAGAGGTTTCATTGTGTGAAAGGAGCTACAAGTGTGTATTAGGCCATGCAAAACATAACAACTTATTACTGACTAAAACTCTAGCAAATGGTGATGATGAGCGGACAGTAGAACGTGATATAATCAATGCTAAAATACTAAAGAGACATGATTTAAAGCAGTTCGATCAAGCATGATCTATTAGACGACCAACTTCTTTGCAAGAGATAAAAATGAAGTCATATAGTGGAAAGCCGACCCTCAAAGGAAAAACAGTTGAAACTTTATCTACTTTATGAGAAGATGATTTCAATTACAGTTAAGATTAAGTTGATAATGAGCTATGGATTGCTGATCGAATGTGAGTGTCTAGCTTGGAATATGGGAGTGTAGCCACCCAAAAAGGAAGAAGGTTCAAATCAGGAGCGTGTTTTTGGGTTATGCCGGAAGACGATATCGGGCTGATTACCAGAAACAAATCGAAAAAAGGTAATTACATAGATTTGCGGTTAAGTACGTGAGTAAGGTTATAATTGGATAATTATTAAGTAAGGTAAACCATGTTAAATCAATACAAAACATATAATGCTTGTAATTATGTCGTCTATGTACAGAATGGAACAAAACAAGCATCATTGGAATCGTGACGATGAGATCTTCGTTGTGGCACTGACATGGTTAATAATAGAGCTGCTGGAATTTCATAGAAAAATCAAATGCCTGTTTGATTTTAACAAAAGCAGAATCGCCTGCAAAATAAGGTGAGTAAACTCACTAACTCTGACTCATTTATATTTTTATATAAACGAATTTTAAATTTATTTATAGTAACTTTATACTGTATGATGGTTGTTTGGATGAATGGTTGATAAAATTGGTTGAAATGGTTGATATGGTTGTATTATTGATCGACTATTAGTTTTGTTACTATGATATTTCATATTTTTGTGAAATTAATGTTGATTAACATCTGTGGATGCAGGAACACAGGTTGGAGGGATCCAACTGGATCCCTCAACATTTATATTATTGTTTGTCAATTACTGTGATATATACTATGATTGATTGTGTTGTTTTGAATTACCCTGGCCCTAAAATTTTGGTATTTAATACCATAAAATATTTTCGAATATAAAAAATGAAATTTGAGTTTTAAAAAAGAAAATTTATTTCCAAAAATAGAAATGTAATTTCGAACAGAGTTGAAATTGAAAACATGTTAATGGAGAAAACAAGAAGATGTTTGTAAACGAGAGTATAAATTAAGTGAATTATTTATCATTGGATACATTGAAATATAATTTCAAATTTGAATTTATATGAAAAATTGGAAATCGGTTTTGAAAAGCAATATGTGAAATGAGATTTGAACTTACAAATTATAAAGAAAATGATAAATGAGATTTTAAATGATTACAATACAAATGAGATTGGTATGGAAAAATCTGAATATAAGTTATAGATAGAATTTGGGTTTAAAATACTATTTACAAGTACGAAATCAAACTGATTTGATTGTTTATAAAAGAAATATATTCACAATTACAGTGAATAATGGTTTAAAGGAATATTTTGCAAATGAAATATCTCTAAAGGAAATTTAGATTTGTAATATGGATCTAGATTGGAAATTGAATGAAAAGGGAAATGGGTAATCGTTTTAAAAGAAAACGATGAGTTATATTTTCAAAATCCAGAATACAAAATAAAGTGTGATAATGTTTCGTAAACTGGAATGGTTATAAAGAATTAGGTAATGATTTAGAAAGGATAAATTCAAAAGTGAATTTGGAATTTGAATTATCTTGAAATGGTAGATAAGTTCCGAAGTTTGAAATATAAATCGAATATAGATTATTCGAGAGAAAGTTATTGAATTTGTTTGTCTACTAACGGGTACAAAATTGTTTCAGTCTGAAATGTAAGAACAATAATAACAAATTTAAAATTTTATATTGAGAATTTACACTTGTAAACTTTGGCAGCATGCAAACAACACATTTTGAAAGGGCGGATGAGTGTTTACAGGTGTCCTTATTTCTCTGCTTTGTATCCACGTTCCTTCTCCCAATTTTCTTCCTTTTACCGTGCCACTCCCTTCCTTAAGAAACACACCACAAAGAGAGAAAAATCAACAGGAAGGAATCAAAATCGAAAATGGTTGTAGGCCACTTCCCTCAAAAATCAAAACTGCGTTCTTCCTTCTTCATCATCCCATGTACTTCTCGGCCATCCTCACCACTTCATCGTACCACCTGCATGCCGACTCCCCTCACCCACTCCAGCACCCTCCGAAATCCAATCTTCCTTCCCTCGCAAAAATTGAGCTATCCTGTTGAAGGAAAAAGAAAAAAAAACACCAGAGGCCACTGTGTCAGCCACGGCCACAAGAATCACCGCAGTCGCCACCTCGAGATTGCACACCGAAAGATACCTGTAGGGCATTACTGCTACCTCAATTGCTCAAAACACACGATGCCCTCTACACAGGAAACTGTGAGTTGCTACCAGCCACCACTTGTTTGAGTATATGCCGCTTTCAGACTGCTCCGTCCTTCCTGCATCGCCATTGCCTCTAGTGGTGTCTTGGGTGACCTGACAGTCTCTGGCCGTGGAATTTCACCCTTCTAACCAAGTTTGTGTTGTTGAAATAGAATGCCACTTCCTTATTATCCTCCTTAAATTTCTTAACAGATGTTGTGTTACCAAGCGGGGTGGGTACTTGCTGAAATCTGGGTCAGTTGTGCTTGAGCGAAGTATGAACTTTTAGCGATGGATTAAAGTGAGAAACTTATGTCTTGACTTAGGGAGTTCACCATATTGAGTCAAGTTTGGGTTTGGATTCATTTATTCGCCTTGCTGGTCAGTCGCAAAGCCTTGGTATACTACTTAAACCTCATTTTTTTAATAATTAAATATTTATAAAATGAAATATTTACATATAGTATAATCGGCTTTGATTTAATATTCAGTGAAATTCTGATTAGGAATCGTAGTAATTAAAGGTTGATCTTGAAATTGTGTTCGTACATCTCTAATATTACATTTGTGTACATATATACAAATGTATATGTGTATACAAATTTATTGGGTGTACATTCGTCGTTTGGTTATCAAGTTTCATTCTCAAATTTCTGTGTCAATTTTGCATTCATCTTCTAGCCTCGAAAGGTGAGTTTCCCTCACTCACAACTAACTAATGATTAAGTGAATTAAATAATTGAGATGTTAAAAGAAATGTTTGGTTTCTCTAGAAATATTTGTTATGTGACGATGCACATGTAACACACACACTATCCCTTTATATGACACGATATGGATGCGATGTGTGGTATGCTATGATTGTATTGTTCTCACCTTGTAAGTTCCCTATAGATTTAGGAAAATCACTATGGGTTGAAATGATATACACCCGAATGAATTGTATGGACCTAAGAAATAAATTCGAATCGATTTGGGATGCGGGTTGAAGTGATATATAGCCAAGATTTGAATTTTCCTTTTAAAACGGAATGAAATGATATATATCTGTATCACTTGACTATAGGCTAAAAAATTATATATGGACGTCGTGGTCAATAAAAATCTATTTTCTAAATTACTATAAACATGCGTCGATTTTTAATAAATATGTTTTGGAAATAAATTTTGAATAAAAGTAAAAATTTGAGGAAATTCTCTAACTAAATCTTATACTTGTTTAATAAAATGTGATTTTGTAAATTTAAGTATTTATCTTGCTTAAACCAGAGTTGCAATATATGTGATTTCGTAATTTATGTATTTTGAATTTATGGTTGTCTAAATAAGATTTCCAATATATTTGATTTTGAGATTTAAGATTTTGAATTAATGTTGTTTTAAGTAAAAATTAATTTCATTTTTTTTATAATATAATGAAGGTTTCCTTATTTAAAATGATTGATTCAATGTACAATATTTTAGTTAAAGATTTGGTTTAAAAGTTTTACTACATTTTGATTTATACAAAGATTTAATTTAATAAAGTTTATAAATTAAATTGAAGGAACCAAATGCAATTAGAATATTATTTGAAGGAATGTTTGAAAGTATCTTCCCTGAATTTATTTAAATTTGGTAAAGCTTAAGTAAGATTTTAATGGAAGATTTTTTAAGTATTGAAAAATCTATATGTAAAGTTAAGGTTTGGGTTAATAAGATTTTTGAGATTTGACTTTGTATAATATTGAACAATTAAAAGTGATTAGTTCAATAAATGGTTTTGTTTTAGAAGGATGAACAAATATCTTACCTTGATAGTTTAAGACCTGAATTAGTAAAATTTCGAATTGAATGTTAGAGTAAAATTCTTGGCTAAATCCAAGTAAATTGAAAATGACTTCTGACTTAAAAGAGTCTGATATGAGATTATAAATGGGAAAATATCAAGTTAAAAATTTATTAAGTTATGATATAAATGACGACTGAATGTCAAAGTTTTTTGAAGTTTTATACAACAAGTGAGCCTAGAATCTTAGTTAAATCCAACTTGGAAATAACAGTTTGAAATATTTGAATACGAACCAATAAGTGGGAAATCGATTGGATAAGAAAATGAATGGATGAAAGTTGAACTTATGGAATACAGGTTTGGTTTGGAATGGATTGTGTTACTGAATCAAACTATATTTTTGCAAAAGCAAATTTTCCCTCATCACCAAACTTCTTATAACGATTAAAATTAAACTATTTTGGCCATTCAAATCTATAAATATTTTATAACTTTTTTACAAAAGTATATACACATATATACTATTTTCAAATTTAACTATGTTAATTATATTTTCATTTATTCACTGCAAGACTTATGACCATTATTAGCAATTTAAGATTTTATACTATTTTACAACTATTTACATAAATGTATATATATATGTATATTCACTGTTTCCAAATTTAATATATTACTTATTTCCAAAGTTTACTATTCTAAGTATTTTATGAATTTAAGAAATCCTTGTCCAATCCCGGCTAACGAATCTGTAGGACTTAAATGTAGTTGTTGGCGATAATAATATTTTGTGAAAATTTGAAATCGAAACCCAAATGGTTTGACAAGGAATAACTTTGAGAATATCAGATTTGAAATCCTAACCGAACCACTGATTAATTATTTGATTAATCGATTTTAAGGCAATACTTGAAATAAATCGATTTGCGATACTCAAAATATGATTTCAAATCTAATGATCATAGCGTGAAAAATGTAAACGTTTGGTTGTTAAAGATTCCAGAGTCGGTAGATGTCATACTCTTTGTCAATGCCAACACCACTTTAACAATTGTGCACGTGGTGGAGATTCCAGAATGAAGTAGGTAGGTATGTAGGCGATTATTGGATTTGAAGAAAGAGAACGATGATAGATTGGCCTTGACTTTCGAGTCATGATTAAAATGACTAAAACATGGACTATACCATGACTAAGTGAGGTCGCACCTCCGATCGGACATGCCTCTTCGATATCGTCTCTATGATTGTTGTGATTGATTTGGCTACACCCTTTGATTATGGGAGTGTGTTCAGAGGTGGGCGGTAGTTGCTACTATGTGTTACCACTGGTCCGGGATTGCAAACGGTAGAATCCTACCCTGGGTATTCCTCGATATCTTGTCATATTATCCCGATCGAGGCCCCAACGATTTTGATTTGGCGTTGTTTTCTATGGAGTGCCCTTTGATAACACCAGTACGGGGAATTTACGGTGCTGTATAGACCACAAGACTTATAAACGGTGTAAGGGTAATATGTTATGTTATTTTGATATATTTTCTTTACTGAATTGACATTGTTATAATAGCGTAGTATATTATATGTATTAGTTTCATGGATCCTTAAGGGTTGTGAATGCCAAACATCCTTTAAGTTACTGATGTATTCCATTTAAACATTTCACATGAGTTGATTTTCTTATATGAGAATGTTAGTTCTAACTCGAGTATTCTGTTTGTTTTATTCCTTGCAAAATACTCGGGTTAGACCAAATATTACAGCTTATCGATTTACCAATTAGAGCTTTTAAAGAACCAGTCACCCATCTATTATTCCATATGTAGTTATGTCCATCTCTGCTTATTACTGATGTATTAATATGATTCTGTATTTAGTCTTCCGATGTATATGTATTTATCTTTGTACTTTAATATCATGTAAATTTAAAGATTTTGTAATATTGTATAAATTTCTCTTCCGTTGTGAGATATTATGTATTTTGTGTTTGTGATTCTGTGATGATTTATATTTCAACTTCATAAGCAATAACAATCTGTCGTTTTGAACGGTTCGAGTTGGTCGAATTACCGACTTGGAGCGGTTTTGCTTGCTAGATGTTGCGTAAATATTATAGGGGGTTCTCCTCGTGTTTTTGGTGGAGAGCAGTGGACTCTTACCCCTACACGTCCCTTAGGGGTTGGTCATGAACCCGATAAGGCGCCTGTAAAAGCATTTCCACAGTACTAGTGTAATGCCACGATTGAGGTTAGTCGCTGGTTGATGGTTGAAAAGCCTAGACTCGTTACATTTGTGGTATCAGAGTTAGTTTTACAAAGCTTAGCTTATGGGGTTGAAACATTCATTTAAGATAGGGTAGTAGTACTTTAGAATGAGGGGGATCATCTTGAATTATAACCGAGAGAGCGTATTTTGAAAATAAAAGTGTTTTAAATAATTTTAAGGGATTTTAAATGGATTTTCTATATGTGAAAATATTTTGAAATTTTAGCCTTGTTTTAAAAATATATCCTTATTTTAAATTTCATTCCTTCGGTCTCGGCCCTTTAGTTAAAAGATCTCTTAGGTTGGTTCTTCCAAATTCGAGTCTCGATCTTGCTTTGTCTCATCTTAGAAATTCAGAATTACTCGTTCCTAAATCATAAATCTACTTTGACTTAATTAACCTATCTTTGGTAAATCCATTTGATTTGGTTTGTTGGTTCGTTCTGCTCCTAGATTATATTCCTATTTAACTCGAATCAAACTAAATAGGACACAAGAATTTAGAACTTGAATAAATAACTAAGTGTTAAACACTTTGTTGTAAATTGAATTGAAAATCTAATAAAAATGAGTTATATATGAATTTATAAACCTATATTAAGGAAAATTTCATTGATTAAAATATTTGTGAACTCATAAACTATATTAGAGTAACTTGTATATAATAGAACTTGTAACATTGAAATATTGGGAAAAAAAGGACTTGGGAAAATAAAACTTCATAAGTGTAATATGACTTAAAAAGTGTACAAACATGAATTGAATTAAAATCGTAATTTGATACTTGAAGTATGTTCTGGAAACTAAGTTTGGTTTTGAGAAAATATATGAAAGTAATAATTTGACTCTTGGAACTAAAATTGCTTTATGAAAACGTGGAATTCATAATAG
Source organism: Allium sativum (assembly GCA_030737875.1). NCBI lineage: Eukaryota > Viridiplantae > Streptophyta > Magnoliopsida > Asparagales > Amaryllidaceae > Allium > Allium sativum. Next base: position 443,158,671 of record CM060919.1, read on the forward strand.
TGACTTGAGTATATAGGATTTTATTAGCCTATGAAATGCAAATACTAAACTTAAGGTTTTGGTAACAATGCATGTTTGAAAAAATGCTATAAGGAAATCCTACATAATATATGTTGAGAATTACACTTTGTATGATTTCCACTGTAAGTTTTAAGACAGTATAAATAAACGATTATAATCAAATATGACAAAATAAATAAGTGGGGGAGAAATATAATTTCCCTGCTTGAATTTTTTCATAATAAGATATGTTTTGAAACATACTATTTCGTCACATATTTAGAAAATTGTGTTTATCTTTATTTAAAAAAAGAGAGAGAAGGAATACGAGTATTCTATTCGAAGTCAAAGTTGGACTATTGAGTACATGAAGAATTTTAATGTATGCCTAGGTAACGTCTATACGAAATCCTATATGTACTAGATAGCTATGGAATCACACTCTAGTCGCTTGGAAATAATTCTGGCGACGACTGCAGCATCACCAAAAATTTATTTTCAGGCTTCGAAAGTGGGATAAATATATAAATCCAGTTGAGATGTCAAATTAATACTTTAAACTTTATTTTGAAAGAATGGGGAAAAAATTAATTTTAAATAAGCAACTTGAAATAAGAAAGTTGGTTTTGAATCAAAAAGAGTTACTATAGAATTATAAATTTTTCTTTATATAAAATTTAAACTAGTGTTGGTGTGTAAATTTATTTCTGATAAGTAACGTACGAGCAACCTATGACTTACAATAATTTGTAAGAATATTGTAACTTAAAAATGATATGGATAAACTTACAAAGTGATTAAATTAAATACGTACTTAACATGGAAGTAGCTATGAACGAAGCTAAATCAATTGTCAAGAAGCTAGGAATAGTATGCCAAATGACAAAAGAATTTTTAAATTGTAAATGGATAGCCGATTTTGCTAAGAAATTTTATGTGATGAAGATATCATTCCATATTTTTAAATTTTTTGGATGAGTAAGCATTTAAATTCACAATCAGAACAAAAACCCTGAGTGGAGAAGAGAACCAATGTACCCCGTTCGGAATTTTTGTAAATAAATGAATTAGAGAAGAATTAGTCACACTTAACAAAAATTGTCATAAATTTTTTGCCGAATGGAAGCTTGAATAAAAATAAACTAAAGGGAATGTTGTCGACAATGGAGACTTAATAAGTAAAGTATTTACAAATGAGCTATAAATAAGTAAACTTAAATAAACTCGTCAGGAATTGAGCATGAATAAAGGAAATTTTGATTTAGTGTTGATGCTACAATGTGAAAAATGTACTCGGAACAAATAAATTATTTGTATGCAAAACAAATGTGAGTGAAAATATAGAAAGTAAGAAGCTTGAATAAGAAAACCTATTGCAAAAAGAAACGGCTTTTGTTGCATTTAATTTGCGAGTTAAACATATATTTGTTGTTATCAAGCGGGGAAAAAAGAATGAATTAAATAAGGAAATTTGACATAAGTGAAGTAGAAATTGAAAGCGAATAAATGACATGTACGCATAATGTATGGACATAAATTGAAATAAAATCTACCAAACTCAACACAGTTTGAATGGTAAATGAACTGTATTCCATAAAATGGAACTTGTGTTGGAACGTTATGATATTTAAAGATTGTTTGGAACCATTTACATTTTGTTGCATATTTTTGTATGTTATCTTTACATCGTTAATAATGTTCTCTTTAACTTTCAAGAGAAATAAATAATTTGAAAGTAAACGATTTCATGTAAGCAAGATGTAAGTAAATGGTATGATGAAAAAAAACATGTATTTGCATTATTTGGTCTCATATGCATTTTTTCAAAATGCTATTCTAGCACATTACCACAAACTTTGTTGTATATATGCATATGTTTGATTGTCACTATATTTTGAGTATCTTAGCGGGTTGCAATGATGTGCTTTGCTCACGGACCTCGCTTTTGCGCAAATGCAAATAAAAATAAGCAAATATGTTTTAAAAATGCTAAATAAGGTATGTATCTCAGATTACTTATCACATTTAGGTTGTTTAAATGTTTTTCCCTTAAATTGGGATGCCTCATCGTGTGGATGAGACGTATATTGATAAATATTGGATTTGTCATTTTTTCCGAGCAAGCTGTACAAAGGAAACACTGCCCAAATTTTCTGTAAAATCCTGGTGTTAGAGAGTGTTTTTTTTTTAGTTTTAAAAATTCCATAAATTGTTTTTCTTTCTAATAAGTTTCGAACATTGTGAAGGTATTTGTAAAGTTATATATGTAGATATATGAAACTTCCTTTTCGAGAACGAAAAGCGCTGAGTGGGGAGAATGTAACGAACCGATAATTTCAGCATATTAAATTACAAAGTTAATTAAACATTTGACGTCTTAAATGGAGATTTATAACCTTAATTGGAATTTAAAAATTAAAATATTAAGTGACGTAGGAAGCGTGAAGTTAATTTCCAATTACAAACTTCAACATATATAGTATTGAAATATAGAGATTGAACAATAAGTTATATTTAGTATTTATTCTTTGAAATAAACGTGAAATCGCTAAATTATAAACATGTTAAGTCTTGAAAACTTGAAAACATTACATATAATTAATCTCGTTAATTATGTAACCAAAACGTCTAAGTTCGCTTGCTCCGTTTAAATCAATTTACACGATCGATACGATAGCGATTACTGATGTCTTGTATTCAACGTTAAAATTTAAAAATTGAGTTAAAGTATAAAATTTAATATTTGAGATACGTATGATTAGATATAACGGAGGGATACATTTTGTAATATAATACACGAATTCATCATGATTTGCGTTAATATAGTAAACAATTTATAAATCGTCGAAAAATAAATGTTCTCGGAATTCAGGCGAATTTGGACCAAAAATATTAAATGATGCTTTAAGAAGAACGGTATTTTTCGTCTTGCGGAATTCAGACGTTTGATTCCCCAAATCTTTAATTTCGAGTCAAAGGTGCGTGAAACTGGTTGTGTTGCCAATAACATTTCGACCTGTTCCTGAATTCGTTTGTCTACTAAAACATATAGAATTGTTTCAGTCTGAAATGTAAGAGTAATAATAAGTTAAAACTATATATTGAGAATTTACACTTGTAAACTTTGGCAGCATGCAAACAACTCGTTTTGAAAGGGCAGATGAGTCTTTACACGTGCCTTTATTTCTATGCTTTGTATCCACGTTCCTTCTCCCCTTTTCTTCATTTTACCATGCCACTACCTTAGAAACACACCACGGAGAGAGAAAAATCAACAGGGAGGAATCAAAATCAAAAATGGTTGTAGGTCACTTCCCTCAAAAATCAAAACCGCGTTCTTACTTCTTCATCAGCCCATATACTGCTCGTCAACCCTCACCACTTCATTGCACCACCTGCGTACCGACACCCCTCACCCACTCCAGCACCCCCCAAATCCAATCTTCCTTCCCTCACAAAAATCGAGCCATCCTGTTTAAGGAAAAAGAAAAAACCACCAAAGGCCAATGTGTCGGCCACTGCCACTAGAACCACCATAGTCGCCGCCTTGAGGCTGCGCATCGACGGTGCCCTGTAGGGCATTATTGCTACCTCAATAGCTTGAAACCCACGACGGTGCCCTGTAAGGCATTATTGCTACCTCAACAGCTTGAAACCCACGACACCCTCCACAAAGGGAACCATGAGTTGCTACCGACCACCACATGTTTGAGTATATGCCGCTTCCAGACTGTTCCATCCTTCTTACATCGCCATCGCCTCTAGTGTTGTCTCGGGTGACCTGACAGTCTCTGGCCATGGCGTTTCACCCTTCTGACCAAGTTTGTGTGGTTGAAATCGAATGCCATTTCCTTTTTATCCTCCTTAAAATTCTTAGTCGTTGTTGTGTTGCCAAGCGGGGTGGGTACTTGCTGAAATCCGGGTCAGCTTTACTTAAGTGAAGTATGATCTTTAGGCGATGAATTAAAGTGGGAAACTTATGTCTTGATTTGGGGCGTTCACCATATCGAGTCAAGTTTAGGTCTGGGTTCATTTATTCGCCTTACTGGTCAGCCGCAAAGCCTTGGCATACTTTTTAAACCCCATTTGTTAATAATTAAATTTTTGTAAAATGAAATATATAAATATAGTACGATTAGGTTTGATTTAATATTCAGTGAAGTTTTGATTAGAAATAGTAGTAGTCAAAGGGTTGAGCTTGGAATCGTGTTCGTACATCTCTAATATTACATTTGTGTATATGTACACAATGTAAATGTGTATACAAATTTATCAGGTGTACATTCGTCGTTTGGCTATCAAGTTTCATTCTCAAATTTCCGTGTCAATTTTGCATTCATCTTCTAGCCTCGAAAGGTGAGTTTCCCTCACTCATGACTAACTAATGATTAAATGAATTAAATACTTGAGATGTTAAATGAAATGTTAGGTCGATCTAGAAATATTTATTATGTGATGATGCACATGTGACACACACACTATCCCCTTATATGACACAATTTGGATGCGATGTGTGGTATGCTAAGATTGTTTTGTAATCACCTTGCAAGTTCCTTATGGATTTAGGAAAATCACTATGTGTTGAAATGATATACACCTGAATGAATTTTATGGACTTGAGAAATAAATTCGAATCGATTTGGGATGCGGGTTGAAATGATATATACCCAGGATTCAGATTTTCCTTATAAAACGAATTGAAATGATATATATCCATATCATTTGATCATAGGATAGAAAATTATACATGAATGTTGTGGTCACTAAAAATCTATTTTCTAAATTACCATAAGATGCGTCGATTTTTAATAAATATATTTTGGAAAGAAATTTTGAATAAAAGAAAAACGTTGAGGAAATTCTCGAACTAAATCTTAAAATTGTTTAATAAAATATGATTTTGTAAATTTAAGTATTTTGGACATATGTTGTTTAATCTAGAATTTCAATATATGTGATTTTTTGAATTTAAGTATTTTGAATTTATGTTTGTCTAAATAAGATTTTCAATATATTTGGTTTTGAAATTTAAGATTTTAAATTAATGTTGTTTTAAGAAAGAGTTTATTTTATTTCGATTGTATAATATATTTAATGAACGTTTCCTTATTTAAAATGATTGATTTAATGTAAAATATTTTAGTTAAAGATTTGGTTTAAAAGTTTTACCACGTCTTGATTTATATAAGGATTTAGTTTAATAAAATTTGTAAATTAAATTGAAAGGAACCAAATGCAATTTGAATATTATTTAAAGGAATGTTTGAAAGGATCTTCCCTGAATTTATTTAAATTTGGTAAAGCTTGAGTAAGATTTTAATGGAAGGTGTTTTAAGTATTGAAAAATCTGTATGTAAAGTTAAGATTTGGGTTAACAAGATTTTTGAGATTTGACTTTGTGTAATATTGGACAATTAAAAGTGATTAGTTCAGTAAATGGTTTTGTTTTAGAAGGATGAACACAAATCTTACCTTAATAATTTAAGACTTGACTAAGTAGAATTTCGAAATGAATGTTAAAGTAAAATTCTTGGCTCAATCCAAATAAACTGAAAATGACATTTGACTTAAAAGGGTCCGATGTAAGATTAAAATGGGAAAATACCAAGTTTAAAATTTATTTAGTTGTGATTTAAATGACGATTTAATGTCGAAGTTATTTGAAATTTTGTATGACAAGTGAATTCAGAATCTTAGGTAAATCCAACTTGGAAATAACGGTTTGAAATATTTGAATACGAACCAATAAGTGGGAAATCAAGCGGATAAGAAAATGAATAGATGAAAGTCGAATTTTTGGAATATAGATTCGATTTGGATTGGATCATGTTCATATAGATTCAGCAGTGATGGGAGTTTCAGCTGTATCGAATAATATTGATGATGTTCATATAGATTCAGCAGTGTTGATGTCTGATGGAATACAATTTGATTGTATGCTCTTTGACCCTTATGTTAATAAGTGTATAGGGTTTTAGCATAAAAAAGGCAGGGGTTCTTTTGTTAGTCATCCATATTCGAGGTTAAGGAAGAATATGGCATTGATGGGGTCGAGGTTGGAGACCGTTAAGAATGTTATGCCATATCATGATATGGATAGCTCTGTTTTTTTGTTAAGTAAGGTGGGATTCTCTTATGTTTTCGAAGCAATAGATATAAATGGGGAAGGAGTGTAGACTTCTGCATGTTGTATTCCAACTAATGATCTTTGTTTGTTCAATAGGTATGAGATATTGAGTTATTTTGATGACAGAGAGTTTCTTTCTGATGGTCTGGTTAAGAATGATAAATCTAGTTTGAGAAAGGACTTTAGGTATTCTATAGCGTTGGCCAATAAAGAAGATGTCTTGTTTACAATCCCAGACAATGATGCTTTGGAGAATAATGTGAATTTTGATTTTTTTTAGTGAGAAAGGGTTTGTATTCCTTTGGGACTGAGGTCGATATTAGTAAGCGTGTGATGGCTGGTAGCTTGGTAGGAGTTGGAGATTTTGTTTTTGACAGTTGTGGTTATTTTGTTGATGATTATCCTTTTACCTTGTTGTTGGATAAGGTGGGGAGGTTGATCATTTCTTTATTGTCATGTCCCTATTATTTTTTATCTACATTGTCAAGTGAGATAGTGGAGAGAGTTGGGGTTTCATTGGATTGGGGTAGTGTTTCAGACGAGTCTATTTTGGATGTTGATAGCTTAGAGATTACTACTAGCTTCTCCATGGTCTCATTATCTTCTTCAGCTAGAAGGGGTAAACGTAAGAGGATGGTTCCTTCGAGTGGGTTTGTTTGTTATAGTGCTAGGATTAGATCATTTGCCTCATTATCTTACGGTAAGTACCTAATTTGAATGCTATTAGTAGCACTTCGAATTCAGGCTCAAGTATGATTTCTGGTTATGGTAGTAGCTATACTCCATTTGCTTTGGGTCGTTTATCCACTAGTCAGTTATGTCAGTTACTGATGGTACTTCTTTTGTGTTTTCTGATATTGAGGTTGACATTAATTCTATTAGGATTAAAGAAGTAGAGAGGGAAAAAACTTTTAAATGTTGAGATTAGTTAGTTGGAACGTCTGAGGTCTTAATGACCTTAAAAATGTGATAAAGTTAGAGCATTTTTTTTAAAGATTATCATATCGATTTGGCTTTACTAAAGAGTCAAAAATTGATAATCCTGATTTTAGATTTTATAGGAGATTGCAGGTTTTTCATTTTCGTAACTGAGCTTGTTTACCTACTATTGGTACCTCAGGGGGCTTGCTGATTTGTTGGCAAAAAAACCAATTTAGGCTTATTTGGGCAATCCCTAAGAAGCATTCCCTTCATGTTATTTTATCTTCCAATGTTGATAATTCTATTTTGTGTATTGCTAATGCTTATGGTCCTCATTCTGAAATTGAGAAGAGTGTTTTATGGGGTGAATGTTCAAATTTAAAAGATCTTACCCCTGATCAATGGATTGTGGGTGGAGATTTTAATGTTACTAGGATTTTGGGGGAGAGATCACCTTGTGAAGGTGACGTCTCTAGTATAGAGGAATTTAATGATTTTATTTTGGTTAGTAATTTGATTGAATTACATTTGAATAGTAGATCATTTACTTGGTCTAATTTAGAGATTTTCCATCTTTTGCTCTTTTAGACAAAATCTTCATTAGTAATGAGGTTGAAGATAGGTTTTCTTTCTGTAAAGTTAAAGGGATGCCTTTTTAATACTCGGACCATGGTCCTATTATTCTTTCATGTGAGTCTAGTTGTTCTATTAACATTAGTTTTAAATTTGAGAAAATGTGGCTCTTAGATCCTAGTTTTTCTAGTTTGGTTGCTTATAAATGGAATTTTTTATTTTATTTTAATAGTTTGTATGATGGTAATTCTGCTAAGATTTTTGTTTCGAAGTTAGGTAAGCTTATATTTTTCCTTAAATGTTGGAATAAATATGTGTGATATGTTTGATTTAGATATGGTTGGTGAGGTTAGGCAGCTTAGTCCTGTTAAGTACGATAAACTCTGTTATCTTAAGAATGAACTTAAGTTGGTTCTTGAGAAAGAGGAGGTCATGTGGAAACAGAGGGCTAGAATTCAGTGGATTAAAGAGGGTGATAATAATTCAAGGTTTTTTTCATAGTGTGGCTAATGACATAAGGCGTAGCAATTATATTCATTCTATTTTTGTTGTTGATATAGAATTAGTTGTTCAAAAAGATTTAAATGAGGCTTTTACTAAGTATTATAGGAAGATTTTTGGCTTTAAAATTAAGAGTAGAATAAATGTTATATGACATGATATTTATCCTTTAAATTCTAAAATTGATTTGTTAGATTTAGACAAGCCATTCACTAAACATGAGATTATGATGGCTATTAATGACATGTCTAGTGACAAAACTCCTAATCCTGAAGGATTTTCTATTTTATTTTATAAACATTTTTGTGGTTCTTTGAAATTTGACATTATAAATTTATTTAATGATTTTTATAATGGAAACCTACAGATTGGTAGATTTAATTTTGTGAATGTTATTCTTATTCATAAGAAATTAGGTGCTGATAAATTAAAAGATTTTATACCAGTTTCATTAATTCATTGTTTTGTTAAGTTATTACCAAGGCTTAGCTAGTAGATTTAGTTTGAAGATGAATGATCTTATTGATAGTTCTCAGACTGCTTTTATAAAAGGTAGGAATATAGTAGATGGTGTTGTTGTCCAAGAATAAATTAATTTGTGTTGTAAGAACAATTTTTCATGTGCTACCACTCAGAAATCGAATCAGACAACAGATATGCAACATTGTCTAATTGAATACCTATCTATCATCTTTTTCCATGCCGTCTCATTTTATATCAGACCACAGATATACCCCGTCGTCTGGTATGCCCTAACAGATCAAGAGAAAATAGTACATACGTTGTTTGATGCTACAGTATCATTTCTAAATTTTCTATTAAACAACATATAAATATTGACTGGTATGCATATCAATTACGCTTATGTTATATTTGAAAAATGAAATTATGATCAATTTTCCACTTTTATTTAAAAAATATTATATTTCAAATCAAATTCAAATGCAATACAACTTAACTGTACTTACATTTTCAAATGCAATACAACAATACAACTTTTTTCTACACTCTCATATATAATATTCTTTCTATTAGCACTCACTTACACTTACTCGAGTTTATTTTTGATATTGATCTTCATTTGCTTGCTTCAGCTTGTGTCCAGCTATCTTTTATACCTGTCAAATAAACAACGCAGTAAAATGGAAAAGAAAACAAACCTAAATTGCAAAAATTAAATTAAATTTGAATATTAATATACCCTCAATTTATGAGTTTATTTACCCTTCATGGTTTAGACAGGGACATTGATTAAATCTCACAGATTATTGCAAAGGTCAAGCCCGAAGGCTCAACATAGTACAAATGTGCACAAGGTCAAGCCCAAGCCTCCTCTGGGTCAACTCAAGTGCAAAAGGAAATGTAACTCAAATCAGAAATATAAGTGCAGCCAAAAATATACAAGTGCAGCCAGAAATGCACACTCAGGTGCTCCAACCAGAAATATACAGATGCAGTTAGGAGAATGCACACTCAAGTGTAACAACTAGAAAATGCACACTCAAAATGACAACTCTTTCATAAATACACATACACATATACATATACATACATACGTACATACATACATATACATATATATATATAGACACATGTATATATGCATGTGCAAAGTATAAAATATGCAGGTAGCAAGCCAAACAACTCACAAATCAATAATATAAATATGCAAGTGACCAGAGACAACAATACCAAAGTCGAAGCATATACAAAATCAGTAAACCAAAATGTAAATCAGATTCATGCCACACACTGCTTTGTTCATGGCAGTGCAAACACTATCTTGTTCACGGTGAAAATGTCACTCAAAATGGTTTAGAAAATTGTTCAAGCTCAAGTAATTAAAAATTTTCATCTCAAAACAATTCAAGGCAATACACATTTCCATGTTCAAGGCTAAAACATGGCAAGCTTCAGGGAGTCAATCAAAGAAATTCAACAATTGGTTCAAGCTCAAGAAAACTCAAGCTTGGAAGTTCACACACTAAAACAACAATTTGAAAGTGTAACATTCACACATATATACATATATATGTATGCATGGATATAGTGGAATCAAAGGAACATTCACACATATATACATACATGTGTATGTATGTATATACATGGAAGTTCAAAGCATCCACTAACTCAGTATGTGATACATAAAGTATTGATTCAAATCCATAAATTCATCAACCACCACAAGAACACACCACATAAACATAAGCTCAAATGTATGGAAATCAGTTTCAGACAATAACGTAATAAGAATGATATAGGCTCGGTTTTAAGCAACAAATCAACATAGTGAAAAACATGGTAATATTTCACACATACACAAACATATTTATGTATGTATATACATGAAAGATATTTCACAAACTGAAACAATGCAATAAGATCAACAATGCAACAAGGAACATGGATAAAGGTACACAAACACAAGTGAAAGTGTACACTGCTTACAAAGTAGAGCATCAATCAAGGCACACAGTCCAAGCATGTAATCGACAATCAGAATCAGACAGTAAGGGTTTTAACCCTATAAATTTCACCCATTCATCATTGGCAGATGTCCAAATCAAGACAACACAAATCAAAGTAAAAGTTTGAACCTTTCTCAATTGATCTCGACAAGGAGGAGAGGCGACTGAAACTACAGTGAATCAAAGCAACGATGAAGTATTCACACATCAAAGTCGCGATTTGATAAGAGACGAGAAATTCTAAATTTCCAGCATCCACCCGTTTCCAACATCAAAGTCGCAATTTGATAAGAGACGATAAGTGAGAGAAGAGGGTAGAGGGAACATGGTCTATTTGGTTCTGTCGATTTGGTTTTAAGAGTGAGAACAAAGGGTTTTACTGATTTTGTTTTGAGGGGGAGAGAAGAAGGAACGCCAAATATTGAAGGAGAAATAATCGGAGGAAGGCCGCCAAAAAAATTGTAACGACCTACCTTTTAACCGCTTCAAGTTGGTAATTAAACCAACTCGAACCGTTCAAAACGATATATTATTATTTATCTTACGGGGTTTAAACAAAAACAGACACAGAAATCACACAACAAATAAACTACAATATCTCACAACGAAAGCATTTTACACAAAATATCAGAGTTTACAATAAATTTTACATAGTGGAAATACATAGATTTTAAATAAAATAAAATTTCTAGAAATTGTCGGTTTAGTGCGCGCGTCTTCACGATTCACTAACTTCGATAGCTATAATCTTTATGTTACAACACTTGGTCCGACTCAAGCATTTCACGCAAAACACTCAAGTCAGGATTAACTTTATTCAAGAAAATTTAAGTCCAATAAAACACTAAGATATAATAGTTAATCCTAACAAAATTTAAAGCTTATTGAATACATGATTCAAGCCTCATTTTCTCTATCAATAAAAGTGTTGCGTGTATTACTTTCAGTAAGGAGTAGACTAGTTATTAGGCATGATTTAAGCCACATATTCACAGTCAATGCATGCATTTTAAGTCATATATATATATATATATATATATATATATGGGAAAGCCTATTTAGACACAAAAGGTTGACACAAATTTAGACATAAGCAATCTCAACCACAAGATTCCCCCCTGAATTCCACCTCACACATAAAGACAAACAAATCCTACGATCAAAATTTCGTGTCTGTAATTCTGTGTTTAATTTTGTGTTCCAATAGCGGCTCCATATATATACACACACACTCACAAACACACACACACATATATATATATATATACACACTTTAGAAACCAAAGTATAAGTAGAGACAATGCGTGCGGTCTATTTCCAGTAGGCATACTAAGTATGACACAAAAATAATAGGACAACAGGTGTTTGAATAAATGTGGAAACATGTGTTCAAGTTTATAAACAACGTAGGGTATCACATAGCATGGTTACAGTTTCAGGGTAAAATATATAACCGAGCATGTACCCTTACTAAAACAAAGCAAGGCAAAACATGTATAAATCAAAGTGTGTCTCAATATTTAAACAAGGAAATGCAAGGTATAAATCACAGGATAATGCTAGCAGTTTAAAATAAATATCAACATCCACGTTTAGGTACAGTCATAGCATGGCAAAACAAAAATGCAGCAGCCAACAACAATTTGAATTTGCTATTATCTTTTAGTTTAAATCGATGTCAAAATACTTGAAATAAATTAATCATGAGATAAACTCATCTTATGTGGATATGATGAAGACAAGAAACAAATATGGAAAGAGAGTAGTCCTAAGCAGCGAATTTGAAGTTGAAAATCCTTTTTTTAAGGAGGATCGACAAAAATCTAAGAAGACGAGGATACCGCGAATTTTTAGGAAAGAGGAGGCTAATGAAGATAGAAAGGAATTTAGGTTTAGTTTTCTTTTTATGTAGAGAGGGGGAAGAGTATCTAAAATTTATAGAAGACAATTGAATAGAAAAAGAAAAAGATCGAGGAAGAAAATTAAGAAAGATGCGTGGTTTATTTCTCACCGGGGTCTCTTCACAAAAGGTAGTTTACGAAGGAAATAAATTGGCTGACTAAGGCTGAGGTGACGTATTTATTTCTCATTTAAATTTCAAATGTAAATCACAAAGAAAAAGAGAATAAACAAAAAGAAATGACTGTAAGATTAATTGTTCGATGCTAATTGTTAGAAAGTTTGTGACTTTTCAAATATCAAAACACATAATATTAAATATCATGTGTTAAAAGTTTTACATACATAATGTTATAAGTTTTACGGTATTTTTTTTGCTTCTGAATATAAACAACATTATATAAAAGATAAGGAAATACATATACACGTGAAATTGGTTTGATTTTGAAGAAAATAACGTTGGGAAACAAAAAGGGGAAAGGAGAATTAAAAGGATGGAGATTTAGAATGAGAACACGAAATAAGGTATATGAAAATAGAATGTAGGGAAATAAATTAATAAAGTGGGAAAAGAAACGAATGCATTATTAATGAAGAAATAAAGTGGAGAGAAAGGAGACTGTGAATGTGGGGAAAGTAGAACAAGAAGGGGAAAGAAAATAAACATGTGTGAAATTTGAATGTGTAGAGAAATTATGTGTATTATTTATTTGACTATTAATGTCAGCATTAATTTCCATTAACTATAACAATTATGGCTTTTAATTCATTGAGGCAGTAGCGTCCATTTCATTTCATGTGGCACACGTTTATTCAAAGTTTGTGATTCAAGGCATAATTGTTATCATTCATGCAATTGAAAGGCATTAAATATAATTTATTTTTCTCTTTTATAATCATGGAAACACATGCATAAGAGTGTTTAGAAGAAATGAAACGCATGGCAAAGGGGTGTGTGTGTATATATATACATATATATGTATATATATATATTAGGAAACAACATTTCCTTAAAAACCAATTCCATGCTTTTGACTTCCAAATAAATACACTAAATTAATTTTATCATTTAATTCTTATTTTCAAATCTAATGTACCTTATATATCGATGACACATAGCTTTGTGATAATTTTTATTAAAAATCATATTGAACCATTCATTATTATCATAAATTTTACTTTGAAACCATTTTAAATTCAATAATTAAATTAAATTACATAACTTAAATGGTCGAACATGATGTTAGAATATCCCCTGCTCAGGAGTCTTCATCCACTAAAAGGAACAAAATAAAGAACTAGTAATTAAATGATGTACCATTCAGACGCATATCAACTTCGATTGTTTGTTCGAACACAAAATCTTTCTTCCAATTAGTATTTTTAACCTGATCACTCAAGTATGAGCTTCTGATTTGACTTCTTGATTAGAAACTTCTATTCTCCTTACATAACATCAAACTATGATGGAAATTTTCAGATTCATATAAAAAACTCTTGTCAGTGTCTGTTGTTGAGAATCTAGCAAACAATTCTATTTAGAATCAACATTGTATACTCAAACTAAATCAAAATTGTTATGCAAATAGAATGACTAATGTTCAACTACACATTCATTCCATTAGTTCTTTTCCTCTCCGATGACGAAAATTAGTATTTCGATTTATTTCAAAGCTGTGAACTTGCAAAACACATAAAATCTCTTTCTTAATTTATTATGTTGAAGTGATACAATGTTAAATTTCATGTTATTGATTTGTTATTTAACGTCTCAAAATACTTTTATAACTCGAAGGCTTAACAAGTTTATTTTCTTTCTTACAAAATTTAGACATACGTTGATCGGATGCACGACTAAAAATCTTCAAGTACTAAGTATGATTGTTTCAACTTCTAGTGAAAATACCTAAAAACTTTTAAAAACAGTTACGGGAAATACATTCCCCCATGGATCACGGTAATCGACGGTTACGCTACTATCCCAATAGAATTGCTTGTAACCATAGGCATCACACCCCTCGAATTTCGTTATGGTTATTGCATAGATCGCAGTTATGCAGCAGTTACGCCACTATCGTAGTGGAATCGCTTGTAATTGTGTAACAACCCGCATTTTACATATTGGAGTATCGTAAAATATTTTTATTTAATTCCCCGAGGGTCGGATCATTCTCATATTTTGATACGTTTTTTATGGGGATGTGAGACATGTCCATAATTTTTACCAATTTTATTTGTGACCATTTTGCCCCTGTTAGTTTTGTACAGGGAATAATTTTTGACTGGGATCAAATCAGGTGTCGAGATCAATTTCATAGAAAAGGAAATGATGTTTGCAATTTCTTAGAGTGGTCACATTAAAGATTTGGTTTAGCTGTTTGGAAGGAATCGTTGTTTTAGTGTTTCACATTTTACGTACAGGTTTGGCTCATCCTTAATAGGTTGAATTGGTGTGGCCCTTTAATGGACTGGTTAGAGGCTATAAATAGGGGGTAGAGGCATGGAGAAAAGTTTACTTTCTTCAATCTCTCATTTGATTGAGATCGTGATCCTCCTTGCTCAATCAAATATACCTTCCCTCTATTAAAATTCTAGATCTACGAAAGAAGATTAAAGATTTACATCAAGCAAAGTTAGAACTACATCAAGTGAAGGGAGATCGCATCAAATTGAGTGGTTTGAAGATCATTCTTCGCTGTCTATATTGGGAATTTAGTGATTTCAAGTTATTTTGAAGAATTGGTGAGTGACAAGCATTTCTCGCACGGATCCAATCGATTATATGTGTTGTTTGATCTTATTTTCATAATTTCAAGTTTTTTTACCTAGATCTACATCATGGTATGTATATTTCTATTTGAATTCACCATAGGATCTAATTCAAGAACTTAAATCGGTGAATTTCTTTGTTAATTTGTGAGTAATTACAAGTTAGATCCATTTGTGTAATTCATTTAATGTTTATCATGATTTTGGTGAATTTTTCATGTTTGGATGATGATTGATAGTTGTATGATGCTTGTTGATCGTTGAATTTGATTGAATAATGGAATCGAGTGTTTGCGCGAGTTTTGGTTCGGATTGGAGATGGATCGGGCAAATGGTATGGATCAGGCGTAAGTATGATGGATCGACCTGGCTTCTTCTCCAAGCAATGATGGATCAGAACATGTTGATGGACTTGAGAATGTTGATGGATTGGATCATGTTGATGGGTTGGAGCATGTTGATGGATCAGAACATGTTGATGGACTGGAGCATGTTGATGGATCAGAACATATTGATGGACTGGAGCATGCTGATGGACTAGAGCATGTTGATGGATCGGAGCATGTTGATGGACTAGAGCATGTTGATGGATCAGAGCATGTTGATGGACTGGAGCATGTTGATGGATCGGAGCATGTTGATGGATCGAAATATGTTGATGGACTGGAACATGTTGATGAATCGAAACATGCTGATGGACTGGAGCATGTAGATGGATCGGAACATGTTGATGGACTAAAGCATGTTGACGAATCAGAACATGTTGATGAACTGGAGCATGCTGATGGCGGAACATGTTGATGGATTAGAGCATGTTGATGGATTGAAACATGTTGATGGACTGGAGCATGTTGATGGATCGGAACATGTTGATGGACTGGAGCATGTTGATGGATCAGAACATGTTGATGGACCGAACAATGATGACATCGTTTCTGAAACACTATAAAAGGCAGTTTAAAAGCTATGCTTAGTTTTTCATAGCGAAGAAGCTGGAAATGCTATGAAATGTAATATCGACCAAATGATGCATATTTTGGGTCGATGATCGTCATGGCTCCGAAACAAATTCAAAGAGAAAATGTTAAAAGTGTTTTAAAAAAACTGTTGATCAATGAAATGCAACGAAAGTGAAGATGACTCAAAGACGTTGAGTTTTTGGATAATGGGTGCTCGAGAAGGCACTTGAGCTATGGATAGTCACCGGTGATGACGACTAATGTTATGAAGGCCGAAGAATTATCGTTGTCGTAGGTTCTAGCGGACTCAAAGAAGGGGTACAATAGGGACGCCTAAAAGACTAGATGATTAGTCGAGTACCCTGGGCAGTCATGATGGGCTTAGAGATACGAGTCATGATGGCATATGGAGTTTTTGCTAGAACCGGGGTTTACCATTAGCCCTTGACAGACGACATGATGTTGAGTCGATCATACGATTAACGATGGTTTCAAAGCAGGATTGGCGATGATAGCAAGAATCATGGACGTTGATTGCTTTGCTTGTATCGTATTGTGTAGATCAATCGATGTAGAAGGAAATATCTCTCGAGTGCTTGTCTGATGTTAGTTTAAGCCTTTAGGGCTTGTGCTCGGGTGATATCAATATCGATTAGGATGATCTGCGCTTGATAACTGATTGCCATGAATATACTGTTTGTTTTTCTTGATTGTCGTAAAGGCTGTCACTGTCGGATATGGAGGAGATGGGTTAGGTTCTTCTCTGATGATGTGATTGGTAGTTAGATGATTAATCTACCTATTCTCGTATACTTGATTGATGATGCTAGGTAGCTATTTTATCGCTCATTAAACTGTTGTCTGACTCAAGGTTTTATGTTTCCACTTATTACCTTGGCTTGTTCATCCATAACGTTATGGATGGGCAGACAAGGTGGTAGGTGACAGGTGATTGATCTTGATGAGACAATGCTACAGAGCGATGACGAGCAGGAGGCTCACATACTGTTGCTACTATACATATCATGTTGTTTCCGCTGTTATGATTTCTCTGAGTCAATGTAGTGAGGCACTATGTACGTATTCTTAAGTTGTAATCCCTGGGTGTATGGATATTATTTCATGATGACCTGAAAGTGTTTAAGATTCTGCTCAGTTCTGGTTCACTAATATTGCTTGTTGTATATGTTCTATTATATTTTATCCTTGCGCTGTGAGTTATACTAAATGTTCTGCTTATTTTATTCTACCCTGATGATCGTCTATAGCTGCCTAACACATCTTTCAGCGCATTATTTCCCTTGTATAGTGCAGAAGTTGTGGGCGGTCGTCACAAACTGTAGGCATCTCCGCCCTCGAATTACGCTATGAAAATATCAATTGAGTATAGTAAATCAAAATGACCCCACCGAGTGGGATTCCAATATCAATGGAGCACCAATGTAGCTATGATTTTCAATTTTCAATTTTCAATGGACACTCTTGACGAGCGCCAATGCAACCCCTCTCATTAGGAATTGTGATTTTCAATGGAAGGTACTTCCCATATCTTCATTTCAAAAACATACATACAGTGTATATAGTCCTTCATCTCATTTTCGCATATATCACACTTATATAAATATCAATTTACATAAGATTTTCCAAATCATGTTTTCACACATATCATTCTTGTATAAATTCCATTATATAAGATTTCATTTCATGGCAATTTCCATCCAAATCAATAGTTCTCGAATTAATCATCATTTTTATATAAATCTTCCATATATAAGGTTCGAAACTTAATATTAAACATTCAAAATCAAATACTCACGAAATTCCATTTCAATACTAGTTTAGTTTTGATTTCGTAATTGATTTGAATATTCAATATTATTTCAAATCAAGTTCATATTGACAATCAATTCATTGTTAAAACCTCACTTTCGATTTGGGTTACATATCACAAATATCATTATTCAACTGAATCTTTATACGCATTTATTTCGGACTTAAATTGCTTGGATCAAAAATATACTTTAATCTCAAAATAACTAGATAGAAAATAGTTTATAAATAGTAACTTTGAAATAAGATGGGTTTAGATATAAAGTAAGTCAGCCAAAATTGTTCAGAATCAAAAATAGACTTGCTAGAAAATAAATAAATAAGGTAGATAAATTTAATACTTTAGTACAAATAAAACATTGGTCAAACAAAAATAGTTGTACAAAAAATACTAATTTCAAAAAATATTCCAA
Organism: Allium sativum; assembly: GCA_030737875.1. Lineage (NCBI taxonomy): Eukaryota > Viridiplantae > Streptophyta > Magnoliopsida > Asparagales > Amaryllidaceae > Allium > Allium sativum. The sequence continues at coordinate 443,177,131 of CM060919.1, forward strand.
TCCAAAACAATTTTTCGAACTTTTCAAAATTTTAGTTAACATAGATTCTAATGTCGAACTCAGACTCAAATTTAACTTAAGATTCAATTGTTAACATTTCAGTTTGAATCAAATGTTCAAATTAGATCACAAGTCAAATATCTTATCATCAAATTCGCTTGCAGTTTGAATTTTACATTCATTCCATATCAATAGTTTTAAACCAAAATTCAAATTTCCAAATGTTAAGTTTATTCCTTAAATAGATTCCTTACAAGTCAAATTTGAATCTATTAATGATTAAACTTAATAAAATTCTTAAGTTAACCAATTCATTTTTTTTAAATTTAAACATTATTTAAACTTTGCATTTATCTTCAACTTTCAAACTACCAAACTACCAAACTAAATTTAAATAAATTAAAGCCATTCATTGACTTAGTTAAGTTAATTTATACCTTCAATTTGAATATTTTAACATATTAATTTAAGTTTGCAATTTAATATCAAAACCATTTGACTGATAAAGTCAAGCTAAAATAATTTTTCTTAATTATTACTTTTGATAAAATATTATTTAAAACAAAATTTTATTCAAAATATCCAAAACTTTCATACTTATAAAATTCCTTTCAATTCCATTTCCAATATTTAATTCCTTTGAGCAATTTAGACTGTATTCAACTTAAAATCCAAATTCTGTTTAGCAAAGGTTGGATTATTTAGATAGTTGGAAAATCTACCTTTCAGTTCAACTATTGGAAATCATGAGCTCAATCATTTTTTTCAAGACATCTGTTGTATATAACGGTGTTGTATACACAATTATATGATTTTTGTTTGATGATAAAACCAAATAAATATGATTTTAAATGTGTTTGTTACTGTACTGTTCTATATATACATCACAGACAGGAATATAATATTTATATTTAAATAGAATACGACTGTACAGATATTCACAGTATTTTATTTGAATAAAATATTTTATTTCAATATCAAACAATTCAAATTTTATACTCCACTATTTGTACATTTCTGTATTACGTTTCATGTCATATCAGATTTCATATACACAACTCCTCACTACAGAATCACTCAGCCACTCATTTCATATATACTTTCTTTCACTGTTTCATACATTCAGTTATACAGACGCATTGACACTTATACATTTCATTGACACACTGCTTCTGTCTTCAGTCTTCTGTCTTCTGTCTTCACAGCTTTCAGTCAGCCCAGTCTTCTTCCTGTTACCTAAAATATAAACACACACAGAACACTGCAATATGAATAAAAATTGAACACATGCAAATATAATTTTAATTTTAAAATTTTATTTGTGTAATGACCCGTATTTTTAGCAGTCAAATATTTAATTTAATTTATTTTAAATATTTTATTTAGAATATTAATGGATTTTAATATTTAATTCGTATTTAAAACGAAGTTTGAACACTATAGTTTATATATAATAAAGCGAGCTTGAAGATGGCGTGCAGTTCGTAATGTGGAGTTTTGAACTTCAACGGAATATACAGGGTCCGATATAAGTCGGATTTAAACGTTGGAAGCGTGTTGATTATAATTTTCATATGAAAGAGAAAAATCCAGATTCCGTATTATAATTTTTAAGTTATGGCCAAATCAAATTTCAAAATAGCCGCTATGCAAATCGTTAATAAGCGATAAAGTTTATTTATGTAATTTAAATGGATTTACACGTAATTGGGATATCCTTTAACTCAGGAAAAAATGTAAACATGGAGATTTAGATCTAGGTTGGTTTATTTTGAAGTTATACCAAATTCCATTTGGACATATTGGATAATATTGATTTGTTTTTATCCTAGATATTATCGCTTAGGTTTCCAGTTTATAAATGAATATGGATGGTAAAACAACTACTTCTCATTTTAACGTTAATATTAAAATTTCCAGTTAATTTATAAATATTATTATTAAATAACTATTATTATTTGTTATTATATTCTTAGATATAAAGAGTACAATGTACTTCTTTTCAGTGGATTGTTGTTTTTCACATATGACAATACACTAGTTTGGTCAACTGTGAGACAAATATCATATGCTGGAAAAGAATGAATCTATGGTACAAGGGAAAGTTGCCACCAAAAGATCTAGCGTTCTATCTTATATTATCAAATAAACCTCTCATAGATGACAACTTCCAAGGACACAACGCCTACCCTAAATAATGCCCAACTACATTACATCATAAGATATACATGTACATCATCGATTTACAGAAGATCGAAAATAGTCCGAATATATATATAATTTATATCATCAGAATCGAAACAGCTAAATTTTTATATATTCAAATCTCTATAGATTATGTATAGTTAAATAAAACAGTACAATGAACAAGGAAATAAATACATGAGTACATCAAAATCTACAATGAACAGTTGCATATATTTATACATATAATCGAAATCTCATAAACCAAATCCACATTAGGATTGTCCTGCCATACATTAAATACAGAATGTATAGGTTACAAACCAAATCTTCAAATGGAATTAAAATTCAAACAGCCACAGGAATAGCTCACAACTAGAAGACCTCTGTCCCAAATTTCTGAATTGAACAATCAGATCATAGGCAGTATCACAGTTCGATCACAGCTGAAAAGAAAATATAAAATGAACATCAGATCATTTAACAGCTATAGAAATGATAGGGACAACTAAGAAAAAATAGTGCATTGCACAACTGAACTGAAACAGATAGGTATGTATGTTCATACATAAATTCTGGGAAGTACAATGAACAGATAAGTAGAAATCAAATATAAGTATATATTTTTTCTATACATCAACTCTACGATCGAACAGCTAATAAGTATGCATACAGTAAAATTTCACATGCAAGGTTCACTGTTGAAAATCCTAATATAAAATCTAAAATACAGTTTCAAATCTCTGAATTAAGTTAACCACTCAGTCTTAGCCTCACCTAACCTATACCTATTTGATCACTATAGCATTTCGAATCAACCAACAGTGCTGTAAATCCATTACTTAGCTTAGTAGAAATCTCCTACCATCCCATCACGTGTCCATTCAAGTCTCATCATCAGCACATACAGCCTGGAAAGGGTAAGGACGCATATGGTCTAAGCTGAAATAGCTGAACTACCTACGATTAATCCACTGATGGACATTCATCTCAAATCAACTACTATATATACACTCGCAGAATGTTTCAACAATTTCCAGAACCATGAGAACAAATAGTAAGCAGAAAACCTTTTCGAACCACTTGAAAAAAAAATCCAAAACAAAAATCATACAACGAAAGAAAATCAAATAAAATACTTATCTAGATCTGCGGATACACCCTCTTCAAATAGGTATTTTTGTCGAAGAGTTTTGTAATGGAATCGTTCGAACAATGGAACTAGGGTTACGGTTTGTTGGCCATAGGGATGTCGATAGAAGGTGTTGTCTGAGGGAAGTAGGAAAGGAGAAGGTGGCGCAGCTATGGAAGGTGGTTCGAAGTGCTGAAATTATCCACGGAGAAGCTGGATAGTTGTTGAAGGGGTCGTTGGGGAGCAACAAACCAATCGGAGATGAGGGGTGAAGGATGATCGATAAGGTGGTGGCATAGGGGAGGGTTGCGACGCCCTAATCTTGGGTTTTGCTGAAGATTTAAAAAGGGTTTTGGTCGGCCATTGAAGAATTTGTGGAGGCGGTGATGATTTGGGGGATTAGGGATCTGGATATAGGTTTTTGAAAGGGAAATGGGCTGGGGTATGCGGGCTGAACGGAGATAAGGGTAAAAGCCCACTTAAAATTTAAATAATACAAGTTTTTTTGATTTAATTAGTTTATAAATCTATTAATATGATTTCCCGCCAATACGTTAACAGATTTTAGCACGGTCTGCCTCGTTGGGACCGTAGAGACGAGGGCTTCGAAATGGAGCAGGCTTAGTTAGGATCGGATGGAGCTGGAGATTCTAGCCAAATTAAACGTCAGTTTAATTTGGCTAAAATGAGCTATTTATTAACGAATTCTAACCAATGTGAGTTAAACTCACTCAGTTTTTCCCCATTTATATTTTATATAAATTGGGTTTTTATTTTGTGTGCTCTGTTTGCTGATGGTTGACTGTTTGCTAGTTATAAATTATTTGTTGATTTAACTGATGAAATTAAACCGTGTTAATTTCAATAAAATACCAAATCATTATTTTAACAATTTGATCCAATGAAGGTAACTTACATTATTGGTAAACACGTTTATAATTAAACACGTTTATTTATAAACGTATTTAATTGTCTGAGTTGTTAGAATTGTTATGTTAAGTGGTTGATGCTGAATAGTGTTATTTACTGTTATAGAAATTATCAGTTAAGTGACATTGATTGATTTGATTGTGATTATTGACTGAAAATTCAACATCTGTTTAAGTTTAAACCAATGGGTGGTGTTGATTGAGTATTTGGCAACATGGCCTATGAAATCAATTATTGTATAAATGTTGAATTACCATCAAGCAGATCAATGGAGATGAAGTTTTAAAACTTATTTTATAGCTGGAAATAGAATTCGACATATATTTTATTTTGAATAATAGTTTTTAAGGAAATAAGTATTTATTTTTCAAATTTATAATTAATTATAAATTGATTTTATAAAGTAAGTTCCGATGTTAGTCAGATTATAAACAAATGGATAAAAATTGACTTAACAGCTAAAAGTTGAATAATTGTTTTTAAGAAATAATTAATGGAATTATTTAAATTAATTATATTTTTAATTAATTTAAAAGAGAACTAATTAGAATCAGTTAACGAGACAACCGTGTTTAGAGTTGACTAAATTGACCATTTTTAATTGGATTTAATTATTGAATTAATTTGTTTGGATTAATCTAATATAATAGTTAGGAATATTATTTAAATTTAAATAAGGCATTTAAAAAGGGATTTACTACTTATTTTAGTTAATTAAGGAATTAACTATTTTTACAGCAGTTAATGATCGAAGTGAATTATTCTTTTAATTAATAATAATTTAGAAAGTTACTTTTTAAAATGAAAATTTATTTAAAAGGGTATTGAAGTTGAAACCAAATCTAGTTGGATAGTGAAAGGAAGTGATGTACGGATCTTATATTTAAACCCAAAATTTTATAACAAAATTATAAAAGGAACTTCAAGCAAAGACAATAGCTTGAAATAAATGTTACTTGATTATATGAATCAAGTCAAAGGAGATTGGGAAAAATGGTTTATATTAAACCAGAGTTAGATAAGTGAAGCTTAAAGTGTTAAAGCGTTAATTTTACATTAACGTTACGTAATAATGGATTAAGTAAAAGTGAGGAATTGAAATGTGAATTTCAAGTGGGAAATGGTCGAAAGGATTTGAAAAGGAGTTAGAAGAGTGACTTTGATAAAAGAAGTGGGTCGCAGGATTTTGTAAATAAATCCAAATGTATAAAAATGAATTTGTATAAAGAAAATCTTATGTTAAGTAAGAAGAGAAGTTATATTCGTAATATTGAAAGGTTTAAGAGTTTTGAATTTATATTTGTTTAATTAAAAGGCCAATTGATGCTGAATACTGAACCAGTGGACTCACTGGATTGTTATGATTGAATCATTGATTATTTTGATAGTTAAATCACCGACTATCAAATCTATCCAATACGATTATTAGTACGGGAAGACCGGGATCGAATTTATTCGAAAACCATTCTGACCAAAAAATACGTGAAGATATCAGAAGATGATCGAGATGGAGCATTGAAGACCATGGATCTTCATTAAACGGAAGAACCGCTACTAATCTATGGATCGCAACCAGAGATAAACTGTGGTTCTGTCGTGGTTGGAATCTACGGGTTGCAAGGACTTATCGCTACTAATCCATGGGGTGATTCCTATATTGGATGCAGTAGGAGGGTACCTTCGGTTCATCCTGTTCCTAGATGACTTGTATGGACGGATGTCTAATAGAGTATTTCCAAAGGAATTACGTACGTTGATTTCTTCAAACGTACCATAGTAGATGGTGGAGAAACGGTTTTTCTCTAGCCAAATAACTAGAGTATTTTTGTGGATGTCAATTAGTGATATCTGATGGATCTGACGATGTGGCATCCAAGGTGAATGGTGACCAGATGTTTTAGAGAAAATTCAAACCTCAAGCCTCACAGCCAGGAAATGACAAAAATCAGGCAGGCAGCATGGCTATATGGGTCGCTCCTATTAGGGTGTGAAATCACCTATCTAGAGAAAATCTTTTTGCTTCTTTAATCTATGCTATCCCTTTTCGGGAAACGGTGGTTTGAGCCCAACCGTTGGTGATATACATTCGATACACTCAAGCGAAATGAGTGGTCGGTCATGTGAGGGCCGGGTTGCAAGACGTTCTTGTTGAACCCAGTGTATTCGCCTCTAGAGATACACTATCGACAGGTGGTCCTATACCTTGTCATAATCGGATTCCAATCTCCAATAAGCGCCCGCAGTTTTGATTGTATACTATATATGTGGAGCGTGAGATGCAAGCGTTCCACTAGATTCTATTTACTTGTATTTAGACATTATTATAATATCAGACAAGATATTAGTTTCAAATTTTTTTTTGGGTTATCGTAAGGTAAAAACCATCCGTATTTATGTGTGGATTTGGTCTTACGATTATCCTTTTCTTTCGAAAAGATTTTTGAACTTTCAAATCAAGTTGGATGATCCCCTTAATGCCGTGCGAGTTTTTTTCTCACTCTGGTTCACCAAACTGACCCGATGTTTGTAATGCTCGGGTTAGACCGGGTTGTACAGGTCCAGGTTATCGGATGCTGCGAAGTCCAGAGATGAGATGGAGGAGTTCAGACGTATTATATATATGACGTGTATTCCGCTGTGTGTAGTATATGAGGACAAACTATTAGCACTATCCAAAGGTGTTGATGTACTCTGATATTGTAAGTATTTTTTAAAAGCTCTCAGTAAAGATTTATTTCTGTCTTATATTTTGTTCCGCTACGATGTGAGACTCTGTGTTGTGTTGGTTCTTCTTCTTCTTCTATTCTAATATTTCTTTCTTTCTTATCTCACCCTCTAAATTCTTTCTAGTAACTATCTAGTGTTTTTGGTGTTTGGAAGGTCGGAATGTGATACGGTAAAGGTATTTGTGTCGATTTTCGGGCCGAAAATCCTTGGGTCGTTACAGTGGTATTAGAGCTATTGGTTTAGTAATAACCTTGGCTCTGTGGTGTAACTCGATAGAGATAGGGTGAGTAGTACCCTAGATCAAGATTAAGTGTATAGATATAAGAGAGTATTTGTTAATTTTATATACAAATGTTTTGTATTGTGTTGGTTGATCAATTTAAGTGTTGAGAAGCATTGAACTGGCAATGGATGCAATATTGTTTTGTAAAGGGGGTGAATGAAATAATTTTGCCCAAATTATATTTCTGGATAGAAAGAATTAATTTTATTCAATTATTGAGATATTAGTGTGATTTATCGATTTGAATGGAATTCAAATCAAATTGGAAATTTAAATTGAGACTTAACCAAGTTAAGTGTAATTTAGTCAAGAATGATATCAAATTAAATTAAATTTGGAAAATGAAAATTTGATGAATAAATAATAATCAAATAGAAATCAATCGGATAGTAATCGACTGATGTTCAAATATGAAAAACCATGGTAAAATATTAATATTGAATGTAAAATTCAATTAATTGGTTGTGTATTGATTGTGGATTGTGAATTGATTGTTATTGGATGATAGTTTTTTTAAACGGGAATAATAAAAAAATTAATGGAACTAAGTGAATTTGAACTAAGAATAAATTCTAGTGAAATTAAACTGGAATGAAACAGCATATGAATTGGAATTTATGGTTTAACCCAGTATTTGATAATGAATTGAAGCTGTGTATTTAATTTTGGAATTGGTGTGGTTATATTGGTTGGATTAGTGAAATATTACTTAAGAATTTCAAATATTTATTACTGATATGTGAATTGAGTTAAGTACAGGTGCCTGATGGCTAGGAAAATTGGTATTGGTTGAGAAATCGCATATATGTTGAGCAGATATGCTCAATAGTGCTCGTAAAAGGTACGCCTACGCGAAACATGAAAATTTTGGGGTTTGATTTTTGTTTCCGACCGTGTGGGTCAATGTATACATATTATTTGTTCCTGCGATATCGCAGATGTCACTCCGTGCAGGGGAGACTCTGCCGAATTTTTCCGGGAATTTAAAGTGTTAGAAATTTTTTCGATATTTTTGAAAATATTTATATACGGTATTTAATTGTTTTCGTTTTTAAAATAAATTGTATTTGGAAATTAATTGATTTGTAATGTTCTTTCTTACCTTAGCAATTTCGAGGACGAAATTATTTTAAGGGGGAAAGAATATAACGACCCGTATTTTTAGCAGTCAAATATTTAATTTAATTTATTTATTTTAAATATTTTATTTATAATATTAATGGATTTTAATATTTAATTCGTATTTAAAACGAAGTTTGAACACTATAGTTTATATGTAATAAAGCGAGCTTCAAAATGGCGTGCAGTTCATAATGTTGAGTTTTGAACTTCAACGGAATATACAGAGTCCGATATAAGTCGGATTTCTGTGAAACAAGAAATGTTGGAAGCGTGTTGATTATAATTTTCATATGGAATAGAAAAATCCAGACTCCGTATCATAATTTGTAAGCTATGGCCAAATCAAATTTCAAAATAGCCGCTATGCAAATCGTTAATAAACGATAACGTTTACTTATGTAATTTAAATGGATTTATACGTAACTGGATATCCTTTAACTTAGGAAAAAAATGTAAACATGGAGATTTAGATCCAGGTTGTTTTATTTTGAAGTTATACCAAATTCCATTTGGACATATTAGATAATATTGATTTGTTTTTATGCTAGATATTATCACTTAGGTTTCCAGTTTATAAATGAATATGGATGGTAAAACAACTACTTCTCATTTTAACGTTAATATTAAAATTTCCAGTTAATTTATAAATATTATTATTAAATAACTATTATTATTTGTTATTATATTCTTAGATATAAAGAATAAAATGTACTTCTTTTCAGTGGATTGTTGTTTTACACACATGGCAATACACTAGTTTGGTCAACTGTGAGACAACTACCATATGCTAGAAAAGAATGAATCAACGGTACAAGGGAAAGTTGCCAAAAGATCGAGCGTTCTATCTTATATTATCAAATAAACCTCTCATAGATGACAGCTTACAAGGACACAACTCCTACCCTAAATAATGCCCAACTACATTACAACATAAGATATAAATGTACATCATCGATTTACAGAAGATCGAAAACAGTCCGAATATATATATAATTTATATCATCAGAATCGAAACAGCTAAATTTTTATATATTCAAATCTCTATAGATTATGTATAGTTAAATAAAACAGTACAATGAACAAGGAAATAAATACATTAGTACATCAAAATCTACAATGAACAGTTGCATATATTTATACATATAATCGAAATCTCATAAACCAAATCCACACTAGGATTGTCCTGCCATACATTAAATACAGAATGTATAGGTTACAAAACAAATCTTTAAATGGAATTAAAATTCAAACAACCACAGGAATAGCTCACAGCTAGAAGACCTCTGTCCCAAATTTCTTAATTGAACAATCAGATCATAGGCAGTATCACAGTTCAATCACAGCTGAAAAGAAAATATAAAATGAACATCAGATCATTTAACATCTATAAAAATGATAGGGACATCTAAGAAAAAACAGTGCATTGCTTGGCTGAACTGAAACAGATAGGTATGTATATTCATACATAAATTCTGGGAAGTACAATGAACAGATAAGTAGAAATCAAATATATGTATATATTTTTTCTATACATCAACTCTTCGATCGAACAGCTAATAAGTATGCATACAGTAAAATTTCACATGCAAGGTTCACTGTTGAAAATCCTAATATAAAATCTAAAATACAGTTTCAAATCTCTGAATTGAGTTAACCACTCAGTCTTAGCCTCACCTAACCTATACCTATTTGATCACTATAGCATTTCGAATCAACCAACAGTGCTATAAATCCATTACTTAGCTCAATAGAAATCTCCTACCAACCCATCACGTATCCATTCAAGTCTCATCATCAGCACATACAGCCTGGAAAGGGTAAGGGCGCATATGGTCTAAGCTGAAATAGCTGAACTACCTATGATTAATCCACTGATGGACATTCATCTCAAATCAACTACTATATATACACTCGCAGATTGGTTCAACAATTTCCAGAACCACGAGAACAAACAGTAAACATAAAACCTTTTCGAACCACTTGAAAAATTAAAAATCGAAAACAAAAATCATACACCGAAAGAAAATCAAATAAAATACTTATCCAGATCTACGGATACACCCTCTTCAAATAGGTATTTTTGTCGAAGAGTTTTGTGATGGAATCGTTCGAACAATGAAACTAGGGTTATGGTTTGCTGGCCATAGGGATGTCGATAGAAGGGGTTATCTAAGGGAAGTGGGAGAGGAGAAGGTGGCACAGCTATGGAAGGTGGTTCGAAGTGCTGAAATTATCCACGGCGAAGCTGGATGGTTGTTGAAGGGGTCGTTGGGGAGCAACAAACCAATCAGAGATGAGGGGTGAAGGATAAGCGATAAGGTGGTGGCATAGGGGAGGGTTGCGACGCCCTAATCTTGGGTTTTACTGAAGATTTAAAAAAGGTTTTGGTCGGCCATTGAAGAATTTGTGGAGGCGGCGATGATTTGGGGGATTAGGGATCTGGATAAGGGTTTTTGAAGGGGAAATGGGCTGGGGTATGCGGGCTGAACGGAGATAAGGGTAAAAGCCCACTTTAAATTTAAATAATACAAGTTTTTTTTATTTAATTAGTTTATAAATCTGTTAATATGATTTCTCGCGAATACGTTAACAGATTTTAGCACGGTCTGTCTCGTTGGGACCGTAGAGACGAGGGCTTCAAAATGGAGTAGGCTTAGTCAGGATCGGATGGAGCTGGAAATTCTAGCCAAATTAAACGTCAGTTTAATTTGGCTAAAACGAGCTATTTATCAACGAATTCTAACCAATGTGAGTTAAACTCACTCAGTTTTTCCCCATTTATATTTTATATAAGTTGGGTTTTTATTTTGTGTGCTCTGTTTGCTGATGGTTGACTGTTTGCTAGTTATAAATTATTTGTTGATTTAACTGATGAAATTAAACCGTGTTAATTTCAATAATATACCAAATCGTTATTTTAATGATTTGATCCAATGAAGGTAACTTACCTTATTGGTCATGTTTATGTATAAACTTGTTTAATTGCCTGAGTTGTTTGAATTGTTCTGTTAAGTGGTTGATGCTGAATAGTGTTATTTACTGTTATAGAAATTATCAGTTAAGTGACATTGATTGATTTGATTGTGATTATTGACTGAAAATTCAACATCTGTTTAAGTTTAAACCAATGGGTGGTGTTGATTGAGTATTTGGTAACATGGCCCATGAAATCAATTATTGTATAAATGTTGAATTACCGTCAAGCAGATCAACAGAGATGAAGTTATAAAACTTATTTTATAACTGGAAATAGAATTTGAAATATATTTTATTTTGAATAATAGTTTTAAAGGAAATAAGTATTTATTTTTCAAATTTATAATTAATTATAAATTGATTTTATAAAGTAAATTCCGGTGTTAGTCAGATTATAAACAAATGAATAAAAATTGACTTAATAGCTAAAAGTTGAATAATTGTTTTTAAGAAACAATTAATGGAATTATTTAAATTAATTATATTTTTAATTAATTTAAAAGAGAACTAATTAGAATCAGTTAACGAGATAACCATGTTTATAGTTGACTAAATTGACCATTTTTAATTGGAATTAATTATTGAACTAATTTGTTTGGATTAATCTAATATAATAGTTAAGAATATTGTTTAAATTTAAATAAGGCATTTAAAAAGTGATTTACTATTTATTTTAGTTAATTAAGGAATTAACTATTTTTACAGCAGTTAATGATCGAAGTGAAATAGCTTGAAATAAATGTTACTTGATTATATGAATTAAGTCAAAGGAGATTGGAAAAAATGGTTTATATTAAACCAGAGTTGGATAAGTGAAGCTTAAAGTGTTAAAGCGTTAATTTTACATCAACGTTATGAAATAATGATTAAGTAAAAGTGAGGAATTAAAATGTGAATTTTAAGCGGGAAATGGTCGAAAGGATTTGAAAAGGAGTTAGAAGAGTGATTTGATAAAAGAAGTGGGTTGTAGGATTTTGTAAATAAATCCAAATGTATAAAAATGAATTTGTATAAAGAAAATCTTGTGTTAAGTAAGAAGAGAAGTTATATTCGTAATATTGAAAGGTTTAAGAGTTTTGAATTTATATTTGTTTAATTAAAAGGCCAATTGATGCTGAATATTGAACAAGTGGACTCACTGGATTGTTATGATTGAATCACTGATTATTTTGATAGTTAAATCACCGACTATCAAATCTATCCAATACGATTGTTGGTACGGGAAGACCATGATCGAATTTATTCGAAAACCATTCCGACCAACAAATACGTGAAGATATCAGAAGATGATCGAGATGGAGCATTGAAGACCGTGGATCTTCATTAAACGGAAGAACCGCTACTAATCTCTGGATCGCAACTGGAGATAAACTGTGGTTCTGTCGTGGTTGGAATCTACGGGTTGCAAGGACTTCTCGCTACTAATCCATGGGGTGATTCCTATATTGGATGCAGTAGGAGGGTACCTTCGGTTCATCCTGTTCCAGGATGACTTGTATGGATGGATGTCTGACAGAGTATTTCCAAAGGAATTACTACATTGATTTCTTCAAACGTACCATAGTTGATGGCGGAGAAACGGTTTTTCTCTAGCCAAATAACTAGAGTATTTTTATGGACGTCAATTAGTGATATCTGATGGATCTGACAATGTGGCATTCAAGGTGAATGGTGACCAGATGTTTCAGAGAAAATTCAAACCTCAAGCCTCACAGCCAGGAAATGACAAAAATCAGGCAGGCAGCATGGCTATGTGGGTCGCTCCCATTAGGGTGTATAATCACCTATCTAGAGAAAATCCTTTTGCTTCATTAATCTATTTCTATGCTGTCCCTTTTCGGGAAACGGTGGTTTGAGCTCAACTGCTGGTGATATACATTCGATACACTCAAGCAAAATGAGTGGTCGGTCATGTGAGGGCCGGGTTGCAAGACGTTCTTGTTGAACCCAGTGTATTCGCCTCTAGATATACACTATCGACAGGTGGTCCCGTTGTAACACCCCGTAATTTTATAACATTAAAATTCACAAATTAAAGTATACTTAATTTTTAGAAAAGAATTAAGTGAAATGGGTTGCGTAGAGAAATATATATATATTGATATATATATATAAATTAAAAATTAAATAAATAAATATGCGAAAAAGTTCAAAACCGCGAATTGGGAAGGGGGAATGACCGAACCGGCCCATTTTTGAGGTCGACCCAAGCCTCGCTAGGTCGACTAGGGGTTAATCAAGGGTGTTTGGCTATCAACCCGTAGGCCGATTCACTCAAATGCAGATTTTGCCTTTGGTTGGTTCTCATGGTTCAGGGCTAATCTAATGGTCCTAAATAACTTCCTACACCAATAAATACATCCTAATGCTAACCCTAAACCTAATTAAAATTGAAACTATAGTCGTTATGCCGTCGCCATGGAACTCAGTGTAGCCGCCGCCAACTAAAGAGGAAGATAGCTAATCATTTCAACCTAATTCAAGCTTAGAGCTTCAACAACGAATCAACTAACGTCGCTACAACAATTCTGCATCAAGTTTGATCAATTGTTCATAATTCTTTAACCACGAAAGGCAAGTTCGATTTCTCTAATCAAGATAATTATTAAATTAAGTAAGATTAGATATAATTGTGGATTATATGGATATGATGTGAATTATTGACCGTATGATATGATTATGTTGTTAAATTGTGATGTTATCATACATGTTGTAAAGTTATGATCTATGTTGTAATTCTATGATTGGCTTATGTATAATCAAATCATCATGTTGTTTTAATGCTAGTTTGGTTATGTTGATTCATATGATAGATCATATGTATGTATGCAAGTTTAGATGTTGATTTAGACATAAATCACATGCAAGTTAGTAAAGATTATGACATCTATTTTAGACCAAAAGTTAGGCAATGACTTGTATGAGTTATATGCTAAATCTTTACATGCTAGTTTATATGTTTAGAGGTAAATTTACCTCATTGTTATGTTGCATAAATCACATATGCAAGTTTATATAAAAATATGAGTTTGGAATATGAATCATGTTATGCAAGTTTGTGGTTATTGCCTATGTAAATTTTGTGATGAAAATCTTATTCATAACATGCAGGTTCATACCTTTTAGGCCTATGTTTAGATCTATGATTTTATGCAAGTTATGTGGTAAATTCTCATATGCAAGTTAGGCCTATTTTGTATGTTATGTGAATATGTGGTGTTTTTCCCCTTTGCATGTGTTAGACTATTTCTTAGTCTATCATATATTCTATGCGAACGGACGCTGTGGGGGTTATGGGAAAAATATTGATTATGTTAATAAATGTGACTTGGCATGTAATGGCCTTAAAAGAGGCATATATGTAAATTGAGATATTAATTGGCAAAGTGATATATGGACATAATTAATGTGAATTATGGTCATAAAGATAATTGGAATTTTATTAACATATTTGATTAGGAATAATTAATCCAAATATGGGATGAAAATATTGATTATGTTAATAAATGTGAATTGGCATGTAAATGAGGCATATAACGAATTTGAGATATTAATTAAGGTGAATTGCCTTAAAAGGCGAAAAATTTAATGAAGGCATTAATTGGAAAATTAATGTGTAGTAATGGACATAGTTTAATTATGGACATAGATTAATTTGAATTTGAATAGGGATATTAAATATTAGGAATTGGCACAAATGCCTAAAAAGGCATGAAATTAATTTGAGATGTAAACTGGTACAATTTATGTACCATAAATAGTGGACATAATTAAAGTGACATATTTATACATAAATAAATATGGAAATGATTTGTAATTTGAATAGGGAAAGTAATTCAAATATTGGGGGAAATTAATTATGTATAATTAATTGCCTAAGACACGAGGTTGGACTCATTTGTGGTGTAAGACTGCCCGGACCCGCCCGACAAATCCAGCAGCCACAAATGGTAGCCCAATGTGAGAGGTCAAAGGCCCAAACTAAATGCGTAACAATTGTATGGACACGAGGTTAGGCTCGTTTGTGGTGTAAGACTGCCCGGACCCGCCCGGCAAATCCAGCAGCCACAAATGTCAGTCTAATGTGAGAGGTCCTACAGGGGTTACGATAGTAATAAATTAAGAAACACTTAACCAAAGTAAATATGTAGTGGGACATGAGGGGGTTAAGTGGGTGCCTTGGGTGGCATGAGGAATCTAGTGGGTGACATGTGGGTGACATGAGGATGTCATGAGAAATACGATTAGAAAAATGGAGTAATTTGATTATAAACAATTATGACATGTAATTCAAATTGTTGGATAAAATAGGTATTGACACCTATGAAGGGAAAGGTTTTAATTAATTGATTAATTAATTAAAAATGGACATGGTAAATGAAATGGACTACTTAACCAAATCTGATCCCTAGGGATTGTAAGAACTTAAGTTTAAGTTGGGGGTTAAGTAAACTGGGTTATACGGAATGAGTGGGTTAAGTAAATCTTGGGTAGGTGGGTAATATTAGTACATATAGGCCCACAAACTTAACCGTAAATTAATATGTCTGAACCAGTGAGAGGGTTAAGTAAATCTTGGGTAGGTGGGTAATATTTGTGTATATAGGCCCAAAGACTTAACCAATACAACCTGTTAATTAAACAAAAGGGTGAGACTAGGTTAAATTAGAAAACACTTAACCAAATTTATACATGTAAGTGGACATGGGGTTAAGTGGGATGTATTAGAGGGGACCAAGCCTAGGTGGGAAGCTTGGTGGGGGCCCTTTTCAGTCCAGTAGCCCATTAAATATCTTTGTGAGCTCGACCCAAGTCGAGGACAGGACACGCCTACTGGGCCTGATTGTTAGAGGCCAAAATGGGTTAGTGTGGCAACGCAAGTCCAACGGGTCAGTGCGTGCGTGGGCCCGGGCTGGTAGGTAAGACGTTGTTGCATCGTGTAGGTATAAGCCGTGCATCCTTAAGTTGTATTGGGTTGCCACTTTAGGGGAGTGATACACCCCACTGTGGGACCAGCACGGGTATCTACGAGTTAGGGAGCCGATCGAATGGGGCAGGGTAGTGGGTACATCTAGTGGAGATAGGAGCAGACGGCACCTATGTAGTCAGCTAGGGGTACACGATGCTACCATTATTAATTAATCATTAAAGGGGTACACCTAGTGGAGATAGGAGCAGGCGGCACCTATGACGTCAGCTAGGAGTACATGGAATTACCATTGAAGGGGTACATCTAGTGGGGATAGTGGGTGCATCTAGTAGTACACGAAGATATCATCATTCTATTTAGTCAAGAGGGATCAAGTTTCTAGAGTGACTAGTATGGGTGCAGTTAGTGTTAGTACAGTACAGTACAGTACGGTAGAGTATAGTAATTACCCTATATTGATTAGGAAGCGCCTTTAACGTTATCTTTGCTCATCCTATTATTTTTGGTTGCTTGGTCTTGCCATTAATTCACAGTCATTTCCTTATTTACCAAGCTTATGTCTTATCCTAGTTACTTTGATAATTATATTGTGGAGTTATCGGACTTGCCAGACTTTATGTCTGACCCCCTTTATTTCCACCTCTTTTCTTCCGTTCCCCCCTCCCAGGTTCTTAGGGTGGGAAGCTTGATTTGGATCTCTTTGGGAGCACTTGGATTTGGATTGCTGAAGTAAATCTCAACCTACCTCTTTTATGGCTATTTATGGGATTATGCTTTTTATATTATGTACTCTGATTTTGTCAAGATGGATATTATGTACTTGACTTTAGTCTTTGGGTTTTGGTGATGTAACCAAACATATTTACCTTCCGTTGCAATAAATAAAGTTTTAAATTTTCAAGTACTATTTCATATCTGTCTTGTTGTGATTTTCTGTTCTATATTCACTTAAAACGCTCCATAGAAGTTAGTGCATTCCCTTTTGTGAGTGACATTAATGGACATGGGATGTTACACGTGGTATCAGAGCTGAAGGTTACCAGAACAGATAAGATATTTTTAGAAACTATTTTTCAAAAGCATTCTTATAAAGAATACTTTCAAAAATATGTTTGTAGAAGAGTATTTTTGAAAGAAAGGTTTGTTTTAAAAACATAATCCCCAAGAGCCATATATCCTTCCTTCGACTCTCCGTTTTGAATCTCTTCCTCTTTCTCTTTTTTGGATTTCCCCTCCGCGTATAGATGCTTTTTCTAAGATAAATACGGACTTCCATACGAAGGACGAAAAACCACTTCAAGGGACTTTGACGTTTGACGGGTTAGAAGTTAGTTCAAGGAAGTGGAGGGCTTGTTGATACCTTTAAGGTAGACGATGGGAGGAAGGTTCAAATAGCTGTTGGTTAATGAAGGACGAAACCTCATCTTGGTGGAAGGTCACGAATGGGGAATGTGAACAAGAAGGCTAGTAATTATCCTTTTGGAGAAATAGGACACCTTATTAGGATTGTCCAAAGAGGTAAGGGCAAAGTACAGGATCTTCTGGAGGGTAGTTATATTCCCTCACGGCTGGTATACCTGATAGGGGTAGGACCGTCCAGGTAGAAATTTGGTTTCCTTTATCATCCTGTTCGAACTTTGTTTGATTCTGGCGCTTCATACTCGTTAGTATCTGCTTCGTTAGTTGAAAACACTGCACCTAAATACTAGTCTAGTTAAGGATCCCATCCTAGTCTCAAATCTTTTTGGTGGTTCGGCTCATCCTTCAATGGTTTGTCGGGATTTGAGAGTGTCTATCTTGGATGTTGGATTTGAATGCAACGCCATCGTCCTTGGTTTCACGGGCTACAGTTTGATTCTAGGGGTGGATTGGCTACCCAGGCGGGGTGCCATCCTAGATAGTGAAAGGAGGGTAGTTAGATTATTGATTCATTATGGAAAGACCCTCATATTTCTTGTGACTCTAGGGGTTCGGTGACGTTTAGCTGTCTAGAATCTCTTGACGTATCCAACGGTGATTTGGAATCTTTTCGTGTGGTCCGTGAGTATAGTGACGTCTTCGATGAAGTGCGGGGATCACCTAGAGGCACGAGGTATTCGTGTGTGCCTAGGGGATAATGCAAAGTCAGTTAGGTGATTAGTGATGGTTTTGAAGCAAGACTGGCGAGGACAGCCAGAGTCGGTTAAGTGCCCAATTATTTGTTTTGCTAGTATCATCTAATGTAGACTGTCTGAAATCGGAGGAGGTTTTCCTTGGGTGCTTGTCTGATATTGGTTTAGGCCTTTGGGGCTTGTGCTTGGGGGATATCGAGTTCGAATAGGACGGCTTGCGTGGGGGATGGATAGTTGCGATGAGTTCACATGGATAGTATCTCGATAGATTTTGTTGATGGATTACCAAAATCGAGAAAAAGGTCAAGTAATGGATTATTTAGGACCCTATGTTGATACCATTTTGGGAAAAGTCCATAAAGAACTTTGTAAAGATATTACCATCACGGTTGACGAAGGAAAAACTTAACTTTTTGGGAGTGGGAGACTTTGCGAGGGCTTGGGGAAGGTGAACCTTGAAGAAGCACATCACTCTAGGATGATCTAACATAGGATTGGTTGGGTTGAGTAATTCTCCGAGTGTCAATCTGATGTTGATTTCGGTCTTCGGGGTTGATGCTTAGGGAGTTACTCTCTTAACCGATATTTATGTGAGTTAAGATGTGCCTAATTATAAATCGGGTAGAACATGTTCGATCGAGATTCCATTCTCACAAGTGAATTTTGGGGAGCTTGCATGAAACCATGAGTACACAGTTATGTTTAAGCCAAGTATACTAGAAGGAGAATAAGTGAAAGTGGAACGAGGGGCAATAGTGAAATGAGTTCCAACTCATATTTGGAAATAAGAATCAAGAAGCTACGAAATTGTGAAGTTAAAGACGGACAAAGCACAATGGAGTTAAGCTCAAGGAAATGCGACTCAGAAGATTGAAGACTAGATACGTGCATCAAATCTCTTTTTAAGAGTACATCCTTGATTCCTCTTTTCCTGTAGAGCTTACTTGCATGCTATCTTTTAAGTATATCCTCTCGGTCCTATTCTCAATCCTATTTCTGTTGCAAATCCCATAGGGAGTATGACTCATCTGTTAGTAATACATGTTGGGGCTTGAGGGTGTCCGTTGGGTTGACTAAACTTTTTGGGTTTTATAGGATATGGGTTGGTTTTAGGAGTCCATCATGCTTAGTTTCCTAGAATCACATATATATTGGTTGGGTTGAGAATTTCTTTGGGTGTCAGTCTGATGCTGATTTCGGTCTTCGGGGTTGGTGCCTAGGGGGTACTTCTCCTAATCAGTATATATGTGACGTAGATTTCCAGTTCGAATATTGCCTAATGGGCACAAAGTTTTTACTTGCTTCTATAATTCGACTATATCTTTAGGTAGGAACAATTGAGTATAAACATGTGTTTGAGACATGTTATGATTGATGGTTGCAAGTGGATGCAAGTGTTCGCTAGTGGTTGCTCGTGGATGCATATACACACACTATTAGGCACCAGATCGGCTCAGTCACTTCATATTGCAGATTGCATATATATATGGATGTATTTAGTAAAATGGTTGTATTATCATATGGTTGCTGCATTCGGGTGGATGGTTGTGCACGCATATAGAATTTATATGTATCATTAGGAATCTTTTGCATACATATTGGACGTATGGCACTATCATGAATTGCACTAAGGAGATCGACTGAATCAGTAGACCGCCTAATTTTGCATTAGATATGGACATATACACACACTGTGCACATAAACATTAAAGCATTAGAAGTCTTTTAAGGACAATGGATGCTGGCATTTGATGGTTGAGTAGATGGATGATTAGATGGTAGGATATACATTCTTCTTGACTTGGAGATTTCGGGGACGAAATCCTTTAAGAAGGGAAGAATGTAACACCCCGTAATTTTATAACATTAAAATTCACAAATTAAAGTATACTTAACTTTTAGAAAAGAATTAAGTGAAATGGGTTGCGCAGAGAAATATATATATATTGATATATATATATATATATATATATATATAAACTAAAAATTAAATAAATAAATATGCGAAAAAGTTCAAAACAGCGAATTGGGAGGGAGGAATGACCGAACCGACCCATTTTTGAGGTCGACCCAAGCCCTGCTGGGTCGACTAGGGGTTAATCCAGGGTGTTTGGCTGTCAACCCGTGGGCCGATTCGCTCAAATGCAGATTTTGCATTTGGTTGGTTCTCATGGTTCAGGGCTAATCTAATGGTCCTAAATAACTTTCTACACCTATAAATACATCCTAATGCTAACCCTAAACCTAATTAAAATTGAAATTAAAGCTGTTATGCCGTCGCCATGGAACTCAGTGTAGCCGCCGCCAACTAAAGAGGAAGATAGCTAATCAATTCAACCTAATTCAAGCTTAGAGCTTCAACAACGAGTCAACTAACGTCGCTACAACAATTCTGCATCAAGTTTGATCAATTGTTCATAATTCTTTAACCACGAAAGGCAAGTTCGATTTCTCTAATCAAGATAATTATTAAATTAAGTAAGATTAGATATAATTGTGGATTATATGGATATGATGTGAATTATTGACCGTATGATATGATTATGTTGTTAAATTGTGATGTTATCATACATGTTGTAAAGTTATGATCAATGTTGTATTCTATGATTGGCTTATGTATAATCAAATCATCATGTTATTTAAATGCTAGTTTGGTTATGTTGATTCATATGATAGATCATATGTATGTATGCAAGTTTAGATGTTGATTTAGTCATAAATCACATGCAAGTTAGTAAAGATTACGACATCTATTTTAGATCAAAAGTTAGGCTATGACATGTATGAGTTATATGCTAAATCTTTACATGCTAGTTTATATGTTTAGAGGTAAATTTACACCATTGTTATGTTGCATAAATCACATATGCAAGTTTATATAAAAATATGAGTTTGGAATATGAATCATGTTATGCAAGTTTGTGGTTATTGCCTATGTAAATTTTGTGATGAAAATCTTATTCATAACATGCAGGTTCATACCTTTTAGGCCTATGTTTAGATCTATGATTTTATGCAAGTTATGTGGTAAATTCTCATATGCAAGTTAGGCCTATTTTGTATGTTATGTGAGTATGTGGTGTTTTTCCCCTTTGCATGTGTTAGACTATTTCTTAGTCTATCATATATTCTATGCGAACGGACGCCGCAGGGATTATGGGAAAAATATTGATTATGTTAATAAATTGACTTGGCATGTAATGGACTTAAAAGAGGCATATATGTAAATTGAGATATTAATTGGCAAAGTGATATATGGACATAATTAATGTGAATTATGGTCATAAAGATAATTGGAATTTTATTAACATATTTGATTAGGAATAATTAATCCAAATATGGGATGAAAATATTGATTATGTTAATAAATGTGAATTGGCATGTAAATGAGGCATATAACGAATTTGAGATATTAATTAAGGTGAATTGCCTTAAAAGGCGAAAAATTTAATGAAGGCATTAATTGGAAAATTAATGTGTAGTAATGGACATAGTTTAATTATGGACATAAATTAATTTGAATTTGAATAGGGATATTAAATATTGGGAATTGGCACAAATGCCTAAAAAGGCATGAAATTAATTTGAGATGTAAACTGGTACAATTTATGTACCATAAATAGTGGACATAATTAAGGTGACATATTTATACATAAATAAATATGGAAATGATTTGTAATTTGAATAGGGAAAGTAATTCAAATATTGGGGGAAATTAATTATGTATAATTAATTGCCTAAGACACGAGGTTGGACTCATTTGTGGTGTAAGACTGCCCGGACCCGCCCGGCAAATCCAGCAGCCACAAATGGTAGCCCAATGTGAGAGGTCAAAGGCCCAAACTAAATGCGTAACAATTGTATGGACACGAGGTTAGGCTCGTTTGTGGTGTAAGACTGCCCGGACCCGCCTGGCAAATCCAACAGCCACAAATGTCAGTCTAATGTGAGAGGTCCTACAGTGGTTACGATAGTAATAAATTAAGAAACACTTAACCAAAGTAAATATGTAGTGGGACATGAGGGGGTTAAGTGGGTGCCTTGGGTGGCATGAGGAATCTAGTGGGTGACATGTGGGTGACATGAGGATGTCATGAGAAATACGATTAGAAAAATGGAGTAATTTGAATATAAACAATTATGACATGTAATTCAAATTGTTGGATAAAATAGGTATTGACACCTATGAAGGGAAAGGTTTTAATTAATTGATTAATTAATTAAAAATGGACATGGTAAATGAAATGGACTACTTAACCAAATCTGATCCCTAGGGATTGTAAGAACTTAAGTTTAAGTTGGGGGTTAAGTAAACTGGGTTATACGGAATGAGTGGGTTAAGTAAATCTTGGGTAGGTGGGTAATATTAGTACATATAGGCCCACAAACTTAACCGTAAATTAATATGTCTGAACCAGTGAGAGGGTTAAGTAAATCTTGGGTAGGTGGGTAATATTTGTGTATATAGGCCCAAAGACTTAACCAATACAACCTGTTAATTAAACAAAAGGGTGAGACTAGGTTAAATTAGAAAACACTTAACCAAATTTATAAATGTAAGTTGACATGGGGTTAAGTGGGATGCATTAGAGGGGACCAGGCCTAGGTGGGAAGCATGGTGGGGGCCCTTTTCAGTCCAGTAGCCCATTAAGTATCTTTGTGAGCTCGACCCAAGTCGAGGACGGGACACGCCTACTGGGCCTGATTGTTAGAGGCCAAAATGGGTTAGCGGTGGCAACGCAAGTCCAACGGGGTCATGTGCGTGCGTGGCCCCGGGCTGGTAGGTAAGACGTTGTTGCATCGTGTAGGTATAAGCCGTGCATCCTTAAGTTGTATTGGGTTGCCACTTTAGGGGAGTGATACACCCCACTGTGGTACCAGCACGGGTATCTACGAGTTAGGGAGCCGATCGAATGGGGCAGGGTAGTGGGTACATCTAGTGGAGATAGGAGCAGACGACACCTATGTAGTCAGCTAGGGGTACACGAAGCTACCATTATTAACTAATCATTAAAGGGGTACACCTAGTGGAGATAGGAGCAGGCGACACCTATGACGTCAGCTAGGAGTACATGGAATTACCATTGAAGGGGTACATCTAGTGGGGATAGTGGGTACATCTAGTAGTACACGAAGCTATCATCATTCTATTTAGTCAAGAGGGATCAAGTTTCTAGAGTGACTAGTATGGGTGCAGTTAGTGTTAGTACAGTACAGTACGGTAGAGTATAGTAATTACCCTATATTGATTAGGAAGCGCCTTTAACGTTATCTTTGCTCATCCTATTATTTTTGGTTGCTTGGTCTTGCCATTAATTCACAGTCATTTCCTTATTTACCAAGCTTATGTCTTATCCTAGTTACTTTGATAATTATATTGTTGGAGTTATCGGACTTGCCAGACTTTATGTCTGACCCCCTTTGTTTCCACCTCTTTTCTTCCTTTTCCCCCCCAGGTTCTTAGGGTGGGAAGCTTGATTTGGATCTCTTTGGGAGCACTTAGATTTGGATTGCTGAAGTAAAGCTCAACCTATCTCTTTTATGGCTATTTATGGGATTATGCTTTTTATATTATGTACTCTGATTTTGTCAAGATGGATATTATGTACTTGACTTTAGTCTTTGGGTTTTGGTGATGTAACCAAACATATTTACCTTCCGTTGCAATAAATAAAGTTTTAATTTTTCAAGTACTATTTCATATCTGTCTTGTTGTGATTTTCTGTTCTATATTCACTTAAAACGCTCCTTAGAAGTTAATGCATTCCCTTTTGTGAGTGACATTAATGGACATGGGGTGTTACACCCGTACCTTGTCATAGTCGGAATCCAATCTCCAATAAGCGCCCGCGGTTTTGATTATATACTATATATGTGGAGCGTGAGATGCAAGCATTCCACTAGATTCTATTTACTTGTATCTAGACATTATTATAATATCAAACAAGATATTAGTTTCAAAAAAAATGTTTTGGGTAATAGTAAGGTAAAAACCGTCCGTATTTATGTGTGCATTTGGTCTTACGATTATCCTTTTCTTTCGAAAAGATTTTTGAACTTTCAAATCAAGTTGCATGATCCCTTTAATGTTGTGCAAGTTTTTTTCTCACTTGGTTCACTAGACTGACCCGGTGTTTGTAATGCTCGGGTTAGACCGGGTTGTACAGGTCTAGGTTATCGGATGCTACGAAGTCCAGAGACGAGATGGAGGAGTTCAGACGTATTATATATATGATGTGTATTCCGTTGTGTGTAGTATATGAGGATAGACTGTTAGCACTGTCCAAAGGTGTTGATGTACTCTGATATTGTAAGTATTTTTTTTAAAAGCTCTCAGTAAAGATTTAATTCTGTCTTATATTTTGTTCCGCTACAATGTGAGACTCTGTGTTGTGTTGGTTCTTCTTCTTCTTCTATTCTAATATTTCTTTCTTTCTTATCTCACCCTCTAAATTCTTTCTAATAACTATCCAGTGTTTTCGCTGTTTGGAAGGTCGGCATGTGATACAGTAAAGGTATTTGTATCGATTTTCGAGCCGAAAATCCTTGGGTCGTTACAATTTGCCTCAGAATTTCGGTGTGTTTCTCATCATTTTTCATGACTTGATCTGATATGTATATATTTCTAGTACCCACTGTTCAGCCTCAACACACTACACCGGTTTGTTGATCAGAACCGGTAAATGATTCTGAACAGCCTAAACATAGTGTAGCGGTTTGCTGATAAAGTTTCATTCGGACAATCACACATATATGCACACATGTATACACAAACATGCGTGCATATATACATATATGTATACGTGAATGAAAATACATGTCAAACTGCCAAAAGTGATCATGGATGCAAGGATACAAGTTTTAGCAAAGGCAAGTCAACAAATCATGGTTCAAGTACAAAGTCAAAGTACAAGCCATAGTGAAAGCATGTCAAAACCGCAAACGCAAAATGTACATGGCTCAAACAAGTGCAGCTACATAACACAGGTCGAGCCACTCATGCACAGTGTAGTCAATGCAAGGAATATGGTGCATGCCAGCATGATTCAGTGCAAGCTAAAGTGAAGTCATGTTTATGGTTTCAGCCAACATATATGGAAGGTGTTCACATGTGGTCGAGCACAATGGCCAAAACATCATGGTACATGCAGCTTTCAAGAATGAAACTGTGTGTTTTTGAAAGCACGGTTGGGTTTCAAAATTGAAGTGTCAATAGACAAGAAGTCGGGGCCAAGTTACAAGTGTGCATGCTTTCAAGTTTAAACCAGGGATCAAGTACAGGGTTCGTGGGTCAAGCAATGAAGCAAAGTGATGATCAAAATTTGTGTCAGGTTGTAAGCTAGCAATGCCAAACACACAACAATACATGCACACGGCAAGCCGTTTCAAATTCAAGTGGTCAACAAGAACAAAAATGGCTCCAGCAGCATCGGTGTTCTAGAATGGTGCAGTTCAAATATCACAGTGCAAAATGAAGCAAGTATCAGCATATACAAAGTATATGTATACAAGCAAGTATAGTTATGTCCACACAGCAATTACAAAGAGTAAATACATAAGGTACAACAATTTTTGTTTCCTGTGGTCGGGGCAGTTTAAAGTTGCAGAGTAACAAGAAATATTCATGCAGCAAAATTTTCACATGCAAGGCATATTAATAATCGCATGAATGCAGATGTGAACGTACAGTGTGCATAGCAAACAGGGATGTAATCACACTATACATAATCAGATGGATCAAGCATAGCAGTTTATGCATGGGACGGTAACATGCAAAGGAAATAAACACAAGTCTTTCTGCAAACCGGTTTGGAAAGAGTAAATTTTTATTCCCACATTCAAACTTAGCAAAATCAGTTTTTTACTTCTATCAATTTCAGTTTTGAATGCATTTGGAAATTAAATTATTTCCAGACATATATGCAATCAATTATGGAGGATGGACATTCCCAGATATTTTTTTTAAGGGACAAGATGTTTTCAATTTGTTATATTTGTTTCCAGAGTTGATCATATTCTTTCAAATTGTTTCTAGAAATTCAGGAATCGAAATTGGCAAGTATTCATTTCAGAAATCTTTAAAAAAAAATCAGAGACATCAAAGCCGTTTTTATTCAAGGAATCAAAAGAGGAAACCATACAAGAGAAATTTCAAAGTGGGCCAAAGTATTTATTTCCAGAGTTCACCTACAATCAAGATTCATCAATTCGAATTAACACAAGAGCCAAATCAATAAAGGACGAGCATTTTCCAGAATTTCTATATTCAAATTCAGCCAAGGAAATTAACTCATTCAATAAAACCAAATCAGAAAGGGAAACCGCAAACAATCAGACCAAATCAGTTTCACGAAATCAGAGATGATAGGATTCCTAAATCCTATTTTAACACCATCTACATCATTGGCAAAAGGAGCATCAAAATCATACAATAAAAAATTCAGAGCAATCATTTTTAAGTCAGAGAACTCACAGAGGATTTTGATCGCATAGAATCCAAATCAATCGAACAAGCAACACAAAGCTTTGGAGCGATCATAGAACCATGACATCAATCCTTTAGCAATCAAATCGATTTGGGAATTTTTGGGAAAACCCTAGGGAGTCGCCATTTTAATTTCCACAGTGCAAAGTGATCGGGCAAATGAAATAAAAATGGGCCAAGCCTATTTTTTTAACTTAGCCTATATATTAAAGGGAGGATTTATTTTTAGTCTAGGTTTTTTAAGGGATTTTCCTTTATTAGTTTTTTTGATTTTATTGTATCGTTTTGGTTTTGTAACCAATTCGCAATTTATAGAGTTTGTAAAAATCTAGGGATTCAGTTAGGGTTAACTGACAGTTGCTGGAGTCTATAAAATCTGTGTAGTTTCCTAGTTTCGTCTGTAAAACTATGCAGTTTATTGAAGTATGTATAACTAGAGGAAATCTGATCTAGGGGATTAGATCAGTCTAGGGTTTTGAGCATAGGATCACAATAGGAGCGAGGGGTTCGCGAGTGTACATGGTCTTGTATGCAGGATCTGTTCTTTTACCTAGTAGAAACCTTAGGAATGCAGCAGTAGGCAGGGTTTTGCCGAAGCTGGGTCTATCTGTGTGTGATTTAATTTCTGCACTTTTATTGTTGCTGCATTCTGTGATCTGTTTATTATTTTAATATCCTGTAAGTTTTGAACTCAGCGATAAATTGTATAAACCCTCTTCACCCTCCCCCTCTAGGGTTAATCTAGATCCAACAAGTGGTATAAGAGCTGGTATTTTCTTTAACTCTAGAGTCATAGGTCATCCTAGTTGTCAACCTAGTAAGAGTCAGTCCAGTAATATTCCAACTATTTTCAATGGAATAGAATTTTTAAATTGGAAAATAAAAATGAAAATCTATGTAAAATCTGTTCATATTAAATATTGGAATATTATTGTTAATGGAGGAGATTTGTCAGATAAAAGGAATAAAGTTATCAATACTCATGCTATGGACATTATTTATTCTTGCCTTAGTATTAATCAATTTAAACTTGCCTCCCATTGTTTAACTCCGCAGGAAATTTGGAATACTCTTAATAAGAAGTATGGACAAATCGACAACAGCTGCTCAAAACCCGATAAAGTCAACTCAGATTCAGAGTTCTGCTTAACAGGATTTACAAATGAAAATTCAGAGGGACCGCTCGATGAAGATTTTGTTGACGATGAGACATGAAATTTCTCATACGAAGATTTAGTTTATATATGTGCTGATCTAACTTAGTCTGTTGATAAACTCCAATCTAAAAACAAATTTCTGAAATCTAAAAATCTTGAGTTGACCAGCAAAATTAATGATTTGGAATCACAACTTGAATATTTTAAAAACTCTTCAAATTCGGACTGCAAAAATTGTTTGAAATTAGAAACCAATCTTTTTTATCTCAATAAAAAATTTCAAAAGTTTGAAAAAATTTTGATCTTAAAAGAAAACAAGATTGAGTTATCAAGTTCGAATAATTTTGTGCAAATGGAATTTGAAATATTTAAGACTACTATAAATTCCAAACTTGAAATTGCTGAAAATGAAAATTTGGTGAAAAGTGACTTGATATTGAAAGAATTTGAAAATGAGATTGAAAAATCCAAGAATTTTAAGTCTGAAAAACAAAAATGATTTGAATTTGAAATCTTGGAATCCCAAACCAAAATTAAATTACTTAATGATGAAAATTTGGTTTTGAAATCTAAGTTTGAAAGGTGTAAGATCATTAAAATTCTATGTTCAGATTTAGTGAAAGAGAATGGTGATCTTAAATTTAAAATTCAACAACTTGAAGCAACTTTGGTTAAATTTTCTAACGGTGAAAAATCTCTGAATATGTTGTTGAAAAACCAAATTTCTGTTGGAAATAAACAAGGTCTTGGTTTTGGGAAAAACATTGTTTTTGAAAAACGGAATTCTAATGATTTTAAAAATCCTTCAAATCGCTTTGGAAAGAATAAATTTGAAAATTCAAACTCTGATAATCGCAAATGATTTTTGAATCAAAAATGTGATGTGAATTTGTTTTATAATGATCCATTAAGACAATCCTGGACCCCAAAAAGAAATAAACCAACTTCATCTAAATTCAAACAAGTTTGGGTTCCAAAATGTACAAAAGTAAATTCGGATGGATTGTTATACAAATAGGTTTGGGTACCGAAAGATGTGAACACAACTGCGAGTGGTTTTACTGCTTTTTTTGTTAGACCACTCAATCCTCTTAATGGTTAGGTACTGAAGGAGGATGAGGAACTGCATTGCTAAATAAGAACTGGATTCAAACTGCTTCGTATCACAGAATCAATCACAGCTCCTCAGCCACACCTGTTGAATTGGAGATTCATTTGCTCATACCGAAATCTGGTATGATCTCTAGACTCAACCTTGTAAATATTATCTGTTTTATTTTTTTAATTCCTTCTTCTACCCCCTTCTATTTTTTTGTTTTGTTTTTGATTTATCACTATCATATTTTTTTGTTTCTTTATGGGCTTCATTAACTTCCAATTGTAGAAGTCATTTTTTTTGGAAATTTGCTTCTCTTGAATAAAACTCTAATGTTTTTTTAAAATTTTCCAGATCTTGAACGTAATCCTGTAAATCCCTGCAATTGTTTTTGAAGTTTGTTTTCTGATTCTCTGAATTCATAACAGTGTTGATGTATTCTTATCATATCTTGAACACTGTTGAATAGAATTCTAAAATTTTGAAGATTTGAAAAACAATTGAAATTTCACACACATTTACTGTTTTGAATCTCTTCAAATTCATTTTGGAAGGTCTTGAAAATTTATATTCATTACAGCACTTTGTTAATTATCAGTTGTGATAATTTCAGAAATTTTCAGATTGGCTTGAATATGTTAAATTGTCTTGAATCAGTGATACATCTTGAAATTCATCGTTATTCATGATTATTATGATTGAAATTAGTATTGTTTGAAATCATCTGAAATTCTAGATATTTTGAATATCACACACCACTTAAATTTGAAATTATCAATCTTGTGTGAATAATTCATTGTATCTCAAACCTGACATTGATTCAAGTGATTTCAAATAAATTATTTTTTGGATCATGAATACCTCTCAAACTTGATGTAAATGATCTGAATTTTTCTTTGGGCTTGTCAGAAATAATTTGGAAAAATTCTTTGAAAATCATGTCTTAAATCTCATTGTTATTTCATGATTATTTGATTTGAATATCTGTTTGTTTAAAATCATTTGAAATTATAGATTTATTGAATCTCACACATATCTCGAATCAAAAATTTATAATTTGGTGTGATTGATTCATTGAATCCCTATTTTTCATTTTTCCACAAATGATTTAAAATAAACTAAATTTTATGATCTTGGATCATGGAATATATTTTGTGACCATCAGTAACATTTTCTGACAAGTCTGCTGTGCTATTGGTTTCTATGCTGCTCTGATACTGCTTTTGAAAATGATCTTAGATAACTGCTTGTTTTGATTAAAATTGATTGTTGCTGAATTTATTTTGCTTGTCTTGTCTGCTTGGGCCTTGTGATTAAATTTTTTTATCTATGATTCTCATGTTTGTCTCCTGTGTCTTGTTACAGTCCTCATTAATAGGAACACCAGTTGGTATCAGAAGTGCTGAATCTTTGTATATATTTTTATTTCCGCTTGCTTCGTATAGATCTTTTCATATTCCCTCTTGCAATTAATTTCAATTTTAAAGTTATTTATTGAAATCAACATCCAAATTGAGCCATATTTATAGTTCATAAAAATCATTATCAGATTTTGAAATTGTGATGAATTGTGACTGCAGTATATTTCACAACAAGAGGATATTTTCCTTAGATTTTCATGATGGTTGAGTAATTATTATAATATCTTTGTATCGACAATTATTTCACGACCATCTCCTTTACCTATCATCATTCTGTTATCCATCGTGTTTTTTATATTAATGTGGAGAGTTAAATATTTTTAAAAAATCATCTTGAATAGACGGTGAAAATAATTGTAATGGAATTGTGGTTATATTATTATTCAAAATTAGTGATAATTGAAAATTTTCAATGATCCCAGTGCAGTCGAGCATATTTCATAATATAATTAATTTAGAAATTTATTTCACAGTCCATTTCCATACCTACCACATTTCTATCATCCATACTGGTTTATATACCGAGGAATTTTTCCTTTTAAAGCTGAAATGATAAATATATAATTAATATATAAGTGTGTCCCTAACGTGATTTAGAAATCCAAGCTCTGGTCATGCATGGTTAAGAGACAACTTATAATTTAAGCGCGACTGACCTCATTTTAAAAATCCAAGCTCTGGTTATGCGTGGTCAGTGTGCCCTTAAATAAAATAAAAAGAAAAAGAAAATATTGTGCTATAAATTGAAATTAATTTGAAAGTCTCCTTTATGTATATAAACCAGCCTATCAATCCATATTATAACTTATGAAATGTGTTGAAATATTATGACGTATTATGATTTGTTGATTGATAGCTATTGGGATTTGAGATTATGAAATTTTGTCACTTAAATTGAATTATTAATTATAGTCCATATCCATCACTGTTTTTGGGCTCAATTTTATAAAATTCTTTTAGAAAATAATTGGAAATATATGTTTTTTTGACACTGTCTCCATTTTTTATAAAATTCATCGTGAATCCGTCATTCTCTACAATGTGAAATATGCCACTAGTTCTTAGTTTATTATGATTTTTGTTTGACTGATTGAAATTTATGATCACCACTCTTCCTCTTATGCTGAAATTATATTGTTAGTCATTTTTCATCTATATTTTAAATTCTGTACCCTTTTGGTGATAACAAAATGGGGAGAATCGGTTGAGATTTTGACTTATGAGTGAATATTATATAAATATTTTAATTTTGAAAATTCCAATTCAATTTATATTCTTTTGACTTATGCATAGTTATAGTGAGACGACCCCGAACCCCGTACTGACTGTGGCAAGGGTAATCTTTGGAATATAACACATAAACAGACAACAGCAGAGCAGAAATAAATAAATACACTAGATAATGAACAATAGAATATACTGGATAAACGAAATCATCAGAGTTACACAGTATACAGGATCATACTTAGTACAAATACAGTTCAACTGTACATAAATCTCCACAGCGGAAAACAAACATAATATGTACAACAGGAGCTGAACAGCATAAAAAGAGATAAATGATAGAATCCATCTTCAGCTCCAGCTATCCAGAAAGAGCCTGCTAAACCTAAATACAAGGCTTCCCATGTAGAAAAAGGGGCACCCGAGTTTGCAAGCGAAACAAACTACGAGTCAGTCATGGGACTGGTATGAGAAATCTACTCAACACATTAAAATATGGCTAATCACAGTACCACGCCACTTTCGTGGAACGGGTTTACTCCATTGGATCACCAGTGCTTTAAAACAAATAATTCTTTTAAACATCGCAATGCTTTTTATAAAAATGAAGCCATTATAAGACTCAGTTCCCATCACACAATGCAACGCAAACCGGAGGATAGAGTTTTTACCTTATAACGGCCAAAATATGCTTGATACGAATAAAACAAAAGCATTTGATATTATTACTAGTGTTTATACGTTTCAAAAACAATTTCAAATCATAAGTATCAATCATAGACGACATTAATGCCCCATACCACTATGTCGCCATATATAAGTATACAATAAAAACCGCATAGTCACGTATTTGGAAATTGGATTTCCGTCATGAACCAAGGCAAAAGATAGTCCTTACGGAATTCGAGACAATCTAGCCCATGTCTCAGGACCCAAACTCAGGTGGGCCCTTGGAGCGACAGGGCCGGTCCGCCGATGTGGATTAAAATTCCTGAACACTACGTTTCTCCGCCCTATGGGGCGTAAATGAGCCAACGAATGACTCCATCGTTCCCGGATCGACCGATATATCCGAGGCGCCTCGCTATCCATCATCCACATAAGTAAAATGTTTGGCCGTGTAAAAACACTGACACAACTCCTAGCTAGAAAGAAACACATGCCCTCCCTGAGGTCCTTCTCCTGTTTCTGGTTCATAACGGGGTGTGAGGCTCGCGAATTCACGTTATACACAAAGCTACGCCACATAGGCGGTGCTTTGATCATCAATCACAAGACTTTTCGTTTCAACAGAAGCCCTGATCACTGCATCTTAGCATGTCACACAGGCAATTCACACCATGCAACTGATGGCTATCAATCACATAGAATAAATTCCAATGTCAGACACACAATCCATTTACAAGTCCATTCCGGGTCGGAACGAAACCGGAGGCACTATATACCTCGCAAACCCATTGATCTCCACGTACGTCTGGACGATCACCACTCATTATCCATATTTCGGGATGCCTCCCAATCAGGACATCAGTTACCATCCAAACGAGGTGAAGATCTCCGGTCTTCGACCACCGTCTTCATCTTCGATTTCTTATCGTCGATTCAGTTATTCAGAATGGGATAAACCCGGTCTTTCTGAGCAACTCGCGTATATAATAAAGAAGTGCAACCCAAACACACATACGCATCATTTCAATTCATTAGTCGCTAACCGTAAATCAGTAAGAGAACGATTTCACAAATATTAACCCCGAAGGCCGAAACCAACATCAGATCAACACCCAGGAAACCATTCGACTTAGCCAACCTTCAGTTAGTTTCTAAATTTCACATCCATATCGTTTATAATATTTTATAATGATTTATCGCTATTTTTATTTATTTTAAAATAGCCAATTTATTCAAAACGACGCTTCAGGCCATAACGCGGCCATGGCACTGTTTTTCTTCAGATTTGATTTACTCATATCTGAAAATCCAACGGTTCTAGTTTCGAGAAAATCCGACGGTCGGATCTCCGGGTATAATCGTTTGAAGTTTCGATTTCAAAATAAGGACTTCAGTGTTGTTATTCGATTTAATAAAATTATATATATATATATATATAAATATAATCGATTCTGGCGCTGTTTTTCTTCAGATTTGAATTAAACATTCCAGACAATCCAACCGTTGGATCTTTACAAAGTTGGTGTCGTTGGAAAGGTATTTCCAAAGCGAACACAACGGTTTCAGTTTCGGGAAAATCCGATGGTCGGATCTCCCGCACTAATCGTTTGAAATCACGGTTTCAAAACACGAACTGCAGCTTCGTTATTCGATATATTTCAATTCTATTTATATATATATCGATTCTTTGATTTCAAAGCTATATTCTTTTCATACATTTGATAAAAATGATGTTTTTATCCAACATACATTCACTTTGACACTTCACTATTTTTAACAATTCATGTATATAGTAAAAATGTGATTTTTATTGTAAAACGGTTTATTTCAAAACACGACTATTTTATATAGTTAATATAGGTGATAAAAATAGGATTTTTATTATAAAACAATTTATTTCAAAACAAGATTATTTTATATAGTTCATATAGGTAATAAAAATATGATTTTTTATTATAAAACAATTTATTTCAAAATATGAATACCATTCAACACATGAATTTCAGTTCAACGAATGAATTTCGATTCAACACATGAAGGTTTTCTATAGTTTGTATATATAGGTAAAAAGGTGATTTTTATATTTAAAACACGAATACCATTCAACACATGAATTTCTATTCAACGAATGAATTTCAATTCAACACATGAAGGTTTTCTATAGTTTGTATATGTAGAGTAAAAGTGTGATTTTTATTGTTAAAACAATTTATTCAAAACACGAATACCATTCAACACAGGAATTTCAATTCAACGAATGAATTTCGATTCAACACATGAAGGTTTTCTATAGTTTATACATATGGATAAAAAGGTGATTTTTATATTTCAAAACAATTTATTTCAAAACATGAATGTCGTTAAATAGATGAATTTCCATTCAACACACGAATATAGTTTCAACACATGAAAATAATTCTAACACTTGAATATTATTCAAAATTTTGGCAGCATAACGGCAGGGTAGTTAAAACCGGGACCGTCCCTAGTACGGCTCCTCGCTCTACCTTAAAGCCTCGCATCTTTTGACAATGGGGAATCATGCATCTAGTTCGCACGCAGGCGGCATGTATATATTTTTTCATTTCCACAAACTAATCCTATGTGGTTTCAACCAAATATTTCTCAACCACAAACGGGTATTTTTCAACCACAATCAATCAATTTCAACCACAAACAATTTCAATCAACCATTCACTATCAATCAATTTTCACACCAATCACAACCAATAAATATCATCCATGGTTTGTGGACGAGGGGCGTGTATATATATATATATATTTATATATTTATATATAGCATTTCACTTCTATTTCAACACATATATGATTTTTACAACGCATATACAACTTATACATCGAACGTACAACTTATACAACGCTTATACAAGAGGTGTACAACGCTTATATAACTCATACATCGATTATATAATTTATACATCGTCGTTTTCCATATCGTTTATAATTTAGAAATCTCACATTGGGTTCCACTCCACCCAAAATAGCAGAAGGCTCAGAAAAATATGCGGTCTCTTCTAGAAGCTAGAAGACGTCCACATGGTCACGATGTTTCCTGTTTCATCGATTTTCGTCAACACATGAGAAAGATACGATTTTTCAAAGTTTGCAACGGTTTAAAGGTGTTAAAACAGTTGAAAATAAACAAAGCTGTATACCTCTCAAGTTCGTTCAAAACTAGGTTTGCACTTTTCTCGAAATCCGTGCCACTTCAGAACGATCGGCCAGCGCCACGGCGTTGGGCTAGGAGAGAGCTTCCTGGCACCGTGCTCGATGCTCAGATCGATGGTGAGGAGGAGCTCTAGTGGTGGTTTCAACGACGCGACTTCGGGGTGCCCGATCTCCCAAAATACTGAGCGATAAATTACAATCCCTATATGGATTTGAAGATCTCGAGACGATCTACAAAAACTTCAACTGGGGCATGGGTTTTTATTGCGTGTAGGAGGAGGAATCAGAGGGGGAAGTTTCGAGCAATATCCGCCGTCGTCGAGAGCTTATCGGGGAGAGAGAAAATGTATTGACCAATGAATTTATTTATTTATTTATTTATTTATTTTAAATTCTCTAAAATACCCTCTTCCACACACGAACACCAATTCAAACCCAACGACTGTCGTCCCTAGCATTTTACCCCCATTCGGAACACAATGGGATATGTTTCGTAGGCCCATTCGACTGTTTCAGTCAGTTTTCATTCAGATTAAAATATAAAACATTCAATATTTGATTTGAACGTACATTTCAATTTTCCAGGGCCACAAACTGATTCGAAAAATTCCAGAAAAATAAATACAGCTATGTTTTGACGATACGGTCCCAACAAAACCAGTTTCAACGAATTCTGAGACCGTTTGAAAAATGGCCCATTTCTGGTCGATCCAATTTAACTATATTTGACCAAAACACATTTTCCTTTGCCACGCTCGCATATTAACTTCAAAAATTATGAAATTTGAAACCTAGCAATAACTCCCATCCCGGATCCAACAAAAGTGGTTTCGTCGAATTCCGAGGTCGTTTGCAAAATGGCCATTTTCACGGGTTATATAAATTCCATAGCGACCTTTCTGAAAATTCATTTGGCCATAACTTTTACATCCCGCTATGAAACTTCGATTTTTCAGGTTCGTTAGAAAGGTATTCACTAACAGATTTAAATATTTTTGGTTTCATTCAAATCCGTTTTGTTTTCCACCCGGTACAGTCTGTCAAAATTTGAATTCTAATTTTGAAACTACCGCGCCATTTCAGGCTTTGTTTATAATTCAAATTAATTATTTTCATTTTCAACATCGATTCAAACATACTTTTCATCGTTATTGTTTAAAATATTTATTTTAAATATTTAAAATCCTCTAAAATAGCCAATTTAAAATTTTTAAATTGGTTCAGATTTTTCGGGTCGTTACAATCTCCCCCACTTAAAACTTTTCATCCCCGAAAAGGAACAAAGTCGAAAGTGGTTTCATTAATCAACTCTACGTTCAACCTGGCTTCCATTCTCCAACTTTTCAGTTTCTG
Organism: Allium sativum; assembly: GCA_030737875.1. Taxonomy (NCBI): domain Eukaryota; kingdom Viridiplantae; phylum Streptophyta; class Magnoliopsida; order Asparagales; family Amaryllidaceae; genus Allium; species Allium sativum. The sequence goes on from CM060919.1 coordinate 443,214,120, forward strand.
AGAATTTTCAAATTCTTCAAAAAATTTGGCTAACACCCGGAATTTTCGAAAAATTTCGCCATAACCTCCTTTGTACGGGGAGAGGTTTGGAAATTTATTGGGCCGTATTAGGTACCCAATAAATCCTATAAAGCATACACATATTTATAGTGATATAATCTGGTGTTTACAGGGGAGCGTGTGTAGATAATAACTCCAGAGAATAAATTCTCGTCACCGTGTCAAAGCCTGAGGGAGCGTGTATTTTAATTGCTCCAGAGAATAAATTCTCGTCACCTCGTCCCATGTGTGAAATAAATAATCCATGTGCCGTATCTAATGACTAGAGAGACGTGATTATTGTCAACTCCAGACTCGTGTGGGGTTTTTATTAATCTGGCAATTTATCGTTACAATTTTATATGGTCCATATCAGTCATCAGTTCAACCTGTAAAATATAGTCATCACCATACAAGCCTCTCGCTCGTATGGTAAATCTTCCATCTCGTCACACAAGCTCCAAATGCTTATGTGGTATATGATGAAGTATGCCTATCTTCAAGAAGTATGCCATGTAGTGTAGTTCAAAATTAATTGTTACTATCCTATGGCGATGTCTATTATTACACACATAACAACCAGCAGTCTGCATCCAATGGCATTCAAGGAGTTGATATAATAATATTTCGCATCCAACTCATTAAGGCTTACCTATTTATCGGGCACGCAAATAAATTCTTTACTCAACAGCTATTCCAATTACCTATTCAAACATATATGATGCACAATTATATATTTCTATCTATTTTCTAATCAGTTCAATGTGTGATTTAATCGAATAAATTCTACGATTCAATCTATTATTGATTAAATTAACTATTGTTCTAATAATTTAATTAATCAAATCTACTATCGCCCAACACAAACAACAATCAATTTGTTTTTAACTCTTTTTTTAACTTTTCAAATATATATCTTTTATATATTCGAAATCATATTTCTAAAACCAGACTATATAAATAATCACAAATACGTTATTTATAAACATATAACTCTCAACTCGTTCTGGGGCAATTCTGTCCCCATCTCTAATGAGTTATTCCGATTCTGCTATACTCATACTAGGATACTACTGATCCTATCTGTAAGGAGTTACCCATCCTAGAACACTACGGGTTCTATTTCTGACGAGTTCGTTAATATGTTATATTCCAGCACCAAGCTTAACCAAAGCTCTGATACCAAATGAGACGACCCCGAACCCCGTACTGACGGTGGCAAGGGTAATCTTTGGAATATAACACATAAACAGACAACAGCAGAGCAAAAATAAATAAATACACCAGATAATGAACAATAGAATATACTGGATAAACGAAATCATCAGAGTTACACAATATACAGGACCATACTTAGTACAAATACAGTTCAACTGTACATAAATGTCCATAGCGGAAAACAAACATAATATGTACAACAGGAGCTGAACAGCATAAAAAGAGATAAATGATAGAATCCATCTTCAGCTCCAGTTATCCAGAAAGAGCCTGCTAAACCTGAATACAAGGCTGCCCGTGTAGAAAAAGGGGCAACCGAGTTTGCAAGTGAAACAAACTACGAGTCAGTCATGGGACTGGTATGAGAAATCTACTCAACACATTAAAATATGGCTAATCACAGGACCACGCCACTTTCGTGGAATGGGTTTACTCCATTGGATCGCCAGTGCTTTAAAACAAATAATTCTTTTAAACATCACAATGCTTTTTATAAAAATGAAGCCATTATAAGACTCAGTTCCCATCACACAATGCAACACAAACCGGAGGATAGAGTTCTTACCTTATAACGGCCAAAATATGCTTGATACGAATAAAACAAAAGCATTTGATATTATTACTAGTGTTTATACGTTTCAAAAACAATTTCAAATCATAAGTATCAATCATAGACGACATTAATGCCCCATACCACTATGTTGCCATATATAGGTATACAATAAAAACCGCACAGTCACGTATTTGGAAATTGGATTTCCGTCATGAACCAAGGCAAAAGATAGTCCTTACCGAATTCGAGACAATCTAGCCCATGTCTCAGGACCCAGACTCGGGTGGGCCCTTGGAGCGACAGGGCCGGTCCACCGATGTGGATTAAAATTCCTGAACACTACGTTTCTCCGCCCTATGGGGCGTAAATGAACCAACGAATGACTCCATCGGTCCCGGATCGACCGATATATCCGAGGCGCCTCGCTATCCATCATCCACATAAGTAAAATGTCAGGCCGTATAAAAACACTGACACAACTCCTAGCTAGAAAGAAACGCATACCATCCCTGATGTCCTTCTCCCGTTTCTGGTTCATACCGGGGTGTGAGGCTCGCGAATTCACGTTATACACAAAGCTACGCCACACAGGCGGTGCTTTGATCATCAATCACAAGACTTTGCTTTTCAACAGAAGCCCTGATCACTGCATCTTAGCATGTCACACAGGCAATTCACACCATGCAACTGATGTCTATCAATCACATAGAATAAATTCCAATGTCAGACACACAATCCATTTACAAGTCCGTTCTGGGTCGGAACGAAACCGGAGGCACTATATACCTCGCAAACCCATCGATCTCCACGTACGTCTGGACGATCACCACTCATTATCCATATTTCGGGATGCCTCCCAATCAGGACATCAGTTACCATCCAAACGAGGTGAAGATCTCCGGTCTTCGACCACCGTCTTCATCCTCGTTTTCTTATCGTCGATTCAGTTATTCAGAATGGGATAAACCCGGTCTTTCTGAGCAACTCGCATATATAATAAAGAAGTGCAACCCAAACACACATACGCATCATTTCAATTCATTAGTCGCTAACCGTAAATCAGTAAGAGAACGATTTCCCAAATATTAACCCCGAAGGCCGAAACCAACATCAGATCAACACCCAGGAAACCATTCGACTTAGCCAACCTTCAGTTAGCTTCTAAATTTCACATCCATATCGTTTATAATATTTTATAATGATTTATCGCTATTTTTATTTATTTTAAAATAGCCAATTTATTCAAAACGACGCTTCGGGCCATAACGCGGCCGTGGCGCTATTTTCCTTCAGATTTGATTTACACATATCTGAAAATCTAACCATTGGATATTCACAAAATTTACATCATTAGAAATATCTTTTCAGAACGAATCCAACGGTTCCAATTTCGGGAAAATCCGACGGTCGGATCTCCCGGTATAATCGTTTGAAGTTTCGATTTCAAAATACAAACTGCAGCGTCGTTATTCGATTTAATATAATTATATATATATATATAAATATAATCGATTCTGGCACTGCTTTTCTTCAGATTTGAATTAAACATTCCAGACAATCCAACCGTTGGATCTTTACAAAGTTGGTGTCGTTGGAAAGGTATTTCCAAAGCGAACCCAACGGTTTCGATTTGGAAAATCCGATGGTCGGATCTCCCGCACTAATCGTTTGAAATCACGGTTTCAAAACACGAACTGCAGCTTCGTTATTCGATATATTTCAATTCTATTTATATATATATCGATTCTTTGATTTCAAAGCTATATTCTTTTCATACATTTGATAAAAATGAGGTTTTTATCCAACATACATTCACTTCGACACTTCACTATTTTTAACAATTCATGTATATAGTAAAAATGTGATTTTTATTGTAAAACGATTTATTTCAAAACACGACTATTTTATATACTTAATATAGGTGATAAAAATTGGATTTTTATTATAAAACAATTTATTTCAAAACAAGATTATTTTATATAGTTCAAATAGGTAATAAAAATATGTTTTTTTATTATAAAACAATTTATTTCAAAATACGAATTCCATTCAACACATGAATTTCAATTCAACGAATGAATTTCGATTCAACACATGAAGGTTTTCTATAGTTTGTATATATAGGTAAAAAGGTGATTTTTATATTTAAAACACGAATACCATTCAACACATGAATTTCTATTAAACGAATGAATTTCAATTCAACACATGAAGGTTTTCTATAGTTTGTATATGTAGAGTAAAAGTGTGATTTTTATTGTTAAAACAATTTATTCAAAACACGAATACCATTCAACACATGAATTTCAATTCAACGAATGAATTTCGATTCAACACAAGAAGGTTTTCTATAGTTTATACATATGGATAAAAAGGTGATTTTTATATTTCAAAACAATTTATTTCAAAACATGAATGTCGTTAAATAGATGAATTTCCATTCAACACACGAATATAGTTTCAACACATGAAAATAATTCTAACACATGAATATTATTCAAAATTTCGGAAGCATAACGACAGGGTAGTTAAAACCGGGACCGTCCCTAGTACGGCTCCTCGCTCTACCTTAAAGCCTCGCAGCTTTTGACAATGGGGAATCATGCATCTAGTTCGCACGCAGGCGGCATGTATATTTTTTTTCATTTCCACAAACTAATTCTATGTGGTTTCAACCAAATATTTCTCAACCACAAACGGGTATTTCTCAACCACAATCAATCAATTTCAACCACAAACAATTTCAATCAACCATTCGCTATCAATCAATTTTCACACCAATCACAACCAATGAATATCGTCCATGGATTGTGGACGAGGGGCGTATATATATATATATATATATATTTATATATAGCATTTCACTTCTATTTCAACACATATATAATTTTTACAACGCATATATAACTTATACATCGAACGTACAACTTATACAACGCTTATACAAGAGGTGTACAATGCTTATATAACTCATACATCGATTATATAATTTATACATCGTCGTTTTCCATATCATTTATAATTTAGAAATCTCACATTGGGTTCCACTCCACCAAAAATAGCAGAAGACTCAGAAAAATATGCGGTCTCTTCTAGAAGGTAGAAGACGTCCACACGGTCATGATGTTTCCTGTTTCATCGATTTTCGTCAACACATGAGAAAGATACGATTTTTCAAAGTTTACAATGGTTTAAAGGTGTTAAAACAGTTGAAAATAAACAAAGCCGTATACCTCTCAAGTTCGTTCAAAACTAGGTTTGCACTTCTCTCAAAATCCTTGCCACTTCAGAACGATCGGCCAGCGCCACGGTGTAGGGCTAGGAGAGAGCTTCCTGGCGCCATGCTCGATGCTCAGATCGATGGCGAGGAGGAGCTCCGGCGGCGGTTTCAACGACGCGGTTTCGGGGTGCCCGATCTCCCAAAATACTGAGCGATAAATTACAATCCCTATATGGATTTGAAGATCTCGAGACGATCTACAAAAACTTCAACTGGGGCATGGGTTTTTATTGCGTGTAGGAGGAGGAATCGGAGGGGGAAGTTTCAAGCAATATCCGCCGTCGTTGAGAGCTTATCGGGGAGAGAGAAAATGTATTGACCAATGAAATACTTTTATTTATTTATATATTTTAAATTCTCTAAAATACCCTCTTCCACACACGAGCACCAATTCAAACCCAATGACTGTCGTCCCCAGCATTTTACCCCCATTCTGAACACAATGGGATATATTTCGTAGGCCCATTCGACTGTTTCAGTCAGTTTTCATTCAGATTAAAATATAAAACATTCAATATTTAATTTGAACGTACATTTCAATTTGCCATGGCCACAAACTGATTCGAAAAATTCCAGAAAAATAAATCCAGCTATGTTTTGATGATACGGTCCCAACAAAACTAGTTTCATCGAATTCTGAGACCGTTTGAAAAATGGCCCATTTCTGGTCGATCCAATTTAACTATGTTTGACCAAAACACATTTTCCTTTGCCACGCTCACATATTAACTTCAAAAATTATGGAATTTGAAACCTAGCAATAACTTCCCATCCCGAATCCAACAAATGTGGTTTTTTCGAATTCCGAGGTCGTTTGCAAAATGGCCATTTTCACGGGCTATATAAATTCCATAGCGACCTTTCTGAAAATTCATTTGGCCACAACTTTTGCATCCCGCTATGAAACTTCGATTTTTAGGTTCGTTAGAAAGGTATTCACTAACAGATTTAAATATTTTTGGTTTTACTCAAATCCGTTTTGTTTTGCACTCGGTACAGTCTGTCAAAGTTTGAATTCAAAATTTGAAACTACCGCGCCATTTCAGGCTTTGTTTATAATTCAAATTAATTATTTTCATTTTCAACATCGATAAAAACATACTTTTCATCGTTATTATTTAAAATATTTATTTCAAATATTTAAAATCCGCTAAAATAGCCAATTTAAAATTTTTAAATTGGTTCAGATTTTTCGGGTCGTTATGCATAGTTATAGGGGGAGTCTCTGTTGTGGGGGGAGCATTTAAATAGGGGCAGTTTAGCTATTCACTGTCAAACACATTCACTGTATTCAAAATCTTAATATTTGTTTGTCATCATCAAGGGGGAGATTGTTGTATATAACGGTGTTGTATACACAATTATATGATTTTTGTTTGATGATAACAACCAAATAAATATTATTTTAAATGTGTTTGTTACTGTACTAGTCTATATATACATCACAGACAGGAATATAATATTTATATTTAAATAGAATACGACTGTACAGATATTCACAGTATTTTATTTGAATAGAATATTTTATTTCAATATCAAACAATTCAAATTTTATACTCCACTATTTGTACATTTCTGTATTACATCTCATGTCATATCAGATTTCATATACACAGTTCCTCACTACAGAATCACTCAGTCACTCATTTCATATATACTTTCTTTCACTGTTTCATACATTCAGTTATACAGACACATTGACACTTATACATTTGAGACGACCTCAAACCCCGTACTGACGGTGGCAAGGGTAATCCTTGGAATATAACACAGAAATAGATAATAGCAGAACAGAATTAAATAAATACACCAGATAATGTACAATAGAATACACTGGATAAAAGTAATCATCAGAGTTACACAGTATACAGGATCATACTTAGTACAAATACAGTTCAGCTATACATAAATGTCTACAGCGAAAAACAAACATAATGTACAATAGGAGCTGAACAGCATAAAAAGAGATAAATGATAGAATCCATCTTCAGCTCCAGCTATCCAGAAAGAACCAGCTAAACCTGAATACAAGGCTGCCCGTGTAGAAAAAGGGGCACCCGAGTTTGAAAGTGAAACAAACTACGAGTCAGTCATGGGACTGGTATGAGAAATCTACTCAACACATTTATAATATGGTGAATCACAGGACCACGCCACTCTCGTGGAACGGGTTTACTCCATTGGATTGCCAGTGCTTTAAAAACAAATCTTTCTTTTAAACATCGCAATGCTTTTTATAAAAATGAAGCCATTACAAGACTCAGTTCCCATCACACAATGCAACGCAAACCGGAGGATAGAGTTTTTACCTTATAACGGCCAAAATATGCTTGATACGAATAAAACCAAAGCATTTGATATTATTACTAGTGTTTATATGTTTCAAAAACAATTTCAATCATAATTATCAATCATAGACGGCATGGGTACCATATATCATGTCGCCATATACATATACAATCAAAACCGCACAGTCACGTATTTGGAAATTGGAGTTCTGTCATGAACCAAGGCAAAAGATAGTCCTTACCGAATTCGAGACAATCTAGCCCATGTCTTAGGCAAGCGCGCAGGCAAGCCTTGGATCGTCAGGGCCGGTCCACTGAGGTGGATTATTATGCCTGAACAATACGTTTCCCCGCCCTTTGGGGCGTAAGTGAGCCAAGGAATGACTCCATCGGACCCGGATCGTCCGATCTAACCGAGGCATCTCGCAACAGCAACAACCACATAAGTCAAACTCGTCAGGGCGTGTAAAACCACTAACGCCACTCCTAGCTAGAAGGAAACGCATGCCCTCCCTGAGGTCCTGCTCCCGTTTGTGGTTCATACCGGGGTGTGAGGCTCGCGATTTCACGTTATACACAAAGCTACGCCACACAGGCGGTGCTTTGATCATCACCACAAGACTTTGCTTTTCAACAGAAGCCCTGATCACTGCATCTTAGCATGCCACACAGGCAATTCACACCGTGCAACTGATGGTTATCAATCACACAAAATACATTCCAATGTCAGACACACTGTCCATTTGCAAGTCCGTTCTGGGTCTGAACGAAGCCGGAGGCACTACATATCTCGCAAACCCATCGATCACCACGTACGTCTGGACGATCACCACTCATTATCCATATTTCGGGATGCCTCCCAATCAGGACCTCGGTTACCATCCAAACGAGGTGAAGATCTCCGGTGTTCGACCACCGTCTTTATCTTCGATTTCTTATCGTCGATTCAGTTATTCAGAATGGGATAAACCCGGTCTTTCTGAGCAACTCGCGTATATAATAAACAAGTGCAACACTAACATATACACGCATCATTTCAATTCAAACCGTCAATCAGTAAGAGAACGATTTCCCAAATATTAACCCCGAAGGCCGAAACCAACATCAGATCAACACCCAGGAAACCATTCGACTTAGCCAACCTTCAGTTAATTTCTAAATCACATCCATATCGTTTATAATATTTTATAACGATTTATCGCCATTTTTATTTATTTTAAAATAGCCATTTTATTCAAAACGGTGCTTCGGGCCATAACGTGACCGTGGCGCTGTTTTTCTTCAGATTTGATTTACACATATCTGAAAATCTAACCGTTGGATCTTTATAAAATTTACATCATTAGAAAGTTCTTTTCAAAACGAATCCAATGGTTCCAGTTTCGGAAAAAACCGACGGTCGGATCTCCCGGTATAATCGTTTGAAGTTTCGATTTCAAAATACAAACTGCAGCGTCGTTATTCGATTAAATATAATTATATATATATATATATTCGATTCTGGCGCTGTTTTTCTTCAGATTTGAATTAAACATTCCAGACAATCCAACCATTGGATTTTTACAAAGTTGGTGCCGTTGGAAAGATATTTCCAAAGCGAACCCAACGGTTGCAATTTCAGGAAAATCCGATGGTCGGATCTCCCGTACTAATCGTTTGAAATCACGGTTTCAAAATACGAACTGCAGCGTCGTTATTCGATATATTTTAATATATATATATCGATTCTTCGATTTCAAAGCTGTATTCTTTTCATACATTTGATAAAAATGATATTTTTATCTAACTGTCTTCTATTTCAACACTTCACTATATTTAACAATTCATGTATATAATAAAAATGTGATTTTTATTGTAAAACAATTCATTTCAAAACACTATTATTTTATATAGTTCATATAGGTAATAAAAATAGGATTTTTATTATAAAACAATTTCTTTCAAAACGAGATTATTTTATATAATTCATATAGACGATAAAAATGTGATTTTTATTATAAAACAATTTATTTCAAAATATGAATACCATTCAACACATGAAATTCAATTCAACGAATGAATATCGATTCAACACATGAAGGTTTTCTATAGTTATATATATAGATAAAAATGTGATTTTTATATTTAAAACACGAACACCATTCAACACATGAATTTCGATTCAACGAACGAATATCGATTCAACACATGAGGGTTTTCTATAGTTTATATATATAGATAAAAATGTGATTTTTATATTTAAAACACGAATACCATTCAACACATGAATTTCAATTCAACGAATGAATATCGATTCAACACATGAAGGTTTTCTATTCAACGAATAAATATAGTTTCAGCAAATGAAAATAATTCAAACACATGAATATTATTCAAAATTTCGGCAGCATAACGACAGGGTAGTTAAAACCGGGACCGTCCCTAGTACGGCTCCTCGCTCTACCTTAAAACCTCGCGGTTTTTGACAATGGGGATCATGCATCTAGTTCGCACGAAGGCGGCATGTATATATTTATTTCATTTCCACAAACTAATCCTATGTGGTTTCAACCAAATATTTCTCAACCACAAATGGGTATTTTTCAACCACAATCAATCAATATCAACCACAAACAATTCCAATCAACCATTCGCTATCAATCAATTTTCACACCAATCACAACCAATAAATATCGTCCATGGTTTATGGACGAGAGGCATATATATATATATAGCAATTCACTTCTATTTCAACACATATATAATTTTTACAACGCATATATAACTTATACATCGAACGTACAACTTATACAACGCTTATACAAGGGGTGTACAACATTTATATAACTCATACATCGACTATATAATTTATACATCGTCGTTTTCCATATCGTTTATAAATTAGAAATCTCACATTGGGTTCCACTCCACCAAAAATAGCAGAAGGCTCAGAAAAATATGCGGTCTCTTCTAGAAGGTAGAAGACGTCCACACGAGTCCACTGTCTCTTGTTTCACTGAATTTCATCAAGAAACGAAAAAGATATGATTTTTCAAAGTTTGCAACGGTTTAAAGGTGTTAAAACAGTTGAAAATAAAACAAGCCGTACCTCAGTTGAAAGGTTCAAAACTAGGTTTGCAATTTTCGATCAAACTGTGAATCAATAGGAGGATCGGCCGACGCAGCGATGAAGAGGGGGAGACGCGCGTCTGTGCGCGGTGGTGGGGGCCCACTCGGTGGCGCTAGGCGGTCGGGGCGGCGGGTTGAAGTCGACGACTTCAGGGAGGTGGTTCTCTCTCCACAGGCCACGAAAAATTCCAAACTTTATATGGATTTGAAGATCTCGAGAAGATCTTCAAAAAGTTCAACTGTGGCATGAGCTAATTTGGCGTGGATTGATCGGAAAATGAGGGGGAAGGATTTGAGCGGTTTCCGCCTTCGATCGGGGAGAGAGAAACGAAGATTTTTTTTTAAATATGATTAGCCGGTGGGTTTTAAAGGGGTTTTCTGACGCGACCACCAATCTAAACCCAACGACTGTCGTCCCTAGCGTTTTACCCCCATTCCGAACACAATGGGATATGTTTCGTAGGCCCATTCGACTGTTTCAGTCAGTTTCTATTCAAATTAAAATATAAAGCATTCAGTATTCAATTTGAACGTACATTTCAATTTGCCAGGGCCACAAACTGATTCGAAAAATTCCAGAAAAATAAATCTGGCTATGTTTTGACGATACGGTCCCAACAAAACTAGTTTCGTCGAATTCTGAGACCGTTTGCAAAAAGGCCCATTTCTGGTCGATCCAAATTAACTTTAATTGATCAAAACATGTTTTCCTTTGCCACGCTCACATACTAGCTTCAAAAATTATGGAATTTGAAACCTAGCAATAACTTCACATCCCGGATCCAACAAAAGTGGTTTCGTCGAATTCCGAGGTCGTTTGCAAAATGGCCAATTTCACGGGCTATATAAATTACATAGCGACCTTTCTGAAAATTCATTTGGCCATAACTTTTGCTTTCCGCTATGAAAATCCGATTTTTCAGATTCGTTTGAAAGGTATTCACTAACAGATTTAAATATTTTTGGTTTTGCTCAAATCCGTTTTGTTTTGCACCCGGTACAGTCCGACAAAGTTTGAATTCAAATTTTGAAACTACCGCGCCATTTCAGGCCTTGTTTATAATTAGAATTAATTATATTCGCTTTCAAACGTCGATTCAAACTCAGTTTTCATTACTACTATTTAAAATATTTATTTTAAATATTTAAAATCCATTATTTTAGCCAATTTAAAAAGAAAATTGGTTCAGATTTTCTGGGTCGTTACAATCTCCCCCACTTAAAACTTTTCGTCCCCGAAAAGGAACAAAGTCGAAAGTGGTTTGATTAATCATCTCTACATTCAATCTGGCTTCAATTCTCCAACTTTTCAGTTTCTGAGAATTTCCAAATTCTTCAAAAATTTGGCTAACACCCGGAATTTTCGAAAAATTTCGCCATAACCTCCTTTGTACGGAGAGAGGTTTGGAAATTTATTGGGCCGTATTAGGTACCCAATAAATCCTAATAAGCATACACATATTTATAGTGATATATTCTGGTGTTTACAGGAAAGCGTGTATTGATAATAACTTCAGAGAATAAATTCTCGTCACCCTGTCAAAGCCTGAGGGAGTGTATTTTAAATGCTCCAGAGGATAAATCCTCGTCACCTCATCCCGTATGGGAAATAAATAGTCCATGTGCCGTATCTAATAACTAGAGAGACGTTATTATTGTCAACTCCAGACCCGTGTGGTTTTTTTTATTAATCTGGTAATTTTATCGTTACAATTTAAATAGTCCATATCAGTCAACAGTTCAACCTGTAAAATATAGTCATCGCCATACAAGCCTCCCGCTCGTATGGTAAATCTTCCACCTCGTTACACAAGCTCCAAATGCTTATGTGGTAAATGATGAAGTATGCCTATCTTCAGAAGTATGCCATGTAATGTAGTTCAAAATTAATTGTTACTATCCTATGGCGATGTTTATTATTTCACACAGAATAACCAGCACTCCGCATCCAATGACATTCACAGGAGTTGATATAATAATATTTCGCATCCAACTCATTAAGGTTTACCTATTTGTCGGGCACACAAATAAAATCTTTACTCAATAGCTAATCCATTCACCTGTTCAAACATATATAATGCACACGTATATATTTCTATTTATTCTCTAACCAGTTCAATGTGTGATATAATCGAATAAATCCTACCATTCATTCTATTATTGATTAAATTAACTATCATTCTAATAATTTAATTAATCTAATCTACTATCACACAACACAACCAAAAATCAAATTGTTTTTAACTTTTCAAAATCATACAAATCAATTTCTATATTATTTTAAAATCATTCAGACTATAGAATTAAAAGTACACATCCATGGAAAGAAAATAACAACAGAGTAGAGAACTAATTAGTAATGCAAAGTATGGTAAATGTACCTTGCACCGGAGTCAAATAGAGATATCCACTCGGCATCTAGGATAAGCTTTCTGAATGCTCTCCTCAGTTTCCCAAGTACAATCTCGCGGATCTCCACTCCATTTCACTTTGACTAAGCGAACCTTCTTGTTCCTCAGTTCCTTGGTCTCTTTGCCGATGATCTTTAGCGGCTCTCGTCTCACAGCTAATTCTGGAGTAATTTCAATATCCTGTTGAGCTGCTTCTTCCACGATCAAGTCTGGATCATGAACGTGCTTTCGAAGTTGAAATATGCGAAATACATCATGAACTCCAGGCAACCAATCTGGAAATTTAACCCTATAAGCGAGAGTTCCGATCCGTTCCAGAATAGGAAACGGACCAATGAATTTGGGCGCCAATTTTCCAGTTTTACCGAACTGGATAACTCCCCTCATCGGCGATACTTTCAAATATACGTAGTCGCCAACAGCAAATGATATATCTCTTCTTCTTCTATCGGCATAGCTCTTTTGTCGGCTTTGAGCGGCTAGTAATCGTTTCTTGATAAAATCGACTTTGTCGGCAGCTTCTCGAATCATGTCTGGCCCTAACACAAGTCTATTTCCGGTTTCGACCCAACAAGCAGGAGATCGGCACGGTCTACCATACAATGCTTCGGATGGCGACATTGTCAGGCTCGCCTGGTAGCTGTTGTTATATGAGAATTCAGCCAAATGCAGATGGTCTTCCCACGATCCACCAAAATCTAGAACACAAGCCCGCAATAGATCTTCTAGTATACGATTCACCCTCTCAGTCTGACCGTCTGTCTGAGGATGATAAGCGGTGCTCAAGTTCAGTTTTGTTCCCATTTCTACTTGAAATGCCTCCCAGAATTTACTAGTAAATAATGCATCTCTATCACTGACTATACTGAGTGGCACTCCATGTAGTCTAACTATTTCCTTGAAGTAAATCTGCGCTAGACTCTGAGCAGTTCTGTTTGATCTGACAGGTATGAAATGGGCGGTCTTCGTGAAGCGATCTACGATCACCCAAATACTGTCATTTCCTTTTCTGGTTCTGGGCAAACCATCAATAAAGTCCATGGAAATATGTTCCCACTTCCAACCAGGAACGTCTAGCGGTTGCAATAATCCAGCCAGTTTCTGTTGGTCGCTTTTGACTAGCTGGCAAGTAGGGCATCGGCTAACATATAAAGAAATGTCCCTCTTCATCGACTTCCACCAGAAAGTGCGTTTGATGTCATTATAAATTTTGCTTACTCCCGGATGGATACTAAGTTTTGACTTATGGCATTCATCCAGTACTTCCTTTCGGAGCTCAGGAATGTTAGGAACACAAATCCGACCTTTCAGCCTTAGAATCCCCTCATTATCAAATTGAAAACTCGAGGGTTCGCCCTTCTGAATTATCTCTCTGATTTTCTGAATGAAGTGATCATCCCCCTGTAGAGCAGATATTTTATCTAGCAATGAAGTCGTGATAATAAAACTGGCGATCATTTCATTCTTTTGGCTTAACGCATCGGCCACGACATTGGCTTTCCCTGGAGTGTATATAATCTCAAAGTCATATGCTGCAAGAAACTCCAGCCAACGTTGCTGCCTCAGATTCAGGTCTTTCTGGGTGAACAGATACTTTAACGACTGGTGATCTGTAAACAGTTCAAATCTCTCACCCAGAAGATAGTGTCTCCAGATTTTCAACAAGAATACGATAGCCAACAACTCAAGATCATGAGTTACATAGTTTTTCTCGTGCAGCTTCAGTTGACGGCTAGCATAAGCAATCACTTGGCCCCTCTGCATTAACACTGCGCCAAGGCCTTCTCTAGAAGCATCAGTCCAGACTTTTAAATCCTGATTGCCATCGATGATGGTTAACACTGGAGCTGTCGTTAATCTTAACTTTAGCTCTTCAAAAGCCTCCTCACTTTCTGGAGTCCATTTGAATTTAGAGTGCTTCTTCGTAAGCTTCGTTAAGTGGCCAGATATCTTCGAAAAGTTTTTAACGAACTTCCGGTAATAACTAGCCAATCCGAGAAAACTGCGGACTTCTGTAGGAGTACTAGGTTGTTTCCAGTTTTGAATAGCCGTGATTTTACTTGGATCCACAGCAATTCCTTCTTTAGATACGACGTGGCCTAGAAATTTCACTTCTTCTTGCCAGAATATACATTTGGAAAACTTTTCTTTTAATACATTCCTTCTAAGGATTTCCAGTACCTGTTCCAAATGCTTTTCATGTTCGGCCTTTGATTTAGAGAAGATTAGAATATCATCAATGAAAACCAGAACAAATTTATTCAAAACCCCCGTGAACACTCTATTCATCAGATCGACGAAGTATGCTGGAGCGTTACATAAGCCGAACGGCATTACTAACCACTCGTAGAATAGGTCGAGACCTCTGAATGCTGTCAAAGGAACACACTCCTCAGCGATACGAAGCTGATGGAAACCTGTAGCTAGGTCCATTCGTGAAAATACTTGTGCGCCATTTAATCGATCCAACAAATCATCAATCCGCGGCAATGGATATTTACTCTTTATTGTCTGTTTGTTCAGATCATGATAATCCACACATAGACGTAGAGTACCGTCAGATTTTGGGACAAACACCACTTCTGCTCCCCAATCAGAGAAACTAGGTCTGATCAGACCCTCCCATACTAGCTGTCGTGTTTGATTGTCTAATTTCTCTTTCTCTTTCAAGGACATTCTTCGAATAGCATGAACTACCGGCCTTGCATTTGGAATCAAAGCAATCTTGAAATCTATTTCTCTCTGCGGAGGCAAGCGAACAACTTCTTCAAACACACCCGCATAATTCTTGATGACAGGAATGTCTTTCACTAGGTCGGGAATATTCTCTATAATTTCAGGGATATGTTCTATTTGGGCTGGAGAAACATCGAGAGCTGCCTAGAAGTCTTTTCTATTAGCATTCTGACCTTCATAGGGAATGGTTATATAATCACCTAATTTAATCTTCGCCTTTACGACTCTGTCGGCGCATTTAACTTCAGCTTCATATTTGGTCAACCAGTCTAACCCCAAGATAAGATCAAACTCTTTAAAATTCATGACGACCGCGATGGTAGGAAACCGATAACGAGAGAAAGAAACTGGCACTCCACAAACCCAACTGAGATCAATGGAACCCCCAACCGGATTCTGGACAGTCATTGGTTCCTTGAGCTTCTTCAAATTTAAATCCAGTTTCTTAGCTGCATTCTTGGCAATGAAGCTGCGTGACGCGCCAGTGTCAAACAGTACTTTAACTGGGATGTCTTTGACAGTTAGCGTGCCTTCTAAAACATCTAGCCTTTCCTGAATAGACGAGGAGACAGGCATTTCTGCCACTTCATTTACCTGAGCCTCTTTGGCCCTTTTTAACAGCCAACAATCTCGCTTTATATGACCGGACTGATGACAAAGATTGCACTCTCGAGTCACAGGAGACTTGTTCTTGGATTTAGATTCATTCTTCCTTCGCTTTTTCGAGGATTTGCAATTCCCCTGAAAATGCCTTGGCTTATGGCAGTTGTTGCATATGGCAGTCGTCGTTGGTTCTTTTCCAGAACTGGCCCTTTTCCGATTGACTTTGGGCTTGTTACTGACCTCAGACATCGTACTGGCCTCAGGACGATCAGTTTCTGACTCAACTTACTTACTAGAGTTGTCCTCTTCTTCATAAGGCAACATACCTTTCTTGTCGAGATCTTCATATTGATAAGCCATATAAATCATTTCTGAGAAAGGAAGTTTCACATTCCTCATCACACTATTCTGATATTTTCTTTGCAGGCCATAAATAAATCTCAGATTCTTCCTCTTTGGATCTTGAATCAGATGAGAAGCAAAGTGAGAAAGTTCGTTGAATTTCTTATGATATTCTGGGATGGTCATATCACCTTGTATCAAATAAGAAAATTCATCACATAATCGCTCGGTTGCTTCGGGAGGAGTAAATCTTTCTAAGAAAATAACTTTGAATCTGTCCAAGGTGATATCACCTTATGGATTATCTTTAACAACTGAATTCCACCAAAACAAAGCTTCTTCTTTGAGTTCCCAAGACGCCAGTAATCTTTTCTGATCGTCTCTCAGCTTTAAACCCTGAAAGATTTTCTCTGCAGAACGAATCCAAGCTTGTGTTTCCATAATGGACTCTTTGCCTAAGAATGGCGATCCACCCAGATTTTGAAATCTCTTGAATAGAACTTCTATATCTGATTCTGGCTGCGGGAGCACAACTGGCTCATTAGCTGGTCGAGCCATACGATTATTTCTTCTGTTCCTGTCACTCATTTTCTAGTGCGTCTGCAATTAGCAGACAAAGTGTAAGGTCAACAGGAAAGATATTTCAAAATATAGAGACAAATACTTCAATGTAAATGTGTCTACTTGGGTGTATTCCATTCTGCTTTACTTATACTAGGGTATTACTGATCCTATCTGTATAGAGTTACCCATCCTAGAACACTACTGGTTCTATTTCTGACGAGTTCGTTCATATGTTATATTCCAGAACTAAGCTTAACCAAAGCTCTGATACCAAATGAGACGACCCCAAACCCCGTACTGACGGTGGCAAGGGTAATCCTTGGAATATAACACATAAATAGATAATAGCAGAACAATATTAAATAAATACACCAGATAATGTACAATAGAATACACTGGATAAAAGTAATCATCAGAGTTACACAGTATACAGGATCATACTTAGTACAAATACAGTTAAGCTATACATAAATGTCTACAGCGGAAAACAAACATAATGTACGATAGGAGCTGAACAACATAAAAAGAGATAAATGATAGAATCCATCTTCAGCTCCAGCTATCCAGAAAGAACCAGCTAAACCTGAATACAAGGCTGCCCATGTAGAAAAAGGGGCACCCGAGTTTGAAAGTGAAACAAACTACGAGTCAGTCATGGGACTGGTATGAGAAATCTACTCAACACATTTATAATATGGCGAATCACAGGACCACGCCACTCTCGTGGAACGGGTTTACTCCATTGGATTGCCAGTGCTTTAAAAACAAATCTTTCTTTTAAACATCGCAATGCTTTTTATAAAAATGAAGCCATTATAAGACTCAGTTCCCATCACACAATGCAACGCAAACCGGAGGATAGAGTTTTTACCTTATAACGGCCAAAATATGCTTGTACGAATAAAACAAAAGCATTTGATATTATTACTAGTGTTTATATGTTTCAAAAACAATTTCAATCATAACTATCAATCATAGACGGCATGGGTACCATATATCATGTCGCCATATATATATACAATCAAAACCGCACAGTCACGTATTTGGAAATTGGAGTTCCGTCATGAACCAAGGCAAAAGATAGTCCTTACCGAATTCGAGACAATCTAGCCCATGTCTCAGGCAAGCGCGTTGGCAAGCCTTGGATCGTCAGGGCCGGTCCACCGAGGTGGATTATTATGCCTGAACAATACGTTTCCCCGCCCTTTGGGGCGTAAGTGAGACAACGAATGACTCCATCGGACCCGGATCGTCCGATCTAACCGAGGCGCCTCGCAATAGCAACAACCACATAAGTCAAACTCGTCAGGGCGTGTAAAACCACTGACGCCACTCCTAGCTAGAAGGAAACGCATGCCCTCCCTGAGGTCCTGCTCCCGTTTCTGGTTCATACCGGGGTGTGAGGCTCGCGATTTGTGACGAAAAGGAATCTCGCTCGGTCCAAACCAGTCGCTAAACCGACCCAGACCGTTCGAAACGCCCTATCGTTTGAGAACACGACAAAATAGAACGCAGACGGAAAAACATTTCATTGTATATTACAACAATGCATCAGATTACAAGAATATACATAGTATAAATGAATAAATATTACACAGAAATATCAGAGATTTAAATTACATTTAAATACATAGCAGCGGAAAATAATACAATACACAACTAGAAGAGATATACGGATACAAAGCTTTCCGGATATCATTCCAGCTGTAAACCAGGATCCTGTGAATATAAATCTGCAAAACCAAAACTACTAGCTGCCCGTGTCAAATATAAGGGCACCCAGAGTTTAGGTTAAAACAAAAAACTCCAGGTCAGTCATGGGACTGGTGTGAGAACTAAAACAGTTATTAATCTTTGTTTTTAAAGTTAGGTAAATCAAGGGACCACGCCGTATAACACGGAACGGGTTTCCTCCCAAGAATACCAGTGCATAAACAAACAACGCAATGCTAAATAAAGAAAAATGAAGCTGTTATAAGACCCAGGTCCTATCACACAATGCAACGCAAGCCGGGGGATAGGGTTTTCCCTTATAACAGCCAAAGAATGCTTGATACGTTTAAAACAAATCATTTGATACTATTATAAGTGCATAGTGTATAAAACAACTTCAAATCATAAGTATCAATCATAGGCGGCATGGGTACCATATATCATGTCGCCATACTAGTTTTACAATTAAAACCGCAAATGTCACGTATTTGGAAATTGGATTTCCGTCTATGAACCGAGGCAAAAGATAGTCCTCAACCGATTCGAGACGCTCTAGCCCGTGTCTCAGGAACAGCCGCAACTGCCCCATGGAGCGACAGGGCCGGTCCACCGATGTGGATTATTATGCCTGAACACTACGTTTCCCCACCCTATGGGGTGTAAGTGAGCCAACTAAATGACTCCATCGGTTCGAGAACGACCGATCAATCCGAGGCGCCTCGCAACAGCAACAACCACATAAGTCAAACTCGTCAGGGCGTGTAAAACCACTGACGCCACTTTTTAGCTAGAAGGAAACGCATGCCCTCCCTGAGGTCCGTCTCCCGTTTTTGGTTCATACCGGGTGTGAAACTCGCGAAGTAAACGTTACACAAAGCTACGCCACAAAGGCCGTGCTTTGATCATCACCACAAGACTTTGCTTTTAACCAGAAGCCTCGATCAATTGCCACTTAGGCATGCCACACAGGCAATTCACTCCATGCGTTTGATATCCATCAATATATAACCCCTGAGCTCGTACGTCTCAGAGAAGGGCGTTAAGCAAGAGAATAAATTCTCCGCCGCCAAACAGATATATATTTAATAGAGATCAATCACACGGACTAAAATCCAATGTCAGACACATAGTCCATTTACAAGTCCGTTCTGGGTCTGAACGAAACCGGAGGCACCTAGTACCCCGCATATCCATCGATCTCCAAGTACGTCTGGACGATCACCAACTGTTTCCATCTTCTTGGGTGTACAGCCCAATCAAGATCATCAGTAATCACCCAAACGACGTGAAGACCTCCGGTCTTCGATCATCGTCTTCATCTTCGACTTATCGTCGTATCAGTTATTCAGAATGGGATAAACCCGGTCTTTCCGAATAACTCGCGTATATTTTAAATAAGTGTTACACAAACACAACATATGCCTCATTCCAATTCATCAGTCACTAACCGTAAATTAATCAAGAGAATAATTCCCCAAATATTAACCCTGAAGGCCGAAACCAACATCAGATCAATATCCAGAAAACCATTCTGCTTAGCTAACCGACAGTTAGTTTCTGATTTCACATTCATAGGGGAAAGGTTCCCATTAATTTTATCCAAGATAAATTCCTGAATTTATTCTCTAATCTTCCTTTGAATTTCGATTTAACTAATCGGGATTAACGAACCTTACCGAAGTAATCATTGGTTTTAATTTCCCAATCCCAACCTATTCATCCCATGAAGTAAAACTGGTAATACTTCATATCTAACACCACGGTGTTATTGGTAAATTCAATTACCATTTCACGTTCAAATCTAATTAAAGATTTAACTAACGCCTGGAGTAAAACTGGTGATACTCCATTTCGATTATTTCAATCTAATTAAAGATTCATTAAAACTCCACTTAGTTTTAATCTTCGACTGGGTTAAAGAATCAGTGTCATTTAAAACACGGTTCACGATAAACCCAAATCACATTCCATTAATTATCGGGTTAAAGAACAAGTGTTATTTAAAACACTGTTCACGATAAACCCAAAAATCATTCCATTAATTATCGGGTTAAAGAACAAGTGTTATTTAAAACACTGTTCAAGATAAACCCAAAAATCAATATCAATTCAATTCCAATTTAATATCATTTAATTGGTACACTTCATTAAATCTAAATAAAAAGATTTAATCTTTTCTCAACTGGGTTCAAGAACAGTGTTAGTGAAGACACCATTCACGACAAACCCAAATCACATTTGATATTCAATATAAGGCTC
Organism: Allium sativum; assembly: GCA_030737875.1. Lineage (NCBI taxonomy): Eukaryota > Viridiplantae > Streptophyta > Magnoliopsida > Asparagales > Amaryllidaceae > Allium > Allium sativum. Next base: position 443,235,234 of record CM060919.1, read on the forward strand.
TGAATAGAAAATATATCGGCTTATATTCAATATCAAATTCTACGATTAACAAATGTCATATTGGAAATAACGATATAAATATATATCTTTCAAATTTCCATAACAACATCCGTATAATCACGAATTCCAACATCGAAATATTCCGAAGACAATTTCGATTCAAATCCACTCCAATGCAATCATTGGAAACTCTAGTTATTTTTAAAACCTTTTCAAATTCAATTTATTTATTTAAAAATAAATAGAATTATATTTCTAGTTCAAAACTAGTTCATTTCGATAAAAATCTATTTTTATCTTTTCAAATATGGAGTTTTTCATCCCAAATCTTCACTAAATCATTTCTTATGATTTTACACAAATTATTACTATTTTTAATAATTTTATCAAGGCCCGTACAGTCGATTTCCATCAACGGCCATCGAACTGCACTTATAGCGACCTTTTTCGAATTTGATTTGGACGTATCTCCAAATCCAACCGTTAGATTTCAAATTTCAAACATTCGTTAGAAAGCTCTTTTCGATACGAACCCAACGGTTCCGGTTTTAGGAGAATCCGACGGTCGGATCTCCCGTAATATTCGTTCGAAGTCAATGGTCGAAATTCGCGAACTGCCGCGGCGCGGCGCGTTCTATTCAGGCCATTATATTATATATATAATATATATAATATATATTTCGTCGATTTCTATTTAAAACGAATTATATAAATAGTTTTAAAATTCGTTTCAAAATCCGTTTCAAAAGCAATTTCAACTTCCATTTCAATTCAAATCAAAATTGAATTTTCTTTATAAATTCGTTTTAAAATTCATTTCTATTCAATTCAAATCTCAATTCATTTTGAATTCATTCCAATTCGCTTTCAATTCAATTTGAATTCGTTTTCAATTCAATTCATTTCGAAATCGTTTTCAATTCAATTCATTTCGAAATCGTTTTCAATTCAATTCATTTCGAAATCGTTTTATATTCAATTCATTTCGAAATCGTTTTCAATTCAATTCATTTCGAAATCGTTTTCAATTCATTTCGAAATCGTTTTCAATTCAATTCATTTCGAAATCGTTTTCAATTCATTTCGAAATCGTTTATATTCAATTCATTTCGAAATCGTTTTATATTCAATTCATTTCGAAATCGTTTTCAATTCAATTCATTTCGAAATCGTTTTATATTCAATTCGTTTCAAAATGAATAAAATCGATATAAATATCGTTCATGTCAAAATGGCGTCAATCTAATCAACACGGCTTCATAAATTTCTATTTTCAAATATTCTATTTCAAATATTTCTTTTTCAAAATAGTTGTTATTATCAAAATATTTCGTTCAACACATGACCAATCTCAATGGATGAGTACTGTCAACACATGAACCTTTATTTTATATTGATAAAGATGTAATTTTTATTACTAAAATATTTCGTTCAACACATGACTAATATCAACGGATGAGTACTGTCAACACATGAACCTTTATTTTATATTGATAAAGATGTAATTTTTATTACTAAAATATTTCGTTCAACACATGACTAATATCAACGGATGAGTACTGTCAACACATGAACCTTTATTTTATATTGATAAAGATGTAATTTTTATTACTAAAATATTTCGTTCAACACATGACTAATATCAACGGATGAGTACTGTCAACACATGAACCTTTATTTTATAATATTCTTTATTTTTCAAATTGGAATGAGGCCCAATCAATTACCATATAAAGTTAATTATATGGATTCCATACAACAAATGTATATAATAGCAACGATAGATAATCAACCATCAACCAAAGTGCACTACACTGTATAAGCATCAAATATAGATATCTAACGCTTATAACAGCCTGTCAATCAATCGATCGACATATTTAATCAATCAGGACGAGTGAACTTCATATTTCATCCCAACACCCGTGTGGGGTTTTCAAACAATCAAACACAGATTTTAGTTGTGCAGTTGGGCGATGTGCAAAATTTATCGACCCCATCAATATCAGTCAAATCAGTGTATATAAACAAATCGGCCGATTTGTTTATAAATATTTATTTATTTACTTTCACGTTAAAAATTATATTTTTAACGATAAAACATTTTATTCAACCTATGAATATTCTATTCGGTTCATTTATTCAATAAAATGATATTTTTATTTTTCTAACATATTTTAGAAAATTTCGGCGGCATAACGGCACGATACTAGAAACGGGACAAGGCCTAGCCTTATCCCCGGTCTAGTGAAGGCCCACGCCATTCACACATCAATCAAGTCCATTCATTTCACCAAACCATTCAATTCAAACCAAATAGTCTAACTAATTTGCAATCAAACAAACAAGTCCATGGTCTGTGGACGATTGTGTCGGGTGCTACTAAGCACCGTCTGCATCCTAGTATATATATATAACTAGAAAAAAATAAATTGAAAGGTGAGAAATTCTCACAGATAGCTATCCAATCATCTTGACTCTTCTTTGATATAAATCTTCATCGTTCTCGCATCTTCGTCATCTTCGTTGCCCGTAGTCACTATATAGATAAAAATTATATTTTTATCACGCTATTTTCCATATAAAGATTTCGCCTTTTCAAATATGAAGATTTCTTCTTTTCAAATTCATAGACCTCGCCCTTTTAAATATGAAGTTTTTGCCTTTATAAGAATAAAGTTTTCACCTTTATAAAAATAGCATTATAAAAATCACATTTTTATGCTGCTACACATATAAAGATGATATTTTTAATATTCCTATCATGTAAAAATTATATTTTTACTTCTCTACATAAACAAAAATCATATTTCTACCACTTCTATATAGTAAAGATTATATTTTTAATACTTTAAAAATATAAAAATCATATGTTTACTTCCACAATATAAAAGATTATATTTTTATAACTTTACAACATAAATAAAAACCAGTTTTTAAGGTAAATAAAAATCAGTTTTTAAGGTAAATAAAAATCAGTTTTTAAAGTAAATAAAATTCAGTTTACTAAATAAATAAAAATCGAGTCTTTTCTATTTTAAAAATCTAAGCTTCCTCTATTTTTTTTAAAATCTATACTTTCTTAGTTTTAAAAATAAAAGTAAAAAAAAATCAGTTTTTAAACATAAACTTTTCAGTTTTTTTTAACTTTAACAAACTTCGTTTTTAATTTAACAAAGAAAACATTTTAAATAAACAAAGAAAACAATTTAAAGACTCACCGAAAATCAGGCATTGGTGGCTGCTCGCGGGTGCTGGTCGAGGAGGAAGGGTAGGTGAGGCGGAGGGGGTTGGCTCGACTGGGTCAGGTGGGGTCTCGGAGGGATTGGCGGTGGTAGTTGCGTGGGTGGGGAGGGAGGACGACGGAGACGCGAGAGGAGGAGGGAGGCGGGGGGTGTGGCGGTCTACGGCGCCTCTGGCGCGGCGCGTTGGCCTCGGGAAAGGGGGCGGCGACGAGATTCGATCGTCGGGGTTTTTCTCTTTTTTTCTTCTTTTTTTCTTTTAATCTGCTGAAACGAAATGAAAGAGGGGGGGGGGGGGGCAGCGGTTTATAAGGGGAGAAGGGAGAGAAAGTTTACTTTTTAATTTATTTAATTATTTTATTGTGCAAAGTGTTGACTTTTACATACTACCTCGAAACGAGGCCCACCGCCTGTCGTCCATAGCGTTTCACCCCCATTCTGAACACAATGGGATATGCATCGTAGGTTGGTTCGGTCGTTACGATTAGTTTCCGTTAAATTTACATTTAAATTACTATATTGAATTTTAAACGTACGTTTCAAATTACCGGGGTCACATACTAACTAGAAAAATTCCAGAAAAATATTTTCTAGCTTCGTATTGACGATACGGTCCTAACAAAACTAGTTTCGTCGAATTCTGAGACCGTTGGAAAAATGGCCATTTTCCAGTCGATTAAAATCAACTGAAACCGGTCAAACGCGTTTTCCTTTGCCACGCTCACATATTGATTCTAAAAAATATGAAATTTGAAACCTAGCAATAATTTGACACCACGGACCCAACAAAACTGGTTTCGTCGAAATCCGAGGTCGTTTGCAAAATATCCATTTTTAAGGGCCTGAATTCCATAGTGACTATTCAGAATTTTCAACTGGACATATCTATTGATTCCCGCTATGAAAATTTGATTTGTCGGATTCGTTGGAAAGATATTATCAATTAGATCCTAATGTTTTTGGTTTCACTAAAATCCGGATTGTTTTGCACCCGGTACACTCAATTGAAGTTTGAAATCGAATTATCGAACTACCGCGCCATTTTCAATTCTATTTATAATTATATATAAATATTTATATTCTAACGACGACGCATATAATATATGCGTTCTAAATATATTCAAAATAAATTTTCGTCGATATTATTTAAAATAATTCATTTTAAATATTCAAAATTCGCTAAAACTGCCAAAATAAAATTTTTAAACTGCCCCAGATTTTCGGGTTGTTACACGATTTCACGTTATACACAAAGCTACGCCACACAGGTGGTGCTTTGATCATCACCACAAGACTTTTCTTTTCAACAGAAGCCCTGATCACTGCATCTTAGCATGCCACACAGGCAATTCACACCGTGCAACTGATGGTTATCAATCACAAAAAATAAATTCCAATGTTAGACACATTGTCCATTTGCAAGTCCGTTCTGGGTCTGAACGAAGCCGGCGGCACTATATACCTCGCAAACCCATCGATCACCACGTACGTCTGGACGATCACCACTCATTATCCATATTTCGGGATGCCTCCCAATCAGGACCTCGGTTACCATCCAAACGAGGTGAAGATCTCCGGTCTTCGACCACCGTCTTTATCTTCGATTTCTTATCGTCGATTCAGTTATTCAGAATGGGATAAACCCGGTCTTTCTGAGCAACTCGCGTATATAATAAACAAGTGCAACACTAACATATACATGCATCATTTCAATTCATTAGTCACTAACCGTCAATCAGTAAGAGAACGATTTCCCAATTATTAACCCCGAAGGCCGAAACCAACATCAGATCAACACCCAGGAAATCATTCGACTTAGCCAACCTTCAGTTAATTTCTAAATCACATCCATATCATTTATAATATTTTATAATGATTTATCTCCATTTTTATTTATTTTAAAATAGCCATTTTATTCAAAACGGCGCTTCGGGCCATAACGCGACCGTGGCGCTGTTTTTCTTCAGATTTGATTTACACATATCTGAAAATCTAACCGTTGGATCTTCACAAAATTTACATCATTAGAAAGATCTTTTCAAAACGAATCCAACGGTTCCAGTTTCGGGAAAATCCGGCGGTCGGATCTCCCGGTGCAATCGTTTGAAGTTTCGATTTCAAAATACAAACTGAAGCGTCGTTATTCGATTAAATTTAATTATATTTATATTTATTTATATATATATAATCGATTTTGGCGCTGTTTTTCTTCAGATTTGAATTAAACATTCCAGACAATCCAACCGTTGGGTTTTTACAAAGTTGGTGCCGTTGGAAAGATATTTCCAAAGCGAACCCAACGGTTGCAATTTCAGGAAAATCCGATGGTCGGATCTCCCATACTAATCGTTTGAAATCACGGTTTCAAAATACGAACTGCAGCGTCGTTATTCGATATATTTTAATATATATATATCGATTCGTCGATTTCAAAGCTATATTCTTTTCATACATTTGATAAAAATGATATTTTTATCTAACTGTCTTCTATTTCAACACTTCACTATATTTAACAATTCATGTATATAACAAAAATGTGATTTTATTGTAAAACAATTCATTTCAAAACACTATTATTTTATATAGTTCATATAGGTAATAAAAATAGGATTTTTATTATAAAACAATTTCTTTCAAAACGAGATTATTTTATATAATTCATATAGACGATAAAAATGTGATTTTTATTATAAAACAATTTATTTCAAAATATGAATACCATTCAACACATGAAATTCAATTCAACGAATGAATATCGATTCAACACATGAAGGTTTTCTATAGTTTTTATATATAGATAAAAATGTGATTTTTATATTTAAAACACGAACACCATTCAACACATGAATTTCAATTTAACGAATGAATATCGATTCAACACATGAAGGTTTTCTATAGTTTATATATATAGATAAAAATGTGACTTTTATATTTAAAACACGAATACCATTCAACACATGAATTTCAATTCAACGAATGAATATTGATTCAACACATGAAGGTTTTCTATTCAACGAATAAATATAGTTTCAGCAAATGAAAATAATTCAAACACATGAATATTATTCAAAATTTCGGCAGCATAACGGCAAGGTAGTTAAAACCTGGACCGTCCCTAGTACTGCTCCTCGCTCTACCTTAAAACCTCGCGGTTTTTGACAATGGGGATCATGCATCTAGTTCGCACGTAGGCGGCATGTATATATTTATTTCATTTCCACAAACTAATCCTATATGGTTTCAACCAAATATTTCTCAACCACAAATGGGTATTTTTCAACCACAATCAATCAATATCAACCACAAACAATTCCAATCAACCATTCGCTATCAATCAATTTTCACACCAACCACAACCAATAAATATCGTCCATGGTTTGTGGACGAGGGGCGTATATATATATATATATATATATATATATATAGCAATTCACTTCTATTTCAACACATGTATAATTTTTACAACGCATATATAACTTATACATCGAATGTACAACTTATACAACGCTTATACAAGGGGTGTACAACATTTATATAACTCATACATCGACTATGTAATTTATACATCGTCACTTTCCATATCGTTTATAAATTAGAAATCTCACATTGGGTTCCACTCCACCAAAAATAGCAGAAGACTCAAAAAAATATGCGGTCTCTTCTAGAAGGTAGAAGACGTCCACACGAGTCCACTGTCTCTTGTTTCACTGAATTTCGTCAATAAACGAAAAAGATATGATTTTTCAAAGTTTGCAACGGTTTAAAGGTGTTAAAATAGTTGAAAATAAAACAAGCCGTACCTCAGCTGAAAGGTTCAAAACTAGGTTTGCAATTTTCAATCAAACCGTGAATCGATAGGAGGATCGACCGATGCAGCGACGAAGAGGGGGGAGACGCGCGTCTGCACTCGGTGGTGGGGCCCCACTCGGTGGCGCTAGGCTGTCGGGGCGGCGGGTTGAAGTCGACGACTTCAGGGAGGTGGTTCTCTCTCCACAGGCCACGAAAAATTCCAAACTTTATATGGATTTGAAGATCTCGAGAAGATCTTCAAAAATTCAACTGTGCCACGAGCTAATTTGGCGTGGATTGATCGGAAAATGAGGGGGAAGGATTCGAGCGGTTTCCGCCTTCGATCGGGGAGAGAGAAACGAAGATTTTTTTTAAAATATGATTGGTCGGTGGGTTTTAAAGGGGTTTTCTGACGCGACCACCAATCTAAACCCAACGACTATCGTCCTTAGTGTTTTACCCCCATTTCGAACACAATGGGATATGTTTCGTAGGCCCATTCGACTGTTTCAGTCAGTTTCCATTCAAATTAAAATATAAAGCGTTCAATATTTAATTTGAACGTACATTTCAATTTGCCACGGCCACAAACTGATTCGAAAAATTCCAGAAAAATAAATATGGCTATGTTTTGACGATACGGTCCCAACAAAACTAGTTTCATCGAATTCTGAGACCGTTTGCAAAAAGGCCCATTTCTGGTCGATCCAATTTGACTTTAATTGATCAAAATACGTTTTCCTTTGCCACGCTCACATACTAGCTTCAAAAATTATGAAATTTGAAACCTAGCAATAACTTCACATCCCGGATCCAACAAAAGCGGTTTCGTCGAATTCCGAGATCGTTTGCAAAATGGCCAATTTCACGGGCTATATAAATTCCATAGCGACCTTTCTGAAAATTCATTTGGCCATAACTTTTGCTTTTCGTTATGAAAATTCGATTTTTCAGATTAGTTAGAAAGGTATTCACTAACAGATTTAAATATTTTTGGTTTTGCTCAAATCCATTTTGGTTTGCACCCGGTACAGTCCGACAAAGTTTGAATTCAAATTTTGAAACTACCGCGCCATTTCAGGCCTTGTTTATAATTAGAATTAATTATATTCGTTTTCAAACGTCGATTCAAACTCAGTTTTCATTGCTATTATTTAAAATATTTATTTTAAATATTTAAAATCCATTATTTTAGCCAATTTTTTTTTTTTAAAATTGGTTCAGATATTCTGGGTCGTTACAACATTTCACTGACACACTGCTTCAGTCTTCTGTCTTCACAGCTTTCAGTCAGTCCAGTCTTTTTCCTGTCACATAAAACAGAAACACACATAGTACACTGCAACAGGAATAGAAACTGAACACATGCAAATATAATTTTAATTTTAAAATTTTATTTGCCTCAGAATTTCGGTGTGTTTCTCATCATTTTTCATGACTTGATTTGATATGTATATATTTCTAGCACCCACTGTTCAGCCTCAACACACTACACCGGTTAGCTGATCAGAACCAGTAACTGATTCTGAACAGCCTCAACACTGTGTAGTGGTTTGCTGATAAAGTTTCATTCGGACAGTCACATGTATATATACACAAGTATACGCACACATGCGTGCATATATACATATATGTATACGTGAATGAAAATACAAGTCAAACTGCCAAAAGTAATCATGGATGTAGGGATACAAGTTTTAGCAAAGCCAAGCCAGCAAATCATGGTCTTAGTACAAAGTCAAAGTACAACCCATAGTGAAAGCATGTCAAAACAGCAAATGAAAGATGTACATGGCTCAAACAAGTGCAGCTACATAACACAGGTCGAACCACTCATGCACAGTGTGGTCAATGCAAGGAATATGGTGCATGCCAGCATGATTCAGTGCAAGCAAAAGTGAAGTCATGTTTATGGTTTCATCCAACATATATGGAAGGTGTTCACATGTCATCAAGCACAATGGCCAAAACATCATGGTACATGCAGCTTTCAAGAATGAAACTATGTGTTTTTGAAAGCATGGTTGAGTTTCAGAATTGAAGTGTCAATAGACAAGAAGTTGGGGTCGAGTTACAAGTGTGCATGCTTTCAAGTTTAAACCATGGATCAAGTACAGGGTTCATGGGTCAAGAAATGAAGCAAAGTGATGATCAAAATTTATGTCAGGTTGTAAGCTAGCAATGCCAAACACACAACAATACATGCACACGGCAAGCCGTTTCAAATTCAAGTGGTCAACATGAACAAAAATGGCTCCAGCAGCATCGGTGTTCAAGAATGGTGCAGTTCAAATATCACAGTGCAAAATGAAGCAAGTATCAGCATATACAAAGTATATTTATACAAGCAAGTATAGTTATGTCCACACAGCAATTACAAATAGTAAATACATAAGGTACAACAACTTGTTTTCAGTGGTCAAGGCAGTTTAAAGTTGTAGAGTAACAAGAAATATTCATGCAGCAAAATGTTCACATGCAAGGCATATTAATAATCGCATGAATGCAGATGTGAATGTACAGTGTGCATAGCAAACAGGGATGTAATCACACTATATATAATCAGATGGATCAAGCATAGCAGTTTATGCATGGGATGGTAACATGCAAAGGAAATAAACACAAGTCTTTCTGCAAACCTGTTTGGCAAGAGTAAATCTTTATTCCCACATTCAAACTTAGCAAAAACAGTTTTTTTTTCTTCTATCAATTTTAATTTTGAATGCAATTGGAAACTAAATTATTTCCAGACATATATGCAATCAATTATGGAGGATGGACATTCCCAGAGATTTTTTTTAAGGGACAAGATGTTTTCAATGTGTTATATTTTTTTCCAGAGTTGATCATATTCTTTCAAATTGTTTCCAGAAATTCAGGAATTGAAATTGGCAAGTGTTCATTTCAGAAATCTTTAAAAAAAATCAGAGACATCAAAGCCGTTTTTATTCCTTGAATCAAAAGAGGAAACCATACAAGAGAAATTTCAAAGTGGGCCAAAGTATTTATTTCCAGAGTTCTCCTACAATCAAGATTCATCAATTCGAATTAACACAAGAACCAAATCAATAAAGGTCGAGCATTTTCTAGAATTGCCATATTCAAATTCTGTCAAGGAAATCAATTCATTCAATCAAACCAAATCAGAAAGGGAAACTGCAATCAATCAGACCAAATCAGTTTCACGAAATCAGAGATGATAGAATTCCTAAATCCTATTTTAACACCACCTACATCATTGGCAAAAGGAGCATCGAAATCATACAGCAAAAAATTCAGAGCAATCATTTTTTAGTCAGAGAACTCACAGAGGATTTCGATCGTAGAGAATCCAAATCAATCGAACAAGCAACAAAAAGCTTTGAAGTGATCAGAGAACCACGACATCAATCCTTCAACAATCAAATTGATTTGGGAATTTTGTGAAAACCCTAAGGAGCCGCCATTTTAATTTGCACAGAGCAAAGTGTTCGGGCGAATGAAATAAAAATGGACCGGGCCTATTTCTTTTTAACCTAGCTTATATATTAAAGGGGGGATTTATTTTTAGCCTAGATTTTTTAAGGGTTTTTCCTTTATTTGTTTTTTTGGTTTTATTGTAGCGTTTTTGTTTTGTAACCAATTCGCAGTTTCTAGAGTCTGTAAAAATCTAGGGATTCAATTAGGTTAACCGACAGTTGCTAGAGTCTGTAAAATCTAGGTGGTTTCATAGTTTCTTCTGTAAAACTAGGCAGTTTACTAGAGTCTTTAAAACTGGGGGAAATCTGATCTAGGGGTTTAGATCAGTCTAGGGTTTTGAGCGTAGGATCTGAATAGGAGCGAGGGGTTCGCGAGTTTACATAGTCTTGTATGCGGGATCTGTTCTTTTACCTAGTAGAAACCTTAGGAATGCAACAGTAGCCAGGGTTTTTCCGAAGCTGGGTATATTTGTGTGTGATTTATTTTCTGCACTTTTATTTTTGATGCATTATGTGATCTGTTTATTATTTTGATATCCTGTAAGTTTTAAACTCAGCAATATATTGTATAAACCTTATTCACTCCCCTCTAGGGTTAATCTAGATCCGACAACATCTCCTTCAGTTGTACAATTTCACTATCCTAATACATGGGATTATCGTTCAACCAAACCCGAGAATCAACTCTGGATTTTTCTTTCAATCATTCAAAAGATACATATAATTGTATATAGGGCTGCACACAACCCATATCCAATCCGACCCAACCCACCAACCCGACCCAACCCACATAAACCCAACCCAACCTATCCTAGTTTGGGTCGGATATGGGTTACAATTTGTAACTCATAATATATACGGGTCGGGTTTGATATTTTGTTCAATCCAACCTAATTTTAACTCAACCCAACCCTATACTAAAAAACTAAATTAGTATCAGACCACTTAAAATTAAAATAGTATAATCCTACAATAATGTTTATCTATTCTATAGTAAATATACAAAAAAACATATTTCGTGTCAATCCAAACTAGATAGAATTTTGCAAATATATTTTAAAGAGCATTTTAATGTATCTTAAAATGAAACACTATTTCTACTATGTAGTAAATTGATTTCATATGATGTGTTTTACAATGAAAATTTAATAAAATATGTCTTATAATGAATCGGTTATTTTAAATGCATCAGTCTAGCAAAAATCTAATATATTATGTTGAATATTTTATTTTATTTTTAAAATAATCCCACACATTCTCATTTTTTATTATATTCAAGCGACCCAACCCGACCCTATTAAACCCGACCCAACCCATACTTCAACCCAACCCATATCCAACCTCATATAGGGTCGGATACGGGTTGAACTATCTTGAACTCATACATATGCGGGTCGGATGTAGTATTTGGTCCAATCCGACCCAACCCATACTTTGTGCAGCCCTAATTATATATCAAATAATTGTTCACAAATCAATTTCTTTTGATCAAGATAACATGTAGCTAAGCTACTAAAGTGGTCTCCCCACTTTGAGACTCGAGAATAAATTTCGATGACAAAGAATTATCATCGCAATTATTTTCTAGGGACAAAAGTGGGTTCTCCATTCATATATTTCTTTTTAAAAATATTCTAGAAAATCACTTTAAACATTTCTATTCGAAAATACTTATATATACTACTAATAAAAAAGTTCAAAACCTTAGAAATCAATTTCAAAAAAATTTCCGGAATCAAATTCTCAAACTTAAGTCAAAAGATCTCCTGAATTATAACTAAATTTATATCACATCTTATTCCATAATTTGGCTTCATTAGCAATACACACTTCTTATTTTATTTCATCGTTCAACAATTCCAATTCATTATACATACTTAGTTAACACTTCCTTCTCAAAATATTCCTTGTCAAAACCTTTCTTAACCATTTCTTATATAAGTTGGGATTTATATATCAAAACTATTAAGAAATCTATTTCAACCTATTTCAATTATCTTTTACATCTCATTTCAACACTTCCAGTAACATAGTATAAAATCAATACTTCAAAAATTCAATTGTCAATTTTTGTCATAATTCAAAGTTCAAATGTGTTTCAAAAAAAAGCTATGTCATTAATCCAACTTTTTTTAGACTTTTTCCGATGCATGGTAAACGAAAGGGTATGGGGATAAGAATTTAGCAGTGGTATGAGTAAAAAAAATGTGAGCAGGTCAACAACAACAAGTAAAGCTAAGTGCATGAACAAAGAAACTATATATTTTCAAGGCCAAGTGTGTAAACGATACATCTACGAATTATGTTCTTTTCCTATTTTAACTAGTTTTGCTTTAGTTCATATTTCCAAAATATTCACTTATCATCATAGATTTTTTTTTCTGTTTCATTCAAGTCATTCACCATTAAGTATTCAAATTTATAATTTAATTCTGAACATTCATTTGTAAATTCTACTTATATTTCACAACAACATAACTATATTTAAATTTTGATCATTTACCCAAGTTCACATTAATTTGGTAATTGTTGTTAAAATTTATCTAAATCATTTTCAAATAATTATCAAAATAATTAGTTTAAGTGTTTATCGACGTTTCAATTAGAATCATATAGTCATCCCTCTTTCGAAACTCGAAAGTAAATACTGGTGATTTCACGATAATCACCAGAAACATCTTCAAATGACTAGAGTGGGATTTCATATCCATTTAATATGTACAAGACTTTGTCCATACGCGTGACAGGCGTATATTCAAAATCTTCACATACCGATAGTCAAATCGTGACGTCGAATAAAATATTCAAACTTCTATTATAAGATATATTTCAAAATAATCATGTTAAATGATTTATTCAATTTCAAAATTATTTATATTTTCAAAATACGCTCTCTCTCTATAGTGATTCTAGTGACGATTCCACTCATTCTAGGGTATTACTACACAATCTCTAATGAGTTTTTAAACCCAATAAGCTAAGCTTTGTATAACCAAAGCTCTAATACCAACTGTGTCGACCTGCCTTTTCGATTGCTTCAAGTCGGTGATTAAACCAACTCGAACCATTTAAAATGACAAATTGTTACTTAACTTACAGGGTTTAAATAGAACCAACACAGAAATCATAAAAAAAATTAAACAACAATATCTTACAGCGAAAGCATTTTACGCAAAATATCAGAGTTTACAATAAATTTTACACAACGAAAATACATAGATTTTAAATAAAATGAAATTTGCAGAAATTGAAAGATCAGTTCGTGCGTCTTCACGATTCACTAACTTCGATAGCTGAAATCTTTATGCTGCAACACTCGGTCTGACTCAAGCATTTCATGTAAAACACAAAACACTCAAGTCAGGATTAACTTTTTTCAAGTAAATTAACTTCAATAAAACACTAAAATATAATAGTTAATCCTAACAGAATTTAAAGGTTACTAAATACGTGATTCAAGCCTCATTTTCTCTATCAATAGAAGTATTGCATGTATTACTTTCAGCAAGGCATAAAAAAGTTATTGGACATGATTTAAGCCACATATTTATTGTCACTGCATGCATTTCAAGTCATATATATATATACATACACACACATACACACACACTCTTCAGAAACCAAAGTATAAGTGGAGACAATGCATGCAGTCTATTTCCAGTAGGCATGTTAACTATGGAACAAAAATAATAAGATAACAGGTGTTTGAATAAATGTGGAAACATATGTTCAAGTTTATAAACAATTAGGGTAGTACATGGCATGGTTTTGGTTTTAGGGTAAAATATATAACCAAGCATGTATCCCTATTAAAACAAAGCAATGCAATATATGTATAAATCAAAGTGTGTTTTAGACAAGGTAATGCAAGGTATAAATCATAGGATAATGCTCAGCAGGTTAAAATATATATCAACATCCACGTTTAGGCACAGTCAGAGCATGGCAAAACAAAAATGCAGCAGCATACAACAACTTGAATTTGCTATTATCTTTTATTTTGAATCGATGTCAAAATACTTGAAATAAATTAATCGTGAAATAAACTCTTCTTATGTGGATATGATGAAGATAAGAAACAAATATGGACCGCGACTAGTTCTAAGCAGCAAATTTGAAATTGAAAATCTTTTTTTTAGAATGAGGATCGACAAAAATTTAAGAAGAAGAGGATACCGTGAATTTTTAGGAAAGAGGTGGCTAATGAAGGTAGAAAGGAATTTAGGTTTAGTTTTCTTTTTATGTGGAAGGGGGAAGAAGATCAAAATTTATAGAAGACAGTTGCAGAGAAGAAGAAAAGGAACAAGGAGGGAAATTTAGAAATATGGGTGAATTATTTCTCACCGAGGTCTTTTCATATAAGTTAGGCTATGAAGGAAATAAATTGGCTGACTAAGGCGAAGGTGACATATTTATTTCTCATTTAAATTTCCAATGTAAATCACAAAGAGAAAGAGAATAAACAGAAAGAAATGAATGCAAGATTAATTGTTTGACGCTTAATGCTAGAAAGTCTGTGACTTTTCAAATTTCAAAACACATAATATTAAATATCATGTGTTAAACGTTTTACATAGATAATGTTAGAAGTTTTACGGTACACATGATATAAAAGATACGGGAAATACATATATATATATATATATATATGTGTGTGGATTTGGTTTGATTTTGTAGAAAACAATGGTTGGAAACAAAAAGTGGAAAGGAGAATTAAAGGGATGGAGATTTAAGGAATGAGAATACGAAATAAGGTGCATGAAAATAAAATGTATAGAAAGAAATTAATAAAGTAGGGGAAAGAAACGAATGCATTATTAATGAAGAAATAAAGTGGATAGAGAGCAGGTAGTGAATTCGGGGAAAGCAGAAAAAGAAGGGGAAAGAAGACAAACATGCGCGAAATGTGAATGTGCAGAGAGAATATGTGTATTATTTATTTGACTATTAATGTCAACGTTAACTTTCCTTAACTATAACAATTATGGCTTTTAGTTCAATGAGGCAACAACGTTTATTTCATTTCTTATGGCACACATTTATTCAACATTTGTAATTCAAGACATAAATGTTACCATGCATACAACTAAAAGGTTAAATATAATTTATTTTTCCCTCTTATAATCAATGCATGCATGGAAACACATGCATAAGTGTGACACCCCACGTCTGTTAATGTCACTCACAAAGGGAAGGCATTAAGTTTCGTGAAGCATTATAGGTAAACAAACACAGAATTTTACAAGATAGTCATAATTAAGATAGCAGCGAAAATTCAAATTTTATTTCGAACACAGGTCATACAACATGGTTCAAAATACCATGAGTCTCAAAAACTATTATAACAACATAAATTCTGTCTTTTAACATCAAAGTACATAAATACTTAAAAGAAAACATAATTCCCCAAATAAAAGAGACAAAGCCATAGTGGATATAAAAGCTTGAGCCATACTTCGAAAGCAGCTCTAGCAAGATGATATCTGAGCCCTGACCAAGCCTGAGTGTTTCCTCGCTGAGAACCATGCGCGGGGGAGGGGGGGAGGGGGGATGGAAGAAAGAAGGAGAAACAAAAGGGTCAGACATAAAGTCTGGCAAGTCTAGTGACTTTTAGTAAGTAAATAAATAAAAGTAGCATGATAGGCATATAAAGTGGGTAAGAGAGATCACTACATAAATGGCAGGTGTGACAAAGTAGACAGGATAAGGTGTATACTCTTCTCTAATGATTACTCTGCACTATTACTAGTATAACCAGAATGAGATGACCCTTCCACTATAAGGTTGTAGATTTAGGGCATACATCCAAATATACACTAACTACTACACTAATCGATCGGCTCCCTACTCCGTAGATACTTTGTGTTGACCCCACGGTTGGATGTATCATGTCCTAAAGTGGAAACCCCTCACTGATATGCATAGCCCTACATCTACTGGTGTCACGGTCGTCTTATCCCCCTCTGCCCGACTCATGCACGCACATGGCCCGGTCGGTTTGCGCCACCCACACCATCCTCAACATTTGGATCTCTTACAATCAGTCAACAAGCGTGTCCCCTCTCCGCTTGGTACGGAGTACTTTATTTGATACCTGCTTCAGATTACTGACTGAAATGAGTCCCACATAATATGATACAAGCTTTCCCCTTTGTCTTGTATCCCCCACTAGGTTTTCACTGATTATGTATACCACTAGGTGTCTTTAATTACATAGCCCTATACAAGTTATGCTTACCCTAAAATGTGTCTTTAATTACATAACTTATTATTTCCTTTGGTTAAGTATACCACTAGGTGTCTTTAATTGCATAACCTTATCATGTTAAGTTTGTTGGCCTATATGTAAATATTACCCACCCCCTCCAGAATTGCTTAACCCATACACTATCCAACAGATTTTACTTAACCCTAACTTTAGTTCATAATCATATAATCCCTATGGATTAGATTTGGTTAAGTAGTCAAATTTATTACCATGTCCATTTATGGTTTATAATAGGCTAGACCTCCCACATTAGGCCAACAACTTGTGGATGCTCGATATGCCGGTCAGGTCCGGGCAGTCTTATTCCGTAGTTGGGCCTAACCTCATTTCTTAGCCCAATTCGTATTTGCGCACTTATACCTCTCACATTAGGTTCAACATTAGTGGCTGTTGGATATGCCGGTCGGGACCGGGCGACTTCAACACTAATCCAACCTACCCTCGTCTCATAAGTGCAATTACAATTCCTAATTGTAATTTCTAGACATTCCATTTTTATCCAATTCTTACCTATGTCTTTATAGGTGATTATGTCCCTATTATATCCATAATTGATTTTATGCCAAATTTATTCATATTCATTAGTCCAGTTAATAACCAAATTAACATTCAAATTATGTCCATATTAACCCTTTTTCCCACGTCCCCTAACTAGCGCACTAATGAAATTGGCGACATGCCTAGACTAGATAATAGTCTTTTCATAAATGATAAAAAGGAAAAATAATAGGATTATGACAAAAGTGAATGTTCTAACATAAATTGGCATAAACGTAAACTTGCATGCTGATAAGGTGGACATAAAGGCATAAAACTGATGAACTTGTGGCGGTCAATTGATTCTTAACATAACTATGATGTCACAATGAGCATAATTAGACCTAAATTAACAAATTAAATGTCCAACTGATTTAGATCTAATATGATAGGCACAAGGTGATAAACTAGATCTGATTAACAACTCAAATGTCCACATAATTTAGATCCAATGGTTAAAAATTGGATCTACACAATTAAGTTTTAAGTTACATCATAGCATGTCATAGAAGTTACTATGGATCTAACAAGATAGAGATTTAGATCAATAATTAAAAATAGATCTAGCACAAATCACAGAATGCCCCAAACGTTACCAGAGATCCAACAAGATAGAGATTTAGATCCAAATCCTAACCAATTCAGAATGTCATATGTTCTTGATTTACAATGGATCTGATATAACTTAGGCATATAAACAATTCCAAGTCATAGTCGTGTCATATTTACTTTTAAATATTCAAATCTAAAAGCAACTGGAAACTTACAGTGTTAGGATTAGAAAATAAAGAAAGAATGGATCTTTAATTTCTAGATTTAATTTACAAAACTGATAGTTGTAGAAGATAACAGGGTTAGTTTAGACACCGGCAGAGTTTGGCCACCATGAAGTCTCAGTGAAGAAAATATGAGAAATGGCCATGTATATATAGCTGCCCAACCCCCTGAAACTGACTACCACATCAGCCTTACGGGTGTCGATATCCCTGTTGGTGGGTCGACCCATGGGTCGACACCCCTTCAGGGGGTCGACCCCAGTGTCGACACCCCTCTAGCGGGGTCGACCCCCTAGAGTGGGAAATCTGCCGCCACTTTTCATTTTTGAATTCGAACTATTCTGGATAAAATCCTGACTCATCTCTGACTCATGCGTGTGTGTGTGTGTATATATATATGTATATATATTCTCTCTACGTGTATACAAACTTAAAACTCTCATAACTTCTTCATATGGTGTTCGGTTTACGCAAACCAAATGTCTATCTTAACAAAAATTTCGAGGCGGATGCAATGGCGCAATCTGTTTTCATTAATTACGAATATTAAATTAATTATTATTTAATATATCCTCTTTAATGTTAACAAAATTACGGGGTGTTACATTCCCTCTTACTTAAAGGATTTCGTCCCCTAAATCTCCAAGTTGAGAAGAATTCACATCCTACCATCCATCAATCACTGGCATCCATTGTCCTTAAATACTTCTAATGCTTATATGAGTATATGCAAAGGTGTGTATATGTCCTTATACTAATGATAAAGATCAGGCGGTCTACTATTCAGTTGACCTCCTTAATGCAATGTATATTAGTGCCATGAATCCAATATGTATGCAAATAAACCTATTATAACATGTAAGTTCTTTATGTGTGCACACTCATTCGTCCAAATGCAACATCCATATGCTAATTCATCCATTTGCATCCATAAAAGAAAAGAAAATGCACACACATCCATATGCAGTATGAGAGTGATTTGAGCCGATCTAGTGCCTATTGTGTGTTTGTATGTGTCCACAGGCAGCCATTAGCAAATACTTGCATCCATCAATCATAACATGTCTCAAACATATGTTTACATCCATAGGATTCCTATCTAAAGGTCGAAAAATACTGTTGATAGGATATACTCAAGTGAAAGAAACAAGCACTGATAAAACTTTGAAAAAGGAGTTAAGAACATACCCTAAAAAAGGAAAGGGTACGAAGCACGAATCTTGTCTTTTGTCTCCCAAGTCGCATCCTCTGGGTTATCTCCCCATTGAACCTTTAGCAACTTGATCTCTTTGTTGCGTAGCTGCTTAACTTCTGATCCAAGAATACGGGTAGGGACGCGCCTGACTGTTGCCTCCCGTTCCACTTCTACTTCTTCTGTAACGACCCAGAATTTCGGGCCGAATTTAAATTTTTTATTTTAATTATTTTAGTGGGTTTTTAATGTTTAATATAATTTATTTTATATAATAACAACTATAAATTTATTTTAATCGAAGTTAAAACGAATAAATTTGATTTAAATAATAAAAGGAGTTAGAAATAGCGCGACAGTTTTAAAATTTGAATTTTAACTTTGACTGACTGTACAGGATGCAAAATAAATCAGATTTTAGCGAAACCAAAAATATTAGAATCTATTTAAAAATATCTTTCCAACGAATCCGAAAAATTTAAAATTCATAGCGGGAATCAAAAGTTATGTCCAATTCAAAA
The DNA here is from genome assembly GCA_030737875.1 of Allium sativum. Taxonomy (NCBI): domain Eukaryota; kingdom Viridiplantae; phylum Streptophyta; class Magnoliopsida; order Asparagales; family Amaryllidaceae; genus Allium; species Allium sativum. The sequence goes on from CM060919.1 coordinate 443,255,017, forward strand.
TCTCAGAAAAACGCTATGGAATTTATGTATATAATATATAGGACCCAAAACACTACTTTTTACATACGAATGAATTTGGACTCGAAACCACTTCCATTGAGTTCAAAATGATGTTTCTGCATTGGAAAAGTATAACACTGATATATTTCGAGATTGAGAATTTATTTATTTATATATGTATTTTTAATATTATTTATTTATGCCTTAAAAATAGCCATTTTTCAAACGGTCTTCGAATTCGACGAAATTAGTTTTGTTGGGACCGTATCGTCAAAACAAAGCTAGAAATAATTTTCCCGTAATTTTTGGAGTCAGTATGTGGGCGTTATTAATTTTTCAGTGAAAACGGTCAATTTTCAAACTTTAAAAATTCATTATTAATTCATACGGACTCGGAAAATAAAGAAACCAGTTTCTTTAAATCCGTAATGTCAAGGAATATTTATGTTTCAATTTTCAATTAAAATGGAATTCGTAGGTGTTAACATGAATTTTTAAACTACGAAAAGCGAATAAAAAAATGTTACATAAGGGTAATTAGGCCTAATTGAGTTTACAACCTACCTATATATTATCTTTTAACAGCCATTAGCTGAACCCTAAACATAACATAGCCTCCTCTATCTTCATTTTCTTCATATTTCTTGGCCTCCACTCTAAAAATATTCTTTGTGCAAAAGACCCTAAAACTAAACAATTTATAACTCCAAATCAGAATAAAATTAGACCAAACCCTTTTTAGGTTTTGAAGATATCTATATCCTCTTCCTACCACGAAAAATTCAAGATCTATCGACGTACGGATTTGTCGGGATCTGAGTTCGATTACAAAAAGTCAGTTTCGTATTTTGGGGAATTCCGGCCAAACTGTCGAGAATTAGACGATGGCCCAGTTGGAGAAAATGTAGAAAAGAGTCATACGAACAACTTTGCTTCACAACATTTTGTCTAAAACTCGAAGGAATTGGCACGAAAATCAAAATATATGAAAATAGCCAAATCCGAACAGCAAACGAAAATGATTTTTTCCCGTCGATCGGAGAAGAATCAGGTGAAGTCATCAACAGGAAAGTTCTTCGTCTACGTGAGATCTAGGTGCTGTAAAAAATTGGGGTCGTTTGGATCTTCGAGGCGGCCTGTGGGACCCACGAACGGAGTTTCCCTTTTCTGGTCGGTTAGGGCGATCGGAGCGGCGGCGGCGGGCGGGGCTCCCGGCGAAACGACGTCGGGGTCAGGCGGAGGTGCTGGCAAAGTGGCGTGGCGATCAGGTGAGCTGGGCAGCGGGAAACAACGGTCAAAGGTGGCGAGCGGCAGTTTGACCGGAAAGAAAAAGGATAAAATGTAAATTAATATATTCAATGTTTGTAACGCAATAACTCTTACGTACGAAGTCGAAATTTGATGATTTCAAATCCGCTGCGATCGTGGCGATGAGAGCTTCGCGTGGACACTAAATTCGTCCAATTTGGAGGAAGTTGAATTTTTGGGTATTTTCGGTAATTTTAATTAATTATTTAATTCGTTCAAACTTCAGAAATTCATAACTTGTTGTAACGAACTCGAAATCGCACAAAACAGGGTTTGCTTCGATCAGTGAGTCGAGACCTTCACATAGACACTAATTTTGCCAAATTTGGAGCAAGTTGAATTTTGGGCCAAAATTGGGCCCGAACATTTGACACCGACAAAGTACAAACCAAGGTGAGAACCCTTTTCTCACTCAAAACTTTTACCGTATTTATTTATTATTATAAATGAATGTGATTTAAATGCCTATGATGAAATAATTGTTTGAAATTATCTGATGCATGTATGTTGTGTTGTACGTTATGTTATGTTATGTCATGATATGATTCAGTATGTTATGTAAATTTTGGCAGAATACAACATATGTCATTAATATTGATTCATATAGAATTGTTAAAAATTAATGTTACACTGCCATGTACAAGTTACCTGACTTGTATTTGTTGATTGGGTTAATAATTTTCACACGTCGCCCAAATGCACAAATAATTATATATATTATTTGAATGTTTGTTGGTTGAAACCCCACACGGGTCTCGGGTTGATATTTACACATCGCCCTTGTGATTAGTTATAAGCGTTATTTATTTGACTCTATGCAGTACAAATATACACTTTGGATGATTGGATGTCTTTAATGATTTATTGTTAGTCTAGAATAACATAGGATGTATGAAAACCGTGTAATTATAATTATATGGTAAATCGTTTGGGTCTCATTCCAATTTGGAAAAGAAATTGTCAAAATAAGATTTGTAATTTAATTTACATTTTTAATGTAAATAAAAGAAGAGATTTTGACATTGTAATTTAATTTACATTTTTAATGTAAATAAAAGAAGAGATTTTGACATTGTAATTTAATTTACATTTTTAATGTAAATAAAAGAAGAGATTTTGACATTGCAATTTAATTTACATTTTAGAATGTAAATAAAAGAATGAAACTTAACATTATATTTTTAATTTACATTTTATTGTAAATAAAAGATAAGTAGATGAAATATGTTTTGAAAATAAAAGTTAGTCTTTTATTAATGAAAGAATATGAGATATGTATAAAAATAACAGTTAATCTCTTATTAATGGAAGAATATGAAATATGTATAAAATAAAAGTTAATCTTTTATTAAAAGTAAGAACATGAAATATATTTCAATATAAAAAGTTAATCCTTTTATTTAGGTATATGAGTTTACATTAAATGGTTAGCGCTAAAAAGTTATTCTTTTATTGTAACGTAAGAATATGAAAATGTTTTGAAATAAAAGTTATTCTTTATTTTAATATAGAATCAAGAAATTTGTTTTAAATTAAAAATGCAATTTTTTTCATATAAAACATGGAATTTATTTTACATTAAAATTGCAAATTTTTAATGCCGTATAAAAATGTGAATTTGATTTACGTTACAATTTTATATTTTTAATGTAACGAAGGAACATGAAAATGATTTAAAATGAAAATTCATCTTTTTATTTAATAAAGGAAAAATTTATTGAAACATTTAAATAATAATTTTAATGTACATTTAGAAAGAATATGTTAGTGAATACGTTGAACGATTTATATTAATATATATAATATAAATTAAAATTAATTGAATTACGCGCGGTAGTTCACGTTTCGAAATCGCAACTTTAAACGATTATAATAACAGATCCAACCGTCAGATTTTTCCAAAACTGAAACCGTTAGGTTCGTTTTGGAAAGATATTTCCATCGATATTTAATTCGTTAAAATCCAACGGTTAGATTTTGAGGAATGATAAATTTAAATTTTAATAAAAACAGCGCCAGTGTCGTTAAAAGACTTGAAACGTCGTTTAATTAAATAGACCCATTTCTAAATAATTAAAATAGGGAAAATTATGTAAAATCTTAACAAAAGTTTAAAAAGAGTTTTGGATGTGAAATTCCAAATTTATTAAGAGGAAAGATATTTTTATCAAGTTAAATAATTTATTTATTTCTATAAATAAATAAAAGAGTGAAAAATGGTTTTATTAAAACCAAGTATTTCAAGTGAATAAATTAGATTGGAATTTAAGAAAGGAATGACAATTTTAATTTAAAAAAAATGAATTTTCGAATATTAAAATTAACTGGAAGTTGATTTGGGTTGACCGTGAAAAATGTTTTAAATGACATTAGTTCTTAAAACCCAAATTAACGATGAAGTGATGATTTGTAATTTATTAATCTTTTAATTAAGATTTAGCGAAATATTCTAAAGAGAAGTTTCCAATTTAATATATTAAATTGGAATATGATTTTGGGTTTATTGTGAACGATATTTTAAGCGACATTTGTTCTTTAACCCAGTTAAAGGCAAGATTATTTCTTGAAAGTTAAATAATCGTTAAATAATGATTCTTGAAGATTAAAACTAAAATTTGAATGAGGATAAAAGTAATTAAAATTTCTTAATTCAAGAAACGAACGATAATGGAGTACCACCAGTTTTACTCCAAGCGATAGTTAAATCTTTAATAAGATTTGAACGATAAAACAGTAATTAAGTTTACCGTAACACATTGGGTGTTAAATATGGAGTACCACCAGTTTTACTCCATGGGTTGTATAGGTTGGGAATGGGATATTAATAAATGATTACTTCGGTAAGGTGTTAATCCCGACTAGTTGAATAAACCTTAATTTGGTTTAAATTAATATCAAAGAATATTCTTGATGGGAATGAGGCGTTGGTTGTGTTTTGAAGCACATGATCTTAAATTACGCAAATTATTCAGAAAGACCGGGTTTAACCCATTCTGAATAATTCATACGACGATTGAAGATCGATGATGAAGACGGTTATTGAAGACCGGGAAATTTCCATATCGAATGGATGATTATTGATATCTTGATTGGACCGTACACCCAAAATGAGGGAAAAATTGGTGATCATTCAGACGTATTTGGAGATCTACCGGATATGGTTTCGTTCAGACCCAGAACGGACTGATAAATGGATTTTGTGTCCGACATTGTATTGCTTTATATTGTATTCGTTGATCTCTATTTAATATATAGCTGTTTGGTCGCGGAGAATTTATTCTCTTGCTTAACACCCTATTATAAATCGATAGATGAATCAATGATATGGTATGGTCTAATAATGTGGCATGCTAAGATGCATATGATCAAGGCTTTTGTTGAAAAGTAGAGCCTTATGGATGAAGACCAAAGCATAGCTTTTATATAGCGCCGCTTTGGATACAACGTGACTTCGCGGGCCTCACACACCACGGTATGATGGTGAACGATTTGTTTGATAATGTTCGGTTTGACCAATGTACTTTATACAGATTTGGGGTCGGCCGATGGGGCTAGGGTGGTCGCTCCACTCTAGAAGTGGGATAGGTCATTTATCTCATGAGTATAGTTCAAATTGCTGCACATCTAAAGTGCGTAGTGTATGTATTATGGTGTTTTCTCTTGCCGAGACGTAAGCCGTGGAGATACATGACGCGATTGATCTTTCGAATCAGCAGCCATCATGCTGGAAATCCAATTTTCCAATACGAGCTTACGGTTTTAGTTGTATAATAATATGGTGACATAATATATTATGCCGCTTACATAACATATTATGCCACCTAGTCTTGATACTTTTATATTTGAAATTGTTTTCTACACTGTGCACTCATAGTATAAAAGATGAATTTCGCGTATTAAGCATTTTTGACCATTATAAGGAAAACTCTATCCTTCGGCGTACGTGCAAGGGATTGAGTCTTATAACGGTTTCATTTTTCTAAAAAACATTTCGTTGTTTTATGCACTGGTATTCTTGGGAGGAAACCCGTTCCGCGAAAGCGGCGTGGTCCCTTGATTTACCCAACTTTAAAAATTAAAGTTAATAACTGTTTTGAGTTCTTACACCAGTCCCATACTGACCTGGAGTTTATTGTTTTAACCTAAACTCTGGGTGCCCATATTTTCCACATAGGCAGCTAGTAATTTTGGTTTTGCAGATATTATATTCACAGGATCCTGGTTTACAGCGGAAGTGATATTCGGGAAGCTCTATATCCGTGTATTCCTTTCGGTTGTATTTTGTATTATTTTTCCACTGCTGTTTAAATGTAATTTAAACTATGATATTGTATTTCCAATGTATATTGTTCATTCATACTTTGGAAAATTCTTGTACTCTGATGTAATTGTTGTAATCAGCAATAAAATGTTCTTCAGTTTGTGTTCTGATGTGTGTTGTTCTCAAAGAAATCTGGGCTTTCCCTTACTGGGAAGTTTGGATCGTCACATCTTCCAACACACTCGGCTCAACAATTACGGCGGTGTCATGCAGGCACTTCCGCAGATGAGAAACGTGGAAAACGTTATGAACACCAGATAGATTTTCTGGGAGCTTTACTCTATAGGCCGTTTGGCCAATCCTCCACATTCCTCAGAGGTGATACTTTGATAAAAACTAAGTCGCCCACTTCAAATTCGATGTCAGTCCTTCTCTTGTCTACATAGGGCTTCTGCCTATCTTGAGCTGTCTTCATCCGCCGTCGAATAAGGTCAATCTTTTCGGACGTTTCTCTAACCATATCTGGTCCAAGTAATAATCTTTTTGTAGATTCCCACCAACAAGTTGGTGATCTACAGAATCATCCATACAATGCTTCGAAGGGTGTCATGGCGATGCTGGACTGATAGTTGTTGTTATAGGAATACTCTACTAAAGGAAGGTGCTTTTCCCAAGTCCCTCCGAAGTCTAGGATATACAGCCTCAAAAGATCTTCAAGAATCTTGTTCACCCTCTCCGTCTGTCCATCGGTCTGAGGATGATAAGCGGTGCTCAAATATAACTATGTACCTAATGCTTCTTGCAAGCTCCTCCAAAATTCACTAGAAAAGATAGGGTCGCGATCACTTACGTTGCTGGAAGGTACTCCATGAAGACGAACTATCTCATGAACATAAATTGCTGCCAACCATGATGTCGTCCTTTTGCTCTTAACTGGAATAAAGTGAGCGCTCTTAGTGAGTCTATCTGCCACAACCCAGATTCTGGTGTTGCCTTTCTTCGATCTAGGCAAACCTCTATGAAATCCATAGAGACGCTCTCCCATTTCCACTGAGGAACCTCCAAAGGATGAAGTAAACCACCGGGCTTCTTTTGCTCAGCTTTAACTTGCTGGCAAACTAAACATTGGGAAACAAATTTGGCTACATCTTTCTTCATCCCAGTACAAAAGAAAACCCTCTTCATGTCTCTGTACATCTTATCACCGCCTAGATGAATGGTCTTCTTAGAATGGTGGGCTTCTTCTAGAACTGCCTTTATCAAGCTTCCAGTTTGAGGAACATAAAGCCTTCCATCTTGTCGCAACTACCCCTTTTCATCTATGGCATATCTACTGAGGTAACTAGAAGTCTCCCCTCTTATGAGCTTTCCTATGATGTCTAAAATCTGTGGGTCACCTTGTTGCGAAGCTCCTATCTGGTCCATAAGAGTTGGTCGTATCTCCAAGGATGCAAACAAATCAGGAAAAATCTCGATGGAGGGTCTAAAATCGAAAGCTAATATGAACTCCAAGTTCTTTCTCTCCACAAATAGAGGACTCAGGCCATCCTCTGCCTACTTAATGCATCTGCCACCACATTACCCTTGCCAGGGGTATAAGCAATCTCAAAATCATAAGAAGCTAGAAACTCCATCCAACGTTGTTGCCTTAAATTGAGGTCTTTCTGCGAGAACAGTTACTTGAGAGATTTATGATCGGTGTATAACTCGAACTTATCTCCAAGTAAATAATGACACCACGTCTTTAATGCGAATACTATGGCAGCTAGCTCTAGATCGTGGGTGGGGTAGTTCTTTTCGTGAACTCTCAACTGTCTACCCCCATAACACACTACTTTCCCTTCTTGCATTTGAACCACACCAAGTCCTGTACCACACGCATCAATGTAAACATTAAACAACTTACTTCCATCAGGCAAGGTCAATACTGGGGTTATTGTCAGAGCCCTCTTCAGTCATTGGAAAGCAACGTCATAGTCTATATCCCATGAAAATGCCAAGTTCTTCTTTGTCAGACTGGTGAGTAGGGCTGATATCTTTGCAAAGTCCTTAATGAACTTCCTATAGTAACCTGCCAACCTAAGAAAGCTTCTCACCTCGGTTGCATTTTTAGGACTCTGCCAATCTTGCACTGCAACCACCTTCACGGGATCTACAGCTATCCCTTCTTTGGAGATCATATGCCCTAAGAATCTCATCTCTTTTCTCCAAAAATGGCATTTGGAGAACTTCGCCTTAAGCTGACGGTCATAGAGAGTTTTCAAATCTTCTCTCAAATGTTGGGCATGCTCTTCTTCGCTTTTGGAGAAGATCAAAATATCATCAACAAAGTCTACAACAAATTTATTTAGGTACTCCCAAAACACCCTACTCATCAGATCGATAAAATAGGAGGGTGCATTCGTCAGCCCATAAGGCATCACTAGCCATTCAAAGAAACCGTCCGGAGTTCTAAAAGCAGTCTTATCTATGTTGTCTTCAACCACCCTCAAATGATGGAAACCCATGGCCAAGTCTAACTGAGAAAATACCGAGGAACCAACAAGATGATCAAATAAATCATCAATCCACGGAAGCGGGTGCCTATTCTTCTTAGTGAGTTTATTCAGCTCTCTATAGTCAACACACAAACGAAGCAAACCATCTTCCTTAGTCGCGAATACTACTGGAACACCCCATTCAAATATGCTTTGTCTGATAGACCCTTTCTCAAGCAGCTCCCCTACTTGCTTACTCAGCTTCCTCCTTTCCCTCGGAGCCATATGGTGCACTGGCAATGCAACTGGCTTTGCATTGTCCATCAAATATATACGAAAGTCGATCTCGCGCCTCGGAGGTAAACCCTGAACCTCATCAAAAACATCAGAATATTCTCGAACTACCAGAACAGATTGCAAGTCATCGATAGATGCATCAAGTGACTCTAGGAAACTAAGCATAACCAACCCTAGTGGGTCACAAGAAATCTCGTGGATCCTCCCATGATAAGTCAAAAGCCAAACGACCCTCTTCTCACAATCTAGAATGGCGCCATACGTGGTAAGCCAATCCATTCCTAGAATCAACCCATAGCCCATAAACCCGAGCACATACGCGTCGCATTCAAACTTGACACCTAGCACAGATATTTTTAAACCTCGAAAAATCATAGACAGATGAGCCGAACCACCAATGGGGTTTGAATCAACTATGGGATCCACTACCATACCGGTAATTAAGTGCAGAGATTCAACCACAGAACTTGATATAAATGATGCGAAGCGCCAAAATCAAAAAGTGTTCTAATAGGAAGGTTTGAAAGAGAAATTAAACCTTCCACAGAAATTTTTCTACCTCTATCAGGAGCACTGATCGCGAGAGCATGCATCTAACCTCCAGAAGTCCCTTCCCTTTGACATTGACCCAACGATCCCTGTTTCTTTGGGCACTCCCTAGCAAAGTGTTCGACCTCTCCACAATGGTAGTAAGAGTTCTTCCTTCTCTTACAGTCTTTGATCAAGTGAACTTCCTTCCCACAATTGTGACATTTTATCTTATCCTTGCCTTTATCATTCTTCCCTCCTTTCTTCTTTCTTCTACTGTTGTTGCTGTTGCTGCTGCCCCTTCTTAGGCTACACCTTCCTATTTTGCGATGTCTCCTTAGCCTTCTTTTCTCCCTTATCTTCCTAATGCATTAGGAATATATCAACAAGCTTTTCAAAAGTGGCCTCTGTTGGAATATGGGACATGGTTAATCCATGCAAAGGTTCATTTAGCCCTTTAGCAAACCGCAAAGCCCATTTGTGTGGCGTATCCACCAACTCTAACCCAAACCTTGCTAGCTGGTTGAATTTGTTCACATACTCTTTCACCGTCAAGTTTCCTTGTTTGAGTGCTAAGAACCTCTCCATCTACATGCTTCTCTCGGCTTAGGAGAGAAATTTTATTTTGAACCTCTGTCTAAAATCTTCCCAAGTTTCCATCGGATGTCCAGCTTGGGTAACTTCCCACCAAAATGAGGGTTCGTCCTTCAGTAGCCAGGCGGCTAACTGAACCTTCCTTCTATCCTCTACTTCAAAGATTACGAACAAGTCCTCGGTCTCTTTGAGCCAATTACGTGCTTCTTTGAATGTCTCGTTACCATGGAACGTCTTCCCTCCCATAGCACGGAAGTCTTTGCAGATCTTGGCGAAATTATCAGCTGGGGGAGGAACGTTTCTTTGGCCTTCGGCAGGAGCCGTGGCCTCCAGATACCTATGGAACCATCCAGGTATTGTGACGCCCTCTGGGATATTAGGAATGTTTTGTTCCCCAGACGTGCTGAAAAAAGAAAAGGAGGATATTTAGACAAAGGACCGAAGGATATTACATATGGCTTTTTGGGGAATTTTTTTTCAAACCAGACTTTTCTTTTTGAAAATGCTTTCTTTTAAAACCTTTTTGAAAATAATTTTCAAAAACTTTTATCCAATCTGGTAACCTTCAGCTCTGATATCAAGTGTGACACCCCACGTCCATTAATATCACTCACAAAGGGAATGCATTAAGTTTTGTGAAGCGTTATAGGTAAACAGACACAGAATTTTACAAGACAGACATAATTAAGATAGCAAAGAAAATTCAAATTTTATTTCAAACACAGGTCGTACAACATGGTTCAAAATACCATGAGTCTCAAAAACCATTACAACAACATAACTTCTGTCTTTTAACATCAAAGTACATAAATACTTAAAAGAAAACATAATTCCCTAAATAAAAGAGACAAGGCCATAGTAGAGATGAAAACTTGAGCCATACTTTGAAAGTAGCTCTAGCAAGATGATATCTGAGTCCTGACTAAGCCTGAGTGCTTCCTCCCTAAGAACCGGGGGAGGGGGGGGGGACGGAAGAAAGAAGGAGAAACAAAAGGGTCAGACATAAAGTCTGGAAAGTCTAATGACTTTCAGAAAGTAAATAAATAAAAGTAGCATGACAGTCGTATAAAGTGGATAAGAGAGATCACTACATAAATGGCGGGTGTGACAAAGTAGACAGGATAAGGTTTATACTCTTTTCTAATGATTACTCTTCACTATAACTAGTATAACTAGAATGATATGATCCCTTCCACTATAAGGTGGTAGACTTAGGGCATACGTCCAAATATACCCTAACTACTACCCTAATCGATCAGCTCCCTACTCCGTAGATACTATGTTCCGGCCCCACGGTAGGATGTATCACCTCTTAAAGTGGCAACCCCTCACTGATATGCACAACCCCATATTTACTGGTGTCACGGTCGTCTTATCCCCCTCTGCCCGACTAATGCAGGCACATGGCCTGGTCGGTTTTCACCGCCCACATCGTCCTCCACGTTTGGATCTCTTACAATCAGTCAATAAGCGTGTCCCCTCTCCGCCTAGTATGGAGTACGTTATTTGATACCTACTTCGGGTTACTGACTGAAATGGGTCCCACACAATATGATACAAGCTCTCCCCTTTGTCTTGTATCCCCCACTAGGTTTTCATTGACTATGTATACCACTAGGTGTCTTTAATTACATAGCCCTATGCCAGTTATGCTTACCCTAAAAGGTGTCTTTAATTACATAACAATATTATTTCCTCCGACTATGTATACCACTAGGTGTCTTTAATTACATAACCTTATCGGGTTAAGTTTGTGGGCCTATATGTAAATATTACCCACCCCTCTAGAATTGCTTAACCCGTCCACTATCCAACAAATTTTACTTAACCCTAACTTTAGTTCATTGTCATACAATCCCTATGGATTAGATTTGGTTAAGTAGTCCAATTTATTACTATGCCCATGTATGGTTTACAATGGGCTTGACCTCCCACATTAGGCCTACAACATGTGGATGCTGGGTATGCCGGTTGGGTCCGAACACTTTTATTCCACAGTTGGGCCTAACCTCGTGTCTTAGCCCGATTCGTATTTGCGCACTTAGACCTCTCACATTAGATTCAACATTAGTGGCTGCTGGATATGCCGGTCGGGTCCGGGCAGACTTCCACCACTAATGCAACCTAACCTCGTGTCATAAGTGCAATTACAATTCCTATTTGTAATTACTAGACATTCCATTTTTATCTAATTCTTACCTATGTCTTTATAGGTGATTATGTCCCGTTTTCCCAATTATATCCATAATTGATTTTATGCCAAATTTATTCATTTTCATTACTCCAATTAATAACCAAATTAACATTCAAATTATGTCCATATTAACCATTTTTCACATGTTCCCTAACTAGTGCACTAATAAAATTGGCGGCATGCCTAGACTAGATAATAGTCTATTCATAAATGATAAAAAGGAAAAATAATAGGATTATGACAAAAGTGAATGTTCTAACATAACTTGGCATAAACATAAACAAGCATGGTGATAAGGTGGACATAAAGGCGTAAAACTGATGAACTGGTGGCAGTCAATTGATTCTTAACATAACTATGATGTCACAATGAGCATAATTATATATAAATTAACAAATTAGATGTCCAACTGGTTTAGATCTAATATGATAGGAACAAGGTGATAAACTAGATCTGGTTAACAACTCAGATGTCCACATAATTTAGATCCAACGGTTTAAAAGTGGATCTACACAAATAAGGTTTAAGGTTTACATCATAGCATGTCATAGAAGTTACCATGGATCTAACAAGATAGAGATTTAGATCAATAATTAAAAATAGATCTAGCACAAATCACAGAATGCCACGAAGGTTACAAGAGATCCAACAAGAAAGAGATTTAGATCCAAATCCTAACCAATTCAGAATGTTATATATTCTTGATTTACAATGGATCTAATAAAACTTAGGCATATGAACAATTCCAAGTCATAGTCATGTCATATTTACTTTTAAATATTCAAATCTAAAAGCAACTAGAAACTCACAGTGTTAGGATTAGAAAATAGATAAAGAATGGATCTTGAATCTCTAGATCTGATTTGCAAAACTAACAGTTATAGAAGATAACGGGTTCAGTTCAGACATCGACAGAGTTTGGCCACCATGAATTCTCAATGAAGAAAATATGAGAAATAGCCACGTATATATAGCTGCCAGACCCCCGAAACCTACTACCACATCAGCCCTAGAGGTGTCGACGCCCCTTAAGGGGGTCAACCCCCTAGAGCGGGAAATCTACCGCCACTTTTCATTTTTTGAATTTGAACTATTTTGGATAAAATTTTGACTCATCTCTGACTCATGCGTATATACATATATTCTTTCTGCGCGTATACAAACTTAAAACTCTCATAACTTCTTCATACGGTGTCCGTTTTATGCAAATGTCTATCTTGACCAGAATTTCGAGACGGACGTAATGGCGCATTCTGTTTTCCTTAATTCTGAATATTTAATTAATTGTTATTTAATTTGTCCTCTTTAATGTTAATAAAATTATGAGGTGTTACAATAAGAGTGTTTAGAAGGAATGAAACACATGACAAAGGAATATATTTATATTAGGAAACAACGTTTCCTTACAAATCAATTCCATGTTTTTAATTTCCAAGTAAATTTACTAAATTAATTTTATTATTTGATTCTTATTTTCAAATCTAATGTATCTTACATAACGTTGACAATCAGTTTTGTGATAATTTCTTATTAAAAATCATATTGAACCATTCATTATTATCATAAATTTTATTATAAAACCATTTTAAATTCAATAATTAAATTAAATTACATGACTTAAATGGTCGAAATTTACGGGATGTTACAAAAATATTAGAGGGAAACAAAATAAAAGAGTGACCATGAATTTACTAGGAGGGAAAAGTTGGAGACAAAACTAAAAAATTTGATAACTTAAATCAAACGACATATAAAGCGTTGCCTGAATTCCAAGGTTGTACATAGAGAACTCACATACTTATTCAGACAACAGGGTATTGTTTCCATACATTATGTGAAACAGTGGAAAATGTTGGGACAACAACAGATCAAGCTTATGATGTGTGATCACTGTTATCTGATTCGATTTTTGGCGTAGTGTATTTTGAAAATTGATTTTTAAAAGGCCTTTGATTCATTAAATTGGGGTTTTTTGCGATTTATTATTAGCTAGGGGTTTTAGTACGAGGTGGGTTAATTGGACTATTATTTTACTTAAATCCTGTTGTTCTAGTATAGCTATAAATGGGATTACGAGGAATAAAATCCAGTCAAAGAGGGATCTTAAACATTGTGACCCTTTATCACCACTTTTGTTTAATCTTGCGGTATGTGTTTTCACCACGATTATTAAGAGAGCGGCGGGGAATGGAATTTTAGGTTATGTAGGTAATGGGTTTTTTTAATTATGATTTATTTATTCTTCAATTTACTGATGATACTCTTTAATTTCCTCTCATTTATCCAAACACATTATTGATATAAAATTCATTCATAATTGTTTTGAGATGCTCTCTGGTCTCAAAATTAATTTTGATATGAGCTCAGTTAGGGTTTTAATTGATTTTGATAATGTAGAGAGTCAAGTTGCTAATACTTTGACTTGTTATATTATGAGTTTTCCTTTTGGTTATTTGGATTTTCTGATTAGGCCTTTTAAACCCAAGCATGATGATTGGTTGATTATTATTGACAGGATTAATAATAGACTTTCTGGTTAGAATATCAAATTTTTATTAAGAGTTGGAAGATTGGTTCTTATTAACTTTGCTTTGTCTGTTATTCCTACTTATTGGATGTATATGCACCGTCTTCCTAATTGGGTGATTGATAGGATTAATAGAATTAGGTTGTAATTTTCTTTGGTGTGGGGAAAATAATTATAGTGGATACAAGAGTTTGGTTAATTGGGATTTAGTTTGTAGATCGAAGAAGGATGGTGCTCTTGATGTCATTAATTTACGTAATTTTAATTCTTCCCTATTAACTAAATGGCTGTGGAAATATAGAAATCCAGATGTGACTACATTTTGGAAGCAAATTGTGTCTAATTTTATTATGATAGTGGTAGAATTATTTTTGATGATTATTCTATAATGACTAATAGATTTTCTTCTTTATGGAAATCTATTTTAAAATGTTTTGACTTTTTTAAATTAGGGTTCAATTCAACTATTTATTTGGGAGATATTACTTTCTTTTGGCATGACTCTTGTATTTCTCAATTGCCTCTTAAAGTTTAATTTAAAGAGCCTTTTGAGATGTGTTGTTTTAGGTTGTTTTAGGAATGCTTTAATTAAGGAGGTTTACAGGGAGGATTTAGATCCACCGTGGGACTTTTCTTTTGTTGATATTTTTGATAGCTTAGATTTCAGGCAATTTTCCTTGTTACGTGCTAAGTTGTCCTTGTATCACATTGGTAATGATTGTGACTGTATTTGTTGGGGTTTGGATAAGAGTTTGAAGTTCCTTAATTTTACTGGTACTTCATTTTTTAATTCAAATTTATTTGGAAGGCTAATGCTCCTCTTAAAGCATAATTATATATGTGGTTGATCATATATAAGAAGTTAAATATTATTGAGCAGTTAAGAAAGAAAAACATTTTTTTGATTCTAATTGTTGTTTTTGTAGTTTATTTGATGAAAATTTTGATCATTTTTTTCTTGTGTTAAAGTTTTTTATATTTTAAATATGGTCTTGAGATTTTTTATTTTTGTTCTAATTTCATGAGTTTTGACTTTTACTAGAAATATTTTGGATTTGATTTTAATTTAAGATGTAGGTATGTTCTTGATACTTTTGAAACTATTACTTGTTGGTTTGTTTGGTTTGATAGAAATCAGAGAATGTTTGATTCTAATTCTTGTTCTTTGGATAATTTAATTATTAAGATTATTTCTTTGTGTTTAGATTGGATGCCTAATACTTGTTATAAGTTATTTAGGAATCCTATGTTAGACAGGTTTCTCGCTAAGGTTAGGAATAGTTTGAATTTGTTTATTAGGATTATTAAGCATTTTAGCAATAATAGAATTTGTATTTGTAATTGATCTTTGTGGTTATGGTTCTTTTTTGTTGTCTCGCATATCTCATGTTGTTACTTTATTCACACACACACACATATATATATATATATATATATATGTATGTATATATACTTTTATACGTGATATTATCTTACCTTCTATTTTAGTTTTATTTCAAGTTACAGGTCTAGTGATATTCGTTGATGTGCTTTTTGGAGATCAGTTTTGCAGAGCTCTTTATTTATGTTTGCAGTGATAGGTCTGGTGACATTCGTTGATGTGCGTTTTGTAGATCTATTTTGTAGAAGCCTTTCTTTACGTTTGCTGTCCTTTTACTTTTTATTGTTATTTTTGTAGAGATTTTTGTATTAGTTAGGAATAGATATACTTCATAATTGGGTGGTGGCCTTGCCGGAGCTCGATTTTGAAGTATGATGGGTGGCGGTTTTTCTAGAGCTCATCCATCTATTTCCTTTACTTATGTTTTTGTGTGGGATGGTTTGTTTATCATTTGTTGTCTACTGTTGGTTAACTGCCAGACTTGTTGGCAGTTATTGTTTCTTTGTTTTTTATATATGTATGCTCTCTTCTTTTTAGAGGATCACGCATATTTCTTTAAAAAAATCCAATAAAATTGAAAATTTTCATCAATTTGAGGATGAATCCTCTGGAAAATAACAGGAAAATAGTGTGAAGACATAATATATCAATTTTTTAGCCTTAAGTACATGCTTTTAATTTTCTTTACTGAGACGATTTTTTTTTCAAATAAACATACCATAAGGACAAAAAATATTGATGAGAATGACAATATGCATGGTATAAGTTTTGCATAATCTTTTCATATATTGATACTGTATAGTTTCATTTTATTATGTTGTCCTTAAGACTAAATGTTGAAGCTTTTCCCTTTAGGCTAAAAAAGTTATGAAGTTTGTCATTCACAATAAAATCCCCAAAAACAATTTTGAAAGATTTAATTATCATTTGATAAAATACCCACATCATAATTTTGAAAAACGAACTTTTTGCCAAATTTATATATGATAGTTCGGCTATCGAACGATGCTTAAATCTATGTATTAGGAAAATTTCCAAGCACAATATCATGCTAGAGCTTGGTAATTTCCTGAAAACTTAGCTGAAATATCGACTCGATGGCGAACTATCTAACGAGAGATTAATTTATTTGTGATCGAGCGCCTACTCGCTGTGATCTTCACTGACTTTGGAAGCAAAAACCATTGTGATGTTAAACAAATTTGATAATATTTTCTCATCTAATCAAACAGATTAAGGTTCTTATACTTTTTCTAAAATGTAAAGATACAAATTATATCCTTGTTCAATGTCCTTATTTGTTAGAACAAGTTGATGCATTTAATAAAGCTATAAATAATCCATTCTCTCCTACTTGCAACCCCAGTTGGAGAAATTATTCTAATTCTGCTTGAAATCAAAATAATTCGAATATGAATTTTGTTCGACCATTTTTTAATAATTTCTTAACAACGTTTAGATTCCTCCTTTTCAACTGGGTCAATTTCAACAACACTTAACACCACAATATCCAAACAAACGCTATAATCTTTCGCTTCTCAAGACAACAAATGAATGACATCCCTTGGATTTTTTTTTTGGAATTGTTGGTTAAGGCTACAGCTCAAAACCTTCAATCAACCAATTATTTGCAAAAAGGTTCAATGTCAATATGCAAAACGTGAGTCAATCGATTGTGAAATTCAAATTGCAAATTAGTTAGTTTGCCATTTTTGTGAGTGAATGGGAAAGAGGAACATTCCCAAGTCAGTTAATTTCAAACTCAAGAAATCAAAACTCTAGCTCGAACTAAGCTCGTGTCATTACAATTAACAACGTTAACTAAACGAATATTATTAGCACATTGCATTATATTAAATAAATTGATAATTGAGTTATAAATCCAAAAAATGAGTCAATAATTCCTCTCGATGCATTGAAATTACAAATGAATTTGATCTGAACATCGTGTTAAGTGCTGAGTCCAATTTTGAATCTTGCCCTTTATCAATTCAAGTAAACCAACCTACTGAATTGCTAGCTCTATCTCAACATAGATTTTGTACTAAGAAACATTTAGAAAAAATGAAAAAAATTCTCAAAATTTTTCAAATAAGTAAAAGTTAACATTCCACTCTTATATATCGTTCAAAAATCCCCAACTTATGCTAAATTTTTGAAAGACTTGTGTACTCAAGTGCGATAAACTCAACTACTACAAAAGTATTCTTGGTAGCTAAAGTCTTATCTCATTCAAATACAAAAATCCGCATATTCCCACAATCTCTTTTATGATAGGAGAAAAGACAATTAATAAATACTTGGTGAACTTTAATGCAAGTATATATTTGATTTCATATGCTATGTAGGAACAACTAGGATTAGATGAGCCCAAACTAATGCAAGTAACGATTCAATTTAAGAACCATTCAATTACAAAACTCATAGGAGAAATAGAAAATGTTCTCATTAGAGTCTAACCATTTATACTCCCAATCAATTTCATTATCCTTAGAAGACAACTTGTGAAAAATCCTACTAGTCTTTATTGATTTTATGGTGACATTTCTTAGCTACCTCAAATGCCTTTATCAATTGCCAAAATTGTTGGATGAAATATTCATTTGGCGACATAACCTTGGTTCTTTACAACTTCAACTTAAAAGATCATTTAAATGAATAGTTGGCCATGGGATATAAGTTAGATTTCACAAAATTTTTGAAAATAGAATGATTGACCATAATGATGTGCACGAGGTCGAGTATAAGCAATTGTTTCATGATAGCCCAAACAAGTTCAAACATATGCTTCTATTTGGATTTCTCATGGTTAAGTCTGACTCTGAACTAAATTCATTGGTAGAGCAACCCCTATGTTAGAGGTCAATTCTCTTTCAACTCACCTTTCTTACACATACTTATGTGAAAGCGAAACTTATCTTACCATTATTTCATATGTTTTGTCTCTTTAACAAGAAGCATCCATTCTTTTTATCCTTTTGAAAAGCATAGAAGCAATTGGCTGGTCCAGTTCTAATATTAAAGCAGTTAGCCCCGCTATTGTCCAATACTGTATTTACTTAATCGACGAAGCCAATCCCACTCGTGATATGCAATGTAGACTTAATCCTTAAATGAAAGATAAAGTGCAAGAGGTAATTCTTAAGCTCCTTCACAATGGTATCATTTATCCCATATTTGATAGCTCGTGGATATAGCCCCTTTCTTTGGCCCGAGTGTAAATATCTCCTTAGCTCGGGTGCCACTTGTGACTTTTTCGATCCTTGAATATAGCTCTTTTATTTAGCAATATCTTACATATAAGACACAGATTGATTCGGAGAAATATTCCCAATGGTTGAATCCCTCTCCCACTTTGGTTTTCTATTAAATCTTGACTTTACTCATTCCCTTCCAAGATGGCTTCTATTCCTAACATGGAATATCTCGTCCATCCTTACAAATTTATCTACTTGAAAATTAAAGTCTTGTAATTCTTTGTAATGTGAACATATTGTCCATCCAAGGCGTCCCGACTTAATCCTAAATGAACAACACATAATTTATCCCTATCATTAACATCCTTGACTTTCAAAGCCTCCACAATAACATTTTTAAATTAATCACCAAGAAGTTCTCCTGGTCTCAGCATGATTTGTTTTAGGATAGTATAATCGATTGAGGGATCTTCGGATCTGTAGAATTAAGATGCAAATTCATATGTGAATTACTTCCATGAATAAATGATATTCCTGTGGTATTGGTTGTACCATTTTACTACGGCTCCCTGAAGGGTAGTTGGGAAGAAACGGCAGTGAACAACACTTCTTGTGCCGTATAGATCCATTTGATTATCAAAGTGTATAAGATGATCATCCGAATGAGTAGTTCCACTATATCGAAGTGTCGGAATCTTAATACGAAGGAATCTTGGTCGTTATAATTTCTTGGATGAACGTAATCTCTCATAATGCTTTATCATAAAAAATTATCTTCCCTTTTTAGCCAACATATCTTGTATAACCTTCTCTGCTACATCTTTGAAGTAAGTTTTTTTCGTCGACATAATCCTTCCTATTTGGTTTTTACCTCTTGTAGTTAATATGTCTATGTGTTCAAGATTTTTATCCTCCACTCTTCCTTGGTATTGACATTAGCTTTTTGGCTTTGAAAATTATTTCCTATGATCTTAGGTGTGGGCAATTTGGCATCTCTCCTAGGGGACTCAGCTTATTCTACAACAGTCTTATAAAACTTCTGGGAGATTACTTTCTCTAATAGTTCCTTCATTATGTTTAGCTGCAAAATTAAGTCTTTGATCTTTATCTCACTTGCACTAGGGTGTTGTTGATTAGAAGTTTGTCCTTCTTCTACATTACATGATCAAACTATGGTGGCATATTCTCTTTGAAGCATAACTTCCTGTATGATTTATTGGGTGGGAATATTAATGTTCCTTTTTTTGTCATTTTTCACCCTAAAGTGCAAATACCTGTATTAGACATGTTAGCCCTCCTTCTTTATTGGGTGGGAATATTAACGTTCCTTTTTTTGACAGAGGTTTGAGCCCTCCTTCTAGCGTTAAACATGTTAGCCTAAAAATGGTCTAACATCTTTGATTGTTGATAATAGTAAATTATTCCTTACAAATTACTTCAAATCAAAAGGTTACAAATTCAAAATCTTTCTAATTTGAAGGACCCATTTCTTCAAATTGATCTACAAGGTTTGGGAGCTCTCATTCAAAACGGGTTACTTTGAAATGAGAAATCTAAGCATCAAAATGAGTCACTTTCGAGAAGTTTATTCTGCTATCAAATTCTTTTGCTAAGCATTAACTTCAACTAGGTTATTTTGACCTGCTTCGTGTGGAGTCTGTGTTATGATTGCATGCTTCAGAAGAGGTTTCAAAACTAGTGGTTAGTTGTGAGAATCCTAATTTCTTCCACTAAAGATTTTAAAGTATAAAAGTGTATTTTGGTTGGGGAAACCTATATTTCTAGATAATGAGAAATAAATGTTTTCAAGGGAAAAAGAGCCAAAGATATACACATATACATATATGTGTATATACATATATATATAAACCTTCATGTACTCTGGTCCGTAAATAAAATAGAAATGGTTTTCTATTTCTGAGAAAAAGAAATGAATATATATATATATATATATATATATATATATATGATGCTATATGGCTTGAATATGTTTTCTTTTATAAATAAAAATATTATTTGCTAGTATGGTGCATATCAGAATATGTGCACAGGTTAATAAGGGATATGTATCCCATTATAGGCCATACCCAATTTATTTTATAAGTCCAAAAATCTTTCTACTAATTCAGGCCTCACGTCGACGGATTATTAAAGAAAGTCACACATTTTAGGTCTGAACAAATAAGACAAGAAAGGGGTAACCGAATTTAAAAGCTGAATCAAAGTAGTATAGACAATACACTTTCCTTAAATAACCTTGTTTGTCACATTTGCTGTAATAGGAAAAACAAAAAGTGAATAGAGTAGTGATTTAAATTATGATAAAAATCTCTTTTAATTTTTGGAATAAAACAATGACTTATATGAACTTAAAACCCTAAATAGAGGGGTATACATAAGGTAGTGGCCGAGGGTTTTTATTTCAGAAAATCAGAAGAAAAACTGAGGAGTAAAAGAAAAGCTAGAAATCCATTTCTGAAGGAAAATCATGGCTGCACAAAATGTAGGGAATCAAGTGAAACGACCCGAACTTCCTCGGTCTCCGAAGATAAGGGAAAGAACAGACTGTCTGAGAACACGACAAATCAGAACACAAACAGAAGAACATTTCATTGCTTATTACAATTTACATCAGAGTACATAATATACAGAGTATGAATAAATATTACACATTTGATAAATATCAGAGATTTAAATACATTACATAGTAGCGGAAAATAATACAAAACATAACTAAAAGAGATAAACGGATACAGAGCTTTCCGAATATCGTTCCACCTGTAAACCAGGATCCCGTGAACATAAATCTGCAAAACCAAAACTACTAGCTGCCCGTGTGGAAAATAGGGGCACCTAGAGTTTATGTTAAAATAATAAACTTCAAGCCAGTCATGTGACTGGTGTGAGAACTAAAGTAGTTATTAATCTTTATTTTAAAATTCGGTAAATCAAGGGACCACGCCGTGGAACACGGAATGGGTTTCCTCCCAAGAATACCAGTGCATAAAACAACAGCGCAACGCTAATTAAAGAAAATGAAGCTATTATAAGACCCAAGTCCCATCACACAATGCAACGCAAGTCGAGGATAAGGTTTACCTTATAATAGCCAAATAATGCTTGATATGTGAAATTTAATCTTTTATTATTACTATAAGTGGAGAAATCAACTTGAAATATAAATGTATCAATCATAGGCGGCATGAGCGCCCCATCCCACTATGTCGCCACATATAGGATTACAGCTAAAACCGAAATGTCGTATTGGAAGTTGGATTCCATCTGTGAACCAAGGAAGGGATCGTCCTTACCGCTTCGAGACTCTCTAGCCCGAGCCTCAGGACCTAGACACAGGTGGGCCTTTGGAGCGCCAGCGCCGGTCTACATTGAGTGGATTAAAATGCCTCAACAATGCGTTTCCCCGACCTATGGGGAGTAAATGAGCCAAATGACTCCATCGGCTTCCGCAGTAGCGGATATATCCAAGGCGCCTCGTATTCCAACAACCACACAGGTAAAAATAATATAAATGTCAGGGCTTGCAAAACGCTGACACCACCTCTAGCTAGAAAGAAACGCATGTCCTCCCTGAGGTCCTCTCCCGTTTTTGGTTCACACCGGGGTGTGAGGCTCGCGAATTAATGCTATACACAAAGCAACGCTATATTAAAGCTATGCTTTGATCATCAACCACAAAACTCTACTTTTCAATAGAAGCCTTGATCATTTGCCACTCAGGCATGCCACATAGATAATTTACGCCATACGACTGATGTCTATAGATATACAACCTCTGATCCCGTACGTCTCAGAGAAGGGTGTAGTAAGAGAATAAATTCTCCTTTACCATGCAGATGTATATTTAATAGATATCAATAAGCACAGAATAAAATCCAATGTCAGACACACAGTCCATTTACAGGTACGTTCTGGGTTTGAACGAAACTGAAGGCACCTTATTCCTCGTCCCGTATGTCCAATATAGGAGAGAGGCCCTCGCATATCCGTCGATCTCCAAGTACGTCGGGACGATCACCACTTATTACCTCGTTTTGGGGGTACATCCTAATCAAGACATCAGTAATCATCCAAACGATTTGAAGACCTCCAGCCTTCAACCACTGTCTTCATCTTCGACATATCGTCATACCAGTTATTCAGAATGGTATAAACCCGACCTTAATTTCCGAGTTACTCACGTATTTTATAAACAAGTGTTACACAAACACAACATACGCCTCATTCCAACCTAGAATATTCTTTTATTCAAATATTCTTTTCATAATTTTAAACCATATTAAGGTTTTCCAAACTAGTCGGGATTAGCGAACCTTACCGAAGTAATCATTTATTACCCAATCCCAACCTATTCATCCCAGGGAGCAAAACTGGTAATACTCCATATCTAACACCACAACGTTATCGGTAAATATTAATTACCATTTCACATTCAAATCTAATTAAAGATTTAACTATCGCTTGGAGCAAAACTGGTGATACTCCATTCTCGATCATTTTCCTGAATTGATAATTTTAATTATCACATGCACTTTTCAATCTAATTATAGATTCATTAAAACTCTTATTCAGTTTTAATCTTCCCAAAAATCAATATTAATGATTACTCAAAGCTAAGAAATTAATCTTATCTTTAACTGGGTTAAAGAACCAATGTCGTTTAAAACACCATTCACGATAAACCCAAATTCACATTCCATCAGTCTCTAGCCGTAAATTAATAAGAGAACAATTCCCTAAGTATTAATCCCGAAGGCTGAATGTAACAACCCGGAAAATCAGAACCAATTTAAAATTTTTATTTTGGCTATTTCAATGAATTTTGAATAGTCAAAATAATTTATTTTAAATAATAACGATTAAAAATTTATTTAAATCATAGTTAGAACGAATATACTTATTTTAATTTCATAAGGAATTAAAAATAGAGCGGTAGTTTGAAAAGTCAAATCTGATCTTTGACTGAATGTACATGATCCAAAATTAAATGTATTTTAGTGAAACCAAAAATATCTAATTCTGCTTAAAAATATCTTTCTAATAATCCGAAAAATCGAAATTTCATTGCGGGACTAAAAAGGTATGGCCAGATGAATATTCAGAATAATCGCTATGGAATATAGTATAATTTATAGCCCGTATAAATGGCCATTATACAAACGACCTCCGTTTTCGACGAAACCACTTTTGTCAGATCCGGAATGTTAAATTATTGCTAAATTTAATTTTCCAGAATTTTTGGAATTAAATTGTGAGCATAGTAAATTAAACACTGGTTTGTTAATTTCTGTTGAATCGATCGTTAATAAGGCCATTTTTCAAACGGTCTCCAAATTCAACGAAATTAATTTTGTTAGAACCGTATTGCCAAAACATAGCTAGATTTATTTTTCTGGAATTTTCCTAGTCCGTATGTGGCCCTGTGAATTTAAATATACGATCGAAATAATTTTATATAGGATTTAAATTTTAAATTAAAGAAATCAGGCCAAAAACAATCGTTTGGGCTGATGAGACCTAGCCCTTTGGTTCCGAAATAGGGGTAATTAGGTGGAAACAACTCCTGTTGGACTGAAATTGGAGTTGTTATGGATTTATGGGTTTATTTGCAAAATGGGTAATTAAATATTATAAAAATACACCATACAATACGAAACCCTAATACTGTACAGTACATAGCCGCCGCCTACTCCATTTTAATGGCCATGAACGCTCAACTCTTCCCTCCTCAAATTCTCTAAATCCATTCACCAAAAACCTTCACTCCTTTAGACAATATCGTAGAGATTCTCCTCCACTACAATTCCATATGTATTGATCCTCCTCAGATGGCACGAACTTCGAGAACCGACGCCCTAAACCCGACCCGAACAAACCGCCGCTGCCTCCTCTGGTGCCAATCGCACCTGACCGCGTCGGTCCCCCTGTGCATGCCACCCCTTGCCCCTCCACGTCACGTAATTCGATCCTGCTCTCGTGCCTTGTACTGCTTGCAGAATTGAACCCTAGATTTGGACAAGAACATACGAGGTGCGGCCTAGTTTACAGTGGAAGAAGAAAGGATATTTCCCTTTTAATTTCTTAATTTAATTTAATTTAAAATTGTGTAAACATAAAATAAATCATAACTCGCTCATATGAACTCAGAACTGAACGATTTTCAACGATTGTAAGGCCGAGATATGCGTTTCTAAACTGATTGGAACCAATTCTGAGTTGATCAAATTTTGGCCAAAATTGCAGTTCTGAACCATTCGGATTCAAACGACAGTGAGAATTCTATTTTATTTTTTAAATAATTAGAATTTATCATGATTGTATTATCAACGATCCGCTGTAAATTACCACATGCTATGCTACGTGATTTGATCTGTATTTGACATGTTATGTAGATCTATTATTTTGGTGTTACTGTGCTATAATTAAATTTGCAATAAAAATGAATCAAACATTTTTTTTGTCATTTTGTTGAATCAAAATATTCAACAAAATGGAAAAATGGAGTATCACCTTATTATATTTGGTTGGAATTAAATTTGCAATAAAAGTGTATCATACATTTTGCCACTTTGATTAAATTAGAATCAAAATGAAATATTCCCTTTTTGTACATTTTTGTTGAATCAATTTTTTCAACAAAAATGAATCATACATTTTGTTGTTTGATTGAATTAGAATTTTCAATCAAAAATATATATCACTATTGTTGTTTGATTGAATTGGAATTTTCAATCAAAATAAAATCACTTTTGTTGTTTGATTGAATTTGAATTTTCAATCAAAATAAAATCAGTTTTGTTGTTTGATTGAATTAGAATTTTCAATCAAAAAAATATCACTTTTGTTGTTTGATTGAATTAGAATTTTCAATCAAATTAAATATCACTTTTGTTGATTGATTGAATTAGAATTATCAATCAAAATAAAATATACACTTTTGTTATTTGATTAAGCCAGAATATTCAATCAAAAATAAAATATCAAATTTTGTCATTTTGTTGAATTAGACTCTTCAACAAAAATGAAATTTAAATTTCTATCATAAATAGAAAATATACATGTTTTGAGTAAAAGCATGATTTCATTAAAAATTTACATTTTTAATGTCAAGAATAGAAAAATAGAATATGTACATGTTTTGAATAAAAACATGATTTCATTACAAATTCATATTTTAGTGTCAAGAATGAAATATAGAAAAATGTTCATGTTTAGGATAAAAACATGATTACTTTGTAATTAACATTTTTAATGTAACGTTATTTAAAAAAAAAGTGTTCATGTTTTAGAATCAAAAACATGATTACATTAAAAATATACCTTTTTAATGTAACAATAGAAATATAGAAAGAGAAACATGTTTTAAAATGAAAATATGTTTTATATTAAAAATTCAATTTTTAATGTAACAATAGAAATGTAGAAAAAGAAACATGTTTTAAAATGAAAATATTTTTTACATTAAAAATTCACTTTTTAATGTGACAATAGAAATGTAGAAAGAGAAACATGTTTTAAAAAAAAAATATGTTTTACATTAAAAATTCCCTTTTAATGTAATAGTAGAAATTTAGATAAAGATTCATGTTTTAAAAAGAAAACATGTTTTACATTAAAAATTTACTTTTTAATGTTAAAATAGAAGTTGGACATGTTTTCAAAATAAAACAGGTTTACATTAAAAACTTTGTTTTCAATTAAATTGTTAAAATTACATTTATATTTACATCGCATATATTAGAATTTATATGCGTTGTTAAAATTACATTTATATTTACATCGCGTATATTAGAATTTATATGAGTTGTTAAAATTACATTTTTATTTACATCGCGTATATTAGAATCTATATGCGTTGTTAAAATTACATTTATATTTGCATCACATATATTAGAATTTATATGCATTGTTAAAATTACATTATATTTACGTTGCATATATTAGAACTTATATGCATTGTTAAAACTACATTTTTATTTGCAATGCATATATTAGAATTTATATGCATTGTCAACATTACATTTATATTTACATTGCATATATTAGGATTTATATGCAAAGTTAACTTGTCATTGGTTCAATCGCATTGTTAAAACTATATTTTTATTTGCAATGCATATATTAGAATTTTTATGCATTGTCAAAATTTCATTTATATTTGCATTGCATATATTAGGATTTATATGCAAAGTTAACTTGTCATCGGTACAATCTTCATGTGAATGAAATGTATTTTATTTGACAATACATAGATATGATATGCCAATAAAAACATTCTTTTTTTGGCATATTAAAAACATTAGTGAAATCGTTGAATTGTTTATATTTATATATAATTATATATATATATATATATATATAAATTAAAATTAAACGAATTGCGCGTGGTAGTTCGCGTTTCGGAATCGTAACTTTAAACGATTATACCAAAAGATCCAACCGTCGGATTTTCCTAAACTGGAACCGTTAGGACCGCTTTGGGAAGATCTCTCCATCGATATAAACTTTGTTAAAATCCAACGGTTATATTTCGAGATAAGTGAAATTTAAATTTCAATAAAAACAGCGCTAGGGCCGCCTATTGACCCGAAGCGTCGTTAAATTAATTTAGCTATTTTTATATAAATAAAAATAGCGATAAATCGTTATTAAATACTAGTAATGATACGAAATGATTTTAAATTATATATATGCGAGAATCATTTGAAAAGGCAGAGTTCAATCTCATTTCAAATGATTATTCGATGATCTAAATCGAAGATCTTAAAGACGACGATTGAAGACCGGCGATCTTCACATTGAAAGGATAACTACTGATGCCCGACATTGGTTAGCTCCCAGCAAAGGGTTAAAGTAGTAGTTATCTGGACGTACTCGTTGATTGTCCGGATATGCGAGCACCTCTATTCCGTATTGCACATGCGGGACGAGGAATAAGGTGACTCCGGCTTCGTTCAGACACAGAACGAACTTGTAAATGGATGTGTGTCCAACATTGGATTTCATTCCATGTAAATTGATTTCTATTTAATATATATCTGTTGGTGGCGGAGAATTTATTCTCTTACTTAACACCCTTCTCTGAGACGTATGAGCTCAGAGGTTATATATTGGTAGTTATTGATCGCATGGCGTGAATTATCAATGTGACATGCCAAGATGCAATTGATCGAGGCTTTTGTTGAAAAGTAGAACCTTGTGGATGATGATCAAAGCATAGCCTATTTCGACATAGCTTTTTGTATAGCGTTACCTCGTGGGCCTCACACCCCCCTAAGAGTCAGAAACAGGACAAGGGAACGCAGGGAGTGCACACGTTCCTTTCTAGCTAGAAGTGGTATCAGGGTTTTGTAAGCCATGACATTTTACTTATGTGGTTGATGGAATGAGGCGCCTCAGATTTATTGGTCGATATTGGCCATTTTATAGATCCAATAGGATCGAGAAGCGTGTGTTCGGGCATAACTAATCTACTAAAGTATTTGTGGACCGACCCTGCAGGATCCAAGGGTTCGCCAGCGTCCGAATCTTGAGAAATTGCTAGAGTGTCTCGAATCGGTTTGGAGATCATCCCTAGCCTTGATTCATGATGGAAATCCAATCTCCAATTTGACATTACAGTTTTGATTGTAAACCTATATATGGCGACATAGTATATGGTAGCTATGCCATCTAGAAGTGATACATTTACTTTAAAGTATTTTTGAAACATATTAGACACTAATAATAATATTAAAAAAATATTATTTTCTACGTATCAAGCATTTTTGATCATTATAAGATAAAACTCTATCCTCCGGTTTGCGTTGCATTGTGTGATGGGACTTGAGTCTTATAATGATTTCATTTTCTAAAAAGCATTGCGTTGTTTTTGAAATAAAATTTATTAAAACATATGCACTGGCAATGTAATGGAGTAAACCCGTTCTGCGTTAGCGGCGTGGTCCTGTGATTAGCCATATTGTTAGGTAGGAAAGATTTCTCATATCAGTCCCATGACTGACTCCTAGTTTGTTTCACTTTGCAAACTTGGGTGCCTTCTTTCGACACGGGCAGCCAAACGATAGGTTTAGGTATGGACACATTCTGGACTAGAGCTTGCTTAAGGAAGAAGACGAAGAACATTTTCCTTTTTATCTTTTTATTGCTTCTTGAGACGTTTAGACATTATTGATCTTTGATGTATTTGATGGAGTTGAGACTTATTTCTCTTTTTGTTGAGACTTCTATTTGCTAAGTGTATCATGTAACTGCGTACTCTGATGTCTTTGATGTTATGTTGTGATGACATTCTTATTTCCGCTGCAATGGTTTATGTGTTATGCTATTATCTGAGATCTGTTATTGTTGTAATTATGTTATGCTCCTATGATTATCCTTACTTTCGTACTACGAAAGTTTGGGGTTGTCACAGTTGGTATCAGAGCTAAAGGTTAACCTTAGCTTCGGAGTATAACATTTTTAGAACAATTTGTCTAGATAGAATCAGTAGTATTCTAAGACGAGTAGCTCATTAAAGATAGGATTAGAAATGTCCTAGAATGAACATAGTAGAATAGCACATATTAATCAGTCATTACAACATTATCATCTTATCATATGTCTCTACTTTTAACCTTTCCTTTAAAAATTATCATTTCTATTAGTCTGACTCTTTCTTTGATGGTACATAACTAACTAGAAAATGAGCACAAGAGCACGAGCTAGGGCCCGAGGCAGAGGTGGGGCTAGAGGCACAGCTAGAGATGAGACTCCCATAGCTCAGGGGCAGCCCACTCCAGAGGCTTTAACACCACCTCCACCCCCAGAGCCGTCTGACTTGGATAAAATGTCCAAGAAGTTCATAAATCTAAGGGCGTATCCTTTACCGGGTGAGAGACTGTGATTGAGGCACAGGCATGGCTTAAGAACTGCGAGAAAATCATTGAAGGCTTGGAATTGGAAGATCAACGCAAGTGCTTTTTGGCAACATGGCTATTGAAGGAAAAAGCTGAAAATTGGTGGGATACAGTCAAAATAGGCAATAATGTGGCCGACATGTCTCGGGACAAATTTAAAGAACTCTTCAACGATAAGTATATCCCTCCGCAGGAAGTAGAGAGGCTCCATGATCAATTTGCAAATTTGCAACAGGGTGATATGACTATTTCAGAATATGTGCGGAAGTTCGAGGAACTTTCACGCTACATTCTAGTGCTAGTTCAGGAACCAATGCAGAAGAACAAGAGATTTATCAATGGCCTCTCCAAGAAATACCTGAACAGGGTCACTGCTCACATCAAGCTCCCCTTTAATGAAGTGATCGAGATGGCTTGCCGCTATGAGGATAACGACAGAAATGCACAACAGGAATATTCCAAGATATATTCCTTCTTTCGGAACTGGAATCAGACACAGTCAATCAGCATATAATTTTGTTTATATGGATTTTATACCACATATGTACACAATAGCCATGATAAACAGTCAACCATCACCCAGAGTGCATTCTACACTATGTAAGCATTAAATATAAATATTTAACGCTTACAACAGTCTGTCAACCAATCGATTGACATACACATAAACGTTTGGGATTAGTATATGTCAAATATCATCCCAACACCCGTGTGGGGTTTCAATCCACAAACACGGATTTTATTTGTGCAGTTGGGCGATGTGTAAAATTTATCGTCCCAATCCACATCAGTCAAATAAGTGTACATAAACAAATCGTCCGATTTGTTAATAAATATTTATTTTATTTCAACACATGAATATTTATTTTATTTCAACACATGAATATTTATACAGTTCATTTCACATCACAACCAATTTTCACAACACAATCAAACAAACAAGTCATCCATAGTTTGTGGATGACGGGGAACAGTTCATATATGCAGTTATGAAATAAATAACTGTACAAAAATAATTTTGGTGAGAAGTTCTCACCTTTGGGATCCACTCCGCCTGTTTTATTTCTTTATTTCAGAACAGTTGGGATTTTCCTGACACTCCAACGCAGCCTTCTCTACGCTGTTCATATTAACACATTTTTAATATGATGCTTATATATTTAAAAATCTCTGTTTTTATACTGCTACTTCCTTATAAAAATCGTATTTTTACTTCACTAAAAATCATGTTTTTATTTCGCTACATATATAAAAATTATATTTTTATTTCGCTACTGTATAAAAATCATAACTTTACACAACTAAAAATCGAATTTTTATATAACTAAAAATCGTATCTTTTCACGTTTAAAAATCTTATCTTTTCTAAATTAAAAATCAAAGCTTTTCTAAATAAAAAATCAAAGCTTTTCTAAATTAAAAATCAAAGCTTTGTTTTTAAAAATCAAGTCTTTCTAAATACAAAAAATCAAATCATTGTATTCTAATGTTACACATGTAAAAATTATATTTTTATCTTGGCTACTTCCTTATAAAAATCTAAACTTCATGCGAATAAAAATATAAACTTCATACAAATAAAAATACAAACTGTATATGATAAAAATCCCATTTTTCTATAACTAGATTTCATATTTTTATAAACTAAAAATATTTCATTCATAGAATAAAAATCACACCTTTTCTATAAATAAAAATCTCGCCTTTTCTAAGTTAATTTTTTTTGATCTTTCATAGATTAAAAATCATGTATTTTCTAAATCAAAGAAATCCTATTAGAAACATCATAGTTTTTAAAATTGAAAAGCTTACTGAATTTTTCTAGGGTTGGAGCTGCCCACGGGTGCTCAAGGGGGATGTCGGAGCAGCGTGGCGAAGACTTGGGGGTGGTGGCGCGCGATGGCGCGTGGTAGCGGAGACGTCGACCTCTCGGGAATGGTGCTCGACGCAATGGCTCGCGTCGTTCAAACATGGCTTGCGCAAGGGGGGTTTGCGCGGTGATTGCTCGCGGGTGTGAGTGTGTTCTCATGCAGGGAGGAAGGAGGAAAAAGAAGGGGGCGTCTCCGATCAACGACGGCGGGGGGGTCGCGACATCGACGGTGGCAGAGGGGGAGGGAGCGACGAGATAAAGGAGCGGTTTTACTTTTTTTTGTTTTTTCTTCAATCTGATTTCAGATCTGAATGAGGGGAGGGGGTTCTAAGGAGAAAAGGGGTTGATTTTTTAATTATTTTAAATATTTAATTAATTTAATCTCCCGAAAAGTTATCTTCACACTCGAACTCCAATCGAGGCCCAACGACTGTCGCCCCTAGCTAATTACCCCCATTCTGAACGCAATGGGATATGTCCCATAAGCCAATTCCATTGTTATGATCAGTTTCCACTAAATTTAAAATATAAATCCTTATATTTTAAGTTCATACGCACATTTTAATTTACCGGGACCACACATTGACTCTAAAAATTCCAGAAAAATTATTTCTAGCTTCGTATTGATGATACGATCCTAACAAAACTAATTTTGTTGAATTTTGAGACCGTTTGAAAAACAGTCATTTTCCAGTCGATTAAATTCCAACTGAGATTACCAAATGCATTTAAATTCACCATGCTCACATATTAATTCCAAAAATTATGAAAATTGGAATCTTGCAATAATTTAATATTCCAGATCCAACAAAAGTGGTTTCGTCGGAAACGGAGGTCGTTTGCAAAATGGCTATTTTTAAGGGCTTTATTTCCATAGGGACTATTCTGAATTTTCAACTGGGCATAACTTTCCTATTCCCGCTATGAAATTTCAATTTTTCAAATCCGTTAGAAAGATATTTTCAAACAAATTCAAATATTTCTGGTTTTGACAAAATCCGGTTTATTTTGAATCCTGTACATTCATTTGAAATTTGAAATCGAATTTTCAAACTGTAGCGCCATTTCCAATTCCTTTTATAATTAAAATTAATATTTATATTCTAACTTCGATTTAAATAAATTTATACATTCTAATTCTATTCAAAATAATTTTTTAGTCGTTATTATTTAAAATAAATCATTTTAAATATTCAAAATTCACTAAAATTGCCAAAATAATTTTTTTTAAATTGGTACTGATTTTCCGGGTTGTTACAATCTCCTCCACTTAAAATCTTTTCGTCCTCGAAAAGGAACAGAGCTGAAAGTTGTTTTACTAACCAACTCAACTTTCAATTTGGCTTTCATTCTTCAATTTTTCAATTTCTAAGAATTCTCTAATTCTTCAAAAATTTGGCTAACACCCTAAATTTTTGAAAAATTTCGCCATAACCTCCTTTGTATGGGGAGCATCGGGAAAATCCCCAAACCGCCACACAGGCCCTCTCATCTCTAAAAGAAAAACAAAAAGCCAAGCGGATCATAAAATCAACATCACCCAAGAAATTAGTAAACATGTACCTATTTGTTGGACAAACAATTTTATTCCTCTTCCCTAGCCTCCTTGCTATGACCTGTTCAAGTATATACATGTATATGCATGCAATCTAAAATAATTTCAATTCAGTTCAATATTCCTATTAGTTCAACTAATAATGAAACAACACAACCAATAATCAATTAGTTGATATTTTTTTCCAATCAAATAACTTTGATATAAATATACAAAAAATCATGTTTTTGGTGCCAAATCACAACAATAATACTATGTAAGTTTTGGTTCTTACACTAGTCTAATGGAAATATATAGATATCCCACTTTCAAAAACTCGAACACAAACTACAGATGCTGTATATTCATCAGTAGAATCATCCTCGGGCAACTAGAGTGTGATTTTATATCTATCTAGTATATTTGAGACTTCGTACACACGCTAGTTAGGCGTATAAGCAAAACCTTTATATACCCGATTGTCCAAATCGATTTAAAATAAATATTCAAATATGTATAATATGATTTAAATTTCAAAACAAAATTTGTTTTCATTTTTATTTTAAATATATACTTTTCACACTCGTTCTAGCATACTACTGATCCTATCTCTAACGAGTTATTCCTATTGGATATTTCTAATCCAATCTCTGAAGAATTCTTTCATTCGGTTCTAATGTGTCTTGTACTCGAGCTCTATAAACCAAAGCTCTGATACCAAACTGAAACGACCCGAACTTCCCCGGTCTCCGAAGAGAAGAGAAAGTGAAACACCCCACCTCCGTTAAGGTCACTCACAAAGGGAATGCCTTTACTTTGGTGGAGGTTTATAAGTAAAAGTGTAACGACCCAGAAAATCTGAACCAATTTAAAATTTTTTAAATTGGCTAAAATAATGGATTTTAAATATTTAAAATAAATATTTTAAATAATGGCAATGAAAATTGAGTTTGAATCGACATTTGAAAACCAATATAATTAATTATAATTATATATAGAATTGGAAAAGGCGCGGTAGTTCGATAATTCGATTTCAAACTTCAATGGAATATACCGGGTGCAAAACAATCCGGATGTTAGTGAAACCAAAAACATTAGAGTCTAATTGATGATATCTTTCTAACGAATCTGACCAATCGAAATTTGATAGCGGGAATCAAAAGATATGTCCAGTTGAAAATTCTGAATAGTCGCTATGGAATTCAGGCCCTTAAAAATGGACATTTTGCAGATGACCTCGGATTTCGACGAAACCACCTTTGTTGGGTCCGCAGTGTCAAGTTATTGCTAGGTTTAAAATTTCATAATTTTTCGAATTAATATGTGAGCGTGGCAAAAGAAAACGCGTTTGACCAGTTTCTGTTGATTTTAATCGAATGGAAATTGGCCATTTTTCAAACGGTCTCAGAATTTGACGAAACTAGTTTTGTTAGGACCGTATCGTCAATACGAAGCTAGAAAATATTTTTCTGGAATTTTTCTAGTTAATATGTGACCCCGGTAATTTGAAATGTGCGTTTAAAATTCAATATAGTGATTTAAATGAAAATTCAAAAGGAAACTGATTGTAACGATCAAATCAGCTTGCGATACATATCCCATTGTGTTCGGAATGGGGGTAAAACGCTATGGACGACAGGCGGTGGGCCTCGTTTCGAGGTCATATGTAAAAGTCAACCTTTTGCGAAATTAAATAATTAAATAATAATAAAAAAAAAAAAAAAATTCTTAATTCCCCTTTCCCTCCTTATCTCCCGCTTGGCCCCCCCCGTTCATTCGATTACAACCAGAACAGAAAAAAAAAAAAAAAGGAAAGTAAAAACCCTAAACAGGCGATCGCCGCCCCCTTGGAAGCCCCCTCCATCGATCGAAGCATCGCCGCCCTTGGAAGCCCCCCTCCATCGATCGAAGCATCGCCGCCCTTGGAAGCCCCCCTCCATCGATCGAAGCATCGCCGCCCTCCTGGAAGCCCCCTCCATCGATCGAAGCATCGCCGCCCCCTGGAAGCCCTCGAGACCGCACCGACGAAGCCCCCCCCAGAAGTGCCGCCGACGACCTCTTCATCCCCCCCTTTTTCTTCGAAGCACTGTAAGTATTTTATCGTAATTTATTTTTATTTTAATTCGTTAATAATTAAAAACTGAAAGTGTTTTAAAAATAAAAACTAAAACTGATTTTATTTTAGATAGTTTAAAAACTGATATTAGGATAGTTAAAAAAACTAATTTATAAAAAAAAAAGAAATTAAAACTGATTTAAAAAGATTTTGAAAAACTGAATTTTTAAAAGATTTTATAAAAGAAAAAAAAAGACTGATGTGCTAAAACTGTTTTAAAAGCAATAAAAAAAAAAAAAAAAAAACTGCATTTGAAACAGAATTTTTAAAGATGAAAAAACTGTTTTAAAGGAAAAAAATAAAAACTGAATGTTTTAAAAATAAAACTGATTTTAAAATGATTTATAAACTAGAGAACGGATTTTGTTTTAAAGAAAAATCATATTTTTATATGTTGAAAGTCAAAATAAAAATCATATTTTTATATGTTGAGAGTCGAAGTAAAAATCATATTTTTATATATTGAATAGCATAGTAAAAATTCTATTTTTACTTATGCAGAGAATACGGGTGAAAGCGACAAATAGGCGAAGATTTCTATTAAGAAGAGTCGTGAAGTTGGATAGCTATTGGTGAGATTTCTGATTTAAAAATTTATATATATATATGCGTGAAAGTGAATTGCTATATATAAATATCTATATATATATATATACGCCCCTCGTCCACAAACCATGGACGATATTTATTGGTTGAAATTGTTGTGATAATTGGTTGATAACGAATAGATTGTTTGGGATTGTTTGTGATGGATATTGGTTGATTGTGGTTGAAAAATACCCGTTTGTGGTTGTGAAATATTTGGTTGAAACCACTTAGGATTAGTTTGTGGAAATGAAATAAATATATACATGCCGCCTGCGTGCGAACTAGATGCATGTTTCCCATTGTCAAAAACCGCGAGGTTTTAAGGTAGAGCGAGGAGCCGTACTAGGGACGGTGCCGGTGTAACTACCCTGCCGTTATGCTGCCGAAATTTTGAATAATATTTGTGTGTTTGAATTATTTTCATATGCTTAAACTATATTTATTCCTTATATAGAAAACATTCATGTGTTGAATTGATATTCATTCGTTGTTTAGAAATTCATGTGTTGAATGGTATTCATATTTTGAAATAAATAGTTCGATAATAAAAATCACATTTCTATCTATATATAAAAACTATAGAAAACATTCATGTGTTGAATTGATATTCATTCGTTGTTTAGAAATTCATGTGTTGAATGGTATTCATATTTTGAAATAAATTGTTCGATAATAAAAATCACAATTTTATCTATATATAGAATCCATAGAAAACATTCATGTGTTGAATTGATATTCATTCGTTGTTTAGAAATTCATGTGTTGAATGGTATTCATATTTTGAAATAAATTGTTTGATAATAAAAATCACCTTTTATCGACTATATGAACTATATAGAAAAATAGTGTTTTGAAATGAATCGTTTTACAATAAAAATCACATTTTTATTGTATGCATAAATCGTTAAAATGCGAAGTGTTAAAAATAGTCACTTGTTCAAAATAAACATAGGTGAGTTGAAATATTCATTAATTAACTAATGAAATGATTTGCACCTATTTATGTAACATTAGAATGAATGGTGTTTTTAAACCAAATAGAAATCGAATATGAAATCGAATAGAAAATGAAAAATAGATATGAACTGTATATATATGTACATGCAATATTCTTTGAACAGGTTATAGCAAAGGGGCTAGAGAAGAGGAATAAAATTTTGTGCCCGACAAATAGGTACACATTTACTGATTTGTTTGGGTGATGATTTTGAGCCTATTGGCTAGCCGCTTGGCTTCTTCTTTTTCTTTTTGAGATTAGAAGGACCGGGACGCTATTTGCGATTTCCCGACGCTCCCGGTGCAGGGGAGGTTATGGCGAAATTTTTCCAAAATTTAAGGTGTTAGAAAATTTTTTGAAGTGAAAACGATATTGAAATAGTTGAATGAACTATATTTATATAACTATATAAATATAAATAAAATTAAAACGAAACGAAGCCGTGCAGTTCGTATTTTGAAACCGTGATTTCAAACGACTAGTACGGGAAATCCGACCATTGGATTTTCCCGAAATCTCAACCGTCGGGTTCGCCTTGGAATAATCTTTCCAACGGCACCAACCTTGTAAAAATCCAACGGTTGGATTGTCTGGAATGTTTAATTCAAATCTGAAGAAAAACAGCGCCAGAAGCGATTATATTTATATATATATAAATATAATTATATATTAAATCGAATAACGACGCTGCAGTTCGTATTTTGAAATCGAAAATTCAAACGATTGTACCGGGAGATCCGACCGTCGGATTTTCCCGAAACTGGAACCGTTGGATTCGTTTTGAAAAGACCTTTCTAATGATGTAAATTTTGTAAAGATCCAACGGTTAGATTTTCAGATATGTGTAAATCAAATCTGAAGAAAAACAGCGCCACGGCAACGTTATGGCCCGAAGCGTCGTTTTGAATAAAATGGCTATTTTTAAAATAAATAAAAATAGCGATAAATAGTTATAAAATATCCTAAGCGATATGGAATGGAAATAAACTGAATTTGCTTGATTTATGTGATATTTGATGGTTGAATGTGTTTGGTGTGAAAATTACATTAAAGAACAATTGGTGTTGTCGAATAATTTAACCATTGAAATAAATCGATTTGAAATTCTAAATATACGTGAATTATTTGGAAAGGCCGAGTTAATTCTCATTTCGAATAATCGACCGACGATTGAAATTCGAAGATGAAGACGATGGTCGAAGACCGGAGATCTTCACCTCGTTTGGATGGTAACCGAGGTCCTGATTGGGAGGCATCCCGAAATATGGATAATGAGTGGTGATCGTTCAGACGTACGTGTTGATCGATGGGTTTGCGAGGTATTTAGTGCCTCCGGTTTCGTTCAGACCCAGAACGGACTTGTAAATGGACTGTGTGTCTGACATAGGATTTATTCTGTGTGGCATGCTAAGATGCAGTGATCAGGGCTTCTGTTGAAAAGCAAAGTCTTGTGGTGATGATCAAAGCACCGCCTGTGTGGCGTAACTTTGTGTATAACGTGAATTCGCGAGCCTCACACCCCGGTATGAACCTAAAACGGGAGAGGACATCAGGGAGGACATGCGTTTCTTTCTAGCTAGGGTGGTGTCAGTGACCTACCAGCCCTGACATTTATATACTTTTCACCTATGTGGTTGTTGCTGTTGCGAGGCGCCTCGGTTTGATCGGACGATCCGGGTCCGATGGAGTCATTCGTTGGCTCATTTACGCCCCAAAGGGCGGGGAAACGTATTGTTCAGGCACTATAATCCACATCGGTGGACCGGCCCTGACGATCGAAGGGGCAGTTGCGGCTGTTCCGGTGGCTCGGGCTAGAGAGTCACGAATTCGGTAAGGACTATCTTTTGCCTTGGTTCATGACGGAAATCCAATTTCCAAATACGACATCATGCGGTTTTGATTGTATATAGATATGGCGACATGATATATGGTACCCATGCCGTCTATGATTGATAGTTATGATTTGAAATTGTTTTCAAAACATATAAACACTAGCAATAATATCAAATGCCTTTGTTTTATTCGTATCAAGCATATCTGGGCCGTTATAAGGTAAAAACTCTATCCTCCGGTTTGCGTTGCATTGTGTGATGGGAACTGAGTCTTATAACGGCTTCATTTTTATAAAAAGCATAGCGATGTTTAAAAGAAAGATTTGTTTTAAAGCACTGGCAATCCAATGGAGTAAACCCGTTCCACGAAAGTGGCGTGGTCCTGTGATTAGCCAAATTATATATATGTGTTGAGTGGATTTCTCATACCAGTCCCATGACTGACTCGTAGTTTGTTTCACTCTCAAACTCGGGTGCCCCTTTTTCTACACGGGCAGCCTTGTATTCAGGTTTAGCTGGTTCTTTCTGGATAGCTGGAGCTGAAGATGGATTCTATCATTTATTTCTTTTTATGCTGTTCAGCTCCTATTGTACATATTTTGTTTATTTCCGCTGTAGACATTTATGTATAGCTGAACTGTATTTGTACTAAGTAAGATCCTGTATACTGTGTAACTCTGATGATTACTTTTATCCAGTATATTTTGTTGTTCATTCTGGTGTATTTATTTAATTCTGTTCTGCTATTATATGTTTCTGTGTTATATTCCAAAAGATAACCTTGTTTCCGTGAGAACGGGAAATCGGGTCGTCACAACGTGGTATCAGAGCTTTGGTTAAGCTTAGTTCTGGAATATAACATTTGAACGGATTCGTCAGAAATAGAACCAGTAGTGTTCTAGGACGGGTAACTCTATACAGATAGGATCAGCAATATCCTAGTATGAGTAAAGCAGAATGATTACACCTCGATAGACACATTTACATTGAAGTATGTGTTCCTATATTTTAAAAATACCTTTTCTGTGACCTGACACTTGATCTGCTAATTGCAGAAGTACTAGAAAAATGAGTGCCAGAAACAGAAGGAATACAGAACCCGATCTAGAGGCTCTATTCAAGAGATATCGAAATCTGGGTGGAGAAAAATTCTCGGGCAATGAATCTATTATCCAAACTCAAGCTTGGTTGAGTTCTGTCGAAAAAATCTTTGAGCATATCCAGCTGAGAGATGACCAGAAACGGTTAGTAGCATCTTGGGCGCTTAAAGAAGAAGCTTTAATCTGGTGGGAATCAATCATCAGAAACAATCCAGAAGGTGATATCACCTGGGACAGATTCAAATTGATTTTCTTAGAAAGATTTACTCCTCCCGAAGTAACCGAGAGATTATGTGATGAATTTTCTTATCTAATACAAGGTGATATGACCATTCCCGAATATCATAAGAAATTCAATGAACTTGCTCACTTTGCTCCTCATCTAATTCAAAATCCGAAGAGGAAAAATATGAGATTTATTCACGGGCTTCAAAGGAAATACCAGAATAAAGTATTGGGGCATGTGAAGCTTCCTTTTTCTGAAATGATTTATATGGCTTATCAATATGAAGATCTAGACAAGAAAGGAATGTTGCGCGACGAAGAAGAAGAAGTTTGTTGTGGTGACAAAACAGAGTCAGAAACTGATATTCCAGAGGCAAGTACAATGTCTGAGATCAGTAAGAAGGCCAGTGCCAAGAGAAAAAGGGCCAAATCAGAGAAGAAACTAGTAACGACAACTGTATGCTCTAACTGCAATAAGCAAGGACATCTCTCGATGAGTTGCCGATCTCTAAAGAAACAAAGAAATGAAGGATCTAAGTCTATTAAGAAATTTCAAGAGACTAGAGAATGCAGCATTTGCCATCGGTTTGGCCATGTCAGACAGGATTGCCGGCTGTTAAAGGCAACCAAGGTGGCTCAAATAAATGAAGTAGCAGAAACCTCTGAGCCCTCAGTTAGTCAAGAAAGGGCCGACGTCTTAGAAGGCACGCTCAATGTCAAAAACATTCCAGTTAAAGTACTGTTTGACACAGGTGCGTCGCGAAGCTTTATTTCAAAGAGTGCCGCTAAGAAACTTGATTTAAACTTGAGGAAGCTTAAAGAGCCAATGACTGTCCGAAATCCAGTTGGAGGATCCATCAATCT
Organism: Allium sativum; assembly: GCA_030737875.1. Lineage (NCBI taxonomy): Eukaryota > Viridiplantae > Streptophyta > Magnoliopsida > Asparagales > Amaryllidaceae > Allium > Allium sativum. The sequence goes on from CM060919.1 coordinate 443,295,823, forward strand.
CAGTTGGGTTTGTGCAGTACCCGTCTCCTTTTCTTGCTATAAATTCCCTATTATCTCTGTAGTCATGAATTTTGATGAATTCGATCTTATTCTGGGATTGGATTGGCTAACCAAATATGAAGCAGAAGTTAAATGCGCCGACAGAGTCGTAAAGGCAAAGATTAAATCAGGTGATTATATGACCATTCCCTGTGAAGGTCAGAATGCTAGTAGAAAAGACTTCTGGGCAGCTTTGAATGTTTCTCCAGCCCAAATTGAAAATATCCCTGAAGTTACTGAGAATATTCCCGATCTCATCAAAGATATTCCTGTCGTCAAGAACTATGCGGATGTGTTCGAGGAAGTTGTTCGCTTACCTCCGCAAAGAGAAATAGATTTCAAGATTGCTTTGGTTCCAAATGCGAGGCCGGTAGTTCACGCTATTCGAAGAATGTCCTTGAAAGAGAAGGAAGAATTAGACAATCAAACACGACAGCTAGTATGGAAGGGTCTAATCAGGCCTAGTTTCTCGGATTGGGGTGCAGCAGTGGTGTTTGTCCCAAAATCTGACGGTACTCTACGGTTATGTGTGGATTATCGCGATCTGAACAAGCAGACCATAAAGAACAAATATCCATTGCCGCGGATTGATGATTTGTTAGATCGATTAAATGGAGCACAAGTATTTTCACGAATGGACCTAGCTACAGGATTCCATCAACTTCGAATTGCCGAAGAGTGTGTTCCAATGACAGCGTTCAGAGGCCCCGACTTATTCTACGAGTGGTTAGTAATGCCGTTCGGCTTATGTAACGCTCCAGCTTATTTCGTCGATCTAATGAACAGAGTATTCAGAGGAGTATTGAATAAATTTGTTCTGGTTTTTATTGATGATATTCTAATCTTCTCTAAATCAAAGGCCGAACATGAAAAGCATCTGGAACAGGTTCTAGAAATTCTCAGAAGGAATGTATTGAAAGCCAAATTTTCCAAGTGTATCTTCTGGCAAGATGAAGTGAAATTTTTGGGCCATGTCGTATCGAAAGATGGAATCGCTGTGGATCCAAGCAAAATCACAGCCATTCAAAATTGGAAACAGCCCAGTACTCCCACTGAAGTTCGCAGTTTTCTTGGATTGGCTAGCTATTATCGGAAGTTCGTTAAAGACTTTTCGAAGATATCTGGCCACTTAACGAAGCTTACAAAGAAGCATTCTAAGTTCAAATGGACTGAAGAGAGTGAGGAGGCTTTTGAAGAGCTAAAGTTAAGATTAACAACAGCTCCAGTGTTAACCATCATTGATGGCAACCAGGATCTAAAAGTCTGGACTGATGCTTCTAGAGAAGGCCTTGGAGCAGTGTTAATGCAAAGAGGCCAAGTAATTGCTTATGCTAGCCGTCAACTGAAGCCACACGAGAAGAACTACGTAACTCATGATCTTGAGTTATTGGCTATCATATTCTCCTTGAAAATCTGGAGACACTATCTTCTGGGCGAGAGGTTTGAACTGTTTACAGACCACCAGTCGTTAAAGTATCTGTTCACTCAGAAGGACTTGAATCTGAGGCAACAGCGTTGGCTGGAGTTTCTTGCAGCATATGACTTCGAAATTATATATACTCCAGGAAAAGCCAATGTCGTGGCCGATGCATTAAGCAGAAAGAATGTAATGATCGCCAGTTTTATTATCACGACTTCATTGCTAGATAAGATATCTGCTCTTCAGGAGGATGATCACTTCATTCAGAAGATCAGAAGGATAATTCAACAAGGCGAACCCTCGAGTTTTCAAGTTGATAATGAGGGGATTTTAAGGCTCAAAGGTCGAATCTGTGTCCCCAACATTCCTGAACTTCGAAAGGAAGTATTGGATGAATGCCACAAGTCAAAACTCAGTATCCATCCGGGAGTAAACAAAATGTATAATGACATTAAACGCACTTTCTGGTGGAAGTCGATGAAAAGGGACATTTCTTTATATGTCAGCCGATGCCCTACTTGCCAGCTAGTCAAAAGCGACCAACAGAAATTGGCTGGATTATTGCAACCGCTAGAAGTTCCTGGCTGGAAGTGGGAACATATTTCTATGGATTTCATTGATGGTTTGCCCAGAACCAGAAAAGGGAATGACAGTATTTGGGTGATCGTAGATCGTTTCACGAAGACCGCCCATTTCATACCTGTCAAGTCAAACAGAACCGCTCAGAGTCTGGCGCAGATATACTTCAGGGAAATAGTTAAACTACATGGAGTGCCACTCAGTATAGTAAGTGATAGAGATACAATATTCACTAGCAAATTCTGGGAAGCATTTCAAGTCGAGCTAGGAACGAAGTTAAACTTGAGCACCGCTTATCATCCTCAGACGGACGGTCAGACTGAGAGGGTGAATCGCATTTTAGAAGATCTATTGCGGGCTTGTGTTATAGATTTCGGTGGATCATGGGAAGACCATCTTCATTTGGCTGAATTCTCTTATAACAACAGCTACCAGGCGAGTCTAACAATGTCGCCATTCGAAGCATTGTATGGTAGACCGTGCCGATCTCCTGCTTGTTGGGTCGAGCCTGGAAATAGACTTGTGTTGGGTCCTGATATGATTCGAGAAGCGGCCGACAAAGTTGATTTTATTAAGAAGCGATTACTCGCCGCTCAAAGCCGACAAAAGAGCTACGCCGATAAAAGAAGAAGAGATATATCCTTTGAAGTTGGCGACTATGTATATTTGAAAGTATCGCCGATGAGAGGAGTTATCCGGTTCGGTAAAACTGGAAAGTTAGCACCCAAATTCATTGGTCCGTTTCCTATTCTGGAACGGATTGGAACTCTCGCTTATAGGGTCAAACTGCCTGACTGGTTGCCTGGAGTTCATGATGTATTTCACATATCTCAACTTCGAAAGCACGTTCATGATCCAGACTTGATCGTGGAAGAAGCAGCTCAGCAGGATATTGAAATTACTCCAGAACTAGCTGTGAGGCGTGAGCCGCTAAAGATCATCGGCAAAGAAACCAAAGAGCTGAGGAACAAGAAGGTTCGCTTAGTCAAAGTGCAATGGAGTGGAGATCCGCGAGATTGTACTTGGGAAACTGAGGAGAGCATTCAGAAGGCTTATCCTAGATGCCGAGTAGATATCTCTGATTGACTCTGGTGCAAGGTACATTTAACCTACTTTGCATTACCTTTTAATTCTCTATTCTGTTGCTATTTTCTTCCCATGGATGTGCATTGTTTATTCTATACTCAGAATATTAAAAACAAATTGGTTGTTGTATTGTGTGATCGTAGAATTATCAAACCACTTTCGACTTTATTCCTTTTCGGGGACGAAAAGTTTTAAGTGGGGGAGATTGTAACGACCCAGAAAATCTGAACCAATTTAAAATTTTTTAAATTGGCTAAAATAATGGATTTTAAATATTTAAAATAAATATTTTAAATAATGGCAATGAAAATTGAGTTTGAATCGACATTTGAAAACCAATATAATTAATTATAATTATATATAGAATTGGAAAAGGCGCGGTAGTTCGATAATTCGATTTCAAACTTCAATGGAATATACCGGGTGCAAAACAATCCGGATGTTAGTGAAACCAAAAACATTAGAGTCTAATTGATGATATCTTTCTAACGAATCTGACCAATCGAAATTTGATAGCGGGAATCAAAAGATATGTCCAGTTGAAAATTCTGAATAGTCGCTATGGAATTCAGGCCCTTAAAAATGGACATTTTGCAGATGACCTCGGATTTCGACGAAACCACCTTTGTTGGGTCCGCAGTGTCAAGTTATTGCTAGGTTTAAAATTTCATAATTTTTCGAATTAATATGTGAGCGTGGCAAAAGAAAACGCGTTTGACCAGTTTCTGTTGATTTTAATCGAATGGAAATTGGCCATTTTTCAAACGGTCTCAGAATTTGACGAAACTAGTTTTGTTAGGACCGTATCGTCAATACGAAGCTAGAAAATATTTTTCTGGAATTTTTCTAGTTAATATGTGACCCCGGTAATTTGAAATGTGCGTTTAAAATTCAATATAGTGATTTAAATGAAAATTCAAAAGGAAACTGATTGTAACGATCAAATCAGCTTGCGATACATATCCCATTGTGTTCGGAATGGGGGTAAAACGCTATGGACGACAGGCGGTGGGCCTCGTTTCGAGGTCATATGTAAAAGTCAACCTTTTGCGAAATTAAATAATTAAATAATAATAATAAAAAAAAAAAAAAAAATCTTAATTCCCCTTTCCCTCCTTATCTCCCGCTTGGCCCCCCCCCCCGTTCATTCGATTACAACCAGAACAGAAAAAAAAAAAAAAAAAAAGGAAAGTAAAAACCCTAAACAGGCGATCGCCGCCCCCTTGGAAGCCCCCTCCATCGATCGAAGCATCGCCGCCCTTGGAAGCCCCCCTCCATCGATCGAAGCATCGCCGCCCTTGGAAGCCCCCCTCCATCGATCGAAGCATCGCCGCCCTCCTGGAAGCCCCCTCCATCGATCGAAGCATCGCCGCCCCCTGGAAGCCCTCGAGACCGCACCGACGAAGCCCCCCCCAGAAGTGCCGCCGACGACCTCTTCATCCCCCCCTTTTTCTTCGAAGCACTGTAAGTATTTTATCGTAATTTATTTTTATTTTAATTCGTTAATAATTAAAAACTGAAAGTGTTTTAAAAATAAAAACTAAAACTGATTTTATTTTAGATAGTTTAAAAACTGATATTAGGATAGTTAAAAAACTAATTTATAAAAAAAAAGAAATTAAAACTGATTTAAAAAGATTTTGAAAAACTGAATTTTTAAAAGATTTTATAAAAGAAAAAAAAAGACTGATGTGCTAAAACTGTTTTAAAAGCAATAAAAAAAAAAAAAAAAACTGCATTTGAAACAGAATTTTTAAAGATGAAAAAACTGTTTTAAAGGAAAAAAATAAAAACTGAATGTTTTAAAAATAAAACTGATTTTAAAATGATTTATAAACTAGAGAACGGATTTTGTTTTAAAGAAAAATCATATTTTTATATGTTGAAAGTCAAAATAAAAATCATATTTTTATATGTTGAGAGTCGAAGTAAAAATCATATTTTTATATATTGAATAGCATAGTAAAAATTCTATTTTTACTTATGCAGAGAATACGGGTGAAAGCGACAAATAGGCGAAGATTTCTATTAAGAAGAGTCGTGAAGTTGGATAGCTATTGGTGAGATTTCTGATTTAAAAATTTATATATATATATGCGTGAAAGTGAATTGCTATATATAAATATCTATATATATATATATACACGCCCCTCGTCCACAAACCATGGACGATATTTATTGGTTGAAATTGTTGTGATAATTGGTTGATAACGAATAGATTGTTTGGGATTGTTTGTGATGGATATTGGTTGATTGTGGTTGAAAAATACCCGTTTGTGGTTGTGAAATATTTGGTTGAAACCACTTAGGATTAGTTTGTGGAAATGAAATAAATATATACATGCCGCCTGCGTGCGAACTAGATGCATGTTTCCCATTGTCAAAAACCGCGAGGTTTTAAGGTAGAGCGAGGAGCCGTACCAGGGACGGTGCCGGTGTAACTACCCTGCCGTTATGCTGCCGAAATTTTGAATAATATTTGTGTGTTTGAATTATTTTCATATGCTTAAACTATATTTATTCCTTATATAGAAAACATTCATGTGTTGAATTGATATTCATTCGTTGTTTAGAAATTCATGTGTTGAATGGTATTCATATTTTGAAATAAATAGTTCGATAATAAAAATCACATTTCTATCTATATATAAAAACTATAGAAAACATTCATGTGTTGAATTGATATTCATTCGTTGTTTAGAAATTCATGTGTTGAATGGTATTCATATTTTGAAATAAATTGTTCGATAATAAAAATCACAATTTTATCTATATATAGAATCCATAGAAAACATTCATGTGTTGAATTGATATTCATTCGTTGTTTAGAAATTCATGTGTTGAATGGTATTCATATTTTGAAATAAATTGTTTGATAATAAAAATCACCTTTTATCGACTATATGAACTATATAGAAAAATAGTGTTTTGAAATGAATCGTTTTACAATAAAAATCACATTTTTATTGTATGCATAAATCGTTAAAATGCGAAGTGTTAAAAATAGTCACTTGTTCAAAATAAACATAGGTGAGTTGAAATATTCATTAATTAACTAATGAAATGATTTGCACCTATTTATGTAACATTAGAATGAATGGTGTTTTTAAACCAAATAGAAATCGAATATGAAATCGAATAGAAAATGAAAAATAGATATGAACTGTATATATATGTACATGCAATATTCTTTGAACAGGTTATAGCAAAGGGGCTAGAGAAGAGGAATAAAATTTTGTGCCCGACAAATAGGTACACATTTACTGATTTGTTTGGGTGATGATTTTGAGCCTATTGGCTAGCCGCTTGGCTTCTTCTTTTTCTTTTTGAGATTAGAAGGACCGGGACGCTATTTGCGATTTCCCGACGCTCCCGGTGCAGGGGAGGTTATGGCGAAATTTTTCCAAAATTTAAGGTGTTAGAAAAATTTTTGAAGTGAAAACGATATTGAAATAGTTGAATGAACTATATTTATATAACTATATAAATATAAATAAAATTAAAACGAAACGAAGCCGTGCAGTTCGTATTTTGAAACCGTGATTTCAAACGACTAGTACGGGAAATCCGACCATTGGATTTTCCCGAAATCTCAACCGTCGGGTTCGCCTTGGAATAATCTTTCCAACGGCACCAACCTTGTAAAAATCCAACGGTTGGATTGTCTGGAATGTTTAATTCAAATCTGAAGAAAAACAGCGCCAGAAGCGATTATATTTATATATATATATAAATATAATTATATATTAAATCGAATAACGACGCTGCAGTTCGTATTTTGAAATCGAAAATTCAAACGATTGTACCGGGAGATCCGACCGTCGGATTTTCCCGAAACTGGAACCGTTGGATTCGTTTTGAAAAGACCTTTCTAATGATGTAAATTTTGTAAAGATCCAACGGTTAGATTTTCAGATATGTGTAAATCAAATCTGAAGAAAAACAGCGCCACGGCAACGTTATGGCCCGAAGCGTCGTTTTGAATAAAATGGCTATTTTTAAAATAAATAAAAATAGCGATAAATAGTTATAAAATATCCTAAGCGATATGGAATGGAAATAAACTGAATTTGCTTGATTTATGTGATATTTGATGGTTGAATGTGTTTGGTGTGAAAATTACATTAAAGAACAATTGGTGTTGTCGAATAATTTAACCATTGAAATAAATCGATTTGAAATTCTAAATATACGTGAATTATTTGGAAAGGCCGAGTTAATTCTCATTTCGAATAATCGACCGACGATTGAAATTCGAAGATGAAGACGATGGTCGAAGACCGGAGATCTTCACCTCGTTTGGATGGTAACCGAGGTCCTGATTGGGAGGCATCCCGAAATATGGATAATGAGTGGTGATCGTTCAGACGTACGTGTTGATCGATGGGTTTGCGAGGTATTTAGTGCCTCCGGTTTCGTTCAGACCCAGAACGGACTTGTAAATGGACTGTGTGTCTGACATAGGATTTATTCTGTGTGGCATGCTAAGATGCAGTGATCAGGGCTTCTGTTGAAAAGCAAAGTCTTGTGGTGATGATCAAAGCACCGCCTGTGTGGCGTAGCTTTGTGTATAACGTGAATTCGCGAGCCTCACACCCCGGTATGAACCTAAAACGGGAGAGGACATCAGGGAGGACATGCGTTTCTTTCTAGCTAGGGTGGTGTCAGTGACCTACCAGCCCTGACATTTATATACTTTTCACCTATGTGGTTGTTGCTGTTGCGAGGCGCCTCGGTTTGATCGGACGATCCGGGTCCGATGGAGTCATTCGTTGGCTCATTTACGCCCCAAAGGGCGGGGAAACGTATTGTTCAGGCACTATAATCCACATCGGTGGACCGGCCCTGACGATCGAAGGGGCAGTTGCGGCTGTTCCGGTGGCTCGGGCTAGAGAGTCACGAATTCGGTAAGGACTATCTTTTGCCTTGGTTCATGACGGAAATCCAATTTCCAAATACGACATCATGCGGTTTTGATTGTATATAGATATGGCGACATGATATATGGTACCCATGCCGTCTATGATTGATAGTTATGATTTGAAATTGTTTTCAAAACATATAAACACTAGCAATAATATCAAATGCCTTTGTTTTATTCGTATCAAGCATATCTGGGCCGTTATAAGGTAAAAACTCTATCCTCCGGTTTGCGTTGCATTGTGTGATGGGAACTGAGTCTTATAACGGCTTCATTTTTATAAAAAGCATAGCGATGTTTAAAAGAAAGATTTGTTTTAAAGCACTGGCAATCCAATGGAGTAAACCCGTTCCACGAAAGTGGCGTGGTCCTGTGATTAGCCAAATTATATATATGTGTTGAGTGGATTTCTCATACCAGTCCCATGACTGACTCGTAGTTTGTTTCACTCTCAAACTCGGGTGCCCCTTTTTCTACACGGGCAGCCTTGTATTCAGGTTTAGCTGGTTCTTTCTGGATAGCTGGAGCTGAAGATGGATTCTATCATTTATTTCTTTTTATGCTGTTCAGCTCCTATTGTACATATTTTGTTTATTTCCGCTGTAGACATTTATGTATAGCTGAACTGTATTTGTACTAAGTAAGATCCTGTATACTGTGTAACTCTGATGATTACTTTTATCCAGTATATTTTGTTGTTCATTCTGGTGTATTTATTTAATTCTGTTCTGCTATTATATGTTTCTGTGTTATATTCCAAAAGATAACCTTGTTTCCGTGAGAACGGGAAATCGGGTCGTCACAAAAAGCCACAGATAAACACAAGACAGATATAAATATGCATATTTTAAACAGCGGAAACCAAACAGACTTTTATTTCATCAATACGTGTTCATACAAAACATTTCCATAATTGTCTCAAAATACTTCCAACATTACAACCTCATTACTGTCTTGATTATTAAAGAAGCATAAAACATAAATAAAGTAACAAAAATCCCCATAGTGATATCCAAAGCCATAAACCGAGCAAAAGAGATCCAAACCATACATCTACGGTCTTGGAGCTTGCAAAGAGTCCGAAGGGGCTGAGCTATTTCCTCCCTGTGGACTGGAGGGGGAACGAAAGAAAAGAAGACGAAAGAAAATAGAGTCAGACATAAAGCCTGAGTAAATCTAGTGACTCTTCGGTATGTGAAAAGAAAAAGTGCATGATATATATAAACTGAAAGCAGACAAGTATCACCTGCTAAGGAAGTGTAGTTTAGAATCGAATGTACTATCGCACCCACACTATATCTCTACACCTACTTGAGCTTATTCTGACTGGCACCCCATGCTGACGGTGAAGTGATCCCCATTTTTATTTAAAGATCGGCTCCTACTTGCGTAAACATGTGTCATACGACCCCCAAGAATTGTAGATACCTATGTTGGTCCTACCATGGGGTGTATTAAGACCCATGGTGGCGGCCCCGACACAACTCTAGAAGGCATAGGTTATACTACCGGTGCCCCTAGTGCCCTGTTTGTCTGCTCCGGAGTGTGTGCATGCCCGCACCCCGTTAGAACCTACACTGTTGCACCCACCACCGTTGCTTTGACCGCTTACAATCAGCCCTGTAATCGTGCCCCACCCTGCCTAGTTTCAGGGTACCATGATACCTAACTTGGGTTACTGCTGAAAAAGATCCTCGTTACTAGGGTTTTCTAGTCAAACATGTTAAGTGGTTAAGTGTCTGTATTTACCTAACCCCACCCATCAATTCTTGTTAACATGTTGAATTTGGCTAAGTGTTTATAGTTGACTTAACCCTACCATCTGTCCTTAGCCTCTTAAAGCACCTGACCACTCACATTAGACAGATATTGCTACGGTTACTAGATGTGCTGGTCGGTTCCGGACAGGTTTACACCGTAGCTCAGTCTAACCTCGGGTCCTTATTGGGATCAATGCTTAACCGCCCACATTGGATAGGTATTGTTGTGACTACTGGATAGCCGGGCGGATCCGGGCAGGTTTACGTCACAACTCAATCAACCTCGGGTTAAGCATACCGTGTTTTCTAAATTTACATATTTGATCACTTCTCAATTATATGTAAATGTCATGTCCTTTATTCTTGGGTATAACAATTCATACTGGTTAAATGTTATTGTCGTTGGCATGTACCAACCATGCCAACATATATTTTTCATGTTTTACACCCAACTTTATTACCCCCGTTTGTACGTTCGCAACATCATAACAAGTGTTGGGCTCGACACAATTCAGCCCAACTTTATAAATGTGAGAAAAAGGGGAAATCAAGAACATGTAATATTTTACAATATATAATGGTGTGTGGCGCTTGAACTTGTAATTTAGCGATTCAACTAACATAAGTTATGGGTCATGTGAACTTGCATTCAAATCAAAGTATAACTAAGTAGGTGACATATGAAATGGCATAGTTTAGGCTTATACAAACTTTGGTTTAAACTTGTTTAACTTGGCATAATGTCAACCACAAAACTAGCATGTTGTATATTCACAAAAATGTCCAATTTCAACATCTAATCATATAGCCTATTTCAACATGAACTTGCATAGTTTATGAAACCCAAACGATACTTAACATAGGTCCAATTATACTTGCAAATAAACATAAGAATGTGTTCATAGGTTTTGAGTCATGTAGGCATAAAAGGTCTCAAATCTAGAACATGTTTACATAAATTCTAACTTAGACTAAGGGAATATATATAGTCCATGCCATCGACACAAACATAAAGGGATCAATTACTAGTTTTTGCCACAACTTGCTATTGCTATTACTTTCATATACAAATGTCCAATAGGCTTGCATCAATCAATTTATGCCACAAATATCAATACACAAGTCATGACAGAATTATTACAATACACAGAATTCATACAATAACACAATTCTATTTTCATTTACATCGAATCACGTCACAGTTTTATTCATATTCTGAAAGATCACTATACTTACAACGAATGCAGAATCTTTAATTCTGGATTCTGAATTCTGAAATTGAGATGTGTTCCTTTGGGTAGATTAACGTTGCGTTGATTAATTTGATTAAGCTTTAGTCTTCTACTTAACTTGATTCGTCTCTAAGCTCCTCTCTCTTGACGGCTACGCTCAATTCCTTCCTGGCATCATGATGACTCCCGTCTTATTTTTTTGTGTGAATTTTAGTTGAGACTTAGGGTGTATTTATAGATTTTTAAATTGTTTTGAGACGTCAAATGAAGACAGGAGGAATCTAGATCATACAAAGTTCAAAGAGCCAATCAAGAGGTGACATGTCATCCCTAATGACACACCGAGCCACAAAAATTCGAGCCAGACCCAGCCAGCCAGGTCGACCAGGTAGGTCGACTGGCAGGTCGACACCCAGGTCGACACTATGGTCGACCTGGGGTGACCAGTTTAACACCATTGTCGACCTGGTCCCTGGGAGGGAATTTTCCCGCCCAGCCCAGTTTGAACCTGTTTTTTGAATTTTGAACTTGAAACCGTGCTGTTTGAATTTTAAATTTTATTCTGAAACTTCCGAAGGTCATAACTCCTTCATACAGAGTCCGATTCACGCAAACTCGGACTATATCTCAAGCAGATTTCCGAGACGAACGCAATGGCATAACCCATTTCCCTTAATTCTTTCATTTAGAATTAATTACACTTTAATTTGTGAAGCTTAATGTTATAGAATTCACGGGGTGTTACATTCTCTCCCCCTTAAAAGGATTGCGTCCCTGAAATCTTCAAGTTAGGAAGAATGTATATCCTACCGTCCATCTAGTCAACCAACAAACACAGGCGTCTGTCTTTAAAAGACTTCTAATGCTTCATTATCATATGGATAGTGTGTGTACATGTCCTTATCTAATGCAGAAATCAGGCGGTCTGCTGATTCAGTTGACCTCCTTAATGCGAATCATGTAAGTGTCATGAATCCATTATGTATGCAAATTTCTCCTACTCATAATTCTACATGAGTGCACAACTTATTCATACAAATGCGACGACCATATGACAGCATATCAAGTTTCAACCATATACAAATGAGAATGCATATGCAATATGAAGTGACTGAGCCGATCTAAAACCTAGGGTGTGTGTGTATATGCATCCACGAGCAACCATTTGCAGCCATCATCCATAACATGTTATCAAATACATGTTTGCATCCATTTGTTTTCTACCTAAGGAGTTAGGAAAAGGGCCGAGGAGATATACCTAAAAAGATAAAGCATAACTTAAGGAAAAGAGAGATCAAAGATGTACCCTCAAAAAGAAAAGGGTAGGCAGCGCGTATTCTGTCCTCAGTTTCCCAAGTCGCGTCTTCCTTGGTGTCGCTCCACTGAACTTTAACGAGTTTGACTTCACGGTTGCGTAGCTTTTTCACTTTAGTTCCTAAGATGCGGGTTGGAACTCTCCTCATAGTTGCTTCACGTTTCACTTCGACTTCTTCTAGAATGCTAGGTTCCACCACTTCCGCAGACTCATGCAAACACTTCCGGAAGTGAGAAACATAAAAGACGTTGTGAACTCCGGCCAGTCTCTCGGGTCGCTCTAATCTATAGGCCATCTTCCCAACCTTCTCGATGATAGGAAACGGTCCTACATATCTTGGTGCTAGCTTTCCTGCGGATCCAAAGCGAACGGCGTTCCTTAAAGGAGATACCTTAAGGAAAACCCAGTTCCCAACCTCAAACTCAAGGTCGGTCCTTCTTTTGTCGGCGTAGGATTTCTGTCTGTCTTGGGCAGTCTTCATTCTCCTTCGTTTCAAGTCCACTTTCTCCTAAGTCTCTCGAATCATGTCCAGCCCAAGTATAAGTTTATCTATAGACTCCCACCAACAAGTTGGTGATTTGCACGGTCTTCCATACAAGGCTTCGAAGGGTGCCATGCCTATGGTAGCTTGGTAGCTGTTGTTGTAGGCAAATTCCACTAAAGGAAGGTGATCCTCCCAAGTCCCTCCAAAGTCAAGAACGCAAAGTCTCAAAAGATCCTCTAAAACTCTATTCGTCCTTTCCGTCTGGCCATCGGTTTGGGGGTGATAGGCCGTGCTCAAACATAACTGTGTGCCTACAGCTTCTTCCAGACTCCACCAAAATTCGCTTGTGAAGATAGGGTCTCGGTCACTAACAATGCTGGAGGGTATCCCATGGAGTCGAACTATTTCCTTGAGATAAAGTGATGCCAGAGATGAGGCAGTCCTTCTACTTTTAATGGGTATAAAGTGGGCGCTTTTAGTAAGCCTATCCACTGTTACCCAAATGCTAGTATTGCCTCTTCTCGACCTAGGTAGTCCATCAATGAAGTCCATTGAAATGCTATCCCACTTCCACTGTGGGACCTCTAAAGGATGAAGTAGTCCTCCGGGCTTCTTCTGTTCCTCCTTGACCCGTTGGCAGGTCATGCACTTAGAAACGAAATTTGCCACGTCCTCTTTCATGCCGCTTCAAAAGAAAGTCCTTTTTATATCCTTGTACATCTTATCACCGCCAGGGTGTATAGTCATCTTGGAATGATGCGCTTCCTCGAGAACCTTCTTTGTCAACTCCCTTGCTTGTGGGACGCATAATCTTCCATCTCGCCTCAGCCAACCCTTATCATCGATGGCGTATCTACTGAGGTGACTAGAAGTCTCACCCCTAATAAGTTTATCAATCACATCAACAAGCTGAGGGTCTTCACGTTGTACAACCCCTATTGAGTCCAAGAGAGTAGGGCGTACTTCGAGAGATGCTAACAAACCCGGTACAAAATCTGAGGAGGGCATAAAGTTAAAACTGGCTATATACTCCAAGCTTTGCCTCTCTACAAAGAGCGGGCTTAAGGTCAGTTTCTTTCGGCTCAATGCGTCTGCTACTACGTTGCCTTTGCCGGGAGTATAGGAAATTTCAAAGTCATACGAGGCAAGATACTCCATCCATCTTTGCTGCCTCAAGTTAAGATCCTTTTGCGAGAAGAGATATTTCAACGATTTATGGTCAGTGTATAATTCGAACTTCTCACCTAGGAGATAATGGCGCCAAGACTTAAGCGCAAAGACGATGGTGGCTAACTCGAGATCGTGGGTTGGGTAGTTCTTTTCATGAACTTTCAATTGCCTTCCACCAAAAGCTACTACCCTCCCTTCTTGCATCAAAACAGCGCCTAGCCCCGTACCACAAGCATCCGTATATACTGTGAACATTTTGCTTCCATCTGGCAAAGTCAGAACTGGGGCTGTTGTGAGAACCCTTTTTAATTGTTGGAAAGCAAACTTGCAGTCCAAATCCCAAGTGAACGCCGGATTCTTCTTTGTTAGCCTTGTGAGTGGAGCTGAGATTTTCGCGAAATCCCTAATAAACTTTCGGTAAAAACCGGCTAGCCCAAGAAAGCTTCGAACTTCGGTTGCATTTCTTGGTGTCTTCCAATCTTGCACTGCCGCCACTTTCGCGGGGTCCACAGCCAACCCCTCTTTGGACACTATATGCCCCAGAAATCTTACCTCCTTTCTCCAAAAGTGGCAATTGGAGAATTTGGCTTTTAGCTGATGAACTCGAAGAGTTTCCATGATTTCTTTTAGATGTTGAGCATGTTCTTCCTCATTCTTTGAGAAGATCAAAATATCGTCTATGAAGACAACCACAAATTTGTTGAGGAATTCTCTGAACACTCTGCTCATTAGGTCTACGAAATAAGCGGGTGCGTTTGTCAAGCCGAAAGGCATGACAAGCCACTTGAAGAAACTGTCTGGGGTTCTGAACGTCGTTTTATCAATGCTGTCTTCAGCTACTCTTAGCTGATGGAACCCAGTTGCCAGATTAAGTTGGGAGAAGACCGTCGCACATACAAGCTGATCAAACAAATCATTGATTCGGGGAAGAGGGTGCCTATTTTTCTTGGTCAATTTGTTTAACTCCCTATAGTCAACGCAAAGGTGAAGCGAACCGTCCGCTTTGGTTGCGAACACCACTGGAGCACCCCATTCCGAAATGCTCCATCTAATGAACCCCTTTTCGAGAAGTTCTTTAACCTGCTTACTGAGCTCCTTTCTCTCCTTTGGAGCCATGTGTCTGACAGGTAAAGCTACAGGCTTTGCATTATCCACAAGATATATGCGGAAGTCTATTTCCCGCCTCGGAGGTAAGCCCTTTACCTCCTCAAAGACATCCGGATATTCGTGGACTACTCTAACTGACTGAAAATTTTCATCAGAAGCATCAAGCGACTCTAGATAACTAAGCATAACCGCATCTAAGGGATTACAAGAAATCTCTAGAGTGTTACCAAGCCGAGTCAAGAGTCTAACTACTCATTTCTCACTATCAAGAATGACACCATTACTGGATAACCAGTGCATGCCTAAGATCAAACCATATCCCGAGAAGCCCAAAACAAAGGCATTACAACTAAACTCAAGGATGAGAATAGAGATTTTCAAACCCAAACAAACCATTGACAAGTAAGCGGAGCCCCCAATTGGATTTGAAACTACTAAGGGATCCTCTACCATACTAGTGTCTAGATGCAGAGATTCTACTAAGGCAGATGAAATAAAGGAGTGTGATGCGCCAGAGTCAAAAAGTGTGCGAACTGGATGATTATAAAGATAGACTACACTTTCTACAGAAATATTACTACCTCGTTCCTACTGAGGTGCCACTAGCGCATGAACCTGACCCCCTGAAGTGGATCCGGCTTTCTGTCCCTGCCCTTTCTTCTTTGGGCAGTCCTTAGCTTGGTGCCCAGTCTCTCCACAATGGAAGCAACCACCCATCTTTGCCTTCCTTTTTCAGCAGTCTTTTGATATATGTCCCACAATGCCACAAAAATTGCACCTTCTCCTCTCACGGGGCTTATTGTTCTTCCCTCCTTTCTTGAAATCTGTTTTCTTTGCTTGTAAACCCTCTTTCTTTTCTTCCACCTTAGTCTCTTTCTTGCCGTTGTCTTCCTCGTGTAGCAACGCCATGTCACCAAGCTTTCATAAGTCGCTCCCGCGGATACATGGGTCATAGCAAGGCTGTGTAGAGGCTCATTCAAACCTTTGACGAAGCGAAGCGGCTTCTTGTGTTGGGTGTTTACTAAGTCCATCCCAAATCTGGCCAGCTGATTAAACTGATTAACGTACTCCCTGATTGTCATACTTCCCTGTTTCAGAGTTAGAAACTTCTCCATTTGCAGGCTTCTTTTAGCTTGGGAAAGGAATTTCATCTCAAACCTTGTCCTGAAATCTTCCCATGTTTCCACCGCCCTCTGAGCATTGGTAATTTCCCACCAATAGGAAGCTTCATCTTTAAGCAACCATACTGCTAGCTGTATCTTTTGTCTGTCATCAACTCCGAAGATGACAAATAGATCCTCGATCTCCTTTAGCCAGTTTCTTGCTCCTACAAAGGACTCTGCCCCATAAAATTCTTTTCCACCCATAGCCTTGAAGTCTCTACATGTTTTTGCGAAGGCATTTCCACGAGGAGGAGGAGGAACCGCGGCCACTGGAGGAGGGATGTCTGTTGGGCTCGCGCCATTGGCCCTTGCTTCTAAGTACCTCCTAAACCAGTCAGGTATCGGCACTCCTTCTGGAAGGTTAAGGTCTCCAGACATGCTGAAACAGAAAGGAAAGATTCAAAACGAAGGATAGAGAGAGATAGTGCACATGGCTTTGAGGGATTATGCCTCTTTAAAAATATAACACTTTTTCTTGAAAAATGCTTCTTTAAACTTTCTTTTGAAAACAATTTCAATTTTTTTTATCTTATCTGGTAAACCTAGGCTTTGATACCAAGTGAAACACCCCACCTCCGTTAAAGTCACTCACAAAGGGAATGCCTTAACTTTGGTGGAGGTTTATAAGTAAAAGCCACAGATAAACACAAGACAGATATAAATACACATATTTTAAACAGCGGAAACCAAACAGACTTTTATTTCATCAATACGCGTTCATATAAAACATTTCCATAATTGTCTCAAAATACTTCCAACATTACAACCTCATTACTGTCTTGATTATTAAAGAAGCATAAAACGTAAATAAAGTAACAAAAATCCCCATAGTGATATCCAAAGCCATAATCCGAGCAAAAGAGATCCAAACCATACAACTACGGTCTTGGAGCTTGCAAAGAGTCCGATGGGGCTGAGCTGTTTCCTCCCTGTGGACCTTGGGGGGGGGGGACGAAAGAAAAGAAGACGAAAGAAAATAGAGTCAGACATAAAGCATGAGTAAATTTAGCGACTCTTCAGTATGTGAATAGAAAAAGGGCATGATAGATATAAACTGAAAGCAGACAAGTATAACAAGCTAAGGAAGTGTAGTTTAGAATCGAATGTACTATCGCACCCACACTATATCTCTGCACCTACTTGAGCTTATTCTAACTGGCACCACATGATGAGGGTGAAGTGATCCCCATTTTTATTTAAAGATCGGCTCCTACTCGCGTAAACATGTGTCATACGGCCCCCAAGAATTGTAGATACCTATGCTGGTCCCACCATGGGGTGTATCAAGACCCATGGTGGCGGCCCCGACACAACTCTAGAAGGCATAGGTTATACTACTGGTGCCCTTAGTGCCCTGTTTGTCTGCTCCGGAGTGTGTGCACGCCCGCACCTCGTTAGAACCTACACTATTGCACCCACCGCCGTCGCTTTGACCGCTTACAATCAACCCAGTAATCGTGCCCCACCCTGCCAGTTTCAGGGTACCATGATACCTAACTTGGGTTACTGCTGAAACGGGTCCCTCGTTACTAGGGTTTTCTAGTCAAACATGTTAAGTGCTTAAGTGTCTGTATTTACCTAACCCCACCCATCAATTCTTGTTAACATGTTGAATTTGGTTAAGTGTTTATAGTTGACTTAACCCTACCATCTGTCCTTAGCCTCTTAAAGCACCTGACCACTCACATTAGACAGATATTGCTACGGTTACTGAATGTGCCGGTCGGTTCCGGGCAGGTTTACACCGTAGC
This sequence comes from Allium sativum, assembly GCA_030737875.1. Lineage (NCBI taxonomy): Eukaryota > Viridiplantae > Streptophyta > Magnoliopsida > Asparagales > Amaryllidaceae > Allium > Allium sativum. The sequence goes on from CM060919.1 coordinate 443,313,850, forward strand.
TCAGTCTAACCTCGGGTCCTTATTTGGCTCAATGCTTAACCGCCCACATTGGATAGGTATTGTTGTGACTACTGGACAGCCGGGCGGGTCCGGGCAGGTTTACGTCACTACTCAATCCAACCTCGGGTTAAGCATACCGTGTTTTCTAAATTTACATATTTTATCACTTCTCAATTATATGTAAATGTCACGTCCTTTATTCTTGGGTATAACAATTCATACCACTTAAATGTTATTGTCGTAGGCATGTACCAACCATGCCAACATATATTTTTCATGTTTTACACCCAACGTTATTACCCCCGTTTGTACGTTCGCAACATCATAACAAGTGTTGGGCTCGACACAATTCAGCCCAACTTTATAAACGTGAGATAAATGGAAATCAAGAACATGTAATATTTTACAATACATAAAGGTGTGTGGCGCATGAACTTGCAATTTAGCGATTCAACTAACATAAATTATGGGTCATGTGAACTTGCATTCGAATCAAATTATAACTAAGTAGGTGACATATGAAATGGCATAGTTTAGACTTATACAAACTTGGGTTTAAACATGTTTAACTTGGCATAATGTCAACCACAAAACTAGCATGTTGTATGTTCACCAAAATGTCCAATTTCAACATCTAATCATATAGCCTATTTTAACATGAACTTACATAGTTTATGAAACTCAAACGATACTTAACATAGATCCAATTATACTTGCAAATAAACATAAGAATGTGTTCATAGGTTTTGAGTCATGTAGGCATAAAAGGTCTCAAATCTAGAACATGTTTACATAAATTCTAACTTAGACTAAGGGAATATATATAGTCCATGCCATCGACATAAACATAAAGGGATTAATTACTAGTTTTTGCCACAACTTGCTATTGCTACTACTTTCATATACAAATGTCCAATAGGCTTGCATCAATCAATTTATGCCACAAATATCAATACATAAGTCATGACAGAATTATTACAATACACAGAATTCATACAATAACACAATTCTATTTTCATTTACATCGAATCACGTCACAATTTTATTCATATTATGAAAGATCACTATACTTACAACGAATGCACAATCTTGAATTCTGGATTGTGAATTCTGAAATTGAGATGTGTTCCTTTGGGTAGATTAACATTGTGTTGATTAATTTGATTAAGCTTTTGTCTTCTTCTTAATTTAATTCGTCTCTAAGCTCCTCTCTCTTGACGGCTACGCTCAATTCCTTCCTGGCAGCATGACGACTCCCATCTTATTTTTTTGTGTGAATTTTAGTTGAGACTTAGGGTGTATTTATAGATTTTTAAATTGTTTTGAGCCGTCAGATGAAGACAGGAGGAATCTAGACCATACAAAGTTCAAAGAGCCAATCAAGAGGTGACATGTCAGCCCTAATGACACACCGAGCCACATAAATTCGAGCCAGAGCCAGACCCAGCCAGCCAGGTCGACCAGGTAGGTCGACTGGCAGGTCGATACCCAGGTCGACACTATGGTCAACCTGGGGTGACCAGGTCGACACCATGGTCGACCCTATGGTTGACCTTTTCCCTGGGTGGGAATTTTCCCGCCCAGCCCAGTTTGAACCTATTTTTCGAATTTTGAACTTGAAACCGAGCTGTTTGAATTTTAAATTTTATTCTGAAACTTCCGAAGGTCATAACTCCTTCATACGGAGTCCGATTCACGCAAACTCGGACTCTATCTCAAGAAGAATTCCGAGACGAACGCAATGGCGTAACCTATTTCCCTTAATTCTTTCATTTAAAATTAATTACACTTTAATTTGTGAAGCTTAATGTTATAGAATTCAAGGGGTGTTACAGAAAGAACGGATTGTCTGAGAACACAACAAATCAGAACACAAATAGAATAACATTTCATTGCTTATTACAACAATTTACATCAGAGTACAGAATATATAGAGTATGAATAAATATTACACATTCGATAAATATCAGAGATTTAAATACATTACATAGCAACGGAAAATAATACAAAACACAACTGAAAGAGATAAACGGATACAGAGCTTTCTGAATATCGTTCCAACTGTAAACCAGGATCATGTGAACATAAATCTGCAAAACCAAAACTGCTAGCTGCCCGTGTGGAAAATAGGGGCAACCAGAGTTTGGTTAAAACAATAAACTCTAGGTCAGTCATGTGACTGGTGTGAGAACTAAAGCAGTTATTAATCTTTATTTTAAAGTTCGTTAAATCAAGGGACCATGCCGTATAACACGGAACGGATTTCCTCCCAAGAATACCAGTGCATAAAACAATAACGCAATGCTAATTAAAGAAAATGAAGCTATTTTAAGACCCAGGTCCCATCACACAATGCAACACAAGCCGAAGGATAGGGTTTTACTTTATAATAGCCAAATAATGCTTGATACATGAAATTTAATCTTTTATTATTAATATAAGTGGAAAAATCGACGTCAAGTATAAATGTAGCAATCATAGACGGCATGAGCGCCGCATCCCACTATGTCGCCATATATAGGATTAAAACAAAAATCGAAATGTCGTATTGGAAGTTGGATTCCATCTGTGAACCAAGGCAAGGGATCTTCCTTACCGCTTCGAGACTCTCTAGCCCGAGCCTCAGGACCCAAACACAGGTAGGCCCTTGGAGCGTTAGGGTCGGAGAAACACCCCACCTCCGTTAAGGTCACTCACAAAGGGAATGCCTTAATTTTGGTGGAGGTTTATAAGTAAAAGACACAGATAAAACACAAGACAGATATAAACACATATAAATAAGCAGCGGAAAAACCAACAGACTTTTATTATCATAAATACGTGTTTATACAGAACATTTCCAACATTGTCTCAAAACAAACGTCCAATTATTACAACCATAATACTGTCTTGATTTTAAAGGTTAAAGAAGCATGAAACATAAATAAAGCTGCATAATCCCCATAAATGATATCCAAAGCCATGGTCCAAATGAAAGAAATCCAAGCAATACATTCTCTCTCTTCAAGCTGGATGAAAAACTGACTAAGCTGCGGTGTTTCCTCCCTGTGGACCTTGGGGGGAAGGGAAACAGAAGAAAAGAAGATGAAAGGAAAATGGGTCAGACATAAGTCTGGTAAGTCTAGCTATATTCCTAGAATGTTAATAATAAAAAGATCATGACTTGCATAAAGTGAGAACAGGACGATATCAGGATAACAGACTATCCTAGAACAAGATAAGGTGTCCTAAAATGAACCTCCCTTCGCACCCTATTTTAAATCTCTATCTCTGCACCTACTAATTCTTATACCAACAGGCACCCCGTGATTGGGGTGAAGTGATCCCTTTCTCTTTCTTTAAAAGATCGGCTCCTACTCGTATATTCACATGTGTCCTACGACCCTATATGGTAGATGCCTATGTTGGTCGCACCATGGGGTGTATCAAGTCCCATGGTGGCGGCCCCGACACAATTCTAGCATGCATAGGGTATACTACTGATGCTCCAGTGCCCTGACTTGTCTGCTCCAGAGTGTGTGCACGCCCGCACTCTGTTAGAACCCACACTGTGCACCAAACGCCGTCGCTTTTGACCGCTTACAATCAGCCCAGTAATCGTGCCCCATCCTGCCTAGTTCAGGGTACCATGATACCTAATTGGGTTACTGCTAAACGGGTCCCCGTTACTAGGTTTTCTAGTCAAACATGTTAAGTGGTTAAGTATCTGAATGAACCTAACCCCCACCCATCCAAATTATTTAACATGTTGAATTTGGTTAAGTATTTATTAAATTGACTTAACCCTATCAGTCCTAACTCAGCTCTAATTGTCTTATTAGAGCACCAACCTCTTAGATTAGATAGATATTGTTGTGGCTGCCTGTATGCCAGTTGGGTCCGGGCAGTCTTACGCCACAACTCAGTTTAACCTCGGGTCTTTATTGAGCCCCATGCCTTAACCTCTCACATTAGATAGCTATTGTTGTGACAACTGGACAACCGGGTGGGTCCGGGCAGGTTTACGTCACAACTCAATCCAACCTCGGGTTAAGCGCGTTCGTATTTTCTAATTTACATTTTAATTTGTAAATTATTTAAATTCAAATTACTGTCACATTCATTTCCAATTAATCTCATTAATTAAGGTAATTAATGCCTTTTTATGCCATAAATCACTTATGTGATTAATGACCAATATGTAAATTAGAAAATATTCAAATTACTGTCACATTCATTTCCAATTAATCTCATTAATTAAGCTAATCAATGCCTTTTTATGCCATAAATCACTTATGTGATTAATGACCAATTTATGGCAAGTTTTCCTAAAATTATCATTTTAACCCAACGTTACCCCGTCCAATATTAGGCTAACCATCTCAGCCTAATTTACGTTCGCATGATTTTTGGTGTAAAGTATTAGGCTAAAAACTTAGCCTAATTTAATATACGCAAATTGGCATAAATTAGCATAAACATGACAAGGGTATAACTTTGGTACTGATGGCATAATCAATATGAACATAATAGGGTGTACTTGCAAAATAACTAACATGAACATTTTAGGGGTGAACTTTCAAAATAACTAACATGAACATTATAATGTCATAGGTACAAACTTGCAAAAAGACTAACATAAACATTATAATGTCATAGGTATGAACTTGCACTTATAGGTTAACTCAACATATATGTGTTTTTTAACATAGGCCATATTAACAACATACATGAGAATTAGCAATTTGAACTAATCCATATACATATGTTAATTTGCAACATAGGCAAATCAACATACGTATATGTGAGTTAGCAACATAGGCTAATCAACATACACATGTGTTAATTAGTAACATAGATTTAAACATACTTGCAAATTAATCCCAACATATGATTAGTGTGAACATGGCATAAGTTTTGCATAAACATGAACATATAGATTTGACAATTGGTCGCATAACTTCACTACATAAACTTGCATAATAAACTACACAATTCTCATAAGATGTTACAATCCAAGTCCATGCTTATACAAATAATCTAATCCAATTATCCCAAATTTAACATGATAATAGAATCAAGTCACTGGCGTAGATTAATATTATAAAACATAATAAACATCATACTTAATAATTCTCAATTCAACATGATAATAGAATCAAATCACAAACGTATATTAATAACATAACGAGTATCGTACTATTATCATTTCATCGCAACACATGATATTCATATTAATTCGCATTCTAAAAATGTAGCTAAACTTACAATCGTAGACGGTCTTGTTTTTCTGAGTTCTGAAATTCTGAATTTGCAAAGCTTTCCTTTGGGAAGACGTTGCTTTGATTCTAATTTGTTGTTGCTTTTTAATTTTTTAGTTTGTATTAGCTATGTTGTTCGTCTCTTTCAAGTGGAGGCTCCCTCTAGTTCTCAGCAGACAGCATGGTGGCTCCAATTCTTTTTTTTTTTGTGAATTTTTAGTTTGAGACCTAGGGTCTTTTTATAGAGTTGCAAGTTAATTTGAGCCGTCGATGAAGCTAGGGTTAACCAGAGTCGTCCGTTGTAAAGAGAAGCCAATGATGTTCACCATTTCTTTCTTAATGTACATTTACTATTATTTGTCAATCCATATAAATACGTACGCATTAGATACATCTCCCCTTTACACATTTATTATTATTTTTGTATGCACATTAGATACATCTCCCCTTTACACATTTATAATTATTCTTGTATGCACATTAGATACATCTCCCCTTTACACATTTATTTTTTGTATTAGCAACTTCAGTGTTAACAGAAATACGGGGTGTTACAGTCGGTCCACACGGAGTGGATTAAAATGCCTGAACAGTGCGTTTCCCCGCCCTATGGGGCGTAAATGAGCCGAACGACTCCATCGGCTCTCGCAGTGGCTGATATATCCGAGGCGACTCGCATTCCAACAACCACACAGGTAAAAATAATATAAATGTCAGGGCTTGCAAAACGCTGACACCACCTCTAAATAGAAAGAAACGCACGTCCTCTCTGAGGTCCTCTCCCGTTTTTGGTTCACACCGAGGTGTGAGCTTCGCGAATTAACACTATACACAAAGCGACGCTATATTGAATCTATGCTTTGATCATCAACCACAAAACTCTGCTTTTCAACAGAAGCCTTGATCATTTGCCACTCAGGCATGCCACACATGCAATTTACGCCATACGACTAATGTCTATCGATATACAACCTCTGATCCCGTACGTCTCAGAGAAGGGCGAAGTAAGAGAATAAATTCTCCTTCACCAGGAAGATGCATATTTAATATAGATCAATCAGCACAGAATAAAATCCAATGTCGGACACACAGTTCATTTACAAGTCCGTTCTGGGTTTGAACGAAACCGGAGGCACCTTATTCCTCCTATCGTATGTCCAATACAGGAGGGAGGCCCTCGCATATTCGTCGATCTTCAAGTACGTCTTGATGATCACTACTTATTACCTCGTCTTGGGTGTACAGGCCAATCAAGACATCAGTACCAAAAGATGTGAAGACCTCCAGTCTTCAACCACCGTCTTCATCTTCGTCATATCGTCGTATCAGTTATTCAGAATGGGATAAACCCGGTTTTTCCGAATAACTCGTGTATTTTATAAAAAAGTGTTACACAAAAAACAACATACGCCTCATTCCAACCCAAAATATTCTTTTATTCAAATATTCTTTTCACAATTTTAAACCATATTAAGGTTTTCTAAACTAGACGAGATTAGTGAACCTTACCGAAGTAATCATTTATTATATTTCCTAATTCCAACCTATTCATCTCATGGAGCAAAACTGGTTATACTCCATATCTAACACCACAGTGTTATCGGTAAATATTAATTACCATTTCATAATTCAAATCTAATTAAAGATTTAACTATCGCTTGGAGCAAAACTGGTGATACTCCATTCTCGATCATTTTCCTAAATTGATAATTTTAATTATCACATTCACTTTTCAATCTAATTAAAGATTCATTAAAACTCTTATTCAATTTTAATCTTCCCAAAAATCAATATTAATGATTATTCAAAGTTAAGAAATTAATCTTATCTTTAACTGGGTTAAAGAACTAATGTCATTTAAAACATCGTTCACGATAAACCCAAAATCACATTCCATCGGTCTCTAACTATAAATTAATAAGAGAACAATTCCTTAAGTATTAATCCCGAAGGCTGAAATCAACATCAGATCAATACCAGGAAACCATTCAACTTAGCTAATCTCCAGTTAGTTTCTAATTTTCTTAACTCCATTGGGTTTAAGAATAGTATTAAAAATACCATTCACGACAAACCCAAAATCTCATTCCAATGTTAATCGGGTTAAAGAACAATTGTTATTTAAAACACCGTTCACGATAAACCCAAAAATCCAATTCAAATTCAATTCCAATTAAATATTAATTAACTGGAAAATTTTCGCTAAATATTAATTAAAAGATTTATTCTTTTCTTAACTGGGTTTAAGAACAGTGTTATTTAAGACACCATTCACGACAAACCCAAAATCCCATTTGATATTAAATACAAGGCTCTGAATAGAAAATATATCGGCTTATATTCAATATCAAATTTTGAAACCAACGAATATCGTATTGGAAATAACGATATAAATATCTTTCAAATTTCCATAACAATATCTGTATAATCACGAAATCCAACATCGAGATATTCTGAAGCGGATTTCGATTCAAATCGATTCCAATTCATATATTAGAAATTCTGGTTATTTTTAAAACCATTTCAAATCCAATTTATTTATTTAAAAATATAGGATTATAATTCTAGCTCATAATTAGTTCATTTCGATATAAATATATTTTTGTTTTTTCAAATATGGTATTTTTCATCCTAATTCTTTCCAAATCATTTATTATTGGTATTTTTAATAATTCTATCAAGGCCCGTGCGGTCGATTTCGATAAACGGTCGTTGAACTGCACTTACAACGACCTTTTCCAAATTTGATTTGGTCATAATTCGAAATCCAACCGTTAGATTTCAAATCTCTAATATTCTTTGGTAAGCTCTTTTCGATACGAACCCAACGGTCCCGGTTTTAGGGGAATTCGACGGTCGGATCTCCCGTAATGTCCATTCGAAGTCAATGGTCGAAATTCGCGAACTACCGCGGTGCGGCGTGTTCTATTCAGGCCATCAAATATATATATATATTATATATACTTCGTCGATTTCCATTTAAAACGTATTTTATAAATCATTTTAAATTCTTTTTCAAAACGATTTCAACTTCATATTCAATTTCAAATCAAAATTGAATATTCCATATCATTAATACACAAATGATAATATTTTCAAAACATTAGATTTTGAAATCATTTCCTTTTCGATATTGATTATATAAATGAATTATATAAATGAATAAAATTGATATAAATATTGTTCACGTCAAAATGGTGCATATCAAATCAACACGGCTTTTTACATTTAAATATTTTCGTGTCCATCCCAAATCGGACATCAAAAATCATATTTTGGTCTTTTACTTAATATTATTTTAAATTATTCCTTATTTTAAAATATTTGTTATTTTAAAAATATTCCTTCTTTCTGAACTGGAATCAGACACAGTCAATCACCATATAATGTTATTTGTATGGATTTCATACCACACATGTATACAACAACCATGATAACAATCAACCATCACCCATAGTGCATTCTACACTGTGTAAGCATTAAATATAAATATTTAATGCTTACAACAGTCTGTCAACCAATCGATTGACATACAACTAAATGGCTGGTATTAGTGTACGTCAAATATCATCCTAACACTCGTGGGGGGTTTCAATCCACAAACATAGATTTTATTTGTGCAGTTGGGCGATGTGTAAAATTTATCATCCCAATCCATATCAGTCAATTAAGTGTACATAAACAAATCATCCGATTTGTTAATGAATATTTATTTTATTTCAATGAATGAATATTTATTTTATTTCAACACATGAATATTTATACAGTCCATTTCACATCACAACCAATTTTCACAACACAATCAAACAAACAAGTCTTCCATGGTCTGTGGACGACGGGGAACAATTCATATATGCAGTTATGAAATAAATAACTGTATAAAAATAATTTTGGTGAGAAGTTCTCACCTTTGGGATCCACTCCGCCTGTTTTATTTCTGTATTTCAGAACATCGGGATTTGCCTAACACTCCAACGTAGCCTTCTCTACGTAGTTCATATTAAAAATCACATTTTTAATATGATGTTTATATATTTAAAAATCACTATTTTTATACTGCTACTTCTTATAAAAATTGTATTTTTACTTGAATAAAATCATATTTCAATTTCGCTACATATATAAAAATTATATTTTTATTTCGCTACTGTATAAAAGTCATATTTTTACACAACTAAAAATTGAATTTTTATATAACTAAAAATCGTATCTTTTCACGTTTAAAAATCTTATCTTTTCTAAATTAAAAATCGAAGCTTTTCTAAATCAAAAATCAATGCTTTTCTAAATTAAAAATCAAAGCTCTGTTTATAAAAATCAAGTCTTTCTAAATATAAAAATCAAATCTTTGTATTCTAATGTTACACATGTAAAAATTATATTTTTATCTTGGCTACTTCCTTATAAAAATCTAAACTTCATGCGAATAAAAATATAAACTTCATACAAATAAAATACAAACTTTATATGATAAAAATCCCATTTTTCTATTACTAAAATCATATTTTTATCAACTAAAAATATTTCATTCATAGAAAAAAAATCACACCTTTTCTATAAATAAAAAATTTCGCCTTTTCTAAGTTAAAAAAAAAATCTGATCTTTCATAGATTAAAAATCATATATTTCCTAAATCAAATAAATCCTATTAGAAACATCATAGTTTTTAAAATTGAAAAGCTTACTGAATTTTTCTAGGGTTGGAGCTGCTCACGGGTGCTCAAGAGGGTTGACGGAGCAGCGTTGGCAAAGACTAGGGGTGGTGGCGCGCGGTAGTGGGGACGTCGGCCTCTCGGGAATGGTGCTCGACGCAGTGGCTTGCATCACTCAAAACTGGCTTGCGCAGGGGAGGAGGGGTTTTGCGCGGTGGTTTCTCGTTGGTGTGCACGTCGTCCTCGCACTGGGAGGAAGGAGGAGAAAGAAAGGGCGGTGTCCCCGATCAACGACAGCAGGGGGGTCGCGACATCGACAGTGGCGGTGGGTGCGACGAGACAAAGGAGCGTTTTTTTTTCTTCGATCTAATTTCGGATCTGAACGGGGGGGGGAGAGGGAATGGGTTCTAAGGAGAAAAGGGGTTGACTTTTTAATTATTTTAATTATTTAATTAATTTAATTTCCCGAAAAGTTATCTTCACACTCAAACTCCAATCGAGGCCCAACGACTATCGCTCCTAGCTAATTATCCCCATTCCGAACGCAATTGGATATGTCCCGTAAGCCAATTCCATCGTTACGATTAGTTTCCGCTAAATATAAAATATAAATCCATATATTTTAAATTCAAATGCACATTTTAATTTACCGGGGCCACACACTAACTCTGAAAATTCTAGAAAAATTATTTCTTGCTTCGTATTGATGATACGGTCCTAACAAAACAAATTTCGTAGAATTTTGAGACCGTTTGAAAAATTGTCATTTTCCAGTCGATTAAATTCCAATTGAAATTATCAAATGCGTTTAAATTTAACATGCTCACATATTATTTCCAAAAATTATGAAAATTGGAATCTAGTAATGATTTGACAATCCAGATCCAATAAAAATGGTTTTGTCGAAAATGGAGGTCGTTTGCAAAATGGATATTTTTACGGGCTTTATTTCCATAGCAACTATTCTGAATTTTCAACCAGGCATAACTTTTTTATTCCTGCTATGAAATTTCAATTTTTCAAATCCGTTAGAAAGATATTTTCAAATAGATTCAAATATTTCGGGTTTTGCCAAAATCCGGTTTATTTTGAATCCTGTACATTCATTTGAAATTTGAAATCAAATTTTCAAACTGCAGCGCCATTTCCAATTCCTTTTATAATATAAATAAATATTTATATTCTAACTTCGATTTTAATAAATTTATACGTTCTAATTCTATTCAAAATAAATTTCTATTCGTTATCATTCAAAATAAATCATTTTAAATATTCAAAATTCACTTAAATTGCCAAAATAAGAATTTTAAATTGGTTCTGAATTTTTGGGTTGTTACATCAAGTGAGTAAATTCTCACATTATAAGGGGGTGTTAAGACCTATACAAGGGCTGGCAATATTATTATGAATTATGCACATTTAAATACATTTGTGTGGGATAGATTTACATTGACTCTCTTTTGATTTAGGCTTGTCATTTTAAAGTAATGATGCCATGTTTTAGCCATGTATGATAATATGTAAATCGTTTTACAGCTAGTGTATCTTTTTTACTGTATGAACTTAAGTCAAAAATGCTAGTAAGGTGTTTGATAGTGGGAAATTTGGTTTCCTGCTTATGTCATGCATCCGAATATATATGACATGAGTGCAATGATTAAGGTGTTGATCTCATGATCATGGAAAGGATCTAACAGAAAGTCCAGTGTAGTAATGAGCACTTAAATGGCTTATAAAGTATTGGACATTTTGAAGATCCACTCTCTAATTTAAAAGAATTGACTTAATATATGCAGTTGGAAATAAACCCTAGTTGCCAAGAAATAAAACCTGTATGTATGTTTGGATATGTGAATTATATTATGATACCTCTATTTGTTTGTGTGTTTTATGGACTTCATGACTTGATCCATATGCAGTTTGAGTTGGTTAAGACATCTAGAGGTTAGGGCTGGTGTTATGACACACTGGAAGTGGGTGTTAAGAAAATTGGTAAGACTTAGTAAATAACATTAAGGAGAAAATCACTTCAATTCAGTAAGGAATTGTAGACTGAGTAGGGGTATTGCAATTGATTAGCATGCCACTTGGTAAGTTTACACGTGACATGTTTATGTCCAATTGATCTAATGTATTTGAGAACAGAGGGGGATCTGAAATAATGTGTACCAACGCAATCTAGGGTGCAGTACTGATTTAAGAATTAAGAAAAGCACATTATATCAATGTGATTAGGTTGTGGTCTTGAGGGGTCAAATAAGTGGCTATCAGCTGGTTGACATAATTTCTTTGGTTAAGGGTGTTCATGGAATATTTTTGCGTGCCCTAATGTAAGGCTTATGTGTTTATTACCAACGTGATTGAAATTCGTTTTTGTTCACGCATGAGTAATTTCATACTATTTAGTGTAATTTATCCACACCAGACATGATCTGACCCTTGTGCTTTGATGCATCTTTGGGTGTCTCATTGAATGATGAGACAACCTTTGATGAAATGCAGGAATAAACGAAATAGTTGCTTTGGTACTTGGCTAGCTTATGAGGAGTTAGATGTATGCTTAAGTTTATGAATAAAAGCTTTTAACTGCTAAAAATTTGCATGAAGAATTGTACTGAAAACTGGTGTTTACTTATATATTTGGGCTGTAAGCTAATTTGTGCTTAAGAACTTGAAGAAGTGGTGTTGTTCTGGTATATCGTACAACTGGTAGAAAGTCAAAAATATGCTGAAATGTTTTCTATGTTTATATGATAAAAGACTATTATATGTATAAATTAGTTCAGGATATATATATATATATATTTCTGATTTTCAAGTAAATAATATATTCCTTTAGCTCACAGAAGAAAGATATGCATGGTTCAGAATGTATGTGTGGGCAATATATATAGTTTCTCTGTTATAAAGCCTAAATTGAATGAGTTTTGGATAAAGATAAAATTCTTTATCTCTTTATCTTTTTCATATCTTTACAATTTTTCCCTTGTATAACTTGATGCTAAGTTTTTCATGCTACTTAAAAACTGCTTGATTGTCACACTTATGCACTAAAAACATATAAGGTGGCAAATGAAATGCAAATTCACTTATGTAGTAAGAATCTTTAAGTGCCTACTCAGTATTGAAAAAGCATTTTCAAGGGTTTAAGCCAAATGCCAATATTGTTACTAATTATCAATCTTGCCTATGGTTACATGTAAGTGCAGCCAGCATTGACTACATACACATAAACTGTCAGGATTAAACAAAGAAAAATGTTATGTTTGAACATTGCATCATCCTTACTTAAAAAATCCAGGTAGATTTCCCAGTTTATTCTACTCTATGATTTTTAACCCAAATATAAGAATAACATGTACTCTTGTGTTTTACCTTAATGTGTGCCTGGGCACAACTATAAACATATATATGTATTGAAAGGATTTCTTCATAAAAGAGTCACATTTGAGGGATGGAAAGGTTAAAAACATTCATATTTACTCATAATATGAACTTAACTCTGATTTTAGGGTAAGAATCTCTTGTATATCATTATGTATATAGGAGTTGGATGTTTTGAATACTAATATGATTATATTAGTTGTTTCTCTGATTTTGGGGAAGAAAAAATATTTAAAATGGTAAGCAGAGAGGGATTCTTTGTGCATTGTCACACACACACATTATTTCCTTAAAATAACTGGAAGGGTCCTCTCAGTTGGTATCAGAGCCATTTTGTTAAACAACATAGCTCATTCTATTACAATATATTGTTTGCATTGAATTGTTTTGTTTGACTATGTTTGTCATGGATGAATCATGCTTTATTTTTACAAATTTAGTGACTTAATGGTTAGTGTAACTCACTAGGGAAAACTGTGACCCATAGAGGCCGACCTTACATGGTGAATTTGCAAGATTTAGTAAGGGAATTAAGGGAAGGAATGGCACCAAGGCAAGACCCTCCCTATGAGGAACTATCCAACTTACTAAAGACTTACACCAATTTGGGTGGCACTAGCTTTGAAGGGACTGAAGATGTGGCAAAAGTCCAAAACTGGTTAAGGATATTGGATAGGGTTTTTGATGACATGCAACTAGAAGATCTTAGAAAGAGGAAATTACATCTAGATAACTAAAAGGTGCTGCAATGGACTGGTGGGAAGTGATCATTGTAGTGAGACCTGAAAATGAAATAACCTAGAATTAGTTCAAAGAAATGGTTGTAACCAGGTTCATTCTAGCTTCAGCTAAATCCTCTCTACTAGAAGACTTCATCAAACTAAGACAAGGGACTATGAGTATGAATTAGCGTACCCAAAGATTTGAAAACTTGTCTAAGTATGGAGCCGTGTTAGTTGCAGACGAATTCTAAAGAACACCAGGTTTATTCAAGGCTTAAATGTAGCAATGGGTAGCCCAACGTTGCCATAAAAGGACAGAACCTTTGCGCAAGTTTTGGATCTGACTCTATCTTTTGAACAACATGATAATGCTCGGGAAAAGTTCATGAACTCAAAAAATAACAATAAGAAAGGCAAGAATAAGGTACACCCCTATGACAAGAAGCAAAGCCAGGAGACTACAAATGCTAGTGGCAAGAAAAATATTATTTGTTATAATTGTGGCAAGGAGGGACACATTAAAACAAAGTGTATTGCACCCAAGTCAACAGCAACTAAATGCTATGGCTGTGGAAAAGAGGGCATTTGAAGAGGAAATGTCCAGAAACAGCAAGGGTGGCAGTGATGGAAGGAAACGACAAAGCTGTGGAAGTTCCTATGCAAGTTGAAGGTACTTTATTCATAAGAAGCATGCCTATAACAATTGTGTATGACACAGTAGAAACACACACTTTTATATCACATGATATTGTTCAAAGATTGAAATTGTATTGCATCATAGTTGATGAACCTTTGCATGTTAGGAGCCATTTGGGTAATTAATGTATGGTAGACATGAGATGTATGCAAGTATAATTGAATATAGGTGGGCATGTATTCGTTTCTGACTTATTTGTTTTGAACTACCCAAAAATAGGAATTATTTTAGGTGTTGATTGGTTAAAACAATATGGTGCAATAATTAATTTGGAAAATTCTGCAATATCATTACAAACCCCTCAATGCAATAGGATAATTTTCCCGTATGAGACAACTAGAAAAATCGTTGGGACTCATGTGTCCAAATTAAACTATGGAATGAAGAATTAAAAATGGAAAGCATACCCATAGTTAAAGAATACATAGATGCATTTGGAGAAATAAATGGAATTCCTCACAATAGACCAGTGGAGTTCCGAATATATTTGCAACCAGATGTGAGCCCCATAATCAAAAAGCCATATAGAATGAGACCAAAGGGCTTATTCAATTGAAAAAAGCATCTTGAGGAATTGGAACAAAAGGGTTTTATAATGCTTATTAGCTCCAATTAAGGGTCACCAGTATTATTTGTGAATAAAATTGATCGAACCCCGAGAATGTGTGTAGATTACAGAGGATTAAATTCTGTCACTATTAAAAACAAATACCGCTTACCTAGAGTAGATGATCTTTTTGATCAATTAAATGGAGCAAAAATATTTTCAAGTTTGGATTTGGAATCAGGATTTTACTAGATGAAAGTGGAGGAAAGTAGTGTTAAGTACACAACTTTTAATACTAGATATGGCTTGTATGAATTTTTAGTAATGCCACTTGGCCTCATAAATGCACCTTCATGCATTGTTGATCTGATGAACATGATTTTTAAAGATTATCTTGGTAAATTTGTACTGATATTTATTGATGATATTTTAATTTACTCAAAATCTATTAGTGATCATGTGAAGCATCTTCATATGGTATTAAGTAGATTGAGGGAGCAAAATTTAAAGGCTAAATTTGCAAAGTGTTCATTCTAGAAGGATGAAATAAAATTCTTTAGCCATACTATTTGTGAAGAGGGCATTTCAATAGCCCGTAGCAAAGTCATAGTAATACAAACATGGACAAGACCTAAAAAAGTAACTGAGGTAAGGTCATTTATGGGGATTGCTGGTTATTACCGAAGATTCATAAAGGATTTCGCAAAGAAAACCATCCCATTTACCAGGTTAACCGAGAAAGACCAACCTTTTGTATGGTCAGAAAAATGTGAGAAGGCATTTAACAAATTAAACGAGGCTTGCTTAATACCAGAGGTTAATGAAGGTTTTGTAGTATAAACAGATGCTAGCGGATGTAGTTTGGGGGCAGTCCTTATGCAAGAAAATAGGGTAGTGGCTTATGCATCCACGTAGTTGAAACCAAGTGAAGCTAATTATGCTACATATGACCTTGAGCTTGTAGCTGTGGTTTATGCCTTGAAACTATGGAGACACTACCTATTAAGAGCAAAGTGTGAATTGCTTACCGTTCACAAATCCTTAAAATATTTGTTTTACCAAAAAGAATTGAACATGAGACAAAATAGATGGGCTGAATTTCTTGCTGCTTACGATATGAAATACACTCTAGGCAAGGCAAATAGGGTTGCTGATGCATTAAGCAGGCAACATGCAAAGCTGACCACTTTAATGATAGAAGAATTCAAATGGTTAACTACTCTCACTGATGTGGAGGTAGAAGCTTCAGGAATTCAAAACATGGATATGGGAGAAGGTAATTTTTCTTTTAGGAAAATAAGTTTGATCACTATAAGGTTTGAATTGGTGGATCAAATAGGTAAAGCACAAGACAAAGACCCATTCTTGAGAAAGAGAAGAGAAAAGTTACACCAAAATTCCCAGAAAGAAAATTTTATGATGGATAAAGAAGGGTGCCTTAAATACAAGGGAAGACTTTGTGTACCAAATATGGGAGCATTGCAAAATAAAATTTTGGATTTACATCATAGAACCAAATATACCATCCACCCAAATGGTACAAAAATATACCATGATTTAAAAAGAAATTACTAGTGGAAGGGAATGCAAAAGGTTGTAGGAGTTTATGTAGCAAAATGTATGGTCTGCCAACAAGTAAAGGCAAAATATCAAAAAGCCATCTGGACTAATGCAACCTCTAAAAATACCACACTGGAAATGGGAGGGGATTTCCATGGATTTTGTTGCTGGTTTGCCAAAATCAAAGGGGGGTAATAACAACATATAGGTAATAGTAGATAGGCTGACCAAGCACATTTCATACCTATCAAGATGTTATGAAAACTGCGCCTTTGCAGAAGCGACCAGGATCTTATTCACCCAATTACTTAAAGATGATTTCTATGGAAACAAACACAGATATGAAATCACATGCGCAAACACAAAATATTCCACCCAACCACCCTCTTTATTGATTCTCAAAACAAATTTTGTTTACACTCACTGGTTCAACAACCAACAATAAACAAACTACAAGAATCAATAAACTTATTGAGAAAGGGAAAGAATATCTAGATGACTACTACTCTTGTTGGTTGGAGAAGGAGAACAATGAAGAACGACGGCTAACCCTTGGATTAATTGGAGGCACCAATCCTCTCTAGTGCACCAAGCCCTAGACGCACGCAGCCGCCACTCTATTCGGTCATACATTAATCCAACCCTATATGCTGCTTTTATAGGAGAATAGAATGCCTAGGCAAATACCCAATTTTCTCCTTCAATACTTGCAGAACAAGTCCCAGAAAGACCAAGTCAAAACCGCAGAAAACCCGCTCAGACGTCTGTCCAATATATGCTAGACGTCTGTCCATGCTCTCGGGTTACCAAAACCCTGAAAACAGACGTCTGACCAAATGATATCAGAAGTCTGTGCTGAAGCTCGACACAGAACTGGTCCTCCTTGCCTTCTTTCTACTTCTACGCCATATCCACTATCGCCAAGCACATCAATGTCTCGTCTTCATATGTGGAGTGTTGTGATTTGTGACATGAAATCACATATGAAGACGAGACATTTATGTGCTTGGCGAAAGTGGAGATGGTGTAGAAGCAAAAAGAAGGAAAGGAGGAGCAGTTCTATGTCGAGCTTCAGCACAGACTTCTGATAGCATTTGGTCAGACGTCTGTTGTCAGGGTTTTGGTAACCCAAGAGCATGGACAGACGTCTAACATATATTGGACAGACGTGTGAGCAGGTTTTTTGCGGTTTTGACTTGGTCTTTCTGTGACTTATTCTGCAAGTATTGAACGGGCAAATTAGGTATTTGTCTAGGCATTCTATTCTCCTATAAAAGCAGCATCTAGGGTTGGATTAAAGGTATGGTAGTATGACCGAATAAAGTGGCGGCTGCGTGCCTCTAGGGCTTGGTGCCCTAGAGAGGATTGGTGCCTCCAATTAATCCAAGGGTTAACCGTCGTTCTTCATTGTTCTCCTCCTCCATCAAGAGTTGTAGTCATCTAGATATTCTTTTCCTTTCTCAATAAGGTTATTGATTCTTGTAGTTTGTTTATTGTTGGTTGTTGAACCAGTGTGCGTAAACAAAATTTGTTTTTAGAATCAATAAAGAGGGTGGTTGGGTGGAATATTTTGTGTTTGCGCGTGCGATTTCATATCTGTGTTTGTTTCAATAGAAATCATCTTTAAGTAATTGGGTGAATAAGATCCTGGACGCTTCCGCAAAGGCGCAGTTTTCACAACACAAGAGTGATAGAATAGCTCCTAAATTAGCCCAGATTTTCATGAAAGATATAGTAAGATTCCATGGTGTTCCAAAGACTATTGTAAGTGACAGAGATACCTTATTTATTTAAAAAATTTAGAGCAGTTTTCAACAAGCATTAGGGGTAGAGCTATGCTTAAGCACTACCTACCATCCTCAAGCAGATGGGCAAAGTAAAATAGTAAAAAAATTCCTTGAAAATATGCTTAGATCTTGTGTGCCTGACTTTGGAGGTAGTTTGGAAGATTAGTTGCATTTGGCAGAATTTGCTTATAATAATAGGTACCAAAGAAGTATAAGAATGACCCCATTTTAGGCACTTTATGGCAAGCCTTGTGTATCTCCTGCATGTTGGTTATAAGTAGGTGACAAATTAGTACTTTGAACAGACTATGTAAAAGAAACCAGTGAGAAAATTGCTTTGGTAAGAAAAAGGATGAAAGCATCACAGGATAGACAGAAAGCATATGCTGATAGAAGGAAGAAACCATTGGAATTTGAGAAAGGGGATTTTATTTTCCTGAAAGTTTCATCCATGAAAAAGGTGATGAGGTTAAGCAAGGGAGATAAATTATCTCCCAAGTTTATAGGCCCTTATGAAATTATTAAAAGAATAAGGGGATTGGCTTATAGGCTAAAGTTACCTGAGGAAATGAGTGGCATACATGATGTTTTTCATGTGTCTTAACTCATGAAATGTGTGCATGATAAAGCAGATATTTTGCAAACACCAAGCAAAATAGAATTTAAATCAAGCTTAACTTATGATAGAGAACCCATAGGGATTGTGGGTAGAGAAGAGAAAAAAATTAAGAAATAAAATCATAAAACTGATAAAGGTAAAATGGAGTCTGGATGCTAATTATTGTACATGGGAAGTTGAGGACAACATGAAGGGCCAATATCTTCAAATTTTTGCAAAATGATTAACTGTAAGAGGAATGTTTGAGGTAAAAATTTGTCCCTTACTTCTATCTTAAAAAAATTAATCTATAATATATTCCTTTGTTACACTCTGTATTTGCATGATGAGTGATTGCATTTACATTATTGGATTATTATTAAGAAATGTGTGAATATTTGACATGTTTTGAGATAATAAATTGTGGGGCACAATTTTTTTAAGAGGGGGAGAATGTGAGAATCCTATTTTCTTCCAATAAAGAATTTAAAGTCTAAAAGTGTATTTTAGTGGGGAAAACCTATATTTCTGGAAAAGGGGAAATAAAAGTTTTTGAAGGAAAAAGAGCCAAGGATATACACATATACATATATGTGTATATACATATATATAAGCCTTCATGTACTCTAGATGGTAAATAAAACAAAAATGTTTTTCTATTTTTGAGAAAAATAAATGAATATATATATATATATATTATGCTATATGGCTTGAATATATTTTCTTTTATAAATAAAAGAGATTATTTGCTAGTATGGTGCATATCAGAATATGTGCACAGGTTATTAAGGGATATGTATCCCATTATAGGTCATATCATATTTATTTTATAAGCCCAAAAATCTTTCTGCTAATTCAGGCCTAGGGTAGATGGATTATTAAAGAAAGTCACATATTTTAGGTGTGAACAGATAAGAAAAGAAAGGGGCAACCGAATTTAAAAACTGAATGAAAGTAGTATGGACAATACACTTTCCGTAAATAACCTTGTTTGTCACATTTGCAGTAATAGGAAAAACTGAAAGTAAAAAGAGGACCGATTTAGGTAGAAAAGAGTGATTTAAATTATGATAAAAATCTCCTTTAATTTATGGAATAAAATAATGACTTATATGACCTTAAAACCCTAAATAGAGGGGCATACATAAGGTAGTAGCCGGGGTTTTTTATTTTAGAAAACTAGAAGCAAAAACTGAGGAGTAAAAGAAAAGCTAGAAATCCATTTCTGAAGGAAAAACATGGCTGCACAAAATGCATGGAATCAAGTGAGTAAATTCTCACTTTGCATGGGGCATTAAGACCTATTTGGAGGCAGACAATATTATTATGATTTATGCACATTTAAATACCTTTGTGTGGGATAGATTTACATTGACTCTCTTCTGATTTAGGCTTGTTTTTGTAAAGTAATGATGCCATGTTTTAGCCATGTATGATAATATGTGAATAGTTTTACAGCTAGGGTATTTTTGTTACTATACGAACATAAGTCAAAATGCTAGTAAGGTGTTCAACAGAGGGAAATTTGGTTTCCTGCTTATGTCACGCATCTAAATATATATGACATGAGTGCAATGATTAAGGTGCTGATCTCATGATCATGGAAAGGATCTAACAGAAAGTCCAGTGTAGTAACGAGCACTTAAATGGCTTACAAAGTACTGGACATTTTGAAGATCCATTCTCTAATTTAAGAGAGCTGACTTAAAATATGAAGTTAGAAATAAACCATGGTTGCCAAGAAATAAAACCTGTAAGTATGTTTGGATATGTGAATCAAATTGTGATATCTATGTTTATTTGTGTGTTTTATGGACTTCATGACTTGATCCATATGCAGTTTGAGTTGGTCAAGACACCCAGGGGTTAGGGATGGGGTTATGACACACTGGAATGGGGTTTTAAGAAAACTGGTAAGACTTAGCAAATAACACTAAGGAGAAAATCACTTCAATTTGGTGAGGACATGTAGCATGAGTAGGGGTATTGCAACTGATTAGCTTTCCACTTGGTAAGTTTACACATGGCATGTTTATGTCCAATTGATCTAGTGTATTTGAGAACAATGGGGATCTCAAATAATGTGTACCAATGTAATCTAGGGTGCAATATAGATTTAAGAATTAAGAAAAGCACATTATATCAAGGTGATTAGGTTGTGGGCTAGAGGGGTCAAATATGTGGCTATCGGCTGGTTGACTTAATTTCTTTGGTTAAGGGTGTTCATGGATTATTTTTGAGTGCCCTAATGTAATGCATATGTGTTTATTACCAACATGATTGAAATTCGTTTTTGTTCATGCATGAGTAATTTGATACTATTTAGTGTAATTTATCCACACCAGATATGATCTGACCCTTGTGCTTTGATGCATCTTTGGGTGTCTCATTGAATGATGAGACAACCTTTGATGAAATGCAGGAAGAAACGAAGTAGTTTCTTTGGTACTTGGCTTAGATTATGAGGAGTTAGATGCATGCATAAGTTTATGAATAAAAGCTTTTAACTGCTAAAAATTTGCATGAAGAATTGTACTGAAAACTGATGTTTATTTGTATGTTTGGGTTGTAAGCTAATTTCTTCTTAAGATCTTGAAGAAGTGGTGTTGTTTTGATCTATAGTACAACTGGTAGAAAGTTCAAAATATGCTAAAATGTTTTCTATGTTTATATGATGAAAGACTATTATATGTATAAATTAGTTTAGGCTATAAATATGCCTTCACACACACACACACTCACTCACTCTTTTGATTTTCAAGTAAAGAATATATTCCTATAGCTCATAGAAGAAAGATATGCATGGTTAAGAACATATGTGTGGGCAATATATATAGTTTCTATAATATAAAGCCTAAATTGAATGAGTTTTGAATAAAGATAAAATTCTTTATCCCTTTATCTTTTTCATATCTTTATGATTTTTCCTTGTGTAACTTGAAGCTAAGTTTTTCATGCTACTTAAAAACTGGTTGATTGTCACACTTATGCACTAAAAACATATAAGGTGGCAAATGAAATGCAAATTCACTTATGTAGTAAGAATCTTTAAGTGCCTACTCAGTATTGTTAAAGCAATTTTGAGGAGTTAAGCTAAATGCCAATTTTATTACTGATTATTAATCTTGTCTATGGTTACATGTAACTAGCAGCGAGCATTGACTACATACATATAAACTATCAGGATTAAACAAAGAAAAATGATATGTTTGTACATTGTATCATACTTACTTAATTAATCCAAGTAACTTTCCCAATTTATTCTACTCTATGATTTTTAGCCCTAATATAAGAATAACATGTACTTTGGTGTTTTACCTTAATGTGTGCCTGGGCACACACACACACATATATTGAAAGGGTTTCTTCATAAAAGAGTTACATTTGAGGGATGTAAAAGGTTAAAAACATTCATATTTACCCATAATAAAAACTTAACTCTGATTTTGAGTAAGAATCTCTTGTACATCATTATATATATACCAGTTGGATGTTCTGAATACTAATATGATTATATTAGTTGTTTGTTTGATTCAGGGGAAGAAAAATATATTTAAAATGGCAAACAAAGAGGGATTCTTTGTGCATTGTCACACACACACACACACACATTATTTTCTTAAAATAACTGAAAGGGTCCTCTCATTAGTCCTTGTTTCGTTAGGCATGGGAATATGCAAAATCTCAAAACCAAGTTAAAGTCATTCAAAGTAGATAGGCTCAAATCAAAGTACTGGTTTCACATAACATCTAAAGAACAAGGAGATAATCATAAAGCATAATCCAATATATTGGTGAAACTAATGAATTAATCACTAATCAAATAGATTATTGTTCAGTCTGATTCAATGAGTACCGAATCAAATAAATATGAATATGTTGTACTAATTCATTAAACCTTTAAGTCCAAAGGAATTATATGTTATACCAAGTCAAAAGGATTTAGTTATATAAGTCCAGTATGCTAGGTCCAAAAGTACACTTCGATATTAATTTGAATATGCATTGTCCCAATGTAATGGTTGTATAAGTCCAAATATGCATTCACTACACCAGAGATAACTTTTAACAGTGTTCAAAAAATGTTGTAATATGTTATGAATCGTTGTTAGATTTGTTGTATAATGACATGCGGTCATAAGTACAAAACTTGAAATTGCAAACTAAAAACGATGTTAAATGTCGTATTTAACAGCGTTTGTATCGTGTTGTTAATAGTTTTCTACAACATTTCCAGTTTTCCATCAATACCTTTTACATTTGTGTGTTAAATTTTCAACATCATTCGGTAAACGCTAATAGTGACTAATCACAACATTATATTATGCTAGTATAATAATATGCGTTAACTCTATATAGTACTAACAACACGAATTAAACATTGTCTTTATTAGTGTTATATTTGCAGCATTTAAATTTTGCTATACTACCACAATATTTATTATCATACACCACTGAACATCATTTTAATATACTTCAACAATCAAGCATTCATAATATATAAGAATCAAATCTAAAATCTATGATATAAATGCAAGCATTCATTATTTCCATGGAATAAATGTAATACGATATTCATAAACCAAAGACAACATTCATAAATTATGTTTATATAATATCCATGAAGACAACTCATAAATCAACTTCACACAATATCCTTAAAAAACACAACATCTATAGACAAAGACATAATATCCACAAAGCACGCATACATCAAATACTAACAACAAAATGCGGATCCAACAGGTTTCATGTGCTTACTACGCCAAATGACCTTCAAAATCTTGAAAAATGCATCAACCTCGTAAATACTTGCATCCAATAGCCTTTAATTACCTATAATGAAGAAAAATAAAATTCAGTAATCAAATACAAATTTAAAATAATGCATTTAACCTCAAACTGAAATTAATGGTAAATGCACAATGCTTAGTAGTTTTATTACTTTTGAAAATTTCGCTCAATCAATGAAAGTATTGATGGTACACCATTAACCCCTCTTAAACCTCCGAAGTTGTAGTTTTATAAAATTGAGTAAAATTTTAAGTTTGTTCCTAATTTCTAGCTAAGAGATAATTTATATTCATAACAGATCATTAACGAATTAGTGCATTCTTGACAATTAAAAAATTTCACACTTAAATAACTTATGTGACGAGCACATGATGAAAAAATCTAGAGCAAAGCGTCCAAATAATGTAATTTAAAAAAAAACAAGTTGCATTGTTTATGTCATGTGAGGGTACTAAACTATATATAAGGAATTTGATTGTCTCTATAAATAGTTTTACTAACTCTTTGAAACTGCCTTCAAATTTCTGCATAGAAGTGTAAATAGTGCAACTATAAGAATTATGATGCTTAAATGTAAGTTTACTCAAAAGATATATAGGAAGTTAAAAACAAATTACACACTAAACAAATATAAATAACATCATCCAATAGTAAAAAATACAACCACAAAGTGCGTAGTCAACTATAATCAAAATAAACCAAAAACTCTGACAACAACAGTCCAACACAATAAACTTCAGCGATAGTAAACCTCAATACACTCTATAACTTCAAGTCACGTACTACCAATTGAGATTGCCTTTGATGAAGTACCTTAAATTACATGTTAAATGGCTTGAGTTTTTATGAAAATGCTTGGATTAACTATCCAATAATTATATTGTATGAGCAATAGAAAACTACATTAATTAATTCAGTTACCTCTCTTTTATCGTTGCTCTAGCGGCACACAAAAGTTCAGTGGAATATATTTTTTAAATTACTTCTCTTGCATTAAAGTTGCATGTAATCTCATCCCATTCTATTTCATATAGCCCTAATTTTTTTTCTCTACAATAAGAAACCAATGACGATGATATGCTTTTCAAAAGAAAAGTCAATTTAATTCATATTTTCATATTGCCACCATATCTCGATGCAAACTTTCTGTAACAACCCGGAAAATCAGAACCAATTTAAAATTTTTATTTTGGCAATTTTAATGAATTTTGAATATTTAAAATGATTTATTTTAAATAATTATGACTAGAAATTTATTTTGAATAGAATTAGAACGTATATATTTATATAAATCAAAATTGGAATATAAATATTTATTTTAATTATAAAAGGAATTGGAACTGGTGCGGTAGTTTGAAAATTCGATTTCAAATTTCAAATGAATGTACAGAATTCAAAATAAATCGGATTTTAGCAAAACTAGAAATATTAGAATCTATTTGAAAATATCTTTCCAACGAATCTGAAAAATCCAAATTTCATAGCGGGAATAAAAAGTCATACCCAGCTGAAAATTCAGAATAGTCGCTATGGAAATATAGCCCTTAAAAATGGAGATTTTGCAAACGGCCTCCATTTTCGATGAGACCACTTTTGTTGGATCCGAGATGTCAAATTATTGCTTGATTCCAATTTTCATAATTTTTGGAATCAATATGTAAGCGTGGTGAATTTAAACGTGTTTGGTCATTTCGGTTTGAATTTAATCGACTGGAAAATGACCATTTTTCAAATGGTCTCCAAATTCGATGAAATTAGTTTTGTTAGGACCGTATCGTCAAAACATAGCTAGATTTATTTTTCGGGAATTTTTGGAGTCTGTATGTGGCCCCTGTAAATTAAAATATATGTTCAAATTAAAAATATAAAGATTTATATTTTGATTTAAACGAAAACTGATCGGAACAGTCGAATTGGCTTACCGAACATATCCCATTGTGTTCGGAATGAGGGTAATTAGCTACGGGCGATAATCATTGGATTTGATTTGGAGTTTGTAATGATAAACAAGTTAAAATTGAAATTAAATAAATTAAATATTATAAAAGAAGGGTATAAAGGGGCATTAGGATACTTCCAATCAGTTGGGCCGCCGTCTTCAACATCTGAGCGGACGAAACACTCTAGAATTCGCTCCCCAAAATCTTTCAATCTGCTGAATGGATTTCAAAACTTTCCAACGCAAAGGTGTTCTACTCAATGAGATCTAGAAGGTGTAAGGCTAAGATCGAAAATAACAAGGAATTAGGCTCAAATTTTAGCCACAACCATGCTCCGTTTGCATGCATTCCTGCAGCAACCGGGGACTCCGAGTTGGCAGAGGCTGAGCACGACAGTGGAGGAGCTGGAGGGCTTCAGAGTGACGGTGTTTGATTGGCCAAGCAAGGTCTCGTGAAGCGTGCGATAGGAGGGAGGAAGAGCCGATGATGGGTCTGGTTTTCTGTAACGAGGGAGACCATAATCAGAGGGGGGTTACGATTTAACCAAGTGATTAAGGTTAATTTTAACTTTATTATATTAGTTTATAAAATTTCATAATTAAGTTGTAAATATAATTTTATTTGAATGATAGAAAAAAATGTAATTTTGTATAGAAAAATAGCATTGCTTTTGTATAGAAAAATAGCATTGTTTTTTTATAGGAAAATAGCAAAAATTTTGTATAGGAAAATAGCATTATTTCTGAAAGAAAAATAGCAAATGTTTTGTAAAATTTAAATAAGCATTATTTTAAAAATAAAAATAAATTAGCATTATATATATATATAAAAAGAGCATTGTTTATAATGTAAATTCTCGATATAATACTTTATTATTATAATAAAAAAGTAATTTTTATATGTAATATTTTGTTACAAAAATATATAGACATTGTTTTGAAATATAAATACACATTGGTTTAAAATAAAATTTACATTTCTTTTAAAATAATAGAATCAGCATGGATTTATAAAAATATAAATAACATGGATTTTTAAAAATATAAAGAGCATGGTTTTAAAAATATAAAAATATGATTTTTAATTTATATATAGCATAGATTTTAAAAATATAAATAACCTGATTTTTAAATGAATAACTCATTATAAAAAGGTGATTTATATATATATATATATAACGTTGGATTAAAAATATGACATATATATATATGGTAGCATATTAAAAATGTGATTTTTAAATATAGAAAGCGTTGCATAAAAATGTAATGTTTATAAGGTGAACATCGTTATGAAAATTTGATTTTTATATATATAAAGCGAAGATAAATAATATTGTTTTTAGTTAGAGAAAAATATATAAACATCATATTAAAAATGTGATTTTTAATATGAATAGCGTAGCGTAGAAGAGACTGCGTTGAATATCGGGCTAAAACAAGCTATTTAGAAATTCAGAAATGAAACGGTGGAGTGGAAACCAAAGGTGAGAACTCCTCACTATAATTTTCTTTATACAGTTATTTATTTTATAACTACATATATGAACTACTCCTCGTCATCCAAAGACCATGGACAACTTGTTTGTTTGATTGTATTGTGTTGTGGTAATTGATTGTGATGCGAAATAAATTATTCATGTGTTGAATAAAATATATAATCAATAAAATATCATTTTTAATGTGTAATGGAAATTAAAATTATTCAATTGTTCAAATAAATATTCTATAGTTAAAAATATGTATTTTAACCTGTATATGAATAAAATAAATATTCATTTACAAATCGGATGATTTGTTTATGTACACACATTTGACTGATATGGATTGAGAAGATATATTTTACACATCGTCCAACTGCACAAATAAAATTTGTGTTTGTTGATTGAAAATCCCACACGGGTGTTGGGATGATATTTGACGTACACTAATCCCAATTGTTTAGTGGTATGTCAACTATTTGGTTGACAGACCGTGTAAGCGTGAAATATTTATATTTAATGCTTATACAGTGTAGAATGCACTCTGGATGATGGTTGATTGTTTATCATTGTTGTTCAATACATCTGTTGTATGAAATCCGTATAAATAACATTATATGGTAATTAACTATGTCTGATTCAAGTTCAGAAAGAATGAATATTTTAAAATAACGAGTATTTTAAAATAACGAATATTTTAAAATATTATTTAGTCAAAGATCAAAATATGATCTTGATGTCTGATTTGGGATGGACACAAAAATATTTAAATATATAAAGCCGTGTTGATTAGATTAACGCCATTTTGGACGTGAACGATAATTATATCGATTTTGTTCATTTTTATAATGAATATCAAAAAGGAAGTGATTTCAAAATCTAATATTTTGAAAATATTATCATCTATATATTAGTGATATGGAATATTCAATTTTGATTTGAAATTGAATATGAAGTTGAAATCGTTTTGAAAATGAATTTAAAACAATTTATAAAATACGTTTTAAATGAAAATCGACTATATATATATATATATATATATATATATATATATATATAATGGCCTGAATAGAATGCGCCGCGCCGCCGTAGTTCGCGAATTTCGACCATTGACTTCGAATGGACATTACGGGAGATCCGACCGTCGGATTCTCCTAAAACCGAAACCGTTGGGTTCGTATCAAAAAGAGCTTTCGAACGAATATTAGAGATTTTAAATCTAACGGTTGGATTTGGAATTATGTCCAAATGAAATTTGGAAACGCTGTAAGTGAAGTTCGATGGCCGTTTATGGAAATCGGCTGTACGGGCCTTGATAAAATTATTAAAAATATCAATAATTTGTGTAAAATCATAATAAATGATTTGGAAAGAATTGAGATGAAAAATTCTATATTTGAAAAGATAAAAAATATATTTTTAAATGAACTAGAATTATAATCCAATATTTTAAAATAAATAAATTGGATTTAAAATGGTTTTAAAAATAACCAGAATTTCCAATATATAAATTGGAATGGATTTGAATCGAAATTATCTTCGGAATATTTCAATATTGGATTTCGTGATTATACAGACATGATGGAGGAATTTGGAAAATATATATCGTCATTCCAATACGATGTTTGTTGAGTTCAGAATTTGATATTGAATATAAGCCGATATATTTTCTATTCAAAGCCTTTTATTTAATATCAAATCAGATTTTGGGTTTATCATAAACGGTTTTTTCAGATAATACTCGTTCTTTAACCCGATCAACAATGGAATGAGATTTTGGGTTTGTCGTGAATGGTATCTTTAATTATACAATTCTTAAACCCAATGGAGTTAAGGAAATTAGAAACTAACTGGTGGTTATCTAAGTTGAATGGTTTCCTGGGTATTGATCTGATGTTGGTTTCGGCCTTCGGGATTAATACTTAGGGAATTGTTCTCTTACTAATTTACGTTTAGAGACTGATGGAATGGTGTCTTCATTAACACTGTTCTGAAACCCCATGTGAAAAGAATATGTCTTTTAACTAAGATTTAAAGAAGTATTACCAATGAATTAACATTTAATTGGACTTGAATTGGAATGTGAATGGGGTTTATTGTGAACTGTGTTTTTAACGACATTCGTTCTTTAACCAAATTCATAGTGAAATATGATTTGGAATTTATAAATCATTTAATTAAGATTTATGGGAAATTTCCAAAGAAAAGTTTTCCAGTTTAATAAAATAAATTGGAATGGAATGGAATTCGATTCGGTAATAATAGTAGTGAACTTCTGTGAAGGAAGACTGTCACTATATATGGAATATAAGAGGATTTGCCATTGTTCCATTTATATTATTGGTTGGATATGGAAGTTTATATCGATTATATATGTTGATCTGTTTTCCGTGAAGATTACATAATTTATGGAATGGGATTTTGTGTTTATCGTGAACTGTGTTTTAAATGACATTAGTTCTTTAACCCAATTAAAGATAAGATTAATTTCTTAACTTTGAATAATCATCAGGTAATGATTTTTGAGATCAAAACAGAAATGGTGTTTTAATGAATCTTGAATTAGATTCAAAAAGAGGATGTGATAATTTAAATTATCAAATACGGGAAATGATCAAGAATGGAGTAGCACCAGTTTTACTCTAAGTGATAGTAAAATCTCTAATTAGATATGAATGTGAAATGGTAATTAACTTTATCGATAACACCGTGGTGTTAGATATGAAGTATCACCAGTTTTGCTTCATGGGATGAATAGGTTAGGATTGGGAAATTAAACAAATGATTACTTCAGTAAGGTTCACTAATCCCGACTAGTTTGGATAAACCATAATTTGGTTTGAATTGATATCCAAAGGAAGTTTAAAGAATAAATTTAAAGAATTTATCTTTGATAAAATTAATGGGAACCTTTCCCAAAAGATATGAATATTTAAATAAAAGAATATTCAGAATTGGAATGAGGCATATGTTGTGTTTTTATAGCAATTGTCTATAATATACGCGAGTTATTCGGACATACCGGGTTTATCCCATTCTGAATAACTGAATCAGCGATGAGTCGACGATGAAGACGGTGGTTGAAGACCGGAGGTCTTCACATCGTTTGGATGATTACTGATGTCTTGATTGGGCTGTACACCCAAGACAAGGTAATAAGTGGTGATCGTTCCAGACATACTTGGAGATCGAAGGGATATGTGAGGACCTCTCTCCTGTATTGGACAGACAGAACGAGGAAAAGGTGCCTCTTGTTTCGTTCGGACCCAGAATGAACTAGTAAATGGATGTGTGTCTGACATCGGATTTCATTCTGTGTGACTGATCGATATCAGTTGCATAGCGTGAATTGCCTGTGTGGCGTGCTGAGATGCAAAGGATCAAGGCTACTGTTGAAAAGAAGAGTCTTGTGGTTGATGATCAAAGCACTGCTTTAATATAGCATAGCTTTGTGTATAGCATTGATTCGCGAGCCTCACACCTTGGTGTGAACCAGAAACGGGAGAGGACATCAGGGAGGACATGCGTTTCCTTCTAGCGAGGAGTGGTGTCTGGGTTTTGCACGCCCAGATGTTTTACTTTTGTGGATGATGGATAGCGAGGCGCCTCAGATATATCGGCATTGCGGGGCCGATGGATGGTATGGTCTTTATACAGACCAGATTGACGCCCCATAGGACAGGGAAACGTAGTGTTCAGGCATTTTAATCCATATCGAGTGGAATTGTAATAACCCGAAAATCTGGGCCAGTTTAAATTTTTTATTTTTGCAATTTTAGCGAATTTTGATTTTTTTTAAAATGAATTATTTTAAATAAAATCGACGAGAAATTTATTTTGAATATAATTCGAACGTATATATTATATACGTCGTCGTTAGAATATAATAATTATATATAATTATAAAAGGAATGGAAAATGGCGCGGTAGTTCGATAATTCGATTTCAAACTTCAACTGAACATACCAGATGCAAAATAAACCGGATTTTAGTGAAACCAAAAATAATAGGATCTAATTGATAATATCTTTCCAACGAATCCGAAAAATCAAAATTTCATAGCGGGGATCAAAAGATATGTCCAGTTGAAAATTCTGAATAGTCGCTATGGAATTCAAGCCCTTAAAAATAGCCATTTTGCAAACGACCTCGGATTTCGACGAAACCAGTTTTGTTGGGTCCGAGGTGTCAAATTATTGCTAGGTTTCAAATTTCATAATTTTTCGATTCAATATGTGAGCGTGGCAAAGGAAAACGCGTTTGACCAGTTTCAGTTGATTTTAATCGACTGGAAAATGGCCATTTTTCAAACGGTCTCAGAATTCGACGAAACTAGTTTTGTTAGGACCGTATCGTCAATACGAAGCCAGAAAATATTTTTCTGGAATTTTTAGAGTTAGTATTTGACCCCGGTAAATTGAAATGCGCGTTCGAATTCAATATATAGAGTTATATGTAGATTTTGATGGAAACTGATTCAAACGATCGAATCAGCTTGCGATACATATCCCATTGTGTTCGGAATGGGGGTAAAACGCTAGGGACGACAGGCGGTGGGCCTCGTTTCGAGGTCGTATGTAAAAGTCAACTTTTTACAAAATAATTAAATAAATAAATAAATAAAAACTAAACTAACCCTCTCCTATACCTTGGCCCCCCCTGTAATTCATTACCGAAATCGATTTTTACCAGAAAAAAAAAACCCTAACTAACCCCGTCGCCCCCTGACCTCCGACCGACGCACCTAGCTCCGCCCCTCCGACGAGCTGCTCCTCTCTCCAGCCTCCTCCCTCTCTCCTCCTCCGACCGAACCCCCACCAGGCCGCGCCGCCTCATCGACCCCCCCTGCATCGAAGGACCGCGAGCCCCAAAACCCCGTGGCCCACCCCAGCGCCACCCACGTCCAGCCCCGACGAACTCTGGCAACCGAGAAAAAAAAACCCAGTAAGCCTTAAAAAATCCGATCTTACATGTTTTTTTATATATATGTTTTCTTAATCTGATTTTATATGTTTTAAAACTGAAGTTTTAGAAAAGATATGATTTTTAAAATAGAAAAGATATGATTTTTAAAATAGAAAAGATATGATTTTTAAAATAGAAAAGATTAGGTCTTTGAAATGGAAAAGGCGAAATCTTTATATTTGAAAAGGCGAAATCTTTATATATAGTAGCAATGTAAAAATAGAATTTTATCCATATAGCGTGATAATAAAAATTCGATTTTTATATATTGAATAGCATAATAAAAATTCGATTTTTATATATTGAATAGCATAGTAAAAATTCGATTTTTATATATTGATTAGCATAGTAAAAATTCGATTTTTATATATTGAATAGCATAGTAAAAATTCGATTTTTATATATTGAATAGCATAGTAAAAATTCGATTTTTATATATTGAATAGCATAGTAAAAATTCGATTTTTATATATTGAATAGCATAGTAAAAATTCGATTTTTATATATTGAATAGCATAGTAAAAATTCGATTTTTATATATTGAATAGCATAGTAAAAATTCGATTTTTATATATTGAATAGCATAGTAAAAATTCGATTTTTATATATTGAATAGCGAAGTAAAAATTCGATTTTTATATATTGAATAGCATAGTAAAAAATTCGATTTTTATATATTGAATAACGAAGTAAAGATTCGATTTTTATATATTGAATGGCGAAGTAAAAATTCGATTTTTTACATATGTAGTGGCTACGGGCAACGAAGATGACAAAAAGGCGAGAACGATGAAGATTTCTAAATGAAGAGTCAAGATGATTGGATAGCTATAATGTGAGAACTCCTCACTCTTTAATTTAATTTTCTATATATATATATATACTAGGATGCAGACGGTGTTTAGTAGCACCCGACACCCGTCATCCACAGACCATGGATGGCTTGTTTGTTTAATTGTTTGGTTGTGTAGTTGGTTAGATTATTTGGTTTGAATTGATTTGTTTGGTGAAATGAAATTGATTTGATAGATGTGTGAATGGCGTGGGCCTTCACTAGACCGGGGATAAGGCTAGGCCTTGTCCCGTTTCTAGTATCGTGCCGTTATTCCGCCAAAATTTCCTAAAATAAGTTAGAAAAATAAAAATATCATTTTTATTTTGTAAGTGAACTGAATAAAAATTCATGTGTTAAAATAAATATTCATTTACAAACCGGACGGTTTGTTTATGTACACCTATTTGAAGGACATTGATTGGGACGATAAATTTTACACATCGCCCAACTGCACAAATAAAATCTGTGTTTGATTGTTTGAAACCCCACACGGGTATTGGGATGATATATGACATACACTAATCCCAATAGTTAGTTGTATGTCGATCGATAGATTGACAAACTGTTATAAGCGTTGAATATTTTTATTTGATGCTTATACAGTGTAGAATGCACTTTGGATGATGGTTGATTATTCATCGTTGTTATTGAATACATGTGTTGTAGAAAATCCATGTAATTAACATTATATGGTAATTGATTGGGCCTCATTCCAGTCTTAGAAAAAGAAATATTTGAAATGGAAATATTTGAGAAGAAATATTTGAAATAGAAATATTCGAAATGGAATATTTGAAAATATCAATATATGAAGCCGCGTTGATAGATTGACGCCATTTTGACGTGAACGATATTTATATCGATTTTATTCAAATTGAAGTGAATATTAAAGTGAATTGAAATTCGAATTTAATAGAATTGAATTCGAATTGAAATTGAATATAAATGAATTCGAATAGAAATAGAATTGAATTCGAATTGAAATTGAATATAAATGAATTCGAATAGAAATAGAATTGAATTCGAATTGAAATTGAATATAAATGAATTCGAATAGAAATAGAATTGAATTCGAATTGAAATTGAATAAATGAATTCGAATTGAAACAGAATAGAATTGAATTCGAATTGAAATTGAATATAAATGAATTCGAATTGAAATGGAATTGAAATGGAATTGAAATGAATTTGAAATCAATTTGAAAAGAATTTAAAACGAATTTATATTGGAATGTTCAATTTTTATTTGAAATTGAATATGAAGTTGAAACCGTTTTGAAAATAAATTGAAAACGATTTATAAAGCACGTTTTAAAGGAAATCGACGAAGTATATATTATATATATATAATATATTGGCCTGAATAGAACGCGCCGCGCCGCGGCAGTTCGTGAATTTCGACCATTTATTTCAAACGGATATTGTGGGAGATCCGACCGTCGGATTCTCCTAAAACTGGAACCGTTGGGTTCATATTGAAAAGAGCTTTCTAACGAATATTAGAAATTTGAAATCTAACGGTTGGATTTGGAATTATGTCCAAATCAAATTTGAAAAAGGTCGCTATAAGTGCAGTTCGATAACCGTTGATGGAAATCGACTGTACGGGCCTTGATAAAATTATTAAAAATAGTAATAATTTGTGTAAAATCATAAGAAATGATTTGTGAAGATTTGGGATGAAAAACTCCATATTTGAAAAGATAAAAAAGATTTTTATCGAAATGAACTAGTTTTGAACTAGAATTATAATTCTATTTATTTTTGAATAAATAAATTGGATTTGAAGTGGTTTTGAAAATAACCAAAATTTCCAATAATTATATGGGAATGGATTTGAATCGAAATTGTCTTCGGAATATTTCGATGTTGGATTTCGTGATTATACAGATGTTGTTATGGAAATTTGAAAGATATAGATATATATATATATACCGTTATTTCCAATACGATATCTGTTGGTCGTAGAATTTGATATTGAATATAAGCCGATATATTTTCTATTCAGAACCTTGTGTTTAATATCAAATGTGATTTGGGTTTGTCGTGAATGGTGTCTTCATTAACACTGTTCTTGAACCCAGTTGAGAAAAGATTAAATCTTTTTATTTAGATTTAATGAAGTGTACCAATTAAATAATATTTAATTGGAATTGAATCGATATTGATTTTTGGGTTTATCGTGGACGGTGTTTTAAATAACACTCGTTCTTTAACCCGATAATTAATGGAAGGTGATTTTGGGTTTACCGTGAACCGTGTTTTAAATGACACTGATTCTTTAACCCAGCCAAAGATTAAAACTAAGTGGAGTTTTAATGAATCTTTAATTAGATTGAAATGACCGAGAATGGAGTAGCACCAGTTTTGCTCCAGGCGATAGTTAAATCTTTAATTGGATTTAAACGTGAAATGGTAATTGAATTTACCGATAACACCGTGGTGTTAGATATGAAGTATTACCAGTTTTACTTCATGGGATGAATAGGTTGGGATTGGGAAATTAAAACCAATGATTACTTCGGTAAGGTTCGTTAATCTCGACTAGTTGAATCGAAATTCAAAAATAGATTAAAGAATAAATTCAAGGAATTTATCTTGGATAAAATTAATGGGAACCTTTCCCTATGAATGTGAAATTTAGAAACTAACTGTCGGTTAGCCAAGTAGAATGGTTTTCTGAATATTGATCTGATGTTGGTTTCGGCCTTCGGGGTTAATATTTGGGGAATTGTTCTCTTGATTAATTTACGGTTAGTGACTGATGAATTGGAATGAGGCGTATGTTGTGTTTGTGTAACACTTATTTAAAATATACGCGAGTTATTCGGAAAGACCGGGTTTATCCCATTCTGAATAACTGATACGACGATAAGTCGAAGATGAAGACGATGGTCGAAGACCGGAGGTCTTCACGTCATTTGGGGGATTACTGATGATCTTGATTGGGATGTACACCCAAGAAGATGGAAACAGTTGGTGATCGTCCAGACGTACTTGGAGATCGATGGATATGCAGGGTACTAGGTGCCTCCGGTTTCGTTCAGA
Organism: Allium sativum; assembly: GCA_030737875.1. Lineage (NCBI taxonomy): Eukaryota > Viridiplantae > Streptophyta > Magnoliopsida > Asparagales > Amaryllidaceae > Allium > Allium sativum. The sequence goes on from CM060919.1 coordinate 443,350,097, forward strand.
CCCAGAACGGACTTGTAAATGGACTGTGTGTCTGACATTGGATTTTAGTCTGTGTGATTGATCTCTATTAAATATATATCTGTTTGGCGGCGGAGAATTTATTCTCTTGCTTAACGCCCTTCTCTGAGACGTACGAGCTCAGGGGTTATATATTGATGGATATCAAACGCATGGAGTGAATTGCCTGTGTGGCATGCCTAAGTGGCAAATGATCAAGGCTTCTGTTGAAAAGCAAAGTCTTGTGGTTGATGATCGAAGCACGGCCTTTGTGGCGTAGCTTTGTGTAACGTTTACTTCGCGAGTTTCACACCCGGTATGGACCAAAAACGGGAGACGGACCTCAGGGAGGGTATGCGTTTCTTTCTAGTTAGAAGTGGCGTCAGTGGTTTTACACGCGCTGACGAGTTTGACTTATGTGGTTGTTGCTGTTGCGAGGCGCCTCGGTTTGATCGGACGATCCGGGTTCGATGGAGTCATTTAGTTGGCTCATTTACGCCCCAAAGGGCGGAGGGACGTATTGTTCAGGCATAATAATCTACATCGGTGGACCGGCCCTGACGATCCAAGGCTTGCCTGCGCGCTTGCCTGAGACATGGGCTAGATTATCTCGAATCGGTTGAGGACGATCCCTGGCCTCGGTTCATAGATGGAAATCCAATTTCCAAATACGTGACGTTTGCGGTTTTAATTGTAGAACTAGTATGGCGACATGATATATGGTACCCATGCCGCCTATGATTGATACTTATGATTTGAAGCTGCTTTATACACTATGCACTTATAATAGTATCAAATAATCTGTTTTTAAACGTATCAAGCATTCTTTGGCTGTTATAAGGGAAAACCCTATCCCCCGGCTTGCGTTGCATTGTGTGATAGGACCTGGGTCTTATAACAGCTTCATTTTTCTTTATTTAGCATTGCGCTGTTTGTTTTATGCACTGGTATTCTTGGGAGGAAACCCGTTCCGTGTTATACGGCGTGGTCCCTTGATTTATCTAACTTTAAAAACAAAGATTAATAACTGTTTTAGTTCTCACACCAGTCACATGACTGACCTAGAGTTTATTGTTTTAACCTAAACTCTGGGTGCCCCTATTTTGACACGGGCAGCTAGTAGTTTTGGTTTTGCAGATTTATATTCACAGGATCTTGGTTTACAGCTGGAACGATATCCGGAAAGCTTTGTATTCGTATATCTCCTTCTAGTTGTGTATTGTATTATTTTCCGCTGCGATGTATTTAAATGTAATTTAAATCTCTGATATTTCTGTGTAATATTTATTCATTTATACTCTGTATATTCTTGTAATCTGATGTATTGTTGTGATATACAGTGAAACGTTCTTCCGTGTGCGTTCTGATTTTGTCATGTTCTCAAACGATAGGGCGTTTCGAACGGTCTGGGTCGGTTTAGCGACTGGTTCGGACCGAGCGAAATTCCTTGCCGTCATAGTTGGTATCAGAGCTTTGGTTTACAAAGCTTAGAGAACAAGGCACCTTAGAACCATACGAAAGAATTCATCAGATATTGGGTTAGTAATATCCAATTAGAATGACTCGTTAGAGATGGGACCACTAGTATCCTAGAACGAGTGTGAAGGGTATATTTTTAAAAATTGAAAACCAATTTTTGTTTTGCAAATTTAAATCAATTACACGTATTTGATTATTTATTTATATTGATTTGGACAATCCAATATATAAAGGTTTTGCATATACGCCTTGCAAACGTATATTCGAAATTTTAATATACTGGATAGATATAGGATCACATTCTAGTCGCTCGGAGATGGTACTGATGATAGCACGTGCATCATCAGTATTTATTTTCGTGTTTCGAAGGTATGATATCTATATATTTCCATCAGACTGGTGTGAGAACCAAAACTTATATAGATAGATTTATTTGTTGTGAATTGGCATCAAAAACATGATTTTTGTATATGTATCAAAATTAGGAATTTGAAACTCTAATTCACTAATTGATTGATGTTTGTGTTGTTTGTTTATTTGTTTGCTAATTTTTAGCCATTTAGCCTAATTGAATCAAATATTGAATTATATTGAAAATTGTTCGCATTTGCTTGCATATACCTATACTTACATTGAACAGGTCATAGCAAGGAGGCTAGAGCCAGAGAATAAAATTTGTTTGCCCGACAGATAGGTACATGTTTACTACATAATTTACTGTTTTGTTTGGGTGATGATGATTTTATGAGCCTATTGGCTTTTTTTTTCTTTTTTTTTGAGATCAGAAGGCCTATATGGCAATTTCGGGATTTTCCCGTGGCTCCCGGTGCAGGGGAGGTTATGGCGAAATTTTTAGAAAATTTAGGGTGTTAGCCAAATTTTTGAAATTTTTGAAAATTCTCAGAAACTGAAAAGTTGGAGAATGGAAGCCAGATCGAACGTAGAGTTGATTAATCAAACCACTTTCGACTTTGTTCCTTTTCGGGGACGAAAAGTTTTAAGTGGGGGAGATTGTAATAACCCGAAAATCTGGGCCAGTTTAAAATTTTTATTTTTGCAATTTTAGCGAATTTTGATTTTTTTTAAAATGAATTATTTTAAATAAAATCGACGAGAAATTTATTTTGAATATAATTCGAACGTATATATTATATACGTCGTCGTTAGAATATAATAATTATATATAATTATAAAAGGAATGGAAAATGGCGCGGTAGTTCGATAATTCGATTTCAAACTTCAACTGAACATACCGGATGCAAAATAAACCGGATTTTAGTGAAACCAAAAATAATAGGATCTAATTGATAATATCTTTCCAACGAATCCGAAAAATCAAAATTTCATAGCGGGGATCAAAAGATATGTCCAGTTGAAAATTCTGAATAGTCGCTATGGAATTCAAGCCCTTAAAAATAGCCATTTTGCAAACGACCTCGGATTTCGACGAAACCAGTTTTGTTGGGTCCGTGGTGTCAAATTATTGCTAGGTTTCAAATTTCATAATTTTTCGATTCAATATGTGAGCGTGGCAAAGGAAAACGCGTTTGACCAGTTTCAGTTGATTTTAATCGACTGGAAAATGGCCATTTTTCAAACGGTCTCAGAATTCGACGAAACTAGTTTTGTTAGGACCGTATCGTCAATACGAAGCCAGAAAATATTTTTCTGGAATTTTTAGAGTTAGTATGTGACCCCGGTAAATTGAAATGCGCGTTCGAATTCAATATATAGAGTTATATGTAGATTTTGACGGAAACTGATTCAAACGATCGAATCAGCTTGCGATACATATCCCATTGTGTTCGGAATGGGGGTAAAACGCTAGGGACGACAGGCGGTGGGCCTCGTTTCGAGGTCGTATGTAAAAGTCAACTTTTTGCAAAATAATTAATTAAATAAATAAATAAAAAAACTAAACTAACCCTCTCCTATACCTTGCCCCCCCTGTAATTCATTACCGAAATCAATTTTTACCAGAAATAAAAAAAACCCTAACTAACCCCGTCGCCCCCTGACCTCCGACCGACGCACCTAGCTCCGCCCCTCCGACGAGCTGCTCCTCTCTCCAGCCTCCTCCCTCTCTCCTCCTCCGACCGAACCCCCACCAGGTCGCGCCGCCTCATCGACCCCCCCTGCATCGAAGGACCGCGAGCCCCAAAACCCCGTGGCACACCCCAGCGCCACCCACGTCCAGCCCCGACGAACTCCGGCAACCGAGAAAAAAAAACCCAGTAAGCCTTAAAAAATCCGATCTTACATGTTTTTTTATATATATGTTTTCTTAATCTGATTTTATATGTTTTAAAACTGAAGTTTTAGAAAAGATATGATTTTTAAAATAGAAAAGATATGATTTTTAAAATAGAAAAGATATGATTTTTAAAATAGAAAAGATATGATTTTTAAAATAGAAAAGATTAGGTCTTTGAAATGGAAAAGGCGAAATCTTTATATTTGAAAAGGCGAAATCTTTATATATAGTAGCAATGTAAAAATAGAATTTTATCCATATAGCGTGATAATAAAAATTCGATTTTTATATATTGAATAGCATAATAAAAATTCGATTTTTATATATTGAATAGCATAGTAAAAATTCGATTTTTATATATTGAATAGCATAGTAAAAATTCAATTTTTATATATTGAATAGCACAGTAAAAATTCGATTTTTATATATTGAATAGCATTGTAAAAATTCGATTTTTATATATTGAATAGCATAGTAAAAATTCGATTTTTATATATTGAATAGCATAGTAAAAATTCTATTTTTATATATTGAATAGCATAGTAAAAATTCGATTTTTATATATTGAATAGCATAGTAAAAATTCGATTTTTATATATTGAATAGCATAGTAAAAATTCGATTTTTATATATTGAATAGCGAAGTAAAAATTCGATTTTTATATATTGAATAGCATAGTAAAAAATTCGATTTTTATATATTGAATAACGAAGTAAAGATTCGATTTTTATATATTGAATAGCGAAGTAAAAATTCGATTTTTACATATGTAGTGGCTACGGGCAACGAAGATGACAAAAAGGCGAGAACGATGAAGATTTCTAAATGAAGAGTCAAGATGATTGGATAGCTATAATGTGAGAACTTCTCACTCTTTAATTTAATTTTCTAGTTATATATATACTAGGATGCAGACGGTGTTTAGTAGCACCCGACACCCGTCATCCACAGACCATGGATGGCTTGTTTGTTTAATTGTTTGGTTGTGTAGTTGGTTAGATTATTTGGTTTGAATTGATTTGTTTGGTGAAATGAAATTGATTTGATAGATGTGTGAATGGCATGGGCCTTCACTAGACCGGGGATAAGGCTAGGCCTTGTCCCGTTTCTAGTATCGTGCCGTTATGCCGCCAAAATTTCCTAAAATAAGTTAGAAAAATAAAAATATCATTTTTATTTTGTAAGTGAACTGAATAAAAATTCATGTGTTAAAATAAATATTCATTTACAAACCGGACGGTTTGTTTATGTACACCTATTTGAAGGACATTGATTGGGACGATAAATTTTACACATCGCCCAACTGCACAAATAAAATCTGTGTTTGATTGTTTGAAACCCCACACGGGTATTGGGATGATATATGACATACACTAATCCCAATAGTTAGTTGTATGTCGATCGATAGATTGACAAACTGTTATAAGCGTTGAATATTTATATTTGATGCTTATACAGTGTAGAATGCACTTTGGATGATGGTTGATTATTCATCGTTGTTATTGAATACATGTGTTGTAGAAAATCCATGTAATTAACATTATATGGTAATTGATTGGGCCTCATTCCAGTCTTAGAAAAAGAAATATTTGAAATGGAAATATTTGAGAAGAAATATTTGAAATAGAAATATTCGAAATGGAATATTTGAAAATATCAATATATGAAGCCGCGTTGATAGATTGACGCCATTTTGACGTGAACGATATTTATATCGATTTTATTCAAATTGAAGTGAATATTAAAGTGAATTGAAATTCGAATTTAATAGAATTGAATTCGAATTGAAATTGAATATAAATGAATTCGAATAGAAATAGAATTGAATTCGAATTGAAATTGAATAAATGAATTCGAATTGAAACAGAATAGAATTGAATTCGAATTGAAATTGAATATAAATGAATTCGAATTGAAATGGAATTGAAATGAATTTGAAATCAATTTGAAAAGAATTTAAAACGAATTTATATTGGAATGTTCAATTTTGATTTGAAATTGAATATGAAGTTGAAACCGTTTTGAAAATAAATTGAAAACGATTTATAAAGCACGTTTTAAAGGAAATCGACGAAGTATATATTATATATATTATATATATATAATATAATGGCCTGAATAGAACGCGCCGCGCCGCGGCAGTTCGTGAATTTCGACCATTTATTTCAAACGGATATTGCGGGAGATCCGACCGTCGGATTCTCCTAAAACCGGAACCGTTGGGTTCATATCGAAAAGAGCTTTCTAATGAATATTAGAAATTTGAAATCTAACGGTTGGATTTGGAATTATGTCCAAATCAAATTTGAAAAAGGTCGTTATAAGTGCAGTTCGATAACCGTTGATGGAAATCGACTGTACGGGCTTTGATAAAATTATTAAATATAGTAATAATTTGTGTAAAATCGTAAGAAATGATTTGTGAAGATTTGGGATGAAAAACTCCATATTTGAAAAGATAAAAATAGATTTTTATCGAAATGAACTAGTTTTGAACTAGAATTATAATTCTATTTATTTTTGAATAAATAAATTGGATTTGAAGTGGTTTTAAAAATAACCAAATTTTCCAATAATTATATGGGAATGGATTTGAATCGAAATTGTCTTCGGAATATTTCGATGTTGGATTTCGTGATTATACAGATGTTGTTAAGGAAATTTGAAAGATATAGATATATATATATACCGTTATTTCCAATACGATATCTGTTGGTCGTAGAATTTGATATTGAATATAAGCCGATATATTTTCTATTCAGAACCTTGTGTTTAATATCAAATGTGATTTGGGTTTGTCGTGAATGGTGTCTTCATTAACACTGTTCTTGAACCCAGTTGAGAAAAGATTAAATCTTTTTATTTAGATTTAATGAAGTGTACCAATTAAATAATATTTAATTGGAATTGAATCGATATTGATTTTTGGGTTTATCGTGGACGGTGTTTTAAATAACACTCGTTCTTTAACCCGATAATTAATGGAAGGTGATTTTGGGTTTACCGTGAACCGTGTTTTAAATGACACTAATTCTTTAACCCAGCCAAAGATTAAAACTAAGTGGAGTTTTAATGAATCTTTAATTAGATTGAAATGACCGAGAATGGAGTAGCACCAGTTTTGCTCCAGGCGATAGTTAAATCTTTAATTGGATTTAAACGTGAAATGGTAATTGAATTTACCGATAACACCGTGGTGTTAGATATGAAGTATTACCAGTTTTACTTCATGGGATGAATAGGTTGGGATTGGGAAATTAAAACCAATGATTACTTCGGTAAGGTTCGTTAATCTCGACTAGTTGAATCAAAATTCAAAAATAGATTAAAGAATAAATTCAAGGAATTTATCTTGGATAAAATTAATGGGAACCTTTCTCTATGAATGTGAAATTTAGAAACTAACTGTCGGTTAGCCAAGTAGAATGGTTTTCTGAATATTGATCTGATGTTGGTTTCGGCCTTCGGGGTTAATATTTGGGGAATTGTTCTCTTGATTAATTTACGGTTAGTGACTGATGAATTGGAATGAGGCGTATGTGGTGTTTGTGTAACACTTATTTAAAATATACGCGAGTTATTCTGAAAGACCGGGTTTATCCCATTCTGAATAACTGATACGACGATAAGTCGAAGATGAAGACGATGGTCGAAGACCAGAGGTCTTCACGTCATTTGGGGGATTACTGATGATCTTGATTGGGATGTACACCCAAGAAGATGGAAACAGTTGGTGATCGTCCAGACGTACTTGGAGATTGATGGATATGCGGGGTACTAGGTGCCTCCGGTTTCGTTCAGACCCAGAACGGACTTGTAAATGGACTGTGTGTCTGACATTGGATTTTAGTCCGTGTGATTGATCTCTATTAAATATATATCTGTTTGGCGGCGGAGAATTTATTCTCTTGCTTAACGCCCTTCTCTGAGACGTACGAGCTCAGGGGTTATATATTGATGGATATCAAACGCATGGAGTGAATTGCCTGTGTGGCATGCCTAAGTGGCAAATGATCAAGGCTTCTGTTGAAAAGCAAAGTCTTGTGGTTGATGATCGAAGCACGGCCTTTGTGGCGTAGCTTTGTGTAACGTTTACTTTGCGAGTTTCACACCCGGTATGGACCAAAAACGGGAGACGGACCTCATGGAGGGCATGCGTTTCTTTCTAGTTAGAAGTGGCGTCAGTGGTTTTACACGCCGTGACGAGTTTGACTTATGTGGTTGTTGCTGTTGCGAGGCGCCTCGGTTTGATCGGACGATCCGGGTCCGATGGAGTCATTTAGTTGGCTCATTTACGCCCCAAAGGGCGGAGGGACATATTGTTCAGGCATAATAATCCACATCGGTGGACCGGCCCTGACGATCCAAGGCTTGCCTGCGCGCTTGCCTGAGACATGGGCTAGATTGTCTCGAATCGGTTGAGGACGATCCCTGGCCTCGGTTCATAGATGGAAATCCAATTTCCAAATACGTGACGTTTGCGGTTTTAATTGTAGAACTAGTATGGCGACATGATATATGGTACCCATGCCGCCTATGATTGATACTTATGATTTGAAGCTGCTTTATACACTATGCACTTATAATAGTATCAAATAATCTGTTTTTAAACGTATCAAGCATTCTTTGGCTGTTATAAGGGAAAACCCTATCCCCCGGCTTGCGTTGCATTGTGTGATAGGACCTGGGTCTTATAACAGCTTCATTTTTCTTTATTTAGCATTGCGCTGTTTGTTTTATGCACTGGTATTCTTGGGAGGAAACCCGTTCCGTGTTATACGGCGTGGTCCCTTGATTTATCTAACTTTAAAAACAAAGATTAATAACTGTTTTAGTTCTCACACCAGTCACATGACTGACCTGGAGTTTATTGTTTTAACCTAAACTCTGGGTGCCCCTATTTTGACATGGGCAGCTAGTAGTTTTGGTTTTGCAGATTTATATTCACAGGATCCTGGTTTACAGCTGGAACGATATCCGAAAAACATTGTATCCGTATATCTCCTTCTAGTTGTGTATTGTATTATTTTCCGCTGCGATGTATTTAAATGTAATTTAAATCTCTGATATTTCTGTGTAATATTTATTCATTTATACTCTGTATATTCTTGTAATCTGATGTATTGTTGTGATATACAGTGAAACGTTCTTCCGTGTGCGTTCTGATTTTGTCATGTTCTCAAACGATAGGGCGTTTCGAACGGTCTGGGTCGGTTTAGCGACTGGTTCGGACCGAGCGAAATTCCTTGCCGTCACAGGACTGGCCCAAACGATCCAAAGGCTTGATTGAGTACTTGCCTGAGACATGGGCTAGAGCATCTCGAAGAGGTAAGGATGATCCATTACCTTGGTTCATAGACGGAAATCCAACTTCCAATACGTGACATTTCGGTTTTATTTGTAGAGCCAAGTATGACGACATAGTGCGATGGGGAACTATGTTGTCTATGATTGATACATTTATATTTGAAGTTGTTTTCATACACTTTACACTATAATAGTATCAAAATGATTTGTTTTAAATGTACCAAGCATGTTTGGCTATTATAATGTAAATCTCTATCCTTCGGCTTGTGTTGCATTATGTGATGGGACCTGAGTCTTATAATAGCTTCATTTTTCCAAAAATCGTTGCGATGTTTGTTTTATGCACTGGTATTCTTGGGAGGAAACCCGTTCCATGTTATACGGTGTGGTCCCTTGATTTACTTTATTTTTAAAGTAAAGATTAAATAACTGTTTTAGCTCTCATACTAGTCACATGACTGTCCTGGAGTTTATTGTTTTAACCTAAACTCTGGGTGCCCTTATTTTCTACACGGGCAGCTAGTAGTTTTGGTTTTGTAGATTTATATTCACAGGATCCGTGTTTAAACCAGAATGATATTCGTAAAGCTCTGTATCCGTGTATCTTTTTTAGTTGTGTTTTGTATTATTCTCCACCGCATTGTAATTTGTAAATCTCTGATATTTATCAAATGTATATTATTTGTTCGTACTATGTATATTCTTGTAGTCTGATGTAAATTGTTGTAATAAGCAATGAAATGTTCTTCTGTTTGTGTTCTGATTTGTCGTGTTCTCAATTCAATCCGGGCTTTCCTTTATGGGGAAATTCGTGTCGTTTCAATTTGGTATTAGAGCTTCGGTTTATAGAGCTCGAGAGCAAGGCATATTAGAACCAAACAAAACAATTCGTCAGAGATTGGATTAGTAATATCCAATGAGAATGACTCGTTATAGATAGAATCAGTAGCATCGTAGAACGAGTTGGAAGAGTGCTGTTTATTAAATATAAGTAAAAAAATAATCTTTTTTTGAAAATTAACCCCAATTATACGTATTTGATTATTTATTTTATATTGAATTTGAACAATCAAGTATATGAGATTATGCATATACCCGTCATGAACGTATATTCGAAGTTTTAATATACTAGATAGATATAGAATCACATTCTAATCGCCCGGGGATAATCCTGATGATGATGCATCATCATCAGCATTCGTGTTCGAGTTTCGAAAGTGAGATATCTATATATTTCCCATTTGACTGGTGTGAGAACCAAAACTAGATAGGGTTATTGTTGTAAATTGGCATCAAAAACATGATTTTCCGTATATATGTCAAAAATAATGAATTTGAAACGTTAATTCACTAATTGATTGATGGTTGTGTTGTACGATTATTCTTTATCTAATAAAACCGTTATGTGAAAGAACGGTACATATAACCAAATTGTATCAAATATTGAACTGAATTGGAAATTGATTGCAAATGCATACATGTACATATATATGTGTGAACAGGTCATCGCAAGGAGGCTAGAGAAGAGGAATAAAATTGTATGCCCGACAAATAGGTACATGTTTACTAATTTGTTGTGTTTGGATGATTTTATGCGTCGATTAGCTAGCCGCTTGGCTTTTTCTTTTTCTTTTTGAGATGAGAGGGCATGTGTGGCGGTTTGGGGATTTTCCTGATGCTCCACATACAAAGGAGGTTATGGCGATTTTTTTCGAAAATTTAGGGTGTTAGCCAAATTTTTGAAAAATTAGAGATTGTTAGAAACTAAAAAGTTGAAGAATAAAAGTTGAGTTAATTAGTTAAACAACTTTCAGCTCCGTTCCTTTTCGAGGACGAAAAGATTTTAAGTGGGGGAGATTGTAACAACCCGGAAAATCAGAACAAATTTAAAAATTTTATTTTGGCAATTTTAATGAATTTTGAATATTTAAAATGATTTACTTTAAATAATAACAACTAGAAATTTATTTTGAACAGAGTTAGAATATATATATTTATATAAATCGAAATTGGAATATAAATATTTATTTTAATTATAAAAGGAATTGGAAATGGCGTGGCAGTTTGAAAATTCGATTTCAATTTTCAAATGAATGTACATTATTCAAAATAAACTAGATTTTAGCAAAACCAAAAATATTAGAATCTATTTGAAAATATCTTTCCAACGAATCTGAAAAATCCAAATTTCATAGTAAAAAGTTATGCCAAGTTGAAAATTCATAATAGTCGCTATGGAAATATAGCCCTTAAAATTAGAAATTTTGCAAACGGCCTTCATTTTTGACGGGACCACTTTTGTTGGATCTGGAATGTCAAATTATTGCTTGTTTCCAATTTTCATAATTTTTGGAATCAATATGTGAGCGTGGTGAATTTAAACGTGTTTGGTCATTTCAGTTTGAATTTAATCGACTGGAAAATGAACGTTTTTCAAACGGTCTCCAAATTCGATGAAATTAGTTTTGTTAGGACCGTATCGTCAAAACATAGCTAGATTTATTTTTCGGGAATTTTTGGAGTGCGTATGTGGCCCCGGTAAATTAAAATGTATGTTCAAATTAAAAATATAAAGATTTATATTTGATTTAAACGAAAACTGATCGGAACAGTTGAATTGGCTTACCAGACATATCCCATTGTGTTTGGAATGAGGGTAATTAGCTACAGGCGACAGTCGTTGGATTTGATTTGGAGTTTGTAACGATAAACAACTTAAAATTGAAATTAAATAAATTAAATATTATAAAAGAAGGGAATAAAGGGGCATTAGGGTTCTTCCAAACCCTAAAATCAGTTGGGCCGCCATCTTCAACATCTGAGCAGACAAAACGCTCTAGAATTCGCTCCCCAAAATCGTTCAATATGCTGAATGGATTTCAAAACTTTCCAAGGCAAAGGTGTTCTACTCAATGAGATCTAGAAGGTGTATGGCTAAGATCGAAAATAACAAGGAGTTGGGCTCGAATTTTTGCCACAACCGTGCTCCATTCGCACGCATTTCTTGAGCAACTAGGGACTCCGAGTTGGCAGAGGCTGAGCGCGACAGTGGAGGAGATGGGGGCTTCGGGGTAGCGGTGTTTGATTGGCCGGGCAAGGTCTCGTGAAGCGTGCGATAGTAGGGAGGAAGAGCCGTTGATGGGTCTGGGTTTCTGTAATGAGCAAGACAATAATCAAAGGGGGGTTACGGTTTAACCAAGTGATTAAGGTTAATTTTAACTTTATTGTATTAGTTTATAAAATTTTATAATTAAGTTGTAAATAAAATTTTATTTGAATGATAGAATAAAATGTAATTATATATAGAAAAATAGCATTGTTTTTGTTTAGAAAATTAGCATTGTTTTTGTATAGTAAAATAGCATTCTTTTTGTATAGGAAAATAACATTAATTTTGAAAGAAAAATAGCAAATGTTTTGTAAAATTTAAATAAGCATTATTTTAAAAATAAATTAGCATTATATATATATAAAAAGCATTGTTTAAAATGTAAATTCTTGATATAATACTTTATTATTATAATAAAAAAGTAATTTTTATATGTAATACTTTGTTATAAAAATATATAGACATTGTTTTAAAATATAAATCCACATTGGTTTAAAATAAAATTTACATTGCTTTTAAAATAATAGAATTAGCATGGACTTATACAAATATAAATAGCATGGGTTTTTAAAAATATAAAGAGCATGGTTTTAAAAATATAAAAATATGATTTTTAATTTATATATAGCATAGATTTTAAAAATATAAATTACCTGATTTTTAAAAGAAATAACGTGGTATAAAAAGGTGATTTTTATATATATAACGTTGGAATAAAAATATGATTTTATATATATGATAGCATATTAAAAATGTGTTTTTTTATTATAGAAAGCGTTGCATAAAAATGTAATTTTTATAAGGTAAACATCGTTATGAAAATTTGATTTTTATATATAAAGCTAAGATAAAATTTTGATTTTTATATATATAAAGAGAACATAAAAATTTAATTTTTTTTATATATAAAGCGAAGATAAAAAAATAATATTATTTTAAGTTAGAGAAAAATATATAAACATCATATTAAAAATGTGATTTTTAATATGAACAGCGTAGAAAAGACTGCGTTGAATATCGGGCTAAATCAAGTTATTCAAAAATTCAGAAATGAAACGACGGAGTGGAAACCAAAGGTGAGAACTCCTCACTATAATTTTCTTTATAAAGTTATTTATTTTATAACTGCATATATGAACTGCTCCCCTCGTCCACAGATCATGGACGACTTGTTTGTTTGATTGTACTGTGTTGTTGTGATTGATTATGATGCGAAATAAATTATTCATGTGTTGAAACAAAATACAATCATTAAAAATATCATTTTTAATGTGTAATGGAAATTAAAAATATTCAGTTGTTGAAATAAATATTCTATAGTTAAAAATATAATTTTTAACCTGTATATGAATAAAATAAATATTCATTTACAAATCGGATGATTTGTTTATGTACACACATTTGACAGATATGGATTGAGACGATATATTTTACAAATCGTCCAACTACACAAATAAAATTTGTGTTTGTTGATTGAAAACCCCGCACAGGTGTAGGGATGATATTTGATGTACAGTAATCCCAATTGTTTAATGGTATGTCAACTGTTTGGTTAACAGACTGTGTAAGCGTGAAATATTTATATTTAATGCTTACATAGTGTATAATGCACTCTGGATGATTGTTGATTGTTTATCATTGTTGTTCGATGCATGTGTTGTATGAAATCCATATAAATTATATTATATGGTAATTGACTGTGTCTGATTCCAGCTCAGAAAGAATGAATATTTTAAAATAACGAGTATTTTAAAATAATGAATATTTTAAAATAACGAGTATTTTAAAATAATGAATATTTTAAAATAACGAGTATTTTAAAATAATGAATATTTTAAAATAATATTCAATCAAAGATCAAAATATGATTTTGATGCCTGATTTGGGATGGACACGAAAATATTTAAATATATAAAGCCGTGTTGATCAGATTAACGCCTTTTTGGACGTGAACGATAGTTATATTGATTTTATTCATTTTTATAATGAATATCGAAAAGGGAGTGATTTCAAAATCTAATGTTTTGAAAATATTATCATCTATATATTAATGATATGAAATATTCAAATTTGATTTGAAATTGAATATGAAGTTAAAATCCTTTTGAAAACAAATTTAAAACAATTTATAAAATACGTTTTAAATGGAAATCGATGAAATATATATATATCTATATATATATATATATAATATCTTGAATAGAACGCGACGCGCCGTGGCAGTTCGCAAATTTCGACCATTGACTACGAATGGACTTTACGGGAGATCCGACCGTCGGATTCTCCTAAAACCGGAACCGTTGGATTCATAACGAAAAGAGCATTTCAACGAATATTAGAGATTTGAAATCTAATAGTTGGATTTGGAATTATGTCCAAATCAGATTTGGAAAAGGTCGTTGTAAGTGTAGTTCGATGGCCGTTTATGGAAATCGACTGTACGGGCCTTGATAAAATAATTAAAAATATCAATAATTTGTGTAAAATCATAATAAATGATTTGGAAAGAATTGGGATGAAAAATTCCATATTTGAAAAGATAAAAAATATATTTTTATCGAAATGAACTAAAATTATAATCCAATATTTTTATATAAATAAATTGGATTTGAAATGGTTTTAAAAATAACCAGAATTTCCAGTATATAAATTGAAATGGATTTGAATCGAAATTATCTTCGGAATATTTCGATATTGGATTCCGTGATTATATGGACATTGTGGAGGAATTTGGAACATATATATATATATATATATATATATTGTTATTCCAATACGATGTTTGTTGAGTTCAGAATTTGATATTGAATATAAGCCGATATATTTTCTATTCAGAGCCTAGTATTTAATATCAAATGGGATTTTTGGGTTTATCGTGAATGGTGTTTCAGATAACACTCGTTCTTTAACCCGATCAACAATGGAATGAGATTTTGGGTTTGTCGTGAATGGTATCTTTAATAATACTGTTCATAAACCCAATGGAGTTAAGGAAATTAGAAACTAACTGGAGATTAGCTAAGTTGAATGGTTTCCTAGGTATTGATCTGATGTTGGTTTCGGCCTTCAGGATTAATACTTAGGGAATTGTTCTCTTACTAATTTACGGTTAGAAACTGATGGAATGGTGTGTTCATTAACACTGTTCTGAAACCCCCACGTGAAAAGAATAAGTCTTTTAACTAAGATTTAAAGAAGAATTACCAATTAATTAACATTTAATTGGAATTGAAACGGAATGTGAATTGGGTTTATTGTGAAATGTGTTTTAAACGACATTCGTTCTTTAATCCAATTCACAGTGAAATATGATTTGGAATTTATAAATCTTTTAATTAACATTTAGGGGAAATTTGCAAAGAAAAGTTTTCCAGTTTAATAAAATAAATTGGAATGGAATGGAATTTGATTCGGTAATAATCGAAGTAAACTTCTATGGAGGAAGACTGTTACTATATATGGAATTTAAGAGGCTTTGCTGTTATTCCATTTATATTATCAGTTGGATATGGAAGTTTCTATCGATTATATACATTGATCTGTTTTCCGTGAAGATTCCATAGTTAATGGAATGGGATTTTGTGATTATCATGAACTGTGTTTTAAATGACATTAGTTCTTTTACCCAGTTAAAGAAAAGATTAATTTCTTAACTTTGAATAATCATTAGGTAATGATTTTTGAGATTAAAACTGAATTGGAGTATTAATGAATCTTTAATTAGATTGAAAAAGAGGATGTGATAATTTAAGTTATCAAATTCGGGAAATGATCAAGAATGGAGTAGCACCAGTTTTACTCCAAGAGATGGTAAAATCTCTAATTATATTTGAACGTGAAATGGTAATTAACTTTACCGATAACACCGTGGTGTTAGATATGAAGTATCATTAGTTTTGCTTCATGGGATGAATTGGTTGGGATTGGGAAATCAAACAAATGATTACTTCGGTAAGGTTGGCTAATCCCGACTAGTTTGGATAAACCATAATTTGGTTTGAATTGATATCCAAAGGAAGAACAAAGAATAAATTTAAAGAATTTATCTTTGATAAAATTAATGGGAACCTTTCCCAAAAGATATGAATATTTAAATAAAAGAATATTCAGAATTGGAATGAGGGGTATGTTGTGTTTTTATGGCACTTGTTTATAAAATACGCGAGTTATCCAGAAAGACTGGTTTTATCCCATTCCGAA
Source organism: Allium sativum (assembly GCA_030737875.1). Lineage (NCBI taxonomy): Eukaryota > Viridiplantae > Streptophyta > Magnoliopsida > Asparagales > Amaryllidaceae > Allium > Allium sativum. The sequence continues at coordinate 443,366,444 of CM060919.1, forward strand.
TAACTGAATCGGCGATGAGTCGACGATGAAGACAGTGGTTGAAGACTGGAGATCTTCACATCATTTGGATGATTACTGATGTCTTGATTGGGTTGTACACCCAAGAAAAGGTAATAAGTGGTGATCATTCCAGACGTACTTGGAGATTGACCGGATATGCGAGGACCTCTCTCCTATATTGTACATACGGGATGAGGAATAAGGTCCCTCCGGTTTCATTCGGACCCAGAACGAACTGGTAAACGGATGTGTGTCTGACATCGGATTTCATTCTGTGTGATTGACCGATATCAGTTGCATAGCGTGAATTGCTAGTGTGGCATGCTGAGATTCAAAGGATTAAGGCTTCTGTGGAAAACAGAGTCTTGTGGTTGATGATCAAAGCACAACTTTAATATAGCATAGCTTTGTGTATAGCGTTGATTCACTAGCCTCACACCCCGGTGTGAACCAGAAAGGCGAAAGGACATCAGGGAGGACATGCGTTTCCTTCTAGCTAGGAGTGGTGTCTGGGTGTTGTACGCCCAGATGTTTGACTTATGTGGATGATGGATAGTGAGGCGCCTCGGATATATCAGCACTGCGGGGCCAATGGATGGTATGGTCTTTATACAGACCAGATTGACTCCCCATAGGGTGGGGAAACCTAGTGTTCAGGCATTTTAATCCACATCGAGTGGACAGGCCCTGGCGATCCAAAGGCTTGACTGAGTACTTGCCTGAGACACGGGCTAGAGCATCTCGAAGCAGTAAGGACGATCCCTTGCCTTGGTTCACAGATGGAAATCCAACTTCCAATACGTGACATTTCATTTTTATTTGTAGAGCCTAGTATGGCGACATAGTGGGATGCGACACTATGTCATCTATGATTGATGCATTTATATTTAAGTTGTTTTCATGCACTTTACACTATGATAGTATCAAATTATTTGTTTTAAACGTACCAAGCATGTTTGGATATTATAAGGTAAAACTCTATCCTCTGACTTGCGTCGCATTGTGTGATGGGACTTGAGTCTTATAATAGCTTCATTTATCAAAAAAGCATTGCGCTGTTTGTTTTGTGCACTGGTATTCTTAGGAGGAAACCCGTTCCGTGTTGTACGGCGTGGTCCCTTGATTTACTTTATTTTTAAAGTAAAGATTAAAAACTGTTTTAAATCTCACACCAGGCACATGACTGACCTGGAGTTTTTTTAACCTAAACTCTGGGTGCCCTTATTTTCCACACGGGCAGTTAATAGTTTTGGTTTTGAATATTTATATTCACAGGATCCTGGTTAACAGCTGGAATGATATTCGGAAAGCTCTGTATCCGTGTATCTCTTTCAGTTGTGTTTTGTAATATTCTCCGCTGCATTGTAATTTGTAAATCTCTGATATTTATCAAATGTATATTATTGGTTCATACTCTGTATATTCTTGTAGTCTGATGTAAATTGTTGTAATAAGCAATGAAGTGTTGTTCTGTTTGTGTTCTGATTTGTCGTGTTCTGATTTGTCATGTTCTCAATTCAATCCGGGCTTCCCTTTACGGGGAAGTTCGGGTCGATTCACTTTCAATAATTAAATAATATTTCTCAATGAAAATAAGCACTATAATAAATGTTTAACATAACATAAGCTATAAAATGTGAGAGAGTTTGCAATGAGTGGCAATTTACATGAAATACAAATTGATTTTACACTTGGTAAAATTGTGTTTGCACCAAATGCAAACATGCTCAAGTGCAACCGTATGCGTTGTTCAGTAAATAAGGAGAAAAACTCAATGGGAAGATTAAACACGTTTAACAAAATAAGACAAAATATAAATCGATCATGGTTGGAAAAAATAATATGAAAATTACTAAAGCATAAAAATAGTTTTATACAAGTGTGATTCGAGATTATCTTAATGATTATTTTTTAGGAATAAAAGTGGTATAGTTTATTATTCCATAGTTGTGGCTTAAGTGGTAGATAAAGTGGCCTGGTATAACCAAAGGTGACAAGCATCATTTAATTTAAACCACTTATTTTAATATATATATATATATATATATAAATTATATATATAAGGAGGGCTTATATGTAGTGCTAACGATGGGCCAGGTCGGGTCAAGTCAGGTTCAGGTTAATTTATAAACGAGTCGGGATAACCTGTTTATTAAAGGGGACATTTTTTCACCAATCCTAATCTGACTTGTTTATAAACGGGTAGACCCGACCTGGCTCGTGTAACCCATTTAACTAAATGGGTCGTGTCGGGTTTACCCATTTAACCCATTGGAAAATATTGCCCACTAATATAAATAGCAAAAGAACCAAATCACCAGTAGACAACATTATTATATAATCACCAGTAGGCAGCAAGTTACAGAATCACCAACAGACAACAAGTTACAAAATAACCAATAGGAAGCACATATATAAAGCATGAAATCACCACATCCAAAAACCATTCTCCATACATAAAAATATACGAGCATACTGCTATAACAACCTAGAAAATCTGAACCAATTTAATTTTTTTATTTTGGCAATTTTAATGAATTTTGAATATTTAAAATGAATTATTTTAAACCATAACGATGTGAAATTTATTTTGAATCGAATTAGAATGTATATATTTATTTGAACCGACGTTAGAATATAAATATTTATTTTTAATTATAAAAGGAATTGAAAATGGCGCGCTAGTTTGAAATTTCGATTTCAAATTTCAAATGAATGTACATGATTCAAAATAAAGCGGATTTTAGCAAAACCAAAAATATTAGAATCTATTTGAGAATATCTTTCCAACGAATCCGAAAAATTGAAATTTCATAGTAGGAATAAAAAGTTATGTTCAATTGAAAATTCAGAATAGTTGCTATGGAAATATAGCCCTTAAATATGGAAATTTTGCAAACGACCTCCATTTTCGATGAAAACACTTTTTTTGGATCTGGGATGTCAAGTTATTGCTAGATTCTAAAATTCGTAATTTTCTGAATCAATATGTGAGCGTGGCAAAGGAAAACGTGTTTTGTTAGTTTAGTCAATTTGGATCGACCAGAATATGACCATTTTTCAAACAGTCTCCAAATTTGATGAAATTAGTTTTGTTAGGACCATAACGACAATACGAAGCTAGAAAATATTTTTCGGGGATTTTTGAAGTCCGTATGTGGCCCCGGTAAATTAAAATGTGCATTTGAATTTGAAATATAATGATTTATATTTTAAATTTAGCGGAAATTGATTGTAACAGTCGAATTGGGTTACGAAACATATCCCATTGTATTCGGAATGGGGTATTTGGCTAAGGACAACAGTCGGTGGGTTTGATTTGGGGTCCGAATTAGAAGGGTACTTTTTATGGAAAAAAATTATATTAATAAATAAAATAATATAAGTCAATTCCCTCTCCTCTCTCTTCTCACTCTCTATTTCGATCAGAACAAAATCAAAATAAAAAAATGATGACGAGCTTCCACCGCGACACCTTGGCTCCAAACCACCGCTGCTTCGGCCTTCCCAGCGCCAGACCCCACTCCCTCATGCCATCGCAACTCCGCCGCGACCCCCTTCCTTCTTCGATTCCCCGGCAATGCCCAAACCCCCCAAATTCGATTTGAAGCACCCCATTCCGGCGCCTTTCCACCAGTCCTCCCGCTAGCCGTCTGAGGAGCCACTAGTGACCGCGCTGCACCATCCCGACCACCGCGCAGCACCTCGACCCCCTCCTCTCCCTCCTCCGTCGAACAAAACCTAAAAGTAAGTTTTTAAAATATGATTTCCAGTTTTTCTTATATGATTTTCAATTTAGAAAATATTGATTTTTTTTAACATGAAAAGGTTTGATTTTTAAAAAACATAAAAAGGTTTGATTTTTAAAATATGAAAAGATTTGATTTACAAACATGAAAAGAAGTGATTTTTAAAAATATAAAGTTGTGATTTTTAATTATACAAAAATATGATTTTTATTCTATATATATAACTTTAGTTCTATTATAAGACAGATGAGATTTTTTTTATAGTAAAGATTAGATCTTTTGCCTATGAAAGATATGATTTTTACGAATATAAAAATATGATTTTTATTTATGTAGAGTAATAAAAAAATAATTTTTAATGAGTAGCGATATAAAAATATTATTTTTATATGAGTAGCATAATGAAAATGTGATTTTTATTTGAATGAAGCGATAAAAATATGATTTTTACTATAAACAGCGTGAAAAAGAGTGCGATGGAACGGACTGAAATCAAAACAAAATCCAAACCGTTCAGAAATAAAGAATGGCAGAGTGGATCCCCATGGTGAGAACCCCTCACTTTAATATTATTTTCCAGTTGAAATATATACTAGGATGCAAACGGTACTTAGCAACACCCGACACCCGTCGTCCACAGACCAATGACGACTTTTTTGTTGTTTGATTATGTTGTGAAAGCTGATTGTGTGATGTGGAATGGAATAACATATTTTATAGTTAAAAATATAATTTTTAACGTGTATATGAATAAAATAAATATCCATAAACAAATCGAATGATTTGTTTATGTGCACACATTTGACGGATATTGATTGGGACGATAAATTTTACACGTCGCCCAACTGCACAAATAAATCTGTGTTTGTTGTTTGAAAACCCCACACGGTATTGGAAAGATATTGGACATACACTAATCCTAATAATTAGTTGTATGTCGATCGATTGATTGATAGGGTATTGTAAGCGTTGAATATTTATATTTGATGCTTATGCAGTGTAGAATGCACTTTGGATGATGGTTGACTGTGTTTGATTGTTGTTGTGTACATGTGGTGTATGAAATCCATATAATCACATTATATGGTAATTGACTATGTCTAATTCCAGTTCAGAAAGAATGAATATTTTAAAATAATGATTATTTTAAAGTAATGAATATTTTCAAATAATATTCAGTAAAGAATCAAAATTTGGTTTTGATGTCCGATTTGAGATGGACACGAAAATATTTAAATATATAAAGCCGTGTTGATTAGATTAACGCCATTTTGACGTGAACGATATTTATACCGACTTTATTCATTTTATAATGAATATCGAAAAGAAATTGATTTCAAAATCCAATGTTTTGAAAATACTATCATTTATATATATCGATGATATGGAATATTCAATTTTGATTTGAAATTGAATATGAAGTTGAAATCGTTTTGAAAACAAAATTAAAACGATTTAATAAATATGTTTTAAATGGAAATCGACGAAATATATATAATATACATATTATATATTTATAATGGCCTGAATAGAACGCGCCGCGTTGCGGCAGTTCGCGAATTTCGACCATTGACTTCAAACGGACATTGCGGGAGATTCGACCGTCATATTCTCCTAAAACCAGAGCCGTTGGGTTCGTATCGAAAAGATCTTTTTGACGAATATTAAGGATTTGAAATCTAATGGTTGGATTTGGAATTATGTCCAAATAAAATTTGTAAAAGGTCGCTGTTAGTGCAGTTCGATGGCCGTTTATGGAAATCAACTGTACTGGCCTTGATAAAATTATTAAAAATATCAATAATTAGTGTAAACTCATAAGAAATGATTTGAAAAGAATTGGGATGAAAAATTCCGTATTTGAAAAGATAAAAATAGATTTTTATCGAAATGAACTAGTTTTGAATTAGAATAATAAATCCAATATTTTTAAAAATAAATAAATTGGATTTGAAATGGTTTTAAAAATAACCAGGATTTCCAATATATGAATTGGAATGGATTTGAATCGAAATTATGCTTGGAATACTTCGATATTGGATTTCGTGATTATACGGAGATTACGGAGGAATTTGGAAGACATATATATTATTCCAGTATGATATTTGTTGGTTTCAAAATTTGATATTGAATATAAGCCGATATATTTTCTATTCAGAGCCTTGTATTTAATATACAATTGGATTTTGGTTCATCGTGAATGGTATCTTTAATAATATTGTTCTTGAACCGAATGGAGTTAAGAAAATTAGAAACTAACTGGAGATTAGTTAAGTTGAATGGTTTCCTGGGTATTGATCTGATGTTGGTTTCGGCCTTCGGGGTTAATACTTAGGAGATTGTTCTCTTACTAATTTACGGTTAGAGGCTAATGTGAATTGGGTTTATTGTGAACTATGTTTTTAACGACATTTGTTCTTTAACCCAATTTACAGTGAAATGTGATATGGGGTTTATAAATCTTTTTATTTAGATTTAACGGGAATTTTCCAAGGTAACGTTTTCCAATTTAATATATTGAATTGGAATTGAATGGAATTCGATTTGATAATAATCGAAGTGAACTTCTGTGGAAGAAGACTGTTAATACGTATGGAATTTAAGAGGCGTTGCCGTTATTCCATTTATATTATTGGTCGGATATGGAAATAGATATCGATTATATATATTGATTTGTTTTTCTGTGAAGATTCCATAATTAATGGAATGTGATTTGGGTTGTCATGAATGGTATCTTTAATAATACTATTCTTAGACCCAATGGAGTTAAGAAAATCAGAAAATAACTGGAGATTAGTTAAGTTGAATGGTTTCCTGGGTATTGATCGGATGTTGGTTTCGGCCTTCGGGGTTAATATTTAGGGAATTGTTCACTTGCTAATTTACGGTTAAAGGCTGATGAAATGGAATGTGATTTTGGGTTTATCATGAACAATGTTTTAAATGACATTGGTTCTTTAACCTAGTTAAAAACAGGATATGGTTTCCCAAGTTAAACAATCGTTAATATTGATTTTTGGGAAGATTAAAACTAAGGGTTTTTTAATGATTTTTTAATTAGATTGAAATGATATCCAAAGGAAGATTAAAGAATAAATTTAAAGAATTTATCTTTGATAAAATTAATGGGAACCTTTCCCAAAGTATATGAATATTTCGATAAAGAAATATTCTAGATTGGAATGAGGCGTATGTTGTGTTTTTATAGCATTTATTTATTGCATACGCGGGTTATTCAAAAAGACCGGGTTTATACCATTCTGAATAATTGATTCGACGATGTGTCGAGGATGAAGACGGTGGTTGAAGACCGGAGGTCTTCACTTCGTTTGGATGATTACTGATGTCTTGATTGGGCTGTACACCCAAGGCGAGGTAATAAGTGGTGATCGTCCAGACGTACTTGGAGATCGACGGATATGCGATGGCCTCTCCCTTGTATTGGACATATGGGGGTGGAATAAGTGTCTCCGGTTTCGTTCAGACCCAGAACGGACTTGGAAATGGATGTGTGTCTGACATCGGATTTCGTTATGTGTGATTGATAGACATTGGTTGCATAACATGAATTGCCTATGTGGCATGCTGAGATGCGAATGATCAAGGCTTCTGTTGAAAAGCAGAGTCTTGTGGTTGATGATCAAAGCACGACCTTTGTGGCGTAGCTTTGCGTAGCGTTAATTTGCGAGCCTCACACCCTGGTGTGAACCAGAAGCGGGAGAGGACATCAGGGAGGGCATGCGTTTCGTTCTAGCTAGGAGTGGTGTCAGTGTTTTGCACGCCCTGGCATTTTACTTATGTGGATGATGGATAGCGAGGCGCTTCGGTTATATCAGTCGATCCGGGACCGATGGAGTCATTTGGCTTATTGACGCCCCATACGGCGGGGAAACGCAGTGTTCAGGCATTTTAATCCACTACTTGTGGACCGGCCCTGACGATCCAAGGTGCAGTTACTGCTGTATCCTAAGAGGCGGGCTAGATTGTCTCGAATTCGGTAAGGATGATCCCTTGCCTTGGTTCACAGATGGAAACCCAACTTCCAATACGACATTTTGCGGTTTTGATTGTAGAGCCTAGTATTGGCGACATGATATATGGTACCCATGTCGTCTATGATTGATACTTATGATTGAAATTGTTTTGACACTATACACTTATAGCAATAATAAAATATGAAATTTCATGTATCAAGCGTTATTTGGCTATTATAAGGTAAAACCCTATCCTCCGGCTTGCGTTGCATTGTGTGATGGGACCTGGGTCTTATAATAGCTTCACTGTTCTTTATTTAGCATTGCGCTGTTGTTTTATGCACTTGCATTCTTGCGAGGAACCCGTTCCGTGTTATACAGCGTGGTCCCTGGATTTACTTAAATTTAAAATAAAGATTAATAACTATTTTAGTTTTTACACCAGTCACATGACTGACCTGGAGTTTATTGTTTTAACCTAAACTCTGGGTGCCCTTATTTTCCACACGGGCAGCTAGTAGTTTTGGTTTTGCAGATTTATATTCACAGGATCCAGGTTTATAGCTGGAATGATATTCAAAAAGCTATGTATCCGTATATTCCTTTCAGTTGTATTTTGTATTATTTTCCGCTGCATTGTAATTTGTAAATGTCTGATATTTTCCTGATGTATAATATTTATTCATATTATGTATTTTCTTGTATTCTGATGAAATTGTTGCAATAAGTAATGAAATATTCTTCTGTTTGTGTTCTGATTTGTTGTGTTCTCAAAGCAATCCGGGTTTTCCTTCACGGGGAAGTTCGGGTTGTTTCATTTTGGTATCAGAGCTTTGGTTTACAAAGCTCGGAGAACAAGACACGTTAGAACCAAACGAAAGAATTCATCAAAGATGGGATTAATAATATCCAATGGGAATGACTTATTAGAGATAGGATCAGTGGTATCCTAGAATGAGTCAGAAGAGTATATTTTTAAAATGAAAAAAAAAATTGTTTTGAAATTTAAATCAATTATTCGTATTTGAATATTATTTCTATATTGATTTGAGCAATCAAGTATATAAAGATTTTGCATATACGTCTGATCCATGTATATTCGAAGTTTTAATATACTGTAAAGTTCGCCCAGAGATGATTCTGAGGATAGTTCTAACATCATTAGAATTGGTGTTCGAGTTTCGAAAGTGGGATATTTATATATTTCCAATTGACTTGTGTGAGAACCAAAACTAGATAGGGCTATTCTGTGAATTGGCATCAAAAACATGATTTTCTGTGTATATATCAAAATTATGAATTTGAAACATTAATTCACTAATTGATTGATGATTGTGTTGTGTGATTATTTATTTATTTAAATTAAGATGTGAAAGAAAGGTGAATTTAGGCCAAATTGAACCAAATATTGAATTGTATTGAAAATTGTTTGGAAATGCATGCATGTACATATATATATGTGTGAACAGGTCATTGCAAGGAGGCTAGAGCAGAGCAATAAAATTGTTTGCCCAACAAATAGGTACATGTTTATTGTATTTCTTGGGGTTTTTGATGATTTATGAGCCGCTTGGCTGTTTCTTTTTCTTTTTGGATTTGGAGAGGCCTGTATGGCGATTTCGGTATTTTCCCCGGTGCCCCCGTACAGGGGAGGTTATGGAGAAATTTTTCGGAAATTTAGGGTGTTAGCCAAATTTTTGAAGAATTTGAAAAGTTCTTAGAAACTGAAAAGTTGAAGAACTTAAGCCATAATTAAAATAATGAAAGTTGAGTTGGTTTGTAAAACAACTTTCAGCTTCGTTCCTTTTTTAGGATGAAAAGATTTTAAGTGGGGGAGATTCTAACAACCTAAAAAATCAAAACCAATTTAAAATTTTTATTTTGGCAATTTTAATGAATTTTGAATATTTAAAATGAATTATTTTAAATAATAACAACGAGAAATTTATTTTGAATCGAATTAGAACGTTTATATTTATTTGAACCGACGTTAGAATGTAAATATTTATTTTTAATTATAAAAGGAATTGAAAATGGCGCGGTAGTTTGAAATTTTGATTTCAAATTTCAAATGAATGTACATGATTCAAAATAAACCGGATTTTAGCAAGACCAAAAATATTAGAATCTATTTGAGAATATCTTTCCAACGAATCCGAAAAATTGAAATTTCATAGCGGGAATAAAAAGTTAAGTCCAATTGAAAATTCAGAATAGTCGCTATGGACATATAGCCCTTAAAAATGAAAATTTTGCAAACGACCTCCGTTTTCGACGAAACCACTTTTGTTGGATCTGGGATGTCAAGTTATTGCTAGATTCCAAAATTCGTAATTTTCTGAATCAATATGTGAGCGTGGAAAAGGAAAACGTGTTTTGACAGTTTAGTCAGTTTGGATCGACCAGAAAATGGACAATTTTCAAACTGTCTCCAAATTTGACGAAATTAGCTTTGTTAGGACCGTATCGCCAATACGAAGCTAGAAAGTATTTTTCGGGAATTTTTAAAGTCCGTATGTGGCCCCGGTAAATTAAAATGTGCGTTTGAATTTAAAATATAATGACTTATATTTTAAATTTAGGGGAAATTGATTGTAACAGCCAAATTGGGTTACAAAACATATCCCATTGTGTTTGGAATGGGGGTATTTGGCTAAGGACGACAGTAGGTGGGTTTGATTTGGGGTTCGAATGAGAAGGGTACTTTTTATGGAAAATAAATTATATTAATAAATAAAATAATATAAATCAACTCCCTCTCCTCTCTCTCCTCACTCTTCAATTCGATCAGAACAAAAAAAACGACGACGAGCTTCCACCGCGACACCCTGGCGTCAGACTGCCGCTGCTCCGGCCTCCCCAGCGCCGGACTCCACTCCCTCATGCCATCGCAACTCCGCCGCGACCCCCCTTCCTTCTTCGATTCCCCGGCGACGCCCAAACCCCCCAAATCCGATTTAAAGCACCCCATTCCGGTGCCCTTCCACCAGTCCTCCTGCCAGCCGCCTGAGGAGCCACCAGTGACCGCGCTGCGCCATCCCGACCACCGCGCAACACCTCAACCCCCTCCGCTCCCTCCTCCATCGAACGAAACCTAAAAGTAAGTTTTTAAAATATGATTTCCAGTTTTTCTTATATGATATTCAGTTTAGAAAATATTGATTTTTTTTAACATGAAAAGATTTGATTTTTAAAAAACATAAAAAGGTTTGATTTTTAAAATATGAAAAAAAAAATGATTTTCAAACATGAAAAGAAGTGATTTTTAAAAATATAAAGTTGTGATTTTTAATTATACAAAAATATGATTTTTATTATATATATAGCTTTAGTTCTATTATAGGAAAGATGAGATTTTTATTATAGTAAAGATTACATCTTTTTTCTTTGAAAAGATAAGATTTTTATGAATATAAAAATATGATTTTTATTTATGTAGAGTAATAAAAATATAATTTTTAATGAGTAGCGATATAAAAATATTATTTTTATATGAGTAGCATAATAAAAATGTGATTTTTATTTGAATGAAGCGATAAAAATATGATTTTTTACTATAAACAGCGTGAAAAGGAGTGCGATGGAACAGACTGAAATCAAAACAAAATCCGAACCGTCCAGAAATAAAGAATGGCGGAGTGGATCCCCAAGGTGAGAACCCCTCATGTTAATTTTATTTTCCAGTTGAAATATATATAGGATGCAGACGGTGCTTAGCAGCACCCGACACCTGTCGTCCACAGACCATGAACGACTTGTTTGTTGTTTGATTATGTTGTGAAAGCTGATTGTGTGATGTGGAATGGAATAACATATTTTATAGTTAAAAATATAATTTTTAACATGTATATGAATAAAATAAATATCCATAAACAAATTGGACGATTTGTTTATGTACACACATTTGACTGATATTGATTGGGATGATAAATTTTACACATCGCTCAACTACACAAATAAATCTGTGTTTGTTGTTTGAAAACCCCACATGGGTACTGGGATGATTTTGGACATACACTAATCCCAATAATTAGCTGTATGTCGATTGATTGATTGACAGGCTGTTGTAAGCATTGAATATTTATATTTGATGCTTATGCAGTGTAGAATGCACTTTAGATGATGGTTGACTGTGTTTGATTGTTGTTGTGTACATGTGGTGTATGAAATCCATATAATCACATTATATGGTAATTGACTGTGTCTGATTCCAGTTCAGAAAGAATGAATATTTTAAAATAACAATTATTTTAAAGTAATGAATATTTTCAAATAATATTCAATAAAGAATCAAAATTTGGTTTTGATGTCCGATTTGGGATGGACACGATAATATTTGAATATATAAAGCCATGTTGATTAGATTAACGCCATATTGACGTGAACGATATTTATATCGACTTTATTCATTTTATAATGAATATTGAAAGAAATTGATTTCAAAATCCAATGTTTTGAAAATACTATCATTTATATATCGATGATATGAAATATTCAATTTTGATTTGAAATTGAATATGAAGTTGAAATCATTTTGAAAACGAATTTAAAATGATTTATAAAATACGTTTTAAATGAAAATCGAAGAAATATATATAGTATATATATTATATATAATGGCCTGAATAGAACGCGCCGCCCTGCGGCAGTACGCGAATTTCGACTATTGACTTCAAATGGACATAACGGGAGATCCGACCGTCGGATTCTCCTAAAACCAGAACCGTTGGGTTCGTATCGAAAAGAGCTCTCTAAGAATATTAGAGATTTGAAATCTAACGATTGGATTTGTAATTATGTCCAAATCAAATTTGGAAAAGGTCGTTGTAAGTGTAGTTCGATGGCCGTTTATGGAAATCGACTATACTGGCCTTGATAAATCTATTAAAAATATCAATAATTAGTGTAAAATCATAAGAAATGATTTGGAAAGAATTGGGATGGAAAATTCTATATTTGAAAAGATAAAAATAGATTTTTATCGAAATAAACTAGTTTTGAATTAGAATAATAAATCCAATATTTTTAAAAATAAATAAATTGGATTTGAAACGGTTTTAAAAATAACTAGGATTTCCAATATATGAATTGGAATGGATTTGAATCGAAATTATACTCGGAATACTTCGATATTGGATTTCGTGATTATACGGAGATTGTGGAGGAATTCGGAAGACATATATATCGTTATTCCAATATGATATTTGTTGGTTTCAGAATTTGATATTAAATATAAGACCATATATTTTCTATTCAGAGCCTTGTATTTAATATAAAATTGGATTTTGGGTTCATCGTGAATGGTATCTTTAATAATACTGTTCTTGAACCTAATGGAGTTAAGAAAATTAGAAACCAACTGGAGATTAGTTAAGTTGAATGGTTTCCTAGGTATTAATCTGACGTTGGTTTCGGCCTTTGGGGTTAATACTTAGGAGACTGTTCTCTTACTAATTTACGGTTAGAGGCTAATGTGAATTGGGTTTATTGTGAACTGTGTTTTTAATGACATTCGTTCTTTAACTCGATTTAGTGAAATGTGATTTGGGGTTTATAAATTTTTTTATTTAGATTTAACGGGAATTTTCCAAGGTAACATTTTCCAATTTAATATATTGATTTGGAATTGAATGGAATTCGATTCGATAATAATCGAAGTGAACTTCTGTGGAGGAAGACTGTTAATACATATGGAATTTAAGAGGCGTTGTTGTTATTCCATTTATATTATTGGTTGGATATGGAAATTGATATCGATTATATATATTGATTTGTTTTTCCGTGAAGATTCCATAATTAATGGAATGTGATTTGGGTTGTTGTGAATGGTATCTTTAATAATACTTTTCTTAGACCCAATGGAGCTAAGAAAATCAAAAACTAACTGAAGATTAGTTAAGTTGAATGGTTTCCTGGGTATTGATCTGATGTTGGTTTCGGCCTTCGGGGTTATACTTAGGGAATTGTTCACTTGCTAATTTACGGTTAAAGGCTGATGAAATGGAATGTGATTTTGGGTTTATCGTAAACCGTGTTTTAAATGACATTGGTTCTTTAAACCAGTTAAAGATATGATATGGTTTCCCAAGTTAAACAATCGTTAATATTGATTTTTGGGAAGATTAAAACCAAGTGGAGTTTTAATGAATCTTTAATTAGATTGAAATGATATCCAAAGGAAGATTAAAGAATAAATTTAAAGAATTTATCTTTGATAAAATTAATGGGAACCTTTCCCAAAGTATATGAATATTTGGATAAAGAAATATTCAGGATTGGAATGAGGCATATATTGTGTTTTTATAGCACTTGTTTATTATATACGCGGGTTATTCAAAAAGACCGGGTTTATCCCATTCTGAATAACTGATTCGACGATGTGTCGAGGATGAAGATGGTGGTTGAAGACTGGAGGTCTTCACATCGTTTGGATGATTACTAATTTCTTGATTAGGTTGTACATCCAAGGCAAGGTAATAAGTGGTGATCAACCAGACGTACTTGGAGATCGACGGATATGCGAGGGCCTCTCCCCTATATTGGACATATGGGGGAGGAATAAGGTGCCTCCGGTTTCATTCAGACCCAAAACGGACTTGGAAATGGATGTGTGTCTGACACCAGATTTCATTCTGTGTGATTGATAGACATTGGTTGCATAGCGTGAATTGCCTGTGTGGCATGCTGAGATGCGAATGATCAAGGCTTCTGTTGAAAAGCAGAGTCTTATGGTTGATGATCGAAGCACAGCCTTTGTGGCGTTGTATTGTGTAGCGTTCATTCGCGAGCCTCACACACCCGTGTGAACCAAAAACGGGAGAGGACATCAGGGAGGGCATGCATTTCCTTCTAGCTGGGAGTGGTGTCAGCGTTTTGCACGCCTTGACATTTTACTTATGTGGATGATGGACAGCGAGGCGCCTCAGTTATATTGGTCGATTCGATGGAGTCATTTGGCTCATTGACGCCCCATAGGCTAGGAAAACACAGTGTTCAGGCATTTTAATCCACTCCGTGTGGACCGGCCCTGACGATCCAAGGTGCAGTTGCGGCTGTATCCTGAGGGCCAGGCTAGAGCGTCTCGAATTCGATAAGGACAATCCCTTTCCTTGGTTCACAGATGGAAATCCAACTTCCAATACGACATTTTGCGGTTTCGATTGTAGAGCCTATTATTGGTGACATGATATATGGTACCCATGCCGTCTATGATTGATACTTAAGATTGAAATTGTTTTGACACTATGCACTTACAGTAATAATAAAATATGAAATTTCACGTATCAAGCATTATTTGGTTATTATAATGTAAAACCCTATCCTCCGGCTTGTGTTGCATTGTGTGATGGGACCTAGGTCTTATAATAGCTTCATTGTTCTTTATTTAGCATTGCGCTGTTGTTTTATGAACTGGTATTCTTGTGAGGAAACCGTTCCGTGTTATACGGCGTGGTCCCTGAATTTACCTAACTTTAAAATAAAGATTAATAACTGTTTTAGTTCTCACACCAGTCACATCACTGACCTAGAGTTTATTGTTTTAACCTAAATTTTGGGTGCCCCTCTTTTCCACACGGGCAGCTAGTAGTTTTGGTTTTTCATATTTATATTCACAGGATCATGGTTTACAGCTGGAATGACATTCAGAAAGCTCTGTATCCGTATATTCCTTTCAGTTGTGTTTTGTATTATTTTCCGCCGCATTGTAATTTGTAATTCTCTGATATTTTCCTGATGTATAATATTTATTCATACTCTTTATATTCTTGTATTCTGATGAAATTGTTGTAATAAGCAATGAAATGTTCTTCTTTTTTGTGTTCTGATTTGTCGTATTCTCAAAGCAATCCGGGCTTTCCTTCACGGAGAAGTTCGGGTCGTTTCAACTGCATAAATAAAAGACTAATGACATGGAAGAGATACCGTTTTCACAAGTAAAATATAACTAACTGCGTACAAGAATAAATCAGTAAAATATAACAACTTACACAAGAATATATGGGCATACTGATTACTAAATACATAAAAGACTAATAATATGGAAGTGATACAGCATATAATCAGGTTTGACAGGTCAAAATCGGGGTAGTAGGTCAACCCTAAACTAAACGGGTCAAATTTAGGTTGTTCCAAAAATGACCTGCAACTAAATGGGTAAGGTTAACCTACTAATTTTCGTGTGGGTTTCGAGTTGGGTTTCAGGTCATGTAGGAAATTAATAGCCCTAC
Organism: Allium sativum; assembly: GCA_030737875.1. Classification (NCBI taxonomy): domain Eukaryota; kingdom Viridiplantae; phylum Streptophyta; class Magnoliopsida; order Asparagales; family Amaryllidaceae; genus Allium; species Allium sativum. The sequence goes on from CM060919.1 coordinate 443,382,395, forward strand.
TTATGTGGCACCCCTTATGCACCACAACGATAACCACACTTTTATAATTAAATAAGTTAGTGGGGGGAGACAGAATTAGTGGGAAGGGAAAGAAACGAAAATGTATGGTGGAAATCAGAAGGTTATAGGGATGTTGGACTATTTTGGGTGCTCTTGATCCTACATTCTCATTTCTCTCTCTTCTCACGAATTCACTCCCTCCCCCCACCAAATTATTTAATTATAAATGCGTGGCTATTGTTGGGATGCAAAAGGGGTGCCACGAAAGAGGGGTGTCATATAACCCACATCTCTCTCTATACACACACACACAAAAGTCATATGCAATATTTGACCCCACAGAAGAGCAAGAGAGATTCAATTAAACAACACCATTGAAGATGCTTACGCGTGCACAAATCATGCATCACTGATCTACGCATTGGATGGAAAGAAGAAGAGTATGCACAACGCTATCTGTTGGCTAGCTTTTTGAACCAAGCCATCAATAACATAAAGAATCAAATTTGGCGAACAAGGATGATCATACTTGAACGAATCCGACTCGTGAACCACCTTCCCCATCGGCTCGTGATCCGCTTTCTCCATCCACTCGTGACACATCAAGGTCGATCCCGCTCGTGGGGGATGAACCACGACCCGCTCGTGAAGGACCATCACGACCTGCTTGTGAATAACCGTCACGACCCGTCCACAAACTCAGAAGATTATAACCGTAACTTAGTCCCCCATGAGCCGCATATTCAGGATCTGATGACACCTGTCCATAACGGTCATTTTGACTACTTCTCCATCAAGCCACGAATTCGAGATTCTCGGGATTGTGCCACGTGTCTTCACAAACCGCCTATAGAAATCACATATAATAGCCCAACACTTGGAATTTTTCAGGATCTTTTGGCAATTCTGAGTATTGTTTCCACCATTACTGACTCTACATTATTTCTAATTAGTTATATTTTGAAACTATTGAGTGAATTATCATTGTAAGAGTGATATTGAGGGAATTTGTTGATTGTAATTGCATTCAATCATATAATCAAAAGTCATATAAAGTGCACGTAGGCTCATTAACATCGAACCACTATAAATCTGGTGTGTTTGTTGCATTTTCTCTCATTTCCAGTTATTATTCTCTGCAATTTTAGACCATTTGGGTGTTAGAGCCGTAATTTGGTCTAACATTTTAGTGCTTTCACTGAGAATTGAAGTCCCAGCATATCGGATTATTGCTCTACTATTTGGATATTCAAGTCCAAAGAAAATAATCTAAACTTCCATTGTTTTGGTTTTTGAAGATTTCAGCAAAGTCAAGACATTATGGCTGGAAAGAAATCCAAGGATTCATGAGCTTCGCGAGCAAATGAAGCTGCGAATGAGGCTAATGAGGAAAGCACTCAGGAGCAGGTTGAGGTGAGCTCCCCAGCTCGTGGCTCGCAGGGTGTCACGACTCGCTCGTAGAACGTCATCACGAGCCACCCAGCTGAGGTCACCACGAACCGTCTAGAAGATGCCTTCATGAGCCACTAGGGAGATGGCACCATGAATGCTCCCCTGAGGGGATCATGAACTGCCCTCACCAAGGGACCACAACTCGACCTGGAAAGGAGATTATGGCTCGTCCTACTCGTGTTTGCGCTTCTTCTTGACCTAGTTCAAGTGCTTTACGTCCAACGGTAACTACTGATGACCAGCTATATGCCTCTGCTCCGGTAACTAAAGGAGATCTCTCTCATGTTCTTGATATGTTGGAAAGGATGAACGATGAATTGGCTGCATAAAGGCAAGAGAGTACCTTGTTACAATAGAATATTACTGCATTGGACAGGTGAATTGATGATCTCCAAAGGCAGAGGACACCTCTGCCAGCCTGTCCTCTTACTCCAGAGTATTCATCCTCGTCAGAGGAACCTCCATGACCTCCATATCGACCATTGGAAAGGGCTGAAAATGTAGAGCAGCTTCGATTTGGATCACTCACTTCCTTCTCGAGAAGAGGCAGCCCTCAATCTGGGACCCAATAATCGTAACTTGAATGATCTCGCTCCGCTACCTAGGAATTGAGGCATTATTGACCCTGTTCAGAATCAACCATTACAACCCCCTTGCCGTGTGATTGACCGTGGCAACAAGGGACAAGGAAGATTTGCTCAAGCCCCGGACTTCGCGGTAGCACGCCGAAGAGATGTTGGAGGGCCACGCAGGGCAAGGAGTGTCGATCCTGAATCTACATTGACTAATGCTGATGTTGAAGCAATGGTTAGACAAATCATGGCAGATAGCCGTGGACAGAGAAACGAGGATTGAGGTATAGACCGCAGTCATATGCCCTTTACTGATGACATATTAGACGTCCGATTCCCGAGGAAATTCAACATGCCAACTATGAACCGCTATTCGGGTAGGACCGACCCGGTCTAGCATTTAATGAGATATTCATGGTACATGAATGTCGCCGCTACTCCCGATGCAGTAACATGTAAAGCATTCCCAATATTCCTGGAAGATGTGGCATTAATGTGGTTTACCCGCTTGCTAGCACGATCGATCTCCAGTTTTAGGGAACTGAGTGAACAATTCGTAAATTAATTTCGGCTTCATGCTCAGAGGTCTAAAAATGTCATTGAGTTATCCCTCATTAAACAATGCCCTGACAAAACTTTGAGGTCATACGTAGATCGTTTCAACTTAGCGGTCACGAAGGTTAGAGATCCTCACGAACAAACCGTCTTGATGGCCTTAATTGACGGAGTAGACAAAGATACTGAGTTTGGAAGATACTGGAAAGCCCCGACTGACTAGAGAAATATTCTATGAAATAGCTAATACTTGCTTACGTCAAGAAGAGATATACGCCAATCGGAAGAGGAAGGCTGCCGACAAAGAAGATATATAGAGTAATGTGGCCATCAAACAATCCGGCAACAGTTCAGGAAAGGTCGAGGCTAACGTTGGAAATAAGAATCAAGGCAATGTCCGCTAATCTGGGAATAACAGTCGGAAGAAGAATCGGGGGAATGATTCTCATAAGAGACCTCGGTTCAAGACTTTTGAAAGCCTCACACCGTTAAACGATACACTAGAGAAATTTTCCTGGACACCTACAACGTTCTTCAGTATAAGCTGCCTCCACCGAGAGATTCGACAGAAAAAGAACGTGAGACAGGAAGGGGGCATTTGGGGGACGTCATTTGGGGGACGTCGTCGAAAAACTACTTCGTGAAGGAAAGTTGGACGAAAACAAGGTTGCTCCGAGAGACAGGGGGCAAGCTGCACAGGCACCGAATCAAAACCAACCTGTCATTAAACCTACTGCTCAACACAAAGGAAAAAACATTGTCATCAACACTATAATAGGAGGACCTCATCCTGCTGGGCACAGCTTTAGGGCAATGGATCAGTATGTGAACGCGGCCAAACACCTTAAAGTAGGGGAATGCAGTAATCTTGAAGTTGCAGCCCCGAAAAAGCAACACAAAACAATGTCTGACGATGTCATCTTCCGTGATAGAGATAATGTTGGAGTTCATTCCCCCATCGAAGACCCTTTAGTGATCACCGCAACTATCAGTCCCACTTTGGTCCACAAGGTTTTAGTGGACAATGGAAGTTCACTAAATATTCTGTTTAAGAAAGCATATGATCAGATGAAGCTTAAAGCAAAAGATTTAAAGCCCTGTGATGGATGGATACGTGCTTCAATGGGGCCTCGATGTCTCCTATCGGATATGTGGAATTATCAGTAACACTGGGAGAGGGAGATCGTCGGAGAGTGAGATTTCTTCTGTTTGTGGTATTGGATATCAAATCACCTTATAACGTCTTTTTGGGCAGACCGACCCTAGCAGAATTCAGGGCTTGCATTGTGCCTTGGTGTCTATTGTTGAAATTCCCAACGAATGCAGGAGTGGGAGTAGTCAGAGGTGACCAAGTCGCTGGGTGAGCTTGCTATATAGCAGAATTGAAATTGTTGCTCAAAGGGTTAAATATAGAACCAAAGGGTACCCCTCCATCCGCAAAGAGAATTCAGCATAGCAATTAAAGATGGCCCTGAAGGAGCTGCCCAGATAACTGCCCGAGGATATAGATCCCAGAGAGGACGAGGAACCCGGAGGCAGAATGGCGACTCCAAACAAAACGACTGAGGATATTCCGATCGATGATAATGACCCAGCGAAGATCTTGAAGATCGGATCCCAATTAGACCCTCTTCGTGCAAAAGAATTGACCGACTTCCTTAAGGCCAACTTGGATGTGTTTGCCTGGACCCATGTTGACATATGTGGTATATCTCCATCGATTATGCGCCCTCGAAGCACCCACCTGTTAAGCAGAAAAGGCGAATGCTTGGCCTGGGGAGGTCAGATGCCTTAAAGGAAGAAGTTGAAAAGTTGAGGAGTAATGGATTCATTAGAGATTTAACATACCCGAAATGTATTTCAAATCCGGTCTTGGTAAAGAAGACCAACGGAAAATGGCGTACCTGCATCGATTTCTCAGATTTGAACAAGGCTTGTCTGAAAGACAGTTTCCCACTTCGTAGAATTGATCAATTGGTGGATTCGACAGCGGGTCACGGGCTCCTCTCCTTCATGGACGCATATTCCGGATCACTGTTTCAAATCTCGCAAATATCACCCGAGATCTCATTTTGGGCTCCTTCCGAAACGAAACTGCAAATATCACTCTAAATTTCCTTTCGAATATATCGCCGAAGATATTGCAATATCAAACGATATATCGACTGAGACAAAATACAGGAATATCGTCCGAGATCTAAGTTTTTTTGGTTTAAATTAAAGTTTGTGCCTGAACTAGAACTATAATTAAAAAACTCAAATCTAACCATATCAATCTTTTGTCATTTTACATTTTGCATGTTAAATTACTATATTGTATGTTCGTATATGGTTTACAATGCTTATAATCTTCATATTCGTCTTTTTACATACATGTTACTTATGAAATTATGTATTTTATGGTCTGTTTATGTTGAATTTTTTAATGTTTTGGATCCTTTTAATGTTTCTAGTCTAACAATATCCCTATTTTAATCATATTACGATTTAGAGTATGAATGATCCTTTGCAAAATAAAGAATAATAAAGTTATTTTGCACTTTAAGTTCAAGTTACTATGTTTTTTATAGCATTCATAAAAATCATTTTGTTAAAATATCATTTTTAACATATCATGTACCCCGACATTGTTCTGATACGAAATTTCAGACCCGAGATGAAAATCTGAGACGAACTCCTGAGTTAGACTCATCTCGTCCAAGATCTCCCCTGACACAATACCGAGTCTATAAAATCCCCGAGACGAAACATGACTGATATCCGAGATTTAAAACCTTGTTCCGGATATAATCAAATTCTCATGCATGTTCCGGACCAGGAGCATACCAGCTGACTGTACTGCTATGTAGTGATGCCTTTTGATCTAAAGAATGCTAGAGCTACATATCAACGACTAGTGAACTGGATGTTCTACAATCAGATCGGGAAGACGATGGAAGTGTATGTGGACGACATGCTCGTGAAGTTTAGACAATCATCCAACCATACTCTCGACCTAGCAGAAATGTTTGATATCTTTAGACAATATGGGATGAAGCTCAACCCTCTGAAATGTTCATTTGGATTCGCCTCTGGAAAGTTCCTGGGTTTTATCGTTAGTTTGCGTGAAATTGAAATCAATCCAGATCAGATCACAGCAATCAGGAACATTCAAAAACCAAGGCAAATCAAAGATGTGCTGAGCCTCGCCGGGAAAGTAGCCGCGTTAAGTAGATTCATCTCTAAAGCTACAGATAAGTGCATTCCATTTTTTGATTTGATAAAGCGGGGAAAGCACAATTTCAAATGGACCCCTGATTGTGTGGAAGCATTCCAGAACCTCCCGAATCATCTGGAAAAGCCCCCGATATTGTCCAAGCCGGTAGACTATGAGGACTTGTTCGTATACTTGGCAGTATCATCCCACGCAATAAGCTCGGCCCTTGTAAGAGAAGAAGATAATGTCCAGAGACCTGTGTATTACGTAAGTAAGAAGCTAGCGGCGGCAGAGCGGAACTACCCAAAGATAGAAAAGCTTACGTATAGTCTACTGATCGCTTCTAGAAAGCTTCGCCACTATTTTCAAGCTCATCCCATCACTATATACACTGACCATCCGCTCCGACAAGTGTTACAAAGACCAGAGGCATCGGGAAGGCTACTCAAATGGAATGTCGAGTTAAGTTAGTTTGACCTGAACTTTCAGCCCCGAAGATCGATAAGAGGGCAAGTGTTGGCAGATTTTATAGAAGAATTTATTATCCCAGAGGACGATGTAGTCAGTGAAGAAGTTGATACCTCAAAACCACTAGTTGACCCCAATGCCTGGAAACTGTATACTAATGGAGTCAGGAACGACAGACGAACTGATGCTGGAGTTGTACTTGTAACTCCCAAAAAACGATCAATATACTATGCTTTGAGATTATAGTTCCACGCCACAAATAATGACTCAGAGTACGAAGCCCTGATCGCTGGGCTTAGGATTGCAAAGGATTTGGGGATAGCAAAATTGGATATCTTTTGTCATTCCAATATAGTTGTGAACTAGGTCAATGAAGAGTTCCAGGCCAAAGGGCCAAGGCTCGTATAATATTTGAAGGAAGTGAGAAAATTGCTGGGTGCCCTCGAACACTACAGCATAACACATATCCCCCGATCAAAGAATCGTAGGGCAGATAAGTTGGCCAAGATGGCTAGTTCTGATAACCCTGAGGACACAGAGATGGTCCCGATAGAGGTACTTCAGTCTCCAAGCATCTATCAGATGGAAATTGATCCTGTATTGGAAACTGAACCAGAAAGAGAATCATGGATGACACCCCTAAAGAACTTCCTGATGAATGGAATGCTTCCGATCAAGAAAGGCGAGAGGTATGCTGTTATTTGAAAGGCCTCCCGATATGTCATGCAAGGCGAAGTCTTATATAGACAAGGATTCTCGATGCCTCTCCTACGGTGTATAGCCCATGACGACATCAAACGGGTACTGAAAGAAGTGCACGAAGGTGAATGCGGCGACCACAATGGAGGATAAACACTGGCGAAGAAGATACTGCCATATGGTTATTTCTGGCCTACTGTGAACAAAGATGCGGCTAAGTATGCGCGACATTGCGATGCATGCCAGAAGTTCTCGAAGATTCCAAGGGCACCTCCTAGCTAGTTGAAGAAGATGATGAGTCCGTGGACCGTGGCCCTTCGCTGTTTGGGGAATTGACATTATTGGAAGCCTCCCCATAACGAAGGGCGGAGCAAAATTCGCCATTGTGGCCGTGCATTACTTTACTAAGTGGGTCAAAGCAGAACTGTTAACCATGATCACAACCAAGCGAGTGATAAATTTTGTCGTCAGATGCATCATATGTCGATTTGGGATTCTGAAAGTCATCATAATAGTAATGGAACCCAATTTGATAGCACTGAGTTCTGAGACTTTTGCCAGAGATATCACATCGAGAAAAGGTACACCTCTGTGGCACACCCACAATCGAATGGACAGGTAGAAGCGGCAAACAAAGTAATTAAGTCCATTCTGAAGAAGAGATTGAAACGGGCCAAAGCCATGTGGGTTGATGAGCTACCCTTAGCATTATGGGCCTACAGGACAACTTACAAGTCGCAACGGGCCACACACCCTTTTCCCTTGCTTTTGGAGCAGAAGCGGTCATCCCGGTAAAATTAGAAGTACCATCCCAGAACAACTTATTATGACCTAGTGACTAATAATAAGTTGCTCCTTGAATCCCTAGATATGGTTGAAGAAAAGAGGGACGAAGCAAACCTACGTGTCCTGAGAAACAAACAGCAGGTAGCCCGATATTAAAATAAAAAGGTTTGACCCCGAACCTTTGAACCCGGAGACTTGGTTCTGAAGCGTGTCCTTCTACTCAAGTACATTTGGGTCCGAAATGGGAAGGACCATATTCCATCCTACGGAGGATTGATAATGGATCCTTCAAGCTAGTGACCGTGGACGGAGATGAGATCCCCAGAGTGTGGAATGCCCAGAATTTGAGGCGTTACTTGACATGAAATTGTCATCTCTATTCTTTTGTTTTTAGGACCACGTAAAAAGGCACGACTCGCTTAGAATAGCCTGGTTATATGAGCAAAAGATTATAAAGTGGACGTAGGTCATGATTTGACCAAACCACTATAAAATACCGAGTTTCATTTACTTTTACCGCACCATTTTTTATTTTACTCTTTCATTCTTTACTTACATGGGTTGTTATAATTACAAATTCCCTATAAACTTCGCAGCAATCTAGAAGCCCATAATTCAAAGTGCCTTCTATCAAATTAGAAATTCAAGAGTATGCAGAACATTAAGGGTGCAATAAAGTAAACGACACAACTATCAACACTCTAATTCTCGTAACCTAAGAAAGATATAAAGGACAAGAATTGTCCATGAGGCGTGAAGGTGCACCATAATTTAAAAGACCGTCTCGACCACACTTTTACCCTGACATCCGACGGGAGAATATAAAGGCGCCAATGACTGGACGCCGCAAATAGACTCTGTAACGACCGCAAAATTTCCGACTTAGAAAATTGACATACAACTCAATGTTGACTATTCAAAAGTCGAAAATACTGGAATGTTAATAGAAAGAAGTTAGAGGGTGAGAATAGATAAGATAGAAAATTAGAATATAAGAAGAACATAACAACAGAATCAGAGTAACACCAATCTCACAGCAGAATGAATAAAACATAGTATACAACATAACTTTGAAGCACAAATCTGTATTCGAATATTAAGTACAACACTTACATCACATCGGAAATAAACAATAGCTATATAATCCTAAAGCCTCCTACTCCATCTCTCCAAGTATATCTGCAAAAATCCCGACCACTGGACTGCCCATACAAAATTGTACACCCAACAGTTTAGGGAAAACAAAACAAAATAAACTCCGGGTCAGTCATGTGACTGGAGTGAGTAAACTCCAACCATTTGTTTAACTTTTAAAACCTTTTTGAAAGAAAGGATAATCGTAAGACCGACCCACACATAAACACGGATGGTTTTTACCTTACGATAACCCAAAACATTCTTTTATAATCCATACTCTTCTGACATTATAATAATGTCTAAATCAAATAAATAACAATCTAGTAAAACGCTTTCATCTCACGCTCTACATATATAATATACAATCAAAAATCACGGGTTCTTATTGGATAATGAATTCCCAACTATGACAAGTTATGGAACCACCTTGCGATTAGTGTAATCTAGAAGCGAAACAATGGAGTTCAACAAGAACAACTTGTAACTCAGCCACACATAACTAGGAATTCATTTCGCTTGAATGTTCCGAATATATTGTCACCTTACGGTTGGTATACCAACATAACCGTTCCTGGGAGATACAAAATTGAAAGAAGTAACAAATATGAATATTCTTTAGATGGTGACAATATACCCTAATTGGGTGCGACCCACTTATCCATGTCGTCTATCCGATTTTTGTCATTTCTTGGTTGATGAGGCTTGAGGTCATAACGTATCATTATATAGATCACATCTTTATTTCCTATGAATGTCACATCATCATACCCTCTAAATCACAAATTGATTTCTCCAAAAATACCACAGGTATACATCTAAGATAAATGAATTCCCTGCCACCAAACGTAAATATATTTGAAGAGATCAACTTACGTGATCAGTTAAATATACTCTGTCAGACATTCTTCCATACAGGTTGTCTTGGGACTGGACAAACCAAAGGCACTATTCTGTAAACCCATCTTAGGCAATTTCTACCAAGGATGCCAAAACGGCCCTTGCATAAACTCCGTCTTCAATTATCATCATCACATTTGATTCGCAATGCTAATGCCCATATGGAGTGGTTTTCAGATAATAAATCTGATCTCGATTTCTCTATATTGATGATGGAAAAATGGTTAAAAACTTTGATAGTCGATTGTTTAACTATCAAAGGAAAAAACATCCACATGCACAACGATCCTATTTCCAAATGGAAATTTTATCGGTCAATCATCAACCAACATTTACCCCTTAAAATTAGTTTATCATTTATTTATTCATTGCCCTATTTCCTGTTTCCATATATCCATAAATTCTTATTTTCTAAATTTAGAAAATATACGTTATTAACATTGGAAAACATTTCCATTTCTTATTTTCTATATTAGAAACATTTCTTATTTTTGTTTGGAAAACATTTCCAAACTCCTCCATTTGATTAAAGCAGATCTTTAAATAAAACACCGTTATGCCAACTCAGACCATTAACACTCATTCTTAATTCACTTAACCAACCTTTGCTATTGAACCGTAACCATTTCTTAGTTAAAAATGAAGTCAATCAAGTTGGGTATAACTACCTATTAGACCTTAACTGAACAACATTATTAACTTTGAAATAGACAAAGTTCACCAATTCAATCTTTAACAAACTATTCTTAGTAACTCTCAGATTCAATTTACGGATCCACTTCTTTATTGAAAACATTGATTATAACTATAGTGTTACAATCCCTACTTTCGAAATATGTAACTTCAAAATATAACTTTTATTTCTTAATTTGAACAAATAAATAAACAACTATTTTATTAATAAATAAAATCTTGATTAAAAATCGGAAAATAAATAAATACTTTCCCGTATTCGATAGTCGAATTCCATTGTATGATTCTCTCTCGAATAATCTCTATTCGATAACTCTCTTTCAAATAACTATACTCGATAACTCTTTTTCGAATAAACTCTATTTGATAACTCCCTTTCGAATAAACTATATTCGATTAACTCTCTTTCGAATAAACTATATTCGATTAACTCTCTTGGATTAACTAATATTCCACTAACTCTAATTCGATTAATTCTATTCGATTATCTCTTATTCGACTAACTAATATTCGACTAACTCTATTCGAATAACTAATATTCGATTAACTCTAATTCGATTAATTATATTCGATTAACTCTATTTGAATAACTCTACTTCGAATAACTCCATTTGATAACTCTACTTCGAATAACTCTTAGTTTCCCATTTTATATTCACTACTGAATTTACAATCCAAATTGTCCACTGATAATTATTCTTAATTTATTTATAAACATTGTTTAAAATCACACTACTTGTTTTTATTATTAAACAAGTTATTTATTTCTAGCCATTCAAAATTCCATTTCTATTTTGATTCCTATTTCAAAAATCCAATTTCCTTTATAAATGTTTTTGTCTGCAAAATATTTTCTTAAATCCATTATTCAGATCGAATGTGAATAATATTTCTTTTATATCATTCAATAAATTTGTTTTCGTATTTTAAAATAATATCCCATTTCCAAATTCTATTTATACTTCTATTTATAGAATTATTCATAAGAAATCTACTGTTTATTTCTAACACATAAATCTCATTTATAATTCCCTTTATAAATGCTGAGTTCACATTCTATTTAAAATATTGGCGTTAAAACCGATTTTTACTTCTCTATATAAGTTCAGACTTATATATTCCACTTATCAAATGGTAAATATTTTATTTAATTTATAAAAAAATATTTATAAATTAGTCTTCTCAAAACTTCTATTAAGACAGATTTCTATTTAATATCCACTTTAAACAATCTTCTCATAATTCTTTTATATCTCGTTAATTTCCTTTTATAATCCTATTTATTTTTCAAAATATTTCCTTTTATAATTCTATTTATTTTCTAAATAAATATTCCTTTTATAATTCTATTTATTTCCCAAGTAATTCCTTTTATAAATTTTGTTTATTTCCCAAATAATTCCTTTTATAAATTCTATTTATTTCCCAAATAATTCCTTTTATTTTCAATTTACCCTTTGAAAATTCCCTTTATACATTCCAGTATTTCTTATGATATTTAAAATACCAAATAACAAGATCAGTGTCATCATAATCTGTTGACACACTTTTTGGTAAAAGCTATCACACTGAATATGTGGATAGCATCGCGCTCGGATATGGAGAACGTTGTCAGAAGACAGGAAGCGATTTGGTCAAAGTCGCATCATCAACAAAACCTTTTCTGGGCCCGAAAACAACAATTACGGAGCTAAGCTCTATAATTATTGTAGCTCTCTGAATTAGCTTCAGTTTGAGCTTTGGTTTGGCTCAATCGGACTTACGGTTTGAAAGTTATGCTCGTTTCCGTGAATGGGTGTAATCAGGCAATCATTTGGATGAAGTGACGAAGCAACACCTCCTTGACTAGATCGCCCCCTTTGGCTCGTGGGCTCCTCGGTTTGCACACACCGGATCGCTCCCATCAGCTCTCCCACGGTTAGATCGCCCCCTCGATCCGCACTCCTGCATCATGATCCGACCCGCTCTGCGTCAGCTTCAGCACTCGAGCACCACGACCAGCTCGGCTCGCACTGTCCAATCACGATCCGACCCGCCTGGATGTAACGCTGTGCATAGATCTTGACCTATTCTTAAGGCTACTCCTGCTCCTACTTTTATGGATCGGGTGCCACGTACCCCATCACGAACCGGTTTTCCCAGAAGCTCTCCTACAGCTATAAATACACCATTTGAAGGCATTTTCAAGGATCTTTTGGCTCTAACACCTCACTGCTTCCACCATTGCTCTCTGAAAAGCATTTTCAGTGGCAAAGGAGCCAAATTCCACACTACAACACGAGGATTCCATGTATAATCTCTTTTTTTACTTCTTTTCATTATAAACACGAGGATTTCGTGTATAAACTGAGAGAATTGTACTTGTAACTTCTTAGGATTTAAGAAAAGATAAAGTGGACGTAGGCTTGGTTTGAGCCGAACCACTATAAAAATCCCGTGTGTATCCTCTTATTTTACTGCTTTTTCTGCATTTATTATGTGATTATGAGGATTTCACACCGCATTTGGGTGTTAGGCCCAGATTTTGGTCTAACATTTTGGCGCGCCAGGAGGGGGGCACATGACAACGTCAACTTCTGCTTGGATTTTTTGGCTATTGGATAAATAGCAATCAAAAGGAAGAAAACTGGAACTTCCGCTCATGCTGATGATGTTGATGCTGAAGACACAAGGAACGAGGCAAGCCAGGAAGCTTCCTCTCATGGAGATCCTTCTGCATACTTGACCAGAGACGAGATGGATGGAGTTCTCACTGAACTGAGAGATCAGATGGCACGACAAGATGATCTCCTCCAGAAACAACAGGAAATGATCAGCCAATTCTTCGCTCGGATGGATGGAAGGCCGAGCAACGCTCAAGTCACTGGAAACGAAGCCATTGAAGCGGCTCGATTATCACTCGAACTCAGGGGCAACCCTCCCTTTCAACAGCATCAACCATCTCATGATACACCTCTAGATCGCGATCCAGATCGTGGTTCACCACCAGGCACACGAGCCGATCCCAGCAACTCGCTCCCGTTTGCTCAACAACAACCGGTTCGTGACCTACCTCCAGGAACCAGTTGGATCGCCCCCCTGCTTCACGAACCTGTCTCACGAACCGACCCCCTCGAACCCGGTCGGATCGCCACCCTCGATCCGCGAGCCGCGATCCCTAGGCAACAGCTCACCAACAACTTCCATTCTCTCTTGCGCTCAACGCTGGGGGCACCAGCTCTGATCTTGGCAATTTACAGCAACTTTTTGAAGGAAATCGACTCGTTGATCTGATTCAACGCCTCTCGAGAGGCCGCACTTATCAGAATGATGTGGATGACGTCAACCACAACCCGTTCACTCAGGAAATCAGGAATTCTCGCAATCCCCCAGATTTCAACCTCCCACAACCGGAGCCATACAACGGCAGGACGGATCCTGCTGTGCACCTGATGCGCTACAAACGGCATATGGAAGTTCAATCGGTGTCGGAAAACGTCATGGCTAAGTGTTTTCCCCTCTTTCTAACTGATAGAGCAGCCATGTGGATTCGGCAGCTAGAAACGGAATCGATCAATAGCTGGAATATGTTGGTCGCTCGCTTCCTTGAATAGTTTCGTGTCCACATCGCACGACCGAAGAACATCATGTCACTCACCACAATCAAGCAGAGGCCTAGAGAAACTCTGCGTTCATTTGTGGAAAGATTCAACGTTGCAGCAGCATCAGTTGATCACCCTGAACAATCGATGGTACTGATGGCAGCAATATCCAGCGTTCTGGATAACACGGAATTCAAGAAATCTTTGTACCGAGATCCACTGCGAAATCTCGGCGAATTCTACCTTGAAGCAGATATATTTCTGCAAGAAGAAGATGCAACCTCCGAGAAGAAAGTTCTCGATGTCAACATGCTTAAAGACGAAGAACCGTCTGATTTTGGAAATGGCAAAGGAAAAGCCGCCGTCAAGAATGATCGCAACACTCAGCCCCGGAGAGGGCCATGATATGAAAAGTATATTGAGCTCATTGCTTCGCTTTTTGACATCTACATGGACACAAATGGTGTTGTCTCGTACCCAAAGCCTCCTAGGAGGGAGCCATCAGAAAGAGAATGCAATTCTGGAAAGCATTAAATATTCCACGATATGGACGGACACGACACAAATGACAGCAGGCATCTTCGTGATTTGATTAAGGAACGGGTTAGACGTGGAGAGCTTCCCGAGTATGTGAAACTACCAACAGCACCTGCACCTGCGCTGCCACCTCCTGCTCCCCGGAGAGGGAATGACCCTCGATCGAGCTCTCATGGGCTCATCATCAACTGATCTGGATGAGATCAGCTTTCATTTTCTTCATTTCTTAGGCTTTAAGATTTGTTTTTCCTTTCATTAGGTTTTCCGATTGGTTGAATCGGAGTACACACGTATGGGGTTAGCATGTATCCCCAAAGCGTGCTCTGGACTTGGTTTCAAACCAATTAGGATTTGATTTGGCATTCTGAATTGAATAAGGAAGGACTTTCCAAACATGGATTATGTTTGGAGAATTTAAGTATCTTGTCAGGATGTGGCAGGATCCTCAACTTCTGTTAGCTTATACTTATTATGGAACTCTAGGTATGGATTATGCCTATGGATGGACTATCTTGTCAGGCTATGGCGAGCGTAGCTCTAATTCCGGTCTGAGTATGGATTATACTCACTTGGACTCCTAAGTATGGATTATACTTAGGAATGACAAATGGTCTTGTCAGAATGTGACAAAAGAAATCGGGTATGGATTATACTCGGTTTGAACTCCAAGGTATGGATTATGCCCTGCAAACGGTCTTGTCTGGATGTGACAAAAGAAATCGGGTATGGATTATACTCGATTTGGATTTCTGGGTATGGATTATGCCTGGAAATGTTGGCCCTTGCCAGGATTTGGCAGGATGACTCAAACGTCCCTTGAGTATGGTTTATGCTCATTAGACGTCGAAGCATGGTTTATGCTTAGAAAATTTGAAAAATATCACCAGGATTTGGCACGTTTGTTTCTCCTTTCTCTCTTTACAGGTATGGATTATATCTGTAGCTGGCAGACCCGACAAGGTCATAGCATTATCGAATTTCTATGGCTCATAGATTTCCTGGACTATCCAGAACACATCTTCCTTCAACCAGCAAGATATGTTCTTGGGGGTAAACTTGTTAACACACTTTTTGGTAAAAGCTGTCACACTGAATATCTGGATAGCATCGCGCTCGGATATGTAGAACGTTGTCAGAAAACAGGAAGCGATTTGGTCAAAGTCGCATCATCAACAAAGAACTGCCCGGAACTCCTACCAGATGACCTTTTTTGGGCCCAAAAACAGCAATTACGGAGCTAAGCTATTTATATGTTGTAGCTCTCTGAATTAGCTTCAGTTTGATCTTTGGTTTGGCTCAATCGGACTTACGGTTTGAAAGTTATGCCCGTTTCCGTGAATGGGGGTAATCTGGCAATCATTTGGATGAAGTGACGAAGCAACACCTCCTGGACTAGATCGCCCCCTTTGGCTCGTGGGCTCCTCGGTTTGCACACACCGGATCGCTCCCATCAGCTCGCCCACGGTTAGATCGCCCCCCTCGATCCGCACTCCTACATCATGATCCGACCCGCTCTGCGTCAGCTTCAGCACTCGAGCACCACGACCATCTCGGCTCGCACTGTCCAATCACGATCCGACCCGCTTGGATGTAACGCTATGCATAGATCTTGACCTATTCTTAAGGCTACTCCTGCTACTACTTTTATGGATCGGGTGCCACGTACCCCATCACGAACCGGTTTTCCCAGAAGCTCTCCTATAGCTATAAATACACCATTTGAAGGCATTTTCAAGGATCTTTTGGCTCTAACCGCTCACGGCTTCCACCATTGCTCTCTGAAAAGCATTTTCAGTAGCAAAGGAGCCAAATTCCACACTACAACACGAGGATTCTGTGTATAATCTTTTTTTCCACTTCTTTTCATTATAAACACGAGGATTTCGTGTATAAACTGAGAGAATTGTACTTGTAACTTCTTAGGATTTAAGAAGAGATAATGAGGACGTAAGCTTGGTTTGAGCCAAACCACTATAAAAATCCCGTGTGTCTCCTCTTATTTTACAGCTTTTTCTAAATTTATTCTGTGATTGTGAGGATTTCACACCGCATTTGGGTGTTAGGCCCAGATTTTGGTCTAACATTTTGGCACACCAGGAGGAGGGCACACGATAACTTCAACTTCTGCTTGGATTTTTTGGCTATTGGATAAATGGCAATCAAAAGGAAGAAAACTGGAACTTTGGATGATGCTAACGCTGAAGACACAAGGAACGAGGCAAGCCAGGAAGCCTCCTCTCATGGAGATCCTTCTGCATACTTGACCAGAGACGAGATGGACAGAGTTATCACTGAACTGAGAGATCAGATGGCATGGCAAGATGATCTCCTCCAAAAACAAAAGGAAATGATCAACCAATTCTTTGCTCGGATGGATGGAAGGCCGAGCAACGCTCAAGTCACTGGAAACGAAGCCATTGAAGCGGTTCGAGTATCACCCAGACTCGGGGGCAACCCTCCCATTCAACGGCATCAACCATCTCATGATACACCTCTAGATCGCGATCCGGATAGTGGTGCACCACCAGGCTCATGAGCCGATCCCAGCAACTCGCTCTCGTTTGCTCAACAACAAACGGTTCGTGACCTACCTCCAGGACCCAGTCGGATCGGCCCCTGCTTCATGAACCGACCTCACGAACTGATCCCCTCGAACCAGGTCGGGTCGCCACCCTCGACCCGCGATCCGCGAGCCGCGATCCCCAGGCAACAGCTCATTACCAGCTTCCATTCTCTCTTGCACTCAATGCTGGGGGCACCAGCTCTAATATTGGCAATTTGCAGCAACTTTTTGAAGGAAATCGACTCGCTGATCTGATTTAACACCTCTCGAGAGGCTGCACTTATCAGAATGATGTGGATGACGTCAACCACAACCCGTTCACTTAGGAAATCAGGAATTCTCGCAATTCCCGAGATTTCAAACTCCCATAACTGGAACCATACAACGGCAGGACGAATCCTCCCATGTACCTGATGCACTACAAACGGCATATGAAAGTTCAATCGGTGTCGAAAACGTCATGGCTAAGTGTTTTCCCCTCTTTCTGACTGATATAGCAGCCATGTGGATTCGGCAGCTAGAAACAGAATCGATCAACAGCTGGAATATGTTGGTCGCTCGCTTCCTTGAATAATTTCAGGTCACATCGCACGACCCAAGAACGTCATGTCACTCACCACAATCAAGCAGAAGCCCAGAGAAACTCTGCGTTCATTTTTAGAAAGATTCAACGTTGCAACAGCATCAATTGATCGCCCTGAACAATCGATGGTACAGATGGCAACATTATCCGGCGTTTTGGATAACACAGAATTCAAGAAATCTTTGTACCTAGATCCACCGCGAAATCTCGGCGAATTCTACCTTGAAACAGATAGATTTCTGCGGGAAGAAGATGCAACCTCCGAGAAGAAAGTTCTCGATGTCAACATGCTTAAAGACGGAGAACCGTCTGATTTTGGAAATGGCAAAGGAAAAGCTGCCGTCAAGAATGATCACAACACTCAGCCCCGGAGAGGGCCCAGATATGAAAAGTATACTGAGCTCATTACTTCGCTTTCTGACATCTTCATGGACACAAACGGTGCTGTCTCCTACCCGAAGCCTCCCAGGAGGGAGCCATCACAAAGAGAACGCGATTCTGGAAAGCACTGCATATTCCACGATATGGACGGACATGACACAAATGATTGCGGGCATCTTCGTGATTTGATTGAGGAATGGGTTAGACGTCGAGAGCTGCCCGAGTATGTGAATCTACCAACAGTGCCTGCACCTGCGCTGCCACCTCCTACTCCCCAGAGAGGGAATGACCCTGGATCGAGCTCTCGTGGGCTCATCACCAACTGATCTGGATGAGATCATCTTTAATTTTCTGCATTTCTTGGGATCTAAGATTTGTTTTTCCTTTCATTAGGTTTTCCGATTGGTTGAATCGGAGCACACACGTACGAGGTAAGGATGTATCCCCAAAGCGTGCTCTGGACTCGGTGTCAAACCAATTAGGATTTGATTTGGTTTTGCATTTTGAATTAAATAAGGAAGGACTTTCCAAGCATGGATTATGTTTGGAGAATTTAAGTATCTTGTCTGGATGTGGCAGAATCCTCAACTTCGGTTGGCTTATACTTATTATGGAACTCTAGGTATGGATTATGCCTAGGGATTGACTATCTTGTCAGGCTTTAGCAAGCGTAGCTCTATTTCAGGTCTAAGTATGGATTATACTCACTTTGGACTCCTGAGTATGGATTATACTTAGGAATGACAAATGGTCTTGTTAGGATGTGACAAAAGAAATCGGGTAAGGATTATACTCGGTTTGAACTCCAGGGTATGGATTATGCCCTGCAAATGGTCTTGTCTGGATGTGACAAAAGAAAACGGGTATGGATTATACTCGATTTGGATTTCTGGGTATGGATTATGCCTGGAAATGTTGGCCCTTGCCAGGATTTGGCAGAATGACTCAAACGTCCCTTGAGTATGGTTTATGCTCATTAGACGCCGAAGCATGGTTTATGCTCAGAAAATTTGAACAATATCGCTAGGATTTGGCACATTTGTTTCTCCTTTATCTCTTTACAGGCATGGATTATATCTGTAGCTGGCAAACCCAGCAAGGTCATGGCATTATCGAATTTCTATGGCTTATAGATTTCCTGGACTATCCAGAACACATCTTCCTTCAACCAGCAAGATATGTTCTAGGGGCCAAACTTGTTGACACACTTTTTGGTAAAAGCTTCACACTGAATATCTGGATAGCACCGCGCTCGGATATGGAGAATGTTGTGAGAAGATAGGAAGCGATTTGGTCAAAGTCGCATCATCAACAAAGAACTGCCCGTAACTCCTACTAGATGACCTTTTCTGGGCCCAAAAACAGCAAATACGTAGTTGAGCTGTGTAACTATTGTAGCTGTCTGAATTAGCTTCAGTTTGATCTTTGGTTTGGCTCAATCGGACTTACGGTTTGAAAGTTATGCCCGTTCCCGTGAATGGGTGTAATCTGGGAATCATTTGGACGAAGTGACGAAGCAACACCTCCTAGACCGGATCGCCCCCTTTGGCTCGTGGGCTCCTCCTTGGTTCGCACACACCGGATCGCTCCCATCAGCTCGCCCACGGTTGGATCGCCCTCCCTCGGTTCGCACTCCTGCATCACGATCCGACCTGCTCTGCGTCAGCTTCAGCACTCGAGCACCAGGACCAGCTCAGCTCGCACTATTCAATCACGATCTGACCTGCCTGGATGTAATGCTGCGCATAGATCTTGACCTATTCTTAAGGCTGCTCCTGCTCCTACTTTTACGGATCGGGTGCCACGAACCCATCACGAACTGGTTTTCCCAGAAGCTCTCCTACAGCTATAAATACACCATTTGAAGGCATTTTCAATGATCTTTTGGCTCTAACACCTCACGGCTTCACTATAGCTCTCTGAAAAGCATTTTCAGCAGTAACGGAGCCAAATTCCACACTACAACACGAGGATTCCGTGTATAATCTCTTTTTTCACTTCTTTTCATTATAAACACGAGGATTTCGTGTATAAACTGAGAGAATTGTACTTGTAACTTCTTAGGATTTAAGAAGAGATAAAGTGGACAAAGGCTTGGTTTGTGCCGAACCACTATAAAAATCCCGTGTGTCTCCTCTTATTTTACTTCTTTTTCTACATTTATTCTGTGATTGTGAGGATTTCACACCGCATTTGGGTGTTAGGCCCAGATTTTGGTCTAACATTTTGGCGCGCCAGGATGGGGGGCACACGACAACTTCAACTTCTGCTTGGATTTTTTGGCTATTGGATAAATGGCAATCAAAAGGAAGAAAACTGGAACTTTCGCTTATGCTGATAATGCTGACGCTGAATACACAAGGAACGAGGCAAGCCAGGAAGCTTCCTCTCATGGAGATCCTTCTACATACTTGACTAGAGACGAGATGGATGGAGTTCTCACTGAGCTGAGAGATCAGATGGCATGGCAAGATGATCTCCTCCAGAAACAATAGGAAATGATCAACCAATTCTTCGCTCGGATGGATGGAAGGCCGAGCAATGCTCAAGTCGCTGGAAACGAAGCCATTGAAGCGACTCGAGTATCACCCGGACTCGGGGGCAACCCTCCCATTCAACAGCATCCACCATCTCATAATACACCTCTAGATTGCGATCCAGATCGTGGTGCACCACCAGGCTCACGAGCTGATCCCAGCAACTCGCTCCTGTTTGCTCAACAACAAACGGTTCGTGTCCTACCACCAGGACCCAGTCGGATCGCCCCCCTGCTTCACGAACCAAACTCACGAACCGACCCCCTCGAACCAGGTCGGGTCGCCACCCTCGACCCGCGAGCCGCGATCCCCAGGCAACAACTCACCAACAGCTTCCATTCTCTCCTGCACTCAACGTCGGGGGCACCAGCTCTGATCTTGGCAATTTACAGCAACTTTTTAAGGGAAATAGACTCGCTGATCTGATTCAATGCCTCTCGAGAGGCTGCGCTTATCAGAATGATGTGGATGACGTCAACCACAACCCGTTCACTCAGGAAATCAGGAATTCTCGCAATCCCCTAGATTTCAAACTCCCACAACTGGAGCCATAAAACGGCAGGACGGATCCTACCGTGCACTTGATGCGCTACAAACGGCATATGGAAGTTCAATCGGCGTCGGGAAACGTCATGGCTAAGTGTTTTCCCCTCTTTCTGACTGATATAGCAGCCATGTGGATTCGGTAGCTAGAAACGGAACCGATCAACTACTGGAATATGTTGGTCGCTTGCTTCCTTGAATAGTTTCAGGTCCACATCGCATGACCCAAGAATGTCATGTCACTCACCACAATCAAGCAGAGGCCTAGAGAAACTCTGCGTTCATTTCTAGAAAGATTCAACGTTGCAGCAGCATCAGTTGATCGCCCTGAACAATCGATGGTACTGATGGCAGCAGTATCCGACATTCTGGATAACACGGAATTCAAGAATTCTTTGTATCGAGATCCACCGCGAAACCTCGGTGAATTCTAACTTGAAGCAGATAGATTTCTACGGGAAGAAGATGCAACCTCCGAGAAGAAAGTTCTCGATGTCAACAAGCTTAAAGACGGAGAACCGTCTGATTTTGGAAATGGCAAAGGAAAAGCCGCCGTCAAGAATGATCGCAACACTCAGCCCCGGAGAGGGCCCAGATATGAAAAGTATACTGAGCTCATTGCTTCGCTTTCTGACATCTACATGGACACAAACGATGTTGTCACCTACCCAAAGCCTCCCAGTACGGAGCCATCACAAAGAGAACGCGATTCTGGAAAGCACTGCGTATTCCACGATATGGACGGACATGACACAAATGATTGCAGGCATCTTCGTGATTTGATTGAGGAACAGATTAGACGTGGAGAGCTGCCCGAGTATGTGAAACTACCAACAGCGCCTGCACCTACGCTGCCACCTCCTACTCCCCGGAGAGGGAATGACCCTGGATCGAGCTCTCGTGGGCTCATCACCAACTGATCTGGATGAGATCAGCTTTCATTTTCTGCATTTCTTAGGCTTTAAGATTTGTTTTTCCTTTCATTAGGTTTTCCGGTTGGTTGAATCGGAGTACACACGTACGGGGTTAGGATGTATCCCCAAAGCGTGCTCTGGACTCGGTGTCAAACCAATCAGGATTAACTTGGTTTTGCATTTTGAATTGAATAAGGAAGGACTTTCCAAGCATGGATTATGTTCGGAGAGTTTACGTATCTTGTCAGGATGTGGCAGGATCCTCAATTCCAGTTGGCTTATACTTATTATGGAACTCTAGGTATGGATTATGCCTAGGGATGGACTATCTTGTCAGGCTGTGGCAGGCGTAGCTCTATTTCAGGTCTGAGTATGGATTATACTCACTTTGGTCTCCTGAGTATGGATTATACTTAGGAATGACAAATGGTCTTGTCAGGATGTGACAAAAGAAATCGGGTATGGATTATACTCGGTTTGAACTCCAGGATATGGATTATGCCCTGCAAACGGTCTTTTCTGGATGTGACAAAAGAAATCGGGTATGGATTATACTCGATTTGGATTTCTCGGTATGGATTATGCCTGGAAATGTTGGCCCTTGCCAGGATTTGGCAGGATGACTCAAACGTCCCTTGAGTATGGTTTGTGCTCATTAGACCCCGAAGCATGGTTTATGCTCTGAAAATTTGAACAATATCGCCAGGATTTGGCACGTTTGTTTCTCCTTTATCAATTTACAGGTATGAATTATATCTGTAGCTGGCAGACCCGGTAAGGTCATGGCATTATCGAATTCCTATGGCTTATATATTTCCTGGACTATCCAGAACACATCTTCCTTCAACCAGCAAGATATGTTCTGGGGGGAAAACTTGTTGACACGCTTTTTGGTAAAAGCTTTCACACTGAATATCTGGATAACATCGCGCTCAGATATGGAGAACGTTGTCAGAAGACAGGAAGCGACTTGATCAAAGTCGCATCATCAACAAAGAACTGCCCGGAACTCCTACCAGATGACCTTTTCTGGGCCCTAAAACAGCAATTACGGATCTTACCTTAATAACTGTTGTAGCTCTTTGAATTAGCTTCAGTTTGAGCTTTGGTTTGGCTCAATTGAACTTACGGTTTGAAAGTTATGCCTGTTTCCGTGAATGGGGGTAATCTGGCAATCATTTGGATGAAGTGACGAAGCAACACCTCCTGGACCGGATTGCCTCCTTTGGCTCGTGGGCTTCTCCTTGGTTCCACACACCGGATCGCTCCCATCAGCTAGCCCATGGATGGATCGCCCCCTCCCCTCCCTGTTCGCACTCCTACATCACGATCCGACCCGCTCTGCGTCAGCTTCAGCACTCGAGCACCACGAACAGCTTGGCTCGCACTGTCCAATCACGATCCGACCCGCCTGGATGTAACGCTGCGCATAGATCATGACCTATTCTTAAGGCTACTCCTGCTCCTACTTTTACGGATCGGGTGCCACGTACCCCATCACGAACCGGTTTTCCCAGAAGCTCTCCTACAGCTATAAATACACCATTTGAAGGCATTTTCAAGGATCTTTTGGCTCTAACACCTCACGGCTTCCACATTGCTCTCTGAAAAGCATTTTCAGCAGCAAAGGAGCCAAATTCCACACTACAACATGAGGATTCCGTGTATAATCTCTTTTTTTCACTTCTTTTCATTATAAACACGAGGATTTCGTGTATAAACTGAGAGAATTGTACTTGTAACTTCTTAGGATTTAAGAAGAGATAAAGTGGACATAGGATTGGTTTGAGCCGAACAACTATAAAAATCCCATGTGTCTCCTCTTATTTTACTGCTTTTTCTGCATTTATTCTGTGATTGTGAGGATTTCACACCGCATTTGGGTGTTAGGCCCAAATTTTGGTCTAACATAATCAATCACATATTATATATCATATCATATATCACAATATATATAAAAACATCATTATAAATATTGAGGAATCCAGTTGGATTCCTCCAACCTATTTCCCTACATCACACATGTTAAACAATATAAATAACATCAATTTCATTTCAATATGAAATATTCTGATAAACAGAATCAATATTTGATTAACGATATATATATATATCGTTATCTATATTTTCAACTAATTGATTAGCGATTCATCCAAACAATCAACACACAACAATCAACCATCATATATAAATATTAGATTATGTTTATAAAATTATAAACTGGAAGGGTTAGTTAGATTTACTCACATTGGACAGTTATCGTTAAATAACTATAATTGTCGTTGATTCAGATCAGGCAATTTATTTCGCTATAAATTGTTATGAGCTCCAATTCACTCCCAATCAGTTCCATTGTGTAGTCGTTATCCATATGATCCCAACAGATCCTGTTTTGTTGGATTTGATAAGGTTTGACAAAGTTATGATATTTACAGGTTAACACATATTAAATTAAACTAAAAACTTAATTTATAAATCCATTTGGGCTTTACCTTATTCTATTCGACCCAATTGCCCATACCCATTTCCACCTGCATCCAATACTGCGTCTTCTCCCTTAGTGTAAATCCGAACGCAAGTTTTGCAGTGCCATTAACCGTTCTTCCATTCATCCATTCTTGATCAACTCTCCACAGAAAAATCAACTAAAATCACGGTAACTCCCCTCTTCAACTTCCCTTCTACCTCATCCCAAAATCAGAGAACTCGGACATCTTTTTCTTTTAAATGCGTCTCCTACATCCTTACAGACATTGTCGTCCTTACAATCTCCTACTACTCCTTGTTTACTTCCTTTAAATTCACGGAAAAATTACCAATAATTCTCTCATCACTCACTCTCTCTCTCTCCAACCCATTTTAGTAAAGCTCGCACTAATATATTTGATTCCGTCCTTTCATTCAAAACCACGCTACAGGGAAAAATCGCGCATCCCTTTTTATGCTTGAAATCCACTAAGTTGGTATATGAGCTTCCCTCCTCACCACAAACATCAGCATCACCTCTAGAATCCTTCCGGTCATCTTTAACCGCCGCGCATTCCAACCCTAAGTCTACTGACTTATTTCGAGCATCGCGAAAGTTAATCGCACTTCTTAAAATAGGTATCGAAATGAAGTTCTCTCGTTGTTGAGTCCAAGGAGATATATTTCAAGTTTTATGGGTTTGAATTTGGTTTTATATGGATTTTAGAAGTGGATTTGGAACTCATGGTTTTGTGTAAACGTCGACGGAAAAATACTTTGACCAAGGAAAATGTTTTTAGGGTTAGGCATAGTTTTGGGGGTATTTATAGGGTAACGGTAGCTTACCAGTGAAGCTGCATATTTTAATGTTAATTTATGTTGTCACTACTACTTGTGTTTGTCTTCTAAAAATCCGTATAATCACAAATGATATTCAAAAATCACGAAAATGGACATGCAGCTACAGTTCGACATTACGGACCTAACGAAACTGGTTTCGTCGAATTCCGACCTCGTTTG
Source organism: Allium sativum (assembly GCA_030737875.1). Taxonomy (NCBI): domain Eukaryota; kingdom Viridiplantae; phylum Streptophyta; class Magnoliopsida; order Asparagales; family Amaryllidaceae; genus Allium; species Allium sativum. The sequence continues at coordinate 443,407,975 of CM060919.1, forward strand.
CTCACATAACGTATTTTTAAAGTCAAACTATTGACTGTTTTTCACATTAAAATCCTGTACTGCCACACATTGACTCCAAAATTCACGAAAATTGAAATTTGGCAATAATTTAATATTTCGGATCCAACAAAATTAGTTTCATCGAAAACGGAGCTCATATGCAAAAATGGCTATTTTTAAAGCTCTAAATAAACCAATTTAAATCTTAATATATTTAAAAATAATTAAATTAAATATTAATAAATTAATATTATCGTATATATTCACAATAGAATATAATACAGCTCCAAAATATTCCTATCCGAATTTATAACTGGACATTTCAAATCCATATTAAATCAGTATTCAATTTATATCAAAAATCCATTTATAGTATAAATAAATCGTTATAAATTATAAAGGAATTCCATAGCGTCTTTTCAAAAATTTGATTTGGGCACAACTCACAATCAACACTACGAAATCTCAATTTTTCTCTTCCATTAGAAAATATACTTCACCAGCTCCGAACGTTTCTTGTTTCACAGAAATCCGGCTTAAAACAAATTCTGTATATTCATTTAAAGTTCGAATCGCCAAATTATGAACTGCCACGCCATTTCGAGTTCGATTATAATTATAATATAAATTATATGTTCAAATGACATTTATTAATAAATTCGTTTTTATAATTCAATTATAAACTGAATTATATCTTATAAATAATCTAATTCACACAATATTGTGAATTCTGCTATTTCCGACTATTTTGGAAATTAAATATATTATTTAATTATTTATATTAATTTAAATATTCAATATTGTTTAATTTTGGTCATTTTAAATTACCAAAACATTATTTAAATAATTAAATAAATTATTTATTATCCGTTAAAAATACGGGTCATTACATTCTTTCCCCCTTAAAATAATTTCGTCCTCGAAATTGCTAAGGTAGAAAATGAACTGTATAACTGGGTTAAAAATTATTTGTTTACTTTTTTAACTTCAGTTTCAACTGAAAAAATAAATTTCAATTAAAATATTTATTCATATCGACTAACGAAAATTTTCTAACACCTTAAAATTTCAAAAAATCTCGCCAGCACCTCCTTTGTATTGGTCAATCGGTACAACTACAACTTGTCTTTCTAGGCCTTCTCCAATCCAAAAGAAAATCAAACAGCCAAGCGGCTTGCCAAATAGGGTCATAAACTATTAAACCGGTATAAAAATAAACTTGTACCTTTTTGTCGACATATCATTATATCCTTTCCATCTACTACCAATTCAGTATATACCAATATCATTCCAATCAAACTCCGATCAATTTATCCTCAAAACCAAATCACTCGCTTATAACCAAGCCAAATTCCATTCTCAAATCCAACACTTAACTTATCAATTCATCATAAGTCCGGATATCTCCCAATCCAATTTAATTCGATATTTTCTATTACAATTCAATTTCCACTTAACTGGTTTCAATTCCAGTTTGTCTCCACAAATTTCTACTCAATTTGTTTTTGATTTTAATCATCTCTTCCTGGAAGTTTTAAACAGCCTACTCTTTTTAAAAATCAAATATTCCCTTTTCGGACTAAAAACAACTCGTTTCTTTAAAACAATTCAAAAACAAAATCTTTGGTAGTAATCCGTCACTTAGAACTCGAAAATGAACACTGATGATGTGGCCAACATCATCAGAGTTACTTCCCAGTGATCGAAGTGGGTTCAATACTATATCACCTTTTAAAAATCATTTTTAAACACTTCCATTTTGGAAATCAGTTCAAAATAACCTTCCAATGCTTTTAAAACAATCTAAAATCTCCTAGGATTTTAAAATTCTCATATATTAATTCCAAATCCATTTATAAACACATTTCCACATTTCCAGGGTTTTAATTTCGATTTTGATTTAAATTCGGATTTAATTCATTTCGTAACACTTATACGAATTTTGATTGGTTATGTCATAATCGTTTCAATTATAATTTTATCTGATTATAATCACAACCAACACATCCAATGTACTATAATATTTCAAATATGTATACTTTGTTTATATAAAAATATATTTTGGGTAAAATTATTTCACTTACCCTCTTTTCAAAACATACAGTGTCAATTCATCGTATTCGATTGTTTATAAACCCCTGCCGATAAAGTGGATCAAACTGATCGATCAATACCCATAAACAACTCAAAAATGAATCTCCACAATATAAAACCATTTTTATATCGAATAACTGATACGCGCTCATATATATACACTCAAACTCAATCTAGGGTATTACTTACCCTATCTCTACTGAGTAACGCCATAGAGCCAAGTTAATCACTGAACCTTATGCTCTGATACCACTGTAACGACCGCGAATTTTTCAACTTAGAAAATCGACACACAACACCATGTCGACTATTCAAAAGTCGGAAATACAAGAACGTTAATAAAAAGAAGTTAGAGGGTGAGAATAGATAAGATAGATAACTAGAATAGAATAAGAACATAACAATAGAATCAGAGTAAAACAAATCTCACAGCGGAACGAATAAAACATAGTATACAACATAATTTTGAAACAAAAATCTATATTTGAATATTAGAGTACATCATTTAAATCACAGCGGAAATAAATAATAGCTATATAATCCTGAAGCCTCCTGCTCCATCTCTCCAATTATATCTGTAAAAATCCTGACCACTGGACTGCTCGTAAAAAATTAGGCACCCAAGAGTTTAGGAAAACAAAACAAAATAAACTCTGGGTCAGTCGTGTGACTAGTGTGAGTAAACTCCAACCATTTGTTTAACTTTTAAACTCCTTTTAAAAGAAAGGATAATCGTAAGACTGACCCACACATAAATATGGATGGTTTTTAGCTTATGATTACCCAAAACATTCTTTTATAATCCATACTCTTCTGATATTATAATAATGTCTAAATCAAATAAATAGCAATATAGTAGAACGCTTTCATCTCACGCTCTACATATATAATATACTATCAAAAATCGTGGGCTCTTATTGGATAATGAATTCCAAACTATGACAAGGCATGGAACCACCTTCCAATCAGTGTACCCTAGAAGCGATACGCTGGAGTTCAACAAGAACATCTTGTAGCTCAGCCACACATAACAAGCCATTCATTTCGCTTGAATGTTCCGAATATATTGTCACTTTACGTTTGGTATACCAACATAACTATTCCCAGAAGATATAGAATTGAAAGAAGTAACGAATATGAATATTCTCTAGATGGTGACAATATACCTTAATTGGGTGCGACGCACTTAGCCATGCTGTCTGCCCGATTTCTGTCATTTCTCGGTTGATGAGGCTTGAGGTCATAACATATCATTATACAGATCACATCTTTAATTCCTTTGAATGTCACATCGTCATACCCGCGCCAAATCACAAATCTATTTCTCCAAAAATATCACGAGTATACAGCTAAGAGAAACGAATTCCCCGCTACCAATGTAAATACGTTTGAAGAGATCAACTTCCGTGATCTATTAAATATACTCTGCCATACATTCTTCCATACAGGTTGTCCTGGGACTGGACAAACCGAAGGCACTATTCTATAAACCCATCTTAAGCAATTTCTATCAGGGATTGCTAAAACAGCCCTTGCATAAACTTCGTCTTCAATTGTCATCATCATATTTGATTTGCAACGCTAGTGCCCATACGGTGTGTTTCAGATAATAAATCTGATCTCGGTCTCTCTGTATTGACGACGGAAAAATGGTCAAAAACTTTGATAGTCGGTTCTTTAACTATCAAAGGAAAAACATCCACACACACAATGATCCTATTTCCAAATTGAAATTTTATCGATCAATCATCAACCAACATTTATCCATTTAAATTAATTTATCATTTATTTATTCATTTCCCTATTTCCTGCCATATATCCATAAATTCTTATGTTCTAAATTTAGAAAATATATGTTATTAACATTGGAAAACATTACCATTTCTTATTTTCTATATTAGAAACATTTCTGAATTTTGTTTGGAAAACGTTTCCAGACTCCTTCATTTGATTAAAACAGATGTTTAAATAAAACATCATTATGGCAACTCAAACCATTAACACTCATTCTTAATTCACTAAACCAACCTTCGCTATCGAACCGTAACCATTTCTTAGTTAAAAATGAAATCAATCAAGTTGGGGTATAACTACCTCTCAGACCTTAATTGAACAACATTATTAACTTTGAAATAGACAAAGTTCACCAATTCAATCTTTAACAAACTATTCTTACGTAACTCTCAAATTCAATTTACGGATCCACTTCTTTATTGAAAACATTGATTATAACTATAGTGTTACAATCCCTACTTTCGAAATATTTAATTTCCAAATATAACTTTAATTTCTTAATTTGAACAAGTAAATAAACAACTATTTTATTAGTAAAAAAATCTTGATTAAAAATCAAAAAATAAATAAATACTTTCCCGTATTCGATATAGTTGAATTCCAATGTATGATTCTCTCTCGAATAATCTCTATTCGATAACTCTCTTTCGAATAACTATACTCGATAACTCTTTTTCGAATAAACTCTATTCGATAACTCCCTTTCGAATTAACTATATTTGATTAACTCTCTTTCAAATAAACTATATTCGATTAACTCTCTTTGATTAACTAATATTCGATTAACTCTAATTCGATTAATTCTATTCGATTAACTCTTATTCGAATAACTAATATTCGACTAACTCTATTCGATTAACGCTTGTCTGAATAACTAATATTCGACTAAGTCTATTTGACTAACTAATATTCGACTAACTCTATTCGAATAACTAATATTCGATTAACTCTTATTCGAATAACTAATATTCGACTAACTGTATTTGAATAACAAATATTCGACTAACTCTATTCGAATAACTAATATTCGATTAACTTTAATTCGATTAACTCTATTTGATTAACTCTCATTCGAATAACTAATATTCGACTGACTCTATTCGAATAACTAATATTCGACTAACTCTATTCGAATAACTAATATTCGATTAACTCTAATCAAATAATTAATTTTCGACTAACTCTAATTCGATTAATTCTATTTGATTAACTCTATTTGAATAACTCTACTTCGAATAACTCTATTTGATAACTCTACTTCTAATAAATCTTAATTCCCCATTTTATATTCACTGCTGAATTTACAATCCAAATTATCCACTGATAATTATTCTTAATTTATTTATAAACATTGTTTATAAATCACAGTACTTGTTTTTATTATTAAACAAGTTATTTATTTCTAGCCGTTTGAAATTCTATTTCTATTTTTGATTCCTATTTCAAAAATCCAATTTCCTTTATAAATGTTTTTATCTACAAAATATTACTTAAATCCATTATTCAGATCGAATGTGAATAATACTTCTTTTATATAATTCATTAAGTCCGATTTCATATTTTAAAATAATATTTCATTTCCAGATTCTATTTATACTTCTATTTATAGAATTATTCATACGAAATCTCGTCTTCATTTCTAACACTTAAATCAATTCCCTTTATTAATGCTGAGTTCGCATTCTATTTAAAATATTGGTGTTAAAACCGATTTCTACTTCTCTATATAAGTTCAGACTTATATATTCCATTTATCAGATGATAAATATTTTATTTAATTTATAAAACATTAATTATAAATTAATCTTCTCAATTTATCTATTAGAACAGATTTCTATTTAATATCCACTTTAAACAATCTTCTCATAATTATTTTATATCTCGTTAATTTCCTTTTATAATCCCATTTATTTTTCAAAATATATCTTGTTATAATTCTATTTATTTTCTAAATATATATTCCTTTTATAATTCTATTTATTTCCCAAATAATCCTTTTATAAATTCTATTTATTTCCTAAATAATTCCTTTTATTTTCAATGTACACATTGAAAATTCCCTTTATACATTTCCAGTATTTCTTATGGTATTTAAAATACCAAATAACAAGACCAGTGTCAATCACAGATTATATATTACATCATATATCACAATATATATAAAAACAGTATTATAAATATTGAGGAATCCAGTTGGATTCCTCCAACCTGTTTCCCTGCATCACAAATGTTAAACAATATAAATAACATCAATTTCATTTCAATATGAAATATTTTGATAAATAGAATCAATATTTGATTAACGATATATATATATATATATATCATTTTCTACATTTTCAACCAATTGATTAGCAATTCATCCAAACAATCAACACACAGCAATCAACCATCATTTATCAATATTAGATTATGTTTATAAAATTATAAACTGGCAGGGTTAGTGAGATTTACACACATTGGACAGTTATCGTTAAATAATGATAATTGTCGTTAATTCAGATCAGGCAATTTATTCCGCTATAAATTGGAGCAAGCTCCAATTCACTCAAAGTTATGATATTTACAGGTTAGCGCATATTAAATTAAACTAAAAACTTAATTTATAAATCCATTTGGGCTTTACCATATTCTGTTCGTCCCAATTGCCCACACCCATTTCCACCTGCATCCAATACCGCGTCTTCTCCCTCAGTGTAAATTCAAACGCAAGTTTTGCAGAGCCATTAACCATTCTTCCATCCATCCATTCTTGGTCAACTCTCCATAGAAAAATCAACTAAAATCACGGTAACTCCCCTCTTCAACTCCTCTTCCTCAAGCAATGTGCTCTCAGAAGATGTTGATTATGTAACAAGATCTGTTTCATAATCGGAGTCAAAATTACTCCAATCTGGATCTGAAGGGAGTACATTGGGATTATAATAACTTGACGACACCACATCTACACTTTTCTCTGATATTCTTGTTGAGCATCTATCAGACATGGCTGTGTTGGCGAATAAACAAGAAGCAATTAGAGAATAAGTACCCATGAATCTCATGTGTGTGCAAGTGCTAGCGTGTGCAGGTGTATGCAAGTGCTAGCGTGTGCAGGTGTATGCGTTACTGAAAAGAAAGGCATTAAGTTAAGCAAACAAGCATAAAGTCAGTTGTTGTATGACACTAAGTTAACCATTCACTCAGTTCAAAAGGTTCATCTTGAAGGCTCTAACCTAACTGTTCGTCGAATTACCCGAGTTATAATGAAGTTTCAGTTGAAATGCATGTTGATGTGTTTGACCGGTTGGTGTAATTTAGTCAGGTAAGTCATAAAATGAGTGTCGGCCTATAGATAGGCTAGTTCATGGAGTTCCCGGGTTCAGCTCGTGAGGAAAGTTTGGCCCACGAAATGAGTATGGCTCGTGATAAGGGACCAACTCGCGAAGGAGTATCGGCTCATGACGATGGCACAAGCAATAAGCATGCACCAGCTCATGATGAGGATTGACTCGTGAAGAGGAGTCTGGCTCGTGAAGGCACAGGGCTCATGACAGGGTGCTCGTCCAAATGCCACGACGATTCGTGGGCCATTACCGCGGCCCATTGCATCATACGAACCAATACTCTGCGCCATCACGACTCGAACTCCTGAAGCTTACTACCTCTCCCCAACTATTGCCATGATCCGTGAATCAACCCGATTTCCAGTTCTTCTCCATGACCCGAATTGCTGAAGTTGATCTTTCCTTCTACCAACCTCTCCTTCTACTCACAAGACTATCGCCACGAATAGGTCCTCAACCAAGCAACCACCGCATAAACACATTTTCCACCATCTTCCATAGGGTTGCCCTCGAGTCTCTCCCTCAACCTACACTCATTCAACATTTCCTTCCTCTCAGATCTTGACTCCCCGAGCTTCGCCGCCATCATCGCAAAGGCTAGTGATGGCTCCAAGGTCCACAGCAAACCCGTTGGAATTGAAGAAAAACGAGGGAGAGTCAATACCCAAAAAAGAAATCGCAATCGAAATCGTTATTATTACCTTTTTATAACTAATTGGATGATCGCTAATTTGGTGGATCTGATAAAGTCGCGCTAGGTAGGGTTTCGAGTTGGAGATAAAAAAGAAAAGGGGCAGCAATCGAAAGAGAGAATAAACGAGAAGGGTTTCGGTTTATACAGCCAGTTTAGAGGCTTTTGGTCTCCCCAATTTTGTCTTATTGGGATCGGCCTGGCCCGATGGACCACAAACGCCCAATCTGGCCCGCTATTGTCCACGCGAAGACATCCTTATGACGGTTCGTGACCTACCCCGAGCGAAGCTAACTTGAATTGATCTATTAACCAAAACTATGGGAATAACTATCAAAACAAAAAGTGAAGATTTTCTAACCATTAATGTGGCGACCGCTTCTAGAAATTTTGAAATTTACCTGGAGAATTACTCATGGTGTACTTTGAGATTCGAAGATTGTTGTTATCCAATGAATAGAGAAATAGTTGGAAACTCGTTCCCGTACTTATACTCGTCAGAGAACGCGATCATTTGAAATAGCGTGTCGATATAAGCAGACATGACTATCAGTACTCATCTGTCTAGAAATTGGCATACTGATTAATTTAGAAGCACGTTCCATCTCTGATAAGACGTACTTCGAGGGGGCAAAATGTTGGCTATCTTTTTGAATCAAGCCACCAATAACATAAAGACTCGTATTTGGCGAACAAGGATGTTCATACTTGAATGAATCCGACTCGTGAACCACCGTCCCCATCTGCCCTTGATCCACTTTCTCCATCCACTCGTGACACATCAAGGTCGACCCTGCTTGTGGAGGATGCACTACGACCCGCTCGTGAAGGACCATCACGACCCTCGTGAATAACCATCACGACCCGTCCACAAACTCAGAAGACTATAACTGTAACCTCGTCCCCCACAAGCCGCATATTCATGATCTAATGACACCTGTCTATAACGGCCCTTTTGACTACTTCTCCATTAAGCTACGAACGGGTCCCAGATTCTCGAGATTCCTGCCACGTGTCTTCACGAACCGCCTGTAGAAATCACCTATAAATAGCCCATCACTTGGCATTTTTTAGGATCTTTTGCCAATTTTGAGTATTGTTTCCACCATTATTGACTCTCCATTATTTCTAATCAGTTATATCTCAAAATTATTGAGTGAATTATCATTGTAAGAGTGAGATTGAGGGAATTTATTGATTGTACTTGCATTCAATTTTATAATCAAAAGTCATATAAAATGGACGTAGGCTCGTTAACGCCGAACCACTATAAATCTGGTGTGTTTGTTGCATTTTCTCTAATTTCTAGTTATTATTCTCTGCAATTTTAGACAATTTGGGTGTTAGAGCCATAATTTGGTCTAACACTATCCAAAAATAAAAGAACATCAAAAATCATGTTCAAAGTAAGCAGAAGACATAATCCATGAATAATGAAGCACCAGCATGTTTACAAACCAACGAGTCTGGAGAAATATTATATCCTACATTCCTTGATATTGCATTTGGGCATACAGATTACTACCAACCAACATACCCTATAACAGATGAGCTACAAACCCTGTATAGTAGTTGTAATAATGAGTAGGCATAAAACCAAGTAGCATACCAACACTAAACTAATCACTTCAGTCCCTATAATGTTTAAATGCTGACATTATCCCAATCGAACCCAAAGGCCAGGAGTACAAAATAAACTAGATTAGGTACAAGATAAGGTGCACACATCAGCATAACCACCTTATGCCTAAGGGCAGAGATTCGAACTAATAACCATGGTTCATCATAAGAGGCAACAAATAGATCCAATATCCATAAAAATATGCTACTTGTAACAATAATACAACAAAAAGTCAAAAGAATAACGAAGTACTACACATTCAACCAATATAAAAATAAAATTAAAGATAAATGCTGAATTCTTGCAGTAAGATGACTATATAATAAGGTGTAACGACCTGCCTTTTTGCCCGATTCTCGTCCTTGATTAAACCAACTTAAATCGTACATAAAGACGGGTGGTTATGTGTAATGACCCGCATTGGCAGAGGTATTATAATTAATTTATTTAATTATTTAAATGGCGAATTAAAGGATTTCATGGTCGTGGAATTAAATAATGGTGAATATTTAATTAAAATAATAAATTAAATAATATATTTAATTCAAAAATAATCAAAAATATTGGAAATCACAATATTCTGTGAACAGGGTCATCCCTGAGATTTAATTCAGCTTAGAGTTGAATTATATTGACGAATATATTCAATCGACGTCAGTTTGAACGTAGAGTTATAATATAATTATAATCGAACTCGAAATGGCGCTGCAGTTCGCTATTTGCCGATTTGAACTTCAACTGAATGTACAGGATTCGTTTTAAATCGGATTTCTGTGAAACAAGAAACGTGTGGAGCTGGTGGAGTATATCTTTCTAGTGGAAGAGAAAAATCGGGATTTCATCATGTAGATTTTGATTTATGTCCAAATCAAATTCTGAAATAGTCGCTATAGAATCATTTATCGACCGTATCGGTTTATTCGATATAACTAGAGATCGGGTTTGAATTTAGACAAGGTTCTTTTGAGGCGTAGTGATAATTTAATTTTTAGAATTTTTTGGTAATTTTAAATTAATTAAATAAGCAACTTTTTATTTAGAGTATTTGGCACCCTGTATCGACATTTCGGGGTTTCACAATATGAGTTCACCTACCAGTATTTTTATATTTTTGGGATCACGGCACCTTACTCGATTTAATGATATTTTCATATCAGTGCATAGACAAACAGAGTTTCACATAATGGGTATTCTCAAATGTATGACAAAATTTGTGAGCATAAAAGGAGCCACGTTCTCCTTAGTAACTTCATCATTTTCTCCCCGATCAAAAGGAAGCCACGCATAGTTTGCTCAGCCACATCTCTACATCCCCTTTCTCTATAAATACAATACATTCTTCTAACCTAATTTGTCTTGTCCCTCTGTTAAATACTTCCGCCGCCACTTACTTTCTCAAACGCAAAATGAGAAACCGGCGAACAAACCAATCAAAACTAAATTCATAGAAAATACAGAAATTACAATACATTTATATTTGGGTGCTGAGAGGTTTTCTACACGTCTATGTGAGTTTTAAAGACCCGACACTTTGTTTTCACTGAGTTATTTTCCAGCGACGAGTTCGAGTGGTTAGGGTTCGTTTTACTGAGATTTCAAGGGAGGGTCACTGTGTTGCTTAAGGAGTGGGTTTTCAATTTTAAGGTGCGGTAAATGGAACGTGTTTTGTTCTGTGAGGAGCTCGCAAGGAAGTGGGTGCGTTTGTGATGAGAAGGCGCGAGTGTGGAGCATGCGGTTCCATACTTGAGTAGAGTGGTGTTTTCCGTTGAGTTAAGTGAGTATGTAAATGAAGTAGGGGAGCAGCATGCAGATCAGGACGTTGAATAGAAGGCCAGTGGGGTGCTTTATTCTGAAACTCGTGAGGAAATGAAAGTCACGGTATTGTTTGGAGCTACAGGAGCATGTAATCATGGAGAAGCTATGAAGGCGCAATGGCCATTTCGAGAGCTTCAGGACGTGGAAGGAGACTGATTAAAACTGGGTAAACATGGATTAGCAAATAAATGGTTTGATCAATTGGATGCTGAAGTTTGGTATAGACTGTCGTTCAAAACAGTGTAGGGTTGCGGGTCTGGATCCTTAAGAAGGGAGTAGCCGGAGTTTGATAACACACGGCAAATGGTGTTTGTCTGAAGAGGATGCCGGAAAGTTTTAATTTGTGGAGATGGAGTACTGTGTTAATGAGGTTCGGATGCAAGGGAATTGGGCTGAATTCAAATAGAAGGGGTAAGGCCCATTAAAGAATCAAAATCCAAGTTATTTTCAATATAAGTTGTATATAAACTTGTAACCGGTGTAACTTGAGCCTTCGTGATCAGAATGACGAACAGTCAGATCCGTTGGGATCGTAGGGATAGTGGCTACACTGGAACTGACCGGGAGTGGAATGGAGCTCGTTACAATTTATGGCGAAATAAATTGTCCGACTGAATCAAATAACGCAAACCGTTATTTAACGGCTAACGCGCAAAAGTGAGTAAATCTCACTAACTCTGAACAGTTTATAATTTCATGTTGTATTTTTAGAACTGTTAGATGTTGGCTGATTGACTGTGTGTTGATTGTTTGATTGAACTACTAGTCAGTTAGTTGAATTTTCTATATCGATTCTGTTTAACAGAATATATCATATGGAACTGAAAGTGATGTTATATTATATTGTTTAACATTTGTGATGTAGGAAAACAGGTTGGCGGAATCCAACTGGATTCCTCAACATTTATTTTACTGTGATTCATATATTGTGATATATGATGTGATATATAATCTGTTTCCGATTATATGTGTTTGGACGATTTTGATCATCGTGATTTGATATGTTGAATACCATAACATACCGAATGTTGATAAAGGAATATTTTCAAAGTGTATTTTGAAAATGAATTATTTATATAAAATCGATGGATTTTATATAGAAAAGGAAAAGAATTTTTATAAAAGAAATATTTATAAAATCAAAAGATAAGTTAGAATAAAAGGAAATCATTTGTAAAGTGAAGAACCGTTACTAAAAGTAAATCTTTATAAATGAATAGTTTATTCGAAAAGAATAGAGGAGCTAATCGATGTTAGTTAATCGATTAGTGTTAAAGTTAAAAGAAGCAAATCGTTGTTAGTTTAATCGATTAGAGTTAAAGAAAAAGAGTAAATCGAATATAGTTTATTCGAATAGAAGCAAAAGAGTTAATCGAATATAGTTTATTCGAATAGAAGCAAAAGAGTAAATCGAATATAGTTTATTCGAATAGAAGCAAAAGAGTAAATCGAATATAGTTTATTCGAATAGAAGTAAAAGAGTTAATCGAATATAGTTTATTTGAAGAAAGTAAAAGGATTTAATATAGTTTATTCGAAAGGAGTTAAATGAAATGGAGTTAATCCAATAGTGTTAGTCCAATAGGAGTTAATCAATGTTAGCTTAATCGATTAGAGTTAAAGTAAAATGAGTTAATCGATGTTAGTTTAATCGATTAGAGTTAAAGTAAAATGAGTTAATCGATGTTAGTTTAATCGATTAGAGTTAAAGTTAAAAGGAGTTAATCGGTGTTAGTTAATCGATTAGTGTTAAAGTTAAAAGGAGTTAATCGATGTTAGTTAATCGATTAGTGTTAAAGTTAAAAGGAGTTAATCGATGTTAGTTAATCGATTAGTGTTAAAGTTAAAATGAGTTAATCGATGTTAGTTAATCGATTAGTGTTAAAGTTAAAAGGAGTTAAGCGATGTTAGTTAATCGATTAGTGTTAAAGTTAAAAGGAGTTAATCGATGTTAGTTAAATCGATTAGTGTTAAAGAAAAAGGAGTTATCGAATATAGTTATTCGAATATAAAGTCAAAGGAGTTAATCGATGTTAGTTTAATCGATTAGAGTTAAAGTAAAAGGAGTTAATAGAATATAGTTTACTCGAATAAAGTTAGTAAATCGAATATAGTTTATTCGAAAGGGGTTAAGTGAATAGAGTAAATCAAAAAGAGTAAATCAAATAGAATAAATCGAATAGAGATTTATTCGAACGAGAGTTAAGTAAGGAAGTTAGTTAAAGGAATATAAACTGAACTTTGCCTATTTCAAAGTTAGAAATGTTGTTCAGTTAAGGTCTGAGAGGTAGTTTTACCCCAACTTGATTGGCTTCGTTTTAACTAAGGAATAGTTAAGGTTCGGCAGTAAAGGAAATGGTTTGAATTGGCATAGCGATGTTTGTTTAAACATTTGTCTAAGTCCAATGAAGAAGCTTTGGAAATGTTTTCCAAATAAGAAACCAGAAATGTTTTCTAATATAGAAAACAAGAAATGGAAATGTTTTCCATTGTTAATAATGTATATTTTCCAAATTTAGAAAATAAGAAATATTGAATATAGGAAAATAGGAGATAAGTAAATTAATGAACTAAAGAGATAAATGTTAAATGATGTTTGATCGATATAATTTCCATTTGGAAATAATATCGTTTGTTTGCACATCTGTTTTTCTTCGATAGTTAAATCACAGACTATCGAAGTTTTGACCATTTTAACGTTGTTAATATGGAGAGACCGGTTGGATTATTATCCAAAGAACCACTCTGTATTGGCATAAGCGTTGCGAATCATATATGCCAAAGAAAATTGAAGGCGGAGTTATGCAAGGGCTATCCTGTTTACAGAATAGTGCCTTCGGTTCATCCTGTTCCTGGATGACTTGTATGGACGGATGTATGACAGAGTATTTCCAGACGATCACGTATATTGATTTCTCCAACTGTACCAAGAGTGGAAGCGGAGAAGGAAACTTCTTTTAGCTAAAGCGTAATGTATGGTTGAGGACGTCAATCGGTGATTTGATGGATTTGACGATGTGGCATTCGAAGTGAATCTGGTATGATGATAAAGCGTAGCTTCTAGCCTCATCATCCGGTAAATGACAGAAATCGGGCAGGCATCATGGCTAAGTCGGTCGCACCGAAGTAGGGTGTATAATCACCTGATCTAGAGTTTCATTTACTTCTAAAAATCTATTGTTGATGCTGTCCCATTCGGGAAACGGTTGCTGATCCCAACTGTTGGTGATATACATTCGATACACTCAAGCGAAATGAGTGGTCGGTCATGTGTGGCCGGGTTGCAAGATGTTCTTGTTGAACCCAGTGTATTCCTCTCTAGAGGTACACTAGCGAAAGGTGGTTCCATACCTTGTCATAGTTGGAAATCCATTACCCAATACGTGCTTGCGGTTTTGATTGTATACTATATATGTAGAATGTGAGATGAAAGCGTTTCTACTAGATGATTATTATAGTTGTGGTTGATAGACATTATTATAATATCAAAAGGTTTTTGATATAAAGATATTTGGATTCTCATAAGGGAAAAACCTATTCCGTTATGCGGCGTGGTCTTATGTGATATCGTTTACTTGTTCAACTGTTTTTAATTGTTTTACTCACACCAGTCCCATGACTGACCCGGAGTTCCTTTGTTGTTTCCCCTAAACTCTTGGGTGGCTAAATTTGTATGGGCAGTCAAGTAGTCGGGATTTACAGATATAGTTGAAGAGCTGGAGCAGGAGGCTTCAGGATCATATAGCTATAGTTATTTCCGCTGTGTTGTAAGTGTTGTACTTTGAAAATGATATGTATATGCAAGTACAGATTTGTATTTCAAAGTTATGTTATGAAATATATTTATTCGTTCCGCTGTGAGATTCGTGTTACTCTGATATTGTGTTCTTCTTCTTCTATTCTAAGTTTCTATCTTATCTTTCCTCACCCTCTAATTTCTTTCACTAATTACCAAGATTTTTCGATGTTTTGGTTATCGACATCGAGCTTATGTCGATAACCAAAGTCGCTCAAAATCCGGGTCGTTACATTAGGGGTACTAACATATATGAATACAAATAGCAGAACTTTTATTTCATTACAAAACTTACATCAGAGTTACAATAAATCAGAGTACAACATAACTCAGTAGAAAACAAAAGACTCACAGCGGAACAAATAAAATCTCAGAACTTATCTCTAGCTCCAAACCTGAACCCATCTCTAAAGGGTAAACATGCAAACTAAACAACTAGTTGCCCATGCAAAAATAATGGGCACCCAGAGTTTAGGTAGGGAATAATAAACTCAAAGTCAGGCATGGGACTGGTGTTAGAACTCAAAACAATTCTTATTTCAGGTTTATTTTAAAGTTGGGAAAATTCACCGGACCACGCCGCTATCGTGGAACGGGTTTACTCCACGTGCATTTCCATGCATAGAAATCCACAATGACGTTGGAGAATGTAGCTATTATAAGCTCATCCTATATCACACAATGCGAGCTCACACCAAATGGGCGAGTTTTGTCTTATGATAACCAATAATGCTTTAATACGTGAAAATCCTTCTTTAATACTATTATCCGTGCATAGTGTTGAAACCATTTCACAAATAAATATATTAATCTTTGTGAGCATAGTAACTATGCCCACATTCGTAGTTTACAAACAAAATGAAAGGCTTGTATTAGTTGTTGGGTTTTCAAATATGATGGTTCCTGGCATGAAAGATCAATCGAGGGCATGAAGCTAAGTATCTCTCAGTTAACATCCAGACACAAACACCGAATACATAGCACGAAAGTATATATCCCGGTTAACATCCAGACATCGGACACCGTATATACTTTATTCCCTCTAGTTTTGCAAGTAGATCTACCGCTGAAGCTTTCGAGTTTCAATAGAGAATATATATGTATGCAACCCAATCGCCAGTTTACCATCAATCCGGGTTGTGAGGTTCGTCCACGTCATGATATACACAAAGCTATGCTTTAGTAAGCCATGCTTTGATCATCACTAGCTCATTTCATAACTCGAGTATGCCACATTTACAATTCACAATGTGTCATTGATTTCTATCAATACATAACCCCTAAGTTCATATGTCTTAGAGGCGAGAATAATTTATTGCCACAAATCTAATATATATTAACAGAAATCAGTGCTACGTAGTTAATCTGAATGTCAGACACACAATCCATACAAGTCCGTTCTATGTCTGAACAGAACGACAATCCGAAAATTTCCAAATATATTCGGACCTCATGCCACTTAAAACCTCGTATTGGGTGATCGGCCCAATCGAGACATCAGCAATCAATCCAAACAATTCGAATATTCTCGGTCTTTACTTCCTTTATAATGTCGTATTATTTCTTGGAATGTTTTTTGAAAATATATTCGATCTCGATCTTTCCAAGTAATAAGCGCGTTCTTAAAATAATACCTATGGATTATACACGGTTTCGATTCAAATCTCCTTCCAAATCGTTGTCGATATATTTACAAAAAAAGTTGGATTCATTCAAATTTCATATACCCAGTTATTGCCTTAACCATTCCTTGAAATTCAATATTCATTTTCAAATATTATATTTCAAAGCATAGTTCTTTTATTTGTGGATATCCTTTTTGTAAATTTCCAAAATTACCAAATCTTAATTTTGTTTTAAATTTCCATTCAAACAATCAATATTTCAAATGGAGTTAAATCAACTTATTATTCGATATTAGTTCACAAACCCGAACAAATATTGAATTGCCTTACCAATTTATTTTTCTTCTCATATCAAATATTCAAATAAATTTTTAACAAACTCATTTCCTTTATCATTTCAAACTTCCAATATCTTACCTAAAATCGGTAATATTTAACTAAATTTCACATGAAATAATTTTAAGCTCTTTCAATCTTCCAACACTCTTTAGCAAACCTTTTTCCTTGGTTTTAAACAAAAATTTGTGGTTTAAAATCTTTGAACCAAAACATTTCAAAGAAAATTATAATAACGTTAAAAGTGTTACTAAACGTGCTAAAAGTGGCTACTCAGATAAAGTAGATTCAAAATTCAAATATTTTGACTCACATCACCTTTAAATAATAAAATATGATATATCATAATTTTCAAATTTTTAAAAAATTTATAAACCTATTTTTATTCGATTTCCTTTATGGTCACCAAACTGCTTGTATAACGACCCCTTAAGATTTTAATTTAAACATATCTTGAAAACCGTACGTTAGAATTTGAAAATCTTCTTCCCTATACAAAATTATTATTAATAGAATTATAAAGTTTCTCGTTTCAAGTCAATACGATTTAAAACGCTCAAGTTATAGTTGTTTTAAAATTAAAATTGATATTAACGAACTATCGCTACGCGACGCGTTCAATTCGAGCTATATAACGATTTGATATAAATCATCTCATTTCTTCCAAAAATAAACTTAAATTTCATAGCTTAAATTTAAACCATATTCCGAATTTCAAATCTCCATTTCAAATTAAATTGACTAAAAATTTTATTTTCTTCAAACTCGTTTGATTACTTTCAAAACTTGTTATGAAATCGACGGTTTGCATAAAATCCATCATTGGAGTATATAACTCAAAAGTTCATTTCCTACAAAATACCAAACTAATTTACTTTGAAAGTCCAAAATTAATTTATTCCGAAATTGTTTCCGTTTTCACGAAGTCTCTTATCATTCATAGCTTAGATTTTCCAAATCGTTTGAAATCTAATTCGACAAAGTTTCCAATTATTATTTAAGTATTAATTAATAAAATGGTCATAGAAGGGAGGTTTATACCGATTTCCCGTATAATTCCACAACTACGGTGGTATGTGATTCCATGCAAAATAAATCAACCAATACATCATCCATATGAACACAAATTCATTTATCACAATCGCAACAGTTAAAATTTCTGATTAATTTTGCGCAAAGCATTACGGTAAATAACGCTTAGTGTTCGGTGTGGTCTAACTACGAACATTCATCACATACAATAGCAACCATAAATAATCATCAACCAACTATAATGATTAACAAATTATAACTAACAACTAATTATAATTAACCACTTTAACTAATTAAATTAAAGTTCTCACTGAACTAGCTTTCCAATTCATGGCCTTCTCATGCTCTATGGCTCAAATATTGTATACTCTTTCGTTTTTCCCTCCTTTCGTCGAAAAGAAGAGATGAAAATGAAGATACGATAGCAAGCCACTTCACTCGGATAAGCATGCCATGAAGATGCACGTCGTTATGAACCAAGCAATGATCTCAATCTAACCCCGATTTTGAATATTCCTTGTACATAACTGTAACAACCCGGATTTTCAAAACCAATTTAAAATATTTATTTTAGCTATTTTAATGGATTTAGAATATTTAAAATAATTTATTTTTAAATAATAACGACTAAAAATTTATTTAAATCAAAGTTAAAACATAAAAATTTATTTTATTTATAAATCGAGCCTGAAATGGCGTAGTAGTTTGAAAATTCGATTCCAAATTTCAAATGAATGTACAGGATTCAAAATAAATCAGATTTCAGTTAAACAAGAAACATTTGAATCTGTTAATAATATCTTTCTAACAAATGTGAAAATTTGAGATTTCACTTTATAAAGTGAAAGTTATGTCTAGTTTAAAATTTGAAATAGTCGCTATGGGATTTATGTATATTTTATATAGCCCTTAAAAACAGCCGTTTTGCAAACGACCTCCATTTTCGACGAAACCACTTTTGTTGGATCAGGAACTTCAAATTATTGCTAGATTCCAGTTTTCATAATTTTTGGAATTAATATGTGAGCGTGGCAAATTTAAACGTGTTTGGTCAATTTAGTTTGAATTTAATCGACTGGAAAATGACCAATTTTCAAACGGTCTCCAAATTCAACGAAATTAGTTTTATTAGGACCGTATTGTCAAACCATAGCTAGATTTATTTTTCTGGAATTTTTGGAGTCAGTATTTGGCCCCGGTAAATTAAAATGTACGTTGAATTAAATTTTGAACGTTATATTTATTTATATTTTAATTTTGATGAAAACTAATCGAAACAGTGAATTGGCTTACCGAACATGTCCCATTATGTCCGGAATGGGGGTATTTAGCTAGGGGCAATAGTCGTTGTTTTCGATTGGATTTCAAATGAAAAGTAACTTTTTAAAATTAAATTAAATTAAATATATATAATTATAGATTTGGTCAACCCTTTTATTCCCCCTCCCCCCTCCTCGTCGTTCATTTCAAAAAGAAAAGAAATAAAAAAAATCGATCGTTGTCGCGCCACCCCCCTCTCGCCACTACCGCGTCACCCACATCGCCAGCCAACACCACCGCCAGACCCCCCCCCTCCTCTGACCCGCTGCCGCCTTCTCCCTTCCTTCCCCCTTCAAATCCGAACCCTAGCTAAGCCGCCCACCCCAAAACCCGCCGCCTCTGTCCAACCCTAGCCGCCACCTCAGGTGCACCCCCCTCCCCGACCACCAGAGATGCGCCGCCACCACCTTTTCTCCAACTTGTCAACCGATTAACCGCCTTTTCTACGATTCAATGTAAGTAAATTCTCATGGCTTTATTTTCAGTTTTTAATATAAACTCGAATTGAATTTTATTTTCAGTTTTTAATTGTATAGCATATATAAAAATCTAATTTTTTTTATGTTTATTATTTTATAGCATATATAAAAATCTGATTTTTAATTATATAGCAAGTATAAAAATGTGATTTTTACATATATAATAGCGTTATCAAAATGTGATTTTTACATATATAATAGCATTATAAAAATATGATTTATATATATATAAATAACATTATAAAAATGTGATTTTTATATATGTAGTAGCGTTATAAAAATGTGATATATATATATATAATAGCGTTATAAAAATGTGATTTTTAAATATATATATTTATATAGCGTTGTTAAAAATATGTATTTTAATATAAATTGCGTGAAACAGATTGCGATGGAATCAAAGTGAAGAACACTATGCACTGGAACAAATCCAAATCTAAACCGTTAAATTAAAGACTAATGGAGTGGAAACCAAAGGTGAGAACTCCTTCTCACTCTAATTATTTTACAGTTAAATATATACTAGGGTACAGACGGGGCTTAGAAGCCCCCGATACTATTTATTGTACAAACCATGATTGTTTGTTTGAGTTGTATTGTGGAAATTTGGTTGTGTTGAAAATTGGTTGTATTGTGGGGCATTGAATGTGATTGACTATTGTGTATGGCGTGAGCCAGTATCAGGAGAGGGGCAATGCTAGACATTACTGCGGTTTTAATATCGCGCCGTTATAATGCCAAATTTTCTAAAATAAATATTTATTCATTAAAAATATAATTTTTAATGTGTATATGAACTGTATAAAATATTCATGTGTTGAATGAAATGTTTGAATAATAAAAATATCATTTTTATTGAATGTATGAACTATTAAAAATATTCATGTGTTGAAATAAATATTTTATTGTTAAAAATATAATTTTTAACGTATATGTAAACGGCATAAAATTCTCCTGAAATGAAAATGAATATTCATTTACAAATCGGACGATTTGTTTATGTATACCTATTTAACTGATATTGATTGGGACGATAAATTTTACATATCGCCCAACTGCACAAATAATATTCAGTATTCGTTGGTTGAAACTCCACATAGGTATTGGGATGATATTTGTCGTACACTAATCCCAATTGTTTAGTTGTATGTCAATCAATTGGTTGACAGACCGTTGTAAGCGTTAATTATTTATATTTAATGCTCACGCAGTTGTGTAATGCACTCTGGATGATGGTTGACTATGTATAATTATTATTGTGTACACATGTGTATGAAATCCATATAAATAACATCATATGGTAATTGATTGTATTTGATTACAAATGAGGAATAATGAATATTTTAAAATAACGAATATTTTAAAATAATATTCAGTAAAGGATTAAAATGTGAATTTAATGTCCAATTTTGGATGGAAACGAGAATATTGAAATGTGTGAAGCCGTGTTGATTAGGTATGCGCTATTTTGATGTGAACGATATTTATATCGATTTTATTCATTTTTATAATGAATATCAAAAAGGAAATGATTTCAAAATCTGATATTTCGAAAATATTATAATTTAAATATTAAAATGGTAAGGAGTATTCAATTTTGATTTAAAATTGAAATGAAAGCCGGAATCGTTTTAAAACGAATTTATAAACAATTTATAAAATACGTTTTAGATGGAAATCGACGAAACATATATAATATATATGTTATATATATATATTTAACGGCCTGAATAGAACGCGCCGCGCCGCGACCGTTCGCGAATTTCGACCATTGACTTCAAATAGATGTAACGGAAGATCCGACCATCGGATTCTCCTAAAACCGGAACCGTTGGGCTCGTATTGAAAAGAGCTTTCCAATGAATATAAGGGATTTGAAATCAAATGGTTGGATTTGGAATTATGTCCAAATAAAATTTGGAAAAGGTCACTATGGTTGTAGTTCGTTGGCGTCATTGGAAACCGACTGAAATAACGGTAATAAAATTATTAAAATATTAATAATTTGTACAAAATCATAATAAATGATTAGGAAAGAGTTGGAATGAAAAATTCCATATTTGAAAAGATAAAAATATATTTTTATCAAAATGAACTAGTTATTAACTAGAAGGATAATCCAACGTTTTAAATAAATAAATTGGATTCGTGAATGGTTTTAATCTAACCAGAATTTTTCCAATGTACGAATTGGAATGGATTTGAATAGAAATCACCTTCGTGATGTTTCGATATTGGATTCCGTGATTATACGGATATTGTGGAGGAATTTGAAAGATAGATATATATCGTTATTCCCCATGCAATATGTGTTGGTTTCAGAATTTGATGTTGAATATAAGTCGATATAATTTCTATCCTGAGCCTTATATTTAATATCAAATTGGATTTCGGGTTTGTCATGAATAGTTTCTTCAGTAACACTGTTCATAAACCCCACGTGAAAAGAATAAATCTTTTAATTAAGATTATTAGAGTTCCAGGTATATTTAGTAATTGGAATAAAAATGGAATGTGAATTGGGTTTATCGCGAACTGTGTTTTAAATGACATTGGTTCTTTAGCCCAGTTAAAGACAGGATTTCATGTCTAACATTGTATTTCGAACTGTATTGTTGATCTCTGCTAAATATATATCTGTTTGGCGACGGAGAATTTATTCCCATGGTTAACACCCTTCTCTGAGAGGTACGAGCTTAGAGGTTATATATCGGCAGAAATCAATCTTACGGTGTAGATTGTCGATGCGGCATGTTTGATTTCCCAAAGTTAAATAATCATTAATAATGATTGTTGGAAGATTAAAACTAAGTGGAGTTTTGATGAATCTTTAATTAGATTAAAATGTGAATGTGATAATTTAAATTATCAAATTTGGGAAATGATCGAGAATGGAGTATCACCAGTTTTTACTCCAGGCGATAGTTAAATATTTAATAAGATTTGAACATGAAATATTAATTAAATTTATCGATAACAGCGCTGTGTTAGATATGGAGTATTACCAGTTTTACTTCATGGGATGAATAGATTGGAATTGGGAAATTAAACAAATGATTACTTCGGTAAGGCTCGATAATCCCGACAAGTTGATAAACCTTAATTTGGTTGAGAATAGATATCCAAAGGAAGATTAAAGTATAAATTTAAAAGAATTTACATTTGATAAAATTAATGGGAACCTTTCCCAAAAGATACGAATAATTGAATAAAAGAATATTCTGAATTGGAATGAGGCGTATGTTGTGTTTTTATAGCACTAGATTATAAGATACGTGAATTATTTGGAAAGGCCGAGTTTATACCCATTCCGAATAATTGTGTAAAGGCTGTACCAATTTGAGCTGACTAATATCCTACACATTTAACTCAAATTGCATGAAAATACAAATCTTTAATAGAAAGAAATAAGAGGATGAGAAAGATAAGATAGAACTAATAGAATAGAAGAAGAAGAACACAACTAAATAGAATCAGAGGAAACACGAAACTCACAGCGGAACAAATAAAATATATTATATAACAAAATCTTGAAATACAAATCTGAATTTGTATATACATATCATATCAGAGTATAACTCATATACATTACAACAGAAATAATCTCTAAATAACTAAAGGTGAAGCCTCCTACTTTGAGCTCCTCCCAGTGAATCTGTAAAGCCTGAAACACTTGACTGCCCGTACAAATTTGGGCACCCAAGAGTTTAGGAAAAACACAAACAGAATAAACTCTGGGTCAGTCATGGGATTGGTGTGTGTAAATTCTAACCATATCGTTTAACTTTAAAAATCCTTTTAAAAGAAAAGGATAATAGTAAGACCATCCCACACATAAACATGGACGTTTTTGCCTTACTATAACCCGGAATATTTTGATATCAAATCTAGTGATATTATAATAATGTCTAATCAAATAAATAACCAAATAGCAGAACGCTTACAACTCACGCTTCACGTACATAGTATAAAATCAAAAACCACAGGGCACTTATTAGAGATTGGATTCCAACTATGACAAGGTATGGGACCACCTCCCGATCAGTGTACTCTAGAGGGGATACACTGGGGTTCAACAACAACATCTTGCATTTCGGCCCACACATGACCGACCACTCATTTAGCTTGAGTGTATCGAATATATTGTCACCCACGGTTGTTGGCCCTCCAACCACAATCCGTAAGATACAGAATTGAAAGAAGAATAAATAATGAATTTTCTCTAAATTGGTGACAAATATAGCCTGCTTGGGAATGACCCACCTAGCAATCTTGCCTGCCCGATTTTTGTCATTTCCTGGTTGTGAGGCTTGACGCCGCGTTAATCTTTTTAGAACATCTGGTAACCATTCACTTTGAATGCCACATCGTCAAACCCGTCAAATCACTAGTTGATCTTCCCAAAATATTATGGGTATAAAAAGCTAAGAGAAACGAATTTCTCCGCCACCAGACATAAAACCTTAAAAAGATCGTCTTATGTGATTTGTCAGGAATACTCTGTCATACATTCGTCCATACAAGTTGTCCTGGGACTGGACAAACAGAAATCATCATTCTGGAATAGATCGACCCTTGCATTTTACTCCATCTTCAATTATCTTTAGCATAATCTAATTCGCAGTGCTTATTCCTATGCAGAGTGGTTTTTTAGATAATATATCCAACCAATCCCTCTGTATTGACAACGATGGTCAAAACACTTCGATATTCGGTTATTTAACTATCGAAAGTAAAAACAAACATCAATTCAAATGTACAACTAATCATCACACAATCACTGGCTCTTTATATATATAAATATTTAAGCTTCCCATATTTATAAACTCTTCTTTATTTCCCTTTTCTCGGAAGTATTACATCATATTTCAAAACTTATTTAGCCTTCCTTTACTTCGGAAATAGCGACATATATGTATATAATTTATTCAATATTTGATTATCATTTCTTATATGACCTAAAACCAATGTCGAACGACATATTTTATCATTAATGTTTTTTTATCAATTTTCACACTTGAAGATTTCCAATTAATACGGGAAATATATTAAATCCCAATTATTCGTCTTTATTACCAACCCAACATAGCATTCCTATGCTTCTTTGGAAAAACACCGTTACTTGCTTATTACTTAGAATAAGTGGATTTCAAACCAAACTGTTTCCATTCCCTAGGGAATAGTGCTGTATATAAAAATCACGCTTAAACTTGGTCACAACATTAATTTATCGTTACAGTTCAAAAACTTGCAATACGCTGTAATATCCCCTTTATAACTAATCCTGACATCTCTTTTCATTACAAACTGATACCATTCATAGATAATGGTGAAGTCGTTCAAGTTGGGGTATTTTAATTACCTCTCAGACCTTGATCAACAACATTCTTATCTTAGAATATATATAAGTTCGTAACTCTAACCCCTTATACTTTATAATCCGTCAAATCATATTTCTTGCTTTATTTTAAATATCGTTTCATGATGCCATATCCTTAATTTGAAAACTCAGTTGTTTACAGCTATTTATTTAAATATTAACTCTTGCTGCGTCTTCGTTATACAATTATATTTATAACTTCTTTTTACCAAAATCCATTTACGTTTTTTTTCTATTGAAAATTTACTTTCATTTGAGTTATTTTACTTAATGCAAGTAACATCTCATTACCAATTCAATAACATCTTAAATGAGGTCCATTTAAGAAACAATTATTTGATTAAAAATAATTAAATGATATTTTATTTAATCATTGCTGAAGCACACAGTTTACTTCATCATTAATCTAAAACAGATTGGTTTCTTACTTTATATAAACAATAACTAATTATATTGGTTCAATAATTATTTAATACCTCATTAACTAAAAAGGGTAGTTAATAAGGAATCTTATTAATTTTTGATCAGTTTACTGCTAAGTTATTTTCATTAGATTAATTGAATACCAATTAATCTAATAATCATTAAATAAACATTTGATTAAATCAACTTCATTCCATCAGTAAATTCATTAACTGGTTTTAATTACTTCTTACCATTAGATTAATATAATTAATCTAATAATATTTCTTAACTGTTTTCTTTAAAATAATTATCCAAATTATTCACTCGCAGGATAATTATAGCTTAATAACTTATTTTAAAAGTCAAATAATCGTTTATGTTGACTTTATAAAATGAACTATAAAATACCAGTTTATATAGAACTTCTATTACAGTTTAAAACTTCGCTTTAATTATAAAAATATAATTTTTATAATTAACTTCGTTGATTTGCCTGACGGCCAATCAACTTCTTAACAAAAAGGTGGGTTTATGGTCGACTGCTGCCACTTTCTTAATCGATATCGTCTATTGATTAAATCAAAATTACGTTGAATTTCCATTCAATATCAATATCCACACAGGGTTTCAATGTTATTTGGGTTCAAACAGTACATATAATTATTGAGGAATCCGGTTGGATTCCGCAAACAGTTTCCTGCATCTATAGATGTTAGTCAACACAATTAACACTAATTCCATACTAGGGAATATTATGATCGATGGAATTAGTACCCAACCAATGATGTGTACATGTGCAATGATATATATATATATATATTTCAACCAGTTTAATTGTAATCTACCTAAACGACAATCACACAACATTCAACCATTATTTATCACTATTAAAATATAATTATAATATTTTAAAATAGAACAGAGTTAGTGAATTTACTCACTTTGGCGCGTTAACTGTTAAATAACGATTTGCGTCTGTTGATAGATATGAATCCAACATTTTATTTTGCTATAAATCCAAAAGACCCCCAACTTGCTCCAGAATAGCTTCAACGCGTAGCCTACGTCCACACGGACCCAACGTGATAGACCGTTCGTGAGACTGACACATTAAACTAGTGATTTCCTGGATGACCCGCCACTCTCCACCATGACGATTGAACAGCCTCTCAATGCTGTTACCGTACATATCACGACCAAACACTTCGTCGTACTTCACCAGACCTCGTTCATGCACAACAAAGGCTACAATCATTTTTGAAACCAAATTCCAATGCAATCTTCACGCAAGTTCTACAGATTATCACAAATTCAATTATAAAAATTATTTTGCAATTAGAAGCTCCACTCGAACCTTCCTTGGGAATGCCACATCAATCACTTCTCAAACCCCCCAGTCTCCTTAATTCTTGCCAACTTCATACCCCTTATATATGTACCATACTGCCCTTCCGTAACCGATTCTCATTTTCTATCACGTTCTTATGTATTGCTCTTCAACGTCCATTTACACAATCATCCCGAACTCCCCATAACAATTGCGTTGAACTCCTCCCACTACCCTCCTTCATGCTTGTAACCGCAGCAATTGGACATCATCACGCACCCAGCGTTTACGAGATTGTCCTGACCCTCCATGACCTCTTCTACATCGCGCGAACTCCCTTTTCTTTGCACAACAGCATGCGATGATACTCCCACTCACATATATGCCTGCAAGCCTATCGAGCTCCATGCATATAAGCTTACCTTGCTCATTTTACCACCCCACGATGTCCCCTGGTACCATCACATTATAACTCCTCTCTTCCCATTTACACGCCTCATGAAGAACCCGTCCCTTCTTTTCTCCTTCATGCGGTCCAACCACATGAGAACTCGCTCCACATACTTCCATTCTTTTCTCTCAATACAACACCGTAGGACCGTTTCCTCCCTCTAAATCATAGCCTCAGGCTCTCCGTCAGTAGCAGCACCCTTGCGTAGTTTCCAACCATCGCTATCACCTCTCATGTTGTGTTTGTTTCCGAATACTCACAAACTCCATGAAATACCTCCTCGATTGAAGTAATTCATGCGGTTTATTATTTTTATTGCTTTTTATTATTTTCTTTAACTTCCTGAAGCAAAGTGAGAATCAAGGACATCGTGGTGTATTTATAGATTGAAGCTCCTTAGTGGTTAAGTATTTGTAGATTATAGGTTTAGTGTAGATGTTCATTTGTAGGTAGGTACCGTGATTTAGACAATACACTGCAGTGTTAACCTTGCCATGAATCTTTCGTACATGTCCCTTTTCCTTAGCAGGGAAGGCAAAGAGAAAAATATATATTTATATAGGAATTACACTTTAATAATATGGAGTATACCTTGGAAATATGGGCACAGCATGTTCTATGTTTTCTTATTTAATTCGTCCATTGTATAACAGCATAGGTTGGTATAAGATAACGTCCAAGTGGACAAATTCATGTGTAGTAGGTTTCATTTGGGGTAGGTACGGTTTGTATTTAGGTTGCGATGTGAAAAGTCAAGGTAATTTTCCTTTTACATTAAGCGTTAGGGACGACTAGCTATACGTGGTGGTGATGGTGATCATACATAAATAGGCACTGCGTTAGTTTTTAGGTGTTGAAAAGAAGTCATGTTCCCATAATTGATGGGTAAGGAATGAAAACGTACGAGGCCAAATAATATTTATATATATTGTGAATCTTCTCCTGTCATGCCTTTCGCTTACTAGTCTAGTTGTCACTTTGGAGATATTTTTAGCTTCTTTAGTTTATAACAGTATAGGTCTGCGGAAATTGCGACGACAAAAGATATACAGTATGGTCTCCTAGCTTTCTACAATATTTTTTAAGCAACATAGTCATTTAAAAAGGCAAATCCCATATACCTTGCTACGTAAAGATTTCTTTCTTTTCCGAGCAGCTACAAACAGAAATAAGAATATAGTCGTGTCCAACGAGGTGTCACGATCCCAATAATATAATAATATCGGTAGGTTAACTTATATTGTGAAACCCCAAAATATTGATATAGGGTGCACAATACTCCAAACAAATAAACTGTTACGGTCGATAAACGATTCTATAGCGACTATTTGAAAATTTGATTTGGACAAAACTCACAATCTGTAACACGAAATCTTGGTTTTTTACTTCCATTAGAAAATTGCAGTTTATTAGATTCAAACGTTTCTTGTCTCAAGGAAATCCAATTTATAACAAACTCTGTATCGTCGTTTGAAGTTCAGACTTTAAATTTTGAACTGCCGCGACATTATAAGCTCGATTATATTTAATATATATTTTTATACGTTCAACTTCGTTTTAATTAATATATAAAGTCCCGTATATTACGAATTCAATATTTAAACTGATTTAAATATTAGAATACTAACCGATAGAATGCGGGACGTTACATTCCTTCCCCCTTAAAAGAATTTCGTCCCCGAAATTACTAAGGCAGGGAAAATGATGTAACGACCCAAGGATTTTCGGCCCCGAAAATCGACATAAATACAATTCCATATCCCTTGTCGATCTTTCAAACACCAAAAACACTGGATAGTTATTAGAAAGGAATTAGAGGGTGAGATAAGAAAGAAAGAAATATTTGAATAGAAGAAGAAGAAAAACCAGCACAACATAATCAGAGTCTCACATCGCAGCAGAACAAAATATAATACAGAGATAAATCTTTATTGGGAGCTTTTAAAAATACTTACAATATCGGAGTACATCAACACCTATGGACAATTATAATAATCTGCCCATACACAACACACAACGGAATACATACCATATATATATAATACGTCTGAACTTCTCCAACTCGTCTCTGGACTTCGCAGCATCTGATAACTTGGACCTGTACAACCCGGTCTAACCCGAGCATTTACAAAACACCGGGTCAGTCTGGTGAACCAGAGTGAGAAAACACACTAAGTTTTACAGTATCATACAATTTGATTTTAAAGTTCAAAAATCTTTTTGAAAGAAAAGGATAATCGTAAGACTAAGTCCACACATAAATACGAACGGTTTTTACCTTGCGATAACCCAAAACATTTTTGAAATCAATATCTCTTCTAATATTATAATAGTGTCTAAATACAAGTAAATATCAATCTAGCGGTACGCTTGCATCTCACGCTCCACATATCTAGTATACAATCAAAAACTACGGGCGTTTATTGGAGATTGGATTCCGACTATGAAAAGGTATGGAACCACCTGCCAATAGTGTATCTCTAGAGGCGAATACACTGGGTTCAACAAGAACGTCTTGCAACCCGGCCCACACATGACCGACCACTCATTTCGCTTGAGTGAATCGAATGTATATCACCAACGGTTGGGATCAAACCACTGTTTCCCGAAAGGGACAGCATTGAAATAGACTAAAGAAGTAAAAGGAATTTCTCGAGATAGACCCTAATGGGAGCGACCTACAGTCATGTTGCCTGCCCGATTTTTTCCATTTCCCGGTTGATGAGGCTTGAGGTTTAGATTAACTCTTGAACATCTGGTCATCATTCACTTTGAATGCCACATTATCAGATCTGCCAGATATTACCCACAAAAATACTCTAGCATTTAAGCTAAGAGAACGACAATTCTCCGCAAACAACTATAGCACGTTTGAAGAAATCAACGTACATGATCCCTTTGGAAATACCCTTTCAGACATCCGTCTATACAAGTCATCCAGGAACAGGATGAACCGAAGGTACTCTCCTACTACATCCTATATAGGAATCACCCCATGGATCAGTAGCAAGAAGTCCTTGCAGTCCGTAGATTCCAACCACGACAGAATCACAGCTTATCTCTACTTGCCAGAAAGAGAATATTAGTGGTCCTTCCATTTATGAAAATCCACGGTCTTCAGTGCTCCATCTCCATCATCTTCTGATATCTTCACGTATATGTTGGTCGGAATGGTTTTCGGATATAAATTCGATCCCAGTCTTTCCGTACCAACAATCGTATTGGATAGATTTGATAGTCGGTGATTTAACTATCAAAATAAATAATGATTCAATCATGAACATCCAACGAGTTCACTAGTTCAGTATCTAGAATCAATTGGCCTTTTAAATCAAATCATTTAAATTTAAAATTCTTAAATATTTTGGTATAATGAATATAGCTCTTCGCTTCTTATTTAACATAAGATTTTATTTTTCAAAACTATTTCAAAAACATTAGAATTCATTCTATATATATGTATATACTCCCAACCTTGTCTTTAACAAAATTCACGTAAACCGTTGTTATTTGAAAACAATACCAATTTCTATTTTGGATAAACTCATTCCAAAAAATTACTGTTTTTATTTCCTTTTACTTTTGGAATATCATTATATATGTATATATATATATATTCTCTAAATTTTCTTATTTCCATAACTCTAGGGATTTCACTATATATATATATACTCAAATCCTTTTTATTTCCGTTAATTTGGAAATCTAAAAATATATACTCCAATTTTCCACCACACATTGCATTATTATTCCTTTAATGGAAATAATCAATTATCACTAATCTGTTTTACTATTACAACTAATACCCTTCTTATATAATCCTGATGTCATTCAAGTTGGGGCATTTTAGTTACCTCCCAGACCTTGATCAACAACGTTCATATCTGTAACACCCCGAATTTTCTGTTAACAGTAAATTAACAAATTAAAGTATAATTAATTCTAAATGATAGAATTAAGGGAAACGGGTTATGCCATTGCGTTCATCTCGGAATTTTGCTTGAGATAGAGTCCGAGTTTGTGTAAATCGGACTCTGTGTGAAGGAGTTATGACCTCCGGAAGTTTCAGAATTCGATTTAAAATTCAAACAGCCGAAAAACAAGTTCAAAATTCAAATCTGGGCCATAACTGGGTTGGGCGGGAATTTTCCCGCCCAGGACCCAGGTGGTCCAGGGGGTCGACCTGGGAGTCGACCTGGGTACCCAGGTCGACTATGTAGTCGACCTGGGGGTCGACCTTCCCAGTCGACCTTGTCAGGCCCTGGCTGGCCTAGTCGGGTTCTAGTCGAATTTCTGAGCTCTGGTGTGTCACTAGGGCTGACTTGTAACTTTCTGATTGGCTTCTCTTGAGATGGATGGCCTTGATTAACTCTATCTTCATCGACGACTCTAATTAGTTTGAAATCCTATATAAACAACCTTAGTCTCAACCTAAATTCACACAAATAAAATAGAGAGAGCAGTCATGCTGCTGGAAGGAAGCCAAGAGTAGCCTCCACTTGAAGAAAGATTAGAGATGAGAAAAACTAAAGTAAAAACAAGAATCAAACAACGTTTATCTACCCAATGGAAAGCATTGAAAATTCAGAACTCAGAATCCAGAATTCAAGTTCGTCGTTTGTTGTAAGTATAGTGATTTTTCTGATGGGAATAAAATTAAGATTTGATTCGATGTAAAATGGAAATGGAATTGTGCTATTGTATAATGACGATGTTAATTCATATCTATGTGTTGCAACGATTGTGTTGTGAATGGTATTGGGATGTTTGTAGTATAATTGACTTGATGTTGGATCCATTAGAATGTTTGTGGATTAATCTAGTTGATGTTGGATCTATTCAAATTCACATACAAGTTATTTGGTTCATATCTACACTTATATGTTTAGGTGATTATGACAAGTTATATGTCGTACAATAGAACTTCTATGCCTAAATGATTAAGTTCATATACATGCTCATATGTTTATACAAAAGTTGCAAGTTCATAATTGGATCCATGATCCATTTTAATACAAGTTTCATGTTATAGTAGTAAACATGACTTGATCTAGTTCACACGCATGTGATAAAATTTTACATACTTTATGGACATGTCATACTCTTGTCATATGCTAGTGATGTTCGATGTTATTCCTAGATCTAAACATGTTTAGGCTTATGTTGTCTAAATCATATGCTAATTCATGTGACACCTATTTAGTTAAATCCCTATTTCAATGCAGATTCACATATATATGTATGTTGATTTAGCCTATGTTGCAAGTTCACACCTATGATATTCATGTTGACTACTTTGCAAGTTCGCATCTATGATGTTCATATTGACTATGCCGAAAATGCCAAGTTTACACCTATGACATGTTTATGTTAATGAATCTCTTTATGCCAATTTTGTGTACGCTAAATTAGGCTAAGTTTTTAGCCTAATATTATATGTTTAAAATCATCCAGACGAAAAATTAGGCTAAGATTGTTAGCCTAATAATTAGACGGGGTAACGTTGGGAAAATTTAGTAATTTGATATAAATTGGTGAAAATATACGTATTGGCATGTTTGTCACATGCCAAAAATTTGTGGCGTTTAAATTGTATAAATCCTTATACCAAAAATGATGAACTTGGAAAGTGGGCCATAACATTTAATTGTTAACAAATTTACATATAACAAGTAAAAGAGACAAATATGTAAATTTAGAAAATACGAGTATGCTTAACCTGAGGTTGGATTGAGTTGTGATGTAAACCTGCGCGGACCCGCACGGCTATCCAGTAATCACAACAATACCTATCCAATGTGGGTGGTTAAGCATTGTGCCCAATAAGGAACGAGGTTAGACTGAGTTATGGTGTAAACCTGCCCGGAACCGACCGGCACATCCAGTAACCGTAGCAATATCTGTCTAATGTGAGTGGTTGGTGCTTTAACTAATTAAAGTTAAGGACAGACAAGTCAGGATGGTAGGGTTAAGTTAACTAAAACACTTAACCAATTCAACATGTTAATTAAACTGATGGGTGGGGTTAGGTAAATATATACACTTAACCACTTAACATGTTTGACTAGAAAACCCTAGTAACGGGGACCCATTTCAACAGTAACCCAATTAGGTATCATGGTACCCTGAAACTAGGCAGGGTGGGGCACGATTACTGGGTAGATTGTAAGCAGTCAAAAGCGATGGCGGTTGGTGCAACAGTGTGGGTTCTAACGGAGTGCGGGCGTGCACACACTTCGGAGCAGACAAACAGGGTACTGGGCACCAGTAGTATAACCTATGCGTTCTTTGCGTCGGGCCGCCACCATGGGACTTGATATACCCTATGGTGGGACCAGCATAGGTATCTACAATCATTGGGGGTCGTATGACATATATGATTTTGCGAGTAGGAGCCGATCTTTATAAAGGGGATCACTTCACCCCGATCATGGGGTGTCAGTTGAGACAATACAAGTAGGTGCAGAGATATAGTGTGGGTGCGATAGCATATTCGGTTCAAACTGCCTTATCTTAGTTTATGATACTTTCCTATTTTCAGTTTATACCTTTCATGCCCTTTTTCTTATTCTCATACTGAAGAGTCACTAGACTTACCAGGCTTTATGTCTGACTCTATTTTTCTTTCGTCTTCTTTTCTTCCATTTCCCTCCCCCCCCGGTCCACAGGGAGGAAACAACCCAGCTTAGTCAGACTCTTTGCAAGCTTCAGATAGTAGATGTATGGTTTGGACTCTCTTTCCTTGGCTATGGCTTTTGGACACGTTCTATGGGGATTTATGCAGCTTTCATTATGTTTTATGCTTCTTTATTTAATAATCAAGGCAGAAATGATGATGTAATGTTTTGGAAGTTATTATGATACAATTGTGGAAATGTTTTGTACGAACACATATTTATGAAATAAAAGTCCGTTTGTTTTCCGCTGCTTATATATATGTGTTTATATACCTGTCTTTTGTTTATCTGTGACTTTTAATTATAGACCTCCACCAAATTTAAGACATTCCCTTTATGAGTGACTTTAATGGAGGTGGGGTGTTTCACTTGGTATCAGAGCATAGGTTTACCGGACTAGATAAAGGTTTTTGAAACTATTTTCAAAAAGAAGTTTAAAGAAGCATATTTTTTTAAGGAAAAGCATTGTTTTTAAAAGGCATAGTCCCCCAATGCCATATGCACTATCTCTCTATCCTTTTGTCTTGAATACTTTCCTTTTTGTTCCAGCATGTCTGGAGATCTTAACCTTCCAGAAGGAGTACCGATACCTGGCTGATTCCGAAGGTACCTAGAGGCTAGGGCCAATGGTGCAGGCCCAGCAGACATTCCTCCTCCCACAGTGGAAGCGGTTCTTCCTCCTCCTCCTCCTCGTGGAAATACTTTCGCTAAGACATGTAGAGACTTCAAGGCTATGGGTGGAAAGGAATTTTATAGAACTGAATCCTTTGTAGTAGCAAGGAATTGGCTGAAGGAGACTGAAGATTTGTTCGTCATCTTCAAAGTTGACGACAAGCAAAGATACAGCTAGCAGTGTGGTTGCTTAAAGACGAAGCTTCTTATTGGTGGGAAGTTACCCATGCTGAGAGGCCAGTGGAGACTTGGGAAGATTTCACGATGAGGTTTGAGATAAAATTCCTCTCCCAGGCTGAAAGAAGCCTGCAAATGGAGAAGTTCCTAACTCTTAAACAAGGAAGTATGACGATCAAGGAGTATGTCAATCAGTTTAATCAACTGGCCAGATTTGGGCTGGATTTAGTAAACACCCAACACAAGAAGGCCATTCGCTTCGTCAAATGTCTGAATGAGCCTCTACACAGCCTTGCTATGACCCATATACCCATGGAGGTGACTTATGAAAGCTTGGTAGACATGGCGCTGCTACACAAGGAAGATAAAGGCAAGAAAGAGGCAAAGGTGGATGTGCCTCAGGAAAAGAAAGAGGGTTTACAGGCTAAGAAGACACACTTCAAGAAAGGCGGGAAGAACAACAAATCCCAAAAGAGAAGGTGTAATTTCTGTGGCATTGTTGGACATATAGCGAAAGACTGCAGGAAGAAGAAGGCAAAGATGAATGGTGGTTGTTTCCATTGTGGAGAGACTGGATACTTGGCTAAGGACTGCCCAAAGAAGCGGGGGCAGGGATAGAGGACTGGATCCACCCCAGGGGGGCAAGCTCACGCGCTAGTGGCACCTCCGCAGGAACGAGGAAGAAATATTTCTGTAGAAAGCTTAGTTTATCTCTATGATCATCCAATTCGCACTCTCTTTGATTCCAGTGCATCACACTCCTTTATTTCATCTGCTTTAGTACAATCTATGCACCTAGACACTAGTATGATAGAAGATCCCTTGGTTGTTTCAAATCCAATTGGGGGCTCAGCTTATTTGTCAATGGTTTGGATTTGAAAATCTCTATTCTAAGTGTTGAATTTAGATGTAGTGCCTTTGTTTTGGGTTTCTCAGGATATGGACTGATCTTAGGCATGGACTGGTTATCCAGTAATGGTGCCATTCTTGATTGTGAGAAAAGAGGGGTTAGACTCTTGACTCGGCTCGGTAACACTCTAGAAATTTCTTGTAATCCCTTGAATGCTGTTATGCTTAGTTATCTAGAGTTGCTTGATGCTTCTGTTGAGAATTTGCAGTCGGTTAGAGTGGTCCGGGAATATCCGGATGTCTTTGAAGAGGTGAAGGGCTTACCTTCGAGGCGGGAAATAGACTTCCGCATATATCTTGTTGATAATGCAAAGCCCGTAGCTTTACCTGTTAGACACATGGCTCCAAAGGAGAGAAAGGAGTTCAGTAAGCAAGTTAAGGAGCTTCTTGAGAAGGGGTTTATAAGGCGGAGTATCTCAGAATAGGGTGCTCCAGTGGTGTTCGCTACCAAAGCAGATGGTTCATTATGTCTTTGTGTGGACTATAGGGAGCTAAATAAGCTGACTAAAAAGAATAGACACCCGATTCCCCGAGTAGACGATTTGTTTGATCAACTTGTAGGTGCATCGGTCTTCTCCCAACTTGATCTGGCTACTGGGTTCCATCAGCTAAGGGTAGCTGAAGATAGTATTGATAAAATGACGTTCAGAACCCCAGACGGTTTCTTCGAGTGGCTTGCCATGCCTTTCGGCTTGACAAACACACCCGCTTATTTCATGGACCTAATGAGCAGGGTGTTCAGAGAATTCCTCAACAAGTTTGTGGTTGTCTTCGTAGACGATATTTTGATCTTCTCAAATAATGAGGAAGAACATGCTCAGCCTCTGAAGGAGATCATGGAAACTCTTCGAGTTCATCAGCTAAAAGCCAAATTCTCCAAGTGCCACTTTTGGAGAAAAGAAGTAAGGTTTCTTGGACATACAGTGTCCAAAGAAGGGTTAGCTGTGGACCCTGCGAAAGTCGTGGCAGTGCAAGATTGGAAGACACCAAGAAATGCAACCGAAGTCCGAAGCTTTCTTGGGCTAGCCGGTATTTACCGAAAGTTTATTAGAGATTTCGCAAAAATCTCAGCTCCACTCACAAGGCTAACAAAGAAGAATCTAGCACTCGCTTTGGATTTGGACTGTGATATTGCTTTCCAACGCTTAAAAAGGGCTCTTACAACGGCCCCAGTTCTGACTTTTCCCGATGGAAGCAAGATGTTCACGGTATATACGGATGCTTGTAGTACGGGGCTAGGCGTTGTTCTGATGCAAGAAGGGAAGGTAGTAGCTTATGGTGGAAGACAATTGAAAGTTCATGAAAGGAACTACCCAACCCACGATCTTGAGTTGGCTGCCATTGTCTTTGCGCTTAAGTCTTGGCACCATTACCTCCTAGGTGAGAAGTTCGAATTATATACTGACCATAAATCGTTGAAGTATCTTTTCTCGCAGAACGAACTTAACTTGGGGCAGCAAAGGTGGATGGAGTTCCTTGCCTCATATGATTTTGACATTTCATATACTCCTGGCAAGGGCAACGTAGTAGCAGACGCCTTGAGCAGAAAGAAGCTGACCTTAAGCCCTCTCTTTGTAGAAAGGCAAAGCTTGGAGTATATAGCCAGTTTTGACTTTAGGCCCTCCTCTGATTTTGTACCTGGTTTGTTAGCATCACTAGAAGTACGGCCCGCTCTTTTAGACTCAATAGAGGCTGCACAACGTGAATACCCTCAGCTTGTGGATGTGATTGATAAACTAATTAGGGGTGAAACTTCCAGTCACCTCAATAGGTACTCCATCGATGATAAGGGTTGGCTGAGGCGAGATGGAAGACTATGCATCCCCTAAGCAAGGGATTTAGTAAAGATGGTTCTTGAGGAAGCACACCATTCCAAGATGACAATGCACCCAGGTGGAGAAAAGATGTACAAGGACGTAAAGAGAGTTTTCTTTTGGAGTGGCATGAAAAAGGATGTGGCAGATTTCGTTTCTAAGTGCGTGATATGCCAACAGGTCAAGGCGGAACAAAAGAAGCCTGGAGGACTGCTTCATCCTCTAGAAGTCCCGTAGTGGAAGTGGGATAGCATCTCAATGGAATTCATTGATGGGTTGCCTAGGTCAAGGAGGGGCAATACTAGCATTTGGGTAATAGTGGACAGGCTCACAAAAAGCGCCCACTTTATACCTGTCAAGAGTAGAAGGACTGCCTTGTCTCTAGCTTCTCTTTATCTCAAGGAAATAGTTCGACTCCATGGAATACCCTCCATCATAGTGAGTGACTGAGTTCCTATCTTTACAAGCGAATTTTGGCGGAGTCTGCAAGAAGCTGTAGGCACACAGTTATGCTTGAGCATGACCTATTACCCCCAAACCGATGGTCAGACGAAAAGGGTGAACAGGGTATTAGAAGATCTTCTGAGACTGTGCGTTCTTGACTTCGGAGGGACATGGGAGGATCATCTTCCTTTACTGGAATTCGCCTACAACAAAAGCTACCAAGCCACCATCGGCATGGCGCCCTTTGAAGCTCTATATGGAAGACCGTGCCGATCACCAACTTGTTGGTGCGAGTCTACAGACAAGCTTATACTTGGGTAGGGTTGTCAATGGATATCCAAAAAATCCGAAATCCGTCCGCATTCGTATCCGAAAAGTGGATAAATATCTGATATCCGGGAAAGCGGATGCGGATATAGGCATATCTGCATCCGAATCCGCTTTTTTTTCTTCCGATTATAACATAAATTATGTGTATTTTAACAAAATTAAATATACTAATTTATTAATTTGCAAAATTAAAAGTCTACTAAATGCATGTTAATTGCTCAAAATTGTATATTATCATCATATTTATTTATTTTTAGCACTTTAGTTCAATTAGGTTGAAAAAGATTAATATTAAGCTAAAAAGGTGCATTTATGTTTATAGATTTATCGATTGTTGGTGGAGCGGATAAATATCTGATATCCGTCCGTATCCGCGGATACAGATATCCGATATCCGAAAATGGTTTCGGATGCGGATACGGATATGGCACTATCCGTATCCGAAAGCATCCGTTGACAGCCCTATACTTGGGCTAGACATGATTAGAGAGACTTCAGAAAATGTGGACCTGATACAAAGGAGAATGAAGACTGCCCAAGATAGACAGAAATCCTACATAGACAAAAGAAGGACCGACCTTGAGTTTGAGGTTGGGGACAGGGTTTTCCTTAAGGTATGTCCCTTAAGGAATGTCATTCGCTTTGGATCCGTAGGAAAGCTAGCACTAAGATTTGTAAGATCGTTCCCTATCATCGAGAAGATTGGGAAGATGGATTATAGAGTAGAGCTGCCCGAAAGGTTGGCTGGAATTCACAATGTCTTTCACGTTTCTCATCTCCGGAAATGTTTACATGAATCCGCGGAAGTGGTAGAGCCAAGCATTCTAGAAGAAGCCGAAGTGGAATGCGAAGCAACTGTGAGGAGTGTTCCAACCCGCATTTTAGGAACTGAAGTGAAAAAGCTACGCAACCGCGAAGTCAAGCTTGTCAAAGTTCAGTGAAGCAACGCCGAGGAAAACGCTACTTGGGAAACTGAGGACAGAATACGTGCAGCGTACCCTTTTCTTTTTGAGGGTACATCTTTGATTTCTCTTTTTCCTTATGTTGTGCTTGTATCTATCTTTTTAGGTATATCTCCTCGATAGTATCCTTTATCCTTAGGTAGAAACCCCTTTGGATGTAAACATGTAATTGAAACATGTTATGATTGATGGCTGCAAGTGGTTGCTAGTGGTTGCTCGTGGATGCATATACACATACAACCTAGGTTTTAGATTGGCTCAGTCACTTCATATTGCATACGCTTATATGTATTAATATTTGTATGTGGTTGAAACTTGATATGTTGTCATATGGATGTTGCATTTGTATGAATGATTGCGCACTCATGTAGAATTATGAGTAGGGAAAATTTGCATACATAATGGATTCATGACACTTACATGATTCGCATTAAGGAGGTCAACTGAATCAGTAGACTGCCTAATTTTTGCATTAGATAAAGACATATACACACACTATGCATATGATCATGAAGCATTAGAAGATTTTTAAGGACAATGGACACCTGTGTTTGTTGGTTGAGTAGATGGACGATTGGATGTTAGGATATACGTTCTTTCAGACTTGAAGATTTCGAGGATGAAATCCTCTAAGGTGGGGAGAATGTAACACCCTAAATTTTCTGTTAACAATAAATTAACATATTAAAGTATAATTAATTCTAAATGGTAGAATTAAGGGAAACGGGTTATGCCATTGCGTTCGTCTCAGAATTCTGCTTGAGATAGAGTCCGAGTTTGCGTAAATCGGACTCTGTATGAAGGAGTTTTGACCGCCGGAAGTTTCAGAATTCGATTTAAAATTCAAACAGCCGAAAAACAAGTTCAAAATTCAAATCTAGGCCAGAATTGGGCTGTGCGGGAATTTTCCCGCCCAGGACCCAGGTCGACCAGGGGGTCGACCTGGGTACCCAGGTCGACTATGTAGTCGACCTGGGGTCGACCTGCCTAGTCGACCTAGTCAGGCCCTGGCTGGCCTGGTCGGGTTCTGGTCGAATTTCTGAGCTCTGGTATGTCTCTAGGGCTGACTTGTCACTTCCTGATTGGCTTCTCTTGAGACGGATGGCCTTGATTAATTCTAGCTTCATCGACGGCTCTAATTAGTTTGAAATCCTATATAAACAACCTTAGTCTCAACCTAAATTCACACAAATAAAATAGAGATAGAGCCGTCATGCTGCTGGAAGGAAGCCAAGAGTAGCCTCCACTTGAAGAAAGATTAGAGATGAGAAAGACTAAAGTAAAAAAAGAATCAAACAACGTTTATCTACCCAAAGGAAAGCATTGCAAATTCAGAACTCAGAATCCAGAATTCAAGTTCATCGTTTGTTGTAAGTATAGTGATTTTTCTGATGGGAATAAAATTAAGATTTGATTCGATGTAAAATAGAAATGGAATTGTGATATTGTATAGTGACAATGTTAATTCAAATCTATGTGTTGCAATGATTGTGTTGTTAACGGTATTGGGATGCTTTTAGTATAATTGACTTGATGTTGGATCCATTAAAATGTTTATGGATTAATCTAGTTGATGTTGGATCTATTCAAATTCACATACAAGTTATTTGATTCATATCTACACCTATATGTTTAGGTGATTATAACAAGTTATATGCTGTACAATAGAACTTCTATGCCTAAATGATTAAGTTCATATACATGCTCATATGTTTATACA
This sequence comes from Allium sativum, assembly GCA_030737875.1. Taxonomy (NCBI): domain Eukaryota; kingdom Viridiplantae; phylum Streptophyta; class Magnoliopsida; order Asparagales; family Amaryllidaceae; genus Allium; species Allium sativum. The sequence continues at coordinate 443,449,175 of CM060919.1, forward strand.
AAGGTTGCAAGTTCATATTTGGATCCATGATCCATTTTAATACAAGTTTCATGTTATAGTAGTAAACATGATTTGATCTAGTTCACACACATGTGATAAAATTATACATACTTTACGGACATGTCATACTCTTGTCATATGCTAGTGATGTTCGATGTTATGCCTAGATCTAAACATGTTTAGGCTTATGTTGTCTAAATCATATGCTAATTCATGTGACACCTATTTAGTTAGATCCCTATTTCAATGCGAATTCACACATATATGTATGTTGATTTAGCCTATGTTACAAGTTCACACCTATGATATTCATGTTGACTACTTTGCAAGTTCACACCTATTATGTTCATATTGACTATGCCGAAAATGCCAAGTTTACACCTATGACATGTTTATGTTAATAAATCTCTTTATGCCAATTTTGTGTACGCTAAATTAGGCTAAGTTTTTAGCCTAATATTATATGTTAAAAATCATGCGGATGAAAAATTAGGCTAAGATTGTTAGCCTAATAAATAGACGGGGTAACGTTGGGAAAAATTAGTAATTTGACATAAATTGGTGGAAATATATGTATTGGCATGTTTGTCACATGCCAAAACTTTGTGGCATTTAAATGGTGTAAATCCTTATACCAAAAATATGAACTTGGAAAGTGGGCCATAACATTTAATTGTTAACAAATTTACATATAACAAGTAAAAGAGACAAATATGTAAATTTAGAAAATACGTGTATGCTTAACCCGAGGTTGGATTGAGTTGTGATGTAAACCCGCCCGGACCCGCCCGGCTGTCCAGTAATCACAACAATACCTATGCAATGTGGATGGTTAAGCATTGAGCCCAATAAGGACCCGAGGTTAGACTGAGTTACGGTGTAAACCTGCTCGGAATCGACCGGCACATCCAGTAACCGTAGCAATATCTGTCTAATGTGAGTGGTCGGTGCTTTAACTAATTAAAGTTAAGGATAGACAAGTCAGGATGGTAGGGTTAAGTTAACTAAAACACTTAACCAATTCAACATGTTAATTAAACTGATGTGTAGGGTTAGGTAAATACATACACTTAACCACTTAACATGTTTGACTAGAAAACCCTAGTAACGGGGACCCATTTCAGCAGTAAACCAATTATGTATCATGGTACCCTGAAACTAGGCAAGGTGGGGCACGATTACTGGGTTGATTGTAAGCAGTCAAAAGCGATGGCGGTTGGTGCAACAGTGTGGGTTCTAACGGAGTGTGGGCGTGCACACACTTCGGAGCAGACAAACAGGGCACTGGGCACTAGTAGTATAACCTATGCATTCTAGGATTGTGTCGGGCTGCCACCATAGGACTTGATATACCCGATGGTGGGACCAACATGGGTATCTACAATCATTGGGGGGCCGTATGACACATATGATTTTGCGAGTAGGAGCCGATCTTTAGAAAGGGGATCACTTCACCCCGATCATGGGGTGTCAGTTGAGACAATACAAGTAGGTGCAGAGATATAGTGTGGGGTGCGATAGTATGTTCGGTTCAAACTGCCTTGTCTTAGTTTATGATACTTTCCTATTTCCAGTTTATACCTATCATGCCCTTTTTCTTATTCTCATATTGAAGAGTCACTAGACTTACCAGGCTTTATGTCTGACTCTATTTTTCTTTCGTCTTCTTTTCTTCCGTTTCCCCCCTAGATCCACAAGGAGGAAAGAACCCAACTTAGTCAGACTCTTTGCAAGCTTCAGATAGTAGATGTATGGTTTGGACTCTCTTTCCTTGGCTATGGCTTTAGGACACGTTCTATCGGGATTTATGCAGCTTTTATTATGTTTTATGCTTCTTTATTTAATAATCAAGACAGAAATGATGATGTAATGTTTTGGAAGTTATTACGAGATAATTATGGAAATGTTTTGTATGAACGCGTATTTATGAAATAAAAGTCCGTTTGTTTTCCGCTGCTTATATATGTGTATATATATTTGTCTTGTGTTTATCTGTGACTTTTACTTATAGACCTCCACTGAAGTTAAGGCATTCCCTTTGTGAGTGACCTTAATGGAAGTGGGGTGTTTCAATATCCTAAGATAAATACGAGTTGTAATCAAAACCCACATTTCATTCTAATATAAATACAAATTCCACTTTACTCTTTTAATCAAAATATGGTTTCATATAACCTTAATACCTTTTGAAAATATCTTCCTTATTATTCCTTAATTCAATAATACCTCATTTTAACCTCGACCTCTTTAAACAAATTCATTTTATAATTCGGATTTATTTACAAAATCCTACGACCCACTCCATTTATCAAATTACTTTACTCCAACTCCTTTCAAATCCTTTCGACAATTTCGCGCTTGAAATTCACCTTTCAATTTCCTGCTTTTACTTAATCCCATTATCACGTAACATTAATGTAAAATTAATGCTTTAACACTTTAAACTTCATTTATCTAACTCTAGTTTAATATAAACCATTTTATCCCAATCCCCTTTGACTTAATTCATATAATTAAGTAAAATTTATTCCAAGCTATTGTATTCGCTTGAAATTCCTTTTATAACTTCGTTATAAAAATTTGGGTTTTAAATATAAAACCCATACATAAACTCCTTTCTCCATTTAACTAGATTTCATTCCAATTGCGATTACCCTTTTAAATAGATTTTAATTAAAAAGTAATTCTCTAAATTATTATTAATTAATATAATGATTTACTTCGATTATTAACTACTTTAGTAGTTAATTTCTTTATTTACAAAAATAAATAATAAATTCCTTTTTAAATATCTTATTAAAATTTAAACAATATTCATTTAACCATTCTGTTGAAAATGCACTAATTTTAATCCCTAATTAAAACGATCGATATAGTCAACTTAAAACACGGTTATCCCATTAATCGATTCCAATTTGTTCTCCCTTTAAATTAATTAATAATATAATTAATTTAAATAAATCAATTTAAATGTTTCTTAATAAAACAATTATCCAAATTTAATTATTTATTTAATTCCTATTCACTTGTATATCAATCTAATTAACATCAGAATTTATTTTATAAAATCAATTAATAATTAACTATATTAATTAATTAAATAATGAATAATAAATATTTATTTCCTTTTAAACAACTTTTATTCAAAATAATATATCTCAAATTTATCTCTAGTTATAAAATAAATTTTATAACTTCAGTTCTATAGATCCACCTGACAGTAAATCAATATAAACAAATCAATTTACTCTTAGGCCATTTATTGTCGATTACTCAACCAATATTGCCCATTGGTTAAAACAAAACACAGGTTGACTTTTCCGTCAATGATCACAAATATAATCTATCACCCAATCATGATAGTTCATATATGGTAATATAAAGATAAATAATGTCTAAAATATTTGAAGAATCCGGTTGGATCCCTCCAACCTGTTCTTCCCTGTATCCAAAACGGTTATCCCAAATCAGAATATTCAATTCCATTTAACTGATAATTTCTATAACAGTAAATGACGACTATTTAACATCAACCAGCAAACAATTCAAACCATTAAAACACGTTTGTAAATAAATGTGACCAATAAGGTAAGTTACCTCTATTGGTTCCAATCGTTAGAATAACGATTTGGTATTTCACTGAAATTAAACAACAGTTCAATTTCATCACTTAAATCAACAAATAAATTTATAACTAGCAAATAGTCAACCATCAACAATCAAAGCAAACAAAATAAAAACCCAATTTATATAAAATATAAATGGGAAGAACTGAGTGAGTTTAACTCACCTTGATCTGATTCCACTTGTTGAAACAGTTTGTTTTCAGTTAAATTAAAGAGTCGTTTAATTTAACCGAGTATTCATGTTGTTTCCAAATTAGCTCCACAATGTAGAGTTCAATCACATGGTCCCAACGCTTTCTGTTTTGGTCCATTCTGAACATATATGAATGAGTTACAAATATTTAAAGTTAATACCATTTTTAAATTATAAATTTACTTTCCTGATTCTATATTAATTTAGGTGATTACATGGTTAATTTAAGGTAATATGCAACTAAGATTTCCTCCCTTCCTGTAGCTTTCGATATCATGTAAGGTTCCAAAACACGTGGTGTTAGCGTGGTCTAATAAATATAATCCTTCCTTAATTAAGTTTATAATCAAACTAATTACTTGAATTAATCATTAGTAGGCTCTTAATCCCTCTTCGTTCCCGTTATTCCCAGTCTATCCCCCTAGAAGCACGCACGAAAACTCCACCGTGATCTCAGCTTCTGCTATACGAGTTAGGCATATTAGTCCATCATTCAATTAAATACTTAATCTTTAATTATATTCTTAAATTTTAAACCTTAAAATCAAACAAGCTAAAGAAAATGGACTGCCGACTTCTGGTAAAAGAAATAACTCATCCCCTTCGTATGCTTTGATTTCCGGAGACCTGCTTCAACACCCATATGTCTCCTGCAATGTTCCCAAGACCAACTTTTAGTTTAAAAACAAGTTGTTATGTTAATTAAACAATTAGTGTTAATCGCTTTAATTAATTAACATTAAGTAACGTTTGCAAGTGATGTACCCTTGATTATAGTTTAAGTAATACAGTAAATTACATTTAGTGTTTTCAGGCCGATAACCCTTCGTTCTTCTTTATCTCGCTCCCAACCAGAAACTAATTGACGCGTCGCCATCACTTGAGGTGATCACCATATGAGGCCACCAGTCGCCGCAGCATAGCCCCACCGTCCTTCGACTGCAGCCGTTGGCACCCCAACTGCGCAAGTCACCACCCAAACCTCGCGAATGCTACCTGCTTTTAGAGCCGATTCTGGCCACTATGGAGTTTCGAATCCCATCATAACCGGTCATTCCATAGACCTTGTTGAGCCGAAGAACAATGTTGTTGATCGCTACTTGAATAGGCTAAAGAATTGAGAGAAAACATAGGAGGAAACCGTGAAGTCCTGGCCGTTCAATTAGAAGGTGGAGGCGTATGTTTAGTTTGACCAGAGAATGAGAGTTGACGCGGATAGGGTTTCATTTCTATGGGTGGATATATAAGGAATGGTTTAATAAAATAATATTATTGAAACTTAGTCCTGAAGTATCACGTAAAAGTAGGTACAAATGACTTCTGTTTTCCGATAAAAATGCTAATCCTAGCATAAAAAAATATTCCGGACCCAATGGGACAGGTTTCGTCGAATTCCGAGGTCGTTTGTGAAAAGTCCTTTATAATTATCGATGAAAAATCAAGAGTTTAAACCTATAAATATAGAAAAAATTCAATAAATTTGAACCCTTGACATTTTACTAGACCTCTTCCTTACGGATCCAATGAATCTTGTTTCGTCCAAATCGGAGTTCATTTGGCTAGTCGTTTATTCGTTTAAAGTTACCCCTGTCTGAATTGACCAAATAACATAATTTATTTGGGCATTTATCGTTGCCACGATCAAACAGTAAGTCCGATTGACACAAAAATTGAAATTTCTACAATAGTTAATTAAAACGAACCCAACAGTACCAGTTTCATCCCATTCTGAGACCGTTTCCTGGTAGGCTATTTTTACCCGCACCGCAATGCCATTTTGGACACCAAATTACCCGGTCTCCAAAAGTAACAAACTATCTACCTATCCTGACTCTAAATGATGATACAAATTCAACAGAACCATTTTCGTGGCCTAATTCGATCATCTGCTCAAGTTACAATCAAATATCTCTTTACTGAATTGAATTGAATTAATTTAATTACGCGCTATATAAAATGAACGGGCGTTTACGACTACCGTGGTCATATACGACATCGGTTTGCCACGTAGTTTGATTTTCTTACAATACTTTAACTATACAGTTCCAATGAAACTAATTTCATCGAAAACGGAGTCCGTTTGCAAAATCACTATTTTAAAGGCCTATATTTTAAATAACAATTTCCATAGCGACTATTTCAAAATTAGATTTGACCATAACTAACAGTCTATAACACGAAATCTGGATTTTTCTCTTTTATATGAAAATTATCATCAATATGGTTCCAGCGTTTCTTATTTCACAGAAATCCGACTTATATCGGACTCTGTATATTCAGTTGAAGTTCAAAACTCGATTTTACGAACTGCAGCACTATTTCGAGCTCGATTTAAATTACATATAAATTATAGCGTTCAAACTTTGTTTGAATAACGAATTAAATATTAAAATCCATTAATATTCCAAATAAAATATTTAAAATAAATAAATTAAATTAAATATTTAACTACCAAAAATACGGGTTGTTACATTCTTTCCCCTTAAAATAATTTCATCCTCGAAATTGCTAAGGTAAGAAAAACGCTGCAAATACCATTAATTTCCAAATCCAATTTATTTTAATTCAAAAACCAATTCAATACCATACATAAATATTTTTCAAAATATTCTAACACATTAAATTCCCGGTAAAATTCGGCAGAGTCTCCCCTGTACAGAGTGACATCTGCGATATCGCAGGGACAATTAATATATATACATTGACCCACACGGTCGGAAAACAAAAATCAAAACCCAAAATTTTATATTTTCGCGTAGGCGTACCTTTTACGAGCGATGTTGAGCATAATTGCTCAATGTATATGCGATTCACTCAACCAATATCAATATGCCTAGCCATTTGACACCTGTACTTAACTCAGTTCACATATCAGTAATAAATATTTGAAATTCTTAAGTAATATTTCTCTAATCAACAAGTATAACTACACCAATTTCAAAATCAAACACACAGCATCAATTCATTATCAAATATAGGGTTAAACCATAAATTCTAATTCATATGCAGATTCATCTCAGTTTAATTATACCGAAAATTATTCTTTATTTTATAATTCATTTAGCTTCATTAAATTGTTGAATATTTACAATCAAACAAACTATCATCCAATAACAAGCAATTCGCAATCAACGACCAATACACAACCAAATTAATTGAATTCACATTCAGTATTAATATTTTATTTTGGTTTCACATATTTGAACATCAATCGATTAATATACGATTGATTTCTATTTGACTATCATTAAATTTCCAAATTTCGAATCTATTTATTTAATTTTGATATCGTTCTTAATTTAATCACACTTAACCAAGTTCAGTTTCAATTCAAATTTTCAATCTAGTTTGAATTTCATTCAAATCAACCAAACACACTAATATCCCAATAATTTGATAAAATTATTCTTTTCTGTACAAGAATATAATTTGGGTAAAATAATTTCATTTACTCTCTTTACAAAACAATATTGTATCCATTGTCAGTTCAATGCTTCTCAACCCTTGAACCGATCGACAAACACAATACAAAACATTTGTATATAAAATTTACAAATACGCTCTCATATATACACTCAATCTCGATCTAGGGTATTACTGACCCTATCTCTATCGAATTATACCACAGAGCCAAGGTTATTACTAAACCAATAGCTCTGATACCACTGTAACGACCCAAGGATTTTCGGCCCCGAAAATCGACATAAATACAATTATGTATCCCTTGTCGATCTTTCAAACACCGAAAACACTGGATAGTTATTAGAAAGAATTTAGAGGGTGAGATAAGAAAGAAATAAATATTAGAATAGAAGAAGAAGAAGAACCAACACAATATAATCAGAGTCTCACATCACAGCGGAACAAAATATAATACAGAGATAAATCTTTATTGGGAGCTTTTAAAAATACTTACAATATCAGAGTACATCAAAACCTTTGGATAGTTATAATAATCTGCCCATCCAATTCACATAGCGGAATACACAACATATATATATAATACGTCTGAACTTCTCCAGCTCGTCTCTGGACTTCGCAGCATCTGGTAACCTGGACCTGTACATCTCGGTCTAACCCGAGCATTTATAAAACACCAGGTCAGTCTGGTGAACCAGAGTGAGAAAACACACTAAGTTTTACAGTATCATAAAATTTGATTTTAAAGTTCAAAAATCTTTTTGAAAGAAAAGGATAATCTTAAGACCAAGTTCACACATAAATACGAACGGTTTTTACCTTACGATAACCCAAAACATTTTTGAAATCAGTATCTTTTCTGATATTATAATAGTATCTAAATACAAGTAAATATCAATCTAGCGGAACGCTCGCATCTCACGCTCCACATATATAGTATACAATCCAAAAACCGCGGTCACTTATTGGAGATTGGATTCCGACTATGACGAGGTATGGAACCACTTGCCGATAGTGCATCTATATAGGCGAATACATTGGGTTCAATAAGAACGTCTTGCAACCCGGCCTACACATGACCGACCACTCATTTCGCTTGAGTGTATCGAATGTATATCACCAACGGTTGGGCTCAAACCACCGTTTCCCAAAAGGGACAACATCGAAATAGATTAAAGAAGCAAAAGGAATTTCTCTAGATAGGTGATGATACACCCTAATGGGAGCGACCCACATAGTCATGCTGCCTGCCCGATTTTTATCATTTCCCGGTTGATGAGGCTTGAGATTTAGATTAACTCTTGAACATCTAGTCATCATTCACTTTGAATGCCAGATTGTCAGATCCGCCAGATATCACTAATTGACGCCCACAAAAATACTCTAGCAGTTAAGCTAAGAGAATGGCAATTCTCTGCAAACAACTATATAATGTTTGAAGAAATCAACGTACGTGATCCCTTTGGAAATACTCTATCAGACATCTGTCCATACAAGTCATCCAGGAAGAAGATGAACCGAAGGTACTCTCCTACTGCATCCTATACAGGAATCACCCCACGGATCAGTAGCGGGAAGTCCTTGCAGTCCGTAGATTCCAACCACGACAGAATCACAACTTATCTCTACTTGCCAGGCAGAGAATATTAATGGTCCTTTCGTTTATGAAAATCCACGGTCTTCAGTGCTCCATCTCGATCATCTTCTGATATCTTCACGTATTTGTTGGTCGAAATGGTTTTCGAATATAAATTTGATCCCGGTCTTTCCGTACCTACAATTGTATTGGACAGATTTGATAGTCAGTGATTTAACTATCAAAATAAACAATGATTCAATCATGAACATCCAATGAGTTCACTAGTTCAGTATCCAGCATCAATTGGCCTTTTAAATTAAATCAAATGTAAATTTAAAACTATTAAATATTTTGGTATTACGAATATAGCTCTTCGCTTCTTATTTAACATAAGATTTTATTTTTCAAAACTATTTCAAAAACATTAGAATTCATTCTATATATATACACACACACTCCCAATCTTGTTTTTAACAAATTTCACGTAAACCTTTGTTATTTGAAAACAATATCCAATTTCTATTCTTGGAATAAACTCATTCCAAAAACTTACCGTTTTTATTTCCTTTTACTTTTGGAATATCGTTATATATGTAAATGTATGTATATATATATTCTCCAAATTTTCTTATTTTCATTACTCTGGGGATTTCACTATATATATATATACTCAAATCCTTTTTATTTCCATTAATTTGGAAATCTAAAAATATATACTCCAATTTTCCACCACACAGTGCATTATTATTCCTTTAATGGAAATAATCAATTATCACTAATCCGTTTTACCATTACAACTAATACCATCCTTAGATAATCCTGATGTCGTTCAAGTTGGGGCATTTTAATTACCTCTTAGACCTTGATCAACAACGTTTATATCCTAAGATAAATACGAGTTGTAATCCAAACCCACATTTCATTGTAATATAAATACAAATTCCATTTTACTCTTTTAATCAAAATACGGTTTCATATAACCTTCATACCTTTTGAAAATCTCTTCCTTATTATTCCTTAATTCAATAATTAAATAATACCTCATTTTAACCTCGACCTCTTTAAACAAATTCATTTTATAATTCAGATTTATTTACAAAATCCTATGACCTACTCCTTTTATTAAATCCATTTTCTTTAACTCCTTTCAAATCCTTTCGACCATTTCCTGCTTGAAATTCACCTTTCAATTTCCCGCTTTTACTTAGTCCCATTATCACGTAATGTTAATGTATAATTAACGCTTTAACACTTTAAACTTCGTTTATCTAACTTTGGTTTAATATAAACCATTTTATCCCAATCCCCTTTAATTTAATTCATATAATTAAGTAACATTTATTCCAAGCTATTGTATTCGCTTGAAATTCCTTTTATAACTTCGTTATATAAATTTGGGTTTTAAATATAAAACCCGTACATAAACTCCTTTAGCCATTCAACTAGATTTCATTCCAATTGCGATTACCTTTTTAAATAAATTTCAATTAAAAAGTATTTCTCTAAATTATTATTAATTAATATAATAGTTTACTTCGATTATTAACTACTTTAGTAGTTAATTTATTTATTTACAAAAATAAATAATAAATTCCTTTTTACACATGTTATTAAAATTTAAACAATATTCATTGAACCATTCTATTCAAAATGCACTAATTTTAATCCCTAATTAAAACGATCAATATAATCAACTCAAAACACGGTTATCCCATTAGTCGATTCCAATTCATTCTCCCGTTAAATTAATTAATAGTATAATTAATTTAAATAATTCAACTTAATTGTTTATTAACAAAACAATTATCCAAATTTAATTGTTAGGTTAATTTCTATTCACTTGTATATCAATCTGATTAACATCAGAATTTACTTTATAAAATCAATTAATAATTAATTATATTAATTAATTAATTACTAATAAATATTTATTTCCTTTAAACAAACTTTTATTCAAAATAATATATTTCAAATTTATCTCCAGTTATAAAATAAATTTTATAACTTCAGTTCTATAGATCCACCTGACGGTAAATCAATATAAACAAATCAATTTACACTTAGGCCATTTATTGCCGTACTCAACCAATATTGCCCATTGGTTAAAATAAAACACAGGTTGACTTTTCCGTCAATGATCATAAATCAAATCAATCACCCAATCATGACAGTTCATATATGGTAATATGAAGATAAATAATGTCTAATATATTTGAGGAATCCGGTTGGATCCCTCCAACCTGTTCTTTCCTGTATCCAAAACGGTTATCCCAAATCAGAATATTCAATTCCATTTATCTGATAATTTCTATAACAGTAAATGACGACTATTTAACATCAACCAACAAACTATTCAAACCATTAAAACACGTTTGTAAATAAACGTGATCAATAAGGTAAGTTACCTCCGTTGGTTCCAATCGTTAGAATAACGATTTGGTATTTCACTGAAATTAAACAAAAGTTCAATTTCATCACTTAAATCAATAAACAAATTTATAACAAGCAAATAGTCAACCATTAACAATCAGAGCACACAAAATAAAAACCCAATTTATATAAAATATAAATGGGAAGAACTGAGTGAGTTTTGTTGTATATAACGGTGTTGTATACACAATTATATGATTTTTGTTTGATGATAACAACCAAATAAATTTTATTATTAATGTGTTTGAAATCGTACTGTTATTCTACACCACATACAATACAGGAATATTATATTTATATTTAAATAGAATACGACTGTATACACATGCAAATTTTAATACAGTATTTTATTTAAATTAAATATTATATTTCAAACACTCGAACAGTACAATTACTTACAACTCCACTATTTGTATATATTCACTAATATACAATTTTGTATTACATTTCATCACTCTACATACATTTTCATATACAGACATTTTTTTTCACTGATTTTCATCTTCAGTCTTCACTGCTCACTGTCTGTCCAGTCTTCTGTCAATTCAGTCCAGTCATTCCTGCTTACCTGTCACATGTGAAACACACACACAGTACACTGCAATAGAAATAAAACAGAATGTATGCGAATATAAATTTTATTTTTAAAATTTTTATTTGCCTCAGTTTTCTGGTGTGTTTCTCATCATTTTTCTGACTCGATCTGATTTATAAAATCATCAATCTGTGTCTAGACAACTTGTGATATTCACAGTGATACACTGTAAATATCACAAGGCAGACATTTTGTTTATATGTACAGGGACAGGAAATTTTCTGATGGTCTGCACATACACACGTGTATAGATATACACGTGTGCACTGCCACGCCAATCAGTATGCATCTGAGGAGTAGCCACAAAGACCATCTCAACTCAGTGCATATGGATATGGTCGAGAGTGTGCTCATATCAAAACAGTAAACACAAGTGTACATGGCTCAAATTTTTCAGCAATACAATGATGTTCAAATTTAGTCGAGCAATGGCACAAGAGAATACAAGTACAAATGGCATGCAAATGGTCGAGTAGCATTTCATGAATGAACAAGTATAGTCAATGTGTACAAAGATGCAAAGCAGCCCTTCATGGTTCAGAAGACTCAAGCAGCAAATATACTACACAGTGGTGAATACAAGTTCAGGTTCATCTCATCAAATATGGCAAGCAATTATGTAATATGGTCATGGGAAATGATGGTGCAGTAGGATGATAATGGCAACAGTTCAAGTCAGAGTAGCCAAACAAGATACAAGCAGTGCACAAGTACAATGGAAGTGCAGATGGTAAAATTCAAATCAGTTCATATTCATGATGCACAAAAGCACAACTCAAGCATGGCTCAATAATGCAAGCAAATGACAGAGGAACAGCAGTGTGCTCAGTGCAAATGAAATAGACAAGAGCATGAATACATGTAAACAACATGGCAACAGCAAACTAACAAAGTCAAGACAACATAAACACATGTACATGAGTCAGTGGAAACAAAGTGGTGCATGGCAAGATATTGAATTGGTCGAGAAAGTGCAACAGCAATGAACGGTAAAACATAACTCAAATACAGTGTGACACAAGCATGAAAAACAGACATAAAGATTCCAGAAATGAGTTCACACTTTTGGGCAACATGCAAATATTTCCAGTTTTTGAATAAAAGTTTTTTTAAAGCAACAATCAATTCCAGATTTGTATCAGAGATTAAGTCGTATTCAAAGTGGGAATTTTAATCTACCAGAATCTGTTAGAAGGCCAAGTTTATATTTCCAGAATTACCATGCTTAATCAAAGCAAGCAGTTTTTCGATTTTAAAAGGGAAAATCTGTTTTGAAGACCTAATTCTTGTCCAGGTTCATCTCGTAAGATCTTTTCAAGTATTTGTTGTTGATTGAGGAAAGTTTTTAAAAGCCTTGTTGAATTCTGTTTTGGCAAGTATAATTTTTTGGTTCCAGAAAATTGATCAAAGGAAAGATTGGATGGAAATCACTCAAATCTGGCAACAATTCAATTAGACAGCAAATTGCTATTTCCAGAAATCATGCAACACAAATTAAAGCCGAGGAATTCAAATTCAAATTCAAGGAATCATCAAATAAATTCTTTCCAGAATTCATTGAAGAAATATTAGAAATCAATTTCAAAGTCTAGACATCTTTCCAGCAAATTCAAGGAATCCAAATCAGGAAAGGAAACAGTATTTAATTTTTGGACCAGAGCATCAATTTGTTCCCAGAGATTCATCACACATTCAATCAGAGCCGAAGCTGTTTAAATTCAAAAGGGGCAACAGAATAAATCACGCAAGTGATAATATTACAAGAGGCCACAAATTCAATCACGCATCTTTTTTTATTCGAGAAAAATCAGAGGAAAATCAGAGGGCAAAATCACACAAATTTCTCTTTCAATCAAAGCCGAGAATTTCAATCGAGGAAAGCAGCGAAATCAGATCGGGTCATATATGAAATCAGTGATTTAGGGTTTTCTATTTCTAACCCTATATGTACACGCATTTCATCACTGGCAAATCAGGAGGAAATCCCAAGCAACTGAAATCGAAAACCCACAGAATCAATTCAAGAGAAAAACTGAAATTAAGAGAACTCACAAATCGTTGTCGGTAGCAACCCAAGTCTGTAAATCGAGCCAGAGCAATTCTCAAATCAAAACACTGAAAGCATCCTTCGATTCAAGGCATCACTGAAACAAAATCATCATCAGATCGATCTGGATTTGGAGGATTTATCAGAAACCCTAGTTTCTTTGAAGCCGCCATTTTCTATTTCCAGAGACAAAGAGATCGGGCCAGAAAAATAAAGGGGTGCACAAATTAAAACATGGCTGGCCAAGAATAAAAGGGGATGACCCTCTTTGTTTAACTCCTAGGGTTTCAATTCTCTTTAATTTGTTTTTATTTTTGGTTTTAATTCGAGTTGTAAATTGTAAACAATCCTGAACAGTTTATAGAGTCTGCAAAACTCTAGGGGAGTTTCAGTTAGGAGTTAACTGACTGTAATAAAATCTGTAAAATCTAGGAATACAGGTTACGGGTTTGTAATCTGGGAAAATCTGATTCAGGGGTTTGAATCAGTCTAGGATTTTGAGCATAGGGTTAGAATAGGAGCAGGGTTTGCGAGTGTACATGGTCTTGTATGCGGGATCTGTTCTATCACCTAGTAGAAATCTTAGGAATGCAGCAGTAGGCAGGGTTTTGCCGAAGCTGGGTATATCTGTGTGTGATTTATTTCCTGCATTTCTGTTTCTGCTATTTTCTGTGATCTGTTTATTATTAGAATTTTAATTTAGTTAAAAACTGTGATAAACCCTATTCACCCCCCCTCTAGGGTTAATCTAGATCCAACAAGTGGTATCAGAGCCTGGTAATTTCATTAACTCTAGAGTCATGGGTAACCCTTGTTGTCAGTCCACAGAGAGTCAGTCCAGTTCATCTCCAACTATTTTCACTGGAACAGATTTTTTAAATTGGAAATCCGAAATGGAATTTTATTTAAAATCTGTTGATATTAAATGTTGGGATGTTGTTATCAATGGGTTTGACATGGTAGATAAAGCTTCTAATTCTCGTGCTACACATATTCTGTATTCTCACCTTAATGATAATCAATACAGTCTGATTTCTCATTGTTTAACTGCGCAGGAAATTTGGACAGCTCTAAATACAAGATATGGAAACGACAGCAACTTCTCAAAACCCTCAACTGACAACTCAGATTCAGATCTTTGTTCAATAGATGAATCAGCCGATGAAGACTCAACAGATGATGAGATAAGAAATTTTTCATATGAAGATCTGGTTTATTTTTGTGTTGATTTAACCAAATCTGTTGACAAACTTCAATCGAAAAATAAATCTTTGAAATCTATAAATTCTGAGTTGACCAACAAGATAAATTGTTTGGAATCGAAATTGTCAAATGTCGTGAAATTTGAAAATTCTAATTGTGAAAATTGTTTGAAATTAAAAACTGATCTCGTTCATTTCAATAATAATATTCGAAGGCTTGAAGAAGAAATTTTAATTTTAAAAGATAACGAGATTGAGCTGAAAGATGCAAACAATTGTTTACAAAAGGAATTTATAAATTTCAAGGCTATCAAAAATTCCAAACATAAAATCGCTGAAAATAATAGTCTGTTGCAAACGAATTCGATTTTGAATAAGCTTGAAAAAGAGATTGAAAATTTTAAATCCTCTGAGAAACATCAACTTGAGAAACAAGTTCAGTTTGAATCTGAAATTTTAAAATCCAAGACAAAAATCAAACAGCTTGAAATTGAAAATTTGTTTTTAAAACAAAATGACACTGAGAGGAGAAAGATCAGCATTAATCGTTGCTCAAATCTAATGAATGAAAATTCTGATCTTAAAAATAAAATTCAACGGCTTGAATCAACTCTGAATAAATTTTCAAATGGAGAAAAATTGTTGAATATGTTGTTGAGAAATCAATTTTCGTCTGGAAATAAAAATGGACTTGGATTTGGGAAAATGAATGATTTTGAAAAACAGAATACAAACGGTTTTAAAAATTCTTCAATCAACTTAGGAATGAATCGTTTTGAAAATCCAAACTCTGAAAATTACAAAGGATTTTTGAAACAAAATCGAAGTGGAAATTTGCTTGATAATAAACCATTTAAACAATCTTGGATCCCAAATAAAAATAAAACGACTTTGACTAAATTCAAACAGATTTGGGTTCCGAAAGGTACAAAAGTCGATTCGAATGGTTTGTTATATAAACAGGTTTGGGTACCAAAGCAAATGGGTACAACTGTGAGTGGCTTTACAAATTTTGTTAGACCACTCGTTTCCTCAAATTGCTAGGTATCAAAAGAGGCCGAGGAACTGCACTGCTAAAGAGAAACTGATTTCAAATATTATTAAATCATTCACAATTCGTTAGCCAAATCTGGTCGAGTTAGAGATTCTGCTTTACATTGGATTCTGGTATGATCTCTAAACTCACCTTTGTATATTCTCTTTGTTTGTATTTTATTTTCTGTTTTTATTCCTTCCTCTATCTCCTTTTTTTTGTGTTTTTTATTTGACACTGCCATATTCTTCTTTGTCTGTACTTCTTAAACTTCCAGTTGCAGAATTAATGATTTTTCTGGAAATTTGCCTTACTTGTATAAAATCATCATGTGTTAATCTTTTCCATATCCTGAATTTGAACTTGTATATATCTGCAATTGTTTTGAAGCTTATTTTCTGATTGTTGAATTCATAACAGTGTTGATGCATTCATATCATATCTTGAACACTGTTAACTAGAATTCTAAATTTTTGAAGATCTGAATAATTAATGAAATTTCACACACTTATACTGTTTTGAGTCCCTTCCAATTCATTTTGGAAACGCTTGAAATATTACACTCATTACAGCACTCTATTATTGATTAGTAGTGATATTTTCATTATTTTTCAGATTGGCTTTGAAAATTTAAATTGTCTAGAATCTCAGTGATACATCTTAGAATTCATCTTTATTCATGATTATTATGGTTGAAATTAGTTTGTTTGAAATCATCTGAAATTCTTGATATTTTGAATATCACACACCTCTTAAAATTTGAAATAATCAACCTTGTGTGACTGATTCATTATATCTCAAACTTAACATTGATTCAAGTGATTTCAAATAAATTATTTTTAAATTTCTGGTATCATGAATACCTCTCAAATTTGATGTAAATGATCTGATATTTCTATTGGGCTTGTAAGAAATAGTTTTTTTTTTGAGAAATTCTTGAAAAGTTTTTTTTTTTTTTTTTGAAAATGGTCTTTGAAAATCATTGATATTTCATGATTAATTGATTTAAATATTTATTTGTTTAAAATCATTTGAAATTATTGATTTATTGAATCACACACATATCTTAAATCTGACATTAATAATTTGGTGTGATCGATTCATTGAATCTAGAGTATTTCATATTCATCAAATGATTTAAAATAAATGGTATTTTTAATCTTGGATCATGAACCATCCTATGTGACCATCATTCTGACAAGTTTTTTTTTTTGAATCTATTTTTGTACTGCTCTGATACTGTTTTCAAATAACTGCCTGTTTTGATTTGTCTGTTGCTTGCCAAATTTGTAAATCTTGTCTGCGTGGGCTCTGTGTTTGAAACTCTTTGATATCCTTGTTCGTCTCAAGTGTCAATTTTAAATCCTCGAGAAGAGAGAACAATTGGTATCAGAAGTACTTTTTTTTTCTCTCTTATTCTGTATAGCTTTCTCACATTTCCTCTTGTAATTGATTTTCAACTTTAAAATTATTTTTTGATTATTCATTTAGAAATTGAAATCAATATCCAATTGAACTGTATTTATAATTCATCAAAATTATTATCAGTTTTTGAAATTGTGATGAATTGTGACTGCAGTGTATTTCACAACAAGAGGAGATTTTATTTGGATTTTCATGACGGTTGAATATTTATTATAATATCTTTGAACTGGCAATTATTTCTCGACCATCTCCTTTATCCATCACCTGTCTGCCATCCATCATGTTTTTTATATTAATGTGGAGAGTTTAATATTTTTAAAATCTTTTTGTATAAATAATGAAAATATTTGTGATGGAATTGTGGTTATGTTATATTCAGAATTAGTGAAATTGAGAATTTTCAATTATCTCGGTACAGTTGATCATATTTCATAATATAATTAATTTAGAAATTTATTTCATAGTCCATCTCTGTACTTACCACATTTCTGTCATTCATATTGGTTGTATATACCGAGGAGTTCTTCTAGTTAAAGCTGAAAATGTTAAAATATATTATTAATTCATAAGTGTGTCTCTTACCTCATTTAAAAATCCAAGCTCTGGTCATGCATGGTTAAGAGACAACTTATAATTTAAGCTGCGACTGACCTCATTTAAAAATCCAAGCTCTGGTTATGCGTGGTCAGTGTGCTCTTAAATAAAAATAAAAGAAAAAGGAATAGTATGCTATAAATTGAAATAAACTTGAAATTCTCCTTTGTGTAAAAAAGCCATCCTACCGATCCATTTTCTAATCTGTGAAATGTGTTAATATTTTATGACGTATTATGATTTGCTGATTGATGGGTATTGGGATTTGAGGTTATTCGATCTTGTCACTTAAATTGAATTATTAATTATAGTCCAAATTCCATCTCTGTTTTTGAACCTCATTTTTTTTTGGAAAATAATTGGAATACATTTTTTTTACTCTCCCCATTTTATATAAAATTCATCATAAATCCGTCATTCTCTACAATGTGAAATATGCCACCTGTTCTTAGAATATTATGTTTTTTGTTTGACTGATTGAGATTTATGATAATCATTCTTCCTTTTATGCTGAATTTTTTTGTCACATTTCATCTGTATTTTGAATTCTGTATCCTTTTGATGATAACAAAAGGGGGAGAATGGGTTGAGATTTTGATTTATGAGTGAATATTTTATAAATATTTTTTTAATTTTGAAAATTTATTATTATTCATACATTTCACTCATACACAGCTATAGGGGAAGTTGTCTGTTGTAGGGGGAGCTTTCAAATAGGGGGAGTTCAGTTCTGCACTCTCAAACACATTTAATATATTCGAAATCTTCATATTTGTTTGTCATCATCAAAAGGGGGAAATTGTTGTATATAACGGTGTTGTATACACAATTATATGATTTTTGTTTGATGATAACAACCAAATAAATTTTATTATTAATGTGTTTGAAATCGTACTGTTATTCTACACCACATACAATACAGGAATATTATATTTATATTTAAATAGAATACGACTGTATACACATGCAAATTTTAATACAGTATTTTATTTAAATTAAATATTATATTTCAAACACTCGAACAGTACAATTACTTACAACTCCACTATTTGTATATATTCACTAATATACAATTTTGTATTACATTTCATCACTCTACATACATTTTCATATACAGACATTTTTTTTCACTGATTTTCATCTTCAGTCTTCACTGCTCACTGTCTGTCCAGTCTTCTGTCAATTCAGTCCAGTCATTCCTGCTTACCTGTCACATGTGAAACACACACACAGTACACTGCAATAGAAATAAAACAGAATGTATGCGAATATAAATTTTATTTTTAAAATTTTTATTTGCCTCAGTTTTCTGGTGTGTTTCTCATCATTTTTCTGACTCGATCTGATTTATAAAATCATCAATCTGTGTCTAGACAACTTGTGATATTCACAGTGATACACTGTAAATATCACAAGGCAGACATTTTGTTTATATGTACAAGGACAGGAAATTTTCTGATGGTCTGCACATACACACGTGTATAGATATACACGTGTGCACTGCCACGCCAATCAGTATGCATCTGAGGAGTAGCCACAAAGACCATCTCAACTCAGTGCATATGGATATGGTCGAGAGTGTGCTCATATCAAAACAGTAAACACAAGTGTACATGGCTCAAATTTTTCAGCAATACAATGATGTTCAAATTTAGTCGAGCAATGGCACAAGAGAATACAAGTACAAATGGCATGCAAATGGTCGAGTAGCATTTCATGAATGAACAAGTATAGTCAATGTGTACAAAGATGCAAAGCAGCCCTTCATGGTTCAGAAGACTCAAGCAGCAAATATACTACACAGTGGTGAATACAAGTTCAGGTTCATCTCATCAAATATGGCAAGCAATTATGTAATATGGTCATGGGAAATGATGGTGCAGTAGGATGATAATGGCAACAGTTCAAGTCAGAGTAGCCAAACAAGATACAAGCAGTGCACAAGTACAATGGAAGTGCAGATGGTAAAATTCAAATCAGTTCATATTCATGATGCACAAAAGCACAACTCAAGCATGGCTCAATAATGCAAGCAAATGACAGAGGAACAACAGTGTGCTCAGTGCAAATGAAATAGACAAGAGCATGAATACATGTAAACAACATGGCAACAGCAAACTAACAAAGTCAAGACAACATAAACACATGTACATGAGTCAGTGGAAACAAAGTGGTGCATGGCAAGATATTGAATTGGTCGAGAAAGTGCAACAGCAATGAACGGTAAAACATAACTCAAATACAGTGTGACACAAGCATGAAAAACAGACATAAAGATTCCAGAAATGAGTTCACACTTTTGGGCAACATGCAAATATTTCCAGTTTTTGAATAAAAGTTTTTTTAAAGCAACAATCAATTCCAGATTTGTATCAGAGGTTAAGTCGTATTCAAAGTGGGAATTTTAATCTACCAGAATCTGTTAGAAGGCCAAGTTTATATTTCCAGAATTACCATGCTTAATCAAAGCAAGCAGTTTTTCGATTTCAAAAGGGAAAATCTGTTTTGAAGACCTAATTCTTGTCCAGGTTCATCTCGTAAGATCTTTTCAAGTATTTGTTGTTGATTGAGGAAAGTTTTTAAAAGCCTTGTTGAATTCTGTTTTGGCAAGTATAATTTTTTGGTTCCAGAAAATTGATCAAAGGAAAGATTGGATGGAAATCACTCAAATCTGGCAACAATTCAATTAGACAGCAAATTGCTATTTCCAGAAATCATGCAACACAAATTAAAGCCGAGGAATTCAAATTCAAATTCAAGGAATCATCAAATAAATTCTTTCCAGAATTCATTGAAGAAATAATAGAAATCAATTTCAAAGTCTAGACATCTTTCCAGCAAATTCAAGGAATCCAAATCAGGAAAGGAAACAGTATTTAATTTTTGGACCAGAGCATCAATTTGTTCCCAGAGATTCATCACACATTCAATCAGAGCCGAAGCTGTTTAAATTCAAAAGGGGCAACAGAATAAATCACGCAAGTGATAATATTACAAGAGGCCACAAATTCAATCACGCATCTTTTTTTATTCGAGAAAAATCAGAGGAAAATCAGAGGGCAAAATCACGCAAATTTCTCTTTCAATCAAAGCCGAGAATTTCAATCGAGGAAAGCAGCGAAATCAGATCGGGTCATATATGAAATCAGTGATTTAGGGTTTTCTATTTCTAACCCTATATGTACACGCATTTCATCACTGGCAAATCAGGAGGAAATCCCAAGCAACTGAAATCGAAAACCCACAGAATCAATTCAAGAGAAAAACTGAAATTAAGAGAACTCACAAATCGTTGTCGGTAGCAACCCAAGTCTGTAAATCGAGCCAGAGCAATTCTCAAATCAAAACACTGAAAGCATCCTTCGATTCAAGGCATCACTGAAACAAAATCATCATCAGATCGATCTGGATTTGGAGGATTTATCAGAAACCCTAGTTTCTTTGAAGCCGCCATTTTCTATTTCCAGAGACAAAGAGATCGGGCCAGAAAAATAAAGGAGTGCACAAATTAAAACATGGCTGGCCAAGAATAAAAGGGGATGACCCTCTTTGTTTAACTCCTAGGGTTTCAATTCTCTTTAATTTGTTTTTATTTTTGGTTTTAATTCGAGTTGTAAATTGTAAACAATCCTGAACAGTTTATAGAGTCTGCAAAACTCTAGGGGAGTTTCAGTTAGGAGTTAACTGACTGTAATAAAATCTGTAAAATCTAGGAATACAGGTTACGGGTTTGTAATCTGGGAAAATCTGATTCAGGGGTTTGAATCAGTCTAGGATTTTGAGCATAGGGTTAGAATAGGAGCAGGGTTTGCGAGTGTACATGGTCTTGTATGCGGGATCTGTTCTATCACCTAGTAGAAATCTTAGGAATGCAGCAGTAGGCAGGGTTTTGCCGAAGCTGGGTATATCTGTGTGTGATTTAATTCCTGCATTTCTGTTTCTGCTATTTTCTGTGATCTGTTTATTATTAGAATTTTAATTCAGTTAAAAACTGTGATAAACCCTATTCACCCCCCCCCCCCCCCTCTAGGGTTAATCTAGATCCAACAAGTTTAACTCACCTTGATCTGATTCCGCTTGTTGAAACGATTCGTTTTCAGTTGAATTAACCAGTCATTTAATTTAACTGAGTATTCCTGTTGTTTCCAGTACTGTCCAAATTAGCTCCACAATGGAGAGTTCAATCACATAGTCCCAACGCTTTCTGTTTTGGTCCATTCTGGTCATTTATGAATGAGTTACAAATATTTAAATTTAATACCATTTTTAAATTATAAATTAACTTTCCCAATTCTATATTAATTTAGGTGATTACATGGTTAATTTAAGGTAATAGGCAACTAAGATTTCCTCCCTTCCCGTAGCTTTTAATATCCTGTAAGGTTCCAAAACACATGGTATTAGCGTGGTCTAATAAAAACAATCCTTCCTTAATTAAGTTTATAATCAAACTAATTACTTGAATTAATCATCAGTGGGCTCTTAATCCCTCTTCGTTCACGTTATTCCCAGTCTGTCCCCCCAGAAGCACGCACGAAAACTCCATCGTGATCTCAGCTTCTGCTATACGAATTAGGCATATTAGTCCATCATTCAATTAAATACTTAATCTTTAATTATATTCATAAATTTTAAAACTTAATATCAAACGAGCTAAAGAAAATGGACTGCCGACTTCTGGTAAAAGAAATAACTCATCCCCTTCGTATGCTTTGATTTCCAGAAACCTGCTTCAACACCCGTATGTCTCCTGCAATGTTCCAAGACCAACTTTTAGTTTAAAAACAAGTTGTTAGTTAATTAAACAATTAGTGTTAATAGCTTTAATTAATGAACATTAAGTAACGTTTACAATTGATGTACCCTTGATTATAGTTTAAGTAATACAGTAAATTACATTTGGTGTTTTTAGGTCGATAACCCTTTGTTCTTCTTTATCTCGTTCCCAACCAGAAACTGATTGACGCGTCGCCATCACTCGAAGTGATCACCATCTGAGACCATCGATCGCCACAGCATAGCCCCATCGTCCTTCGTCTGCAGCCGTTGGCACCCCAGCTGCGCCAGTCACCACCCAAACCTCGCGAATGCCACCTGCTTTAAGAGCCGATTCCGGCCACTATGGAGTTTCGAACCCCATCATAACCGGTCATTCCACAGACCTTGTTGAGCCAAAGAACACTGTTGTTGATCGCTACTTGAATAGGCTAAAGAATTGAGAGAAGACAGAGGAGGAAACCGTGTAGTCCTGACCGTTCAATTAGAAGGTGGCGGCGTATGTTTAGTTTGACCAGAGAAGGAGAGTTGACGCAAATAGGGTTTCATTTCTGTGGGTGTATATATAAGGAATGGTTTAATAAAATAATATTATCGAAACTTAGTCCTGAAGTATCACGTAAAAGTAGCTACAAACGACTTCTATTTTCCGATAAAATGCTAATCCTAGCATAAAAAAAATATTCCGGACCCAATGAGACAGGTTTCGTCGAATTTCGAGGTCGTTTGTGAAAAGTCCTTTATAATTATCGATGAAAAATCAAGCGTTTAAACTTCCTATAAATACAGAAAAAATCCAATAAATTTGAACCCTTGACATTTTACTAGACCTCTTCCTCACGGATCCAATGAATCATGTTTCGTCCAAATCGGAGTTCATTTGGCCAGTCGTTTATTCGTTTAAAGTTATCCCTGTCTGAATTGACCAAATAATCTAATTTATTTGGGCATTTATCGTTGCTACGATCAAATGGTAAGTCTGATTGACACGAAAATTGAAATTTCTACAATAATTAATTAATATGAACCCAACTGTGCCAGTTTCATCCCATTCTGAGACCGTTTCCCGGTAGACTATTTTTACCCGCACCGCAATGCCATTTTGGACACCAAATTACTCGGTCTCCAAAAGTAACAAACTATATACCTATACTGACTCTAAACGACGATACAAATTCAATAGAACCATTTTCGTGGCCTAAATCGATCGTCTTCTCAAGTTACACTCAAATATCTCTTTATTGAATTGAATTGATTTAATTACGCGCTATATAAAATGAACGGGCGTTTACGACTACCGTGGTCACATACGACATCGGTTTGCCACGGAGTTTCATTTCCTTACAATAGTTTAACAATACGGTTCCAATGAAATTAATTTCATCGAAAATGGAGTCCGTTTGCAAAATCAGTATTTTAAAGGCCTATATTTTAAATAACGATTTCCATAGCGACTATTTCAAAATTTGATTTGACCATAACTAACAATCTATAACACAAAATATGGATTTTTCTCCTTTATATGAAAATTATCATCGATATGGTTCCAACGTTTCTTATTTCACAGAAATCCGACTTATATCAGACTCTATATATTCAGTTGACGTTCAAAACTCCATTTTACGAACTACAGCGCTATTTCGAGCTCGATTTGAATTACATATAAATTATAGCATTCAAATTTCGTTTAAATAATGAATTAAATATTAAAATCCATTAATATTCCAAATAAAATATTTAAAATAAATAAATTAAATTAAATGTTTAACTACCAAAAATACGGGTCATTACAAATGATATGAATCCTATTATAACTAGATTAAAGTTCTTTTGTTTTATTTCTTGGTTCCAGTTTCAACTTAACCGATTATTTCTAATTAAAAATTAATTTCTTCTTATTAACGAATACTTTCAGAAATTTTGAAATTTTCCTAACAGCTTAAATTTTCGGAGAATTTTGCCAGCATTTCCTCTACATGGCTCATTCGGTACTAGTACAACTTGCCTCTCTGGACATTTACCAATCCAAAAGAAAATCAAACTGCCAAACGGCTTGCCAAATAGGTTCATAAATCTCAAACTCGTATAAAATATAAACATGTACGTTTTTGGTTGGGCATCCAATTATAAATCTTCCATTTTGCTATCACTTTATCATATACACATGCATCCTTGGTTGATCTCCCATCAATCCATCCTCAAACCAATCTTTCGCTTTTAATAAGCTAAATTTCAATATAATCTCTACTCCAAATTATTGCCCAACAATCAAAATTCCATCCCAGATTATCTCTAATCCAATCTGATTTTATTTAAGTTAAATTTCAATTTTATTTATTTTTATCATTTCTAACCTTTTAACTTCACAAGTTAAATTGAGATTTCAGAATTCAAATTCCTGGGTTTTATTTCAAATCAGTTTGAAATCCTATATATTTACATATAATGATGGCAATTCCAAACATTTGAATTTTTGATAACTTGTTTCCTTAAATAATTCAAAAACAAAATCTTTGGTAGTAATCCGTCACTTAGAACCTCAAAAATGAACACCGATGATGTCCGGATCATCATCGGAATTATTTCCCAGCCGTCGAAGTGAGTTCAACACTATATCATTTTCAAAAACTCATTTTTAAACACTTCATTTTGAAATTACATTAAATATTCTTTCAAAATGCTTGGAAAAACATCTTTAAATTTCTAGGATTTAAAATTCGATATAATAAATCCAAATTCATTTACAACAATTTCCATAGTTTTAAATTCCAAATCTGATTTAAATTCAGATTTAGTTCATCTGATTTGCATTTTATACATACGTGAATTTCAATTGGTTATTTATATAACCAATTCAATTATGATCTTATTCGACTATAATAATGATCTTACATCCTATACATTATAATAATCACAAAAATATATACTTCTTTTATATCAAAATATAATTTTGGGTAAAATTATTTTATTTACCCAGCTTTTAAATCAATATTGTATCGAATTGCTCTATCCAAGCGTTTATAAATTCCTATCAACCACGTCAGCTAAATGCATTGATCTGAATTTATATGCCACTCAACAGATCAATCAACACAATATAAAACAGTGTTTATATTAATTTACAAATACGCGCTCATATATATACACTCAACTCAATCTAGAGTATTACTAACTCAACCTCTATTGAGTTACGCCACAAAGCCAAGGTAATCACTTAACCTTCAGTTCTGATACCAACTGTGAAGGCCAGTAAATCTATACCAATTTGAGCTGACTAATATCCTATGCATTCAACTCAAAGTGCACGAAAATACATATATTTAATAGAAAGAGATAAGAGGATGAGAAAGATAAGATAGAACTAATAGAATAGAAGAAGAAGAACACAACTAAATAGAATCAGAGTAAACACGAAACTCACAGCGGAATGAATAAAATATATTATATAACAAAATCTTCAAATACAAATCTGAATTTGTATATACATACCATATCAAAGTATAACTCATATACATTACAGTGGAAATAATATCTAAATAACTAAAGGTGAAGCCTCCTGCTATGAGCTCCTCCCAGTGAATCTGTAAAGCCTTAAACATTTGACATCCCGTACAAATTTGGGCACCCAAGAGTTTAGGAAAATCACAAACAAAATAAACTCTGGGTCAGTCATGGGACTGGTGTGAGTAAATTCCAACCATATCGTTTAACTTTGAAAATCCTTTTAAAAGAAAAGGATAATAGTATAATCAACCCACACATAAACATGGACGGTTTTAACCTTACTATAACCCAAAATATTTTGATATCAAATCCAGTGATATTATAATAATGTCTAATCAAAGAAATAACCAAATAGCAGAACGCTTGCATCTCACGCTCCACATACATAGTATAAAATTAAAAACCGTAGGGCGCTTATTGGAGATTGGATTCCAACTATGACAAGGTATGGGACCACCTCCCCATCAGTGTCCTCTAGAGGGGATACACTGGGGTTCAATAAGAACATATTGTAACCTGGCCCATACATGACCGACCACTCATTTAGCTTGAGTGTATCGAATATATTGTCACCCACGGTTGTTGGCCCTCCAACTGTAATCCATAAGATACGGAATCGAAAGAAGAATAAATAATGAATTTTCTCTAGATTGGTGACAAATATAGCCTGCTTGGGAATGACCCACCTAGCCATGCTGCCTGCCCGATTTTTGTCATTTCCTAGTTGTGAGGCTTGAAACTACGTTAATCTTTTTAGAACATCTGGTCACCATTCACTTTGAATGCTACATCGTCAAACCCGTCAAATCACTAGTTGATCTTCCCAAAATATTACAGGTATAAAAAGCTAAGAGAAACGAATTTCTCCACCACCAGACATAACATCTTAAAAAGACCGTCTTACGTGATTTGTCATGAATACTCTGTCATACATTCTTCCATACAAGTTGTCCTGGGACTGGACAAACAGAAAGCATCATTCTAGAACAGAACGACCCTTGCATTTTACTACGTCTTCAATTGTCTTCAGCATAATCTAATTCGCAGCGCTTATGCCTATACAGAGTGGTTTTTCGGATAATATATCCAACCGGTCTCTCTGTATTGACAACGATGGTCAAAACACTTCGATGGTCGGTTATTTATCTATCGAAGTAAAAACAAACATCCATTCAAATGTACAACTAATCATCACACAATCACTGGCTCTTTATATATATATAAATAATTATTTTCTAGCTTCCCATATTTATAAACTCTTCTTTATTTCCCTTTCTCGGAAGTATTACATCATATTTCAAAACTCTGTTAGCCTTTCTTTACTTCGGAAACAACGATATATACGTATATAATTTGTTCAATTTTTGATTACCATTTCTTATATGATCTAAAACCAATGTCGAAAGACATATTTTATCATTATTGTTTTTATCAATTTCCACACTTGAAGATTTCCAATTAATACGGGAAATATATTAAATCTCAATTATTCATCTTTATTCCCAACCCAACATAGCATTCCTACGCTTCTTTGGAAAAACACCGTTACTTGCTTATTACTTAGAATAACTGGATTTCAAACCAAACTGTTTCCATTCCCTAGGGAATAATGCTATATATAAAAATCACGCTTAAGCTTGGTCACAATGTTAATTTATCGTTACAGTTCAAAAACTTGCAATACGTTGTAATATCCCCTTTATAACTAATCCTGACATCTCTTTTCATTACAAACTGATACCATTCCTCAATAATGGTGAAGTCATTCAAGTTGGAGTATTTTAATTACCTCTCAGACCTTGATCAACAACATTCTTATCCTAGAATATATATAAGTTCGTAACTCTAACCCCTTATATTTTATAATCCGTCAAATCGTATTTCTTGCTTTATTTTAAATATGGTTTTATGATGCCATATCCTTAATTTGAAAACTCAGTTGTTTACAACTATTTATTTAAATATTAACTCTTGCTGCGTCTTCGTTATACAATTTTATTTATAACTTCTTTTACCAAAATCCATTTACGTTCTTTGTCTCTTGAAATTTTACTTTTGTTTGAGTCATTTTACTTAATGCAAGTAACATCTCATTACCAAATCAATAACATCTTAAATGAGGTCCATTTAAGAAATAATTATTTAACTAAAAATAATTAATTAGTATTTTACTTCATCATTGCTGAAGTAAACAGTTTACTTCATCATTAATCTAAAATAGATTGGTTGCTTACTTTATATAAACAATAACTAATTATATTGGTTCAATAATTATTTAATACTTCATTAACTAAAAAGGGTAATTAATAAGGAATCTTATTAATTTTTGATCAGTTTACTGCTAAGTTATTTTCATTAGATTAATTGAAGACCAGTTAATCTAATAATCATTAAATAAACAGTTGATTAAATCAACTTCATTCCATCAGTAAATTCGTTAACTGATTTTAATTACTTCTTTCCATTAGATTAATATAATGAATCTAATAATATTTCTTAACTGTTTGCTTTAAAATAGTTGTCCAAGTTATTCACTCGCAGGATAATTACAGCTTAATAACTTATTTTAAATGTCAAATAATCGTTTATATTGACTTCATAAAATGAACTATAAAATACCAGTTTATACTAGAAATTCTATTACAGTTTAAAACTTTGCTTTAATTATAAAAATATAATTTTTATAATTAACTTTGTTGATTTACCTGACGGCCAATCAACTTCTTAACAAAAAGGTGGGTTATGGTCGACTACTGCCACTTTCATAATCGATATCGTCTATTGATTCAATCAAAATAATGTGAATTTCCATTCAACATCAATATCCACACAGGATTTCAATGTTATTTGGGTTCAAACAGTGCATATAAAACAAACAGTACATATAATTATTGAGGAATCCGGTTGGATTCCTTCAACCGGTTTCCTGCATCCACAGATGTTAGTCAGCATAATTAACACTAATTCCATACTAGGGAATATTATGATCGATGGAATCAGTATCCAACCATTGACGTGTACATGTGCAACGATATATATATATATATTTCTACCAATTTAATTGTAATCTACCTAAACGACCATCACACAACATTCAACAATTATTTATCACTATTAAAATCTAATTATAATATTTTAAAATAGAACAGAGTCAGTGAATTTACTCACTTTGGCGCGTTAACCGTTAAATAATGATTTGCGTCTGTTAATAGATCTGAATCCAGCATTTTATTTTGCTATAAATCCAAATGAGCCCCAACTTGCTCTAGAACAGCTTCATCGCGTTGGCTACGTTCACACGGACCCAACGTGACAGACCATTCGCAAGACTGACACATTGAACTAGTGATTTCCTGGATGACCTGCCACTCTCCACCATGACGATCGAACAACCTCTCAATGCTGTTACCGTACATATCACGACCAAACACTTCGCCAAACTTCACCAGACCTCGTCCACGCATAGCAAAGGCTACAATCATTTTTGAAACCAAAATCCACTGCAATCTTCACGTAAATTCTACAGACTATCACATTTTCCATTATAAAAATTATTTTGCAATTAGAAGCTCCACTCGAACCTTCTATTGGATTGCCACGTTGATCACTTCTCAAACCCCCCGGTCTCCTTAATTCTTGCCAACTTCGTACCCCTTATATATGTATCATACTCCCCCTCTGTAATTGATTTCATTTTCTATCACGTTCGTATGTATTTCTCTTCAATGCCCATTTACACAATCGGCCCGAACTCCCCATAACAGTTGCGTTGAAATCCTCCCACTACCCTTTTGCATGCTTGTAACCACAGCAATTGGACATCATCACGTACCCAACATTAACGAGATGGTCCTAACCCTCCATGACCTCTTCTACATCACGTGAACTCCTTTTCTTTGCACAACAGCGTGCGATGATACTCCCACTTGCATGTATGCATGCATGCCTGTCGAGCTCCATGCATATAAGCTTACCTTGCTTGCTTCACCACCCCATGAAGTCCCTTGGTACCATCACCTTATAACTCCTCGCTGCCCATTTACACGCCTCATGAAGATCCCATCCCTTCTTTTCTCCTTCATGCAGTTCAACCCCATGAGAACTCGCTCCACATACTTCTGTTCTTTTGTCTCAGTACAAGACCGTTTCCTCCCTCTAAATCACGGCCTTAGGCTCTCCGTCAGTAGCATCACCCTTACGCAGTTTCCAACCATCGCTATCACCTCTCACGTTGTGTTTGTTTCCGAATACTCGTCGAACTCCATGAAATACCTTCCTGGTTGAAGTAATTCATGCGGTTTATTGTTTTTATTTCATTTTATTATTTTCTTTAACTTCCTGAAGCAAAGTGAGAATCGAGGACATCGTGTTGTATTATAGATTGAAGCTCCTTAGTGGTTAAGTATTTGTAGAATATAGGTTTAGTGTAGTTGTTCATTTGTAGGTAGGTACCGTGATTTAGACAATACATTGCAGTGTTAACCTTGCCATGAATCTTTTGCACATGTCCCTTTTCCTTAACAGGAAGGCAAAGAGAAAAATATATATTTATATACGAATTACACTTTAATAATATGGAGTATACCTTGGAAATATGGGCACAGCATGTTCTATGTGTTCTTTTTTAATTCGTCCACTATATAACAACATAGGTAGGTATAAGCTAACGTCCATGTGGGAAAATTCATGTTTTGTAGGTTTCATTTAGGGTAGGTTCGTTTTTTTTCAGGTTGCGATGTGAAAAGTCAGGGTAATTTTCCTTCTACATTAAGCAATAAGGACGGTTAGCTATACGTGGTGGTGATGGTGATCATACATAGGTAGGCACTGCGTTGGTTTTTAGGTGTTGAAAAGAAGTCATGTACCCGTACTTGATTCGTAAGGAATTAAAACTTACCAGGCCAAATAATATTTATATATATTGTGAGTCTTCTCCTTTCATGCCTTTCTCTTACTACTATAGTTGTCACTTTAGAGATATTTTTAGCTTCTTTAGTTTATAACAGTACAAGTCTATGGAAATTGCGAGGACAAAAGATATATAGTATGGTCTCCTAGCTTTCTACAATATTGTTTAAGAAACATAGTCATTTGAAAAGGCAAATCCCATGTACCTTGCTACGTAAAGATTTAGTTCTTTTCCGAGCAGCTACAGACAGAAATAAGAATATAGTCATGTCCAGCGAGGTGTCCCGATCCCAAAAATATAATAATATCAGTAAGTTAACTTATATTGTGAAACCCCAAAATATTGATATAGGGTGCACAATACTCCAAACAAAAAGTTGTGTATTTAATTAATTAAAAAATATAGTAAAATTCTAAAAACTAAATTATAACTGTGTCCTAAAAGAATCTTGTCCAGATTTGCAACTGGTATCTAGTTATATCAAATAAAATGTTACGGTCGATAAACAACTCTATAGCGACTATTTGGAAATTTGATTTGGACATAACTCACAATCTGTAACATGAAATCTTGGTTTTTCACTTTCAATAGAAAATTGTAGTTTATTGGATTCAAACGTTTCTTATTTCGAGGAAATCCGATTTATAACAAACCCTGTATAGTCATTTGAAGTTCAGACTTTAAATTACGAACTGCCCTGACATTATAAGCTCGATTATATTTAATATATATTTTTATACGTTCAACTTCATTCTAATTAATATTTAAATTCCCTTATATTATGGATTCAATATTTAAACAGATTTAAATATTCAAATACAAACCAATAAAACATGGGACATTGCAAATTGATTCGACGATGAAGACAGTGGTTGAATACCGGAGTTATTCACATCGTTTGGATGATTATTGATGTCTTGATTGGGTTGTACACCCAAGACAAGGTAATAAGTGGTGATCGTCCAGACATACTTAGAGATCAACCAGATATGCGAGAACCACTCTCCTGTATTGGACAAATGGGACGAGGAATAAGGTGCCTCCAGTTTCATTCAGACCCAGAACGAACTAGCAAATGGATGTGTGTCTGGCATTGGATTTTATTCTATGTTGATTGATTTTTGTTAAATATATATATGTTTGGTGGCGCAGAATTTATTCTATAGCTTAACACCCTTCTCTGAGATATACGAGCTTAGAGGTTATATATCGATAGATCAGTTGCATGGCGTGAATTGTCAGTATGTCATGCTGAGATGCAAATGATGAAGGCTTCTATTGAAAAGCAAAGTCTTGTGGTTGATGATCAAAGCATGGCTTTTGTAATAACCCGGAAATTCGAGCCAATTTAAAATTTTTATTTTGGCTATTTTGATGAATTTTGAGTATTTAAAATGGATTATTTTAAAAGAAAACGAGAAAAAATTATTTTGAATAGAATTCGAACGTATTTATTTATATAGTTCGTCGTTGGAATATAATATTTATTTTAAATTATAAAAGGAATTGAAAATAGCGCGATAGTTCGATAATTCGATTTCAAACTTCAAATGAATGTACAGGATTTAAAATAAACCGGAATTTAGCAAAACCAAAAATAATGGAATCTAATTGGGAATATCTTTCCAACGAATCCGAAAAATCGAAATTTCATAGCGGGGATAAAAAGATATGTCCAGTTGAAATTTCAAAATAGTCGCCATGGAATTTCGGCCCTTAAAAATTGCCATTTTGCAAACGACCTCGGATTTCGACGAAATCACTTTTGTTGGATCCGCGATGTCAAATTATTGCAAGATACCAAATTTCGTAATTTTTCGAATCAATATGTGAGCGTGGCAAAGGAAAACGCGTTTGACCATTTTCAGTTGATTTTAATCGACTGGAAATGGGCCATTATGCAAACGGTCTCAGAATTCGACGAAATTAGTTTTGTTAGGACCATATCGTCAATACGAAGCTAGAAAATATTTTTCTGCAATTTTTCTGGTTAGTATGTGGCCCCGGTAAATTGAAATGCGCGTTCAAATTCAATATATAGAGTTATATGTTGATTTTGATGGAAACTGATCGAAACGATCGAATCAGCCTACGAGACATATCCCATTGTGTTCGAAATGGGGGTAATTAGCTAGGGGCTATAGTCGTTGGGCCTCGTTTGTTGTTCAAATAAAAAGTCAACCCTTTTGAAAATTAATTGGAAATAAATTAAATATTTAAATATAAATTACACCCTATATTCTCGTTTATACCCTTCCTCCCCCAAATCAGTTCGTCGATCTGAAAACCGAAATAAAGAAAAAAAACCGCACCCCTCCGCGCTCTTTCTC
This sequence comes from Allium sativum, assembly GCA_030737875.1. Classification (NCBI taxonomy): domain Eukaryota; kingdom Viridiplantae; phylum Streptophyta; class Magnoliopsida; order Asparagales; family Amaryllidaceae; genus Allium; species Allium sativum. The sequence goes on from CM060919.1 coordinate 443,482,838, forward strand.
CTCCCTCGCCGTCGCTCTGGCTGGCGCCCCACCTCCGCCTCCTCCCCGATAGGCGCGCCCCTCCCCCTTCTTCTTCTCCGAGCCTTCTTCTCCAAAACTGTCCCCCCTTCATCGATGAAACCCACCAGCGAGCCCCTTTGCTTCGTACCCCCTGCGCCTCCTCCTCAAGACCGCCTCCGACCAATGAAGCTCCGCCGCGCCATCTCGATTGGAGCACCACCACCTTCGACGACCAAAACCCTAATACTTTGTGAGTCAGTTTCCCCTTTCTTTTTATTTTGTTTTATTTTATTTGCTATGAGATCTACTTGATTTTTTTACTGAAATTATCATGATTTTTAAACTGAAATTTATTCATATATTTTTGTGATAAAAATCTGAAATTAATATATATAGTTTTGATTTAAAAAGATTAGCGAGAAAAAAATATATTAGATTTTTATATATGGTGTAGCAGAAAAGAAAAAAAAGGGTATGACCTTTGAAAACAAAAAGATACGATTTTTGAAAATAAATAACATTGGGTAAAAATAACGATTTTTATTGTTTGGGTGGAAGTATAAAAACATAATTTTTATACGATAAACATCGAAGGGAAAATTAGATTTTTGAAGTAGGAAGGATTTGATTTTTAACTAAAAAAAATTTGATTTTGTTTATATAACAAAGAATATAAAAATATTATTTTTATACGAGTAGTGTATTGAAAATAGAATTTCTATATAATAGAGAATATAAAAATATTATCTTTATATAGGTAGCAAAATAAAAATCTGATTTTTATTTTATATATAATGAAGTAAAAATGTGATTTTTATAGTGATGATATAAAAATTCAATCTTTATATAAGAAGTAGAAATATAAAAATATATAATTTTTATATAGAATGAAGCGTTGTAAGAATATATAAAGTAGAAATAAAAATAGGATTTTTATTTATTGAAATGAAGCAATAAAAATATAATTTTTATTTGAACAGCGTGAAAAGGACTACAGTAGAATTTCAAAGCGATCCAGTCGATTCAGCAGTTCAAAAGCAAAGCACGGCGGAGTGGAACCCTCGGTGAGAACTTCTCACTTTTAAATTTTGTTTTTCTAGTTAAAATATATACTAGGATGCAGACGGTGTTTAGTAGCACCCGACACCCGTCGTCCACAGACCATGGACGGCTTGTATGCTTGTTTGTTTGATTTTGATGTGTAGTTGATTATGTGCAGTTGATTGTGTGATGTGATGTGAAATGAAATAAAAATATTTATATAGTTAAAAATATTTTATAGTTAAAAATAGAATTTTTAACGCGTATATGAAAGGAAATAAAAATAAACAAATCGGACGATTTGTTTATATACACACATTTGACTGATATTGATTGGGACGATAAATTTTACACATCGCCCAACTGCACAAATAAAATCTGTGTTTGATTGTTTGAAACCCCACACGGGTATTGGGATGATATTTGACGTACACTAATCCCGATTGTTTACTTGTATGTCGATCGATTGATTGACAGACTGCTATAAGCGTTGAATATTTGTATTTGATGCTTATACAGTGTAGAATGCACTTTGGATGATGGTTGATTATTCATCATTGTTATTGTATACATGTATTGTAGAAAATCCATATACTTAACATTATATGGTAATTGATTGGGCCTCATTCCAGTTTTGAAAAAGAAATATTTGATTAGAAATATTTGAAAAGGAAATATTTGAAATAGAATATTTGAAAATAGAAATATATGAAGCCGTATTGATTAGATTTACGCCATTTTGACGTGAACGATATTTATATCGATTTTATTCATTTTATAATGAACATCGAAGGTGATTTCAAAATCGAATATTTTGAAATGCAATTTGATTTGAAATTGAATATGAAGTTGAAACCGTTTTGAAAATGAATTTATAACGATATATAAAGAACGTTTTGAATTGAAATCGATGAAGTATATATTATATATATAATATAATGGCCTGAATAGAACGCGCCGCGCCGCGACAGTTCGCGAATTTCAACCATTGACTTCGAACGGATATTGCGGGAGATCCGACCGTCGGATTCTCCTAAAACCGGAACCGTTGGGTTCATATTGAAAAGAGCTTTCTAACGAATATAAGAAATCTGAAATCTAATGGTTGGATTTGGAATTATGTCCAAATCAAATTTGGAAAAGGTCGGTGTAAGTGCAGTTCGATGGCTGTTGATGGAAATCGACTGTACAGGCCTTGATAAAATTATTAAAAATAGTAATAATTTGTGTAAAATCATAAGAAATGATTTAGAAAGAATCGGGATGAAAAACTCCACATTTTAAAAGATAAAAATAGGTTTTTATCAAAATGAACTAGTTTTGAACTAGAATAGTAATTCATTTATTTTTAAAATAAATAAATTGGATTTGAAATGGTTTTGAAAATAACCAGAATTTCCAATAATTGCATTGGAATGGATTTGAATCAAAATTGTCTTCGGATTATTTCGATGTTGGATTTCGTGATTATACAGATATTGTTATGGAAATTTGAAAGTTATATTTATATCGTTATTTCCAATACGATATTTGTTGGTCGTAGAATTTGATATTGAATATAAGCCGATATATTTTCTATTCAGAGCCTTGTATTTAATATCAAATGTGATTTGGGTTTGTCGTGAATGGTGTCTTCATTAACAATGTTCTTAAGCCCAGTTGAGAGAAAGATTAAATCTTTTTAATTGGATTTAATGAAGTGTACCGATTAAATAATATTTAATTGGAATTGAATTGGTATTGATTTTTGGGTTTATCGTGAACAGTGTTTTAAATAACACTTGCTCTTTAACCCGATAATTAATGGAATGTGATTTTGGGTTATCGTGAACGGTATCTTCAATAATACTTTTCTTAGACCCAAAGGAGTTAAGAAAATCAGAAACTAACTAGAGATTAGTTAAGTTGAATGGTTTTCTGGGGTATTGATCTAATGTTGGTTTCGGCCTACGGGGTTAATACTTAGGGAACTGCTCACTTGCTAATTTATGGTTAGGGACCGATTGAAATGTGATGTGATTTTGGGTTTATCGTGAACCGTGTTTTAAATGACATTGATTCTTTAACCCATTCAATGATTAAAACTAAGTGGAGTTTTAATGAATCTTTAATTAGATTGAAATGATCGAGAATGGAGTATCACCAGTTTTGCTCCAGGCGATAGTTAAATCTTTAACTAGATTTAAACGTGAAATGGTAATTGAATTTACCGATAACACCGTGGTGTTAGATATGAAGTACAACCAGTTTTACTTCATGGGATGAATAGGTAGGGATTAGGAAATTAAAACCAATGATTACTTCGGTAAGGTTCGCTAATCCCGACTAGTTTGAATTGATATTCAAAAGCAGATTAAAGAATAAATTTAAAAGAATTAATCTTTGATAAAATTAATGGGAACCTTTCCCTAAGAATGTGAAATTTGGAAACTAACTGTCGGTTAGCTAAGCAGAATGGTTTTCTGGATATTGATCTGATGTTGGTTTCGGCCTTCGGGGTTAATATTTGGGGAATTGTTCTCTTGTTAATTTACAGGTAGTGACTGATGAATTGGAATGAAGCGTATGTTGTGTTTGTGTAACATTTGTTTATTATATACGCGAGTTATTCGGAAAGACCGGTTTTATCCCATGCTGAATAACTGATACGACGATAAGTCGAAGCTGAAGACGTTGGTCGAAGACCGGAGGTCTTCACGTCATTTGGGTGATTACTGATGATCTTGATTGGGATGTACACCCAAGAAGATGGAAACAGTTGGTGATCGTCCAGACGTACTTGGAGATCGATGTATATGCGGGGTACTAGGTGCCTCCGGTTTCGTTCAGACCCAGAACAGACTTGTAAATGGACTGTGTGTCTGACATCGGATTTCATTCTGTGTGACTGATATCGGTTGCATAGAATGGTTTGCCTGTGTAGCATGCTAAGATGCAAATGATCAAGGCTTCTGTTGAAAAGCAGAGTCTTGTGGTTGATGATCGAAGCACGACCTTTGTGGCGTAGCTTTGTGTAATGGTTACTTCGCGAGTTTCACACCCGGTATGAACCAAAAACGGGAGACGGACCTCAGGGAGGACATGCGTTTCTTTCTAGTCAGAAGAGGCGTCAGTGGTTTTACACGCCCTGACGAGTTTGACTTATGTGGTTGTTGCTGTTGCGAGGCGCCTCGGTTTGATCAGACGATCCGGGTCCGATGGAGTCATTTGTTGGCTCATGTACACCCCCATAGGGCGGAGAGACGTATTGTTCAGGCATAATAATCCACATCGGTGGACCTGCCCTGATGATCCAAGGCTTGCCTGCGCGCTTGCCTGATACATGGGCTAGATTGTCTCGAATCGGTTGAGGACAATCCCTGGCCTCAGTTCATAGATGGAAATCCAATTTCCAAATACGTGACATTTGCGGTTTTGATTGTAGAGCCTAGTATGGCGACATGATATATGGTACCCATGTCGTCTAGGATTGATACTTATGATTTGAAATTGTTTTGACATTATACACTTATAATAGTATCAAATGATTTGTTTTAAACGTACCAAGCATGTTTGGCTATTATAAGGGAAAACCCTATCCCCCGGCTTGCATTGCATTATGTGATAGGACCTAGGTCTTATAATAGCTTCATTCTTCTTTATTTAGCATTGTGTTGTTGTTTTTTGCACTGGTATTCTTGGGAGGAAACGCGTTCCGTGTTATACGGCATGGTCCCTTGATTTACCGAACTTTAAAATAAAGATTAATAACTGTTTTAGTTCTCACACCAATCCCATGACTGACCTGGGGTTTATTGTTTTAACCTAAACTCTGGGTGCCCTTATTTTCGACACGGACAGCTAGTAGTTTTGGTTTTGCAGATTTATATTCACAGGATCCTGGTTTACAGCTGGAATGATATCCGGAAAGCTTTGTATCCGTATATCTCTTCTAGTTGTGTATTGTATTATTTTCCGCTGCTATGTAATTTATTGTAATCTCTGATATTTTCTTTTGTATAATATTTGTTTATACTCTGTATATTCTTGTATTCTGATTGAATTGTTGTAATATACAATGCAATGTTCTTCCCCTGCGTTCTGCTGTGGCTTGTCCTCGACTCAATCCGGGATTTCCCGTAAGGGGGATTTCGGGTCGTTTCATCGTGGTATCAGAGCTTTGGTTTACAAAGCTCGGAGAACAGGACACATTAGAACCATACGAAAGAATTCATCAGACATTGGATTAATAATATCCAATAAGAATGACTCGTTAGAGATGGGATCAGTAGTATCCTAGAACGAGTGTGAAGAGTATATTTTTAAAAGTAAAAACAATTTTTGTTTTGAAAATTTAAATCAATTATTCGTATTTGATTATTTATTTTATATTGAATTGGGACAATCCAATATATATAAATTTTTTGCATATATGTCTTGCAAACGTGTATTCGAAGTTTTAATGTATTGGATAGTTATAGAATCACACTATAGTGCCCGGGGATAATTCTGGTGACGGGGCACCATCGCCAGTATTTATTTTCGAGTTTCGAAAGTGAGATTTCTATATATTTCCAATTGACTGGTTTGAGAACCGAAACTAGATAGGGCTTATTGTTATGATTTGGCATCAAAAATCTGATTTTTTTGACTATATATCAAAGTTATGAATTTGAAAAGCTAATCAACTAATTGATTGATGGTTGTGTTGTTTGATTATTGTTTGATTGATTAAAATTTGAACCATTCGACCAAATTGTACCAAATAGTGAATTGTATTGGAAAATTAGTCGCATTTGCTTGCATATACACGTACTTACATTGAACAAGTCATAGCAAAGAGGCTAGAGCAAAAGGATAAAATTGTTTGCCCGACAAATAGGTACATGTTTACCATAATTTACTGTTTTGTTTGGGTGATGATGATTTTATGAGCCGATTGGCTAGCCGCTTGGCTTTTTCCTTTTCTTTTTGAGATCAGAGGGCCTATATGGCAATTTCGGGATTTTCTCGGTGCTCCCGATGCAGGGGTGGTTATGGCGAAATTTTTCGGAAATTTAGGGTGTTAGCCAAATTTTTGAAAATTTTGAAAAGTTCTTAGAAACTGAAAAGTTGAAGAACTTAAGTCATAGTCAAAATAATGAAAGTTGAGTTGGTTTGTTAAACAACTTTCGGTTTCGTTCCTTTTCGGGGACGAAAAGTTTTAAGTGGGGGAGATTGTAATAACACGAAAATTCGAGCCAATTTAAAAATTTTATTTTGGCTATTTTGATGAATTTTGAGTATTTAAAATGGATTATTTTAAATAAAAACGACGAAAAATTTATTTTGAATAGAATTCGAACGTATATATTTATATAGTTTGTCGTCGGAATATAATATTTATTTTAAATTATAAAAGGAATTGAAAATGGCGCGGTAGTTCGATAATTTGATTTCAAACTTCAAATGAATGTACAGGATACAAAATAAATCGGAATTTAGCGAAACTAAAAATAATGGAATCTAATTGGGAATATCTTTCCAAAGAATCCAAAAAATCGAAATTTCATAGCGGGGATAAAAAGATATGTCCAGTTGAAATTTCAAAATAGTCGCTATGGAATTTCGGCCCTTAAAAATTGTCATTTTGCAAACGACCTCGGATTTCGACGAAACCACTTTTCTTGGATCCGCGATGTCAAATTATTGCTAGATTCCAAATTTCGAAATTTTTCGAATCAATATGTGAGCGTGGCAAAGGAAAATGCGTTTGACCATTTCAGTTGATTTTAATCGACTGGAAATTGGCCATTTTGCAAACGGTCTCAGAATTCGATGAAATTAGTTTTGTTAGGACCGTATCGTCAATACGAAGCTAGAAAATATATTTCTGAAATTTTTTTGGTTAGTATGTGGCCCCGGTAAATTGAAATGCGCGTTCAAATTCAATATATAGAGTTATATGTTGATTTTGATGGAAACTGATCGAAACGATCGAATCAGCCTACGAGACATATCCCATTGTGTTCGGAATGGGGGTAATTAGCTAGGGGCGACAGTCGCTGGGCCTCGTTTGTTGTTCAAATAAAAAGTCAACCCTTTTGAAAATTAAATGGAAATAAATTAAATATTTAAATATAAATTACACCCTATATTCTCGTTTATACCCTTCCTCCCCCAAATCAGTTCTTCGATCTGAAAACTGAAACAAAGAATAAAAAACCGCACTCCTCCGCGCTCTTCCTCCTCCCTCGCCGCCGCTCTGGCTGGCGCCCCACCTCCGCCTCCTCCCCGATAGGCGCGCCCCTCCCCCTTCTTCTTCTCCGTGCCTTCTTCTCCAAAACTGTCCCCCCTTCATCGATGAAACCCACCAGCGAGCCCCTTTGCTTCGTACCCCCTGCGCCTCCTCCTCAAGACCGCCTCCGACCAATGAAGCTCCGCCGCGCCATCTCAATTGGAGCACCACCATCTTCGACGACCAAAACCCTAAGACTTTGTGAGTTAGTTTCCCCTTTCTTTTTATTTTGTTTTATTTTACTTGCTATGAGATCAACTTGATTTTTTTACTGAAATTATCATGATTTTTAAACTGAAATTTATTCATATATTTTTGTGATAAAAATCTGAAATTAATATATATAGTTTTGATTTAAAAAGATTAGCGAGAAAAAAATATTAGATTTTTATATATGGTGTAGCAGAAAAGAAAAAAAAAGGGTATGACCTTTGAAAACAAAAAGATACGATTTTTGAAAATAAATAACATTGGGTAAAAATAACGATTTTTATTGTTTGGGTGGAAGTATAAAAACATAATTTTTATACGATAAACATCGAAGGAAAAATTAGATTTTTGAAGTAGGAAGGATTTGATTTTTAACTGAAAAAAATTTGATTTTGTTTATATAACAAAGAATATAAAAATATTATTTTTATACGAGTAGTGTATTGAAAATAGAATTTCTATATAATAGAGAATATAAAAATATTATCTTTATATAGGTAGCAAAATAAAAATCTAATTTTTATTTTATATATAATGAAGTAAAAATGTGATTTTTATAGTGATGATATAAAAATTCAATCTTTATATAAGAAGTAGAAATATAAAAATATATAATTTTTATATAGAATGAAGCGTTGTAAGAATATATAAAGTAGAAATAAAAATAGGATTTTTATTTATTGAAATGAAGCAATAACAATATAATTTTTATTTGAACAGCGTGAAAAGGACTACAGTAGAATTTCAAAGCGATCCAGTCGATTCAGCAGTTCAAAAGCAAAGCATGGCGGAGTGGAACCCTCGGTGAGAACTTCTCACTTTTAAATTTGGTTTTTCAAGTTAAAATATATACTAAGATGCAGACGGTGTTTAGTAGCACCCGACACCCGTCGTCCACAGACCATGGACGGCTTGTATGCTTGTTTGTTTGATTTTGATGTGTAGTTGATTATGTGTAGTTGATTGTGAGATGTGATGTGAAATGAAATAAAAATATTTATATAGATAAAAATATTTTATAGTTAAAAATAGAATTTTTAACGTGTATATGAAAGGAAATAAAAATAAACAAATCGGACGATTTGTTTATATACACACATTTGACTGATATTGATTGGGACGATAAATTTTACACATCGCCCAACTGCACAAATAAAATCTGTGTTTGATTGTTTGAAACCCCACACGGGTATTGGGATGATATTTGACGTACACTAATCCCGATTGTTTACTTGTATGTCGATCGATTGATTGACAGACTGCTATAAGCGTTGAATATTTGTATTTGATGCTTATACAGTGTAGAATGCACTTTGGATGATGGTTGATTATTCATCGTTGTTATTGTATACATGTGTTGTAGAAAATCCATATACTTAACATTATATGGTAATTTATTGGGCCTCATTCCAGTTTTGAAAAAGAAATATTTGATTAGAAATATTTGAAAAGGAAATATTTGAAATAGAATATTTGAAAATAGAAATATATGAAGTCGTGTTGATTAGATTTACGCCATTTTGATGTGAACGATATTTATATCGATTTTATTCATTTTATAATGAACATCGAAAGTGATTTCAAAATCGAATATTTTGAAATGAAATTTGATTTGAAATTGAATATGAAGTTGAAACCGTTTTGAAAATGAATTTATAACGATTTATAAAGAACGTTTTGAATTGAAATCGACGAAGTATATATTATATATATAATATATATAATATAATGGCCTGAATAGAACGCACCGCGGTAGTTCGTGAATTTCGACCATTGACTTCGAACGAATATTGCGGGAGATCCGACCGTCGGATTCTCCTAAAACTGGAACCGTTGGGTTCGTATCGAAAAGAGCTTTCTAAAGAATATTAGAAATCTGAAATCTAACGGTTGGTTTTGGAATTATGTCCAAATCAAATTTGGAAAAGGTCGCTGTAAGTGCAGTTCGATGGCCGTTGATGGAAATCGACTGTACAGGCCTTGATAAAATTATTAAAAATAGTAATAATTTGTGTAAAATCATAAGAAATGATTTAGAAAGAATCGGGATGAAAAACTCCACATTTGAAAAGATAAAAATAGGTTTTTATCGAAATGAACTAGTTTTGAACTAGAATAGTAATACATTTATTTTTAAAATAAATAAATTGGATTTGAAATGGTTTTGAAAATAACCAGAATTTCCAATAATTGCAATGGAATGAATTTGAATCGAAATTGTCTTTGGATTATTTCAATGTTGGATCTCATGATTATACAGATATTGTTATGGAAATTTGAAAGATATATTTATATCGTTATTTCCAATACGATATTTGTTGGTCGTAGAATTTGATATTGAATATAAGCCGATATATTTTCTATTCAGAGCCTTGTATTTAATATCAAATGTGATTTGGGTTTGTCGTGAATGGTGTCTTCATTAACACAGTTCTTAAGCCCAGTTGAGAGAAAGATTAAATCTTTTTAATTGGATTTAATGAAGTGTACCGATTAAATAATATTTAATTGGAATTGAATTGGTATTGATTTTTGGGTTTATCGTGAACAGTGTTTTAAATAACACTTGTTCTTTAACCCGATAATTAATGGAATGTGATTTTGGGTTGTCGTGAACGGTATCTTCAATAATACTGTTCTTAGACCCAAAGGAGTTAAGAAAATCAGAAACTAACTGGAGATTAGTTAAGTTGAATGGTTTTCTTGGTTATTGATCTGATGTTGGTTTCGGCCTTCGGGGTTAATACTTAGGGAATTGCTCGCTTGCTAATTTACGGTTAGGGACCGATTGAAATGTGATGTGATTTTGGGTTTATCGTGAACCGTGTTTTAAATGACATTGATTCTTTGACCCATTCAAAGATTAAAACTAAGTGGAGTTTTAATGAATCTTTAATTAGATTGAAATGATCGAGAATGGAGTATCACCAGTTTTGCTCCAGGCGATAGTTAAATCTTTAACTAGATTTAAACCTGAAATGGTAATTGAATTTACCGATAACACCGTGGTGTTAGATATGAAGTATAACCAGTTTTACTTCATGGGATGAATAGGTGGGGATTGGGAAATTAAAACCAATGATTACTTCTGTAAGGTTCGCTAATCCCGACTAGTTTGAATTGATATTCAAAAGCAGATTAAAGAATAAATTTAAAAGAATTTATCTTTGATAAAATTAATGGGAACCTTTCCCTAAGAATGTGAAATTTGGAAACTAACTGTCAGTTAGCTAAGTAGAATGGTTTTCTGGATATTGATCTGATGTTGATTTCGGCCTTCGGGGTTAATATTTGGGGAATTGTTCTCTTGTTAATTTACGGGTAGTGACTGATGAATTGGAATGAAGCGTATGTTGTGTTTGTGTAACACTTGTTTATTATATACGCGTGTTATTCGGAAAGACCGGGTTTGTCCCATGCTGAATAACTGATACAACGATAAGTCGAAGTTGAAGACGGTGGTCGAAGACCGGAGGTCTTCACGTCATTTGGGTGATTACTGATGATCTTGATTGGGATGTACACCCAAGAAGATGGAAACAGTTGGTGATCGTCCAGACGTACTTGGAGATCGATGGATATGCGGGGTACTAGGTGCCTCCGGTTTCGTTCAGACCCAGAACGGACTTGTAAATGGACTGTGTGTCTGACATCGGATTTCATTCTGTGTGACTGATATCGGTTGCATAGAATGGTTTGCCTGTGTGGCATGCTAAGATGCAAATGATCAAGGCTTCTATTGAAAAGCAGAGTCTTGTGGTTGATGATCGAAGCACGACCTTTGTGGCATAGCTTTGTATAACGGTTACTTCGCGAGTTTCACACCCGATATGAACCAAAAACGGGAGACGGACCTCAGGGAGGACATGCGTTTCTTTCTAGTTAGAAGTGGCGTCAGTGGTTTTACACGCCCTGACGAGTTTGACTTATGTGGTTGTTGCTGTTGCGAGGCGCCTCGGTTTGATCGGATGATCCGGATCCGATGGAGTCATTTGTTGGCTCATTTACACCCCATAGGGCGGAGAGACGTATTGTTCAGGCATAACAAGCCACATCGGTGGACCTGCCCTGACGATCCAAGGCTTGCCTGCGCGCTTGCCTGAGACATGGGCTAGATTGTCTCGAATCGATTGAGGACGATCCCTGGCCTCGGTTCATAGATGGAAATCCAATTTCCAAATACGTGACATTTGCGGTTTTGATTATAGAGCCTAGTATGGCGACATGATATATGGTATCCATGCCGTCTAGGATTGATACTTATGATTTGAAATTGTTTTGACACTATACACTTATAATAGTATCAAATGATTTGTTTTAAACGTACCAAGCATGTTTGGCTATTATAAGGGAAAACCCTATCCCCCGCTTGCGTTGCATTGTGTGATAGGACCTGGGTCTTATAATAGCTTCATTCTTCTTTATTTAGCATTGCGTTGTTGTTTTATGCACTGGTATTCTTGGGAGGAAACCCGTTCCGTGTTATACGGCGTGGTCCCTTGATTTACCGAACTTTAAAATAAAGATTAATAACTGTTTTAGTTCTCACACTAGTCCCATGACTGACCTGGGGTTTATTGTTATAACCTAAACTCTGGGTGCCCTTATTTTCGACACGGGCAGCTAGTAGTTTTGGTTTTGCAGATTTATATTCACAGGATCATGGTTTACAGCTGGAATGATATCCGGAAAGCTTTGTATCCGTATATCTCTTCTAGTTGTGTATTGTATTATTTTCCGCTGCTATGTAATTTATTGTAATCTCTGATATTTTCTGTTGTATATTATTTGTTTATACTCTGTATATTCTTGTATTCTGATAGAATTGTTGTAATATACAATGCAATGTTCTTCCGCCTGTGTTCGTTTGTGGCTTGTTCTCGAACTATCCGCGCTTTCCTCACCGGGGAAGTTACGGGTTTTTACAGCTTTATATAGCATAGCTTTGTGTATGGCGTTAATTCGCAAGCCTCACACTTCGGTATGAGTCAAAAACAGGATCGTGATTGCAGGGAGTGCACGACATTTCTTTCTAGCTATGGGTGGTGTCATGGTACAGTGCCCAAACATATATATTTTTTTACCTATGTAGATGATGGATAACACGGTGCCTCGGATATATCGGTTACTACGGAGCCGACAGATAGGTCCGATATGACTGGGAAACGTGTGTTCAGGAATAATTAATCCACTAACATAAGTGTGGACTAGCCCTGGAGATCCAAGGGTTCACTACGGGGGATCCTGAGGCATTTTGTAATAACCCGAAAATCTGAGCCAATTTAAAATTTTTATTTTGGAAATTTTGTTAAAATTTGATTATCTAAAATGATTTATTTTAAATAATACCGACAAGAAATTTATTTTGAATAGAATTCGAACGTATATATTTATATAGATCGCCATTAGAATATAAATATTTTATTTTAATTATAAAAGGAAATGAAAATGGCGCGGTAGTTCGAAAATTCGATTTCAAAGTTCAAATGGATGTACAGGATTCAAAATAAAATGGATTTTAGTGAAACCAAAAATATTAGAATCTATTTGAGAATATCTCTCCAACGAATCCGAAGAATTGAAATTTCATAGTGGGAATCAAAAGATATGCCTAGTTGAAGATTCAGAATAGTCGCTATGGAATTCTAGCCCTTAAAAATGGAAATTTTGCAAACGACCTCGATTTTCGACGAAACCACTTTTGTTGGATCTGGGATGTCAAGTTATCGCTAGATTCCAAAATTCGTAATTTTTCAAATCAATATGTGAGCGTGGCGAAGGAAAACGCGTTTGACCAGTTTTAGTTGATTTTAATCGACTGAAAATGGCCATTTTTCAAACGGTCTCAGAATTTGATGAAATTAGTTTTGTTAGGACCGTATCGTCAATACGAAGCTAGAAAATATTTTTCTGTAATATTTAGAGTCCATATGTGGCCTCGCTAAATTGAAATGTGCATTCAAATTGAATATATATATAGATTTATATTTTAATTTGAACGAAAACTGGTCGTAACAGCCGAATTGGGTTACGAAACATATCCCATTGTGTTCGGAAGGGGGTAATTAGCTAGGGACAACAGTCGTTGGGTCTCGTTTGGTGTTTGAATGGAAAGTCAACTTTTTAGAGGGAGAAAATAAAAATAAAATATAAATAAATATATATATATATATATTCTCTAACACACCCTCTCCCACTTTTTCAGTCACGGTCGAAATCAAATAAAAGAAAAAGGCGTTGTAGCCATAACCCCTCGTCGCGCCTCCATCTCTACACTCCGCCGCCGCATCGTCGAGTGCGCCTCCCCCCTCTTCCGTCGCACCCTCTCCTTCCGATCCCCTCTCCCTCCTCCCCCAAATCGAACGACGCGAGACCCACTCCCCCCAAACCACCTGAGAACGAATGCGCCACGTCCCTGAAGGCTGCCGCGCCACTCCACGACACCGGAGACCCTGCCGCCATCTCCCAACCACCCAGAAACCACAAGCAACCCCCCCTTTATCTGACGCTGTAAGTATTTTAATGTATTTTCCCCTTTGATTTTGTTTTTTCTTTTATTTTGTTTATAAAAATAGGGTTTTCAAGACTAAAAAAATATGTATATATGGTTTAAAATCTGATTTTTTTTTTGTATAAAACATTGTTTGAAAATCAGTTTTTGTTATGTTAAAAATAAGTATATTTTTAAAACCAGTTTGTAAAGTAATAAAAATTTGATTTTTATTTTGTTTGAGTAGCGGAGAAAAGTTTGTATTCATGTGTATAGAAAGAGCAGATTTTTAGCGTGTAAAGACTCGATTTTTAACACACGAAAGAATAAATTTTATAGCATGTAAAAGATTATATTTTTATCATATGAAAGATTACTTTTTTAATATATGAAAAATTATATTTTTGGCATATAAAAGATTATATTTTTAACATATAAAAAGATAAGATTTTTATATACGAAAAGGTTAGATTTTTAACACTATCAAGAATATAAATTGGATTTTTATTTATATGAATTCTCTTTATATTAAAATACGATTTTCATTATATAGAAAGCGATAGAAAAATGTGAACTTTATTTTATATGTAGAGGATTAAAAATATGATTTTTATGCACATGTAGTGATAATAAAAATATATTTTTTATAAGGCAGAGAATATAAAAATATGATTTTTATATATATAGCAAAATAAAAGTCTGATTTTTATCCATATAGCGTTGGAATAAGAATGTAATTTTTAATGTGAACAGCGTGACAAAGATTATGTTGGAAGTACGAAAAAAAAATCTAGATGTTCAGAAATTCAGAAATAAAACTGGTGGAGTGGATCCCTCGGTGAGAACTCCTCACTTTTTTATTTCTAGTTTGAAATATATACTAGGATGCAGACGGTGCTTAGTAACACCCCACACCAGTCGTCCACAGACCATGGATGACTTGTTTGTTTGATTGCTGTGTTGTGAAATTTGATTGTGTGATGTGGAATGAGATAAAATATTTTATCGTTATAAATATTTTATAGTTAAAAATAGGATTTTTAACGTGTATATAAAATAAATATTTATAAACAAATCGGACGATTTGTTTATATACACTAATTTGGCTGATATTGATTGGGACGATAAATTTTACACATTGTCCAACCGCACAAATAAAATCTGTGTTTGTTGATTTGAAACCCCACATGGGTATTGGGATGAGATTTGACATACACTAATCCCGATTGTTTAGATGTATGTCAATCGATGGGTTGACAGACTGTGTAAGCGTTAGTTATTTATATTTAATGCTTATACAGTTGTGTGGTGCACTCTGGATGATGGTTGATGATTTATCATTGCTACTATATACATGTGTTGTAGGGAATCCATATAATTAACATTATATGCTAATCGATTGGGCCTCATTCCAATTTGGAAAATAAGAAATATTAATTCATGTGTTGAATAGAATAAATATTCATGTGTTGAATAGAATAAATATTCATGTGTTGAATAGAAAAATAAATTCATGTGTTGAATTGAAAACAAATTCATGTGTTGAATAGAAAATAAATTCATGTGTTGAATTAAAAACATTCATGTGTTGAATAAAAGCCGTGTTGATTAGATTGACGCCATTTTGACGTGAACGATATTTATATCGATTTTATTCATTTTTATAATGAATATAGAAAAGAAAGTGATTTCAGAATATAACATTTTGAAAATATTATCATTTGTATATCGATGATGTGGAATATTCAATTTTGATTAGAAATTGAATATGGAGTTGAAATCGTTTCGAAAACGAATTTAAAACGATTTAAAAAATACGTTTTGAAAAGAAATCGACGAAATATATAATATATATTATATATATATATATAATGGCCTGAATAGAACGCGTCGCGCCGCGGCAGTTCGCGAATTTCGACCATTGGCTTCGAATGGATATTACGGGAGATCCGACCGTCGGATTCTCCTGAAACCGGAACCGTTGGGTTCGTATCAAAAAGAGATTTCTAATGAGTACTAGAGATTTGAAATCTAACGATTGGATTTGGAATTATGTCCAAATCAAATTTGGAAAAGGTCATTGTAAGTGCAGTTCGATGGCCGTTGATGGAAATCGACTGTACGGGCCTTGATAAAATTATTAAAAATATCAATAATTTGTGTAAAATCTTAAGAAATGATTTGTGAAGAACTGGGATGAAAAATTCCATATTTGAAAAGATAAAAATAGATTTTTATCGAAATGAACTAGTTTTGAACTAGAATTATAATCCCATTTATTTTTAAAATAAATAAAGTGGATTTGAAATGGTTTTGAAAATAACCAGAATTTCCAATATATAAAGTGGAAATGGATTTGAATCGAAATTGTCTTTGGAATATTTCGATGTTGGATTTCGTGATTGTACAGATATTATTCTGGAAATTTGAAAGATATATTTATATCGTTATTTCCAATACGATATTTGTTGGTCGTAGAATTTGATATTGAATATAAGCCGACATATTTTCTATTCAGAGCCTTGTATTTAATATCAAATGTGATTTGGGTTTGTCGTGAATAGTGTCTTCATTAACACTGTTCTTAAACCCAGTTGAGAAAAAGATTAAATCTTTTTATTTAGATTTAATGAAGTGTACCAATTAAATAATATTTAATTGGAATTGAATTGAAACTGACTTTTGGGTTTATCGTGAACAGTGTTTTAAATAACATTTGCTCTTTAACCTGATAATTAATGGAATGTGATTTTGGGTTGTCGTGAACGGTATCTTCAATAATACTGCTCTTAGACCCAACTGAGTTAAGAAATTCAGAAACTAACTGGAGATTAGTTAAGTTAAATGGTTTCTTGGGTATTGATGTAAGAATCCGTAACTTCCCCGGTAGGGAAAGAGCGGATACTTTGAGAACAACACACAAAAGAACGCAGACAGAAGAACATTTCATTGCTTATTACAACAATTCATCAGAATACAAAAATATACAGAGTATAAACAAATAATATACATCAGAAAATATCAGAGATTACAATACATTACATAGCAGCGGAAAATAATACAATACACAACTGAAGGAGATATACGGATACAGAGCTTTCCGGATATCATTCCAGCTGTAAACCAGGATCTTGTGAATATAAATCTACAAAACCAAAAATACTAGCTGCCAGTGTCAAAATAAGGGCACCTAGAGTTTAGGTTAAAACAATAAACTCCAGGTCAGTCATGTGACTGGTGTGAGAACTAAAACAGTTGTTTAAAACTTTACTTTAAATCAGATATATCAAGGGACCGCGCCATATACCACGGAACGGGTTTCCTCCCAAGAATACCAGTGCATATAACAAAACAGCGCAATGCTTTTTGGAAAAATGAAGCTATTATAAGACCCAGGTCCTATCACACAATGCAACACAAGCCGAGGGACAGGGTTTTCCCTTATAATAGCCAAACATGCTTAGTACGTTTAAAACAAATCATTTGATACTATTATAAGTGCATAGTGTATAAAACAACTTCAAATCATAAGTATCAATCATAGGCGGCATGGGTACCATATATCATGTCGCCAATACTAGGCTCTACAAATAAAACCGCAAAGTCACGTATTTGGAAATTGGATTTCCGTCTGTGAACCGAGGCAAAAGATAGTCCTCTACCGATTCGAGACGCTCTAGCCCGTGTCTCAGGAACAGCCGCAACTGCCCTTGGGATCGTTAGGGCCGGTCCACTGATGTGGATTATAATGCCTGAACACTACGTTTCCCTGCCCTTTGGGGCGTAAATGAGCCAACAAATGACTCCATCGGCTTCACATAGTCACCGATATATCCGAGGCGCCTCGCAAACCAACAACCACATAAGTCAAACTCGTCAGGGCGTGTCAAACCACTGACGCCACTTCTAACTGGAAAGAAACGCATGTCCCCCCGAGGTCCTCTCCCATTTTTAGTTCACCACCGGGGTGTGAGGCTCGCGAATCAACGCTACACAAAGCTATGCTGCACAGGCCGTGCTTTGATCATCAACCACAAGACTCTGCTTTTCAACAGAAGCCTTGATCATTTGCATCTTAGCATGCCACACAGGCAATTCACGCTATGCAACCGATATCAATCACACAGAATGAAATCCGACGACAGACACACATCCATTTACAAGACCATTTTGGGTCTGAACGAAACCGGAGGAACCTTATTCCTCGCATATCCATTGATCTCCAAGTACGTCTGGACCATCACCAACTGATTCCCTCCTCTTGGGTGTACATCCCAATCAAGATCATCAGTAATCACCCAAACGACGTGAAGACCTCCGGTCTTCAACCACCATTTTCATCTTCGACTCATCGTCGAATCAGTTATTCTGAATGGGATAAACCTGCTCTTTCTGAATAACTCGCGTATATAATAAACAAGTGTTACACCAACACAACATACGCCTCATTTCAATTCATCAGTCACTAACCGTAAATTAGCAAGAGAATAATTCCCCAAACATTAACCCTGAAGGCCGAAACCAATATCAGATCAATAGCCAGGAAACCGTTCTGCTTAGTTAACATACAGTTAGTTTCTAAATTTCACATTCTTAGGGAAATGTTCCCATTAATTTTATCAAAGATAAATTCTTTTAGATTTATTCTTTAATCTTCCTTTGAATATCACTTCAAACTAGTCGGGATTAACGAACCTTACCGAAGTAATCATTTGTTTTAATTTCCCAATCCCAACCTATTCATTCCATGATGTAAAACTGGTAATACTTTATATCTAGCACCACGGTGTTATCGGTAAATTCAATTACCATTTCACATTCAAATCTAATTAAGGATTTAACTATCGCCTGGAGCAAAACTGGTGGCGATACTCCATTCTCGATCTTTTCAATCTAATTAAAGATTCATTAAAACTCCACTTAGTTTTAGTCTTTAACTGGGTTAAAGAATCAGTGTGTTTTAAAACACGGTTCACGATAAACCCCAAAATCACATCACATTTCAATCAGTCCCTAACCGTAAATTAGCAAGTGAGCAATTCCCTAAGTATTAACCCCGAAGGCCGAAACCAACATCAGATCAATACCCCAGAAACCATTCAACTTAACTAATTTCCCGTTAGTTTCTGATTTTCTTAACTCTTTTGGGTCTAAGAATAGTATTATAGAAGATACCGTTCCCGCAACCCAAAATCACATTCCATTAATTATCAGGTTAAAGAACAAGTGTTATTTAAAACAATGTTCACGATAAACCCAAAAATCAATACCAATTCAATTCAAATTAAATATGATTTAATTGGTACACTTCATTAAATCCAAATAAAAAGATTTAATCTTTTCCTCAACTGGGCTTAAGAATATATACTTCGTCGATTTCCTTTTAAAACGTATTATATAAATCGTTTTAAATTCGTTTTCAAAACGATTTCAACTTCTTATTCGTTTTCAAATCAAAATTGAATTTCCTATTATAAATTCCTTTTTATATTCATTTCTATCTGATTTCAATTTAATTTCAATTCGATTTGAATTCTATTTCTATTCAATTTAATTCGATTTGAACTCCTATTCAATTCAATTTCAATTCGATTTGGATTCTATTTCTATTCAATTTAATTCGATTTGAATTCCTATTCAATTCAATTTCAATTCGATTTGAATTCTATCTATGTTTTCAATTCGAATTCTAATTCGTTTCAATTCAATTTAATTTCAATTCAAATTCATTTCAAAATATTCGATTTTGAATCACTTTTCAATATTCATTATAAAAATGAATATAATCTATATAATATTGTTCGCGTCAAAATAGCATATCTAATCATTCAAATATTTCTTCTCAAATATTTTATTCAAATATTTCTCTTCAAATATTGTGAAACACCCCACCCTCCATTAAGGTCACTCACAAGGGACTACCTTAACTTTGGTGGAGGTTTGTAAGTAAAAGTCACAGATAAAACACAAGACAGATATAAACACACATATATATATATAAGCAGCGGAAAATATCAGACTTTTATTTCATAAAACACTTGTTCATACAACACATTTCCATAATTGTCTCATAACAATTTCCAAAACATTACAAGATCATTTCTGTCTAGGTTTTTAAATAAAGAAGCATAAAACGTGACTAAAACTGCATAAATCCCCATAGAGTGTGTCCAACAGCCATAGCCAAGGAAAGAGACTCCAAACCGTACATCAACTATGTTGAAGCTTTTAAAGACTCTGTCTAAGCTGGGTTATTTCCTCCCTATGGACCTGGGGGGAAACGGAAGAAAAGAGGACGAAAGAAAATAGGGTCAGACATAAAGCCTGGTAAGTCTAGTGACTCTTCAGTATGAGAATAAGAATATGGGCACGATAGGTATAAACTGGAAACAGGAAAGTGTCATAAACTAAGATAAAGTAGTTTTGAAATGAATATACTATCGCACCCCACACTATATCTCTGCACCAACCTGCATTAGTTCTAAACTGGCACCCCATGCTGAGGGTGAAGTGTTCCCCCTTATTTTAAAGATCGGCTCCTACTCGCATAATTACATGTGTCTTACGGCCCCCAAATATTGTAGATACCTATGTTGGCCCCACCATGGGGTGTATCAAGTCCCATGGTGGCGACCCGACATAATCCTTAGAATGCATAGGTTATACTACTGGTGCCCCAAGTGCCCTGTTCGTCTGCTTCGAAGTGTGTGCATGCCCGCACTCCGTTAGAACCCACACTGTTGCACCCACCGTCGTTGCTTTGACCGCTTACAATCAGCCCAGTAATCGTGCCTCACCCTACCTAGTTTCAGGGTACCATGATACCTAATTGGGTTGCTACTGAAATGGATCCCCGTTACTAGGGTTTTCTGCTCAAACATGTTAAGCGGTTAAGTGTCTGTATTTACCTAACCACATCCATCAATTTCATTATCATGTTGAATTGGTTAAGTGTTTTAGTTAACTTAACCCTACCATCCTGACTTGTCTATCCTTAGCTTCTTAAAGAACCGACCACTCACATTAGACAGATATTATTACGGTTACTGGATGTGCCGGTCTGTTCCAGGCAAATTTACACCGTAACTCAGTCTAACCTCGGGTCCTTATTGGGCTCAATGCTTAACCACCCACATTGGATAGGTATTGTTGTGACTACTGGACAGCCGGGCGGGTCCGGGAAAATTTACATCACAACTCAATCCAACCTCGTGTTAAGGATATTCATATTTTCTAAATTTACATATTTGTCTTTATTACTTAATATATGTAAATTTGTCAACAATTAAATGTTATGGCCAACATCCCAAGTTTAACATTTTTGGTGTAAGAATTTATACCGTTTAAATGCCACCAGTTTTGGCATGTGACAAACATGCCAATTTCATATATATTTTATGTCAAGTTTTACTAATATTCCCAACGTTACCCCGATTAAACATTAGTCTAACAATCTTAGCCTAATTTTCGTTCACATAGTTTTAACGTATAATATTAGGCTAAAAACTTAGCCTAATTTAGCGCACACAAATAGGCATAAGGGAATTCATAAACATAAACATGACATAGGTGTAAACTTGGCATTTTTGGCATAGTCAATATGAACATCATAGGTGTGAACTTTCAAAATAGTCAACATGAATGTCATAGATGTGAACTTGCAAAATAGTCAATATACATATATGTGAATTTGCAACATAGCCTAAATCAATTTACATATATGTGAATTTGCATTGAAATAAGGGTCTAACCAAATAGGTGTCACATGAATTAACATATGATTTAGACAACATAAGTCTAAACTTGTTTTTGGATCTAGGCATAACATCGAACATCACTAGCACATGACAAGAGTATGACATTTTCATAAATATGTATAACTTTATGACAAGGGTGTGAAGTAGATCCAATCGCATATCTAATTACAACATGAAACATGTATTATAGTGGATCTTGACATGAATCCCATTAGGAACTTGCAACTTTTGTATAAACATAGGGGCATGTATATGAACATAACCATTTAGGCATAAAGGTTCTTGCATAAAGTATATACATGAGGTTCTAATCACAAACAACCTATATAATCACATAAACATGAACTATACAACTTGCTTGTGATGTTGTTGTCATTCTAAAAGTGCAATAGGATCAACATCAATCTTAATTGTACCACAAACATCCCAATTTCATTCGCAACACAATCATTTCAATACATAGATATGAATCGACAACGTCATTACATAATAGCACAATTCCACTTCCAATTTACATCGAATCAAGTCTTAGTTTTATTCTCATCGGAAAAATCACTATACTTACAAAGAACGACGAACTTGAATTCTAGATTCTGAATTCTGAATTTGATATGCTTTCCGTTGGGTAGACTAACGTTGTTTTGATTCGTGTTTTACTTTAGTATTGGCTTGTCTCTAAGCTTTCTAACTGACGGCCACTCCTAGTTTCTTTCCAGCATCATGATGGCTTTAGTATAATATTATTTGTGTGAATTTAGAGTTAGACTTGAGTTGTATTTATAGAATTTTAATCTGATTAGAGTCGTCGATGAAGCTAGAGTGAATCCAGACCATCCATCTCAAGAGAAGCCAATCAGAAAGTGACATGTAAGCCCTAGTGACTCAGCCAAGCCTCAGAAATCGACCAGAACCCGACCAGGCCAGCCAGGGCCTGACCAAGCAGGGTTTCAGGCCTGGGCGCACTTGGCAGGTGCGACAGTGGCGCACTTCCCAAGTGCACCAGTGCAATTCTATTATGGCGCACTTCTCAAGTGTGCCAGTGCATTCTGACCCGTTTTCTGGTTTTTCTGCCCAACTTCGTTCGTCCTTATCATCTTCATATGGTATTTGTTTTACGCAAACTCAGACTCTATCCCAAGCAGAATTCCAAGATGAACGCAATGGCGTAACCCATTTCCCTTAATTCCATCATTTAGAATTGAATATACTTTAATTTGTTAAGTTACAGATAACAGAAAACTCGGGGTGTTACATTCTCCCCTCCTTAAAAGATTTCATCCCCAAAATCTTCAAGTCTAGGAGAACGTAAGTCCTAACATCCAATCGTCCATCTACTCATTCAACAAACACAGGCGTCCATTGTCCTTAAAAGACTTCTAATGCTTTATGATTATATGCACAGTGTGTGTATATGTCCTTAACTAATGCAAAATCAGGCGGTCTACTGATCCAGTTGACCTCCTTAATGCAAATCATGTAAGTGTCATGAATCCATTATTTATGAAAATTTGTCCTTACTCATAATTCTACATGAGTGCGCAACCATCGATACAAATGTGACATCCATATGACAACATATCAAGTTTCAACCACATATAAATATGAATACATATATGCATATGCAGTATGAAGTGACTGAACCGATCTAAAATCTAGGTTGTGTGTGTATACGCATCCACGAGCAACCACTTGCAACCACTTGTAGCCATCAACCATAACATGTTTCAAATACATGTTTACATCCAAAGGGGTTTCTACCTAAGGATAAAGGATCATATCGAGAAGATATACCTAAAAAGATAGATACAAGCACAACTTAAGGAAAAAGAGAGGTCAAAGATGTACCCTCAAAAAGAAAAGGGTAGGCCGCGCGTATTCTGTCCTCAGTTTCCTAAGTTGTGTCTTCCTTGGCGTCGCTCCACTGAACCTTAACGAGCTTCACTTCGCGGTTGCGTAGCTTTTTCACTTCAGTTCCTATGATTCTAGTTGGAACTCTCCTCACAGTTACTTCGTGTTCCACTTCGGCTTCTTCTAGAATGCTTGGCTCCACCACTTCCGCTGATTCATGTAGACATCTCCGAAGATGAGAAACGTGAAAGACGTGAATTCCAGCCAATCTTTCAGGCAGGTCTACTCTATAAGCCATTTTCCCAATCTTCTCGATGATAGGGAACGGTCCTACAAATCTTGGTGCTAGCTTTGCTGCGGATCCAAAGCGAACGACGTTCCTTAAAGGGGATACCTTAAGGAAAACCCTGTCCCCAACCTCAAACTCAAGGTCGGTCCTTCTTTTGTCGGCGTAGGATTTCTGTCTATCTTGTGCAGTCTTCGTTCTCCTTCGTATCAAGTCCACTTTTTCTGAAGTCTCTCTAATCATGTCTGGCCTAAGTATAATCTTGTCGGTAGACTCCCACCAACAAGTTGGTGATCGGCAAGGTCTTCCATACAAAGCTTCGAAGGGCGCCATACCGATGGTGGCTTGGTAACTGTTGTTGTAGGCGAATTACACTAAAGGAAGGTCATCCTCCCAAGTCCCTCCGAAGTCAAGAACGCACAGTCTTAGAAGATCTTCTAGTACTCTATTCATCCGTTCTGTCTGACCATCAGTTTGGGGGTGATAGGCCGTGCTCAAGCATAACTGTGTGCCGACAGCTTCTTGCAGACTCCGCCAAAATTCGCTCGTGAAGATGGAGTCTCTGTCACTCACTATGCTGGAGGGTATTCCATGGAGTCGAACTATTTCCTTGAGATAAAGAGAATCTAGAGACGAAGCAGTTCTTCTACTCTTGATAGGTATAAAGTGGGTGCTTTTAGTAAGCCTGTCCACTATTACCCGAATGCTAGTATTGCCTCTTCTTGACCTAGGCAACCCATCGATGAAGTCCAATGAAATGCTATCCCACTTCCATTGCGGGACTTCTAGAGGATGAAGCAGTCCTTCAGGTTTCTTTTGTTTCGCCTTGACCTGTTGGCATGTTACGCACTTAGAAACAAAATCTGCCACGTCCTTCTTCATGTCGCTCCAATAGAAAACTCTCTTTACGTCCTTGTGCATCTTGTCTCCACCTGGGTGTATTGTCATCTTGGAATGATGGGTCTCCTCGAGAACCTTCTTCACTAAATCCCTAGCTTGTGGGACGCATAGTCTTCCATCTCGCCTCAGCTAACCCTTATCATCGATGGAGTACCTATTGAGGTGACTGGAAGTTTCACCCCTAATTAGTTTATCAATCACATCCACAAGCTGCGGGTCTTCACGTTGTGCGGCCCATATCGAGTCTAAAAGAGTAGGCTGTACTTCTAGGGATGCCAATAAACCAGGTATAAAATCTGAGGAGGGCCTAAAGTCAAAACTGGCTATATACTCCAAGCTTTGTTTTTCTACAAAGAGTGGGCTTAGGGTTAGTTTCTTTCTGCTCAACGCGTCTGCTACTACGTTGCCTTTGCCAGGAGTATAGGAAATTTCAAAGTCATACGAGGCAAGGAACTCCATCCACCTTTGCTGCCTCAGGTTAAGATCTTTCTGCAAGAAAAGATACTTCAACAATTTATGGTCAGTATATAATTCGAACTTCTCACCTAGGAGATAATGGCGCCAAGACTTAAGCGCAAAGACGATGGCGGCCAACTCAAGATCGTGGGTTGGGTAGTTCTTTTCATGCACTTTCAATTGTCTTCCACCATAAGCTACCACCCTCGCTTCTTGCATTAGAACAGCGCCTAGCCCCGTACCACAAGCATCCGTATATACTGTGAACATTTTGCTTCCATCCGGCAAAGTCAGAACTGGGGCTGTTGTGAGATCCCTTTTTAATCGTTGGAAAGCAAACTCGCAATCCAAATCCCAAGTGAACGCCAGATTCTTCTTTGTTAGCCTTGTGAGTGGAGCTGAGATTTTCGCGAAATCCCTAATGAACTTTCGGTAAAAACCGACTAGCCCAAGAAAGCTTCGGACTTCAAGTGCATTTCTTGGTGTCTTCCAATCTTGCATTGCAACCACTTTTGCGGGGTCCACAGCCAACCCCTCTTTGGACACTATATGCCCCAGAAATCTTACTTCCTTTCTCCAAAAGTGGCACTTGGAAAATTTGGCATTTAGCTGATATGCACGGAGAGTATCCATGACCTATTTCATATGCTGAGCATGTTCTTCCTCATTCTTTGAGAAGATCAAAATATCATCTACGAAGACCACCACGAACTTATTGAGGAATTCTCTGAACACCCTGCTCATTAGGTCTACGAAATAAGCGGGTGCGTTTGTCAAACCGAAAGGCATGACAAGCCACTCGAAGAAACCGCCTGGGGTTCTGAACGCCGTTTTATCAATGTTATCTTCAGCTACCCTTAGCTAATGGAACCCAGTAGCTAGATCAAGTTGGGAGAAGACCGACGCACCTACAAGCTGATCAAACAAATCATCAATTCGGGGAAGCGGGTGTCTATTCTTTTTAGTCAGCTTGTTTAGCTCCCTATAGTCTACACAAAGACATAGTGAACCATCTGCTTTTGTGGCAAACACCACTGGAGCACCCCAATCCGAGATACTCCGCCTTATAAACCCCTTCTCGAGAAGCTCCTTAACTTACTTACTGAGCTCCTTTCTCTCCTTTGGAGCCATGTGTCTAACAGGCGGAGCTACGGGCTTTGCATTATCAACAAGATATATGCGGAAGTCTATTTCCCGCTTCGGAGGTAAGCCTTTCACCTATTTAAAGACATCCGGATATTCCCGGACTACTCTAATCGACTGCAAATTCTCAATCGAAGTGTCAAGCGACTCTAGATAACTAAGCATAACAGCATTCAAGGGATTACAAGAAATTTCTAGAGTGTTACCGAGCCGAGTCAAGAGCCTAACCACTCTTTTCTCACAATCAAGAATGGCACCATTACTGGATAACCAGTCCATGCCTAAGATCAATCCATACCCTGAGAAGCCCAAAACAAAGGCACTACATCTAAATTCAACACTTAGGATAGAGATTTCCAAATCTAAGCAAACCATCGACAAATAAGCCGAGCCCCCAATTGGATTTGAAACAACCAAGGGATCTTCTACCATACTAGTGTCTAGGTGCAGAGATTCTACTAAAGCAGATGAAATAAAGGAGTGTGATGCACCAGAATCAAAGAGAGTGCGAACTGGATGATCATACAGATAAACTAAGCTTTCTACAGAAATATTTCTACCTCGTTCCTGTGGAGGTGCCACCTGCGCGTGAACTTGTCTACCTGAGGTGGATCCAGTCCTCTGTCCCTGCCCCCGCTTCTTTGGGCAGTCCTTAGCCAAGTGTCCAGTCTCGCCACAACTGAAGCAACCACCATTCATCTTTGCCTTCTTCTTTCTGCAGTCTTTTGCTATATGTCCCACAATGCCACAGAAATTGCACTTTCTCTTTTCACGGGATTTGTTGTTCTTCCCGCCTTTCTTGAAGTCTTTTTCTTAGCCTGTAAACCCTCCTTCGTTTCCTGAGGCACTTCCTCCTTTGCCTCTTTCTTGCCTTTATCTTCCTCGTGCAGCAGCGCCATGTCCACCAAGCTTTCATAGGTCGTCCCTATGGGTATATGGGTCATAGCAAGGCTGTCTAGAGGCTCATTCGGGCCTTTGACGAAGTGAAGGGCCTTCTTGTGTTGGGTGTTTACTAAATCAAGCCCAAATCTGGCCAGCTGATTAAACTGATTGACGTACTCCCTGATCATCATACCCCTTGCTTGAGAGTTAGGAACTTCTCCATCTGCAGACTTCTTTCAGCTTGGGAGAGGAATTTCATCTCAAGCCTCGTCCTTAAATCTTCCCATGTTTCCACTAGCCTCTCCGCATGCGTAACTTCCTACCAATAGGAAGCTTCATCTTTGAGCAACCACACTGCTAGCTGTTTCTTTTGCCTGTCATCAACTTTGAAGATAATGAATAAATCTTCAGTCTCCTTCAGCCAGTTCCTTGCTACCACAAATGATTCAGTTCCATAAAAGTCCTTTCCTCCCATAGCCTTGAAAACTCTACGCGTCTTAGCGAAAGGGTTCCCACGAGGAGGAGGAGGGGGAGGAGGAGGAACCGCTACCACCATAGGAGGAGGAATGTCTACTGGGCCCGCACCATTGGCCCAAGCCTCTAGGTACCTTCGGAACCAGCCAGGGATCGGTACTCCATCTGGAAGGTTAAGATCTCCAGACATGCTGGAAAAAAAAGGAAAGTATTCAAGATAAAGGGATAGAGGGATAGTGCATATGGCTCTGAGGAATTATGCCTTTTAAAAACAACACTTTTCTTGAAAAAGATGCTTCTTTAAACTTCTTTTTGAAAATAGTTTCAATTTTTTTTATCTAGTCTGGTAAATCTATACTCTGATACCAAGTGAAACACCCCACCCTCCATTAAGGTCACTCACAAGGGACTGCCTTAACTTTGGTGGAGGTTTGTAAGTAAAAGTCACAAATAAAACACAAGACAGATATAAACACATATATATATATATAAGCAGCGCAAAATATCAGACTTTTATTTCATAAAATACTTGTTCATACAATACATTTCCATAATTGTCTCATAACAACTTCCAAAACATTACAACATCATTTCTGTCTTGGTTTTTAAATAAAGAAGCATAAAACGTGATTAAAACTGCATAAATCCCCATAGAGTATGTCCAACAGCCATAGCCAAGTAAAGAGACTCCAAACCGTACATCAACTATCTTGAAGCTTTTAAAGACTCTGTCTAAGCTGGGTTATTTCCTCTCTGTGGACTTGGGGGGAAACGGAAGAAAAGAAGACGAAAGAGAATAGGGTCAGACATAAAGCCTGGTAAGTCTAGTGATTCTTCAGGATGAGAATAAGAATAAGGGCATGATAGGTATAAACTGGAAACAGGAAAGCATCATAAACTAAGATAAAGTAGTTTCGAAACGAATATACTATCGCACCCCACACTATATCTCTGCACCAAGGGCATTAGTTCTAAACTGGCACCCCATGCTGAGGGTGAAGTGATCCCCCTTATTTTAAAGATCGGCTCCTACATGCATAATTACATGTGTCTTACGGCCCCCAAATATTGTAGATACTTATGTTGGCCCCACATGGGGTGTATCAAGTCCCATGGTGGCGACCTGACACAATCCTTAGAATGCATAGGTTATACTACTGGTGCCCCCAGTGCCCTGTTTGTCTGCTCCGAAGTGTGTACACGCCCGCACTCTGTTAGAATCCATACTGTTGCACCCACCGCCGTTACTTTGACCGCTTACAATCAGCCCAGTAATCGTGCCCCGCCCTGCCTAGTTTCAGGGTACCATGATACCTAATTGGGTTACTGCTGAAATGGGTCCCCGTTACTAGGGTTTTCTACTCAAACATGTTAAGCGGTTAAGTGTCTGTATTTACCTAAACCCATCCATCAATTTCATTAACATGTTGAATTGGTTAAGTGTTTTAGTTAACTTAACCCTACCATCCTGACTTGTCTGTCCTTAGCTTCTTAATGCACCGACCACTCACATTAGACAGATATTGTTACGGTTACTGGATGTGCCGGTCGGTTCCGGGCAGATTTACACCGTAACTCAATCTAACCTCGGGTCCTTATTGGGCTCAATGCTTAACCACCTACATTGGATAGGTATTGTTGTGACTACTGGACAGCCGGGCAGGTCCGGGCAAATTTACATCACAACTCAATCCAACTCGTGTTAAGCATATTCGTATTTTCTAAATTTACATATTTGTCTTTATTACTTAATATATGTAAATTTGTCAACAATTAAATGTTATGGCCAACATTCCAAGTTTAACATTTTTGGTATAAGAATTTATACCGTTTAAATGCCACCAATTTTGGAATGTGACTAACATGCCAATTTCATATATATTTTATGTCAAGTTTTACTAATATTCCCAACGTTACCCCGATTAAACATTAGGCTAACAATCTTAGCCTAATTTTCGTTCGCAAAGTTTTAACGTATAATATTAGGCTAAAAACTTAGAATAATTTAGCGCACACAAATAGGCATAAGGGAATTCATAAACATAAACATGACATAGGTGTAAACTTGGCATTTTTGGCATAGTCAATATGAACATCATAGGTGTGAACTTGCAAAATAGCCAACATGAATGTCATAGATGTGAACTTGCAAAATAGTCAATATACATATATGTGAATTTGCAACATAGCCTAAATCAATTTACATATTTGTGAATTTGCATTGAAATAAGGGTCTAACCAAATAGGTGTCACATGAATTAACATATGATTTAGACAACATAAGTCTAAACTTGTTTTTGGATCTAGGCATAACATCGAACATCACTAGCACATGACAAGAGTATGACATTTTCATAAATATGTATAACTTTATGACAAGGGTGTGAACTAGATCCAATCGCATATCTAATTACAACATGAAACATGTACTAAAGTGGATCTTGACATGGATCCCATTAAGAACTTGCAAGTTTTGTATAAACATAGGGGCATGTATATGAACATAACCATTTAGGCATAAAGGTTCTTCAATAAAGTATATACATGAGGTTCTAATCACAAACAACCTATATAATCACATAAACATGAACTATACAACTTGCTTGTGATGTTGTTGTCATTCTAAAAGTACAATAGGATCAACATCAATCTTAATTATACAACAAACATCCCAATTTCATTCGCAACTCTGTCATTTCAATACATAGATATGAATCGACAACGTCATTACATAATAGCACAATTCCACTTCCAATTTACATCGAATCATGTCTTAGTTTTATTCTCATTGGAAAAATCACTATACTTACAAAGAACGACGAACTTGGATTCTGGATTCTGAATTTTGAATTTGATATGCTTTCCGTTGGGTAGACTAACGTTGTTTTGATTCGTGTTTTACTTTAGTATTGGCTTGTCTCTAAGCTTTCTAACTAACGGCCACTCCTAGTTTCTTTCCAGCATCATGACGGCTTTAGTATCATATTATTTGTGTGAATTTAGGGTTAGACTTGAGTTGTATTTATAGAATTTTAATCTGATTAGAGTCGTCGATGAAGCTAGAGTGAATCCAGACCATCCATCTCAAGAGAAGCCAATCAGAAAGTGACATGTAAGCCCTAGTGACTCAGCCAAGCCTCAGAAATCGACCAAAACCCGACCAGGCAAGCCAGGGCCTGACCAAGCAGGGTTTCACGCCTGGGCGCACTTGGCAGGTGCGCTAGTGCAAACTTGTACTGGTGCACTTCCCAAGTGCGCCAGTGCAATTCTGTTCTGGCGCACTTCCCAAGTGCGCCAGTGCATTCTGACCCGTTTTCTGTTTTTTCTGCCCAACTTCGTTCGTCCATATCTTCTTCATACGGTACCCGTTTTACACAAACTTAGACTCTTTCTCAAGCAGAATTCCGAGACAAACGCAATGGCGTAACTCATTTCCCTTAATTCCATTATTTAGAATTGATTATACTTTAATTTGTTAAGTTACAGATAACAGAAAACTCGGGGTGTTACATATTCTATTTCAAAACTGGAATGAGGCCCAATCAATTACCATAGAATTTATTTCTATGGATTTCCATACAACGCATGTATATATCAACAATGACAAATAATCAACCATCATCCAAAGTGCATTCTACACTGTATAAGCATCAAATATAAATATTTAACGCTCATAACAGTCTATCAATCAATTGATCGACATACAACTAGCTATTGGGATTAGTGTATGTCATCTATCATCCCAATACCCGTGTGGGGTTTCAAACAATCAAACACAGATTTTATTTGTGCAGTTGGGCAACATGTAAAATTTATCGTCCCAATCAATATCAGTCAAATGTGTATATAAACAAATCGTCTGATTTGTTTATATTTATTTCATTTTAAATACTTGTTAATAATTCTATTTTCAACTATAAAATATTTTCAACTATCTAAATATTTTATTTCATTTCACATCACATCGCACAATCAACTACACATCAAAATCAAACAAACAAGCATACAAGCCGTCCATGGTCTGTGGACGATGGGTGTCGGGTGCTACTAAACACTGTCTGCATCCTAGTATATATTTTTAACTAAAAATTTAAATTAAAGGTGAGGAGTTCTCACCAAAAAGCTAAACCAAACGCCACGACTCTTCATATGTAGGAAATCTTCGCCGTGCTCGCCTTTTGTTACTTTCGTCGTCCTTATTCACTACATATATAAAAATCGCATTTTTATATCGCTTCATGTATAAAAATTATATTTCTATAACGCTATACGTATAGAAAAGATTATACTTTTATATTCTCGATCATATAAAAATTATATTTTTATAATCTCTACTATACAAAAATTGTATTTTTAACTTCATACTTTATATAAAAATTATATTTTTTTACTTCATACTATATATAAAAATTATATTTTTAATCCTCTACATAAGTAAAAATTATATTTTTAATCCTCTACATAAGTAAAAATTATATTTTTAATCTTCTAATTATATAAAAAATATATTTTTATCTTGCTATGATATAAAAAGGGAAAAACTGATATATTTTTTCTCTCTTTAAAACCGATTTCATTAAATAAATAGAAAGAAATAAATAGTTTAAACTTACAGTGGGTTTTTCAGGGACTGGGGAATGGAGTTTGACGTCGGAGGGGGAAGCTGGAGCTCGCGGAGGCTTGGTGGTAGTCGGGGGTTGGCTTAGGTGGCGGGGGAGGCTGCGGCGGCGGGGTGTGGGCCAGGGGGTGGTAGCATGGCCTGTCTTGGGTCGATTTGGGGCTGTCGTGGTTTAATTGGAAGGAGGAGAGAGGGTAGCAGATCGGAGGGGAGGGGAAGAAGGTGCAAGCGGCGGCGGTCCTCGAACAGAGGCGACGGAAATCGAATGAGGGGAGGTTTCTATTTTTTTTTCTTTTTCTGGTAAATGAACGGGAGAGATAAGTGGGAAGGGGCCTTGTTTATATATTTATTTATTATTATTTTTTGTTTTATTCTCCTCAATGTTGACTTTTATTCAAACTCCAATCGAGACCCAACGACTGTCGCCCCTAACTACTTACCTCCATTCCGAACACAATGGGATATGTATCATAAGCTGATTCGATCGTTTCGATCAGTTTTCGTCAAAATCAAAATATAACTCTATATATTGAATTTGAACGCGCATTTCAATTTACCGGGGCCACATACTAACTCGAAAAATTCTAGAAAAATATTTTCTAACTTCGTATTGACGATACGGTCCTAACAAAACTAGTTTCGCCGAATTCTGAGACTGTTTGAAAAATGGCCATTTTCCAGTCAATTAAAATCAACTAAAACTAGTCAAACGCTTTTTCCTTTGCCAAGCTCACATATTGATTCCAAAAATTACAAATTTTGAAACCTAGCAATAATTTGACACTGCGGATCCAACAAAAGTGGTTTTGTCAAAAACCGAGGTCGTTTGCAAAATGGCTATTTTTAAGGGCCAGAATTCCATAGCGACCATTCTGAATTTTCAGCTGGACATATCTTTCAACTTCTAAAGTGAAATCTCAGTTTCTTACATCCGTTAGAAAGATATTGCCAAACAGATTTAGATATTTCTGGTTTCGTCAAATTCCGACTTAAAACGAATTCTGTATATTCATTTGAAATTCGAAATCGAAATTTCAAACTACCGCGCCATTTCAGGCTCGTTATATAATTAAAATAAAATTATTCGTTTTAACTTCGTCGAAAATAATTTTTTTCGTCGTTATTATTTAAAATAATTCATTTTAAATAATCAAAATTCCTTAAAATAGCCAAAATAAAAATTTTAATTGGCTCGGATTCCTGGGTTATTACAATCTCCCCAACTTAAAAATTTCGTCCCCGAAAAGGAACGAAGCTGAAAGTTGTTTCACAAATCAACTCAACTTTCATTATTTTCTTTAGAGCTTAAGTTCTTCAAATTTCCAGTTTCTAAGAACTTTTCAAATTTTTCAAAAATTTGGCTAACACCCTAAATTTTTGAAAAATTTCGCCATAACCTCCCCTACACTGGGGACTTCGTGATATTTCATATAGCCTCCCATGGCCTTCTTCAATCCAAAAGAAAAATAAAAAGCCAATCGGCTCATAAAATCATTATCATCCAAACAAATCAGTAAATCAGGGTAAACATGTACCTATTTGTCGGGCAAACAATTTTATACTTCTTCTCTAGTCTCCTTGCTATGACCTGTTCAATGTAAGTATATGTATATGTATGCAAACGCGACAAATTTTCAATACATCTCACTATTTGGTTCAATTTGGTTAAAGGTTCAAATTTTAATTAATCAACCAATAATCAAACAACACAATCAGCAATCCATTAGTGAATTAAACGTTTCAAATTCATAATTATGATATATAGTCAAAAATCACATTTTTGGTGCCAAATCACAATAATAGGCCCTATCTAATTTCGGTTCTCACACCAGTCAATTGGAAATATATAGAAATCTCACTTTCGTCACTCGAATATAAATACTGGCGATGGTGCCCCATCACCAGAATTATCCCCGGGCAACTAGAGTGTGATTCCATAACCATCCAGTACATTAAAACTTCAAATACACGTTTGCAAGGCATATATGCAAAATCTTTATATATTGGATTGTCCAAATTCAATACAAATAAATATTCAAATACGTTGAATAAAGTTTAAATCTTCAAAACAAAATTCGTTTTCATTTTCAAAAATAGTCTTCACACTCGTTCTAGGATACAACTATCCTATCTCTAACGAGTCATTCCCATTGGATATTACTAATCCAGTTTCTGATGAATTCTTTCGTTTGGTTCTAACGTGTCTTGTTCTCTGAGCTCTATAAACCAAAGCGCTGATACCAACTGTAAGAACCCGTAACTTCCCCAGTAGGGAAAGAGCGGATACTTTGAGAACAACACACAAAAGAACGCAGACAGAAGAACATTTCATTGCTTATTACAACAATTCATCGGAATACAAGAATAAACAGAGTATAAACAAATAATATACATCAAAAAATATCAGAGATTACAATACATTACATAGTAACGGAAAATAATACAATACATAACTGAATGAGATATACGGATATTGAGCTTTCCGGATATCATTCCAGTTGTAAACCAGGATCTTGTGAATATAAATTTGCAAAACCAAAACTACTAGCTGTCTGTGTCAAAATAAAGGCATCCAGAGTTTAGGTTAAAATAATAAACTCTAGGTCAGTCATGTGACTGGTGTGAGAACTAAAACAGTTATTTAAAACTTTACTTTAAATCAGATATATCAAGGGACCATGCCGTATAACACGGAATGGGTTTCCTCCCAAGAATACCAGTGCATATAACAAAACAGCGCAATGCTTTTTGAAAAAATGAAGCTATTATAAGACCCAGGTCCTATCACACAATGCAATGCAAGCCGGGGGATAGGGTTTTCCCTTATAATAGCCAAACATGCTTAGTACGTTTAAAACAAATCATTTGATACTATTATAAGTGCATAGTGTATAAAACAACTTCAAATCATAAGTATCAATCATAGGCGGCATGGGTACCATATATCATGTCGCCAATACTAGGCTCTACAAGTAAAACCGCAAAGTCATGAATTTGGAAATTGGATTTCCCTTTGTGAACCGAGGCAAAAGATAGTCCTCTACCGATTCGAGACGCTCTAGCCCGTGTCTCAGGAACAGCCGCAACTGCCCCTTGGATCGTCAGGGCCGGTCAATCGATGTAGATTATAATGTCTGAACACTACGTTTCCCCGCCCTTTGGGGCGTAAATGATCCAACAAATGACTCCATCGGCTTCACATAGTCACTGATATATCCGAGGCGCCTCGCAAACCAACAACCACATAAGTCAAACTCGTCAGGGCGTGTCAAACCACTGACGCCACTTCTAACTAGAAAGAAACACATGTCCCCCCTGAGGTCCTCTCCCGTTTTTAGTTCACTACCGGGGTGTGAGGCTCGCGAATCAATGCTACACAAAGCTATGCCACATAGGCCGTGCTTTGATCATCAACCACAAGACTCTGCTTTTCAACAGAAGCCTTGATCATTTGCATCTTAGCATGCCACACAGGCAATTCATGCTATGCAACCGATATCAATCACACAGAATGAAATCCGATGTCAGACGCACATCCATGTACAAGTCCGTTCCGGGTCTGAACAAAACCGGAAGAACCTTATTCCTCACATATCCATCGATCTCCATGTACATCTGGACGATCACCAACTGATTCCCTCCTCTTGGGTGGACATCCCAATCAAGATCATCAGTAATCACCCAAACGACGTGAAGACCTCCGGTCTTCAACCACCGTCTTCATCTTCGACTCATCGTCGAATCAGTTATTCAGAATGGGATAAACACGGTCTTACTGAATAACTCGCGTATATAATAAACAAGTGTTACACCAACACAACATATGCCTCATTCCAATTCATCAGTCACTAACCGTAAATTAGCAAGAGAATAATTCCCCAAACATTAACCCCGAAGGCCGAAACCAACATCAGATCAATAGCCAGGAAACCATTCTGCTTAGCTAACATACAGTTAGTTTCTAAATTTCACATTCTTAGGGAAATGTTCCCATTAATTTTATCAAAGATAAATTCTTTTAAATTTATTCTTTAATCTTCCTCTGAATATCACTTCAAACTAGTCGGGATTGACGAACCTTACCGAAGTAATCATTTGTTTTAATTTCCCAATCCCAACCTATTCATCCTATGAAGTAAAACTGGTAATACTTCATATCTAACACCACGGTGTTATCGGTAAATTCAATTACAATTTCACATTATAATCTAATTAAGGATTAAACTATCGCCTGGAGCAAAACTGGTGATACTCCATTCTCGATCTTTTCAATCTAATTAAAGATTCATTAAAACTCCACTTAGTTTTAATCTTTAACTGGGTTAAAGAATCAGTGTCTTTTAAAACACGGTTCACGATAAACCCCAAAATCACATCACATTTCAATCAGTCCCTAACCGTAAATTAGCAAGTGAGTAATTCCCTAAGTATTAACCCCGAAGGCCGAAACCAACATCAGATCAATACCCCATAAACCATTCAACTTAACTAATTTCTAGTTAGATTCTGATTTTCTTAACTCTTTTGGGTCTAAGAACTGTATTATTGAAGATACCGTTCCCGACAACCCAAAATCACATTCCATTAATTATCAGGTTAAAGAATAAGTGTTATTTAAAACACTATTCATGATAAACCCAAAAATCAATACCAATTCAATTCCAATTAAATATGATTTAATTGGTACACTTCATTAAATCCAAATAAAAAGATTTAATCTTTTCCTCAACTGGGCTTAAGAACAGTGTTAATGAAGACAACATTCATGATAAACCCAAATCACATTTGATATTAAATACAAGGCTCTGAATAGAAAATATATCGGCTTATATTCAATATCAAATTCTACGACCAACAAATATCGTATTTGAAATAATGATATAAATATATCTTTCAAATTCCCATAACAATATCTGTATCATCACGAAATCCAACATCGAAATATTCCAAAGACAATTTCGATTCAAATCCATTCCAATTCAATTATTGGAAATTCTGGTTATTTTCAAAACCATTTCAATTCCACTTTATTTATTTTAAAAATAAATAAATTATTATTCTAGTTCAAAACTAGTTCATTTCGATAAAAATCTATTTTTACCTTTTCAAATATGGAGTTTTTCATCCCAATTCCTCCCGAATCATTTCTTATGATTT
This sequence comes from Allium sativum, assembly GCA_030737875.1. NCBI lineage: Eukaryota > Viridiplantae > Streptophyta > Magnoliopsida > Asparagales > Amaryllidaceae > Allium > Allium sativum. The sequence goes on from CM060919.1 coordinate 443,520,356, forward strand.
TACACAAATTATTACTATTTTTAATAATTTTATCAAGGCCCGTACAGTCGATTTCCATCAACGGCCATCGAACTGCACTTACAGCGACCTTTTCCAAATTTGATTTGGACATAATTCCAAATCCAGCCGTTAGATTTCTAATATTCATTAGAAAGCTCTTTTAGATACGAACCCAACGGTTTCGGTTTTAGGAGAATTCGACGGTCAGATCTCCCGTAATATCTGTTCGAAGTCAATGGTCGAAATTCATGAACTACCACAGCGCGGCGCGTTCTATTCAGGCCATTATATTATATATATAGTATATACTTCGTCGATTTCATTTTAAAACGTATTATATAAATCGTTTTAAATTCGTTTTCAAAACAATTTCAACTTCTTATTTGATTTCAAATCAAAATTGAATTTTCCTTTATAAATTCCTTTTTATATTCATTTCTATTTGATTTCAATTCAATTCCAATTCGATTTGAATTATATTTCTATTCAATTTAATTCGGTTTGAATTCCTATTCAATTCAATTTCAATTTGATTTGAATTCCTATTCAATTCAATTTCAATTCGATTTGAATTCTATTTCTATTTTCAATTCAATTCGAATTCTAATTCGTTTCAATTCAATTTCAATTCGAATTCATTTCAAAATATTCGATTTTGAAATCACTTTTCAATATTCATTATTAAAACGAATATAATTGATATAAATATCGTTCGCGTCAAAATAGCGCATATCTAATCAACACGGCTTTATATATTTCTATTTCAAATATTTGTTCTCAAATATTTTATTCAAATATTTCTCTTCGAATATTCTACTTCAAAACTGGAATGAGGCCCAATCAATTACCATAGATTTTTTTTCTATGGATTTCCATACAACGCATGTATATATCAACAACGACAAATAATCAACCATCATCCAAAGTGCATTCTACACTTTATAAGCATCAAATATAAATATTTAACGCTCATAACAGTCTGTCAATCAATCGATCGACATACAACTAATTATTGGGATTAGTGTATGTCATATATCATCCCAATACCTGTGTGGGGTTTCAAATAATCAAACACAGATTTTATTTGTGCAGTTGGGCGACGTGTAAAATTTATCGTCACAATCAATATCGTCAAATGTGTGTATATAAACAAATCGTCCAATTTGTTTATATTTATTTCATTTTAAATACACGTTAAAAAATCTATTTTCAACTATAAAATATTTTTAACTATCTAAATATTTTATTTCATTTCACATCGCACAATCAACAACACATCAAAATCAAACAAACAAGCATACAAGCCGTCCATGGTCTGTGGACGACGGGTGTCGGGTGCTATTAAACACCGTCTGCATCCTAGTATATATTTTTAACTAGAAATTTAAATTAAAGGTGAGGAGTTCTCACCGAAAAGTTAAACCAAACGCCATGACTCTTCATATGTAGGAAATCTTCGCTGTGCTCGCCTTTTGTTACTTTCGTCGTCCTTATTCACTACATATATAAAAATCGCATTTTTATATCGCTTCATGTATAAAAATTATATTCCTATAACGCTATACGTATAGAAAAGATTATATTTTTATATTCTCGATCATATAAAAATTATATTTTTATAATCTCTACTATATAAAAATTGTATTTTTAACTTCATACTTTATATAAAAATTATATTTTTTTACTTCATACTATATATAAAAAATTTATTTTTAATCCTCTACATAAGTAAAAAATTTATTTTTAATCCTCTACATAAGTAAAAATTATATTTTTAATCCTCTACATAAGTAAAAATTATATTTTTAATCCTCTACTTATATATAAAAAAAAATTATCTTGCTATGATATAAAAAGGGAAAAACTGATTTTTTTCTCTCTTTAAAACCGATTTCATTAAATAAATAAAAATAAATAGTTTAAAATTACAGTGGGTTTTTCAGGGATTGGGGAATGGAGTTTGACGTCGGAAGCGGAGGCTGGAGCTCGCGGAGGCCTGGTGGTGGTCGGGGGTTGGCTCAGGTGGCGGGGAGGCTGCGGCGGCGGGTTGTGGGCCAGGAGGTGGTAGCGTGGCCTGTCTTGGGTCGATTTGGGGCTGTCGTGGTTTAATTGGAAGGAGGAGAGAGGGTAGCAGATCGGAGGGGAGGGGAAGAAGGTGCGAGCGGCGGCGGCGGTCCTCGAACAGAGGCGATGGAAATCGAACGAGGGGGGTTTCTATTTTTTTTTCTGGTAAATGAACGGGAGACATAAGTGGGAAGGGGCCTTGTTTATATATTTATTTATTATTATTATTCGTTTTATTCTCCTCAATGTTGACTTTTTATTCAAACTCCAATCGAGACCCAACGACTATTGCCCCTAGCTAATTACCTCCTTTCTGAACACAATGGGATATGTATCGTAAGCTGATTCAATCGTATTGATCGTTTTTCGTCAAAATCAAAATATAACTCTATATATTGAATTTGAACGCGCATTTCAATTTACCGAGGCCACATACTAACTCGAAAAATTCTAGAAAAATATTTTCTAACTTTGTATTGACGATACGGTCCTAACAAATTTAGTTTCGTCGAATTCTGAGACCGTTTGAAAAATGGCCATTTTCTAGTCAATTAAAATCAAATAAAACTGGTCAAACGCGTTTTCCTTTGCCACGCTTACATATTGATTCGAAAAATTACGAATTTTGAAACCTAGCAATAATTTGACACTACGGATCCAACAAAAGTGGTTTCGTCGAAAACCGAAGTCGTTTGCAAAATGGTTATTTTTAAGGGCCTGAATTCCATAGCGACTATTCTGAATTTTCAACTGGACGTATCTTTCAACTTCTAAAGTGAAATCTCAGTTTCTTACATCCGTTAGAAAGATATCGTCAAACAAAATTAGATATTTCTGTTTTCGTCCAATTCCGACTTAAAACGAATTCTGTATATTCATTTGAAATTCGAAATCGAAATTTCAAACTACCGCGCCATTTCAGGCTCGTTATATAATTAAAATAAAATTATTCGTTTTAACTTCATCGAAAATAAATTTTTCGTCGTTATTATTTGAAATAATTCATTTTAAATAATCAAAATTCCTTAAAATAGCCAGAATAAAAATTTTAAATTGGCTCGGATTTCCGGGTTACTACAATTGATCTGATGTCGGTTTCGGCCTTCGGGGTTAATACTTAGGGAATTGCTCACTTGCTATTTTACGTTTAAAAGCTGATAGAATGGAATGTGATTTTGGGTTTATCGCGAACCGTGTTTTAAATGACATTGATTCTTTAACCCAGTTAAAGATTAAAACTAAGTGGAGTTTTAATGAATCTTTAATTAGATTGAAATGATCGAGAATGGAGTATCACCAGTTTTGCTCCAAGCGATAGTTAAATCTTTAACTAGATTTGAACGTGAAATGGTAATTAACTTTACCAATAACACCGTGGTGTTAGATATGGAGTATTACCAGTTTTGCTCCTTGGGATGAATAGGTTGGGATTGGGAAATAAAATAAAGAATTACTTCGGTGTGGTTCGCTAATCCCGACTAGTTTGATTTGATATTCAAAGGAAGATCAAAGAATAAATCTAAAAGAATTTATTTTTGATAAAATTAATGGGGACCTTTCCCTAAGAATGTGAAATTTAGAAACTAATTGTAGGTTAGCTAAGCATAATGGTTTCCTAGGTATTGATCTGATGTTGGCTTCGGCCTTCGGGGTTAATATTTGGGAAATTATTCTCTTGCTAATTTACGGTTAGTGACTGATGAATTGGGATGGGGCATATGTTGTGTTTATGTAACACTTTTTTATTATATACGTGGGTTATTCAGAAAGACCGGGTTTATCCCATTCTGAATAACTGATTCAACGTGGTGTCGAAGAGGAAGACGGTGGTTGAAGACCGAAGGTCCTCACGTCGCTTGGGTGATTACTGATGATCTTGATTGGGTCGTACACCCAAGAGGAGGGAATCAGCTAGTGGTCGTCCAAACGTACTTGGAGATCGATGGATATGCGAGGTACAAGGTGCCTCTAGTTTCGTTCAGACCCAGAACGGATTTCTAGATGGACTGTGTGTCTGACATTGGATATCATTCTGTGTGATTGATGGATATTGGTTGCATGGAGTGGTTTGCCTATGTGGAATGATAAGATGCAAATGATCAAGGCTTCTGTTGAAAAGCAGAGTCTTGTGGTTGATGATCAAAGCACAGTCTGTGTGGCACAGCTTTGTGTAGCGATAATTCGCGAGCCTCACACCCCGGTTGTGAACCAGAAACGGGAGAGGACTTCGGGGAGGGTATGCGTTTCCTTCTAGCTATAAGTGGCGTCAGTGGTTTGACACGCCCTGACGAGTTAGACTTATGTGGTTGTTGTTGTTGCGAGGCGCCTCGGATATATCGGTGACTATGTGGAGCCGATGGAGTCATTTGGCTCATTTACGCCCCATAGGGCGGGGAAACGTATTGTCCAGGGTTTAAGTTTAATCCACATTGGGTGGACCGGCCCTGTCGCTCCAAGGGACGATGCGTTCTGTTCCTGAGACTCGGGCTAGGCAGTCTCGAAGCGGTGAGGACGATCCCTTGCCTCGGTTCACAGATGTAAATCCAACTTCCGATACGTGACTTTGCGGTTTTAATTGTAGAGCCTAGAATGGCGACATAGTGGTATGGGGCACTTATGCCGTCTATGATTAATACTTATGATTGAAATTGTTTTCTTCACTTATAGTAATAATAAAAGATAAAATTTAGCGTATCAAGCATTCTTTGGCTATTATAAGGTAGAAACCCTATCCTTCGGCTTGTGTTGCATTGTGTGATGTGACCTGGGTCCTATAATAGCTTCATTGTTCTTTATTTAGCTGTTGTTTTATGCACTGGTGTTCTTGGGAGGAAACACGTTCCGTATTATACGCACTACAACAAAAACAACATATTTCAACTTTAATTTTACAACGGTGGTAAAAGCACCGCTGTAATAAATGTTTTTTACAACTTTTTCCCAGAAAAGTTGTAATAAACTTATTTTTAACAACTGTGTTATTTTGACAGTTGTTATAAAAGCCTATCACAACTTTTAATTTTTGACTGTTGTAATATATGACTATATTTTAATATAATTAACAACTAATAATTAATATTTAATACATTTATATTGATTATTTATAATTAATAACTAATAATTACTATTAATAATCAATTAGGAAGTAATAATCGATAATCAATCCGTAATATCTAATACTTAGCAATTAAGAAGAATAATTAAAAAATATAGTTAATATTACATAATTACTATTAAGTAGTTAATAATTAATGTTAATCATGAACAATCAATGGTTGCTATTAATAATTAAGAAGTAGAGATTAATAATTAAGAAGAAGAGATTAATAACTAAGATTATATTTAATAATTAATTTATAGTAACAAACAATTAATAAGAAATCTTTAATAATTAAAAAGTAATACTCTTTATTAGTATTTAATATTTAATATTTATGGGTAATAATTATATTTAACATCCAATATTTCAAAAAAAAATTAAAATTTTCTAGATAAAACTTATAATATATTGAAATTTTCACAAATTAATTTAAAAAAAATCAATGAATTAGAGTTTTTATAAAATATCCAAAATTTCAAAAAAAAATCAATGAACCAGAATTTTGAATGGTTACATAATAATTTCTTTTAATTTTCGCATCATTCCTTGATAATGTGTATGTGTTGTTTATTTGAGTCTTTCTTTGACCTTGAATATCAAAAATATGGTTAAATATGAAAACAAAATCAAGGTACCCGCGTTTGGCCCTACAGTTGAATTTTTTGCTCCAAATGCAAAAATTTCCCTCCATAGCAATTTTTTCTGGCTTCGAAATCTAACTTTTCGTACCTTCGAACCAACTAAATTTTTCCTCACAGCTGTTCCCAAAATATTAATTATTTCTTGCTATCACGTTTCCTCTTCCTTCGGCAATAAAGAAAGAGCCGCTCCCCCAACCGCCTTCTTTTCTCTCATCTTTGTTCTCGTCTATTATCGCTCCCCATTTTCTAAAATTCACATCTCCCCCATTGCTAGTTTTCTCCTATATTGTTAGTTCTCCTTTTTGCCACTCTCCAGATCCCCTTTTTGATTTGCGTGCCCTTTCAGATCTGCTTTTTTCAGATCTAAACTCAGTTTTGGATCTGGCTTTGGAACTCGTATGCGAATTCAAGATCCGATGAAGATGGCTCGGGATTAGGTTTTGACATCGAGGCTGCTGTCAAAACTGCAAACGATAAGGTGGCTGGGTACCTTTAGCATGGTTTCTAAAGATGCAAGAGGACCTCCTTGTCTCTTTCCTTTTTGAAGTTACATTAGTTTATCTTATTTCAATTAAAGTTGTAATGCATTCATATGTTTGTTAATTTTTTTAGAGCAGTTTCTTTTTTGAAGTTACATTAGTTTAACTTATTTCCATAAAAGTTGTATGGCATTAATGTGTTCTTTAATTGTTTCGAAGTAAGCTATAATTTGTTTTTACGTGACATTTCGACTCTTGTATTACGACAACACGCTCAGTGGTCATGAGTTAGGAAACTACAGTACATTGTGGAGCTAGAATGAACTGTACAAGCATTACAGGCAAGTTCTTATAGATTGAGACTTCAAGGTCTTTTTATCTTCAGGACATAACAAATGTGCGAACACATTTTATTTTTCTTCATATAGGCAGAAGGAATGGAAGTTGCAGGGGAAATTGAATTTTTGAGTCAGCAAAATCTTGTTTTGAGCTTGGAGAACAAGGCTCTTAAGCAACGTTTGGATAGCCTTTCACAGGAGCATCTTATAAAATGTTGTAAGTGTTAAATTATGATTTCTTCTTAACTTAATAGCTTGTCCCTGCATGCAAGTTCGTTAGAATCCTTGCATAATCCAGTTAACTTGTCTTATGATAATTTAGTCATCTTGGTGTATAATAATGTTACTTCATGCCTGTAGGAGGCAGATGGTCTAAGTCATGCATCAATATCTTGTTTTCTCAGTTTTGTATGCAAGAGTAACCTAACCCAAATTTCTGGTAGATGCCACAGTGTTAACGCATGAATTCTGGTCATGGTCATGGATGATGATCATTAATTGTGTTATAAGATAATCCTTACATAAACTGAAATGTTAGATTTAACCCTTCATTTTAAGCTTCCTCAAATCCCTGTAATATCTCTCATTCATGAATGAAGGGAATTGTTATCATTTCAACCATCTAGAAAGTTATGTATCTGTTTTCTTCTCTGCACTACATGTACCTATAATTTTTAGCATTTGCCTTCGAATGTGTTATAGACAGCGCATAGCGCATAAATTCTTCGAATCACTATATTTATTAGTGTTTCTATGCTAACCAAGGGATTTATCACAAACATTACATTAAACCTAATATTGTCGATTTTGTGTCTTTTAATTTGTATAGGTTCTTGCACTGACATATTATGCAATTTCATACTTCCCTGGAGGTGCTACAGGGTTAAAAAAATTATCTTCGGCTCTCACCTCTACCGTACTTAGGTGTTTTAGAAGGTGATGCATTCGGTTTATGCCATTTAAATTAAGTTTGCGTTTGTACTTTTAATACTAAGATATTTATTTATATGTATAATTCAACTTTGTAGGTTTCATAGGTTTCAAAGGCAAATGAGCTTTGTAGATTTTAGAGTCAATTCCTGATGTGAATAGAAGATATGAGGATAGCATTAGGTGGAGGCCAATTACATTTTAGAGAAAAATGAGCTTTGTAGATTTCATAGGCAAATGAACTTTGTAACTGGGTTAAAGGCTTTCAAAGGAAAATGAGGAGGACTATTGTAATTTTATACATTTTTATGTGGTATATGATTTGTATTTTGGATATAAAGTTGTGATTTTTATCAATGAATGGATCATGATGCCTTTAAACTTACATTTATTTCTTATGTTATTTGTCTATTTGTTGTTGCACATATATAACATACAGATTTTTATGCATTTAATTTGTGGATATATTACAACTGTAAAATAAAAGTTGTAATAAAATATATCACAATGGTTATAAACAGTTGTAAAAATTACAACAACAACGGTGCACAACTGTTGTAACAAAGTTTATTACAACGATGGAAAAAAGTTGTAAAATATACAGATTACAACGGTGTTGCAATGGTGTAAAAAAGTTGTAAAAGATTTTAGTCTATTACAACTTCTTAATATACGACGGTTAGCCCACCGTTGTAAAATGTATTTTACAACAGTTTTCCACCGTTGTAATAGGGTCATTTTGTTGTAGTGACGGCGTGGTCCCTTGATTTACCTAACTTTAAAATAAAGATTAATAACTGTTTTAGTCCTCACACTAGTCACATGACTGACCTGAAGTTTATTGTTTTAACCTAAACTCTGGGTGCCCTTATTTTGACATGGGCAGCTAGTAGTTTTGGTTTTGCAGATTTATATTCACAGGATTCTGGTTTACAGCTGGAACGATACTCGGAAAGCTCTGTATCTGTGTATTACTTCTAGTTGTGTTTTGTATTATTTTCCGCTGCGATGTATTTAAATGTAATTTAAATCTCTGATATTTTCTGTGTAATATTTATTTATACTCTGTATATTCTTGTATTCTAATGAAATTGTTGTAATTAAAAATGAAATGTTCTTCTGTCTGTGTTTTTGTGTGTGTTGTTCTCAAAGTATCCGCTCTTTCCTTCACGGGGAAGTTACGGGTCTCTACACATTTGCTAGAGTGTCTCGAATCGGTGAGGAGCCATCCCTGGCCTCGACTCATAGATGGAATCCAATTTCCAATATGTGACATTTCAGTTTCAATTGCAGAACTAGTATGGAGACATAGTAGGATGGGGTACTATGCCGTCTATGATTGATACATTTATATTTGAAGTTGATTTTGACACTATATACTCATAGTAATATCAAAATGATTTGTTTTTAAAAAAAACGTACCAAGCATGTTTGGCTATTATAAGGTAAAACTCTATCCTCTAGCTTGCGTTGCATTGTGTGATGGGGCCTGAGTCTTCTAATAGCTTCATTTTTCCAAAAAAACATTGCGCTATTTGTTTTATGCACTGGTATTCTTGGGAGAAAACTCGTTCCGTGTTATACGGCGTGGTCCCTTGATTTACTTTGTTTTTAAAGTAAAGTTTTAAATAACTGTTTTAGTTCTCACACCAGTCCCATGACTGACCTGGAGTTTATTGTTTTAACCTAAACTCTGGGTGCCCCTATTTTCCACACGGGCAGCTATTAGTTGGTTTTTTTTGCAAATATTTCTTTTCCGGGATCCTGGATTTACAGTTGGAGCTATATTCAGAAAGCTTTGTATCTGTGTATTTCTTTCAGTTGTGTTATGTATTATTTTTCCGCTGCTAATGTAATTTTAATCTCTGATATTTTTCTGATGTATATTATTTATTCATACTCTATTATATTCTTGTACTCTGATGTAATTGTTGTAATGAGTAATGAAATGTTCTATTGTTTGTGTTCTGATCAGTCGTGTTCTCAACTCAATCCGGGCTTTCCCGTAAAGGCAAGTTTCGGTCATTTCAATAACTCTAACTCAACACCTTGAGCTAAACAACGACAAAGTCCATTATGACATCAACACAATCTGATGACACACCCAATCTAATCAACACAGCAACCAATCCAAACATTGCAACGACAAACTCTAGTGAAATCCCCAATCACTTCAATGACCCATAATCCCACATATTCGCTTGTCTTTAGCAAGTATATAACCAAGTCTACATCACTTTAAAATGAATACTTCCTCAACCGAATACAACTCACGATCTGCATCTATCAATCACCTAACCAAATAAATCCTTTAAACCGCACTCACTATAATTCAGAAGGAAAGCTAGAATCAACTGTTAGGTGGGTGTCTGAAGTAGCTTCAGTTTGGATTAGCGGTGGGGTGTCCAACAGTTTGAATGGAAGGGGAGAAACATGGTCACGCGTGGAGGAAGTATGGTCTGTGGTGGAGTGGCAGGATCGGAGTATGGTGTCAAGTCGATGTAGAAGGTGGCTAACGAGGTGGTGCAGGCTACAAAAGAGGGGTCGGGCTACTAATATGGGAAGGATTGATCGTGTTTTGATGAGGAGGGACGGAAGATGGCCACGTGGGTTTTGGTTTTGGGGTCTGCGTGAGTTGATGGTCGCCGGGCGGCGGTGGTGATGACCGTAGTACGGCAATGGAGTGACCGACTGCCAGTAGGGGTTTGTGACGACCCAAAACCCCGTTCCATGATGGCAAGGGTAATCTTTGGAATATAACACATAAACAAACAATAGCAAAACAGAAATAAATAAATACACCAGATAATGCACAGTAAAATACACTGGATAAGCATAATCATCAGAGTTACACAGTACACAGGATCATACTTAGTACAAAAATACAGTTCATCTTTACATAAAATGTCTACAGCGGAATCAAAATATAATATGTACAACAGGAGCTGAACAGCATAAAAAGAAAGAAGTGATAAAATCCATCTTCAGCTCCATAGCTATCCAGAAAGCCTGTTAAAACCTGAATACAAGGCTACCCGTGTAGAAAATAGGGCACCCAGGTTTGCAAGTGAAACAAACTAAGAGTAAGTCATGGGACTGAAATGAGAAATTTTCTTAACTTATTTTAATAATAAGGCCAATCACAGGACCGCGCCACTAACGCGGAGCGGGTTTACTCCATTGGATTGCCAGTGCTCTAAAACCAATAAATCATTTAAACATCGCAATGCTTTTTACAAAAATGAAGCCATTATAAGACTCAGTTCCCATCACATAACACAACGCAAACCGGAGGATAGAGTTTTACCTTATAATGGCCAAAAGATGCTTGATACGAATAAAACAAAAGCACTTGATATTATTACTAGTGTTTATATGTTTCAAAAACAATTTCAATCATAAGTATCAATCATAGACGGCATGGGTACCATATATCATGTCGCCATATATAGGTATACAATCAAAATCGCACGATGTCGTATTTGGAAATTGGATTTCCATCATGAACCAAGGCAAGGGATCGTCCTTACTGCTTTGAGACAATCTAGCCTACCATGTCGCAGGAACATCTGCAACTGCCCCCTGGATCTTCAGGGCTAGTCCACACGAAGTGGATTATAATGCCTGAACAATGCGTTTCCCCGCCCTATGGTGCGTAAACTGGTCATATCCGACCAAACCATCGGCTCTGAAGAAACCGAACTAACCGAAGCCCCTCGCTATCCATCATCCACATAAGTAAAATGCCTGGGCGTGTCAAACCCAAAACACCACTCCTAGCTAGAAAGAAACGTATGCTCTCCCTGTGGTCCTCTCCCATTTCTGGTTCATACCGGGGTGTGAGGCTCGCGAATCAACGCTAAACACAAAGCTAGCTGTTTAAAGACGTGCTTTGATCATCAAAACACAAAGCTCTGCTTTTCAACAAAAGCTCTGATCACAGCATCTCTGCATGCCACACAGGAAATTCACGCCATGCAACTGACGTACATCAATCACACAGAATGAAATCCAAGGTCGAACACACAATCCATTTACAAGTCCGTTCTTGGTCGAATGAAACCGGAGGCACCTTATTCCTCCCCCGTATGTCCAATACAGGAGAGAGGCCCTCACACATCCGAACGATCAACAAGTACGTTCGGACGACCACCACTGTAACCTCTTTAGGGCATCATCTCCCATCAAAGGCATCAGTAGCCATCCATTTGATGTGAAGATCCTCGGTCTTGCACTGTCTTCATATCTTCGACCACTAACCGTCGATCAATTATTTGAAATGAGAATTAACTCGGCCTTTTCAAATAATTCATGTATATTTAGAATTTCAAATCAATTCATTTCAATGGTTAAATTATCTGACATCCATAATTCAGTTCATTAATGTAATTTTCACTTCAAACACATTCAACCATCAAATATCCAATAAACCGGGTAAATTCGGTTTATTTTCATTCCTTATCGTTTATAATATTTTATCACGATTTATCACTATTTTTATTTATTTAAATATAGCTAATTTATTCAAACGACGCTTCAGGCCATAATGCGGCCATGGCGCTGTTTTTCTCCAAATTTGATTTACACATACCTGAAAATCTAACAATTGGATCTTTACAAATTTTATATCATTGGAAAGATCTTTTCAAAGCGGATCCAAGGGTTCCAGTTTTGCGAAAATCCGATGGTCGGATCTCCCGGTACAATCATTTAAATTTACGATTTCAAATTACGAACTGCAGCGTCGTTATTCGATTTATTTTAATTATATATATATAATCCATTCTGGCGCTGTTTTCATTCAGATTTGAATTAAACATTTCGGACAATCCAAGCGTTGGATCTTTACAAAGTTGGTATCATTGGAAAGATATTTCCAAAGCGAACCCAATGGTTTCGGTTTCGAGAAAATCCGATGGTCGGATCTCCTGGTACAATCATTTGAAATCACGGTTTCAAAATACGAACTGTAGCTTCATTATTCGATTTATTTTAATTATATTTATATATTAAAAAATATAATGCATTCTACGATTTCGAAAACCATTTCAACTCATATAGGTGATAAAAACGATATTTTTATCAAATAGATATTTATTTTAACATAAAACTATTTTTAACAATTCATATATATAGTAAAAAATGTGATTTTTTATTGCTAAAGCAATTTATTTCAAAAATGAATATTTTTAGCGATTCATATATATTATAAAAATGTGATTTTTATTGTCAAAACAATTTAATTTATATACTTCGTACTTACAATAAAAATGTTATTTTTATCGCTCAACTATTTTATTTCATACATTCAATAAAAATGTTATTTTTATCATTCAAACCATTTTATTTCAAAAATGAATATTTTCCAACACATGAATATAAATCAAACACAGGAATATTTCAGAAAATTTCGGCAACATAATGGCAGGGTAGTTAAAACCGGCACCGTCCCTATTACGGCTTCTCGCTCGACCTTAAAGTCTTGCAGCTTTTGACAATGGGGATTTCAATAACTAGTTCGTACGCAGACGAATTTTCCTATATACTAATCCTATTGGGATTTTAACCACAATCAATCATTCCAACCATTCGTATTCATCAACCAAATTTCACATCAACCAAACCCAAACAATCACAACCAATATATATATCGTCCATGGTCTGTGGACAAGGGGAGTAGTATATATATAGATATACGTAAATAAATATATTTCAATTTCATTTCAATATCATTTCAATTCCAATTATCGCATATATGATTTTTACAACGCATATATAACTTATACATCGCACATACAACTTATACAACGCTTATACATGAGGTGTACAACCCTTATATAACTCATACAACGATCGTATAATTTATACATCGTCATTCCATATCGTTTATAATTCAGAAATCTCACATTGCTTTTCGCGTTGCCAAAAATTGTAGCAAGCTCTATAAATTTCCCTGTCTCTTCTAGAATGTAGAGAACGTCCTCACGGTCCCGATGTCTCTTGTTTCACTGGATTTCAACCAAAAACAAAAAAGATATGATTTTTAGAAGTTAATCGAACTTCGCGACGGTTTAATGGTGTTGAAATCAGTTTTAATATCCAAACCCGTTACCTTCAGCTGAAAGCTCGAAACTAGGTTTTGATTTTGCGCTAAATCCAAAGCACGAGGTTGGAATCGGACGACACCGCGTTGAAGCGCCAGGAGGGGCGCACCTGTGCCAGAAGTGGGACCCACTTCGGTGGCTTCAATCATCCCCGGCGTCGGTTCAAAGTCTCCGACTTTGGGAGGTTGGATCTCAAAAAATATCGAACGATGGAGGAAGCGGCCTACATGTATTTGAAGATCTTGAAGTGCTCTACGAAATCCTCCAAAGGAGCAGGTTGTTTTGATGAACGGATTGGAAGAAAAAGAAGAGAGAATGGGAGGATGATTTCCGTCATTGCGATAAAGAATAGTCGGGGAGAGAGAAATGAATGATGAATTCTGATTGGGTGGCCATTTATATTTTAATATTTAATTTATTTAATTCAGAAAATACCCACTAATTCATACGAACACCAATTCAAACCCAACGACTGCCAGCCTAGCTAAATACCCTCATTCCGAACACAATGGAATGTGCTTTGTAAGCCCATTCAACTGTTTCAGTCAGTTATTCTTCAAATTAAAATATAAAACATTCAATATTTGATTTGAACGTACATTTCAATTTGTTGGGGCCACATATTGATCCCAAAAATTCCAGAAAAATAAATCTAGCTATGTTTTGACGATACGGTCCCAACAAAACTAGTTTCGTCGAATTTGGAGACCATTTGAAAAATGGCCATTTTCTGATCGATCCAATTTGACTAAAATCAACCAAACACATTTTCCTTTTCCATGCTCACATATTAACTCCAAAAATTATGGAATTTGAAACCTAGCAATAATTCGACATCCCGGATGCAACAAAAGTGGTTTCATCGAAAATGGAGGTCGTTTGCAAAATGTCCCTTTTCACGGCCTTTATAAACTCCATAGCGACCTTTCTGAAAATTCATTTGGCCATAACTTTTGATTTCTGCTATGAAATTTTGATTTTTCAGATTCGTTAGAAAGATATTCATAAACAAATTTAAATATTTCTGGTTTTACTAAAATCCGATTTATTTTGCACCCGGTACAGTTAGTCAAAGTTCGAATTCAAATTTTCAAACTACCGCACCATTTCAGGCCTTGTTTATAATTAAAATAAATATATTTATTTTACCACATCGATTCAAATAGATTTTTGGTCGTTATTATTTAAAATAATTTATTTTAAATATTCAAAATCCACTAAAATAGCAAAATTAAAATTTTTAAATTAGTTCAGATTTTCCGGGTTGTTACAGGGTTAATAACAAGGAAGGATGCGAGAGAACTAAAGGGGTGAATGGTTTTGTAACACCCTGAATTTTCTAAGAATATTAAAATTAACAAATTCAAGAACACTTAATTTTTAGAAGAAAACTAAGTGAAATGGGTTGCACTATTACGTTAGTCTCAAAATTTTGGTCAAGATAGACATTTGGTTTGCATAAAACGGATACCTTATGAAGAAGTTATTAAGCCTTGAAGTTTGTATGCATATGAGAAAAATATGTATATAGATATATATGAAAACTAAATAAATATACAAAAAGGTTCAAAACAGCGAATCAGGAGGGGGAATAACCGAACCGGCCCATTTTTGAAGTCGACCTGAGCCCTGCTAGGTCGACTAGGGGTTGATTCAGGGTGTTTGGCTGTCAACCTGTGGGCCGATTCGCTCTAAGACAGACGTGGCATCTGATTGGTTCTCATGGTTCAGGGTTAATCTAATGGCCCTAAAACACTCTCTACAACTATATAAGGACCCTAAACCTAAAACCTAATTCTATTATTCACTCTCATCTAAAACTAGCCGCTACTAAACCTAAATCAAATTAAATCTAATCTAATTCAACTAAGAGAATTCAACAATCTACATCAAAGGCGAGCAATTCAATTTCAGAATACATATCCCAGAACTCAAGAATTCCTTTTTGTTTGTAAGTGTAGTTATCTTTCAGATGTGAATAAATTAAAGACATGATATGTAATGAATTGTAAAATAGAATTGTATCAGGTTGTATGTGATGCTGATTCATGTTTATTCATGTCTGTTCTATCATATATGCCTATGAACTATTGTGGTCTATCGAACCTATCATGTTATGCGGAAATTGGTGAGTAAACCTATGATGTTTTATAGGAATTTGGGAATGAAATTATCATATGCAAGTTTGGTGATATTATGATACATAGGCTAAGTCATGTCGTTTATGCCTAATTGTTTAGAGCCATTATGCATACATGTTTAGATCTACGACCTTATATGTTTAGATCTATAACTTCATATGTTAGATCCATATGCCTTTATGATAGATTTAATTTGCAAGTTCACCACTACATTCCAAGTTTAACTTGTATAGTTTTATGTAAATTCATATGCTTGTGGTTCATGTTGCATAGATCAAATTTGCAAGTTCATAGTTAAAAGTATATTGTTCTATGCCAAATCCATGTGACATATGTGTAGTTAGATCCATACTTTTGTATGATGTTGGAATGTTGCAAAGTTCCTCTTTTCCCTTTTTGTTTTATAAGTTAGGCTAAAATACCAAGCCTAACATTCTATGTAATTTTGCGAACGTACAACGGGGGTAACGTTGGGGAAAACATGAAATTACATGTAATTGACATGTTTGACACATTAGCATGATAAGTGGCATGAAAATGGTATAATCTATATACCTAAAATTTTGAACGTGATTTAGAAGGAAAGTAGGCCATGACAATAATTGATTTATAATTTACATATAAATATGTAGGCTAAACATGAAAAATTACATGGCATAGATTGGTTCATGAAATGGTATACTTAGTATACCAATAATTGTGAGCATAATTAAAAGGATAATTATGGCATAATTAAACTGGGAATAATTTACATATGGAATTTGTCATAAATAAGAAATACATAAATTTAGAAAAGACGAATATGCCTAACCCGAGGTTAAACTGAGTTGTGGTGTAAAACTGCCCGGAACCGACCGACACATCTAGTGACCACAACAATACCTGTCTAATGTGGGTGGTTAGTGCATTGAGCCCAAAAAGGACCCGAGGTTAGACTGAGTTGTGGTGTAAAACTGTCCGGAACCGACCGGCACATCTAGTGACCACAACAATACCTGTCTAATGTGAGTGGTTGGTGCTTTAATAAAGCTAAATCAAGATTGGTAGGGCTAAGTCAATTAAGGAAACACTTAACCAATTCAATATGTTAACTAAACTGATGGGTGAGGTTAAGTAAATTTAGAACACTTAACCGTTATAACATGTTAATTAGACAAGTGGGTGAGGTTAAGTAAATTTAGAACACTTAACTGTTATAACATGTTAATTAGACAAGTGGGTGAGGTTAAGTAAATTTAGAACACTTAACCATTATAACATGTTAATTAGACAAGTGGGTGAGGTTAAGTAAATTTAGAAACACTTAACCAATATAACTTGATTTCTGGAAAGGTTAAGTTAAAATAAGAGGGCAACACTTAACCAATATAACTTGATTTGTAGTAGGGTTAAGTTAACACAAGAAGGCGACACTTAACCAAAGTAACATGACACGTAGGTGGGTTAAGTTAACTTAAATTGATTGATGACACTTAACCAATACAACAAGATGAATACATAGGGTTAATTTAACATGAAACACTTGACCAATATAACTTGATGAACGAACGGTGTTAAGTTAATAGGAAACACTTAACCGATCCAACATGATAAGTAAGGAGGGTCAAGTTAATAAGAAATGCTTAACCAACTTGACATGATGAATGAGTGGGTTAAGTTAACATGAGCGGATAACACTTAACTAATATGGCGTAATGTGCGGGAGGGTTAAGTACGTATCGGGTTGGTGGGTAATATTAGTAAATATAGGCCCAGAAAACTTAACTATTAAATAAACATGCTTGAATCAGAAGGAGGGTTAAGTACATATCGGGTTGGTGGGTAATATTAATAAATATAGGCCCACAAAACTTAACCATTAAATAAACATGCTTGAATCGGTGGGAGGGTTAAGTACATCTCGTGTAGGTGGGTAATATTTGTATATATAGACCCGCAAACTTAACTAGTAGGAAACCCTAGTAACGGAGACCCATTTCAGAAGTAACCCACATAGATGTATCATGGTACCCTGAACTAGGCAGGGTGGGGCACGATTACTGGGCTGATTTTAAGCGGTCAAAACCGTGGCAGGGTGGTACGTCAGTGTAGGTTCCAACGGTTTACGGGCGTGCACGTACTCCAGATTGGGAAAAAGCAGGCACTGAGTACCATTAGTTATACACTGTGCATCTTGAATCGTGTCGGGTTGCTATCATAAGGATTGATACACCTTACGGTGGGACCAGCACAGGGTATCTACACGCAAGAGAGGGTCGATTGACACAGACACATGGAACATGAATACAAGTAGGGAGCCGATCGATAGGGTAGTAAGGGTACATCTAACATGTTCATGGCAATTAGGCTGATTGAGGTGGAATCCTCACGATAGATGTACACCTGAAGGCTACCAGAATTACAGGGGTTGGGATCACGATTATCATTTTATTCAAATTACAAGTTGGGACACTAGTTAGGTGGTGTAGAGATAAATATAGAAATCAGATTAACAGAGTAGTAGCTGTAACACCCCACATCCGTTAGTGTCACTCGCAAAGGGAATGCACTAAGTTCTGTGGAGCATTTAGGGTAAAAGATGCAGATAAATTACAAGACAGACAGAAATTAAACAGCGGAAAATAAAACTTTACTTTATTGATAAGATAGTTTGTACAACAATTGTTTTCCAATATCAGAGTATCATCTGTCTTAAAAAATAAAGAAGCATAAAAATACATTTATATTCCCCAATGTAGCATAAGCCAGCCATAGCAGCGAAAAGGAGAGTCCAAATCACTTTGTCCAAGAATCTTCAAGCTTGGGAAAGAGTGACAGTCCTCCTTAACCTGAGCTATACTATTCCCTCCCTTACTACCTGGGGGGGAAACGGAAGAAAGAAGATGAAAGAAAAACAGAGTCAGACATAAAGCCTGAGTAAGTTCAGTTACTTCTAGCATGTGAACGTGGAAAAACCAAAATGACATGAATTAACTGAATACAAGATAACACCATGATGATAGGGTCAGCAAGATTAGACAAGATTAACACACGATATGCTAAGATAAGATAAACTGGATATGTTCTAATACTTTCGCCGCTTCGCTATTTCCTTGTTATACTGGTTTCTATATCTCTGCACCACCTAACTAGTGTCCCAACTAGTAATGATAACGTGATCCCAATCCCTGTAGTTTCCATTGCCTTCAGGCATACATTTATTATTTGTTACCTAGATCTAATCTAGGGTTTTCTATCAAGTGCTTTCTAGATTCAACTAGAGTTTACAATATCTGCTGAACGCTTCTCGGATTCAGGGTTTATGCCACCTAGTCCAACTAGGGATTATGCTACCTATCGAACGATGCCCCCTAGTCTAGGACACACTACCTAGAGTGGTATATGTTCCTAGACTTCCCCACGCATGTATCGCGAATCGTTATCTCTTGTCTAGATGCACATGTCCTGTAATGTGCGACTCGAGTCCTATGGCAGGGCAAATCAAGAAACATAGAACTCGGTCGGGAGCTTTCAGATATCTGCCGATGCAGATGCTAAGGTCTGTTTTTATTCCAGTGGCTATGGTCCCACTCGACCCCTCCCTCAACTAATGAAAGGCACACCTTGAAAAATGAGAACTATACGCAGGCCCCCTATGCCCCCACTAACCTATGGCCATCCTCACCCATAACTAGATAGCAAGTATATGGTCTTTTGGAGTTCTCCGCCTTTCCTCTTCACGTATCTCGACTGACTCAAGATGGATGGTAGACGACGAGTTGCTATCACAGGGCTACCATTTTCTCGCCGAATCACGCTGGTCCATCCTAGTCTTTAGGTTGCCATATATTGCAACCAAGGCATACCCCTGGTTCTTCTAACGCAGACCTTAACCTCTGTGAGCCCAGGAGGATCATCTGCAGCCTCACAGAGGGATACCAAGAGTATCCTCACGTCCCCTCGAAGCCTCGGGCTTCGTAACCCAATTCGTTGTAGCCTTCTTTTTACTCAGGCGGACGTTCGCTTCTTCCCGTGTTATACTAAGAATTACTACTTAGTTTTGCTAACTAAGGTTTACCACTTAGTTTCCAGAATCGTTGTTTTCTTAACTAAGGTTTACTACTTAGCTCCTTTTAACTAAGGTTTACTACTTAGCTCTCTTTCTCATCAATTTGGACTGGTTAAGCGTCATTAGTCAATTCAAGCTAACTTAACCCTCTTCATTTATCCTGTTAAACTGGTTAAGTGTTATCAGTAATTCATGTTGACTTAACCCTACCACAAACCAAGTTATATTGGTTAAGTATTTCTTATTACTTAACCCTACCCATTCATCCTGTATTGGTTAAATGTTCCTTTTTAACTTAACCTTGCCCATCTGTTTCAACTAACATGTTATTATTAATGGTTAAGTATTATCCCTTCATGTTTTAGACTTAACCCTATTCCTTTATCACAATCTGATGGTTAAGTGTTCAAGTTTACTTAACCCTGCGGTCTAGTCCAGCTAACATATCAAATTGGCTAAGTGTATTAAATTTTACTTAACCCCAACCTCTAGTCTAGTTAACATGTTAATTTGGCTAAGTGTATTAACTTTACTTAACCCCACCTTCTAGTCTAGTTAACATGTTAATTTGGATAAGTGTTTTCCTAGTTACTTAACCCCTACAAATCTTGTCTTGTTACGATGTTAAGTTTGGTTAAGTGTCCCTATGGACTTAACCCTCCCATTCCAGCTTAACTGTGTTAAGTTGGTTAAGTGTTCCTATGGACTTAACTCTCCCATTCTAGCTTAACTGTGTTAAGTGTCTGTATGAACCTAACCCCACCCATCGGTTTGGTTGTCATGTTGAATTGGTTAAGTATCTTAGTTAACTTAACCCTACGATTTTTGTTCTAGCTTTAACTAAATAAATTAAAGCCGCGACCACTCACATTAGACAGATATTGTTGCGATTACTGGATGTGCCGGTTGGTTCCGGGCAGGTTTACATCGCAACTCAGTCTAACCTCGGGTTAGTCATATTCGTGTTTTCTAAGTTCAAAGGGTTTTGATTAATTTTCAAATCAGGTTTTGAAAGTAACCATCCCGTCCGTCGGATCAGTTAGGGATAGCCAGGGAGAGCAGGAAACTTGTATTTTCCAAACCCAGGCCTAGACACTATCCTCTCTGTCACCCTAGAACTTTCTGGTGTGTTATTAAAAGAGATGTCGTTAATAAACCTTTAATTTGTCTAAATTTACATTTTTTTCATTTAGGACAAATTCTATAAGTAAATTATTCCTAATTTACTTATTTCATAATTACTCTTCTAATGTAAATTGTCAACATTTATTATTATGGCCCATTCTCCCCTCTGTATCATATTTATGCTTTTTGGTATGTAAACTATACCAAATTAAGTGTCACTAACCGTGATTTTGCCAAACCTGACAATTATTCCCAATTATGGCCAATTTCAAATTTATGCCAATATACTTATTATGCCAAATTAGCTAATCCAATTCTGATTTAACATTCTAATTACAGTTCATATCAAACTAGACTTATTATTCTAGTTCATAGTTCATGTAAATGCTAGATTTACAAGTCAATACTAGATTCAAATTACACATCCTATAATTCATGTCAAATTTATCCAATTTGCATGCCATAATACATGTTCCCAATTTATGCCAATTTCCAAGTTTATAACTACGTTTTAGTAAATTTCATATTTTGCCCAAATCGTATTCCCATCGTTCGTATAATCGTGATTCAACCTAGATTATAAACAAATCTAGATTCATGGATAAAAGGGAATGAACCAAAATGCCATGGAAGAATAGACATAATAACTGGCATAAGATGATAATTCACAAGCATATAGATCAGGTAATATTATGACATGAAAAAGGGTTGAATAGTATAGGTTCAAGAACATGGGTAGACCTAACTTAATAGGTAAATTCCCAAGATCAAGATCCAAGGATAACTAGAAACAGGAAGTCAAGCCTAGATCCAATATAAAGCCAGTTTGGGGTACAACATGGTTTTGTAACTACAGTGTCATGGGCATAAATAATAATCTTATATCCATAGTCATAGGCAATAAATCCTCACAGTTGATGAATCACAGTCATAGGCGATGTTCATAGTCAAAGGAAAATAATTCTCACAGTCATGAGTCACAGTCATAGGCAATGTTCATAGGCAATGTTCATAGTCAAAAAGGCATATGGTTTTAAGGTCCATAGTTTCATAGTCACAGTCTTATTGGTCATCGAATCATAACAGTTCTTAATTAGGTCCAAGGATATAAGCACTGATTCGAATAGAAAGATTTGGCATATTCTTTTATTCCTTCAATTTCATGTCACGAAATAGAGAAAACATTCAAATCTAAAAAGTAACCGACTTACAGAGATTATATTAGATTCGTAGAAAAACAGTCGTTGAAGTCGTTTGAATCTTCACTTGAATCCTAGCTTGTTTTGAATCTCCTCTTGAAAGTCTTGAGCAGCATTTCCTCGTCTTGATTTATTTTACATATTATCTTATTTATTTATACATTTTCTCAGAGGCAGCATAAGGATAGAATGAAACAGTGTAGAGAGAATGAGGCCAGAGGCTGTTTATATAGGATTAGGGGGACGAATCTAGGCAGAGAACGAGACCAGGTACATCAGAATGCACCTAGGCCCAAAAGTGGGTTTCTGCACCCAGGTCGACACCGAGGTCGACTGGGCAGTCGACCTGGTCAGGGGGGTCGACTACCCAGTCGACCTGGGTCCTGGGCGGGAATTTTCCCGCCCAGCCCGCTTCTGGGTTTGAATTCGAATTTCGAATTCGAATTTCGAGTTGTTTTAAATTCTGAAATTTCCTGAAACTTCGGAGGGTCATATCTCCTTCATACGGACTCCGATTTACGCAAACTCGGACTCGTTTTCAAGCAGAATTTCGAGACGAACGCAAAGGCGCAACCTGTTTCCCTTGATTTTGAATTTAAAATTTAATTATGCCTTGATTTGTGAATCCTAGTGTTACAGAATTACGGGGTGTTACAGTAGCGAAGCAGAGAAAAAGTAGAAGTGCATTCTGTTCACCTTGCGCTTATCCTGTCTTTAGTTACTTTGTTTTTATGGTATTGTCCTTTTTTCGGTTTATTCATTTCACGATCCTTTACTTGTTTGCATGCTGAAAGATCACTAGACTTACCAGACTTATGTCAGACCTAGTTTGTTTTTCGCCTCTTTTCTTCCGTTCCCTCCTCCTCCCCAGGTAGTCAGGGAGGGAATAGCTCAGCCTAACTTGGACCTCTTCTCTTTCCAAGCTTGAAGATTAGTTGGTGTATCGCTTTGGGCTCTCTCTCTTCCACTACTATGGCTGGTTCATGCTTTATTGGGGAATATCATTGTTATTATGCTTCTTTTATTCTTGGAAGTTATTAAATCAAGACAGAAGTTCTATGTATTACATTTAAGTATGATTGAGGAAATTATTGTAAAAGCTTGACTGAATTAAGTTGTTTATAAAATGACTTTATTTTCCACTGCTTTATTTGTCTATCTTGTAATTTATCTTCATCTTTTACCTATAATGCTCCACCGAAGTTAAGGCATTCCCTCTGTAAGTGACCTTAACGGAGGTGGGGTGTTTCACTTGGTATTAGAGCTGAAGGTTACCGGATCAGATAAAAGATTTGAAAAATTATTTTCAAAACGGTTTTAAAAGAAGCATTTTCGAAAGAAAAGTTTTGTTTTAAAGGCGTATTCCCCAAAGCCATATGCACTATCTTTTGATCCTATGTTTGAATCCTTGTTTCCTTCTTTCCTGAGTCTTCGGGGCTCCTGGCTTTCTGGGAGGTAACCTCATCGCGGCATGTTTCCGTAGGCTCAACGAAACTACGACACTTGTCAAAAGGCAAACAAGTGGCCAACTTCCATCTATAGCCGTAGTAGTTTCACCTACAGCTAATTTTCTTTCGATCTTTGTAGGATTCTCCATGCGATGGAGGCAGCTTTCAAGAGACCTATCAACAAGTTACACAAGGATGGCGAAGATGAGAATGAGGGAGTTTTTCTAAGGAGCACAACACAAAGATGAAGAACTCATGGATATGGACTTGGTTCACAAAGGAGGGGAGGAAAGAATAGTAAAACCTAAAACAAGAGGAAGTATCTTTATTTTGGTATAACGGGTCGTATAATTAAGGGCAAGGACAAGAACAAAAGACAGGATTTACCAGAAGGCAAGTGCATGCTCTCACCACCAGCATACCTGAGAGAGAGGTAGTAAGGTTTCTATTGAAAAGTTTAGTTTTTCTTCTTGAGCATCCTGCTAGTACTCTTTTTTATTTTTGTGCTTCGCATTCATTTATATCTGCTTCCATAGTTGAGTCTCTACACCCTAGAGCTTGTATAATAGAGCATCCCATTATTGTCTCAAGTCCAATTTGTGGTTCAGCTCATTTATCTTTGGTTTGTAAGGATTTGAGATACTTATGTTTTTGGTTTCATGGGCTATGGGTTGATTCTAGGCATGGATTAGTTAGCTAGTAATTGTGAAAGGAGGGTAGTTAGACTTTCGACTTGCCTCGGAAATACCCTCGAAATTTCTTGCAATCCTAAGGGATCAGTTTGTCTTAGCTACCTAGAATCACTTTATGTATTTATCGATGATTTTCGATCCATTAGAGTAGTCCATGAGTACACAGATGTTTTTTCGATTAAGGTTAGGAGTTTTCCCCCTAAAAACTCGAGATAGACTTCCACATATATCTAGTTGACAATGCAAAGCCAGTTATGAGATCAACGATAGTTTTGGAGCAGGATTGGCGAGGATAGCCAGAGTTAGTTAAGTGCTCAATTATTTGGTTGTTTTACTAGTATCATCTCACATAAATCGTCCAAATTCAGAGGAGGTATTCCATGGGCACTTGTCTGATATTGGTTTAGACCTTTGGGGCATGTACTTGAGGGATGCCAAGTTCGACTAGGATGGTTTACGTGAGAAATATTGACCCTCAGATTTGTGATATGAGGGATAAGCTAAGTAGAAGAGAGACCTTTAATCATCTTAGTATATACACTTGGTATCATGGTTAACTTCTATTTATCTTGGAAAGATAGTTCGACAACATTGGATACCCTCTAGCATAGTAAATGATCGAGGTCCTATCTTTACTAGTGGGTTTTGGAAATGGAGGTCCAGAAGATTCACAATCATGAAGTTAAATTAGTTAAGGTATGGTGGAGTGAAGCTCAAAGAAGATGCGACTTAGAAGACTGAAGACTAGATACGCGCATCATACCCTTTTTGAGGGTATATCCTTGATTCTTCCTTTTTCTGTAATATTTATTTGCATGCTAGTCTTTATCTTTTAAATATATCCTATCGATCCTATCCTCGATCCTTAGGTAGAAGCCAATGGATGAAAACATGTTTTTGAGACATGTTATGATTGATGGTTGCAAGTGGTCGCAAGTGTTTGCTAGTGGTTGCTCGTGGATGCATATACACACATTAGGAACTAGATCGGCTCGGTCACTTTCATATTGCATATGCGTATGAATGTTTGTATTTGTATATAGATTGAAACTTGATGTGTTATCATATGGATGTTGCATTTGTATGAATGATTGTGCACTTATGTAGAAGTTATAAAGTGCATTAGGAATAATTTCATACATGATGGACTCATGGCACTAACAAAATTCGCGTTAAGGAGGTCAACTAAATCAGTAGACCGCCTGATTTTGCATTAGATAAGGACATGTACACACACTATGCATATGATTATGAAGGCATTAGAAGTCTTTTAAGGACAATGGATGCTTGTGGATGAGTAGATGGATGATTGGATGTTAGGATGCATTCTTCTTAACTTGAAGATTTCAGGGACGAAATCCTTTAAGGAGGGGAGAATGTAACACCCCGAATTTTCTGAGAATATTAAAATTAACAAATTCAAGAACACTTAATTTTTAGAAGAAGAATTAAGTGAAATGGGTTACGCTATTACGTTCATCTCAAAATTTTGGTCAAGATAGACATTTGGTTTGCATAAAACGGATACCTTATGAAGAAGTTATTAAGCCTTGAAGTTTGTATGCATATGAGAAAAATATATATATAGATATATATAAAAAATAAATGAATAAATATGCAAAAAGGTTCAAAACAGCGAATCGGGAGGGGGAATAACCGAACCGGCCCATTTTTGAGTTTGACCCGAGCCCCGCTGGGTCGACTAAGGGTTGATTCAGGGTGTTTGGCTGTCAACCTGTGGGCCGATTCGCTCTAAGGCAGATGTGGCATCTGATTGGTTCTTATGGTTCAGGGTTAATCTAATGGTCCTAAAACACTCTCTACAACTATATAAGGACCCAAAACCTAAAACCTAATTCTATTATTCACTCTCATCTAAACTTAGCCGCCACTAAAACCTAAATCAAATTAAATCTAATCTAATTCAACTAAGAGAATTCAATGATCTACATCAAAGGCGAGCAGTTCAATTTCAGAATACAGATCCCAGAACTCAAGAATTCCTTTTTGTTTGTAAGTGTAGTTATCTTTCAGATGTGAATAAATTAAAGACATGATTTGTAATGAATTGTAAAAAGATTGTATCAAGTTGTATGTGATGTTGATTCATGTTTATTCATGTCTATTGTATCATATATGCCTATGAATTATTGTGGTCTATCGAACCTATCATGTTATGTGGAAATTAGTGAGTAAACCTATTATGTTGTATAGGAATTTGGGAATGAAATTATCATATGTAAGTTTGGTGATATTATGATACATAGACTAAGTCATGTCGTTTATGCCTAATTGTTTAGAGCCATTTGCATACATGTTTAGATCTACGACCTTATACGTTTAGATCTACAACTTTATATGTTAGATCTATATGCCTTTATGATAGATCTAATTTGCAATTTCACCACTACATGCCAAGTTTAACTTGTATAGTTTTATGTAAATTCATATGCTTGTGGTTCATGTTGCATAGATCAAATTTGCAAGTTCATAGTTAAAAGTATATTGTTCTATGCCAAATCCATGTGACATATGTGTAGTTAGATCCATACGTTTGTATGATGTTGGAATGTTGCAAAGTTCCTCTTTTCCCTTTTTGTTTTATAAGTTAGGCTAAAATATCGAGCCTAACGTTCTATGTAATTTTGCGAATGTACAACGGGGGTAACGTTGGGGGAAACATGAAATTACGTGTAATTGGCATGTTTGACACATAAGCATGATAAGTGGCATGAAAATGGTATAATCTATATACCTAAAATTTTGAACGTGATTTAGAAGGAAAGTAGGCCATGACAATAATTGATTTATAATTTACATATAAATATATAGGATAAACATGAAAAATTACATGGCATAGATTGGTTCATGAAGTGGTATATTTAGTATACCATTAATTGTGAGCATAATTAAAAGGATAATTATGGCATAATTAAATTGGGAATAATTTACATATGGAATTTGTTATAAATAAGAAATACGTAAATTTAGAAAAGACGAATATGCCTAACCCGAGGTTAGACTGAGTTGTGGTGTAAAACTGCCCGGAACCGACCGGCACATCCATTGACCACAACAATACCTATCTAATGTGGGTGGTTAGTGCATTCAGCCCAAAAAGGACCCAAGGTTAGACTTAGTTGTGGTGTAAAACTGCCCGGAACCGACCGGCACATCCATTGACCACAACAATACCTGTATAATGTGAGTGGTTGGTGCTTTAATAAAGCCAAGTCAAGATTGGTTGGGTTAAGTCAATTAAGGAAACACTTAACCAATTCAACATGTTAACTAAACTGATGGGTGAGGTTAAGTAAATTTAGAACACTTAACCGTTATAACATGTTTATTATACAAGTGGGTGAGGTTAAGTATATTTAGAACACTTAACCGTTATAACATGTTAATCAGACAAGTGGGTGAGGTTAAGTAAATTTAGAACACTTAACCGTTATAACATGTTAATTAGACAAGTGGATGAGGTTAAGTAGATTTAGAACACTTAACCGTTATAACATGTTAATTAGACAAGTGGGTGAGGTTAAGTAAATTTAGAAACACTTAACCAATATAACTTGATTTATGGAAAGGTTAAGTTAAAATAAGAGGGCAACACTTAACCAATATAACTTGATTTGTAGTAGGGTTAAGTTAACACAAGAAGGCAACACTAAACCAAAGTAACATGACACGTAGGTGGGTTAAGTTAACTTGAATTGATTGATGACACTTAATCAATACAATAAGATGTATACGTGGAGTTAAGTTAACAAGAAACACTTGACCAATATAACTTGATGAATGAACGGGGTTAAGTTAATAGGAAACACTTAACCAATCCAACATGATAAGTAAGGAGGGTCAAGTTAATAAGAAATGCTTAACTAACATGACAGGATGAATGAGTAAGTTAAGTTAATATAAGCGGACAACACTTAACTAATATGGTGTAATGTGCAGGAGGGTTAAGTACATATCGGGTTGGTGGGTAATATTAGTAAATATAGGCCCACAAAACTTAACTATTAAATAAACATGCTTGAATCAGAAGGAGGGTTAAGTACATATCGGGTTGGTGGGTAATATTAATAAATATAGACCCACAAAACTTAACCATTAAATAAACAAGCTTGAATCGGTGGGAGGGTTAAGTACATCTCGTGTAGGTGGGTAATATTTGTATATATAGGCCCACAAACTTAACCAGTAGGAAACCCTAGTAATGGGGACCCATTTCAGCAGTAACCCACATAGATGTATCAAGGTACCCTGAATTAAGCAGGGTGGGGCACGATTACTGGGCTGATTATAAGCGGTCAAAACAGTGGCGGGGGTTACGTCAGTGTAGGTTCTGATTGTTTACGGGCGTGCACGTACTCCAGAGTGGGAAAAAGCAGGCACTGAGTACCAGTAGTTATACACTGTGCATCTTGAATTGTGTCGGTTTGCTATCATAAGGATTGATACACCTTATGGTGGGACCAGCACAGGGTATCTACACGCAAGAGTGGGCCGATTGACACAGACACATGGAACATGAAGACAAGTAGGGAGCCAATCGATAGGGTAGTAAGGGTTCATCTAACATGTTCATGGCAATTAGGCTGATTGAGGTGGAATCCTCACGATAGATGTACACCTGAAGACTACCACAATTACGGGGGTTGGGATCACGATTATCATTTTATACAGATTACTAGTGGAAACACTAGTTAGGTGGTGCAGAGATAAATATAGAAATCAGATTAACTGAGTAGTAGCGAAGCAGAGAAAAAGTAGAAGCGCGTTCAGTTCACCTTGCAATTACCTTGTCTTTAGTTACCTTGTTTTTATGTTATTGTCCTATTTTCGGTTTATTCATGTCATGATCCTTTATCTTGTTTTCATGCTGAAAGATCACTGGACTTACCAGAATTATGTCTGACCTAGTTTGTTTTTTGCCTCTTTTCTTCCATCCCCCCCCAAGGTAGTCAGGGAGGGAATAGCTCAGCCTAACTTGGACCTCTTCTCTTTCCAAGCTTGAAGATTAGTTGGTGTATCGCTTTGGACTCTCTCTCTTCCACTGCTATGGCAGGTTCATGCTTTATCGAAGAATATCATTGTTTTTATTCTTCTTTAATTCTTCGAAGTTATTAAATCAAGACATAAGTTCTATGTATTACATTTAAGTATGATTGAGGAAATTGTTGTAAAAGCATGACTGAATTAAGTTGTTTATAAAATGACTTTATTTTCCGCTGCTTTATTTGTCTGTCTTGTAATTTATCTGCATCTTTTTCCTATAATGCTCCACCGAAGTTAAGGCATTCCCTCTGTGAGTGACCTTAACGGAGGTGGGGTGTTTCAGGTTTTAACAGGAGGAAGACAATAGTTTAAAGAGTGGAGAGAGAGGGAAGCGGGTGCAGTGGTTTGTGGAGGAGGACTGGACGGTGTGTCAAGGAGACTGACGGCGGAGGTGACAAGTGACTGGTGGTGCTTCGGAAGGGAATGTCAGGGCTAGGAAGAAGGCCAAAGAAGACGAGAACATTATAATGAGGGAGAGGATTGTCAGATTGGTGGGGAAGCGAAATTCTGAGTTGCGGTGAGAAAATTGGTTTTGCAGAATTTTAGAGGGGAAGGAAAGAGTGCAGTGGCGATGTGGTTTTGTTCGATGTAAGGAGATGGTGGCGGCTAACGGAGAAGGAAAGCCGGTCCGGTTCACAAAGGAAGAAGTGAAGAAGGGTCAAAAGAAAAAGTGGGGAAGAGTATATTTCAAATTGGCATTCAGTTTAACAGTTGGTGAATGCAAAACAAATGAGTAACACACGTTCTCTTTGAGGACAAATGTCTGTTACAAGCCTTGTTTTATTTATACATTTTGTTATTTATATACCTTTTTTTAGACGTGTATGGCTATTTACTTCTATTGTATAGTTGCGTTTGGGGAATGCGTTTCATACTTATGTAAACGTGTGAATGATCAAACCGTGTCGTTATTTATGTTATCTTATTTCAATAAAAAATTATTATTATAACAAAATCAATTTATAATCGTATACAACAATGTATACTGATCACAAAACAAAAATAAAACAGACCGCCTGATTGATTCTACAAAGTGTCAAAAGGACCACGATTACCCTAAATACATTAGAAAAACATGCACTTATTTCCCAAATTAAAAATTACAATAAAATCCTATAAAATATTTTAAAACTGCGCATACAGAAACTGAACGGTTATTTAAATTGGTTATTTAATTATAATTTATATTCGAACACCGATCATTTTAGTAACTATATTGCAAACCGTTTTGACAATTCGACCAATAACGAGCTGTTTTGCCAAATAGATATTGTTTTTAACTAAATTAATTTCAATCAAAACATTATCATCTTCAAAAAAAAATAACCAAACGAATTTTAAACCTCTTGTAAAATTCATGCATATATAGCATTTTAAATCCTGTTATTCAAAATAGATTTGTAAAATTTTATGCACTACATTAAATAACATTTGAATGATTTATATAAAATAATTACTTATCAAATCTTATATATACAATAAACATACTCTTAGATAAGTTTCCTTTTTCAAAATCATATTTATAAAATAAAACAAAATATTTACTTAAACTAATATATAAAAGACTATTAATCAAAATTTGTATTTACCATATTAAATTTAATTTATATTTATAAAAATCCAAACAAAATCATATATTAAAACGTTGAAATCTTGGATCGTTGCATAAGGTGACATATTCCAAACCACTACATAGCAGCAAGAACCACATAGATTAAGTGGATAATGCCCAAAGATCACATCATATCTCACTACATGTATTAATCAGGTGATACAGAGACAGTACCGACTGGCATAAAAACTTGTACCTAACAAAGTATACATGAGAAAACACATGTACATTTTTTTGTATTTGAAATAGTTTCCTCTCGGGATTGATCAGAATCATCAATTTCCTCTTCTGTATTTTGTACATCAATACTCGCTTCTGTTAGGGACTGAGATATTGAAGATTATAGTTTTGATGACAACAACCTTGTTTTCAATTGTGTTTCAATTATTATTGTTATAAAATATAAACTAACACTTTTATCTAGAATACATATATATACACAGGAAACCTATGCAGGTATTAATTATTGAAGAGTGTACAATTAATAGAATCAAAATTTCAAAGTAGAAGAGTTCAAGATTCAAGACTCACGAGTATCAACAACTCAAGTGCTCAAGAGTTCAAGAAATATAGAGTAATTGTGTCTAGATATTTTGTTGGAACTCGGGTTAGCACTGAATTCTGGTTTCAAACTTAATTCCGATTTCAAATTTCTTTTCAAATGATTTCAAAATTACTTCCTTGTTTTTAAATATATTTTTCAAATGATTTCAAAATTACTTTTATTTAATTCACACTTCTTTATTTTCAGAAATATATTATCCGTTGATATTTATTTTAACTCATGTTTTTGAAATTATACTTAACTCCTAATTCAAATAAGTTTTGCTTACAAATTTAATATTAATTTTATTATAGTTACTTATATTTTCAATTTCTTATTTATATTAAGTTTTAATATAATCCTAGTTGTATACATATACACATACTTTTATACCATTTTATATTTAGTTTTAATCATTTTTTAATCATCTTAATGTATGTTTTTAGACATATATATTTCTACTTGAAATGCTCTATTTTAATATAAAGGAATATAGTTTGTTTTAAATTTGGAAACACCATAATTTATTTAATCATTATTTGATTTGAGATCTTTATTTTGAAAAAAAATACTACTATATGTCGATATATACGACTTAATATGTCGACATACTTTCCGTTAGGTTGTTTTTAAAATTTTAAAAAGTAGTGTCTTTAGAATTCAAATCTTTTCTGAAAGGATGTGGCTATTGGAAAACTATATAAAGGCTTCAAAATTCAAAATTTTTTTTTCCATCTTCTTCTTCTTCCTTAATCCTCTTGCCATTATTCTTCTTAATTTATTAAATTTCTACACTTATACTTTTCCAATTTTCAAAGAAATCATATCAATCTTCTTCTCTTTCAATACTGTATCAAATACTCACTCAAATTTAAGTGCTACTCAACAGTTAATTGTTGTTTGTAATCAAATATTGCAAGATCAAAGTATATTGAGTCTATGCTCAAAAAACAGATAAGAGAAGAATGTCTGGCCATGTCCTGTATAAGTTGACTAGGTATGGTCGTGTACCGTATAAATAAAGTAGGTGCGATTGTGTCTCGAAAATCGATTGGGTGTAAAGTTATGGCTCGAAAAATCGATCAAGTCTCACTGTACTCAGAATCAGTTGGGGTGTGCCCTTGTAGCCCTGTAATCAAGGATTGTAATTTGGATAATGGATGAATAAAAATCCACATAAACCCAATGTTGTGTGGGACTAGATGTTGGGGAGTTCCGAACTAGTATTATATCCCAGTATGTACTTTCCTTTTACTGCTTTTTATTTTATTTTCTGCGTCTGTGATTGATTCTGTGATTTGCGATATTTGTGATTTGCATTGCATTCTGTTTAATCTAAAAAGATTTCAAGAAATTTAATACAATCCATAAAACACTATTCACCTTCTTCTAGTGTTTAGTTTGCCTTATGAACCTTAATCTGCATCCCCAACAATTGGTATCAGAGCATTGGTTTTCAAAGTTATCATAATCTGATCATTGAAAAAGTTTAAATGGCAATTTTTTTAAAACACTATTTTCCGAACCATCATGATGTTATTATTTAAAATTACATTTTGTTATTTGGAAAAGTCACTTGATATTTAAGGAGTTGTGTTGTTTTGCAGGGGAAGGGCTATATCTGATGACTATTGGTAAAAAGACACCAAGATGATCGTTCATCAATTAAAAAAGAAAAACAGAAACAGATGGATATGTAATTGGCAGTCCATAAAGAAATGGGTACCCGATCAATAGAAAACCTTTTGATTCTCATATAGGACTCTATTCAGTACTATACTTCTCTTCATATTCTCCACAAATGCCTCTAGTTTTGTATGATTTCGTCAAGAAATGACCAAGTTATGATTAAATGAAGTTTTGGTACACAAAAACAAGGAGAAAGCAAAACTGTTGCTAGTATTGTTCCATGTCATCCAGATATTTGAAGTATTTCATCCCAACTCCTTTCTAGATTTTATTTCTTATTCTCATGATCGTTTTGATGTGTGGATCATCAAATTCTGATCAAAATTGGGTGAGATATGGTAGTTTGAAGTTGGCTATCCAAAACTGAAAACTGTGCACGAGATTTTCTGTTTTCTCTCACTGATTCAGATTGCTGCACCATAATACCATTCAAATTCATCACTAAACTGTTACTATTCATATTCCTTGCCTTTCTCTTCAATTTGTCGCTGGTTTCATCCAATTCTGTTAAGAAACAAAGAAGATATGTCTTTCTGAAGATTGATTGATTGAAAGTAGAAAAAGGGAAGAAGAAGAAGAAGAAAAGGAGAGACTTTTGTAAAGAGATATGACTATTGTGCCTATTTATAGTAGTTGAAGTGTCCATTCATTCAAATTCAAATTCAAAATTTTGGAGCCAAGTTGGTTAAAATACTAAATCATTAATATCTTTCTCATACGATCTTCAAATTCTGCAAATGAATATACTATACCGATCAGAAAAACGAGACCGTCGCAATAGAACATATCTCGTCATCAAATTCTGGAAGATGTGAATGTGTGGTTCATAACAATGGGAGAAAAACAAAATAGAGGATTGCAAAAGGATGTACACTTTACAATTATTTCATAATTATCACTGCATTTAGGAATATACACGTATGCTCATAGTTAGGTATATAAATTTATCTCTTTTATAATTTTAGATATTTTGTCCCATATGTCAATACACCATAGTATACATATCAATCTAAATTTTTTATTTTTATATTTAAAATTCACTACTTTTTGCTTTGATTTTAAATAATTTGAAAGGACGTCTTTTCAATATGAAAATGTCAGTTCAAACTTTAGTTATCAATTTGATTTGTCTACTTATTTTTTTATATTTTGTTTTAATATATATATATATATATTGAAAGTATATAAATCAATAAAATTATATATATAGTACATAGATATGATAATATGCTACATAGAACTTGAAATTTATAATGTTAAAACATTTGATATTGTTATAAAATATAAATTTATATATCTTTTATATAGTTTAAACATACATAGTTTAACTTATATTTATTTTACATATAGTTTCATAAAAAAATGGGTTACATTATCACAAATTCAATTTGTAATTTAATACTAATTTTGATTTCTTATTTTATTAGATCTATAGAAGTTGTATATTTAACTTGATATTTTGGTTTGGAAAATGATTTTTATGTCTTAAATATATAGTTGATATGTAAGAAGTTATAATTTTATAGTTTACTTACATTATCAGATTTCATCAAAAATAATTGTGTTATAATTACAAACTTTATATTATCATAAATATTTTTAATTTCAATTTTTGACATTATAAATTTTCCTTAGCAAATTTATATATTTTGGTTTTTAAGGTCTAAATTTATAACTGATTGTATTAAATGATTGATGTATATCTCACAATAAATTAATTTTTTATATAATGCATATCTTAATTTTTTTTCTAATAACATTAGTTTATATATATGTATATATGAAAATATAAAAATGTGAATATATATTTATATCATAATGGTTTACTTTATATGATAAATTTGATATTCTCTTTAAAAAGATCTTCAAAATTTATTATATTATTTTTAAGGAGGCATCCTATTAAAATTATCTTATAGTTCAAAATTATAGTTTAGAAAGTTAATTTGAATATTTATTTTTGATTACTACCTGTCATGAATATATTTCTAATTATCTTTAAACTCTTATTTTTACTAACTTTTCAATCTCATTCATTAGTATCATTAAATTAAGTCTAGAAATTAATAAGTATCACTTTTGTTTGGTTGAAACAATCTCTCAACACATATATATATGCATGATTATTAGATATTGCCTATTACTAATGATTATACCCTGAATACCTCTTACTGTAATACACATCACCATCAAATCATTCTATATTTTATTATCATTATACATCTTATTTCATATCACGCTTCATTATCATAAACTATAATGCACATTATATTAAAATCATTTACATCACAATTTGCACTTCATTTTAATATATCATCCCATATTGCTTTGCATACATTTCCATACTAGATTACAAACGACATACTACACACATTGCATCACATATCAACTTTTTACTCAATACATAACAAGTGTATTATATTGGAAGTTTTGTATATATTGTTGTTTTAAAAAGCACATAACTATTAATTAACACATAACATATTTATTTTGACTTGATAACTTGGTTGATTTGGTTGAATTGTTTGATTTATTTGACTTGATAACTTGATTTAGATGAACTGTTTGACTCGATTTCCTTGATTGATTTAATTGACTTGATTGACTTGCTTGGCATGATTGGAGTTGATGTAGCTATTGAATAATTATAATATAACTACACACATTTTTTCCACATTGCATTAGTTATTCTAGTATTAGTTTAAAAGAGAATTTTATTGTTTTATATGATTATAGTTATTTAGGATTGGTAGAAATTCCAAGGAACATATGAATTGGTGTGGAATTTGACTAGCTTATGGCTTATAGTAACAAGATTTAAGATAGTTTGTATTGATTGGTTGATTGTTTGGATTGGTTGCTTAGGTTTTAACTTGATATTACCTTAATTTTTTTATTTTATATTACTTGATTTATATTGATTTAGGGAATATTAGATATAAGAACTATTTCTTATTCTTGATTAGTTTTAGATATTAGTTATTAGAATTATATTAGTTTTAGGGGGGTATTATGGGATAACTAGAGATGTATATGTTTTTGTTGATGACAAAAGGGGAGAATTATAATAGGGCTTAAGTTAAGCAGGAATTAGTAGTTTTAGAAGGAGTTAATGAAGGAAGTGCGTAACTGGAAAATCAAGACATCAGGTATAAATATTTTATAAACCAAGGTTGTCATCATCAAAAAGGGGGAGATTGTTCGGGATTGAAATATTGATGATGATGGTTTTGATGGCAAAAACCTTGTTTTCAACTCTTTTTCAATTATTATTGATATAAAATATATACTAACACTGTTATCTAGAATATGTACATATGTATACATAGGAAATCTATTCAGATATCAATTATTGAAGACTGTACAGTTCAGAGAATTAAGATTTCTGTGACGGCAAGGAATTTCGCTCGGTCCGAACCGGTCGCTAAACCGACCCAGACCGTTCGAAACGCCCTATCGTTTGAGAACAGGACAAAACAGAACACATACAGAAGAACATTTCACTGTATATTACAACAATGCACCAGATTACAAGAATATACAGAGTATAAATGAATATTACACAGAAATATCAGAGATTTAAATTACATTCAAATACATAGCAGCGGAAAATAATACAATACACAACTAGAAAGAGATATACGGATACAAAGCTTTCCGGATATCGTTCCAGCTGTAAACCAGGATCCTGTGAATACAAATCTGCAAAACCAAAACTACTAGCTGCCCGTGTCAAAATAAGGGCACCCAGAGTTTAGGTTAAAACAATAAACTCCAGGTCAGTCATGTGACTGGTGTGAGAACTAAAACAGTTATTAATCTTTATTTTAAATCATTAGGTAAATCAAGGGACCACGCCGTATAACACGGAACGGGTTTCCTCCCAAGAATACCAGTGCATAAAACAAACAGCGCAATGCTAAATAAAGAAAAATGAAGCTGTTATAAGACCCAGGTCCCATCACACAATGCAACGCAGTCGAGGATAGGGTTTTCCCTTATAACAGCCAAAGAATGCTTGATACGTTTTAAAACAAATCATTTGATACTATTATAAGTGTGTAAAACAACTTCAAATCATAAGTATCAATCATAGGCGGCATAAGCGCCCCATCCCACTATGTCGTCATATATAGGATTACAATTAAAACCGCAAAGTCACGTATTTGGAAATTGGATTTCCGTCTATGAACCGAGGCTAGGGGCAAGATCCTCAACCGATTCGAGACTGTCTAGCCCGAGCCTCAGGAACAGCCGCAACTGCCCCTTGGATCGTCAGGGCCGGTCCACACGGAGTGGATTATTATGCCTGAACAATACGTCTCCCCACCCTATGGGGTGTAAGTCTGGTCCGTCAGCCGACCAGAATGCATTCGGCCGAAACCGATATAACCGAGGCGCCTCGCAACCGCAACAACCACATAAGTCAAACTCGTCAGGGCGTGTAAAACCACTGACGCCACTTCTAGCTAGAAAGAAACGCAAGTCCTCCCTGAGGTCCGTCTCCCGTTTTTGGTTCATACCGGGTGTGAAACACGCGAGGTAAACGTCACACAAAGCTACGCCACAAAGGCCGTGCTTTGATCATCACCACAAGACTTTGCTTTTCAACAGAAGCCTTGATCATTTGCATCTTAGCATGCCACACAGGCAAACCATCCTATGCAACCGATATCAGTCACACAGAATGAAATCCGATGTCAGACACACAGTCCATTTACAAGTCCGTTCTGGGTCTGAACGAAACCGGAGGCACCTAGTACCCCGCATATCCATCGATCTCCAAGTACGTCTGGACGATCCCCAACTGTTTCCATCTTCTTGGGTGTACAGCCCAATCAAGATCATCAGTTATCACCCAAACGACGTGAAGACCTCCGGTCTTCGACCATCGTCTTCATCTTCGACTTATCGTCGTATCAGTTATTCAGAATGGGGTAAACCCGGTCTTTCCGAATAACTCGCGTATATTTTAAATAAGTGTTACACAAACACAACATACGCCTCATTCCAATTCATTAGTCACTAACCGTAAATTAATCAAGAGAATAATTCCCCAAATATTAACCCCGAAGGCCGAAACCAACATCAGATCAATATCCAGAAAACCATTCTGCTTGGCTAACCGCCAGTTAGTTTCTAAATTTCACATTCAAATCTAATTAAAGATTTAACTATCGCCTGGAGCAAAACTGGTGATACTCCATTCTCGATCTTTTCAATCTAATTAAAGATTCATTAAAACTCCACTTAGTTTTAATCTGTGACTGGGTTAAAGAATCAGTGTCATTTAGAACATGGTTCACGATAAACCCAAAGTCACATCCCATTAATTATCGGGTTAAAGAACAAGTGTTATTTAAAACACTGTTCACGATAATCCCAAAAATCAATATCCATTCAATTCCAATTAAATATTATTTAATTGGTACACTTCATTAAATCTAAATCAAAAGATTTAATCTTTTCTCAGCTGGGTTCAAGAACAGTGTTAGTGAAGACACCATTCACGACAAACCCAAATCACATTCATTAATTATCGGGTTAAAGAACAAGTGTTATTTAAAACACTGTTCACGATAAACCCAAAAATCAATATCAATTCAATTCCAATTAAATATTATTTAATTGGTACACTTCATTAAATCTAAATAAAAAGATTTAATCTTTTCTCAACTGGGTTCAAGAACAGTGTTAGTGAAGACACCATTCACGACAAACCCAAATCACATTCGATATTCAATACAAGGCTCTGAATAGAAAATATATCGGCTTATATTCAATATCGAATTCTACGACTAACAAATGTCGTATTGGAAATAGCGATATATGTATATATCTTTCAAATTTCCATATCAACATCCGTATAATCACGAATTCCAACATCGAAATATTCCGAAGACAATTTCGATTCAATTCCACTCCAATGCAATCATTGGATATTCTGGTTATTTTTAAAACCATTTCAAATTCAATTTATTTATTTAAAAATAAATAGAATTATAATTCTAGTTCAAAACTAGTTCATTTCGATAAAAATCTATTTTTATCTTTTCAAATATGGAGTTTTTCATCCCAATTCTTTCTAAATCATTTCTTATGATTTTACACAAATTATTACTATTTTTAATAATTTTATCAAGGCCCGTACAGTCGATTTCCATCAACGGCCATCGAACTGCACTTACAGCGACCTTTTTCGAATTTGATTTGGACGTATCTCCAAATCCAACCGTTAGATTTCAAATTTCTAACATTCATTAGAAAGCTCTTTTCGATACGAACCCAACGGTTCCGGTTTTAGGAGAATCCGACGGTCGGATCTCCCGTAATGTCCGTTTGAAATAAATGGTCGAAATTCACGAACTGCCGCGGCGCGGCGCGTTCTATTCAGGCCATTATATTATATATATAATATATATAATATATATTTCGTCGATTTCTATTTAAAACGAATTATATAAATAGTTTTGAATTCGTTTCAAAAACATTTTCAACTTCCATTTCAATTCAAATCAAAATTGAATTCTTCTTTATGAAATCGTTTCAAAATTCATTTCTATTCAATTCAAATTTCAATTCAATTTGAATTCAATTCAATTCACTTTCAATTCAATTCGAATTCGTTTTCAATTCAATTCATTTCGAAATCGTTTTCAATTCAATTCATTTCGAAATCGTTTTCAATTCAATTCATTTCGAAATCGTTTTCAATTCAATTCATTTCGAAATCGTTTTCAATTCAATTCATTTCGAAATCGTTTTCGATTCAATTCATTTCGAAATATTCGATTTCGAGATTACTTTTCAATATTCACTTTAAAATGAATAAAATCGATAAAAATATCGTTTACGTCAAAATGGCGTCAATCTAATCAACACGGCTTCATAAATTTCTATTTTCAAATATTCTATTTCAAATATTTCCTATTGTCAAAATATTTGTTATTATCAAAATATTCTTTATTTTCACGATTGGAATGAGGCCCAATCAATTACCGTATAAAATTAATTATATGGATTTTCATACAACACATGTATATAATAACATTGAAAATAATCAACCATCAACCAAAGTGCACTACACTGTATAAGCATCAAATATAGATATTCAACGCTCATAACAGCCTGTCAATCAATCGATCGACATATTTAATCAATCAGGATGAGTGAACTTCAAATTTCATCCTAACACCCGTGTGGGGTTTCAAACAATCAAACACCGATTTTTATTCGTGCAGTTGGGCGATGTGTAAAATTTATCGTCCCAATCAATATCAGTCAAATCAGTGTATATAAACAAATCGGCCGATTTGTTTATAAATATTTATTTATTCACTTTCACGTTAAAAATTATATTTTTAACGATAAAACATTTTATTTCAACATATGAATTTCTATTCAATTCATTTCATTCGATAAAATGATATTTTTATTTTTCTAACATATTTTAGAAAATTTCGGCGGCATAACGGCACGATACTAGAAACGGGACGAGGCCTAGCCTTATCCCCGGTCTAGTGAAGGCCCACGCCATTCACACATCAATCAAATCAATTCGTTATGCAAACCACAAAATTTGGAGTAAGGATCTAACCTAGCCTTACTCCTTCGCCTTATAACGGCGCACGTCTAATCCTAACCAATTTATCGATTCGATTTTTCACACCACAAACCACATTCAAACCAATATCGCAATCAATCACCAAACAGTCAAACAAACAAGTCCATGGTCTGTGGACGATTGTGTCGGGTGCTACTAAGCACCGTCTGCATCCTAGTATATATATATAACTAGAAAATAAATTGAAAGGTGAGAAATTCTCACCTATAGCTATCCTAGCTCCACGGCACTTCATTTGCAAAAGTCTTCGTTGTTTCGCCCTTTTGTCACCTTCGTTGCCCAAGGCCACTATATATATAAAAATCGAATTTTGACTTCGTTATTCAATATATAAAAATCGAATTTTATTTCACTTCTCAATATATAAAAATCGAATTTTTAGTTCGCTATTCAATATATAAAAATCGAATTTCCATTTCAAAGTTCAATATATAAAAATCGAATTTCCATTTCAAAGTTCAATATATAAAAATCGAATTTCCATTTCAAAGTTCAATATATAAAAATCGAATTTTTATTTCAAAGTTCAATATATAAAAATCGAATTTCCATTTCAAAGTTCAATATATAAAAATCGAATTTTTATTTCAAAGTTCAATATATAAAAATCGAATTTTTATTTCAAAGTTCAATATATAAAAATCGAATTTTTATTTCAAAGTTCAATATATAAAAATCTAATTTTTTCCTAAATCAAAACTACGATCTTTTTCTAAACAAAATACGATCTTTTCCTAAACAAACATATGAACCTTTTCTAAACAAAATATGAACCTTTTTCTTAGATAAAAATCCTATCTTTATTCTCTAATCATTTTAAAAAAAATCAAATCTTTTAGGTTTTTAAAAATCAAATCTTTTAGGTTTTTAAAAATCAAATCTTTTAAAACCTTTTTAAAAATAAAAATCTTTTTAAACCTTTTTTTAAAATAAAAAGAATCAGTTTTAAAGCTTTTCAAAAAAACAGTTTTTAAACCTTTTCAAAAACCAGTTTTTAAACCTTTAAATAATCAGTTTTTAAACTTTTATAGAAATCAGTTTTCAACTTATTTATAGAAATCAGTTTTCACATTTATATAGAAATCAGTTTTCACATTTATATAGAAATCAGTTTTAACCCCTTTTTTAAAAAAAATTAGTTTTAAATCATTTAAAATCAGAATTTTAAAAACATAAAAAAAAATCAGTTTTCAAATCCTGCATATAAAATAAAATAAATGAATAAAGTAAATAAATAAATAAATAAAAACTTACAGAGAGTGCCGCGGTGGCTCGCAAGGGGGGGGGGCTCGACGTTTGACGGCGGTGGCTAGGGCTGGAGGTGGGGGTTCACGCCATCGCAAGGTTGGGGGGGGTTTCCGTCATCGCGAGGTTGGGGGGGGGGGTTTCCGTCATCGCGAGGTTGGGGGGGGGGGTTTCCGTCATCGCGAGGGTGGGGGGGGTTTCCGTCATCGCGAGGGTGGGGGGGGGTTTCCGCCGGCGGTGGGGGATCGATCGGAGGAGCGACGAGCTCCTCCGCCCCCTTTTCTCTCGTCTCTCCCTTTTCTTTTTTTTTTTTTCTTTTTTTTTATTTCTGATTAATGAAATTCTAACGGGGGGGGGCCAGCGTATAATATGGGAGAGAAGATATTATTTTTTTTTTTTTTTTTATTATTTTATTTTATTTTAATCTCCATAGTTGACTTTTCTTTTGAAGTCGAAACGAGACCCACCGACCGTCGCCCATAGCGTTTTACCCCTATTCTGAACCCAATGGGATATGTATCACAAGCTGGTTTGATCGTTTGAATTAGTTTCCGTTGAATTTACATTTAAATCATTATATTGAATTTTAAACGTACATTTCAAATTACCGGGGTCACATACCAACTAGAAAAATTCCAGAAAAATATTTTCTAGCTTCGTATTGTCGATACGGTCCTAACAAAACTAGTTTCGTCGAATTCTGAGACCGTTTGAAAAATGGCCAATTTCCAGTCGATTAAAATCAACTGAAACTGGTCAAACGCGTTTTCCTTTGCCACGCTCACATATTGATTCGAAAAATTATGAAATTTGAAACCTAGCAATAACTTGACACTGCGGACCCAACAAAACTGGTTTCGTCGAAATCCGAGGTCATTTGCAAAATGTCCATTTTTAAGGGCCTTATATATATAAAAATATATATAAATTCCACAGCGACTATTTCTAATTTTAAACTGGACATATCTTATCATTCCTAAGATGAAATCTCAATTTGTTAACTTCGTTACAAAGATATAGTTATACAGATTCAAATATTTCTTGTTTCGTTCAATTCTGACTTATATTGAATTCTGTATATTCATTTGAAATTAGAAATCGAATTTTCGAACTACCGCGCCATTTTCTATTCCTTTTATAATTATATATAATTATTATATATTCTAACGACGACGTATATAATATATACGTTCGATTTATATTCAAAATAAATTTCACGTCGATACTATTTAAAATAATTCATTTTAAATAATTAAAATTCGCTAAAATTGCCAAAATAAAAATTTTAAACTGGCCCAGATTTTCCGGGTTGTTACAATCTCCCCCACTTAAAACTTTTCGTCCCCGAAAAGGAACAAAGTCGAAAGTGGTTTGATTATTCAGCTCTACGATCGATCAGGCTTCCATTCTCCAACTCTTTAGT
The DNA here is from genome assembly GCA_030737875.1 of Allium sativum. Taxonomy (NCBI): domain Eukaryota; kingdom Viridiplantae; phylum Streptophyta; class Magnoliopsida; order Asparagales; family Amaryllidaceae; genus Allium; species Allium sativum. The sequence continues at coordinate 443,563,866 of CM060919.1, forward strand.
TTCTGAGAATTTTCAAAATTTCAAAAATTTGGCTAACACCCTAAATTTTTGAAAAATTTCGCCATAACCTCCCCTGCACCGAGAGCATCGGGGAATTTCAAATAGCTTCCCCGGTCCTTCAGATCTCAAAAAGAAAAAGAAAAAGCCAAGCGGCTAGCCAATAGGCTCACAAAATCATCATCACCCAAACAAAACAGGAAATTATGTAGTAAACATGTACCTATTTGTCGGGCAAACAAATTTTATTCTCTGGCTCTAGCCTCCTTGCTATGACCTGTTCAATGATATATATGTATATGCAAGCAAATGCAACCAATTTTCAATACAATTCAATATTCGGTTCAATTAGGCTAAATGGCTAAAGATTAGCAAACAAATAAACAAACAACACAAACATCAATCAATTAGTGAATTTAGAGTTTCAAATTCATAATTTTGATACATATACAAAAATCATGCTTTTGATGCCAATTCACAACAATGAATTCTAGCTATATATAAGTTTTGGTTCTCACACCAGCCTAATGGAAATATATAGAAAATCACACCTTCGAAACTCGAACACATACTACTGATGCTATATAGTCATCAGTAGAATCATCTCCGGGCGACTAGAGTGTGATGCTATATCTATCCAATATATTAAAACTTTGAATATACGCAGATCAGACGTATACGCAAAATCTTTATATACTGGACTGTCCAACTCAATATAAATAGATAATCAGATACGAATAATTGATTTAAATTTTCAAAACAAAAATAGTTTTCATTTGAAAAATATACTCTTCACACTCGTTCTAGGATACTACTGATCCTATCTCTAACGAGTCATACCCATTGGATATTACTAATCCAATATCTGATGAATTCTTTCGTATGGTTCTAATGTGCCTTGTTCTCTGAGCTTTGTAAACCAAAGCTCTGATACCAACTGTGACGGCAAGGAATTTCGCTCGGTCCGAACCGGTCGCTAAACCGACCCAGACCGTTCGAAACGCCCTATCGTTTGAGAACAGGACAAAACAGAACACATACAGAAGAACATTTCACTGTATATTACAACAATGCACCAGATTACAAGAATATACAGAGTATAAATGAATATTACACAGAAATATCAGAGATTTAAATTACATTCAAATACATAGCAGCGGAAAATAATACAATACACAACTAGAAAGAGATATACGGATACAAAGCTTTCCGGATATCGTTCCAGCTGTAAACCAGGATCCTGTGAATACAAATCTGCAAAACCAAAACTACTAGCTGCCCGTGTCAAAATAAGGGCACCCAGAGTTTAGGTTAAAACAATAAACTCCAGGTCAGTCATGTGACTGGTGTGAGAACTAAAACAGTTATTAATCTTTATTTTAAATCATTAGGTAAATCAAGGGACCACGCCGTATAACACGGAACGGGTTTCCTCCCAAGAATACCAGTGCATAAAACAAACAGCGCAATGCTAAATAAAGAAAAATGAAGCTGTTATAAGACCCAGGTCCCATCACACAATGCAACGCAGTCGAGGATAGGGTTTTCCCTTATAACAGCCAAAGAATGCTTGATACGTTTTAAAACAAATCATTTGATACTATTATAAGTGTGTAAAACAACTTCAAATCATAAGTATCAATCATAGGCGGCATAAGCGCCCCATCCCACTATGTCGTCATATATAGGATTACAATTAAAACCGCAAAGTCACGTATTTGGAAATTGGATTTCCGTCTATGAACCGAGGCTAGGGGCAAGATCCTCAACCGATTCGAGACTGTCTAGCCCGAGCCTCAGGAACAGCCGCAACTGCCCCTTGGATCGTCAGGGCCGGTCCACACGGAGTGGATTATTATGCCTGAACAATACGTCTCCCCACCCTATGGGGTGTAAGTCTGGTCCGTCAGCCGACCAGAATGCATTCGGCCGAAACCGATATAACCGAGGCGCCTCGCAACCGCAACAACCACATAAGTCAAACTCGTCAGGGCGTGTAAAACCACTGACGCCACTTCTAGCTAGAAAGAAACGCAAGTCCTCCCTGAGGTCCGTCTCCCGTTTTTGGTTCATACCGGGTGTGAAACACGCGAGGTAAACGTCACACAAAGCTACGCCACAAAGGCCGTGCTTTGATCATCACCACAAGACTTTGCTTTTCAACAGAAGCCTTGATCATTTGCATCTTAGCATGCCACACAGGCAAACCATCCTATGCAACCGATATCAGTCACACAGAATGAAATCCGATGTCAGACACACAGTCCATTTACAAGTCCGTTCTGGGTCTGAACGAAACCGGAGGCACCTAGTACCCCGCATATCCATCGATCTCCAAGTACGTCTGGACGATCCCCAACTGTTTCCATCTTCTTGGGTGTACAGCCCAATCAAGATCATCAGTTATCACCCAAACGACGTGAAGACCTCCGGTCTTCGACCATCGTCTTCATCTTCGACTTATCGTCGTATCAGTTATTCAGAATGGGGTAAACCCGGTCTTTCCGAATAACTCGCGTATATTTTAAATAAGTGTTACACAAACACAACATACGCCTCATTCCAATTCATTAGTCACTAACCGTAAATTAATCAAGAGAATAATTCCCCAAATATTAACCCCGAAGGCCGAAACCAACATCAGATCAATATCCAGAAAACCATTCTGCTTGGCTAACCGCCAGTTAGTTTCTAAATTTCACATTCAAATCTAATTAAAGATTTAACTATCGCCTGGAGCAAAACTGGTGATACTCCATTCTCGATCTTTTCAATCTAATTAAAGATTCATTAAAACTCCACTTAGTTTTAATCTGTGACTGGGTTAAAGAATCAGTGTCATTTAGAACATGGTTCACGATAAACCCAAAGTCACATCCCATTAATTATCGGGTTAAAGAACAAGTGTTATTTAAAACACTGTTCACGATAATCCCAAAAATCAATATCCATTCAATTCCAATTAAATATTATTTAATTGGTACACTTCATTAAATCTAAATCAAAAGATTTAATCTTTTCTCAGCTGGGTTCAAGAACAGTGTTAGTGAAGACACCATTCACGACAAACCCAAATCACATTCATTAATTATCGGGTTAAAGAACAAGTGTTATTTAAAACACTGTTCACGATAAACCCAAAAATCAATATCAATTCAATTCCAATTAAATATTATTTAATTGGTACACTTCATTAAATCTAAATAAAAAGATTTAATCTTTTCTCAACTGGGTTCAAGAACAGTGTTAGTGAAGACACCATTCACGACAAACCCAAATCACATTCGATATTCAATACAAGGCTCTGAATAGAAAATATATCGGCTTATATTCAATATCGAATTCTACGACTAACAAATGTCGTATTGGAAATAGCGATATATGTATATATCTTTCAAATTTCCATATCAACATCCGTATAATCACGAATTCCAACATCGAAATATTCCGAAGACAATTTCGATTCAATTCCACTCCAATGCAATCATTGGATATTCGCTCGGTCCGAACCGGTCGCTAAACCGACCCAGACCGTTCGAAACGCCCTATCGTTTGAGAACAGGACAAAACAGAACACATACAGAAGAACATTTCACTGTATATTACAACAATGCACCAGATTACAAGAATATACAGAGTATAAATGAATATTACACAGAAATATCAGAGATTTAAATTACATTCAAATACATAGCAGCGGAAAATAATACAATACACAACTAGAAAGAGATATACGGATACAAAGCTTTCCGGATATCGTTCCAGCTGTAAACCAGGATCCTGTGAATACAAATCTGCAAAACCAAAACTACTAGCTGCCCGTGTCAAAATAAGGGCACCCAGAGTTTAGGTTAAAACAATAAACTCCAGGTCAGTCATGTGACTGGTGTGAGAACTAAAACAGTTATTAATCTTTATTTTAAATCATTAGGTAAATCAAGGGACCACGCCGTATAACACGGAACGGGTTTCCTCCCAAGAATACCAGTGCATAAAACAAACAGCGCAATGCTAAATAAAGAAAAATGAAGCTGTTATAAGACCCAGGTCCCATCACACAATGCAACGCAGTCGAGGATAGGGTTTTCCCTTATAACAGCCAAAGAATGCTTGATACGTTTTAAAACAAATCATTTGATACTATTATAAGTGTGTAAAACAACTTCAAATCATAAGTATCAATCATAGGCGGCATAAGCGCCCCATCCCACTATGTCGTCATATATAGGATTACAATTAAAACCGCAAAGTCACGTATTTGGAAATTGGATTTCCGTCTATGAACCGAGGCTAGGGGCAAGATCCTCAACCGATTCGAGACTGTCTAGCCCGAGCCTCAGGAACAGCCGCAACTGCCCCTTGGATCGTCAGGGCCGGTCCACACGGAGTGGATTATTATGCCTGAACAATACGTCTCCCCACCCTATGGGGTGTAAGTCTGGTCCGTCAGCCGACCAGAATGCATTCGGCCGAAACCGATATAACCGAGGCGCCTCGCAACCGCAACAACCACATAAGTCAAACTCGTCAGGGCGTGTAAAACCACTGACGCCACTTCTAGCTAGAAAGAAACGCAAGTCCTCCCTGAGGTCCGTCTCCCGTTTTTGGTTCATACCGGGTGTGAAACACGCGAGGTAAACGTCACACAAAGCTACGCCACAAAGGCCGTGCTTTGATCATCACCACAAGACTTTGCTTTTCAACAGAAGCCTTGATCATTTGCATCTTAGCATGCCACACAGGCAAACCATCCTATGCAACCGATATCAGTCACACAGAATGAAATCCGATGTCAGACACACAGTCCATTTACAAGTCCGTTCTGGGTCTGAACGAAACCGGAGGCACCTAGTACCCCGCATATCCATCGATCTCCAAGTACGTCTGGACGATCCCCAACTGTTTCCATCTTCTTGGGTGTACAGCCCAATCAAGATCATCAGTTATCACCCAAACGACGTGAAGACCTCCGGTCTTCGACCATCGTCTTCATCTTCGACTTATCGTCGTATCAGTTATTCAGAATGGGGTAAACCCGGTCTTTCCGAATAACTCGCGTATATTTTAAATAAGTGTTACACAAACACAACATACGCCTCATTCCAATTCATTAGTCACTAACCGTAAATTAATCAAGAGAATAATTCCCCAAATATTAACCCCGAAGGCCGAAACCAACATCAGATCAATATCCAGAAAACCATTCTGCTTGGCTAACCGCCAGTTAGTTTCTAAATTTCACATTCAAATCTAATTAAAGATTTAACTATCGCCTGGAGCAAAACTGGTGATACTCCATTCTCGATCTTTTCAATCTAATTAAAGATTCATTAAAACTCCACTTAGTTTTAATCTGTGACTGGGTTAAAGAATCAGTGTCATTTAGAACATGGTTCACGATAAACCCAAAGTCACATCCCATTAATTATCGGGTTAAAGAACAAGTGTTATTTAAAACACTGTTCACGATAATCCCAAAAATCAATATCCATTCAATTCCAATTAAATATTATTTAATTGGTACACTTCATTAAATCTAAATCAAAAGATTTAATCTTTTCTCAGCTGGGTTCAAGAACAGTGTTAGTGAAGACACCATTCACGACAAACCCAAATCACATTCATTAATTATCGGGTTAAAGAACAAGTGTTATTTAAAACACTGTTCACGATAAACCCAAAAATCAATATCAATTCAATTCCAATTAAATATTATTTAATTGGTACACTTCATTAAATCTAAATAAAAAGATTTAATCTTTTCTCAACTGGGTTCAAGAACAGTGTTAGTGAAGACACCATTCACGACAAACCCAAATCACATTCGATATTCAATACAAGGCTCTGAATAGAAAATATATCGGCTTATATTCAATATCGAATTCTACGACTAACAAATGTCGTATTGGAAATAGCGATATATGTATATATCTTTCAAATTTCCATATCAACATCCGTATAATCACGAATTCCAACATCGAAATATTCCGAAGACAATTTCGATTCAATTCCACTCCAATGCAATCATTGGATATTCTGGTTATTTTTAAAACCATTTCAAATTCAATTTATTTATTTAAAAATAAATAGAATTATAATTCTAGTTCAAAACTAGTTCATTTCGATAAAAATCTATTTTTATCTTTTCAAATATGGAGTTTTTCATCCCAATTCTTTCTAAATCATTTCTTATGATTTTACACAAATTATTACTATTTTTAATAATTTTATCAAGGCCCGTACAGTCGATTTCCATCAACGGCCATCGAACTGCACTTACAGCGACCTTTTTCGAATTTGATTTGGACGTATCTCCAAATCCAACCGTTAGATTTCAAATTTCTAACATTCATTAGAAAGCTCTTTTCGATACGAACCCAACGGTTCCGGTTTTAGGAGAATCCGACGGTCGGATCTCCCGTAATGTCCGTTTGAAATAAATGGTCGAAATTCACGAACTGCCGCGGCGCGGCGCGTTCTATTCAGGCCATTATATTATATATATAATATATATAATATATATTTCGTCGATTTCTATTTAAAACGAATTATATAAATAGTTTTGAATTCGTTTCAAAAACATTTTCAACTTCCATTTCAATTCAAATCAAAATTGAATTCTTCTTTATGAAATCGTTTCAAAATTCATTTCTATTCAATTCAAATTTCAATTCAATTTGAATTCAATTCAATTCACTTTCAATTCAATTCGAATTCGTTTTCAATTCAATTCATTTCGAAATCGTTTTCAATTCAATTCATTTCGAAATCGTTTTCAATTCAATTCATTTCGAAATCGTTTTCAATTCAATTCATTTCGAAATCGTTTTCAATTCAATTCATTTCGAAATCGTTTTCGATTCAATTCATTTCGAAATATTCGATTTCGAGATTACTTTTCAATATTCACTTTAAAATGAATAAAATCGATAAAAATATCGTTTACGTCAAAATGGCGTCAATCTAATCAACACGGCTTCATAAATTTCTATTTTCAAATATTCTATTTCAAATATTTCCTATTGTCAAAATATTTGTTATTATCAAAATATTCTTTATTTTCACGATTGGAATGAGGCCCAATCAATTACCGTATAAAATTAATTATATGGATTTTCATACAACACATGTATATAATAACATTGAAAATAATCAACCATCAACCAAAGTGCACTACACTGTATAAGCATCAAATATAGATATTCAACGCTCATAACAGCCTGTCAATCAATCGATCGACATATTTAATCAATCAGGATGAGTGAACTTCAAATTTCATCCTAACACCCGTGTGGGGTTTCAAACAATCAAACACCGATTTTTATTCGTGCAGTTGGGCGATGTGTAAAATTTATCGTCCCAATCAATATCAGTCAAATCAGTGTATATAAACAAATCGGCCGATTTGTTTATAAATATTTATTTATTCACTTTCACGTTAAAAATTATATTTTTAACGATAAAACATTTTATTTCAACATATGAATTTCTATTCAATTCATTTCATTCGATAAAATGATATTTTTATTTTTCTAACATATTTTAGAAAATTTCGGCGGCATAACGGCACGATACTAGAAACGGGACGAGGCCTAGCCTTATCCCCGGTCTAGTGAAGGCCCACGCCATTCACACATCAATCAAATCAATTCGTTATGCAAACCACAAAATTTGGAGTAAGGATCTAACCTAGCCTTACTCCTTCGCCTTATAACGGCGCACGTCTAATCCTAACCAATTTATCGATTCGATTTTTCACACCACAAACCACATTCAAACCAATATCGCAATCAATCACCAAACAGTCAAACAAACAAGTCCATGGTCTGTGGACGATTGTGTCGGGTGCTACTAAGCACCGTCTGCATCCTAGTATATATATATAACTAGAAAATAAATTGAAAGGTGAGAAATTCTCACCTATAGCTATCCTAGCTCCACGGCACTTCATTTGCAAAAGTCTTCGTTGTTTCGCCCTTTTGTCACCTTCGTTGCCCAAGGCCACTATATATATAAAAATCGAATTTTGACTTCGTTATTCAATATATAAAAATCGAATTTTATTTCACTTCTCAATATATAAAAATCGAATTTTTAGTTCGCTATTCAATATATAAAAATCGAATTTCCATTTCAAAGTTCAATATATAAAAATCGAATTTCCATTTCAAAGTTCAATATATAAAAATCGAATTTCCATTTCAAAGTTCAATATATAAAAATCGAATTTTTATTTCAAAGTTCAATATATAAAAATCGAATTTCCATTTCAAAGTTCAATATATAAAAATCGAATTTTTATTTCAAAGTTCAATATATAAAAATCGAATTTTTATTTCAAAGTTCAATATATAAAAATCGAATTTTTATTTCAAAGTTCAATATATAAAAATCTAATTTTTTCCTAAATCAAAACTACGATCTTTTTCTAAACAAAATACGATCTTTTCCTAAACAAACATATGAACCTTTTCTAAACAAAATATGAACCTTTTTCTTAGATAAAAATCCTATCTTTATTCTCTAATCATTTTAAAAAAAATCAAATCTTTTAGGTTTTTAAAAATCAAATCTTTTAGGTTTTTAAAAATCAAATCTTTTAAAACCTTTTTAAAAATAAAAATCTTTTTAAACCTTTTTTTAAAATAAAAAGAATCAGTTTTAAAGCTTTTCAAAAAAACAGTTTTTAAACCTTTTCAAAAACCAGTTTTTAAACCTTTAAATAATCAGTTTTTAAACTTTTATAGAAATCAGTTTTCAACTTATTTATAGAAATCAGTTTTCACATTTATATAGAAATCAGTTTTCACATTTATATAGAAATCAGTTTTAACCCCTTTTTTAAAAAAAATTAGTTTTAAATCATTTAAAATCAGAATTTTAAAAACATAAAAAAAAATCAGTTTTCAAATCCTGCATATAAAATAAAATAAATGAATAAAGTAAATAAATAAATAAAAAAAAACTTACAGAGAGTGCCGCGGTGGCTCGCAAGGGGGGGGGCTCGACGTTTGACGGCGGTGGCTAGGGCTGGAGGTGGGGGTTCACGCCATCGCAAGGTTGGGGGGGGGTTTCCGTCATCGCGAGGTTGGGGGGGGGGGGGTTTCCGTCATCGCGAGGTTGGGGGGGGGGTTTCCGTCATCGCGAGGGTGGGGGGGGTTTCCGTCATCGCGAGGGTGGGGGGGGGGTTTCCGCCGGCGGTGGGGGATCGATCGGAGGAGCGACGAGCTCCTCCGCCCCCTTTTCTCTCGTCTCTCCCTTTTCTTTTCTTTTTTTTTTTTTTTTTTATTTCTGATTAATGAAATTCTAACGGGGGGGCCAGCGTATAATATGGGAGAGAAGATATTATTTTTTTTTTTTTTTTTTTTATTATTTTATTTTTTTTTAATCTCCATAGTTGACTTTTCTTTTGAAGTCGAAACGAGACCCACCGACCGTCGCCCATAGCGTTTTACCCCTATTCTGAACCCAATGGGATATGTATCACAAGCTGGTTTGATCGTTTGAATTAGTTTCCGTTGAATTTACATTTAAATCATTATATTGAATTTTAAACGTACATTTCAAATTACCGGGGTCACATACCAACTAGAAAAATTCCAGAAAAATATTTTCTAGCTTCGTATTGTCGATACGGTCCTAACAAAACTAGTTTCGTCGAATTCTGAGACCGTTTGAAAAATGACCAATTTCCAGTCGATTAAAATCAACTGAAACTGGTCAAACGCGTTTTCCTTTGCCACGCTCACATATTGATTCGAAAAATTATGAAATTTGAAACCTAGCAATAACTTGACACTGCGGACCCAACAAAACTGGTTTCGTCGAAATCCGAGGTCATTTGCAAAATGTCCATTTTTAAGGGCCTTATATATATAAAAATATATATAAATTCCACAGCGACTATTTCTAATTTTAAACTGGACATATCTTATCATTCCTAAGATGAAATCTCAATTTGTTAACTTCGTTACAAAGATATAGTTATACAGATTCAAATATTTCTTGTTTCGTTCAATTCTGACTTATATTGAATTCTGTATATTCATTTGAAATTAGAAATCGAATTTTCGAACTACCGCGCCATTTTCTATTCCTTTTATAATTATATATAATTATTATATATTCTAACGACGACGTATATAATATATACGTTCGATTTATATTCAAAATAAATTTCACGTCGATACTATTTAAAATAATTCATTTTAAATAATTAAAATTCGCTAAAATTGCCAAAATAAAAATTTTAAACTGGCCCAGATTTTCCGGGTTGTTACAATTTCAAAGTTGAAGAGTTCAAGATTCAAGACTCGTGAGTATCAAGAATTCAAGAGTTCAAGAAATATAGAGTAATTGTGTCTAGCTATTTGTCAAAATCCTGGTTAGCACTGAATTCTGATTTCAAACTTAACTCTGATTTCAAATTTCTTTTCAAATGATTTCAAAATTATTTCCTTGTTTATAAATTTATTTTTCAAATGACTTCAAAATTACTTTCTTATTTTAAATCCATACTTCTTTATTTTTAAAATATTTTATCTCCTGAAATTTATTATAATCCTGTTTTAAAAATTATACTTAACTCCTAATTCAAATAAGTTTTACTCACAAATTTAATAATAATTCTATTATGGTTACTTATATTTTCAATTTCCTTATTTATATTAAGTTTTAATATATTCATAGTTTATATATATACACTTTTATATCATTTTATATTTAGTTTTTAATCATTTTTTAATCATCTTAATATATATCTTTGAATATATAATTCTGCTTGAAATACTCTATTTTAATATAAAGGAATATAGTTTGTGTTAACTCTAGAATCACCATAATTTGTTTAAACATTATTTGATTTAAATCTTTATTCTTGAAAAAATGATGCTATATGTCGACATATAAGTAGTAGTATGTTGACATACTTATCGTTAGGTTGTTTTTTAATTTTTGAAAAGTTGTGTATTTTGAATTCAAATCTTTTCTGAAAGGATGTGGCTGTTGGAAAACTATATAAAAGCTTTAGAATTCGAAATTTTTAATTTTTTTCATCTCGTTCTTATTCTTTAATCCTCTTGTCATTATTCTTCTTAAATTCTTAAATTTCTACACTTATACACTGGCCATTTTCAAAGAAATCATATCAATCTTCTTCTCTTTCAACACTACATCCAACTTTCTCACAAATTAAGTTCTACTCAAGAGTTACAGGTTGTTTGTAATCAAAGATCGCAAGATCAAAGTATATCCTCCAAAAATTGATAACAGAAGGGTGTGGTTATGTCCCATATAAATCGATTGGGTGTGACCATGTCCTGTATAAATCGACTAGGTGAGATTGTGTGTAAAGTTGTAGCCTGGAAAATCAACCAAGTCTCACTGTACTTGAAATTAGTTGGGGTGTGCTCTGTAGCCCTGAAATCATGGATTGTAATTTAGATAATTGTTGAGTAAAAATCCACGTCAACCCGGGTTGTGTGTGACTGGATGTAGAGAGCCCCGAACCAGTTTAAAATCCCGGTGTTTACTTTCCTTTTACTGCTTTTTATTTTATTTTATTTTCTGCATCTATGATTTGTGATATCCGTGATTTGCATGGCATTCTATTTATTCGAAAAAGATATCAAAATATTTAATATAATCCATAAAACACTATTCACCCTCCTCTAATGCTTACTTAGCCTTAAGGTCATTAATCTGCATCCCCAACAGCTTCATTTGTTGCAGAAAGCTAACTCACATCTAGTTTATCTTATATTTTGTGTGATTACTTATTGAGATATTTTCTAAATCACTATTGGGAATATCTTCATTATTCGATGCATTGGTTAAATGCCTGTGGACAATATCTTCTATTACATATACTTGTTTGAGATCATCTTTTTAATCACCGTCAGTTAAGGTATATCTACGTTCAATTCATTATACAAATTCCTATCAAGTTCCAGATTCGGTTTGAACCTGTAGTTTCTTATTTTCTATTAAACAAGAATCAATTTTAGAATGACTAGTATTTGTTATCATCTAAAATGTACTAGCTTAACCCCACCTTACTATATATAAGCTACTTTGGTCTGAGATGTACTAGCTTTGAACTAAAGCAACTATTGTGGAGCTCTTAACTTCATTATCAACTAATTTATCTTCTTCATAAGATGAAGGGTTTTGCTCTTTAGACTGAGTCGAATTAATCTTCCACACCTCTACTTCTGTGTAGATGGAAATCTTTCATACCATGCTACGAAGCCCATATTATGAAATAAGTGAAGAGGTAAATACACAATCGTTATGAAATAATAGGGCAAACTAAAGGATATACTGAAGAAATATATATTTATGTTGGAAAATTACTTACTACTATCGGTCATCTACGACATGCATCATATCTCCCTTATTGTTTGTGTAAACAACCATCCACGTTTTGTTTGGAGACATTAGTTCATCCTTTAACTCAAATATTTAGTCCAGTTTGGGAATCAGTACACTGTAGCCATTACACCTTGTTAGATCCACAGATTTAGCAAGAGCAATTCCCTGCTTGTGTACCTAAATCAACTGCAAATTTTGTACATACTTTATTATCCCTCTCTTCCAATGTTATATGCCAAAATATTTCAAAAATTATATTTTTATAACTATAATATACTAGCTACTAGGATGAAATAAAAAGGATTGGTTAGAATATGAGACATCAAACATATAGTTTTGCTTGTAACATCTATGGAAGCATATGAACCGGGCCCACAACATATATCCAAGTCATACAAAGGGGTTTTATATATTCCCATTGAATTATGTTAACACTACAATTATATATGATCACAAAGATTTATCGGATCATAAGTGTCAAATAGATCATTATTTTACACATCTTCACATGAAATACATTGCGTGAACAATCATAACATAAACCACCCTAGCACGTAGTCATGATCCTTATAAGAAGGGAGGATGTGATTTTGCTACTTTATTATCAAAGATTATATCTGTGTTTTATTGCACAACAAAATCATTAAATCACTTAAATGTACTTCATTCATCAAATCACAAACATAATGATATCTCTGTTATCTCCATTAGCATCTATTAAAATAAAATTATCTCGTTTGTGCATTTGAGAAGTTTTTATTTATTATTACCTTCCAGTTTTCTTATCATCCTCCAAAGGAACACAGTAAGCTTGGCTTACAGCATTGTGAAGATTAATCAATTTTGACACAAGATTATGGTAAAAATGCAATTTTTGTGCCTTAATTAATTTAAAACATTAAATCAATAGTAGTCAATTTTCTACAATGGTAATCATATGTGTGCATATCATATCGTGTATGGTATTTTCTAGTATAACATACATATATATATATATGGAAGAAGGAAAAAAGAAAACATTAAAACACACCTTTGTACAGCTCCTAGTTGTGCTGCTAGATATATTGCTTGGGACATGTTTAACAACATGTGCATAAATTTGAAGGCGGATATCTTTCTCACTACCAGAAGCAGTCTCAGTTGACTTGGTAGTTGATACTTTTGGATGGCTTTAAGGATTAGTTAATAGTTAATATATCATGTGCCTAATGTGATGTTCCGATACGTTGAGCACACCTAACTCATGCTCGGTTGAAGGTATAACAGATATTGGAGGGTTGCTACTAATGTTAAACCCAAAGATCTTCCAATTGCCACTTTCTTCAGTGGTAGTCATGTTAGAGTTTGCTGAAGCGATTATAGGTTGAGTTCACACATTAGTAAAGTTTCACTCTTAGTACTTGCAGTTGGATGAGTTAACCAGCAAGGACGTCGTAACTTAGCAGCACTCAGTTGATGGGGTATATTTATGCCAAAAGGCATCACTGTCCACTGGCTTGAAACGTCAACTTCGTAGTTTATCCACTGTTGTGTTTGTATTAAGTTGTTTTTACCAACAAAATTATGATATATATATATGGTGATGCTTGGATAAGTCTAAATAAAATACAACTATAATTATTGAATCTTACTTTGTTGTGTATTTGGTACAATGATCGTGGGGAGTAAAATTTCAAACTACACCGGAATAATGAACTACGCTGTAAACACTAAATGAAAATGAATCATCATCATAACATATATGTAAAAAAACAAAACAAAACACAACCAAGCACCCCAAAACCTTTCACCGCCAACCTAAAACTAGTAGGAACCATATCAGGCATAACACACTCCTTCCTGACTGATTACCCCTATATACAAAGGCCTATCTTCATCTTATTCTAGCACTTTTAGAAATAACTTTCAAGATATAAACAATTATAATGAAAATATGTGATCTTAAATACTGAACATGAAGATTAGACCATTACCTCAAATTGGGCTTCTAAAGAAAATTCATCGATAATTATGGTGTGATTGGTGCTACTGGTTATTGATTGAACTAATAGCTGGATTCACCTACCTATGTCTCGAAGGATAGATTCAAAGGTTTATGGCTCCATCGAACTGGATATTATAGGAAGAACTAGGGGTCAAACAAAATTTCTTGGGAGATTTCATATTTATTCAGAATTTTAATTAGGTTTAAAAAAGTTTTTGGGAAGATTGATAGTTTATTTTTGTTGCGAAGTTAAGAAAAAAAGGCGACAAAGTACCATAGTGAAAAGAATACCAAAATGAAGAGGGCTGATGTTAACAACAATTAGGTTTCCAGCTTTGATTTTTCTAAATACTTCTACCAGCATTCATCATAGAAACGATGCCTATTATCGCAGTGGAATGCACATTTTCTTATAATTATTATTTCACAAAGTCAACTTCACATCATCAAAAACATAGACATAGGCAAAGATAAAATCTCATTTGTCATTATGAAAAACTGATTACAATGTCAAAAATTGAAATATTCTCAAAAATGATTTAGGGTTACAACAGCTGTGTATGAAAGAAATAGAGAGAACGAGAAAATTTTCCCCTTTCTTGGTGCCACCTCACCCCTATTTATAGGTGTGGGCATTTAAGAGGTGGATATTATTGCACTTCGCAGTCATGCTCTACTTCAAATCTTTGTGTCGCTTCGATATTCTTCTGCTTTGAAGCCTCGAGCTCCTTCAGAGCCTTCTTATTTGACCGTTTTGACCCAATTCGAAGCATAACACTACGCTTTGAACATTTTATGTTGTTTCGAATTTTCTTCATCTCAAGCATCCTTATTTCATGTTTTTGTTCTACCTTCGTCTTCGTAGTGGGATCTGATGTTAGGACGATTGGTGTGGTGAACTTCATTTATCTCAGTGATTCGAAGTGATTGAAGTGTTTTGTGGAAAGAATCCAATATTGCAACGCTATGTATTTGAGTATTTGAATATTATCCAAATTCGTGATCGAAGTAATACATCTGTCATAAATGAACAAATTTAGTGAAATTTTCTCTTTTGAAGCACATTTTAGAGAGAAATATAAAAGCTTTATCGTTCAACATTCTTTCGAAGCCTCTTCATAGACTAGAAGCCTTTCCTATTTATTCAAAATCAATTTCTTATGTTCGAAACATCTTTTCCCTAATTTAAGGATCCTTTTTCTAGCTTCGAAGCCATATTATTGCATTCAAAATCACCCTTTTGGATTAATAGCCATCATTCCGAGCTCCAAGCCTTCCCATTGACTTGTACTAATCCTTTAGAGATACGAAATATTTAGGGTGTAAGAATTATCGTAAGGAGGCCTTGAAAGTAGCCAAGTAAAATGACGCTCAAACTTATGAGCTACTGCCACAACATCCCAGATGGCTTAAAGCGATAACCAAAAGAAGGCACTCAGAGTGGAACATTTGACAACACACCACGCGACTTAAGGCCACGATCGTAAGAAGTCCTTGAGAGTGTCTAGGTAAAATGACACTCAAACTTATGAGCCACTACCATAACATTCCACATAACTTATAGCGATGATCGAAAGAAGGTCTAGTGAGTGAAATGTTTAACTATACACCATGCAACTTATGGAAACAACTAAAAAGAGTCCTTAAGAGTGGTATATTCAATCAACGCATAGACCCACAAGTGATTGACCATAATTCAAGTGTAATGCCAAATATTGAATTACATATACAAAGAATGGAAAATGCAATAACTAAAGCACTCAGACAAATAAGCCATGTACTCAAGCTTGGAAAATAGTAAAAGTTTCATGTTCACCTCTGAACCTAACGTCGACATGATCCTATCGTCATCTCTCAATCATTTCTTTTAGACTTTGAGAAACATTGAAAAATGTTCAAAGTCGATGTGACTCGACTACCCAAGCAGATTTATGCCTTAGATCCGAAAGGACAATTATAAATCATGTAATGGATGTGACATGACCATCCATAGGCTGGCTCAGTTCCACGTCCCAATTGGAGGAATGCAAGAATGATTATACAAGACTCAACTTTCCGACATTCGACCTCAACTGGATATACTTAAACGATTCTCCTTTGACTGGCTCCTACAGACAAGGGGAAATGTGGCATTTAACATGACTATGATTCAATCCTTCACAGCCTAACTCTGGTTCTCAAAGCATGGATAGGAGCATAAGTGAAAGTGAATCCATCATTCACACCACCTCAATTCGCCGTCGATGTGACAGGTTGAAACTAGTCCAAGTTGGGTATAAATCAACCAGGTAGTATTGAACTCTAACTCAAAACCCAATGAGAGGGTATAAATTTCTAAAGAATGAGGCTTAACTGCTCGCCAACCAGCTTGCACCCTACGACTGGAGGAAAAGACACAAACTCTGAACGGCGAGACTCGATGCCTATGCATCAGTTCCACCTCTTGGAATAAGGATCAAATGTACAGTCTGGCAATTAGCAAAATATGACACCTTTCTTTTACCACTTGTATCTAGAATTTCACAAGACCTCAGACTATGATCGAAATGATACCTCCAAACTAGGGTTGTAAACGAATGCAAACGGATGCGGGTAGTGTTGTATCCGTATTCGTATCCGAAAAATAAAATGTGTATCCCCATCAACATCTGCTATCCTCGGATGTTTCAAAAGCAATACCAGCATCTACATCCATAATATTTTCACATATCCGAAAATATCCATATCCCCTTTGGGGGATACAGATATTCGAAAATACCCACATCTGTCAAGATAAACATGATTTACTTGTATCTATGGCTGAAAAAAAGTCATCGATTTCATGATTATTGGAACTGATTTTTAATTGTTTAAAGTTTAGGAATTAAGTACAATCTGAAAATAAAAATGGATATTTGATTCCACCGCAAAAATATATTTTTCAAATACGGATAATGTCGTATTTGTATTCATATCCAGAAATTTTTTCGAATATCGATTATCCATATCCGCTTTTCGAATGACGGATATTTTTTATATTTTTAGATATGGATACGAATGGATTTCGGAATTTTAGATACTTGTTGACGACCCTACTCCAAGTTGAACTCATTAGATCGACGTCCGGACACTTGGGCAACCTACCATGATCCAGATCTGGATAACGAGTGATGGACCGCGAATATATTGAATGGAAAGCACGTCATTCGAGCATTTAATGCAAAAGCCGCTACACAACTGCATACTACATCAAATTAGATTCAATACAACATCTCACTCAGCATATGTAGAAGCTTGATTGATGAATGTTACAAACACACGCTTAAAGAGTTCATAACTCAACATCTCATAACTAGATTTGGAGTACGACTAAGAGACCATCACCTCATACTCGATCGATTGATTCATCTAATATTGTCTATGCTTTTAGGGAGAATTAGGGCTCAGGATCAATCGTCAGCTTAAAATTTTGAAGATCAATGCATACTCAGTGACTAATTTCTTGACTTGATGGAAGTTAGGTTATAGCATAGAATTCGAAGAAAGGGTCGATTCAAAAAATATAGAACAATTAGCTCAATAACCGAGCACATACAATTGTCGACATAGGCATAATTCATCTCAAAAGCAGCCTCAACGAAAGGATAAGGACCATGCAAGAAGTAAAGTGGAATTATTTCCAACGACTAAGACTTAATCTTGATTCAAAGCATATTGTGTTTGCTACAAAATGTACTTTAAGGGAAAATGTTACCCAACATTTTGGCCTGGCTATAACCCGACTGGACAAGTTTGACTCAACGACTATCGAGGTACACAACCCAAGGTTGTGATCCAAAAAGTCCACATATCAAGCATTGACCATACCACAAGATAACAGTCACGTAAAGTTTGCAAATCATCAATCAAACATGCTCTAAATGTTGATTCTCGCCCCGCTTGGCAAAGTATTGATATAACTACCTCACTTCAGCTATACTAGGCTAGGAGTCGGTATAACTACATCACTTCAGCCATATTTAGCAACGGATGGATAAACTACCTTACTGCATCCATACTTGGCAAGGGATCAATATAACTATCTCACTCAGCGAAACTTGAGTTCATTCATCATTACTCCATATTTCGTAAATATCAAGGCAACTAGGCAAACTACCTTCAAAAACATGATCATAGGAGTTCCCACCTTGGTTTGCATGTCATGATCCCTCTAAAGTAGGGATTGGTATTTATCCCTCACATAAGGATCTGTGTCAACCGAGTGAACGGTTGAATTGAAGGCCCATATTTTTTTGGGTGGAATTCGTCTACCCATGAAGATTTTATAGTCGAAATTTTAGCAGGATATCCAACCGTCTTCCATTATAAACTAGTGTGTAATTGATGTGCTGCACACAATAATATTATAAATTATAATTTTAAAATATTACGATTAAAATTGAAAGTTTAGTATACAACATACGGTAATCCAGCAAAATAAATATAATATAAATTATTATTGTTGTTTTTTATATATAGTTTGTGTTATGTAATTTATACTCCTTTGAAATAAAACAATAATCTTATTGTTCTTACTACGCAAGTATTCTTGTTGAAATTGACATATTATAATTATCTTAGATTAATTAACAAATATTATTCAACTTATTTCATTTACGTATGTTAAATTTGAAATTATTTAATTAGTTAAAATATATTGACTTTAATAGTGGATAATATAAATGAATTGAGAATGATTTTGTAAAAGACTGCAGAGATTTTGATGTAGAGTTATGTTAAATTTGAAAATAGAAATTTTTTTAATATTGTGTATGATAAATTTATTGTTTAAGTACATAAATGACTACGGTTAATTTATAAATTAACTTTGATATTATTGTAAATGTACATAGATATGTGTTTGTGAATTATAAATTTATAAAGTTAGACACGTTTGTTTATACTAGTATGTGTGTGTATACATGTCATGTAGAATATTAAAATACTTTAAATTTAAGATTTGATATGCAATTTAAATACGCGGATCTAAACATGGAAGATTAAGAATTTGTCAATGAAGTTGTACATAACTATAGAAATGTCAGAATATAGATATTTAAAGTTAAAAAAAGAATTCTACGATGTAGATAAATTTATTGAGATAAATGTAATAAATTTGTTCTGTTAATCTCATTTATTCATATTATTTATGATATCTGAATTATATATCTTTATATTTAAATGAAATAACTGGTTTATTGTTTTTAATATGAATGTGATATGCAAAATGAAACCGACACATTTAAGGATTTATTAGATGAATTAATGGATATTTATTAATTAAATTTATTCAATTAAATTAAAATCAATAAATTAAAAATATATTTTTGTAAATGTACAAAATTATGTGATAATGAGGTGACTTTTGTAAGCAACCATAGAAATTTAGAATGTAAGCACTTTAGTTAAACTAAGAACTTTACAATGTAGTGCATCATTGTATCGATATAAATGAATCATTAATTAAATTTGCAGTCATTGCATACATATATAATTACGTTATGTGACTGGTGTATTTGTGTATCCAAATGAAACTTGTACCATTTTTTGGTAATTTGAGTATTGTGCAAATAATGACATTTTTCATATTTTTTATGATTTATTTGACACATCAATAATTTACAGTTTAGTAAGTTTAATTATAGTTTTAAGATTTCTGATTAACTCTAATATATGAAGCCAAACATAAAATATTAGAAGAGAGCTAAGATAGTTCAGTAAGAGGTTGTAGAAATTTTAAAATTAAGGTTATTTCTATAAAAACATAATTTTTTAATGTGTGACGAATTTATTGATATATATATTTGCTATTTTTATTGTTTTATCTCAAAAATTAAATTTGTGCATAATCTCGAGTTTCTGTGAACTTTTTTTTTTTAGAATTTTCTTTGCTAAAGTGCATTTTTCTACAAAAGCTAAAATATTTTCTGTTTTTACTACAATTATTTACAGACTAGCTGGAACAAAAAATAATAGTGTTTCTTAATAATGTGGAAAATGTTTCTATGAAAGAAAATCTGTCGTATTTTGAAATTTAGAAAGCATATTTCACAAAAGTTCTTTATCGTTTCTAAGAAAGAAAATCTGTCGTATTTTGAAATTTAGAAAGCATATTTCACAAAAGTTCTTTACCGTTTTTGTTATGTTGTATATCGTGTGACTTATGTGATTTAGTTTCATGAAAATGAAATTTTTTATTTTATTAATCTGGGTATGATGCATATTATTGAAATTTTCATATCTAATGTGTATCACTTAACTACATTTATCTTATTATTTTAAACTTAAGACTGCATAATTAAATTCAAACATATGGACTGAAACGTAAATCATAGGAGAAAGTGGGGTGGGTTTAGTGAATAATTGTGGTAATTTTAAATATAGGTATTTTAAGTTAATGTAGAATCTTATTATGCGACGGATGATAAATATATTTTACCATTTTAAACACAGGGCTTTGAAGTTAAATGATAAACGAATAAAAAATTAAACTTGTTTCGTAATGGAATAAAAATTAATTTTTATTATTTTTATTGATACAATATTCGTATACATATTGAATAATATTAGCTGATTAAATTTATATAAATAGTTTAAATTTGTTATTATGTCATTGATATAAATATATGGACTTAAATATAAACAATTAGTAGTTAACTGATGAATTATTTGTGGATAATTATACAAAGGGGGGTGTGTGTGTGTGTGTATATATATATATATATGTTTGAAAATTATATATATATATATATATATATATATATGTATGTATATATCATACAGTAAAATAATGAGAGGTTTATTTAAATAATTTAACTGATAATTAAAAGATTCAAATATTAAATGTCAAGAAAGAGTTTAGCAAAAGAAACATAACTCCTAGAATCAAGAAGAGAGAGTAAGAAATTTTTCTGCTTTACTGTTATTTAATAGAGATGAGGTCTAATATTTATTTTTTGAGGATCTTTTAGCGGTTGATGAATTTCATATACAATGTAACGTCGAAGCCATACTGATCCGAGACATTATAACTCCAAATCATCAATGACATGATTCAAACCCTACAAGTGGACGTAAGCTCAAATGTCAAACCACTGTAAAATTCCTTATGTATCGTGTTGTGTTTTCTGTCATGTTATCCTTGCTTCTGCTCTGTTTCCATGAATCTCTTCGTCTATACACTCTACATGCAATTTTTGGGTGTTCATAACTTTTGATGCAAGTAGAAATGTGTGTTTGTGAAAATATAAAGAGGTAAGAGAGAAAGAGTCGACAACGGTCAAGAAAACGACCGTTGCCACCTTATCGACTTGACCGTTGCCAGAATACACTAAATTAAAGTCGTATTTGATTTAGAAAGCTGCTAGCTCCTCCACCTCTCCTCCCCCAAAGCAACCTAAAATACTACAACCATCCACCCGTTGGTCCGCGACATCCCAAACAACTCATGGCTGTGGATGCTTTAATGGCTGTGTGGTAGAAGTTTATTATATACTCTTAGACTTTTGATAAGGATTGAGAAGTAATTGAAAAGTTAATAGAACTCGTGCCATTTTGTTTTTCTTTACCAATTCAACTCAAACCAAATTCATTTTTGCAGTTAATAAAAATAAAACTCTTTCTACGCTCTCATGTAATGAAATCGCTGCAAAATTGAACTTCTTAACTTCCTTCATTCCTTGAGTTTTTCAACTTGATTATATTTCTTTTGTTTGTCTAAATAGATTGTTTGGTTCCACCATTTGAATGATTACTTGACACTATGCATGTCTACAATAAAAAATTACAGACAAAACAACAGGGAATTTTTTTTTTAAAATTATCCCCTCAAGCTTCTCCTCGAGCCTCCAAATACCGAGAGTGAGACGCGGCTAGTAGAGCCGCACCGATGCCCGACCCATCATTTGCGTGCACAATTTGTAGGTTTTTCATGACATCTTTTCCGAGCATCTCTTCAAGTGTATCCTCTAAGCACCGGCTGAAAAATGTATAATGCTCGTACAATCCACCATCCATTGCAAGCACTGTCCTTTGATTCCCGTTCACAGTATCTCTCCCTTGTTTCTTCAGAATTCCTACTATTGCAGCAGCAGCCAGGCGAGCCCCGCGCTTTGCAACTATATCGCATACCTCTACGATTGCTTTTCTTGTTTCTAATGAGGTGTTACTGATCTGCGATTTTTTTCATAAAAAATATATTTCAAAATGATATTTATAGAAGTAATTATTGCAAGTAGTTACTTTAAATTTAGAAAAAAAAAAAAAAAAAAAACACAAACCCCATATAAGTCCTTCATTTTGTCGCCCACCGTTGTTAAGTCAGGCGATGTGTCATGATGCATAGAAGACATATCAGGAGTTCTGCATCATAAACAATCATAAATGATTAGTATATCTCGTTTAGATTCAATGACTTTTTGAGCATTTCACAAATAAAATTAAAATGAATGCGACAATTGCTAAGCTGCTAGCAAACCGAAAGAGTAGTGCAGAACCCAAATCATCCCTATTTAAAGAAGTAGAAAGTACAGATGTTTAATTTTAGGACATTCTTGTTTGGAATTTTGAGGACATTGATATAATTCAGCTCATATTTTGTCTAAACCGCTTCTTTTTCTGATACTATGAACCTCTGGGTTTTAAAACTAAGGATCAACATTCCAGGATTTTTATTTGTTGTAAATGATTAAACGTACCTTAAGGAGAAAGGAACAAGAAGCTTATCAGGGGTTGTTCTGCCGAAAAAAGCAGCTTCCTCGGCCAATTTGCACAAAACTCTTCTAACAAGTTCTCCCAAATACATCCCAGAAATTAGTTTTTCAAATACCTACAGTTCAATTAAAAAGAAGGAAAAAACAAAAACTTGAGGTTGCAGAATCCAACACAGTATTAACATAATCAAACTTCTAAGGAAAGGATAAGCACAATACCTGTTCACCAGGATTCAAACTCGCAACATCCATTGCTTCGTCATACTCTGTTATTGGCAAATAAGATGAGTTGAAATTTCCCCATTCCATGTTAATAGCCTATTAGAAAGAAAAAAAATAGTCTTCATACATAGGTCATGCTAAATACACTTCCTTATTGACTCTATTTTACTCCGAAAAAGTAGAGAGCAAAAAACAGCATGTTACCTGATTTTAAAATCGAATAACATGAAGTAGGCAGTAAAACAAACATGGTTAAAATGGTCACTGAATACAGATTACATGCATTTAGCACCACTGTTATTCATGAAAAAATAGCCACTGCCCGCTGGTAGTGTAAAAACACGAGCACGCCAAATTAAGTTTCACAAGAATGAAATAAACATGATGAAAAAAATGCACTACCATTTTCCCAGAGGTTGGCAGGGGACCTTGCCATTTGGGAATAGCTTGTGCTCTCTCCACATAAGCTGCGTTTGAACCTGTGCCTAATATCACAGCCATAGAAACATCACTATCGATGTATCTTCCACCAGCCAATGTTCCAATGGTATCATTAACCTACATAAACACAATAGTTTCACATTATAACTCTTTGCCCAAGCACTGCAGTAGACCAAAATTTATAAGTGACGAAAAAAGAAAGGAAAAATAGAATTAAGTGAACAACACTTACTAGTGCTGTAACACACATATCAAGACCTTGTCTTTCCATCGCCTTGGTCAGTTCAGCTACCACATCTTTTCCTTCCTGCCCGATTCAGAGGAAAACAAGTTTATAAGCTTGACCCTTCATTACATTGTTTTATTATTGGTGATGTTTGATTGTCAACAAGGATAACATTGAATTATGTCACGTATTACAAACATTTATAGTAACAGAATGTAGCACAATTGAAGACTGAAGAGGATTTCAGCAGATAATAACATAAATGTTGTCTCCACTTAAGAAAATACTGCATGTTTGCGATTAGAATTCACAGCGTAGATAAGCTAACTAGTTATACATAATTTTGTATATAATGCTACGACTGACTGAGTGGAAAGCAATAAACAAACTAGTTTTGCCTAAAAGGAGTAAGATGGTACTAATGACAAACAAATAGCACTTCCACCCTCGAGACAAAGTTGGGTGTATTTCTGATGCAATTTTTGCTTATCATGGACAGTAATTGCAAAGTGATGTTATAATGTTTTGTAATTCAGCGCAATTCAACTGCACACATGACCGTTACTGCCAAAGCATGGTGCAATTAGGTAAATGCTGTAATGACCAAAAATAAGTCTGGTAATATCACCTTTTAGAGAGCAATGTTTTAGCCCCTATTATGGTTACTGCAAGCGGGGGAAACTTTTATAAAAATCAGACGAATTATTGTGCAGTGTAGCACTTTCTGTACAGTTATACCAGGTTGTCAAACTAAAAATAGTCATAGTTAACAAATCAAAATCTATATGACTTAAACAAC
The DNA here is from genome assembly GCA_030737875.1 of Allium sativum. Lineage (NCBI taxonomy): Eukaryota > Viridiplantae > Streptophyta > Magnoliopsida > Asparagales > Amaryllidaceae > Allium > Allium sativum. The sequence goes on from CM060919.1 coordinate 443,588,636, forward strand.
TCTGATTAGAGGTAGTATTTTATTTTATTTTATTTTATACTCAAACCAGTGTTGTAAAAATCATTCTCGGCTCCCACTTAGACCCCACCTAGGCGCTAGGCAAGTCATACGGCCTCAATTTTTGATTAATCCACCTAGATGACATCTTTACATTATGTAAGCATATAAACAAGTTTATATGCACAGCCTATGCACTAATTTAGGCTTGATGTCTTTTATAAGCATCAAAATGGTTGTATCTATCATTTTTATCTCAATGGTTACTCCAAGATCCAAAAATAAATCTATGAACAAAACACTAAAATTTAAATCCAAAATGCATGATTTTATCAAAAAAACGCATAGCTCCGATTAATCCTCGATTAATCCCCGTCTTACTAATTAGCTCCTACTAGATGCTTACCGTCTAGCATCCTTCTAGCAATTTTTACAACCTTGGCTCAAGCTAATAGAACATATAAGGTCATTACAAATTCGAAACATGTCATTTTCTGATGTAAAAGCTGCCAAATTACTCAACCCCTAGTAACAACTGCTCTATGAAATCCTTTGTTAAAAAATTCAGGTAAGCTGACATAGTGGTATGTTTTTTGTAACCATTCAAAAAGAAGCATACTTTTGTAATTTAATCCTAAAATAAGTATACCTCTGTAATTAGTATGTTCAAGTGTTCCACGCTAAACTACAATAATATGACTAAAGCAGATAAATTATAAAAGCAAACAAAAATTAGTTTAGAAAACTAACAGTATCACTAACAGAAAATCCCTTTGTCCATCTAATAAGCGTGCCTGATGAAATTGACGTCTGCTTCACTGGAAAAGAGAAGGTGAACCCTAGTTCTCTTCGTCTAACTTTGCGAAGGTGATGTCCTTTATCTTCCGACGCAACAAATTTGGCTAATGCTGAAACAATGAAGTCAAACAGTTCCTGAAATAGTAAACAAGTAAGATTTTGGGAGCAATGTGAACTGACTTAACAAATGCCTGACAGAATAAAGTATCTTACATTGGAAGTTCCAACCATCAATTGTGGTGGAATGGAGACTTCTTCAGCTTCTTGCTTGACGACACGCCTCTCTTTCCCACCAAGGTGAACACGCAAAACACGAAAATTGGTTCCACCAAGATCCAGTGCATAGAATAAACCTTCCTCGTTTCTATACGTCATTGGAAAAGTTAAGATGCATTCTCTAAAGTATGCACCATCTATATCGAAGAGAACAGCTCAACAGTAATAGATAATAAAGCTTATGATTTTTTGCTTTGTGTCTATATGGAGGACAGAAATCTCACACAATTACTATGACCATTTATATTACCACCCACTTTTTACCATTCCCACCTTGCGATTTTTATTTAAAAAAAAAAAAAAAAAAATCAATCCCACCCCACTTTTTACCGTTCCCACCCCGTTTTTCTTCTAATTAATCAAGGGCAAAATGGTCAAACAATTTTAAAATAGTTTTGCTGGGGTGGGAACGGTAATAAATGGGGTGGTCGAAACAATATACATCATGTTGTCAAATAGCTATAACCAAATAACCATTTACTAGTGAAAACTCTACAGTAAGCAGTAACTATTGTGATACAAAGGCACCAGAGCATTAACAGTCATAGTAATTCTACAAACCTAAAACCATAAGTAATGTAATATCTGTATACAACATCTATAGTTTCTTAATTTAATCTCACATTTCTTTGCTCTGGCATTACATTTATACATGCATGAATTGGTAGGCTGTCATCATTTTACCTCAGACTGTTATTCTAGAATAGTCAATACACAAAGGATTTGCTACATAAGTGCATTCTAATTCTATCAGCACTCAAAATCATTATAAATTGTATTTCAAATTTCCAACTAACATCACGCGATCTAACTTTTGAGTCAATAGGATCAACATTTACTCATAAATAATCGCTACCCTACAACGATAAAAACAAGGAAAGTCAAAATTTTAAAAGTTGAAAATCAGAAAAAATAAAAGGTGCTAAAAAGATGGAATCATTACCCGGTTGGTAGACTGTCAACGTAGCTAATTAGCATCTTAAGTTTACAGCCGTCTTCGGAAGCAAGCCCGGCGTGCATTTCTTCGATCATTGCATCTGAAATCTGCCACAATTTTGAAATCGGAGTCGAAAACTTCGCTTCCAGATCCTTAATGATTGCGATAGCACGATCACATTTCCCCGATTTTCGCATCCGGCGCCATCTTGCGATCCCCGCGGCCACTGCGACCGCTACCGACAGAGCCACCGCCCTGCCTACTGCTACTTTCGCCATCTAAAAATATATGCTCTGTTGAATGAAATCTGATGGATAATGGAGTTTGATCCAGAGTTTTTGAGATGAACGAGATATGATGGGGTATTATGTAAGAAAAATTGCATACTTTTGGAAAGTTCAAATGTTATTGTAATCTTGGGAATCATTTAGCAATGTACACAGTACATTTCAATGAGAACGAGAGTGTTAATTAGAATGAACAAATAAATACATCTAATCAGGGCTTATCCAGTAATAAATTCAAATATAACAAGCAGACAGATTTTAGGTGTACAGTACATACCACCTCATTTACGATTTTTGGAAGCAATAAATACTCCATTGCACATCTGGCAACAGAGATTCAATTCTGACTTATTGACGGAATGGTCGATCTAGTAATTTAATTTAATTAAATAAGTGCAATTAGTGGATAAACACAGAGTTGAAACGTGGTATAAAATTAAAAACAAGAGTTTGCCGTTTTGTACCAGGTAATAAACGTAAAATGCTTTGTGAAAATGTTATTTTTGCCATTTTGTACAAGGAAAAAAAAAAAAACATACTTTGTGAAAATTTATTGTGATGTATTAAACATATATCAAAATGACATGCAATTTTGAATATAAATTTAAGGGTCCAATGTTTGCCAACTATTTTTTTGTGAAAACTACCGTTCTAACTCAAAATAAATATAAATTAAAACTATTAATGTTGTATATGTATGTACTTTATGATGTTGTGTGCAGGGCCGGCCCAATGGCACTGACTGCCCTAAGCGAAGGTGAAGTTGGAAAAAAAAAAACTAATGCAGCATTGGCTCATTCTAGGCTTTGAACCCGGCTTACTCCAACTTCAGAACAAAGCCTTTACTACTCGGCCAAATACTCCTTTGATAATAGTATGCCCTACCAATTTATATATAACACTATTCCTAAAAGAAAATAGCAATCCCTGCTGCCTCCTCCTCCTCCTCCTCCTCGGACGTTGCTGCCCTAGGCGACCGCCTTGGTCGTCTACCCCTTGGGTCGGCTTCTGGTTATGTGATATATATTTTTTATACGTATAAGCGAATAACCATTTTTGCTGATGTGAATGTTGTGTATATATCAAATTGTCATTTCTTAATAGACTTATAAGCAGATTAATGAACGTTAAATAAAAAAAATCATGTAAAAAAATTGAATTAATGATAAACACAACTAATTAAGTAAAAAGATTAGAATATAAAAAGGTTATGTTGAAGAAAAGTGAGAAGTGCTTTGTACATAATTGTGAATGATAACTTATGATTAACTTATCCATACATGAACTTCTATCAATTATTTAGTGGTTATTTCTATTCATACACCAACAATCTCTTAACTTACACCATGAAGTAAAATAAACTATCATACATCAAAAATTATTTTACATACACCGTCTCTTCTACAATATTAGCCTTGTTTTATTCTTCATCATCTTTTTTCTTTCAAGCTTTAAACTTCTTTACAGAAAATAAGAAACTTATAGCACTAAAAAAAGTTTAAGTTTAGTAAAATGAATTTCTATATTTTGGATGTATGGTAACGAATTTATTATGCTACAAAAAATTCTTAATTTCAGCGCAAAAAAAAAAAAAAAAAAAAAAAAAAAAACTACTTCTATATTAAAGGATTTTAAATTTGAGCACATTCTTGCATATTTCCCATAATTCTAATTTTAGGTTTCATGTTTAAAAACACATTAAGTTCATTAATTTTTTTACATAGATTTGGTCAATATCGTTAGTGACAATGTTTTAGTTTGATGGGTTATAATTAAAAAAGTAAGAATGCAATAAAAAAGAAGGGTAATTTAGTAATACATATTTTTTAACAAAATAATGGTGTACGTTAGGTATTTTTCAATGTATGAATAGAATTTGCCTTATTTAGTTTTCATTTTGAATAATTTTATTCTTAGAGCATCTCCAACAAGGGTACGGATCATAATGTTACGATCCGTAATATTCAGGGAAATATCTTTGATGTTTCCCAACAGCCGCACGCCGATTTAATCAGCGCGCTCAGCGCGAGTCGATTTTATCGGCTTGCTAGCTTGCACGCCGATAAAATCGGCGCGTGTGGCCACCGCGCCTATAAGCATGGTGCAGTAGGCCTTAAACTCCCCATCACTTAGCCAAATTTTCTCGTTTTAATTTTTTTATTGTTCTGGACGCCGAAATGCCGCCACGCGTAACGAAGATGGGGAGACGTACAGTTCGACCTCAGCTGGATGACGCAGCAAGTCCGGCGCACCTTCCTCCACCAGCGGGGACGACGATTGAGCACTTACAGATTCTTCATGAGTTGCCAAAGGGATATACTCACCGTTCGTTTACTGCGCTCGACAGCATTCCAGTATAAATTTTAATTTTAACATTTAAATTTATTGAACTATTAAATAGTTTACTATATTACGTAGGTAGCATGACCTGTTCGTTTTATAGTTATAGTTTAGTGCATTTACGTTATAATTTTTAATAGTATGAACTGTTGATTTTATAGTTATTGAACTATTGTAATTTTTAATAGGACACGTACATCTACGTTCGGGGTAGTTGAGCGAAGTTTAGTACACAGACCCTTGACATATTACCATTACATATTCGAGAGTTGCTACTGGCTAGTCCGTTCGGACTATTTTTACAGATTATACCTCCTCGGTCTTTCGATCGACCTTTGCTAGAGGCCTTATTTGAGAGATGGTGGCTTACGACACACACTTTTCACTTCCCCGATTTTGAGCTAGGTATCACCCCAACAGATTTTTACATGCTTACGGGGATTGAGATTGGCCACCTTGACAGAGTTTCCTGCCCATTTGATACCTCATATGAGTCACCCGAGTCTTACCTTCAGTATTTGCAAAATTTGTCCGCGGCTCATATCTCCAATGGTGTCGTTTCAGTCTCATATTTACTTGATTACATTACAACGCATCTCGACGTAGTGGATTTCCATGACACATTATATCAGGCCACCATTTTATATCTTCTTGGTTCGACATTCTTTTCGAACCAACGGAGTACGATTAGATTGGGTTATCTATCAGTACTAGCCGATTTAGATCAGCTGCATATGATTGATTAGGGCACTGCTAGCTTGGGTTATCTGTATACCGTTCTTGACTCTTACGCTTTTGGAGTGGTTTAGCAGATGTTTGGATTTTGGTACATGTTGTTGTGCTCGTACTACGAGTACACAGCCAACATGCATCCACGCACGCCAGTCATACCGTCGAGTCCTTATTCCCACACATGCGTAGATGGTACAGTAGTCACATAGTCCAGCGTGTTCCTGCTGGTATGAGACACGATTTGATGGAGGCCCGTACTCAGTTAGATTTGAGGGATAAGGGGAACATATTACGAGCACCATGGAACACTTATTGGATGTTACTTTCAGCAGGTGGCCCGCTACCTGATGCCTAGCCATTAGTCATTGCATGTCGTTATCTCTTCGTCGTGTCCTCTAACTCCCACCGGCCCACCTTCCTATCTGGTACTTGGGAGATCGTTGTTATTATCAAGGTCCCGATTAGTTGCGCGTACCCGAAGATTCACCTCTTCCCGATGATATGTTCGGGCCTCGTCGTTCTATAGGCAGACAGTACATAGAGGGTCTGAGACAGGAAGGATGGGTTGATACGACCCATTTTTTATTACCCGACGCAGATTTTGACCCTTATTGGGTTCGGGTAGCTCCTAGGTGGTACTTGTTGTCGGATTATATGCGGGGTGTGAACTCCGATGACATTGGTCCCCGATTGCTTACCGGTAGAGTTCATCCTCTACCGTTTACTTTTGACCCGACCCCTTCACAGTTCTCTGACCAGCCTATGGATTTCACTCTGGCCGATACACGGTACACGGTGTCCCTACTGCTGGATTATATTCGGCACATGAGGTATTATTCTTACTTGTGGAATTATTACCTTGTTCATTCTAAGTTGTAGAAACTGATTTTATATGTTCTATATTTGCAGTTTCCACCCCGGCTAGACCAGCATAGGATACATATTGCCGCTATTCGGGAGATGGCCCTGCTACATTCTCAGTCCTTATATCAGAAGCACTAGGTGATAGTTCAGGGTTTGCAGGACCAGATCGACGACTTACAGGCCAGACTAGCGGCAGCAGAGGGTAGTGATACAGGAGCATCAGGTACCGCTGGAGGGTCATGTACTGGTGGAGGTTCGGGTGATGCTGGAGGAACGGGAAGGGTGGAGGATTAGGTGGTGATGGCGGACAGGGAGATGGTAGTGACGATGACGATATTCCTTATTATGGGGTGATGATAGTGGCGATGACATGGACAAGGACGGTGAGGAGTCTGAGCATAATGATGACGATGATGCTACGGATTTAGGATGATTGTCCTGACGATGCTGATGATGATATTTTGTTTTTGGTTATCATGATGTATATATGTCTGTGGCTTGATGTAGTGGAATTTATGTTATTCTTTCATGTTTACTCGTTTTCATATGTCACTTTGATGCATGTTGTGTTGTACAATATTATCTACATTTTATGTTTATTACTGTTGACAACTATATTTTATGATGTTCTGTGTACTGGACCTTGGAAACATCTATATTTTATGATGTTTCGTGTAATGTTAAACCATGTTTGAAACATTCAATTAGAAGACGATGTTTGAAACGTTTAATTTATAATATAATTTTAAAACGAACTACAGGGGCGCGGTAGTTCGTAATATAACATTTTGAACTTTAATTGGTTGTACAGGATCCAATTTAAGTCGGATTTCTTCGAAACAAGAAATGTTCGAATCTAATTGATAATGTTTTTCTAATGGAAGAGAAAATTAGAGTTTTCATGTTGTAGATTCTGTTTTACGTCCAAATCAAAATTTTCAAATAGTCGTTGTGGAATTCATTTATAAAGTATAACGTTTATTTAGATAAGATAAAGGATTTTTATTTAATGTAAAATCGTTTTGGCTTGGAATTCAACCAATAAAGCGGCCCATAACACGATGTACACTCCAATCGTTGGGGACGACCCTGTTTTTCGCTATATATAGCAGCTTCTCTGAAGAAGGCTAAACCCTATTCACAATTTCTTTTCTTCCAGCCGCCTCCTTCTTCCTTTTTTCCCATTTCAGCCTTCTACTTGAAAAGAAAATAATATAGTTACCTTATTGGTGTATGTGGAAACAGGAAAAGAACGTGTAGGTTCCACCATGGACAACTGGGAAAATGATGATGAGGCGGTAGCAAATCAACAACCTGGAAAAGAAAGGGTGGTTGAAGGGCGCGTTGTCAAGCCACTAGGTGTGGGTGGATCTAAACCTTTCTGTTGTTGTGGAGAAGAATTGGTGGTGGTTGTTTCGAAAACTGGAAAAAAATGCTGGTCGTCGATTTTTCGGTTGTGAAGCCTACGAGGACCACAAGGTTTTTCCTGACGAAATTGATTGTTGTTACTTTAAGCAGTGGATTGGCCCTCCAATGTGCGAACATGGAGTTCAATATGCACTGGAAGCGCAAGCCGAAATAAGGCGCTTGAACAAGATTGTTGCTGAGCCAACTAGAGCTGGATTTTTCAGGCGTACGTGGTAGTTCTATATGGAAACTATCTTATTGTTTTTTTAATTGTACTTTGAATTTGATGTTTATGTGTTCAGTTGTTGTAGTTCGTATGATTGTAGTGCAACATTTCTTAATGTTGTACTTGTCGTTGTTGTAAGCTTCTCAGTATGTTATGAAAACATTGTTGATAAAAACCATAAACCCTGATGCAAAATAAACTAAGTAAATAAATATCTATTACTTAAAACTTGGATACATAAGGATATGCAGTTTAATAATGCAAATAATACACATAGTCCAATGCTCAAAACGTCCGTGGTAGAGAATCTCCACTATCCAAACATATTCACAAATAAAAATGGATTCCTATTTTGTGAAATGCATGATGGCTTTTAATAGCGATTCGGAGGAAGAGGAAATCCTTCAAGAGGAAGCGGAAGAAATAAAAGAAATACAGGACTTATACCATGAAGCCTATGGTTCATCATCCACAACTCGAAGGGCATCGGCTCCTGGAAGGAGGTTCACACACCGAAATCATGCTAAATACCATAGGTCTCTGATGCAATATTACTTCAATGACAACTGCACTTGCGGGCCTGATATGTTTCGTGTAAGATTCAAGATGTAGAGAATCTTCGGATATTGGTGGGTATTCAAGATAACAATGATTACTTTAAGTACAAACAAAATGCATAGAAGACGCAGGGGTTGTCCAGTTTTCAGAAAATGACGGTCACTATGAGAATGTTAGCTTATGACAGTTCTGCTGATGCTTTGGACGATGCATACCGAATAACAGAGAGCATGACACTTGAAACACTTGAAAATTTATATCAATCTATGGTGGACATCTACGGAGAAGAATACTTAAGGTCTCCAAACGAAGCAGATGTAGTGTGAATCAGAGAGATGCACGAAAGCAGGGGATGGCCGGGAATGCTAGGAAGTCTGGACTGTATGCACTGGGAATGGAAGAACTGCCCTAATGGATTACAAGGTGCGTACAATGGCAAGGAAAGGCAACCAACTATCATTTTGGAAGCTGTAGCATCGTACGATTTGTGGATATGGCACGCTTTCTTCAGAATCTCCAGTTCGAATAATGACTTAAATGTTATAGAAAGATCCCATCTGTTCAATGATCTCGCTCAAGGCCAGGTACCTCCTTTAACATTTACCTTGGCCTAAATACTTATAACCATGGCTATTATCTAGGTGATGACATTTACCTGAAATGGAGCACCATTGTTAAAACATGTCCAAATCCATTGACTCCTAAACAAGTCAAATTCGCAGCAATGCAGGAGGGATAAAGGAAAGATGTACAACGAGCATTCAGTGTTTTACAATCTAGATTTGCAATGATAAATAATCCATGTCGGCTGTGGTCAAGGAAAAAGATGTCTACAATCATGTTTGCTTACATCGTTCTACACAACATGATTATAGAAGATGAAAGAGATATGGATGAAGGGCAACGTCACTACGAATATGAGGGTGCTCCGCAACCACCCCAAGTATTCTGACAAAACACCCCACTAACTGAAGAGGACTTCAACATTCATTTGTACCGTTAGGTTATGTTTAGAGATGCTGAAACACTCCACCTCTGTTAAGGTCACTCAAAAAGGGAATGCCTTAACTTCGGTGAAGCATTATAAGTAAACAGAACAGAATATTACAAGACAGACATGTAAAGTAGTACTTGAAAATTTTATAACTTTATTACAGCAGAAACAGAAATAATTTTGGTTACATCCTTCAAAATCACAATACCAAAACCCAAGTACACAAGTATCAGTCTTATACCAAAATCCTTCAGAATGCATAATTTTAAAACCATAATCCCCAATATAAACTGCCATAAGAAGGTAGAGTCAAAGCCAAGCAATACTTCAAGCACTTCAAGCAGAGAGGATATGAATCAAGCTCCTATGTTTCCACCTTGAGTACCTGGGGGGAGGGGGAACGGAAAGAAAAAAGAGGCGAAAACAAACGAGGTCAGACATAAAGTCTGGCGAGTCTAGTAACTTTCAGCATATAAACAGATAGTAGTATCATGACATGTAAATAAAGCTGGATGAGAGATTACAGCAACAAGAGTAGCAGGTATGCTTAAGTTAAACAGAAGAAAAAGAATGATATAGGCCAAGATATGCTTTTACCAATATCTTACTTCTCTGCACTAATACTTAGTATAACAGGATTAGGTGTTATCCAAATGTCTAAACTGAAACAGAAATGGAAACAGAATAATCTCCACAGAAACAGAATGCTAGTAATGGGCCTTTACCACCCCAACTGAGACAGAAGGTACAGAAACAGAATGCTAATAATGGGCCTTTACCTCCCCAACTAATGGGCCTTTACCACCCCAACAGAGACAAAAGGTACATAAAAAGAATGCTAATAATGGGCCTTTACCACACCAACTAATGGGCCTTTACCACCCCAACAGAGACAGAAGGTACAAAAACAGAATGCTAATAATGGGCCTTTACCACCCTAACTTATGGGCCTTTACCACCCCAATAGAGACAGAAGGTACAAAAATAGATTGCTAATAATGGGCCTTTACCACCCCAACAGAGACAGAAGGTATAAAAACAGAATGATAATAATGAGCCTTTACCACCCCAACTAATGGGCCTTTACCACCCCAACAGAGACAGAAGGTACAGAAACAGAATGCTAATAATGGGCCTTTACCACCCCAACTAATGGGCCTTTACCACCCCAACAGAGACAGAAGGTACAGAAACAGAATGCTAATAATGGGCCTTTACCACCCCAACTAATGGGCGTTTACCACCCCAACAGAAACAGACGGTACACCAATAGAAACAAACAGAACTAGGTGTACCCTAAATTCTACCCCAAGCGATCGACTCCTTAATACATAAATACCCTGTGCCGGCCCAACAGAAGGGTGTATCATTCCCTAAAGTGGCAACCTATAGACACAGACCTATTTACAGATGTCACGGTGTCTTACATCCTCAGAGCAGACCGGATCCATGCACGCACATGACCCGGTTGGAATGCGCCATCGACAACCCTCGCCATTATCATAGTGAACCTCTTACAATTAGTTCAGTAAGCGTCTCGGACCCCTCCTAGTGTTGGGTCATAGTTTTGATACCAGAAAAGGGTTACTGACTACTATGGGTCCCACACAACAGATGACACAAGTAATTACCCCACCTAACCTTGTGTCCCTAGACTAACAGATTTTCAGATTAACTTGCTTACAGATTTCATATGTACAAAGTTTAGATTAACTAGTTCTCAAATCAGACATATAGGTTAACAAGATTTCAGACTAACGGATTAGATATACAGATTAACAGACTTACAGATTGTTTCGCCTAACCTTGTATTGGGTCTACAGATTTACGAAATGGGTTTATTAGATTCATCCGCCCAGTTGATTTACCCTTATCCACCCAACACGTTTTAGGCATCATATTTATCCTAGATTTGCATTAATTAATTGCTAATGCACAGACCTCTCACATTAGGTCGGTAGCTTGTGGCTGCTGGATGTGCCGGGCAGTTCTGGGCAGACTTCTGCCACAAGCCAGACCTAACCTCGTGTCTAAGCATCTTTTAGCTATGCCTACGACCTCTCACATTAGACTGACAGTTGCGGTTGCTGGTTAGGTCGGTTGGGTCTGGGCAGGCTTCTACCGCAAACAGAGTCTAACCTCGTGTCTCAGCATTCTTATTTTTAGCTAAAGTATTCATTCACAGATTATGCCAATATCAGACTAATTATGCCAATTCAACAAATTAAACTTCTTTACAAGTTACAGCAGATTATTCAAAGTTCTATTAACTTGTTTTGCTCAATTTTAGATCGAGCCTACAGATTTTCATACCCCAAATTACCGTATTCAGTTTCAACAGATTTAGCAGATTAGGCAATTTAACAGATTTAATCATCCCTTAAAATTCCATTGACATACCTCGCCTAATCATAAAATTAAGCCTAATTTTTCATGCCCAAATTATGGTCATAATTCACAATATAACATATGCCCCAAATTTTAGTTAAATTTACACAGTACAGAATATTCTCTAAAATCCCCAAATCATGATATACAATACGAATTATGCCAAATTATAGCCTTTGATTTCAGCGTATGCCAAATATCCAAAATCCCCATTTAGGCGTATTCACATTTAATAGTTATCCTATTATAATATAGATCTTTGCGCCTAAATCGTATACACAATAATTCTCCTTCTTCCAAATCACAGACTATCATATATAGTATGCCCAGATCCAGATCTTAAATTACAACATATGTTCTTTCCTCAAATCAGTCATGTCTAATTATGCATCATTCACTATTTTTCCCAAATTTAACGTTCGTGCATCAATCTCTTATGAGATTTGGCTCAGGCTCGTGGTAGCCTGGCTATAGAACAGAAGGAAGGAAGAGATATAGAATAGTTACTATAATATTAATAGGATAGATCTATACAGAAAAACAGATCTGATAATCAAGAATATGCATAATCTCAAATTCAGATTTATAGCCATGTCAAGATCATAACTAAATTTCATATCTGAAAATAACTGTACTCACCTTGGTTGGATTCTAAAAGAAAAAGGGTTGTAGTTGCTCTCTTTTAATCCTATCCAGATTGGAAGAAGAAGAAGCACTAGCTCTAGCTTAGGTTTCAGCAGAGCAGAGACGCCATTTATTTATTTTAATTAGAATTGAGGCAGCATGGCGTTACAATGGTTTGGTGTGGAGAGAAAGAGGGGTTTGGGGTGTTTAAATAGCATAGGGATCAACGAATCTGGTCAGAACGGGCGTCCAAATGTAGAAAAATGAACCAGTCCTCGGATCTGGAAATAGGGGGGAGGTCGACCCCTTGGTCGACCTATGTGACCAGATCGACCCCCAGGTCGACCCCCTGGTCGACCTGGGTCCTAGGCGGGAAATTTCCCGCCCAGCCCGAGTGTGTGATTTGAATTTCGAACTGAGCTGTTTTAATTAATTTAAATTTTCTGAAACTTCTAAGTGCCATAACTTCTTCATACGAAGTCCGATTTACGAAAACTTAGAATCTATTCCAAGCAGAATTTCGAGACGAACGCAATGGCGTAACCCATTTCCCTTAATTCTTCTTTTAAAAATTAAGTATACTTTGTTTTGTTACTTTTATGTTCACAAAAAATACGGGGTGTTACATTCTCCCCTCCTTAAAGGATTTCGTCTCCGAAATCTTCAAGTTAAGAAGAATGTGTCCTACCATCCAATCACCCATCTACTCAACCATCATCCACAAGCATCCATTGTCCTTAGAAAACTTCTAATGTTGTATGAACATATGCAAAAGTGTGTGTATATGTCTCTTATCTGATTCAAAGATCAGGCGGTCTACTGATTCAGTTGACCTCCTCAATGCGAATTATGTTAGTGCCATGAGTCCAATTATGTATGCAAGAAATCCTATTTGATACACATCATTTCTATATGAGTGCATAACCATTCATCCAAATGCAACATCCATGTGATGAGTCAATCATTTTGCATCCACAAAAATTAAAAAAATGCGCACACATCCATATGCAGTATGAGAGTGCTTTTGAGCAGATCTAGTGTCTAGTGTGTGTATATGCATCCACAAGCAACCACTAGCAACCACTTGCATCCACGAGCAACCATCAAACATAACATGTCTCAGACACATGTTTACACCCATTAGTTTCTACCTAAAGGTCAAAGACTCGATCGATAGGATACAGCCGAGTGATAGAAGCAAGTACAATTAAAACAAAAGTTCTGTTCCCATTAGACATCAGTTAAGAGAATAAATCTCTAAGTATCAATCCTGAAGACCGAAATCAACATCATATTGACACTCAGAGAATTACTCCCATTAAACAATGTCAAAACTGGAAATCTACTTCATGCTTCGAGTAAAAACCCCTATCCTTTTCAAAAATATTCAGATACTTACAGACTACTGGTACAGATCAGATTATCAAATGATTCTTAGGAAACTAAGCTTGATAAAACCCTACCATATCCCACAAAACCCAGAATGTATGCGTCATAGTCAACTTAACGCCCAACACAGATACCCTCAAACCCTATCCTACCATAAACAGATGAGTCGTAACCCTTATAGGTTTGAGACTATAGCGGGATCAGAAACAAGACTAGTATTAAAGTGCAGAGTCTCAATTACAGAATCAAAATGCCAGAGTCAAAAAGAGTTTTAACTCAAAAATCAGATAAGGAAATTAAACCTTCTACAGAAATTTTCCTATCTCTATCCACCAGCCACGTGAGCATTCACCTGCCCTTCAGAAGTAGGTCATGTCCTCTGCCCTTACCCTTGTTTCTTCGGACGGTCCCTAGTGAAGTGTCCCATCTCACCACGGTTGAAGCAAGTGCCCTTCTTCTTTCTGCAATCCTTGTTCAGATGAGTCAAGCTTCCATAAGTAAAGCACTTCTTATCTTCAGACTTTTCATCCTTCTTTAACCAAGCAGCTGGTTGAACCTTCCTCCCATCATCTATCTTAAAGGTACCAACAAGTCCTCCATTTCGTTGAGCCAACTTCTAGCCTTGACAAACATCTCAGTCCCATGAAGTGGTTTTCCGCACGGAAGTCCTTACATATCTTAGAAAAAGCACGTAACAACCCGAAATTTAACAACATGTTAAATCAAGAATCAAGGCAGAATCATATTATAAAATCTGAATCAGGAGAAACGAGCTGTTCCATTGCGTTCGTCTCGGAAAAATACGCGAAATAGAGTCCGAAATTTCGTAAATTGGAGTCCGTATGGCCGAGATATGGCCTTCGGAAGTTTCACGAAAAATTCGAAAATGAAAACAGATTCAAATTTCAGAATTCAGAAGAGGCGGGAAAATTTCCCGCCAGACCAGGGGAGGTCGACTGGGGAGTCGACCCCCCCGCCCAGGTCGACTGGGGAGTCGACCTGGGGGTCGACCTGCCTGGTCGGCCAGGTCGGCCTGGTGCACCTGTTTTGGCTCCTGGATCCTGTTTTGGAGGCTTGTGACGATTTTTGAGGGCTTGGATCTATCCTAGGGTTAATCTAACGGCCTAAACTACTCCTAATCTCTATAAAAAGACCCTAAGCCTACCCTAAACCTCTCATAATTCACTCATGCCACGAAGTGCTGCCCAAATCTCCATTGATCATGGCCTCCATCTCCAACTTCAAGAGCCTATGCATTCAACTCGGGTTCAAATCAAAAGGTGCAAGCTTGCTACACCAAATCAAGGCCAAATCAACGTTGCTATGCGAGTTTCATGACGGTTCTTCGACAAAGGAGCCACCTTTCTTCGTCAAGATGATGCATGATCCTTTTCCTAAGCCTCGCTATGTAAGTTCTAGCTACTTCGAGATGTTAACGGTAGTTTAATGATGGCATGGAATAAAATGCGGTTAAACATAAGTCCTATAACCTATGTGAACCTAGTTTTGCCTCTTACCTTGAATATATGACTTGGAACTATGTTTTAGCGACTATATCATGTCACTCATGTTATGTTTAGCCTAGTCTATCATGAAAGATTGAACCTTTAACTTGTGAATGTGGGCATAAGACCTTAGAACCACTTTGGGCTTGTGAAATATGTGCATGAACTTAACTTGGGGCTTATGCAAGTATATGAACCCAAAACCCCTTATGATAACATGCAAGTTTGTGGCCAATCACCTTTTTATGTTATGCATGCTTGTGGCCAACCCCTTCTTGATTTGTCATGCATGCTTGTGGCCAAATTCCCTTATGATACTATGCATGTTTGTGGCCAAATTCCCTTATGACACTATGCATGTTTGTGGCCAAATCCTCTTATTAAACTATGCATGCTTGTGGCCAAATTCCCTTATGATACTATGCATGTTTATGGCCAAATTCCCTTATGATACTATGCATGTTTGTGGCAAATATGTTGGCATAATACCCTACTATGTGACTCGCTTCCACTTGGGATGGAAATACGTTTGGGTAGCTTAGGAAAAACGTGGGTATGACATGAAAAACTTGACATGGGGTTGCATGAAAAAGGGGACACTCTTGAAACACGTAAACATGAACATGACACATACGAAAACATGGAACTTGGGGCTAGATACGTATGGGTTGTAGGTGTAATATGACACTAGACCAAACATGAAAGTGGCCAACTCGAGGTTGGGTTGAGTTTGTAGCATAAATCTACCCGGACCCGCCCGGCTTAACTAGTGGCTACAAACAATAGGATCCAATGTGAGAAGTTGGTCATGTCGCGCTTAAGACCCGAGGTTAGACCAGGTTGTGGTGTAAAACTACCCGGACCCGCCCGGCTTAACTAGTAACCACAACAAGGTCTAATGTGAGAGGTTGAGAGTGCATTAATTAAATTAATGCCACATGATAAGGTTAAGTAAATTTGACTAATGACACTTAACCGATATGACACGAATGGGTAGGTTAAGTGGGACCGGGCTTGATTTCTTATTGACACTTAACCATACAAGACAATTAGGGGATGGGGTTAAGTAATTTACGCTTAACTAATCCGACTTGGTAATTAGATGGGGTTAAGTAATTAAGACTTAACTAATCTAAACACGGTAATTAGATGGGGTTAAGTAATTAAGACTTAACTAATCTAAACACGGTAATTAGATGGGGTTAGGTAACCTATACTTAACTAATCTAAACACAGTAATTCGACGGGGTTAAGTTAAACACTTAACCAATCTAAACTTGGTGATTCAATGAGGCTAAGTAACCAATACTTAACCAATTTAACATGATAATTTAATGGGGTTAAGTAACTTATACTTAACCAATTATATGTGATGATTTGATGAGGTTAAGTTACCTACACTTAATCAATCTAATATGTGGACCTGGTAGGGTTAAGTCACAAGACCTTTTAAATTAGGCTTAACCATTGTAATACGATTAGTGGATGGGGTTAAGCTAACCCATGCTTAACCAATCCGACTCGATAATCTGATGGGATTAAGATAATCTATGCTTAATCAATTTAACATGATAACCTGATAGGGTTAAGACAAATAAATACTTAACCAATTTGACTTGATAGGGTTAAGTCATGAGCTTCTTGGTACACTTAACCAACTTGTAGGGCTAAGCCTTGAACTTGAGTACTTAGCCAATCTTGACATGATTCGTAGGCGGGTTAAGTCATGAACTTGGATAACAACACTTAACCCATTTGACAAAACCCTAGCTCAGGGGACTAGGTTGGAAATCGTAGTTAACAAGGATAGCGGAAAGAGGGGCTAAGTGGTAAACCTTAGTTAAGGGTAACTAAGTAATAATTCTTAGCTAAGGACATGGGACTAGTTCATAAAGAGATGAGTAACCTGGTACGGTAGGTCATCGCTTAAAACACGAGGAGGAGCAAGTTATCTGACTTGGATAAAAGCTCGAGCGAACTGGGTGACGAAGCGGAAGCTTCGGGGAACATGAGGGTACTCTTGGTATCCCTCTGTGAGGTGGCAAGTGGTCCATGAAACCCGGCCTCACAGAGGTTAAGGTCTGCGGTAGAAGAGCCAAGAGTATGCCTTGGTTGCTATGCGAGCGACCTAAAGACTGGGATGGATTAGCGTGGAGTCGACGATACTTGATTTTGCCCCGGGATAGCACGTCGCCGACTACCTACCATCTTTAGTCAATCGTGTACGTACGGAAAGGCAGGGAACTCCCAAAAGACCATATACTAGCTATCAAGTTATGGGTGAGGTTGGCTATCTGGAAGTGGGCATCGATGGGCCTTAGTGTAGTTCTCATACATGATTTTTCTTGGATTGCCTTTCAGTAGTTGAGGGAGGGGTCACGTGGGACCATAGCCACGAGTACAAAAACAGACCTTGATATCTGCATCAGCAGACGACTTAAAGCTCCCGACCGAGTTCCGTATTTCTTGATTTGCCCTGGCACGGAACTCGGATGGCACATTGAGGAACATGTGCATCTAGACATGGAAAACGATTCACGATACATACGTGGGATTAAGGGCGTGGTTGACGGGTGGCATAATCCCTAGTGGCCCTAGGTGGCTGAACCCAAACCGAGACACGGAAACGTTCATTAGGTAGCATAATCCCTAGTGGTCCTAGGTGGCATAAATCCTAGGTGAATGCGCGATAGTTCATGGTAAGGAAACATAACTAGATCAAGGGTAGCAGTCCAAAATAACCTCAAGGAAAAAACGTTTACATGGGAAAGCCCGTATGGCCTACGGCAAAGGACTGAACTTATACATGGAAAGAAACATACGAGTTGGGAAAACCTACATATGCTATATATTAGGTTGACATGGACCATTACATGACATTGGGCAAGGGACATTCATAGTTAACACATGACGCGGGTTGGGATACTAGTACGAGAAGTGCAGAGTAAATATACATGTTAGAACCATGAGAAATATACATGATAGATACCGTGGGATGTTATACAGGATAGATACCTTGGGATAGTATACTTGATAGAAACCTGACGATGTGATACCTTGATTTATCATGACACCGTAGTTTATCATGATATCTTAGTTTACCTTGCTACAGTAGTTCAGCCTGTTACCCTGGTTTAGTTTATCTATCTTGTAGTCATCCTTATGTTTACTTTCAGTTTATGCATGTCATGTTACCTTTACCTGTTTTTATACTGGAAGTAGATAGGACTTACCAGTCTTTATGACTGACCCCGTTTTGTTTCGCCTCCTTGTCTTCCGTTCCCCCCCAGGTTTCAGGGAGGAAACAATGTTATCTAGTTCGGATTTCTTCGGCTTGAAGGTCATCACGCATGGCTTGGACTTTTCTTGGCTATGGCTACTTTACTGTTTTACTTGGGGAATAATTCATGAAATGGTTTTATGCTTCTTTATTATTGCAAGACAGGTTTTGATGTATTCTGATGTAAAAGGCTTTAGACCTTATTTTATAAGGTAATGAAATTTGTTTTACTTCCGTTGTTTTATATATGTTCTGTCTTGTAATATTTCTGTGCATGTTTACCTCGATAATGCTTCACCAAACCTAGTGCATTCCCTTTGTGAGTGACCCTAGCGGAGGTGGGGTGTTACATTTGGTATCAGAGCAGAAGGTTACCAGACTGGGCAAAAGTTTTTAAAACCTTCTGAAAAGTATTCGAAAAACCGTTTACAAAGAAGCGTTTTTCAAGAAAAGTTTGTTTTAAAAGGCTATTCCCCAAAGGCCATTAGCATTATCCTTTGATTCCTTGATTGAATCTCTTTTCCTTTCTTTCCTCCATCTGTAGTCACAGTAGTTTTGACTGCGACTAATCCTTGTCTAGCTACGTAAGTGTTTTCTCGTGCGATGGAGGAAGTTCTCGAGAGACCGGTTACCGAAGTTATAAGAAGGGATAATAAGAACAAGGATAAAGGACGCGAGCTTAAGGATAAGCAACTTGTTGGTATGGCTCAGTCCATCAAGGAGGACAAGGACAAGATCATCGGAGAGGGCAATTGTACGCTCCCATTTCTAGGGTACCTAAAAGAAATTGTACAGTTTCTGGTAAAGGTTTAGTCGTTCTTTTCTATCATCCTATCCAGACTTTGTCTTGATCATCGCATCATTTAAGTCTGCTTGGATAGTTGAGTCTCAGCACCTTAGTACTAGCATGGTAAAGGATCCCAGTTTTGTCCCAAAATCTGGTTGGAGAATCGGTCCATTTATTCATGACTTGCTTGGATTTGAGAACGTCTATGCCAAGTGTTTAGATTAGAAGCAATGCTTCTATGGTTGAGCTATGGATGGATTCTAGGGATGAAGTGGTTATCCAGTAAGGGATGCCACTCTCGGTTTTGAAAGGAGGGTAGTTAAACTCTTAGCTTGCTTTGGTAATACCTTCGAAGTCTCGTGTAACCTTTTGGGTTCTGTCATGGTTAGTTACCTAGAATCTCTTGATGCATTTATCGGAAATCTCTGATCCAATCGAGTAACGTCCGCCAATAAGACGGATGGTTCATTCCGCTTGAGCATGGGTTATAGGAACCACCCTAGTAAGTGCACGTGGTAACATGGATTGGCATTGGTAAACGATATCCAGAATTCACTAGTGAATTTTGGAGAGCTTGCATGAGTACGTAGATATGGTTGAGCCAAGTATACTAGGGAATGAATAAATGAAAGTGGAACGAGAGGCGACAGTGAAAAGAGTTCCGACTCATACCTTGGAAATAGGAATCAAGGAGCTATGAAATCATGAAGTCAAAGGCAGTCAAGGCACACTAGAATTAAGCTCAAGGAAATGCGGCTTAGACGCGCGCGTCGTGTCTCTTTGTAAGAGTATATCGTTGATCCCTGGTTCTCCTGTAGAGCTTACTTGCATGCTATCGCTTGGTGGATATCCTCTCAGTCCTGTTTCTGTTACAAACCCCGTAAGGAGTTTGTCTTGTTTATCTCCTCGATCTTATCTTGGGAACCTTAGATAGAACTCTATGGATGTAAACATGTATTTGAAACATGTTATGATTGATATGGTTGCAAATGGTTGCAAGTGGTTGCTCGTGGATGCGCGAATACACATTAGATACTAGATTGACGCGGTCACATTTCACGTTGCATATGCACGAGTATTTATACTTGTTTATGGATGAAATTGAATGTGTTATCATGCGGATGTTGCATATGAATGAATGTTTGTGCACGCATATAGTACTTATATGACTAGGACTATTTGCATACATGTTGGACTCATGGCACTAAACATATTTTGCATTAGAAAGATCATTCAGGCCTGATCATTAGCATTAGCTAAGGAGCATATACACACACGTTCTGCATATGTTCATATGGCATTAGAAATCGTCTAAGGACAATGGTTGCCTGTGGATGATGTTTTGAGTAGATGGATGATGGATGGTAGGATGCGTTCTTCCTAACTTGGAGATTTCGGGGACGAAATCCTTAAAGGAGGGGAGAATGTAACAACCCGAAATTTAACAACATGTTAAATCAAGAATCAAGGCAGAATCATATTATAAAATCTGAATCAGGAGAAACGAGCTGTGCCATTGCGTTCGTCTAGGAAAAATACGCGAAATAGAGTCCGAAATTTCGTAAATCGGAGTCCGTATGGCCGAGATATGGCCTTCGGAAGTTTCACGAAAAATTCGAAAACGAAAACAGATTCAAATTTCAGAATTCAGAAGAGGCGGGAAAATTTCCCGCCAGACCAGGGGAGGTCGACTGGGGAGTCGACCCCCCCCCCCCCCCCCGCCCAGTTCGACTGGGAGTCGACCCCAGGGTCGACCTGGGGGTCGACCTGCCTGGTCGGCCAGGTCGGCCTGGTGCACCTGTTTTGGCTCCTGGGTCCTGTTTTGGAGGCTTGTGACGATTTTTGAGGGCTTGGATCTATCCTAGGGTTAATCTAACGGCCTAAACTACTCCTAATCTCTATAAAAAGACCCTAAGCCTACCCTAAACCTCTCATAATTCACTCATGCCACGAAGTGCTGCCCAAATCTCCATTGATCATGGCCTCCATCTCCAACTTCAAGAGCCTATGCATTCAACTCGGGTTCAAATCAAAAGGTGCAAGCTTGCTACACCAAATCAAGGCCAAATCAACGTTGCTATGCGAGTTTCATGACGGTTCTTCGACAAAGGAGCCACCTTTCTTCGTCAAGATGATGCATGATCCTTTTCCTAAGCCTCGCTATGTAAGTTCTAGCTACTTCGAGATGTTAACGGTAGTTTAATGATGGCATGGAATAAAATGCGGTTAAACATAAGTCCTATAACCTATGTGAACCTAGTTTTGCCTCTTACCTTGAATATATGACTTGGAACTATGTTTTAGCGACTATATCATGTCACTCATGTTATGTTTAGCCTAGTCTATCATGAAAGATTGAACCTTTAACTTGTGAATGTGGGCATAAGACCTTAGAACCACTTTGGGCTTGTGAAATATGTGCATGAACTTAACTTGGGGCTTATGCAAGTATATGAACCCAAAACCCCTTATGATAACATGCAAGTTTGTGGCCAATCACCTTTTTATGTTATGCATGCTTGTGGCCAACCCCTTCTTGATTTGTCATGCATGCTTGTGGCCAAATTCCCTTATGATACTATGCATGTTTGTGGCCAAATTCCCTTATGACACTATGCATGTTTGTGGCCAAATCCTCTTATTAAACTATGCATGCTTGTGGCCAAATTCCCTTATGATACTATGCATGTTTATGGCCAAATTCCCTTATGATACTATGCATGTTTGTGGCAAATATGTTGGCATAATACCCTACTATGTGACTCGCTTCCACTTGGGATGGAAATACGTTTGGGTAGCTTAGGAAAAACGTGGGCATGACATGAAAAACTTGACATGGGGTTGCATGAAAAAGGGGACACTCTTGAAACACGTAAACATGAACATGACACATACGAAAACATGGAACTTGGGGCTAGATACGTATGGGTTGTAGGTGTAATATGACACTAGACCAAACATGAAAGTGGCCAACTCGAGGTTGGGTTGAGTTTGTAGCATAAATCTACCCGGACCCGCCCGGCTTAACTAGTGGCTACAAACAATAGGATCCAATGTGAGAAGTTGGTCATGTCGCGCTTAAGACCCGAGGTTAGACCAGGTTGTGGTGTAAAACTACCCGGACCCGCCCGGCTTAACTAGTAACCACAACAAGGTCTAATGTGAGAGGTTGAGAGTGCATTAATTAAATTAATGCCACATGATAAGGTTAAGTAAATTTGACTAGTGACACTTAACCGATATGACACGAATGGGTAGGTTAAGTGGGACTGGGCTTGATTTCTTATTGACACTTAACCATACAAGACAATTAGGGGATGAGGTTAAGTAATTTACGCTTAACTAATCCGACTTGGTAATTAGATGGGGTTAAGTAATTAAGACTTAACTAATCTAAACACGGTAATTAGATGGGGTTAAGTAATTAAGACTTAACTAATCTAAACACGGTAATTAGATGGGGTTAGGTAACCTATACTTAACTAATCTAAACACGGTAATTCGACGGGGTTAAGTTAAACACTTAACCAATCTAAACTTGGTGATTCAATGAGGCTAAGTAACCAATACTTAACCAATTTAACATGATATTTAATGGGGTTAAGTAACTTATACTTAACCAATTATACGTGATGATTTGATGAGGTTAAGTTACCTACACTTAACCAATCTAATATGTGGACCTGGTAGGGTTAAGTCACAAGACCTTTTAAATTAGGCTTAACCATTGTAATACGATTAGTGGATGGGGTTAAGCTAACCCATGCTTAACCAATCCGACTCGATAATCTGATGGGATTAAGATAATCTATGCTTAATCAATTTAACATGATAACCTGATAGGGTTAAGACAAATAAATACTTAACCAATTTGACTTGATAGGGTTAAGTCATGAGCTTCTTGGTACACTTAACCAACTTGTAGGGCTAAGCCTTGAACTTGAGTACTTAGCCAATCTTGACATGATTCGTAGGCGGGTTAAGTCATGAACTTGGATAACAACACTTAACCCATTTGACAAAACCCTAGCTCAGGGGACTAGGTTGGAAATCGTAGTTAACAAGGATAGCGGAAAGAGGGGCTAAGTGGTAAACCTTAGTTAAGGGTAACTAAGTAATAATTCTTAGCTAAGGACATGGGACTAGTTCATAAAGAGATGAGTAACCTGGTACGGTAGGTCATCGCTTAAAACACGAGGAGGAGCAAGTTATCTGACTTGGATAAAAGCTCGAGCGAACTGGGTGACGAAGCGGAAGCTTCGGGGAACATGAGGGTACTCTTGGTATCCCTCTGTGAGGTGGCAAGTGGTCCATGAAACCCGGCCTCAAAGAGGTTAAGGTCTGCGGTAGAAGAGCCAAGAGTATGCCTTGGTTGCTATGCGAGCGACCTAAAGACTGGGATGGATTAGCGTGGAGTCGACGATACTTGATTTTGCCTCGGGATAGCACGTCGCCGACTACCTACCATCTTTAGTCAATCGTGTACGTACGGAAAGGCAGGGAACTCCCAAAAGACCATATACTAGCTATCAAGTTATGGGTGAGGTTGGCTATCTGGAAGTGGGCATCGATGGGCCTTAGTGTAGTTCTCATACATGATTTTTCTTGGATTGCCTTTCAGTAGTTGAGGGAGGGGTCACGTGGGACCATAGCCACGGGTACAAAAACAGACCTTGATATCTGCATCAGTAGACGACTTAAAGCTCCCGACCGAGTTCCGTATTTCTTGATTTGCCCTGGCATGGAACTCGGATGGCACATTGAGGAACATGTGCATCTAGACATGGAAAACGATTCACGATACATACGTGGGATAAAGGGCGCGGTTGACGGGTGGCATAATCCCTAGTGGCCCTAGGTGACTGAACCCAAACCGAGACACGGAAACATTCATTAGGTAGCATAATCCCTAGTGGTCCTAGGTGGCATAAATCCTAGGTGAACGCGCGATAGTTCATGGTAAGGAAACATAACTAGATCAAGGGTAGCAGTCCAAAATAACCTCAAGGAAAAAACGTTTACATGGGAAAGCCCGTATGGCCTACGGCAAAGGACTGAACTTATACATGGAAAGAAACATACGAGTTGGGAAAACCTACATATGCTATATATTAGGTTGACATGGACCATTACATGACATTGGGCAAGGGACATTCATAGTTAACACATGACGCGGGTTGGGATACTAGTACGAGAGGTGCAGAGTAAATATACATGTTAGAACCATGAGAAATATACATGATAGATACCGTGGGATGTTATACAGGATAGATACCTTGGGATAGTATACTTGATAGAAACCTGACGATGTGATACCTTGATTTATCATGACACCGTAGTTTATCATGATATCTTAGTTTACCTTGCTACAGTAGTTCAGCCTGTTACCCTGGTTTAGTTTATCTATCTTGTAGTCATCCTTATGTTTACTTTCAGTTTATGCATGTCATGTTATCTTTACCTGTTTTTATGCTGGAAGTAGATAGGACTTACCAGTCTTTATGACTGACCCCGTTTTGTTTTGCCTCCTTGTCTTCCGTTCCCCCCCAGGTTTCAGGGAGGAAACAATGTTATCTAGTTCGGATTTCTTCGGCTTGAAGGTCATCACGCATGGCTTGGACTTTTCTTGGCTATGGCTACTTTACTGTTTTACTTGGGGAATAATTCATGAAATGGTTTTATGCTTCTTTATTATTGCAAGACAGGTTTTGATGTATTCTGATGTAAAAGGCTTTAGACCTTATTTTATAAGGTAATGAAATTTGTTTTACTTCCGCTGTTTTATATATGTTCTGTCTTGTAATATTTCTGTGCATGTTTACCTCGATAATGCTTCACCAAACCTAGTGCATTCCCTTTGTGAGTGACCCTAGTGGAGGTGGGGTGTTACAAAGCATCTATACGCGGAGGAAGAGATTCAAAAAGGAAAGAGGAAGGAACTCGAAACAAAGAATCGAAAGAAAGATATATGGCTTTTGGGGATTATGTTTTTCAAAATAAACTTTCTTTTTGAAAATACTTCCTTTTAAAACCTTTTTGAAAATAGTTTTCAAAAACTTTATCTTATCTGGTAACCTTCAGCTCTGATACCAAGTGAAACACCCCACCTCCGTTAAGGTCACTCACAAAGGGAATGCCTTAACTTCGGTGAAGCATTATAAGTAAACAGAACAGAATATTACAAGACAGATACGTAAAGTAGTACTTGAAAATTTTATAACTTTATTACAGCAGAAACAGAAATAAGTTTGGTTACATCCTTCAAAATCCCAATACCAAAACCCAAGTATACAAGTATCAGTCTTATACCAAAATCCTTCAGAATGCATAATTTTAAAACCATAATCCCCAACATAAACAGCCATAAGAAGGTAGAGTCAAAGCCAAGCAATACTTCAAGCACTTCAAGCAGAGAGAATATGAATCAAGCTCCTATGTTTCCACTCTGAGCACCTGGGGGGGGAACGAAAAGAAAAAGAGGCGAAAACAAACGAGGTCAGACATAAAGTCTGGCGAGTCCAGTAACTTTCAGCATATAAACAGATAGTAGTATCATGACATGTAAATAAAGCTGGATGAGAGATTACAGCAACAGGAGTAGCAGGTATGCTTAAGTTAAACAGAAGAAACAGAATGATATAGGCCAAGATATGCTTCTTACCAATATCTTACTTCCCTGCACTAGTACTTAGTATAATAGGATTAGGTGTTATCCAAATGTCTAAACGGAAACAGAATAATCTCCTCAGAAACAGAATGCTAGTAATGGTCCTTTACCACCCCAACTGAGACAAAAGGTACAGAAACAGAATGCTAATAATGGGCCTTTACCACCTCAACTAATGGGCCTTTACCACCCCCAACAGAAGGCACGGAAACAGTATGCTAATAATGGGCCTTTACCACCCCAACTAATGGGCCTTTACCACCCCAACAGAGACAGAAGGTACAAAAACAGAATGCTAATAATGGGCCTTTACCACCCCAACTAATGGGCCTTTACCACCCCAACAGGGACAGAAGGTACAGAAATAGAATGCTAATAATGGGCCTTTACCACCCCAACTAATAGGCCTTTACCACCCCAACAGAGATAGAAGGTACAGAAACAGAATGCTAGGCCTTTACCACCCCAACAAAGACAGAAGGTACAAAAACAGAATGCTAATAATGGGCCTCTACCACCCCGACTAATGGGCCTTTACCACCCCAACAGAAACAAATAGTACACCAACAGAAACAAACAGAACTAGGTGTACCCTAAATTCTACCCCAAGCGATCGGCTCCTTAATACATAAATACCCTGTGCCGGCCCAACAGAAGGGTGTATCATTCCCTAAAGTGGCAACCTATAGACACAGACCTATTTACAGATGTCACGGTGTCTGTAACAACCCGTATTTTCAATAACCTGTAATAATGTAAATCGAGGCAGAATTTAATTCTAAAATCTGAATCAAGGGAAACGGGCTATGCCATTGCGTTCGTCTCGGAAAAATACGCGAAATAGAGTCCGAGTTTTCGAAAATCGGAGTCCGTATGACCCAGTTAAGGCCCGTGGAAGTTTTCAGAAATTTCCATAATTAAAAACAGATTTAAATTTAAATTAAAAACAAGGATTTGGGCACAGCTGGAGTAGGCGGGAAAACTCCCGCCAGGGGCCCCATGTCGACAGGCCTGTCGACAGGGTCCCCAGGGTGTCGACTGCCCTATCGACAGCCCTGTCGACAGGGGGTAGCCAGGCAGATTAGCCTGGCGCACCACTTTGGTTTGGGCTTGGTTTGGGCTTGGTTGTGTGGTCTGGTTCTAGAGAATTCTGAAATCTGACGGGCCAAAACTATCCTAGGGTTAATCCTAGGGCTAAAAACACTCTAATCTTCTATAAATAAGCCTCTAATCCTACCCAAAAACCCCATTAATCATTCTTGCAACCAAACTATGTCAAATTGAATTCTCAAATGGCCTCCACCTAAAAACCCTAGCCTCCAATCTCTTCATGAATCATTCCTATGAAGATATGATGATCATACAACCTTTTCTATGTTGTATGAATGCTTAATAACTTGCATACTTCATTAAGTTGCAAGTTTGATTTGCTAAGTTTGTGTTTTTGGGATTTTGCAAAAGGGTTTTCTTATTTGAAGCTTTGTTTTGGGTTTTCAAAGGGCTTCTTCATCTTATTTGGTGGATTTGTGACTTGATTATATTTGTAAGCCCTCTTACCTTCATTTTAGAAACTCTAAAGTTAATGTGTGATGAAAGTTGGGGTTTATGCATGTTTGATGAGTTATGCATGTTTATGCAAGTTTGCCAAGTCATGATTTGTATGTTTATTGAGTTATGCATGTTTATGCAAGTTTACTAAGCCTTGATTTGCAAGTTTAACAAGTTATGCATGTTTATGCAAGTTTACTAAGCCTTGATTTGCGAGTTTAACAAGTTATGCATGTTTATGCAAGTTTACTAAGCCTTGATTTGCAAGTTTAACAAGTTATGCATGTTTATGCATGTTTGCTAAGTCATGATTTACAAGTTAATTGAGTTATGCATGTTTATGCATGTTTGCTAAGCCATGATTTAAAAGTTAATTGAGTTATGCATGTTTATGCATGTTTGCTAAGTCATGATTTACAAGTTAATTGAGTTATGCATGTTTATGCATGTTTGCTAAGTCATGATTTACAAGTTAATTGAGTTATGCATGTTTATGCATGTTTGCTAAGCCATGATTTACAAGTTAATTGAGTTATGCATGTTTATGCAAGTTTACTAAGCCATGATTTGCAAGTTTATTGAGTTATGCATGCTTATGCAAGTTTAAAATGACAAGTTGTGCATGTTTGACAAGTTATGCATGTTTATAGTAATATGCAAGTTCACTATGCTAAGTTATGCAAGTTTAACCATGTTATGCATGTTTATGGTAATATGCAAGTTCACTATGCTAAGTTAAGCAAGTTTAACCATGTTATGCATGTTTATGGTAATATGCAAGTTCACTATGCTAAGTTGTACAAGTCTAACATGTTATGCATGATTGTTGTGCAAGTTTATCATGTATGTTGTGCCAAGTTCCCTCTTCCTATCCTTTATGCGTTATTACGAATATGTAAGCGATAGAACGACGTTGGGGGGGTTTGGGTAAACTTAAAATACATGAAAATATAAGATTGGGAATTTACCTATTAAGTTAGGTCTACCCCTTGGGAATTTACCTATTAAGTTAGGTCTACCCAAGCATTTGTTGACTTGTAATTATGTTTTGAAATAAAGTGGACATGACACTTAGAAAACAAAAGTGTGGCCAACTCGAGGTTGGGTTGAGTTTGTAGCGTAATTCTACCCGGAACCGACCGGCTTAACTAGTGGCTACAAACAATAGGACCCAATGTGAGAAGTTGGTCATGTGGTGCCAAAGCCCGAGGTTAGACTAAGTTGTGGTGTAAACCTACCCGGACCCGCCCGGCCTAACTAGTAACCACAACAAGGTCTAATGTGAGAGGTTAAGGTGCATTAAGTTAATTAATGCCTCATGATTAGGGTTAAGTCAGGGTCCACTAATACTTAACCAATTTGGGAATACAAGGGATTAGATGGGGTTAAGTGGTGAACCGTTGATTACACTTAACTAATTTAATCCATGATTAGTGAGGGGTTAAACCACACTTAACCCTCTTAGAAAACCCTAGCAACGTGGTCTGTTCTAACAGTAATCCCAGTTTGGTATCATTCACAACCCTAGAAGCTAGGCTAGGGCGGGGCACGATTACTGAACGGATGTAAGCGACCAAAAGGCGATGGCTGAGTGGTACAGCGGTGCGGGTCCGGCGGGCTACGGACGTGCACGTAGTACGATGTTGGACAAACTCGAGGCACGGGTACCAGTAGGTTAGGGCTGTGCATTATTGCTTAAGTGTCTGGGGTTGACATCCAAGGGCTTGATACACCCAAAAGGTGGACCCAGCACAGACTAACTACAACCATATGTGGGCCATATGGACACCAACACTTGACGTGTTAGGTTAATAGGGAGCCGATCGACTAGACCGTTGGGCTGGACCTTATATTAAGGTCACTTCATGTTATTGGGCCAAAGTTTCGGCTAAGGGATCAATACCTGTTATGTTGGTTTGCTAGTACACCGTGGTGCAAAAACTTAACCTTGTTTTATGCGATGACACCTCTATCTATCTTGTAGTTAATTTATCATGCCAGTATGTTGCTATCTATGATCATCTCAGTTTCCATCATGCTGTTAACTTTATTAGTTTATAGACTGATCGTAGCAGGGCTTACTCAGTCTTTTTGACTGACCTGTTTTCTTTCGCTTCTTTTCTTCTGTTCCCCCCCTAGGTTCTCAGGGAGGGAACATTGGTGCTTAGCTTGGATCGCTTGCTCATTTGCTGGATAGCTCATGTATGCCTGGACATTGAGCTCGCTATGGTTTATCATCTTTTATATGGGGATAGCACTATGTATTTCAGTATTTCAGTTTATCAGATGATGTTTTTATCTAGACTTGTAATTTTGGGAAAATGACAATTTGATGTACCAGACTTGTGTTTTGAAATGGTTTAAAAATCTTCCGCTGTTTTATCTACTTACTCTGTTTATTTATATATATGTCATGTCCTGCCTTGCTATATCATTATGCATGTTTACCTCGTTTTAAAAACGCCCCACCAAAGTCGGAGTTGCTTGCAAGAGCCACCCTGGCGGAGGTGGGGTGTTACATTTGGTATCAGAGCATATGGTTTACGAGAAGGGATAAAAAGGTTTTTAAAACTCTTTGAAAAACTATTTTCAAAACCAAGTATTAAGTATTTTCCAAAGAAAAGTCTAGTTATTTTTAAAAGGCTATTCCCCAAAAGCCATTAGCACTATCCTTTGACCCCTCGTTTGAAACTCTTTTCTTTTCGTTTCCAGCATGTATGATAATCTCATCTTACCCGAAGGGGTAACAATACCCGATTGGTTTCGTCGGTACTTGGAAGTCACGGCACCGGTCCCGGGTGTCTCTAATGTTGTCTTTCCAGTCAAGGCCGCTGTTCCTCCTCCTCCTTCCGTAGCTGATGTTCCTCTTCTCCCTCAGCCTCCACAAGTGGATTTTGCGGAAACTTGTAAGAACTTTAAGATGATGGGTTGCAAGAATTTCTTTGGAACCGAGACTTTAGTAGAGGCAAGGAATTGGTTGAAAGAGACCGAAGATCTTTTAGCCACCTTTGATATAGGTGACCGCAGGAAGGTTTTATTGGCAGTATGGTTGCTAAAGGAAGAAGCTGCACGTTGGTGGGTAGTCACCACCGCTACTAGGCCAATTGAGACTTGGGATGACTTTAGAGGAAGGTTTGGACTGAGGTTCTTATCACTGAAGCAAGGGGACATGACTATTAGGGAATACATAGATAAGTTTAATCAACTGGCTCAGGTCGGTTTAGACTTGGTTAACACAGCTCAGAAGAAGGCCTTATACTTCGCTCTAGGATTAAACGAGCCATTACATGGTTTGGCCATGTCTCATATACCCTTGGGGGCGACTTTCGAGAGTTTGGTGAATATGGCCCTACTTCAAGAAGAAGATAACAATGACAAGAAAGAGGTCAAGGCAAATGAGTCTCAAGGCAAGAGAGTAAATTCCGGGAAACGGGGCAAGAATATGAAATGCAACTTCTGTGGTAAAGTTGGACATATAGCCAGGGAATGTAGGAAGAAGGAGAAGAGAAAGCGGGGCGAATGCTTTGATTGTGGTGAGTTTGGACATTTCAGCAAGGATTGCCCGAGGAAACAAGGGCAAGGTCAGACTCAGTTTGCAGGACTATCTGGAGGGCGAGTTCATCCCAACCCCGTTCTTTCAGCTCATGATAGAGGTAGTGTTTCTGTTGAAAGTCTTGTTTATATTTTCTGATTTTCCCTGTTCAAACTTTGTTTGATTCTGGCACATCGCATAGTTTTATTTCATCTGATCCAGTTGAAAGTTTGCACTTAAGTACTAGTGTAGTTGATGATCCCGTATGTGTTTCAAATCCAATTGGGGGTTCTGCCCGTTTGTCTATGGTCTGAGTGGATTTGAAAATTTCTATCTTGAGTATAGAATTCTCGTGGGATGTTTATATTCTCGGTTTCAGGGGATATGGGTTGGTTATGGGCATAGAATGGTTGTCCTGTTTTGAAGCCATTCTGGGTTTTTGTATATAGGGTTGTGAGGCTCATGATCCGCCTCGGTAATACCCTAGAAATTTCTAGTAACCCTATGGGTCCCGTCATGTTATGTTATCTTGAATCCCTCAACTCGTCTATCGATAGTTTGCAATCTGTGAGGGTGGTCCGAGAATATCCTGATATCTGGGGATAGATTTCCGTATTATCTGGTTGGTAACACCAAGCCAGTTTCGTGGCCGGTTAGGCACGTGACCTCACGAGATGAGAGTTAAGAAAGCAAGTCAAGGAGTTGCTTGAGAAGAATTTCCTGAGACGAAGCATTTTCGAGTAGGGTGCTCCAGTAGTATTCGTTACTGATGTGGACAGTTTATTTCGCTTATGTGTTGATTATCGTGAGAGGAATAGATAACCGTTACCAAGGATCGATGATTTATTTGATCAGCTTGTAGGAGCATCTATTTTCTTTTGATCTAGCTACCGGATTCCATCAGCTTAGGATGGCTGGGGATGGAATTGACAAGACTGCGTTTAGGACTCTAGATGGATTTTAGAATGGCTAGTCATGCTATTTGGTTTGACTAATGCACCCGCATATTACGTGAACTTGATGGGTAGGGTGTTTAAGGAGTCCTTGGACAAGTTTGTCGTGGTCGTCGTAGACGATATTTTGATCTCCTTAAAAGAACGAGGAAGAGCATGCTATACATCCCAAGGAGGAGATGGATACGCTTAGAGCCACCGGTTGTAAGTCAAGTTCTCCAAATGTCACTTTGGAGGAAAGAAGTTGGATTTCTTGGGCACATAGTTCCTAAGTAAGGCTTAGCGGTGGATTCCGCTAAAGTGGGTGCGGTTTAAGACCGGAAAACTCTGAGGAGGGCAATTGAAGTAAGAAGCTTTCTCCGTTTGGCTAGTTAGTTAGCATTCCCTGAGCTTAGACTTACTCTTCTGGAACAAGAAGGGGGTTTCACAGGAAGAAGACCCGCAGTTAGTCAAGAACATGGACCAGTTGCTACGAGGCGAGATGTTAAGTCACCTCGCTAGATATATTATAGATGACAAGGGATGACGAAGGCACGATGAGAGATTATGTGTTCCCCGAGTGGAAGACTTGGTAAAGAAGGTTCTTGAAGATGCGCATCACTCGAGGAGGAGGCCGAGTTGGTCTCAGGATGCATGTTGTGCCACCAGGTTAAGGCCAAGTCATAGAAGCCCAGTGGGCCATTACCTCTATTGGGGGTTCCGCAAGGGAAGTGTGAAAACATCTCGATAGATTATGTGGATGGACTACCTAGATCAAAGAAAGGGAATACGGGTATGAGGGTCATAATAGGTAGACTCACGAAGAGTGCTCATTTCAGTCCGGTAAAGAGCGAGAGGACTGCATCATGGTTAGCAACGGTTTATCCTCAAGAAGTTGGCCAGTTTAGAAATAGCCTGCAGGAAGCCAAGGGTAGGCAACTGAATCTAGGTATGGCCTATCACTCATAGGCGGATGGTTCATTTTGATTAAGCATGAGTTATAGAAAATCACGTTTATAAGGGCAATTGGCAACGTGGATTGGTATTTTCAAGAAAAGTTCTGCTGCGTGGAATACTTTGTAGTAAGTAGACGAGATCCAGGATTCACTAGTGAATTTTGGAGAGCTTGCACGAATCATGAGGTTATAATTATGTTTAAGCCAAGTATATAGAAAGAAGAATAAGTGGAAAAGGAAGACGAGAGGCGATAATGAAATGACTTCCAACTCGAATTTGGGAAATAGGAGCTAGGAAGCCAAGGAATCATGAAGTGAAAGATAGTCAAAGCACAGTGGAGTTAAGCTCAAGAAAACGTGACTAAGAAGAGTGAAGACTAGATACGAGCATCATATCTCTTTTTAAGAGTGCATCCTTGATCCCTGTTTTCCTGTGGAGCTTGCTTGCAAGTTATCTTTTGTATATATATCCTCTCGGTCCCATTCTCGATCCTATTTCTGTTGTAAACTCCATAAGGGGGTTAAGACTCATCGGTTAGTACTATATGTCAAAGTTTGAATGGATTTCTTGTAATCCAAAAAGGAGTTTATCTAGTTTATCTAGTTTATCGTGTTTATCTTATCATGAGAACCTTAGGTAGAAACCCTTTGGATGAAACATGTGTTTGAGACATGTTATGTTTGATGGTTGCAAGTGGTTGCAAGTGTTTGCAAGTGGTTACTCGTGGATGCATTATACACATTAGGCACTAGATCGGCTCACACACTCTTCATGTTGCATATGCATGAGTGTTTATGCTTATTCATGATTGAAACTTGTTGTGCCACCACATGGATGTTGCATATGGGTGAATGTGATGTGCACTCATATAGATACTATGAATTTAGGAATTTGCATACATATGGATTCATTTCACTAACATACATATGCATTAAGGAGGTTTACTGTATCAGTAACCGCCTGGTTTACATACATATGCATTAAGGAGGTTTACTGTATCAGTAACCACCTGATTTTTGCATTAGGTAAGTACATATACACACACTTTTGCATATGTTCATACCACATTTAGAATCTTTTAAGGACAATGATTTCTCGTGAATGATGTTTTGAGTAGATGGATGTTGGATGGTAGGATATGTTCTTCCTAACTTGAAGATTTCGGGGACGAAATCCTTTAAGGAGGGGAGAATGTAACAACCCGTATTTTCAATAACCTGTAATAATGTAAATCGAGGCAGAATTTAATTCTAAAATCTGAATCAAGGGAAACGGGCTATGCCATTGCGTTCGTCTCGGAAAAATACGCGAAATAGAGTCCGAGTTTTCGAAAATCGGAGTCCGTATGACCCAGTTAAGGCCCGTGGAAGTTTTCAGAAATTTCCATAATTAAAAACAGATTTAAATTTAAATTAAAAACAAGGATTTGGGCACAGCTGGAGTAGGCGGGAAAACTCCCGCTAGGGGCCCCATGTCGACAGGCCTGTCGACAGGGTCCCCAGGGTGTCGACTGCCCTGTCGACAGCCCTGTCGACAGGGGGTAGCCAGGCAGATTAGCCTGGCGCACCACTTTGGTTTGGGCTTGGTTTGGGCTTGGTTGTGTGGTCTGGTTCTAGAGAATTCTGAAATCTGACGGGCCAAAACTATCCTAGGGTTAATCCTAGGGCTAAAAACACTCTAATCTTCTATAAATAAGCCTCTAATCCTACCCAAAAACCCCATTAATCATTCTTGCAACCAAACTATGTCAAATTGAATTCTCAAATGGCCTCCACCTAAAAACCCTAGCCTCCAATCTCTTCATGAATCATTCCTATGAAGATATGATGATCATACAACCTTTTCTATGTTGTATGAATGCTTAATAACTTGCATACTTCATTAAGTTGCAAGTTTGATTTGCTAAGTTTGTGTTTTTGGGATTTTGCAAAAGGGTTTTCTTATTTGAAGCTTTGTTTTGGGTTTTCAAAGGGCTTCTTCATCTTATTTGGTGGATTTGTGACTTGATTATATTTGTAAGCCCTCTTACCTTCATTTTAGAAACTCTAAAGTTAATGTGTGATGAAAGTTGGGGTTTATGCATGTTTGATGAGTTATGCATGTTTATGCAAGTTTGCCAAGTCATGATTTGTATGTTTATTGAGTTATGCATGTTTATGCAAGTTTACTAAGCCTTGATTTGCAAGTTTAACAAGTTATGCATGTTTATGCAAGTTTACTAAGCCTTGATTTGCGAGTTTAACAAGTTATGCATGTTTATGCAAGTTTACTAAGCCTTGATTTGCAAGTTTAACAAGTTATGCATGTTTATGCATGTTTGCTAAGTCATGATTTACAAGTTAATTGAGTTATGCATGTTTATGCATGTTTGCTAAGCCATGATTTACAAGTTAATTGAGTTATGCATGTTTATGCATGTTTGCTAAGTCATGATTTACAAGTTAATTGAGTTATGCATGTTTATGCATGTTTGCTAAGTCATGATTTACAAGTTAATTGAGTTATGCATGTTTATGCATGTTTGCTAAGCCATGATTTACAAGTTAATTGAGTTATGCATGTTTATGCAAGTTTACTAAGCCATGATTTGCAAGTTTATTGAGTTATGCATGCTTATGCAAGTTTAAAATGACAAGTTGTGCATGTTTGACAAGTTATGCATGTTTATAGTAATATGCAAGTTCACTATGCTAAGTTATGCAAGTTTAACCATGTTATGCATGTTTATGGTAATATGCAAGTTCACTATGCTAAGTTAAGCAAGTTTAACCATGTTATGCATGTTTATGGTAATATGCAAGTTCACTATGCTAAGTTGTACAAGTCTAACATGTTATGCATGATTGTTGTGCAAGTTTATCATGTATGTTGTGCCAAGTTCCCTCTTCCTATCCTTTATGCGTTATTACGAATATGTAAGCGATAGAACGACGTTGGGGGGGTTTGGGTAAACTTAAAATACATGAAAATATAAGATTGGGAATTTACCTATTAAGTTAGGTCTACCCCTTGGGAATTTACCTATTAAGTTAGGTCTACCCAAGCATTTGTTGACTTGTAATTATGTTTTGAAATAAAGTGGACATGACACTTAGAAAACAAAAGTGTGGCCAACTCGAGGTTGGGTTGAGTTTGTAGCGTAATTCTACCCGGAACCGACCGGCTTAACTAGTGGCTACAAACAATAGGACCCAATGTGAGAAGTTGGTCATGTGGTGCCAAAGCCCGAGGTTAGACTAAGTTGTGGTGTAAACCTACCCGGACCCGCCCGGCCTAACTAGTAACCACAACAAGGTCTAATGTGAGAGGTTAAGGTGCATTAAGTTAATTAATGCCTCATGATTAGGGTTAAGTCAGGGTCCACTAATACTTAACCAATTTGGGAATACAAGGGATTAGATGGGGTTAAGTGGTGAACCGTTGATTACACTTAACTAATTTAATCCATGATTAGTGAGGGGTTAAACCACACTTAACCCTCTTAGAAAACCCTAGCAACGTGGTCTGTTCTAACAGTAATCCCAGTTTGGTATCATTCACAACCCTAGAAGCTAGGCTAGGGCGGGGCACGATTACTGAACGGATGTAAGCGACCAAAAGGCGATGGCTGAGTGGTACAGCGGTGCGGGTCCGGCGGGCTACGGACGTGCACGTAGTCCGATGTTGGACAAACTCGAGGCACGGGTACCAGTAGGTTAGGGCTGTGCATTATTGCTTAAGTGTCTGGGGTTGACATCCAAGGGCTTGATACACCCAAAAGGTGGACCCAGCACAGACTAACTACAACCATATGTGGGCCATATGGACACCAACACTTGACGTGTTAGGTTAATAGGGAGCCGATCGACTAGACCGTTGGGCTGGACCTTATATTAAGGTCACTTCATGTTATTGGGCCAAAGTTTGGGCTAAGGGATCAATACCTGTTATGTTGGTTTGCTAGTACACCGTGGTGCAAAAACTTAACCTTGTTTTATGCGATGACACCTCTATCTATCTTGTAGTTAATTTATCATGCCAGTATGTTGCTATCTATGATCATCTCAGTTTCCATCATGCTGTTAACTTTATTAGTTTATAGACTGATCGTAGCAGGGCTTACTCAGTCTTTTTGACTGACCTGTTTTCTTTCGCTTCTTTTCTTCCGTTTCCCCCCCCCCCCCAGGTTCTCAGGGAGGGAACATTGGTGCTTAGCTTGGATCGCTTGCTCATTTGCTGGATAGCTCATGTATGCCTGG
This sequence comes from Allium sativum, assembly GCA_030737875.1. Lineage (NCBI taxonomy): Eukaryota > Viridiplantae > Streptophyta > Magnoliopsida > Asparagales > Amaryllidaceae > Allium > Allium sativum. Next base: position 443,625,899 of record CM060919.1, read on the forward strand.
ACATTGAGCTCGCTATGGTTTATCATCTTTTATATGGGGATAGCACTATGTATTTCAGTATTTCAGTTTATCAGATGATGTTTTTATCTAGACTTGTAATTTTGGGAAAATGACAATTTGATGTACCAGACTTGTGTTTTGAAATGGTTTAAAAATCTTCCGCTGTTTTATCTACTTACTCTGTTTATTTATATATATGTCATGTCCTGCCTTGCTATATCATTATGCATGTTTACCTCGTTTTAAAAACGCCCCACCAAAGTCGGAGTTGCTTGCAAGAGCCACCCTGGCGGAGGTGGGGTGTTACAGTGTCTTACATCCTTAGAGCAGACCGGATCCATGCACGCACATGACCCGGTTGGAATGCGCCATCGACAACCCTCGCCATTATCAGAGTGAACCTCTTACAATTAGTTCAGTATGCGTGCCCGGACCCCTCCTAGTGTTGGGTCATAGTTTTGATACCAGAAAAGGGTTACGTACTGACTAATATGGGTCCCACACAACAGATGACACAAGTAATTACCCCACCTAACCTTGTGTCCCTAGACTAACAGATTAACTTGCTTACAGATTTCATATGTATAAAGTTTAGATTAACTAGTTCTCAAATCAGACATATAGGTTAACAAGTTTTCAAACTAACGGATCAGATATAAAAATTAATAGACTTACAGATTGTTTCACCTAACCTTGTATTGGGCCTACAGATTTACGAAACGGGTTTATTAGATTCATCCGCCCAGTTGATTTACCCTAATCCACCCAACACATTTTATGCATCATATTTATCCTAGATTTGCATTAATTAATTACTAAAGCACAGACCTCTCACATTAGGTCGGTAGCTTGTGGCTGTTGGATGTGCCGGGCGGTTCCGGGCAGACTTCTGCCATGAGCCAGACCTAACCTCGTGTCTAAGCATATTTTAGCTATGCCTACGACCTCTTACATTAGACTGACAGTTTGTGGTTGCTGGTTAGGCCGGTTGGGTCCGGGAAGGCTTCTACCGCAAACAGGATCTAACCTCGTGTCTCAGCATTCTCATTTTTAGCTAAAGTATTCATTCACAGATTATGCCAATATCTAACTAATTATGCCAATTCAACAAATTAAACTTCTTTACAAGTTATAGCAGATTATTCAAAGTTCTATTAACTTGTTTTGCTCAACTTAGATCGAGCCTACAGATTTTCATACCCCAAATTACCGTATTCAGTTTCAACAGATTCAGCAGATTAGGGAATTTAACAGATTTAATCATCTCTTAAAATTCCATTGACATACCTCGCCTAATCATAAAATTAAGCCTAATTTTTCATGCCCAAATTATGGTCATAATTCACAATATAACATATGCCCTAAATTTTAGTTAAATTTACACAGTACAAAATATTCTCTAAAAACCATAAATCATGATATACAATACGAATTATGCCAAATTATAGCCTTTGATTTCAGCGTATGCCAAATATCCAAAATCTCCATTTAGGTGTATTCACATTTAATAGTTATCCTATTATAATATAGATCTTCGCGCCTAAGTCATATACACAATAATTCTCCTTCTTCCAAACCACAGACTATCATATATAGTATGCCCAGATCCAGATCTTAAATTACAACATATGTTCTTTCCTCAAATCAGTCACAAATCTGTCATGTCTAATTATGCATCATTCACTATTTTTCCCAAATTTAACATTCGTGCGTCAATCTCTTGTGAGATTTGGCTCAGGCTCGTGGTAGCCTGGCTATAGAACCGAAGGAAGGAAGAGATACAGAATAGTTACTATAATATTAATAAGATAGATCTATACAGAAAAACAGATATGATAATCAAGAATATGCATAATCTCAAATTCAGATTTATAGCCATGTCAAGATCATAATTAAATTTCATATCTGAAAATAACTGTACTCACCTTGGTTGGATTCTAAAAGAAAAAGGGTTGTAGTTGCTCTCTTTTAATCCTATTCATATTGGAAGAAGAAGAAGAAGAAGCACTAGTTCTAGCTTAGGTTTCAGCAGAGTAGAGACGCCATTTATTTATTTTAATTAGAATTGAGGCAGCATAGCGTTATAATTGGTTTGGAGAGAAAGAGGGGTTTTGGGGTGCTTAAATAGCATAAGGATCAACGAATCTGGCCAGAACGGGCGTCCAAATGCAGAAAAATGAACCAGTCCTCGGATTTGGAAATGGGGGAGGGGGGGGGGGGAGGTCGACCCCAGGGTCGACCCCCTGGTCGATCTATGTGACCCAGGTCGACCCCCTGGTCGACCTGGGTCCTTGGCGGGAAATTTCCCGCCCAGCCCGGGTGTTTTATTTGAATTTCGAACTGAGCTGTTTTAATTAATTTAAATTTTTTGAAACTTCTAAGTGCCATAACTTCTTCATACGAAGTCCGATTTACGAAAACTTGGACTCTATTCCAAGCAGAATTTCGAGACGAATGCAATGGCGTAACTCGTTTCCCTTAATTATTCTTTTAAAAATTAAGTATACTTTGTTTTGTTACTTTTATGTTCATAGAAAATACGGGGTGTTACAGATGCACAACTCCATAACCGGCTACAGAAAGATCTTATGGATCATTTATGAAACCACTATGGTGATACCTAGTTATGAAACTTGCTTGTCCCAAATCGTGTTTTATTTTATGATTGTCCGAACTTATCGATCATTTCTGCAGTAGTGATGTTATAGTTTTTTATTTAACCAATTGCGTTTTATTGTATTTGTACGAGTTATTAACTAGCTATTTTATGTTCTGAAGCTTGATTAGTTTATTTCGGTTTTCCTAAACATAACTATTTTGTATGAAAATAATAACGAGTTATTTTGTCATATTAAAATATAAGCTAGGATAAGTAAACAAAAATTTAAAATGTAAATGAAGCACGCATCGACTTTATTGGCTCGTCATGTAATGGGCCGATTTAATCAGCGCGTGTCGAGAAAATCGGCTCGCTACATGACGAGTCGATAAAGTCGGCGCGCGAGACCAATTCAGAATTCTGAATTGGTCCCGTAACATTTGCTTGAATATTAAGGGAAGGAATGTTTGTTGGTGACCAAAACTCTCCTCAATTCAAGATTGAGGCAAATAATATGCATTTATCGGAGATGCTCTTAGTTAGACATAGAATTCATGTTGTACGTTATAGGCTTGTTTACAACTTTGATAATTGCAAAATAATTTTATGTAGCATTTATTTGAATTATGAGGTGGACCCGCTTTAATAACATGCTAAAAGTAAGAATGTTTAAATGTTAATTTTTATTTGCGTAATTTTTGCTTTCACATTGCAATGTTGTAACATATGAATTTATCTTTTAAATATTCTTAAAGCTTAAATCATGTTCTCTAATGTATGATAACTTTTTAAAGATAAGTGAATTAGAAATTAAAAGGGATACTTTATTGTGTACATTTTTGTTACATAATTTAAATATCTCTATATTTCAATTAAAAATATTATCATTTTTCCTCAAACATATAAATATTGTGTATATTAAAATTCTCATGTTTTATTAGATGAATCAATGAATTTTACTTAATCCACTTATGTTAGAAGTTTAAATTTAAGGTTACACAATTAGTCGAATATATGGAATTGGATGTAAAACATTAGTAGATAATTGAGAAGAGTTCCTAAATAAATGTAAGAAGTTTAAGATTTAGGCAGTTAAGGTTATAAAAATTACAGTATAATGTATGATAAATCCGTTCATTAACTAAATTATAAAATAAATTTATTATTTCTATTAAAGTGTATAACTTATGTTATATATATATATATATATATATATATATATACACACACACACACACATACACACAAACAAACAAATGAGTGTAGGTGTATATGTATGTGCCTGCGTGTGCAAATATGCATCAAAATGCATTTCTTTCACCATTTTATTGATGCATATATTTTACATAATGGAATTTTCATTTTTTATGATATATTAAAAAAGCCAGTTGACTAAGTTTAACAATTAGTTAAAAAAATTAAAAATTGGCAGAGATGACCTGTTTTTAAAGTGACCTCAAACACTTATTATTATAACAAATAATAATTACAAGTAATACAGGAGATGGCAGATCACCAACATACTATCATCGATTTTTAAGGTGGACCGTTCACCACAGACCTATCTTGGTAACATTACTGGAGCTATGCATTTTTTCTAGACCACAAATGATCACAGACTCCATGCAAGGAGTAATTGATATATAACATGACCTACTTCAAACGAAGTTCAAATTACATAATGAATAACAAAAAATATATATACAGACACCAAACAGTACAACATAAACCATTCCACTGTAAAACAACATCACAGCAACATCTAGTACTACTGGATAGTCACATATAGTAACATCAAAGCACATGAAGTATTCAATAGTTGACTTGGAGAAGGGACACAAGCATAAGAATCCTACGTTCTTGCTTTTAATCATACTTCTAGCACGCAAAAAATCTAGCTAACAGGACGTAATAGCTCGGTAGAGCCAGCATCCCTCTTGAGACGACCCGGACTTCCCCGTAAAGGAATGCCCGGATTGCTTTGAGGACAAGACGAATCAGAACACAAACAGAAGAACATTTAATTTCTTATTGCAACAATTCTATCAGAATACAAGAATGTAACAGAGTATGAATAAATCATATACATTTAATCAATATCAGAGATTTAAATTACATTTAAATACATAGCAGCGGAAAACAATACAAAACACAACTGGAAGTAATACATGGATACAGAGCTTTTCGAATATCGCTTCAGCTATAAATCAGGATCCTGTGAATATATATCTGCAAAAACCAAAACTACTAGCTGCCCATTCGGAAAATAGGGGCACCCGGAGTTTAGGTTAAAACAATAAACTCCAGGTCAGTCATGTGACTGGTGTGAGAACTAAAACAGTTATTTAAAACTTTACTTTAAATCAGATATATCAAGGGACCACGCCGTATAACACGGAACGGGTTTCCTCCCAAGAATACCAGTGCATATAACAAAACAACGCAATGCTTTTTGGAAAAATGAAGCTATTATAAGACCCAGGTCCTATCACACAATGAAACGCAAGCCGGGGGATAGGGTTTCCCTTATAATAGCCAAACATGCTTGGTACGTTTAAAATAAATCATTTGATACTACTATAAGTGCATAGTGTATAAAAAAACTTCAAATATAAATGTATCAATCCTAGACGGCATGGGTACCATATATCATGTCGCCAACACTAGGCACTACAATCAAAACCGCAATTGTCACGTATTGGGAGTTGGATTTCCATCTGTGAACCAAGGCAAGGGATCATCCTTACCGCTTCGAGACTCTCTAGCCCAAGCCTCAGGACCCAGACTCAGGTGGGCCCTTGGATCATCAGGGCCGGTCCACACGGAGTGGATTAAACTGCCTGAACATGCGTTTCCCCGCCCTATAGGGCATAAATGAGCCAAATGACTCCATCGGCCCCGGATCGACCGATATAATTGAGGCGCCTCGCTATCCATCATCCACATAAGTAAAATGCCAGGGAGTGCCATACGCTGACACCACTCCTAACTAGAAAGAAACGCATTCCCTCCCTGATGTCCTCTCCCGTTTCTGGTTCACACCAGGGTGTGAGGCTCTTGAATTAACGCTACACAAAGCTATCACTACACCATAATGGCCAATTGGCAACTCTTATTTTTTTCAACTGCCAACACTTATATGTGTTGTAGACTAGTGACACTAATATGTGTTGCGGTAGGAAAAATGTGTCACCAAAAATGTGCCAACACTTTTATGTGTTGTTATGCTTGGTCAACTCTTATTTTCTAAGGGTAAAAGGGTAAGTTCTCAGCCATAACCTAATTGTTGCCTCAATTCTTTTTGCCCCAACGCTTGTTCCTCTGACGGCCGTGTCTTTAGCAATTAAAAAGAAAAATGGAGTTCGCTTCTCAACTCGTTTCTCAATCCACAACCAATTAAAACTCGTTCAAATAAAAAGAAACGATGATGGCAGCATAACCCTAGAAAATTAAAATGGGGGAAAAATCAAACTACGGTGTCTCGATTCAAAGATAAAGCTGGAATCAGAGAGGGAGATGGAGTCGAGAGGGAGATGGAATCAAACTACGGTGTCTTGATTTGCTGTAAGTGCCTATTGCTACCTTATTTATTTTTCCTTTTGACTGCTAATTTTAACTCACGATCCCACACTGAATCGCTTTTGCTTAGGTTTCTAATCACAAAATTATGGCCAACTAAAACGGAAACCATTTCAGTTCAAAAATAAAATCGTAAAAATGAATAAATGCTTGATGTTTGCAGTTTTTCAAACTATAGCGTAGGGTTTTCTTGCTTTGGTTATGGCTGGTCAACTAGTCATATTTATGCATAGTTTGACTGGCTGTACTGCCTAAATATATGATTGTCATGTTGCCTTCAGGAATTCAAGTTTGAAGAACTGCAGAGAGTATTGACTTTTATATTGAATTGAATGAGATATGATTTACTATTGAATTGATAATTTGTTTACAGTGTACAGGCGGTTATATATGCAACACCCTGCATATTGGATTGAGAAAGTAAACAGGCCCATTTACAATATATATCTCGTATAACATATCATTACAGGTAAACTTAGGGTATTTTTCAAAATATCAGTTTTTTCGCTACTTGCAACTGCTGTATGTTTAGTTTAAGGAAGCCTATAAGTGGGTTGAAGGCAAACTAAAATATACTTGCCGGCTTCTATGTTTGCAGCACCAGCTTTCCTTTCATTTTAGCAAAATTATTATTATTATTATGTATACAATAAGGAAGTAAAATTAATTTAAGCACATTACATCCCCGTACAATTTAGTCAACAAATTGTTAAAGTTGTATAATTACTTAATTTCTCATTTTTCACTTTGTGCGTTGTTATTGAGGTGGCGGTTGCATAATCGTTAATTTCAACATTTCTTCTGACAACGATAAGAACAATGCAGTTGACCTTTTTACGACCAATATATACATAGATTGTAATATAATTTGAGATCAAGCTATAATTTGAAGCAAAGATGAAGATTATCATAAGTCTTATACTCCTTTCAGTGCTTTTTGTAGAGATTCAAGTCTGTTTTGGCGCTACAGATTTTGCAAATGGTGAGGTTTCATTGCCATGTTTATTTATAAGCTAAAATATTATACACATACACCTTACACTTGAGCCACAATTATCAATTTGCGGATGTTGAGTCTACTAGCTGTTTACTAATTATTTCGGCCAGCCATCAATTTGCTTTCCCTCGAGCTACAGTTATCAAGATGTATTGCGTATGTAGTTGAACATAAAGGCTTTAATTCGGTTGATTTTATATTGTTGTGTGCTTCTCAGCCAGCATACCCACGGCCTAAGTACTGAGTCTGGGTGCCAAAAATTGATCCTTTTTCGCTTTTGAGTAAATATCAAGTAGACTCTGCTTATCACAACTATGTAAAAAAGAATAGTTCATGGAAGTTTAATGCTTATAGTGAACTAAATGATGAAATCAACTTATGCTCTAACATCCCTGATGAGGCACTGGCAAAATACACCATCAAGTTGGGGAAGTTCAAGTAATCCATGTGAATGGGCAGGAATTATATGTAACCCAAAATCTCGAGTAGTTGCATTGTGAGTGGAATAAGATACTTAATTTTAAGCCGCTTAATGATTCCTATAATGAATAGCTATCTCTGTATAGTAATTCTTGAAATTTGTACATGTCAAGTTTCCTAAACAAATGTTTTTTGGTTCCTCTGAAAATTACTTTGATTCATCTTGCACAGGGATTTCTCATCCAACGAAGCGCTTGCTGGTGCACTTCCTGAGAGTATTGGAAATTTGGTTCAACTAACCACTCTGTAAGTCCGAAGAATTTCTCTTCAACTTCACATAATTTTCGTTTGGTTGTACTGCAGGCTTTGGTTTATATTATGCGTGCATGGATATTCATATATGACCATACAGGTCAACTTTCTAGTTATAGTACTTTAAGGTCTTACGTGATGTAGTTGAAAATACTCAATATCTTTGGACCCTACAACAACAACGAAGATATAAACCAAAGTACTATAACTAGAAAGTTGACCTGTATGGTCAGCCTATTCATATATTACTCATACCTTTGGACCCTTACGTGATGTAGTGTCAAATTGATTAGCCATTCAGAACAATTTATTAGCACTGTTGTAGATCTTTTAAATAAGCAAATTCGAATTATTGTCAGTAACATCACAAACCAAAAAATTCTGATGTTATTCTGATATGAGTTTGTGCTTACATGAAAATCATACAGGTCAACTGGATGATCTAATGCACGAGAGGATCCATCACGATTTGATATCATCTTTATATCCGGGTATGCGTTTTGAATTGCATAGTAGAATTTCAGGTAATTTCCTAAGGTAGTCGATGAAAGAAAGGGGAAAAAATGAGACTGATAACGAATCTTGGCTGTAACTAAACCACCAACCAGACTGATTTTTTTAGATAATTCTATCTTTAGGCATCTGCCAACATGACATAATTTAGTGGACACCAACCAGATTTTTTTTTTAATGGAGTACTGAACTTGGCTAAACTTTCCTTTATACTTAATTAATATCGGTTACTTCCGATATTGTGACACAAGTACTATAATTAGCTGCATATCTTATATTATATTTTGTTCTTATATTATATTTTGTTTCATTCTGATCATAAACTAGAGAACCAAGGAATGGTATGATGCTGTAAATTTAAAAACAAGCCATATGTACCAGAATAAGTAGTATTGGTTAGGACTAATGGAAATCAATCAGCTTGTCTTCATCTTCTAAACAAGATGCAATGTCAAGTGCTTTTCTATGGCAACGATTTGCATCGTCATAATTTTGAACTCAAAAACCCACTTCTCCCAGATTGACATACCCTTTTGATTCACCCAGTGTATGTCCAATTTTTTTATGGATTAAATTTGCGGATTGTTTGATAAACTAAATCATTGAAAGCATACCGTATATGAAATATGACAACTCTCTTCAGGTGTTTATGAATGATCAATTCTTGAACTGGGATCTTGTGAACAGGATAAAGGTTAGGATTGTATCAGCAAGGGAATACCATTCATTGTTCACGCATAACATGTAAGTCTTAGCACAACTAATTTAGTACATAAAAGGGAGGTTGCACTTTTATTAATTTTTCTCTTCTTTCCCTACATTTTCAGCACAACTAATATGAATTATTATGTAACTTGCAGTCACGGTTGAAATTGTGGCATTATATAGGCTATGTAAGAGCATTAGCAGCTAGATTTTACATGTTGGGCTAGCTAAGGTAATTTATTATTATTATTAAAGCATATTTTTCACTGTCTTCGTTTTCCGTTATTGTTGTATTAGCCTTATCTGCCTCGATAATTTTACATGCATGATACATCATTGTTATATCAAAGCATTTTATTATAAACCTTGGGTGAAATGTCTAACATGTGTTATTTGGTGGAAACATTTGTCATTATAAACCTTGGGTTAATTATATTTCATAGAGCAGATTATGGATGTACCAAAGCCGAATAACTCTCTGAGTTGCACAACTTAGTTGCCAACTCAGTTTTGCAACTATGTTGCGCAGTTTAGTTTAACTATGTTTTGCAACTGAGTTGGCAACTGATTTGCGCAACTCAGTGCCAAACTGTGTTTTGCAACTCAGTTGCCAAACTGAGTTGCGCAAATCAGTTGCTAAACTGAGTTGCAAACTCAGTGTTGCAACTAAGTTGCACAACTCAGTTTGGCCACTGTGTTGCGCTGCACAGTTTGGCCAAACTGAGTGCACAACTCAGTGGCTAAACTGAGATGCGCAACTCAGTTTTGCAACTGAGTTGTACATTAATTTGTTTATTATTGGTAGATTATTTACAAGATCGTGCGAAAGGCAGCACTATGTACATTAATTTGATAAGTACCCTACATGTCATTCACGGATAGAAGAAGACTGCATTTAAATAACATTTAGAAAAAACATAAATGAGTGCTGGTAGCATGTTTCAATCTAAGTCTGATGTTACATGTATGATAATGATTTTGACATTAAATGCCGCCTTTTTGTAACATGTATACCCCAGAAAGTATAATTGCATTATCTACTTGGATCATTCATTTATCCAAATTTATATGAGTTATTTTATTTTAGAAGAAAATAAACAAATAGAACTTTAAAAAAAATGTATCATTAGTGACATTCCAGCCATAGAATATATGAGACTATATTTGCTAAAATATAGATTTATAGAAAATGCTGAATCCTTTGTGCAAACTCAGTTTGGAAAACTGAGTCTGCAGCTTGATTGTTATTTTAGGTAATTGCTGATATTCAAATGAAATCACACTATTTTTTCAGGTAAATAGAAGATTTTATAATGGTTATTTGGGATAGAAACAGATTATAGCACCATAGGAAGGTATGATTATTGATGTAAAGATTACTTACTATTTAGACTATTTCATTTTTTTTGAATATTCTGTTAACTTTTATTTTCTGAAAGTAGCGGAACTTTGTAGGCATGCATGTTGGCTATTGTGGCTTGAGAGTGCTCAATACTTATTTTCTTTGACTTTGGGCAGTGCAATCAAAGGCATTTTCACATGATTTTTTTTCACTGAGTGAAAAGGTATGATTATTGATGTATGTATGCATCACCTAAGTGAAAAGTGTTCCATTGCAACTTGTTATTTTTTGTATAAATGAGTGCATTTATATTTTGTAGGCACTCGTGGAGGAGGAATAAAAATATAATTTGGAATGTAATGACAACGAGAAAGCAAATAAGTGTGACCTTGACAATCATTCTATCTCTAAAGTTTTTGGAATGTAATGAGTGCATTATATTTTACAGTTTGGACATGATATTATGGTATTTTGAAATCGGAAGCATGTAGCTTATATTTGAGTATTATGGAAATGTGATATTGTTGAATTTGAGATATGGAAGTGTACTAATTTTTACATTGAATTGATATGTTGAATTATATATGTGATATGAAAATCATAAAGATATGTTATATTCATTTGTTTTGAGAATTTTAATATTAATTGTGTAAAAAATAGAAAAGAACTTAATTCTGTATTGTGATGCCAAGATTTATAAGTGTTGGTAGGATTATGATACTGACACTTATATATGTTACTATATCTTAAGGTCCCAACATTTATAAGTGTTAGCAATGAATATGTTTGTAACATTTACAAGTGTTACCATATCTTATGGTTCCAACATTTATAAGTGTTAGCAATGAATATGTTTGTAATACTTATAAGTGTTAACAATGAATATGTTTGTAACACTTATAAGTGTTAGCAGTTACTCTGTTTGTAACACTTATAAGTGTTACAGGAAATTCCTCACAGGCCGTTGGTGACACTTAAAAGTGTTACTGAAATTATTTGTAACACCAATACTTGTTGGGAATCCCCTGTTTTGGTGTAGTGTATGCCACAAAGCTCGTGCTTTGATCATCAACCACAAGACTCTGCTTTTCAACAGAAGCCTTGATCATTTGCATCTCAGCATGCCACACAGGAGATTCACGCTATGCAACCGATGTATATCAGTCACACAGAATGAAATCCGATGTCAGACACACATCCATTTACAAGTCCGTTCTGGGTCTGAACGAAACCGGAGGAACCTTATTCCTCGCATATCCATCGATCTCCAAGTACGTCTGGACGATCACCAACTGATTCCCTCCTCTTGGATGTACAGCCCAATCAAGATCATCAGCAATTGTCCAAACGATGTGAAGACCTCCGGTCTTCAACCAACGTCTTCATCGTCGACTTATCGTCGATTCAGTTATTCAGAATGGGATAAACCCGGTCTTCCCAAATAACTCGCGTATATAATGAACAAGTGTAATTAAAACACAACATACGCCTTATTCCAATCCAGAATATTCCTTTATTCAAATATTCTTTTACTTCGGGAAAGGTTCCCATTAATTTTATCAAAGATAAATTCTTTAAATTTATTCTCTAATCTTCCTTTGAATATCAATTCAAACCAAATTATGGTTTATCCAAACTAGTCGGGAATAACGAACCCTACCGAAGTAATCATTTGTTTAAATTTCCCAACCCCAACCTATTCATCCTATGAAGTAAAACTGGTAATACTTCATATCTAACACCACGGTGTTGTCGGTAAATTCAATTACCATTTCACGTTCAAATCTAATTAAAGATTTAACTATCGCCTGGAGCAAAACTGGTGATACTCCATTCTCGATCATTTCAATCTAATTAAAGATTCATTAAAACTCCACTTGGTTTTAATCTTCCCGAAAATCAATATTAATGATTATTTAACTTGGGAAATCATAACCTGTCTTTTAACTGGGTTAAAGAACCAGTGTCATTTAAACACGGTTCATGATAAACCCCAAAATCACGTTCCATTCCATCAGCCCTTAACCGTAAATTAGCAAGTGAACAATTCCCTAAGTATTACCCCGAAGGTCGAGACCAACATCAGATCAATACTCAGAAAACCATTCAACTTAACTAGTCTCCAGTTAGTTTCTGATTTTCTTAACTCCGTTGGGTCTAAGAACAATATTATTAAAGATACCATTCACGACAACCCAAAATCACATTCCATTGACAATGGAATCTTCATGGAAAACAAATCGATAGATATAATCGATACAAACTTCCATATCCAATCGATAATATAAATGGAATAACGACAAGGCCTTTTAAATTCCATATATATTAACTGTCTTCCTCTACAGAAGCTTACTTCGATTATCGCCAAATCGAATTCCATTTAATTCCAATTTACTATGTTAAATTGGAAAACTTTACTTTGGAAAATCTTCCTTAAATCTTAACAAAAGATTTATAAATTCCAAATCCCATTTCACTGTAAATCGGGTTAAAGAACGAATGTCGTTAAAACACAGTTCACAATAAACCCAATTCACATTCCATTAATTATCGGGTTAAAGAACAAGTGTTAATTAAAACACCGTTCACGATAAACCCAAAAATCAATTCCAGTTAAATATTATTTATTTGGTATACTTCATTAAATCTAAATAAAAAGATTTAATCTTTTTCTTAACTGGGTTTAAGAACAGTGTTAATAAAGACACCATTCATGACAAACCCATATCCCATTTGATATTAAATACAAGGCTCTGAATAGAAAATATATCGGCTTATATTCAATATCAAATTCTACGACAAACAAATATTGTATTGGAAATAATGACATAAATATATCTTTCAAATTTCCATAACAATATCTGTATAATCACGAAATCCAACATCGAAATATTCCGAAGACAATTTCGATTCAAATCCATTTCCAATTTATTTTATTGGAAATTCTGATTATTTTTAAAACTATTTCAAATCCAATTTATTTATTTTAAAAATAAATGGATTATAATTCTAGTTCAAAACTAGTTCATTTCGATAAAAATCTATTTTTATCTTTTCAAATAAGGAATTTTTCATCCCAATTCTTTCCAAATCATTTCTTGTGATTTTACACTAATTATTGATATTTTTAATAATTTTATCAAGGCCCATACAGTCGATTTCCATAAACGGCCATCGAACTGCACTTACAACGACATTTTCCAAATTTGATTTGGACATAATTCCAAATCCAACCATTATATTTCTAATTTCTCATATTCATTAGAAAGCTCTTTTCGATACAAACCCAACGGTTCCTGTTTTAGGAGAATCCGACGGTCGGATCTCCCGTAATATCCATTCGAAGTCAATGGTCGAAATTCGCGAACTGCCGCAGCGCAGCGCGTTTTATTTAGGCCATCATATTATATATATAATATATATTTCGTCGATTTCCATTTAAAATGTATTTTATAAATCGTTTTAAATTCATTTTCAAAAATGATTTCAACTTCATATTCAATTTCAAATCAAAATTGAATATTCTATATCATCGATATATAAATGATAATATTTTCAAAAACATTAGCTTTTGAAATCATTTCCTTTTCGATATTCATTATAAAAATGAATGAAATCGATATAAATATCGTCCCCGTCAAAATGGCGTTAATCTAATCGACATGGCTTTATATATTTAAATATAATCGTGTCCATCCCAAATCGGACATCAAAATCATATTTTGATTCTTTTCTGAATATTATTTGAAAATATTCGTTATTTTAAAATAATCGTTATTTCAAAATATTTATTCTTTCTGTACTAGAATCAGACACTGTTGGCTAGCTTTTTGACCAAGCCACCAAGGTTCACACACAAGAAGAAAGTATGGAACTACATTCCTCAAAGATCGAATCGCACCAGCGGATTGCACTCACGGATCGCACTCACGGATCGCACCGGCGGATCGCACTCACGGATCGCGCCTCTCAGATCGCCAGCATTATTCGCGACCCGACCCGTCCACCTCATCACGACTCGATCCGCACCAATGCTACCACCTCGCTCCGATCCGATTCCCCGACGCACAGCAAGGTCTTTGACTTGTTCAAACTACGAACGGGTCTTCAGCGATCCGAAATGCACGGATCTCGTGACACCTGTTCACAACTGTCATATTGACCAATTCCTCCTCAACGCTCGATCCGATCCGATTTTCTCGTGATCTGCACCACGTGTGACCGCGAACCGCCTGACAGAATCAGCTATAAATAGCCCAGAGACTGGCATTTTTCAGGATCTTTTTGGCAGTATTAAGCACTGATTCCACCATTACTGTCATACCACTATTTCTTATCAGTTTTACTTCGAGATTGCTGAGAGAAATCATAATTATAAGAGTGAGTTTGAGAGAAATCATTGATTGTACTAGCATTCAAAGTATAATCGATAACATATAAAGTGGACGTAGGCTCGTTAACGCCGAACCACTATAAATTCTGTGCGTTTTCTGCTTTTTCTTCATTCTCCAGTTATAATTCTCTACGAATCAGGACAATTTGGGTGTTAGGTCCAAATTTTGATCTAACATTTTGGTGCTTTGACTGAGAATTCAATTCTCAGCCTACCGGATTGCTATTCTACTATTTGGATTTGAAAGTCCGAAGAAAACAGTCCCAAAACTTCACTGTTCAGATTTTTGAAGATTCCAGCAGTACCTGATATCATGGCTGGAAAGAGGTCTAAGGAAGTACGAGCTTCGCAAGCGAATGAAGTCGCGAACGAAGTAGTTGGCCAAAGTGCACACGAGCAAGTCGTCGAGGGGATCACGGATCGCGAGGACAGGGGGGCGACCCGAACCGATCAGGGTGTCACGAACCGGTCTGATGGAGGCGCCACGATCCGACTTGAGGAAGGCACTGCGGACCGAGCAGCTAGAGGGGTTGTTACTCGATCCCGTGATAACGCCCCGAATCCTCCGCATACCATGACCACGAACCAACCCCAGGGGGGCGCACCGAATCACAGGCACCGATCCACCACGATCCGAAGTGATGACCGGATTACGACTCGACCAGGAAAGGAGCCTATGGCTCGCTCTTACCGTCCTGGCCCCTCTGCTCAACCTGGCTCAAGCTCTTTGCGCATAAGAGAAAATGTTGATGATCAATATGACCCTTCTGCTCCCATTACTGAGGGAGATCTTTCTCGCTTTTCTGAAATGTGGGAGAGGCTGTTTGATGAATTGGCTGCTCAAAGGCAGGAGAGCTCCGTGATGCGACAGAACTTGACTGCTATGGATAGAAGGCTCAATGATCTTGCAAGGCAAAGGACGCCCCAGTTCGTCCGCTCACCCCAGAGTACTCTTCTTCGTCAGAGGAATCGCCAAGACCTCCGCGGCGACCGTATGAGAGGCCTGAAAACATAGAGCAGCTCTGATTTGCAACCCTGCCATCACAGGAAGAAGAGGTACTGGGTGCAGGGCCCTCAAACCGCAATGTGAATAATCGTGCCGCAACTCCCAGAGCTCGAGGCGTGGACAGCCCTGTTGAGAATAGACTACCTCAGCCCCTTCACCGTACAAATGCTCATGGTAACAGGGGGCAAAAAAGCCCAATCCGAG
This sequence comes from Allium sativum, assembly GCA_030737875.1. Taxonomy (NCBI): domain Eukaryota; kingdom Viridiplantae; phylum Streptophyta; class Magnoliopsida; order Asparagales; family Amaryllidaceae; genus Allium; species Allium sativum. The sequence continues at coordinate 443,641,969 of CM060919.1, forward strand.
CCCCGGATTTCGTGGCTGCTCCTGGAAGGGAGATTAGAGAATTCCACTGAGCAAGAAGCGCTGATCCCGAACCTCCGCTGACCAGTGAAAATGTTGTAGCTATGATCCATCAAATTCTGGAAGGTAGCCGTGGACAACGGAATGAAGATTGGGGAATTGACCGCAGCCACACCCCTTTCACTGATGACATTTTAGATGCGACGTTCCCAAGGCGCTTCAACATGCCGCAGATGAACCGTTACGCGGGTAGATCTGATCCCATCCAACATCTGATGAGATACTCTTGGTCAATGACCGCTGCCGCAGCTTCCGACGCTGTCAAGTGCAAAGCATTTCCTATATTCCTGGAGGATGTAGCGTTATTATGGTTTACTCGCTTACCAGCAAGATCAATTTCCAGCTTCAGGGAGTTGAGTGAAAGGTTTGTGGAATAGTTCCGCATTTATGCACAAAGGACGAAGAGTGTGATTGACTTGTTCCTTGTCAAGCAATGACCAGGCGAGAGTTTGAGGGTGTATCTAGACCGTTTCAACCTAACCGCTACTGAAGTCAAAGATCCTCATGAACCAACTTTTGTTGCAGCCTTGATTGATGGGGTAGATAAAGACACCGAATTTGGGAGATACCTGGCCGGCAATCCACCTCATACTAGGGAGTTATTCTACGAAAAAGCTAACGTGCACTTACGCCGGGAGGAGGTATATGCTAACCGAAAGGCAAAAATGGCCGATAAGGAGGAAATCCAGAGCAATGTCGCCATTAAGTAGACAGGAGACAGCTCGGGGAAGGTCGAAGTTAATGTCGGAAACCAGAACCAGGATGGTCGCCAGTCAGGAAATAATGGCAATAACCGGAAGAGGAATCGAGGGAACGACTCCCAGAGAAGGACTCGTCCCAGGTTTTTTGAAAGTTATACGCCAATAAACGATACTTTGGAGAATATCTTCATGGATTCGTACAACGTCCTCCAAAATAAAAGGCCTCCTCCCAGAGAGTCGACGGAGAAAGAACGTGAGACGGGGAAGTTCTGTCTATTCCATCAGATTCACGGCCACTCAACAAATGAATGCCGTCACTTAAGAGATGTGGTCGAGAAGCTTCTCCGAGAAGGAAAATTGGATGAATACAGAGTGACACCCAGAGACAGGGGCAAGCCGTACAGGCCCCAGATCAGAACCAGAATCAACCTGCTGTCAGGCCAACTGCCCAGCAAAAGGGAAAGGACCTTGTTATCAATACCATAATCGGAGGGCTTTATCTTGCCGGGCACGGTACCAAGGCATTGGATCAGTATGTCAACGCAGCTAAGCAGCACCTCGGGGTAGGAGAGTGTAGCAACCCTGAGGACAATGTCCCAGTAAAGCAACAAAAGATGATGTCCGACGATGTCGTTTTCCGCGAACGAGAAAGCATTGGAGTCCATGCTCCGACCGAAGATCCATTTGTAATCACAGTTTCTATTGGCCCGACCACTGTTCATAAAGTCTTGGTGGATAACGGGAGTTCCGTCAACATTCTTTTCAAAAAGACATTCGACCAGATGAATCTCGAGATAAAAGACTTAAAGCCCTGTGAGGGATGGATCCGTGGATTTAACGGAGCATCCACCGCTCCAATGGGATATGTAGAGCTACCAGTTACACTTGGGGAAGGAGAACGCCAGAGAGTGAGAATTCTTCCCTTCGTGGTTTTGGGTATTGAATCACCCTATAATGCCTTCTTGGGCCGAATGGCCCTAGCAAAGTTTAGAGCCTGTAAAGCCCCCTGGTTCTTATTATTGAAGTTTCCTACTGAAGCTGGTGTTGGTATTGTAAGAGGAGTTCAGGTTGCCGCACGAGCATGTTATATTGCAGAGCTAAAGCTACTCCGCAACGGAGGAGACATAGAAACCAAGGGCGCTTCTCCCCCCACAAGGGCGGAGACCTCATAGCAATTAAAGAGGATAACCATAGGAGAGTCGCCCAGAGAGTTGCCCGAGGATATAGATCCCAGAGAGGACAAAGAACCTGGGGGCAGAATGGCGACTCCCAACGAGACAACTGTGGATGTACCGATCGATGATAGTGACCCAGAGAAGGTCCTTAAGATTGGATCCCAGTTAAATCCGAATTTAGCTAAAGAACTGACAGGTTTCTTGAAAGATAATTTGGATGTATTTGCTTGGACCCACGCAGACATGTGCGGGATATCTCCATCAATCATGAGCCATTCATTAAGCATTAACCCTAAGCATCCTCCGGTAAAACAAAAAAGGCGAATGCTGGGCCCAGAGAGGTCCGCTGCCTTGAAAGAAGAAGTTGGAAAGCTAAAGAGTAATGGATTTATCAGAGACTCAACCTATCCAGACTGGATTTCAAATCCATTTCTGGTAAAGAAGGCCAACGGGAAGTGGCGAACGTGTATCGATTTCTCGGATTTGAATAAAGCCTGCCCAAAAGACAGTTTTCCGTTACCCAGGATCGATCAGTTGGTGGACTCAACGGCAGGTCATGAACTTCTCTCCTTTATGGATGCTTATTCAGGATATAACCAGATTCCAATGCATGTTCCAGATCAAGAACACACTAGCTTCATTACGGATCTAGGGTTATACTGCTACGTGGTAATGCCCTTTGGCTTGAAGAACACATGTGCTACATATCAACGGTTAGTGAACAGAATGTTCTATAACCAGATTGGGAAAACAATGGAAGTATACGTCGACGACATGTTGGTTAAGTCCAGGCAATCCTCCAATCACACTACAGACTTGGCAGAGATGTTTGGCATTCTTCGAAAGTACGGGATGAAACTCAACCCAACGAAATGTTCATTCGGGGTCGCCTCCGGAAAATTCTTGGGATTCATCGTCAGTTCTCACGGGATTGAGATTAATCCAGACCAGATCGCAGCAATCAGAGGCATCCAGGAGCCTAGGCAAATTAAAGATGTGCAAAGCCTTGCAGGGAAAGTAGCAACACTAAGCAGATTCATCTCCAGGGCTACGGACAAATGCATCCCATTCTTCGAATTGATAAAGCGAGGAAAACGCCACTTCAAATGGACGCCTGACTGCATAGAAGCGTTTCAGAACCTGCTGAGTCACCTGGAGAAACCTCCGATATTATCTAAGCCGGTGGATCATGAGGACTTATTCGTGTACTTGGCAGTGTCGTCCCACGCGATCAGCTCAGCATTGGTGAGAGAAGAAGATAAAGTTCAAAGACCAGTGTATTACGTGAGCAAAAAATTGGCGGCAGCAGAGCGTAATTATCCAAGGATAGAAAAGTTGGCGTACAGTTTGTTGATTGCCTCTAGAAAGCTTCGACATTATTTTCAGGCTCATCCCATTACTGTGTACACTGATCATCCACTCAAGCAAGTTCTACAGAGACCAGAAGCATCTGGAAGACTACTCAAATGGAACATTGAGTTGAGTCATTTTGATCTGAACTTTCAGCCCCGGCGGTCAATACGGGGGCAAGTGATAGCCGATTTCATAGCAGAGTTTACTGTCCCGGAGGAAGATATAGTGAACGAAGAAGCTGACCACTCAATGTTACTTCTCGATCCCAGTGCCTGGAGATTGTATACTGATGGCGCTAGGAATGACTAGAGATCCGGCGCTGGAGTAGTGCTTGAAACTCCTGAGAAACGGCTGATATCCTATGCTATCCGGATGGAGTTTCACGCCACTAACAACGACTCCGAATATGAAGCCCTGATAGCCGGGCTAAGGATCGCAAAGGAGTTGGAAATCACAAAGCTGGACATATTTTGCGACTCCAAGTTAGTTGTAAACCAGGTTACTGGAAAATTCCAAGCCAAAAGCCCAAGATTGATTTTATACTTGGAGAAAGTGAAGGAGTTGCTGAACAGCTTCGATCACTACAACATATCTCATATTCCGCGGTCAGAGAATCAACAGGCGGATAAGTTGGCGAAGATGGCTAGTTCTGACGATCCTGGAGAGACCGGGCTAGCCCCAGTTGAAGTACTTCGGTCTCCTAGTATAGATCAGATGGAAAGTGATCCGGTACTAGAGACGGAACCAGAAAGGGAGTCATGGATGACTCCTCTAAAGAATTTCTTGATGAATGGAACGCTTCCGACCAAGAAAAGCGAGAGCCGTAAAGTAATTCGTAAAGCTTCCCGATACATTCTGCAAGGCGGAGTCCTTTACAGACAGGGATTTTCGATGCCCCTTCTCCGGTGTATAGCTCATGACGACATCAAGCGTGTACTGCAGGAGGTACATGAGGGCGAATGCGGCGATCACTCTGGAGGGCAAACATTGGCAAAAAAGGTGTTGCGGCATGGTTATTTCTGGCCTACCATAAACAAAGACGCGGCGAAGTACGCACGACGGTGTGATGCATGCCAAAGATTTTCAAAAATACCTAGGGCACCTCCTAGTCAGTTGAAAACGATGACAAGCCCATGGCCTTTCGCTATGTGGGGAATTGATATCATCGGAAGTCTCCCCATAGCTAAGGGCGGAGCGAAGTTCGCTATTGTAGCTATAGATTACTTCACTAAGTGGGTCGAGGCTGAGCCACTGACTACAATCACAACCAAACGAGTGATCAACTTCGTCGTTAGGAACATCATCTGTCGATTTGGGATTCCAAAGATCGTTATAACTGACAACGGAACTCAGTTCGATAGCACTAAATTCAGAGACTTCTGCCAGAAATACCACATTGAGAAACGGTACACCTCTGTGGCGCATCCGCAGTCGAACGGACAGGTCGAAGCGGCGAATAAAGTGATTAAGTCCATTCTGAAAAGAAGACTGAAACGGGCCAGAGCCATGTGGGTTGATGAATTACCCTTAGCACTATGGGCCTACCGGACAACGCATAAATCGGCAATAGGCGATACCCCATTCTCCCTTGCTTTTGGAGCAGAAGCAGTCATCCCGGTTGAGATAAAAGTACCTTCTTTCCGAGTGACTTATTACGATCCGATGACTAATAACGAATTGCTCCTTGAATCCCTGGATATGATCGAAGAAAAGAGGGATGAAGCAGACCTGCGTGCCTTGAGATGCAAGCAACAGGTCGCCCGATACTACAACAAAAAGGTTCGAGCTCGAACCTTTGAACCCAGAGACTTGGTTCTGAAGCATGTCTTTCCAGCCCCAACTCATATAGGTGCGAAGTGGGAAGGACCATACTCCATTCTGTGCAAGCTTGATAATGGAACCTTCAAGCTTGCAACCGTAGATGGAAAGGAAATCCCCAGAGTGTGGAATGCCCAACATTTACGGCCGTATCTAACGTAAAGATGTCAGATCTGTTCTTTTGCTTTATTAAGGACCATGTACAAGGCACGAATTGCCTAGAATAGTCCGATTTCTTAAGCAAAAAATTATAAAGTGGACGTAGGTCATGATTCGACCGAACCACTATAAAATTATTGTGTGTCGTTTACCTTTATTGCACTATTATTTATCAGCCTTTCTATTTTTATGGAAATTGTTGTAAACCATGCAACGATCACAGAAGCATATAATTATAGGCGCCTTCCATCAGAATGGAATGCAATCACCAGTCAAAACTCTGAGGGTGCGATAAAGTAAATCATATCATTGATAGCGCTCTAACTCTCCAGAGCCGAGAGAGAGCATAACGAACATGAAGGCGATGTCCATAAGTCATGGCGGTGTACCATGATCGGAACCGCCTTGACGGAACTCTAACCTCGGCGACTGCCAGGAGAGTATAAAAGCATCTCCGACTGAGCGCTGAGAAAGAGCTCTTACCCCGCTGAAGGATCGGGGAGCGACAGAACTGCTGAGCTCGAACTCTAACCTCGGCGACTGCCAGGAGAGTATAAAAGCGTCTCCGACTGAGCGCTGAGAAAGAGCTATTACCCCGCTGAAGGATCGGGGAGCGACAGAACTGCTGAGCTCGAACTCTAACCTCGGCGACTGCTAGGAGAGTATAAAAGCGTATATGATTAAGCGCTGAGAACGGTGCTGGAGACTCAGCGCCCACAGGATCTCTACCCCGCTGAAGGATCGGTGCGTAGATTATGACATGAGTTCGAACTTTGACCCGCAGATGGATCGGGAGAGTATCGAAGTGCCAAAAGCCGGGCACCGCAAGAACTCTAATCTACCCCCAATCAATCGTTAAAGATTGATTTGAGTTGCATGCACGTTGCCCCCTGTTTCTGAACATGGGGGACTTGGAAATTTTTGTAGGGTTAGATATATGCATACATGTATCTTGATGCAGTACAATACTGTTGATGTCTTTCTATCGCTTGAATGATTTATAGTTATAAGCAAATAATTTATGACTAAGCATGAAAAGTTTATTAAATGCAGGTACATGATGATGCTAAAGAAATAAACTTTCATTCATAAATTGCAAGCCTACAACGTGAAAAGCAACCTAAAACAAAAGTGAGGGCCAGTCTCACAACTATATTTCATGGCCAGTGGGAATCTTAAAGACAAAACATAGACAAGCGGCAGTATCCTATTTACGTTTGGACTTTTTCTCCTTCTTCTGCTTTTCCAGCTCCGCCTCGTTAATATCAGATTGATCATCCTTCTTTCTCTTCCTTTTGTCTATAAGAGGAGCTGAAGGTTCATCCGAAGACTCCTCCTTCCTTCTCTTTCTTTTATCAGTAAGGGAAGCTGGGAAATCATCGGGATTCTCAAAATGAAGCTGTTTAGTGATCGATTTGGGCTGGAGTTTCAGAACCATCCCAGTTTGGGGATCAAACTCCGAGATAGGAGCTACGTTCAAAGGCTCTTGTTCATCCTTCCTTAAAGCCAGCTGCTTTTCCTGCCTAGCCTTTCTTTTAGCCAAGGTCTCGTCATCATCGCCTTTGACTTCTTTGGTGATAATGACATCCTCCTCATCATCTACATGGCGCCCGTCCATATCTTTCAAGGCATCGATGGTTTCGTCATCCTTGGGGGCATCGACACTGGGTGCCAGGACGCCCTTGTCTGCTGTTGTACCTTCAGCCTGCTTTGGTGCATCAACACCGGCGCTAGGCGAGACGTCAATCTTCTCCGCCTCTGTCTTCTTCTCGACATCCTTATCGACGGGCCCGCCACCTGTATTATGAGGAACATGTGTTATTAATTCGATTGGTTGCTCCGCCAGACGACGACAACTCACAATTGCTTTGATAAATTGTGGGGGAAAAATGGAGATACCTTCCGCTGATTCTCCATCCAAGCTAGCTGCAGAAGCTCCGACAACCAAAGGAGTCGGGTCCAAATGAATTAATGGATCATCAGGATTGTATTCCTCAACTCCGGAGGCCTTGGGCTCTACAGCTGAGCTCGAACCTTCGTCAATCTTGTTTTTGCCCTTAGCAGAGTCCTCTCCTTCTCCATCTCTTCTTGAATTAGGCGCCGGCCTTCTGCCAAATCCTCGGGCTCGTTATCCCTCAGAATGGTCCTCATCAGCTCATCTTCGTCAATCTCTTCAACTCCTAATCTCCGCTTCTCATCCTCGACGATGGCATCCCATATGTTGGCTAAAGTGACGTGGTAGTCCGGGATCCATGAGATGTTACGGGTTTTGAGGACGTGGCCGAGGAAGTCAAATATCGTTTCTTCAAACCCTTCGATATCCTTTTCTCTCTCAAGGAGCTTGTCGTTAGAAGCAGTAGCCATTTCAATGGCACTTTTACATTCTTTTCGGCGAGAGCCACGCGCCTCTCTGCATCTGTGACTTGCTCATTCAGAATTACTTTCTCTCCTTCGGCCAAAGCTAAACTCTCCTTCAAACTCGCCTTTTCTTTCTTCCAAGCAGCTCTTTCGGCCTCGAAGAGATCCTGTGTTGTTTTCAATTCGGAGTTGGCCATCCTGAGATCTTCCACCTTTTGTTTCAATAACACTCGCTCTTTTCTATTAGAATCAAGCTCATTATGGAAACGTTGCCTGGCCTCCTCCAGCTCTGTTTTGTAAACTTTAGCGTCTCGTTGGGCCAAGGCAAGCAGAGATTGTGCATCCTCTAAGTCCTTCTCCATTTTTGCCCTGGCCCTTTCATTGTTATCTATCTTCACTTTGGATCTGTGTGCTTCCATCTCAAGCGTTCGGATGATCTCCAAAAGATTAACAGCATGTTTCTTCATCACTTCATACTGCCTGGCTACATGGCGAATGTGCCCGATGACCTCAGTATCCCAGTTCCTAGGGACTGGTTCCAAGGCTGGAACAAACATCATCCTTTCGAAGAAGATGTTAGGGAATTGTTCTCGCAACTTTTCCAGCTTAGCCTGAGTCTCAGGACCATGGATGTAGTCTCGTGACCCGGGGGCAACCAAATCTTGTTGGCTGGAAGGGACAATGTCAATTTTCTCCTTCTCAGAATCCTTGATTGGATCCTTGCTTTTATCCTTGGGCTCGTAGTGTCTTTTTGATGACCGGCTGTGAGAGGGTGCACTCTTCGGAGGGGTTAACTCTTTAGGAAGTTGTTTTCCCCCTGTAGGTGGCACCGAATAACTGGGAAGCTTGCCAGAGGTTGGTTTTGATGGAGACCTGGATTGTGAAGAAGTAGGCTTGTGAGAAAGGTCGCGAGCACGCTCAGGATTTGGATGAAGGCTAGGTGAGCCTTCACGAAGAGAGCGATAAGAATAAGACCGCCTGCGAGACATCTTTCCTTCAAAAGAAAAAAGAGCATATTAAAACCTTGAATACTGTTGATATAAAAGTGTGGGGTCAGGCAGTGCGTGTGATTTGTGCATCCCATATAATTTCCCCCAACAGACCAGGGCCCGAAGTTAGGCTCATTTGAGTAGTTCCTCGTTCCCCAACTGGAGTAGTTGTTTCCTCAGAAACAGGGAAAAATGGCTCCCCTTCGAAGTCTCCATGTGTGTATACATCATCAGGCAAAGGAATTTTGCTCAGCTCTTTAAATAGCTGCTCTTCTGTTAAATCATCGGGAGCAGCAGGTTCAACCGGAAGAGAGGCCCTTGAGGGGAAACCCCCCGGAGAAACTGGGATTTCTTTAGACTTATCACCACGGGCCTCATCTCCTCTATAGATGTTTAGGTCTTCGTCGTCCTGGATGACTATCGGCGAAGGACTCTCACGAAATTTAATTGTTTCTGCTGCCCATGACGTTCCTTCTCCCTCTGTCGGGGGCACGTATTTGTAGGGTTTGCCGCCTGCACCAAGTCCAAACCTTATATCCAGAAGGCGGTGCTTGTGAAGGTTCTCGTCAGTAATGCACTTCTTGATTTTTAGAAAATCAGATTTGCTTTATAGAAGAAGAGACAGTCGATTATTGTATACCGAGCCTTCCGTCTTGGGAAAGGCGTGATCTGCTTAAAAAAAAGGAAGGGGGGCATGTTAATGCTTCGATTTCTTAAACAAGTTATTCAGTCAAAAGTTTGAAGATTACTTGATTTAAGCCATCTTCTTGAACACCCAGCCTGTCTCTTTATATAGAACCAATCGGCCTTGGGATCCCCTATGTTGCTGTGTCCATCAGACAGAACCTTCCTATTTGCTACCGATTCGAAGAAAGAGAAATTTGGGGTTGCCGAGGAGCGATGCTTGAAAAGGTAGAAGAATTTCAAATCTTTAAATGTGAGCTCGGTATGCAGGATTTCCGCGTATGCGATATATAGAGTGTATAAAGCTGCGTAGGCATTGGGATGAAGCTGCATTGGAGCAATACCCAATCGTTTTAGGGTCTCAATGATGATTGGAGGAAACGGAGGAATAGCTCCTACCCAGCACAAGAGTCGGCTGACTGTCATATACCCCTCCGGAGCCAAATGAGGTTTATCTTCGCTGCCGGGTGTCCTCACATCATCCCATGGGATCCCATGTCTCAAGCAAATTCTCTTAAGCTTTATGTCATCAAGTTTGGAAGCTAGAGAATCTGTGAATTTTTCTATTTCTATTGCACCAGGGACTTCGTCGGGAGCTCGGCCATCTACCTCTGACTCTTCATCAAGCGAGGTACTCTTAGACGGATTCGATTCTGTTTCTACCTCATATTCGGATCCAGAATCCGCACCCTCTGGATTAGATGGAAGAACCTCGGGGTTGAGATGCTCATACACCTCGGGATCCGTCTCTGTGTCAGATCTTGAAGGGGAACGATTATCCGACATTACTGTTTAGGCGAGTAAACATGAGAAATAAGATTATAATTACCCATCCCCCCTGTGTGTGCAAGTGCCAGTGTGTGCTTGTGCGTGCATTGAAGAAAAGTACGAAGGTCAACAAAATCATCAAGACATTGGTTGTTGTTCGCTGATAGATTATGCATTTGTTCAGTCCAGAAAGTCCGTTGTGAAGGCTCTAGCCTAACTATTCATTGTTTTATCAGAGTTACGTCGCATTACTTATTCAACATGTGCATCAGATTGTTCATCGGACGGATCATTAATCACGGTTCGGATCGTGCTACGTGGTCGGTTCGTGATGAAGGGTCCGGTTCGTGAAAAAGCATTAGTACAAAGAAGGGCCTCGGATCGAAAAGCGTTTCAACTCGTGATCCATGTCGTTACCCAAACGGATCGTGATAACCCCCTGGCGATCCACCTCACCACCTATTCTCCACGAACCGATGCTCTACCTTTCTCACGATCTGATCCGTAGTCCAGCCCTAATCCTCCTACTTGCCACTCATATGAACCATCGTCTCGCCATCGTCACGACCCGTACCCAAATTCCACTCACGACTCGACCAGGACAACTCTTTCTTTCTTCTTCTTCTTCTTCCTCCCTCCTGTCCACCTCCGAGCTCGAACGGCAAGATTAATGGCTCCTCATCGGCCTCCAGAGCCTCAACCACCACCAAAACTCGCCATTTTCTCCTCTTAAACCAGTTAAATCGTAAGGAAACGAAAAGGGGAAATGCGTTGAAACATTACTAGTATGATTACCTGTTTGTTTTAGCTTAAATCGGGGGAAGGAATCACGAATTAGAGATTGGAAGAAGAAATTAAAGGCTGGTGGCAGCAAAACGAAGAAGGAAGGGAGAAGAGTGAAGAGGGTTCGGGTTTATATAGAGAAAACCGTGACCGTTAGTATCCCATTCTTTGTTTTATTCGATCCGAACGGGCCGCGAACTGAAGCCCAGCACGATTCATGATAAAGCCCGCTCCGCCAAGGCCGTGTAACCTAAAAAAGGAAGCCCGCTTGCTAACCAGATCGTGATGAAGGACGCACCCATGGATCTCGATGTAATGATGCGATCCGAAAAAAAAAAGAAAGAGAAGAAGAGAAAAGTTCAGAAGCTTACCCGGCAATTTAACAACGAAGTCTCCAGAAATTCCAGAAATAAAAATTATTCGGTGAACAAGGAAATGGTTGAAGACTATACTGATATTTATATCGGTCAAAGAACGCGACTTTCCAAAGCAACATGACTTTTCAAACAGACACGACTACTAATTCACACCGTTCCGTGAAAAGATAAGTTCGCAATTTCGAAGCATGTTCCATCCTCGATAAAACATACTTCGAGGGGGCAAAATGTTGGCTAGCTTTTTGACCAAGCCACCAAGATTCACACACAAGAAGAAAGTATGGAACTACATTCCTCAAAGATCGGATCGCACTCACGGATCGCACCGGCGGATCGTACTCACGGATCGCGCCTCTCAGATCGCCAACATTATTCGCGACCCGACCCGTCCACCTCATCACGACTCGATCCGCACCAATGCTACCACCTCGCTCCAACTCGATTCCCCGACGCACAGCGAGGCCTCTGACTTGTTCAAACTACGAACGGGTCTTCAGCGATCCGAAATGCACGGATCTCGCGACACCTATTCACAACTGTCATATTGACCAATTCCTCCTCAACGCTCGATCCGATTTTCTCGGGATCTCCACCACGTGTGACCGCGAACCGCCTGACAGAATCAGCTATAAATAGCCCAGAGACTGGCATTTTTCAGGATCTTTTTGGCAGTATTGAGCACTGATTCCACCATTACTGTCATACCACTATTTCTTATCAGTTTTACTTCGAGATTACTGAGAGAAATCATAATTATAAGAGTGAGTTTGAGAGAAATCATTGATTGTACTAGCATTCAAAGTATAATCGATAACATATAAAGTGGACGTAGGCTCGTTAACGCCGAACCACTATAAATTCTGTGCGTTTTCTGCTTTTTCTTCATTCTCCAGTTATAATTCTCTACGAATCAGGACAATTTGGGTGTTAGGTCCAAATTTTGATCTAACAGACACATTCAATTACCATATAATTTGACTATATGGATTTCACACAACATATGTGTATAACAACAATGAAAACAATAATCCATCATCCAGAGTGCATTCTACACCGTATAAGCATCAAATTATAAATATTTAACGCTTACAACAGCTTGTCAATCAATCGATTGACGTACAGCTAATTATTGGGATTAGTGTATGTCATATATCATCCCAATACTCATGTGGGGTTTCAATCAACAAATAATGAATTTTGTTCGTGTAGTTGGGCGACGTGTAAAATTTATCATCCCAATCAATATCAGTCAAATGTGTGTATATAAATAAATCGTCCGATTTGTTTATAAATATTTATTTTATATACACGTTAAAAATTATATTTTTAACTATAAAATATTTTATTCCATTCCACATCACACAATTAATTTTCACAACACATCAATCAAACAAACAAGTCATCCATGGTCTGTGGACGATGGGTGTCGGGTGCTGCTAAGCACCGTCTGCATCCTAGTATGATTTCAACTAGAAATAAAATAAAAGTGAGAAGTTCTCACCTTTGGGTTCCACTCCTCCATTCCTTATTTCTGAACGGTTCGGATATGCCCTAAATTTCCAATGCGACCTTTTCCCGCTGTTCATATATAAAAATCACATTTTTATTTCTACTTCATATATTTTTACGATGCTTCTTTCTATATAAAAATTTTATTTTTATATCTCTACTTCTTATATAAAGATCGAATTTTTATTTCGCTTCATATATAATAAAAATCTTCGCTACAACATATATAAAAATCGCATTTTTATCTCCGCTACTTCATATATAAAAATCATATTTTTATATAATTAAAAATCAAATCTTTATATAAATAAAATCTAAACTTTATATGATAAAAATATAAACTTCATCATAATGAAAATATAAACTTTTCACATTTAAAAAAAATCATATCTTTCCTATTTAGTTTTCTATATAAAAATCCTATCTTTACAATTCATTTTTCTATATAAAAATCCTATCTTTACAATTCATTTTTTCCATGTAAAAATCCTATAAAAATCACTGATTTTTATATATTTCTTTTTAACTAATTAAATTAAATAAAACAAATAAAATAAATATTTAAAAAAAACTTACAAGCGCTTTGGGGAGGAGGATGTCGCAGCAGGGGTCTAAGGCGCAGGGGTGCCTCTGCAGGCCGGCGGCGGGTCGGTGGTGGGGCGGTGGGACCTATGGCGGCACGGGTCAGCGAATTTGGGGCGATTGGGTTAGGGTTTCGTGACGGAGAAGGGGGGAAGAGAGATAGGGGCGCGACGGAGTTCTGGTGAGGTGGAGGCGGCGATGCAGTGGCGGGTCGGGGTGAGGGAGCGGGGTCAATTTGGGAAAAGGGGGTGGGTTCTTCAGAGCGTGGAAATGAAAAAGGAAAGGAGGAGGGGGGTTAAGTAAGAAAAGGGATTATATAATTATATATTTTATTATATTTAAATTTCAAAAAGCAACTATTTATTTCGAACTCCAAACGAAACCCACCGACTATCGTCCATAACTAATTACCCCCATTCCGAACACAGTGGGATATGTATCGTAAGCAAGTTCGGCTGTTTCGACCAGTTTCCATCAAGATCAAAATATAAATCTATATATTGAATTTGAACGCACATTTCGTATTGACGATACGGTTCTAACAATACTAATTTCGTCAAATTTGGAGACCGTTTGAATATGGTCGATCCAAATTGACTAAAACTAACAAAACATGTTTTCTTTCGCCACGCTTACATATTGATTTCAAAAATTATGAATTTTGGAATCTAGCAATAACTTGACATCTCGGATCCAACAAAAGTGGTTTTGTCGAAAATGGAGGTCGTTTGCAAAATTTCCATTTTTAAGGGCTATATTTTCCATAGCGACTATTCTGAATTTTCAACTGGGCATAACTTTTTATTTCTGCCATGAAATTTTGATTTTTCGGATCCATTGGAAAGATATTATCAAATAGATTCAAATATTTTTGGTTTCGCTAAAATCCGGTTTCTTTTGAATCCTGTACGTTCATTTGAAATTTGAAATCGAATTTTCAAACTACTACACCATTTTCAATTCCTTTTATAATTAAAAATAATTAATTACATTCTAACATCGATTCCAATAAATATATACATTCTAGTTCTATTCAAAATAAATTTCTCGTCGTTATTATTTAAAATAATTAATTTTAAATATTCAAAATTCAATAACATTGCCAAAATAAAAAAATTAAATTGGTTCAGATTTTTCGGGTTGTTACAATCTCCCCCACTTAAAACTTTTCGTCCTCGAAAAGGAACGAAGCTGAAAGTTGTTTTACAAATCAACTCAACTTTCATTATTTTCATTATGGCATAAGTTCTTCAATTTTTCAGTTTCTAAGAACTTTTCAAATTTTTCAAAAATTTGGCTAACACCCTAAATTTTCGAAAAATTTCGCCATAACCTCCCCTGCACGGGTGCACCGGGAAAATCCTGAAATTGCCATACAAGCCTCTCCAATCCAAAAAGAAAAAGAAACAGCCAAGCGGCTAGCCAATCGGCTCATAAAATCATCCAAACCCAAGAAATTAGTAAACATGTACCTATTTGTTGGGCATACAATTTTATTCCTCCTCTCTAGCCTCCTTGCTATGACATGTTCAAGGTATGTACATGCATATGCATGCAAATGCCATAAATTTTCAATAGAATTCACTATTTGGTTCAATTTGGCTAATGGTTCAACATTTTTAATTAATCAAAACAATAATCAAACAACACAATCAGCAATCAATTAGTTGATTAATGTTTCAAACTCATAATTTTGATACATATACAGAAATCCTGTTTTTGATGCCAAATCACAACAATAAGCCCTATCTAGTTTTGGTTCTCACACCAGTCAATGGGAAATATATAAATATCACACCTTCAAAACTCGAACACAAATTCTAATGATGTAGCTATAATCATCAGAATCATCTCCGGGCGACTAGAGTGTGACTCCATATCTATCCAGTATATTAAAACTTCAAATACACATGGATCAAATGTATACGCAAAATCTTTATATACTTGATTGTCCAAATCAATATAAAAATAATATTCAAATACGAATAATATAATTTAAATCTTAAAAACAAAGTTTATTTTAATTTTTATTTGAAAAACAACACTCTTCCAACTCATTATAGGATACTACTGATCCCATCTCTAACAAGTCATTCGCATTGGATATTACTAATCCAATCTCTGATGAATTCTTTCGTTCGGTTCTAACGTGTCTTGTTCTCCGAGCTCTATAAACCAAAGCTCTGATACCAAAATGAGACGACTCGGACTTCCCCGTAAAGGAAAGCCCGGATTGCTTTGAGGACAAGACGAACCAAAACATAAACAGAAGAATATTTAATTGCTTATTACAACAATTCCATCAGAATACAAGAATATAACAGAGTATGAATAAATCATATACATTTGATCAATATCAGAGATTTAAATTACATTTAAATACATAGCAGTGGAAAACAATACAAAACACAACTGGAAGTAATACACGGATACAGAGCTTTCCGCATATCGCTTCAGCTGTAAATCAGGATCCTATGAATATAAATCTGCAAAACCAAAACTACTAGCTGCCTGTGCGAAAAATAGGGGCACTCAGAGTTTAGGTTAAAACAATAAACTCCAGGTCAGTCATGTGACTGGTGTGAGAACTAAAACAAGTATTTAAAACTTTACTTTAAATCAGATATATCGAGGAACCATGCCGTATAACACAGAACGGGTTTCCTCCCAAGAATACCAGTGCATATAACAAAACAGCGCAATGCTTTTTGAAAAAATGAAGCTATTATAAGACCCAGGTCCTATCACACAATGCAACGTAAGCCGGGGGATAGGGTTTTCCCTTATAATAGCCAACCATGCTTGGTACGTTTAAAACAAATCATTTGATACTACTATAAGTGCATAGTGTATAAAACAATTTCAATTATAAATGTATCAATCCTAGACGGCATGGGTACCATATATCATGTTGCCAATACTAGGCTCTACAATCAAAACTGCAATTGTCACGTATTGGGAGTTGGATTTCCATCTGTGAACCAAGGCAAGGGGTCATCCTTACCGCTTCGAGACTCTCTAGCCCGAGCCTCAGGACCCAGAATCAGGTGGGCCCTTGGATCGTCAGGGCCGGTCAACACGGAGTGGATTAAAATGCCTGAACATGCGTTTCCCTGCCCTATGGGGCGTAAATGAGCCAAATGACTCCATCGGCCTCGGATCGACCAATATAACTGAGGCGCCTCGCTATCCATCATCCACATAAGTAAAATGCCAGGGCGTGCCAAATGCTGACACCACTCCTAACTAGAAAGAAAAAGCATGCCCTCCCTGATGTCCTCTCCCGTTTCTGGTTCACACCGGGGTGTGAGGCTCGCGAATTAACGCTATACAAAGCTATGCCACAAAGGCCGTGCTTTGATCATCAACCACAAGACTCTGCATTTCAACAGAAGCCTTAATCATTTGCATCTCAGCATGCCACACAGGCAATTCACGCTATGCAACCGATGCATATCAATCACACAGAATGAAATCCGATGTCAGACACACATCCATTTAAGAGTCCGTTCTGGGTCTGAACGAAACCGGAGGAACCTTATTCCTCGCATATCCATTGATCTCCAAGTACGTCTGGACGATCACCAACTGATTCCCTCCTCTTGGGTGTACAGCCCAATCAAGATCATCAGTAATTATCCAAACGATGTGAAGACCTCCGGTCTTCAACCACGATCTTCATCGTCTAGTTATCGTCGATTCAGTAATTCAGAATGGGATAAACCCGGTCTTTCCGAATAATTCGCATGTATAATAAACAAGTGTTATAAAAACACAATATACGCCTTATTTCAATCCAGAATATTCCTTTATTCAAATATTCTTTTACTTTGGGAAAGGTTCCCATTAATTTTATCAAAGATAAATTCTTTAAATTTATTCTCTAATCTTCCTTTGAATATCAATTCAAACCAAATTATGGTTTATCCAAACTAGTCGGGATTAACGAACCCTACAAAAGTGATCATCTGTTTTAATTTCCCAACCCCAACCTATTCATCCCATGAAGTAAAACTGGTAATACTTCATATCGAACACCACGGTATTATCGGTAAATTCAATTACCATTTCACGTTCAAATCTAATTAAAGATTTAACTATCGCCTGGAGCAAAACTGGTGATACTCCATTATCGATTATTTCAATCTAATTAAAGATTCGTTAAAACTCCACTTGGTTTTAATCTTCCCAAAAATCAATATTAATGATTATTTAACTTGGGAAATCATAACCTGTCTTTTAACTGGGTTAAAGAACCAATGTCATTTAAACACAGTTCACGATAAACCCCAAAATCACATTCCATTCCATCAGCCCTTAACCGTAACTTAGCAAGTGAACAATTCCCAAAGTATTACCCCGAAGGCCGAAACTAACATCAGATCAATACCCAGAAAACCATTCAACTTGACTAATCTCCCGTTAGTTTCTGATTTTCTTAACTCTGTTGGGTCTAAGAACAGTATTATTAAAGATACCATTCACGACAACCCAAAATCACATTCCATTGACAATGGAATCTTCATGGAAAACAAATCGATAGATATAATCGATACAAACTTCCACATCCAACCGATAATATAAATGGAATAACAATAAGGCATTTTAAATTCCATATATATTAACCGTCTTCCTCTACAGAAGCTTACTTCGATTATCGCCAAATCGAATTCCATTTAATTCCAATTTACTATGTTAAATTGGAAAACTTTACTTTGGAAAATCTTCCTTAAATCTTAACAAAAGATTTATAAATTCCAAATCCCATTTCACTGTAAATCGGGTTAAAGAACGAATGTCGTTAAAACACAGTTCAAAATAAACCCAATTCACATTCCATTAATTATCGGGTTAAAGAACAAGTGTTATTTAAAACACCGTTCGCGATAAACCCAAAAATCAATTCCAATTAAATAGTATTTAATTGGTATACTTCATTAAATCTAAATAAAAAGATTTAATCTATTTCTCAACTGGGTTTAAGAACAGTGTTAATGAAGACACCATTCACTACAAATCCAAATCCCATTTGATATTAAATACAAGGCTCTGAATAGAAAATATATCGGCTTATACTCAATATTAAATTCTACGACAAACAAATATTGTATTGGAAATAACGATATAAATATATCTTTCAAATTTTCATAACAATATCTATATAATCATGAAATCCAACATCGAAATATTCCGAAGACAAATTCGATTCAAATCCATTTCCAAATTATTTTATTGGAAATTCCGATTATTTTTAAAACCATTTCAAATCCAATTTATTTATTTTAAAAATAAATGGATTATAATTCTAGTTCAAAACTAGTTCATTTCGATAAAAATCTATTTTTATCTTTTCAAATATGGAATTTTTCATCCCAATTCTTTCCAAATCATTTCTTATGATTTTACACTAATTATTGATATTTTTAATAATTTTATCAAGGCTCGTACAGTCGATTTCCATAAACGGCCATCAAACTGCACTTACAGCGACCTTTTCCAAATTTGATTTGGACATAATTCCAAATCCAACCATTAGATTTCTAATTTCTCATATTCGTTAGAAAGCTCTTTTTGATACGAATCCAACGATTCTGGTTTTAGTAGAATCCGACGGTCGGATCTCCCGTAATATCCATTCGAAGTCAACGGTCGAAATTCGCGAACTACCGCAGCGCGGTGCATTCTATTCAGGCCATTATATCATATATATAATATATATTTCTTCGATTTCCATTTAAAACGTATTTTATAAATCGCTTTAAATTCATTTTCAAAACGATTTCAACTTCATATTCAATTTCAAATCAAAATTGAATATTCCATATCATCGATATATAAATGATAATATTTTCAAAAACATTAGATTTTGAAATCAATTTCTTTTCGATATTCATTATAAAAATGAATGAAATCAGTATAAATATCATTCCCATCAAAATGGCGTTAATCTAATCGACACGGCTTTATATATATAAATATAATCGTGTCCATCTCAAATAGGACATCAAAATCATATTTTGATTCTTTTCGGAATATTATTTGAAAACATTCGTTATTTTAAAATAATCGTTATTTCAAAATATTTATTCTTTCTAAACTGGAATCAGACACAGTCAATTACCATATAATTTGACTATATGGATTTCACACAACAGATGTGTATAACAACAATGAAAACAACAATCCATCATCCAGAGTGCATTCTACACTGTATAAACATCAAATATAAATATTTAACGCTTACAACAGCTTGTCAATCAATCGATCGTCGACATGCAGCTAATTATTGGGATTAGTGTATGTCATATATCATCCAATACCTGTGTGGGGTTTCAATCAACAAATAATGAATTTTGTTCGTGCAGTTGGGCGATGTGTAAAATTTATCGTCCCAATCAATATCAGTCAAATGTGTGTACATAAACAAATCATCCGATTGTTTATAAATATTTATTTTATATACATGTCAAAAATTATATTTTTAACTATAAAATTGTTTTAATGATAAAATATTTTATTCCATTCCACATCACACAATCAATTTTCACAACACATCAACCAAACAAACAAGTCATCCATGGTCTGTGGACGACGGGTGTCGAGTGCTGCTAAGCACCGTCTGCATCCTAGTATATATTTCAACTTGAAATAAAATAAAAGTGAGAAGTTCTCACCTTTGGGTTCCACTCCTCCATTCCTTATTTCTGAATGGTTCGGATATGCCCTAAAATTCCAATGCGACCTTTTCCCACTGTTCCTATATAAAAATCACACTTTTATCGCTTCATTCCAATAAGTAAAAATCACATTTTTATTTCTACTTCATATATATATAAAAATTATATTTTTATATCTCTACTTCTTATATAAAGATCAAAATTTTATTTCGCTTCATATATAATAAAAATCTTCGCTACAACATATATAAAAATAGCATTTTTATCTCCGTTACTTCATATATAAAAATCATATTTTTATATAATTAAAAATCAAATCTTTATTTAAATAAAATCTAAGCTTTATATGATAAAAATATAAACTTCATCATAATAAAAATATAAACTTTTCACATTTAAAAAAAATCATATCTTTCCTATTAAGTTTTCTATATAAAAATCCTATCTTTACAATTCATTTTTCTATATAAAAATCCTATCTTTACGATTCATTTTTTTCTATATAAAAATCCTATAAAAATCACTAATTTTTATAATTTTCTTTTTAACTAATTACATTAAATAAAACAAATAAAATAAATATATAAAAAAAAACTTATAGGCGCTTTGGGGTGGAGGATGGAGCAGCAGAGGTCTGAGGCGCGGGGGTGCCTCTACAGGACGACGGCGGGTCAGTGGTGGGGTGGTGGGACCCATGGCGGCGCGGGTCAGTGAATTTGGGGCGATTGGGTTAGGGTTTCGTGACGGAGAAAGGGGAGGAAAGTGAGAGGGGCACGGCGGAGGTCTGGTGAGGTGGAGGCGGCGATGCGGTAGCGGGTCGGGGTGTGGGAGCGGGGTCGATTTGGGAAAAGGGGGTTGGGTTCTTCAGAGCGTGGAAATGAAAAAGGAAAGGAGGAAGGCGATTGAGCAAGAAAAGGGGTTATATAATTATATACTTTATAATATTTAAATTTCAAAAAGTAACTATTTATTTCGAACTCCAAACGAAACCCACCGACTATCATCCGTAACTAATTACCCCCATTTCGAACACAATGGGATATGTATCATAATCCAGTTCGGCTATTTCGACCAGTTTCCGTCAAGATCAAAATATAAATCTATATATTGAATTTGAACGCACATTTCAATTTACTGGGGCCACATACGGACTCTAAAAATTCCCAAAAAATATTTTCTAGCTTCGTATTGACGATATGGTTCTAACAATACTAATTTCATGAAATTTGGAGACCGTTTGAAAAATGGCCATTTTATGGTCGATCCAAATTGACTAAAACTGACAAAACATGTTTTCTTTCACCACGCTTACATATTGATTTCAAAAATTATGAATTTTGGAATCTAGCAATAACTTGACATCTCGGATCCAACAAAAGTGGTTTCATCGAAAATGGAGGTCGTTTGCAAAATTTCCATTTTTAAGGGCTATATTTTTCATAACGACTATTCTGAATTTTCAACTGGGCATAACTTTTTATTCCTGCCATGAAATTTTGATTTTTCGGATCCATTGGAAAGATATTCTCAAATAGATTCAAATATTTTTGGTTTCGCTAAAATCCGGTTTATTTTGAATCATGTACGTTCATTTGAAATTTGAAATCGAATTTTCAAACTACTGCGCCATTTTCAATTCCTTTTATAATTAAAAATAATTAATTACATTCTAACATCGATTCCAACAAATATATATATTCTAGTTCTATTCAAAATAAATTTCTCGTCGTTATTATTTAAAATAATTAATTTTAAATATTCAAAATTCGATAACATTGCCAAAATAAAAAAAATTAATTGGTTCAGATTTTCCGGGTTGTTACAATCTCCCCACTTAAAACTTTTCGTCCTCGAATAGGAACGAAGCTGGAAGTTGTTTTATAAATCAACTCAACTTTCATTATTTTCATTATGGCTTAAGTTCTTCAACTTTTCAGTTTCTAAGAACATTTCAAATTTTTCAAAAATTTGGCTAACACCCTAAATTTTCGAAAAAAAATCGCCATAATATCCCCTGCACGGGAGCACCGGGAAAATCCCGAAATTTCCATACATGCCTCTCCAATCCAAAAAGAAAAAGAAACAGCCAATCGGCTCATAAAATCATCCAAACCCAAGAAATTAGTAAACATGTACCTATTTGTTGGGCATACAATTTTATTCCTCCTCTCTAGCCTCCATGTTATGACATGTTCAATGTATGTACATGCATATGCATGCAAATGCCATAAATTTTCAATAGAATTCACTATTTGGTTCAATTTGGCTAATGGTTCAACATTTTTAATTAATCAAAACAATAATCAAACAACACAATCAACAATCAATTAGTTGATTAATGTTTCAAACTCATAATTTTGATACATATACAGAAATCCTGTTTTTGATGCCAAATCACAACAATAAGCCCTATCTAGTTTTGGTTCTCACACCAGTCAATGGGAAATATATAAATATCACACCTTCGAAACACGAACACAAATTCTGATGATGTAGCTACAATCATCAGAATCATCTCCGGGCGACTAGAGTGTGACTTCATATCTATCCAGTATATTAAAACTTCAAATACACATGGATCAAATGTATACGCAAAATCTTTATATACTTGATTGTCCAAATCAATATAAAAATAATATTCAAATACGAATAATATAATTTAAATCTTCAAAACAAAGTTTATTTTCATTTTTATTTGAAAAACAACACTCTTCCGACTCATTATAGGATACTACTGATCCCATCTCTAACGAGTCATTCTCATTGGATATTACTAATCCAATCTCTGATGAATTCTTTCGTTCGGTTCTAACGTGTCTTGTTATCCGAGCTCTGTAAAACAAAGCTCTGATACCAAAATGAGACGACTCGGACTTCCCCGTAAAGGAAAGCTCGGATTGCCTTGAGGACAAGATGAACCAAAACATAAATAGAAGAACATTTAATTGCTTATTGCAACAATTCCACCAAAATACAAGAATATAACAGAGTATGAATAAATCATATACATTTGATCAATATCAGAGATTTAAATTACATTTAAATACATAGCAGTGGAAAACAATACAAAACACAACTGGAAGTAATACACGGATACAGAGCTTTCTGAATATCGCTTCAGCTGTAAATCAGGATCCTATGAATATAAATCTGCAAAACCAAAACTACTAGCTGCATGTGCGGAAAATAGGAGCACCCAGAGTTTAGGTTAAAACAATAAACTCCAGGTCAGTCATGTGACTGGTGTGAGAACTAAAACAAGTATTTAAAACTTTACTTTAAATCAGATATATCAAGGGACCATGCCGTATAACACAGAATGGGTTTCCTCCCAAGAATACCAGTGCATATAACAAAACAGCGCAATGCTTTTTGAAAAAATGAAGCTATTATAAGACCCAGGTCCTATCACACAATGCAATGTAAGCCGGGGGATAGGGTTTTCCCTTATAATGGCCAATCATGCTTGGTACGTTTAAAACAAATCATTTGATACTACTATAAGTGCAAAGTGTATAAAACAACTTCAATTATAAGTGTATCAATCCTAGACGGCATGGGTACCATATATCATGTCGCCAATACTAGGCTCTACAATCAAAACTGCAATTGTCACGTATTGGGAGTTGGATTTCCATCTGTGAACCAAGGCAAAGGGTCATCCTTACCGCTTCGAGACTCTCTAGCCCGAGCCTCAGGACCCAGACTCAGGTGGGCCCTTGGATCGTCAGGGCCGGTCCACACGGAGTGGATTAAAATGTCTGAACATGCGTTTCCCCGCCCTATAGGGCGTAAATGAGCCAAATGACTCCATCGCCCTCGGATCGACCAATATAACTGAGGCGCCTCGCTATCCATATTCCTCATAAGTAAAATGCCAAGGCATGCCAAATGCTGACACCACTCCTAACTAGAAAGAAAAGCATGCCCTCCCTGATGTCCTCTCCCGTTTCTGGTTCACACCGGGGTGTGAGGCTCACGAATTAACGCTATACAAAGCTACGCCACAAAGGCCATGCTTTGATCATCAACCACAAGACTCTGCTTTTCAACAGAAGCTTTAATCATTTGCATCTCAACATGCCACACAGGCAATTCACGCTATGCAACCGATGCATATCAATCACACAGAATGAAATCCGATGTCAGACACACATCCATTTACAAGTCCGTTCTGGGTCTGAACGAAACCGGAGGAACCTTATTCCTCGCATATCCATCGATCTCCAAGTACGTCTGGACGATCACCAACTGATTCCCTCCTCTTGGGTGTACAGCCCAATCAAGATCATCAGTAATTATCCAAATGATGTGAAGACCTCCGGTCTTCTACCACCATCTTCATCGTCGAGTTATCATCGATTCAGTTATTCAGAAT
Source organism: Allium sativum (assembly GCA_030737875.1). Lineage (NCBI taxonomy): Eukaryota > Viridiplantae > Streptophyta > Magnoliopsida > Asparagales > Amaryllidaceae > Allium > Allium sativum. The sequence goes on from CM060919.1 coordinate 443,666,337, forward strand.
GGGATAAACCCGGTCTTTCCGAATAACTCGCATATATAATAAACAAGTGTTATAAAAACACAATATACGCCTTATTCCAATCCAGAATATTCCTTTATTCAAATATTCTTTTACTTTGGGAAAGGTTCCCATTAATTTTATCAAAGATAAATTCTTTAAATTTCTTCTCTAATCTTCCTTTGAATATCAATTCAAACCAAATTATGGTTTATCCAAACTAGTCGGGATTAACGAACCCTTCCAAAGTAATCATTTGTTTTAATTTCCCAACCCCAACCTATTCATCCCATGAAGTAAAACTGGTAATACTTCATATCTAACACTGCGGTGTTATCGGTAAATTCAATTACCATTTCACGTTCAAATCTAATTAAAGATTTAACTATCGCTTGGGGCAAAACTGGTGATACTCCATTATCGATCATTTCAATCTAATTAAAGATTCGTTAAAACTCCACTTAGTTTTAATCTTCCCAAAAATCAATATTAATGATTATTTAACTTGGGAAATCATAACCTGTCTTTTAACTGGGTTAAAGAACCAATGTCATTTAAACACGGTTCACGATAAACCCCAAAATCACATTCCATTCCATCAGCCCTTAACCGTAACCTAGCAAGTGAACAATTCCCTAAGTATTACCCCGAAGGCCGAAACCAACATCAGATCAATACCCAGAAAACCATTCAACTTAACTAATCTCCAGTTAGTTTCTGATTTCCTTAACTCTGTTGGGTCTAAGAACAGTATTATTAAAGATACCATTCACGACAACCCAAAATCACATTCCATTGACAATGGAATCTTCATGGAAAACAAATCGATAGATATAATCGATACAAACTTCCATATCCAACCGATAATATAAATGGAATAACGACAAGGCCTTTTAAATCCCATATATATTAACTGTCTTCCTCTACAGAAGCTTACTTCGATTATCGCCAAATCGAATTCCATTCAATTCCAATTTACTATGTTAAATTGGAAAACTTTACTTTGGAAAATCTTCCTTAAATCTTAATAAAAGATTTATAAATTCCAAATCCCATTTCACTGTAAATCGGGTTAAAGAACGAATGTCGTTAAACACAGTTCACAATAAACCCAATTCACATTCCATTAATTATCGGGTTAAAGAACAAGTGTTATTTAAAACACCGCTCATGATATACCCAAAAATCCATTCCAATTCAATATTATTTAATTGGTATATTTCATTAAATCTAAATAAAAAGATTTAATCTTTTTCTCAACTGGGTTTAAGAACAGTGTTAATGAAGACACCATTCACTACAAACCCAAATCCCATTTGATATTAAATACAAGGCTCTGAATAGAAAATATATCGGCTTATATTCAATATTAAATTCTACGACCAACAAATATTTTATTGGAAATAACGATATAAATATATCTTTCAAATTTCCATAACAATATCTGTATAATCACGAAATCCAACATCGAAATATTCCGAAGACAAATTCGACTCAAATCCATTTCCAATTTATTTTATTGGAAATTCTGATTATTTATAAAACCATTTCAAATCCAATTTATGTATTTTAAAAATAAATGGATTATAATTCTAGTTCAAAACTAGTTCATTTCGATAAAAATCTATTTTTATCTTTTCAATTATGGAATATTTCATCCCAATTCTTTCCAAATCATTTCTTATGATTTTACACTAATTATTGATATTTTTAATAATTTTATCAAGGCTCGTACAGTCGATTTCCATAAACGGCCATCGAACTGCACTTACAGCGACCTTTTCTAAATTTGATTTGGACATAAGTCCAAATCCAACCATTAGATTTCTAATTTCTCATATTCGTTAGAAATCTCTTTTTGATACGAACCCAACGGTTCCGGTTTTAGGAGAATCCGACGGTCGGATCTCCCGTAATATCCATTCGAAGTCAACGGTCGAAATTCGCGAACTACCGCAGCGCGGCGCGTTCTATTCAGGCCATTATATCATATATATAATATATATGTCTTCGATTTCCATTTAAAACATATTTTATAATTCGCTTTAAATTCATTTTCAAAACGATTTCAACTTCATATTCAATTTCAAATCAAAATTGAATATTCCATATCATCAATATATAAATGATAATATTTTCAAAAACATTAGATTTTGAAATCAATTTCTTTTCGATATTCATTATAAAAATGAATGAAATCGATATAAATATCATTCCCGTCAAAATGGCGTTAATCTAATCGACACGGCTTTATATATTTAAATATAATCGTGTCCATCCCAAATCGGACATCAAAATCATATTTTGACTCTTTTCTGAATATTATTTGAAAACATTCGTTATTTTAAAGTAATCGTTATTTCAAAATATTTATTCTTTCTAAACTGGAATCAGACACAGTCAATTACCATATAATTTGACTATATGGATTTCACACAACAGATGTGTATAACAACAATGAAAACATCAATCCATCATCCAGAGTGCATTCTACACTGTATAAGCATCAAATATAAATATTTAACGCTTACAACAGCTTGTCAATCAATCGATCGACATACAGCTAATTATTGGGATTAGTGTATGTCATATATCATCCCAATACCCGTGTGGGGTTTCAATCAACAAATAATGAATTTTGTTCGTGCAGTTGGGCGATGTGTAAAATTTATCGTCCCAATCAATATCAGTCAAATGTGTGTACATAAACAAATCGTCTGATTGTTTATAAATATTTATTTTATATACACGTCAAAAATTATATTTTTAACTATAAAATATTTTTAGTGATAAAATATTTTATTCCTTTCCACATCACACAATCAATTTTCACAACATATCAATCAAACAAACAAGTCATCCAAGGTCTGTGGACGACGGGTGTCGGGTGCTGCTAAGCGCCGTCTGCATCCTAGTATATATTTCAACTAGAAATAAAATAAAAGTGAGAAGTTCTCACCTTTGGGTTCCACTCCTCCATTCCTTATTTCTGAATGGTTCGGATATGCCCTAAAATTTCAATGCGACCTTTTCCCACTGTTCATATATAAAAATCACATTTTTATCGCTTCATTCCAATAAGTAAAAATCACATTTTTATTTCTACTTCATATATTTTTACGACGCTTCTTTCTATATAAAAATTATATTTTTATATCTCTACTTCTTATATAAAGATTAAAATTTTATTTCGCTTCATATATAATAAAAATCTTCGATACAACATATATAAAAATCACATTTTTATCTCCACTACTTCATATATAAAAATCATATTTTTATATAATTAAAAATCAAATCTTTATATAAATAAAATCTAAGCTTTATATGATAAAAATATAAACTTCGTCATAATAAAAATATAAACTTTTGACATTTAAAAAAAATCATATCTTTCCTATTCAGTTTTCTATATAAATATCCTATCTTAACAATTCATTTTTCTATATAAAAATCCTATCTTTACAATTCATTTTTTTTCTATATAAAAATCCTATAAAAATCGCTAATTTTTATATATTTCTTTTTAACTAATTACATTAAATAAAACAAATAAAATAAATATATAAAAAAAAACTTACAGGCGCTTTGGGGTGGAGGATGGAGCAGCAGGGGTCTGAGGCGCGGGGGTACCTCTACAGGCCGACGGCGGGTTAGTGGTGGGGTGGTGGGACCCATGGCGGCACGGGTCAGTGAATTTGGGGCGATTGGGTTAGGGTTTCGTGACGGAGAAAGGGGAGGGAAGAGAGAGGGGCGCGGCGGAGGTCTGGTGAGGTGTAGGCGGCGATGCGGTAGCGGGTCGGGGTGAGGGAGCGGGGTCGATTTGGGAAAAGGGGGTTGGTTCTTCAGAGCGTGGAAATGAAAAAGGAAAGGAGGAAGGCGGTTAAGCAAGAAAAGGGGTTATATAATTATATACTTTATAATATTTAAATTTCAAAAAGCAACTATTTATTTCGAACTCCAAACGAAACCCACCGACTATCATCCGTAACTAATTACCCCCATTTCGAACACAATGGGATATGTATCATAATCCAGTTCGGCTGTTTCGACCAGTTTCCGTCAAGATCAAAATATAAATCTATATATTGAATTTGAACGCACATTTCAATTTACTGGGGCCACATACGGACTCTAAAAATTCCCGAAAAATATTTTCTAGCTTCGTATTGACGATTTGGTTCTAACAATACTAATTTCATCAAATTTGGAGACTGTTTGAAAAATGGCCATTTTATGGTCGATCCAAATTGACTGAAATTGACAAAACACGTTTTCTTTCGCCATGCTCACATATTGATTTCAAAAATTATCAATTTTGGAATCTAGCAATAACATGACATCCCGGATTCAACAAAAGTGATTTCGTCGAAAACGGAGGTCGTTTGCAAAATTTCCATTTTTTAAGGGCTATATTTTCCATAGCGACTATTCTGAATTTTCAACTGGGCATAACTTTTTATTCCTGTTGTGAAATTTTGATTTTTCGGATTCGTTGGAAAGATATTCTCAAATAGATTCAAATATTTTATGTTTCGCTAAAATCTGGTTTATTTTGAATCCTACACGTTCATTTGAAATTTGAAATCGAATTTTCAAACTACTGCGCCATTTTCATTTCCTTTTATAATTAAAAATAATTAATTACATTCTAACGTCGATTCCAATAAATATATACGTTCTAATTCTATCCAAAATAAATTTCTCGTTGTTATTATTTAAAATAATTCATTTTAAATATTCAAAATTCAATAACATTGCCAAAATAAAAAAATTAAATTGGTTCAGATTTTCCAGGTTGTTACACCTCTTAACAAAGAACATGATCATGACAGCCCGATATGACATAGCAGAAACATCGAAGCGCACTGCTAGTCGCTAACCTGATCCACACTCATGGTTAGTGGAACACAAGACCACACCCAATTAACTACATATAACTACCAAGCAACAACTCCATTACAAGTCGAAACACGACCAAACTAATACAAATCCCTCGTTCGTACATAGTAGTATGGAGAGCCCAACCATCATCTAGTCCTACCCAAGCTCAAGGTAATTACTGACACACCTCTAAGCGACAACCTAGTCGACACAACAAATGTTAGAAAAAATCGATCAAATCGGGTTCCATTTATAATGTTTTAACAATTCAAAACAAGGATCTATGCGAAAAATATAAATGAAAACTTATATTAATTAGGGTTAGGGATCTGCACCTTTCGTGCTGAATCGATGAAAGGCCAGATGAAATTCGGACCGAGATGAAGATGGATGCATCAAATCAAAAGCATGACAAAGCACTACGCCTCTACAGTAGTCCACGAGCAAGAATTTTTCCTCAATCAAATCGAAGAAGAAGAGGAGAAAAGCTGTGCTAGCCGCCACTGATTTTTTTAGGGTTTTTGTTGAAAGGTTGTATTCACGTTAAAAACCTATTCGATCTGATCTAATATCTTATATATATAATAGTTTAGCCGTCTGTAAAAAGAATGAGAATCCTTTAAAAAAAGCATAAACTATATAATAGGTATTAACTCGAATATCAATTCCAACTTCAAATGAAATCATCAACTGATTGATACTTTATTTGACCCATAAAGTTTCTCCCTTATAACGTTCTATGTGTGTGACCCTACAGGTTATTATAACGTTGGCAATAATTTAAACCGTATTTAAATTATAAATAGTGAGCGGCATCTAGCAACACATCGTTGTTACCCAAGTTATAATAAGATCAACGATTCGATACTACCTTCTGTGATCAGTGTATCAATGTAATATAATCCTTTTAACCAATATATCTAGGATTAAACTCGAGGCATAGAAACGTTTCATCCTCTTTTTAATTTAATTCCTTTTTCTTCATCGATGAGTAGACTATTTAAAACAAATCAATATCTGAGCACGGCTATGCATTTCATAGTCTTACTCAATCAAGAGGCCGATGGATGTCACTACAAATATTATAGGGTTAAATTCCATCTAGATAATTCATAATTTTCATTCAATTCGAGATGTATCCAATAATCACCTTTATCGTCAACTCAGTTAAAAGAAACTTTTGATGATATCAAAACACAAATATCCTCGAATAAAAATTTCAGGTCTAAGGACCACTACATCACTGCCACTATGATAATAACTTATGATACTGTTAATTATATTCCATGCAGTTTTCTCATGTTAGGTCAGTCCAATACGCTACTCTCTAATACATATTTACGTCTTGACATTAATATTACGCATATTAATGATCAATGATATGTGATCATCAGTTAATCAACATACTAGTCTCATTGTTTTATTGTTGTCCTATGAAAATAATAAAACTTGATTAGGGACATTTAAGAATTATAATACTTAGTATATCATATATTCTTATGTTCAAGTCACTTACTTGAACTATATAATTCCGTATTATTATTCCAAGGATTTCTATTATGTTTATATATATATATATATATATCACAGTAAATATAACATAATATAATATTTTTATTCCAAGTAAAACAATAACATCAACAGTGTTATTAATCACATCAAATGGATTGCCTCTAGGGCATAAACGGTAACAATCACCCACTTGCACTAGAGTCAGTCATTTATGTATCGTGTACTCATGAAACTAGTGTGACTATTAAACTTCTAATGCGAAAGAGTTTAAGTCAGTAGGCCTACAATATTACAACTTTTTGCAACTTTGCAGTTATATTTATTTCCTCTGTGCACAATTTCACACAAGAAATTATATTATTTTTTGAATATATGTTTGGACCGATAACGTGTTCAAGGTTTTAGGCCTGAGAAATTGCCCCATTGTTATCACAATGTAAATCATTGGATCAACAATGAATTAAGTTCAATTATGAACTTCTTAACTCAAACATTTTTCTTTTAAAAACCAATATCTATTTCTTGTTTTAAAACTAACATTATTCACAATAATTAATGTGTTATCTATATATAACATTAGAATTATTATGTCACTCCCACTCAATTTCTTGTCCATACAAGATTCAATGGTATTTTGAGGTTCCGAGACATTTCAAATTCTATTTCATTCCCATCGGTATCTTAGAGATTGACTCTCTTTTAAAAGGATACCAATTCGAGCAATAAACATTTTATCCTCAGAGGATTTAGAGAAATAATATCATTTTGCTTCTTTTGGATATTCCACAAAATAATTATCAGATTTGGATCCGATCTTACTAGAGGCAAGATGTTTAACAAATGCTTCTTATCCCAAACCTTTACAATAGACACACAAGGACGTTTCCTAGATCACATCTTATATGGCGTCTTCAGAATCATTTTAGTTGGATTACAATTGTTTTAAGGGGATAATCCCAAATTTTATTGGCAGATCTGTATAACTCATCATTGATCGTATCATATCATATCTTATATGGATATTCCAATATGGTGTTCTAGGTGGAGTGAGTTGTTAATTCTTTGATCTATTCGAAGAGTTTTTATTTTACAGTTAGTCTTGAACTTCATTTATGAATTCTTTGAACTTTTCAAATGATCCTGATTTGTGTCTCATATGATACACATATCTATATCTACTGACATCATCTGTAAATGTAAGGAAGTAATAAAACCTATCTCTAGCCTAAATATTCACTCCATATACATCATTATGTATGAGACCCAATACTTGCTAGCCCATTCACTGTGTCAAATGAAAGATGATTCAGTTATTTTGCTTAATAAACAAGATTTGCATTCTTCATATGATCGGAAATCAGATGATTCCAAATGTGACGGCCCGCCCCGCACTAACCGACATTTACTCCAAAGGTGCGCTGTACACATGTCCAGTTAGCACGGAGCGGGTCGCCAGAAGGAAAAGGAAGAAGGAAATGAACATACAAAGAACCTGTAGAATGTCTCGCAGCGCATAGAACAAAATATAATAGTAACATACTTGACATAAAACAGGAGAGACAATGCATAAGCTGAAAATCAGAACTAAACATCATAGCAGCGGAAATTCAGAATACAGCTTATTACAACATTCAAACTGTCTCAAAGCAAAACAAGATAAAGGAGGTACACTACTAATATCCAAGTAGCGACCACCAACGACACAGGGAGAATGTGTATATATATATAATACGTGGAAGCCTCCTGCCCGCCTCCGAATCAGCTACTCGCGCATCACCAGCTAACCTGTCTCTAGTCTGCTCGTGTGAGCACCCAGAGTAATAAGAGGAGACATAAAACTCTGGGTCAGACATAAAGCCTGGTATGAGCGATAAGCATCTAAAGTGAACAATAACAGGTAGACTAAAACATACCTGAACCTGGACCTGCAACCAAAGAGTTAGCACTACATACTGTACAACACTCTAAGGTATCATATCAAACAGTGAAAAGATACGGAGGTGGGGGAGGTGTGCATGTCATAGGGATGGCAAACAATCAAACATAGCATCCATCCTCACATCTCTCACTCAGTGCATAAAGCATACGATATTCACCACTTCGATCACCCAACATTCCTTGCTACGATCACTTTGCCCTATGAAGTCATAAATGGCTTCACTGCACTGATAACGTAGCCACAAATTCCTCGCTATGTCCACTTGCCCCATGGAGTTATTCACCCCATCTGCGCTGGCTCATAGCTTTACCAATCCTTACTATGTCCACTTGCCTCATGGAGTTATTCACCCCATCTGCGCTGGCTCATAGTCTTACTACGCATCACCTTGCCCCTCAGGTCGTAATGACCCTACTGCACTGATAACGTAGTCTTGCTACCATCACCTTGCCCCTCAGGTCGTAATGACCCTACTGCACTGATAAGTAGCCCATCATTCCTTTTAGTGGTGAATCGAAGTTATGAACGTCGACAACTCCTTAGCACACGTCCCGCAGCGAAGTCCAACCATGAAGTGAACTCGTTGGTTCCCAACTGGTTCCGGGATCCTGAGCTCTAACTTCCCTTATTGGACTACCTTCGCATCTAGGGTTATTGGTCAATACTGGGTCGGGTCGGGTTCTTCCTCAGGTTATCGGTTCGGGTCGGTGTTCTTTATCCGTTCGGGTCGGGTTCCCCTTCTGATGCGGTTCGGGTCGGCATTCCTCTGGGTTCGAGTCAGCTGCTTCTTCTTCTTCGGGTCGGGTTGGTGCTTCCTTTCGGGTCGGGTCGAGTCCTTCTTGGTTCGCGCTTTCGATCCGTCTTCATGCTCCCCTTCATATGCTCCTATCCGATCCGCTTTCTTGCTCCTGCTCTGATTCGCCTTTGTATTTCCGATCCGATCCGTCTTCCTCTATCCGATCCGATCCCAGTTCAGCTAGCGTGGCCTTCCTTTTTGCCACTTTTCCAAGTGTTGGGTTCCGATCCGATCAGATTCTTTGCTCAGTTCCACATATCCGATCCGAGCCCCCTTATCCGATCCGATCCGAACCCTGCACTGTTTTCTGAAACTGTTCCAGCAAGTGTTTGCGCCATTCGACGACGTTTTCGACCATTCTAACTATTGAAATCAATCACAAAGCATTTCATACAGTCATAGCAACATGCATAATCAACCACAAACATCATTCACATCAATATCATAGGTTAAAATGGATCAAACATACCCAAAATCCCATATTTCCCCTTAAGCATGTTTAGGTGAAATTAATGATAGGATTAGAAAAACTTAACCAAATTAACCCAAATTCATATCAGAGGTCTAAAACATCATTTAGGAATTTATGAACATTTTTCCCGAATTTTATCATACTTAAATTCGTTAATTAGCACTAATCACCCCTAATTAGCCATAATTAGTGTAAAACTGTGCAAATCACTCACCTTAGCCACAAAATAAACTAAGATCTGAAATAATTCTCTGATTTGATGTGAATCTCAATACCGACAGCAGCTCCTATGTTGATTTGGTGAAGATCTTCCTTGATTAGGGGTTGCTAAGCTTAATCCTTGACCAAAAGATGATTTGGAGGTGATTTAGAGGTTAGAGGCCATTTTTAGGGATCCTTGGTGATAAGTGGAGGCTAGAAAACTGAAATGGAATGATTCTCCATCTCATTTCAGCCCTCCCATAACCCTAATCCCGAAATGGGTTATGGGCCTACTCACTAATCACCCGCTTTGGCCCGGCTAAGCAGTTTTTCACCCTCCAAACCTTGTTTCAGCCATATCTCCCAAACGGTAAGTCCGTTTGGCTAATGCGACCACTCTACGGAAAGAGAAACCATCAAACGAATCAAATGGAAGTGGTTTCAGGTTAAAATTCCTTTCCAATCAAAAGTTATGGCCAAAACAGTACCGACTAGGGGCAAAATGGTCATTTAAAAATCGACAAAAATCATAAGCATAGGAAATGACTCTAATAGATGTTTCCCAAAGTTACATGACCATACGACTTCACATGGGAAAGAAATAAATATTCTACGATCCTATGATGTGTAGAATGCGGGTCGTTACACTCTCCCCCCCTTAAGAAATTTCGCCCCCGAAATTCCCTAATCCAAACATACACAAAGGTTCCCGCATGCCTATCAATCATAAAACAACAATCAAACATGCAAACAAGCAAAGCAAGTCTATCCTAGCATGCGGAAAACTAAATCGCAAAGTAAATCTTACCAGGCAAAAAGTTCTGGATAAGCCTTCCTAATGCTCTCCTCTGTTTCCCAAGTACAATCATTCTCGTCCTCGCCCCACTGAACCTTGACTAGCTTCACCGACTTCCTTCGAAGTTGCTTCGTATCGTGCCCCACAATACGAATCGGCTTGCGGTTCCCAACCGCCTCGGGTTCTACTTCGAAGTCTTCTAACTGATCAGGTGAAATAGTCACATCTGAGTCGTGAACGAACTTCCTTAGTTGGGAAACATGAAATACATTGTGAACTCTTGCCATCTTCTCTGGTAAGTCAACTCTATACGCCAAATTCCCGACTAGTTCAAGAACAGGGAATGGCCCAACAAATCTTGGTGCCAACTTGCCTCTCCTGCCAAATCGTATCACGCTTTTCAACGGAGAGATCTTGATAAACACCAAGTCACCAACGGAGAATTCCAAGTCTCTTCTCCTCTTATCGGCATAGCTTTTCTGCCTATCTTGAGCAGCTTTCATTCGTTGCTGAATGATCCTAATCTTATCGGAAGTTTCTCTCACCACATCTGGTCCAAGCACAAACTTCTCGCCAGTCTCTATCCAACATGATGGTGAGTTGCACGGTCTTTCGTACAAAGCTTCATATGGAACCATACCGATACTGGATTGGTAGCTATTATTATATGCAAACTCTACCAGATGCAAATGGTCATCCCATGATCCACCAAAATCCAATATACAAGCTCTCAAGAGATCTTCCAATATATGATTCACCCTCTCCGTCTGACCGTCGGTCTGAGGATGATATGCGGTACTGAGATGTAATCTTGACCCTAGAGCCTCTTGTAAGCTCTTCCAAAACCCACTAGTTAACAACGGGTCTCGATCACTCACAATGCTTTTGGGTACTCCATGAAATCTCACTACCCACTTAATATACAATTCTACCAACTTGGCTGCCGTTCTGGTCGATTTGACTGGTATAAATCTTGCACTCTTGGTCAATCGATCCACAATTACCCAAATGCTATCATATCCCGATCTAGTCCTTGGTAAGCCATCGATGAAATCCATCGAAACTTGCTCCCATTTCCATTCGGGAATTTCTAATGGTTGCAATAACCCACTAGGCTTCTTTTGCTCGGCTTTAACTAGCTGGCAATTCATGCATTTGGATATAAACTTCCCAACGTCTCTTTTCATCCCTTCCCAGTAGTAAGTCTGTCTCATGTCTCGATACATCTTATTACCACCGGGATGTATAGTCAGTTTTGAGTGATGACATTATCTAAGCACTTCATCTCTCAAACCATTCACATTGGGCACAACTAGTCTTCCATCCTTCCGAAGCCATCCATCTCGATCAAGCCCATACACATTCATCTTCTCATCAACTCCCATTTCTAACTTGGAGATGATTTCTAGTAGATTAGGATCGTTCCTCTGGTTGGAACCAACCCGCTCTATCAAAGTGGGTCTGATCGTCAAACTAGCTAGCATAACTGGATCCAATTCGCACCTTGGTCTGAAATCAAACCCCGCGATATACTCCAGTTGCTTCCATTCAAGAAACATTGCCCCTAAGATGGCATGTCTCCTACTCAAGGCATCTGCTACCGCATTACCCTTCCCAGGTGTATATGCGATATCAAAATCATACGAAGCGAAGAACTCTAACCATCTCTGCTGACGGAGATTCAGATCTTTCTGAGAGAAGAGATACTTCAACGATTTATGATCGGTAAACAACTCGAATCTTTCTCCCAAGAGATAGTGTCTCCACATCTTCAGCGCAAATACAATCGCTGCCAATTCCAAATCATGGGTAGGATACTTCTTCTCATGTGGCTTTAGCTGTCGACTAGCATAAGCTACAACCCTACCTCCTTGCATCAATACTGCACCCAGTCCGGTACCACAAGCATCCGTGTATACCGTCATCTCTTCATTCCCTTTAGGAATGACTAACACTGGCGCACGCGTCAACCTCTCCTTTAGACTCTTGAAGGCATGTTCACACACTCCGTCCCAGACGAAGGACTGATTCTTCTTAGTCAACTGAGTCAACGGTGCTGCAATCTTGGAGAAGTCCTGGATAAACTTACGATAATATCCAGCTAATCCCAAGAAACTTCTTACATCTGTTGCATTCTTGGGTGTAGGCCAATCCTGTACCGTAGCCACCTTCGCAGGGTCCACGGCAATACCACTCTCTGAAACAACATGACCCAAGAATCTCACTTCCCTTCTCCAAAAATGACACTTAGAGAATTTCGCTTTCAATTGGTGTTTCCTCAACACCTCCATCACTGTCCTCAAGTGTCCCTTGTGTTCCTCCTCTGTCCCTGAATAAACAAGGATATCATCCACGAACACAAGAACAAACTTATTCAACTGATCTCTGAATACTCGATTCATAAGATCCACAAAATAGGCTGGTGCATTGGTCAATCCAAAAGGCATAACCAACCACTCATAAAATCCAGACGGCGTCCTAAATGCCGTTTTTGGAACACTCTCATCTGCTACTCAAAGCTGATGAAATCCTGTCGCGAGGTCCAACTGGGAGAACACTCTAGCTCCTTCCAGCTGATCAAACAAATCATCTATCCTAGGTAGAGGATACTTATTCTTCCTCGTCACCTTATTCAACTCGCGATAGTCCACACACAAACGAAGGGAACCATCTGCCTTAGTGGCAAACACAACTGGTGCTCCCCACTCGGAGACACTCCTTCTAATAAATCCCTTCTTCAAAAGATTGCTGACTTGCACCCCGAGCTCTCGCTGCTCCCTTGGTGCCATACGACGAAGTGGCATCACTATAGGTCTAGCATCTTTCACTAAATCAATACGGAACTCAATCTCTCGGTGTGGTGGAAGCCCGGTCACCTCCTCGAAGACGTCCGGATACTGGCCAACCACGGGCACATCTGACAACTCATCCTGCGGGATGTCGAGGGAATTTACAAAACTAGCCATAACCCCATCACTAGGTAGGCTACCAAACACTACCCTCCGCCCATCATCCGCCCTCACTGTCACCAAAAAGCCCTCACAGTCTACCACCACCCCGTATCTTTGGAGCCAATCGACTCCCAATATAATGCCATACCCAGTAAAGCCCAAAACAAAGCAATCACATACAAACATACATCCATGACTCGATAAGACCAAATTCCTGCAAATCATACTCAGGCTAGTCGAACCACCAATCGGGTTCGTCACAATCAATGGTCTATTGACTATCTCGGGTTCCAGTCCCAATCTATCTACCAGGTCACTAGATATGAAGGAACGGGAAGCCCCAGTATCAAACAAAACTCGAACTGGTACATCATAAATAGAAAGCATACCTTGAATAACAACATTCTTTCCTTTCTTCGCCGCAGTTGGGGCATTCGACGAAGAAGGAACAGCATCAAGAGCATATGCTTTCACAATCTGCTTCTCCTTAAGAGGTTGCGGACACTTGTTCTTGAAATGTCCCACTTGACCACAGTTGAAGCACTTCTTATCCGCTGGCTTGGCCCGACAATCTTTAGCATAATGGCCCTTCTTTCCACAGTTGAAGCACTCAACATCCTTCTTGCTCTTTTTCTGGCCACCCTTAGATTGGTCCTGCTTCCTCTTATTCTGAGAGTTATTCTTGCCTCCACCGCCTGCTTGCGGCTTTGGCCCTTCTGCAGATGCAGCCTCAGTCTTTGACTTAGGGTAAAGACTCTCTGACCTCAAAGCTTTCCCCACGATCGATTCAAAAGTCTCATTGATGTGGTTAATAAGTCTTTCCCCCAAGTACCCATCCAGACCAGTAATGAACTTCTCATTCTTCTTTTCAGGAGTATCAATGAGAGACAGTTCATACTTCGACAAAGTGTCGAACTCAGCAATATAATCAGAAATTGCCCTCCCGTTTTGCTTGAGTTCCAAGAACCTCTTAAACAATACTGACTTCTGGGAAGCTGGAATAAACTTCTCACTAAAGCGAGCCTTGAACTGATCCCAAGTAACCTGATCCTCTGGAGTAGCTGTTCTGATAGCATTCCACCAATTCATCGCTCGCCCTTGCAGCTGACGAGACGCTAGCCTTCTCTTCATCGCATCCTCGAGACCCAAGTCATCGAAGATACGGTCACAGCTATCCATCCAATCTTGAACATCTGTGGCCGACTCCGTTCCATGGAACGGCTTCCCACCAAGATTAGTGTAATCCTTGCACAACTTGGCGAAATCGACCCTAGGCGCCTGCACTACTGGGCCGACACCAGCTCCGGGATTGGGAACTGCCCCTTGCACTTCTCTAAGCATGTCTCTCATGAGGTTGGTAAACATCGCCCTCATGTCAGCGACATTCCCATTATTGGCCCCTCTACCGGTACCTCTAACATGTCGGCTCATCGTCAATCTGTAAAAGGGAAAAGATTAACGACCTCATAGTGGTACTAGCGCAGTGCAACTTCATTCTTATACTACTAATAGTATATATATACATAGCTTTTGAAAACCAAAGTAATCACAAATACGCGCTCTCATATACGTACTAACTCTCCCTAGTGTCTTTCCCTAGGTTAACTACGCAACCTAGAGCTCTGATACCAAGTGTGACGGCCCGCCTCGCACCAACCGACATTTACTCCAAAGGTGCGCTGTACACATGTCCAGTTAGCACGGAGCGGGTCGCCAGAAGGAAAAGGAAGAAGGAAATGAACATACAAAGAACCTGTAGAATGTCTCACAGCGCATAGAACAAAATATAATAGTAACATACTTGACATAAAACAGGAGAGACAATGCATAAGCTGAAAATCAGAACTAAACATCATAGCAGCGGAAATTCAGAATACAGCTTATTACAACATTCAAACTGTCTCAAAGCAAAACAAGATAAAGGAGGTACACTACTAATGCCCAAGTAGCGACCACCAACGACACAGGGAGAATGTGTATATATATATATAATACGTGGAAGCCTCCTGCCCACCTCCGAATCAGCTACTCGCGCATCACCAGCTAACCTGTCTCTAGTCTGCTCGTGTGAGCACCCAGAGTAATAAGAGGAGACATAAAACTCTGGGTCAGACATAAAGCCTGGTATGAGCGATAAGCATCTAAAGTGAACAATAACAGGTAGACTAAAACATACCTGAACCTGGACCTGCAACCAAAGAGTTAGCACTACATACTGTACAACACTCTAAGGTATCATATCAAACAGTGAAAAGATACGGAGGTGGGGGAGGTGTGCATGTCATAGGGATGGCAAACAATTAAACATAGCATCCATCCTCACATCTCTCACTCAGTGCATAAAGCATACGATATTCACCACTTCGATCACCCAACATTCCTTGCTACGATCACTTTGCCCCATGAAGTCATAAATGGCTTCACTGCACTGATAACGTAGCCACAAATTTCTCGCTATGTCCACTTGCCCCATGGAGTTATTCACCCCATCTGCGCTGGCTCATAGCCTTACCAATCCTTACTATGTCCACTTGCCCCATGGGGTTATTCACCCCATCTGCGCTGGCTCATAGTCTTACTACGCATCACCTTGCCCCTCAGGTCGTAATGACCCTACTGCACTGATAACGTAGTCTTGCTAGCATCACCTTGCCCCTCAGGTCGTAATGACCCTACTGCACTGATAAGTAGCCCATCATTCCTTTTAGTGGTGAATCGAAGTTATGAACGTCGACAACTCCTTAGCACACGTCCCGCAGCGAAGTCCAACCATGAAGTGAACTCGTTGGTTCCCAACTGGTTCCGGGATCCTGAGCTCTAACTTCCTTTATTGGACTACCTTCGCATCTCGGGTTATTGGTCAATACTGGGTCGGGTCGGGTTCTTCCTCAGGTTATCGGTTCGGGTCGGTGTTCTTTATCCGTTCGGGTCGGGTTCCCCTTCTGATGCGGTTCGGGTCGGCATTCCTCTGGGTTCGAGTCAGCTGCTTCTTCTTCTTCGGGTCGGGTTGGTGCTTCCTTTCGGGTCGGGTCGAGTCCTTCTTGGTTCGCGCTTTCGATCCGTCTTCATGCTCCCCTTCATATGCTCCTATCCGATCCGCTTTCTTGCTCCTGCTCTGATTCGCCTTTGTATTTCCGATCCGATCCGTCCTCTTCGATCCGATCCGTCTTCCTCTATCCGATCCGATCCAGTTCAGCTAGCGTGGCCTTCCTTTTTGCCACTTTTCCAAGTGTTGGGTTCCGATCCGATCAGATTCTTTGCTCAGTTCCACATATCCGATCCGAGCCCCCTTATCCGATCCGATCCGAACCCTGCACTGTTTTCTGAAACTGTTCCAGCAAGTGTTTGCGCCATTCGACGACGTTTTCGACCATTCTAACTATTGAAATCAATCACAAAGCATTTCATACAGTCATAGCAACATGCATAATCAACCACAAACATCATTCACATCAATATCATAGGTTAAAATGGATCAAACATACCCAAAATCCCATATTTCCCCTTAAGCATGTTTAGGTGAAATTAATGATAGGATTAGCAAAACTTAACCAAATTAACCCAAATTCATATTAGAGGTCTAAAACATCATTTAGGAATTTATGAACATTTTTCCCGAATTTTATCATGCTTAAATTCGCTAATTAGCACTAATCACCCCTAATTAGCCATAATTAGTGTAAAACTATGCAAATCACTCACCTTAGCCACAAAATAAACTAAGATCTGAAATAATTCTCTGATTTGATGTGAATCTCAATGCCAACAGCAGCTCCTATGTTGATTTGGTGAAGATCTTCCTTGATTAGGGGTTGCTAAGCTTAATCCTTGACCAAAAGATGATTTGGAGGTGATTTAGAGGTTAGAGGCCATTTTTAGGGATCCTTGGTGATAAGTGGAGCCTAGAAAACTGAAATGGAATGATTCTCCATCTCATTTCAGCCCTCCCATAACCCTAATCCCGAAATGGGTTATGGGCCTACTCACTAATCACCCGCTTTGGCCCGGCTAAGCAGTTTTTCACCCTCCAAACCTTGTTTCAGCCATATCTCCCAAACGGTAAGTCCGTTTGGCTAATGCGACCACTCTACGGAAAGATAAACCATCAAACGAATCAAATGGAAGTGGTATCAGGTTAAAATTCCTTTCCAATCAAAAGTTATGGCCAAAACAGTACCGACTAGGGCAAAATGGTCATTTAAAAATCGACAAAAATCATAAGCATAGGAAATGACTCTAATAGATGTTTCCCAAAGTTACATGACCATACGACTTCACATGGGAAAGAAATAAATATTCTACGATCCTATGATGTGTAGAATGCGGGTCGTTACACCAAATTCCATCATTATGGGGTTTTTATATGCTTTTCTTGTTTACATGGGCTAACTGATAATGTTAAAAGGTGTGCGGGATTTAAAACATTACATTTTAATCCACTCAATATTTATGTTAAGAACATATAGCTAAGGATTTATAAAGATCATTAACTATTTGTGAAATTCCATAAGATATTTCATTTAAATAAAATGAATAACAATTGTTCTTTTATTACAAATGAAATTCAAACTTGTGTAAACAAAATTCATAATAACATTTATTTTAAATGGAATTTCATAATAATAATATTTTAATTATTCAATTAAGCCAGTACATAGAACAAGAAGCAACTTCCTATGGATAATCCAGCAACATTTGCTTCATTTCCAATCGTAAGTCCACTTGTCCTTTTTGTCAGATTTCTACTTGTTTTGCAATTCCTGCAAATTCACATACATATATGTGATTCATATCCAATATCTAATACTAGAGATGTATAAGTAGATTGTTATAACATTACCTTTTTCGGTTGAAGTCATACTTTAATTTATCTTTTAGATCTTCTATATTCATAAAACAATTACGTTTAATTTTGGTTGAGGACAATCCCCAAATTTCGATGTTAGTCAAGAAATTTAATTTATTTCAGTTTATCCTTTTGAAGGATTAATTTTGAATATTCAGAGTTATTTGCTATTTAATATTTACAGCAGATAATAAATAATAACTGATTTTATAAATTTTATTATAAACACAATTTTTGACAATAATTTATTTTTTTTGGCATGGCCGACTGGTTTTTATAGTGGACCGGCCACTGTAACAATAAAAAATTTATATCAATATAAATGTATAATTTAAACTAAAATACGCTCCCACTCAAATTAACATCCCTTTATATATATATATATATATATATATATATATTGGTGGTCCAAGATCCATACCTAGTGATGCCTTGCCTTAGCTTTGGCTAATCCCCAAAACACAACCTTTTAGGTAGACATCTTATGTTAATTATATCTCTTATATAACTCTTGGATCGCATGATGAACAATTTGTTCATAGAATTATTCATTTGCTCAAAATATATAATAATGCATGCTCTTTGTCTCTAAGGCCATATGAAACGACCCAAACTCGCTCATAAGGGAAAGCCCGGATTGAGTTGAGAACACGACAAAACAGAACACAAACAGAAGAACATTTCATTGCTATTACAGCAATTTACATCAGAGTACTAGAATATACAAATTATCAACAAATAATATACATTTGATAAATGTCAGAGATTTACAAATTACAATGCAGCTGAATATAATACAAAACGCAACTGACAGAAATACACGGATGCAGAGCGTTCCAAATATAGCTCCAGCTGTAAACCAGGATCCTGTGAATATAATATCTACAAAATCAAAACTACTAGCTGCCCGTGTGGAAAATAGGGGCACCCAGAGTTTAGGTTAAACAAATAAACTCCAGATCATTCATGTGACTGGTGTGAGAACTAAAAACAGTTATTAAATCTTTTACTTTAGAAATAAAGTAAATCAAGGGACCACGCCGTATAATACGGAACGGGTTTCCTTCCAAGAATATGTAACACCCGGCCTCCGCTAGGGTCACTCGCAAAGGAATGCACTAGCTTTAGAGGGGCATTATTGGTAAACATGCACAGAAATATCACAAGACAGAACATATAAAAATAGCGGAAGTAAATTCGAAATTTCATAAACATTAATAATTAAGGTCTAAAGCCTTTTACATCAGAGTACATCAAAACCTGTCTTGCAATAGTAAAGAAGCATAAAGACTTTTTCATAAATTATTCCCCAAGTAAAAACAGTAAAGTAGCCATAGCCAAGAAAAGCCCAAGCCATCCATGATGACCTTCAAGCAGAAGAAGTCCGGACTAAACAACAGTATTTCCTCCCTGTAACCTGGGGGGGGGGGGGAAACGGAAGAAAAGAGGCGAAACAAAAGGGGTCAGTCAAAAAGACTGAGTAAGCCCTATCTACTATCAGCATAAAAACTAGTAAAGTTAACTGACATGTGAAACTGAGATGAACATAAGCATGATGACAAGATAGGTAAGCTAAATCAAAATAACATGATGAACTACTGAACTCAGATAAACTAAAGTGTCATGATAAATTACGATGTCAAGATAAAACAAGGTATCCCATCGTCAGGTTCCTATCAAGTATAATATCCCCAAGATATCTATCACGTATAACGTCCCATGGTATCTATCCTGTATTTTAGCTCTGCACCTACCATACTAGTATCCCCACCGTATCATGTGTTAACCATGAATGACCCTTACTCAAAAGTCGTGTAATGGTCCATGTCAACCTAATATATCGCATATATAGGTTACTCAACTCGTATGTTTTATTCCATGTAAATGTTCAGTCCCTTGCCGTAGACCATACGGGCTTTCCCATGAGATTCTATACTGCTTTAACATAGTTCCATGATCCTTAAGATCGTTTTGGATTGTCACCCTATTTCTAACTAGGGTCTTTCAACATGAATCATCGTTTGTACAACTAGGACTTATGCTACCTAGGACTACTAGGGATTATGCTTACCTATTGCACGTTTTCGTATCTCGGTTTTGGTTCAACCACCCAGGGCCACTAGGATTTACGCTAACCGTCAACCGCGCCCTTTTTCCCACGCATTCATCGTGAATCGTTTTTCCATGACTGTATGCACATGTATCACATCGTGCCATCCGAGTCCTGTCACAGGGCAGACCAGGAAATACAGGACTCGGTCGGGAGCTTTCGATTTATCTGCCGATGCAGATGCTAAGGTCTGTTTTTTTCTATACGTGGCTATGGTCCCACGAGACCACTCCCTCAACTAGTGAAAGACAAGACAGGATAAATCCTGTATGAGAACACACTATTGGCCAACCCACAATCCTAGCCTTACCGCAACCATAATTAGATAGCAATTATGGTCTTTTGGGTGTTCTCTGCCTTTCCGTACGTACACGCTTGACCAAAGATGGTAGGTAGCCTGACGAAATGCTATCTAGGGTACGACCGTGTATCGTCGACTATCCCCTATCCATCCCCGTCTTTAGGTCGCTCGTATAGCAACCAAGGCATACTCTTGGTTCTTCTAACGCAGACCTTAACCTCTCATGAGCCTAGTATGATCACCTGGCAGCTCACAGAGGGATACCAAGAATATCCTCACGTTCCCCGAAGCCGCTGCTTCGTTACCCAGTTCGCTGGAGCCTTTATCTAAATCAGATACTTGCTCCTACTCGTATACTTAAACGATGACCTACCGTATCAGGTTACTCATCTATCTATGAACTGGTCTAAATTTCCTTGACTAAGAATCATTACTTAGTTATTCTTCAACTAAGGTTTACCACTTAGCCTTATTCCCGTTATCCTTGTTAACTACGGTTATCCACCTAATCCTCAGAACTAGGGTTTACATAATGGATTAAGTGTCACTTAAGTTCATGACTTAACCCGTCTACAAATCATGTCAAAATTGGCTAAGTATCCAAGTTCAGGACTTAACCCTACAAACCATGCTCAAGTTGGTTAAGTATATATTAACTTGACCCTATCAAATTACTGAGTCAAATCGGTCAAGCGTATTTAAGCGATTCGTGACTTAGCCTTATCATGTTTTCACGTTAGATTGGTTAAGTATAGGTTAACTTAACCTCAATAAATTAACGAGTTAGATTGGTTAAGTATAGGTCACTTAACCACATCAATTCATCATGTTAGATTAGTTAAGTGTTTAACTTAACCCCATCAAACTGCCAAGTGGGATTAATTAAGTCTAGGCTAACTTAACCCCATCCGATTTCCATGTTTAGACTAGTTGAGTCTAATCTTAACCCCATCCATTAACTGTATTTTTCGGTTAAGTGTCATTAAGAAAACTTACTTAACCTTACCAAATTATTGTGTTGGATTGATTAAGTGTTGGTTAACTTAACCCCGTCCACTAGTCGTATAAAAATGGTTAAGTGTCATTAGGCAAATCAAGTTACTTAACCTACCCAACCTTGTCATGTTTTGTTAAGTATCATTAGCCTAATCAAATTACTTAACCCATTTGTCCATGTCATATTTGGTTAAGAGTCATTAATCAAATTAACTTAACCCTATCATGTGGCATTAATTACTTAATGCACCTCAACCTCTCACATTAGACTTTGTTGTGGTTACTAGTTAAGCCGGTCGGTTCCGGGTAGCTTTACACCACAACTTGGTCTAACCTCGGGTTCAAGCACAACATGACCAACTTCTCACATTGGGTCCTATTGTTTGCAACTACTAGTTAGGCCGGTCGGTTCCGGGTAGTTTTACGTTGCAAACTCAACCCAACCTCGAGTTGGTCACTTTCATGTTTAGTCTAGTGTCATGTTCATATTCAAGTTTTTAAGAATATGGGTAGACCTAACTTAATAGGTAAATTCCCAATTCCATAGTATGGGTAGACCTAACTTAATAGGTAAATTCCCAATTTCATATTTTCAAACATACTCACATGTCAACTTCCATGTTATATTTCAAGTCATGTTTTCAAGTTGTATTTCATGTCATTAGAAATTTCCCATAACATAACCCAACGCTTTTAAACTCGCATATACGTTCGCAACAACGTAATGGATTAAAAGAAGAGACTTGGCAAAGGCATGACCAAAAATGGATATTAAGCCACAAGTTAATCATGGTGGCAAATGAGGCACAAATGTGTTCATTAACTTGCATGTTACATTCTTAAGCCTCAAAAACATGCATAAACCCAAACATGGCACATAAGCGAATCATGGTGACAAAAGACATGGAATGATGACTAGTAACTCGCATATATCATCATATAAGGGTTATGACTTCATATGCAAGTTGACATAAAGGTTATGAGGGTTCTCATGTTGCATAATGCAACATTTCAACATAAAGGTTGTAGCTTTTAGCCCACAAGATCAAGATAATGACTTCATAAACTTGCATGACATGATAGCATGTATCATACTCAATGATCAAACCCAAACTTGCAACATGAACATTTAACTTCATAGTTAATATCTAAGAGTAGGGAAAGGGCTTACATTGCTATTAAGGCACAAATCGATTAAATTAAAGATTGCGACAAAGCCTATGCATGCCATCATCCAAAAACCCAAAGATGAAAGCTCCAAATCAATAAAACCCCCATCTTGATGAACCAAGATCAAAGCTTTGGCCTTGAAATCAACTTGAGAAGCTCTCATACTAACATAGGGACTCTCTAACACTCACATGATCATGAAACCTCTCATAGAAATGAAGTGGAGGCTAGGATTTTGAGTGGAGGCCATGAGTGGAGCAATTTTGCCATAGTTTAGTTGCATGAATGAATAATGAGGGTTTAGGGGTAGGTTAGAGGCTTATTTATAGAGATTAGGAGTGATTAGGACCTTAGGATTAACCCTAGGATCAACCTGAACCATCAGATTTCGAACCAGGCCCAAAAACCTAGCCAAGACAGAAAATAGGTGCACCAGGCAAAACTGCCCGGCCACCATAAGTCGACCCCCAAGTCGACAGGGCTGTCGACTTGGGTCAAGCCATGTCGACTCCCAAGTCGACAGGGCTGTCGACTTGGGGAGCCTGGCGGGAATTTTTCCCGCCTAGCTTTCCAGCCCTAATTTTCGAAATTAGAACTCGCTTTTGAACTTGAATTTTCTGAAAACTTCGTCGGACCATAACTTGGTCATACGGACTCCGATTCTCGAAAACTCAGACTCTATTTCGCGTATTTTTCCGAGACGAACGCAATGGCATAGCCCGTTTTACTTGATTCAGAATGGAAAAATGAAATTCTGCCTTGATTCTCGTTTTAACATGTTATCGAAATACGGGTTGTTACAGAATACCAGTGCATAGAATAAACAACATGATGCTTTTTGAAAAAATGAAGCTATTATAAGACTCATGTCCCATCACACAATGCAACGCAAGCCGGAGGACAGATTTTTACCTTATAATAGCCAAACATGCTTGGTACGTTTAAAAAAAATCATTTGATACTATTGTAAGTGCATAGTGTATAAAACAACTTCAAATATAAATGTATCAATCATAGATGGCATAGTATCCCATGCTACTATGTCACTATATAGGTTTACAACTAAAACCTAAATGTCACATATTGGAAATTGGATTTCTGTCATGAGTCGAGGCAAGGGATGTACTCCTCGCCGGCTTCGACACACTCTAGCAAATGCCTCAGGATCTCCTGTAGTAGACTCTTGGATCCTCCAAGGCCGGTCCTCCCTTATGTTTGAGAATTAATTATTCCTGAGCACACGTTTCCCGGTCCTATAGGACCTATCTATCAGCTCTATAGTAATCGATATATCCGAGGTGCCTCGCAATCAATTATCCACATAGGTAAAAATATAATAAATGTCTGGGCTACATACCATGACACCACCCATAGCGAGAAAGAATTGGCATGTCCACCTTGGGTCCATTATCCCGTTTTTGACTCATACCGAGGTGTGAGGATCACGAATTAACGCTATACACAAAGCTATGCCCTTTGAGGCCTTGCTTTGATCATCAACCACAAGACTCTGCTTTTCAACAGAAGCCTTGATCTTTTGCCTCTCAGCATACCACACTGGCAATTCACGCCATGCAACTGATGTCTATCGATATATAACATCTGAGCTCGTAGCTGTCAAAGAAGGGTGTTAAGCAAGAGAATAAATTCTCCACCACCAAACAGATATATATTTAATAGAGATCAATCAACACAGAATAAAATCCAATGTCAGACACATACATCCATTTAATAGTTCGTTCTGGGTCTGAACGAAACCGGAGGCACCTTATTCCTCGTCCCATATGTCCAATACATGAGAGAGGTTCTCGCATATCCAGTCGATCTCCAAGTACGTCTAGACGATCACCACTTGTTACCCTGTCTTGGGTGTACCACCCAATCAAGACATCAGTAATCATCCAAATGATGTGAAGACCTCCGGTCTTCGACCACCGTCTTCATCGTCGACTTATTGTCGAATCAATTATTCATAATGGGTATAAACCCGGCCTTTCCGAATAATTCACGTATTTTATAAACAAGTGCTATAAAAACACAACATACGCCTCATTCCAATTCAGAATATTCTTTTATTCAAATATTCACATCCTTTGGGAAAGGTTCCCATTAATTTTATCAAAGATAAATTCTTTAAATTTATACTTTAATCTTCATTTGGATATCAATTCAAACCAAATTAAGGTTTCCCAAACTAGTCGGGATTAATGCAGCTTACCGAAGTAATCATTTGTTTAATTTCCCAATCCTAACTTATTCATCCCATGGAGCAAAATTGGTAATACTCCATAACAAACACCATGGTGTTATCGGTAAAATTAATTACCATTTCCCGTTCAAATCTAATTAAAGATTTAACTATCGCTTGGAGCAAAACTGGTGATACTCCACTCTCGATCATTTCCCAAATTTGATAATTTAAATTATCAATTCACATTTCAATCTAATTAAAGATTCATTAAAACTCCACTTAGTTTTAATCTTCCCAAAAATCAATGTTAATGATTATTTAACTTTGGAAACACAAACATGTCTCATCGACAATCTACACCGTACTATTGATTTCTACCGATATATAACCTCTAAGCTTGTACGTCTTAGAGAAGGGTGTTAAGCAAGAGAATAAATTCTCTACCACAAAACAGATATATATTTTGCAGAGATCAACCATGCAGTACGAAATACAATGTTAGACATGTAATCCTGTCTTTAACTGGGTTAAAGAGCTAATGTCATTTACAACACAGTTCACGATAAACCTAAATCACATTCCATTAATTATGGAATCTTCATGGAAAACAGATCAATATATAATCGATGTCAATTTCCGTATCCGACTAATAATATAAATGGAATAATGACAAAGCCTTTTAAATTCCATATATATTAATAGTCTTCCTCCACAGAAGCTCACTACGATTATTATCAAATCGAATCCCATTCAATTCCAATTTAATATATTAAATTGGAAAACTTTACTTTGGAAAATTCCCGTTAAATCTTAATGAAAAGATTTATAAATTCCAAATCACATTTCACTGTTAATCAGGTTAAAGAACATGTGTTATTTAAAACACCGTTCACGACAAACCCAAAAATTCAATTCTTTCATTTGTTTCCAATTAAATATTAATTAATTGGAAAACTTCTCTAAATCTTAATTAAAAGATTTATTCTTTTCACATTGGGGTTTAAGAACAGTGTTACTGAAGACACCATTCACGACAAATCCAAAATCCAATTTGATATCAAATACAAGGCTCTAAATAGAAATTATATCGACTTATATTCAATATCAAATTCTGAAACCAACAAATATCGTATTGGAAATGATGATGTAAATATATCTTCCAAATTTCCATAACAATATCCGTATAATCACGAAATCCAATATCGAAATATTTCGAAGATGATTTCCATTCAAATCCACTCCAATTTATATATTGGAAATTCTGGTTATTTTTAAAACCCATTCTCAATCCAATTTATCTATTTAAAAATAGTTGGATTATAATTCTAGTTAATAACTAGTTCATTTCGATAAAAATATATTTTTATCTTTTCAAATATGGAATTTTTCATCCTAATTCTTTCCAAATCATTTATTATGATTTCACACAAATTACTAATATTTTTAATAATTTTATTAAGACCGTTTTAGTCGATTTCCATAAACGGTCATCGAACTGCACTTACAGCGGCCTTTTTCCAATTTGATTTGGACATAATTCCAAATCCAAATGTTAGATTCCAAATCTCTTATATTCGTTGGAAAGCTCTTTTCGATACGAACCCAAGGGTTCCGGTTTTAGGAAAATTCGTTGGTCGGATCTCCCGTAATGTCAACTCGAAGTCTATGGTCGAAATTCGAAAACGGTCGTGGCGCGGTGCGTTCTATTCAGGCCATTAAATATACATAATATATATTATATATATTTCGTCGATTTTCATTTAAAATGTATTTTATAAATCGTTTATAAATTCGTTTTAAAACGATTCCAACTTCATTTTCAATTTAAAATCAAAACCGAATTTTCTTTATCATTATAATATATAAATGATAATATTTTCAAAATATCAGATTTTGAAATCATTTCATTTTGGATATTCATTATAAAAATGAATAAAATCGATACAAATACCGTTCGCATCAAAATGGCGCATATTTAATCAACACGGCTTCCTATATTTAAATATTTTCGTGTCCATCCCAAATTGGACATCAAAATCATATTTTGATCCATTACTAAATATTATTTTAAAATATTAGTTATTTTAAAATATTTATTATTCGTCATTTTAAAAAATTCGTTAATTCAAAATATTTGCTCTTTTCGAATTGGAATCAGACACAGTCAATTACCATATAATTTTATTTGTATGGATTTCATACACACATGTACACAGCAATAATCAAACACGGTCAACCATCATCCAGAGTGCATTACACAACTGCATAAGCATTAAATATAAATATTTAACGCTTACAACAGTCTGTCAACCAATCGATTGATATACAACTAAACAATTGGGATTAGTGTATATCAAATATCATCCCAATACCAGGTTTCAATCAACACACACAGATTTTATTTGTGCCGTTGGCGATGTGTAAAATATATCGTCCCAATTAATATCAGTCAAATAAGTGTATATAAACAAATCGTCTGATTTGTAAATGAATATTTATTTTCATTCATATACTCATTAAAAATTATATTTTTAACGATAAAATATTTATTTCAACATTTGAATATTTTTATTAGTTCATACATTCAATAAAAATGATATTTTTGTTGCTCAAATATTTTAATTACCACATGAATATTTTATACAGTTCATATACACATTAAAAATGTTATTTTTAACTAACACATTTTATTTTAGAAAATTTCGGCAGTATAACGGCGCGATATTGGAACCGGAATAAGGTCTAGCCTTATTCCTCGCCTAATACTGGCTCGCGCCATACACATACCAAATTCAGTCAACTCCATTCACATCCCAAATCAAATTCAACTAAATGAATCAATCAAAACAAACAACCAAACATCCATGGTTTCAATCAAAAGTGTCGGGTGCTACTAAGCACCGTTTGCATCCTAGTATATATTTAACTGTAAACAAAATTAGGGTGAGAAGTTCTCACTCAGAAGCTAAACCAATTCGTGGCGATACTTCTAATAAAGAAAATTCTTGTCGTCGCGCTCGCTTTTGTCGTTCCCTGCACTTGAATTCACCTCTTTGGCTCTCGAATTTGCATACGGCCTCCAATCTTCACCAAACTTTGTCACTAGCCTAAACACGCCATTCCGGACAACTTTTTCCTAGTGGACTTTCTTCCAAAACTGCATCAATTCGCCAGAAATCACGAAAAACAGCAGCAGATCCGCGATCTTCGGACGCATTTTCCGGACAGCTCCGCTATCCAAAATATGACTTCTATATATCCAAATCGAAGAGAAAAACGAGATCTTCGATTTTGATACTGTGGAGTTTTGACCAGAAACGCTCAGATTGGAAGATATTGAGAAAATAAGATCTGGGCTGTTTTGCACATACGGGAATTTTGGTGTAAAGAGGGATTTTGGGTTTCGTCGGGCTCACGGTCGGAGCTGAGGGCAGAGGGGCGGCGGCAGGACCTGACAGGCTGTGGGGGAGGTGCAACCAGGTGGTGGTGGCGCTAGAGGGGCCCACGGTGGCGGGTTTGGTGATTTGGGACCTAGAGTTTTTGCTAATTGAAAGAGGGAAAGAGGAGGAAGAAGAAGAGGAGGAGGAGAGGAGGAGGAGGAGAAGGAGGAGGAGGGGAGAAGCCGACGGTGGTGCGGAAGGGGGGGGGGGGGGTGGCGCGGTGGTGCAGCGACGCTTTTTTTTTCGTTTCTGATTTTAATGAGAGAGAGAGGAAGAGAAAAGGGGGTTGACTTTATATAATTATTTAATTATTTAATTCCAAAATGTTACTTTTTTATTCTAACTCCAAATCGAACTCAACGACGGTCGCCCCTAGCTAAATACCCCCATTCCGGACACAGTGGGA
Source organism: Allium sativum (assembly GCA_030737875.1). NCBI lineage: Eukaryota > Viridiplantae > Streptophyta > Magnoliopsida > Asparagales > Amaryllidaceae > Allium > Allium sativum. The sequence goes on from CM060919.1 coordinate 443,695,345, forward strand.
TATGTCCGCAAACCAATTCAACTGTTTCGATCAGTTTTCGTCAAAATTAAAATATAAATTAATATAACGTTCAAAATTGATTTCAACATACATTTTAATTTACCGGGGCCACATATTGACTCCAAAAATTCCAGAAAAATAAATCTAGTTATATTTTGACGATACGGTCCTAAAAAAACTAATTTCATCGAATTTGAAGACCGTTTGAATAATTGGAAAATAAAATAGCAAGTACAAAAATGAGTAATAAACCCCAGTATAAACTGGTACGATTCAATTCAACATTTTGTTCATTCGGGTTTGATTGTGTCATAGCTCTATAATTCCATTTTCCAGTTGTTTAAATTCAAACTGAAATTACCAAACGCGTTCAAATTCACCACGCTCACATATTAATTCCAAAAATTATGAAAATTGGAATATAGCAATAATTCGAAATTCCTGATCCAATAAAAGTGGTCTCGTCGAAAACGGAGGTCATTTGCAAAACGGCTATTTTTAAATATATATAAATTCCATAGCGACTTTTCTGAATTTTAAACTAGACATAAATTTTTATTCCCGTTATGAAATCTGGATTTTTAACATCCTTAGAAAGATATAGTTCAACAGATTCAAATATTTCTAGTTTTACTAAAATCCGGTTTATTTTGAATCCTGTACGTTCAATGGAATTTTGAAATTGAATTTTCAAACTACCGCGCCATTTCAGGCTCGTTATATAATTAAAATAAATTTATACGTTCTAACTTCATTTAAAATAAATTTTTAGTCGTTTGTATTTAAAATAAATCATTTTAAATAATAAAAATCCATTAAATTTGCTAAAATAAAATTTTTAAATTGGTTCTGAAACTCCGGGTTGTTACAATCTTCCCCACATAAAATCTTTTCGTCCTAAAAAAGGAACAGAGCTTAAAGTTGTTTAACTAACCAACTCAACTTTCATTCTGGCTTTCATTCTTCAACTTTTCAGTTTCTAAGAATTTTCAAATTCTTCAAAAATTTGGCTAACACCCTAAATTTTTGAAAAATTTCACCATAACCTCCTTTATACGAGGAGACCTTTAAAACAACAACTAGCCACACAGGGCCCTCACCAATCCAAAAGAAAAAGAAAAAGCCAAGCAGCTAGTCAGTTGGCTCATAAAATCATCAAAACCAAATAAATTATTAAACATGTACCTATTTGTCGGGCATACAATTTTATTCCTCTTCTTAGCTTTCATGCTATGACATGTTCAATGTATATACATGTATATACATGTATATGCATGTAATTCCAATCAATTTTCAATTCAGTTCAATATTTGATTCTATTTGGCTAAATTTACCATTCATTCACATATTGGTTTCAATAATTTTATTAGTTAAACTAATAATCAAACAACATAACCAGCAATCAATTAGTTGATTAGTTTTTCAAATTTATATCTTTAATGTACTCAAAAATCATATTTCAGTGTCAAATCTCAAACAGTAAACCCTATCTAGTTTTTGGTTCTTACACCAGTCAATTGGAAATATATATGTATCCCACTTTCGTCACTCGAACATAAATTCTGATGATGAGATCTCAATCATCAGAATCATCTCCGGGCGACTAAAGTGTGACTCTATATCCATCCAGTATATTTGAGGCTTCGGATACACATGGATCAGACGTATATTCAAAATCTCCATATACCCGATAGTCCAAATCAATTTAAAATAAATTACTCAAATACGTATAATAAGATTTAAATTCCAAAGCAAAATTTGTTTTCGTTTTTATTTTAAAAATAACACTCTTCATACTCATTCTAGGATACTACTGATCCTATCTCTAATGAGTCATTCTCATTGAATATTACTAATCCAATCTCTGATGAGTTCTTTCGTTCGGTTCTAATATCTCTTGTTCTCGAGCTCTGTAAACCAAAGCTCTGATACCACGCTGAAACGACCCAAACTCGCCTGTAAGGGAAAGCCCGGATTGAGTTGAGAACACGACAAATCAGAACACAAACAGAAGAACATTTCATTGCTGTTACAACAAGTTACATCAGAGTATAAGAATATACAAAGTATGAACAAATAATATACATTTGATAAATATCAGAGATTTACAAATTACAATGCAGCGGAAAATAATACAAAACACAACTGAAAGAAATACATGGATACAGACCGTTTCGAATATAGCTCCAGCTATAAACCAGGACCCTGTGAGTATAATATCTGCAAAACCAAAACTACTGGCTGCCCGTGTGGAAAGTAGGGGTACCCAGAGTTTAGGTTAAAACCATAAACTCCAGGCCAGTCATGCGACTGGTGTGAGAACTAAAAATAGTTATTAAATCTTTTACTTTAGAAATAAAGTAAATCAAGGGACCACGCCGTATAACACGCAACGGGTTTCCTCCCAAGAATACCAATGCATAGAATAAACAACGCGATGCTTTTTGGAAAAATGAAGCTATTATAAGACTCAAGTCCCATCACACAATGCAACGCAAGCCAGAGGATAGAGTTTTACCTTATAATAGCCAAACATGCTTTGTACGTTTAAAACAAACCATTTGAAATATTATAAGCACATAGTGTATAAAACAACTTCAAATGTAAATGTATCAATCATAAACGGCATAGTATCCCATGCTACAATGTTGCTATATAGGTTTACAACTAAAACCAAAATGTCACGTATTGGAAATTGGATTTCCATCAAGAGTCGAGGTAAGGGATGTACCCCTCGCCTGCTTCGAGACACTCTAGCAAATGCCTCAGGATCTCCCACAGTAGACCCTTGAATCCTCCAAGGCAGGTCCTCCCTTATGTTTGAGGATTAATTATTCATGAACACACATTTCCCGGTTCTATAGGACCTATCCATCGGCTCCGAAGTAACCGATATATCCGAGGCACCTCGAAATCAACCATCCGCATAGGTAAAAATATAATAAATGTATTGGTTCCATACCATGGCACCACCCATAGCTAGAAAGAAACTTCATGTCCTCCTTGGGTCCCTTATCCTGTTTTTGACTCATACCGAGGTGTGAGGCTCGCGAATTAACGTTATACACAAAGTTATGCCCTTTAAGGCCTTGCTTTGATCATCAACCACAAGACTCTGCTTTTCAACAGAAGCCTTGATCCTTTGCATCTTAGCATGCCACATTGGCAATTCATGCCATGCAACAGATGTCTATCGATATATAACCTCTGAGCTCATACGTCTCAGAGAAGAGTGTTAAGCAAGAGAATAAATTCTCCTCCACCAAACAGATATATATTTAATAGATATCAATCAACACAGAATAAAATCCAATGTCATACACACATCCATTTAATAGTTCGTTCTGGGTCTGAACGAAACCGAAGGCACTTTATTCCTCATCCCATATATCCAATACAGGAGAGAGGTTCTCGCATATCCAGTCGATCTCCAAGTACGTCTGGAAGATCACCACTTATTACCTTGTCTTGAATGTACCGCCCAATCAAGACATCAGTAATCATCCAAACGATGTGAAGACCTTCGGTCTTCGACCACCATCTTCATCGTCGAAACAATTGTTCAGAATGGGTATAAACCCGGCTTTTCCGAATAATTCACGTATTTTATAAACAAGTGCTATAAAAACACAACATACGCCTCATTCCAATTCAGAATATTCTTTTATTCAAATATTCACATCCTTTCGGAAATTTTCCCATTAATTTTATCAAAGATAAATTTTTTAAATTTATACTTTAATCTTCCTTTGGATATCCATTCAAACCAAATTAAGGTTTTCCAAACTAGTCGGGATTAACGCACCTTACCAAAGTAATCATTTGTTTAATTTCCCAATCCCAACCTATTCATCCCATGGAGCAAAACTGGTAATACTCCATAACTAACACTACGGTGTTATCGGTAAAATTAATTTCCATTTCCCATTCAAATCTAATTAAAGATTTAACTATCGCTTGGAGCAAAACTGGTGATACTCCACTCTCGATCATTTCCCAAATTTGATAATTTAAACTATCAATTCACATTTCAATCTAATTAAAGATTCATTAAAACTCCACTTAGTTTTAATCTTCCCAAAAATCAATATTAATGATTATTTAACTTTGGAAACACAAACATGTCTCATCGACAATCTACACCGTACTATTGATTTCTGCCGATATATAACCTCTAAGCTCGTACGTCTTAGAGAAGGGTGTTAAGCAAGAGAATAAATTCTGTAATGACCCGCATTTGTAGAGGTATTATAATTAATTTATTTAATTATATAAATAGTGATATAGTGAATTAAATGGTGGTTTAACTAAAATAACTTGAATATTTAATCAAAATAATAATTAAATAATATATTTAATTCAGAAATCATCAGAATTAGTGGAATTCACAACGTTGTGTGAACTGGACAAATTCAAAATATATAATTCAGTTAGAGTTGAATTATAATAACGAATATATTATTTGAACGAAGACTTGAAAGTATAATTATATTATAATTAAAATTGAGCTCGAAATGGCGCTGCAGTTCGTAATTCGGCGATTTGAACTTCAACTGAATGTACAGGATTCGTTTTAAGCCGGATTTCTATGAAACAAGAAACGCGTAGAGCTGGTGGAGTATATCTTTCTAGCGGAAGAGAAAAATCAGAATTTCATCGTGTAGATTTTGAGATATGTCCAAATCAAATTTTAGAATAGTCGCTATAGAATCGTTTATCGACCGTAACGGTTTATTCGATATAACTAGAGATCGGGTTTGAATTTAGACAAGGTCCTTTTGGGAAATAGCGATAATTTAATTTTTAGAATTTTATTGTAATTTTTAATTAATTTAATAAGCAACTTTTTATTTGGAGTATTTGGCACCCTGTATCGACATTTCGGGGTTTCACAATATGAGTTCATCTACCGGTATTATTACATTTTTGGGACCAGAGCACATCACTCATTTAAATGGTATTTTTGTTTCTGTCCATAACAGTCTCTACGTGAACAGAATATTTCATAGTGGGGTACGCTATGTTTTTAACTTAAAACAAACTAAACTGAATGGTTAACTGGTCAAACGAACTCGAAATTCAACGAAACAAGTTTCATACGAAACCTTAGGAAGAGGTCTAGTGAAACGTCAAGGCCTCATATTTTTAGGATTTTTTCTGTAATTTTAAGGAATTATTGCTCAGTGTTTTTCATCGATATTTTCTAAAGGATTTTCGCAAACGGTGTCGGAATTCGACGAAACCTGTCCCATTGGATCCGGAATGTGTTTTTATGCTAGGATTAGCTTTGTTTGTCAAAAATGGCAATCATACGAATTTAAAATGGATCGAAATGAAATGGAAAGGGAATATTCCAGGGAATATTCCCTGTCCACAAAATTGCCTATAAATAACAAACTAACGCTGCTCTTAAGACCTAAACCGCTTACTTGGAAACAGGCCGCGGTTTTATATCCTCAGCAAAAGAAAATCCTAAAATCTAAATATGGGTGGTTGTAAGGGGAAGGAGGTAGCTACGTTAGTAGCAGGTGGTTGTACTGGCGCGTGAAGATCTGAGAGGGAGAGGTTTGAGTGTTCAAACGTGTACTGTTATCTCCCAGTAAAGCCATTCATTAAGTAAAAGTCTAAAGCGGGTGTTAATTAAAGTTTAAACAGCATGGTGGTTTTCAGCGATGGAGTGTGAGTCTTTGTCTTACATTAAAGCTAGGTTCGAAATCATGGAGCAACGGGTCAGGAAATTTGTTTTGACCAGTTCATCAATTCATTCGTTTGAATGTTAACCTCCTCGTTCACTGAGCACTTTAGTCTTTGTTCATCCCATGTTCTCTTGGAGTAATTGCACTAAAGAATAAGTGCTCATGAGATTCTATAACCGAGTAACTGGAATAACAAACGGTCTCTTAATTAATGTTGAAAAGCCTATTTTCAGTTAGCATACAGTTTAAAATGGCTTTGTAGAAAGTATGTGACATTTTAGGAGTCACGATACAGAGCATGTGTGCGTGCGAGTTCGAGAGTGTAGGGTCTAAGGTGAAGAGAGTGTCGAGAGAAGCTTAACGGAGGTGTTCGTTTTCGGATTTTTGGTGAGATGAAGGTTGCTGTGACGGCAAGGAATTTCGCTCGGTCCGAACCAGTCGCTAAACCGACCCAGACCGTTCGAAACACCCTATCGTTTGAGAACACGACAAACCAGAACGCACACAGAAGAACATTTCACTGTATATTACAACAATGCACCAGAATACAAGAATATACAGGGTTTGAATAAATATTACACAGAAATATCAGAGATTTAAATTACAATTAAATACATCGCAGCGGAAAATAATACAATACACAACTAGAAGGGATATACGGATACAAAGCTTTCCGGATATCGTTCCAGCTGTAAACCAGGATCCTGTGAATATAAATCTGCAAAACCAAAACTACTAGCTGCCCGTGCGGAAAATAGGGGCACCCAGAGTTTAGGTTGAAACAATAAACTCCAGGTCAGTCATGTGACTGGTGTGAGAACTAAAACAGTTATTAATCTTTATTTTAAATCATTAGGTAAATCAAGGGACCACGCCGTATAACACGGAACGGGTTTCCTCCCAAGAATACCAGTGCCTTTAACAAACAGCGCAATGCTAAATAAAGAAAAATGAAACTGTTATAAGACCCAGGTCCCATCACACAATGCAACGCAACCGAGGATAGGGTTTTCCCTTATAACAGCCAAAGAATGCTTGATACGGTTAAAACAAATCGTTTGATACTATTATAAGTGCATAGTGTATAAAACAACTTCAAATCATAAGTATCAATCATAGGCGGCATGAGCGCCCCATCCCACTATGTCGCCATATATAGGATTACAACTAAAACCGCAAATGTCACGTATTTGGAAATTGGATTTCCATCTATGAACCGAGGCAAAAGATAGTCCTCAACCGATTCGAGACGCTCTAGCCCGCCCCTCAGGACCCAGACTCAGGTGGGCCCTTGGAGCGACAGGGCCGGTCCACCGATGTGGATTAAACTTAAACCCTGAACATGCGTTCCCCCGCCCTATGGGGCGTAAATGAGCCAACGAATGACTCCATCGGACCCGGATCGTCCGATCAAACCGAGGCGCCTCGCAACAGCAACAACCACATAAGTCAAACTCGTCAGGGCGTGTAAAACCACTGACGCCACTTCTAACTAGAAAGAAACGCATGCCCTCCCTGAGGTCCTTCTCCCGTTTTTGGTTCATACCGGGTGTGAAACTCGCGAAGCAAACGTTACACAAAGCTACGCCACAAAGGCCGTGCTTTGATCATCACCACAAGACTTGGCTTTTCAACAGAAGCCTCGATCAATTGCCACTTAGGCATGCCACACAGGCAATTCACTCCATGCGTTTGATATCCATCAATATATAACCCCTGAGCTCGTATGTCTCAGAGAAGGGCGTTAAGCAAGAGAATAGATTCTCCGCCGCCAAACAGATATATATTTAATAGAGATCAATCACACAGACTAAAATCCTATGTCAGACACACAGTCCATTTACAAGTCCGTTCTGGGGCTGAACGAAACCGGAGGCACCTAGTACCCCGCATATCCATCGATCTCCAAGTACGTCTAGACGATCACTAACTGTTTCCATCTTCTTGGGTGTATAGCCCAATCAAGATCATCAGTAATTACCCAAACGACGTGAAGACCTCCGGTCTTCGACCATCGTCTTCATCTTCGACTTATCGTCGTATCAGTTACTCAGAATGGGATAAACCCGGTCTTTCCGAATAACTCGCGTATATATTATAAAAGTGTTACACAAACACCACATACGCCTCATTCCAATTCATCAGTCACTAACCGTAAATTAATCAAGAGAATAATTCCCCAAATATTAACCCCGAAGGCCGAAACCAACATCAGATCAATATCCAGGAAACCATTCTGCTTAGCCAACCGACAGTTAGTTTCTAAATTTCACATTCATAGGGAAATGTTCCCATTAATTTTATCCAAGATAAATTTCTTGAATTTATTCTTCTTTTGAATTCCGATTCAACTAGTCGAGATTAGCGAACCTTACCGAAGTAATCATTGGTTTTAATTTCCCAATCCCAACCTATTTATCCCATGAAGTAAAACTGGTAATACTTCATATCTAACACCACAGTGTTATCGGTAAATTCAATTACCATTTCACGTTCAAATCTAATTAAAGATTTAACTATCGCCTGGAGCAAAACTGGTGATACTCCATTTCGATTATTTCAATCTAATTAAAGATTCATTAAAACTCCACTTAGTTTTAATCTGTGACTGGGTTAAAGAATCAGTGTCATTTAAAACACGGTTCACAATAAACCCAAAATCACATCACATTTCAATCAGTCCCTAATTGTAAATTAGCAAGTGAGCAATTCCCTAAGTATTAACCCCGAAGGCCGAAACCAACATCAGATCAATACCTCGGAAACTATTCAACTTAACTAATCTCCAGTTAGTTTCTGATTTTCTTAACTCCTTTAGGTCTAAGAACTGTATTATTGAAGATACCGTTCACGACAACCCAAAATCACATTGCATTAATGATCGGGTTAAAGAACGAGTGTTATTTAAAACACTGTTCACGATAAACCCAAAAATCAATATCAATTCAATTCCAATTAAATATTATTTAATTGGTACACTTCATTAAATCTAAATAAAAAGATTTAATCATTTCTCAACTGGGTTCAAGAACAGTGTTAGTGAAGACACCATTCACGACAAACCCAAATCACATTTGATATTCAATATAAGGCTCTGAATAGAAAATATATCGGCTTATATTCAATATCAAATTCTACGATTAACAAATGTCGTATTGGAAACAACGATACAAATATATCTTTCAAATTTCCATAACAACACCTGTATAATCACGAATTCCAACATCGAAATATTCCGAAGACAATTTCGATTCAAATCCACTCCAATGCAATCATTGGATATTCTGGTTATTTTTAAAACCCCTTTCTAATTCAATTTATTTATTTAAAAAAAAATAGAATTACTATTCTAGTTCAAAACTAGTTCATTTCGATAAAAATCTATTTTTATCTTTTCAAATATGGAGTTTTTCATCCCAATTCTTTCTAAATCATTTCTTATGATTTTACACAAATTATTACTATTTTTAATAATTTTATCAAGGCCTATACAGTCGATTTCCATCAAAGGCCATCGAACTGCACTTATAGCGACCTTTTTCGAATTTGATTTGGACATAATTCCAAATCCAACCATTAGATTTCAAATTTCTAATATTCGTTAGAAAGCTCTTTTCGATACGAACCCAACGGTTCCGGTTTTAGGAGAATCCGACGGTCGGATCTCCCGTAATGTCCGTTTGAAATAAATGGTCGAAATTCACGAACTGCCGCGGCGCGGCGCGTTCTATTCAGGCCATTATATTATATATATAATATATTTTCGTCGATTTCTATTTAAAACGAATTATATAAATAGTTTTAAATTCGTTTCAAAAGCAACTTCAACTTCCATTTCAATTCAAATCAAAATTGAATTCTTCTTTATAAATTCGTTTTAAAATTCATTTCTATTCAATTCAAATTTCAATTCAATTTGAATTCATTTCAATTCGTTTTCAATTCAATTTGAATTCGTTTTCAATTCATTTCGAAATCGTTTTCAATTCAATTCATTTCGAAATCGTTTTCAATTCAATTCATTTCGAAATCGTTTTCAATTCAATTCATTTCGAAATCGTTTTCAAAATCGATATAAATATCGATCACGTCAAAATGGCGTCCATCTAATCAACACGGCTTCATAAATTTCTATTTTCAAATATTCTATTTCAAATATTTCTTTTTCAAAATAGTTGTTATTATCAAAATATTTCGTTCAACACATGACCAATCTCAATGAATGAGTACTGTCAACACATGAACTTTTATTTCATATTGATAAAGATGTAAATTTTATTACTAAAATATTTCTTTCAACACATGACCAATCTCAATGGATGAGTACTGTCAACACATGAACTTTTATTTCATATTGATAAAGATGTAAATTTTATTACTAAAATATTTCGTTCAACACATGACCAATCTCAATGGATGAGTACTGTCAACACATGAACTTTTATTTTATAATATTCTTTATTTTCTAAACTGGAATGAGGCCCAATCAATTACCATATAAAGTTAATTATATGGATTTCCATACAACACATGTATATAATAGCATTGAAAAATAATCAACCATCAACCAAAGTGCACTACACTGTATAAGCATCAAATATAGATATCTAACGCTTATAACAGCCTGTCAATCAATCGATCGACATATTTAATCAATCAGGATGAGTGAACTTCAAATTTCATCCCAACACCCGTGTGGGGTTTCAAACAATCAAACACAGATTTTATTTGTGCAGTTGGGCGATGTGTAAAATTTATCGACCCAATCAATGTCCTTCAAATAGGTGTACATAAACAAACCGTCTGGTTTGTAAATGAATATTTTATTCACTTTCACTATATTCATATTCACGTTAAAAATTATATTTTTAACGATAAAACATTTTATTCCAACAGATGAATTTCTATTATTCATTTACACAATAAAATGATATTTTTATTTTCTAACATTTTTTTTTAGAAAATTTCGGCGACATAACGGCACGATACTAGAAACGGGACGAGGCCTAGCCTTATCCCCGGTCTAGTGAAGGCCCACGCCATTCACACATCAATCAAAATCACCAAACAACCAAATTCAAATCAAATCATATAACTAATCTATGCAACCAAGCAAACAAGTCCATGGTCTGTGGACGATTGTGTCGGGTGCTACTAAGCACCGTCTGCATCCTAGTATATATATATAACTAGAAAATTTAAATTGAAAGGTGAGAAGTTCTCACATATAGCTATCCTAGCTCCACGGCTCTTCATTGATAGAAATCTTCATTGCTATCGCATCTTCATCGTCTTCGTTGCCCGTAGCCACTACATATGTAAAAATCGAATTTTTACTTCGTTATTCAATATATAAAAGTCATATTTTTTTTTCTTCGATGTTCAATATATAAAAATTCTATTTTTCTATCGAAGTTCAATATATAAAAATTCTATTTTTCTATCGAAGTTCAATATATAAAAATTCTATTTTTCTATCGAAGTTCAATATATAAAAATTCTATTTTTCTATCGAAGTTCAATATATAAAAATTCTATTTTTCTATCGAAGTTCAATATATAAAAATTTGATTTTTACTTTTTAAAAATCTCGTCTTTCCCCTTTTTAAAATCTCAAATCTTTTTCTATTAAAAGATTAAACCTTTTTCTATTTCAAAGTTTAAACCTTTAAAATAAAATCAGTTTTATTTATTTCTTTAAAAATCAGTTTTAAAAATTCTTTTTAAATCAGTTTATAAATCATTATTAAATCAGTTTTTCTAGCTTTTACATAATTCAGTTTTTATCTTTTACATAAAAAAAACAGTGTTTTTTCCTAATTAAAATCGGATAAAACTATATAAATAAAATAAAGAAATAAAATAAAAATAAAATAACTTACAGGGGGGGTTTAGCGTCGCCGAGGTCTGGAAAAAAGGGGGGGTTAGCGTCGGTCGTGGGGGGGCTACTGGGGGTGTCGATGTCGGCGTGAGGCCTGGAGGGGGGTGGGGCTGTCGCGGCTTCAGGTGGCGGGTCCTGGAGGCTAGGGCGTCGTTCAAATAGAAGAAGAGGAGGGATTCGCGAGCAGGGGGGGGGGGGTGCGTGGGGTTCGTCTGAGGCGGGCGGATCATCGGAGGTGGGGCGGAGCTCTTGGAGCTGGCGGCGGCGGCTCTCGAATGCGATGGCCCTCGTTTTTTTTTTTTTGCTTTGATTTAATTTCGTAGAGGGGGGGGGGGGGCAGAACGGTTTTAAGGAGGAGGGGTTTTTTTTTTATTTTTTTATTTTATATATTATTTAATTTCTAAAAGTTGACTTTTACATACGACCTCGAAACGAGGCCCACCGCCTATCGTCCATAGCGTTTTACCCCCATTCCGAACACAATGGGATATGTATCGCAAGCTGATTCGACTGTTTCGATCAGTTTCCGTTGAATTTACATTTAAATCACTTATATTCAATTTTAAACGTACATTTCAAATTACCGGGGTCACACACTAACTCTAAAAATTCTCGAAAAATATTTTCTAGCTTCGTATTGACGATACGGTCCTAACAAAGCTAGTTTCGTCGAATTCTGAGACCGTTAGAAAAATGGCCAATTTCCAGTCGATTAAAATCAACTGAAACTGGTCAAACGCGTTTTCCTTTGCCACGCTCACATACTGATTCGAAAAATTATGAAATTTGAAACCTAGCAATAACTTTACATCACGGACCCAACAAAACTGGTTTCGTCGAAATCCGAGGTCGTTTGCAAAATGTCCATTTTTAAGGGCCTGAATTCCATAGCGACTATTCAGAATTTTCAACTGGACATATCTTTTGATTCCCGCTATGAAATCTTGATTTTTCGGATTCGTTGGAAAGATGTTATCAATTAGATCCTAATGTTTTTGGTTTCACTAAAATCCGGATTGTTTTGCACCCGGTACATTCAATTGAAGTTTGAAATCGAATTATCGAACTACCGCGCCATTTTCAATTCTATTTATAATTATATATAAATATTTATATTCTAACGACGACGCATATAATATATACGTCGAATTATTTTCTAAATAAATTTCTCGTCGATATTATTTAAAATAATCTATTTTAAATATTCAAAATTCGCTAAAATTGCCAAAATAAAAATTTCAAACTGGCTCGCATTTTACGGGTTGTTACAATCTCCCCCACTTAAAACTTTTCGTCCCCGAAAAGGGACAAAGTCGAAAGTGGTTTGATTAATCAACTCTACGCTCGATCTGGCTTCCATTCTCCAACTCTTTAGTTTCTGAGAATTTTCAAAATTTCAAAAATTTGGCTAACACCCTAAATTTTTGAAAAATTTCGCCATAACCTCCCCTGCACCGGGAGCATCGGGGAATTTCAAATAGCTTCCCCGGTCCTTCAGATCTCAAAAAGAAAAAGAAAAAGCCAAGCGGCTAGCCAATAGGCTCACAAAATCATCATCACCCAAACAAAACAGGAAATTATGTAGTAAACATGTACCTATTTGTCGGGCAAACAAATTTTATTCTCTGGCTCTAGCCTCCTTGCTATGACCTGTTCAAAAGATATACTTGTATATGCAAACAAATGCGACCAATTTTCAATACAATTCAATATGTGATTCAGTTAGGCTAAATGGCCAAAAATTAGCAAACAAATAAACAAACAACACAAACATCAATCAATTAGTGAATTAGAGTTTCAAATTCATAACTTTGATATATAGTCAAAAATCAGATTTTTGATGCCAAATCACAACAATGTATTCTAGCTATATTAGTTTTGGTTCTCACACCAGTCTAATGGAAATATATAGAAAATCACACCTTCGAAACTCGAATACCAATTCTGATGATGTCTAGACTATCATCAGAATCGTCTCCGGGCGACTAGAGTGTGACTCTATATCTATCCAGTATATTAAAACTTCGAATACACGCGGATCAGACGTATACCCAAAATCTTTATATACTGCATTGTCCAAATCAATATAAATAAATAATCAAATACGAATAATTGATTTAAATTTGCAAAACAAAAATTTGTTTTCATTTTCAAAAATATACTCTTCACACTCGTTCTAGGATACTACTGATCCCATCTCTAACGAGTCATCCCCATTGGATATTACTAATCCAATATCTGATGAATTCTTTCGTACGGTTCTAATGTGTCTTGTTCTCTGCTTTGTAAACCAAAGCTCTGATACCAACTGTGACGGCAAGGAATTTCGCTCGGTCCGAACCAGTCGCTAAACCGACCCAGACCGTTCGAAACACCCTATCGTTTGAGAACACGACAAACCAGAATGCACACAGAAGAACATTTCACTGTATATTACAACAATGCACCAGAATACAAGAATATACAGGGTTTGAATAAATATTACACAGAAATATCAGAGATTTAAATTACAATTAAATACATCGCAGCGGAAAATAATACAATACACAACTAGAAGGGATATACGGATACAAAGCTTTCCGGATATCGTTCCAGCTGTAAACCAGGATCCTGTGAATATAAATCTGCAAAACCAAAACTACTAGCTGCCCGTGCGGAAAATAGGGGCACCCAGAGTTTAGGTTGAAACAATAAACTCCAGGTCAGTCATGTGACTGGTGTGAGAACTAAAACAGTTATTAATCTTTATTTTAAATCATTAGGTAAATCAAGGGACCACGCCGTATAACACGGAACGGGTTTCCTCCCAAGAATACCAGTGCCTTTAACAAACAGCGCAATGCTAAATAAAGAAAAATGAAACTGTTATAAGACCCAGGTCCCATCACACAATGCAACGCAGCCGAGGATAGGGTTTTCCCTTATAACAGCCAAAGAATGCTTGATACGGTTAAAACAAATCGTTTGATACTATTATAAGTGCATAGTGTATAAAACAACTTCAAATCATAAGTATCAATCATAGGCGGCATGAGCGCCCCATCCCACTATGTCGCCATATATAGGATTACAACTAAAACCGCAAATGTCACGTATTTGGAAATTGGATTTCCATCTATGAACCGAGGCAAAAGATAGTCCTCAACCGATTCGAGACGCTCTAGCCCGCCCCTCAGGACCCAGACTCAGGTGGGCCCTTGGAGCGACAGGGCCGGTCCACCGATGTGGATTAAACTTAAACCCTGAACATGCGTTCCCCCGCCCTATGGGGCGTAAATGAGCCAACGAATGACTCCATCGGACCCGGATCGTCCGATCAAACCGAGGCGCCTCGCAACAGCAACAACCACATAAGTCAAACTCGTCAGGGCGTGTAAAACCACTGACGCCACTTCTAACTAGAAAGAAACGCATGCCCTCCCTGAGGTCCTTCTCCCGTTTTTGGTTCATACCGGGTGTGAAACTCGCGAAGCAAACGTTACACAAAGCTACGCCACAAAGGCCGTGCTTTGATCATCACCACAAGACTTTGCTTTTCAACAGAAGCCTCGATCAATTGCCACTTAGGCATGCCACACAGGCAATTCACTCCATGCGTTTGATATCCATCAATATATAACCCCTGAGCTCGTATGTCTCAGAGAAGGGCGTTAAGCAAGAGAATAGATTCTCCGCCGCCAAACAGATATATATTTAATAGAGATCAATCACACAGACTAAAATCCTATGTCAGACACACAGTCCATTTACAAGTCCGTTCTGGGGCTGAACGAAACCGGAGGCACCTAGTACCCCGCATATCCATCGATCTCCAAGTACGTCTGGACGATCACTAACTGTTTCCATCTTCTTGGGTGTACAGCCCAATCAAGATCATCAGTAATTACCCAAACGACGTGAAGACCTCCGGTCTTCGACCATCGTCTTCATCTTCGACTTATCGTCGTATCAGTTACTCAGAATGGGATAAACCCGGTCTTTCCGAATAACTCGCGTATATGTTATAAAAGTGTTACACAAACACCACATACGCCTCATTCCAATTCATCAGTCACTAACCGTAAATTAATCAAGAGAATAATTCCCCAAATATTAACCCCGAAGGCCGAAACCAACATCAGATCAATATCCAGGAAACCATTCTGCTTAGCCAACCGACAGTTAGTTTCTAAATTTCACATTCATAGGGAAATGTTCCCATTAATTTTATCCAAGATAAATTTCTTGAATTTATTCTTCTTTTGAATTCCGATTCAACTAGTCGAGATTAGCGAACCTTACCGAAGTAATCATTGGTTTTAATTTCCCAATCCCAACCTATTTATCCCATGAAGTAAAACTGGTAATACTTCATATCTAACACCACAGTGTTATCGGTAAATTCAATTACCATTTCACGTTCAAATCTAATTAAAGATTTAACTATCGCCTGGAGCAAAACTGGTGATACTCCATTTCGATTATTTCAATCTAATTAAAGATTCATTAAAACTCCACTTAGTTTTAATCTGTGACTGGGTTAAAGAATCAGTGTCATTTAAAACACGGTTCACAATAAACCCAAAATCACATCACATTTCAATCAGTCCCTAATTGTAAATTAGCAAGTGAGCAATTCCCTAAGTATTAATCCCGAAGGCCGAAACCAACATCAGATCAATACCTCGGAAACTATTCAACTTAACTAATCTCCAGTTAGTTTCTGATTTTCTTAACTCCTTTAGGTCTAAGAACTGTATTATTGAAGATACCGTTCACGACAACCCAAAATCACATTGCATTAATGATCGGGTTAAAGAACGAGTGTTATTTAAAACACTGTTCACGATAAACCCAAAAATCAATATCAATTCAATTCCAATTAAATATTATTTAATTGGTACACTTCATTAAATCTAAATAAAAAGATTTAATCATTTCTCAACTGGGTTCAAGAAAAGTGTTAGTGAAGACACCATTCACGACAAACCCAAATCACATTTGATATTCAATATAAGGCTCTGAATAGAAAATATATCGGCTTATATTCAATATCAAATTCTACGATTAACAAATGTCGTATTGGAAACAACGATACAAATATATCTTTCAAATTTCCATAACAACACCTGTATAATCACGAATTCCAACATCGAAATATTCCGAAGACAATTTCGATTCAAATCCACTCCAATGCAATCATTGGATATTCTGGTTATTTTTAAAACCCCTTTCTAATTCAATTTATTTATTTAAAAAAAAATAGAATTACTATTCTAGTTCAAAACTAGTTCATTTCGATAAAAATTTATTTTTATCTTTTCAAATATGGAGTTTTTCATCCCAATTCTTTCTAAATCATTTCTTATGATTTTACACAAATTATTACTATTTTTAATAATTTTATCAAGGCCTATACAGTCGATTTCCATCAAAGGCCATCGAACTGCACTTATAGCGACCTTTTTCGAATTTGATTTGGACATAATTCCAAATCCAACCATTAGATTTCAAATTTCTAATATTCGTTAGAAAGCTCTTTTCGATACGAACCCAACGGTTCCGGTTTTAGGAGAATCCGACGGTCGGATCTCCCGTAATGTCCGTTTGAAATAAATGGTCGAAATTCACGAACTGCCGCGGCGCGGCGCGTTCTATTCAGGCCATTATATTATATATATAATATATTTTCGTCGATTTCTATTTAAAACGAATTATATAAATAGTTTTAAATTCGTTTCAAAAGCAACTTCAACTTCCATTTCAATTCAAATCAAAATTGAATTCTTCTTTATAAATTCGTTTTAAAATTCATTTCTATTCAATTCAAATTTCAATTCAATTTGAATTCATTTCAATTCGTTTTCAATTCAATTTGAATTCGTTTTCAATTCATTTCGAAATCGTTTTCAATTCAATTCATTTCGAAATCGTTTTCAATTCAATTCATTTCGAAATCGTTTTCAATTCAATTCATTTCGAAATCGTTTTCAAAATCGATATAAATATCGATCACGTCAAAATGGCGTCCATCTAATCAACACGGCTTCATAAATTTCTATTTTCAAATATTCTATTTCAAATATTTCTTTTTCAAAATAGTTGTTATTATCAAAATATTTCGTTCAACACATGACCAATCTCAATGAATGAGTACTGTCAACACATGAACTTTTATTTCATATTGATAAAGATGTAAATTTTATTACTAAAATATTTCTTTCAACACATGACCAATCTCAATGGATGAGTACTGTCAACACATGAACTTTTATTTCATATTGATAAAGATGTAAATTTTATTACTAAAATATTTCGTTCAACACATGACCAATCTCAATGGATGAGTACTGTCAACACATGAACTTTTATTTTATAATATTCTTTATTTTCTAAACTGGAATGAGGCCCAATCAATTACCATATAAAGTTAATTATATGGATTTCCATACAACACATGTATATAATAGCATTGAAAAATAATCAACCATCAACCAAAGTGCACTACACTGTATAAGCATCAAATATAGATATCTAACGCTTATAACAGCCTGTCAATCAATCGATCGACATATTTAATCAATCAGGATGAGTGAACTTCAAATTTCATCCCAACACCCGTGTGGGGTTTCAAACAATCAAACACAGATTTTATTTGTGCAGTTGGGCGATGTGTAAAATTTATCGACCCAATCAATGTCCTTCAAATAGGTGTACATAAACAAACCGTCTGGTTTGTAAATGAATATTTTATTCACTTTCACTATATTCATATTCACGTTAAAAATTATATTTTTAACGATAAAACATTTTATTCCAACAGATGAATTTCTATTATTCATTTACACAATAAAATGATATTTTTATTTTCTAACATTTTTTTTTAGAAAATTTCGGCGACATAACGGCACGATACTAGAAACGGGACGAGGCCTAGCCTTATCCCCGGTCTAGTGAAGGCCCACGCCATTCACACATCAATCAAAATCACCAAACAACCAAATTCAAATCAAATCATATAACTAATCTATGCAACCAAGCAAACAAGTCCATGGTCTGTGGACGATTGTGTCGGGTGCTACTAAGCACCGTCTGCATCCTAGTATATATATATAACTAGAAAATTTAAATTGAAAGGTGAGAAGTTCTCACATATAGCTATCCTAGCTCCACGGCTCTTCATTGATAGAAATCTTCATTGCTATCGCATCTTCGTCGTCTTCGTTGCCCGTAGCCACTACATATGTAAAAATCGAATTTTTACTTCGTTATTCAATATATAAAAGTCATATTTTTTTTTCTTCGATGTTCAATATATAAAAATTCTATTTTTCTATCGAAGTTCAATATATAAAAATTCTATTTTTCTATCGAAGTTCAATATATAAAAATTCTATTTTTCTATCGAAGTTCAATATATAAAAATTCTATTTTTCTATCGAAGTTCAATATATAAAAATTTGATTTTTACTTTTTAAAAATCTCGTCTTTCCCCTTTTTAAAATCTCAAATCTTTTTCTATTAAAAGATTAAACCTTTTTCTATTTCAAAGTTTAAACCTTTAAAATAAAATCAGTTTTATTTATTTCTTTAAAAATCAGTTTTAAAAATTCTTTTTAAATCAGTTTATAAATCATTATTAAATCAGTTTTTCTAGCTTTTACATAATTCAGTTTTTATCTTTTACATAAAAAAAACAGTGTTTTTTTCCTAATTAAAATCGGATAAAACTATATAAATAAAATAAAGAAATAAAATAAAAATAAAATAACTTACAGGGGGGGTTTAGCGTCGCCGAGGTCTGGAAAAAAGGGGGGGTTAGCGTCGGTCGTGGGGGGCTACTGGGGGTGTCGATGTCGGCGTGAGGCCTGGAGGGGGTGGGGCTGTCGCGGCTTCAGGTGGCGGGTCCTGGAGGCTAGGGCGTCGTTCAAATAGAAGAAGAGGAGGGATTCGCGAGCAGGGGGGGTGCGTGGGGTTCGTCTGAGGCGGGCGGATCATCGGAGGTGGGGCGGAGCTCTTGGAGCTGGCGGCGGCGGCTCTCGAATGCGATGGCCCTCGTTTTTTTTTTTTTTTTTGCTTTGATTTAATTTCGTAGAGGGGGGGGGGGCCAGAACGGTTTTAAGGAGGAGGGGGTTTTTTTTTATTTTTTTATTTTATATATTATTTAATTTCTAAAAGTTGACTTTTACATACGACCTCGAAACGAGGCCCACCGCCTATCGTCCATAGCGTTTTACCCCCATTCCGAACACAATGGGATATGTATCGCAAGCTGATTCGACTGTTTCGATCAGTTTCCGTTGAATTTACATTTAAATCACTTATATTCAATTTTAAACGTACATTTCAAATTACCGGGGTCACACACTAACTCTAAAAATTCTCGAAAAATATTTTCTAGCTTCGTATTGACGATACGGTCCTAACAAAGCTAGTTTCGTCGAATTCTGAGACCGTTAGAAAAATGGCCAATTTCCAGTCGATTAAAATCAACTGAAACTGGTCAAACGCGTTTTCCTTTGCCACGCTCACATACTGATTCGAAAAATTATGAAATTTGAAACCTAGCAATAACTTTACATCACGGACCCAACAAAACTGGTTTCGTCGAAATCCGAGGTCGTTTGCAAAATGTCCATTTTTAAGGGCCTGAATTCCATAGCGACTATTCAGAATTTTCAACTGGACATATCTTTTGATTCCCGCTATGAAATCTTGATTTTTCGGATTCGTTGGAAAGATGTTATCAATTAGATCCTAATGTTTTTGGTTTCACTAAAATCCGGATTGTTTTGCACCCGGTACATTCAATTGAAGTTTGAAATCGAATTATCGAACTACCGCGCCATTTTCAATTCTATTTATAATTATATATAAATATTTATATTCTAACGACGACGCATATAATATATACGTCGAATTATTTTCTAAATAAATTTCTCGTCGATATTATTTAAAATAATCTATTTTAAATATTCAAAATTCGCTAAAATTGCCAAAATAAAAATTTCAAACTGGCTCGCATTTTACGGGTTGTTACAATCTGCCCCACTTAAAACTTTTCGTCCCCGAAAAGGGACAAAGTCGAAAGTGGTTTGATTAATCAACTCTACGCTCGATCTGGCTTCCATTCTCCAACTCTTTAGTTTCTGAGAATTTTCAAAATTTCAAAAATTTGGCTAACACCCTAAATTTTTGAAAAATTTCGCCATAACCTCCCCTGCACCGGGAGCATCGGGGAATTTCAAATAGCTTCCCCGGTCCTTCAGATCTCAAAAAGAAAAAGAAAAAGCCAAGCGGCTAGCCAATAGGCTCACAAAATCATCATCACCCAAACAAAACAGGAAATTATGTAGTAAACATGTACCTATTTGTCGGGCAAACAAATTTTATTCTCTGGCTCTAGCCTCCTTGCTATGACCTGTTCAAAAGATATACTTGTATATGCAAACAAATGCGACCAATTTTCAATACAATTCAATATGTGATTCAGTTAGGCTAAATGGCCAAAAATTAGCAAACAAATAAACAAACAACACAAACATCAATCAATTAGTGAATTAGAGTTTCAAATTCATAACTTTGATATATAGTCAAAAATCAGATTTTTGATGCCAAATCACAACAATGTATTCTAGCTATATTAGTTTTGGTTCTCACACCAGTCTAATGGAAATATACAGAAAATCACACCTTCGAAACTCGAATACCAATTCTGATGATGTCTAGACTATCATCAGAATCGTCTCCGGGCGACTAGAGTGTGACTCTATATCTATCCAGTATATTAAAACTTCGAATACACGCGGATCAGACGTATACCCAAAATCTTTATATACTGCATTGTCCAAATCAATATAAATAAATAATCAAATACGAATAATTGATTTAAATTTGCAAAACAAAAATTTGTTTTCATTTTCAAAAATATACTCTTCACACTCGTTCTAGGATACTACTGATCCCATCTCTAACGAGTCATCCCCATTGGATATTACTAATCCAATATCTGATGAATTCTTTCGTACGGTTCTAATGTGTCTTGTTCTCTGCTTTGTAAACCAAAGCTCTGATACCAACTGTGACGGCAAGGAATTTCGCTCGGTCCGAACCAGTCGCTAAACCGACCCAGACCGATCGAAACACCCTATCGTTTGAGAACACGACAAACCAGAACGCACACAGAAGAACATTTCACTGTATATTACAACAATGCACCAGAATACAAGAATATACAGGGTTTGAATAAATATTACACAGAAATATCAGAGATTTAAATTACAATTAAATACATCGCAGCGGAAAATAATACAATACACAACTAGAAGGGATATACGGATACAAAGCTTTCCGGATATCGTTCCAGCTGTAAACCAGGACCCTGTGAATATAAATCTGCAAAACCAAAACTACTAGCTGCCCGTGCGGAAAATAGGGGCACCCAGAGTTTAGGTTGAAACAATAAACTCCAGGTCAGTCATGTGACTGGTGTGAGAACTAAAACAGTTATTAATCTTTATTTTAAATCATTAGGTAAATCAAGGGACCACGCCGTATAACACGGAACGGGTTTCCTCCCAAGAATACCAGTGCCTTTAACAAACAGCGCAATGCTAAATAAAGAAAAATGAAACTGTTATAAGACCCAGGTCCCATCACACAATGCAACGCAGCCGAGGATAGGGTTTTCCCTTATAACAGCCAAAGAATGCTTGATACGGTTAAAACAAATCGTTTGATACTATTATAAGTGCATAGTGTATAAAACAACTTCAAATCATAAGTATCAATCATAGGCGGCATGAGCGCCCCATCCCACTATGTCGCCATATATAGGATTACAACTAAAACCGCAAATGTCACGTATTTGGAAATTGGATTTCCATCTATGAACCGAGGCAAAAGATAGTCCTCAACCGATTCGAGACGCTCTAGCCCGCCCCTCAGGACCCAGACTCAGGTGGGCCCTTGGAGCGACAGGGCCGGTCCACCGATGTGGATTAAACTTAAACCCTGAACATGCGTTCCCCCGCCCTATGGGGCGTAAATGAGCCAACGAATGACTCCATCGGACCCGGATCGTCCGATCAAACCGAGGCGCCTCGCAACAGCAACAACCACATAAGTCAAACTCGTCAGGGCGTGTAAAACCACTGACGCCACTTCTAACTAGAAAGAAACGCATGCCCTCCCTGAGGTCCTTCTCCCGTTTTTGGTTCATACCGGGTGTGAAACTCGCGAAGCAAACGTTACACAAAGCTACGCCACAAAGGCCGTGCTTTGATCATCACCACAAGACTTTGCTTTTCAACAGAAGCCTCGATCAATTGCCACTTAGGCATGCCACACAGGCAATTCACTCCATGCGTTTGATATCCATCAATATATAACCCCTGAGCTCGTATGTCTCAGAGAAGGGCGTTAAGCAAGAGAATAGATTCTCCGCCGCCAAACAGATATATATTTAATAGAGATCAATCACACAGACTAAAATCCTATGTCAGACACACAGTCCATTTACAAGTCCGTTCTGGGGCTGAACGAAACCGGAGGCACCTAGTACCCCGCATATCCATCGATCTCCAAGTACGTCTGGACGATCACTAACTGTTTCCATCTTCTTGGGTGTACAGCCCAATCAAGATCATCAGTAATTACCCAAACGACGTGAAGACCTCCGGTCTTCGACCATCGTCTTCATCTTCGACTTATCGTCGTATCAGTTACTCAGAATGGGATAAACCCGGTCTTTCCGAATAACTCGTGTATATATTATAAAAGTGTTACACAAACACCACATACGCCTCATTCCAATTCATCAGTCACTAACCGTAAATTAATCAAGAGAATAATTCCCCAAATATTAACCCCGAAGGCCGAAACCAACATCAGATCAATATCCAGGAAACCATTCTGCTTAGCCAACCGACAGTTAGTTTCTAAATTTCACATTCATAGGGAAATGTTCCCATTAATTTTATCCAAGATAAATTTCTTGAATTTATTCTTCTTTTGAATTCCGATTCAACTAGTCGAGATTAGCGAACCTTACCGAAGTAATCATTGGTTTTAATTTCCCAATCCCAACCTATTTATCCCATGAAGTAAAACTGGTAATACTTCATATCTAACACCACAGTGTTATCGGTAAATTCAATTACCATTTCACGTTCAAATCTAATTAAAGATTTAACTATCGCCTGGAGCAAAACTGGTGATACTCCATTTCGATTATTTCAATCTAATTAAAGATTCATTAAAACTCCACTTAGTTTTAATCTGTGACTGGGTTAAAGAATCAGTGTCATTTAAAACACGGTTCACAATAAACCCAAAATCACATCACATTTCAATCAGTCCCTAATTGTAAATTAGCAAGTGAGCAATTCCCTAAGTATTAATCCCGAAGGCCGAAACCAACATCAGATCAATACCTCGGAAACTATTCAACTTAACTAATCTCCAGTTAGTTTCTGATTTTCTTAACTCCTTTAGGTCTAAGAACTGTATTATTGAAGATACCGTTCACGACAACCCAAAATCACATTGCATTAATGATCGGGTTAAAGAACGAGTGTTATTTAAAACACTGTTCACGATAAACCCAAAAATCAATATCAATTCAATTCCAATTAAATATTATTTAATTGGTACACTTCATTAAATCTAAATAAAAAGATTTAATCATTTCTCAACTGGGTTCAAGAACAGTGTTAGTGAAGACACCATTCACGACAAACCCAAATCACATTTGATATTCAATATAAGGCTCTGAATAGAAAATATATCGGCTTATATTCAATATCAAATTCTACGATTAACAAATGTCGTATTGGAAACAACGATACAAATATATCTTTCAAATTTCCATAACAACACCTGTATAATCACGAATTCCAACATCGAAATATTCCGAAGACAATTTCGATTCAAATCCACTCCAATGCAATCATTGGATATTCTGGTTATTTTTAAAACCCCTTTCTAATTCAATTTATTTATTTAAAAAAAATAGAATTACTATTCTAGTTCAAAACTAGTTCATTTCGATAAAAATCTATTTTTATCTTTTCAAATATGGAGTTTTTCATCCCAATTCTTTCTAAATCATTTCTTATGATTTTACACAAATTATTACTATTTTTAATAATTTTATCAAGGCCTATACAGTCGATTTCCATCAAAGGCCATCGAACTGCACTTATAGCGACCTTTTTCGAATTTGATTTGGACATAATTCCAAATCCAACCATTAGATTTCAAATTTCTAATATTCGTTAGAAAGCTCTTTTCGATACGAACCCAACGGTTCTGGTTTTAGGAGAATCCGACGGTCGGATCTCCCGTAATGTCCGTTTGAAATAAATGGTCGAAATTCACGAACTGCCGCGGCGCGGCGCGTTCTATTCAGGCCATTATATTATATATATAATATATTTTCGTCGATTTCTATTTAAAACGAATTATATAAATAGTTTTAAATTCGTTTCAAAAGCAACTTCAACTTCCATTTCAATTCAAATCAAAATTGAATTCTTCTTTATAAATTCGTTTTAAAATTCATTTCTATTCAATTCAAATTTCAATTCAATTTGAATTCATTTCAATTCGTTTTCAATTCAATTTGAATTCGTTTTCAATTCATTTCGAAATCGTTTTCAATTCAATTCATTTCGAAATCGTTTTCAATTCAATTCATTTCGAAATCGTTTTCAATTCAATTCATTTCGAAATCGTTTTCAAAATCGATATAAATATCGATCACGTCAAAATGGCGTCCATCTAATCAACACGGCTTCATAAATTTCTATTTTCAAATATTCTATTTCAAATATTTCTTTTTCAAAATAGTTGTTATTATCAAAATATTTCGTTCAACACATGACCAATCTCAATGAATGAGTACTGTCAACACATGAACTTTTATTTCATATTGATAAAGATGTAAATTTTATTACTAAAATATTTCTTTCAACACATGACCAATCTCAATGGATGAGTACTGTCAACACATGAACTTTTATTTCATATTGATAAAGATGTAAATTTTATTACTAAAATATTTCGTTCAACACATGACCAATCTCAATGGATGAGTACTGTCAACACATGAACTTTTATTTTATAATATTCTTTATTTTCTAAACTGGAATGAGGCCCAATCAATTACCATATAAAGTTAATTATATGGATTTCCATACAACACATGTATATAATAGCATTGAAAAATAATCAACCATCAACCAAAGTGCACTACACTGTATAAGCATCAAATATAGATATCTAACGCTTATAACAGCCTGTCAATCAATCGATCGACATATTTAATCAATCAGGATGAGTGAACTTCAAATTTCATCCCAACACCCGTGTGGGGTTTCAAACAATCAAACACAGATTTTATTTGTGCAGTTGGGCGATGTGTAAAATTTATCGACCCAATCAATGTCCTTCAAATAGGTGTACATAAACAAACCGTCTGGTTTGTAAATGAATATTTTATTCACTTTCACTATATTCATATTCACGTTAAAAATTATATTTTTAACGATAAAACATTTTATTCCAACAGATGAATTTCTATTATTCATTTACACAATAAAATGATATTTTTATTTTCTAACATTTTTTTTAGAAAATTTCGGCGACATAACGGCACGATACTAGAAACGGGACGAGGCCTAGCCTTATCCCCGGTCTAGTGAAGGCCCACGCCATTCACACATCAATCAAAATCACCAAACAACCAAATTCAAATCAAATCATATAACTAATCTATGCAACCAAGCAAACAAGTCCATGGTCTGTGGACGATTGTGTCGGGTGCTACTAAGCACCGTCTGCATCCTAGTATATATATATAACTAGAAAATTTAAATTGAAAGGTGAGAAGTTCTCACATATAGCTATCCTAGCTCCACGGCTCTTCATTGATAGAAATCTTCATTGCTATCGCATCTTCGTCGTCTTCGTTGCCCGTAGCCACTACATATGTAAAAATCGAATTTTTACTTCGTTATTCAATATATAAAAGTCATATTTTTTTTCTTCGATGTTCAATATATAAAAATTCTATTTTTCTATCGAAGTTCAATATATAAAAATTTGATTTTTCTATCGAAGTTCAATATATAAAAATTCTATTTTTCTATCGAAGTTCAATATATAAAAATTCTATTTTTCTATCGAAGTTCAATATATAAAAATTTGATTTTTACTTTTTAAAAATCTCGTCTTTCCCCTTTTTAAAATCTCAAATCTTTTTCTATTAAAAGATTAAACCTTTTTCTATTTCAAAGTTTAAACCTTTAAAATAAAATCAGTTTTATTTATTTCTTTAAAAATCAGTTTTAAAAATTCTTTTTAAATCAGTTTATAAATCATTATTAAATCAGTTTTTCTAGCTTTTACATAATTCAGTTTTTATCTTTTACATAAAAAAAACAGTGTTTTTTTCCTAATTAAAATCGGATAAAACTATATAAATAAAATAAAGAAATAAAATAAAAATAAAATAACTTACAGGGGGGGTTTAGCGTCGCCGAGGTCTGGAAAAAAGGGGGGGTTAGCGTCGGTCGTGGGGGGGCTACTGGGGGTGTCGATGTCGGCGTGAGGCCTGGAGGGGGGTGGGGCTGTCGCGGCTTCAGGTGGCGGGTCCTGGAGGCTAGGGCGTCGTTCAAATAGAAGAAGAGGAGGGATTCGCGAGCAGGGGGGGTGCGTGGGGTTCGTCTGAGGCGGGCGGATCATCGGAGGTGGGGCGGAGCTCTTGGAGCTGGCGGCGGCGGCTCTCGAATGCGATGGCCCTCGTTTTTTTTTTTTTTTGCTTTGATTTAATTTCGTAGAGGGGGGGGGGGCCAGAACGGTTTTAAGGAGGAGGGGGTTTTTTTATTTTTTTATTTTTTTATTTTATATATTATTTAATTTCTAAAAGTTGACTTTTACATACGACCTCGAAACGAGGCCCACCGCCTATCGTCCATAGCGTTTTACCCCCATTCCGAACACAATGGGATATGTATCGCAAGCTGATTCGACTGTTTCGATCAGTTTCCGTTGAATTTACATTTAAATCACTTATATTCAATTTTAAACGTACATTTCAAATTACCGGGGTCACACACTAACTCTAAAAATTCTCGAAAAATATTTTCTAGCTTCGTATTGACGATACGGTCCTAACAAAGCTAGTTTCGTCGAATTCTGAGACCGTTAGAAAAATGGCCAATTTCCAGTCGATTAAAATCAACTGAAACTGGTCAAACGCGTTTTCCTTTGCCACGCTCACATACTGATTCGAAAAATTATGAAATTTGAAACCTAGCAATAACTTTACATCACGGACCCAACAAAACTGGTTTCGTCGAAATCCGAGGTCGTTTGCAAAATGTCCATTTTTAAGGGCCTGAATTCCATAGCGACTATTCAGAATTTTCAACTGGACATATCTTTTGATTCCCGCTATGAAATCTTGATTTTTCGGATTCGTTGGAAAGATGTTATCAATTAGATCCTAATGTTTTTGGTTTCACTAAAATCCGGATTGTTTTGCACCCGGTACATTCAATTGAAGTTTGAAATCGAATTATCGAACTACCGCGCCATTTTCAATTCTATTTATAATTATATATAAATATTTATATTCTAACGACGACGCATATAATATATACGTCGAATTATTTTCTAAATAAATTTCTCATCGATATTATTTAAAATAATCTATTTTAAATATTCAAAATTCGCTAAAATTGCCAAAATAAAAATTTCAAACTGGCTCGCATTTTACGGGTTGTTACAATCTCCCCCACTTAAAACTTTTCGTCCCCGAAAAGGGACAAAGTCGAAAGTGGTTTGATTAATCAACTCTACGCTCGATCTGGCTTCCATTCTCCAACTCTTTAGTTTCTGAGAATTTTCAAAATTTCAAAAATTTGGCTAACACCCTAAATTTTTGAAAAATTTCGCCATAACCTCCCCTGCACCGGGAGCATCGGGGAATTTCAAATAGCTTCCCCGGTCCTTCAGATCTCAAAAAGAAAAAGAAAAAGCCAAGCGGCTAGCCAATAGGCTCACAAAATCATCATCACCCAAACAAAACAGGAAATTATGTAGTAAACATGTACCTATTTGTCGGGCAAACAAATTTTATTCTCTGGCTCTAGCCTCCTTGCTATGACCTGTTCAAAAGATATACTTGTATATGCAAACAAATGCGACCAATTTTCAATACAATTTAATATGTGATTCAGTTAGGCTAAATGGCCAAAAATTAGCAAACAAATAAACAAACAACACAAACATCAATCAATTAGTGAATTAGAGTTTCAAATTCATAACTTTGATATATAGTCAAAAATCAGATTTTTGATGCCAAATCACAACAATGTATTCTAGCTATATTAGTTTTGGTTCTCACACCAGTCTAATGGAAATATATAGAAAATCACACCTTCGAAACTCGAATACCAATTCTGATGATGTCTAGACTATCATCAGAATCGTCTCCGGGCGACTAGAGTGTGACTCTATATCTATCCAGTATATTAAAACTTCGAATACACGCGGATCAGACGTATACCCAAAATCTTTATATACTGCATTGTCCAAATCAATATAAATAAATAATCAAATACGAATAATTGATTTAAATTTGCAAAACAAAAATTTGTTTTCATTTTCAAAAATATACTCTTCACACTCGTTCTAGGATACTACTGATCCCATCTCTAACGAGTCATCCCCATTGGATATTACTAATCCAATATCTGATGAATTCTTTCGTACGGTTCTAATGTGTCTTGTTCTCTGCTTTGTAAACCAAAGCTCTGATACCAACTGTGACGGCAAGGAATTTCGCTCGGTCCGAACCAGTCGCTAAACCGACCCAGACCGTTCGAAACACCCTATCGTTTGAGAACACGACAAACCAGAACGCACACAGAAGAACATTTCACTGTATATTACAACAATGCACCAGAATACAAGAATATACAGGGTTTGAATAAATATTACACAGAAATATCAGAGATTTAAATTACAATTAAATACATCGCAGCGGAAAATAATACAATACACAACTAGAAGGGATATACGGATACAAAGCTTTCCGGATATCGTTCCAGCTGTAAACCAGGATCCTGTGAATATAAATCTGCAAAACCAAAACTACTAGCTGCCCGTGCGGAAAATAGGGGCACCCAGAGTTTAGGTTGAAACAATAAACTCCAGGTCAGTCATGTGACTGGTGTGAGAACTAAAACAGTTATTAATCTTTATTTTAAATCATTAGGTAAATCAAGGGACCACGCCGTATAACACGGAACGGGTTTCCTCCCAAGAATACCAGTGCCTTTAACAAACAGCGCAATGCTAAATAAAGAAAAATGAAACTGTTATAAGACCCAGGTCCCATCACACAATGCAACGCAGCCGAGGATAGGGTTTTCCCTTATAACAGCCAAAGAATGCTTGATACGGTTAAAACAAATCGTTTGATACTATTATAAGTGCATAGTGTATAAAACAACTTCAAATCATAAGTATCAATCATAGGTGGCATGAGCGCCCCATCCCACTATGTCGCCATATATAGGATTACAACTAAAACCGCAAATGTCACGTATTTGGAAATTGGATTTCCATCTATGAACCGAGGCAAAAGATAGTCCTCAACCGATTCGAGACGCTCTAGCCCGCCCCTCAGGACCCAGACTCAGGTGGGCCCTTGGAGCGACAGGGCCGGTCCACCGATGTGGATTAAACTTAAACCCTGAACATGCGTTCCCCCGCCCTATGGGGCGT
Source organism: Allium sativum (assembly GCA_030737875.1). Lineage (NCBI taxonomy): Eukaryota > Viridiplantae > Streptophyta > Magnoliopsida > Asparagales > Amaryllidaceae > Allium > Allium sativum. The sequence goes on from CM060919.1 coordinate 443,725,699, forward strand.
AAATGAGCCAACGAATGACTCCATCGGACCCGGATCGTCCGATCAAACCGAGGCGCCTCGCAACAGTAACAACCACATAAGTCAAACTCGTCAGGGCGTGTAAAACCACTGACGCCACTTCTAACTAGAAAGAAACGCATGCCCTCCCTGAGGTCCTTCTCCCGTTTTTGGTTCATACCGGGTGTGAAACTCGCGAAGCAAACGTTACACAAAGCTACGCCACAAAGGCCGTGCTTTGATCATCACCACAAGACTTTGCTTTTCAACAGAAGCCTCGATCAATTGCCACTTAGGCATGCCACACAGGCAATTCACTCCATGCGTTTGATATCCATCAATATATAACCCCTGAGCTCGTATGTCTCAGAGAAGGGCGTTAAGCAAGAGAATAGATTCTCCGCCGCCAAACAGATATATATTTAATAGAGATCAATCACACAGACTAAAATCCTATGTCAGACACACAGTCCATTTACAAGTCCGTTCTGGGGCTGAACGAAACCGGAGGCACCTAGTACCCCGCATATCCATCGATCTCCAAGTACGTCTGGACGATCACTAACTGTTTCCATCTTCTTGGGTGTACAGCCCAATCAAGATCATCAGTAATTACCCAAACGACGTGAAGACCTCCGGTCTTCGACCATCGTCTTCATCTTCGACTTATCGTCGTATCAGTTACTCAGAATGGGATAAACCCGGTCTTTCCGAATAACTCGCGTATATATTATAAAAGTGTTACACAAACACCACATACGCCTCATTCCAATTCATCAGTCACTAACCGTAAATTAATCAAGAGAATAATTCCCCAAATATTAACCCCGAAGGCCGAAACCAACATCAGATCAATATCCAGGAAACCATTCTGCTTAGCCAACCGACAGTTAGTTTCTAAATTTCACATTCATAGGGAAATGTTCCCATTAATTTTATCCAAGATAAATTTCTTGAATTTATTCTTCTTTTGAATTCCGATTCAACTAGTCGAGATTAGCGAACCTTACCGAAGTAATCATTGGTTTTAATTTCCCAATCCCAACCTATTTATCCCATGAAGTAAAACTGGTAATACTTCATATCTAACACCACAGTGTTATCGGTAAATTCAATTACCATTTCACGTTCAAATCTAATTAAAGATTTAACTATCGCCTGGAGCAAAACTGGTGATACTCCATTTCGATTATTTCAATCTAATTAAAGATTCATTAAAACTCCACTTAGTTTTAATCTGTGACTGGGTTAAAGAATCAGTGTCATTTAAAACACGGTTCACAATAAACCCAAAATCACATCACATTTCAATCAGTCCCTAATTGTAAATTAGCAAGTGAGCAATTCCCTAAGTATTAATCCCGAAGGCCGAAACCAACATCAGATCAATACCTCGGAAACTATTCAACTTAACTAATCTCCAGTTAGTTTCTGATTTTCTTAACTCCTTTAGGTCTAAGAACTGTATTATTGAAGATACCGTTCACGACAACCCAAAATCACATTGCATTAATGATCGGGTTAAAGAACGAGTGTTATTTAAAACACTGTTCACGATAAACCCAAAAATCAATATCAATTCAATTCCAATTAAATATTATTTAATTGGTACACTTCATTAAATCTAAATAAAAAGATTTAATCATTTCTCAACTGGGTTCAAGAACAGTGTTAGTGAAGACACCATTCACGACAAACCCAAATCACATTTGATATTCAATATAAGGCTCTGAATAGAAAATATATCGGCTTATATTCAATATCAAATTCTACGATTAACAAATGTCGTATTGGAAACAACGATACAAATATATCTTTCAAATTTCCATAACAACACCTGTATAATCACGAATTCCAACATCGAAATATTCCGAAGACAATTTCGATTCAAATCCACTCCAATGCAATCATTGGATATTCTGGTTATTTTTAAAACCCCTTTCTAATTCAATTTATTTATTTAAAAAAAAATAGAATTACTATTCTAGTTCAAAACTAGTTCATTTCGATAAAAATCTATTTTTATCTTTTCAAATATGGAGTTTTTCATCCCAATTCTTTCTAAATCATTTCTTATGATTTTACACAAATTATTACTATTTTTAATAATTTTATCAAGGCCTATACAGTCGATTTCCACCAAAGGCCATCGAACTGCACTTATAGCGACCTTTTTCGAATTTGATTTGGACATAATTCCAAATCCAACCGTTAGATTTCAAATTTCTAATATTCGTTAGAAAGCTCTTTTCGATACGAACCCAACGGTTCCGGTTTTAGGAGAATCCGACGGTCGGATCTCCCGTAATGTCCGTTTGAAATAAATGGTCGAAATTCACGAACTGCCGCGGCGCGGCGCGTTCTATTCAGGCCATTATATTATATATATAATATATTTTCGTCGATTTCTATTTAAAACGAATTATATAAATAGTTTTAAATTCGTTTCAAAAGCAACTTCAACTTCCATTTCAATTCAAATCAAAATTGAATTCTTCTTTATAAATTCGTTTTAAAATTCATTTCTATTCAATTCAAATTTCAATTCAATTTGAATTCATTTCAATTCGTTTTCAATTCAATTTGAATTCGTTTTCAATTCATTTCGAAATCGTTTTCAATTCAATTCATTTCAAAATCGTTTTCAATTCAATTCATTTCGAAATCGTTTTCAATTCAATTCATTTCGAAATCGTTTTCAAAATCGATATAAATATCGATCACGTCAAAATGGCGTCCATCTAATCAACACGGCTTCATAAATTTCTATTTTCAAATATTCTATTTCAAATATTTCTTTTTCAAAATAGTTGTTATTATCAAAATATTTCGTTCAACACATGACCAATCTCAATGAATGAGTACTGTCAACACATGAACTTTTATTTCATATTGATAAAGATGTAAATTTTATTACTAAAATATTTCGTTCAACACATGACCAATCTCAATGGATGAGTACTGTCAACACATGAACTTTTATTTCATATTGATAAAGATGTAAATTTTATTACTAAAATATTTCGTTCAACACATGACCAATCTCAATGGATGAGTACTGTCAACACATGAACTTTTATTTTATAATATTCTTTATTTTCTAAACTGGAATGAGGCCCAATCAATTACCATATAAAGTTAATTATATGGATTTCCATACAACACATGTATATAATAGCATTGAAAAATAATCAACCATCAACCAAAGTGCACTACACTGTATAAGCATCAAATATAGATATCTAACGCTTATAACAGCCTGTCAATCAATCGATCGACATATTTAATCAATCAGGATGAGTGAACTTCAAATTTCATCCCAACACCCGTGTGGGGTTTCAAACAATCAAACACAGATTTTATTTGTGCAGTTGGGCGATGTGTAAAATTTATCGACCCAATCAATGTCCTTCAAATAGGTGTACATAAACAAACCGTCTGGTTTGTAAATGAATATTTTATTCACTTTCACTATATTCATATTCACGTTAAAAATTATATTTTTAACGATAAAACATTTTATTCCAACAGATGAATTTCTATTATTCATTTACACAATAAAATGATATTTTTATTTTCTAACATTTTTTTTTAGAAAATTTCGGCGACATAACGGCACGATACTAGAAACGGGACGAGGCCTAGCCTTATCCCCGGTCTAGTGAAGGCCCACGCCATTCACACATCAATCAAAATCACCAAACAACCAAATTCAAATCAAATCATATAACTAATCTATGCAACCAAGCAAACAAGTCCATGGTCTGTGGACGATTGTGTCGGGTGCTACTAAGCACCGTCTGCATCCTAGTATATATATATAACTAGAAAATTTAAATTGAAAGGTGAGAAGTTCTCACATATAGCTATCCTAGCTCCACGGCTCTTCATTGATAGAAATCTTCATTGCTATCGCATCTTCGTCGTCTTCGTTGCCCGTAGCCACTACATATGTAAAAATCGAATTTTTACTTCGTTATTCAATATATAAAAGTCATATTTTTTTTTTCTTCGATGTTCAATATATAAAAATTCTATTTTTCTATCGAAGTTCAATATATAAAAATTCTATTTTTCTATCGAAGTTCAATATATAAAAATTCTATTTTTCTATCGAAGTTCAATATATAAAAATTCTATTTTTCTATCGAAGTTCAATATATAAAAATTTGATTTTTACTTTTTAAAAATCTCGTCTTTCCCCTTTTTAAAATCGCAAATCTTTTTCTATTAAAAGATTAAACCTTTTTCTATTTCAAAGTTTAAACCTTTAAAATAAAATCAGTTTTATTTATTTCTTTAAAAATCAGTTTTAAAAATTCTTTTTAAATCAGTTTATAAATCATTATTAAATCAGTTTTTCTAGCTTTTACATAATTCAGTTTTTATCTTTTACATAAAAAAAACAGTGCTTTTTTCCTAATTAAAATCGGATAAAACTATATAAATAAAATAAAGAAATAAAATAAAAATAAAATAACTTACAGGGGGGGTTTAGCGTCGCCGAGGTCTGGAAAAAAGGGGGGGTTAGCGTCGGTCGTGGGGGGGCTACTGGGGGTGTCGATGTCGGCGTGAGGCCTGGAGGGGGGTGGGGCTGTCGCGGCTTCAGGTGGCGGGTCCTGGAGGCTAGGGCGTCGTTCAAATAGAAGAAGAGGAGGGATTCGCGAGCAGGGGGGTGCGTGGGGTTCGTCTGAGGCGGGCGGATCATCGGAGGTGGGGCGGAGCTCCTGGAGCTGGCGGCGGCGGCTCTCGAATGCGATGGCCCTCGTTTTTTTTTTTTTTTTTTGCTTTGATTTAATTTCGTAGAGGGGGGGGGGGGCCAGAACGGTTTTAAGGAGGAGGGGGTTTTTTTTTTATTTTATATATTATTTAATTTCTAAAAGTTGACTTTTACATACGACCTCGAAACGAGGCCCACCGCCTGTCGTCCATAGCGTTTTACCCCCATTCCGAACACAATGGGATATGTATCGCAAGCTGATTCGACTGTTTCGATCAGTTTCCGTTGAATTTACATTTAAATCACTTATATTCAATTTTAAACGTACATTTCAAATTACCGGGGTCACATACTAACTCTAAAAATTCTCGAAAAATATTTTCTAGCTTCGTATTGACGATACGGTCCTAACAAAGCTAGTTTCGTCGAATTCTGAGACCGTTAGAAAAATGGCCAATTTCCAGTCGATTAAAATCAACTGAAACTGGTCAAACGCGTTTTCCTTTGCCACGCTCACATACTGATTCGAAAAATTATGAAATTTGAAACCTAGCAATAACTTTACATCACGGACCCAACAAAACTGGTTTCGTCGAAATCCGAGGTCGTTTGCAAAATGTCCATTTTTAAGGGCCTGAATTCCATATCGACTATTCAGAATTTTCAACTGGACATATCTTTTGATTCCCGCTATGAAATCTTGATTTTTCGGATTCGTTGGAAAGATGTTATCAATTAGATCCTAATGTTTTTGGTTTCACTAAAATCCGGATTGTTTTGCACCCGGTACATTCAATTGAAGTTTGAAATCGAATTATCGAACTACCGCGCCATTTTCAATTCTATTTATAATTATATATAAATATTTATATTCTAACGACGACGCATATAATATATACGTCGAATTATTTTCTAAATAAATTTCTCGTCGATATTATTTAAAATAATCTATTTTAAATATTCAAAATTCGCTAAAATTGCCAAAATAAAAATTTCAAACTGGCTCGCATTTTACGGGTTGTTACAGTTGCGGTGCAGGGTAAAGAGGGGGTAATGGCCGTGGTTTTCTTTTGAGTACCTGGAGTCGATAGTGTCATTGAGGAAGACGGGTTCAAAAGGGTTACGGGTCTGGTTTCTATTTAAGGAAGATGGGCCGGGGATTCATGTAAGTTAAGGCCCAAGTTTTTATTTTAAATCCAAGTTTTGATTATTAAATAGTGTACAAACTTCTGAAACGAATAACTTGATCATATGAAATCAGAATCACGAACCGTAAGTTGAGTTGGGACCGTATGGACGACAGCTTCACAATGGAACTGACTGAAAGTGGATTGGGGCTCGTTTGAATTTATGGCGAAATAAATTGTTTGATTCAAATCAAATAAACAGTTTATCATTCTTTAACGATGAACTGCCAAAGTGAGTAAAACTCACCAACCCTGAACAGTTATATTTTTATAATGTATTCTTAGAACTGTTAATCATCTGTTGATTGCTCTGTGTTGGTTGATTGATTGAACTGCTAGTCAGTTAGTGGAAAATTTTATATATATATAAATATATATATATATAAACCGTTAAATCTATATATGTTGGTTCTGTTAACAGAATATTTCGTATTGAACTGAAAGTGATGTTGATTATATTGTGTAACATCTGTGGATGCAGGGAGACGGTTTGGAGGGACCCAACTGGGTTCCTCAATATATAAATACTGTTTTGTTTTATATATTGTGTTATATGTTGGGATATGAAATCTGTTGATGATTTTATATGTGTGAATGATACTGATCATTGTTGTATGGTATGTTAAATACCATAACATACCGGAATGTTGGTAAGGAATAATTTCAAAGTGATATTGAAATAAAAATATTTATAAATGGAATATTTATAAATAAGAGATATTTATAAATGGAATATTTATAAATAAGGAATATTTATAAATTTGTAATAATTATAAATAGGAGATATTCAAAAAGGAAATAATTTTAAACCATTTTCTTTTTTGAATGGAAAGGCCTGTGTGGCGGTTTGGGGATTTTCCCGATGCTCCCGATACAAACGAGGTTATGGCGAATTTTCCCGGGAATTTAAGGAGTTAGAATATTTTTAAGAATAAATTTGAAAAGGGAATATTTGCAAAACCATTTGCAAATAGAATAAAATAGAAAAAAGAAATATTTGTAAACCCTTTACAAATAGAATTGAAAAGGGAAAATATAGAAAATAAATAGAGTTAATAAAAAGGAAATTGGTTTATAACGGAATAAGATGTTATAAAAAGGAAACCGTTATAAAAAGGAAAACGTTATTAGATAAACATTTATAAAGTGAAGAACCGTTACGAAAAAGTAAATCTTTATAAATGAATAATCGTTGTTAAAAAAGGGATCTTTTTAAATGGATAACGTTATAAAAAGAAGTTAATCGAATATGGTATTCGAAGTTAGTTAATCGAATATGGTATTCGAAGTTAGTTAATCGAATATGTTATTAGAAAGGGGTTAGTCGAGTCAAGTTAGTCAAATAGAGTTAATCGATTAGAGTTAGCAGTTAGAGTTAACCAGTTAGAATTATTCGGTTAGAGTTAATCAGTTAGAGTTAACCAATTAGAGTTAACCAGTTAGAGTTAACCAGTTAGAATTATTCGGTTAGAGTTAATCAGTTAGAGTTAAACCGATAGAGTTAATCAGTTAGAACTAATCAATTAGAGTTAATCCAAATGAGATACCATTTAGCACGACTGCTAGCGAAATTCGCAGGGCTGCAGATAGCCTAAGGCGGTCGGATGTTTCCTGAGGGAATCAGGCGTAACCATTGTGATCGCTGCGATCTAGAGTCAAGCGAATGGAGTTAAATAGAGTTATCGAATATTAGTTATTCGAATGGAGTAAATAGAGTTATCGAATATTAGTTATTCGAATGGAGTTAAATAGAGTTATCGAATATTAGTTATTCGAATGGAGTAAATAGAGTTATCGAATATTAGTTATTCGAATGGAGTTGAATAGAGTTAAACGGAGTTAAATAGAGTTAGTCGAATATAGTTTATTCGAATAGAGTTAAAGGAAAGGAGTTATCGATTATAGTTTAATCGAAAGGAATTATCGATTAGTTTAATCGAAAGGAGATTATCGAAAATAGCGTATTCGAAAGAAAGAGATCGAATATAGTTTATTCAAAAGAAAGAGATCGAATATAGTTTATTCGAAAGAAGAGAGATAATCGAATATAGGTTATTCGAAGAAGAGTTAATCAAATAGAGATTACTCGGAAGAGAATTATACGTCGAATTCAACTATATCGAATTCGGGAAAGTAATATTTACTTTCCGGGTTTTAAATCAAAAGTATACACTAATAAATTAGGGTTAAGTTTAATTATTCGGATTTAAATAATAAAGGTTATAATTGAAGTTAGATATTGCGAAGGTAGGGATTATAACGTTATCGTTATAATCAATGTTTTCAATAAAGAAGTGGATTCGTAAATTGAATCCGAGAGTTACGTAAAGAAGTTGTTAAAGGTTTAAAAGATAAACTGTTACTATTTCGAAGTTATAACGTTGTTCAGTTAAGGTCTGAGAGGTAATTATACCCCAACTTGATTGACTTCCTTCTTAACTAAGAAATGGTAAGGTTTGATAGTGAATGATGGTTAAGTGAATTCAGTAAATGGTTTGAGTTGGCATAGCGATGTTTATTTAAACATCTGTTGAAATCCAATGAAGGAACTTTGGAAATGTTTTCCAAATAAGAAATCAGTAATGTTTTCTAATATAGGAAACAGGAAATGGAAATGTTTTCCATTGTTAATAAAGTATATTTTCTAAAATTAGAAAATAAGAAATTTTGAATATATGGAAACAGAAGATAAGTAAAGTAATGAACTAAAGAGATAAAAGTTGAATGATGATTGATTGGTATAATTTCCATCTGGAAATAATATCGTTGTTTGCACACGAGTTTTTCTTTGATAGTTAAATCACAGACTATCGAAGTTTTGACCATTTTAACGTTGTTAATATGGAGAGACCGGTTGGATTATTATCCAAAGAACCACTCTGTATTGGCATAAGCGTTGCGAATCATATATGCCAAAGATAATTGAAGACGGAGTAAAGTGCAAGGGCTATTGTATAAGTCTTAGATAACAGTGCCTAAGATGGGTGTACTGAATAGTGCCTTCGGTTCATCCTGTTCCTGGATGACTTGTATGGATGAATGTCTGACAGAGTATTTCCAGAAAGGTCACGTACATTGATTTCTTCAACCGTACCAAGAGTGGAAGCGGAGAAGGAAACTTCTTTTAGTTGACACGTAATGTATGGTTGTAGACGTCAAATTAGTGATTTAGATGGATCTAACAATGTGGCATTCGAAGTGAATCTGATGTGATGATAAAGCGTAACCTCAAGCCTCATCAACCGGTAAATGACAGAAATCGGGCAGGCAGCATGGCTAAGTCGGTCGCACCGAAGTAGGGTGTATAATCACCTATCTAGAGAATATTCATTTGCTTCTTTTAATCTATCAATGTTGTCCCATATATATTCGGGAAACGGTTGCTGATCCCAATCGTTGGTGATGTACATTCGATACACTCAAGCAAAATGAGTGGTCGGTCATGTGTGGCTGAGTTGCAAGATGTTCTTGTTGAACTCCAGTGTATCGTTCCTATAGTACACTGATCGGAAGGTGGTTCCATACCTTGTCATAGTTGGAAATCCATTACCCAATACGTGCTTGCGGTTTTGATTGTATACTATATAGTAGAACGTGAGATGAAAGCGTTTCTGCTAGATTGATATCTATTTGTACTTAGACATTATTATAATATCAGAATGATATTGCTTTACAAAGTTGTTTGGATTTTCATAAGGGAAAACCCGTTCCGTTTTCACGGCGTGGTCTTATGATATATCCGTTATTAAACCAAGTGTTAGGAGTTTTATTCACACCAGTCCCATGACTGACCCGGAGTTTATTTGTTTGTTTTCCCTAAACTCTTGGGTGCCTAAATTTGTATGGGCAGTCAAGTCGTCGGGATTTTTCAGATACACTTGGAGAGCTTGGAGCAGGAGGCTTCAGGATTCTATAGCTATTATTATTTCCGCTGTTGTTGTAAGTGTTGTACTCTGATAAGTGCTATTGTATATATAACTATTTGTATTTCAAAAGTTATGTTATATTTTATTCGTTCCGCTGTGAGATTCGTGTTTATTCTGATGATGATGTTCTTCTTCTTCTTCTTCTATTCTATTAGTTCTACCTTATCTATTCTCACCCTCTATCTTCTTTCTATTAGTTTCTTGATTTTCCAGTTTAATTTGGGGTTGGACTTGTGTTTTTGGTAAGCTCAAATTGGACCGGATTTTCGGGTCACTACAAATTCTCTACCACAAAACAGATATATATTTTGCAGAGATCAACCATGCAGTACGAAATACAATGTTAGACATGTGATCCTGTCTTTAACTGGGTTAAAGAACTAATGTCATTTACAACATAGTTCACGATAAACCCAAATCACATTCCATTAATTATGGAATCTTCATGGAAAAAAGATCTATATATAATCAATGACAATTTCCGTATTCGACTAATAATATAAATGGAATAATGACAAAACCTTTTAAATTCCATATATATTAACAGTCTTCCTCCACAGAAGCTCACTTCGATTATTATCAAATCAAATTCCATTCAATTCCAATTTAATATATTAAATTGGAAAACTTTACTTTGGAAAATTCTCGTTAAATCTTAATGAAAAATTTATAAATTCCAAATCACATTTCACTGTTAAATGGGTTAAAGAACAAGTATTATTTAAAACACCATTCACAATAAACCCAAAAATCCAATTCTTTCATTCAGTTCCAATTAAATATTAGTTAACTGGAGAACTTCTCTAAATCTTAATTAAAAGATTTATTCTTTTCTCATCGGGGTTTAAGAACAGTCTTACTGAAGACACCATTCACGAGAAACCAAAAATCCAATTTGATATCAAATATAAGGCTCTGAATAGAAATTATATCAGCTTATATTCAATATCAAATTCTAAAACCAACAAATATCGTATTGGAAATAACGATATAAATATATCTTCCAAATTTCCATAACAATATCCGTATAATCACGAAATCCAATATCGAAATATTCTGAAGATGATTTCCATTCAAATCCACTCCCATTTATATATTGGAAATTCTGGTTATATTAAAAACCCATTCTCAATCCAAATTATTTATTTAAAAATAATTTGATTATAATTCTAGTTAATAACTAGTTCATTTCGATGAAAATAATTTTTTATCTTTTCAAATATGGAATTTTTCATCCTAATTATTTCCAAATCATTTATTATGATTTCACACAAATTATTAATATTTTTAATAATCTTATTAAGGCCCTTTCAGTTGATTTCCATAAACGGTCATCGAACTGCACTTACAACGTCCTTTTTCTAATTTGATTTGGACATAAATCCAAATCCAACCATTAGATTCCAAATCTCTTATATTCGTTGGAAAGCTCTTTTTGATACGAACCTAATGGTTCTGATTTTAGGAGAATCCATCGGTCGGATCTCCCATAATGTCAACTCGAAGTCAATGGTCGAAATTCGCGAACAGTCGTGGCGCCGCGTTCTATTTAGGCCATTAAATATATATAATATATATAATATATATTTTGTCGATTTCCATTTAAAACGTATTTTATAAATCGTTTATAAATTCTTTTTAAACGATTCCAACTTCATTTTCAATTTTAAATCAAAATTGAATTTTCCTTGTCATTATAATATATAAATGATAATATTTTCAAAATATCAGATTTTGAAATCATTTCCTTTTCTATATTCATAATAAAAATGAATAAAATCGATACAAATACCATTCGCGTCAAAATGACGCATGTTTAATCAACACAACTTCATATATTTAAATATTTTCATGTCCATCCCAAATCGGACATCAAGATCATATTTTGACCCATTACTAAATATTATTTTAAAATATTAGTTATTTTAAAATATTCATTATTCGTCATTTAAAATATTCGTTAATTTAAAATATTCTTTGTTTCCGAATTGGAACCAGACATAGTCAATTACCATATAATTTTATTTATATGGATTTCATACACACATATACCCAACAATAATCAAAAACAGTCAACCATCATCCAGAGTGCATTATACAACTGCATAAGCATTAAATATAAATATTTAACGCTTACAACAGTCTGTCAACCAATCGATTGACATACAACTAAACAATTTGGATAAGTGTATGTCAAATATCATCCCAATACCTGTGTGGGGTCTCAATCAACACACACAGATTTTATTTGTGCCGTTGGGCGACGTGTAAAATATATCGTCCCAATCAATATCAGTGAAATAAGTGTATATAAACAAATCGTCCGATTTGTAAATGAATATATATTTTCATTCATATACTCATTAAAAAATTTATTTTTAAAGATAAAATATTTATTTCAACATATGAATATTATTAATAGTTCCACAATAAAAAATGATATTTTAATTGCTCAAATATTTTATTCAACACATAAATATTTTATACAGTTCATATACACATTACAAATGTTATTTTTAACTAACACATTTTATTTTAGAAAATTTCGGCAACATAACAACGCGATACTAGAACCGGAGTAAGGTCTAGCCTTATCCCTCGCCTAATACCGGCTCACGCCATACACATACTGTTAGACCAAAATCTGGGCCTAACACCCAAATGCAGATCATAAATCACAGAGTGCAGAAAAAAGTAAATAAAGAGGAGACACACGAAGTTTTTATAGTGGTTCGGCTCAAACCAAGCCTACGTCCACTTTATCTCTTCTTAAATCCTAAGAAGTTACAAGCACAATTCTCTCGGTTTATACACAAAATCCTCATGTTTACAATGAAAAGAGGTAAGAAATCATAAGATTATACGCGAAATCCTCATGTTATAATGTGGAATTTGGCTTCTTTGCTACTGAAAATGCTTTGTAGAGAGCAATGGTGGAATCCGTGAGGTGTTAGAGCCAAAATATCCTTTAAAATGCCTTCAAATGGTGTATTTATAGCTATAGGAGAGCTTCTGGGAAGACTGGTTCATGAAGGGGTACGTGGCACCCGATCCGGAAAAGTAGGAGCAAGATGTGGCATGAGAACAGGTCAAAACAGTGCGTGTATCAGCTGGTGCAGGTGTCGGTTCGTGGTCATAGGATCGGTTCGTGATATAGGCTCCACGAACCGAGGTCTGATCATGAGCTATATGGTGAAGCTGGTGTGTCACGAGCGGGTCGTGATCAGGAGGTGTACCACGAACGGGTCGTGGTCCGAGAGTGCGCCACGATCCGAGGGGGGCGGTCCGATGAAGGGCGAACCGAGGGTGCACCACGAGCCAGAGAGGATGCATGAGCCGTACTCTGATCGTGTGACACTTCGTCGCTTTATCCAGGAAATTGCCAGATTACACACATTCATGGAAACGGGCTTAAATTTGAAACTGTAAGTCCGATTGAGCCAAACCAAAGCTCAAACTGAAGTTAATTCAGAGATCTACAAAAGTTATAGAGCAGCTCTGTAAATGCTGTTTTTGGGCCCAAAAGAGGTCGTCTGATAGGAGTTTCGGGCCTTTCTTTATTCGTGATGCGACTTTGACCAAATCGCTGCCTGTCTTCTGACGATGTTCTCCATATCCGAGCGCGATGCTATCCAGATATTCAGTGTGACAGCTTTTACCAAAAAGTGTGTCAACAACTTTGCCCCCCAGAACATATCTTGCTGGTTGAAGGAAGATGTGTTCTGGATAGTCCAGGAAATCTATAAGCCATAGAAATTCGATAATGCTATGACCTTGCCGGGTCTGCCAGCTACAGATATAATCCATACCTGTAAAGAGATAAAGGAAAAACAAATGTGCCAAATCCTGGCGACATTGTTCAAATTTTCTGAGCATAAACCATGCTTCGGCGTCTAATGAGCATAAACCATACTCAAGGGACGTTTGAGTCATCCTGCCAAATCCTGGCAAGGGCCAACATTTCCAGGCATAATCCATACCCAGAAGTCCAAATCGAGTATAATCCAAACCTGATTTCTTTTGTCACATCCTGACAAGACCGTTGCAGGGCATAATCCATACCCTGGAGTTCAAACCGAGTATAATCCATACCCGATTTCTTTTGTCACATCCTGACAAGACCATTTGTCGTTCCTAAGTATAATCCATACTTAAGATTCTAAAGTGAGTATAAACCATACTCAGACCCGAAGTAGAGCTACGCTTGCCACAACCTGACAAGATAGTTCGTCCCTAGGCATAATCCATACGTAGAGTTCCATAATAAGTGTAAGCCATACTTTAACCGAAGTTGAGGATCCTGCCACATCCTGACAAGATACTTAAATTCTCCAAACATAATCCATGCTTGGAAAGTCCTTATTCAATTCAAAATGCAAAACCAAAGCAAATCCTGATTGGTTTGACACCAAGTCCAGAGCACGCTTTGGGGATACATCCTAACCTCATATGTGTGTACTCCGATTCAACTAATTGGAAAACCTAACGAAAGCAAAAACAAATCTTAAAGCCTAAGAAATGCAGAAAATGAAAGCTGATCTCATCCAGATCAGTTGATGATGAGCCCACGAGAGCTCGATCCAGGGTCATTCCCTCTCCGGGGAGCAGGTGGTGGCAGCACAGGTGCAGGCGCTGTTGGTTGTTTCACATACTCGGGCAGCTCTCCACGTCTAACCCGTTCCTCAATCAAATCACGAAGATGTTTGCACTCATTCGTGTCATGTCCGTCCATATCGTGGAATATGCAGTGCTTTCCAGAATCGTGTTCTCTTTGCGATGGCTCCCTCCTGGGAGGCTTTGGGTAGGAGACAACACCGTTTGTGTCCATGTAGATGTCAGAAAGTGAAGCAGTGAGCTTAGTATACTTTTCATATCTGGGCCCTCTCCGGGGCTGAGTGTTGAGATCATTCTTGACGACGGCTTTTCCTTTGCCATTTCCAGAATCAGACAGTTCTCCATCTTTGAGCATGTTGACATCGAGAACTTTCTTCTCGGAAGTTGCGTCTTCCTCACGCAGAAATCTATCCGATTCAAGGTAGAACTCGCTGAGATTCCGTGATGGGTCTCGGTACAAAGATTTCTTGAATTCCGTGTTATCCAGAACGCTGGATATCACTGCCATCAGTACCATTGATTGTTCATGGCGATCAACTGATGCTGCTGCAACGTTGAATCTTTCCAGAAAGGAACGCAGAGTTTCTCTAGGCCTCTGCTTGATTGTGGTGAGTGACATGACGTTCTTGTGTCGTGTGATGTGGACCTGAAACTGTTCAAGGAAGCGAGTGACCAACATATTCCAGTTGTTGATCGATTCCGTTTCTAGCTGCCGAATCCACATGGCAGCTATATCAGTCAGAAAGAGGGGAAAACACTTAGCCATGACGTTTTCCGATGCCGATTGAACTTCCATATGCCGTTTGTAGCGCATCAGGTGCACGGTAGGATCTGTCCTGCCATTGTGTGGCTCCAGTTGTGGGAGTTTGAAATCCGGGGGATTGCGGGAATTCCTGATTTCCTGAGTGAATGGGTTGTGATTGACGTCGTCCACGTCGTTCTGATAAGTGCGGTCTCTCGTGAGGCGTTGAATGAGATTGGCGAGCCGATCGTCCTCAAAAAGTTGTTGCCAGTTACCAAGATCAGAGTTGGTGCCCCCAGCATTGAATACAAGAGAGGATGGAAGCTGCTGGTGAGCTGTTGCCTGGGGATCGCGGCTCGCAGATCGCGGATCGAGGGTGACGACCCGACCCGGTTCGAGGGGGTCGGTTCGTGAGGCAGGTTCGTGAAGGCCAAATCGTGGTTCGTGGGGAGCGAACTGAGGAGGGGCGATCCGACCCGGTGCTGGTGGACTGTCATGAGCCAATCCCTGCTGCAGTTGAGTGAGAGTTTGCGCTCCGGTATCCATCAGATCTGGAGCTGAAGTCGGTCGCTGTGCATTTCCAATAACGAGGGGGTTGCCCCCGAGTCCATGTGATACCCGAGCCGCTTCTGTGGCATCATTTCCAATGACTTGAGCGTTGCTCGGCCTTCCATCCATCCGAGCAAAGAATCATCGATCATCTCCTGTTGTTTCCTGAGGAGATCGTCTTGCCTTGCCATCTGATCTCTCAATTCAGCGAGAACTCCGTCCATCTCGTCTCTAGTCAAGTATGCAGATGGATTTTTGTGAGAGGAAGCTTCTTGGCTTGCCTCGTTTCTCGTGCCTTCATTGCCAACATCCTCATCACCCTTAGTACGGGAGAAAGTTCCATCCTTCTTTCTTTTAACCATTGATCCAGTAGCCAAAAATTCCAAGCAGAAATTGAAGTTATCGTGTGCCCCTCTTCCTGGCGCGCCAAAATGTTAGACCAAAATCTGGGCCTAACACCCAAATGCAGATCACAAATCACAGAGTGCAGAAAAAAGTAAATAAAGAGGAGACACATGAAATTTTTATAGTGGTTCGGCTCAAACCAAGCCTACGTCCACTTTATCTCTTCTTAAATCCTAAGAAGTTACAAGTACAATTCTCTCGGTTTATACACGAAATTCTCGTGTTTACAATGAAAAGAGGAAAGAAATCATAAGATTATACACGAAATCCTCATGTTATAATGTGGAATTTGGCTTCTTTGCTGCTGAAAATGCTTTGCAGAGAGCAATGGTGGAAGCCGTGAGGTGTTAGAGCCAAAAGATCCTTTAAAATGCTTTCAAATGGTGTATTTATAGCTGTAGGAGAGCTTCTGGGAAGACTGGTTCGTGATGGGGTACGTGGCACCCGATCCGAAAAAGTAGGAGCAAAATGTGGCATGAGAACAGGTCAAAACAGTGTGTATCAGCTGGTGCAGGGGTCGGTTCGTGGTCATGGGATCGGATTGTGATATGGGCTCCACGAACCGAGGTCTGATCATGAGCTATATGGTGAAGTTGGTGTGTCACGAGCGGGTCGTGGTCAGGAGGTGTACCACGAACGGGTCGTGGTCTGAGAGTGCACCACGATCCGAAGGGGGCGATCCGATGAAGGGCGAACCGAGGGTGCACCACGAGCCAGAGAGGATGCACGAGCCGTACTCCGATCGTGTGACGCTTCGTCGCTTTATCCAGGAAATTGCCAGATTACACGCATTCACGGAAACAGGCGTAACTTTCAAACCGTAAGTCCGATTGAGCCAAATCAAAGCTCAAACTGAAGCTAATTCAGAGATCTACAAGCCATATAAAGCTAAGCTTCGTAATTGCTGTTTTCGGGCCCAAAAGAGGTCGTCTGATAGGAGTTTCGGGCCTTTCTTTGTTTGTGGTGCGACTTTGACCAAATCGCTGCCTGTCTTCTGACGATGTTCTCCATGTCCGAGCGCGATGCTATCCGATATTCAGTGTGACAGCTTTTACCAAAAAGTATGTCAACACATACCAAATTCAATCAATTCCATTCACATCCCAAATCAAATTCAACCAAATGAATCAATCAAAACAAACAACCAAACGTCCATGGTTTCAATCAAAGGTGTCGGGTGTTACTAAGCGCCGTCTGCATTCTAGTATATATTTAATTGTAAACAAAATTAGAGTGAGAAGTTCTCACTCAGAAGTTAAACAAATTCGTCGCGATTCTTCTAATGTAGAAAATTCTTGTCGTCGCACTCGCTTTTGTCATTCTCTGCACTTGAATTCGCCTCTTTGGCTCTAGAATTTGCATACGGTCTTCAATCTTAACTAAACTCTGTCACTAACCTAAACGCGCCATTCCGGACAACTTTTCCCTAGTGAACTTTCTTCCAAAACTGCACCAATTCGCCGGAAATTGCAAAAAACAGCAGTAGATAAACGATCTTCGGACGCGTTTTCCAGACAGCTCCGCCATCCAAAATATGACTTCTATATATCCAAATCGAAGAGAAAAACGAGATCTTCGACTTTGGTACTGTGGAATTTTGGCCCGAAACGCTCGGATTGGGAGATATTGAGGAAATAAGATCTGGGCTGTTTTTCACATACGGGAATTTTGGTATAAAGAGGGATTTTGGGTTTCGTGGGGCCCACGGTCGGAGCTGAGGGGCGGCTGCAGGACCTGATTGGGTGTGGAGCAGATGCAGCCAGGTGGTGGTGGCGCTGGGGGGCCCCACGGTGGCGGGTTTGGTGATTTGGGGCCTAGGGTTTTTGCTAATTGAAAGAGGGAAAGAGGAGGAAGAAGAAGAGGAGGAGAAGGAGAAAGACGAGGAGGGGAGAGGCCGACGGTGGTGCGGAAGGGGGGGCACGGTGGTGCAGCGACACTTTTTTTTTCGTTTCTGATTTTAACGAGAGGGAGAGGAAGAGAAAAGGGGGGTTGACTTTATATAATTATTTAATTCTAAAAAGTTACTTTATATTCTAACTCCAAATTTAACCCAACGAATGTCGCACCTAGCTAAATATCCCCATTCCAGACACAATGGGATATGTCTTGCAGGCCAATTCGACTGTTTCGATTGGTTTTCACCAAATTAAAATATAAATTAATATAACTTTCAAAATTGATTTCAACATGCATTTTAATTTACCGGGGCCATATACTGACTCCAAAAATTCCAGAAAAATAAATCTAGCTATATTTTGATGATACAGTCCTAACAGAACTAATTTCGTCGAATTTGGAGACCATTTGAAACAAGGTCATTTTCCAATCGATTAAATTCAAACTGAAATTACCAAACGCATTCAAATTTACCACGCTCACATATTAATTCCAAAAATTATGAAAATTGGAATATAGCAATAATTCGACATTCCGGATCCAACAAAAGTAGTCTCGTTGAAAACGGAGGTCGTTTGCAAAATGACTATTTTTAAGGGCTACATATTATATAAAATAGTTATAAATTCCATAGCGACTTTTCTGAATTTTAAACTGGACATAATTTTTTTTCCCGTTATGAAATCTGGATTTTTAACATCCTTAGAAATATATAATTCAACAGATTCAAATATTTCTACTTTTACTAAAATCCGGTTTATTTTGAATCATGTACATTCAATGGAAATTTGAAATCAATTTTTCAAACTGCCACGCCATTTCATTCTCGTTAT
Source organism: Allium sativum (assembly GCA_030737875.1). Classification (NCBI taxonomy): domain Eukaryota; kingdom Viridiplantae; phylum Streptophyta; class Magnoliopsida; order Asparagales; family Amaryllidaceae; genus Allium; species Allium sativum. Next base: position 443,744,568 of record CM060919.1, read on the forward strand.
ATAATTAAAATAAATTTATACGTTCTAACTTCATTTAAAATAAATTTTTAGTCGTTAGTATTTAAAATCAATCATTTTATATAATCAAATTCCATTAGAATTGCTAAAATAAAAAAATTAAATTGGTTCTGAAATTCCGGGTTGTTACACCACAATCCTATTATGAAGCCTAGTTAAGTCAGACCCAATAATACAGTAGAGTATAACATTTACTCGTTCGCATATACCCAAGAGAAGAGGATGCACAATGGTTTGGCATTACCTACATTCCAATGATTCTGGCATTGATGAGTGTATATATTGGAAGACATCACCACGACTTAATATAACAAAATTTTGCTATAAAGAGATTTTATAATTCGTAGTGGGGATCAATATTTATTATCATATACATCTCAAAATATATGTTTTTATTTGGTAATTTCTTTTAGTTCCACATAAACACAATTATAAAAATATTACACCTTTTGAGTATTTAGCGCATTAAATAGCATTAGCATTCAAAGGAATTAAAATATACGTTGCCATTGTTTTTTAACATTTCAAAACATACCTTGCAGTTCAACATTTATACTGCAACAATTCTCTAGACCATTTATTTCATTATAGCTTTCTAAAAGGTATAAATGGAATACTTGCATCTTTTAATTAATCAGGCCTAATCATTTTTTAAGGCCTAATATTTCATAATAAGACATAAACCGCAGAGTCCAAACTTAAGCAGATTATATATCTTATATTATACGTGCAGGAGTTATCATACATATATACCTATATATATATATATATATATATATATTCATCTTGTATTTATTCAAACCATTAACCAACACTAGCATATAAATAAAGTATAACAACACGTTTCAAATGACAATAATATAAAAGCATACAACTCAGATTTACATTTACGTGGTTGTTACAAAACTATGTACATTATAGTATAGAGGGACAGTCCAGGCTAGTTATTGATACAAATATTAAAAACATATTCCAGACAGCTTTTCAGATATCAATATTTAATATAGGATGCTTCATGTACACCATCTTACACAAATACATATATGCACCAATATCTTGATAATAAAAAAGTCGTACTTGTTTAATTTTAAAGCATGTTAACAATGGTCAATCCAAGAAATTGTTCTACCACCTTTCAACTGAAACAATTTCAGTGTTTGGTTGCGCCCCTCCTGTTTTTTAAGTTCATGTTCAAAAGAGTCAGATTGTCTTATTTATACGTATATATACATCAAATGTATATCATATATATATATATATATGCATGACCAATATACATCGAATATAAATATTATCTGCTAACTGTTACATGTATGTATATAAAACATGTTTTATAAGCACATCAATATATGTAGTAATTTATGAATTCATATATATATATATATATATATATAACATACAAACAACACATCCAAATGTACAGGGCTGTTGGCTACCAATGTATGTATATTTTTACTCAATATATTTGTTTCTAACTTAACTTAATGAAAGAACACAATATCACTATCCTGAAATGATATGGGATACATACATAATTATGTGCTAATGTCTTGGCCAGCATGAGTAAACATGTCTATTTATATACACATATACGACTAGATGTAACATGTATAATTATATCATTTCATGGCAGGCGGAAAAATAAAATAAAATATAAGCCCAGATGGTATTGAATTGCTAAGGTTAGCAGTATATACATTGATATAGCAGACTTGGTACAACTTTTATACCAATTATCCCTTTTATAGATATTACATATCATATATGTATCTGGATATCTCAATACCATATATAGTGAATTGCTGCGCATGTTTAAAACCATGTGCATATACTATGAGATCCAATCATCAAATTTAATGCAATATTGTATGGGTCATTGTGTATATAATAAAAGATAAACTAGTTTAGAATTTCACCGCAAATCAAATTTTGCCGGAAATTTAAAAAAACACTAGTGTATGCAATACATCAATGTTAATTGAGTTGAACAATCATATCAAATATATAGTTTGTCAACTTAAAATTTTTGTGTCAGGTAGAACTTTTATACCTTCATATACAACTATCAACTTATTAATAAGAGCATAATCTTGATTCCATATATTTATATGCAGACACCATGAAAACAGAAAACAAGTCATGTTTGCTTCAGCTATCATATAGCATAGATATCATATTTAAAACTCATTACATAAAAGGAAACACAACCCATTGCATATAAACATATTGTAACAACCCGGAAATGCGAGCCAATTTAAAATTTTTATTTTGGCAATTTTGACGAATTTTGAATATTTTAAATAATATCGACGAGAAATTTATTTTGAATTGAATTCGAACGTATATAGTTATATACATCGTCGTTAGAATATAAATACTATTTTAAATTATAAATAGAATTGAAAATGGCGCGGTAGTTCGATAATTCGATTTCAAACTTCAATTGAATGTACCGGGTGCAAAATAAACAGGATTTTAGTGAAACCTAAAATAATAGGATCTATTTGTGAATATCTTTCCAACGAATCCGAAAAATCAAAATTTCATAGCGGGAATCAAAAGATATGTCCAAATGAATTTTCAGAATAGTCGCTATGGAATTCAGGCCCTTAAAAATGAAAATTTTGCAAACGACCTCGGATTTCGACGAAACCACTTTTGTTGGATCCGGGATGTCAAGTTATTGTTAGGTTTCAAATTTCATAATTTTTTGAATCAATATGTGAGCGTGGCAAAGGAAAATGTGTTTGACCAGTTTCAGTTGATTTTAATCGACTGGAAAATGACCATTTTTCCAACGGTCTCAGAATTCGACGAAACTAGTTTTGTTAGGACTGTATCGTCAATACGAAGCTAGAAAATATTTTTCGGGAATTTTTAGAGTCTGTATGTGGGCCCGGTAAATTGAAATGTGCGTTCAAATTCAATATATAGAGTTATATTTTGATTTTGACGAAAACTGATCGAAACGGTCGAATCAGCTGATGAAACATATCCCATTGTGTTCGGAATGGGGGTAATTAGCTAGTGGCGATAGTCGTTGGGCCTCATTTAGAGGTCAAAATAAAAAGTCAACTCTAAGAGAAAAATAAATAATTAATTTATATATATTAATATACTTCCTACTATCCTCTCTCTCTTCATTATAAACCCAAAATAAATAAATAAAGAAGAAAAAAGGAACGACGGAGGGAGGGGGAGCCACCGCCGCTCCAGGCGCTGGCCGCCGGCCATTTCCACCGCCCTCCGATCAAACCGCGCCACCGCCCGACCCCCCCCCCTCTTGCTTCCTCCGTCGTATCGAGAATCCCCTCCCCTTCCTCTAAATAGATCGGCCCGCTCTAGCCCCAGGCCACCGCGACATCGACGAACCCCCACCGCCTCAAACCCCTAACCTCCACCGCCTCTTCCTCCTACTACTTCAATTCGAATCCCCACCTAAATCCACCCAAATCCAAGCCGCATGGGCCCACAGTGCCACTGTGCCTCCTCATGGCCCGCAGCTTCAGTTGCAGACCTCCGTCGGCGAACGATGATGGACTAAGCAGGCGTAAGGTGGTGTGGAGCGCGGTTTGAACTTCCTGGACCGAAAACGAGTGAAGAAAGGTAGTTTTTAATTTGAATTGTCTATGTATATTTTCTTAAAATTCAGAAAATGAATTATGTATAGTTGTTTTAAATTCTGGGATTTTTATATGATGTAGAAGATAAAGATATGATTCTATAGTATGGAAAGTATAAAAATACGATTTTTATATTTTATAGATAGTAAAAATATCATCTTTATAAATATAGCAAAATAAAAATCTGATTTTTATTATATATATGTTGAAATAAAGATGTGATTTTTATAGTGATGAAATGAAAAGGCGAAATCTTTATGTATAGAATAGCGTGATAAAAATATAATCTTTATTATAAGAACGTCGATGTAAAAATAGAATTTTTATCTATATAGTAGCGATGTAAAAATAGAATTTTTATCTACATAGTAGCGATGTAAAAATAGAATTTTTATCCATATGGAGTGATAGTAAAAATAGAATTTTTATATACATAGCAACAATATAAAAATGTGATTTTTATATATGTAGTGGCTACGGGCAACGAAAGTGACAAAAGGCGAGAACAGTGATGATTCCCCACATTTGAAGTGTCGTGGAATTAGGATAGCTTTGGCGAGAAATTCTCACTCTAAATCTTGTTTTTCTAGTTAAAATATATACTAGGATGCAGACGGTGCTTAGTAGCACCCGATACCCGTCATCCACAGACCATGGATGGCTTGTATGTTTGATTGTTAGTTGAGGTGAAAATTGATTGTGTGATGTGAAATGAAATAAAATATTTATATAGTTAAAAATATTTTATCGTTAAAAATATTATTTTAACGTGTGTGTGTGAATAAAAATGTGTGGTGTTGATGTGAAACCCCACACGGGTGTTGGGATGATATTTGAAGTCCACTCATCCCGATTGATTAGTTGTATGTCGATCGATTGATTGACAGGCTGTTATAAGCGTTAGATATCTATATTTGATGCTTATACAGTGTGGTGCACTTTGGATGATGATTGATTATTTATTGTTGTGGTTATATACATGTGTTGTATGGAATTCATATAATTAACATTATATGGTAATTGATTGGGCCTCATTCCAATTGGGAAAATAAAGAATAGAATGAAGTATATATTCATGTGTTGAATAGAATAAATAATCATGTGTTGAAAATTATCATGTGTTGAACGAAATATTTTAATAATAAAATTTACATCTTTATCATATTTAAAATCATTCTCTTACTACTTTACAGTTGGAGTCTGATTTAAAAATCAAACGATAAATACCATAATTTTATAAAATATATTAAATAACAAAAATATTCATGTGTTGAGAATATTCATGTGTTGAAAGAAATATAGATTCATGTGTTGAATAGAATAAATATTCATTTGTTGAATAGAATAACGAATTTATTGAAAGATATATAGCCGTGTTGATTAGAGTTGCGCCATTTTCACGTGAACGATATTTATATCGATTATATTCGTTTTTATAATGAATATTGAAAAGTGATTTCAAAATCGAATAGAAGTGAATTTGAATTGAAATCAAATAGAAGTGAATTTGAATTGAAATCGAATAGAAGTGAATTTGAATTGAAATCGAATAGAAGTGAATTTGAATTGAAATCGAATAGAAGTGAATTTGAATTGAAATCGAATAGAAGTGAATTTGAATTGAAATCGATTTGAAACAAATTTAAAACAATTTATAAAATATGTTTTAAAAGGAAATCGACAATATATATATATATATATAATATATGTATTATATATATAATGGCCTGAATAGAACGCGCCGCGCTGCGGTAGTTAGTGAATTTCGACCATTGACTTCGAATTGACGAGGCAGGAGATCCGACCGTCGGATTCTCCTGAAACCGGAACCGTTGGGTTCGTATCGAAAAGAGCTTTCCAATTAATATTAGAAATTTGAAATCCAACGGTTGGATTTGGAATTATGTCCAAATCAAATTTAGAAAAGGTCGTTGTAAGTGCAGTTCGATGGCCGTTGATGGAAATCGACTTTACGGGCCTTGATAAAATTATTAAAAATATCAATAATTTGTGTAAAATCATAAGAAATGATTTGGGAAAAATTGGGCTGAAAAGGTGAGTATTTGAAAAGATAAAAATAGATTTTTATCGAAATGAACTAGTTTTGAACTAGAATTAAAATCAATTTATTTTTGAAATAAATAAATTGAATTTGAAAGTGGTTTTAAAAATAATCAGAATTTCCAATACGTGAAGTGGAAATGGATTTGAATCGAAATTACCTTCGGAATATTTCGATGTTGGATTTCATGATTATACAGATATTGTTTTGGGGATTTGAAAGATATATTTATATCGTTATTTCCAATACGATATTTGTTGGTCGTAGAATTTGATATTGAATATAAGCCGATATATTTTCTATTCAGAGCCTTGTATTTAATATCAAACGTTATTTGGGTTTGTCGTGAATGGTGTCTTCATTAACACTGTTCTTAAGCCCAATAAAGAAAAAGATTAAATCTTTTTATTTAGATTTAATGAAGTGTATCAATTAAATAATATTTAATTGGAGTTGAATTTGAATTGGTTTTTGGGTTTATCGTGAGCGGTGTTTTGAACAACACCTGTTCTTTAACCCGATTAACAATAGAATATGATTTTGGGTTTATCGTGAATCGTGTTTTAGATGACATTGGTTCTTTAACCCAGTTAAAGGTAGGATATTGATTTTTGAAAAGATTAAAACTAAGTGGAGTTTTAATGAATCTTTAAATAGATTAAAATGTGAATTGATAATTTAAATTATCAAATCTGAAAGGTGGTCGAGATATGGAGTATCGCCAGTTTTGCTCCAAAGCGATAGTTAAATCTTTAATTAGATTTGAATGTGAAATGGTAATTAATATTACCGATAACACCGTGGTGTTAGATATGGAGTATTACCAGTTTTGCTCCATGGGATATATAGGTTGGGATTGGGAAATAAAATAAATAAATAATTACTTCGGTGTGGTTCGCTAATCCCGACTAGTTTGAAATGATATCCAAAGGAAGATTAAAGAATGAATTTAGAAGAATTTATCTTTGATAAAATTAATGGGAACCTTTCCCTAAGAATGTGATTTTGTGAATAAAAGAATATTCTGAATTGGAATTAGGCGTTTGTTGTATTTGTGTAACATTTGTTTATTATATACGTGGGTTATTCAGAAAGGCCGGGTTTATACCCATTCTGAATAATCTATTCGACGAGATGTCGAAGATGAAGACGGTGGTTGAAGACCGGAAGTCTTCACATCGTTTGGGTGATTACTGATGATCTTGATTGGGCTGTACACCCAAGATGAGGGAAACAGTTGGTGATCGTCCAGACGTACTTGGAGATCGATGGATATGCGAGGAAAGTGCCTCCGGTTTCGTTCAGACCCAGAACGAACTTGTAAATGGATTGTGTGTCTGACATTGGATTTTATTCTGTGTTGATTGATCTCTATTAAATATACATCTGTTTGGCGGTGGAGAATTTATTCTCTTGCTTAACGCCCTTCTCTGATACGTACGAGCTCAGAGGTTGTATATCGATGGACATCGGTCGCATGGAGTGAATTGCCAGTGTGGCACACGTAAGTGGCAATTGATAAAGGCTTCTGTTTAAAAGCAAAGTCTTGTGGTTGATGATCAAAGCACGTCCTGTGTGGCGTAGCTTTGTGTATAGCGTGAATTCGCGAGCCTCACACCTCGGTATGAGTCAAAAACGGGATACGGACCGTTGAGAGAACACGACGTTTCTTTCTAGCTAGTGGTGGTGTTAGTGCTTAAACTGGCTGACATTTATATACTTTTCACCTGTGTGGTTGTTGGATACGAGGCGCCTCGGTTATAGGTCTGTTAGGACCGGGAAACGTGTGTTCATGAATAACTAATCCTCAAAAGTAAGAGAGGACCGGCCCAACCGATTCCAAGGATCATAGTGGGGTCCTGAGACATTTGCTAGAGTGTCTCGAACGGAGAGGAGCTTGCCCCTTGCCTCGACTCATGACGGAAATCCAATTTCCAATACGTGATATTGCGGTTTTAATTGTAGAACTAGTATGGCGACATGATATATGGTACCCATGCCATCTATGATTGATATTTATGATTGAAATTGTTTTGACACTATACACTTATAGTAATATCAAAATAATGTGTTTTAAACGTATCAAGCATGCTTTGGCTATTATAAGGTAAAAACCCTATCCTCCGGCTTGCGTTGCATTGTGTGATGGGACCTGGGTCTTATAATAGCTTCATTTTTCTTTATTTAGCATTGCGTTGTTTGTTTTATGCACTGGTATTCTTGGGAGGAAACCCGTTCCGTGTTATACGGCGTGGTCCCTTGATTTACCGAACTTTAAAGCAAAGATTAATAACTGTTTTAGTTCTCACACAAGTCCCATAACTGACCTGGGGTTTATTGTTTTAACCTAAACTCTGGGTTCCCTTATTTTCGGCATGGATAGCTAGTAGTTTTGGTTTTTGCAGATTTATATTCACAGGATCCTGATTTACAGCTGGAACGATGCTCGGAAAGCTCTGTATCCGTGTATCACTTCTAGTTGTGTTTTGTATTGTTTTTCCGCTGCTATGTAATTTATTGTAATCTCTGATATTTGTCGAATGTGTAATATTTATTCATACTCTGTATATTCTTGTATTCTGATGGGATTGTTGTAATATACAATGAAATGTTCTTCTGTTTGCGTTCCGATGTGGCTTGTTCTCATCTCAATCCGGGCTTTCCTTACCCGGGAAGTTCGGGTCGTTATAGATTGGTATCAGAGCTTTGGTTTACAGAGCTCGAGAACAAGACACATTAGAACCATACAAAAGAATTCATCAGATATTGGATTAGTAATATCCAATTAGAATGACTCGTTAGAGATAGGATCAGTAGTATCCTAGAACGAGTGTGAAGAGTATATTTTTCAAATGAAAAAAAATTTTGTTTTGAAAATTTAAATCGTTTTATACGTATTTGAATAATTTATTTATATTGATTTGGACAATCTAGTATATAAAGGTTTTGCATATACGCGTCATGAACGTATATTCGAAGTTTTAATATACTGGATAGATATAGGATCACACTCTAGTCGTTCGGAGATGATTTTGATGATGGAGCTCCATCACCAATATTTATGTTCGTGTTTCAAAGGTGTGATATCTATATATTTCCATTAGACTGGTGTGAGAACGAAAGTAGATAGGTTTATTGTTGTGATTTGGCATCAAAAACATGATTTTCTGTATAAGTATCAAAATTATGAATTTGAAATGATAATCCACTAATTGATCGATGGTTGTGTTGTTTGTCTATTTGTTTGAAATTTTGAACCATTTAGCCTAATTGAATCAAATATTGAATTATATTGAAAATTGGACGCATTTGCATGCATATACATGTACTTACATTGAACAGGTCATAACAAGGAGGCTAGAGCAGAAGAATAAAATTGTTTGCCCGACAAATAGGTACATGTTTACCATAATTTACTGTTTTGTTTGCGTGATGATGATTTTATGAGCCGATTGGCTAGCCGCTTGGCTTTTTCTTTTTCTTTTTGATTGAAGAAGGCCATGGGAGGCTATATGAAATATCCCGAAGTCCCCAGTGCAGGGGAGGTTATGGCGAAATTTTTCAGAAATTTAGGGTGTTAGCCAAATTTTTGAAGAATTTGAAAAGTTCTTAGAAACTGAAAAGTTGAAGAACTTAAGCCGTAGCGAAAACAAAGGAAGATGAGTTGGTTTGTTAAACAACTTTCGGCTTCGTTCCTTTTCGGGGACGAAAAGTTTTAAGTGGGGGAGAATGTAATAACCCGGAAATGCGAGCCAATTTAAAATTTTTATTTTTGCAATTTTGACGAATTTTGAATATTTAAAATGAATATTTTAAATAATATCGACGAGACATTTATTTCGAATTGAATTCGAACGTATATAGTTATATACATCGTCGTTAGAATATAAATATTATTTTAAATTATAAGTAGAATTGAAAATGGCGCGGTAGTTCGATAATTCGATTTCAAACTTCAATTGAATGTACCGGGTGCAAAATAAACCGGATTTTAGTGAAACAAAAAATAATAGGATCTATTTGTGAATATCTTTCCAACGAATCCGAAAAATCAAAATTTCATAGCGGGAATCAAAAGATATGTCCAAATGAATTTTCAGAATAGTCACTATGGAATTCAGACCCTTAAAAATGGAAATTTTGCAAACGACCTCGGATTTCGACGAAACCACTTTTGTTGGATCCGTGATGTCAAGTTATTGTTAGGTTTCAAATTTCATAATTTTTCGAATCAATACGTGAGCGTGGCAAAGGAAAACGTGTTTGACCAGTTGTAGTTGATTTTAATCGACTGGAAAATGACCATTTTTCCAACGGTCTTAGAATTCGACGAAACTAGTTTTGTTAGGACTGTATCGTCAATACGAAGCTAGAAAATATTTTTCGGGAATTTTTAGAGTCTGTATGTGGGTCCGGTAAATTGAAATGTGCGTTCAAATTCAATATATAGAGTTATATTTTGATTTTGACGAAAACTGATCGAAACAGTCGAATTAGCTGATGAAACATATCCCATTGTGTTCGGAATGGGAATAATTAGCTAGTGGCGACAGTCGTTGGGCCTCATTTAGAGGTCAAAATAAAAAGTCAACACTAAGAGAAAAATAAATAATTAATTTATATATATTAATATACTTCCTTCTATCCTCTCTCTCTCTCTTCATTATAAACCCGAAATAAAAAATAAAAAAGAAAGGAACGACGGAGGGAGGGGGAGCCACCGCCGCTCCAGGCGCTGGCCGCCGGCCATCTCTACCGCCCTCCGATCAAACCGCGCCACCGCCCGACCCCCCCTCTTGCTTCCTCCGTCGTATCGAGAATCCCCCCCTTCCTCTAAAAGGATCGGCGCGCCCTAGCCCCAGGCCACCGCGACATCGACGAACCCCCACCGCCTCAAACCCCTAGCCTCCACTGCCTCTTCCTCCTACTACTTCAATTCGAATCCCCACCTAAATCCACCCAAATCCAAGCCGCATGGGCCCACCGTGCCTCCTCATGGCCCGCAGCTTCAGTTGCAGACCTCCGTCGGCGAACGATGATGGACTGAGCAGGCGTGAGGTGGTGTGGAGCACGGGTTTGAACTTCCTGGACCGAAAACGAGTGAAGAAAGGTAGTTTTTAATTTGAATTGTCTATGTATATTTTCTTAAAATTCAGAAAATGAATTATGTATAGTTGTTTTAAATTCTGATATTTTTATATGATGTAGAAGATAAAGATATGATTTTATAGTATGGAAAGTATAAAAATACGATTTTTATATTTTATAGATAGTAAAAATATCATCTTTATAAATATAGCAAAATAAAAATCTGATTTTTATTATATATATGTTGAAATAAAGATGTGATTTTTATAGTGATGAAATGAAAAGGCGAAATCTTTATGTATAGAATAGCGTGATAAAAATATAATCTTTATTATAAGAACGTCAACGTAAAAATAGAATTTTTATCTATATAGTAGCGATGTAAAAATAGAATTTTTATCTATATAGTAGCGATGTAAAAATAGAATTTTTATCTATATAGTAGCGATGTAAAAATAGAATTTTTATCCATACGGAGTGATTGTAAAAATAGAATTTTTATATACATAGCAACAATATAAAATTGTGATTTTTATATATGTAGTGGCTACGGGCAACGAAAGTGACAAAAGGCGAGAACAGTGATGATTCCCCACATTTGAAGTGTCGTGGAATTGGGATAGCTTTGGTGAGAACTTCTCACTCTAAATCTTGTTTTTCTAGTTAAAATATATACTAGGATGCAGACGGTGCTTAGTAGCACCCGACACCCGTCATCCACAGACCACGGATGGCTTGTATGTTTGATTGTTAGTTGAGGTGAAAATTGATTGTGTGATGTGAAATGAACTAAAATATTTATATAGTTAAAAATATTTTATCGTTAAAAATATTATTTTTAACGTGTGTGTGTGAATAAAAATGTGTGTTTGTTGATGTGAAACCCTACACGGGTGTTGGGATGATATTTGAAGTCCACTCATCCCGATTGATTAGTTGTATGTCGATCGATTGATTGACAGGCTGTTATAAGCGTTAGATATCTATATTTGATGCTTATACAGTGTGGTGCACTTTGGATGATGATTGATTATTTATTGTTGTGGTTATATACATGTGTTGTATGGAATCCATATAATTAACATTATATGGTAATTGATTGGGCCTCATTCCAATTGGGAAAATAAAGAATAGAATGAAGTATATATTCATGTGTTGAATAGAATAAATAATCATGTGTTGAAAATTATCATGTGTTGAACGAAATATTTTAATAATAAAATTTACATCTTTATCATATTTAAAATCATTCTCTTACTACTTTACAGTTGGAGTCTGATTTAAAAATCAAACGATAGATACCATAATTTTATAAAATATATTAAATAACAAAAATATTCATGTGTTGAGAATATTCATGTGTTGAAAGAAATATAGATTCATGTGTTGAATAGAATAAATATTCATTTGTTGAATAGAATAACGAATTTATTGAAAGGTATAAAGCCGTGTTGATTAGAGTTGCGCCATTTTGACGTGAACGATATTTATATCGATTATATTCGTTTTTATAATGAATATTGAAAAGTGATTTCAAAATCGAATAGAAGTGAATTTGAATTGAAATCGAATAGAAGTGAATTTGAATTGAAATCGAATAGAAGTGAATTTGAATTGAAATCGAATAGAAGTGAATTTGAATTGAAATCGAATAAAAGTGAATTTGAATTGAAATCGATTTGAATTGAAATCAATTTGAAACGAATTTAAAACGATTTATAAAATACGTTTTAAAAGGAAATCGACGAAATATATATAATATATATATATATTATATATATAATGGCCTGAATAGAACGTGCCGCGCTGCGGCAGTTCGTGAATTTCGACCATTAACTTCGAATTGACGTGGCGGGAGATCCGACCGTCGGATTCTCCTGAAACTGGAACCGTTGGGTTCATATCGAAAAGAGCTTTCCAATGAATATTAGAAAATTGAAATCCAACGGTTGGATTTGGAATTATGTCCAAATCAAATTTAGAAAAGGTCGCTGTAAGTGCAGTTCGATGGCCGTTGATGGAAATCGACTGTACGGGCCTTGATAAAATTATTGAAAATATCAATAATTTGTGTAAAATCATAAGAAATGATTTGGGAAAAATTAGGCTGAAAAGGTGAGTATTTGAAAAGATAAAAATAGATTTTTATCGAAATGAACTAGTTTTGAATTAGAATTAAAATCAATTTATTTTTGAAATAAATAAATTGAATTTGAAAGTGGTTTTAAAAATAATCAGAATTTCCAATACGTGAAGTGGAAATGGATTTGAATCGAAATTACCTTCGGAATATTTCGATGTTGGATTTCGTGATTATACAGATATTGTTATGGGGATTTGAAAGATATATTTATATCGTTATTTCCAATACAATATTTGTTGGTCGAAGAATTTGATATTGAATATAAGCCGATATATTTTCTATTCAGAGCCTTGTATTTAATATCAAACGTGATTTGGGTTTGTCGTGAATGGTGTCTTCATTAACACTGTTCTTAAGCCCAATAGAGAAAAAGATTAAATCTTTTTATTTAGATTTAATGAAGTGTATCAATTAAATAATATTTAATTGGAATTGAATTTGAATTGGTATTTGGGTTTATCATGAGCGGTGTTTTGAACAACACCTGTTCTTTAACCCGATTAACAATAGAATATGATTTTGGGTTTATCGTGAATCGTGTTTTAGATTACATTGGTTCTTTAACCCAATTAAAGGTAGGATATTGATTTTTGAAAAGATTAAAACTAAGTGGAGTTTTAATGAATCTTTAAATAGATTAAAATGTGAATTGATAATTTAAATTATCAAATCTGAAAGGTGGTCGAGATATGGAGTATCACCAGTTTTGCTCCAAAGCGATAGTTAAATCTTTAATTAGATTTGAACGTGAAATGGTAATTAATATTACCGATAACACCGTGGTGTTAGATATGGAGTATTACCAGTTTTGCTCCGTGGGATATATAGGTTGGGATTGGGAAATAAAATAAATAAATAATTACTTCGGTGTGGTTCGCTAATCCCGACTAGTTTGAAATGATATCCAAAGGAAGATTAAAGAATAAATTTAGAAGAATTTATATTTGATAAAATTAATGGGAACCTTTCCCTAAGAATGTGATTTTGTGAATAAAAGAATATTCTGAATTGGATTGAGGCGTTTGTTGTATTTGTGTAACATTTGTTTATTATATACGTGGGTTATTCAGAAAGGCCGGGTTTATACCCATTCTGAATAATCTATTCGACGAGATGTCGAAGATGAAGACGGTGGTTGAAGACCGGAAGTCTTCACATCGTTTGGGTGATTACTGATGATCTTGATTGGGCTGTACACCCAAGATGAGGGAAACAGTTGGTGATCGTCCAGACGTACTTGGAGATCGATGGATATGCGAGGAAAGTGCCTTCGGTTTCGGTCAGACCCAGAACGAACTTGTAAATGGATTGTGTGTCTGACATTGGATTTTATTCTGTGTTGATTGATCTCTATTAAATATACATCTGTTTGGCGGCGGAGAATTTATTCTCTTGCTTAACGCCCTTCTCTGATACGTACGAGCTCAGAGGTTGTATATCGATGGACATCGGTCGCATGGAGTGAATTGCCAGTGTGGCACACGTAAGTGGCAATTGATCAAGGCTTCTGTTGAAAAGCAAAGTCTTATGGTTGATGATCAAAGCACGGCCTGTGTGGCGTAGCTTTGTGTATAGCGTGAATTCGCGAGCCTCACACCTCGGTATGAGTCAAAAATGGGATACGGACCGTTGGGAGAACACGACGTTTCTTTCTAGCTAGTGGTGGTGTCAGTGCTTAAACTGGTTGACATTTATATACTTTTCACCTGTGTGGTTGTTGGATACGAGGCGCCTCGGTTATAGGTCTGTTAGACCGGGAAACGTGTGTTCCGGAATAACTAATTCTCAAAAGTAAGAGAGGACCAGCCCAACCGATTCCAAGGATCATAGTGGGGTCCTGAGACATTTGCTAGAGTGTCTCGACCTGAGAGGAGCTTGCCCCTTGCCTCGACTCATGACGGAAATCCAATTTCCAATACGTGATATTGCGGTTTTAATTGTAGAACTAGTATGGCGACATGATATATGGTACCCATGCCGTCTATGATTGATATTTATGATTGAAGTTGTTTTGACACTATACACTTATAGTAATATCAAAATAATGTGTTTTAAACGTATCAAGCATGCTTTGGCTATTATAAGGTAAAAACCATATCCTCCGGCTTGCGTTGCATTGTGTGATGGGACCTGGGTCTTATAATAGCTTCATTTTTCTTTATTTAGCATTGCGCTATTTGTTTTATGCACTGGTATTCTTGGGTGGAAACCCGTTCCGTGTTATACGGCGTGATCCCTTGATTTACCGAACTTTAAAGCAAAGATTAATAACTGTTTTAGTTCTCACACCATTCCCATGACTGACCTGGGGTTTATTGTTTTAACCTAAACTCTGGGTGCCCTTATTTTCGGCACGGGCAGCTAGTAGTTTTGGTTTTTGCAGATTTATATTCACAGGATCCTGATTTACAGCTGGAATGATGCTCGGAAAGCTCTGTATCCGTGTATCACTTCTAGTTGTGTTTTGTATTGTTTTTCCGCTGCTATGTAATTTATTTTAATCTCTGATATTTGTCGAATGTGTAATATTTATTCATACTCTGTATATTCTTGTATTCTGATGGGATTGTTGTAATATACAATGAAATGTTCTTCTGTTTGCGTTCCGATATGGCTTGTTCTCATCTCAATCCGGGCTTTCCTTACCGGGGAAGTTCGGGTCGTTATACATATGTTAAGTTTCCTATGTAAAGTTACAACCTGCTTATACATATACATATATATTATTGAACATGGTTTGGCTGTAACTACATATAAATACATAAAATAATTAATCATACAATCCATGTTATTAAAAGGTTCATGAGTCCATGACTGTTTGTCCATGTATAATTACAAGTACATACATAGCTATCAAAGATACAATATCTTATCAGAATTTAAATTTATAAATATATATACGTATATGTGTATATATATATATCATTACAAATCAGATTATAATCAAATTTTTTGTAACGTTCCGCCTTTTTAACCACTTCAAATCGGTAATTAAATCAACTTAAAACGTTCAAATCGACGTATCGTTATTTATCTTGCAGAGTTTAAAACAGAATCAACATAGAAAACACAATAAATAAGACAATATTGAACAGCGAAATAAACTTTTATTTATTAATCAGAATTTTTGATATAAGATTTTCCTATACATTGGAATTTAAGAAAACAATTTGAATAGAAGAAAGTATTTTCTATTTGAAACTTCAGAGTGCGCACATCTTCGGAATTCCCCAGCTTTGCAAATCTTCGAATCCTAAGCTGTAATCTTTAAATCTGTAAAATTCAGGTCTGACCTGAGCGTTCTATGCAAAAACATAAAACACTCGAGTCAGTATTAATCATTGTTCAAGTAAAATAATTTCAATATAAATTGAATAAAATAGTAAATCTTAACAATCATTAAATATTCGAGTATCAATCCCATAAGAAAACTGCCAATCGAATTTAACCAAAATCGTAATCCAAGATAGAACAGGTCAAGGCAACATATGCATTTATGTATCTATGTATGCCGATGACATGTATATACATATACAATAGCATATATATACACATGTGTGCATCGGCCACTACATGTATACAAAGATCGAACTTCAAGTAATCAAGACAGGATACACGACTTGGCTAGCAAGGTATGATAGGTGACAAGGCAACATAAGTGTGAGAAGTTTCCATATAAGTAGGCCAATTAATAACAAAACATGTGAGTAAAGGTCCATGCAAGGATCATATGATACTTCACACGTGTGCGGAGCTTTTATTGGTGGCCTAATTCGATTCATGCCATCTAACATTTCCAGGTCAGTAGTGTAAGGCAAGCAAGATTTGCCATTCATAACATTTTCAGGTCAGTAGCAAATGATCAAAGCCAAGGAAATGATAAGGGTCAAAGTACTAACCAGCACAGTGGATACAAAAACATGCCAGATTTTACTGGCATTCTCAATAAACACAGCAAATAAAATGGGAGCGAGCTCATGGTAAACTGCCCAGTAAAGCAGTACAACAAGTAAGCCATTGAAGTCTCCCTCTTTGATTACAGGCCATTTAACAGTCAAGCAAAATAGTCGATCAAATTATAGATATAACTAAAATTCCTACTATTTAAGATATGTAGATAAATTAATGCTACCATGAACCAATTGCAAATTTTATCACTCAGAAAATGTTCTTTTGTGAAGGAACGGTAGGTCAATTGAATAAATGAGCATAACCATATTCTATTCAAATAAAGGTGCGGCATGATGCTTTTAAAGGTAAGCAAACACATAAAGCTTAGAAAGCTATATCAAAGAAATTTTATATGCTAAACTTATGAAAATTAAAACCTTTATGAACTCGAATTTCAACTTCACAAAACTATATCCCATGTCACTCGTTAGCAAATTATTTCCTAGAATTAACAATACACTTCATTTTAAGTGTACATACATGTATGTGAACACGGTTTATAAAACAAGGAATAGACCAAACTCCAAAATACCTAACTATATTAAGAGTTAATTTATGCAAGTGGAAAACTTAAGGAAAATACATGAACCTATGAAGGAAAGATAAAATAGACAACATGTGGATATATTAAACATTCATACCAAGGCATCCTAATGCAATAGGTCATGCACATAAGGCAACCCCGGTTTCAGGGTAATTTAAAGAACCCGAGCTTGTATCCTAATTGTTATTTTTATTTTTATTTAAAAAAAACAGAGCAAGGCACCTATAACCATGTACATCAGGTTACACAAGACTGGGAGGATGAACTAATATATGCTTTTCAATTTGAATATATGCATTTGACCCGCTGTACTCTTTTACTTATGAATTTAACAAGGTCACAACATACACACTTAATAAACAAGCAAGGGGTGTGAACACATCAAGTTTTCCCCTTCCAATATGACATAGGAAGCTTTTAAAGGGTAGCATGTGTAAGCATGTATATCTGGTATGTAATGTGAACAAAATGTTACAACCATTTAACAACAACATGAAATGTCAAAACTATCAAACAAATACAATGGGTATGAACAAAGTATTTGCAGTGTCCAGGTTATATAACTTAGCAAGGGTATACATAGAGGCATACAAGGATTTATTTTTACTTCATGCATGATACAACACACACACACACATACACACACACACACACACATATATATATATATATATATATATATATATATATATATTTGTGTGTGTAGCAAGGGGATGTGCATTTTCAGTTAACAGTTTATATGAATCAAAAGTGAACATCTGTGTTGAGGCAGTAAGCATATTTAAGCATATACCGGGCACACATATATATACATATAAATATGTACATACATATGTTGACCCTAAATCGACATGCAATAACTTCAAACCATGAAGCTGTGTGGCACATGGTGGAAATCAACAAGGGAACGAAGTAACATGGTACCACAAATTTACACTAGCCTATCACAAATCAAACAGGGTAAAACGATCTGGGCCATAGATAAACGAATATGTGTGTATATGAGTGGCAACAGTATACGTATACATATGAAAACACATATGTATACATAGTTGTTGCTATCCACGCATTTACACAGTCCAAAGTTTCCAGTATTCGCCAAGCAAGGACCAGAATTCACGCAGCAACCTGCAAACGGAGTTCAATAAAGTACGACAGCCAAAAAAAAATTAAATCCATGTCTTACTATTTAATTTAGTCTCTACTGAAATTGTAACACTTGAAAATAGACTAATCGTGAGTATAACTCACCTGTAGTTGCACAACAGCGAGGTGGTTCCTAGAGACATGATGCTGGTAGCAGGAGCGATTTGCCAGATGCGAGGAAGAAGGTCAGCGGTGGAGGACACGAGTTGATGTGGCTCGATTTATGGTGGCTCGGGGTCGACAAATGATGGGGACATTTCGACTTCGTTGAAGTGGCGCTAAGGTTCGTGACACGGTGCTTTAGGATGTTGACAACGACAGTGGAGGAATTTGGGGTAAAGGGTTTCAGCCATTAACGTGATTTTGAGGAAAATAAATTTGGGGAAGAACTGAATTTACTAAAGGGATTATGGAGAGTAGCGTGATTTATAGGGGAAAAACTAGGGATAAGAACAAAGTAACTCAAATAGATTTTAGGTCTGCGCGTATTACAAAAAATAGGTCGGCGCCTTTTATTTGGGAAGGTGTTAACGAGGTTTAATTTTAATATTAATTTCTACCATGAATACGACAGAATGCCCCACCAATGAATCTCCAAACACGGAAAAAATTATATGTACCTCTTCGTTTTCGCGTTTTGAATACAAATTCGAAACGTTAAGTTTCAATTTCTTTATACACAATTACACACATATCTAAGCCAATTCTTTATATATTTCAACCAATAAAATTTTCAATTTGTTTAACATCAACTATGTTTATTTTTAAATTCAATCATTTCTCTTTTCAGTCGAATTCCAATCCAATTCAAATATCCAATCAAATTCAGTTCAAATATTCAGCAATAAATATTTGATTTCCAACCAACCATTCTGAATTAAATATTGAGTATAATTCATACACAAAACCATATATTCGATTTTAACTCAAGTATTAATATAAAACTGATTATTAATAGTAACTTCTTTAATTGATGCCATATTCCACTTGTCGAAATTTCTGGGACGTTACATTTTTTCTTTACAAATGCAAATAGTATTATGTAAAAGGAAAGTTAAACTTGCCGAAGGTTTGAAACATTTATGCATCATTTTAAATATATGTGCCAATAAAACTAGTACTTATTTACATCAATCTAAATCTAGCATAACAGATTATGTAACACCCCGTAAAAGACATAAATATCAAATAAAAATAAAAATAAAAAATGTAATGATAAGGCTGCAAAATGAGATTTTGCAGCTTTAGGATTTTGGCTACAAAAGTCTTTTATTTGGATTATGGTAAAATTTTGAATCATTTTCATATATAATATGCTGAAAATGGTGAATGTACGAGGAAATTACAAGCAAATGAATTTAGATAGTAAAACGCAAATATATATATATAAGCAGATGAGTAACATAAATGTCCAAAATATATTAGAATAAATAAGGGAGAATTTGGAATTCAAAATGAGGATAAGATTAAGGGGACAAAGAATATTTTAAGTAAGGAAAGAGATTAGCAAATAAAGTAACATATTATTTAATTAGATACCTCAGCGCCACATAAATTCATTGGGTGTTTCAGCGACCAAGAGGTCGACCGTCCCTAGAAGGGGTGTTGATCGCCTGGCGGATGAGGAGCCCAATGAATCTATGTTTGTTAGGGTTTTCTAAGGGAATATATATAAATATATGGCTAGAATGACATATGAATAATCTAACGGCATACGCTTACATGAGCAACTATATATAGGCCCTCAAATCTCACAATAAAACCATAGCCACTCTCTTTTATCTACCTCCATACCATCCTTCTGCCATTGCTGAATTCCAAAAAAGATTAGGAATTTCTGTTCTATTCCTCTAACCATTATTCTTATCTTCTCTCTAATCTAAATTCATATAGATTTTAGTATGAATTCTGGAATTTAGTTATATATATAGGATTCTAAAAGACGATTCTTACATATATTTTGGGAGGATTGGAGCACGTTTGTCGCGAAGGTTAAAAACAGATCTGAATCTACAACAAGAATACTATTTGTTCTTCCTTAGATCTGTGAGCGGAATATTGTGTTCTTAGGCATATTCTATTTTTTAAATAGATTAACATGTTGATAGCTATAGCTAAGAGGATTTGGAAATCGATAATATCAGTACAAAAACCCCCAAATCCTCTATTTTATATTTGCACAAGAATTATCATGTTATTTGGGTTTGTGGATTTTGATCTTAATATTTAATTGAGAATGAAAAGGATGTTGTTGTTGCTTCTACTTTGTGTAATCCACCCTTATGTAAACATTTGATTGTAACCTAAAAGGGTTTAAATTTGTTTATTCCATGATTTGATTAGGTTTGTATTCTATTTTGAATCCAAACGTATTCATACTTGAAATATATCAAATGTAAATGTTTTTATGTGCAAAACACCAAAAAGGGGTGAATTAGATAAAGTGGAACTTATAAACATACATGTATATGTTATACTCTATTCTTGATCCATTATTAAGATCATTCCATCAAGTGCAAGTTGAAATTTGTATGTATGTATATTTTCCATTCACTACTATCTGTTATTGCGTTATTATGCCATCATGCCTAAATTGTAGTGGTCAAAAATATAGAAAATTAACTTGTATACCTTAATTTAGGACAAATTGACAATTGCTATCTCGTTAGAATGTTTTCTCATTCATACGAACATTAACATTATTTATGCGTTATAATTATTATACTTATATAAACGTTAGAATTCAAAATTTGAAATATATATATATATATTGCTTATGTGTGAGTATAGAATGACTTTACATATATTAATAGTGACATAACCGACCGGCAAATCCAGCAACCACAAGTAGGCTCAACTAATGTGAGAGGTCTAAGTGCCATGGGCCATTCAAACTTAGTACCATGACACGAGGTTAAACCTACTTGTAGTAGAATCCTGCGCAGAACCACCTGACAGATCCAACATCTACAGGTATATTGTTTAATGTGAGAGGTCCAGTGTGTATATATATAACTATATATGCAAGTCTAGTATGTGTGAAAATAGGTAGGTTTACTACGCCTTGAGAACGTCTTAAGTGGCTAACTCGCTTCTTGTCTAATTTCAGTCTTCAGCGGTTAGGACTAGGATCCCTCCGAAGGTTTATTCCTTGGGGAGGAACAAAAGTCATGGGGCCCACCCTTATTAGATTCGAAGTAAGTCTTTGGGTCCTCCCTCTCTAAAAGTGGTTAGGCGATAATGGAGTAGGGTAGTTCATGAGGGATGTCCACTTCCTCTAGAAGCTTGTAAGGGGTTAACTAGGGACAGAATTGGTATATTAAAGGATATGTGGCCATTGCAAGCTCACCAACTGTCTAAGGGAAGTCTAAAGCGACATAGGTGTTCTACCGTAATATCAGTTAAGTAGTAACGTTTTCAATACTACTTCTCATATTACAATTAAGAGTATAGATTTAAGAATGTTGACGTACTAAGACGGGGTCTTAAGAGGCTAGGGTTCGCCTCAGGGTTATAAGAGATTACAAGAATTATAACGACCCGAACTCCCCCGGTAAGGAAAGCACGGATTGAGATGAGAACAACACACATCAGAACGCAAATAGAAGAACATTTCATTGTTAATTACAACAATCCCATCATAATACGAGAATATACAGAGTATGAACAAATATACATTCGATAAATATCAGAGATTACAATAAATTATATAGTAGTGGAAAAACAATACAAAACACAACTGAAAGTAATACACGGATACAGAGCTTTCCGAGCATCGTTCCAGCTGTAAATCAGGATCCTGTTAGTATAAATCTGCAAAACCAAAACTACTAGCTACCCGTGTGGAAAATAGGGGCACCCAGAGTTTAGGTTAAAACAATAAACTCCAGGTCAGTCATGTGACTGGTGTGAGAACTAAAACAGTTATTAATC
The DNA here is from genome assembly GCA_030737875.1 of Allium sativum. NCBI lineage: Eukaryota > Viridiplantae > Streptophyta > Magnoliopsida > Asparagales > Amaryllidaceae > Allium > Allium sativum. The sequence continues at coordinate 443,767,076 of CM060919.1, forward strand.
TTTGCTTTAAAGTTCGGTAAATCAAGGGACCACGCCGTATAACACGGAACGGGTTTCCTCCCAAGAATACTTGTGCATATATCAAAACAACGCAATGCTTTTTGGAATAATGAAGCTATTAAAAGACCCAGGTCCCATCACACAATGCAACGCAAGCCGGAGGATAGGGTTTTCCCTTATAATAGCCAAACATGCTTGGTACGTTCAAAAACAAATCATTTGATACTATTATAAGTGTATAGTGTCAAAACAATTTCAATCATAAATATCAATCATAGACGGCATGGGTACCATATATCATGTCGCCATACTAGTTCTACAAATAAAACTGCAATATCACGTATTGGAAATTGGATTTCCGTCATGAGTCGAGGCAAGGGGCAAGCTCCTCTCCGTTCGAGACACTCTAGCAAATGTCTCAGGACCCCACTATGATCCTTGGAATCGGTTGGGGCGGTCCTCTCTTACTTTTGAGGATTAGTTATTCCTGAACACACGTTTCCCGGTCCTAACAGACCTATATCCGAGGCGCCTCGTATCCAACAACCACACAGGTGAAAAGTATATAAATGTCAGCCAGTTTAAGCACTGACACCACCACTAGCTAGAAAGAAACGTCGTGTTCTCCCAACGGCCCGTATCCCGTTTTTGACTCATACCGAGGTGTGAGGCTCGCGAATTCACGCTATACAGAAAGCTGTGCCACACAGGCCGTGCTTTGATCATCAACCATAAGACTTTGCTTTTCAACAGAAGCCTTGATCAATTGCCACTTACGCGTGCCACACTGGCAATTCACTCCATGCGACTGATGTCCATCGATATACAACCTCTGAGCTCGTACGTCTCAGAGAAGGGCGTTAAGCAAGAGAATGAATTCTCCGCCGCCAAACAGATGTATATTTAATAGAGATCAATCAACAATGAATAAAATCCAATGTTAGACACACAGTCCATTTACAAGTTCGTTCTGGGTCTGAACGAAACCGGAGGCACTTTCCTCGCATATCCATCGATCTCCAAGTACGTCTGGACGATCACCAACTGATTCCCTCATATTGGGTGTACAGCCCAATCAAGATCATCAATAATCACCCTAACGATGTGAAGACTTCCGGTCTTCAACCACCGTCTTCATCTTCGACATATCGTCGAATCGGTTATTCAGAATGGGTATAAACCCGGCCTTTCTGAATAACCCACGTATATAATAAACAAATGTTACACAACCACAACAAACGCCTCATTCCAATTCATAATATTCTTTTATTCACAAAATCACATTCTTAGGGAAAGGTTCCCATTAATTTTATCAAAGATAAATTCTTCTAAATTTATTCTTTAATCTTCCTTTGGATATCATTTCAAACCATTTTATGGTTCTCCAAACTAGTCGGGATTAGCGAACCACACCGAAGTAATTATTTATTTTATTTCCCAATCCCAACCTATTCATCCCATGGAGAAAACTGGTAATACTCCATATCTAACACCACGGTGTTATCGGTAAATATTAATTACCATTTCACGTTCAAATCTAATTAAAGATTTAACTATCGCTTTGGAGCAAAACTGGTGGTACTCCATTCTCGATCACCTTTCAGATTTGATAATTTAAATTATCAATTCACATTTCAATCCAATTAAAGATTCATTAAAACTCCACTTAGTTTTAATCATTTCAAAAATCAATATCCTGTCTTTAACTGGGTTAAAGAACCAATGTCATCTAAAACACGATTCACAATAAACCCAAAATCACATTTGATATTAAATACAAGGCTCTGAATAGAAAATGTACCGGCTTATATTCAATATCAAATTCTGAAACCAACAAATATCGTATTGGAAATAACGATATAAATATCTTTCAAATTCCCATAACAATATCTGTATAATCACGAAATCCAACATCGAAATATTCCGAAGATAATTTCGATTCAAATCCAGTCCAATTCACGTATTGGGAATTTTGATTATTTTTAAAACCACTTTCAAATTCAATTTATTTATTTCAAAAATAAATTGATTTTTAATTCTAGTTCAAAACTAGTTCATTTCGATAAAAATCTATTTTTATCTTTTCAAATGTGGAATTTTTCATCCCAATTCTTCCCAAATCATTTCTTATGATTTTACACAAATTATTGATATTTTTAATAATTTTATCAAGGCCCGTACAGTCGATTTCCATCAACGACCATCGAACTGCACTTACAACTCCTTTTCCAAATTTGATTTGGACATAATTCCAAATCCAACCGTTAGATTTCAAATTTCTAATATTCATTGGAAAGCTCTTTTCGATACGAACCCAACGGTTCCGGTTTCAGGAGAATCCGACGGTCGTATCTCCCGTAACGTCAATTCGAAGTCAATGGTCGAAATTCACGAACTGCCGCAGCGCAGCGCGTTCTATTCAGGTCATTATATATATATATATATATATTATATATATATTTCGTCGATTTCCCTTTAAAACGTATTTTATAAATCGTTTTAAATTCGTTTTCAAAACCATTTCAACTCTATATTCAATTTCGAATCAAAATTGAATATTTCATATCATTACTATATAAATGATAATATTTTCAAAACGTTATATTTTGAAATCACTTCCTTTTCTATATTCATTTTAAAAATGAATATAATCGATATAAATATCGTTCACGTCAAAATGGCGCAACTCTAATCAACACGGCTTTATATATTTCAATAAATTCGCTATTCTATTCAACAAATGAATATTTATTCCATTCAACACATGAATATTCTCAACACATGAGCACTGTCAACACATGACTATTTTTGTTATTTAATATATTTTATAAACTATGGTATCTATCGTTTGATTTTTAAATCAGACTCCAACTGTAAAGTAGTAAGAGAATGATTCCTTAAGTATTAACCCCGAAGGCCGAAACCAATATCAGATCAATACTCAGGAAATCACTCATCTTATCTATTTTCCAATTAGTTTTCAACTTTAAATATGATAAAGATGTAAATTTTATTGTTAAAATATTTCTTTCAACACATGATAAATTTCAACACATGATTATTTATTCTATTCAACACATGAATATATATTTCATTCTATTCTTTATTTTCCCAATTGGAATGAGGCCCAATCAATTACCATATAATGTTAATTATATGGATTCCATACAACACATGTATATAATCACAACTATAAATAATCAATCATCATCCAAAGTGCACCACACTGTATAAGCATCAAATATAGATATCTAACGCTTATAACAACCTGTCAATCAATCGATCGACATACAACTAATAAATCGGGATGAGTAGACTTCAAATATCATCCCAACACCCGTGTGGGGTTTCAAATCAACAAACACATATTTTCATTCACACACACACGTTAAAAATAATATTTTTAACGATAAAATATTTTTAACTATATAAATATTTTATATCATTTCACATCACACAATCAATTTTCAAAACACATCAAATAATCAAACATGCAAGCCATCCATGGTCTGTGGATGACGGATGTCGGGTGCTGCTAAGCACCGTCTGCATCCTAGCATATATTTTAACTAGAAAAGAAAATTTAAAGTGAGAAGTTCTCACCGACTAGCTAATCCAACGCCTCGACTCTTCTTATGTAGAAGTCATCGCTGTTCTCGCCTTTTGTCACTGTCGTTGCCCGTAGCCACTACATATATAAAAATCTCATTTTTATATTGTTGTTATGTATATAAAAATCATATTTTTATAATCACTCCATATGGATAAAAACTCTATTTTTACCTCGCTACTATATAGATAAAAATTCTATTTTTACACCGATGTTTATATAATAAAGATTATATTTTTATCACGCTATTCTCTATATAAAGATTTCGCCTTTTCAAATATAAAGATTTCGCCTTTTCAAATATAAAGATTTCGCCTTTTCAAATATAAAGATTTCGCCTTTTCAAATATAAAGATTTCGCTTTTTCAAATATAAAGATTTCGCTTTTTCAAACATAAAGATTTCGCCTTTTCAAATTCTTTTCAAATATAAAGATTTCGCTTTTTCAAATATAAAGATTTCGCCTTTTCAAATTTAAAGATTGAATTTTTATTTCATCACTATAAAAATCACACCTTTGCTCCTTCTACAAAATAAAGATCAAATCTTTAACACTTCTATAATGTAAAAATCATATTTTCATTATCTACATTACATAAAAAATCATATTTTTATTGTCATACTAGTATAAAAATTATATTTTTAACTTTTCTATACTATAAAAATTATATCTTTATTCATAAAAATCCTAACTTTCTTTTATATAAAAAAATAAAAACGAAAGCTTTATGTAGAATAAAAATCAAAGCTTTATATATAAATCACATTCTTATCTATAAAAATTATACCTTTCTTGCTTTCTGTAACACCCCACCTCCGCTAGGGTCACTCACAAAGGGAATGCACTAGTTTTGGAGGGGTATTATCGAGATAACATCACAGAATTATCACAAGACAGAACATAAATAATTAAGTAAACAGCGGAAGAATTTCTAAAGCAAAACAGAACTCCATTTCATTCCAAAATAAACCATGTCTTTTACAAAGATTTCAAGTAACTTCATTACAACTGTCTTGTAATAATAGCCAAAGAAGCAATAACTTAAAAACAGTGAAACAGCTTATTCCCCAAGTGCGGTAAAAAGAAGCAGCCATAGCAAACCGTACATGCTGAGCCAAAGCAAGAGATATCCAAGTTAAGAGCTAGTTATTCCTCCCTGAGAACCTGGGGGGAGAAACGAAAGAAAAAGAGGCGAAGGGAAAAGGGTCAGTCATAAAGACTGAGTAAGTTCTAGTGACTTTCAGTGTAAAAACGGTTAAAACAACCAGTCATGTATGAACTGGAACTAAACTTAAGAATAGTTTCAAGGTAGACAAGATAGACTAAGGTGATCAGGATAAGTCAAGACAAGTCAAGTAAAGCATCACAAGTTCGAGATTCGTTGCATCTACTGTACTAGTATACTAGGCCCATGTCACAAGTTAATCACGAAATAAATCCCGTGGCCCAATATCATGAAATGACCCTGGAACGGGGTCTGACCCAAGTACGGGGTCCTACGGAGCGATTATCTAGTCGATCGGCTCCCTACAAGTTCTAGCTCGTCAAGTGTCCGTGTCATACGGCTAATCACGAATGTAGTCACCTGTGCTGGGTCCACCCTAGGGTGTATCAGCCCTATGATGTCAACCCCTGACACGATTCAAGATGCACAGATAAATCTACAGATACCCAGTGTCTGCCCCGGATACGTGCACGATCGTAGTCCGCCGAACCTACACTGGCGTACCCCACTGCCGTCGTTCACCTCTTACAATCAGCCCAGTAATCGTGCCCCCACCCGGCCTAGCCCCAGGGTACCTTGATACATCTAGAGGGTTACTGCTGAAAGGGGTCGTGTCTAGGGTTTCGCCTAATAGATTAGGTCATGTAATTCGTGACCTAACCCACCTTACTGATCAAGTCATGTAATTCGTGACTTAACCCTTTTCTAGTCTAGTCATGTCAAGATGGTTAAGTATGTCATTTCAGTTCGCGACTTAACCCGCCTACGTGTCATGTCAAGTTGGCTAAGTGTTGTCGTTTTCCAGTTCATGATTTAGCCCTACAAATCATGTTCAAGTTGGTTAAGTTGTCTTTCTCATGTTCATGACTTAACCCTAATTGGCATTGATTGATTCGTTAATGCACCGAACCACTCACATTGGATCCTGTTGTTCGTAGCCACTGGATTTGCCGGGCGGTTCCGGGCAGGTTTACGCTACGGACTCAACCCAACCTCGGGTTTCAAGCGCGATGTGACCAACTACCCACATTGGATCCTATTGTTTGTAGCAACTGGATTTGCCGGGCGGTTCCGGGCAGATTTACACTACAAACTCAACCCAACCTCGAGTTGGCCACTTTCTTGTTCTCTAAAGTCATGCCCATGTTCTAATCAATTTTGATATCATGTTCATGTGTCAACTTCGTGCCCAACTAAGGCATGTTTAAAGTCAAGTTATGGCATGTTCAAGTCAAGTTTTCGTGCCATAATTCATGTTCTACTTATGCCAAATTTCACAGTTTATTCCTATAATTAATTCAAGTTTTGCCTATTCTACCCAATCGTATCCCCAACGTATATAAACGCACTTCGTTCATAAGCATAAACAATTCAAGAGATAAAGGGGAATAACACCAAACATGTGATAGGCATATGTGACAATTCCAACATTACTTGCATAATAAACAGGCTATAACATATCACATAGTTGCAACAATGATAACTTGGCATAGTAATGATTCCAACTTAATCTAACATGATGATTTAAACTTTGCATCATAGGCATAATAATCATTGCGGCATCATAATAATTTTTATCATGAACATGAAGCATTAAAGGCGTAGTAATCCTAATAGGCATAGTGAATTCCAATTTAACATTTTAACCTAATAATTCTCATAGACATAATGATTCCAATTTAGTGATTCTAAATCAACATGATAGACATAATGATTCCAATTTGTCGTTTTTATCATAATTAGCATGATTGACAATTTAGCTTAATTAACATGATAGATAATTTAGCATCTTTAACATGATTAACATGATAGACAATTTAGCGTTTTTAACATAATTAACCTAGCAATACCCAATTTTCATTAATCATGATGGGTATAATAACATTATAGGCATAATTCCATCATAGCCATAGTTTAATTAGCACCATAGGCATGGTTTCATCAACATAAAGATTTCATAGCGAATTTATGGACATGAATTAGTCCAACTTGCCAAATAATCATGCCCAAAATGATTCATAACAACGTAAAAATCATGACAGGTTTAACCTGTAATGTTGCCATAGCAACATCCCCAAATTATAATTCAACGATAAATAATATAAACAATGAATAGGCAATAATACATAAATTCAATTTCAATTCATCGCATGTCCATATTGTTTTAGCGTTTTTGCCTAAAAAGTAACATAGAACTTACAATTTATGAAGCAAATAACCCAATTAAGAATCTCAAATCAATTAGTCCCAAATTTGTTGCCTAAAGCGTCGTAGTTGCTGTAGCTTCTAGTTGTAGCCTTCAAGAATCATCCTCCTTCTCCTATAATCTTTCTCTTTGTATTTTTAATTTAGAGCTCTAGGTTTAATGGCGGCGGCCTAAGGTTAGAATGAAATGGTATGATGTTAGGCTAGGTCTTAGGTCCTTTTTATAATGTTTGCAAGCTGTTTTAGACCGTCGATGGAGCTTGATCCAATCATAGACGTTCGTTTGAAGGGGAAGCCAATCCGGTGTCGCCACCTAGCCCTAGTGACAAAGCAGACCACAGAAAATCGGCCAAACACAGACCTGGCCAGCCAGGTTGGACTGGGTTCGACCTGGCTCTGGACCAGGTCGACACCCCTGTCGACAGGGCTGTCGACAGCCCTGTCGACATGGCTTAGGCGGGAACTTTCCCGCCCTGGCCCACTGGGCCCGATTTTAATTTTTTATTTGTTTTCTGAGCTGTTCGAATTCTTAAATTTATTTTAAAAACTTCCGAAGGCCATATCTTCTTCATACGGACTCCGTTTTTCGAAAACTCGGACTCTATTTCGCGTATTTTTCCGAGACGAACATAATGGCTTATCCCGTTTCCCTTAGTTCTTTGATTTGAAATTAATTATACTTTAATTTTCGAATTTCACTTTTATAGAATACACGGGGTGTTACATTCTCTCCCACTTAAAAGGATTTCGTCCCCGAAATCTTCAAGTTAGGAGGAATGTATATCCTAACATCCAAACATCCATCTACTCATCCATCAAACACGAGTATCCATTGTCCTTAAAAGACTTCTAATGCTTTATGATCATATGCGAAGTGTGTGTATATGTTCCTTAGCTAATGCTAATGATCAGGCCTGATTGATCTTCTCAATGCAAAATATGTCTAGTGAAATGAATCCAATATGTATGCAAATTTTCCTACTATAATTCATAATTTCTACATGAGTGCTCAAACATTCAATCACATGCAACAACCAAATGATAGCACAACCAAGTTTCAAAATAAACACTCATGCATATGCAACATGAAAATGTGTCTGAGCCGATCTAGTGCCTAATGTGTATTCATGCATCCACGAGCAACCACTTGCGACCACTTGCAACCATTTCGCAATCATAACATGTTTCAACTACATGTTTACATCCAAAAAGATTCTACCTATGGTTCTCAAGATAGGATCAAAGAGATAACAAAACACACATGGATAGCAAGAGAAATGTATGTAAACCTATAGGAAAATAGATCTAGAATGAGTTAACGATGTACCGCCAGAAGGTCCGGTCTGCTTCTCAGGGCAGTCTTTGCTGATGTGTCCAGTCTTCCCACAATGAAAACATTCACCTTGCTTTCTCTTCCTCTTCCTACAATCCTTGGCAATGTGCCCTTCCGTACCACAGTAATTGCATTTCCTTTTATCGCGTGAGTTGTTGTTCTTGCCTCCCTTCTCGGAGTCTACCTTCTTATTCTTAGAATCGTTAGGCTTGTCCTCTTTCTTCCCTTGAGAGTTTTCTGCCTCTGTCTCCTTCTTGCCCTTATCTTCCTCGTTCAGCAATGCCATCTGCACCAACCTTTCGTAAGTAGCTCCCATGGGTATATGGGTCATGGCCAAACTGTGTAATGGCTCATTCAATCCTTTGACGAAGCGGAGGGCCTTCTTGTGCGGGGTATTGACTAGGTCTAGTCCGAACCTAGCCAACTCGTCGAACTGATTAACGTACTCCTTGACTGTCATATTTCCTTGCTTAAGAAATAAAAATTTCTCCAACTGCAAACTCCTTTCGGCTTCTGAGAGAAATTTAGCCTCAAACCTTGCCCTAAAGTCCTCCCATGTTTCTACTGGCCTTTCTGCATTAGTGACTTCCCACCAGTAGGAAGCCTCGCCCTTTAGTAGCCACACTGCCAGTTGTACTTTCTGCCTATCTTCTACCTCAAAGATGACGAATAAGTCCTCGGTTTCCTTTAACCAATTCCTAGCTGCCACGAAGGACTCAGTTCCATGAAAGTCCTTTCCTCCCATAGCCTTAAAATCTTTACATATCTTAGCGAAAGTGTTTCCCCGTGGAGGAAGTGGAGGAAGAGGTGCTGCTGCAGCTGGATGATTTCCTGCAGCTGGGGGAGGGGGAACGGTAGGACCTGGCTGGGTGGCCCTTGCTTCTAAGAATCGTCTAAACCAACCAGGTATTGGCACACCCTCTGGCAAGTTAAGTTCTTCGGACATGATGATGCTGAAACAAGAAGGATAGATTCAAAACGAAGGACAAGAGATTCAAACAAGGAAACAAAGGATAGTGCTAATGGCTTTTGGGGAATAGCCTTTAAAAACTTTTTCTTGGAAAATGCTTCTTTGTAAATGGTTTTGAAAAATTTAATTCAAAATGTTTTCAAAACCTTTGCCCGGTCTTGGTAAACCTTCTGCTCTGATACCACGTGTAACACCCCACCTCCGCTAGGGTCACTCACAAAGGGAATGCACTAGTTTTGGAGGGGTATTATCGAGATAACATCACAGAATTATCACAAGACAGAACATAAATAATTAAGTAAACAGCGGAAGAATTTCTAAAGCAAAACAGAACTCCATTTCATTCCAAAATAAACCATGTCTTTTACAAAGATTTCAAGTAACTTCATTACAACTGTCTTGTAATAATAGCCAAAGAAGCAATAACTTAAAAACAGTGAAACAGCTTATTCCCCAAGTGCGGTAAAAAGAAGCAGCCATAGCAAACCGTACATGCTGAGCCAAAGCAAGAGATATCCAAGTTAAGAGCTAGTTATTCCTCCCTGAGAACCTGGGGGGAGAAACGAAAGAAAAAGAGGCGAAGGGAAAAGGGTCAGTCATAAAGACTGAGTAAGTTCTAGTGACTTTCAGTGTAAAAACGGTTAAAACAACCTGTCATGTATGAACTGGAACTAAACTTAAGAATAGTTTCAAGGTAGACAAGATAGACTAAGGTGATCAGGATAAGTCAAGACAAGTCAAGTAAAGCATCACAAGTTCGAGATTCGTTGCATCTACTGTACTAGTATACTAGGCCCATGTCACAAGTTAATCACGAAATAAATCCCGTGGCCCAATATCATGAAATGACCCTGGAACGGGGTCTGACCCAAGTACGGGGTCCTACGGAGCGATTATCTAGTCGATCGGCTCCCTACAAGTTCTAGCTCGTCAAGTGTCCGTGTCATACGGCTAATCACGAATGTAGTCACCTGTGCTGGGTCCACCCTAGGGTGTATCAGCCCTATGATGTCAACCCCTGACACGATTCAAGATGCACAGATAAATCTACAGATACCCAGTGTCTGCCCCGGATACGTGCACGATCGTAGTCCGCCGAACCTACACTGGCGTACCCCACTGCCGTCGTTCACCTCTTACAATCAGCCCAGTAATCGTGCCCCCACCCGGCCTAGCCCCAGGGTACCTTGATACATCTAGAGGGTTACTGCTGAAAGGGGTCGTGTCTAGGGTTTCGCCTAATAGATTAGGTCATGTAATTCGTGACCTAACCCACCTTACTGATCAAGTCATGTAATTCGTGACTTAACCCTTTTCTAGTCTAGTCATGTCAAGATGGTTAAGTATGTCATTTCAGTTCGCGACTTAACCCGCCTACGTGTCATGTCAAGTTGGCTAAGTGTTGTCGTTTTCCAGTTCATGATTTAGCCCTACAAATCATGTTCAAGTTGGTTAAGTTGTCTTTCTCATGTTCATGACTTAACCCTAATTGGCATTGATTGATTCGTTAATGCACCGAACCACTCACATTGGATCCTGTTGTTCGTAGCCACTGGATTTGCCGGGCGGTTCCGGGCAGGTTTACGCTACGGACTCAACCCAACCTCGGGTTTCAAGCGCGATGTGACCAACTACCCACATTGGATCCTATTGTTTGTAGCAACTGGATTTGCCGGGCGGTTCCGGGCAGATTTACACTACAAACTCAACCCAACCTCGAGTTGGCCACTTTCTTGTTCTCTAAAGTCATGCCCATGTTCTAATCAATTTTGATATCATGTTCATGTGTCAACTTCGTGCCCAACTAAGGCATGTTTAAAGTCAAGTTATGGCATGTTCAAGTCAAGTTTTCGTGCCATAATTCATGTTCTACTTATGCCAAATTTCACAGTTTATTCCTATAATTAATTCAAGTTTTGCCTATTCTACCCAATCGTATCCCCAACGTATATAAACGCACTTCGTTCATAAGCATAAACAATTCAAGAGATAAAGGGGAATAACACCAAACATGTGATAGGCATATGTGACAATTCCAACATTACTTGCATAATAAACAGGCTATAGCATATCACATAGTTGCAACAATGATAACTTGGCATAGTAATGATTCCAACTTAATCTAACATGATGATTTAAACTTTGCATCATAGGCATAATAATCATTGCGGCATCATAATAATTTTTATCATGAACATGAAGCATTAAAGGCGTAGTAATCCTAATAGGCATAGTGAATTCCAATTTAACATTTTAACCTAATAATTCTCATAGACATAATGATTCCAATTTAGTGATTCTAAATCAACATGATAGACATAATGATTCCAATTTGTCGTTTTTATCATAATTAGCATGATTGACAATTTAGCTTAATTAACATGATAGATAATTTAGCATCTTTAACATGATTAACATGATAGACAATTTAGCGTTTTTAACATAATTAACCTAGCAATACCCAATTTTCATTAATCATGATGGGTATAATAACATTATAGGCATAATTCCATCATAGCCATAGTTTAATTAGCACCATAGGCATGGTTTCATCAACATAAAGATTTCATAGCGAATTTATGGACATGAATTAGTCCAACTTGCCAAATAATCATGCCCAAAATGATTCATAACAACGTAAAAATCATGACAGGTTTAACCTGTAATGTTGCCATAGCAACATCCCCAAATTATAATTCAACGATAAATAATATAAACAATGAATAGGCAATAATACATAAATTCAATTTCAATTCATCGCATGTCCATATTGTTTTAGCGTTTTTGCCTAAAAAGTAACATAGAACTTACAATTTATGAAGCAAATAACCCAATTAAGAATCTCAAATCAATTAGTCCCAAATTTGTTGCCTAAAGCGTCGTAGTTGCTGTAGCTTCTAGTTGTAGCCTTCAAGAATCATCCTCCTTCTCCTATAATCTTTCTCTTTGTATTTTTAATTTAGAGCTCTAGGTTTAATGGCGGCGGCCTAAGGTTAGAATGAAATGGTATGATGTTAGGCTAGGTCTTAGGTCCTTTTTATAATGTTTGCAAGCTGTTTTAGACCGTCGATGGAGCTTGATCCAATCATAGACGTTCGTTTGAAGGGGAAGCCAATCCGGTGTCGCCACCTAGCCCTAGTGACAAAGCAGACCACAGAAAATCGGCCAAACACAGACCTGGCCAGCCAGGTTGGACTGGGTTCGACCTGGCTCTGGACCAGGTCGACACCCCTGTCGACAGGGCTGTCGACAGCCCTGTCGACATGGCTTAGGCGGGAACTTTCCCGCCCTGGCCCACTGGGCCCGATTTTAATTTTTTATTTGTTTTCTGAGCTGTTCGAATTCTTAAATTTATTTTAAAAACTTCCGAAGGCCATATCTTCTTCATACGGACTCCGTTTTTCGAAAACTCGGACTCTATTTCGCGTATTTTTCCGAGACGAACATAATGGCTTATCCCGTTTCCCTTAGTTCTTTGATTTGAAATTAATTATACTTTAATTTTCGAATTTCACTTTTATAGAATACACGGGGTGTTACACTTTCAAAAATCTCACTTTTCTAACATGAAAAATCGTATCTTTCCATCATTAAAATCTATATGAAAAATCCAATTTTTATTCATATGAATATTATATCAAAATCAAATTTTTATCCCGCTACAATTTATACAAAAATCGAATTTTTAAAATGCTACTTTTATTTTTAAAAACCACATTCTTACAACAAAGTTAGTTCATAAAAGAAATTACACAAAAATAAATCAAAATTAAAAAAGAAAACTCACAGTTAGAAGAAGGGGGACAGTTGAGTTCGTCGGAGGGCCATCAGGCGGAGGCTGGCCGGGGGTTCGCGGGTTCAGGGAGGTCGAGGGAGGCTCCAGCGGTTTCGTCAGAAGAGGAGGGGAGGGGTGCGGATTTGGGGTTCGCGAGGCTCAATAGAAGAGGAGGAAGAACGGGGATAGGGGAACGAGGAGGAGGAGTTCGCGAGTAGGGGGGACGTTCGGAGGTGGCGCCCCACCTTGAGGCGGCGGCGGAACTATCAGGGAGGGGGCGGCAGGGGATTACGATCCCTCCCCCCCTTTTTTTTTATTTTCTGAAATAAAGAAAGGGGAGAGAGAACGATGGAGGGGGGGTTTATTAATATATTTATTTTATTTCAAAAAGTTGCCTTTTTTATTTGACCTCAAAACGAGACCCACCGCCTGTCGCCCATACCTAATTACCCCCATTCCGAACACAATGGGATATGTATCGTAGGCTGATTCGATCGTTTCGATCAGTTTTCGTCAAATTTACACTTAAATCATTATATTGAATTTTAAACGTACATTTCAATTTACTGGGGTCACATACTAACTCGAAATATTTCAGAAAAATATTTTCTAGCTTCGTATTGACGATACAGTCCTAACAAAACTAATTTCGTCGAATTCTGAGACCGTTTGAAAAATGGCCATTTTCCAGTCGATTAAAATCAACTGAAACTGGTCAAACGCGTTTTCTTTTGCCACGCTCATATATTGAATCCAAAAATTATGAAAATTGGAATCTAGAAATAACTTGACATCACGGATCCAACAAAAGTGGTTTCGTTGAAATCCGAGGTCGTTTGCAAAATGGCTATTTTTAAGGGCCGAAATTCCATAGCGACTATTCTGAAATTTCAACTGGGCATATCTTTTGATTCCCGCTATGAAATTTTGATTTTTCGGATTTGTTGGAAAGATATTCTCAAATAGATTCTAATATTTTTGGTTTCACTAAAATCCGGTTTATTTTGAACCCGGTACATTCAATTGAAGTTTGAAATTGAATTATCGAACTACCGCGCCATTTTCAATTCCTTTTATAATTATAAATAATTATTTATATTCTAACGATGACGTATATAAATATATACATTCGAATTATATTCAAAATAATTTTTCTCGTCATTATTATTTAAAATAAATCATTTTAAATATTCAAAATTCGCTAAATTCGCCAAAATAAAAATTTTAAACTGGCTCAGATTTTCCGGGTTGGTACAATCTCCCCCACTTAAAACTTTTCGTCCCCGAAAAGGAACGAAGCCGAAAGTTGTTTCACAAATCAACTCAACTTTCTCTATTTTGATTACGGCTTAAGTTCTTCAACTTTCCAGTACCTAAGAACTTTTCAAATTCTTCAAAAATTTGGCTAACACCCTAAATTTCCGAAAAATTTCGCCATAACCTCCCCTGCACCGGGGACTTCGGGATATTTCATATAGCCTCCCATGGCCTTCTTCAATCCAAAAGAAAAAGAAAAAGCCAATCGACTCATAAAATCATCGTCACCCAAACAAAACAGTAAATTATGGTAAACATGTACCTATTTGTCGGGCAAGCAATTTTTATTCTTCTGCTCTAGCCTCCTTGCTATGACCTGTTCATTGTATATACATGTACATGCATGCAAATGCGACTAATTCTCAATATAATTCAATATTTGATTCTATTAGGCTAAATGGTTCGAAATTATCAAACAAATAAACAAACAACACAACCAGAAATCAATTGGTGGATTAACGTTTCAAATTCATAATTTTGATATATATATACAGAAAATCATGTTTTTGATGCCAAATCACAACAAATAATCCTAATTAAATTTTGGTTCTCACACCAGTCTAATGGAAATATATAGATATCACACCTTCGAAACACGAACATAAATATTGGTGATGGAGCTCCATCATCAAAATCATCTCCGAGCGACTAGAGTGTGATCCTATATCTATCCAGTATATTAAAACTTCGAATATACGTTCATGACGCGTATATGCAAAATAATCATATACTAGATTGTCCAAATTCAATACAAATAAAGTATTCAAATACGTAATCTAGTTTAAATTTCAAAACAAAATAGTTTTCATTTGAAAAATATACTCTTCACACTCGTTCTAGGATACTACTGATCCCATCTCTACCGAGTTATTCAAATTGGATATTACTAATCCAATATCTGATGAATTCTTTTGTATGGTTCTAATGTGTCTTGTTCTCGAGCTCTGTAAA
The DNA here is from genome assembly GCA_030737875.1 of Allium sativum. Lineage (NCBI taxonomy): Eukaryota > Viridiplantae > Streptophyta > Magnoliopsida > Asparagales > Amaryllidaceae > Allium > Allium sativum. The sequence continues at coordinate 443,782,463 of CM060919.1, forward strand.
CCAAAGCTCTGATACCAAACTATAACGACCTAAACTCCCCCGGTAAGGAAAGCACGGATTGAGATGAGAACAACACAACGCAAACAGAAGAACATTTCATTGTTAATTACAACAATCCCATCAGAATACAAGAATATACAGAGTATAAACAAATATACATTCGATAAATATCAGAGATTACAATAAATTATATAGCAGCGGAAAAACAATACAAAACACAACTGAAAGTCATACACGGATACAGAGCTTTCCGAGCATCGTTCCAGCTGTAAATCAGGATCCTGTGAGTATAAATCTGCAAAACCAAAACTACTAGCTGCCCGTGTGGAAAATAGGGGCACCCAGAGTTTAGGTTAAAACAATAAACTCCAGATCAGTCATGTGACTGGTGTGAGAACTAAAACAGTTATTTAAAACTTTACTTTAAAAGAGAGTAATTCAAGGGACCACGCCGTATAACACAAAACGGGTTTCCTCCGAAGAATACTTGTGCATATATCAAAACAACGCAATGCTTTTTGAAAAAATGAAGCTATTATAAGACCCAGGTCCCATCACACAATGCAACGCAAGCCGGAGGATAAGATTTTCCCTTATAATAGCCAAACATGCTTGGTACGTTCAAAAACAAATCATTTGATACTATTATAAGTGTATACTGTCAAAACAATTTCAATCATAAATATCAATCATAGACCGCATGGGTACCATATATCATGTCGCCATACTAGTTCTACAAATAAAACCGCAATATCACGTATTGGAAATTGGACTTCCGTCATGAGTCGAGGCAAGGGGCAAGCTCCTCTCCGTTCGAGACACTCTAGCAAATGTCTCAGGACCCCACTATGATCCTTGGAATCGGTTGGGCCGGTCCTCTCTTACTTTTGAGGATTAGTTATTCCGGAACACACGTTTCCCGATCCTAACAGAACTATATCTGAGGCGTCTCGTATCCAACAACCACACAGGTGAAAAGTATATAAATGTCAGCCAGTTTAAGCACTGACACCACCACTAGCTAGAAATAAACGTTGTGTTCTCCCAACGGTCCGTATCCCGTTTTTGACTCATACCGAGGTGTGAGGCTCGCGAATTCACGCTATACACAAAGCTGCGCCACACAGGCCGTGCTTTAATCATCAACCACAAGACTTTGCTTTTCAACAGAAGCCTTGATCAATTGTCACTTATGCGTGCCACACTGGCAATTCACTCCATGCGACTGATGTCCATCGATATACAACCTCTGAGCTCGTACGTCTCAGAGAAGGGCGCTAAGCAAGAGAATGAATTCTCCGCCGCCAAACAGATGTATATTTAATAGAGATCAATCAACACAGAATAAAATCCAATGTCAGACACACAGTCCATTTACAAGTTCGTTCTGGGTCTGAACGAAACCGGAGGCACTTTCCTCGCATATCCACTGATTTCCAAGTACGTTTGGACGATCACCAACCGATTCCCTCATCTTGGGTGTACAGCCCAATCAAGATCATCAGTAATCACCCAAACGATGTGAAGACTTCCGGTCTTCAACCACCGTCTTCATCTTCGACATATCATCGAATTGGTTATTAAGAATGGGTATAAACCCGGCCTTTCTGAATAACCCACGTATATAATAAACAAATGTTACACAACCACAACAAACGCCTCATTCTAATTCAGAATATTCTTTTATTCACAAAATCACATTCTTAGGGAAAGGTTCCCATTAATTTTATCAAAGATAAATTCTTCTAAATTTATTCTTTAATCTTCCTTTGGATATCATTTCAAACCATTTTATGGTTTTCCAAACTAGTCGGGATTATCGAACCACACCAAAGTAATTCTTTATCTTATTTCCTAATCCCAACCTATTCATCCCATGGAGAAAACTGGTAATACTCCATATCTAACACCACGGTGTTATCGGTAAATATTAATTACCATTTCACGTTCAAATCTAATTAAAGATTTAACTATCGCTTTGGAGAAAAACTGGTGGTACTCCATTCTCGATCACCTTTCAGATTTGATAATTTAAATTATCAATTCACATTTCAATCCAATTAAAGATTCATTAAAACTCCACTTAGTTTTAATCTTTTCGAAAATCAATATCCTGTCTTTAACTGGGTTAAAGAACCAATGTCTTCTAAAACACGATTCACGATAAACCCAAAATCACATTTGATATTAAATACAAGGCTCTGAATAGAAAATATACCGGCTTATATTCAATATCAAATTCTGAAACCAACAAATATCGTATTGGAAATAACGATATAAATATCTTTCAAATTCCCATAACAATATCTGTATAATCACGAAATCCAACATCGAAATATTCCGAAGATAATTTCGATTCAAATCCAGTCCAATTCACGTATTGGGAATTTTGATTATTTTTAAAACCACTTTCAAATTCAATTTATTTATTTCAAAAATAAATTGATTTTTAATTCTAGTTCAAAACTAGTTCATTTCGATAAAAATCTGTTTATATCTTTTCAAATGTGGAGTTTTTCATCCTAAATCATTTCTTATGATTTTACACAAATTATTGATATTTTTAATAATTTTATCAAGGCCCGTACTGTCGATTTCCATCAACGGCCATCGAACTGCACTTACAGCGACCTTTTCCAAATTTGATTTGGACATAATTCCAAATCCAACCGTTAGATTTCAAATTTCTAATATTCATTGGAAAGCTCTTTTCGATACGAACCCAACGGTTCCGGTTTCAGGAGAATCCGACGGTCGGATCTCCCGTAACGTCAATTCGAAGTCAATGGTCGAAATTCATGAACTGCCGCAGCGCGGCGCATTCTATTCAGGCCATTATATATATAATATATATATATGTATATATATTTCGTCGATTTCCCTTTAAAACGTATTTTATAAATCGTTTTAAATTCGTTTTCAAAACCATTTCAACCCTATATTCAATTTCAAATCAAAATTGAATATTTCATATCATTACTATATAAATGATAATATTTTCAAAATGTTATATTTTGAAATCACTTCCTTTTCTATATTCATTTTAAAACCGAATATAATCGATATAAATATCGTTCACGTCAAAATGGCGCAACTCTAATCAACACGGCTTTATATATTTCAATAAATTCGCTATTCTATTCCACAAATGAATATTTATTCCATTCAACACATGAATATTCTCAACACATGAGCACTGTCAACACATGACTATTTTTGTTATTTAATATATTTTATAAACTATGGTATCTATCGTTTGATTTTTAAATCAGACTCCAACTGTAAAGTAGTAAGAGAATGATTCCTTAAGTATTAACCCCGAAGGCCGAAACCAATATCAGATCAATACTCAGGAAATCACTCATCTTATCTATTTTCCAATTAGTTTCTAACTTTAAATATGATAAAGATGTAAATTTTATTGTTAAAATATTTCTTTCAACACATGATAATTTTCAACACATGATTATTTATTCTATTCAACACATGAATATATATTTCATTCTATTCTTTATTTTCCCAATTGGAATGAGGCCCAATCAATTACCATATAATGTTAATTATATGGATTCCATACAACACATGTATATAATCACAACAATAAATAATCAATCATCATCCAAAGTGCACCACACTGTATAAGCATCAAATATAGATATCTAACGCTTATAACAGCCTGTCAATCAATCGATCGACATACAACTAATAAATCGGGATGAGTGGACTTCAAATATCATCCCAACACCCGTGTGGGGTATCAAATCAACAAACACATATTTTCATTCACACACACACGTTAAAAATTATATTTTTAACGATAAAATATTTTTAACTATATAAATATTTTATTTCATTTCACATCACACAATCAATTTTCAAAACACATCAAACAATTAAACATGCAAGCCATTCATGGTCTGTGGATGACGGGTGTCGGGTGCTGCTAAGCACCGTCTGCATCCTAGTATATATTTTAACTAGAAAAGAAAATTTAAAGTGAGAAGTTCTCACCGACTAGCTAATCCAACGCCTCGACTCTTCTTATGTAGAAGTCATCGCTGTTCTCGCCTTTTGTCACTTTCGTTGCCCGTAGCCACTACATATATAAAAATATCATTTTTATATTGTTGCTATGTATATAAAAATCATTTTTTTATAATCACTTCATATGGATAAAACTCTATTTTTACCTCGCTACTATATAGATAAAAATTCTATTTTTACACCGATGTTTATATAATAAAGATTATATTTTTATCACGCTATTCTCTATATAAAGATTTCGCCTTTTCAAATATAAAGATTTCGCCTTTTCAAATATAAAGATTTCGCCTTTTCAAATATAAAGATTTCGCTTTTTCAAATATAAAGATTTCGCCTTTTCAAATATAAATATTGAATTTTTATTTCATCACTATATAAATCACACCTTTGCTCCTTCTACAAAATAAAGATCAAATCTTTAACACTTCTATAATGTAAAAATCATATTTTTATTATCTACAATACATAAAAAATCATATTTTTATTGTCATACTAGTATTAAAATTATATTTTTAACTTTTCTATATTATAAAAATTATATCTTTATTCATAAAAATCCTAACTTTCTTTTATATAAAAAAATAAAAACGAAAGCTTTATGTAGATTAAAAATCAAAGCTTTATATATAAATCACATTCTTATCTATAAAAATTATACCTTTCTTGCTTTCAAAAATCTCACTTTTCTAACATGAAAAATCGTATCTTTCCATCATTAAAATCTATATGAAAAATCCAATTTTTATTCATATGAATCTATATCAAAATCAAATTTTTATCCCGCTACAATTTATACAAAAATCGAATTTTTAAAATGCTACTTTTATTTTTAAAAACCACATTCTTACAACAAAGTTAGTTCATAAAAGAAATTACACAAAAATAAATCAAAATTAAAAAAGAAAACTCACAGTTAGAAGAAGGGTGGCTGTTGAGTTCGTCGGAGGGCCATCAGACGGAGGCTGGCCGGGGGTTCGCGGGTTCTGGGAGGTCGAGGGAGGCTCCAACGGTTTCGTCAGAGGAGGAAGAGGAGGGGAGGGGTGCGGATTTGGGGTTCACGAGGCTCAATAGAAGAGGAGGAAAAACGGGGATAGGGGAACGAGGAGGAGGAGTTCGCGAGCAGGGGGGACGTTCGGAGGTGGCGCCCCACCTTGAGGCGGCGGAGGAACTATCGGGGAGGGGGCGGCAGGGGATCGCGATCCCTCCCCCCCTTTTTTTTCTGAAATAATGAAAGGGGAGAGAGAACGATGGAGGGGGGTTTTTATTAATATATTTATTTTATTTTATTTTATTTCAAAAAGTTGCCTTTTTTATTTGACCTCTAAACGAGACCCACCGTCTGTCGTCCATAGCTAATTACCCCCATTCCGAACACAATGGGATATGTATCGTAGGCTGATTCAATCGTTTCGATCAGTTTTCATCAAATTTACACTTAAATCATTATATTGAATTTTAAATGTACATTTCAATTTACTGGGGTCACATACTAACTCGAAAAATTCCAGAAAAATATTTTCTAGCTTTGTATTGACGATACGGTCCTAACAAAACTAATTTTGTCGAATTCTGAGATCGTTTGAAAAATGGCCATTTTCCAGTCGATTAAAATCAACTGAAACTGGTCAAACGCATTTTCTTTTGTCACGCTCACATATTGAATCCAAAAATTATGAAAATTGGAATCTAGCAATAACTTGACATCACGGATCCAACAAAAGTGGTTTCGTCGAAATCCGAGGTCATTTGCAAAATGGCTATTTTTAAGGGCTGAAATTCCATAGCGACTATTCTGAAATTTCAACTGGGCATATCTTTTGATTCCCGCTATGAAATTTTGATTTTTCGGATTCGTTGGAAAGATATTCTCAAATAGATTCTAATATTTTTGGTTTCACTAAAATTCGGTTTATTTTGAACCCGGTACATTCAATTGAAGTTTGAAATCGAATTATCGAACTACCGCGCCATTTTCAATTCCTTTTATAATTATAAATAATTATTTATATTCTAACGACGACGTATATAAATATATATGTTCGAATTATATTCAAAATAAATTTTCTCGTCATTATTATTTAAAATAAATCATTTTAAATATTCAAAATTCGCTAAATTCGCCAAAATAAAATTTTTAAACTGGCTCAGATTTTCCGGGTTGTTACAAGAATCCACCTTTAATAGGTCCATCAGTGACCGAGATTGACCACTTCATTGGGTCTTGACCCTAAAAACACTAATGAATGATTGTGTAACGACCCGGGTTTTCGCGATCCTAGTTATCGACATAAACTAAATGTCGACTATCCAAGCATCGGAAATACCGGATGGTTAATGAAAGACGTTAGAGGGTGAGAATAGATAAGATAAAAACTTAGGATAGAAGAAGAAAAAGAATATACATCATCATCAAAGTAACACTAAACTCACAACAGAACGAACAATATATAATATATACATAACTTTGAAATAAAACTAGTATATGTATACAGTAACATTATTAGAGTACAACATTTACAACATAGCAGAAATAACAATAGCTATATAATCCTGAAGCCTCCTGCTCCAAGCTCTCAATATTTCTGTGAAATCCCGACTAATTGACTGCCCATACAAAATTGGGCACCCAAGAGTTTAGTGAAAAACAAAACAAAATAAACTTAGGGTCAGTCATGGGACTGGTGTGAGTAAACTCCAACCATTTGTTTAATTTTTAAAATTCTTTTAAAATCCATACTCTTTTGATATTATAATAATGTCTAAATCAAATAAATAACAATCTAGTGGAACGCTTTCATCTCACGTTCCACATATATAATATACAATCAAAAACCGTAGGCGTTTATTGGGTAATGAATTCCAACTGGCAAGGTATGGGACCACCTTCCGACAGTGTATCTCTAGAGGGAAATACACCGGGTTCAACAAGAACATCTTGTAACCCAGGCTAAACATGACCGGTCACTCATTTCGCTTGAGTGTACCGAATGTATTATCACCAACGGTTGGGATCAGCAACTGTTTCCCGAAAGGGACAACATTGAAATAGATTATAGAAGTAAATGGAATTTCTCTAGATCAGGTGACAATACACCCTAGTTGGCAGCTAACCACTTAGCCATGCGACCTATCCAATTTTATACCATTTCCTGGTTGTGAGGCTAGAGGCCATAACATATCCTTTACAAACCGCATCTTCATTCACTTTGAATGTCACATCGTCATACCCGCCAAATCACAAATTGATTTCTTCAAAAATATCATGGGTAAACAGCTAAGAGAAACGAATTCCTCCGCCATCAAACATAAATACGTTTGAAGAGATAAACTTACGCGGTCTATTAAATATACTCCGTCAGACATTCTTCCATACAGGTCGTCCTGGGATTGGACAAACCGAAGGCACTATTCTGTAAACAGGATAGCCCTTGCATAACTCCGTCTTCAATTATCTTCATCATATTTGATCGCAACACTAACGCCCATACAGAGTGGTATTTAGATAATGAATCTGATCCCGGTCTCTCCGTATTGATGATGGAAGAATGGTCAAAAACTTTGATAGTCGTTGATTTAACTATCAAAGAAAAACATGTGTGCAAACAACGATATTATTTCCAGATGGAAGTTCTATCGATCGATCATCAATCAACATTTATTCATTTTCCCATTTCTCGTTTCCATATATTCATTAAATCCTTATTTTCTAATTTTAGAAAATATACGTTATTAACTTTAGAAAACGTTTTCATTTTTGATTCATGCATCACTATCTTCTGTCATATATTAGTCTCTAACTGTAAACTGGTAAGAGAACAACTTCCCAAGCATAAACCCCGAACGCCGAAATCAACATCAGATCGATACCCAGAAAGCCATTCAACTCAACTAATTTCCAGTCAGTTTCTAATTTCAGTAATTCCATTTAAATTCCTACTTCAAACCCCAAATTCCTTTATAATATTTTATTTTCAAAATATTTACTTTAATCTAATTTTTCACATAGAATGTGATAAATATTTCTTTATATAATCAAAACAGTTTGATTTCGTATTTCAAAATAATATCCCATTTCCATATTTTATTTATACTCTATTTATAGAATTATTTATATAAAATCTCATTTTATTCTTCTAACACTTATAATCCCATTTATAATTCCCTTTATATAATTCTATCCATTTTATATAATTCCTTTTATATATTTCATTTCATTTTATATAAATCCTTTTATATAATTCTATTCATTTTATATAAATCCTTTTATATATTTCATTTCATTTTATATAAATCCTTTTATATATTTCGTTTTCAATATTCACTTTGAAAATTTCCTTTTTACATTACAGTATTTCATATGGTATTTAAAATACCAAATAACATGACCAATGCCATCATAATCAATCACAGATTAGATATCATATCATATATCACAATATATGAAAACAAACAGTATTGTAATATTGAGGAATCCAATTGGATCCCCCCAACCTGTTTCCTTGCATCATAGATGTTAAATAATATAAATAACATCGATTTCATTTCAATATGAAGTATTTTGATAAACAGAATCAAATTTGATTAACGATTTACATATATCGTTATCTATAATTTCAAACAATACATCAGCAATTCAACCAAACAATCAACACACAGCAATCAATCATCATTTAACAATTCTAAAAATACGTTATAAAAATATAACTGCGCAGAGTTAGTGAGATTTGCTCACATTGGACGGTTATCGTTAAATAACGAATATCGGTTGATTTGATTCAGATCCGACAATTTATTTCTCTATAAATTGTAACGAGCTCCAATTCACTCCCAATCCATTCCATTGTGTAGCTCTCATCCATACGATCCTAAAGGATTCTGCTTCCTCCAATTTGGATAACGTGTGCAGAAGTTATTGAGTTTACAATTTTATACATTATTTAAATTAACATTTAAACTAAAGTATTTGTTATATGGGCTTTAACCTTATAACCCGACCTGCTAACCAACACCCGCGTGATCTTCTTCCCCGATGATAGTCCGCTCCAGTTCTTCAGATGCTCCATTTGCCGATTCAAACCCTTCCTCCTCCTCCATCTCTTCACGAAAAATTAAATTTAAATATCCAAAAATTCTCTCATCGACTCCTCTACACCCAGAGACCCTTTCCATCACTCTCGATGTCCATCTATTGAATGTGAACTGAACATCCTCGAAGGCACGGTGCTGACCAACATCGACATCAACTTGAACCGAATCCATAAAAAAACTCGCCATCAAACTCTATTATACCCCTTCGATCCAAAACTCCCACTCAAACACCACTCGATGATTTGAATATCACAAATTCCAAAACCCTAGATCTACTGTGAGGCATAGCATCGAACGATATCGGTTTGAAATCAACAAAGCGTGTACAAGAGAGAAGCTATTCATTCAGGGATTGCGAATATATAAGTTATGTGATTTATAGATTTTTGTTTCAATTCTTTTTTATTTTTGAAGTGGATGTTTTTACTAGAAAAAAAGAGAACAACGGCAGAATTGGGTTTGACCAGTGGAAAAATAGAAATTAGGTTTTAGAGGAAGGTGGGGTATTTATAGAACAATTTAAATATTTTTATATTCGATTTTAATCCAATGCTGTTTATGTTTGTCCTTTAAAATTCCTATGATCACACATGATATCCAAAAATCACGAAAATGGACATGCAGCTACAGTTTGACATTACGGACCCAACAAAACTGGTTTCGTCGAATTCCGACTTCGTTCGCTCATACAGCGTATTATTTAAGTCAAATTATTGACTATTTTTCAGATTAAAATCCGGTACGGCCACATACTGACTCCAAAAATCACGGAAATTGAAATCTAGCAATAATTTAATATTCCGGATCCAAAAAAATTTAGTTTCATTGAAAACGGAGGTCATTTGCAAAACTGTCTATTTTTAAAGCTCTAAATAACCCATCTAAATATTTAATATATTTAAAAATAATTTAAATTAATATTATCGTATATATTCATAATAGAATATCATATAGCTTCAAAATATTCTTATCTGAATTTATAACTCGACATTTCACATCCAAATTAAATCAGGATTCAATTTATATTAAAAATCCATTTATAATTTAAATAAATCGTTATAAATTATAAAGGAATTCCATAGCGACTTTTCTAAAATTTGGTTTGGACATAAATCAAAATCTACACGACGAAATCCCGATTTTTCTCTTCCATTAGGAAAATATACTGCACCAGCTCCAAACGTTTGTTGTTTCACAGAAATCCGATTTAAAACGGATTCTGTATATTCGTTTAAAGTTCGAATCGCCAAATTACGAACTGCCGCGCCATTACGGGCTCGATTATAATTATAATATAATTATACATTCAAACTCGTTTATATAATATATTCGTTAATATAATTCAACTCTATATTGAATTGTATATTATAAATGATCCAATTCACATAATATTGTGAGTTCCCTTATTTCCGACTATTTCAGAATTTAAATATATTGTTCAATTATTTATATTAATTAAATATTATTTAATTTTGATCATTTTAAATTACCAAACCATTATTTAAATAATTAAATAAATTATTTATAATGCCGAAAAAATATGGGTCGTTACAGATTGACTTGGATATCCACCTTATTGGTTAGATACTTGGTGTTTGTCTGAATTTTGTGTGTTGCATAGACATACCTTGACATATGTAACCTGCTAAAAAATTAGGGTATGGAATTTAGGTAAACTAAAACAACCCAAACTCGCCCTTACAGGAAAGCCCGGATTGAGTTGAGAACACGACAAATCAGAACACAAACATAAGAAAATTTCATTGCTTATTACAACAATTTCATTAGAGTACAACAGAGTATGAGTAAATATTACACATTGGAAAAATATTAAAGATTAATATACATTACATAGCAGTGGAAAAATAATACATAATCACAACTGTAAGGAACACACGGATACAGAGCGTTCCAAATATAGCTCCAACTGTAAATCCAGGATCCTAGAAAAGAAAAATCTGCAAAACCAAAACTACTAGCTGTCCATGTGGAAAATAGGGGTACCCAGAGTTTAGGTTAAAACAATAAACTCCAGGTCAGTCATGTGACTGGTGTGAGAGCTAAAACAGTTATTTAAAACTTTACTTTAAAATAGAGTAAATCAAGGGACCATGTCGTTTAACACGGAACGGGTTTTCTCCCAAGAATACCAGTGCATATAACAAACAACGTAATGCTTTTCAAAAAAATGAAGCTATTATAAGACTCGGGTCCCATCACACAATGCAGCGCAAGCCGGAGGATAGAGTTTTACCTTATAATAGCCAAACATGCTTGGTACGTTTAAAACAAATCATTTTGATACTATTATAAGTGTAAAGTGTATAAAAACAACTTCAAATATAAATGTATCAATCATAAACGACATAGTGCCCCATCTCACTATGTCGCCATACTAGGATCTACAATCAAAACTGAAATGTCACGTATTGAAAATTAGATTTCCGTCTGTGAACCAAGGCAAGGGATTGTCCTTACCGAATTCGAGACAATCTAGCCTACCATGTCTCAGGCTACAGCCGCAACTGCACTTTGGATCTTCAGGGTCGATCCTCTCTTACGTTTGAGGATCGGTAATTCCTGAACAATGCGTTTCCCCGCCCTATGGGGCGTAATGGTCAGTATGTCGACCATATCATCCATCGACCTCGTAGTGACCGATATAACCGAGGTGCCTCGCTTTCCATCATCCACATAAGTAAAAATGTCAGGACTCCATACCATGGCACCACTCCTAGCAGAAATGCATATCCTCCCTGCAGTCCTCTCCCGTTTCTGGTTCACACCGGGGTGTGAGGCTCGCTAATTAATGCTATACACAAAGCTATGCTATTTAAAGCCGTGCTTTGATCATCAACCACAAGACTCTGCTTTTTAACAAAAGCCTTGATCACTTGCATCTTAGCATGCCATATTGACATTCCACGCCATGCAACTGATGTCTATCGATATATAATCTCTGAGCTAGTACGTCTCAAAGAAGGGTGTTAAGCAAAAGAATAAATTCTCCGCCACCAAACATATATATATTTAATAGAGATCAATCAACACAGAATAAAATCCAATGCCAGACACACATCCATTTAATAGTTCGTTCTGGGTCTGAACGAAACTGGAGGTACCTTATTCCTCGTCCCGTGTCCAAGACAGGAGAGAGGTCCTCGCATATCTGGTCGATCTCTAAGTACGTCTGGACGATCACTACTTATTACCTTGCCTTGGTGTACAACCCAATCAAGACATCAGTAATCATCCAAATGTTGTGAAGACCTCCGGTCTTCAACCACCGTCTTCATCGTCAACTTATCATCGAACTAGTTATTCAGAATGGGTGTAAACCCGAACTTTCCGAATAACTCGCGTATATTATAAACAAGTGCTATAAAACACAACATACGCCTCATTCCAATCCATAATATTCTTTTATTCAAATATTCTTATACTTTGGGAAAGGTTCCCATTAATTTTATCAAAGATAAATTCTTTAAATTTATTCTTTAATCTTCCTTTGGATATCAATTCAAACCAAATTAAGGTTTATCCAAACTAGTCGGGATTAGCGCACCTTACCGAAGTAATAATATATATATATATATATATATCCCAATCCCAACATATTCGTCCTATAGAGAAAAACTGGTAATACTCCATATCTAACACCATGGTGTTATCAGTAAATTTAATTACCATTTCACGTTCAAATCTAATAAAGATTTAACTATCGCTTGGAGCAAAACTGATGATACTCCATTCTCGATCATTTCCCGAATTTGATAATTTAAATTATCACATTCGCATTTCAATCTAATCAAAGATTCATTAAAAATCCACTAGGTTTTAATCTTCCCAAAAATCAATATTAATGATTATTTAACTTTGGAAACACAAACATGTCTCATCGACAATCTACACCGTACTATTGATTTCTGCCGATATATAACCTCTAAGCTCGTATGTCTTAGAGAAGGGTGTTAAGCAAGATAATATATTCTCCGCCACCAAACAGATATATATTTAGCAGAGATCAACCATACAGTTTGAAATACAATGTTAGACATGTAATCCTATTTTTAGCTGGGTTAAAGAACTAATGTCATTTAAAACACTGTTCACGATAAACCCAAATCCCATTCCATTAACTATGGAATCTTCATGGAAAAACCGATCAATATATAATCGATATCAATTTCCGTATCCGACTGATAATATAAATAGAATAACGACAAAGCCTTTTAAATTCCATATATATATTAATAGTCTTCCTCCACAGAAGCTCACTTCGATTATTACCAAATCGAATTCCATTCAATTCCAATTTAATATAATAAATTGGAAAACTTTACTTTGGAAAATTCCCGTTAAATCTTAATAAAAAGATTTATAAATTCCAAATCACATTTTTCTGTTAATCGGGTTAAAGAACAAGTGTTATTTAAAACACAGTTCACGATAAACCCAAAAATCCAATTCTTTCATTCAATTACAATTAAATATTAATTAATTGGAAAACTTCTCTAAATCTTAGTTAAAAGATTTATTATTTTCCCAACTGGGTTTTAAGAACAGTGTTAATAAAGACACCATTCACAACAAACCAAAAATCCCATCTGATATTAAATACAAGGCCCTGAATAGAAATTAATTTGGCTTATATTCAATATCAAATTCTGAAATGAACAGATATTGTATTGGAAATAACGATATAATTATATCTTCCAAATTTCCATAACAATATCCGTATAATCATGAAATCAAGTATCGAAATATTCCGAAGATGATTTCCATTCAAATCCACTCCAATTCATATATTGAAAATTCTAGTTATATTAAAACTCATTCTCAATCCAATTTATTTATTTAAAAATAATTGGATTATAATTCTAGTTGATAACTAGTTCATTTCGATAAAAATATATTTTTATCTTTACAAATATGGAATTTTCATCCCAAATCTTTCCAAATCATTTATTATGGTTTTACACAAATTATTAATTTTTTAAATAATCTTATTAAGGCGCTTTCAGTCGATTTCCATAAACGGTCATTGAATTACACTTACAACGACTTTCCCAAATTTGATTTGGACATAATTCCAAATCCAACCGTTAGATTGCAAATCTCTTATATTCGTCGAAAAGCTCTTTTCGATACGAACCCAACGGTTCCAGTTTTAGGAGAATCCGACAGTCGGATCTCCCGTAATGTCAACTCGAAGTCAATGGTCGAAATTCACGAACGGTCGCGGCGCGTTCTATTCAGGCCATTTAATATATATAATATAAATATTATATATATTTCGTCGATTTCCATTTAAAACGTATTTTATAAATCGTTAATAAATTCATTTTAAAACGATTCTAACTTCATTTTCAATTTTAAATCAAAATTGAATACTCCTTACCATTATATTATTTAAATGATAATATTTTCAAAATAACATATTTTGAAATAATTTCCTTTCTGATATTCATTATAAAAATGAATAAAATCGATATAAATACCGTTCGTGCCAAAATGGCGCATATCTAATCCACATGGCTTCATATATTCCAATATTTTCGTGTCCATCCCAAATCGGACATCAAAATCATATTTTGATCCATTACTGAATATTATTTTAAAATATTAGTTATTATAAAATATTCATTATTCGTCATTTTAAAATATTCGTTAATTTAAAATATTCGTTCTTTCCGAATTGGAATCAAACACAGTCAATTACCATATAATTTTATTTATATGGATTTCATACACAGATGTATACAACAATAATCAAACACAGTCAATCATAATCCAGAGTGCATTACGCAACTGCATAAGTGTTAAATATAAACAATTAACGCTTACAACAGTCTGTCAACCCATCGATTGACATACAACTGAACAATTGGGATTAGTGCATGTCAAATATCATACCAATACCCATGTGGGGTTTCAACCAACAAATATTGAATATTATTTGTGCAGTTGGGCGATGTGTAAAATTATAGCCCAATCAATATCAGTCAAATGAGTGTATATAACCAAATCGTCCAATTTATAAATGAATATTTATTTTCATTCATATACACGTTAAAAACTATTTTTTAATGATAAAATATTAATTTCAACACATGAATATTTTATACAGTTCATTTATACAATAAAAATGATATTTTTATTGTTCTAACATATTTCAGAAAATTTTGGCAGCATAACGGCGCGATACTAGAACCAGAATAAGGTCTAGCCTTATTCCTCGCCTAATGCTGGCTTGCGCCATACACATGCCAATCCCAATCAATTCAATTCACATCCCAAACCAAATTCAAACAAATAAATAAACCAAAAGAAACCACCAAACATCCATGGTTTCAATCAAAGGTGTCGGGTGCTATTAAGCACCGTCTGCATCCTAGTATATATTTAACTGTAAACAAAATTAGAGTGAGAAGTTGCCACCTTTGGTTTCCACTCCACCATGCTTTATTGTGACGACCCCAAAATTCTGTAGTACGAAAGCAAGGATAATCATAGGAGCATAACATTATCACAACAATAACAGATCTCAGATAATAGCATAACACATAATCATTGCAGCGGAAATAGAAAATGTCATCACATCATAACGTCACAGACATCAGAGTACGCAGTTACAGGATACACTTAGCAAAATAGAAGTCTCAACAAGGAAAGAAATAAGTCTCAAACTCCACCAAATACATCAAAGATCATTAACGTCTAAATGTCTCAAGAAACAATAAAAGATAAAAAGAAAAAGGTTCTTCATCTTCTTTCTTAGCAAGCTCCAATCCAAAATGTGCCCATACCTAAACCTGTCATTTGGATGCCCGTGTGGAAAGAGGGCATCCGAGTTTGCAAAGTGAAACAAACTACGAGTCAATCATGGGACTGGTATGAGAAATCTTTCTTAACTAACAATATGGCTAATCACAGGACCACGCTGCTAACGCGGAACGGGTTTACTTCATTGGATTGCCAGTGCATAAGTTTAATAGTTTTTTATTTAAAAAACAGCACAATGCTTTTTAGAAAATGAAATCATTATAAGACTCAAGTCCCATTACACAATGCAATGCAAACCGGAGGATAGAGTTTTACCTTATAATGATCAAACATGCTTGATACGTAGAAAATAATATTTTTAATATTATTATTAGTGTCTAATCCATTTTAAAATACTTCAAGGTAAATGTATCAATCCTAGACGGCATAACTACCATATACTATGTCGCCATATATAGGTTTATAATCAAAACCGTAATGTCGTATTGGAAACTGGTTTTCCATCATGAGTCGAGGTTAGGGATTGTCCTCTCCGATTCGAGACACTCTAGCAAATGCCTCAGGATCACACCTACGGGCAACCCTTGGATCTTCAGGGCCGGTCCACAAATAACATTAGTGGATTAATTATGCCTGAACACATGCTTCCCGGTCCTATTGAACCTATAATATGGCCACTATCGACCTATAAATGTGAGGTACCTCGTAATCCATCAACCACATAAGTAAAAATGTTGGGCCTTATAAAAACCCTAACACCACTTCTAGCTAGAAAGAAACATGTGAACTCCCTGCAGTCCTGATCCAGTTTTTGACTCATACCGAGGTGTGAGGTTCGCAAAGTCACGCTATACACAATGCTACGCCTAAACAGGTTATGCTTTGATCATCAACCACAAGGTCCTGCTTCTCAACAAAAGCCTTGATCATTTGCATCTTGGCGTGCCACATTGACAATTCACGCCATGAGATCGATAACTACTAACATATACCCTCTGAGGGTGTTAACCAAGAGAATAAATTCTCCGCCACAAAACGGATATATATTAAATAGAAATCAATTTAATTTACATGGAATGAAATCCAATGTCAGACATACATCCATTTACAAGTCCGTTCTGGGTCTGAACGAAACCGGAGTCACCTTATTCCTCATCCCGTATGTCCAACACGGAAGAGAGGTGTTCGCAAATCCGGACAAACAACAAATACGTCCGGACAACTACCACCGTAACCTTTTCAAGGCAGCAACTCCTATCAAAGGCATCAGTAGCCGTCCATTCGATGTGAAGATCGTCGGTCTTCAAACGCCGTCTTCTATATCTTCGATTTTAAATCGTCGTATAATTATTAGAAATAAGTTTGTCTCGGTCTTTTCAAATAATTCTCGAATAATTATCGTTTAAAATCATTTCATATCGTTAAAATCTATTTATAACGATTTATCGCTATTTCTATTTATTTAAAAATAGCTCAAATTAATTTAACGACGCTTCAGGTCGCTATGCGGACCTGGCGCTGTTTTTACCAAAATTTGATTCACATTTCTCGAAATCTAACCGTTGGATTTTGCCGAAAAGGAAAGATCTTCCCATAGTGGTCCTAACGGCTCCAGTTTTGGGAAAATCCGACGGTCGGATCTTACGGTATAGTTGTTTAAAGTTACGATTGCTGAAACGCGAACTGCCGCACGCGATTCGTTTAATTTTAGTTTATATTTATATATATAATTATATATAAATATAAGCCATTCGACGATTCCACTAACGTGTTTAACTTTGCATATAAATTCTAATATATGCATTTACAATAAAAATGATTCTTTCACTCTTGATGACAATTCTAGTTTATTTTTGTTTAATCCATTTTAATGAACAAAAATGTACATTTTGGTTTAATCCTTTTTAATGAACAAAAATGTACATTTTGGTAAAATCCTTTTTAATGACCAAAAATGTATATCTTGGTTAAATCCTTTTTAATGACCAAAATGTATATGTTTTTGTCTCATTCTTTTAAATGACAAAAATGGATATTTTTGTCATATTCTTTTTAAATGACAAAAATGAATATATTTGTCTTATTCTTTTTAAATGACAAAAATGTTGTCTTATACTTTTTAAATGACAAAAATGAATAATTTTGTCTCATTCTTTTTAAATGACAAAAATGAATATTTTTGTCTCATTCATTTTAAATGACAAAATATATTTTTTTGTCTCATTCTTTTTAAATGACAAAAATGAATATTTTTGAATTATTCTTTTTAAATGACAAAAATGAATATTTTTGTCTCGTTATTTTTAAATGACAAAAATGAATATTTTTGTCTCATTCTTTTTAAACGACAAAAATGAATATTTTTGTCTCATTCTTTTTAAATGACAAAAATGAATATTTTTTTGTCTCATTCTTTTTAAATGACAAAAATGAATATTTTTGTATCATTCTTTTTAAATGACAAAAATGAATATTTTTGTTTCATTCTTTTTAAATGACAAAAATGAATATTTTTGTCTTTTTCTTTTTAGATGACAAAAATGATTATTTTTGTCTATTCTTTTTAAATGACAAAAATGAATATATTTGTCTTATTCTTTTTAAATGACAAGAACGAATATTTTTGTCTCATTCTTTTTAAATGACAAAAATGAATATTTTTGTCTCATTCTTTTTAAATGACAAAAATGAATGTATTTGTCTTATTCTTTTAAATGACAAAAATGAATATTTTAACTTTTTAATGAAATCATATTTTTATTCTTAAACATGAACCTTTTCAATTTTTATAACATTACATTAAAATGATAAATTTTTAATGAAATCATGTTTTTATTCCAAAAACACGAATTTTATAACATTACATTAAAATGTGTATTTTTCTTGTAATCATGTTTTAAATCCTAAAACATGAAATTTATAACATTACATTAGAATGTGTATTTTTTTTATAATCATGTTTTAAATCCTAAAACATGAATTTTATAACATTACATTAAAATGATAACTTTTTAATGAAATCATGTTTTTATTCCTAAAACATGAATTTTATAACATTACATTAAAATGTGTATTTTTCTTGTAATCATGTTTTAAATCCTAAAACATAAATTTTATAACATTACATTAAAATGTGTATTTTTCTTGTAATCATGTTAAATCCTAAAACATGGATTTTATAACATTACATTAAAATGATAACTTTTTAATGAAATCATGTTTTTATTCCTAAAACATGAATTTTATAACATTACATTAAAATGTGTATGTTTCTTGTAATCATGTTTTAAATCCTAAAACATGAATACTTTCTATTTTTCTATTCTTAACATTAAAAATGTAAATTTTAATGAAATCCTGTTTTAATTCTAAATCATAAACAATTTCTATTTTTCCTATTCTTGTCATTAAAAATGTAGATTTTAATGAAATCATGTTTTAATTCTAAAACATGAACAATATCTATTTTTCCTATTCTTGTCATTAAAAATGTAGATTTTAATGAAATCATGTTTTAATTCTAAAACATGAACAATTTCTGTTTTTCCTATTCTTGTCATTGAAAATGTAGATTTTAATGAAATCATGTTTTAATTCTAAAACATGAACAATTTCTATTTTTTGGCTAAAAATACTAGTACAACAAAATGACAGAAATTGATGTCACATATTTGTTGAAAACTCTAATTCAACAATTCATCAAAATTTGGTTTTTCATATTTGTTGAAAGTTCTAATTCAACAAACAGACAACATTTGTATTTTCATGATTGGTGAAAATTCAATTTTAACAAATAGACAAAGTTGGTGATTCATAATTGTTGAAAATTCTAATTCAACAGACAGATCAATATGTTTAACAATTTTATCACCACATAACATCACCAAACAAACAGATCTATATATTACGTTCAACACAGAACAAGTCATGAATAATAACAAACAGGAATTACTATAGATTGGTGATAGTAAATTTAGAATTATTTCTAATTGTATAAAAAAAGAAATAAATAAATTTCTCACAGTCGTTTAAATCTGAATGGTTCAGATCTGCAAATTTTGCCAAAATTTTATCAACTCAAAATTAATCCTAGTCAGGACAGCAGCGTAGATCTCGGTTTCACGATCGTACAGGATCTAAAATCGTTCAATTTCGAGATCGTGTGAATAAGATATGCTTTAATTTGTGTTTATACATTTTTAAATTAAATTATTAAAATAATTAAAAGGATTTTACCCTTCTTCTCCCTTATACAGATAACAGGTCGTCAGTTTTTGCTTCTCCTTCGAACCTAGGGTTCCTTTTCACGTTCAAATCACATGGCTTCAGAATGATCGGGGTGTACTGCGTCGAGAAGGGAGGCGGGGCGCTTCAAGGGGGACCCATGGCATGGGGTGAGATCCACCCTAGGGAAGGCGGCGGCTGCTGAAACCCGTCAGGTTTGGGTGTGTGGTTCTCGAGGTACGATGCACGATGGAGGCTGGGACAAGTATGGATGTGTAGAGGGAGAAGTCCTTTACAAAAAGCTTAACTGGAGCAATAGGTTTCGGTGAGAGGTTGGGGAGTTATTTGAGGAGGAAGACGGAAGAAATTCTGGCCATTAACCTGATGTAGGCGGCGGCTCACTGTCGTGTATGGATTAGGGTTTTGGATTTGTGATATTTATAATATTATAATATTAATTATCTTAATTAATGATTTTAGCCCGTTTATTCTTAACAGTCCCAATCTCAGCCCAGCAAAAGTTGTCCCTACCCAAATGCTCCCGTTCCGGACGTAATGGGCTAGGTCCCGTCAGCCCAAACGGTTGTCTTTAGCGTGTTTTATTTAATTTAAAATTTAAATCATTTATTTAATTAATACGATTGTACATTTAAATTCACCGAAGCCACATACGACCCCTAAAAATTATAGAAAAAAATATATTTGGCTTTGTTTTGACGATACGGTCCTAACAAAATTAATTTCATCGAATTTGGAGACCGTTTGAAAAATGGCATTTTTCATGGTCAATTAAATTTGACTGAAATTGACAAAACACATTTTCTTTTACCACGCTCACATATTAATTCGAAAAATTATGAAAATTGAAACCTAGCAATAATTTGACATTCCAAATCCAACAAAAATGGTTTGGTTGAAAACAGAGGTCGTTTGTAAAATGACTATTTTTAATGGTTTTAATATTATTTAAAAATGAAAATTTAAATTCTGGCACATTTTCTAACCAAATTCTTTAAAATAAAATTTTTAAATTGGTTCTGATTTCCCGGGTTGTTACAATCTCCCCCACTTAAAAGCTTTTCGTCCCCGAAAAGGAAACAATAGTAAAGTAGGAAACAAAACGGAGAATGCAAAATATTGTAAATGTACCTCAGCACAAGAGTTACTCGGAATGTCCATTCTGCACTTGGGATAAGCCTGCTTGATGCTATCCTCAGTCTCCTATGTACAGTCTCTAGGATCCCCGCTCCACTGCACTTTGACTAAGTGGATCCTCTTGTTCCTCAGAACTCGGGTCTCTTTGCCAACAATTTTCACTGGCTCCCTTCTCACTGCTAAGCTCGGGGTAATCTCCAAATCTTGTTGTGCTTCTTCCTCCACAACTAAGTCTGGATCATGAACATGTTTCCGGAGTTGGGATACATTTAATACATCATGCAAGCCTGGCAACCAGTCAGGCAACTGCACCCTATAAGCGTGAGTTCCAATCCTTTCGAGAATAGGGAACGGACCAATGAATCTCGGTGCCAACTTCCCGGTCTTCCCAAAACGAACTACCCCTCTCAATGGGGAAACCCTCAAATACACATAATCGCCAACAGAGAATTCTATGTCCCTTCTTCGTGAGTCTGCATAGCTCTTCTGTTGGCTCTGAGCAGTCAGTAGGCGCTTCTTAATAAAATCAACTTTATTTGCTGCTTCACGAATCATGTCGGGACCCAGTACTAATCTATTGCCTGGTTCCACCCAACATGCGGGAGATCTGCATGGCTTGCCATATAATGCTTCAAATGGCAACATTTTCAAGCTTGCTTGGTTACTGTTATTATAAGAGAACTCAACCAAGTGCAAGTGATCCTCCCATGAACCGCCAAAATCAAGTATGCACACTCGCAACAAGTCTTTTGATATGTGATTCACCCTCTCAGTCTGGCCATCTGTTTGAGGGTGGTAAGCAGTGCTCGGATTCAACTTGGTCCCAAGCTCTTCTTGGAAAGCTTCCCAGAATTTGCTAGCAAATATCAGATCACGGTCACTGACAATGCTACTGGGAGCCCCAATCTCTGTAAAATAAAGTTGCGCCAGACTTCGAGTTGTTCTATTAGATCTGACAGGAATGAAATGGGCAGTCTTTGTGAAGAGATCTATAATCACCCATATACTGTCATTGCCTTTTTTGATTCGGGGCAAACCATCAATAAAATCCATAGAAATTTCGTCCTACTTCCAACTTGGAACCTCTAGAGGTTGCAACAATCCTGCCATCTTCTGTTGATCGCTTTTGACTTGCTGACAAGTGGGACATCTAGCAATATATATAGAAATGTCTCTCTTCATAGATATCCTCCAAAATGTGCGCTTGAGGTCGTGATACATGTTTCTCACCCCTGGATTAATACTAAGCTTAGATTTGTGACATTCATCCATAACTTCCCTTCTGAGCTCAGAAATGTTTGGAACACAAATTCGGCCTAATAGCCTCAGAACCCCTTTGTCGTCAATTTGGAAACTCATGGGTTCGCCTTCCCAAACTCTTTTGCTAATTCTCTGAATAAATTCATCATCCTTTTGAAGAGCAGAGATCTTATCAATCAAGGAAGGTGTAATAATGAGATTGGCGAGGATAAGATTGTTGTTGGCCGTATTCTTCCTGCTGAGTGCATCGACTACAACATTGGCTTTCCCGGGAGTATATAAGATGTTCAGGTCATAGGCCGCAAGAAATTCAACCCAGCGTTGCTCCCTCAAATTCAAATCCCTTTGGGTGAACATATACTTCAAGGATTTGTGATCAGTATACAGTTTGAACTTCTCACCCAAGAGATATTGCCTCCATATCTTTAGAGAAAAAACGATGGCCATCAACTCAAAATCATGAGTGGGATATTTCTTCTCATGTGGTTTCAACTGGCAGCTAGCATATGCAACTACTTTGCCCCTTTGCATTAGCACCGCACCAATACATTTTCTAGAAGAATCTGTCCAAACTTTCAAATCTTGATTGCTATCAATAATGGTCAATACAGGAGCAGTGGTCAACCTTCGTTTCAGCTCTTGGAAAGCTGCCTCACATTCAGGTGTCCAAATGAACTTTTTATGCTTCTTAGTTAGCTTCGTCAATGGACAAGATAGCCTCAAAAAATCTTTGACGAATTTTCGATAATAGCCAGCCAGTCCTAAGAAGCTTCTGACCTCAGTAGGAATGCTAGGCTCCTTCCAATTTTGAATGGCTGAGATCTTGCCTAGATTTACTGAAATGCCTTCCTTAGATATGCATTTTGAAAATTTTGCTTTCAACACATTCCTTCGTAGTATTTCCAAAACTTCTTTCAGATGCCTTTCATGCTCAGCGGTGGATTTAGAAAAGATTAAGATATCATCGATGAAAACCAGCACGAATTTATTTAAGACATCACGGAATATCCTGTTCATCAGATTTACAAAGTAGGTAGGAGCGTTGCATAGACCGAACGACATTACTAGCCATTCATGAAATAAGTCCGGTCCTCTGAAAATTGTCAAAGGAACACACTCTTCTGCGATGCGCAGTTGATGGAAACCTGTAGCTAGGTCCATCCTAGAGAATACTTGCGCTCCATGCAAGCGGTCTAACAGATCATCATGGTAATGGATATTTGTTTTTCAGCGTTTGCTTATTGAGGTCGCGGTAGTCCACACACAATCGGAGGGTACCGTCTGACTTTGGGGGAAAATCACTGCTGCACCCCAACTTGAGAAGCTATGCCTTATTAGACCTTTCATAAAAGCTGCTTAGTTTGATTGCTCAGTTCCTCTTTTTCTTTTGGCGTCATTCTCCGAATAGGGTGCACAACTGGCCTTGCATTCGGAGCTAAGTCAATCCTGAAGTCTATTTCTCTGCGCGGAGGTAAGCTATCAACTTCTTCAAACACATCCGCATAATCTTTGATGACAGGAATGTCCTCAATAGAAGTAGGAGTGACTTCTAGAGAAGACCAGGATTCTTTTCTATCTGATGCTGAGCCGTGGCATGGGATAACAATATTTCCGAGCTTCGTTTTAACTTTGACAATTCTTTCGGCACATTTTACTTCGGCCTCATGCCTTGATAACCAATCCATCCCAAGAATAGCATCATACCTAGAAAAATTCATGACAATCAAATTTATAGGGAACTGGTAACAAGAGTAGGAGACCGGCACTCTACAATATTGATCGAGAATAAGAGAGTCTCTTATCGGACTATGAGCTCTAATCAATTCTTTAAGTTTTCTTGGTTTCAGTTTTAACTTATTGATTTTGTTACTAGAAATAAAACTTCGTGATGCACCAATGTCAAACAAGACTGTAATAGGAATGTTCTTAATATTAAGAGTACCTCCTAAAACATCGGGTTTATCTGCTCCCTTAGAAGAAGCTGGGGCAGCCTCTTCCTCGTATACATGCGCCACTTCAGATTCCTTTAGTAGAGGACAATTTCTGATAAAGTGCCCTGTCTTGTGGCAATTAAAGCATTCCTTGGTGTCGCAAGAATTCTGGCCATGGTTCTGACTGGGTCCAGACTCATTCCTTTTGGGCCTCTTTGGAGCTCTACACTCATAATCAAAATGTCCAATCTTCTGGCAATTAAAGCATTTCACCTTGGACCTGTCTCTCTTCTTTCCTTGAGGCTTGGCAGATGAAGAATTGCTCGCCTCAGGTTTCTTATCAGCCTGCTCCCTCTTGTTGCTATTCTGATTTTTCACCCTCTCTTGTTGTAAAGTCTGGTCATTTTCCTCATAGCGACAAGCCATCTCTATCATCTCATTAAAGGGGAGCTTGATGTGAGCTGTGACTCTCTCCAGGTACTACTTGGAAAGGCCCTTAATGAATCTTTTGTTTTTCTGGATTGGATCCTAAATCAACTCTGGAGCATAGCGTGAAAGTTCTTCGAACTTCCGCACATATTCTGAAATTGTCATCTCTCCCTGCTGTAGATTTGCAAATTGATCATGGAGCCTCTCCACTTTTTGCAGAGGGATATACTTATCATTGAAAAGCTCTTTGAACTTGGCCCAAGACATGTTGGCCACATCATTGCCTATTCTGACGGTGTCCCACCAAATTTCAGTTTGGTCTTTCAATAGCCATGTTGCCAAGAAGCGCTTGCGTTGATCTTCCAATTCCAAGCCTTCAAAGATTTTCTCACAGTTCTTCAGCCATGCCTGTGCCTCAATCACAGTCTCTCGGCCAGTAAAGGATACGCCCCCTAAGTTTTTATGCTTCTTGGACATTTTATCCAAGTCAAACGGCTGCGGGGGTGGAGGTGGTGTTACAGCCTCTGGATTGGGCTGTCCCTGGGCCATAGGAGTCTCATCTCTAGTTGTGCCTTTAGCCCCACCTCTGCCTCGGGCTCTAGTTCGTGCTCTGGTGCTCATTTCCTAGTTAATTATGTGCCATCAAGGAAAGAGCCAGACTAACAGAAATGATAATTGTAACACCCCACACCCGCTAAGGTCACTCATACCAGGGGAATGCCTTAGTTTCGGTGAAGTATTTTAAGTGAATATAGAACAGTAAAATTACACAAGACAGATATAAGTAATACTTGAAAATTTAAAACATCATTTCATTGCAGCGGAAAGTAATACATGTTTGGTTACATCACAAAACCATAAACCAGAGTCAAGTACATAATATCCATCTTGATAAAATAGAAGTACATAATCCCACTACATAACTAATAGCCATAAAAGAAAAGATGAACTGGGCTTCACTTCAACGGTCCAAGCTCCAAAGAATAGATACAGCAATCCGATCAAAGTCCACTAGCACCAGGCCCACTCTAATAACCTGGGGTTGGGGGAAAAAGATAAAAACAACGGGGTCAGACATAAGTCTGAGCGAGTCCTATAACTTTAACAATACAATCATTAAAGTAACCAGAGAAGACATAAGTCGATATACGGTAACGCCTGGGGATGCATGGCTACACTAAGCAGCTTGGCAAACTTAGGATAAACTAAGATAACCGTAAAGACGCATTTACCCACCCAAGGATAATTACTACATTACACCGCCCCAGACCTACTCAAAGATAATTCCTACACTGCACCACACCAGTTCTACCTACCTAAGATTAATTCCTACTTAAAGGTTGATCCCACTAAATGTACTTAATAATTTTTACCCAGTAGTTTCTAGTACCCCTACATAGGTGCCGTCTGCCCCTATCTTCACTAGGTGTACCCACTACTCCCAAGCGATCGGCTCCCTAACGTAGATATCCGTGCTGGTCCCACAATTGGGGTGTATCATTCCCCAACGTGGCCACCTGATAATATCAACGGTGCACGGCTTTATACCTACACGATGCAACAACGACTTACTAACCAGCCCGGGTCCACACACGCATATGAAACCCGTTGGTCCTACGTTGCCACCGCTAACCCGTTTTTGGCCTCTTATAGTCAAGCCCAATATGCGTGTCCCGTCACTCGACTTGGGTCGAGCCCACAAAGATACGTTTGGGATATTGGTTGAGATGGGCCCCCACAAGCTACCACCTAAGCTTGTTAGATTATCTAGTGTATCCCACTTAACCCCTTTAACCATGTCTACTTACATGTTATAAATACTTTGGTTAAGTCATTAATCATATTTAATTACCTTTCAAGGCACCCACTAGATTTCCAAATGACACCCAAGTCCTTTACTTAATTCCCATATGCCACCCGAGGCACTTACTTAACCCTTTAATCATGTTTAATTACATGTTCCACTTTGGTTAAGTATTCTAATCGTGTTTTCTATTGCCACCCAAGGCAACCCACTAGTTACCATAAGCCACCCAAGGCACCCACTTAACCCTCATGCCCCACTACATGCTTATATGGTTAAGTGTTTCTTAATTAATTAAGACCGTGATCCTCATAAAGACCTCTCACATTAGACTATCTTTTATGACCGCTGGTTAAGCCGGTTGGGTCCGGGCAGCCTTATGTCATAACCGAGTCTAACCTCGTGTCTTTACACTAATCACGTATTTAGTTTGTGCCTAAGACCTCTCACATTGGGCTAACATTTGTAGCAACTGGTTAGGCCGGTTGGGTCCGGGCAGTTTTACACTACAAATGAGTCCAACCTCGTGTCTTAGTCGATTAATTACATCTAATTAATCACCCTCATAATTTATATTAATTATCCCTAATTAATATCAAGTTTTTCATAACATGGGTAGACCTAACTCAATAGGTAAATTCCCATGGGGTAGACCTAACTCAATAGGTAAATTCCCACTTATGTTAATTTATTTTTATGGTATGCTTAATCATACCCAACCATACTTTAATTAACATATTTATTAACCCCATCGTTCCCCACGCAAATCGTTCTCATTTCACGACATAATAAAAGGGGAGATCCATCACAAATATCATGGGTTTAACCAAATCTTAGCATATAACTTTGTCATGGGTTAAGAGAATGTCAACTTGCATATATGAGCATATACTAACCCAACTACATTTAACCCAAACTTGCATATTATCACACGTGACTTGCATAACATATTGCATATGAACTTACATATTATCATACACATATCTTGCATAACATGTTGAACTTGCATATAAGCATTCACATAACTTGCATAAGCATACATAACTTGCATAACATGTTGAACTTGCATATAAGCATTCTCACAACTTGCATAACATGTTAAACATGCATTTAAGCATACACACAACTTGCATAGCATATCTTGCATATTATCATACATGTAACTTGCATATTAACAAACATGTAACTTGCATAGCACATCTTGCATATTAACATACATGTAACTTGCATATTAACAAACATGTAACTTGCATAGCACATCTTGCATATTATCATACATGTAACTTGCATATTAACAAACATGTAACTTGCATATGAACTTGTTGAACATGCATAAATTCACTTGTTAAATATGCATTAAAACAACATGTTAATCATGCATATTATCACATACTTAGCATGCATAGAATCACATACTCAACTTGCATAATATCATATACTTAGCATGCATAGAATCACATACTCAACTTGCATAATATCATATACTTAGCATGCATAGAATCACATACTCAACTTGCATAATATCATATACTTAGCATGCATAGAATCACATACTCAACTTGCATAATATCATATACTTAGCATGCATAGAATCACCTACTCATCATGCATAATACCACATACTTAACTTGCATAAAATCACATATTCAACTTGCATAAACTTACATATACAACATGCACAAACTTACATATACAACATGCATATCATTACAAATGATTCAAACTCACTAATCCGCATTCAAGACCATAAGTCTCATTACACCTAATCTACTTATCTTAACAATTGATCATCAAAGTGATAGAAACTCACCAAAACCCAATTAGCAAGCTAATGAAGAAGATTAAGATACTTAGAATGGATTAGAGATTGATTAGAGCTTGCTTTCCTCTTCATTGATTTGTGGAGGCCATGACCAAGTTTCATTTTGCCATAGTTTAGTTACTAGGTTTAATTATGAATGAATTAGGGTAGGCTTAGGGTGTTATTTATAGGATTAGGTTGCATTTTAGGCCCTTAGATTAACCCTAGATTGATTTATAACCATCAGATCCGTCAGATCCAAGAAGCTTCCAGAACTAGCCCATCAAGCCAGCCCAAGAACCCAAACTGGTGCACCCAGTTCCACTGGGCGTCGCACCCCCTGTCGACAGGCAAGTCGACAGGCAAGTCGACACCCCTGTCGACAGGCCTGTCGACAGCCCTGTCGACATGGGTAGGGCGGGAACTTTCCCGCCTGGCCCCGCCTGCTCTATTTTAAATTCAGAATTTAAATTATAAATCTGTTTCAGTTTTGAATTTTCTGCAAACTTCATCGGGCCATATCTGGGCCATACGGACTCCGTTTTTCGAAAACTCGAACTCTATTTCGCGTATTTTTCCGAAACGAACGCAATGACGCAGCCCGTTTCCCCCAATTCTCACATCTGAGATTATATATATTCTGCAATTAGTGAATTTTAGCATTAACTAAAATTCGGGGTGTTACATTCTCCCCTCCTTAAAGGATTTCGTCCCCGAAATCTCTAAGCTAAGGAGAATGCATATCCTACCATCCAAACAACCATCTACTCAATCCATCAAACACGAGCATCCATTGTCCTTAAACAATTTCTAATGATGTATGAGCATATGCGAAAAGTGTGTGTATATGTTCCCTATCTAATGTACGAACATATGCAAACCATGATAGTGCCATGCATCCAATATGTATGCGAGATAACCCTATCGACACATACAGTATCTATATGAGTGCACAATCATTCACCAAAATGCATCATCCATATGATAACACAATCATTATACATCCATAAATATAGCTAACTACACACAATTTTATGCAATATGCAATATGAAGTGATTGAGCCGATCTAGTGCCTAGAGTGTGTATATATGCATCCACGAGCAACCACTAGCAAACACTTGCATCCACTTGCATCCATCAACCATAACATGTCTCAAACACATGTTTCAACCATAGGTTTACCCTATCTAAAGGTCAAACAACACTAACGAGAGAACATACTAAAGATAAGATAAATACTAGGCAAGCGATAAAGGAGAAATTAAAAGACATACTCTCCAAAAAGAAATGGATACAAAGAACGCATCTTCGCTTCCGTCTCCCAAGTAGCATTTCTTTCGTCATCTCCCCATTGCACTCTAGCTAGCTGAACTTCTCTGTTCCTCAACTTCCTAGTCTCTGACCCTATGATGCGAGTAGGAGCTCGTCGAATCGTCTCATCGCGCTCTAACTCTACTTCTTTAAGCAAACTCGGCTCTACCACCTCAGCGGTCTCATGTAAGCACATCCTCAAATGGGACACATGAAATACATCCGGTACACCACTAAGTCTGTCAGGCAACTCCACTCTATATGCCATCCGTCCAATTCTTTCCTTAATGGAAAATGGCCCTACAAACCTTGGTACTCACTTCCTAACAGATCCAAAGTGAACCACATTCCGCAACGGAGATATCTTAATAAAAAGCATGTCCTAATATCAAACTCAAGCTCTGTTCTCCTCTTGTCCACATAAGACTCCACCGCTTTCATCCTTCTTCGAATCAAACCAATCTTCTCTGAAGACTCTCTAATCTCATCGGCCCAACCAAGATCTTACACGTAGATTCCCACCAACCTGTAGGTGATCAACAAGGCCTTCCATAAAGAGCTTCGAAAGGAGCCATACCAATACTGGACTGAAAGCTGCTATTATATGCGAACTCCACCAATGGAAGATGCTCTTCCCATGTACCTCCAAAATCCATAATACATAACCTCAAAAGATATTCTAGATACGGTTCACCCTCTTGGTCTGACCGTCCGTCTGAGGATGAGATGCGGTACTCAAACACAACTGAGTCCCTACCGCTTCTTGCAAACTTCTCCAAAACCCACTAGTGAAGATAGGATCTCGATCGCTCACTATACTGGAAGGTACACCATGCAATCTAATAATCTCTTGAAGGTAAACTGAAGCTAGACATGTAATAGTCCCCCTTCTCTTCACGGGTATGAAATGGGCACACTTAGTAAGTCTATCTACCATAAGCCCAATCCCCGTATTACCCTTTCTTGATTTCGGTAATCCAATGAGACACTATCCCACTTCCCATTACGGAACTTCTAAAGGGTGAAACAACCCTCCGGGTTTCTTCTGCTCCGCTTCCACTTGTTAGCACACCAAGCATCTAGCGACATACTTGGCCGCGTCTTTCTTCATATTGGCCAAAAAAAGAAAACTCGCCTCATGTCTTGGTACATCTTGTCCCTACCGGGATGAATGGTCATCTTCGACCGATGTGTATCATCAAGTATAGCCTTCCTTAAATTCTCTTCTTGCGGTACACAAAGTCTACCGTCTCTACGCAACCACCCCTTACCATCTAGGGTGTACCTACTCAAATGGCTGGACGACTCCCCTCCTCATGAGCTTCTCTACTAACTCAACCAACTGTGGGTCGTCCCTCTGGGCTTCCCCAATCCGCCCCAGAAGAGTAGGTCTAACTTCCAAGGATGCTAGCAAACCCGGTATATAATCAATGGAAGGTCTAAAGTCAAACATAGAAATAAACTCTAAGCTCCGTCGTTCAACGAACCACAAACTCGAGGACAACCTTTTTCTACTTAAGGCGTCCGCTACCATGTTTCCCTTGTTAGGGGTATACGCTATCTCAAACTCATAAGATACTAAGAAATCCTATCCAAAATCGTCCCAACTGTCCATCTCTCACGCAGACCACCCTAGTCGAATTCGACATCCCCCAAATGCATGCCCCAAAGGCCGAAACCAATATCAGACAAACACCCAAGGGATATCTCCTTCGAGTTCAGGCAACCTACGTGAGATGATACTAAAAATAAAATAAATAATGGCTAAACAATTAAGCCTTTGACCAACTTTGGATGTCCTCGCCAGTCTCGCTCCAAAACCACCGTTTATCCTCTAACTGGCTTTGCTCAACCTATTGAGCACATATGAAAACTTATTTCGCTCCTAGAAAAGACCAAGATGTCATCCACAAAGATCATCACAAACTTATTTAGGTACTCCCTGAACACCCTTCTCTTTCAATCAACAAAGTATGCGGGGGCGTTCGTCAAACCAAATAGCATCACCAGCCACTCATAAAACCATCCGGAGTCCTAAAGACAATCTTCTCTATACTATCGTCAGCCACTCTCAACTGACGAAACCACGTGGCTTAGTCCAACTGCGAAAACGCTGAGGCGCCAACCAACTAATCAAAGAGATCATCAATCCTCGGCAATGGGTGTCTATTCTTCTTTGTGAGTTTATTTAGTTCTCCTTAGCCTACACAAAGTCTGAGGGACCCATCCGCCTTCACGGCAAAAACTACTGGAGCGCCCCACTCCGATTTACTTCTTCTTATGAACCCCTCCTCAAGCAATCGCCTACTTACTTATGGAGTTCTCTCCTCTCACGAGGAGCCTTGTGGCACACTGGCCAAGTCCCTGGTTTGGCATTGTTTACCAGATATATTCGGAAGTCAATCTCCCGCTCCGGAGGTAAGCCCTTCCCCTTCTCAAACACATCCGAGTATTCCCGGACCACTTCTAACAGATCGCAAACTCTCGACCGACATGTCAAGCGATTCTAGATAACTTAGCATAACAGATTCTATGGGATTACAAGAGATCTCGAGAGTGTTACCCAAGCGGGTCATAAGCCTAACAACTCTCCCTTCAAAATCAAGAACGGCACCCCTACTGGTTAACCAGTCCATGCCCCAAAACTAACCCATAGCCCGTGAAGCCCAACAAGCATCACATCCAAACTCAACGCTAAGTATAGAAACTTTCAAACCCAAACACATCATGGAGCCCAATTGGGTTTGAAACAACTAAGGGATCATCTACTAAACTGGTGTCTAAGTGCAGTGACTCAACTAGCAATGATGAGATAAACGAACTCGATACATCAGAATCAAATAAAGTTTGGATCGGATAACAAAGAAATCCAAATTCCAACCTAGACGGTCTTATCCCCATCCGGCATCCTAGTCGTGAGGGAATACAACTACCCTCCAGAAGATTCCATACTTTGCCCTTGCTTCTTTGGTCAATCCTAATAAGGTGTCCTATTCCTCCCAAAAGGATAACTACTAGCCTTCTCCTTCCCATTCTCCACTCGTAACCTCCCATCAATGAGGTTTCATCCTTTATTAACCAAACAACTATTAGAGCCTTCCTCCCATCGTCCATCCAATAAGTACTTACAAGTCCTCCTCCTTCTTGAACCAACTTCTAATCTGATTTACGTCTAATTCCCTTGAAGCGGTTTTCCATTCTTATCTATCTTAGAAAGATCCTCTACACACGGAGGGGAAACTCAAAACGAGAGAGGAAGAGATCCAAACGGAGAATTCGAAAGATAAAGATATGGCTATCGGGGATTATGCTTTTCTCTCAAAAACTTTTCTCTTAAAAGACATGTTTTTGAAAATACTCCTTCAAAAATTTTCTTAGAAAAATAGTTTTTCTAAAAATTTTATCTGTTCCGGTAACCTTAAGCTCTGATACCACGTGTAACACCCCACACCCGCTAAGGTCACTCATACCAGGGGAATGCCTTAGTTTCGGTGAAGTATTTTAAGTGAATATAGAACAGTAAAATTACACAAGACAGATATAAGTAATACTTGAAAATTTAAAACATCATTTCATTGCAGCGGAAAGTAATACATGTTTGGTTACATCACAAAACCATAAACCAGAGTCAAGTACATAATATCCATCTTGATAAAATAGAAGTACATAATCCCACTACATAACTAATAGCCATAAAAGAAAAGATGAACTGGGCTTCACTTCAACGGTCCAAGCTCCAAAGAATAGATACAGCAATCCGATCAAAGTCCACTAGCACCAGGCCCACTCTAATAACCTGGGGTTGGGGGAAAAAGATAAAAACAACGGGGTCAGACATAAGTCTGAGCGAGTCCTATAACTTTAACAATACAATCATTAAAGTAACCAGAGAAGACATAAGTCGATATACGGTAACGCCTGGGGATGCATGGCTACACTAAGCAGCTTGGCAAACTTAGGATAAACTAAGATAACCGTAAAGACGCATTTACCCACCCAAGGATAATTACTACATTACACCGCCCCAGACCTACTCAAAGATAATTCCTACACTGCACCACACCAGTTCTACCTACCTAAGATTAATTCCTACTTAAAGGTTGATCCCACTAAATGTACTTAATAATTTTTACCCAGTAGTTTCTAGTACCCCTACATAGGTGCCGTCTGCCCCTATCTTCACTAGGTGTACCCACTACTCCCAAGCGATCGGCTCCCTAACGTAGATATCCGTGCTGGTCCCACAATTGGGGTGTATCATTCCCCAACGTGGCCACCTGATAATATCAACAGTGCACGGCTTTATACCTACACGATGCAACAACGACTTACTAACCAGCCCGGGTCCACACACGCATATGAAACCCGTTGGTCCTACGTTGCCACCGCTAACCCGTTTTTGGCCTCTTATAGTCAAGCCCAATATGCGTGTCCCGTCACTCGACTTGGGTCGAGCTCACAAAGATACGTTTGGGATATTGGTTGAGATGGGCCCCCACAAGCTACCACCTAAGCTTGTTAGATTATCTAGTGTATCCCACTTAACCCCTTTAACCATGTCTACTTACATGTTATAAATACTTTGGTTAAGTCATTAATCATATTTAATTACCTTTCAAGGCACCCACTAGATTTCCACATGACACCCAAGTCCTTTACTTAATTCTCATATGCCACCCGAGGCACTTACTTAACCCTTTAATCATGTTTAATTACATGTTCCACTTTGGTTAAGTATTCTAATCGTGTTTTCTATTGCCACCCAAGGCAACCCACTAGTTACCATAAGCCACCCAAGGCACCCACTTAACCCTCATGCCCCACTACATGCTTATATGGTTAAGTGTTTCTTAATTAATTAAGACCGTGATCCTCATAAAGACCTCTCACATTAGACTATCTTTTATGACCGCTGGTTAAGCCGGTTGGGTCCGGGCAGCCTTATGTCATAACCGAGTCTAACCTCGTGTCTTTACACTAATCACGTATTTAGTTTGTGCCTAAGACCTCTCACATTGGGCTAACATTTGTAGCAACTGGTTAGGCCGGTTGGGTCCGGGCAGTTTTACACTACAAATGAGTCCAACCTCGTGTCTTAGTCGATTAATTACATCTAATTAATCACCCTCATAATTTATATTAATTATCCCTAATTAATATCAAGTTTTTCATAACATGGGTAGACCTAACTCAATAGGTAAATTCCCATGGGGTAGACCTAACTCAATAGGTAAATTCCCACTTATGTTAATTTATTTTTATGGTATGCTTAATCATACCCAACCATACTTTAATTAACATATTTATTAACCCCATCGTTCCCCACGCAAATCGTTCTCATTTCACGACATAATAAAAGGGGAGATCCATCACAAATATCATGGGTTTAACCAAATCTTAGCATATAACTTTGTCATGGGTTAAGAGAATGTCAACTTGCATATATGAGCATATACTAACCCAACTACATTTAACCCAAACTTGCATATTATCACACGTGACTTGCATAACATATTGCATATGAACTTACATATTATCATACACATATCTTGCATAACATGTTGAACTTGCATATAAGCATTCACATAACTTGCATAAGCATACATAACTTGCATAACATGTTGAACTTGCATATAAGCATTCTCACAACTTGCATAACATGTTAAACATGCATTTAAGCATACACACAACTTGCATAGCATATCTTGCATATTATCATACATGTAACTTGCATATTAACAAACATGTAACTTGCATAGCACATCTTGCATATTAACATACATGTAACTTGCATATTAACAAACATGTAACTTGCATAGCACATCTTGCATATTATCATACATGTAACTTGCATATTAACAAACATGTAACTTGCATATGAACTTGTTGAACATGCATAAATTCACTTGTTAAATATGCATTAAAACAACATGTTAATCATGCATATTATCACATACTTAGCATGCATAGAATCACATACTCAACTTGCATAATATCATATACTTAGCATGCATAGAATCACATACTCAACTTGCATAATATCATATACTTAGCATGCATAGAATCACATACTCAACTTGCATAATATCATATACTTAGCATGCATAGAATCACATACTCAACTTGCATAATATCATATACTTAGCATGCATAGAATCACCTACTCATCATGCATAATACCACATACTTAACTTGCATAAAATCACATATTCAACTTGCATAAACTTACATATACAACATGCACAAACTTACATATACAACATGCATATCATTACAAATGATTCAAACTCACTAATCCGCATTCAAGACCATAAGTCTCATTACACCTAATCTACTTATCTTAACAATTGATCATCAAAGTGATAGAAACTCACCAAAACCCAATTAGCAAGCTAATGAAGAAGATTAAGATACTTAGAATGGATTAGAGATTGATTAGAGCTTGCTTTCCTCTTCATTGATTTGTGGAGGCCATGACCAAGTTTCATTTTGCCATAGTTTAGTTACTAGGTTTAATTATGAATGAATTAGGGTAGGCTTAGGGTGTTATTTATAGGATTAGGTTGCATTTTAGGCCCTTAGATTAACCCTAGATTGATTTATAACCATCAGATCCGTCAGATCCAAGAAGCTTCCAGAACTAGCCCATCAAGCCAGCCCAAGAACCCAAACTGGTGCACCCAGTTCCACTGGGCGTCGCACCCCCTGTCGACAGGTAAGTCGACAGGCAAGTCGACACCCCTGTCGACAGGCCTGTCGACAGCCCTGTCGACATGGGTAGGGCGGGAACTTTCCCGCCTGGCCCCGCCTGCTCTATTTTAAATTCAGAATTTAAATTATAAATCTGTTTCAGTTTTGAATTTTCTGCAAACTTCATCGGGCCATATCTGGGCCATACGGACTCCGTTTTTCGAAAACTCGGACTCTATTTCGCGTATTTTTCCGAGACGAACGCAATGACGCAGCCCGTTTCCCCCAATTCTCACATCTGAGATTATATATATTCTGCAATTAGTGAATTTTAGCATTAACTAAAATTCGGGGTGTTACAATAATTTTAAAGGAAAGGTTAAAAGTAGAGACATATGAGAAGATGATAATGATGTAATGACTGATTAATACGTGCTATTCTGTTGTGCTCATTCTAGGACATTACTAGTCCTATCTCTAATGAGCTACTCATCTTAGAATACTACTGATTCTATCTAGACGAATTGTTCTAAAAATGTTATACTCCGAAGCTAAGGCTAAGCTTTAGATCTGATACCAATTGTGATGACCCCAAACTTCCGTAGTACGAAAGCAAGGATAATCATAGGAGCATAACATAATCACAACAATAACAGATCTCAGATAATAGCATAACACATAATCATTGCAGCGGAAATAGAGAATGTCATCACATCATAACATCACAGACATCAGAGTACACAGTTACAAGATACACTTAGCAAAATAGAAGTCTCAATAAGGAAAGAAATAAGTCTCAAACTCTACCAAATACATCAAATATCAATAATGTCTAAATGTCTCAAGAAATAATAAAAGATAAAAAGAAAAAGGTTCTTCGTCTTCTTCCTTAGCAAGCTCCAGTCCAGAATGTGTCCATACATGAACCTATCATTTGGCTGCCCATGTGGAAAGAGGGCATTCGAGTTTGCAAAGTGAAACAAACTACGAGTCAGTCATGGGACTGGTATGAGAAATCTTTCTTAACTAACAATATGGCTAAACACAAGACCACGCCGCTAACGTGGAACAAGTTTACTCAATTGGATTGCCAGTGCATAAGTTTAATAGATTTTTATTTAAAAAAACAACACAATTCTTTTTAGAAAATGAAATCATTATAAGACTCAAGTCCAATTACACAATGCAACGCAAACCGGAGGATAGAGTTTTACCTTATAATGATCAAACATGCTTGATACGTAGAAAATAATATTTTTAATATTATTATTAGTGTCTAATCCATTTTAAAATACTTCAAGGTAAATGTATCAATCCTAGATGGCATAGCTACCATATACTATGTCGCCATATACAGGTTTACAATCAAAACCGTAATGTCGTATTGGAAATTGGTTTTCCATCATGAGTCGAGGTTAGGGATCGTCCTCTCTGATTTGAGACACTCTAGCAAATGCCTCAGGATCACACCTACGGGCAACCCTTGGATCTTCAGGGCCGGTCCACAAATAACGTTAGTGGATTAATTATGCCTGAACACACGCTTCCCGGTCCTATTGAACCTATAATATGGCCACTATCGACCTATAAATGCGAGGTACCTTATAATCTATCAACCACATAAGTAAAAATGTCGGGCCTTGTAAAAACCCTAATACCACTTCTAGCAAGAAAGAAACGTGTGCACTCCCTGCAGTCCTGATCCATTTTTTGACTCATACCGGGGTGTGAGGTTCGCGAAGTCACGCTATACACAAAGCTATGCCTAAACAGGCTATGCTTTGATCATCAACCACAAGGCCCTGCTTCTCAACAAAGCCTTGATCATTTGCATCTTGGCGTGCCACATTGACAATTCACGCCATGTGATCGATAACTACTAACATATACCCTCTGAGGGTGTTAAGCAAGAGAATAAATTCTCCGCCACCAAAAGGATATATAATAAAAAGAAATCAATTTAATTTACATGGAATGAAATCAATTGTCAAACACGAATCCATTTATAAGTCCGTTTCTGGGTCTGATTGAAACCGGAGTCACCTTATTCCTCGTCCCGTATGTCCAACGCGGAAGAGAAGTGCTCGCTAATCCGGACAATCAACAAGTACGTCCGGACAACTACCACTGTAACCTTTTCAAGGCAGCAACTCCTATCAAAGGCATCAGTAGCCGTTCATTTGATGTGAAGATCGCCGGTCTTCAAACGCCATCTTCTATATCTTCGATTTTAAATCATCGTATAATTATTTGAAATGAGTTTGACTCGGTCTTTTCAAATAATTCTCGAATAATTATCATTTAAA
The DNA here is from genome assembly GCA_030737875.1 of Allium sativum. Classification (NCBI taxonomy): domain Eukaryota; kingdom Viridiplantae; phylum Streptophyta; class Magnoliopsida; order Asparagales; family Amaryllidaceae; genus Allium; species Allium sativum. Next base: position 443,821,293 of record CM060919.1, read on the forward strand.
AACATTTCATATCGTTAATATCTATTTATAGCGATTTATCGCTATTTTTATTTATTTAAAAATAGCTCAAATTAATTTAACGACGCTTCAGGTCACTTTGCGGCCCTGACGTTGTTTTTACCAAAAATTGATTTACATATTTCTCAAAATCAAACCGTTGGATTTTGCCGAAATTTATATCGTTGGAAAGATCTTCCCATCGCGGTCCTAACGGCTCCAGTTTTGGGAAAATCCGACAGTCAGATCTTACGGTATAGTTGTTTAAAGTTACGATTGCCGAAACGCGAACTGCCGCACGCGATTCGTTTAATTTTAATTTATATTTATATATAATTATATATAAATATAAGCCATTCGACGATTCCACTAACGCGTTTAACTTTGCATATAAATTCTAATATATGCATGTACAACAAAAATGATTCTTTCACTCTTGATGACAATTCTAGTTTATTTTTGTTTAATCCTTTTTAATGAACAAAAATGTACATTTTGGTTTAATCCTTTTTAATGAACAAAAATGTACATTTTGGTAAAATCCTTTTTAATGACCAAAATTGTATATCTTGGTTAAATCCTTTTTAATGACCAAAATGCATATGTTTTTGTTTCATTCTTTTAGATAACAAAAATGAATATTTTTGTCTTATTCTTTTTAAATGACAAAAATGAATATATTTGTCTTATTCTTTTCAAATGACAAAAATGAATATTTTTGTCTCATTCTTTTCAAATGACAAAAATGAATATTTTTGTCTCATTCTTTTTAAATGACAAAAATGAATATATTTGTCTCATTCTTTTTAAATGACAAAAATGAATATTTTGTCTCATTCTTTTTAAATGACAAAAATGAATATTTTTGTCTCATTCTTTTTAAATGACAAAAATGAATTTATTTGTCTTACTCTTTTAAATGACAAAAATGAATATTTTAACTTTTTAATGAAATCATATTTTTATTCCTAAACATGAACCTTTTCAATTTTTATAACATTACATTAAAATAATAACTTTTTATGAAATCATGTTTTTATTCCTAAAACATGAATTTTATAACATTACATTAAAATGTGTATTTTTCTTGTAATCATGTTTTAAATCCTCAAAAACATGAATTTTATAACATTACATTAGAATGTGTATTTTTCTTGTAATCATGTTTTAAATCCGTAAACATGAATTTTATAACATTACATTAAAATGTGTATTTTTCTTGTAATCATGTTTTAAATCCTAAAACATGAATTTTATAACATTACATTAAAATGATAGTTTTTTAATGAAATCATGATTTTATTCCTAAAACATGAATTTTATAACATTACATTAAAATGTGTATTTTTCTTGTAATCATGTTTTAAATCCTAAAACATGAATTTTATAACATTACATTAAAATGTGTATTTTTCTTGTAATCATGTTTTAAATCCTAAAACATGAATACTTTCTATTTTCCTATTCTTAACATTAAAAATGTAAATTTTAATGAAATCTTGTTTGTGTGTGTGTGTGTGTGTGAGAGTGTGTGTGTGTGTGTGTGTGTGTGAATTTGCAAGAATTGCAAAAGAGTAAAAATCTGATAAAATGAGAAGTGGATGTATGAGTGGAAATAAAACAAATGTTGTTACATTATCCATAGGAAGCTGCTTCCTATTCTAAATAGTGGCTTAGTTGAAGAATTAAAATATTACAGTTGTAAAATTCCATTTAAAATAAATGTTATTTTGTATCTTGTTTATACAAGTTTGAATTTCATTTTTTTAATAAAAAGAACGATTGTTATTCATTTTATAATGAAAAATCTTATGGAATTTCACAAATAGTTAATGACCTTTACAAATCCATAACTATGATGTGCTTGATTATAACATAAATAATGAGCGGATTAAATTTAATGATTTAAATCCAACATACATTTGGCATTGTCAATTAGGCCATATAAACAAGAAAAGCATGTCGAAACTCCATGATGACGGAAGTTTTGAATCAATTGATTTTGAATCATATGAAGAATGCAAATCTTGTTTATTAAGCAAAATAACTAAATCACCTTTCATCTGACATAGTGAATGGACTAGTAAGTATTGGGTCTCATATATAATGATGATTACGGAGCAATGAATACATAGGCTAGAGGTAGGTTTATTACTTCATTACATTTACTGATGATGTCATTAGATATAGATGTTTGTATCTTATGAAACACAATCAGAATCCTTTGAAAAGTTCAAAGAATTCAAAAATGAAGTTCAAGACCAATCTTAATAATAAAATAAAACTCTCCGAACAGATCAAAGAGAATAATTAAGCCAATAATTTAAATGATTGCCTAAAAGAATGTGAAATTGTCTCACAATTCACTCCACTTATAACACCATATTGGAATGGTGTGTCTGAAGGAGAGGTCACACCTTATAAGATACGGTACGATCAATGACGAGTCATATAGATCTTCCAATAAATATTGGGATTATCCCCTTGAAACGGTAGCATTCATATTTAATAGTAATCCTACTAAAATGATTACTAAGATTTCATATAAGATATGGACTAGGAAACGTCCTAGTGTGTATATTATGAAGATTTGGGATGTAAGGCATTTGTTAAACGTCTTTCCTCTAATAAGATCGGATCCAAATATGATAATAATTTTGTGGAATATCCAAAAGAAGTAATAGGATATTATTTCTATAAATCCTTTGAGAATAAAATGTTTATTGCTCAAACTGGTATCCTTTTAAAGGAGAGCCAGTCTCTAAGATACCGGCGGAATAATGTAGAACTCGAAATGTCTTGCGAACCACAAGATACCATCGAATGTTATATAGATAAGAAATTAAGTGGGAGTAACACAATAATTCAAATGTTATATACTGATAACGTATCACTTATTGTGAATGATGTTAGTTTAAAACAAAAAATAAATACTAATTCTACGAAGGAGGGTGTTTCGATTAAAAGTTCATCTTTAAGCTTAGTTATATCCATTGTTGATCCAATAATTTCACATTGTGATAAAAATGGAGCTATTAATCAGGCCTAGAGAGCTTGATCTAATTATCGATCCAAACATATATTTAAGAAATATATTTTCTTATGTGAAATTGTTCACAGAGGAGATAAACATATCTACAAAGTAACAAAAGGTTGTAATGTTGCAGACTTACTGACTTAAACTCTGTCATAACAGAATTTCAATAGTCACACTAGTTTCACAGGTATATGACACATAATTGATTGACTCTAGTGCAAGTGGGAGATTGTTAGAGTTTATGACCTAGAGGCAATCCATTAGATGGGATTAATAACACTGTTGATGTTATATTTTATTTTGAATAAAATATATAAATTCTATTATGTTATATTTACCACGTAATATAAATATTAACATAATTAGAAGTCCTTAGAATGATAATACAAAATTATATAGTTCGAGTAAGTGATTTGAACATGAGATTATACAATATAAAATATGTATTATAATTCTTAAATGTCCCTAGTCAAGTTTTATTGTTTATATAGGACAACAATAAAACATTGAGACTTGTATGTTGATTGACTGATGATCATACTCACTGATCATTAATATATGTAATATTAATGTCAATACATAAATACATATTAGTGAATAACATGTTGGGATGACCCAACATGAGAAAACTACATGGAATATAATTAACAGTATCATACTTTATTCTCATAGTGACAGTGATGTAATGGTCCTCAGACCTTTAATCATTATAATTTTATTCGAGGATGTTTGTGTTTTGATATCATCAAATATTACTTTTAATCGAGAAGACGATAAAGGTGATTATTGGTTACATCTCGAATCGAATGAAAATTATGAATGATCTAGATGGAATTTAACCTTACAATGTAAGTAGAGATATCCATGGGCCTCTTGATTGAGTGAGACTATGAAATGCATGGCCATGCTCAAATATAGAGTTGTTTTAAATAGTCTACTCATCGATCAAGATAAAAGGATTAAATTATAAAGAGGATGTTACGTTCCATGCCTCGAGTTTAATCCTGGACATTTTAGTTAAAAGGATTATACTATACTGAAACACTAGTCACAGAATTTTTTTTATCGAATCGTCAATATTATTATAACTTGGGTAGCAGTGACATATTACTAGATGCCAATCACTGTTTATGGTTTTAAATACGATTTAAAATCATTGCCAACATTATAATAACCTATAGGGTCACACAATGAGAAGTTTGAAAAGGAAGGTCCGTTCTAAATAAATAATATTTCAAATGTTGATTTTATTTTATTTGAAATGGTCTATACCATGTAATTCGATTTTTCCTTATTATTCTCGATATTAAAAAGGGGTACCGACCCTTCTTTTAATTAATTCTATCAGATAGAAAACTTTGAGAAAAAATATATTAAAAGGGGCGAATTGAAAATCATGGTAATCGGCTAGTAACGATTCCATGATTTTGATTTCATTTTTGATGAGATCGAACACTCGTTCGTGGATACCTCTAGAGGCGGCGACATCTATCACATTACAATTCGTTTCAACATTAGATCTAATTTTGAATTCGTAAGCTCGCAAACCCTAGGTATGATGTTATCTCGATCTATTATTTTTGTATTAGATCATATTTAAGGATTAATTATTATGTTGCTAAGTCGATTTGAAAACCATAAAGTAATTTATAGCTGCGTAGGTAAGGAGGAGGGGGAGGAAGTGGCGGCAAGGGGCTTGAGTGGAGGAGATAGGTGGCGGCCATGGCTAGAGCTTGAAAGGAGGAAAAAGGTAAGGGTGAAGGAGAAAAGGTGAAAAAGGTAAAATGGAAAAAATGGTGAGAAGACCTTAGTTTATAAGAAGGGAGGAGGTGAGGGATTGGTGAGGTGTCACAAGATGAAAGAGGGGGAGAAAGCACAAAGAGGAGGGCCAAATAGTTGACACCTCAAAGAAGCATATGTGTGTTTCTCTTCTATGATAAAGGTGAAGCTTGTTTTAGTTCTATCGCGTATTTATCACTTGTATGATTAAATGGTAAATCCATGACACGAAATTTTGAATCCTAAAATATTTTGTAATTACGGATCCAATGAAACAGGTCTTATCGAATTTGGAGTTCGTTTGACCATCCATTTTATTACGTTTTCATTTTATTTGGACCAGTTGACCTGGTACGCGTTAATTTTTCATACGCTCACATACTAACTCCGGAAATTATGAAAATTGAAATCCTACCAGTTTTCAGCGTTTCAGATTCGATAAAATTGGTTTCGTTGAATTACGAGATCATTTGAAAAATTGTCTCTTTTTAAGCTACTGAATTCTAACTGATTTCTCATTACGCGTTTATATTATGTATGCTTACGCATTAACTCCGATTGACTTGAATTTTAAACCTAAAAATAATTTATTATTACGGGTCTGATGAAAGTGGTTACGGTAGATTCCGAGATCGTTTGCAAAATGCCTATTTTTAGGTTTATCAAAATAATATTAAATTATTGATTTTCAATATTTACCTTTGAAATTGCTTTTAAAGTTTAGTAATCTTATTTAAATCCATTTTTGAATTGACCAAAAATTTGGGTTGTTACATCCTTCCCCACTTAGAAAGATTTCGTCCTCGAAATCGAAGACAAAAATGAAGGTCGTTTACTTAACCAACTCAACCTTCTTTTAACTTAAGTTCTTTAACTTTTCAGTTTCTAAGAAATTCCCAATTTTCTTGAGATTTGGCTAGCCCCTTAAATTTTCGAAAATTTTCGCCATAGTCTCCTTTTTATGGGTAAACGGTATAACTGCAACTTGTCTCTCTAGGCCCGCATTAATCAAAAGAAAATCCAAAAGCCAAGCGGCTTATAAAATTATCACACCCAATCAATACAGTAAACATGTACCTTTGTGTTGGGCATGCAATTTTATTCCTCTTCTTAACTTCCATGCAATAACCTATTCAACACACACACACACACACACACATATATATATATATATATATCTAATCCCCACTAACGTCTCTTTTATTGGCAGCTGATTTCTAGCTCTCGCTATTTTTTCGTTCTCTCCTTGCGATTACATTACCTTCTTTCTTCTAGTTATATCCTACTTACTTCCATCTTGCTCTCTTTGGGTCCTCTATTGTTTTCCCTTTTGCAGGTGATCCTCTGAAGCTTACCACCAATTTCTAGGGTTTGAGGCTTGAGTTTATTTACGGTCATGCCTTCGAATACTGGAGAATTCGTGGTTTGCGGTTTTACTCTGAAATCTTGTCCCCCTATTTAAGCTTTCTTTGCTTCGATAGATATGGTTATATCAGATACGTTTACCATTACATTTCCGGGCCTTCGAGGTTTCTGGTGAAGCTGTGTTCTCTGGTCTCTTTTGTGAATCTTGTGCGGTTTAAATTCTTGCTAGTTCTTGGCTCTTTCATGGAGTTAGCGTCGTTGAATTCAAGTGCATTAGCTTCGACTTTCGTCCCTTCGGGGGGGGGGGGGTGGATGAGTCAGCTGATTCAATCGGTACTAATGGGCTCTCGCATGCCTTTGAAATCAAACGGGTAAAAGAGGATTTCACCTCCTCGTTTGTTTCCCATCTACGTTTGAAGGGTTTGAGATCGAGGATGGCATTGTCAGCTCCAGGTTTTTTTGGTTAGTTCCATCGCTTGTGATGGAGTCTTTGGCAGTGCTTTTTGTGAACTTGTGAGTGTTGACCTAGCGATTGAAGAAGATTTGACCACTCCTCATAGCGATGGTGACGTTCAGCTATACTTTGATACGGTCTTAGTCTACACGACTGCGAGCAGGGGAGCTACGTCTTCTCCCTGCCATTCTCTTTTCTTTGGTTCGGTTAACAGTTCGGGTGGTGGTCCAGTTTCTAGTGGTGATTGTCAGGATGTTGGGTTTCATCCGAAAAAAATTCATCATCATCGGCTCTTGAAACAAGTCATGAGCACCACATTGATAGATTGTGTTTTTGATGAGCTAGCAACTTTTGCTGCTTCTGCGGCTCCTTTGGCTTTATCAAATGCTTTTGAAGTTTTGGTAGTTGAGTGTGACAAAGCAGTGGTTACCCATGCTATCAGCTGTTTGTCTATGGTTGGTTTTGTTGATGATGTCTGTGAGTTCCGGTCAGGTGCTACCTTTCTTGTTGTTACTGATTGTGTAGAAGCTATTAGTAGTATGGAGTGGTTGCGTGGGACGTTGTTTCGTTGAAGGTGCAGGCATGCAGCTCATGTTCTTCGCATGTAGCTAAAGGATGCTTCTCTTGGCAGGGCAGCGAAGAACGTACATCGTCCTGTTCGACTCGAACTTTATATCGTTTTCCACTGGCAATGAGGTAGGCATCTCTTGGCAGGCTGTTGATCTTTCTGTTGTATTCAAGGGTAACAAATGCATCATTTTCGATGCGACTGTTGCTCGTCATGTACATTTCTTTACCCTATTTTATTTGATTGGGCTTGGTGATTCTTTGTTTCCACAGTCTCCTTGCATTTTGCCTGCTTTTCAGCGCTTTGTTGTTCCTGGTTTTAAGGTTGTTCGTTGTTATGGCTTGGGTGGTCATGGTGTGTTGGATTTTCCCCTGTTGCATGTTGCAGAACCATCACTTTTTCTGTTTGTGCCGATGGCCAGTTGTATTACAATATTGCAACAGACGTGGTTAGTTCAACCAAATCTATTTTGTCTTGCTATTACTTCTGTGCTTTGTTATGTGTAGGCTATTTGTTGATCGTGTTTGGTTGTCAGCTGCTTTTTGCAATATTTGGAGTACTTTATTTGGTTAGCAACTGGGTTGTATGGGTTTGTCTTCACGAGGCCAGTCTCGTAACATACACTTTTTAGGTTTGTCCGGCTTCTTCGTTTGGTTCGGTCACAGCATGACTGCCAGTTTCTTGTGTATGATGTGCACTGAGTTTTCTTGGATTGTTATTATTGATGAAAGCTTCAGGATATTAGTACAGGTTGACTCGACTAGTGTGGTATGGCTTTGTGGTCAAGCCCATATAGTTGTGTCGTTATTGGATGATTATACGGCTTTACTACATGGTCACCGAACTATGTTGAGCAACCTACCAAACCTCCTTGGGGATTCCTCGACTCCTTCTTTCTTGGTTTGTTGGCGTTCATTACGGTTCCTAGATGGTACTAAAAAATTACCGCTTCTGCGGGGTTGTAAATTCAATGCTAACTCGGTTTTGGTGATGTCCATTCAAGAATCAGTGTCGCTACTATAGCGCATCCCTACATTTCGGTGGACTCATCTTGTCCTTGATGCCTTGCTGTCGCTACCTTCTATAAGAGAGATCCCATCCTCTCCTGCAATTGGTTCCCACCCTCCTTCTTAGTAAGGCAGAGATAGCGATCATTAATGATCGGATATCTCGCCTTACCGAGGATTCGTTTCCGTTGCGATCTGGTAGTTCACGATCTCATGTTTCCTCGACCGTTCGGTCTTCTTCTATGCGAGGTAGACCGATGTTGTCTCCTCAACCTCCACACACTCCCCGCACCATCCGCACATGCTTTATAGCGGCGTCCGAGAAGATCGTTAGATCAACTCGACATTCTCTTTATCTTATTTGAGGTATGCTGGGTGTTTCATCTCGTGGAAGCTCTCTACTCGCAGTCTCCGCCTGTTCTCTTCTTTCCCCGATGACGAACTTCCTGTTTTGGAATGTTCGTGGTATTGGTAATGATGTGTCGATGGCTAGACTGAAGCGCATCGTTAGGAAATAGTCCATCTATCTGGTTGCGCTTTTGGAGCCTTTTATGGGTCCAGAAGAGGTCACTAGTGCCGCTTTGACTCTTGGCTTTGGTAGAGCCTTAGCTAATGTGTCTGGGAAGATTTGTTTCCTCTGGTCCAAAGATGTTGTTGTTCACTCTGTTTTTTATTTGAATCACCTTCTGTTTGTGGCTTGCTTGGTTCCCTCTTTCTCCTTCTCTTTTCTTTTCTTGGCGGTTTACACCAGATTTGATCGGACTGAGAGGTTGATCCTTTGGTCTGACATCCTGTCTCTTTCTGACTTGGGCTTTGTCATTGCGGTCTTCGAAGACGACTTCAACATAGTCGCCTTCCAAGCCGAGAAACAGAGAGGCATTTTCGCTAACCATACGACGGTATTATATTTTAATGCCTTCATCGTTGGTTCAGGCCTCTTAGAGGTTTCCTTTGACAGTTTGTCCTTTACTTGGTGTATACCAAGAAGGGACTAACCGAACTCTATCTAGGCTGGACAGAGTTTTCGGACTGGAAGGTTGGTTTAACCTACCTTCTCTTTCTCCATGTCTCCTCTTCACCGGACTTTCTCTGACCATGCTCCCATGATTCTCAGCTGCTCTCCCCATTCTCTGTCTAGTCCCTCCTTCTTTAGATTCTAAAGTATGTAGAGGTCTCATCACACGTTCCATCGAGTTGTGGAAGACTTGGGGAACCTTCCTACAGTTGACTTCCCTACAATTGTGTTCTCTTGTAAGCTTCCTACAGTTGACTTGGGGAACCTTCCTACAGTTGACTTGGGGAACCTTCCTACAGTTGACTTCCCTACAATTGTCTCAAGTCCTGTAACGTCCTAGTTTTCAAGAGTATTTTCGATCGTGTCAGAGCGTCCAAAGACTCTTATTCTAGTAGAATCATCTTTTGATGAAGATCGTTCTGTTGCTAACAAGGAGGCATGTGCGCTGGCCCAGTAAGCCTTTTCGTCGAAACTTCGAGTCGAGAACGACTATCTTCGTTAGAAGGCGAGGATCAAATAGGTTGTCGACGGTGATTCAAACTCTAAGTTCTTCCACTCTTCCATTTGTAAGAAGAATAGACTTCTTACGGTTCTTCAAATTCAATGCCTTGATCTCACTGTGACTTCCACTCTAGAGGAAGTCAAAGTGACCATCCTTTCCCACTTCCAAACCTTCCTTGGTACTCCCTATGTGTCGATCTCTGACCAAACATTTCTAGCCTTCATTCCCAGTTTTGTTCTTCCTTCGAAGAGTGTTGAACTTGTCATACCTCGTTCTTCAGAAGAGATACAGGCATGTGTCATTGCTCTCAGTAAGGATACTGGGCCTGATGGCTTCAACGGGGTCTTCTTTTCGAGTGTTTAGCCGACCATCCAATCGGATTCCTGCCTAGCTATACAGTTTTTCTTCTCCGATTGAGTTCTGCCTCAGGGTTGGACTCCCACCTACTTGGTCCTTATCCCTAAGTGCGAAAATTCTCGCTCGTGTGCGGGTTTTGGCCTATTAGTCTGTGTAACTTTTCCAACAAGGTTACTTCTAAGGTTCTAGCCACTAGGATGGCTCCATTTCTGCAGCATATTATTTCCTCTTATCAAGCTAGGTTTATAAAAGGATTCATGATTACGGATAACGTCCTCTTAGCCTAGAAGTTGGTGTCTTAGATAGATCGGAAGGTTATGGGATCTGATGTGGTCGTCAAGCTGGACATGGCAAAAGCTCACAATCACTTGTCCCGGTTTTTCATCATCAAGGTTGTAAGTGCTTTTGGGTTTCTCGAACCCCTCATTGATATTGTATGGCAGCTCATTTCCAACTGTTGGTTTTCCATTCTCATAAACAGTTCAACCAAAGGGTATTTCAAGGCCAGAAGGGGACTTCATCAGGGAGAACCTCTTTCCCCCACTCTTTTTGTTATCGTTGTTGAGGCTTTTGTGCGTGGTATACACTCACTGACGATAGCTAATCAGATTCATCGCTTTGTCATCCCTACGGGATGCCCTATCATCTACTCTTTATCCATCGATGACGACATTGTTATTTTCGTGAATGGTAGCCATCGATCAATCCACGGGCTAGTCTGTCCCATTCAGCAGTACGAGAGGTGCTCAGGCCAACTCGTTAATTATGCTAAAAGTTGCTTCGTGCCGGTGAGAGACTTGTCTATGGTTAGATCCGCTTAGATTGAAACCTTCACCGGTTTGAAGGCCGCCACCTTCAGTTACTGTACCTCGGTATTGTGCTTTACATAGGTTGTGAGCTCAACGCCATTTTCGATCCCCTGACAGACAGAGCTATGGGAAAAATCATCCGGTGGAATATGGTACTTCTCTCTCAATCAGGAAGACTGGTTCTCATAAAATCTTTGCTGGACTCTATAGGATCGAACGTATTTGCTGCTATGACTCCCACCTTCTCTTTCTTCCGTTCTTTTAGGTCGTCGTCTTCGTCCTTTTTGAGAGGTAAAAAGGGCAACGCTAATCGCCACCATTGGATTTCTTGGGACATTATATGTATTCCCAAAAGTGAGGGGGGTTAGGCCTCAGTAATCCAAAGAATACTTGTGCTACCTTTGCTTGCAAGTTGTGGGCTCGGTTTGAAGTGAACGACTCTTTATGGGCGATGTTCCTTCACACCAAGTACTGCAGACTCGAGTCCACGAATTTCTCCGGTGTCCCGTCCTACACTAGTGAGATATAGAAATGAATGCAATCCGTGAAGGACTTTTTGAATTCACATGGTGGTGAAGCCGAATGGGACGACAGTCCATTTTCGATTAGGGAGGCCTGGAGTTCTGCAAGAACGCCAACTCCGCGTCTCCCTCTCTTTTTCTTCATATGGGATCTTTGTATTCCTCCAAAGGTTTCTTTGTTTATGTGGCAGACCTTACATAATAGGCTACCAATAGATGAGAACCTCCCGAGGATAGGCATCCCTCTTGTGTCCCACTTCTGGTGCTGTGAATTTAGTATTACGGAATCCATAGCTCACTTGTTTTTCTTTGGTTTTACGTCCAAAGCTGTTTGGAATTGCTTCAGGAACTTGGTTGGCCTTCACGGCAATGCGTCTTCTCTGTCTGATTTGCTAAGATACTAGTGGGTCGGAATCTCAGGTAAATCTGTTTGCTCTATACTTTTCAGTCTAATTCCTTGTCTTATCTGCTGGCATATCTGGTACTCGCAGAATAAGGCAATTTTTGAGGAATTTCCTATGGACCCTTCTTCCATCATCCAACAGGTAAGGACTGATGTGTTCCTTGCGCTTCGTGGTAGAGCGTTTAGAAGTTCTATTGGTTTCTGCTCAAAGAGGCTGGCTAGTACCATCGATATTTCAAAGGTACTAACTACCCCCACGATGGAATTTATTGAATCTTATACTTCTAGGTTAGCGGGATCCGACCTACTATCCTATCCTCACACCTCCCCACCCCTCTTTAAGTTCTGATTTTTTTTGTTGGTACTGCAGGACTTGCTTTACAGGTTTTTACAGGCTCGTCGGTCTTTGGGTATGTGTGTGTCTAAAGTATCTGGTTTGGATTAGGAGCTTTCAGACGGCTATGTGTGCGGTTATTATCTGACTCTATAGAGCAGATTATCCTTTCTAGCTTCCTCGCCCTTGTCTTCTTGGCTGAGCAGATTGGGCGGCTTCCTCGTTATGGCAGTTGGCTTTCATCTTTGCTTCGGTGTTGGCTCTGTTGGACCTCAGCTTATGTAGTGTTTTCTTCTGTGTTTGTGTTTCATCTAACTTGTTTGTAGTACTGTATTGTTTATGTTTGTGTGAGCACAGATCCTGTAGCCATTTCTACAGATCTGTTTTTGTGAGCCTTTGGAGAATGGTTAAATTCTCCTTTTTTTGTTATATATATTTATACCTTCTTATGGTTAAGAAAAAACTAATCCCAACTAATTTCTAAATCAATTCAACATTGAATTTGATTTGGATCAATTTACCTTCCATTCTCATATTGGTTTTATCATTCCAAATTTTTATTAGTTCAACTGATTATCACACATCACAACCAGCAAAAAATTGGTTGATTAACTTTTCAAATTTATATGTTGTCAAAACATATATCTTTTATATAGTCAAAGTATATTTTCAAAGTTAAATCACAAACATTAATCTCTAACTAAGTTCTTGGTCCTCACACCAGTCAGTTGGAATTATATAGTCATCCCACTTTCGAAACTCGAAAATAAACATTGATGATGTTGCAACAATCACCAGAATCATCCCCGAGCGACTAGAGTGTGATTCTATATCTATCAATTATATTTGAGACTTGCATATACGTCGGTCAGGCGTATATGAAAAATCTTCTTATACTCGATAGTCCAAATTCAACATGAAATAAAATACTCAAATTCTTATTACAAGATATAATCTTTCATAATCTAAATTCATTTTATATATACACAACTTTGTTCTTTCTACATATATAATACTCTTCCAACTCAATCTAGGGCATTACTAACCTTATCGTTAATGAGTCATTCTTATAAGATATTACTAATCATATCTCTGATGAGTTCTTTCATTTTGTTCTAATGAGTTATACCCCAAAGCTTTGCAAACCAAAGCTCTGATACCATTTCGTAATGACCCGAAAATTACCGCCTTTCGAATCGAACGTAAACCACACAAGTCCGGTCCAAAATAGCAGAAATCCTCGAACCATTATGGGATACAACACATCAGAACAAAACACAAAACAACATTTTATTGCTATTGCAACAATTTTATATCAGAGTACATAATATATCAGAGTACATTACAAGAGAAGAATATGTTACAATACATAGCGAGAACATAAATACATTTAATGGAAGATTATCAAATGCTCTGGACACAACTCTAGCTTCAATTCAGGATCCTACTCTATAAAATATCTACAAAACCAAAACTACTAGCTTCTCGTGTGGAAAACATAGGCACTAAGAGTTTGGGTAGGAAACAATAAACTCCGAAACAGTCATGGGATTGGTGTGAGAACCAAAACAGTTATTTGCTTTATTTTAAAGTTGGGTAAATCACGGGGCCAAGCCGTATAACACGGAGTGGGTTTCCTCCACATGAATACCAGTTATAAAAACTCACAATGCTTTTTAAAAAAAAATGAAGCTATTGTAAGACTCAAGTCCCATCACACAATGCTACGCAAACCCGAGGATAGAGTTTTACCTTATAATAACCAAACATGCTTGATACACAAAAATTCTTTTTTAATATCACTAATGCATAGTGTGAAAATCAAATTTAATGTACCAATCGCAGGCGACATAATATCCCATCCTATTATTTCGCCATATAGGTTTACAATTGAAAAGGCAAGCTCGTATTGGAAGTTGAGTTTCCATCAATGACCAAGGCAAAGAATCTTCCTTAACCATTTGGAACATCCTAGCAAATGTCCTAGGACTCAATGCATGGTCCTTCGGATCGGCGGAGCCGGTTAGCACTGTACATGGCTGGTTGGAATCTTACCTGAACATAACATTCCCTCAGTCGTGGTTGGCTATCATGCTGGTCGTTGATTAATCATCATCCTAGGTGCCTCAATTCCATCATCTGCATAAGTAAATTGCTTGGGCTCTATACCATGGCATCACTTTTCTGCTAGAGGGAAACGTTAGTCCCATCTGTTGTCCATAATCTTGTTTTCGGCTATTCACAGGCTGTGAGGCTTGTCGAAGTCACGTTTCAACACAAAGCTATGTTATATCGGCTATTCTTTGATCATCGTCCATAAAGCTCTGTTTTTCAACAAAATCTTTGATCTATCAGCAACTTAGCATCCCACATTGCCAATTCACAACATATAATCAGTGCCTATTAATATATAACCATTTGAGTTCATCAGTCTCAAAGGAGGGTGTTAGGCCTAGAGAATAAATTCTCCGCCACCTGATATAACATCAATAGACATCAATTTAGTATGTCGTAACTTACAATGTCAGGCATACATTCATTTAAAAATTTGTTCTGGGTCTGAACGAAACCGAAGTCACCTTATTCCTCGTCCTCCAAGGGAGAAAGTCCCTTGCATATCCGATCAATCTCCAAGTACATCTAGACAACCGCCACTTTAACCTTATAACAAGAGCTACCCAAGGCATCAGCAATTGTCCAAACAATGTGAAGATCTCCAGTCTTCAACCACTGTCTTCAATATCTTTGATAATCATCATATTAATTATTCCATATGGGTTGAAACCCGGTCTTTCTAAATAACTATCGTATCATTAAAATCAAGTGATATATAAAAATATCATAAGTCTCATTTCAATTCGGGATATTCTTTTACTCACATATCCTTTACATTGGAAATTACTCCCTTAAATCTTATCAAAGATTTACATTATTTAAACTCTTGTTTAAATATTTTCTTAGAAATCATTTTAAAAGATTCTATTATCTTCTTTTACAAACTTGACTCTAAGGTTTATAAGCCTTATTGGGATTATCGAACCTTATAAAAAGGTAATATCTCATATCGTTGTCCCTTTCCTATCCTAATCATCTCATGGAGCAAAACTAGTGGTACTCCATATCTAATACCCCTCGTGCTATGGTAAGTTTAATTACCTTCTATCATTTTAAATATTTATTGAGATATTTATTACAACTCTATCATAGTTTTAATCTCCATTTCATTCAGTCAAATCTTTATTGCAAGATTTATTAAAACTCTAACATAGTTTTAATCTCCAAAATCACTATTCAATGATTACTTAACTTTGGAAGTCAATCCTATCTTTAACTGGGTTAAAGAACAGATGTTATTCAAGACATCAGTCATGACTAACCCAAATCTAGTTTGATATGAAATATAAGGCTTTGAATAGAAATCGTATCGACTTATATTCAACATCAAATTCTGAAATCAACCAATACCGTATAGAGAATAACGATATCTGTATCTTCCAAATTCCTCAAACAGTATCTGTATAATTGTGGAATCCAATATTGAAATATCCGAAGTTTATTTCCATTCAAACCTAAATGAACTTAAGTTTGAAAACTTTTAATTTATCTTCAAACTAAATTTCAAAATATTGATTTACTATGTTAAGTAAATCAGGTCAAAAGTCATCAAATTCAAATCGTAGTTCAAAATTTCATTGTTCTTACTCAAATAATTAATTATGATTTATCATAATTTTTCTCTATTTTTAATAATTTTTATAAGGCTGTTTTAGTCGGTTTCCAATTCCGACCACCGAACTACATCTATAATGACCTTTTTCAAAAATAGATTTGAACTTATCTTAAAATCGAACTATTGGATTTTTTAACTTTCTATCCCATTTGAAAACCCTTTTCATTTTGAACCCAACGTTTTTCGTTTCGGGAGAATCCGATGGTCAGATCTCCCGATATGTCAATTCAAAGTTAATGGCTGAAGCTCGCAAACTACCGTTGTGCGACAAGTCATATTCAGACCCAATTTGATTTATAATTAAAATTAAATCAAAACCCTTCCAAAATAATTTATTAATTATATAAACCATATATAATTAGTTTTGGAAACTATATTTCAATTATTTCTCTTAAAATCCAATATCCCATTATTTAATCATTTTAATATTATTTTAATCATTAAAATAATATTATTTTTCAAAATTTATTATTTAAAGTACAAATTTTCTTGACATTCTTATAAAATAAATAAGATAGTTTAGTAAAGGAAATCCTTTTAAAACTTTCCCTAGTTATCCTAACCGAACTTCACTTTCACCCATTACTATTCATTTTAAGATAAAACTTGAACAAGCCAATAATTATATGGAAATAAATTCAAGTTATTTTATTCTTTTATGAATATTCATCGTAATAAAATAAACTTTGTGTTCATCCAAAACCAGACGTCAAATTCAAACATTTCTCAATATTTTATTAATAAAATATCCAACTTAATTCCTAATCGGAATGAGGTTTAGCAAATCACCATATAATTCAATTTGTATGGATCTCAACATCATTAACACCCAATATATTATTACTAATTATTAACATCCAATCTATCTATTACTTGTACTGGATAGGAGAAACCAAGCCCTTCTCTGCTCAACACGTGTCTACAGTTAAAACTCTATGATCGTTTCTCACGTTCCTACCTACGTAGAGTGACTCATTCCGATTTTCTAATTTCTAACCGCATCCATGATCTATTTCCACCTCTCACAAGAATGTCTACATCCTCATCTGACCACGGGCTTAGAACCCTCGACCCCCAACGGTACGCTTCTGCCATGCTTGCAGTCTGAAATCTACAACAATGGTTCAGATCTAGGTGAAGCCGAAGAATAAAGATCGAGGAAACGAATTTCCCTAATGGTACGGTCCATTTATCTTCCATTATTCACTGATTGTTCACACTTTATGTGGTTTATTCTCTTCTGTTCATCTTACTTTTGATGACCTTTTCTTTATTTACGTATTTTGAGGCTAATGCTCTAAATTGGATCTCGCTTTAGATTAACTTCACCATAATTTGTAAGCCTATTATTCCTATGCTATTTTCTGGTAAATTTTTGTTAGGTGTACTGATTAAAGTTGTAATGTTTCAGAACATAATAGCATCCTACTTTCCCTTACGCATATGTTAGGCTCAGACTTCTAAAAGCATCATGCCATCTTTGCTTTATTTAAGATCAATTGCTGTTTTATATGATAAAAGTTGAAATTTTTAGGGATTAGTTTAATTAAAATTAAATATTGTTGCAATTGTTTCACATAAATTTATTTATCTAAAAAAAAATGAAATGGTATTGTTTGGTGACTGTCAAAAGGGGATTCAATATTCATTTCTCTTCTGTTTTTGGTTCCAATGCTGGATGTAATCCCCACCATCATCAACCCTGTTGGTTGTTGGACTGAATTTTTGTTGCTATGTGGAAATGAAAGAGGGATAAATTTAGAGTAAATATGGGGAATGATAAATTGGTTATTTGCCACATAATTTATCCAAATTCTAAACTTTCAGAAATAAGATTTAGTTTTGTGAAAAAAAGTAAGGTTTCTTCCTCATGTTATATTGGAGAATTTAGATGATTTAAAACTATATTAATGGAAAAGGATTTTTTTTAAGATGGTAAATCCTTTCTTTACATGTTTTAACTCAATACCGAAAGATTGGGTAATTCAACGGAAACGGCAATCTCCATCCACATTTGGGAGTTAATAAAATCATTATAATGTTATGCTATCTTCCAGGGTGAAAAACATTTTAATCTGAAGAAATAGTTAGAGAAAACAGCGTTATCATATGATATTTTTCCAAATTTTATATATGTATTTTCATTATGCATGGGCCTTGCTAAATGAATAATATATATTTTTTTAAAAAAAAAATTGTACTGTATATATGTGTAGCAGTAAATTTGCTATACAAGAATTTTGCTTTCAATTGAAAGTAGGCGCAGATTTAAATGAATTAATTCTGATATTAATCATGATAAAGACCTTTGTCCGAGTTATTTGGAAGCATCGAAATAATATAATTTTCAACGGCGAAATGAGAAATGATGCGGCAGTATGGAATGAATGCTGGGCGGCCATCAAGTTTAGTGTGGAAAGTTGTATTTTTCCTTTTGGACCTTTTAGTGACTTGTTTTGTTACTAATGTCATATAGTAGTTAGTTAGTGTGACTAGCTCCTGTAATTTGTTTACATTATTTGTTATAATGAAAGTGGTTGCGGCCACTATAAAAAACCGGCTTAGCTTTGCTAAAAAAAAGAAAGTAGGCGCTCATATGAAAATAATAAGTTTGGCATTGTTCACTAATTTTGGATATGTTTCTTCTGTTTGTTATGTGTATCTTATGTCATGTGAAAACATGCAATATTTTATTTGGTCAGAGCACTTGGACATCTGATAAGGCGACTAGGTTAAAAAACAAGGAAACTAGGTGTAAAGACATTTAGAGTTAATTTAAATCTTTATGTACATATATCCAAGGACATTTTCTTTAAACCAAATACCATTGTGCCAAATATGAATCGAATAAGCCAACTAGGTAAAAAGACAACTCGGGTCGTTAATTGAAATTACAATTTGTTTCTTTCATTCTTCAGTCTCTTTCAGTATTTTCCAAGTTCAACTAAAGTAAAATGAAAATAAATATTTACTTAACTATCCTTGAAGATACACTGCTACGACTAATATGACACTAAATTTCATTTGGATATACATATTTATAAAAAATAATTATATTAAAATATCGTCTGTGTAGCTAATCTATTTTCTAAATGCTTACACGTGGTAACTTGATCGGAATGGCGAGAGTTGTGAGACTTCTTTTCGGCAGTTCCAAGAAGTTTATTATTTCTTCCCACTTTCCCCTCTTTTCCATCCCAAATAAGAATTTTGAATTCCAGAAATGAATACTCCATCAATGTAATCTTATTTGTATAATTACAGAAACCGCTACATTTTCCTTCATCGATTACTCCCTATTTTCTTCTCTCCATATAATATTATTCATTTTTTCTGAATCAAAAGTACACCTATCCACAAACCCTGTGATTGAAAAAAATACACCCTTATGGAAAGTTACCCGAGATAGACGAGTGTTCTATTGAATCAAACGACTGTTGGAGGCATTCGATTTCAAAAGTTTTAACTAAATGAAATCCATGTCGTTGGTTTTTGCTTCAAATTCGGCCTGATTTGTTAAATTCGTAAGTATGGTTGTTTCGAGATGTGAGATATCCTAAGGTGAGTTTTAATCAAAGAAAACAAATTACTCACTGATATTTTGTTTCATTTGAATCTGGTTTTCCGGTATTACCGTATTTACTTAATCTAATGACTAAATCTCCATCTTTACCCCCTAATTATCTCGAATATGTTACTCTATTGCAGTTCGACAAATTGAGAATCATGTAATATCTTGAATATGTAATTAGTTTTCTTTTTGAATTCATTTACATGCTGATTTCTGCATTGGAAAGGACTATATTTCAGATCCAAAGAAGTTTTAATCATTTTGATATATTGAACTATTTTGTGTTATGTAAAAACATTTTGTCATGTGTCCCATAACTCTTTTACCAAACATTTACTTGCATCTGCTATTATAGTTTGGATTAATCAATTGGTTAAGTTTGGTCGTTTATATCATTGATTTTTGAATTCGTTTTAACATACTTTTTGAATGTTGCACTGGCTTCGTTATTTTCCTATTACGTTAAATCTCATTCAGTTTACGTTTACTATTTCCCTGTTACTGGCCAATATAAGTCTACCACAAGAGCTTCCAAATAATTGATGTATATATGTTTACTGAAATTATAGGTTCAACTATAATTATTAGTTTATGACTGTTTGATGTTTAAGAAGTCAATTTCTTCTTATGCAACTAACTACGGGAAAAACTAGATAAATTGTATGTATTTCTATTTTAATACTAGAGAAGGGCCTATTTGTATTGAATATTCTATGTTGTCCAAATTATGAGACTGAGTTTTTTTATCACTGATCATACTATGAGCTTTTAAGTTCTTACAATTTACATATTTAATTTCACTGTATCTTTTTTTTAAAATGAAACTAATACACTTTCATGTTAAATGTGTACTTATTTCATTGGTTTAACGCACGTGCTTCTTTCAGTAAAGTATATTTTCTTAAATGATATTACAATTAACCATTCTTATTCACGAGCTCTTTGCAATATATATTCATTATGTACATATACAGAATTCCTTATTTTTTTCTGATGCTCTAACTATTCATTCATGATTCAAACTGGTTTAGTTAACGTTGAAAATTCTCATTATTCTTTAATGGTAATGTTGAAAAACATAAGAATATTTTATTTCTGATTATTTGTATAATTTTATAAACAAATGTCGATGATGGAATGATAACATAGTTTTTAAATTTTGTTTTGTTACTTTCCAATTATTGTTTGGAAATACAAATTGATATACCCGGCTATGTCACATGAGTTCTAGGCTTGAGTAGGATTAAATTTAGTATGAAGGATCTTGATGCTTCCATCATTTCATATCTAAAAGATTAAGACAACTAAGTTTACTAGATTTGTTGATTCGTGTTTATACAACATTTATTACATTTTATACAATAGTTCATATTGAAAGTCCAAGACAACTTGGTATTTTAGATTTGTTGGTTGGTTCGGTAACTAAAAGTTCCATGTTACAATGTTTTACATAACAGTTTGTACATTTTTATACAGCACGTTATACTAAAAATCCAAGGCAGCTTAGTTTTTCAGATTTGTTGGTTAGTTCTGTAACTAAGAGTTCCATTTTAATAAATTTTTATACAATAGTTCTGTACTTAGGATGGATGCTCTATGTTGATTGATTGATTTTTCAGATAACTTGGATAGATGCCTTCTACTTTTTTGTGGAGTAATAGGCGCAAAAGGTGGATGTTTGATTAATGCAATATGTCAACTATGTAATACATAGTAGGCCATATTATGAATGTTCGTTCAATGATACATGAATTTTTGCAATTATTTGTTAAAGTCAACACATGCTAATATTTTAAATCCATGGTTTCGAAGAATGCGATGTGATGTAGTGAATATTTTGGATTTTATTTAGTTGATTTTAAATTAAATACCATTAGCGTGTACCAGGTTATTACAATTATGAAAAAAGAATTAGATGTAAATAGTTGAAATGATGGAAATGCTTTATAACTCTTAAAACATACAAGCTCTGTTGTTTTCTTAGCTATGAAAATGTAGTTACACTAAACTGAAGCTTATTTTGCTGCATCAAAAAGTGTTACTGTTAAATCATATATCTGATGGTAGGTTTGAAAGGAGGTCATATTAGTCAAGTTATAGACGGAAAGCAAGACTAAAAAGTAGGTGACTTTGGGATATTTTTAACCATTCCAGATTTTTTTTCTCTCCATAAATTAGGATATTTTGTTATTTTCCATATCATGACCGATGTCTAATCCAAATTTTTTTGTTTAGGAATTGATGTATTTCACTTCGGATCTAATTGATTACTACTATATTATTTGAGTTCATAATTGAAGCACAATTCGGTTGTTGAACAGTTGGCTTTATGTGTATTTTTTTATTAGCATTTTTTGCTCCATGTAGTATATGACTCTTAATTGTTGTTTCAAGGATTTGGCTAGCAATTTTACCCCATGTAATATGACTCTTAATATACCTTGGAGGTTTTTTACCCCATTTCTAGATTATTATTATTTAAGGATTTGCCAGTAGGTCCTGAATGCCTAGCAGTTTTTGGCCCTTGTGAATACAACTGTACATAACAATAAAAAGTTACAATTTTAATTTATTTGAGTTGTATAAAAGAACAAGTATTCAGCATGATAATCATTAATCTCCTTCTTCTATTGGCAATCCATCATTCACATCGCTTTTATTGTTGTCTGTTTTAAGGAAGGCAGATCGACTCTCTTGAACCTATATAGAGTAATGCAACTGACCGTTATGCCTGATTGAGTGCAACTGTAAGTTTTTCTGTTATCACTTTGAACTCAAGCATGCTATTTAAGGTCTCCTCTACTTGAATTTCCCTAAGTTTCATGTTTGGTAGCCTACACTGTCCTATTCCGTTGTCTATGATGCAAACAAGCAACGCATAAGACATGAGAAACACTCCCATTTTAACCAATGAGTTCAAATACTCGAGGTTTAAATCGATTGATTTGGTAGTTCTTTATGTAATGGGTTAAGATGCATACGGTGATGTGATCAAATTTACTGAAGAGATTGATGAAGTGAACCCGTCGTTATCCTCATTTTTTAATAAGTCAATTTACAGCAATCTCTTGCATGAAATTTTAGCTAACATTTTGTTCAACTCAATTTGTCCAAGTACAAGAAGGCCGAAAGACAGGGAGAAACAATTTACATTTTTTCCATTGCTTCTGGCAACTTATACGAGCGTTTTTTGAAAATTATGTTAAGCATTCTGAATAACACAAGAAGGCCTGTTAAATTTTTGTTTATTAAGAACAATGTTTTTTTTTCTTGGTTCAAGGATGACAGATCTCACATGGCATATGCATATGGCTTCGAGTGAGAGCTCATTACCTTCAAGTGGCCAGTATGGTTGCATAAACAGAGGGAAAAACTGCTTATCATTTGGGCTTATAAAATTCTATTCCTAGATGCTATTTTTCCGATTCCTTTAGAAAGGTGATATTTGATCAAGTTGTAAGAGCTGACATGGGTGAACTATATGACATGGATATAAAAGGAAGGCACCTGGCTTTTACACCTTTTTGTGACAACAATAAAGATATGGACGACTATCGGTTTTGGAGACAAGGCTTCTGGAGAGAGGATTTACGGGTAAGAGCTTTACCATATTAGTGCTTTATATGTTGTTAACTTGGTGAAATTTCGAAAAAATAGCAGCTTGAGACACATTAAGAGTTTTCTATGAAACTCTTAGCAAAGATCCAAACAGTCTCTCCAACTTTGACCAGGACCTCCCAAACTACGCACAACATACAGTTCCCATTTTTTTGTTACCAGGTCCACAAGAATGGCTATGGTGTGAATCGTTGTGTGGAAATGCAACAAAGGCCAAGGAAAAAACAATTGATCTATGTAACAGTCCCATGACAAATGAGCCTAAGTTTCAAACCGCAAAAACAATTTTACTAGAATGTGTTGGACTTGATGAAGAAGCCATATGAGTGATTGCGAACATCAGATGAGGAAATGGAAAAACCTGTTGTGGTCCCTGAAGAAAGTACAAAATGCGAAAGCAAAGAGAAATATGCAGAAACATTGTATGAATTATGATCAAGAGTAAATTTATGTATTTTTCTTTTTATTAATCTAGATCGAAAGTCGTTACCTCATTGGAAGGAGGTGGTGATCAAATTTTTGGTAGGCTCAAGTTCACATAACAATTGTAATATAGTGATCGTTTTTGCAAATTGTATATCCCCTTAAACTATTAATACGGGTTCAACTGGGTTTCTCTATGATTTGGATGTCAGTCTCACAGGATTAAAAAAAGGAAAAAAAAGGTACAACCATGCATCACTTTGAATACTACTACTATAGCATGCGCTACTAACGTAAATGTTTTAATTTAAATAATGGTAGTAAGCATTTTGTGTGCCTGCTGCCAAGTTAATAACTACATGGTGCTAGGTTCTAAATGGTCATCCAGTTTTTTTAGTCAAATAACTAGACTACTATTGTTATATCTATGTAAGTACATATTACTTTGATTTTTTTGCTTATTAGTTAGTAACCTATGTGTGCAAACTATACAAAAATGGATTATTTAAGGAAGATGCTTGCTTTTATGAAAATTATCAGAACATGAGGTTCATCATCATTGATAGAGATATAGAACCATCATTCAGCAAAATTACTATTTGGCCAACATTCCAAAAGTTTTGTTTATAATCTCATGTTCCTGACGGAAATAGTAATTCACGGATTTTCCTTTTTTAAAAGGAATGGCGGTTTAAGCTTGCAAATCATGTTGTGATTTTTGTAACTCATAAGTTTGATATTTTAGTATTGTAAAATATTATGCTTTTAGGTTTCCTTCTTTTATTTACTTTTCAATGTCTATAGGTTAGTTAAGTACTAAACTGATCTTTTATCTCGATTAGGATGAGTTAAAGCATTCTATTTTGAATTGAATTTGATGTATAAATTATTTTAAACTGTAAATGTAGTCACATCAATTTTTCATAATCATATTTGTTTACTACACTATTTATACTACATTTTATCTTTTAGTTTTTAGAAGTACATGAGATTTCTCATATTTATACTACGTACATATGTATGTATGCACATATGTATGTTTCAGTGTTTATATACTAATGGATGAATGTACATGTATTTTGTTATCTACTAGGATGTGTATGCGCATATCATCCAAAGTGTATGTACGCACATTCGTCAAGCATGCACTTTTGTTTATATACTGATGTTGTGTTATAATGTGTATGCACATATCATCCAAAATGTCATAAACATAATGTGTCTATAACCATTTACATTCTCAAACACATCCTATAACACAATATCAGTTTTTACGTATAAATATGTTTGCATAGTGGGTCTTTTTTTCTTCTTTTTTGCTTTTTTCCCCCTTGATTTTGGTGTAGGTACCACAGATCGCCAATAACCACAAGCTGAATCCACTCACCTCCTCAGAAAAGCATCTCATACCACCACGAGCCTCATTCTGAATCAGATCCCCACTTCAATGCTGAATCATGCTTTAAAACGTTCATGAGCATGGATCTAAGCCATAAAAAGGAAAATATGCTAATATGCGAGTCCATATCACAAAAACCAAACAGGTTTTGATAGCCCATACAGTACTTCATGCTTAATTTTATACATCTCAAGTTTTGAGAAGACACAACTGGCACTGTTGATAGATCGAACACGCACTATATCATGTATGCATTAACAACACACATCAACATGTTGCATCGGCAATATTAATAGCATCCATTTAGCATGCATCAATTTATATATCACACTCTTCCTATCCACTTCTGCAAGCAATGAAACTCCCTCATGTCATACATGATATAACTATCATCTTACTTAAGCTTGCCCGTTTTCAAGCTGCTTTTGGAGAAGGCTAAGGAGTCTCCGTTTAGTTATCAAGATGCATTGAGCATACCTTGCAATTTGGGAACTTTTAAGTACATTCTTTGAGTTATGAAGGTCAAGGATTCATGATCTTATCACGAAATCTTTATTTTTATCATGTTATGTTTGTTTATTGACTTTACTACTTCATCCAAACTCCTGTAACTACAATTCTTAAGATCCATACAAAGGTATCTAGATTGAAAAATAAGTAATATACATTCAAATGTAACAGTAACAATTTTATCATATGGATGTTCTTATATGTATTTCTGGCTTCGTCAATTAACATTTTACTATAGGGTTTTTCTTATACGCTCAAAGATTGAAGGACCATGAAAGAGTTTTATAGCTTTCGTATCAAGATTTCTAGCTATGGTATTAAGTACGACATCTATGATCCATGATTTGTAAGTCAAATCATGTTTAGGATCATTGATCATTTATCTAGGAATGTGTCAACATATTTTCCTTATTTTATCATCAAGGTCTACAAAATCATGTACCATTCTATATGTATATCAACTTTCTGTATTCATTATCCATACAAACTATATGCAACACGTCTAGGATCGCTCTAAGAAGTTGAGAAGAATGACATTAAAAGAAAGAAAAAAATCAATTCCCCTGATACTACTACTTCGTATACATGGTGCATAAACCGTAAAGAAAAAATACCCAATAAAGTTGTCTTAAAACAAACACAAAATCATAAATTTCACAACTGCCTCATGTGCGTACCACGGGTCACAAACTAGATGTGTTAAATATCTAACACACTCCCATATTTAGTTGTATTTTCTGACGAATTAAGTACTCTCATTACCAACAACATTGACAATTACACCATGAACATTTCTATAGCTACACTATGCCCGTATGCGTAGCACGGGCCACACACTTGTTACCACATATTGTGGTATATACCATATAAGCCTTAAACAATTAACGCTTACATGGGTTTGTCAATTAACAGATTAATCGCAATATCAATCATCAATGTCCAACCAATCATTGTCCAATTACCTAAATAGGGTTCTCATCAGTATCCATTAACTACTAATTAGTTTATTAGTTTCTAATGACCATTTAAGGTTCAATCAATTTCCAGGTCAATATTTTTAGTTCTAGGTGTCACATACCCAAGGAACTACATGTAATAAGACCAGGAATAATTGCTCATGCATATTTCCTGTTTTCACTGCATGAGATAATAAAGCCAGGAATAATTGCTCATGCATATTTCCTGTTTTCACTGCATGAGATAATAAGGCCAGGAATAATTGCTCATGCATATTTCCTGTTTTCACTGCATGAGACAATAAAGCCAGGAATAATTGTTCATGCATATTTCCTGTTTTTACTGCATGAGATAATAAGGCTAGGAATAATTGCTCAAAGATATTTTTGTTCTTTTGCCTATTTATTGCTTTGTATTTGTCAGTACTGCATGAATGAAATCTTTCACAATATCTCTTCTTCTCTACATGGTATCAGAGCTCTTCTAAACACTCACAAATAAGTGCTGCCATGTCTCTCAATAATTCTACAAATCAAAATCTCCTTGCAGCTGCTACCATAACCCCTTCTCAACTCAATTTTCAGAGTCCTATTAGCATCAAACTAGACCGAGAAAATTATTCACTGTGGCGTACAACAATCATTTCAGCCCTTGAGACCTTCGATCTTGAATCCTTCGTCTTATCTTCTAATTCCCCACCCGAGTTTCTTCCCACTCCAGATGGTGCTGTGTCCACCATTCCAAATCCGGCATTTCTCGATTGGAAAAAACGGGATCGTTTTGTCTTGCTTTGGATCAAATCAACCCTCTCTGAGCGAGCTCTGTCAATTGTTGCTCGCTGCTCCACCTCTTACACGGCATGGCTTGCTCTTGATCGCTCTTTCCAAGCGCAAACTAGGGCCCGTCGCATGGCCATGAAGACTCAGATTCAGTCGCTTTCCAAAGGAGCATTACCCATGATCGAATGTATCGAAAAGAAGCGCGCCATTGCTGATTCTCTTGCTGAGAATCTTCATCCAGTTTCAGATGAAGATCTCATCAGTCATATCCTTGCAGGCCTGGACTCTTCCTATGCTCCATTTGTCACTGCCTTCATGATTAATTCTGAAAATTCCTCTGTCGATGATCTGGTTGGACTCCTGCTTCAGGAGGAAGCTCGCTTGGATCATGAAACTACCCGCCAGGCTGCTGCTATTCTTCCTACTCCCACGGTGCCTCCATTAGCCAACACTGCATCCCGTCAATCAAATCATTCTACCCCACATAACACATATCAAAGCTCTTTCCCCTCCAATTTCCGTGGTGGTGATCAGCGAAGACGTCATCTTCAATGCCAGATATGTGGTCGTAAAGGACATGAAGCCATTGATTGTTGGCATCGAGCTAATCAAGCAGATTATCCATCTCGTCGTCCCAATCCTAGAGCTCGGAATCGGCAGGCCAACATTGCAAATTTCAACAGTCCATCTGCCTTGGACCCTTCATGGTACTTCGATTCGGGTGCAACTGATCATGCCTCTCCTGATGTGGGCAAATTGACGACCTCTGATGACTACAATGGCGACGACAAGCTTCAAGTTGGTAATGGTAACCAATTATCTATCTCTCATATTGCATCTCATTCTTTACCTAATTTGCGTTTGCCAACCGTCTTAGTTGTCCCTGCCTTAACCAAAAATTTACTATCTGTATCCAAATTAACTAAAGATAACAATGTTTACATGGAGTTTTGGCCTCATTTTTGTTGTGTTAAGGATTTTCAGGGCAGAATCATCCTCCAAGGGCGAGTAGATAATGTTGTGGGTTCTAAATGGATTTTCAGGATTAAAAGACGGTCTGATGGATCGATAGAGCGTTACAAAGCTCACTTGGTGGCGCAAGGATTTAGTCAAGAGGCCGGTCTTGATTTTTTTGAGACCTTCAGTCCTGTAATTAAGCCTACAACAATCCGTTTGGTGTTGTCCATTGCGCTCTCTCATGGTTGGTTGGTTCGTCAATTAGACATTGACAACGCTTTCTTAAACGGTGATCTGTCAGAAGTAGTTTACATGGTCCAGCCACGTGGTTTCGAAAACCCTTCTCTGCCCAACCATGTATGTAAGCTACACAAAGCCTTATATGGGCTTAAGCAAGCGCCTAGAGCATGGTTCACTAAGCTGAAAACTTATCTTGTCTCACATGGGTTTAGAGCTTGTCAGTCTGATACTTCTTTATTTGTGAGTGTCACTCCTTCAGCTACTATCTATGTGCTAGTGTATGTTGACGATTTAATCGTCACGGGTAGCAGCCCTTTTTTGGTTCAGCAGTTCATCCAAAACCTCCATCAGTATTTTGCTCTCAAAGATCTTGGTGCTCTAAATTTCTTTCTTGGCATCAAAATTCAGCAAGACAAAGCAGGTATCACACTTTCTCAAGAGGCCTACATCAATGATATTCTAGCTCGTTGCAAAATGCAGGATGCTAAACCCATTTCTACCCCGGCAGATCCATCCTCCAAGCTTGAACTAGCAAGTGAAGCATTCTCTGATTCTAAGCTTTACCGACAGGTTGTAGGTTCTCTTCAATATGCAACCATAACCCACCCCGACATAGCTTATTCCGTCAATCGGGTATGTCAATATATGCATGCTCCGACAACATCGCATTGGCAAGCCGTGAAACGGATATTACGCTATCTCAAAGGAAATATTACTCACCATCTGCACTTTCAGCCTACCAAAGCAACATCACTTCTAGCATATTCTGATGCAAGATGGATGTCAGACTCTGATGATAGTCGTTCTCAGTATGGATTTGCTGTTTTCCATGGTACTAATCTAATCAGTTGGACATCTCGGAAACAACGGGTTGTAGCCCGATCAAGCACGGAGGCGGAATATCGGTCACTTGCGTATACTTCAGCTGAGCTTATCTGGATTCAACAACTTCTTAGAGGCCTTAATGTTTATCTTCCAGACCCGCCTACTCTGCTATGCGATAATGTAGGTGCTTTGTTCATGTCCAAAAATCCTTTCATCGGTACACGCTCAAAACACATCCGACTGGATTTTCACTTCGTTAGAGAGCAAGTTGAAGCTGGTGATCTTCGTATCAGTCATGTTTCATCTGTTGATCAGCTGGCGGATGTCTTCACCAAGCCTTTAAGCAAAGATCGAATATCTCAGTTACGCTCCAAGCTTCAAGTTCGTCCCTCGCTTGAGCTTGCCGGGGGATAATAAGACCAGGAATAATTGCTCATGCATATTTCATATTTTCACTGCATGAGATAATAAAGCCAGGAATAATTGCTCATGCATATTTCCTGTTTTCACTGCATGAGATAATAAGGTCAGGAATAATTGCTCATGCATATTTCCTGTTTTCACTGCATGAGACAATAAAGCCAGGAATAATTGCTCATGCATATTTCCTGTTTTTACTGCATGAGATAATAAGGCTAGGAATAATTGCTCAAAGATATTTTTGTTCTTTTGCCTATTTATTGCTTTGTATTTGTCAGTACTGCATGAATGAAATCTTTCACAATATCTCTTCTTCTCTACAACATGTATACTACTTAAAAATCACATTTTTACCATGATAAACATCATTTGACATTTATCATAAATCCAAATCATCATAGTAGCAACTTATGAACATCATAATCATCAAATAATTAACTAATCTTTCAAACATGATAAAATTAAGTATATTAACAAAACTTAAGTGAGGGGTTCTCACTTAGGGATCCACTCCTCCAATCTTTAATCTAGGGCTTCTCTTACTCCATTACCACTCCAAACTAACAACTAATAATAACATATATAATTATACTTATACTTGAAATTGGAAGAGGAAAATCAGATTTTTAGGGGTTTTAAGAGGCTTGGAGGCTTAGTGGGGCCCACGGCTTAGGGAGTTGGGGTCCACCGTGCTGGTGGGGGAGGAAGGGGGATGTTGTGGGGCTGTAAGTCCCAGGCGTGGTTGGTAGGTATGCCTGGAGGTGGAGATTTAAGGCTAAATTGGGTTAATAGTGGAATTTATGGTTTAAAAGAGATGGATTTAGGGTTTTGGAGCAAGGGGAGGCTATGGCTTGAGAAGGGGATGGAGTAGGGTGCTACGCAGGTAGGGAGGAGGCGAAAGAAGTGGCGGCAAGGGGCTATAGTAGAGGAGATTGGTGGCGGCCATGGCTAGAGCTTGGAAGGAGGAAGAAGGTAAGGGTTAAGAAGAAAAAGTGAAAAGGGTAAAATGGGAAAAATGGGGGAGAATGCCTTATTTTATAAGAAGGGAGGAGGTTAGATATTAGTGAGGTGTCGCAAGATGGGAGAGGGGGAGAAAGCACAAAGAGGAGGGCCAAATAGTTGACACCTCAAAGAAGCATATGTGTGTTTCTTTTCTATAGAAAGGTGAAGCTTGTTTTAGTTTTATCGTGTGTTTATTGCTCATATGATCAAACGGTAAATCTGATTGGCACAAAATTTTGAACATTAACATATTTTGTAATATGGATCCAATGAAATAGGTCTCGTCAAATTTGGAGTTTGTTTGACCATCCCTTTTATTACTTTATTGCGTTTTCACTTAATTTTGACCGGATGACCCGGTACACGTTTATTTTTCATGCGCTCACATACTAACTCCGAAAATTATGAAATTTGAAATTCTATCATTTTTCAACATTCCAGATCGATAAAGTTGGTTTCATCGAATTCCGAGATCGTTTGAAAAATGTCTCTTTTTAAGCTATTGAATTCTAATTGATTTCTCATTACCCGTTTATATTATGTATGCTTACACACTAACTCTGATTGACTTGAAATTTTAAACCTAACAATAATTTACTATTACAGATCCGATGAAAATGGTTTCGGTAGATTTTTGCAAAATGCCTATTTTAAGGCTTATCAAAATAATATTAAATTATGGATTTTCATTATTTACCTTTGAAATTGCTTTTAAAAGTTTAATGATCTTATTTAAATCCATTTATAAATTGACCAAAAATTTGGTCGTTACATCAACATTTTCTTAATTTTACTTCAGAACATAACTTAGAGGAGGAAGAAGATAAAGAAACGTTTGTGTAAGAAAAATGGTGAGGTTGTTATCTTATTTATGGATATGTTAGGATAATATAAACCATAGGATATTAGGTTTTAAAATCAAACCGTTAAAGACGCATCATGTTGAGTCAGCATATGAATATAACTAGAAAATAAGTCTAGGTTCGTTAGATTTATTATCCAAGTTCAATGCATTTTACACATCAGCAATACATAAGCAATTATCCATGGTAGGCTCGAAGTTGGGTCGACCCACCTTAGACATGGGTCGGCACTAGTGCCAACCCACTATAGACATGGGCTGGCACATGTGTCAACCCAGCTAATGGCCGGGTCACCCATTTACCAATACTTTATTTTCTGTTTATAAAATGAATTCTTTAGTTTAATTGCAAAATTCTTTTGATCATAACTTGTTCATACTTAGTCCGATTTACGCAAACTAAAAGTTTATCAGAAATTCGTAGCGGACGCAACAGAAAATTCTATTTTGCTCAATTTTCAATATTTTATGATTAATATTTATTTTATTCCTTGATTAATTAGTCCATTAATTAATTATTGTTTGTTAAAAATTTGGGTTATTACAATTACTCAAATGGACAAAATGGACATAAAGGACATTATAAAGGCGACAATTAGGAATGCCAAGAAATGGAATAATAAGAACATGAAACAATGGACTGAAGAAAAGCAACAAATTTCCATATAACTGTGGACAACAATCTCTGTCAAAAAGACATTATGTAAAATAAGAAAATTTATAGTAAAAGAATAAATATGTTATTTTTACAATTTGGCAAAAGCCTTTGCTAGAAAACTTGGAAAAATGTTTTTTTTTGACAAGTTTTAAAATACCACCAAATCAGTTAGAAAAAAAATGAAATTTTCAAGAAAATGTGAGGCATTTTGCAGATAAGCTTAAGTTATGAAACTTTTCCTATTTAGGAAGGAGCTAAAAATAAGATTTTTGGAAACAAAAATATTTCTAGAGGACTTTGGAAAAAATTTGAAAGACAGAATGGAAGTGTAAGTTCTTTAAAAAACAATAAACAATGAACAATTTTAATGGTAAATTTATTACCGTCACAACATCTATATAACAGCATTTAAAATTTAAATGAACAAAAATTTTCCATTTTTTTCTTATTTCACCCGTATTTTCTATGTTAAGTTTCACATGAAATAAACGAATTTAAATAGATTCTTTCCTTCAAGACTTTGCAGCTATTGGGATAATAGAAGTAAGATTTAATTGGAAATAAAGAATATAGAGAAATAGATTGTACAAATGTCTGAAAAGGTAGACGTAAAGATATACTCATTTTAAGAAAAGGATTAAAAAATTATTACTAGAATTCAGGTAGAAATGAGATAGTAATTTTTTCCAGTAATAAAAAGTATATGAGAAAGTAACAATAGAAGTAGAGCAAATGGCAATTGATTACTACAAATAAATTAATTCGTTGACTTGTGACCACTAAATGAATTT
This sequence comes from Allium sativum, assembly GCA_030737875.1. NCBI lineage: Eukaryota > Viridiplantae > Streptophyta > Magnoliopsida > Asparagales > Amaryllidaceae > Allium > Allium sativum. Next base: position 443,854,183 of record CM060919.1, read on the forward strand.
TTTAAAGCATCATAATGGTACAAATAAAGTATAATGAATATTTTTGTTTTAATACATGCGTTCATGCATAATTTGAGCTTTCCAAAATTCAAACATAGATTAATATAAAGTTTAATATCAGCAAACATGCATATGCCTGTAAACATTTTAATATATAATTACATAAAAGGGATATTAAATCTCATTTTCAAAAGCATACAAACTTTGAACAATGTTTCAAAATGTATTTTTAAAGTAGCAACATAAATAGATAATATTGCAATGAATGACCTTAAACATTTCAAAGAACTTCACTTCACTTAATTTGATTTTGGATACTTAATTATTAAGGTTTTGTTTTCAAAATAAAATGGGCATTTATTTTGTTAAATTTTAAAACATTTGTCGTTTTTGAAAAGTATTAAAAGATGACATTTAAAATATTAATGAAGGTAAGTTTTAAAAATAGGAGAAGTTATTTTACTCTTAATTTAGAAATTATGAACCTTTAATAAATGTTTTCAAAATGTCACGAATTTAAAACGAGGTATTAATTGTTCATCATTGAAATGTTTTGTAAGAAATAAATGAATTCTTATTAAAGTATGTATGGTTTAAAAGGATATTGTAACCACATTAAGGAAATAAGGAACGTTAAACTCTTCGTAACACAATTACATTTTTTTAAGGAAAAATTTATAGTGAATTGTTTTAATATATGTTTATATAATAATGATAATAATAACAGTAACATGAAAATATATTTATTTTGTGTAACTGTTGAAATTATACTTTCACAAAAGAGATAACCTTGGACTAAATAAGGATGGAAAATTAGATAAGTTTGAGTCGGTTTTAGGATTAGTTAAGAATAAGTTGTACAACCGAATCTAGAAAATTTTGTATCGGTCTAAAGATCGATATTTGAAAAGTTGATGTAGAGTAAGGATTTCCAGAATCAAGTTTGGTTGTAAACTAGGTTGCCCTGGATAATTTAGTTTCGAAATTAGTACATTTGTAATTGTATCTAGAGTTGGGTATATACATATATAGGTATAGTGCAAGTTAAGTAATTTATGATTTTCGAATTTAGGATTCATGGATATTAATTTCAAATTTTATAGGCAATAAATTTGTAATTTATATGAGAAAAAGGGAATATATGGGGACTGATTGGAAAATAACTAAATTTGGGTGAAATTGATATATTCCCAAGGGAGTTAAAGAAATTAAGTAAGAATTTGTTAAATAGTCCTAATTCGATTATTATGGAAATATTAGTTCGGGTGATGGAAGGGCCACATCATGAGAAAAGCAAAAATGAAAACTTAAGAAGGATAAATAGTAATAGAATGATATGTTAAGTTTGCAATAAACTATTAAGAGTTCAATACTATTTATACGGCTAGATTATAAGTGATAATTTCCAAAAGAATTTTCTTTTCTTAGATTTTGAGATTTTAATCGTTAGTAGTCTCCCATGATAATTGGAAAATAGTATAAGATGGTGAAAGCAATGTATCCCTATTTGTTCTTGTGTTAACTTGGATTTAAAACCACTTCGTAAAATTTATTGTGTAAGAAAATTTCATCGGGATATTTAATTAGTGGTTAACCACATATGAAATGGAAGTTAATGAGGGAATTAAATTTGCAACTGTAACGTCCCGTATTTTTACGGTATAATAATTAATTTATTTAATTATTAAATATCGATTTGGCGACGTTGATAACTTGAATTTAAATAATATTTATATTTAATTAATATAAATAGTAGAATAATATATTTATTTTGGAAATGGTCGAAAATAGCTGAATTCCCAATATAGTGTGAATTGGATAGTATAAGAGATTTAGTTCGGTTTAGAACTGAATTATAATAACGAGTTTATTTATAAACAGCGTTAGAACGTATAATTTATTTTATAATTATAATCGAGTACAAAATAGCGCGGCAGTTCGTAATTTAGCGATTCGAACTTTAAACGAATATACAAGATCAGTTTTAAATCGGATTTCTGCGAAACAAGAAACGTTTGAAGCTGGTGAAGTATATTTTTCTAATGAAAGAGAAAATTTGAGATTTCGTCGTGTAGATTTTGAGTTATATCCAAATCAAATTTTAAAATAATCGTTATAGAATCGTTTATCGGCCGTAACGGTTTATTTGATATAACTAGATATCATTTTCGAATTTAGACAAGGTTCTTTTGAGACGTAGTGATAATTTAATTTTTAGGATTTTACTGTAATTTTTAATTAATTAAATATGCAACTTTTTATTTGGAGTATTTTGCACCCTATATCAATATTTTGGGGTTTCACAATATAAGTTGACATACCGATATTATTATATTTTTGGAATCGTGGCACCTCGCTGGACACGACTGTATTTTCGTTGCTGTCCGTAATAATCCGTAAACAAACGGAATTTTATGGAGTGGGTACCGTTAAACTTGTTTTAAAACATACATACATTCTTGTTTCTTTTGTGCACAAGTGTAGATGCTGGTGGGAAGATGTAAAAATAAATGGTACTTTGAATACTATATCATTGAAGGAGGATGAACATATTGGTGGCACATATGCTTGTATGGATCCATATACCTATTGCATACAAACTAATGCACATATTTGGTGCTTTGAAGGCGCATGCACTAGATGACATGTACGTTGAATTTGAGAAAGCTAATATGTAAATACACAGAAATAGTGAAACATATAAATCAAAAGAATTAAATAAAACAATACTATTACTAGTACCAGACTTCATTAATCGATCAACAAAGATTACTGCAGCAACACCACAACCCCAAATGTGTGTACAGTACTCGAAATGAAAATTCACTAGCCCTATGCTGAACTTGCGTGCTTGCCACACGGCCCACACCATTGCATTCCTTGGCTGCCAAGATGTCTCTACCGTGGTTGACAAAGCTACTAAAATCTATAAGGTCACATAAGGTACGTTCTCTTTTCTATGAAGCGAATCTTGTATCTTATTACCTTCACTGGAAACAACCCCAGAAGCCACCCTATTCTAAGCTAAAAATATATGACTATATATTTTTATATCTAGGAGCGTACATATTCAGAACGAAATGAAAACACAATGGGTTTGTTTCAAAAATCTGCAAACCTAATACGTAACAACTAAGTTTAAGCTACCCTACTAGAAAAAAAAAAGTAAATAGTCTGCACCCTAATATACGTACCAACCAGCTACCCAAAACTGAAATGAGCATGTGCCTAAGCCAACAGAAAAGCTATCCTATACACCTAATATACGTGGGTGCCAAGTTTCGCAATTTTATATAAACATCTCCTCCAGTTCGTTTTGCTTATCAACAAACTCCATTGTCGCAAATTATATAACTTTCAAAAATTTAAACCCATATATCAAAACCGCTAGTCCTTCTCGCCATAACAATACAACTTTCGGTGCAAAGAGAGGTCGCTGGCGTTGCACTCATCTGCGCACAGAGGAGGATACAGCATGGTGTTTTGGGAAGGACGACGAGGTAAGAATGGTAAGTCAATATAGGAGAAAAGCTCGCATGGTGCAACTGGGAATACAGGCGTTAATGATGGGTTGGTAGCGGACGAAGGGAAGATGATGTAGAGGGGAAACTGACTGGATCTGTGCTGTTGTAGCAAGTGGGGTGTTCTGGAGTGAGGGGCAGCGTGTATTGGGATAGAAGATATGGCCTTGTTTTGGAGCTGCAGGAGCCATGCGTCTTCAAATAATATATAAGATGAAGTACCTGTTCGCAGATGGGTTCATAATAGGCCAAGTTTACAAGGGTGGACGTCGGTTATATAAAAATAAAAAAAATGTGAAACGCAAGTAGGGGAAGAAGGGGTAACAGCAAGTGGCGGGTTGGTATAAAATCCGGGGTGGGATGATGGAACCACGTGGGGGAAGAAGTTTGGACAAGTTGAGGCAAAAATGGATACACGAAATGGTGAAAATGGGGTGAGGTTCATGTTATATTTTACTTAATTTAATTTATAAACTTGATATGTTAATTTAATTTGTTTACTTAAAATAAAATAAAATAGACAACGTACCGATACAGAACTTGTTTTATTCGCAGTTTCTAAAATTATAATCGTATCAACAAATAAAACATGGTTAGCTTAACCCGTTTAGTTAAACATAAATTATCAGTAAAATATTAGTGGTCAAATTTAATTACGGTTAGTGTAGTTAAATTACAACATTTTTATAGTCACATCTGTTAACAGAATTGAGAATCGTTTATCACGATGGGTCCGTATGGACGAAGGCTACAAGATGAAACTCGTTGGAGCCATTTGGAGCTCGTCCGAACTTATGGCAAGTTAAACCGTCGGAACAGATCAATTGACATTAATCGTTATTTAACGGTTAACGACCAAGATGAGTAAATCCCACTAACTCTGCTCAACTTATATTTTTCTAACGTATTTTTAGAATTGATAAGTATTGGTTGTTTGTTGTGTGTTGGCTGTTCGGTTGAACTGCTAGTTATTGGTTGAAAATATCGATAACGATATATATAAATCGTTAATCGAATATTGATTCTGTTTATCAGAATATTTTATATTCGTGTTATCTATGTCGATTAACATCTGTGGATGCAGGGAAATAGGTCGGAGGGACCCAACTGGGTTCCTCAACATTTATTTTACTGTTTTTCATATATTGTGTTATATGATGTGATATGAAATCTGTTGTTGATTTTGTATGTTTGAATGATACCGATCATTGTTATATGGTATGTTAAATACCATAGGGAATACTGGAATGTTAAAAAGGAAATTTTCAATGTTATATTGAAAAAGAAATATTTTTAAAATCAATAGATTTTATAAAAAGAAAACTATTTATTTAGGAAAATAAATAGATTAAAAAGAAATATTTATTTGTTAATCAACTAGATAGAACTGAAAAGAAATATGTGTAACTATTTATAAATAGAACTGAAAGGGATATTTATTTGAAAGTGAATAGAATAGAAAGAGGAAATTTGTGTAAAACGAATAGAAAAGGAATAGTTGGATTACAAAAGGAATCACTTATAAAATCGATAGATTTTATAAATAGAAAATAATTTATGGATAAATAGAATTATCAAAAAGGGATTTATTTGGTAAACAAATTGATTTTAAAAGGGAATAATTGAAAAGTGACCAGAATTGATTTTAAAAGGAGAATTTCGCATTTGAAATGTTAGACCCGTGCTTCGCACACGGGTATAATGTGTTATGGATTTAAAGAAAAGTTTTTAAATAAAATCTATTCTAACAGATAGATGGAGAGATAAATTTATAAATATTATTTTATAAATTAAATAAAATGTTTATCATTGGATAAACAGAATATATAGGTCAGGACTTATATAGAGAAGTAAAAGTCGATTTTAACATCGATATTTGAAACTGAATAAACGTAGAGTTAATCAAAGGAGTGAATCAGTTAGAGTTAAGCAGTTAGAGTTAATCGGTTAAAGTTAATTAGAAAGAGTGAATCGAATTAGAATTTATTGAATATTAATTATTCAATTAGAGTTGATTGAATGTAGTTATTTGAGATAGGGTTAGTCGAATATGGTTATTCAAGATGAATTGCCATTTCGTACGACTGCTAGCGTAATTCGCAGGGCTGCAGATAGCCTACGGCGGTTGGATGTTTCCTGAGGGAATCAGGCGTAATCATTGTGATCGCTGCGATCTAGAGTCAGGCGAATGGAGTTAAATCGAATACAGTTATTCGAGGAGAAAGTTATTCGAAATAGTTTATTCGAATAAAATTTAAAGGAGTTAATCGAATATAGTTTATTCAAAAGGAGATTAATCGAATGTAAATTATTCAAAGAGAGATTATCGAATATGGTTATTCGAAGAGAAAGTTATCGAATATAGTTTATTCGAAAAGGAGCTATCGAATAGAGATTATTCGAAAAGAGAATTATACATTGAATTTGATTATATCGAATTCGGGAAAGTAATATTTACTTTCCGGTTTTAATCAAGATTTGCTTATTTATTTATAAATTAGTGGTTTAGTTTTTTTTAGTTAAATTGAGGAATAAAAGTTATATTTTGAAATTTGATATTTAGGAAGAAGGGATTATAACGCTATAGTTATAACCAATGTTTTAAAATAAAGAAGGGGGTTCGTAAATAGAATCCGAGTATGTAAGGAAGTTTGTTAAAGATTTAAAGTTTGAACTTTGTCTATTTCGAGGTTAGAAATGTCGTTCAGTTAAGGTCTGAGAGGTAATTATACCCCAACTTGATTGACTTCAGTTTTAACTAAGAAGTGGTTAAGGTTCGATAGTGAAAGTTGGTTAAGAAGTTGAGTTAATAACCGTGATGGTTTAAATTGGCTTAGTGATGTTTAATTTAAACATCCGTTGAATCAAATGTATAAATTTTGGAAATATTTTCCAAATATAACCAGAGATATCTTCTAATCATAGAAAATGAAATGTTAATGAGAAAGAATACTGGAATGACAATGATACGTGAAACAAAGATGGAAATGTTTTCCAATGATTGATGATTGATCGATAGAATTTCCATCCGGAAATAATATTGTTGGTTGTACACCTATTTTTCTTTGATAGTTAAATCACCGACTATCGAAGTTTTGGCCATTTTATTGTCGTCAATACGGAGAGACCGGGATCAGATATATTATCTGAAAACTACTCTGAATGGATGTTAGCATTGCGATCAAAAATGATGGAGATAATGAAGACGGAGTTATGCAAGGGCTATCCTGTTTACAGAATAGTGCCTTCGGTTTGTCCGGTCTCAGGACAAACGTGAATGGAAGAATGTCTGGCAGAGTATATCTAGCGGATCGCGTAAGTTGATCTCTTCAAACGTACTTACGTTTGGTGGCGGAGGAATTCGTTTCTCTTAGCTTTATACCCATAGTATTTTTGGGGAAATCAATTTGTGATTTGACGGGTATGACAATGTGGCATTCAAAGTGAATGGTGGTCAAGTGTTTCAAAAGATATGTAATGACCTCAGGCCTCATCAACTGGGTAATGGCAGAAATCGGGCAGGCAGCATGGCTATATGGGTCGCTCCCATTAGGGTGTATATCACCTATCTAGAGAAAGTCCATTTCATTCTTTGATCTGTTATCGATGCTGTCCCTTTTAGGGAGACGGTGGGTAGCTCTCAACCGTTGGTGATATACATTCGATACACTCAAGCGAAATGAGTGGTCGGTCATGTGAGGGCCGGGTTGCAAGATGTTCTGGTTGAACCCAGTGTATTCGCCTCTAGAGATACACTATCGGCAGGTGGTCCCATACCTTGTCATAGTCGGAATCCAATCTCCAATAAGAGCCCGCGGTTTGTTTGTATACTATATATGTGGAACGTGAGATGCAAGCGTTCTACTAGATTGTTAATTATTTGTGATTAGACATTATTATAATACCAGAGAAGTATTAATTTCCAAAGCTGTTTTGGGTTATCGTAAGATAAAAGCCGTCCGTGTTTATGTGTGGATCGGTCTTACGATTATCTTTTCTTTTGAAAAGGATTTTGAAAAGTTAAACCAAATGATATGAGTTTACTTACACCAGTCCTATGACTGACCCAGAATTTATTTTGTTTGTTTCCCTAAACTCTTGGGTGCCCAAATTTGTACGGGCAGTCAAGTAGTTTAGGACTTTACAGATATGCTTGGAGGAGTTTGAAGTAGGAGGCTTCAGGATTATATGGCTATTGTTATTTCTGCTATGTGTAAGTGTTGTACTCTGATAATGTTATTCTATGTATATACACTATTTTATTGCAAAGTTATGTTATGTATTATATTTTGTTCGTTCCGCTGTGAGATTCGTGTTTACTCTGATTGTGTTCTTCTTCTTCTATTCTAATTTTCTATCTTATCTATCCTCACCCTCTAACTTCTTTCTATTAATGATCTGGAATGTTCGATACCTGAATAATTAACATGGGTTTTGTGTTGATTTTCTGGGTCGAAAATCCCAGTTCGTTACAACAACCCATAATGAAGAATGTCTTTATCTCAAGGTTTTGGAATATTAAATAATGAGTAAGTTTAGCTTCTTGAGTTTCATCCTCGAGAATAAGAATTCAATACATGGGTTTAAGAAATAGGCATAAATGTTGAATTCGTGTAAAATCATTTTAGTTTGAATTTATTAGTGTTTTGATTTGCTTAAGTACATTTGTTTAATTTTTATAAATTAGCCTTTTTGTCATCTTTCATCAAAAGACTATGTTTAAAATTATAAGGAGTATGCAAAAATATAAAGGAAGTGATGTGTAAATTTACGTGTTCTCCCCTAGTTTATACTGTCTATTCCAAATAAAAGAATACTTATTCCTTGTAATTTTAATATTTCAATATTCTTTCTTTGTTGTTATTTGGTAAAATTTACGAAAATTATAGCAAAGAAACTTTAATAAGACTTGAGTTTCAATAAATTAGAACATAGAAAGATTATTCTAGTTACTAATATGGACTTGAATATAAATTATTTTAATTAGAAAATTAAGTTTAGGAAATTTATTGAATCTTATGATTGCTCATACATTAATGACAATAGGAGTAATATTTATCTTTACAGGATTAGCATAGTTACCTTTTTGGTAGTCGGTGGGCGCTTTTGAAGTATTTCTAGGAGGTCATCCGTCGTCAAAGTGTTGATTGGACAACCATCGATAAATTTCTACTCGAACAAAATTTGTAACCAGTGACTTTGATAAAAGTCTAATTTTATTAGGTAGCATGTGAAGGTTAAAAAGTCGACATTATATTTTAGGCTTTCCCAATATTAGGGAAATAAAGGAGGTAGTTGATGATAAGAGCCCATGACGCTTTTATACTTATATTTGATAAAATACCTTCACATTGAAATTTTTTGGTAGGGTCTAATCCAGAAATGGGGACTAATGCGGAACCTTTGGCGATTCATGCCACCACCGATACTATAGAGCACGGGATTTTAGGACTCTGTAACATTGGGTTAGATTGATTCAAGTACACTATGGAGAAAATTCGATGGAAGACATGAAAATTTTAAAATTTGTAGTCTTTCTCGAAAATATTAGGATTCTGTGGTTACATTGTGCTTGCTAGATAGGTTGGTAGGAATCGATTACGAAGCAAATGCACTGAGCACTCATATAAAAATTATATGCATATTAGGGTATTTTGCATATATACATCATCACATATTACACTTTCACATTAGGATTGAGCTTACTTTAGCGAGTCTATAGTACATAATCACATTGAGCGTGACTGTTTCATAGATCTTCAAATAATTAATTTGGTTGTATAACATGTTTATTAGAGCAAGTTGTGTTTTTCATCATTTCGAAAAGATTTCACGGCGAAATCTCTTTTAAGGAGGGAGAATATAACACCCCGTAAAATAACTCTAGTTAAACAGAGGTATTCAAATCAAGAATAATTAATAATAGAATTGTAAATATGAACATATAATATTTGGGACATGAAAATATTATCATTATATTCGTGGCGAAATTCTAGCCCGTTTTCATACTTTATTTATTGAAAGCAGAGTTTGTATGTGAAAGATATGTATATAATAAGTCTGAATAATAAAATTATTTATGTGTGTGCGTGTATTTGAATTTGAAATTAAAGGCAAAAAAATGGAATAAAATAAAAACCATCGGCACAAAAGAGTATTTCATATTTAAATTCAAAGTTGTATGTGCATATATGCATATATGCATATAATATGGGACATCCACTATAACAAAATGAGTCTTTCAGTGTTTGAAAAACGTTGTTGTATAATAACATAGCGTTTCAAAGAACCCCATGTAACGACGTGCTATATTAGACCTACTTTAAATAGCAGAAACAGAAACGCTATGAAAAATGAATGTTTCATAGCGTTTTTGCTTGCTGTCAAACTAAAACGCTGTAGAATGAACTACCCGATAATTTCTATAGCGTTTTATTTGTACGTTTTATAGCGTTTCTCACCTATTCCTTAGCATTTATTTAGTTATACTATAACATTTCCAATATCTATTTCTATAACATTTTTTATTCGATAGCATTTATGAAACGCTATCGTCTCTAATTATTAATTTATATATAATTTATCGTCGTTTCACCTTTTTTTCATGTATATATACACATTTAAACATTTCTTACTTGCATATAAAGATAACAAATTTTTCACAAACAATAAATATATAAATTATTGCATAAAATACCATTCAAACAACTTTCCGTATATCCATACTTAGTATTTCATACACATCATTCAAATAAATTTTCACATATTCAAACTTAATACATCATACATTGTTTTATTAACTTTTCCATGTCCACACATAATACGTCATATATAATATATCATACATTTTTGTATCAAGTTACAAGAAAAACAAACGATAGTTTTGATCTTGCTTTGCCTCTGATTTTTGCTCCTCAACATCAACAACACTAGTCCTGCTAATGTCAAATAAATAATCTAGGTATTAGTAATTCTATTATGAGTGATTATATATGAATGTTATGCATGTAGCGGATGTACATATTGCTCTATCGGAAGTGTTTGAAATTGGTTTTAATGCAAATGAATAAATTAAATAGAACTATGAAACACAAAGCACGTTAAAAAAAATGTATTATGTGGACATGGTTTATGGATGAAATCAGTAACAGCGTGTTTTTAACTATTTTGCTGCCAGTTAAAAAATTGCTTAGAGAGACTTCATAAACTGTAAAGTACATTAACTATTAAGTACATATATGAAATTGCAGTTCATAAAGTACCAATTCTTAGAACCAGGAGAGCCTGAAATTAAGTTTACTTGCTTAGCTACATAAAGTTCAATGAATCTGAGAAGAAGAAGAAAAATATTTAGCATAATGATCTACTAACAAGACAAATTATTTTTATAATTTTGCCACGGAGATAGGAAAATTTGCGATTTATCATAGTGCATTTCCGTTAGTTTATTATAATCAAAATGAACGCGAATAGAGTGGTTAATGAGTATTATCAGAGGGAGAACCAAAGAAATTGAGCATGAGAAAGGAAAATATTGCACTGGATTTGGGCACGTCAAAAAGTGGAAAGCTCTGCCGCACAAAATGTCATGTTTTCTTCCAGCTTTATAGCATAGTTGTTTCTGCTAACAGCCTAGTCGACCAATAATATACTACTTCTAAGCGAATGAATGTGCGTGTGTGTTGTCATTATCAATTAATCGCTTGTATGGCCTAGCAAGATCCGAGCAAATAAGGCATCAGTAAAAAGAACTAACTGCACATGGTAACAAGAAGTATAAACCAGCCTATCAAGTCCGAAATACACTATTTTCCAAGTGGGTATATCTAAAATTGTCATTATCAATTAATCACTTGTATAGCCCATATAGTTCAAAAAATAAATTATTATAAAATAAATTAGCTGCACTTGTTAATCATGCATACATGGTTGTTTTCTGCTATACAGAGGAACTCATTTAACAAAAAATTTAAAAGAACCTGGAAACTTGATTGATCTTTTCGCTTAATCAAGAAACACTAAGCGCATAACACAAGGGACATGAATTGTTAAAAAAAAGCTTCTTAAATCTTTAGTTCATCAGATTACAAATATGACATGTGACATAACTGGATTTCACATTTGAACGAAGTTATAAAACACTTTTTGATGAAGGAGAGCTGCCAGTGCAATAGTGCATGCTCTAAATGCACAGTCAGCATGAACTTGCTCTGTGATTGGCTCAGTTCAATTTTTATTTTATGAACTAACAAACTTAACATGTTAGTGCTGCTAGCAAATCAGTAGATGAAGATACTAAAGGAGAATAATTTTCTAAGACTGATATTTCCTAGCTGATCCATGAAGAGTGAAAATCCATGTAAACTAGTTAGCCATTCATTATAAAAAAATTACCTGCTCAAGATTCTGAATCCCAACTCTAACAATCAAAGTACCCCTTAACACCCCGTTCAAGAAGATCTGGCCATCTAGTCCTCTTCTCGTTTCTTTAAAATCAACCAGAGCCATAAGACAGTACCCACTTTTATCGTTCGAATAAAGAACAGATTCACTGTCCAAAGCTGCCACCTGCATGTACTCCTATCTTCCAGAACCATCACCTCCTTGTATGGAAACAGTCGACCCTCTTCTAGAGCAGACAACCCCTTCATGTAAATTTATCCTTTTAAACCCATTTTCCTTTTTTACCGTTCTGCCCCTCCCCTTCATTCTTTTTCCAAGCAAGCAGTAAAATTTTCTCTATTTGTTTCCATGTCCATCTGTTTATAAGTCAAGTACATAACTGTGTCAGTTAGACTTATACATGGTACTGTAAAATTACATGACTAGTAAACCAGTCTATACCAATATACCGACCATATGCAAACCAACAATTGCATGGCCAAGACTTGAAATTCGGTTAACTGTGGGAATATTTGATCTCCTCGACGTATCTCTATCATTTAAATTGAACCTGCATTGGGTACATATTATCAAGAGTAAAATGAACCCTTTTCTAAAGTAAATGGCATCATTAAAAAATGTATTATAGTAGTGCGAATTTTTACTTTGTTGTATACCAGACATAATCAGTTTCGATTGTGGCCAAGTTAAACAATTCCACAGGCAGATGAGCACATATATTATCTTTATATGAGCAGTTACAAAGCCAATGTTCACTAACCAAAGTGCAGAAATAGAATTCAAATATCTTGGAAACTCTAATTGGTTACTAGCATCTCCAAATCACGAGGATTGATAGTTTTCAAGCAGACAGTTATGGTTTTCTAAGTGATATACATTTGAAAGCTCTATGAACAGAAAAGCTTAATTCCCATAATTGGCAGTTCCATCATAAGATAATCTTACGATATATCTACAGGCACACACAGACACAAAACCACTATTTTGAAATCATACTCAATATGTAAATAATGCAGATTTAAAAATGAAGGCTCTCAAGCATGCATATTGCAACCTGTTCAAACAAAGGTACTATATAAATATTAGCATGTCAATTCAATAGGTTTTCAACCATATTACTTCTTACTAGCAGCTAGCAAAGGTCAAAGTTGAAACATAGATCAAATTTATTGAATTTCAGAATGAAAGTTTAGTCTTGGTTTTCTCCTTTTATATTTGACGGGCTATCAAGTCAAACATGTAGACTAATCATGCCCCAGTTCAATCAAACAAATGTACTAAAAGTCTAAAAAGATAGTATGGTATTCTCTTGCAAAATTTTTATGGAAATTGAAAAGGCTTTCAGGCAAAACATTTCATGATATCTGAAAACACATAGGATAACTCATTTTCCATCTTAGTATTAAGAATGTCAACTAGGGTTGTCAATGGATACCCGGAAAATCCGAAATCCATCCGCATCCATAACCGAAAAGCAGATAAATATCTGATATCCGGAAAAACGTATGCGGATACGGATACGTAGATATCCACATCCGAAAATTATCCATCCGGTTTTTTTAAACATCATATTCAAAATTATATATATATATATATATATATATATTAGTACAATGAACGAGATTTATTTATTGATTTATTAACTCGATGTTTTATATTATATGCACTACATGCATATTAGCTACTCAAATCTATTTAATTTCATCATATCAGTTTATTTTTAACACTATTGAAATGGAAACCATTTATGTTAAACTAAAAAATTTCATTTATATTTCTTGATTTATCGATCATTGGCGGATAGGATAAATATAAGATATCTGTTCGTATCCGCGGATATGGATATCCAATATCCGAAAATGATTTCGGATGCGGATACGAATATAGCACTAGACGTATCTGAAAGTATCTGTTGACAGCCCTAATGTCAACCTAATGATACATACCTTGAGATCACATGCTAGTTCACTTGATTAACATTTTGGGATTTTGAATGAGATGCGCAAATAGTAAATACACACATATAGCCATTAAAACACTTCATACATCAAAAATATGATAACTGGGTAAATTTTTTTACCACATCAACTAGTGAGTGCATAGCAAAAGTTCTGTGCATCATGAAATGAGTCACCGATATTCTGCATCATGAAATATCCCTTAACATAGATCATCAATATAAAAAAACATAAATATCAAAATCATGGAACAATTACAATATATATTACAAGTTAATAAATAATATACCCCTTTGAAATCCATTTATATGACAGCTCTAGTGCCAACACGATTTTATGAAAAATAAAAAAAAGGTCTGACTAATAGGATTAGTTACAACAGACAACTGAAATGAACATCTTTCCCTTTGGTAAACCACTGGCTATAAATCTTGACATCCATCGCCCAGAAAACAAACTCCATAGCATCAAAAAAATCCCTTTCTTTTTATATGTCGATTTTAGTGCTAAAAATGGACGACTTTTGATGTTAATTCTTGACTAAATCTGGAAGAAAGCATTTTAACTAAATCAGAGTACTTTAACAAAATAAAATAAGAAATTATTTGTGCTTTTGGTAAATTAACATTTACTGTAATATTAACAAACAATGTAGAAATGTTTGTATTTCAATGTAAAGTAGACATCTGCCACTTTTTCAATGAATTTATCCCTTCTTATATTTCTTGCATATATATTGAGCAGACTCTTATTCATTGTTTTACTTTAACCCCTGGTGTCGTACTATGCTTTGTTCATTTTCTTAAACCAATAAAAATCCCTGCCAAAAATTGACGCTCGTCAGAATTTCCAATTACATGACCTCTGTTTTCCCATAGCTCTTAAGTTTATGGCATGTTTTGAGTTTACTCTTGATAAATAATTAGCCTGATTAAGCATGACCTATTAATTATTCTTTTAATCTGTAATGCTTTTTCAGTAACCCAAAGAAGTCAGTTTTTCAATTTACTGCATTCTTGAAAACAAATATTTATAGCCTGCTAAATTGTCAAGTCCTAAATCACTATTTGAAAACTTCGGCAACTGTTTCATTTCAACAATTAAGTTTTGATTTTTGGAATGCGGATAGATGTATTTGGTAAGGAGAAATGCAATTGAATCATGTAGTTTACAAATCTTTATTTCTCTCCAATTGAATTTAAGCCAAACATTGAGAAGGCATTGGTTAAACTTGAAGGCAGTAATTAAGCCCTCGAGTTTTTTCTCTTCCTATTTTTGATCTACCATATGACAGCATAGTTGTTTGATATACGAAATTTCTGATGCTTCCTTTGGAAAATTTGCATCCACGTATGATACGTGGACATTTTATAATTGGATGAAAGGTGGTTAATCATAATTTGGTTTCATATTTGTCGTGTACATTTAATATCAGATACATATAAAAAAAAATCGACTCAGTCAAAAACCGAAAAGCAAAAAAGAAAAAAAGGCGGAAGTCGAAAAAAAAAAAGGGGGGAAAGTTACTTGCGGCTTCCATCGGCAATCGAATTCCTCTAGGCGCAAGCTTATGCTCGAATTTCAAACTCAGGCAATTGAAGTATGGCTCCGTCTAGGCGCAAGCTTATACTCGAATTTCAAACTCAAGCTAGTCTCTACTAGGGTTAATTTTTGTTTTGCTTTCGATTGTCGATTTCGCGTGTTATCCGATGTCCTACTTCGATTCTTCCTCTGTTTTCACGATTGCGATTTTTTTCCTTCGATTGCTTAGACGGAACGAGATTTTACCCTAATCTCGTTCCGCCGCCGGCCGGAACCGGTACGAGTTCGCCGGAATCTCGCGGTTCCGGATGGAACCTCAAACTATGATTAAAACTAAATAATTGCTATTCCGAATAGTATATAGCTACCACTTTAATATGGTAACTTTGTTGTATAGCTATTATTATTTAAAGGTAAATTTCAGAGCAAAGGACATGATATTAATGCATACTAATTTTTCTTTCCAACGACCAAAATTTTTTAGGTGATTTTTCCTTGAAAATGATTACTTTAATTATTTTTAACAGAGCTCCAATATAAATAGATTCCTTTTAATAAGGATTTATTTTATGTCATGTTCAACAATGCTTCTATCTATGATTTAGCGCTGGATTTTATTATACAATATTTAAAAAAAATAGTAAACCACGTAAACGGTATTGACCGTAATTTTTGTGTGATAATAACTTCCCTTGATAAAAAGAAGTTTCATTAATTATTTACTTTATTTCAGTCTAGCAAAGTTTAAGAATAAGAAATGATTCAAATTGGTGGATAAGTTTTCTAATAACTCGTTCGTTGACTATGATTGAACACCACATGTTATATCATAAATTTTTTTTATCTAGGTGATGTCATGTATTTATTTTATTGGTTATCACATTCAAGTTTTTTTTTTTTTTATGAGTGGTTCATAGATTACCAAAGAACTTCAATATTTATTTAACTACATGTTGCAAGAGGACCAGAAGAATGAATACATTAAAATAAGTCTTATACAACATGCAAAGATTAGCAGTTAGTGAATCGTAAGAAGCTATAATATCTAGCATAGCTCAAGGAAACAAAAATAAATGTGTTGCGTAAAAAGGAAAAAAGAATCAAAGTAAACAGCATTGTGAAAGTTTAGGACGTGAATTGTGAAAAAGCATGCTACAAGAGGTGACAACATACAAGCATAGGCTACAGTTAAGCATTCAATGGACATAAAAACTGAGCCCGGCAACAAGAAATGTAAGATGTAGCTAAGCCGGGAAGCATGGAGTGAATATATGCAGTTGATGTCAGGTTCATAAGTGCACATGTGTAGTTGAGTTGGATCTGAACTGCGGTATTTAAAAGTTCTAAATGTAAGCAGTAGTATAGAGCAGCAACAGAAAATGGTACTATATAAATTATACAACAGGCTCAACAATCACTGGAAAAAAAGTCCTTAAATCGAGTTGACAGGTCAGCAGACAGCAAGTGCACTAGATAGTATTTCAACAAAACTAAACATTGAGCAGTATTTCATAGTGTAAATCAGAATCACCTTTGTCAGTGCAAACGAGTCAATAGTTTTTGGATTAGAGAGACTATTTTATTCTAGAGGCGGCGACCTTTGTTTTTTTCAGAACTGCTTCACACCTTCAAGCAAAAAGCCGAAACGTCTTCAAGAAAGTAACCTAGTGCACAACTCAGCCGAAGGCATTATTTCAAACAAATTGAATACGAGTTTCTAGAACAATGGCTTCAACTGTTGGATTGAATAACGCTGCCCCAACTCCGATGATCCATATGACAGGTCAATTGAAATGTAATCTCATGAGCTACAGAAAATTGCTCATGAGATCATCTCCGAAAGTATGACAATTTACGAAGGTTGCAGTATTAATTAATAAGTTGCCTCCCAGTTGGATTTTTTTTTTTAAATGTCCTTAAATTTAAAACTAAGGAACTCTCTTTAGAAAGTTTAATTACCTGCCTTTGTATTGAAGAGGAATCTCGTAAGCATGATTAGAAAGAGGAAGTGTTTGGTGTTTCAAGCAATGCTAGAAAAGTTACGGTTTTGAAACTGAATCTTAAACATTTTAAAAATCAAAATCACAAGCTTAGTCAGAACCATAATAAACAGAAAAACCGAAAATTTCAGCTGAAAGCACCTCCACAAGAATGATTCTAGACGGTTGCTTCTTTGCTACAACTGTGGAAAACTAGATCATATGGCACGAAAGTGTTGGAACAAGCCTAGCTCTGCATCGTAGGCTAACCTGACTGAGGAGCCTCTTACGGCTATGATTACTGATGAGATCCATCTTGTTGGTTGATCAAAGGGTTGGTGGGTAGATACTGGTGTTACACGTCATGTCTGCTATGACCGTGCTATGTTTAAGGCATACATGAAAACTGATGATAAGAAAGTGCTGCCAGAAGACTCTCACACCACTGTTGTAGTTGGGATTGGAAGCATAGAGCTTAAATTTATCTTTGGGAAGAACATCATTCTAAAAGATGTTATGCACACTTCTGGAGATCACAAAGAATCTTGTTTCGGGTTTTCTTCTTAATAAGGCTGGGTTTACAAAAACTATTGAGGCTGGTTTATACACCATCACTAAGAATGGTATGTTTATGGATGGGGATTATGCAATAAATGGTATGTTTAAGTTGAATGTTGAATGCAATAAAATGGATGTTTCTACTTATATGGTCAGTATTTTAATATTTGAAAATCTAGATTATCTCATGTGAATAAACGAATTATAAAGAACATGACTATCTTAGGTTTAATTCCGAATATGTCATTGAATAATTATGAAAGATATGAATTTTGTAGTCAAGCAAAAATAACAAAAGCCCCTCATAAATATGTAATTAGAGAATCAGAAACTTTAGACTTGATTCATTCTGATATGTACGAGTATGATGGCACTTTGACTAGAAATGGACACCGCTACTTTTTCAAATTTATAGACGACTGCTCTGATTTTACTTATGTATCATAAAAAATAAAAGTGATGCATTTAAGATGCTTAAATCTTTTAAAACTGAAATAGAAAATCAGTTTAGTAAGAAAATAAAAGAATTGCATGGTGATAGAATATGAATCGAGTTTGTTTACTGATTTTTATAACTCATATGGAATAATACATGAATGGATTGCACCATATCCACCTGAAATGAATGGAAAGGCTGAAAGAATAGAACTTTACTGAATTATTTGATGTTATTCTACTTAATTCTGATGCATCAATTAACTGGTGGGGAGCAATACTATTGACTGTATGCTACGTGTTAAATAGAATTTCTAAGCAAAAAAGTAAAATTTCATCCCTTGATATTCTAAGAAATTCTAAATTGAATGTACCTTACTTTGGAACTTAGGGAAGTTCGACACATGTTTGCATACCTGACCCTAGGAGAATTAAATTAGCAAGTAGAGCATATGAATGTGTATGTATTGGATATGCTATTAATAGCAAAACACATAGATTTTATGATTTGAATACGGATAACATAATATAATATAACGATGCTACTTTTTTTTAAATTGAGATTTCCTTTTAAATTCAGGAATAGTTGGGGCATATCTAGTAATACTTTGCGTAATAGAACAAAACCTACTGGGACTTCTGAATATGAACCTAGAATAAGTAAAAAAGCAAGAACCGCAAAAGATTTTGGTTTAGATTTTTGTGCTTTTACTATAAAGGAGGATCTTATAAACCTCAAGAAGTCTTATCTTCATTAGAAGCCGATTTTTGACAAGAGGCTATAACTTATCAGATTGATTCTTTAGAATCTAACAGGACTCGGCGCTTGGTAGATTTACCACCTAGGTGTACATTTGTAGGCTGTAAATGAGTGCTTAAAATGAAATTAAAACCGGATGGCACAGTTGATAAATATAAAGTCCTTTGGTAGTTAAAGGTTTTAAGCAAAGAGAAAATGTAGGCATTTTTTACATTATGATAAATCTGAAAACATCATTTGCACTATTTCACGTTTACATGTGGATGATCTACTTATTTTTGGATCAAATATTTACGCCATAGACATGGTGCCAATTTTGATATGAAAGATCAGCGTGAAGCAAATGTAATTCTTAGTATTAAAATTACTAGGTCCGAAAAGGAAATCTCTCTGGATCAATTTTATTATATTTAAGAAGATCTTGAAGAAACATAATTATGAAGAAGATCTTGAAGAAATATATTACTTTGACTGTAAGCCTTCATGTACACCATATGATTCTAGTGTAAAGTTATTTAGGAATAGCGGTGAAGGTGTAAGACTGTCTGATTATACGAGCATCATTGACAGCCTTCGATATGACACTGATTGTAATAGACCGGACATTGCCTGTCGTGGGATTATTGTGCAGGTTTACTAGTAGACCTAGTATAGGCCGTTGACATGCTATTGAGAGGGTCATGAGATACCTAAAATGAATCTTGAACCTTGGATTACATTATAGAAAGTTTCCAGGTGTTCTAGAAGGTTATACCAATGCAGACTGGAATATTTTATCTGGTGATTCAAAGGAAATCAATGGTTATATTTTTAGCATTACTAGTGGAGCTGTTTCTTCGAAATACAAGAAACAGACTATTTTGGCTCAGTCTACTATGAAGTCTAAGATGATAGCACTAGCCATGACGAGTGATGAGGCAGATTACTTAAGAAATCTGCTAATTGAAATTCCTTTATGGAAAAAATCGATAGCGGTTGTGTTGATCCATTATGATAGTAACATGGTTATTGCAAAGGTACAGAACCATTATACAACGGTAAAAGACAACAAATATGTCGTAAGCACGCTACTATCTTCAGGAGCTGTTAGAGTGGATCATATACGCAGTAATGAGAATTTGGCAGATCCTTTGACAGAAGGATTAGCCAAAGAGAAAGTCCTTATAACTTCTAAAAAAATGTGACTATTGCCTTTAGATTATTGTGTCATGCACAATGGTAACCCGACCTAATGTCTGAAGATCCCAAGAACTAGTTCAATTGATAAAAACAAGTTGTAAAGTGATATGGGTTGAACATGCTATTTATTATTTAGAAACATGTATTCCTGAAGTGATCAAAAGATGAGTTAAAAGAAACTCTTAATGAGACCAATATTCATATATGGAGTGGAGTACCTACCTTCAAGAGTATTCTGGATAAACTCACCCACGTGGATGTGAAAATGTGGCTATTTCCTATGGAATTTCGGCAAAATACCTATAACATTCACTAAACTGGGATAGACATGCAAAACGCACGGACTTATTTGATTGCACTCTAGATAGATTGTGTGTGGTCTAATGTCAGGAATAGAGTTCAAGACTATGTGTCACTCTAGTTAAAACTGAATCTTATCTACTATGCAAAGGTTCAGGTTGAAAAACAATTTTGTTTATGCACAATCTTATGTTTCCAGTAACCGTTCGAAAAATATTTTTTAAACATTCAAGTGGGGGATTGTTGTAAAAAAAATATGAAGTGGATTTAATAAATAAAAAATTGAATAAAAACATATTAATGGTAATTTATTTATGAACCACTATTATAATTGAGTCGTTTCAAGTCTACAAGGTAACATATATATATATATATATATATATATATGAACCATTATTATAATTGAGTCGTTTCAAGTTTATAACGGTAACATATATTTATGAATAATTATTGTAATTGAGCCGTTGCAAGTTTATAATGGTAATATATTTATGAATCATTATTATCATTGAATCGTTACACTTGCACAGCGGTAATAAATCTATGTGACATTATTACTAAGTCATTACAAAAACTAATGGTATTACGGTATTGTTTTAAATGAAAATAAATTAAAATCCATTAACATTACTTCGGTTTAATAATGTGTAAATTTTCCATTCTGCATATTTAAATGATAGACGAAAGAGAAATGACAAGAATAACACACTTTTCCTTTTCTTTCTTCTTCAATAGAGGCGGCTGCATTTGTTTTTTCTGAACTGTTTTGCACATTCGAGCAAAACGTCTTCAAGAAAGTGACCTAATGCATTACTACGACGAAGACATTGTTTCCAACATGCAAAAGCACTTCTATGAGTGCATGATCCAATTAAGATGATACACGGATGTGGAAAAAAATACGTTGTATGTGCTTGTGTACTGACACACAAGAAAAATTTATTCTCGTTCATGCTGCACTATTGTTTTTTCAGTCTTGATAAATTTTTTATGTCCAATACAATGTTCACCATTTCAAATAAAAAACAAAACGCGTGTGTTTTTTTTGGGTCTCTCATCTCTACGTGCTTCAATATTTTGTTTGTGCGGCACGTTGAATTTGCGTACGTGTGTATCGGGGAGAAGGAACTTATAAATATACAATGGAATGTGTAATTGCCGGGTTCGAACCCCATTCTCTCTCTTTTTTCATCAACGTCTGGTTTTGTACTAAAAGAAGAAAATTGGCAAGATGCCTAGGCACTGAAGGCTTCCATATTTTCATTTGTGTTTTTTCCTTTTTTTTCAATGGCAGCGGCAAAAGGGAGAAGAGCGAGAATAGAACATGAATAATGACTGTGTAATATGGCAATGTGAACAGTGATGACTGTGCCACAAAATTTAAGACGTGAACCATAAAAATTCAACCATTCAAATGAACAAAATATATATACGAAATCCTCATTTGAATTTTTCGTTAGTAAATTTTTTTGGACATGCATGTGAGGTTTAGGAATACATATTTGTTCTTGTTTAGAAATTTTAATATGCAAGATCAAAATTATAAACATCGTTAGCCTCGAAATCAAATATCTGCAATTCAAACCAAATATCCAAACATACGGAACATAATACCATTGTGTTCTGCGTGACGATAAAAACGTAATAGCACACTGAAAATTGATAAATAAACGTTCGTGTGAAAATTAGTTATTTACGTTATGTCGGTTGTCATTACCGTAAATCGATTTAAAAGAATTAAGCGAAATCGTAATTCAACGAAATGAACGTCGTCATTTTCATTATAAAATTCTCTATATCAATGTTATATAAAAATATTTGTATTTTGAAAATCAATATTTCAACTTTATATTAATAACTGGTTTCACGTAATCTCAAAATAAATGAATTCTGAATTTAAACGATCACTTCGATTTCTCATATTCAATGTTAACGTACATATTTCAAATTTATATTTAAAATCAACTTCAAAAGTTTATTATGTTTTAAAATAAATTGAATTTCAATGTATTCCTAAATTGCAAAATTACAATTCGTTACAAATTTGGTGGCTCACTTGGTTTTCAAAACTAAAAAGAATTACTGAACACTTAAAATCACCATCTTTTTTCATTTAAAAGTGCTAACTTTGTCTTCCATTGCTTCCTACATAGAAATTTTAAGTGTGTTGACCAGTATATATAAGTGCATTTAGTTTCATTTTAAATTATGAAACAACTTTCTCTTCTATTTAAAGAAATCTTCCTTTGTTATAGCTCCACCGTCTCTTTGCATATTGTTTCAACTTCTTTCGCAATATTGAGGTGCTTAACTACAAAATATTTTTTTTAAATATTAAACTATCACTATATAAAGCAAAAAAGTTCAAATTGCGTAATTTATAAGCCTACTTCTAATTAGTCATCCACAATTTTTATCCTTGAGGGATGTATGCACCATAGAAAACTTAAGAATGTTAATTAACTCGGCTTTGTCTATATCATAAATATGGTCTTAAGATAATAATGGCCTAGCATATTTGGCCCCACTTCTGATGGATGCAACTCTCCTTTGATTCGTCACCCTCTTTCTTGAGACAAGTAATATACCAGGATAGTCGTTTCCTTGCAATACATGTCGTAGACAAACTTACTAAAAGGGCTGGATTCGATTCGGTACCGAAAATTCATATTCAAAATCATTACTATACCAATATATATTGTAATA
Organism: Allium sativum; assembly: GCA_030737875.1. Taxonomy (NCBI): domain Eukaryota; kingdom Viridiplantae; phylum Streptophyta; class Magnoliopsida; order Asparagales; family Amaryllidaceae; genus Allium; species Allium sativum. Next base: position 443,877,524 of record CM060919.1, read on the forward strand.
GAAAAATCTAACCATTACCAACCACAGTAATCGATAAACCGATAATTCGATTTTTTGGTTGGTAATGCTTGGAAACAACTATTTAGAAAAAGGTGACGAGTCAAAGGAGAGTTGCATGCATCGGAAGTGGGCCAAATATGCTAGGTCATTATTTACCTAAAAACCATATTTATGATATGGACAAAGCTGAGTTAATTAACATTCTTAAGTTTTCTATGGTGCATGCATCTCTCAAGGATGAGAATTCTAGAGGACTAATTAGAAGTAGACTTATAAATTACACAATTTGACCTTTTTTGCTTTGTATAGTGATTGATAGTCTAGTATTAAAAAAAATTATAGTTAAGCACCTCAATCTGGTGAACGAAGTTGAAACAATATGCAAAGAGACAGTGAGAGCTATAATAAAGAAAAAAAACAGAAGAGAAGGTTTATAATTTAAAATGAAAGTAAATGCACTTATATGTATCGATCAACATACTTAATATTTCTACGCAGGAAGTAAAGGAAGACAACGTTAGCACTTATAGATGGAAAAATATGGTGATTTATGTGTTCAGTGATTCTTCTTAGTTATGAACACCAATTGAGCCGTCAAATTTGTAACAGTTGTGTAATGAGCTGTAATTTTACAATTTAGGAATACACTGAAATTCAATTTATTTTAAAACATAATAAACTTTTGAATTTGATTTTAAATATAAATCTGAAATATGTATGTTAACTTGAATATGAGAAATTAAAGTGATCGTTTAATTCAGAATTCATTTATTTTGAAATTACGTGAAATCGGTTAATAATATAAAGTTGAAATATTGATTTTCAAAATATAAATATTTTTATATAACATTGATTTAGAGAATTTTATAATGAAAACGGCGACGTTTGTTTCGTTGAATTATGATTTCGCTAAATTCTTTTAAATCGATTTATGGTAACGACAACTATCATAACGTAAATAATGAATTTTCACACGAATGTTAATTAATCAATTTTCAATGTGTTATTACGTTTGTATCGATACGCAGAACATAACGATATTCTGTTCCATGTGTTTGGATATTCAGTTTGAATTGCAGATGTTTGGTTTTGGGACTAACGGTGTTTATAATTTCGATTTTAGTGTAAATTAATATTTCTAAACAAAAGCGGATATGTATTCCTAAACTTCACATGCACGTTCGAAAAAAAATTAATATACTAACGAAAAATTCAAATGGATATATATATATATATATATATTCACATTCGAATGGTTAAATTATAGTAGGGTTAACGTCTTAAATTTTATGGCACAATAATCACTGTTCACATTGCCATATTCCACAATCACTATTCACGTTGTGCTATTCTCTCTTCTTCCTTTTGAAAAAAAGAGAAAAAAAGCAAAATGAACTGCGTGAGCCTGTACAAGAATAATTTAGAAGCCTTCGGTGCCTTGGCATCTTGCCATTTTGCTTCTTTTAGTACAAAACCAGCCGTTGATGGAAAAAACAGAGAGAGAGAGAGAATGGGGTTGGCAATTACACATGTCATTGTATATTTATATGCTCCTTCACCCTGATACACACGCACACAAGCTCAACACCGCACAGGCAAAATATTGCAACACGCAGAAATGAGAGACCGAAAAAACATTCACGCATTTTGTTTATTTGAAATGGCGAACATTGTACTGGTCATAAAATATTCAGCAAGACTGAAAGAAACAACAGTGCAACATTAACGAGAATAGTTTTTTGTGTGTGTGTCAATACACAAGCACATACCATGTGCTATTTTTTTTCACATCCGTGTAGCATCTTAACTGGATAATGCACTTATAGTGGTGCTTTTGCATGTTGGAAACAATGCCTTCTACTGAGTCGTGCACTATGTCACTTTCTTAAAGTTTGGACGTTTTGCTCGAAGGTGCAAAACAGTTCAAAAAAAAAAAACGTCGCTGCCTCTATCGAAGAGGAAAGAAAATGAAAAGTATTTGTTATTTTTGTTATTTCTCTTCTGTCTATCTATCATTTAAATAGGCAGAATGAAAATTTTACACGTTACTAAACTGATGGAATGTTAATGGATTTTAATTTATTTTCATTTAAAACAATATTGTAATAGCATTAGTTTTTGTAACGGCTCAATGATAATGTCACATAAATATATTACCGGTGTGCAAGTGTAACGACTCAATCATAATAACGATTCATAAATATATTACCATTATAAACTTGCAACAACTCAATAATAATGGTTCATAGATATATATTACCTTGTAAACTTGAAATAGCGCAACTATAATAATGGTTAATAAATAAATTGCCATTAACCTGTTTTATTAAAAAAAAATGCTTTATTAAAAAATCTTTTAACATTGTAACATTATAATTTTGGCATATATGGTTTAGTATGGCACTCGATCAAATCATACATAACACAAATTCTACAATCAATTATTTCTAAACAACCTAATAGTTTTTAACTCCAATTTTTTTGAAGTCATAAAACCAGAAGTAAAATAATAATAAGCATGACTTAAAAACAAATTTATATAGAAATAAACCTACAAATATTCTAGATGATATTTTATTGAACATAATAGTTGGATTAAAATGTGTAAAGAAATGCAATCAACAGTGAAAAGTATTAAAAATATGTTACCGTTATTATTATTAGAAATATTATGGACTATTAATAAATTTTATAATATAAATAGTTCTTTCAGGTTTTCTTTTACTATTTGACAATTAAGTACATATTTCAAAATTAAATAGTTGATTTTAAGTTAAAACTATTCAAATAAACAAATAATAAATATTTGTTAATTGGTCTATTAAATTCTAAAAATTGACAATTCAAGATGCGTATCGCATTTATATTGTCAAAATGGTAAGGCTAATTTTTGTTTCAAATCCGCAAGTTTAAAGTTTCGACAATTATATATAAATTATTACAATGTTGTCATTCTACCTTTAAATATCAACATTTAATAACTATTACAATTATTTGCCGACTTCTAAATTTTCTTACATGATTTTACTCGTGCTCATATAAAAATTTATCAAATGGTCTTAAATTTAAAAAAATTAATAAATCTGATGAACAAATATCTAACTTTTTGACTAATGAATGATAAAAATGACAATTCACTATGTATACATCACATTCGTACGGAACAAAATGGTTAAATCAATTTTTCATTCAAGTCCACATAATTAAAATATATAAAAAAATTGTCTTTAATTATCTCATATATCGTTCTATGTTCAAATTCATAAATTTTCTTTTTTAAATTTAGGATTTAATACAAAGAAATGTAATTTTCATTTTAAAGTTCGAATTTCATTACATATAAATACATATGCAATATCTGCTTTCTATAATGGTATATCACTAAAAACATATATAATGTTTTTTCTGTCCAAAATTGGTATGTAGAGTGGATTCTGTCATTAACAAAATTTGTTCTATTAGAGTTTGTATTTTGTAATATTGGAAAATTAATAAATTAATTAATTGAGTTATTATTTTTTATAAGAAAATGAAATTTCAATTATTTACAGGCAGATTCTATTTATACACCAATAATTTCTTAACATGCACCAATGTTTTAATAAGAAAAACCATGATTATGTTACCCATATACTTAATTGCATTTTTAGCCCTTCCTCATAATGAATCTAATTAAAACTATAAAACCGATAATATATGATTAAATCTATAGAAATCTATGAAATTGATCAAACCTAAAATATTAATTTAGGCAACTTTTACAACTAAACACTCTAATTCAAATGTGTTCTATCATCTATAAATGGAGCTGATTTTTAAAATAAAAACAATCAAATAATTCACAATGCTAATGTTAAAAATTAAAGTTTTTTTTTGAAATTTAGGTTAATTTATTGAAATAAATTCTCAGTTTCATGTAATTTAGTTTTAAGGTCAAAGAGGGAAGATGAAGAAAATATAAAAGGATAAATTTGTGAATGACATGGTGTACAAAGAGAAATTTTTGGTGTATACTATTTCATTTCATTTCACGATGTATATTAAGAAATTATGGGCGTATGAATAGAATTAACCTTATTTATATTCGTAATAGGGATTTTTACCCTCAAGGACAAAAGGAACCAAAATTTATCCCAATAGGGCAAGGGAACAAAATTTTATTCTCAAGGACAAAATGTAGTGTAAGGGAGGAATTCAGGGGCCCACTATAATTCCTCCCTTTACACTAAAACTTACCCTTTTGGACAAAAGTTTACCTCCTTGCCCTTATGGGATAAATTTTGATTCATTTTGTCTTTCAGGATATTTTCCTGTTCGTAATATCTTATAACGAGTAGGCAAAAATTATGTTGTATTTTGATTGAAAACATTTTCCTTTTGTATTTCATTGTCTTTTTTAGGCAAACGTTAAATATATTTAAAAGGTTCCATTCAAATTAAAATTACTAAGTTATGAAGAAATAGATTATAATATCTTATTTTTTACATAATTAAAATGACAACATGATCCATATTCTTTCATATCTTATTTTCATTAAATACCTTTTAGTTATTATGTAAATATTTTATTTATCGCATTGATAATATCGTAATATCATATAATCATTTTCAAAATATATGATGTAAAAAAATTAATACATAAAAATGCATCGATTCATCATACTACACTCCAATATTTAGGTATTTTCGTTGTTATCTCAAGTAACATTTTGAATTCAATCTATGCATACCTCCCTTTTAGTAAAATATACGAAAAGCTAAATCTCAACTTCAAATTGATATACATGAATATTTTTCTAACTTTATAAAAATATTGAATTCATAATAATCAACGGTACTTATTCATTTATTTTCTTAAAAGATATTGAATCCTAAAAAATAATAAATTAATGTATAACCACTTTTATCAAAAATCCTAAAAAATAATAAATCAGTATGAAACTCATTTTAACCAAAGAAAAAATAATATAGTTTTCATTCAAATGTAGAAATGCTCTATATAAAAATGATAATTTATTTTTGTTCAAATATAAAAATTACTTAGAAATATTGTAAATTCAGTTTATCACATTTATCCTAACAATTTCACTATAAATTGCATAATGAATTATATTCTAAATATCTTTAGCACATTATTTTTATATGATATATCGTGTGCAATGCACGGGTTACACACTAGTTCAACAGTAAAGTACCTTAAATAATTTAACAAACATAACATTTGCTTACGTATGCAAATTTTTGTTGTATTACGTACCTTCACATGTATACATAATTACATCATCAAGTTTTCATGACTTTTAGGACACTAGTTCCAAATCAACCATGGTCAAATAATTTCTCAAACATTTCAGTAGTTGCAAGGTCATTTCATGCATGTCAAAACGAGTTGGTATTAACATGATAAATATTGTATAAAATAATGGAGATCCATGGGACGATCTAGAAATTAGAAAGTAATTAAATTGTGGCATAATTACATGGAAGTTCACTTTAAGAGCAACCTTAGTTTATTTGTTTTCCCTTACCATTAAGAACAAAACAAAACGATCTTCAAGTTTTCTAGCTTGGAATTGGATCAATAACGCAATGGCTGAAAAATTAGTGCATTTTAGCACCAATGAAAATTAATAAGATTAATTGGTGGTTTGAACATGGTATTTCAAGCATTTATAAAATTGGAAGCTGCTTTAGTTTACTATAAAAGTTAGGGATTGAGGGCTACGTTCAATAACAACCAATGATTCTCTGCAACTCACATAGAGTAGACAGGAAGTTTCAAATTGCAATTAGATGACCTGGAAAAAAAAAAACAGACCAACTCCTAACTAAGCCAGTGAATTAAAAAAAAATGCCAAGGAGAATATCAGCGGAAAAATTATAAAAAAGAAAAAACAAGAACCAAGTTACTTGGACTCGACTGTAACATAAGTCCAACCCTGGGTATTCTCTTTCTTTTTGCTTGCAACATCTCAAAAATCTCAAAACCAGGTTGATCTTCATAATTCTTTTAAGATTTCAGGCTAGAATGCTTGTTTTCTTTGCATGTATTTGACTGATATTTGACCCGTACTCCGCACATAAAATTGTGTGATACTTCATTCAGTTAAACGTTAGAACATTGCGAAGAGGCCAAAAACAAGAAGATAAAGAAAGTTAAAAAAAATTAGGGTCACAAATCAAAATTCAAAGGACTACAGCATTATTTCTTCATGACTAAGTTTGCTTTGAAGCTTACAAAATTTTCCTAAAAGTTATCTTGGTTAGAAACTATAGATAAGTCAAACCGTGCATTGGCTAAAAAATTCAAACCTATTGAACCATTTTCCATTGAATTTTAATGGAAGTGAGGAAGAAAAGATTAGAAATGTTTAATCACTTCAAACCAAGTAAACGATGAGCGATATGTCTCAAAATATTATGGTCAAAGTTGTAAAAAGAAACATAACATCGTATATTCTCTTCTTTTGAGATAGTGAACTTTAATTTTCATTCACATATAAGTTAATTTTTAGAGCAGATCAAACTTTTGCATAAAATTATTATGGCAACACAAGGATATTGGTATATATTGAACCTAAATCTACTTATCAGCGTATCTTAAAAGTATATTATCAAATCAAAATTTATAAGAAAACGCACAAGAAACTACATCAACAAAAATACCAAGAAAACCCCCAATAAAACATATGGTTCACCTTTTTTTCCAAATTGCATAAAGCTAAAGCTTATCTTAGAAAAAATTTATTTCGTATATACTGGAATTTTTTGCATTGCTGATTCAACTAATTTTTAACTCTTGATGTCCAGTTAAGTCAGCATAAGTAATGCTTTCATAAATTTGTAAATGCCTCTCAGTGCTCCATGAAGAACAAATACCAAAAGGAAAATCTTCTAAAATTCGATTTGCATCAGATAATCCTTATAGTTATCAAATTTAAGAGGAAAAAGGAACTTCTAAAATATTATCTACTGCAAACAAAGAAACAAATCAGCCACCACACAGAAAACATTTACTTGACATTATAACAAAAATTGATCTTCAAAATGAACAAGAATACCTAAAGAATTCATGGATTGTGAGCGCATGGTAGGTGTAGATTGCAAAATGAACTTGCTGCGAGTACTCATCAGCAACAAAGAATTTTAGTTCATTTTTAAAGGTGTTATCCTAATAAAATAAACTATTTTGTGAACAAATAGAGAAAAGCACTACTCAAATTTGATTCGATACTCATGAAAGATGGATAAGCCATAAGTAAAGTAGATTCTGAACTAAAGAAACAACTTCCATTCCACTATTTTAGCAGTGCAAACCATGAGTGAAATGCCATATCCATATATGCAGGATTGTGCACCAATTAGAGAATTGGAGGAAGTGGGAAAAATCATGGCAGTCCCTGCATTCTCATTGAATTATCTTAAAATAACATCTATAATATTCCAAAAGCCCTTAATTAGGAAAATAGCAACATATAGTTCAAATTCTATTTATAAGCAATCTTAAATTGTAAGAGTCGAACCACAAACAAAAAGGTGGAGTACAATGCAAGGAGCATGGCGTTGTTTTAATGGTTTCTATAAACAATATTTTTAAAAAAAAAAAAAAAATCAATAAAACTACAATGGTGAGTTAATTGTCATTCAACATTAGTTGCAAAGAAAATGGCAAGCAAAACAAACTAATTAAATTACTGTAGCGAACTAATGACGCTATCATTCAAGAGGATAGCAAAGAGCAATGAAGAATCTGTTAAAATGTGAAAATATTGCTCTCAAAGTAGAACAAACCATAGTTTAATAGGGAGAATCAGGGTTTGAAACATAGAAAATCAATCCAAAAAGCTCAAAAGGAATTTAAAACCCTTTAAGGATTAATACTATGGCGGTTGGTTTCATATTCGAATTACAAATTATTGAATATATATTGAATGCAACTGCAAGTTACATATTGCTAGCTAGATGACAGGCTGGCGTTGGATGACAAGCTGGCACATTTTTCTTCTCATTCTTTTTCGTTACTTTGTATTTTTAGCTTTCATATATAAAAAGGGTGTACCACTGTACAGTTTACTTTACTTTTCATTTTTTTTTTCCTTTCGTGTATTTTCTTTTCTTCCAGTTCTCAATGAATAAAAGGGAAAATTAGGTTTTCTATTCAGATTTACTTTATCCTATCAATCAACGAAGATGTAGTAGATTTCAAAACTTATCATGGTATCAGAGCAGAGATCTCATCAAATTCTTTTGATCTTTACTCAAGGTGATATCAAGCAGTTTGTATTCTTTCAGATCTGCTAATTAGTAGTTTTTTTTTAAAATTATTTAGATTGATTTCTCTGAATTCCTTTGTTTTAGTCTTTTGAGGCTCTTTCGTTATTAGATATACACGGTTTGTTCTCTATTGTTTTGGTATTCGATAATATGCCTGAAAACGTTTCAAATCTTCCTCTGAATCAAAATCCTGCTAGCATATACTACATACATCCTTCAGATGCTAATTCCGCACAACTTGTATCATTCAAATTTAATGGAGACGGATTCACTAGTTGGAAAAGAGCTATGATGCTAAGTCTTTCAACAAAGAATAAAGTAGGTTTTATTAATGGTCTATACATGAAACCAATCGATGGAAATGAAGCTGAATACAAAGCCTGGGAGAGATACAACGATTTGGTCTGTTCCTGGATACTTTTTAATCTAGACGAGAACATTGCTTCTGTGATGTTTCTGAAAAGTGCCAGAGACATTTGGATGGATCTTGAAGAGAGGTTTGGATATACATCTTTGGCAGAAATTTATACTTTAGAGCAGAAATTGGCTGATATCAGTCAAGGCAATAATTCGATCTCTGAATTTTTTACTTCAATCAAAACAATTTGGGATGCAATAGATGAGGCACATCCACTTCCATTTTGCACTTGCAACAATTGTACTTGTAATCTGACTAAAAGACTGGTTGAGAGGCATCAAGAAAAAATGGTGATACAGTTCATGATGAAACTTTCAGATCAATTTGCAACAATCAGAGGAAGTATGCTTATGATGAAGTCTCTACCCAAAGTAACAGAGGCTTATAGATTTTTTTGCTCAAGAAGAAAAACATAAAGAAATCTCACAGGTAGTAAATCAATCTGAACCCATGGCATTTATAGCTGATCAGAAGAAGAATGCTGGTGCAGGAAATTTAAAAGGCACGAAGAATTTTACTGGCAACATTAAGCAAGCTAAAATTGGGAAAAATAATACCAAACCAGGATCAGAATATTACTACACTCACTGTGAAATACCTGGGCACAGCATTGACAGATGTTTCAAAATTCATGGCTATCCACCAAATTTCAAGGGTTTTAAAGAGAAGAAAGTAGCATTTGTTACTTGTAATGATGCAAACAACATGCAGGTTAATGATCAGTCTACTCAGCCCATCTCAATGGAACAATACAATCAATTGATGAATTTGCTAAAATCACAGCAGCAAAATGCTAAGCAAACTGGTCATGCTGAATCTTCTCATAAACATGCCATGGTGGCAGGTAATTTCTATCTTTTGTCTTGCTTTAATTGAACTGGCTTCTAGACAGCGGAGCCAGTGATCATATTTGCACTGAACTAAAATATTTCTCTGAATATAAACCCCTGATTAACAATAATAACCACATAACCAGTCCCGATGGAGGAAAAGTATTGGTAAAACATGTTGGGACTGTGAAGCTGAGTGATGGAATCATTCTGAAAAATGTGTTGCATGTTCCAGATTTTAGATTCAACCTTATTTCTGTACATAAGATATGCAAAGACATGAATTGTGAATTACATTTTACTCATAGTAAATGTTTCATGTCCGCACAGAAAGGGAAGTTGATTCTTCTTGGTAATTTGAAGGCGGGCTTATACAATCTGGAAGATCAGAAGGAAGGTAATAATAATGAATTTCAGTTTCACAAGTGTAATGTTGTTTGTCTATCAGCTGTTGAAGACATTAAATTATGACATTTGAGGTTAGGGCCAATGTTGTCAAACTCGCGAGTATACTGTATACTAGGACGAGTTCACGCGTTTCTTCCAGGTCATCGAGAAACAACGGAAGAAAAAACGGAAAAGGCTGGAATCGTTCAAAGCGTCGCTCAAAACCGTAAAATCGTGGAAACTTCGCTTCAATTTCCGCGTCGAAATCAACATCGAGATTTTCCCCAAACCCTAAAATCGATTGTCGATTCCGTGCGAACTGCTGCCTCGAGAAACTCTCGTGAAACCTAATCGACACTTTTGATTGTCGATTCAACCCAATATTGCCTCGTGAAACCTAATTGACGCTAATAATAACACTGCAATGATTATTCAGCAGCTAATCATCAACTATAAATTTGTAAGTTTACATTTCTTCTTCATTCAAAAATCTGTGTATTTTACAATTTCCATTTTGTGGGAACTTACGCTTTGTGTTACGATCCCACGATTTACGATCTTTGTATACCCGAGCGCTCTTTGGTGAGAACTCGAGTTTGACAACCTTGGTTAGGACATCTATCTTTTAATCAAATAAAACTTGTTAATGCAAACTGTGAAATGAAATCTTGTTTAGCAGACACCATTCGTCAAGTTTGTCCAAAAGGTAAACAAACTAGGCTATCTTTTCCATCCAGTAGCATAAAGACCAATGCTCCTTTTCAGTTAAATCACATTGATGTTTGGGGTCCAAATTCAGTTAAAACTTCTAGTGGATGTAATCAGTTTTTGACTATTGTTGATGATTATACAAGATTTACTTGGGTACATTTCATGAAAAATAAAAGTGAATCTGTTAATATCATGATTGATTTTGCTAAAATGGTTGAAACACAATTCAATTCCAAAATTAAGTGTGTTAGATCTGATAATGCAAAAGAATTATGCGAAGGAGACATGAAAGTGTTTTATAAAAATATGGGAATATTACACCAAACTAGTTGTCCATACACACCCCAGCAAAATGGTGTTGTTGAAAGGAAGCACAGACATCTTCTAGAAACTGCAAGAGCTTTGTACATTCAATCAATGGTTCCAGTTAGATTTTGGGGAGAATGTGTGATGTGTGCTGCCTATTTGATAAATAGAATGCCTCTAAAAGCAATTATCAATGATATTCCTTATCAAAGACTGCACAACAAAATTCCTGCTGTAGATCATTTGAAGACATTTGGGTGTTTGTGTTATGTGTATACTTCAAGAATCAACAAAGGGAAGATGGATCAAAGGGGTTCTCCTTGTGTTTTCTTAGGATATTCGGTTAGACAAAAGGGATATAAAGTTTTATATATTGCCAGTTGAAAATTAATAGTAACCAGGCATGTCAAATTCCATGAAAGGCATTTTCCATATCATCTTCTTCACAAACAAAAGAATCTCTCATATTTACAAACTGCAGTCTATCTTCCTACATCTACAGCTCAGTTTTTTTTATCAAACCTCTGAATTTACTTCACCTGATTATATTTCTCCTTCCAATGATTATGCATCAAATAATCCAAATGATGATGTTTTCTCTTCAGATCCAAATCATACCAATTCTTCAAACATAATTGACATGACCCAGAATTTACCCACTGAAACTATTAGAAGATCCACTCGAACTCATAAAACCCCATCTTATTTGAGTGATTACAAATGTAATGTCATTACTCCACACTGATGTAATTTGATATCTTATAACCATTTTCTAATAATCACAAAGCTTTTCTATCCCAAGCATGTGAACTACATGAACCAAATTCTTATGAAGAAGCAACCACTAATCCAATTTGGACTGAAGCTATGAACAAAGAAATTGTAGCTTTGATGCAAAATGGTACAAGGGAACTTGTTGATCTACCCAAAGACAAGAAGGCAATAGGTTGTAAGTGGGTATATAAAATAAAACTGAAGGCAAATGGAGAACTGGAACGGTGTAAAGCAAGATTAGTAGCAAAGGGCTTCAATCAAAAATATGGAGTTGATTACGATGAAACTTTCAGTCCAGTAGTAAAGATGAGTACAGTAAGATGTTTAATTGCTTTAGCAGCCAACAGAGAATGAGAATTGTTTCAATTTGACGTAAATAATGCATTTTTGCATGGAGACTTGAAAGAAGAAATATACATGAAGGTACCTGAAGGCATTTCAAATCCTGAAAACAAGGTATGCAAATAAAAAAATCTGTATGGTCTTAAGCAGGCTTCAAGACAATGGTTTGAAAAACTACACAATTGTTTGAAAGAAAAGGGATTCTATCAGTCTAAAAATGATTATAGCTTATTCATAAAACGAACTGGAAATCTAATTTGCATTACAGGAGTGTATGTTGATGATATTATACTTACTAGAAATGATTCAGAATCTATTATAGATTTAAAGACACATCTTCATTGTGCTTTCAGCATTAAGTATCTAGGATTACTTAATTATTTCCTAGGCATTGAGATTAAAAAGACTGAAGATGGAATTATTTTGAGTCAACAAAAGTTTACCAAAGAAATGTTAAATGATTGCTCTTTTGACTTAAGCAGAAAAGCTATAACTCCATTACCCCTTAACTTCAAGCTTAAGGCAGAAGATGGTGACATACTACCAAATGATGAAGTGTATCGATCATTTGTAGGTAAACTCAATTATCTTACCCACACACGGCCAGATATTTCATTTGTTGTACAAAATTTAAGTCAATTCATGCAAATTCCTCGAACTGGACATTTAAAAGCCTTACAGCATACCCTAAGGTACATAGCACAAACGACAGGACAAGGAATTTTGTTAAAAGGCAGTGATGCACTTAAATTGCAAGCCTTTCTGATTGGGCAAGTTGTGCTGATTCCAGAAAATCTATAACAGGATATGTTTTACTTCTTGGACAGTCACCTATTGTGTGGAAATCAAAGAAACAAAGTATTACTTCTAAAGCTGAATACAGGGCAATGGCTGCAGCAGCATTTGAGGTTACATGGATCGTACGATTGCTGGAAGAATTAGGCGTTCAAAGTTTAAAATCTGTCATTCTTCACTGTGACAACTAGTCTGCTCTGCATATTGCTCGAAATCCTGTTTTTCATGAACGAACAAAGCACATTGACATTAATTATCATTTTACAAGGGAGAAAGTCTTGGAAGGGTTGATACAATTGACCTACTTGCCTACTCAATCTCAGCTTGCGTATGTGTTCACAAAAATTCTTCCTTCATCTCAGCATAAGGAGTTGTTGTCCAAGTTAGGAATGACATTTTCATGACATTCTAACTTGATGGGGGCTACTGAATATATATTGAATGCAACTGCAAGTTACATATTGCTAGCCAGATGACAGGCTGGCGTTGGATGACAAGCTGGCACATTTTTCTTTTCATTCTTTTTCGTTACTTTGTATTTTTAGTTTTCGTATATAAAAGGATTTTTTTTTCGATTTAGCCACATTTAGAAAACTTATTATTGAAATAACCTAGTTTTAAAACTTATTACGGCCGTAGCCTGGTTTTGGTCACATCAGCTAAAACGGTTATTTTTATTTGCTCCATTTTAAATGCCGCAATGTGCTCCATTTGAGATGCCGCACAAAATACAAAAATTACGCTCCATTTGAAATGTCGCAGTGTACTCCATTTGAAACGGAGCAAATATAAATAGTGTGATGCAATTCACACCCTCATTTAGACTACTGACCACCTTTAAAAAATTAATAGATTGTATTATTTTTGACCTACTTCCTACCACCACTTTATTTCTTTTCACTCAGTCAATAACAGCTGTAATGTCTCTTCTCTTCTCTTCTCAAACAACATAAATTTTCCTATATCAAACCCTAAACCATAAGAAAAAAATAGATTTTTTTGACTAAGTAGAGAATGGAAGATAAAGACAAAAAAGCAGTTAGTTTTGTATATCATGCTGCATAATCTATTCTGTTACAGAAATTTTTTTAAGGGTTTTGTATTAATTTTTGTATGAGCTTTCTTTCACCCTTCTCTCTACTTCGAGTTTGGAAGACATTAATTTCGATGACGTTGTAATAGAGAATGACATTGTAAGTTATTGAATTTTAGGGTTTTCTTCATACAATAACAATTTATATGTCAAAATTTACAAAAAATTATATTTTAATTATTTTTATTTGATTTTTGTAGGAAGATAATGTAATTTACAATAAACTTGATAACTATGTGGAATGATAGCAATAGGCCACAAGATGATCGGTCAAATGCCGTTGAAGACACAAAAGCTGATTTGACAGATTATTTTACAACTGATGAAGTATGTAGTTTGTACTTAATTTACAATCACTATTATTCATGTAAAACTAGAAGTATGTTAAAAAAATTTGGGTTAAACGATGTGATTTCAGGTATTTGATTCGCCAAACGCGCTGATTCAATGGTGTAAAACAACAGGGAAAAAGTTGAATGCTGTTGTAAAGCGATTTGCTGGTGTTAATCAGTTGATTGACCGTTTGAAATTGCGTTGATAATTTAAGGAAATCTTGTGCTTGCAGAGCGATGGAGAAAATTTCAGGAAGAAGACGTTTTTTTTTTTTTTTTTTTGGAATGATGAAGAATTAAAAGCAGAGGTGGTAGTCAATTAGAAATTGAATAATTTAGGTGATGTAAAGAAGTAGAGAGACACAAAAAAGAGGTGACATTTAGTATAGATGACCAATAGTCTAAATGGGGGTGTGAATAGCAGCACACATATAAATAACCGTTTTGGCTGATGTGACTAAAACCAGGCTACGATAATAAGTTTTAAAACTAGGTTATTTCAATAATAAGTTCTCTAAATGTGGCCAAATCGAAAAAAAATCCTATATAAAAAGGGTGTAACACTTACTTTACTTTTCATTTTTTTTTCCTTCCCTGTATTTTCTTTTCTTCCAGTTCTCAATGAATAAAAGGGAAAATTAGGTTTTGTGTTCAGATTTACTTTATCCTACCAATCGACGAAGATGTAGTAGATTTCAAAACTTATCACAAATTCCTAAAAATTATAGTGAACTTGCAGCATAGCTAAAAAAATCTCTAATTTGAACACTAGAAATAATGCGCAAAAGTCATAAAATTTCATAACTTATCTGAATCGGTAAATGAACTTGAAAATTAAAGTTGAAGAATCAATCGCTTCTAGGAATCAACTCCCATAGAATTTATCGGCGTTAAACTAATGGTAGTGCGAAAGTGACATGGTGGGTAATCTTTGGGAGCGAAGAATCTTTCTTTGGCGCATCAAGGTATTAATGGAGACGTGGTATGAGAAAACAAGGAGAGCGGGTAGGGCTTTTCCATTACAGCCGCCTTATTTGCTTGCTCTACTGAGTTTAGAAGCTGCTTCGATGTTTAAGATGTTGGTGAACATTTTATGTTTGTCAAACGATTTTTGTTTACCTTTTAATAATGCAAATGGAAATTCCAGTATTTGATATATTAGGAAAAAAATTAAATTACTTTAATGTAGACCATTTTCAGAAGGTAACTAACAAAGAAAGCTGCCAAAATTACAAAAGCTAATAAAACATTATTTTTTTACGGTTAATTTTATTTCAATCAAGATAGGAATGAAATTGTTAATTAATTTTCTCATATACGATTAATGAGCATGTACCAATTTACCATTTCTTTGGTTGTCATTTTCTCGTTTTTCATATAAATTTTTTTTCTTACAGATGAACTTGAGAGAAACTTATCTTTGTTGATATCTAGTTCAACATATAATTTCATGATTGGCCAAGAATTTAGGTAATGAATTTAGTTAAACAACATACCAGTCATAATAGAATTTGTATAGTATAAAATATACTAAAATACATATATAATATAAAGTATAATCTTGACAAAACCAAGCAAATAATTTGTAGATATGGATGGCTTTATATACTCGTACGTTTTTATAAATAGGTTATTTCTATTCATACACTTGTAATTTCTTAACATACACCATAAAATGAAATAAAATAGCATACACCAAAAATTTCTTTTCATACATCGTGTCTTTCACAAATTTACCCTTTTATATTTTCATCGCCTTTCTTCTTTTTAACCTTAAAACTAAATTACATAAAACTGAGAATTCATTGTAATATATTTATTTACCTAAAACTAAAAAAAAAAACTTTTATTTTAACACTAGTATCTTAAATTATTTGATTGTTTTATTTTAAATCACTTTAAATTTTAGATGATGGAAATTTGAACTTATTTTTTTAAATATTAGAAAGTTAAACTAGTTAAATTTAAACATGATTAGATTTGAATGAAAGAATGAAGAATTTAGTACTCTATATAACATTAATTTTAGTGGTTAGTTTTAAATTTTAATTTTTATATTTAATTAAAGTGAAAACTGTTAAAATTGACTATATATAAATGTTGCTTGTAACGATATGAATATATTTTAATCCTCAAAAGAAATATAAAATAAATTTAACCAGTGATATAGATTAATTTATAATATATTAACTTTACAAGAGAAATTATATTGAGCATACATAATGCAAACAAGAGAAAATTGTATATATTTTCATTCTTTAATATTGATTCTTTTTAATAAGGTCATTTTGGTCATTTAAAATCCAATGGTGTAGGTAAAGCAATTTGCGGTGTTTGAATAGAATTTGCCTTATAAATATTGGATATATTTTTTAGAGAAGACGGGTATACAGCATGAGGCTGCACAGCCGATTAGACACCGTAAACAGTCAAATATATTCGATCAACAAGCTTGATCGGCAACCAAAATAAAAGTTAGGGATTAAGGTACCATCCTAATAGTTTGAAGTAGCATAGAAGTAGCAAAAATATGTACATAAAAGTAAAACAATCACAACGCAAACCTACTGTAGCATGCACGTCAGAAGAACCTTCCATCCAGCCAACCAGCATTAGAGCTTCCTTGATCTTCATCGAGCTGAGCTTCATTGCGGATGGTCAGTCTGAATGGAGCTGAGAGAGCAACACCTGAGCATGAACAAAACAAATATGTAATGCGCCTGTAAAGTCCCTCAAAGAAACATCTAGCTTTGCCAAAAATAGCAGCATTGCGTTCTTTCCAAATACACCAACAATAAATCGATATAAAGTTATCCAGCAGCGCATTAGGAGGGTTGTATTGCCAATGGTCGAAGAAAGAAGAGATCACTGGGATAAAGTCGAGAAGATGCGAGCTAGTGGCAACGAGAATGGGATAAGTGAAATCGCATTCCAAAAAAAGATGATGAGTTGTTTCATTCTCGAGCAAACAAAGAGCACAAGTAGGTGAGGTAGGGATGTAAAAGCGGCACAATCTATCTCTGGTATTAATGTGAGCTCTGACTAGACACCATTGGAAGAAGAGTATGCAAGGAGGCAGCTTACACTTCCACAGCCAAGAGAAGGAGAAGAGACGACCATGATGATTCAGGAATTGGTGGCAAGAAGATACGGAAAAACCCTTATTTGGTGATAACGCCCAGAAGTAAGAATCAGGAGCTTCATTAAGATGGATAGAAAGGATAATCCTACAAAGTTTGAGGAAATTAGAGAGAGTGCGATGGCTAAGAAAAGCATTAGGGCAGAAGTAGGAGGGGCCAAGGGTGAAGGATTGGTGAACAGATATATCATGTGAGGCCAAGAGATTGAAAAGAAAGGGGAGAGAGAGAAAAAGAGGGAGTACATCATGCCAGATGTCTAGCCAGAAAAGGCAATTTCTGCCATTGCCTAGCTTAACGTGAAAAAGGGTAGGGTAGATATGATGCCAGACCAGAAAGGAGAGGGATTGTATATAGGTGGGAAGTGAAGGACCAGGTTTGGGTTGGATTGATAATGTGCAGGGATAGGGTCTAGTCCTTCCATATGAAATCTCCAGGGGTAAGAGTCTTCCAAAGCCATTTTGAGAGAAAGGCTAAGTTGAAGGAGCTCAGATCAGTTAAACCTAAGCCTCTCTGATCACGATGTAGGCAGACTGAGTGCCAATTGAGAATACGCTTAAGCTTGTTGCTTGTGACGCCCCACCCCGAGACCTTCATTAGTAAAGAGAATCACTAAGTAATCCTGTCTACTAATGCAGAGAATAGGGTTGGTTAAGGGCGACCATCATAGTAATACATTAGTTAAGATTTAAGCATGTCAATTATGTCTCCTTTTTTTTTTTAACCTCATAAGTGGTAGACATGCTTAGTCCTTGACTAATGCACTCTATGGTGGTTTTGGATCATTTCAGAAATAATGTAATATACATGCAGATAGAAATAATCAGTCACAGAACAGCAAAACCAGATCAGAGTATATATACATAAGTACATACATCACCATACATCTCTATAATAATACATTATACATGAGTAGTAAGGACCATTGAATCACATATACGCCTATCCCATAAAATATACATCTTGATAACATAAGAGTCAACTACTCATATGGTACGATATCCAAGTCAAAATGATAAAGCACAACGAAAGATAGTAAAAATATCCAAGGGAAGCTGCAATCCATACCTAACCTGCAACTCGATCTGACCCGAGTGAAAAGCACACGGGTCAGGCAAAGTAATCTTATCAATAGTAAAGGAAAATAACTATAAGTGATAAGTGAAACATTCCACTGTTACCAACGGAACGAAATAGTTCTTCCACTCAACTCTAAACAATATGCCTCATAAGGTTTATCATGGATTCATAAGGGATTCCGTAGACATATAAGATATAGTGCAAAGATCATACTTTATTTGTCTATGAATAATTAAGAATATCAAACAAAGACATACATAATCTTTAAATAAAAGATAAACACCTTTATATATGCCTCATCTCATCGGCATATACTAAATCCCAATATAATTCAATATATCATAAAACTCATTTAATAGAAACTTCTTAATAATTATACCTCATCTCATCGGTATAAATAATAATACATCTCAATCCATTACTAAAACTCATCATAAAAGAATTACCATAATCTATACCTCATTTCATTGATATAATCATAAGAAGGTCACAAATTTATTTGGATAGCACCCAAGAAGGGTTCAAAACTTCATATTCAAAATCATCATAAAACATAATATGAACTTGGCCTTTTTCATACTCAAGGCCTTATTCAATATTGTCATCAAAAGATGAATTCGAAAATCAAAACATTATAGAAAACTGCACGTGCTTAACGTCTTGACTAGTACTGCACATTGGTACCATCCATCGTGATGACTAGGGCCATAAACATCATGAACATCTTAATGACTATCGCCGAAACAACATGATGCCCTTGGTCACAAAATCCGAGTAATAACATCGTGGTGATTGGAGTCACAAACATCGTGATCATCATGAGGGCTATAGTCAAAACATTGTGATGACTCCAATCGTCTACTCGGTAATAATACTAGTAACATCTTGAATGTGCCTCAACTTCTCGAACAGGAACCCAATAGGTGTTAACATACGTCCCATACCATATGTTCGCACCTATTGGTTTACTAATCGTTAGTCGATACCACATTAGAAAAACCATCATAAAACATCATCAATTATACACTGCCTCATCTCATTGGCGAGTTTAAAGATGCCTAACTCATCTCATCTCTCTCTCTCGACGAGTACTAAATTACATCGTGACTTGTCTCATCTCGTCGACAAGTAAAATCCATCATGAATGTCAAAATACTATCAATCATCATAAATAATTTGCCTCATCTCCTTGGCAAGTATAAGAAGTATCGCGGAGGTTATTTCCAACCATAACCTCAAATTAGAGTTTCAACATCAAAATTGCCTCATTTCATCGGCTATCATAAAAATACATCTAAATTGATTCATCATCGAGCACATTGAAAAAGAGAAGTTATAAAACCAATATTCATCGCTAAAACTTATCAACTTCTAAAACATCTCAAAATATTACTTCAAATTGGTTTCATTCGTACACAAATGAACTATGCTAAAAATCATGTTTTTGGCCAACTTTGAAGATATGTTTTGCATATCAAAAACCACTCAGAAATTAATGAAATTTTGCAGTAACAAACAATAATATATGTACAAGAATGTATCAAAATTTGAAAGTATTTCGCTGCAAAACAAAGGAGATACAATTTTTCAAACATAACACTTTTTAGCCATAAAATGAACTCAGCTAAAAGTCAAATTTTGCCCAATTTCGGACACTGATTTCTCCTATCTAATCAACTCGGATTCAAACCAAATTTTTCAGCATCAAAGACTGATATAAGGACTAGAACATATTGAAATATGGATGAATTTCTCTGCAAAATGAGGGAGATAAAATTTTCCAATGATAACACTTTTCAGCCATAAAATAAACACAGCTGAAAATCAATTTTTGTCCAACTTCGGACACTAATTTCTCACCTCTAAACAACTCAGAATCAAACAAAAATTTGCAGGATTGAAGATTGATATAAATACTAGAACATATGAAATTTTGGATGAATTTTGCTGCAAAATGAGGGAGATATGTTTTTTCAAACATAATACTTTTCAGCCACAAAATAAACACAGCTGAAAATAAAATTTTGTCCAACTTCGGACACTAATTTCTCACCTCTAAACAACTCAGAATCAAACAAAAATTTGCAGAATTGAAGATTGATATAAAGACTAGAACCTACGAAATTTTGAATGAATTTTGCTGTAAAATGAGGGAGATATGATTTTTCAAACATAATACTTTTCAGCCATAAAATAAACATAGCTGAAAATAAAATTTTGTCCAACTTCGGACACTAATTTCTCACCTCTAAACAACTCAGAATCAAACAAAAATTTGCAGGATTGAAGATTGATATAAAGACTAGAACATATGAAATTTTGGATGAAATTCGTTGCAAAATGAGGGAGATATGATTTTTCAAACATAATACTTTTCAGCCATAAAATAAACACAGCTGAAAATAAAATTTTGTTCAACTTCGGACACTAATTTCTCACCTCTAAATAACTCAAAATCAAACAAAATTTTACAGCATCAAAGATTGATATAAAGAATAGAATATATTAAATTTTGGAAGAATTTCACTGCAAATTGAGGGAGATACTATATTTCCAAAGATGACACATTTTGAATACAAAATGAACTCAGCTGAAAATCATATTTTTGATCAACTTCGGCAAGTGATTTTCAGCAACTAAACATTTCAGAATAGAATGAAAATTTGCAGCATCAAACTATAAGATAATATCTGAAACATACTAAAATTTGGCAATATTTCGCTGCAAAACGAAGGAGATATGATTTTCCAAAGATGACTCAATTTCAGCAATAAAATGACATAAACACCGTAGTTTTGAGCAACAAAACATACGGATTATCATCAAAACTTGCAAATACAACTAAAATTTGCTGTAAGCTAAACGCTTACCTTTCTAACCAGAGATGTAGCCAAATTTAAGCAGCAAAAGATGAGCTTTGATAGGATATATGCCTCTAGAAACCTGAAAGAAGTGATAAAAACGGCATGCAAACGATAAAATAGCAAAATTAGGGATTATAAAAATCAAATTCGGATTTTTGATGGAATCAAGGGATTTTATAGGAAAGAGATTACCTCTTGCTGTTGATTTATCTAGGAATTAAGTTGATTTGGGGAGAGATTGCTAAGAAATTGGTTTTGAGGGAGGTGGCCATTACAGGGTACGTAGTTTTTTTGAGAAGTTTCTCTTTCTGCGTTTTGGGGAAGAAGGCTACAATGGATTGCCGTACATAGCATGCTATAGCTTCTAGAGATGTCTAATGGGTTAAAGGGTATGTATTTATTTTCCTTAAAGCCCATTAGTGTGCTTAAAGCTATTTTAGCTAAGTCTATTTCATACTTTACACCAAATTATACATAACTTTCTTATAAAGAGTCCACTTTACATGAAATGGATTGCATTCTTCATGTTTTAACAAATGAAATCTATTAATAAAGAAAAATAATTAAATTTTTTTTTCAAGTAAAAATATTATTTACACAATTTAACATGAATTGTTTATCAGTATTCACATTTTATGGTGAAAATCACCATTTCCATCATTTTCCACCAACAAAAATTATTTATTTTTTCATCAGAAAAAGTGCATAAAAATGTTTTTAACATTTTTATAACATTAAAACATTGTTCCAAACTTAATCATACCAGAAAAAAAAATTATTTTTCCCTTGATTCCCCCTTATTACAACACTATTTGTCAATATTGTTATTTAAGGTCATACATTTTAAATTTCACATATTTCACCAAACTAACAATTATTTCTCACTCCTAACAATTATACAAAAGTGTATTCACACTTTTAACGTATTAAAACAACATTTCCAACAATTTTTCATATATAGAAATTTATTTTCGTCATGTTTATTCTTTTATTTTAGGACAAAAAGGCTAATATAGGGATAAAATCCCAATATCATAAATTTGAATCTAATAATTTATTTCTTTTTTTTTCCACTCTATAACCCATAAAATCTCACACTTCATTCCAATTGTTCACATCAAACCCAAATTCTTAACCAATATACATTGTTTTCTTTTAAATAAACCATATTATCATCAATTTATTCCATAAATAAATCTTTAATCCCATATTTAATCATAATTTATATTATAATTTAAAATTTTGGCAATCTCTAAAATCTCGGGTTGTTACAGACTCCCCTCCTTAACAAAATTGCGTCCTCGCAATTCCTAGAGGAAAGATCATGTAAACTCAACAAACGCATCAAAGAATGGAAGGAATAAATATCTGAGGTAAAGAATTCTCTCTAACACAATGAGAAGAAAGAAACCATGATATGAAAGCTCGATAAATTCTCTAATTTCCCCTAGTGCAATCGCTGGGATTATTAAAACATTAAATCTTAACGAGCGATACATTTTTTTTCTTCGAAGGAGCCCCACCTCCGCGCCAAGAACATAAATAGGCTACCGGACAGTCTTGGAAAGATCTCAAGCTCAGGTTATTCTAAAGAGTCAGTAACAGATTCAGATTAGTGAATGTACTTCGAGTTGAGATACACAGAGGATGCCTTGCTTACTCAAGCGATAATGTGGAAATGATACTTAATTAGCATCCAAGAGTAGGTGCTCAGTAAATGGAAATGGTCTAATATAGTGTGGTGCCAACTTCCTTGATACTGAAATTCATATTAATGTTATTATTTTATTTTCTCTCTCTTTTTTTTTTGAGATTCAAGCTTCACCATTATGACTTTATAAATTAAATTACTATGCATTTATAAAATCTACTTCTCAAAGTTTTATTGCAACTCAAATACTACTTAATTCTTCATATTCTTAGAATCATTCACTAGAAAGTTATAAAAACCATTCTTTCAATGTTAAATTTTATACTGGTTATTTCCCATGTTAACAATGCCTCATACATTGTTTTGGAACTCCTATCGACCCAAGGCGTCCCTTGTCTCGACTAGAATTCTTAAACCACGTCTCGACACATCAACATTATCAATAACCATAACAAAATTTGCTTAATACTTTCATCTTAAAATAAATCCAATTCAATACCTTTATCTTTAACATCAGAGTAATTAGAAAATATTTTCCAATAATCCACAAGGTATATTAATTACTGTACTCAGTCAAAACAATAAATTTGTTTCTGCTGCGCACTCTGAAAAATTAAGATTATCTACTCATTAGCTTCCATCCAGGTTCAAAACAAACTTTTATCTCCACAAGAGGAATTCAAGAGATATGATTAAACCCGATGGCTCGATAACACAAGTCGGGTATTCGAATTCCACAACACAAAAAGATATGGTAAAAGAGATCTCACATACTCATAGGATTAAGATTAACAAATTAACCATGGCCTGAATGTTAAAAAGGATGCAAGGGTAGTTTAAACTCTCATTCGAAGTTCAAGTATGAGATACTCTAATAATCTGAATAAGATATCCAGAGAATCACCAATTCAATAACAGGTTATAGGCCGCGAGGTGCTATTCACGGAGAGACACACAATCCATAGGTAGGAAACCTATACGGGAAG
Organism: Allium sativum; assembly: GCA_030737875.1. Lineage (NCBI taxonomy): Eukaryota > Viridiplantae > Streptophyta > Magnoliopsida > Asparagales > Amaryllidaceae > Allium > Allium sativum. The sequence goes on from CM060919.1 coordinate 443,901,504, forward strand.
TTCCACCCTTATTAGGTGGCTTACACCATTATATCATCAATAAGAGGTGTATAGTATCCAAACGATCCTTTCTTTCCAGACCATAAAACAAGGATAGGAGCCACGTAAATTCCAAAGGAAATCACTAATTGGCCTAATTCCCAAAAACTCAACATATAAAATGCCCATGTCACACCGAAAGATAAAGTCACATATAGAACAACCATAAAGGTATAGCGAGATGAATACTACGGAATGTCAAACGAATTTTCCATTCCTAGACGTATTCCTTCTATCCATCACAAAGGAATCGAAAATGGACACAAGACAAAACAAGGAAAAGGGCCAAGTAAAGGCTATGATAAAGGATGATGTGCACAAATGTATTATATTTGATGTATGGTATCTAGTATACTGTTCTATATATACTACATTATATTCTGAAACTTCGCTCTGATACCAAGCTGTGACGCCCCACCCCGAGACCTTCATTAGTAAAGAGAATCACTAAGTAATCATGTCTACTAATGCAGAGAATAGGGTTGGTTAAGGGCGACCATCATAGTAATACATTAGTTAAGATTTAAGCATGTCAATTATGTCTCCTTTTTTTTTTTTTAACCTCATAAGTGGTAGACATGCTTGGTCCTTGACTACTGCACTCTATGGTGGTTTTGGATCATTTCAGAAATAATGTAATATACATGCAGATAGAAATCATCAGTCACAGAACAGCAAAATCAGATCAGAGTATATATACATAAGTACATACATCACCATACATCTCTATAATAATACATTATACATGAGTAGTAAGGACCATTGAATCACATATACGCCTATCCCATAAAATATACATCTTGATAACATAAGAGTCAACTACTCATATGGTACGATATCCAAGTCAAAATGATAAAGCACAACGAAAGATAGTAAAAATATCCAAGGGAAGCTGCAATCCATACCTAACCTGCAACTCGGTCTGACCCGAGTGAAAAGCACATGGGTCAGGCAAACTAATCTTATCAATAGTAAAGGAAAATAACTATAAGTGATAAGTGAAACATTTCACTGTTACCAACGGAACGAAATAGTTCTTCCACTCAACTCTAAACAATATGCCTCATAAGGTTTATCATGGATTCATAAGGGATTCCGTAGACATATAAGATATAGTGCAAAGATCATACTTTATTTGTCTATGAATAATTAAGAATATCAAACAAAGACATACATAATCTTTAAATAAAAGATAAACACCTTTATATATGCCTCATCTCATCGGCATATACTAAATCCCAACATAATTCAATATATCATAAAACTCATTTAATAGAAACTTCTTAATAATTATACCTCATCTCATCGGTATAAATAATAATACATCTTAATCCATTACTAAAACTCATCATAAAAGAATTACCATAATCTATACCTCATTTCATTGATATAATCATAAGAAGGTCACAAATTTATTTGGATAGCACCCAAGAAGGGTTCAAAACTTCATATTCGAAATCATTATAAAACATAATATGAACTTGGCCTTTTTCATACTCAAGGCCTTATTTAATATTGTCATCAAAAGGTGAATTCGAAAATAAAAACATTATAGAAAACTGCACGTGCTTAACGTCTTGACTAGTACTGCATATTGGTACCATCCATCGTGATGACTAGGGCCATAAACATCATGAACATCTTAATGACTATCGCCGAAACAACATGATGCCCTTGGTCACAAAATCCGAGTAATAACATCGTGGTGATTGGAGTCACAAACATCGTGATCATCATGAGGGCTATAGTCAAAACATTGTGATGACTCCAATCGTCTACTCGGTAATAGTACTAGTAACATCTTGAATGTGCCTCAACTTCTCGAACAGGAACCCAATAGGTGTTAACATACGTCCCATACCATATGTTCGCACCTATTGGTTTACTGATCGTTAGTCGATACCACATTAGAAAAACCATCATAAAACATCATCAATTATACACTGCCTCATCTCATTGGCGAGTTTAAAGATGCCTAACTCATCTCATCTCTCTCTCTCGACGAGTACTAAATTACATCGTGACTTGTCTCATCTCGTCGACAAGTAAAATCCATCATGAATGTCAAAATACTATCAATCATCATAAATAATTTGCCTCATCTCCTTGGCAAGTATAAGAAGCATCGCGGAGGTTATTTCCAACCATAACCTCAAATTAGAGTTTCAACATCAAAATTGCCTCATTTCATCGGCTATCATAAAAATACATCTAAATTGATTCATCATCGAGCACATTGAAAAAGAGAAGTTATAAAACCAATATTCATCGCTAAAACTTATCAACTTCTAAAACATCTCAAAATATCACTTCAAATTGGTTTCATTCGTACACAAATGAACTATGCTAAAAATCATGTTTTTGGCCAACTTTGAAGATATGTTTTGCATATCAAAAACCACTCAGAAATTAATGAAATTTTGCAGTAACAAACAATAATATATGTACAAGAATGTATCAAAATTTGAAAGTATTTCGCTGCAAAAAAAAAGGAGATACAATTTTTCAAACATAACACTTTTCAGCCATAAAATGAACTCAGCTAAAAGTCAAATTTTGCCCAATTTCGGACACTGATTTCTACTATCTAATCAACTCGGATTCAAACCAAATTTTTCAGCATCAAAGACTGATATAAGGACTAGAACATATTGAAATATGGATGAATTTCTCTGCAAAATGAGGGAGATAAAATTTTCCAATGATAACACTTTTCAGCCATAAAATAAACACAGCTGAAAATCAATTTTTGTCCAACTTCGGACACTAATTTCTCACCTCTAAACAACTCAGAATCAAACAAAAATTTGCAGGATTGAAGATTGATATAAAGACTAGAACATATGAAATTTTGGATGAATTTCGCTGTAAAATGAGGGAGATATGATTTTTCAAACATAATACTTTTCAGCCATAAAATAAACACAGCTGAAAATAAAATTTTGTCCAACTTCGGACACTAATTTCTCACCTCTAAACAACTCAGAATCAAACAAAAATTTACAGGATTGAAGATTGATATAAAGAATAGAACATTTGAAATTTTGGATGAATTTCGCTGCAAAATGAGGGAAATATGATTTTTCAAGCATAATACTTTTCAGCCATAAAATAAACACAGCTGAAAATAAAATTTTGTCCAACTTCGGACACTAATTTCTCACCTCTAAACAACTCAGAATCAAACAAAAATTTGCAGGATTGAAGATTTATATAACGACTAGAACCTATGAAATTTTGGATGAATTTCGCTGCAAAATGAGGGAGATATGATTTTTCAAACATAATACTTTTCAGCCATAAAATAAACACAGCTGAAAATAAATTTTTGTCCAACTTCGGACACTAATTTCTCTCCTCCAAACAACTCAGAATCAAACAAAAATTTGCAGGATTGAAGATTGATATAAAGACTAGAATATATGAAATTTTGGATGAATTTCGCTGCAAAATGAGGGAGATATGATTTTTCAAACATAATACTTTTCAGCCATAAAATAAACACAGCTGAAAATAAAATTTTGTCCAACTTCGGACACTAATTTCTCACCTCTAAACAACTCAGAATCAAACAAAAATTTGCAGGATTGAAGATTGATATAAAGACTAGAACATATGAAATTTTGGATGAATTTCGCTGCAAAATGAGGGAGATATGATTTTTCAAACATAATACTTTTCAGCCATAAAATAAACACAGCTGAAAATAAAATTTTGTCCAACTTCGGGCACTAATTTCTCACCTCTAAATAACTCAAAATCAAACAAAATTTTGCAGCATCAAAGATTGATATAAATAATAGAATATATTAAATTTTGGAAGAATTTCACTGCAAATTGAGGGAGATACTATATTTCCAAAGATGGCACATTTTGAATACAAAATGAACTCAGCTGAAAATCATATTTTTGATCAACTTCGGCAAGTGATTTTCAGCAACTAATCATTTCAGAATAGAATGAAAATTTGCAGCATCAAACTATAAGATAATATCTGAAACATACTAAAATTTGGCAATATTTCGCTGCAAAACGAAGGAGATATGATTTTCCAAAGATGACTCAATTTCAGCAATAAAATGACATAAACACCGTAGTTTTGAGCAACAAAACATACGGATTATCATCAAAACTTGCAAATACAACTAAAATTTGCTGTAAGCTAAACGCTTACCTTTCTAACCAGAGATGTAGCCAAATTTAAGCAGCAAAAGATGAGCTTTGATAGGATATATGCCTCTAGAAACCTGAAAGAAGTGATAAAAACGGCATGCAAACGATAAAATAGCAAAATTAGGGATTATAAAAATCAAATTCGGATTTTTGATGGAATCAAGGGATTTTATAGGAAAGAGATTACCTCTTGCTGTTGATTTACCTAGGAATTAAGTTGATTTGGGGAGAGATTGCTAAGAAATTGATTTTGAGGGAGGTGGCCATTACAGGGTACGTAGTTTTTTTGAGAAGTTTCTCTTTCTGCGTTTTGGGGAAGAAGGCTACAATGGATTGCCGTACATAGCATGCTATAGCTTCTAGAGATGTCTAATGGGTTAAAGGGTATGTATTTATTTTCCTTAAAGCCCATTAGTGTGCTTAAAGCTATTTTAGCTAAGTCTATTTCATACTTTACACCAAATTATACATAACTTTCTTATAAAGAGTCCACTTTACATGAAATGGATTGCATTCTTCATGTTTTAACAAATGAAATCTATTAATAAAGAAAAATAATTAAAAAATTTTTCAAGTAAAAATATTATTTACACAATTTAACATGAATTGTTTATCAGTATTCACATTTTATGGTGAAAATCACCATTTCCATCATTTTCCACCAACAAAAATTATTTATTTTTTCATCAGAAAAAGTGCATAAAAATGTTTTTAACATTTTTATAACATTAAAACATTGTTCCAAACTTAATCATACCAGAAAAAAAAATATTTTTCCCTTGATTCCCCCTTATTACAACACTATTTGTCAATATTGTTATTTAAGGTCATACATTTTAAATTTCACATATTTCACCAAACTAACAATTATTTCTCACTCCTAACAATTATACAAAAGTGTATTCACACTTTTAACGTATTAAAACAACATTTCCAACAATTTTTCATATATAGAAATTTATTTTCGTCATGTTTATTCTTTTATTTTAGGACAAAAAGGCTAATATAGGGATAAAATCCCAATATCATAAATTTGAATCTAATAATTTATTTCTTTTTTTTTCCACTCTATAACCCATAAAATCTCACACTTCATTCCAATTGTTCACATCAAACCCAAATTCTTAACCAATATACATTGTTTTCTTTTAAATAAACCATATTATCATCAATTTATTCCATAAATAAATCTTTAATCCCATATTTAATCATAATTTATATTATAATTTAAAATTTTGGCAATCTCTAAAATCTCGGGTTGTTACATTGCTGTTCCAAAGGAATGAGCTTCTGATGGAATCGATTCTATCAATAACCCAGCAAGGCATTTTGTGAAAAGGACAACCAGTAGGTGGGAATGGCGGAGAGGACAGACTTAACTAGTACCAGGCGGTCTGCCGAAGAGAGGGAATTGGCTTTCCAAGAGGAGAGTTTTGGTTTCAATTTTATCGATGAGAGGGAGCCAGTCAAGTTTCTTAAGTTTGGTAGGACGGAGGTTTCTTAAATTTTTACAGTTAATTTTATTTCAATTAAGATAGGAACGAAATTGTTAATTTTCTCATATACAATTAATGAGCATTTGCCAATTTACCATTTCTTTAATTGTCATTTTCTCGTTTTTCACATAATCTTTTTTATCTTACGGAAGAACTTAAAGAAACTAATCTTAATTGATATCTAGTTCAACATATAATTTCAAGATTGGCCAAGAATTTAGGTAACAAATTTAGTTAAACAATATACTAGTCATAATAGAATATGTATAATATAAAATATACTAAAATACATATATAATATAAAGTATAATCTTGACAAAACCAAGCAAATTATTTGTTGATATGGATGCCATTGTATACTCAAACGTTTTTATAAATATTTTTTTAAGGAAGACGGTTGTGCAACACAGAGCTACACAGCCGATTAACATAATATATATAAATATAATAGTCTGGTTGATAGGCCCAACCAGTGGCATAACGTTTAGGACACAGGCCGTCCTATAAGCAGTCTACAGAAGAGTCATAACACATAGAGCATACATACGATACAAGCCAAAATACCATTAGGAAGTAATAACTAATAAACAACATACAACATAAGATTGCCAAGTGAACCCAGTTCGGTCAAGCAAAGCACCATAAGCATTCATCCATGGTAGGCCCAACTGCTTCCCTGAGTGCCAAGCGAAGGCGGCACAGGGAGAGTGTGTCTGAAGAGTGCATGCCGGAAAGCACCTGTATAAGTTTCAAACAGATAAACGATGTAACTGCAAGTACCAAAGAAGTGCTTTTTTTGCTTATTAAAGATGTGTGCATTATGCTCTATCCAAATACACCAACTAAAGATCGACACAAAGGAATCGATCAATTGGTCTGGTGGGTTATGTAGCCAATATTCGAAGAAAGAAGTGACATTGGGGATGAAGCCTAGCAGAAAGGAGCGAGTTGCGACCCAGATCCTAAAAGAGAAGTCACAATCGAAGAAGAGGTGATCAATGGTTTCTTCGTGCATGGTGCAGAAAGTACATTGGGAGTCGGCAGAGATGCCCAATTTCCAGAGTCTTCTTTTAGTGTTGATTCTATTGTGGATGAGACTCCATTGGAAGAAGATCAAGCGAGGCCGCAATCGACATTTCCAAAGGCGTGGAAAAGTGAAGCAACGTCCTAGATGAGAAAGAAAGATATAACAAGAATAGACAGTGAATCTTCTATCTGGGCATAAAGCCCACAAATAGTCATCAGGCCCAATAGAAGGGTTAATTGAAGTCACAATACTATAAATTTGTTGAATATCAGATAGGGTATTAAGGACAAAAAGGCCAGAGGGGAAGAGGCTAAATGGGTCGGAGCCCAAAACGTTCGAGACAGAGGAACATGGTCTAGTGGATGAGGAGAACAAATTTGGGTACAACTGAAAGAGAGGTGGATGGCTACACCAAATGTCAAGCTAAAAGAGGCAACCATTGCCAGATGCCAGTTTAAACTAAAAGAGGGATTTGATCCTGGGAATAATGGATATGACCCCCACCCAAAAAGGGGATGGTCTAGATATTGGCGGGAAATGAAGAACAAGATTCAGATTCGAAGCATAGAGACGAGCTAGAATCCAATCTTTCTAGATGAAGGAACCAGGGGTAAGAAGACGCCATAGCCATTTAGCTAACAATGCTTGGTTGAATAGGGCAAGGTTTGAGATGCCTAAACCCTCGTGTTCTCGAGGCAAGCAAACTGTTTGCCAGTTAATTAAGTGCTTAACTTTACCTCCATTCCAAAGAAATGAGCTTCGAATGGCATAAATTCTAGTGATAACCCAGGCTGGCAGTTTGTGAAAGGACATCCAGTAAGAGGGGATTGCAGAGAGAACAAATTGAACAAGGATGAGATGACCAGCCGATGACAGGGAGATGGCTTTCCAGGATGCCAATCTCTGTTCAATTTTGGATATAAGGGGATGCCAATCTGATGTGAGGAGTTTGGTTGGGCGAAGGGGAACCCCAAGGTAGGTTATTGGGAAAGATTTGAGTTTGCAATTAAGGCAATTGGAGATAGAGGGGCCTAGACTAAATGAGTTGCCAAGCATGATGATGGAGCTCTTACTAAAGTTAATCGATAGACCAGATATGAGTTCAAAGGTGTACAGAAGCACTTTGAGGCAATGAATGTGGGGAGGGGAAGGAGAGAAGAAGAGGATGGTGTCGTCATCAAATTGCAGGTTGGAGAGGGGAGTTATGGTTTGGGAGTTTAATACCGGAAAGCAAGTTCTTGGATGTGGCTAGTTTAACCATTCGGTTGAAGACATCAGCAATCAGGACAAAGATGAGGGGTGAGGGGGGTCTCCTTGTTTGAGTCCGCGGTTGGATTTAATGAGGCCACCGGTTTCTCCATTAATGTAGACGGTGGAGAAGCTTATGTTCAGCAGTTGTTGTATCCAGTTGCACCATTTGGGTTGAAAACCAAGATGTGCCATTAAGTCGATAATAAAGTTCTAATTCACAGAATCAAATGCTTTGGAGAAGTCGAGTTTACGAAGTACACCGGATGTGGAGGTGAAGTGACAAAATGAAATGGCTTCTTGAGTGGCAGCTATGCAGTCCATGATGTTGCGACCAAGGATGAAGGCAGATTGTTCCGAACCAATGAGGGAGGAAATGAAGGCCTGCAGTCTGTTCGCGAGAACTTTGGTGAAGTGACATATACGGCTGATGATTAAAGACATTGATGACTCAGTATGACTTGCATAAAGTCTTGAAATCAAGAACATAAGGATTAGTAGGGGACTGAGATAGACATAGAATATCTACGGTTTGATACTCATTATTGCATTATCAAAATGCATTACTCTGACAAATATTTATGTAAAACAATATTTTCAATTATTCCTTTTCTTGATGATTAGTTTGGAGTTATAATCTTTTTTATCACAAAGGAGTTTCTTGGTATTTAAAATAGAAGAGGTTTATCTTTTGAAAGGAAATTCAACAAGAGATATATAGATATCTTTCAAAACGAGTATTTCAGAGTGTTTTAGCCTTACTTGAATACAAAGAGTATATTTGGAAGTAAATATTGATTTTAAATGTTTTTGTAAAGAAGAACTACGTTGGCTTGATCCTGTATTTAATTGCTGTGACAACCCCAAACCCCGTACGGACGGCGGCAAGGGTAATCTTTGGAATATAACATAGAAACAGATAATAGCAGAACAGAATTAAATAAATACACCAGATAATGTACAATAGAATACACTGGATAAACGTAATCATCAGAGTTACACAGTATACAGGATCATACTTAGTACAAATACAGTTCAGCTATACATAAATGTCTACAGCGGAAACAAACAAAATATGTACAATAGGAGCTGAACAGCATAAAAAGAGATAAATAATAGAATCCATCTTCAGCTCCAGCTATCCAGAAAGAGCCAGCTAAACCTGAATACAAGGCAGCCCGTGTAGAAAAATGGGCACCCGAGTTTGAAAGTGAAACAAACTACGAGTCAGTCATGAGACTGGTATGAGAAATCTACTCAACACATTTATAATATGGCCAATCACAGGACCACGCCACTTTCGTGGAACGGGTTTACTCCATTGGATTGCCAGTGCTTTAAAACAAATCTTTCTTTTAAACATCGCAATGCTTTTTATAAAAATGAATCCATTATAAGACTCAGTTCCCATCACACAATGCAACGCAAACCGAGGGATAGAGTTTTTACCTTATAATGGCCAAGATATGCTTGATACGAATAAAACAAAAGCATTTGATATTACTACTAGTGTTTATATGTTTCAAAAACAATTTCAAATCATAACTATCAATCATAGACGGCATTAATGCCTCATGCCACTATGTCGCCGTATATAGGTATACAATCAAAACCGCACAGTCACGTATTTGGAAATTGGATTTCCGTCATGAACCAAGGCAAAAGATAGTCTTTACCGAATTCGAGACTGCCTAGCCCGAGCCTCAGGACCCAGACACAGGTGAGCCCTTGGAGCGATAGGGTCGGTCCATCGATGTGGATTAAAATTCCTGAACACTACGTTTCCCCGCCCTATGGGGCGTAAATGAGCCAACGAATGACTCCATCGGTCCCGGATCGACCGATATATCCGAGGCGCCTCGCTATCCATCATCCACATAAGTAAAATGTCAGGTCGTGTAAAAACACCGACACAACTCCTAGCTAGGAAGAAACGCATGCCCTCCCTGAGGTCCTTTCTCCCGTTTTTGGTTCATACCGGGGTGCGAGGCTCGCGAATTCACGGCTACGCCACACAGGCGGTGCTTTGATCATCACCACAAGACTTTGCTTTTCAACAGAAGTCCTGATCATTTGCCGCTTAGGCATGTCACACTAGCAATTCATGCCATGCGACTGATGTCCATCGATATACAACCTCTGAGCTCGTGCGTTTCAGAGAAGGGCGTTAAGCAAAAGAATAAATTCTCCACCGCCAAACAGATGTATATTTAATAGAGATCAATCAACACAGAATAAAATCCAATGTCAGACACACAGTCCATTTACAAGTCCGTTCTGGGTCTGAACGAAACCGGAGGCACTATATACCTCGCAAACCCATCGACCACCACGTACGTCTGGACGATCACCACTCATTATCCATATTTCGGGATGCCTCACAATCAGGACCTCGGTTACCATCCAAACGAGGTGAAGACCTCCGGTCTTCTACCACCGTCTTCATCTTCGACTTTCAATCGTCGGTCAATTATTTGAAATGAGAATTAACTCGGCCTTTTCAAATAATTCACGTATATTTAGAATTTCTAATCAATTTATTTCAATGGTTAAATCATTCGACATCACCAATTTTGTTCTTTAATGTAATTTTCACACCAAACACATTCAACCATCAAATACCACATAAATCGAGCAAATTTAGTTTATTTCCATTCCATATTATTTATGATATTTTATAACGATTTATCGCTATTTTTATTTATTTTAAAATAGCCAATTTATTCAAAACGACACTTCGGGCCATAACGCGGCCGTGGCGCCGTTTTTCTTCAGATTTGTTTTACACATATCTGAAAATCTAACCGTTGGATCTTCACAAAATTTACATCATTAGAAAGATCTTTTCAAAATGAATCCAACGGTTCTAGTTTCGGGAAAATACGACGGTCGGATCTCCCGGTATAATCGTTTGAAGTTTCGATTTCAAAATACGAACTGCAGCGTCGTTATTCGATTAATTATATATATATATATATATATAAAAAAAAATTCAAAAAAATATATATATATATAATCGATTCTGGCGTTGTTTTTCTTCTTATTTGAATTAAACATTCCAGACAATCCAACCGTTGGATTTTTACAAAGTTGGTGCCGTTGGAAAGATATTTCCAAAGCGAACCCAACGGTTGCGATTTCAGGAAAATCCGATGGTCGGATCTCCCGGTATAATCGTTTGAAATCACGGTTTCAAAATACGAGCTGCAGCGTTGTTTTTCGATATATTTCAATTATATATATATATATATATCGATTCTTTGATTTCAAAGTTATATTCTTTACATACATTTGATAAAAATGATATTTTTATCCAGCTGTCTTCTATTTCAACACTTCACTATATTTAACAATTCATGTATTTAATAAAAATGTGATTTTTAATGTAAAACAATTCATTTCAAAACACTATTATTTTATATAGTTCATATAGATGATAAAGATGTGATTTTTATATTTAAAACACGAATACCATTCAACACATCAATTTCTATCCAACGAATGAATATCGACTCAACACATGATGGCTTTATATTCAACGAATAAATATAGTTTCAACAAATGAAAATAATTCAAACACATGAATATTATTCAAAATTTCGACAGCATAACGGCAGGGTAGTTAAAACCGGGACCGTCCCTAGTACGGCTCCTCGCTCTACCTTAAAACCTCCCGATTTTTGACAATGGGGAATTATGCATCTAGTTCGCACGCAGGCGGCATGTATATATTTATTTCATTTCCACAAACTAATCCTATGTGGTTTCAACCAAATATTTCTCAACCACAAATGGGTAATTTTCAACCACAGTCAATCAATATCAACCACAAAACTTTTCCAATCAACCATTCTCTATCAATCAATTTTCCCACCAATCACAACCAATAAATATCGTCCATGGTTTGTGGACGAGGGGCGTGTATATATATATATATATATATATATATATATATATATATATATAGCAATTCACTTCTATTTCAACACATATATAATTTTTACAACGCATATACAACTTATACATCGAACGTACAACTTATACAACGCTTATACAAGAGGTGTACAATGCTTATATAACTCATACATCGACTATATAATTTATACATCGTCGTTTTCCATATCGTTTATAAATTAGAAATCTTACATTGGGTTCCACTCCACCAAAAATAGCAGAAGGCTCAGAAAAATATGCGGTCTCTTCTAAAATGTAGAAGACGTCCACACGGTCACGATGTTTCCTGTTTCATCGAATTTCGTCTAGAAACAAAAAAGATATGATTTTTACAAGGTTTGCAACGGTTTAAAGGTGTTAAAACGGTTGAAAATAATAAAGCCGTATACCTCGTTTTGATGTTCAAAACTAGGTCTTCAATTCTTGACCAAACCGTGAAGTATTACCACGATCGGACCACGCAGCGTTGACCAGCCTCGAGAGGCGCGCTTGAGGTGCTAACAGCGTTGAACTCGGAGGCTCCTGGGCGGCGCGATCGGCCTTCGAACGACGGAGGTTCACGAGGTCGGTTCTGGCGATATACACAACGAAAAAAATCAAACTATATATGGATTTGAAGCTCGTCTGACGATCTACAAAAACCTCAACTGGGGCATTGGTTTTTATTGAGTGTGGAAGGAGAAAATGAAGGGGAAAGCTTTGAAGAGGAGCCGCCGTATATCGCGATGGTTATCGGGGAGAGAGAATTGAAGTGGACCAATAGAATTTTTTTATTATTTTATATATTTTTAAATCTCTAAAATACCCTCTTTCACACACGAACCCCAATCCAAACCTAACGACTGTCGTCCATAGCGTTTTACCCCCATTCCAAACACAATGGGATATGTTTCGTAGGCCCATTCGACTGTTTCAGTCAGTTTTCATTCAAATTAAAATATAAAACATTCAATATTTAATTTGAACGTACATTTCAATTTGCCAGGGCCACAAACTAATTCGAAAAATTCCAGAAAAATAAATCTAGCTATGTTTTGACGATACGGTCCCAACAAAACTAGTTTCGTCGAATTCTGAGACCGTTTGCAAAAAGGCCCATTTCTGGTCGATCCAATTTAACTGTAATTGATCAAAACACGTTTTCCTTTGCCACGCTCACATACTAGCTTCAAAAATTATGAAATTTGAAACCTAGCAATAACTTCACATCCCGGATCCAACAAAAGTGGTTTCGTCGAATTCTGAGGTCGTATGCAAAATGGCCAATTTCACGGGCTATATAAATTTCATAGCGACCTTTCTGAAAATTCATTTGGCCATAACTTTTGCTTTCCGCTATGAAACTTCGATTTTTCAGATTCGTTAGAAAGGTATTCACTAACAGATTTATATATTTTTGGTTTCACTCAAATCCGTTTTGTATTGCACCCAGTACAATCCGACAAAGTTTGAATTCAATTTTTGAATCTGCAGCGCCATTGCAGGCCATGTTTATAATTAGAATTAATTATATTCGTTTTCAATTGTCGATTCAAACTCACTTTTCATCGCTATTATTTAAAATATTTATTTTAAATATTTAAAATCCATTATTTTAGCCAATTTAAATTTTTTAAATTGGTTCAGATTTTCTGGGTCGTTACAATTGCTTACCCAATTAAATAAAGGTACGTAGGCAGTCACAAGGGATAGTGATGCAGCTGCTATATTCATAAAAATATTTTTGTTTATTGTTCGTTATTACATCTCGTGTTAGTGCATCTTTCATGTTTAATATTTTAAGCCATATTGACATATTTATCTAGATTGCAGGGATGAATATCTATGTCCACCTCACCAGGGTTGCATAAAAGTAGATTTATGGTAATTGTGTTAAATTTGTACTTAAGCACACCCTGTGAGTTAAATGAATATTCTGATAAGTATCAAAATTATATCCAGTGCATTTAATGATGACGTATATTTGTTCAAATAAAGTGGTAGTTGTAATTGTTTTTTTTAAATGGACGTGTTTTCGGCGATTTTGACTGGTCGGAATTTCCTGGGTGTTACAAGTTGGTACCAAAGCTTAGGTTAGGTTCCTAAATAAAATTTAATATAAGCATAGGAAATCATCCTGGAAATTTTGAAATGAAGCTATCATAATTTGATAAATAAAACTGAATCATGCAAGGCACCATTCCTTTGACCAGAGTTTTGAGTAGTATTTATTTTGTGTGTTTAACATTTGTTTAGTGTTTATACTAATAATAATGTGTTGATTCGTTAGCAAGAACCGCATTGAGAGGTTTAATGAAGTTGTAAGTGCATATGATTAGTTATAAAATAGCGAAGGAATGAATGGAGTGGTTTATAAAAGGAGGTATGTAGTAGCATGAAATGGATGCGATGAAGTGGCTTCGAAGGAATGTGGAGCTTGTCGAAGAAGGAATTAAATGAGTTTGGGAAAATAAAATTTGAGGTAGATCAAGAGGAGTAAATTGAATTCTACATTCATGCAAAACCAAGGTGAGAAAATCTATATAAATAATTATGTCATTACGTAATATGGTATTAGAATTGTTTAGCACTGATGATGCTAGCTTAAAGTTGCTAAGACATCTCTTAGCAATTTGGTCATAACTTTTGATTACTTGATTGGGTTTTGGTCGAAGTTAATCATATTAGGAAGCTAGATTAAATTATTTAGAATATTTACATTATACACATTTTGCTATCGCAAAACATGTTTGCAAACTGAACTATGTGATTGACAAAAAAAAGATTGATGTATTTCAATGCGAATGTCGTAACTGGTGTCCTATATAAGATTTGAGATACATCGAGTAGTATGGAAAGATTGATGTAAAAAAAAGGGTCATACTTAATTAAGATGGTTTTCGAAGTTAAGAGTGTGGATATTCCAAAAGGAAGTGGTTATCCATGCGGAAGTAATGATTACAAAGTATAAAAGTACTTCGAGAGAATATTTTGTTTAAACTTATGAAGGATTTTTATAGATTATTTCGTCAATGGTGGATACCTTTGGATGACGACGACGATGTGTGGTATAAGACAATGGATCTTGGGTAGTGCACTATTGCTCTATGTGGTATTGAGCCAATATAGTACATCCATACTTAGTGAGGGGATGTCGGTCGCAATATGATGGTTACCATCAGATGATGATGATGATGTGGGAGTATAAGACAATAAATCTTAGATAGTACAACTATTACTCTAGTGGTCGTATTAAGCCAGTAGAGTACATCCCTACCTAGTGATGTGATGTCGAGCGCAATAGGATAAAATATCCTACATTGACTACGTGGCTTGGATCCACTTTGATAAATATAATCATCTTTCTAACAAAAGAATATCCTATTAAAACTAGTTTGACTTAATTGAAGATATTGTTTGGAGTCTAACCTGAAAATCTTACTATTTGATACATTTTGATGGGTACCGCAACAAGGGGAGTACACCTTCACTTGATTAGTTGACATTGGATGAAATATCCTACATTGATACTACACCATAAATGCCAATTAGGCAGTGCTCATGGCCGCATCTAAATCGATTTGGCAGTACTTTAGGCCATATCAAAAAATGGCGTCTTTGTTACTTAGATTCGGGCTTAACCTGTATCAAACTCATAGATTGATACGGCTCAAAGCCGTATCAAATTCATGGATTGATACGGCTCTAAGGCATATCAAATTCTCAATTTGATACGGCTCATGGCCTATCTAATTTTCAAATAGATACGACCATGAGCTGCATCTAATTGAGAATTTGATATGGTTAATGGTCGTATCTATTTGAAAATTAGATACGGCCATGAGTCGTATCTAATTTAAAAATAATAATATATACATAGCAAGAGCTCCAAAATTAAAACAATTTGAATACAACAAATATCATGGAATTTACAGCTATAAAAAACAAGAGATATCATAGAATTTACAACAATTTAAATGAGGGTATGAATTAAAACAAGAGATAAAGCGGATAAATATAATTTGCACACCGTTTTCTTTTTCTAATAGGCATCTCCTTAACTTCAGTGGTTTGAAGATCTGAACTATTTGTGTATTGCAATTTTTGAAATGCATAACCTTCATATATTATTGTCTCTCCTAATTGAAGACAGGTGTAGTTCGCTTGTAGTGTTCCTTGTGGTGATGCTTGTGACTTCCTCGGTGTCCTGTTAACAACAAAGTACTGGTATCAGGTTCTAGTAAATTATATACAACTAAATGTACATTGAATAATTGAAGTCAGATTAAATGTACTTAAGCTAATGATAGTTTCATCATGAAGAATCTGTCACCAGTTAGGTTGGTGTCAGACTGATTCCTAATGAAGTCATATTTCACCAATATTTTCCACAAGTGAACCTATGGTTTTTACCCGACTCCAATCTGTATTTGAAAGATAGAAGGTGTTATGGTGTTTACATATATGTAGTTAGTCATAGTGACGACTAAATATTGAAGAATGATACAAAAAAAAAAACATTACGTTTCCTGATAAAAAGGTGAGACACAAACATGGATGAAGTAAAGATCAGTAACAAAAAACTAAAAAGAAATACCTGATAGTGGAAAGCAATATCTGCGGCACATAACCAACTTGCGCAGAGGAGTTCCTTTCTCATACGTTTCAGTTCTTTTAATTCTTTGAACTCACGAATAACATTCCTTCTACAATCTCTGCAAAATTTCTTGCTTTCAAATCTGCAAGTCAATGAAATAATAAGTTTCTCTCGACTATGGCATAAATTTATCCTTGAATAAAAGCAGCAAACAGGAAAATTCCAAACAAATGCCATAAGAAAATTTTGTCTGACCCAATGTCACAACTTATTTGTCTTTTATACTTCTAAAATACAATTTTGGTACCCAATACAATCGACTAATAAGAGCATCTCCAACAGTGGAGGAAATTCATGTTAAGGGGTGTAATATCCCTTATTTTTGCACCCAACAGTTGTTACACGGTGTAATATGAAGGCAAATGTTACGGGCTGGATTCAAAGTTCGGAATAGGGCGCGCGAGCTGATTTTATCAGCTCGTGATGTCGCGAGCTGATTTTATCGGCTCGCGACTTCAGGAGCCGATAAAATCAGCTCGTGGCTTTTTTTTTCCCAACTATTTTTACCATATACAATACCAAATGCATTAATTTTTTTGTAAAATAAACTTCGAAACATAATAATAATATTTGATTACTAAGAGCAAAACCAATTTTTTTTTTTTTTAACGTTTTACCCTAGTTTGTCGTATACAAAAACATAACCGATATGTAATTTGTAAAATAAACTTAGGAACATAATAATAGATGATTAATAACTCGTACGAATACAAGAAAAGGAGTTTGTATAATAGAAAATGAAACACAATCGATGATTAATAACTTAGGAACATCTTAGGAAATGAAACATAATCGATGATTAATAACTTAGGAGTTCGTACAAGAGAAGTAATAGTAGAAAAGGAGTTCGTACAATAGATGATTAATAACTTAGGAACATCTTTACTGCATACATAATCGATAAGTTCAGACAAACATAAAATAAAACACATTCAGGTAATGGTTCTTCATAACTAGGTATCGCCGTGGTGGTTCCATAAATGAGTCATAAGATCCTTCTGTAGTCGGTTATGGAGTTCTGCATCTCTGTAGATAACTTGACAGCTCAAATGAACGTTGAAGTCCTCCTCTGTTAGTGGTTGGTTTTGTCGGAATACTGGAGGTGGTAGCGAAGCACCCTCGTAATCGCAGTGACGTTGATCTTCATCCATATCTCTTTCATCTTCTATAATCATGTTGTGAAGAACGATGCAAGCAAACATGATTGTAGACATCTTACTCCTACGCCATAGCCGACATGGATTACTTATCATTGCAAATCTAGATTGTAAAACACCGAAAGCACGTTCCACATCTTTCCTTTGTCCCTCTTGCATCGCCGCGAACATGACTTGTTTAGGAGTTAATGGATTTGGACATGTTTTAACAATGGTGCTCCATTTCGGGTAAATGCCGTCACCTAGGTAATAGCCATGGTTGTAAGTATTTTGGCCTAGGGTAAATGTTAAAGGAGGTACCTGGCCTTTAGCAAGATCATTGAACAAATGAGATCTTTCCACAACATTTAAGTCGTTATTAGACCCGGGCATTCCGAAGAAAGCGTGCCATATCCACAGATCGTACGATGCCACAGCTTCCAAAATGATGGTTGGTCGTCTTTCCTTGCCGTTGTACGCACCTTGTAATCCCTTAGGACAGTTCTTCCATTCCCAGTGCATACAGTCCAGACTTCCTAACATTCCCGGCCAACCCCTGCTTTCGTGCATCTCTCTGATTCGCACTACATCTGCTTCGTTTGGAGACCGTAAGTATTCTTCTCCGTAGACGTCCACAATTGCTTGACAGAAAGTTTCAAGTGTTTCTAGTGCCGTGCTCTCTGCTATGCGGTATGCATCGTCCAAAGCATCGGCTGGAGTGGCATAAGCTAACATTCTCATAGCTGCCGTCATTTTTTGTTCACCGGACAATCCCTGTGTCTTCGATGCATTATGTTTGTACTTAAAGTAATCATTGTTACCTTGAATACCAGCCAATATCCGAAGAAATAGGTTTCTCCGCATCCTGAATCTTCGACGAAACATATCAGGCCCGTAAGTGCAATCCTCATCGAAGTAATCTTGCATCAAAGACTTGTGGTATTTAGCATGATTTCGGTGTATAAACCTCCTTCCAGGAACCGATCCCCCTCTAGTTGTGGACGATGAACCGTATGCTTCACGGTATAGGTCCCGTATTTCTTGTATTTCTTCTGCTTCCTCTTGAAGGATTTCATCTTCCTCTGAATCGCTAGCAAAAGCCAGCAAGCATTTTGTAAAACTGGAATCCATTTATATTTGTTAGTAAGTTTTGATTTGAGATATGTATGACAATGTTGCTGTTATATATAAGGTTTGATTTGAGTG
Source organism: Allium sativum (assembly GCA_030737875.1). NCBI lineage: Eukaryota > Viridiplantae > Streptophyta > Magnoliopsida > Asparagales > Amaryllidaceae > Allium > Allium sativum. The sequence goes on from CM060919.1 coordinate 443,920,419, forward strand.
TCTCTTTATTGGATTCCTTTATTGGACTGAGTGTCTCTTTATTGGTTTGTGTGTCTCTTTATTGGTTTGAGTGTATGTTTATTGGTTTGTGTGTCTCTTTATTGGTCTGAGTGTCTCTTTATTGGTTTGTGTGTCTCTTTATTGGTCTGAGTGTCTCTTTATTGGTTTGTGTGTCTCTTTATTGGTTTAAGTGTATGTTTATTGGTTTGTGTGTCTCTTTATTGGTTTAAGTGTATGTTTATTGAAGGATTTAAACATTTACGCACCCGAAGGAGTTAAAAAGGAGTTAAAAAAGGAGTTAAAAACTATGGGTCGTCCACTACCGTCGTTATTTAAACATGTAAACATTTAAGTACCAGGTTTGGCGCTTGGCAAAGTACCAAAACTTGGCACTTGGCAGAGTACCAAAGTTGGCACTTGGCACTTGCCAAAGTACCAAAACTTGGCAACGTAACGGTTTGCAATAAAACAAGCATACATTACACAGAACATATGAAAGTAGCAAACAGTACACATACAAAATAACATATCGCAGAACACATAGGCTTCGACCAAAGGTCGATCGAAGGACTGGGGAGGTATAATACGTAAAAAACGTCCAAATGGACTGCCAAATAGTCTCTCTCGAATATCCAGAGGTAATATGTCTAAGGCTGATGCTACAAACTTCGCCCAACTCCCGCGAACGTTTACATACCGAGTCTATTAAAATAATACCAGTTAAACGACTATAAAACCAAGCACGCCTATGCACTAAACGATAACGTGCATGCACTAAATGACTATTTAACAGTTAAATGAGTATTAAAGTTCGTACTACTAACGTATAACAAACTACTACATGATAAAGTTTTAACAGTTAAAAGACTATTTAACAGCTAAATCAATATTTAACTAGTACGTGCAATAATGTATACTATTTAAATGACTATTGACGTTCAAACTACTAGACCATAGAACGTACATGCACTAAACTATAACGTAAAACTATAAAGTAAAACTAATACCTGAACGGTGTCCAGCGCGGTAACTGATCGATGGGTGAATCCCTGTGGCATCTCGTGGAGGATACATAAGTCCTCAATCGTCGTCCCCTCTGGTGGAGGAAGGTGTACTGGACCAGACATGTCGTCTGGCATAACTCTAACTGTGCGTCTCCCGCTCTTCGTCACGCGTGGCGGCATCCCGACGTTGGAACGATTAAAAAAGAAATTAAAAAGGAGGAAATTAAAATTAAATGAATATAACCAAACACCCCCCCTTCCCGAGCCATATATAGGCTCGGGAACAGGCGCGAGCTGATTTTATCAGCTCGTGAGCTGATAAAATCAGCTCGCGCCTGTTGGGAAATATCAAAGATATCTCCCGTAATGTTACGGGCCGTAACGTTACGGCCCGTAACACTGTTGGAGATGCTCTAAGAATGTGCAGTATATTATCGCAATTACTTGGTAATATAAGTAATGTTGCTGCATGTTGATGAAACCAATCGTATTTCTACTGAATAGTCAAATGCTTTGAAGGAAGATAGAAATGGCAACAATAATCAAAACATAGCACTAAACTAGAAGCGTAAATATCAGCGTCAACAGATTATACTCTATTTATTTTGCAAAGAGAGCTATTGATTTGAACATGGTTTCATCAGCAAATACAACATATTTTGCCTTCTTCAAAGATTCTTTATTGGGCAATAAAATATGAAGAATATCTTTGTTCATCTAGGACCATAATAACTATCCATTATTGTCATTGCTTTACATATTTACAAAATATGGCACAAGGTTATGTGGATTATGACAGCAGATGACAATAAAACCATGTATGTCATGCCTTTTTGCATCTTTTCAGATACCAATTTAGCATCCGAGAATGATATCGTCCTTCAAGAGGGTACAATTTAAGGTTAACGTGATCATCCAAACATACAGTATCATTTATACTAAAATTTATGAAATGGTAAAACATTGGAAATTGTTTTTGCAGAATGCTGCTTCACTATATTTGTATACAAAAAGATCCTTTATATTCTACAGCAGAAGAAATAGATCCACTATTAGCAGGAAAAGTAAGTTAGACGCTGCTGTGTTCAGGACACAATACCTTGATGTGAACTCAATCGAAAGCACAAGATCTCAAAAAGTCATCATCATTATATATAGAAGATTACATTACGAATTTTCAATCATTATTTATCCAAGAAAAAAGATGTTAAATATTCACATTACTTACGTAAAGAAGAATGTATTATAAATTTTAATAGATTGCTTAATAAACTTTTTCCCAATTTGCACGATCTATAAAGCACATGTGAGCACATTGGAAACTAATGCAAGGATATAGATGCAATGAATTCATCATTTTCCAAAATATTAGGATACAAGCGTGACAGGATACCACTACGAGTGCATCATAATACTTGGGAGAACGATAATTCCTCGCATTTGGGGAAAAATGGCAAGGATGAAGATGGTATGGTAAGGAGGTGTGATACACGTGGTTGGAAATTGTATTAGCTAGCACAATTAATGAAACTCTTCAGAAGTTATTGATAAGTAGGATCTTTTTTTTTTTTTTTTTTTGAAAATTGTACACTTTTATTAACAACTAGAAAGTACATAATAAGGTTAGCATACTAACCAAAATACAAACTGAAAAGCACAAAATAAAATACATACAAAGTACTAAATTAAATCCTAAAAGAGAGTTTTGAACCCATGACGAGGTTACCAACTTCATAGCAAGTGCGATCCCGCTGCACTTCTAATCCTCTGTTACTATACTTTAAGCCTTTTCTTCGAGTGGCAGAGATTAACACAGTTTGCCACCAATCTGTTACTTGTTAAATCACCCTTCGCTGCAATGTGATGCAGGCAGATGGAGGACTTCCTTGATGAAATTATAGGCAAATAGAACTCTCTAGTGTGCTTTCATTTAAACTACAACATCTAAATTCTTTTCAAAAAAATTGCCGAAGTTAAAATGCCAGTAAATCCAACACCAAGCACTGTAGAATTCTAAAACAATGGCTCGTTTTACTTCTGAAAGAGTAAAACAGTTTGCAATCAATGAAATGCACGAATCCATCGTGCATCCTCTGATTAAATCACCTTAATCATGGAAGCCGTCATAACCAATCAAACACAAGACTACCAGTTGAAAGCATTTTCAGATCTGATTGATACTTGCTTTTCATATCTGAAACTGATGATTCAAGCAAGTAGATCCATATTATCCCATTTACACTAAACTGCCTAAACTCCACAACCACATACGGGGTGTTAATGTCCAGCAGCAAGCAAGTTTTCAAATAATGAGCTGTCTAAACAACTTATTTCCATCTAAAAGAATCTGTAGAGTTTGAATTAAACTTATTGTTGTCACGGAGTAAGCCTTTTCATGCACTCAAATATAAATGCACAAATATAAATTCCCCTTTTAAGTTTGGCAACTATATCAATTTACACCCCCCCCCCCCCCCCCGCCCCCCCCCCCCCCCCGCCCCGGGCTTTTTGGTTATTAGTGACAGCTGCTATATTTTGGGGACCAAACTTTGTCAAATGCAGTATGAAATTAATGAGCATGCAAAAGATTTTAGCATGTGACAACGTGCTTCTTTTCTAAAAGGAAGTATGTAAAAGTCCAACAATGTGAACATTTTTGTCATGTAAAGATGTCCAAATCGAGTTTGCTTATTCTGTCACATTGAATACAACAATGTGCATCAATATTAGGGCTGTCAACGCATACTTTCGGATGCGGATAATCCGTATCCGTATCCGCATCCGGAACCATTTTCGGATATCCGCATCCGCGGATACGGACGGATATCGGATAATTATCCGCTCCGCCATCGATCGATAAATCAATGAACATTATTGAATTTTTTTTAGCTTAATATTAAGCTTTTTCAACCTAATTAATTACTGAAGTGCTAAAAATAAATAAATATGATGATAATATATTATTTTGAGCAATTAACATGCATTTAGTAGACTTTTAATTTTGCAAAACAATACATTATTATATTTAATTATGCTAAAATACACATAATTTAAGTTGTAATCGTGAAAAAAAGCGGACGGATAATTTTCGGATGTGGATATGCCTATATCCGCATCCGCTTTCCCGGATATTTATCCGCTTTTCGGATGCGGATGCGGACGGATTTCGGATTTTTCGAATATCCATTGACAGCCCAAATCAATATTCTGAGGCCCCGAACCGAGGTAAAACAATAGAACGAAGGACGAAAGGAAAAAACACATTACTAAGAAATAAGAACTAAGAAAAAGTGTACTGCTCGATGCTCCAACATGGGTAAAGAAAGCATAAATAAGAACTGAGGTGAACATAACATTAGTGATGTGCGGTCAGGATTAAATCAGAGGAACTCGGGGGCCAATCCCTACCCCACACCACTAACACCGTTAGTGATGTTATGTTCACCTCAGTTAAAGTGAGGTGAACAAACCAGTATTGAAGAAAACATCTCATTACACATCACTCATTTATAAAATAATATCATCCACGGAGCATTAATTTCTGAAGCAAAAACAAACACAAAAGACCAATCTCTTTAAATTTATAGATGTGATCTTACAGAAAAGTCATACATAAATGACAAACAAAGATACAAATAAACCAACATACGCTCGCTCTCTTTCATTTAAGAGAGGGCTACAACCATCTTCAGTTACAACCTATTGCAAACAAAACTCCAAAAACACACACAAGGCTTCACAAGTCACATACTCATGTCTATATATATTAATATATATAACTGAATGGCTTCTGTATGATCAAAGATGAAAATTGAGGTCATAAGTGTAGGTGGCCTTAGGAGACCAGTTTTTGGGAATGACATCTCTAGTAGAAAGAGTTTTGTTAACTCAGTTCAAAACTTGTGTTTATAAACTCAGTTCGAAATTGAGTTTACAAACTCAGTTTTGAACCGAGTTTACAAACTCAGTTACAACCAAGTTTATAAACTCAGTATGTAACTTAGTTCAAAACTGAGTTTATAAACTCAGTACGCAATTGAGTTTACAAACTCAGTTTGATCTCAATTCCATCTGAGTTTATAAATTCAGTTTGGTAGTTTTACTCAGTTGGAAATTTATAAAACTAAAATATAAAAATTATTATGTTAACTGGAATATAAAAGCTAAATATAATTAAAATTCAGTAACCCATTCCAAAGAGTTAACAAAAACAATAGCATAAACATAGAAAAGCTGTGAGCTCTCCAGTGGACACATTCAACAAAAGAAAACCAACTAAGTTAATTTTCTGAATTATGGACGTTTAGTCTACTGATTATAATTTAAAAAATTCTAATTATGAATTAAAGAATTCTTTTTACCTAATCAATCCGACTAAAATAAATATATACTTTTTCACAAAAACATGTTATTTATCGACAAATTTTTCGTTAACATTGGTCAAATATCCCCCGTTATTGCCAAATAAATCACTAATACACAACTGTCTCAATTAACGATTTAAACCTACCAATTTTGATTTAGTTCTTCTTAATTAATCTATAAATCAATCACTAAGTTATTATTTATTAACAAAACTAAAGCTATAACATATGTCTAAAATTGAATTGGTGAATAATGTAACATGCTGGATAGAAACGGTATACAGGGAAATAATAATGACAACAAACTATGGTTGGAAAATATAAATGAATATATTTGTAATACCAATATCTTTTCAAATACCGCAAACAATAACAATTTGAGTGCTCTGAAAAATTTCGATTAAGACAACTTGATTCAAATTAAATAATTGATTTGCCCAAACTGTGTGACCTGTTTCAGCTTTGATCACAAATTTGCACTAATTGAGTAAATTCCAAAGAACTGAAAAATGCAGACTAGTTTCAACTTTGAAATATAAATACCTTTTCAAATATTACTGAAAATAGCAATAGAAGCTTGTTTCAAACCAAAACATTCACCGATTCAGTATTCACGTACCAGTACTTTTCCAAGTTTCAGAGAATTAGAAAACCATAGACAATAGCAAATTTCCCCAATTGACTAGTGTTGAATTTGTACCTAGAATCCAGAATACCCTGCTTGTAACACCCCACGTCCGTTAGTGTCACTCACAAAGGGAATGCACTAAGTTATGTGGAGCATTTAGGGTAAAAGATGCAGATAAATTACAAGACAGACAGAAATTAAACAGCGGAAAATAAAACTTTGCTTTATTGATAAAATAGTTTGTACAATGGTTTCTTTACAATATCAGAGTATCATCTGTCTTACAAAATAAAGAAGCATAAAAACAACATTTATATTCCCCGATTTTTAGCAAGAGCCAGCCATAGCATCTGAAAAGAGAATCCAAGCAAACTTCGACAAATCTTCAAGCTGGTAAAGAGTGGCATTCCAACTTAACCGGAGCTATACTATTCCCTCCTCTACTACCTGAGGGGGGGGAGGGGAAACGGAAGAAAGAAGACGAAAGAAAAATAGAGTCAGACATAAAGCCTGAGTAAGTTCAGTAACTTCTAGCATGTGAACATGGAAAAACAAAACGACATGAATTAACTGAATACAAGATTACACCATGACGATAGGGTCAACAAGATTAGACAAGGTAGTCACAAGATATGCTAAGATAAACTGGATACGCTCTAATACTTTCGCCGCTTCGCTATTTCCTTGTTATACTGGTTTCTATATCTCTGCACCGCCTATCTAGTGTCCCAACTAGTAACGATAACGTGATCCCAATCCCTGTATTTTCCATTTCCTTCCGGCATACATTCACTACTTATTACCTAGATCGAATCTAAGGTTTTCTATCAAGTGCTTTCTAGATTTAACTAGAGTTTACGCTATCTGCTGAACGCTTCTCGGATTCTGGATTTATGCCACCTAGTCCAACTAGGGATTATGCTACCTGTCGAACGATGCCCCCAAGTCTAGGACACACTACCTAGAGTGGTATATGTTCCTATACTTTCCCACGCCTGTATCGCGAATCGTTATCGCTTGTCTAGATGCACATGTCCTGTAATGTGCGACCCGAGTCCTGTGTCAGGGCAAATCAAGGAATACAGAACTCGGTCGGGAGCTTTCAGATATCTGCCGATGCAGATGCTAAGGTCTGTTTTTATTCCAGTGGCTATGGTCCCACTTAACCCCTCCCTCAACTAATGAAAGGCACACCTTGTAAAATGAGAACTATACGCCGGCCCCCGGTGCCCCACTATCCTATGGCCATCCGCAACCATAACTAGATAGCAAGTATATGGTCTTTTGGAGTTCTCCGCCTTTCCGCTGCGCGTATCTCGATTGACTCAAGATGGATGGTAGACGACGAGTTGCTATCACAGGGCAACCGTTTGCTCGCCGAATCACGCCGGTCCATCCTAGTCTTTAGGTTGCCATGTATTGCAACTAAGGCATACCCCTGGTTCTTCTACGCAGACCTTAACCTCTGTAGGCCCAGGCGGATCATCTATTGCCTCACAGAGGGATACCAAGAGTACCCTCGCGTCCCCTCGAAGCCTCGGGCTTCGTAACCCAATTCGTTGGAGCCTTCTCTCTACTCAGACGGACATTCGCTCCTTCCCGTGTGTAACACCCGTGTATTCTATAACAGTGAAATTCACAAATTAAAGTATAATTAATTTCAAATCAAAGAATTGAGGGAAACGGGATACGCCATTGCGTTCGTCTCGGAATTCTGCTTGAGATAGAGTCCAAGTTTGCGTAAAACGGACTCCGTATGAAGAAGATATGACCTCCGGAAGTTTCAGAATTCAGTTTAAAATTCAAACAGACGAAAACAGCTCAGAAAAACAAATTTAAAATTCAAAATCGGGCCCAATTGGTCAGGGCGGGAAAATTCCCGCCCAAGGCACCCAGGTCGACTTGGCAGTCGACCTGGGGCTAGCCAGGTCGACTGGGCAGTCGACCTGGGTAACCTGTGTCGACTGCCAAGTCGACACGGTGTCGACTGGGGTGTCGACCTGGCCCCTGAGCCAGGTCGAACCCAGCCCACCCTGGCTGGCCTAGTCTGTGTTTGGTCGATTTTCTGTGCCTTGTCACTAGGGCTAGGTGTCAGCTCCTGGTTGGTCTCTCCTTCGAACGAACGGCTATTATTAAACCAAGCTCCATCGACGGTCTGAATCAACTCACAAACTCTATAAAAAGGACCTAAGACTAACCCTAATTCACACAAACTAAAATGGAGATGAGACCGTCATGCTGCTGAGGAGAGACTAAGAATAGCCGTTAGAAATTGAGAGACAATTAGGAGATAATTTGAAAGCTTAAAGCAACGTCAATTGAATCAAAACAACGCCTACAACAAAGGATAGCATCTCCAAATTCAGAATTCAGATTCCTGAATTGAAGATTCGTCATACGTTGTAAGTAGAGTGCTATTCCGATGTGAATAATTAATTGCGTTTGATTTGTGTAAAATGCGAAATGGAATTGTGGCGATAATAATCTATATTTGTATGTTATTTTGATTCTAAACGATTTGGGAATGTTATGGTATACGATTGGATATTTGCAAGTATGTGATTTGCGTTGGAAGTTAACAACGAAATGGAATTGTGGCGATAATAATCTATACTTGTATGTTATTTTGATTCTAAACGATTTGGAAATGTTATGGTATACGATTGGATTCATACAAGTATATGATTTATGTTGACAACCATATGTTGTGGTATTTTATTTGGGATTCATGCAAGTATATGATTTCACTATTATGCCAATATGATGTACATACTTTTATGATCACTTTTAGTGTGTAATTGGATACGACTAAGTACTATAGTTTATATGAATCTATGTTGGAATTAGCAAATCATACTTTTGTATTAGAAACAAAAGTAAGCACCTTTATGAACATGACTAAACTATGTTTGGTATTATGCCTAGTTGAAACATGTTTTAGGCCTAAGTTGTTATCAAAACTATATGGTGATATATGTGACACAATTAAGTTAGATTTACATTCCAATTGCAAGTTTAAGTATTATTTATGCCATGATTATATGAATAGAATGATTCATGTTTAAGTATTGTTTATGCCATAATCATATGAATAGAATGATTCATGTTTAAGTATTGTTTATGCCATAATCATATGAATAGAATGAATATGTGCAGTTACAATTGCAAGTTCACATGTGCCTACTTTATGTTAATTGAATCGTTATGTTGCAAGTTCATGCGTTCACACTCCCCTTTTTATGTTACCTCATAAACACCATGTTATAAGCCTCCCCTGCTAAGTTGGGTTTAAATGTTAAACCCAACATATCTTATATTGTAGTGAACGTATAAAGCGGGGGTAATGACGTTTGGGTTAAAATATAGAACATAAGTGTTGGCATGTTTGACGCATGCCAACAACCTTGAAAAAAAACAATTAAGTGACATAAATAAATTTTAACCAATAAAGATGAATTTGAATAATGGGCCGCAAATATTTACATATAAAAAGAAAAGAGACAAAATATGTAAATGTAGAAAATACGATGTGTTTAACCCGAGGTTGGATTGAGTTGTGATGTAAACCTGCCCGGAACCGCCCGGCTGTCCAGTAGTCACAACAATACCTATCCAATGTGGGTGGTTAAACACGGAGCCCAATAAGGACCCGAGGTTAGAGTGAGTTGTGGCGTAAGACTGCCCGGACCCAACCGGCAACAGGCATCCACAACAATACCTGTCTAATGTGAGAGGTCAAGGCTTTAATAAGACAATTAAGGCTGAGTCAGGATAGATAGGATTAAGTAAATTAAATTAATACTTAATCAGAATGGAACATGCTAAACTAAACAGACTGATTGGGGGTTAGGTTTATTAAACACTTAACCAACTTAGCATGTTGGCTAGAAATAGAAAACCTAGTAGCGGGGGACCCTTTTCAGCAGTAACCCTACAAGGTGTATCAGGATACCCTGAACTAGGTAGGGTGGGGCATGATTACTGGGCTGACTGTAAGAGGTCAAATCGACGGCGGTGGTGCAGCAGTGTAGGTTCTAACGGGGTGCGGGCGTGCACACACTTCGGCGTAGAAAAATAAGGCACTGGGCACCAATAGCATACCTGTGCATTCTAGAATTGTGTCGGGATGCCACCATGGGACTTGATACACCCCATGGTGGGACCAGCATAGGTAACTACAACAACGGGGGTCGTAAGACACATGTAACTATGCGAGTAGGAGCCGATCATCAGAAATGGATCAATTCACCCTGATTATGGGGTGCCTGTTGGGAACTAGTTTATATGGGTACAGAGATTAATATGGGGTACGATAGTATTCGACCCTAGGCAACTTAACTTAGTTTATGATGCTTTCCCAATTCCAGTTTATGCTTATCATACCCAGTTCTTTATTCATAGACTGAATAGTCCTAGACTTACTCAGGCTTTATGTCTGACTCTACTTTTCTTTCGCCTTCTTTTCTTTCGTTCCCCCCCAGGTCCACAGGGAGGGAATACCGCAGCTTGACCAGTTTTCACATCCAGCTTGAAAAGAAAGAATGTATTGCTTGGAACTTTTCTGTTTTGGGCTATGGCTTTGGACAGCAATTATGGGACTTTTGCAGTTTATTTATGTTTTCTTTATGCTTCTTTAAATAATGTAATCAAGACAGTTATGGAGATGTTATGTTTTGGGAAGTATTGTAAAACAAATTATGACATGGTTTGTGTAACACGTATTTTGTTGAAATAAAAGTTGTTGATGTTTTCCGCTGTTCAAAAATATGTGTTCTTATATCTGTCTTGTATATCTGTGACTTATACTTATAAACCTCCACCAAAATTAGGGCATTCCCTTTGAGAGTGACCCTAATGGAGGTGGGGTGTTTCACTTGGTATCAAAGCATAGGTTTACTAGATAAGATAAAAAGTTTTGAAAATTTATTTTCAAAAAGAAAATTTAAAGAAGCATTTTTAAAAGATAAAATATTATTTTATTTTAAAAAAAGGTAAAGTTCCCCCAAAGCCATAGGTACTATCTCTTATCCTTCGTTTTGAATCTATCCTTTTTGTTTCAGCATGTCCGAAGAACTTAACTTGCCAGAGGGTGTACCAATACCTGGTTGGTTTAGACGGTTCTTAGAAGCAAGGGCCACTCAGCCAGGTCCTACCGTTCCTCCTCCCCCAACTGCAGGAAATCATCCAGCTGCAGCAGCACCTCTTCCTCCACCTCCTCCGCGGGGAAACACTTTTGCTAAGATATGTAAAGATTTTAAAGCTATGGGAGGAAAGGATTTTCATGGAACTGAGTCCTTCGTGGCAGCTAGAAATTGGTTGAAAGAAACCGAGGACTTATTCGTCATCTTTGAGGTAGAAGATAGGCAGAAAGTACAACTGGTAGTATGGCTACTTAAAGGCGAGGCTTCCTACTGGTGGGAAGTCACTAATGCAGAAAGACCAGTGGAAACATGGGAAGACTTTAGGGCAAGGTTTGAAGCTAAATTTCTCTCAGACGCGGAAAGGAGTTTGCAGTTGGAAAAATTCTTATTTCTTAAGCAAGGGAATAAGACGGTCAAAGAGTATGTTAATCAGTTTGATGAGCTGGCTAGGTTCGGACTGGACCTAGTCAACACCCCGCTCAAGAAGGCTCTCCGTTTTGTCAAAGGGTTGAATGAGCCATTACACAGTTTGGCCATGACCCATATACCCATGGAGCTACGTATGAAAGGTTGGTACAGATGGCATTGCTGAACGAAGAGGATAAGGGCAAGAAGGAGACAAAGGCAGAAAGCTCTCAAGGGAAGAAAGAGGGTTTACAGCCTAAGAAGATAGACTTTAAGAAGGGCGGGAAAGACAACAAAGAGAAGAGGAAGTGTAATTTCTGTGGCAAAGTGGGGCACTTAGTAAAAGACTGCCGGAAAAAGAAGGCCAAGATGAATGGCGGGTGCTTTTCTTGCGGTGAGACAGGCCACATGGCAAAGGACTGCCCAAAGAAACGAGGACAGGGGCAGAGGGCTGGATCCACCTCAGGGGCACAGGTTCATGTGTTAGAGGCGCCACCTCTGCAACAGCGAGGTATAAATACTTCTGTAGAAAGTGTAGTTTATCTTTATGATCACCCCGTTCGCACTTTATTCGATTCTGGCGCATCACACTCCTTTATCTCGTCTGCTTTAGTAGAATCTCTGCACCTAAAAACTAGTATGGTAGAGGACCCCTTAATTGTTTCAAACCCAATTGGGGGCCCGGCTCATTTGTCTATGATTTGTGTGGGATTGAAAATTTCTATTCTAAGCATAGAATTTAAATGTTGTGCCTTTGTTTTGGGCTTTTCGGGGTATGGTTTGATTTTGGGCATGGATTGGCTATCCAGTAATGGGGCCATCCTTGATTGTGAGAAAATGGTTGTTAGGCTCCTGACCCAGCTCGGTAACACTTTGGAAATTACTTGTAATCCCTCGTATGCGGTTATGCTTAGTTATCTTGAATCGCTAGATGCCTCTGTTGAAAGTTTGAAATCGGTTAGAGTGGTCCGGGAATATCCAGATGTCTTCGAAGAGGTGAAGGTATTGCCTCCGAAGCGGGAGATAGACTTCCGCATATATCTTGTAGATAATGCAAAGCCCATTGCGTTGCCCGTTAGACACATGGCTCCACGGGAAAGAAAAGAGCTCAGTAAACAGATTAAAGAGCTTCTAGAGAAGGGGTTCATTAGAAGAAGCATTTCAGAATGGGGCGCTCCAGTGGTGTTCGCTACAAAGGCAGATGGTTCACTCCGTCTATGTGTTGACTATAGGGAGCTCAACAAGCTAATGAAAAAGAATAGGCACCCTCTCCCCAGAATTGACGATCTGTTTGATCAGCTTGTAGGAGCGTCTGTTTTCTCCCAACTCGATTTAGCGACCGGTTTTCATCAGCTAAGGGTGGCTGAAGATAGCATAGATAAAATGGCATTCAGAACCCTAGACGGCTTCTTTGAATGGTTTGTCATGCCTTTCGGCTTGACAAATGCACCTGCTTACTTCGTGGACCTGATGAGTAGGGTATTCAGAGATTTCCTCAATAAGTTCGTAGTGGTCTTCGTAGACGATATCCTTATCTTCTCAAAGAGTGAAGAGGAACATGCTTAGCACTTAAGGGCAATCATGGAAACTCTGCGAGTCCATCAGCTAAAAGCCAAATTCTCCAAATGCCACTTTTGGAGAGAAGAAGTGAGGTTCCTTGGGCACATAGCATCCAAAGAAGGGTTAGTTGTGGACCCTGCTAAGGTAGTAGCGGTACAGGATTGGAAGACACCAAGGAATGCAACTGAGGTCCGAAGTTTTCTAGGACTAGCAGGTTTCTATCGAAAATTCATAAGGGATTTTGCGAAAATCTCAGCTCCGCTCACAAAGTTGACCAAGAAGAATCTAGTGTTCAATTGGGACTTGGATTGCGAGTTTGCTTTCCAACGACTAAAAAGGGCTCTTACAACAGCCCCAGTTTTAACATTGCCAGATGGAAGCAAGATGTTCTCCGTTTATACAGATGCATGTGGGACAGGGCTAGGCGTTGTCTTAATGCAAGAAGGAAGGGTAGTAGCTTATGGCGGGAGACAATTGAAAGTGCACGAAAAGAACTACCCGACCCACGATCTTGAGTTAGCCGCCATCGTCTTTGCACTCAAGTCTTGGCGACACTATCTCCTAGGTGAGAAGTTCGAACTTTACACTGACCATAAATCATTGAAATACCTTTTCTCGCAGAAGGACCTTAACTTGAGGCAACAGAGATGGATGGAGTTTCTTGCCTCGTATGATTTCGAGATCTCCTATACTCCGGGCAAAGGCAACGTAGTGGCAGACGCGTTCAGCCGAAAGAAACTGACCCTAAGCCCGTTGTTTGTTGAAAGACAAAGCCTAGAGTTTATAGCCAACTTTGACTTTAGGCCTTCCTCCGATTTTGTACCAGGCTTGCTAGCATCTCTCGAAGTACGCCCGACTTTAGTGGACTCAATAGGGACAGCACAACGCGAAGACCTCAGCTTGTGGAAACGATTGATAAACTAATTAGGGGTGAGACTTCAAGTCACCTCAACAGATACTCCATCGACGATAAGGGTTGGCTAAGGCGAGACGGAAGACTATGCGTCCCACAGACAAGGGATTTAGTAAAGAAGGTTCTCGAGGAAGCACATCACTCCAAGATGACGATACACCCAGGCGGAGATAAAATGTACAAGGACATAAAGAGAACTTTCTTTTGGAACGGCATGAAGAAGGACGTGGCAGATTTCGTTTCTAAGTGTATGGTGTGCCAACATGTTAAGGCGGAACAGAAAAAGCCTGGCGGTCTGTTACATCCTCTAGAGGTCCCGCAGTGGAAGTGGGATAGCATCTCAATGGACTTCATTGATGGGCTGCCTAGGTCTAGGAGAGGCAACACTAGTATTTGGGTAATAGTGGATAGGCTTACTAAAAGCGCCCACTTTTTACCCGTCAAAAGTAAAAGAACTGCCTCATCCCTAGCATCTCTTTACCTCAAGGAAATTGTTCGACTCCATGGAATACCATCCAGCATTGTTAGTGACCGAGACCCTATCTTCACAAGTGAGTTTTGGCGGAGTCTGCAAGAAGCGGTAGGCACACAGTTATGCTTGAGCACAGCCTATCATCCCCAAACCGACGGCCAAACAGAAAGAGTGAACAGAGTTTTGGAGGACCTTTTAAGACTGTGTGTCCTTGACTTCGGAGGGACGTGAGAAGACAATCTTCCTTTGGTGGAATTTGCCTACAACAGCAGCTATCAAGCAACCATCGGAATGACGCCCTTCGAAGCTTTATATGGAAGACCGTGCCGATCACCCACTTGTTGGTGGGAGTCTACTGATAAGCTCATACTTGGACCAGATATGATCCGAGAGACTTCAGAGAAAGTAGACTTAATACGAAGAAGGATGAAGACGGCCCAAGACAGACAAAAGTCCTACGCCGATAAGAGGAGGACCGATCTTGAATTTGAGGTTGGGGACAGAGTTTTTCTTAAGGTATCTCCACTAAGGAACGTTGTTCGTTTTGGAACCACAGGAAAGCTAGCACCAAGGTTCGTAGGGCCATTCCCAATCATCGAGAAAATTGGGAAAATGGCCTATAGATTAGAGCTACCCGAAAAATTGGCCGTAGTTCACAACGTCTTTCACGTTTCACATCTCCGAAAATATCTACATGAGTCTGCTGAAGTGGTAGAGCCAAATATCCTAGAAGAAGCTGAAGTGGAACGCGAAGCAACCATGAGGAAAGTTCCAACCCGCATATTAGGAACGGAAGTTAAGAAGCTACGCAACCGCGAAGTCAAGCTCGTCAAAGTTCAGTGGAGCGACGCCGAAGAAGATGCAACTTGGGAAACTGAAGCTAGAATACGCGCAGCCTACCCTTTTCTTTTCGAGGGTACATCCTTGATCTTTCTTTTTCCTTAAGTTGCGCTTTTATCTATCTTTTTAGGTATATCTCCTCGACCTTATCTTTTAGGAAGAAACCCTTTGGATGAAAACATGTAATTGAAACATGTTATGGATGATGGTTGTAAGTGGTTGCAAGTGATTGCTAGTGGTTGCTCGTGGTTGCATATACACACACAATCTAGGTTTTAGATCGGCTCAGTCACTTCATATTGCATATGCAAATATGTTTGCATTCGTATATGGTTGAACTTTAATGTGTTGTCATATGGATGTTGCATTTGTATGAATGATTGTGCACTCATGTAGAATCATGAATAGGAGAATTTGCATACATAATGGATTCATGACACTTACATAATTCGCATTAAGGAGGTCAACTGAATTAGTAGACCGCCTGATTTTGCATTAGATAAGTACATGTACACACACACACACTTCGCATATGATCATGAAGCATTAGAAGTCTTTTAAGGACAATGGATGCTCGTGTTTGATGGATGAGTAGATGGATGTTTGGATGTTAGGATATACATTCTTCCTGAACTTGAAGATTTCGGGGACGAAATCCTTTTAAGTGGGGGAGAATGTAACACCCCGTGTATTCTATAACAGTGAAATTCACAAATTAAAGTATAATTAATTTCAAATCAAAGAATTGAGGGAAACGGGATACACCATTGCGTTCGTCTCGGAATTCTGCTTGAGATAGAGTCCGAGTTTGCGTAAAACGGACTCCGTATGAAGAAGATATGGCCTCCGAAAGATTCAGAATTCAGTTTAAAATTCAAACAGACGAAAACAGCTCAGAAAAACAAATTTAAAATTCAAAATCGGGCCCAATTGGCCAGGGCGGGAAAATTCCTGCCCAAGGCACCCAGGTCGACTTGGCAGTCGACCTGGGGCTAGCCAGATCGACTGGGCAGTCGACCTGGGTAACCTGTGTCGACTGCCAAGTCGACACGGTGTCGACCTGGCCCCTGAGCCAGGTCGAACCCAGCCCACCCTGGCTGGCCTAGTCTGTGTTTGGTCGATTTTCTGAGCCTTGCCTTGTCACTAGGGCTAGGTGTCAGCTCCTGGTTGGTCTCTCCTTCAAACGAACGGCTATTATTAAACCAAGCTCCATCGACGGTCTAAATCAACTCACAAACTCTATAAAAAGGACCTAAGACTAACCCTAATTCACACAAACTAAAATGGAGATGAGACCGTCATGCTGCTGAGGAGAGACTAAGAATAGCCGTCAGAAATTGAGAGACAATTAGGAGATAATTTGAAAGCTTAAAGCAACGTCAATTGAATCAAAACAACGCCTACAACAAAGGATAGCATCTCCAAATTCAGAATTCAGATTCCTGAATTGAAGATTCGTCATACGTTGTAAGTAGAGTGCTATTCCGATGTGAATAATTAATTGCGTTTGATTTGTGTAAAATGCGAAATGAAAATGTGGCGATAATAATCTATATTTGTATGTTATTTTGATTCTAAACAATTTGGGAATGTTATGGTATACGATTGGATATTTGCAAGTATGTGATTTGCGTTGGAAGTTAACAACGAAATGGAATTGTGGCGATAATAATCTATACTTGTATGCTATTTTGATTCTAAACGATTTGGAAATGTTATGGTATACGACTGGATTCATACAAGTATATGATTTATATTGACAACCATATGTTGTGGTATTTTATTTGGGATTAATGCAAGTATATGATTCACTATTATGCCAATATGATGTACATACTTTTATGATCACTTTTAGTGTGTAATTGGATACGACTAAGTACTATAGTTTATATGAATCTATGTTGGAATTAGCAAATCATACTTTTGTATTAGAAACAAAAGTAAGCACCTTTATGAACATGACTAAACTATGTTTGGTATTATGCCTAGTTGAAACATGTTTTAGGCCAAAGTTGTTATCAAAACCATATGGTGATATATGTGACACAATTAAGTTAGATTTACATTCCAATTGCAAGTTTAAGTATTATTTATGCCATGATTATATGAATAGAATGATTCATGTTTAAGTATTGTTTATGCCATAATCATATGAATAGAATGATTCATGTTTAAGTATTGTTTATGCCATAATCATATGAATAGAATGATTATATGCAGTTACAATTGCAAGTTCACATGTGCCTACTTTATGTTAATTGAATCGTTATGTTGCAAGTTCATGCGTTCACACTCCCCTTTTTATGTTACCTCATAAACACCATGTTATAAGCCTCCCCTTTTTCATATGGCTAAGTTGGGTTTAAATGTTAAACCCAACATATCTTATATTGTAGTGAACGTATAAAGCGGGGGTAATGACGTTTGGGTTAAAATATAGAACATAAGTGTTGGCATGTTTGACGCATGCGAACAACCTTGAAAAAAACAATTAAGTGGCATAAATAAATTTTAACCAATAAAGATGAATTTGAATAATGGGCCGCAAATATTTACATATAAAAAGAAAAGAGACAAAATATGTAAATGTAGAAAATACGATGTGTTTAACCCGAGGTTGGATTGAGTTGTGATGTAAACCTGCCCGGAACCGCCCGGCTGTCCAGTAGTCACAACAATACCTATCCAATGTGGGTGGTTAAACACGGAGCCCAATAAGGACCCGAGGTTAGACTGAGTTGTGGCGTAAGGCTGCCCGGACCCAACCAGCAACAGGCAGCCACAACAATACCTGTCTAATGTGAGAGGTCAAGGCTTTAATAAGACAATTAAGCCTGAGTCAGGATTGATAGGATTAAGTAAATTAAATTCATACTTAATCAAAATGGAACATGCTAAACTAAACAGACTAATTGGGGGTTAGGTTTATTAAACACTTAACCAACTTAGCATGTTGGCTAGAAATAGAAAACCTAGTAGCGGGGGACCCTTTTCAGCAGTAACCCTACAAGGTGTATCAGGATACCCTGAACTAGGCAGGGTGGGGCATGATTACTGGGCTGACTGTAAGAGGTCAAATCGACGGCGGTGGTGCAGCAGTATAGGTTCTAACGGGGTGCGGGCGTGCACACACTCCGGCGCAGAAAAATAAGGCACTCGGCACCAGTAGCATACCTGTGCATTCTAGAATTGTGTCGGGCCGCCACCATGAGACTTGATACACCCCATAGTGGGACCAGCATAGGTAACTACAACAACGGGGGCTGTAAGACACATGTAACTATGCGAGTAGGAGCCGATCATCAGAAATGGATCACTTCACCCTGATTATGGGGTGCCTGTTGGGAACTAGTTTATATGGGTACAGAGATTAATATGGGGTACGATAGTATTCGGCCCTAGGCAACTTAACTTAGTTTATGATGCTTTCCCATTTCCAGTTTATGCTTATCATACCCAATTCTTTATTCATAGGCTGAATAGTCCTAGACTTACTCAGGCTTTATGTCTGACTCTACTTTTCTTTCGCCTTCTTTTCTTTCGTCCCCCCCCAGGTCCACAGAGAGGGAATACCGCAGCTTGACCAGTTTTCACATCCAGCTTGAAGAGAAAGAATGTATTGCTTGGAACTTTTCTGTTTTGGGCTATGGCTTTGGACAACAATTATGGGACTTTTGCAGTTTATTTATGTTTTCTTTATGCTTCTTTAAATAATGTAATCAAGACAGTTATGGAGATGTTATGTTTTGGGAAGTATTGTAAAACAAATTATGACATGGTTTGTGTAACACGTATTTTGTTGAAATAAAAGTTGTTGATGTTTTCCGCTGTTCAAAAATATGTGTTCTTATATCTGTCTTGTATATCTGTGACTTATACTTATAAACCTCCACCAAAATTAGGGCATTCCCTTTGAGAGTGACCCTAACGGAGGTGGGGTGTTTCACCGTGTTATACTAAGAATTACTACTTAGTTTTACTAACTAAGATTTACCACTTAGTTTCCAGAATCGTTGTTTTCTTAACCAAGGTTTCCTACTTAGTTCCCTTTCCCGTCAATTTGGATTGGTTAAGTGTCATTAGTCAATTTAATCCGACTTAACCCTCTTCATTTATCCTATCAATCTGGTTAAGTGTTATCAGTAATTCATGTTGACTTAACCCTACCACAAACCAAGTTATATTGGTTAAGTATTACTTAACCTTACCCATTCACCCTGTATTGGTTCAGTGTTCCTAATTAACTTAACCTTGTCCGTCTGTTTTAACTAACCTGTTATTAACGGTTAAGTATTATCCCTTCATGTTTTAGACTTAACCCTATTCCTTTATCAAAATATGATGGTTAAGTGTTCAAGTTTACTTAACCCTACGGTCTAGCCCAGCTAACATATCAAATTGGCTAAGTGTATTAAATCTTACTTAACCCCAACCTCTAGTTAACATGTAAATTTGGCTAAGTGTATTAACTTTACTTAACCCCACTTTCTAGACTAGTTAACATGTTAATTTGGCTAAGTGTTTTCTTAGTTACTTAACCTCTACAAATCTTGTCTTGTTACCATGAGTTTGGTTAAGTGTCCCTGTGGACTTAGCCCTCCGTTCTAGCTTAACTGTGCTTAAGTTGGTTAAGTGTTCATATGGACTTAACCCTCCCATTCTGGCTTAACTGTATGAACCTAACCCTACCTACCAGTCTTTTTATCATGTTGAGTTGGTTAAGTGTCTTATTTAACTTAACCCTAGCATTCTTGTTCTAGCTTTAACTAAATAAATTAAAGCCACGACCACTCACATTAGACAGATATTGTTGCGATTACTGGATGTGGCGGTTGGTTCCGGGCAGGTTTACATCGCAACTCAGTCTAACCTCGGGTTAGGCCTATTTGTGTTTTCTAGTTCAAAGGGTTTTGATTAATTTTCAAATCAGGTTTTGAAAGTAATCATCCCGTCCGTCGGATCAGTTAGGGATAGCCAGGGAGAGCAGGAAACTTGTATTTTCCAAACTCAAGCCTAGACACTATCCTCTCTGTCACCCTAGAACTTTCTGGTTTATTATTAAAAGAGATGTTGTTAACAAACCTTTAATTTGTCTAAATTAACATTTCCTCATTTAGGACAAATTCTATAAGTAAATTAATCCTGATTTACTTATTCCCAATTACTCTTTTAATGTAAATTGTCAACATTTATTCTTACGGCCCATTTTCCCCTCTATATCATGTTTATGCTTTTTGGTATGTAAACCATACCAAATGAAGTGTCACTAACCATGATTTTGCTAATCCTGACAATTACTCCCAATTGTGGCCAATTTCAAGTTTATGCCAATATACTTTTCGAGCCAAATTAGCTAATCCAATTCTGATTTAACATTCTAATTCATGTCAAACTAGACTTATTACTCTAGTTCACAATTCATGTAAATGCTAGATTTACATGTCAATACTAGATTCAAATTACCCAATCCTATAATTCCCATCAAATTTATCCCATTTGCATTTCTATGAACATGCCATAATACATGTTCCCAATTTATGCCAATTTCCAAGTTTATAACTATGTTTTAGTAAATTTCATATTTTGCCCCAAATCGCATTCCCACCGTTCGTATAGTCGTGATTCAATCTAGATTATAGATAAATCTAGATTCGTAGAAAATAGGGAATGAACCAAAGATGCTATGCGAAAGATAGACATACTAACTGGCATAAAAAGGGTTGAATAACGACGTTGGTTCAAGAACATGGGTAGACCTAACTTAATAGGTAAATTCCCAAGGTCTAAAACCAAAGAAAACCAAGAATAGACAGAATAGAGACGTAGGTTCAAGAACATGGGTAGACCTAACTTAATAGGTAAATTCCCAAGGTCTAAAACCAATGAAAACCAAGGATAGACAGAATAGAAAGATCAGGTTTAGACCCAATTTCACAGCAACCCTTTCCTAGTCAGAAATCATAGGTGTTTAGTCACAGTTTTCCTTGTTATGTCATAGGCAATAGTTTATGTTTCTAAATCAAAAGCATAAGCTTAGTCAAGGAAATAATTCTCATAGTCACAGTCACAGTCATAGGCAATGTCCATAGTCATAGGCAATGTTCATAGTCATAGGCAACGTTCACAGTCATAGGCAATGTCCATAGTCATAGGAAATATTCATAGCCATAGGCGATGTTTTATGTCCCAAAATCAAAGGCTTATGTTCATAGTTCCAAGGCATATGGTTCCAAAGTCCATAGTTTCATTGTCACAGTCTTATTGGTCATCGAATCACAACAGTTCTTAATTAGGTCCAAAGGTACAAGCACTTATTAAAGTAGAAAGAATAGGCATAGTCTTTTATCCCTTTAATTTCATGTCACGAATGAAAACAAAACGTTCAAATCTAAAAATAATTGACTTACAGAGATTAGATTAGAACAGAAAGATGGCGTTGCTAAGATTCGTAGAAAAACAGTCGTTGAAGTCGTTTGAACCCCCTCTTGAATCCTAGCTTGACTTGAACCTCTTCTTGAAAATCTTTTAGCAGCATTTCCTCGTCTTGGTTTATTTTATATATATTATTTTATTTATTTATTTTAGAGGAGGAAGAGAAGCCATGTCTAACAAGAATCTTTGCAGCATAAAGGTAGAAAAAGAATTGTGAATAAAGAAGAAGACCAGGGCTGTTTATATAGTGTTAGGCGGACGAACCTGGTCAGAAAACGTGACCAAATACAGCAGAACGAACCAGGTGCAGAAAGCTGGAAAAAGCGGGCAGGTCGACACTCGTGTCGACTGGGCAGTCGACATGGGGGGTCTCGACTGCGCAGTCGACACCCCTGTCGACTTGACCTAGGCGGGTATTTTCCCGCCCTGCCCCCTGTGCGTTTGAATTCGAATTTGGCTCTAGTTTTTAAACTGTTTTGAACTTGGAATTTTCTGAAAACTTTGACGGGCCATATCTTGGTCATACGGACTACGATTTTCAAAAACTCGGACTCTATTTCGCGTATTTTTCCGAGACGAACGCAATGGCGTAGCCCGTTTCCCTTGATTTTGATTTTAACTCTTAATTCTGCCTTGATTTGCGAATCTTAGTGTTCTAGAATTTTGGGGTGTTACACTGCTGCTTCTGATAACGTGCGATCGATTTGGAACTAGAGGAGTGATCGCAAGTGAGAGCCGTCGCCGCTTGCGAAACCCTAACCATCCCCTATCTTGCTTTAGGGAATGGCCGGGCCTGAGTGGAGGTCTAGTCTTCTTGCAGAGGAGCTGTGACGCGAGGTGATGAAAGTAGGAGCCGCGATTTCTCTTTACGCAATTGGAGTGTGGATTTTACTTCTAAGGTTTTCATCTAGTAGGGGGAAATGGGAAAGGAGACAGAATCGAGATAACTAGAAAAGAAGCGGCCGTCGGTGAGAAACTAAAATTCAACGGGAAAAAAGTATATGAGGCTGACTTGATATGGGTTAAAGCCATACCAAATGAAAATGACCGGAAGGTTTAATGATCTACGGTCTGATTTTCGAGATTGGGGAGACGTGGATCGGTTAAGCTATAGCAAATATAATTTGATATGACTATGAGCTGTATCAAATTTAATACGGCTTGAAGCCATATCAAATCTCTGAATCCTGGAATGTTAAATTTGTTGTTATGGTGTAGTGTGAGTGTGCAATATAAATCCACTTAGATGAATAAGATGCAGCTTTGATAAGATAATTTGTTATCAATATTGCTATTGCAAACTTGTTTGATTTATTTGTGGATATCATTCGAAAGTTTACCTTGAATATCATTTTGAACTTTGATGTGATAATATCCCGATGAAGTTAATTGATAATAAACTTGAAGTTCCTTAAAACACGACTTCCATGATTACTTTTTTGGTACATTTCGAAGGGTACCACAACAAGAAGATTATGTCTTTACTTGATGATTTGATTCTGGCTGCAATTATATATAAAAGAAGAAGAGGAGGTCCTAGAATCTACCCCAAATTAAGCATGGGAAGGAGATAAGCTTGCAGGATTGATAAAATAGTGATCACAAATAGAGAAGTTCCAATCATATAATATTCAGGTATGTCTTAAACTCTAAATTTCGATTTATGAAATTGTCTTGAAAGTATACTTTCAAGAAAAATGCCCTGAATACATAGAGCTTCCCTCGTGGATTATTTGGCATTGTTTTGATTAATTATTGCATAGAATTTCTGGGATGAAATCCCTTTTAAGGAGGAAAGAATGTAACAACCTGAAACTTTGGGCAGTAAATATTTAGATATCATGGTTATTTAAATATTTAAATCTTAGATTTAATGTTATAAAAAATGGTTTGATATCCTTGATTAAATCCCATTATAAATAATAATTAATAAGGAGAAAACATGTTGTTGAATTTTTTGTTTACAAGGATAAGTAGTTCGAAGAAATATCGATAATGCGACCGAAAACAGTTTTGTCGATAAATGACGTTTTACTTGTTAAAAATTGGTAGAACATCGTGTGCATGTAGTAACAATAGAAGAGCACATATATGTATGTACAAGCATATAAATAAAATACAAACGATATATGTACATATATTCTAGAATATGAAAAAAGGCTTAAAATGATAAGGACACATGTCATTAAATGATCGGTACACATGTCTCAAGATTAAATAAGATAAAGACACATAAATACATTAAGTGTCCATGTGTAGAAACATCTAAAGACACCTAAGGAGGCATGTGTCTACATCCTAAAGCTTGCGTGAAGATAAAGTGGACAAGTTTCCAAAACCAAAATACCAAACTAGCCTTAAGAAATGCTATATGAAAGATGGAAATGTTCACTTCTTTTCACGCATTCACAAAACAAAAACAAGATAAGATAAAGAGGAGAAGTCAAGAGAATAAATACGAGTTCAAACTATAATTCTAAGGTGAGAAAACTATTCGAGAACATGTTTTCATTTCATATTTTGAAGAAAAGTTGTGAAATTTAAGGATGAATGATTGGTCTTGAACCCCGGAAAATGACGTTCCGTATTTTGACCATAACCTCCTCAATTCTTGATGGAATTTTGGTTTCTTTATCAATCTGAAAATCTAACTCTAAGGTCTACAACTTTCATTTTGGCCACCTTTTCTAATTTGATCGTTTGTGTACTTGAATGCTGGATGCAAAGTCAGGTAAAAATCTGCCTAAAATGGACATATTGAAAATGCCTTGTATTGTTAAATTATATATATTAAATTGATTAATGATTTTGAGGTTTTGTTTTTGTGATAATTAAGTAGACTAAGAAAGCTTCTTACTTTAGAAAATTTGGAGTCAAAAACTCTATTTATTATAGAGAAATGAATCAAACATTTTGCCCAAAAACTGGTCAAAAATCTGAATTTCAGACCTTTTCGTCGCTTTCTAAAACGTTATCTTTTCTCTTAATTATTTATAAAGCACTGTAAAATGTTGTCTTGTCTCTGAATTATTTATAAAGCACTTTAACGAGTCCAGAAGTTTTCACTGCGCGCCAAAAACGCTGTAATATCTGTTTTGAGTTTTATAAACTACACAGAACTTTTCACAGCGCACCTAAAACGCTGTAAAAACTGTTTTGAGTCCAAAACAATTATAAACTTCCCAGAACTTTTCATAGCACAACAGAAATACTGTAATAACTTTTTTGAGTATAAAACCATGGTAAACTACTCTAAATCCTCTCAAATTTGGTTTTGAGCTTCCTTATTGTATCATAAACGAACTGTCAAAAGTGCGGATGTTAAATCAAAGTAAAAGAGAGTCAAACGTGTCAAAACCGAGAACAAAGTAGATTGACGTGAGGTTTGCGAATTATGATGATTCGAGGAAGATATTTGATTTTTTTGGGTGATGATAAGTACTATATTATGTTCTGCAAAGCTTTTGCATGAAGACAACAAGGAGTACTGTGAGTATTCTCATTATCTAAACAGTTACTTATTTCTTAAGCTTGTGTTTTAATTTAATGTTGCACCGACTTCAACATACTATATTGACTGCAATCTTTGCTTCGGTAAGCAAGCAACATATACGACTGATGACGAAGGACATTGATGACTTAGTATAACTTGCATAAAGTCTTGAAATCAAGAACATAAAGATTAGTAGGGGACTGGGACAAACATAGAATACCTACGGTTTGATAGCCATAATTGCATTATCGAAATGCATTACTCTGACAAATGTTTTATGTAAAACAATATTTTTAAGTATTCCTTTTCTTGATGATTAGTTTGGCGTTATAATTTGTTTTATCACAGTGAAGTTTCTTGGTATTTAAAATATAAGAGGTTTATCTTCTGAAAGGAAGTTCTACAAGAGATATATGGATATCTTTCAAAACGAGTATTTGTAGAGTGTTTTACCCTTGATATAAAGAGTATTTTTGGAAGTAAATAATGATTTTAAATGTTTTGTGTAAAGAAGAACTACTTTGGCTTGATCGTGTATCCAATTGCTTAACTAATTAGATAAAGGTACGTAGGCTGTCACAAGGGATAGTGATGCAGTTGCTATATTCATAAAAATATTTTTGTTCATTATTCGTTATTACGTATTGTGTTAGTGCTTCTTTCATGTTTAACATTTTAAGGTATATTGACATATTTATCGAGATTGCAAGGATTAATATCGATGTAGACCTCACCAGGGTTGCATAAAAGTAGATTTATGGTAATTGTGTTTAATTTGTACTTATGCACACCCTGTGAGTTAAATGTATATTCTAATAAGTATTAAAATTTTATCCAATGCATTTAGTGATGTTGTATATTTATTCAAATAAAGTGGTAGTTGTCACTATTTGTTTTGGTCGAACGTGTTTTCAACGATTTTGACTGGTCGAAATTTCCTAGGCGTTGCACAATATGTTTCAATCAACTGCATTGTTGGTATGTCCATCATTGCATGTTTGTTTTACAATATTTTGAAATCTTCGCTCTATGTAAAAGCTTAAACAGTAGTGTAAATAACTTATCTAACATTTTTGTTTTAAATAAAACTCTTCACTGAAATGTGGAACTAGAGGATTTTTTTTTTGAATTTGTTCAGGAGGGGAATCGACAGGAGTCGTAAAACCCTCTGTAGTGCACCTAGCCCAGTCCACGAGCACCACAAAAGATCTTAACGTATGCACATGGTAAGCTCTTTGCTTGTCATTCCGGGTTTCGAACTCACGCCACTGTTACCATGGCGCAGTCCTTAACCGCTGGGTTACTGCTGCGGACGAGCTAGAGGATTCTGATAGTACATAACTCTTTTTGCAAGACCAACACAAAGCATCATTCCTAAGCATTTTCACTTTTTCAAAGCATAACCCCTCCATGTCTTAAAGGTTACACAACCCTGCTTTGTAGAACTCGAACCCATGACCGCTATGCAACACTAACCCATTGAGCTATGCATGTTATAATAATCACAAATGTATTGGCAATATATCAAACATATTGTTAAAACGTTACAATCAAGGACATCTATTATATGTTTTCAATGTTAGACAAAATATTATTTCAACTTCAAACTATTAAATCATGATATAAGTATTTTAATTTCTCTTTTTGTATGTTTTACAATGTAAAATATATATTGTTACACAAATAGCTATGACATTTTATTAATATTGTTGAATATAGTAAACCTACAACTTCAAAAGAAAGTTGTAAGAAACCGAAATTCAATAAAATTACATGAATGTTATGAAAAAACGAATATGATAAAGCGTAAAAAAACTATTGTGAAATATGGTTTTTAACAACTATTTGGACCAACATTGTAAAATTTGGTTTTATTGCAGTATGTATGTAAAAAAAAATTGTCAAGAAAATTAGTTTACAATGTTTCTTTCGAAAAAAATTTGTTAAAGCTCCAACTTTTTTGCAACACAATGCATAACCGTTACGAATTCATTGTTGTAAAATGTTGTTGTTGTAGTTAAGCATTTAATGCATAATCTTATAGTGTAATATTTTGAAATTTACACCCATTTACCATAATTTTTTGTTACATCCCTTTGGGGACATCCGATAAACTGGATACATAAAAGATTAGCATAACCCCTGCACAGTGATGACACACACAAATTTCTTGCTAAAACCAGACATCTACTACATAATGCACATAAAAACAAAATTAGAGAATAAAATTCCTCCAATGCTCAATTTATCTTATTATAGAAGTGTATTTTTACTATATCTTAATCACACGGTAAGCAAGAGATAACAATTTTGATTTCTTTGGCTAAAATTCTTATCTTTTCATTCATTAGCAAAAGCCATTTATACACAAAGTCTCATTCTGATTTTGTCCAAAAATCACATAAATAGGAAAACAACAAATTACAACCCTAAACTTGATTTTGTCAACAAATCACATAAATAGGGAAATTGCAAATTACATCCTTAAACTTCATTGATTTCTTAATCACTGCCAGCTCACCATATCATATAATATTCATGATTTCCGGATACCCCTCAAGTTAGACCATGAGAATCATAGATGCCCAACGTGCATCCTAGAGCTTTCTTTCCAACAGGAAGATTTTCCATTGTTAAGGTTCCGTTATACTCCAAAGCATTAATTTTCCTTCTGCATAACACTATGCCACCGTACATCTTTCACAGTCTCCTTAAAAGATGGTGGTTCCGCTCTTGTTGAGGGAGATTATAAAGAGAAATCAAGTGAAATGGGGATCAGACTTTTCTTGATTACCGTATAAGTCACAAAATTACTCAATTTTTCTAAGGGATACTTGACACGTAGTCCACGACCCAAATTATCATCCAAATCTGAACCGTTATAGGAATCCACCATATCCACTTCCCCTTGGTAGCCAAAGCGGGTCTGGTTGTGCCTTAACCAGAATAGGGGAAATTTTCGACTTCATGCTCTCATCATCAACATAGTATAAAACATCAACAATACTCTTATCCATATGCATCTCAGGTAAAGTGCTTACATTTTTAGGTTCAGCATCCAAATATGGGAAAATATTCTCATGAAATTTAACATCACGAGTGACAAAGAATTTCTTAGTTTCTAAGTTAAATAAGTTCCTTCCCTTCTTACCAAACAGGTACCCTACGAAAACACATTAACGAATTCTACTAGTGAATCTGTCATCCTTTGCCTTTTGGTTATGGGCAAAACATAGATAACCAAAAACACGTAATTCTCTTAAGGATGGTGGATGACCGAACAAAATCTCACATGGTGTCTTTTTGTGAAGAACATAAGGAGTACGAATAATAACATGAGCAACAATTAAAACACATTCCCCCAAAAATGAAATAGGTAAACCATCTTGAAATCTTAAAGCTCTTGCAACACTCAAAATATGTTTATATTTTCTTTCCACTCTCCTATTTTGTTGAGTGGTACCCACACAAGTAGTTTGAAACAAAATCCCATTTACAAAAAAAAAAAATCCTTCAAATAGTTTTTTTCTGTTCAGTTATCACTACGAACAATTTTCATTTTTTGAGAAAATTGACGATAAATCATAGTAATAAATGACGTAAACATCTCAAAATTTTCAGTTTTATCAATCAACAAATAGATCCACACAACACGGGAAAAATCATCCACTATTGTAAGAAAATAGTGAGGACCACAAGAAGAAGGTTTAGCATACGGACCCCACAAAGCACAATGTACTAACTTAAAAATATGAATTGTTTTATTTTCACTCAAAGGAAAACTATCCCTAGGTTTCTTAGCACGATGACATATTTCACACGCTTTATTCAAATTATCTTTAGAATCAAAAGAAAGAGAAAGTCGTTTCACTACTTTTTCTGAAGAATGACCCAACCTGTTATGCCATAATTTTAATGAAGACATGCTTGCAACTATAAGAGATTGAATTGGTGTCCCTTCACGCAAGTAGTAAAGTCCATCCCGTCTTTCACCCATTCCAATCACCTCCCTCATCAGTTGGTCCTTTGATGCTATGACTTTTCCACCATCAGGAAGCCCAACTGAACGAGGAATTACATCTTTAACATCCTTCAAATAAGAAAGATTCCCTGTAACATGATTAGATCAACCTGTATCGATGATCCCCTCACCATTTAAATGATTCGGAGGTGAATGAGAAGCACCCAAAACAACACAAATAAGAGTTTGCCACTATTCTACGGTAAAGCCTGGGAGAGGCGTCGGTGTAGAGGAATTTGACACAGCCGATGCAGAATGGTAGAGGTCGCAACATTGGCTTTCACGATGCTGAGCCCATGTCCAGTAGATGACAAGATCCCCTTATTACATTACATTCCACAAACCACCCTTGTTTTCTGGTTTATTTCCATATTTCTCAATGTACCAATCAGGAACCTTATGAAGATCGAAGCATGTGGTCACATCATGACCTGGTTTATGGCATTATGTACAGTTCAAAGCATCTTTCTCCGCCTTGCCAAGGCGCGGTTTTAGTTGAGTCTCCATGTGCACAACAAAACTAGCAACCTCGGGCCTCTCCTCCTTTATGCGTGTAATCCCTCTAACACGTTCTTCTTGTGCAATCTGTTGGAAAGCATGATCCAGGGATGACAGCGGGCCTAGTGATAATATTGTAGATCGCAATTGGGCATAAAACTCGGTGCATACACCAAGCAAAAATTGATGAAGCCGATCATTCTCCCTCCGTTTCTCATGCTGCTTTCCAATATGACACGTACAATTGCCACACTTGCAAGTAATCAATGGTTCATGCTTGTCTAATTCATCCCACAATACACTCGGTTTGCTAATATAAACTAAAATCAGCATTGTTTTAGACTACTCGCATCTATTGATGTCAGATGTAAGTTTGTGTATATGATGTAAGTTTGTGTATACGTGGACCATTGACAATCTAAAATCTTTCATGTAAATCATCCCATAATTTTTTAGCATTGTCATAGTTTGAAAGCATAGATTTTACCTTCGGCTCGATCGTATTCATTAGCCTTGAAATAAGCATATAGTGAATTGTGTACCAATCATCGTTGGTACAGGAAGGGATGATGACTATAATCAATCCATCAGGAAAGTCAATTTTTCTCCGAGATGAGAGTGCAATGCGAATCGCATGAGACCAACTATCAAAATTATCTAATTTTAATCTTGTAGAGGTTATAAAATAACCTGGTTTATCTTATGGTCCAAGGTAGAAGGGAGAGTTTGGTTTGATTTTGATGGTGGTGGAGTTGTTTCATCAACCATGGATGGAATTTTTAAAAAGAAAAATTAGTGTTTACTAGGCTTCGGTACCATGCTAAGAATTGAGATTTCTTCAGCTAAAAGTCTTATCTTTTCATTCATTAATAGGAGTCATTTATGCACAATGTCTCATTCTGATTTTGTCAACAAATCACACAAATAAAGGAACTATAAATTACATTCCTAAACTTGATTTTGTTAATAAATCACATAAATAGGGAAACTACAAATTACATCCCTAAACTTCACTGATTTTTATCACTACCAGCTCACCATATCTCATAATATCTGTGATTTCCTAATAGTAAGAAAAATCCATTTTGCAAGTTATCTATAGAAACATAATGTTTTAAAAATAAAAATTAGACAAGTAATTTGGAAATGTATAATTCTGTAGTTTTTACATAATATATTTTCATAATTAAATGATAGTTCTCCTTAGTTGTTTTTATTTGTAAAAATTGGATAATCAAACATAATGTATAGATGTAAAGAGAGATATTTTTTAGCCTTAATTCTTGATTAAAAAAGAGTTACTTGCACATTAATTACATAAAGATAGTCAATGTAAGTTTTTATTGTTTACATAATAAAGCAACCGATGTTTATGGTTTTCACTTTTTGCCTACTTTCCTCAATAAATTCTTGATTATCCAAAGTATATGTAGTATAAACTTTTTCTTCTCTTACTAAGAAGGCCCGACATTTATACAAAATATATGCAACCATAAAATTTGTTTAGATTAGGTTAATAAATATTGTTTGTGGAGCTCATCATGTTGTTTGGTACTAGAATGGCATTTTAATTGATTATTTCCATAATAAATTTATGCAGAATAAAAAGTAGAAAATTGGTTAATTTCCTGTTACATTTTATGTAAGTGTACGAATTAGTAGAATCAAAACTAAAAATTCAAATGATTAAGGAACAAACAAGTAAAGAAGAACAAAATTGTCAAAACAGTTAAAATATACCAATTTTTATATGACTTCAATGTAATTTCTACAAGTTCAATGTACCACGATACTTACTCAATAAGCCATGAAATAATGTGCATGTGAAGGTATTTGTTATTCCAACATTGATGTCTACATGGATGCCCATCGGAAATATTTCCAAGAATTATATGTTATAAACTCTGAATTATATTCTTAATGATTTATACATTAAATAAAGATGATAATGGATTAATATGGTAATGTTGTGTAAAGCTTTTTTTTATATTCTAAATGTTTGGTTTCATAACAATATAAAGCTAAATAATACACAATAAAAATGAATGTTATCGATCGTTTATTCATCGAACTATAATGAATGCATGATTGTTTGAGCGATGGCTCGGCCGCTACAACTTGGCAAAGGGATGAAAAAAGTAAGGAGATTGGTTTGAGGTTGTATGGAGATTAAGTGAGGAGGAGTATAAGAATCGTTCCTATTTCCTCTCTTATTTAAACAATATAAAGTTATACACTTAACTTACTTTTTTCTGGATGCCTCTTCCATCATCATTATGGCAGAAAATTCTTCCTCCAAAACCCTTAAATTATCATATTAAGTTCAATCAAATGTAAGGTTATTAAATGGGAAGAAGGCCTTCGATTCAAGACTAGTAATTTGATGAAACAAAAAATTTCCAAAGGAAGAGGATTCATTGTTTCAACGTGGACTTGAAGACATCTATTGTAGGTAATCATCTATTTACATAATAAATAGATAATTATGCTATATTAAATTATTTATCATGTACGCTAAATCTCCCCCTATAATAAATTACCTGTTCATTGTTTCAACCAAGAAGGCCCTATTGGAGACACCACAACGAGTAGGATCAAGACTGTCATTAATCGACGAAACCTTTTTAAGACGAAACCCTTTTAGTGGTAAAATACTAGATGCTAAATGTCCAAAGGGGTTCGATATGCCTATAATAACTGCTTATTTAAGAAATCTGACCCTCGGCAGTTCCTGGATAATTATGAATGACATATGATCTCTTCCCGCACTACCAATGGAATGAAGTGTAGGTGCTTCCTTATCTTCCTTGAAGGTGCATTCTATGGTTTCTCGATATTTGCCAAGATCAATATCGACATTCAATTAACTAGTCAAAAGGCTTGTAGTCCAGTTCCATATGCACATAACTGGAACTAAGAATGTCATATCCATCTTACAACCTTCAGAGGGTCTAAGTCTGATGACCGCCCATAACCCCTGCACTAAACAAGAGGAATAATGCACTGAAAAGCGTGCCAGGTAGATATGTACGATCATCAGAGTAGGTAAACAACATTGGAACCTGTCGTAGAACTTACAACGCAAGGATAAAATATAATAGAACATATACAACGGGTAATAGTAATGAAGCATCATATAACAAACTTTTGAAACTTTCTTACCATCCTGAAAGGTTATCCAACTGGTATTAAAGTTTGTACATAAGACCTCACTACAACCCTCCTGGAGCACTCAAACAACGGAAACAGAAATACTAGACAATAATAAAACTGGTATGCATGCCTCTTGCTCGCCTCCGCACAACAGCATCGTTCTCACTAATCACCTGTAATCTGCTATGTAGTCTGCCCATCCACAACCGGATGAACAACCCAAGGTAATAAAAGGAGACATAAAACCTTGAGTCTGACAACATCCTTAGTGAATGATAAAATAGCTAACAAACTTCAACAATAAAGTATATGAGAATGGATAGATAAACATACTAATCTACCCACAACATCAGAGAAGAACTCAACCTTATCTTCCCCACATCGGACAGTGATAGCCTTTACTTTAAACAATTCAACTATACATCCATGAAAACTAGAACACTCATTCAATCACGGAAAAGCACTCATGAAATCCAAATTATAGATCTCATGTAAGCCATCCTAATCGAACTCAACACCTCTCAAGCACAAGCCCCAGAGGCCTAAACCAATATCAGACAAGCACCCAAGGAACATCTCCTTCGACGTTGGACAATCTACACGAGACGGTTCAAACAAAACAACTAATCAATCATGACAGACTCTGGCTATCATTGCCAATCCTGCTTCGAAACCATCGTTAATCGTATGACGGCCAACCTTGCCATATGTCAAGAGCTAATGGAAACCCTGATTCTAGCATAAACTCCATACATCCAACCTTAACAATGTCCAACCTTGACAACTAGGCATTTCTACAAGATCCAGGGTACTCGACCTAAAACCGGTCATTTAGATGTCTCTAATGTACCCTTTCTTCGAGCCTGCTGGAACTTACGACAACGATAATCCTTCGGCCTTCGCATCTCTAGTCATCTAATCGATGACTCTTCATAGCTCAAGCAACCTTTTCGAGCAATCCATTATCCACTAACTAACGACCATTGAGTTGTCACCTCATTATTTGTTCTACACCGACCAACGAACACTTTTCAACACTTCGAACCTTCCCAATTGAATTCACTTCGAAGTCACATCATCACCAGAAATGTCCGACCAGAACTGTCCGACCCAACTGGTGACTCGCCCAACCCAGCTGGTGACTTGCCCGACCCAGCTAGTGACTTGCCCGACCCAGCTGGTGACTTGCCCCGACCCAATTAGTGACTTGCAAGACCCATCTGGTGACTTGCCCAACCCAACTGGTGACTTGCCCGACCCATTTAGTGACTTGCCCGACCCATCTGGTGACTTGCAAGACCCATCTGGTGACTTGCCCGACCCATATGGTGACTTGCCCGACCCATATGATGAGTTGCCCAACCCATCTGGTGACTTGCAAGACCCATCTGGTGACTTGTCCGACCCAACTGGTGACTAGGTCGACCCAATTAGTGCCTAGGCCGACCCAATACCTGCATATTGCAATTTAACTCCGATTTCGACCAAAACTTCGCCAAACGATACATTCGATGAAACCAACTCATCCAACTCGCCAAATACAACCATAAACATGTCGTAACATCGCTAACAACATGAATATGACGATTATCACTAAAATGATGTAAATTTCACAAAAACCGTTAAAATGAACATATGATCAAAATAAGAGATCTAACTTACATAAATGTATGAAATAGGATGAAATTAATGGTTTAAACTTGCTAAACTAGATCATAGAGTGATTCATATGAAAATGGACATATAATGGTGTAGATCTATGAGAAAACACTTGAATTCGATGAAAAACATGAACAAACTCTCATACCCTTCATTGAATCCATGTGAGAGATGCATATCACTCACTGATTCTCCAAAACAAGCTAAGATGATAGAAACTTGAATCCACACAGCAAGCACCTCGCACCAAGCCTCTTGATCCGATGAACTCTTGCCTCAACTAATGTAGATCTAACCTCCAATGGTGTAGATCTATGATTTCCCTCCTTGGATTTTGATTTTTAATGGTGGAAAGGTGTTAGAGGAAGGAGGAGCTCAAGACCTCCCACTGAGATAATGGAAAACTCAAACCCTTTCCCATATCCCTTACCCCCTATTTAAAGTTTCCACCAACCCCCTAATGGGCCTTACCAATTCAGCTCACTTTGGCTTATCAAACCTGGACAACCAACTAAACAACCTTAAAACAACGATTTCTCCCAAACCGCTGAGCCAAATCTTAAATGTAACCACTCTACGGAAAGGCAATCATCAATTCATTTCCAATGGCACAGGTCTCACCCTCTGATTCGGCCTGAGTCAAAAGTTATGCCTTGTACAAGACTGACTGGGGCAAAATGGTCATGAACAAAATCAGTAAAAATTATGGATATGTCTCACATCCCCATAAGCAACATATCAAAAGATAAGAATGATCCAACCCTCAGGGAATAAAATAAAAATATTTTACGATCTCCCGATACGTAAAATGCGGGTTGTTACATTCTCCCCTCTTAAGATTTTTGCCCTCGAAATTCCAAGTAAACATAAGCAACCACAACAATTTCGCATGGCCATCATCCATGAAAAGCCAATTCTACCACCCAAACTAGCAACCATCAAGCCTGCTTTCATTTCTTTTTTTTATATATTACACTGGTTCTTTCATATCCGAAAGAGGTTGATCCTAAAAAGTAAAAAGAGACCGAGGCGACCCCAAGTAATATACTGGTTCGATAGGACCTGGGCAATATACTGGACTACTCTAACTCTATAGTTCTGATTTCCTGTGCTATCAAGATCAAGAGAGAGGCTTTGCGCAAGAAAGAATATATTATCACTGTTAAGTCAGAACTAGAGGCAATGAATATTGGAAGGCCATATTCGGGCATTTTAAGATAGGAGACCAGATACTTGCTTCTGGTACTTATTTTAGTTACCTTTTAGGATTTGATTTGTGAAGAAGAGGATGTTCATGCTTCTTGAGCCACTCCCTGGGTCTTAGATGTCAAAGAAAAGGATGTACGTGCTTTGTTGGCCACTCTTTAGGCTTTAGATGTCAAAGCAGAGGATGTACGTGCTTTGTTGGCCACTCTTTGGGCATGTTCGTCCGGTGCGACCTTGCACGTGGAATTCTATTAAACAATAACAATATACAACGATATAATGATGATACGATCAAAGGATCCTACCAATGAAGAGTTTTGGATGAGTCGCCTTCATACTCTCTTCCGTCTCCCAGGTACAATCATCGCCATCTTCACTCCATTGTACCTTGACTAGCTTAACTGTCTTCCTCCTAAGTTGTTTCGTGTCATCCCCCCCCCCAACAGAAGTGGCTTACGAGGTCTTATAACTACAGTTTCCACTTTAAGGTCTTCGTACTGCTCTGGAGGTACACCACATTCGAACCATGCACAAACTTCCGTAGAAGTGACACATGGAACACATTATGCACACTCGACATCTTCTCAGGTAACTCCAATCTATATGTGAGCTTTCCAATTCGTTCGACTATCGGAAATGGTCCAACGAACCTTGGAGCTAACTTTACTTTGTTTCTGAATCGAACCACATGCTTCAACAGTGAAATCTTCACACAGATCATATTGCCATCGTCAAATTCCAAATCTTTTTTATGCTTACCAACATAACTCTTTTGACGATCTTGGTCTTCCTTCGTTCGTTGTCAAACGATCTCGATACAATCCGAGGTCTCTCTAATCATCTCTGGCCCAAGTACCAAATTATCTCCAGTTTCTAACCAACAAGTTGGAGAATTGCACGACCTTCCATACAACGCCTCGTATGGTGCCATCCCAATGCTGGATTGGTAACTATTATTATATGCAAACTCAACTAGATGTAGATGTTCTTCCCATGATTCTCCGTAGTCTAACACACAAGCCCTCAGGAGATCTTCCAAAACTCGGCTGACCCTCTTAGTTTAACCATTAGTTTGGGGATGGTAAGCCGTACTTAAACACAGCTCGGTTCCCAAAGCTTTTTGCAAACTCTTCCAAAATCCACTCGTAAATAATGGATCTCCGTCACTCACTATACTCTTTGGGACACCATGGAATCGAACTATCCATTTCACATAAAGTTCAACCAATTTCGACACTGTTCTCGTTGACTTGACCGGAATGAATCTCGCACTTTTTGTCAAACGATCCACATTGACCCAAATCCCTTTGTTTCCTGCCCTGGTTCTAGGTAGTCCATCGTCAAAATCCATCGATATCTGCTCCCACTTCCATGTAGGAACTTCCAATGGATGAAGCAAACCGCTCGGCTTCTTCTATTCAACTTTCACCAACTGATGGTTCATACACTTGGAAATGAACTTTCCAATATCTCGCTTCATCCCTTCCCGGTAGCAGACTCGCTTCATGTCCTGATACATCTTGTTACCACCGGGATGAATCGTGAACTTCGGGTGATGACATTCTCTCAGAACCTCATCTCTTAGTCCATCAATATCAGGAACAACTAACCGCCCTTGCTTTCAAAATCATCCTTCCCGATCGACCTCAAATTCTTTATTCTCTGTTTCCAACTTCTGGATAAACTCGACAAGCTTTGCATCTCGCTTTTAGCTCTCGCCAATTCTTTTGATAAGAGTAGGTCTTATTGATAAGCTTGCCAACATTTCAGGTTCCAACTCACACCTTGGCCTGAAATCAAACCTTGCCAAATACTCGAGGCTCTTCCATTCTAAAAAACATCGCTCCCAAACTCGTGTGTCTTCGACTCAACGCATCTGCAACTCCGTTACCTTTTCCAGGAGTATAGGTTATACCAAAA
This sequence comes from Allium sativum, assembly GCA_030737875.1. Taxonomy (NCBI): domain Eukaryota; kingdom Viridiplantae; phylum Streptophyta; class Magnoliopsida; order Asparagales; family Amaryllidaceae; genus Allium; species Allium sativum. The sequence continues at coordinate 443,958,128 of CM060919.1, forward strand.
TCATACGACGCTAGAAACTCTAACCGTCGTTGCTGTCGAAGATTCAAATCCTTTTAGGAGAAAAGATACTTCAATGATTTATGATCCGTAAACAACTTGAATCGAACTCCCAATAGTTAATGCCTCCACATCTTCAGAGAAAAGACAATCGCTGCCAACTCCAAATCATGAGTTGGGTAATTCTTCTCATGCTGCTTTAGCTGTCGACTCGCGTAGGCCACAACCTTATCCTTTTACATTAGCACTACTCCCAGCCCAGTACCACATGCATCAGTGTATACCACCATCTCTTCATTCCCACTCAGAATGGTGAACACAGGTGCACTCGTCAATTTCTCTTTCAGGATCCCGAACTCTTGATCACACTTTGCATCCCATGTGAACACTTGGTTCTCTTCGTCAATCACGTTAATGGTGCAGCTACCTTGGAGAAATCCTTGATAAACCGTCGGTAATAACCGGCCAACCTAAGGAAACTTCGAACATCCGTCGCACTCTTAGGTATATCCCAATCCTGGATTGCTGCTACTTTAGCGGGGTCAACCGCTATTGCATTTCCAGAAACAACATGGCCTAATAACCTCACTTCACTCTTCCAGAAGTGTCACTTGGAAAACTTAGCTCTCAGCTAATGCTTTTGCAAGATTTCTAACACAACTCTCAAGTGCGTCTTATGTTCTTCCTTATTCCATGAATAAACCAGAATATCATCCACGAACACAAGCACGAACTTGTTCAATTGATCTCTGAATACCCTATTCATAAGATACACAAAATACGATGGCGCGTTAGTCAACCCGAATGGCATCACCAACCAGTCGAAGAAACCGGATGGTGTCCTAAAAGTAGTCTTTGGCACACTATACTTAGCCACCCTCAACTGGTGAAATCCTATTGCCAAATCCATTTGAGAAAACACTTTGGCTTCATGAAGCTGATCGAACAAGTCATCGATCCTTGGCAATGGTTACTTGTTCTTCTTAGCCACCTTGTTCAGCTCACGATAGTCCACACACAATATTAATGAGCCATCTGCCTTGGTAGCAAACACAACTAATGCACCCCATTCGGAAACACTCCTCTGAATGAATCCTTTTCCCAAAAGATCTCTAACTTGCACCTCCAACTCTCGCTGTTACTTAGGCGGCATCCGCCTAAGTGGCATAATGATTGGTCTAGCACCCTCGACCAAATCGATCCTAAACTCGATCTCACGGTGCGGCGTAAACCCTTTGACCTCGTCAAAGACACCTACATTCTCATTAGCCATCAGCACTGATGACAGGTCTTCTTGTGGAATCCCAGGCGAATATAGATAACTCACGAAGACCCAGTCTTCACGCATACATCTAATCAACACCTTTCTCCCTTTCACATCCCCGTCCGTCACCTTTAGCTTCTCACAATTCACTCTTGCTACATACCTCTTGAGCCAATCCATGCCCAAAATGATCCCAAACCCAGCGAAGTTCAACACAAAGCAATCACACATAAAAGAGCAACCATGAATCGACAACACTAGACCATGGCACAACATTCACAAACTGGACGAACCCCCAATTGGATTTGTCATAACCAGTGGCCTATCACAAATCTCGGGTTCCAAACCCAAGCGATAAACAAGCTCATTGCAAATGAATGAATGCAATGCTCCAGTATCAAACAAAACTCGAACCGAAACACCATTAACAGAAAGAGTACCTTGCACCACGACACCCTTTCCCTTCTCCTCTGCAGTAGGAGCTATTGAAAAAATTGGCACAACTTCCAAAGCATATGCCTTCACAACCTGCTTTCCCTTAGCTGATTCTGGACAATCTTTCTTCTCATGCCCAGGGTTCCCATACTTGAAGCAATTCTTCTCAACTTTAGGATTCTTGCACTCATTCGAGTAATGACCCTTCTGTTGGTAGTTAAAGCAAACCACCTCACTCTTATGCTTCTTCTGGCCATCCTTTCCCTTCTATTATTGCTGCTTCCTTTTCTTATTATTACCACCTTGTTGTGGTTTTTGAACTTATGTGGTTGCAGCGACAACATTAGCTTCCTTAGGAAACAAGCTCTCATGGCGAACAACTTTTTCCACAATCTTCTCGAATGAATCGTCAAGATGATCCACCAACGACCTTCAAATATGGGTATCCAGACCGATAACAAACTTCTCGTTCTTCTGATAGGATGTATCAATGTAGGAACGAGCATATCAGGACAAGGCCTCGAAACTATAAACATAGTCAAGCACAGAACGTCCTTCTGTTTCAGCTCTACGAACTTCTTGAACAAAGCTGACTTCTGAGCAGTGGAGATAATCTTTGCTACGAACTTAGCTTCGAATTACTCCCATGAAATTTCTTCCTCTGGGGTCTCAAGCATGACTGAACTCCACCATTCTATGGCCTTGCCTTACAGTTGCCTTGATGCAAGCTTTCTCTTGGTTGCATCATCCAAACTTAAGTCTCCAAAGATGCGAACACAAGTATCCATCCACCTCCGGACTTCTTCAACTAGTTCAGTGCCCTTGAACTGTTTTCCTCCCAGTGAAGAAAAGTCTTTGCATAGCTTTGCAAATTTTACAGCTCTTGGCATTGGAACTCTAACATCAACCGTAGCCGCCACTGGAGCGGGAACCCTACTCATGATCGTTGCCGCCATGGCCTCAAACATGGCTGAGTAGTCTAGTTCGCCACTATTTCCCTCTCCAGTATTAGCTCCCCTAGCAGCGTGTCTTGATGGTCGTCAACTCATTCTAAATCTGCAATTTAGAAAATTAGCCACTTCCAAGAAAAATTACTAATGGAAAACAACCGCTACTACTATATATGCTAATATATATACAGTAAACATCCAACTGAAATCTACAAGTATGTCTCTCATACTTAATCATGTCCTCGAAATTTGGCTAAAATCGTTAACCTGGCTCTGGTACCAAATGTGATGACCGCCCATAACCACTGCACTAAACAAGAGGAATAATGCGCTGAAAAATGTGCTAGGCAGATATAGACGATCATCAAAGTAGGTAAACAACATCGGAACCTGTCGTAGAACTCACAACGCAAGGATAAAATATAATAGAACATATACAACAGGTAGTAGTAATGAAGCATCATATAACAAACTTTTGAAACTTTCTCAACATCCTGAAAGGTTATCCGACTGGTATTAAAGTTTGTACATAAGGCCTCACTACAACCTCTATAGAGCACTTAAACAGCAGAAACAAAAATACTAGATAGTAATAAAACTAGTACGCTACCCTCCTGCTTGCCTCAACATAGTAGCATCGTTCTCACTAATCACTTGTAACCTACTACTCAGTCTGTCCATCCATTACCGGATGAATAACCCAAGGTAATAAGAGGAGACATAACGCCTTGAGTCAAACAACAGTCTTAGTGAGCGATAAAACAACCAATAAACTTCAACAATAAAGTATATTAGAATGGATAGATAAGCATACTAATCTACCCACAGTATTAGAGAAGAACTCAACCTTATCTTCCCCACATCGGACAGTGATAGCCTTTTACTTTAAACAATTCAACTATACATCCATGAAAACTAGAACACTTATTCAATCACGGAAAAGCACTCATGGCATCCAAATTATAGATCTCATGTAAACCATCCTAATCGAACTCAACAACCCTAAAGCACAAGCCCCAAAGTCCTAAACCAATATCAGACAAGCACCCAAGGAACGTCTCCTTCGACGTTAGACAGTCTACATAAGACGGTTCAAACAAAACAACTAATCAATCATGACAGACTCTGGCTATCACCGCCAATCCTGCTTCTAAACCATCGTTAATCATATGACGGCCAACCTTGCCATATGTCAAGGGCTAATGGTAACTCCAGTTCTAGCATAAACTCCATATGTCCAACCTTGACAATGTCCAACCTTGAAAACTAGGCCTTTCTACAAGATCCAGGGTACTCGACCTACAACTGGTCATTTAGACGTCTCTAATGTACCCCTGCTTCGAGCCTGCTAGAACTTACGACAATGATAATCTTTTGGCCTTCGCATCTCTAGTCATCCAACCCGATGACTCTTCATAGCTCAAGCAACTTTCTTGAGAAATCCATTATCCACCAGCTCACAACCATTGATTTGTCACCTCATTCGTTGTTCTACACCGACCAACGAACACTTTTCAACACTTCGAACCTTCCCAATTGAATTCACTTTGAAGTCACATTACCACCAGAAATGTCCGACCAGAACTGTCTGACCCAACTGGTGACTTTCCCAACCCAACTAGTGACTTGCCCGACCTAACTGGTGACTTGCCCAACCCAACTAGTGACTTGCCCGACCCAACTGGTGACTTGCAAGACCCATCTGGTGACTTGCCCGCACCAACTGGTGATTTGCCTGACCCATCTGGTGACTTGCAAGACCCATCTGATGACTTTCCCGACCCAAATGGTGACTAGGCCGACCCAACTAGTGACTAGGCCAACCCAACTAGTTACTAGGCCAACACAAAACCTGCATATTGCAATTCAACTCCGATTTCGACCAAAACTTCACCAAACGATACATTCGACGAAACCAACTCACCAAATACAACCATAAACTCTGTCACTCACAATACCTTTAGGTACTCCATGAAATCTCACTACCCACTTTACATACAGTTCCGCTAGTCATAACATCGCTAACAACATGCATATGACGATTATCACTAAAATGTTGTAAATTTCACCAAAACCATTAAGATGAACATATGATCAAAATGAGAGATCTAGCTTACATAAATGTATGAAATAGCATGGAATTAATGGTTTAAACTTGCTAAATTAGATCATAGAGTGATTCATATGAAAACGGATATATAATGGTGTAGATCTATGACAAAACACTTGGATTCGATGAAAAACATGACAAACACTCATACCCTTCATTAAATCCATGTGAGAGATGCATATCACTCACTGATTCTCCAAAACAAGCTAAAATGATAGAAATTTAAATTCGGACAACAAGCATCTCGCACCAAACCTCTTGATCTGATGAACTCTTGCCTCAATTGATGTAGATCTAGCATCCAATGGTGTAGATCTATGATTTCCCTCCTTAGATTTTGAGACGACCCGATTTCCCGTTCTCACGGAAACAAGGTTATCTTTGGAATATAACACAGAAACAGATAATAGCAGAACAGAATTAAATAAATACACCAGAATGAACAACAAAATATACTGGATAAAAGTAATCATCAGAGTTACACAGTATACAGGATCTTACTTAGTACAAATACAGTTCAGCTATACATAAATGTCTACAGCGGAAATAAACAAAATATGTACAATAGGAGCTGAACAACATAAAAAGGAATAAATGATAGAATCCATCATCAGCTCCAGCTATCCAGAAAGAAGAACCAGCTAAACCTGAATACAAGGCTGCCCGTGTAGAAAAAAGGGCACCCGAGTTTGAAAGTGAAACAAACTACGAGTCAGTCATGGGACTGGTATGAGAAATCCACTCAACACATATATATAATTGGCCAATCACAGGACCACGCCACTTTCGTGGAACGGGTTTACTCCATTGGATTGCCAGTGCTTTCTAACAAATCTTTCTTTTAAACATCGCTATGCTTTTTATAAAAATGAAGCCATTATAAGACTCAGTTCCCATCACACAATGCAACGCAAACCGGAGGATAGAGTTTTACCTTATAATGGCTAAAATATGATTGATACGAATAAAACAAAGGCATTTGATATTATTGCTAGTGTTAATATGTTTTGAAAACGATTTCAAATCATAACTATCAATCATAGACGGCATGGGTACCATATATCATGTCGCCATATATATATATACAATCAGATCCGCACGATGTCGTATTTGGAAATTGGATTTCCGTCATGAACCAAGGCAAAAGATAGTCCTTACCGAATTCGAGACGCTCTAGCCCGCCCCTCAGGATCAGAGCTCGAGTGACCCTAGGAGCGACAGGGCCGGTCCACCGATGTGGATTAAAATTCCTGAACAATACGTTTCCCCGCCCTTTGGGGCGTAAACGAGCCAACGAATGACTCCATCGGACCCGGATCGTCCGATCAAACCGAGGCGCCTCGCAACAGCAACAACCACATAGGTGAAAAGTATATAAATGTCAGGGCTGGTAGGTCACTGACACCACCCTAGCTAGAAAGAAACGCATGTCCTCCCTGAGGTCCTTCCTCCCGTTTTAGGTTCATACCGGGGTGTGAGGCTCGCGAATTCACGTTATACACAAAGCTACGCCACACAGGCGGTGCTTTGATCATCACCACCAGACTTTGCTTTTCAACAGAAGTCCTGATCACTGCATCTTAGCATGCCACACAGGCAATTCATGCCATGCGACTGATGTCCATCGATATACAACCTCTGAGCTCGTGCGTCTCAGAGAAGGGCGTTAAGCGAAAGAATAAATTCTCCGCCGCCAAACAGATGTATATTTAATAGAGATCAATCAACATAGAATAAAATCCAATGTCAGACACACAGTCTATTTACTAGTCCGTTCTGGGTCTGAACGAAACCGGAGGCACTAAATACCTCGCAAACCCATCGACCAACACGTACGTCTGGACGATCACCACTCATTATCCATATTTCGGGATGCCTCCCAATCAGGACCTCGGTTACCATCCAAACGAGGTGAAGATCTCCGGTCTTCGACCATCGTCTTCATCTTCGAATTTCAATCGTCGGTCAATTATTCGAAATGAGAATTAACTCGGCCTTTTCAAATAATTCACGTATATTTAGAATTTCAAATCGATTTATTTCAATGGTTAAATTATTCGACAACACCAATATTGTTTTTAAATGCAATTTTCACACCAAACACATTCAACCATCAAATATCACATAAATCAAGCAAATTCAGTTTATTTCCATTCCATATCGCTTATGATATTTTACGACTATTTATCGCTATTTTTATTTATTTTAAAATAGCCCGTTTATTCAAAAGGACGCTTCGGTCCATAAGGCGACCGTGGCGCTGTTTTTCTTCAGATTTGATTTACACATATCTGAAAATCTAACCGTTGGATCTTCACAAAGTTTACATCATTAGAAAGGTCTTTTCAAAACGAATCCAACGGTTCCAGTTTCGGGAAAATCCGACGGTCGGATCTCCCGGTACAATCGTTTGAAGTTTCGATTTCAAAATACGAACTGCAGCGTCGTTATTCGATTAAATATAATTCTATTTATATTTATATATAAATATAATCGATTCTGGCGCTGTTTTTCTTCAAATTTGAATTAAACATTCCAGACAATCCAACCGTTGGATTTTTACAAGGTTGGCGCCGTTGGAAAGATAATCCTAAGGCGAACCCAACGGTTGAGGTTTCGGGAAAATCCAATGGTCGGATTTCCCGTACTAGTCGTTTGAAATCACGGTTTCAAAAATACGAACTGCACGGCTTCGTTTCGTTTTAATTTTATTTATATTTATATATTTATATAAATATAGTTCATTCAACAATTTCAATATCGTTTTCACTTCAAAAAATTTTCTAACACCTTAAATTTTGGAAAAATTTCGCCATAACCTCCCCTGCACCGGGAGCGTCGGGAAATCGCAAATAGCGTCCCGGTCCTTCTAATCTCAAAAAGAAAAAGAAAAAGCCAAGCGGCTAGCCAACAGGCTCAAAATCATCACCCAAACAAATCAGTAAATGTGTACCTATTTGTCGGGCACAAAATTTTATTCCTCCTCTCTAGCCCCTTTGCTATAACCTGTTCAATGAATATACATGTACATATATATACAGTTCTTATCATTTTTCATTTTCTATTCAACTTCATATTTGATTTCTATTTGGTTTAAAAACACCATTCATTCTAATGTTACATAAATAGGTGCAAATCATTTCATTAGCTAATTAATGAATATTTCATCTCATATATGCTTATTTTGAACAGGTGGCTATTTTTAACACTTCACATTTCAACGATTATGCATACAATAAAAATGTGATTTTTATTGTAAAACCATTCATTTCAAAACACTATTTTTCTATATAGTTCAAGTTGGTGATAAAATAGGATTTTTATCATCAAACAATTTATTTCAAAATATGAATACCATTCAACACATGAATTTCTAAACAACGAATGAATATCAATTCAACACATGAATGTTTTCAATAGTTTTTATATATTGATAAAAATGTGATTTTTATTATCGAACAATTTATTTCAAAATATGAATACCATTCAACACATGAATTTCTAATCAACGAATGAATATCAATTCAACACATGAATGTTTTCTATAGTTTCTATATATAGATAAAAATGTGATTTTTATTATCGAACAATTTATTTCAAAATATGAATACCATTCAACACATGATTTCTAAACAACGAATGAATATCAATTCAACACATGAATGTTTTCTATAGTTTCTATACATAGATAAAAATGTGATTTTTATTATCGAACAATTTATTTCAAAATATGAATACCATTCAACACATGAATTTCTAAACAACGAATGAATATCAATTCAACACATGAATGTTTTCTATAGTTTCTATATATAGATAAAAATGTGATTTTTATTATCGAACAATTTATTTCAAAATATGAATACCATTCAACACATGAATTTCTAAACAACGAATGAATATCAATTCAACACATGAATGTTTTCTATAGTTTCTATATATAGATAAAAATGTGATTTTTATTATCGAACAATTTATTTCAAAATATGAATACCATTCAACACATGAATTTCTAAACAACGAATGAATATCAATTCAACACATGAATGTTTTCTATAGTTTCTATATATAGATAAAAATGTGATTTTTATTATCGAACAATTTATTTCAAAATATGAATACCATTCAACACATGAATTTCTAAACAACGAATGAATATCAATTCAACACATGAATGTTTTCTATACAATGATTAAATATAGTTTAAGCATATGAAAATAATTCAAACACACGAATATTATTCAAAATTTCGGCAGCATAACGGCAGGGTAGTTACACCGGCACCGTCCCTAGTACGGCTCCTCGCTCTACCTTAAAACCTCGCGGTTTTTGACAATGGTAATCATGCATCTAATTCGCACGCAGGCGGCATGTATATATTTATTTCATTTCCACAAACTAATCCTATGTGGTTTCAACCAAAAATTTCACAACCACAAATGGGTATTTTTCAACCACAATCAACCAATATCAATCACAAACAATCCCAAACAATCAATCGATGTCAATCAATTTTCACAACAATTTCAACCAATAAATATCGTCCATGGTTTGTGGACGAGGGGCGTATATATATATATAGATATTTATATATAGCAATTCACTTTCATTTTCAACACATATATATAATTTTTAAATCAGAAATCTCCCCAATAGCTATCCAACTGCATGACACTTCCTTTATAGAAATCCTCGCCTTTTTGTCGCTTTCGCCCGTATTCTCTACACATGTAAAAATTGAATTTTTACGATGCTATTCAATATATAAAAATATGATTTTTACTTCGACTTTCGATATATAAAAATATGATTTTTACTTCGACTTTCGATAAATAGAAATATGATTCTTCTTTTTTTAAAGTTCAGTTTTTATTTCCTTTTTAAAAATCAGTTTTTACTCTATTTCAAAAATCATTTTTATCCTAAAAAAGAAAATCAGTTTTAAACTAATTAAAATTCAGTTTTAATATTTAATTAAAATCAGTTTAATCATACTGTAAAAAAAACAGTTTTTAATCTTTATAATTATCAGTTTTTAAATCTTTATAATTATCAGTTTTACATTCCTAATTAAAAACACAGTTTTTAAATTATTATAAAATAAAATAACCAAACACTTACAGGGGGGGTTTCACCGATGTCGGAGGTGCTTCTCGAGCTGGGCGGCTCGGGGTTCGAACGGTGTTGGCGGTTTCGATCAAGGGAGGCGGTGGCTTCGGGGTGAGGCGACGGCGATGTCTGGAGGGGGGGCGGCGCCTTGATTCGACTTAGGTTTTTTTTTTTTTTTTTGTTCACTGAATAATGAAGTCGGGTGGGGGGGGGGGGGGGGCAAGCAGAAGAAAAGGAGGGAAGAGTATATTTTTTTATTTATTTATTATTTAATTATTATATTTTGCAAAAAGGTTGACTTTTACATATGACCTCAAAACGAGGCCCACCGCCTGTCGCCCATAGCGTTTCACCCCCATTCCGAACACAATGGGATATGTATCGCAAGCTGATTTGATCGTTACTATCAGTTTCCTTTTGAATTTTCATTTAAATCTCTATATTGAATTTTAAACGTACATTTCAAATTACCGGGGTCACATACTAACTAGAAAAATTCCAGAAAAATATTTTCTAGCTTCGTATTGACGATACGGTCCTAACAAAACTAGTTTCGTCGAATTCTGAGACCATTTGAAAAATGGCCAATTTCCAGTCGATTAAATTCAACAGAAACTGGTCAAACGCGTTTTCCTTTGCCACGCTCACATATTGATTCGAAAAATTATGAAATTTGAAACCTAGCAATAACTTGACACTGCGGATCCAACAAAAGTGGTTTCGTCGAAATCCGAGGTCATTTGCAAAATGTCCATTTTTAAGGGCCTGAATTCCATAGCGACTATTCAGAATTTTCAACTGGACATATCTTTTGATTCCCGCTATCAAATTTCGATTGGTCGGATTCATTAGAAAGATATCATCAATTAGATCCTAATGTTTTTGGTTTCACTAAAATCCGGATTGTTTTGCACTCGGTATATTCAATCGAAGTTTGAAATCGAATTCTCGAACTACTGCGCCATTTTCAATTTTATATATAATTATAATTAATTATATTCGTTTTCAAATGTCGATTCAAACTCAGTTTTCATCGCCATTATTTAAAATATTTATTTTAAATATTTAAAATCCATTATTTTAGCCAATTTAAAAATTTTAAATTGGTTCAGATTTTCTGGGTCGTTACAATCTCCCCCACTTAAAACTTTTCGTCCCCGAAAAGGAATAAAGTCGAAAGTGGTTTGATAAATCTACAATCCCACAATACAACAACCAATTTGTTTCTAACCTTTTTTAACTTTTCAAATATATATCTTTTATATATTAAAAAAAAAATTATATTTCTAAAACCAGACTATACATATATAATCACAAATACGTTATTTAAAAATATATTTCGCTTGACTCGTTCTGAGGCACTTCTGACCCCATCTCTAACGAGTTATTCTGATTCTGCTGTACTCATACTAGAATATTACTGATCCTATCTGTATTGAGTTACCCGTCCTAGAACACTACTGGTTCTATTTCTGACGAGTTCGTTCAAATGTTATATTCCAGAACTAAGCTTAACCAAAGCTCTGATACCACGTTGAGACGACCCGATTTCCCGTTCTCACGGAAACAAGGTTATCTTTGGAATATAACACAGAAACAGATAATAGCAGAACAGAATTAAATAAATACACCAGAATGAACAACAAAATATACTGGATAAAAGTAATCATCAGAGTTACACAGTATACAGGATCTTACTTAGTACAAATACAGTTCAGCTATACATAAATGTCTACAGCGGAAATAAACAAAATATGTACAATAGGAGCTGAACAGCATAAAAAGGAATAAATGATAGAATCCATCATCAGCTCCAGCTATCCAGAAAGAAGAACCAGCTAAACCTGAATACAAGGCTGCCCGTGTAGAAAAAGGGGCACCCGAGTTTGAAAGTGAAACAAACTACGAGTCAGTCATGGGACTGGTATGAGAAATCCACTCAACACATATATATAATTGGCCAATCACAGGACCACGCCACTTTCGTGGAACGGGTTTACTCCATTGGATTGCCAGTGCTTTCTAACAAATCTTTCTTTTAAACATCGCTATGCTTTTTATAAAAATGAAGCCATTATAAGACTCAGTTCCCATCACACAATGCAACGCAAACCGGAGGATAGAGTTTTACCTTATAATGGCTAAAATATGATTGATACGAATAAAACAAAGGCATTTGATATTATTGCTAGTGTTAATATGTTTTGAAAACGATTTCAAATCATAACTATCAATCATAGACGGCATGGGTACCATATATCATGTCGCCATATATATATACAATCAGATCCGCACGATGTCGTATTTGGAAATTGGATTTCCGTCATGAACCAAGGCAAAAGATAGTCCTTACCGAATTCGAGACGCTCTAGCCCGCCCCTCAGGATCAGAGCTCGAGTGACCCTAGGAGCGACAGGGCCGGTCCACCGATGTGGATTAAAATTCCTGAACAATACGTTTCCCCGCCCTTTAGGGCGTAAACGAGCCAACGAATGACTCCATCGGACCCGGATCGTCCGATCAAACCGAGGCGCCTCGCAACAGCAACAACCACATAGGTGAAAAGTATATAAATGTCAGGGCTGGTAGGTCACTGACACCACCCTAGCTAGAAAGAAACGCATGTCCTCCCTGAGGTCCTTCCTCCCGTTTTAGGTTCATACCGGGGTGTGAGGCTCGCGAATTCACGTTATACACAAAGCTACGCCACACAGGCGGTGCTTTGATCATCACCACCAGACTTTGCTTTTCAACAGAAGTCCTGATCACTGCATCTTAGCATGCCATACAGGCAATTCATGCCATGCGACTGATGTCCATCGATATACAACCTCTGAGCTCGTGCGTCTCAGAGAAGGGCGTTAAGCGAAAGAATAAATTCTCCGCCGCCAAACAGATGTATATTTAATAGAGATCAATCAACATAGAATAAAATCCAATGTCAGACACACAGTCTATTTACTAGTCCGTTCTGGGTCTGAACGAAACCGGAGGCACTAAATACCTCGCAAACCCATCGACCAACACGTACGTCTGGACGATCACCACTCATTATCCATATTTCGGGATGCCTCCCAATCAGGACCTCGGTTACCATCCAAACGAGGTGAAGATCTCCGGTCTTCGACCATCGTCTTCATCTTCGAATTTCAATCGTCGGTCAATTATTCGAAATGAGAATTAACTCGGCCTTTTCAAATAATTCACGTATATTTAGAATTTCAAATCGATTTATTTCAATGGTTAAATTATTCGACAACACCAATATTGTTTTTAAATGCAATTTTCACACCAAACACATTCAACCATCAAATATCACATAAATCAAGCAAATTCAGTTTATTTCCATTCCATATCGCTTATGATATTTTACGACTATTTATCGCTATTTTTATTTATTTTAAAATAGCCTGTTTATTCAAAAGGACGCTTCGGGCCATAAGGCGACCGTGGCGCTGTTTTTCTTCAGATTTGATTTACACATATCTGAAAATCTAACCGTTGGATCTTCACAAAGTTTACATCATTAGAAAGGTCTTTTCAAAACGAATCCAACGGTTCCAGTTTCGGGAAAATCCGACGGTCGGATCTCCCGGTACAATCGTTTGAAGTTTCGATTTCAAAATACGAACTGCAGCGTCGTTATTCGATTAAATATAATTCTATTTATATTTATATATAAATATAATCGATTCTGGCGCTGTTTTTCTTCAAATTTGAATTAAACATTCCAGACAATCCAACCGTTGGATTTTTACAAGGTTGGCGCCGTTGGAAAGATAATCCTAAGGCGAACCCAACGGTTGAGGTTTCGGGAAAATCCAATGGTCGGATTTCCCGTACTAGTCGTTTGAAATCACGGTTTCAAAAATACGAACTGCACGGCTTCGTTTCGTTTTAATTTTATTTATATTTATATATTTATATAAATATAGTTCATTCAACAATTTCAATATCGTTTTCACTTCAAAAATTTTTCTAACACCTTAAATTTTGGAAAAATTTCGCCATAACCTCCCCTGCACCGGGAGCGTCGGAAAATCGCAAATAGCGTCCCGGTCCTTCTAATCTCAAAAAGAAAAAGAAAAAGCCAAGCGGCTAGCCAACAGGCTCAAAATCATCACCCAAACAAATCAGTAAATGTGTACCTATTTGTCGGGCACAAAATTTTATTCCTCCTCTCTAGCCCCTTTGCTATAACCTGTTCATTGAATATACATGTACATATATATACAGTTCTTATCATTTTTCATTTTCTATTCAACTTCATATTTGATTTCTATTTGGTTTAAAAACACCATTCATTCTAATGTTACATAAATAGGTGCAAATCATTTCATTAGCTAATTAATGAATATTTCATCTCATATATGCTTATTTTGAACAGGTGGCTATTTTTAACACTTCACATTTCAACGATTATGCATACAATAAAAATGTGATTTTTATTGTAAAACCATTCATTTCAAAACACTATTTTTCTATATAGTTCAAGTTGGTGATAAAATAGGATTTTTATCATCAAACAATTTATTTCAAAATATGAATACCATTCAACACATGAATTTCTAAACAACGAATGAATATCAATTCAACACATGAATGTTTTCAATAGTTTTTATATATTGATAAAAATGTGATTTTTATTATCGAACAATTTATTTCAAAATATGAATACCATTCAACACATGAATTTCTAATCAACGAATGAATATCAATTCAACACATGAATGTTTTCTATAGTTTCTATATATAGATAAAAATGTGATTTTTATTATCGAACAATTTATTTCAAAATATGAATACCATTCAACACATGAATTTCTAAACAACGAATGAATATCAATTCAACACATGAATGTTTTCTATAGTTTCTATACATAGATAAAAATGTGATTTTTATTATCGAACAATTTATTTCAAAATATGAATACCATTCAACACATGAATTTCTAAACAACGAATGAATATCAATTCAACACATGAATGTTTTCTATAGTTTCTATATATAGATAAAAATGTGATTTTTATTATCGAACAATTTATTTCAAAATATGAATACCATTCAACACATGAATTTCTAAACAACGAATGAATATCAATTCAACACATGAATGTTTTCTATAGTTTCTATATATAGATAAAAATGTGATTTTTATTATCGAACAATTTATTTCAAAATATGAATACCATTCAACACATGAATTTCTAAACAACGAATGAATATCAATTCAACACATGAATGTTTTCTATAGTTTCTATATATAGATAAAAATGTGATTTTTATTATCGAACAATTTATTTCAAAATATGAATACCATTCAACACATGAATTTCTAAACAACGAATGAATATCAATTCAACACATGAATGTTTTCTATACAATGAATAAATATAGTTTAAGCATATGAAAATAATTCAAACACACGAATATTATTCAAAATTTCGGCAGCATAACGGCAGGGTAGTTACACCGGCACCGTCCCTAGTACGGCTCCTCGCTCTACCTTAAAACCTCGCGGTTTTTGACAATGGTAATCATGCATCTAATTCGCACGCAGGCGGCATGTATATATTTATTTCATTTCCACAAACTAATCCTATGTGGTTTCAACCAAAAATTTCACAACCACAAATGGGTATTTTTCAACCATAATCAACCAATATCAATCACAAACAATCCCAAACAATCAATCGATGTCAATCAATTTTCACAACAATTTCAACCAATAAATATCGTCCATGGTTTGTGGACGAGGGGCGTATATATATATATATATATATATATATATATATTTATATATAGCAATTCACTTTCATTTTCAACACATATATATAATTTTTAAATCAGAAATCTCACCAATAGCTATCCAACTGCACGACACTTCCTTTATAGAAATCCTCGCCTTTTTGTCGCTTTCGCCCGTATTCTCTACACATGTAAAAATTGAATTTTTACGATGCTATTCAATATATAAAAATATGATTTTTACTTCGACTTTCGATATATAAAAATATGATTTTTACTTCGACTTTCGATAAATAAAAATATGATTCTTCTTTTTTTAAAGTTCAGTTTTTATTTCCTTTTTAAAAATCAGTTTTTACTCTATTTCAAAAATCATTTTTATCCTAAAAAAGAAAATCAGTTTTAAACTAATTAAAATTCAGTTTTAATATTCAATTAAAATCAGTTTAATCCTACTGTAAAAAAAACAGTTTTTAATCTTTATAATTATCAGTTTTTAAATCTTTATAATTATCAGTTTTACATTCCTAATTAAAAACACAGTTTTTAAATTATTATAAAATAAAATAACCAAACACTTACAGGGGGGGTTTCACCGATGTCGGAGGTGCTTCTCGAGCTGGGCGGCTCGGGGTTCGAACGGTGTTGGCGGTTTCGATCAAGGGAGGCGGTGGCTTCGGGGTGAGGCGACGGCGATGTCTGGAGGGGGGGCGGCGCCTTGATTCGACTTAGTTTTTTTTTTTTTTTTTGTTCACTGAATAATGAAGTCGGGGGGGGGGGGGGGGCAAGCAGAAGAAAAGGAGGGAAGAGTTTTATTTATTTATTTATTTATTATTTAATTATTATATTTTGCAAAAAGGTTGACTTTTACATATGACCTCAAAACGAGGCCCACCGCCTGTCGCCCATAGCGTTTCACCCCCATTCCGAACACAATGGGATATGTATCGCAAGCTGATTTGATCGTTACTATCAGTTTCCTTTTGAATTTTCATTTAAATCTCTATATTGAATTTTAAACGTACATTTCAAATTACCGGGGTCACATACTAACTAGAAAAATTCCAGAAAAATATTTTCTAGCTTCGTATTGACGATACGGTCCTAACAAAACTAGTTTCGTCGAATTCTGAGACCGTTTGAAAAATGGCCAATTTCCAGTCGATTAAATTCAACAGAAACTGGTCAAACGCGTTTTCCTTTGCCACGCTCACGTATTGATTCGAAAAATTATGAAATTTGAAACCTAGCAATAACTTGACACTGCGGATCCAACAAAAGTGGTTTCGTCGAAATCCGAGGTCATTTGCAAAATGTCCATTTTTAAGGGCCTGAATTCCATAACGACTATTCAGAATTTTCAACTGGACATATCTTTTGATTCCCGCTATCAAATTTCGATTGGTCGGATTCATTAGAAAGATATCATCAATTAGATCCTAATGTTTTTGGTTTCACTAAAATCCGGATTGTTTTGCACTCGGTATATTCAATCGAAGTTTGAAATCGAATTCTCGAACTACTGCGCCATTTTCAATTTTATATATAATTATAATTAATTATATTCGTTTTCAAATGTCGATTCAAACTCAGTTTTCATCGCCATTATTTAAAATATTTATTTTAAATATTTAAAATCCATTATTTTAGCCAATTTAAAAATTTTAAATTGGTTCAGATTTTCTGGGTCGTTACAGATTTTGATTTTTAATGGTGGAAAGGTGTTAGAGGAAGGAGGAGCTCAAGACCTCCCAATGAGAGAATGGAAAATTCAAACCCTTTTCTATATCCCTTATCTCCTATTTATAGTTTCCACCAACCCCCTAATGGGCCTTCCCAATTCAGCCCACTTTGGCTTACCAAACCTGGACAGCCAACTGAACAACCTTAAAACAATGATTTCTCCCAAACCATTGAGCCAAATCTTTAATGTAACCACTCTATGGAAAGGCAATCATCAATTCCTTTCCAATGGCACAGGTCTTACCCTCTGATTCGACCTGAGTCAAAAGTTATTCCATGTACAAGACTGATAGGGGAAAAATGGTCACAAACAAAATCGGTAAAAATTATGGACATGTCTCACATCCCCATAAGCAACATATCAAAAGATGAAAATGATCCAACCCTCAGGGAATAAAATAAAAATATTTTACAATCTCCCGATACGTAAAATGCGGGTTGTTACACTAGGAGCCTTTGAAAGACTTCCTGGATTGATTTTACAATGCCTTAAGGAGATTATTAATCCACATAAGGACATAGTTCTCATGGAACACATTTGAGACATTCCCTGATACGTACTATGCTTATTGGCTTGAAAGGAAACCTCCAACTATGCTCGAACCTTTTTATGATAAGATAACCCAATACCTATGTAAGGAGGAGACATGCAGAAATTTGATAAACGAAGGATACTCTCATCGATAAAAACATGATGTTATGCAAAGTAATGTAGCAATCAATAAACTACAGAAAGTTCAGGTAAAATCAATATTAATGTTCCAAACAAGCCAAAGTAAGATGACAAGTATTGTAGAAAAAGAAGGTTTCGAAGAAGCGACATAGATTTCTTTATTAAAAACTCGACAGAGAGGAAGAAACAACCTAGGAAATATCGCCGATTCCATCAGATGTTCGGCCATAACACCAATAATTGTTGTCATCGGAGAGATGTTATCAAAAAGTTGATAAGGGAGAGGAGATTGGAGTAGTAAGTGCAGGCCTTACTAGATAGGACACCGGGACTTCTGACCCTAACCAATGCCAAATATCGCTTAAAGATATGAACCATAGAAGTACTTAGTGAGGTATTGTTATTAACACCAAACGTGGCCACCCTAATTATTTGACAAAAGCTGAAGAAAGATGGAGGAACACGTCAATTCAATAATGCATGCAGAATGTGAAAGTGTTTCACTGCAGATGAAGGCATCCAACGAACAACAACGAACGATGACCGATGACATTGTTTTCAAATAAAGGAAGATCGACAGGGTTAAGGTCCCAACTATTGATCCTCTTGTTATCTCAACCTTGATTGGTTCAAATCTTATGCGGAAATTCTTGATTGTTTTAGGAGTTTCATCGGTATTCTCCTTAAGAAGGCTTATGATCGGATGATACTATATGCCAAAGACTTGAAGCCATGCACTTTCATAATCCATGCTTCTGTGGAACTACAAACGAACCACTAGGAACCACCGACCTAAATGATGAGCTCGGAAGAGCTGACTACCAGAGAATGTGGATCATTCCCTTCATCATCATCGACATCTACTCTCCCTACAATGCTTTCTTGAGGCAACTAGCCCTAGCCCCGAGATTGCTTGGCATACTGATGCCTACTTATGAAGTTCACTACCGATAAAGATGTCATAATCACTAGAGGCGACAAATTCATTGGAAGATTCAGCTATATGGCGGAATGGAAAGATGCTCTCTTCCGAGAAAAGGGAAAGGTGCAAAGACTTTTCTTTGAATAAATGCTCTAATGCCTAGCAGCCAACGTCCAAAACCTACCTCGGGCAACACAACCTTCTTTTCCCAGAGATTGATCGAAGAAATGACGCAGAGCCCAAATGCCAAATATCTGAACCACTAATCAGGCCGTCGAAATTTCGATCATCCATGATGGCTCATCTTGGTTCTTAAAGATCGGATCATGGTTCAACCTTGATTCAATAAAAGAACTTGCTAGCTCCTACGAGAAAACCTCGATGTGTTTGCTTGGACTCATGCAGATAATGCATAACATTGCGCCAAGAATAAGAAGTCATGCCCCGAACTTTGACCCGAAGTTCTTTCCTATCAAACCAAAAGCAGCGAATCTTAGGACTAAAAAGACAGGTTGCTTGAAAAAGAGGTGGTTATAGCATTATATACCACACCTTCTACTCGGAATGGATCTCCAATTTAGTATTTGTGGTGAAGTCAAACGAAAAGTAGAGGACCTGCATCAAATTTTTTGACTTAAATAAAGCATGCACAAAAAGACATTCCAAGACTTGGCAAATTACTTGGAAAAAACTCTCATCCTTTCAAAGACTGTGGAACACAAGGATCCATTTATCTATCTAATTATATTCGTACATGCTATCAGTTCCGCGCTGATGCGGAGGAGAATCATATCCAGAGGCCCGTCTACTACATCAGCAAGAGATCAACATGCATCTGAATGAAGTTATCTCAAACTCAAAATGCTTGCATATTTCCTATAATCTCCTCTAGGAAGCTCTGTCATACTTTTACTCTTGTCCCATCAAAATCAATGCCAACAGACCACTACAACAAGTCTTATAATAACCTGAGGTGCTTGGCAGACTTTTAAAATGGAACATCAAAACTAAGCCAGTTTGTATCACTTACCTCCCTAGGAAAAACATATAACTTGGAAAAACATTTCCATATGTCTGTTAAAAAACTATTTCGGTATTTTGATCATAACGACTATACTACGTTTGATACTACTTGCAGTCATACACCATATAATGGTGGTTAAATAAAATAAAAGATTTAAAAAAATATTTACAAAAGAAGAATAAATTTGCATTTGGATTTCGGTTGTTTGAAGAATGACTTACAAACAAAGATGAGAACTGGACATAACCAAAGCATGGCTCATCAGTATACAAGGTGGAAATTCAAATTGCAAGAGACAAATGAAGGCGGGAATTCAAATTGCAAGAGAAAAATTATGCACATGGAAATTAAACACAAGACTACAATGAACCATGCATGTGCCTCAACCACCAAGCCAAATGTTCCTTCATTCAAGGGTTGCTAACAATAATTTATTCAAAAAGAGGATGCTCAAAAATGATGGAGCACGAATTCAAACTCACGTCACCCTAGAGAAAGGTGCATATCTCTACCACTATGCTACACACTCATTCGTGCAATAAACTATACCTCAATGTGAAAAAGAAGGAAATAAACTAAAATGGAGATGGTGTGAGTCTATCTCTTCTCCCTTGGTAACTAAACACATCACTTAACCACCATCCACAAGAAGTTTCGAAACTATGGCCACCGCAGTCTTTGAAATTTCTAAGTGCCGATAGAAGTATCTTTTCGAAGAGTTACAAATCCTCATTGGACACGTCTTTTCCTATGGAAATCTATAAAGGGCTACACCTATTTGTTGACCTTCGTTCAGTCCTATATAAACCTCCTACTATCCCAAAACCAATAATACAATTCTCTTCTCTAATTCCCTTTCATATTGTTACTAAACATTTTGCTTCATATCTATACCAAAGGAAATATTAGGGCAATGATATTTCACTCCACAAAATATTCAAATCTGGTCCAAGTCCATTTCCTAATCTCTGCGCACTTAATCTATATCATCATCGTTGAAGGTTGTGAATGTTGCATTACATTGTGACTACTCGGTTTATTGAAGACACGATATATAGTTGATCTACTTACTTTGTATTTGAAGTTTCGGCGAGTGTGTACCCTAACAAAATCAGGTGGGTAAGCTTATGGCCTGTGAAATCAAGTGGTGTTTGTAAACTTATTCCTCTGGGTGAAATGTGGGTTTAGTGCTAGTGAAGAAACGCATAACGAAAACTTCGGGACTGGAGATAGGATGGGAAGTCCAAACATGTTTAAAATCAACTACGTGATTTATATTTTCCACTTCTATTACAATTATTTTACTACTATTGTGATTTTCGTGCTTCAAATTCTATATATATATATATATATATGTTGGTAATCAACCATCCAGTGCATAGCGATGATTCATTCATCGCTACAACAAATTTACAGTTGGTATCAGAGTAAGGGAATCTAATTATCGCCACAACATCATATAGTAATGGCTAAAAAAATGTGATTGAGATACGGCAAGCAAAAAGTCCAGTATAAGCAAAGCTACAACAAATGACGACTGCAGAAAGGTACTTTCTGATTTACCAGTTTCAGTAGAAAATAATGATGAATTAGTTACTAAGATTTTAAAGCTTAATTTCATTATTTTAGAAAAGATGAAATTTGTCGAGGTTGAAAATGAGAAATTACGTGTAACACCTCGTAATTTTATAAGAACGCTAAATAATAAACTAAGGAATACTTAATTAAATATCGGGAATTAAGTAAAACAGACTGCACCATTGCGTCCATCTTGGAATTCTGCTTAAGATAGACAAAAAGTTTGCATACATCGGACATCGTGTGAAGAAGTTATTAAGCCTAGAAGTTTGTACACGCACAAGAGAATTATATGTATACAAACAAATCAAAGTAATAAAAAAAATTTCAAAACCAGCGAGAGAGAGACCCAGGAACGAAACCGACCATTTTGGGGGGTTAACCCAGAACCCGAGACCAGCAGGGTTGACCCAGGAGTCAACCCAGGCTCTTTGGGGTCGACACCCAAAGGGGGGGGGTCGACCCCCCATACAGGTCTGGGAAGATTCTCGATTCTGAACCTGGACTTGTTTCTTAGCTTAGTTCGTTAACCCTAGGCTATAAATAGGACCCTATATCCATTGTTTTATTCATCTAATTCAACGCCGACGACGAAGTGTTGCTCCAACATAGTTTGATCTAGCCTATTCTTCTTCAACAAACAAGTCATTCAAGTTTAGATCTGTGATTCAACATCAAAAATCTCTTCTTCTATTTCTTAGATCCAAACACTATGAGTCTATGTTAGTTTTAGATCTAAATAATTAAAAATGAATCTTGACATGACTATAATTTCGATCTACGCCTGTGACTATGTGAATCATATCAGATCTGCTATAACCTGATTATCTAAGTTATTATGACATGCCTATGAACTAAATCTGAAGCTATACCTATTTATCACATCATATCTGCCATTGTTTGTAGATTTAATTTACTGTTTAGATCACCTTATGTCTGTTCCTATTATGTTTATGGCTAAATCATATTTGTTGTAACTTGTGTACCTATAATGTTCTGACATGACTATGACTTGGATCTTAAACTTTATCATGTCAGATCTACCTTTGATTTTTGATCTAAATTCGTTGCTTAGATCACCTTATACCTGTTCTATTATGTTTATGGCTAAATTGGATCTATTATTAGTTGGATATCTAAACCACTATTTAGATCTTATCATGCCTATTATGACATCCCTATTGTGTTTGAAACAATTTCTATTATCATATGTTCATTAGATCTGTTCCTATATGCCTACCCTGCCATTATGTCACAATATGTTTATGCCGTTATATGTCAAATTTGTTATCCTGTTCATCGCTGTCCTTTTTCCTCCTTCTTTCCCCTTTTTATTTTTATAGCCACGCTACCTTCGAGCCTAGGCATGCAGTTGAAATAACCGAATGCGTTAAACGGGAAACGATGGGATATTGTTAATATTTGGCATAACTTGTAATTGAAAGTTTAGACATAGCTTGAATGAAATTTATGAACATGAATTTGGGGGCATAAATTGAATTGTGAATAAAGACCTTAAATTGGGGCATATGGTTCATTATGAACATAACTTAGAAAAGGGGCATGAAAACCTATAACGATATAGGTAAATTTGTTAATAATGGAAATTCCTAGAATTACAATAACTTAAATTATAATCCGCGCTTAGGCACGAGGTTAGATTACACTTGTGGTGGAAGTCTTCCCGGAACCGACCGGCATATCCAGCAACCACAAGTGGTGAATCGAATGTGGAAGGCCTAAGTGCACAAATACGAGAAGTGCTAAGACACGAGGTTAAGCCCGATTTGTGGAATAAGTCTGCCCGGACCCGCCCGGCATATCCAACATCCACATGTTGTAGGCTTAATGTGGGAGGTCTAGAGCATTATAACCATAAATGGATAAATGGTAATGAATTGGGGTAAGCAAGGAAAGATAGTAACCTATTATGAATAATTACTTTAATGATAACTTTATATATAATAGGTAGGCTTGTCCTAGGGACAAGTGGAAATTATAACATAAGTTATAATAAAAAAGGGAAGAAGCTTATTAGTAAACCTTAGTTAAGAAAACTAACTTAATAAGTAAACAATGTCAAGTTGCATTGATATGTTAAACGGAAAACAGGTGAACTGAGATGAAGTATACGTAATTACATATTAGGTAAAACATGTTATTGCAACTATGGAATCAGACAATGAATAATACATGGGGATTGTAATATTACTTCTGTTAATTACAATCTAGGGGTGAAAGATTGTAATTTCTTCCACTCATTACAATCTAAAAAATAACATGTAATGAGGCTTATTGATAAACTTAAATGGAATAAGTTATATTTATATTAATAAGCAAGTGGAGTTTTGGAAGTGAAAAGAAGACAATAAGAATAGGGATAACCTGTTAGTCTGTAATACTTAACCTAGTTGAATCCATAAGGATTGTATGAACATGAACTTGAATAGGGGTTAAGTAAACTTGGTTGTAACAATTGGAGGGTTAAGTATGTCTCAGTTGGGTGGGTAATATTTATATATAGGCACATAAAACTTAACCAATTAGGGATTTTATATTAAAGACACCTATAGGTAAGCATAACCAGTAGTAATGTTAGGGTTATGTATTAATACACCTATAGGTAAGCATAACCGGTAGAAAGGTAGGGGTTATATAATTAAAGACACCATAAGATAAGTATAAGCTGTAGAAATGTTGGGTTTATGTAATTAAAATCACCTTAGGGTAAGCATAACCTATGGAAATCCTAGTGGGGATGCAAGACAAGAGGAAGAGCTTGCATTATCTTGTGTGGGGGACCC
This sequence comes from Allium sativum, assembly GCA_030737875.1. NCBI lineage: Eukaryota > Viridiplantae > Streptophyta > Magnoliopsida > Asparagales > Amaryllidaceae > Allium > Allium sativum. The sequence goes on from CM060919.1 coordinate 443,982,486, forward strand.
GTTTCAGTCAGTAACCCATATATAAGTATCAAAACAAGTACTCCGCCCTAGATCAGAGTGGGGCACGCTTACTGGGCCGATTGTAAGAGATCCATACATGGAGGATGGTGTGCGGGGCGCAAACCAACCGGGGACATGTGCGTGCATGGGCCGGGTAGAAGGGGCTAAGACGACCGTGACACCTGTAGATATGGCTGTGCATATCAGCGAAGGGTTGCCTCTATAGGACATAATACATACTATGGTGGGGCCGGCACATTGTATCTACGCGGATTAGGGAGCCGATCGATTAGGGTAGTAATTAGGGTACATCAAGACTCTGGTAAGTTTAGGAGTCCATTATTGGGGCTGTCTATGGATTTTATGGGGTTAAAACCTCTCACAAAAAGTATGCCTAAGTCTACCGTTTTATACATGTTGGGGATCATCTCATTCTGGTTATACTAGTATTAGTGCAGAGAAATTTTTAGAAGCGCAATTTACTTTATCATGTTACCTTGTCATACCTGCCTTTTATGATGATATCTCTCTTATCCATTTTATATGCCTGTCATGATGCGTTTACTTATTTACTTGCTAAAAGTAACTGGACTCGCTAGACTTTATGTCTGACCTATTTTGTTTCCTCTTCTTTCTCTTCCATTTCCCCTCCAGGTTCTCAGAGAGGGAATACTCGGGCTTGACCGTGATTCTGCTTTCATTTTGCTGGAGCTACTTAGAAGTATGGCTCAAGCTCTTTTCCTTGCTACTATGGCTATGTTTTATTTGGGGAATTATGCTTCTTTTATTATTGTACTTTGATGTTTTAAGTACAAGACAGAGGTTTTAAATGATGTAATGGTTTTCATGTATTTCAGACAAATGATGTTTTGGAACATGATGCTTTATGATTAATAAAGTTTTTAACTCTGTTGCTATTTTATATCTGTCTTGTAACGTTTCTATTTCCATTTACCTATAACGCTTCATGAAACTTAATGCATTCCCTTAGTGAGTGACATTAACAGACGTGGGGTGTCACACTTGGTATCAGAGCTGAAGGTTACCAGATTAGATAAAAGTTTTTGAAAATTATTTTCAATAAAAGGTTTTACAAGAAAACATTTTCAAAAAGAAAAGTCTTTTTTGAAAAACAAATTCCCTAAGGAAATAGGAAATATCTTTCGATTCTTTGTTCGAATCCCTTCTTCCTTTTCATTTCAGTATGTCTGGGGAACCGTATATTCCCGAGGGTGTGCAAGTGCCGGCTTGGTTCTGTAGGTATCTTAAGACTACGGCACCAACCGGGAGCCAAGGAAATGTCCTCCCCTAGCTGCAATCTTTGTTCCTCCACCATCGCGAGTAGATGATTTCTTTAAACAGAAAGAAGCTAGGATTGAGGAAACATAAAAAAAAGTATGGCCCAAGAAAGGACAACATCAGAAGAAGGGCGGAAAGAATGACAAGGATAAAGATAAAAGGAAGTGTCATGATTACGGACGCGTCGGTCATTTGGTCAAAGATTGTCGAAAAGGAAGAAAGAACGCTTGCTATAACTGTGGCGAAGTTGGGTACTACATGAATAAATGCCTATAGAAACAAGGACAGGATCAAAGGGCAGGATCTTCTGAAGGACATGCATATGTTCTCGTAGTCAGTGTCCCGGGGAGAGGTAGTAAAGTATTCGCTAAATGTTTGATTTCCCCTTTTTAATTATCTGGTTTTAAAACTCTTTTTGATTCTGGCGCTTCGCATTCATTTATATCTAGTTCTATGGTTGACTCTCTACACCTAAATACTAGTGTGGTAGTGGATCCCGTTGTTGTCTCAAACCCCATTGGTGGTTCGGCTCATTTGTCCATGATTTTTCGGGGTTTGAGAATATTTGTGTTAGGCGTTGAGTTAGGATGCGATGCATATGTGCTCGGGTTTATGGACTATGGTTTGATTCTTGGATTGGATTGGCTAGCCATGTATGGTGCTATTCGGGATTGTGAGAGGAGGGTCGTTAGGCTTCTGACTTGTTATGGGAGGACCCTCAAGATTTCTGGTGACCCGCAAGGGTCTGTCATGCTTAGTTTCCTAGAGTCCCTTGATGCATCTATCAGTGATCTGCGATCTGTACCAGTAGTCCATGAGTATCCTGATGTCTTTGATGAGGCTCGGGATTTATCCCTAAGGCACGAGATTGATTTCTGTATATATTTGGTGGACAATGCAAAGCCAGCTGCATTTCCTGTGCGCCATATGGCTCCAAGAGAAAGAAGGGAGCCAAGCAATCAAGTAGGGGAGCTACTTGAAAAAGGATTTATTAGGCGAAGCATATTCGAATAGGGTGCAACTAAGGTGGATGGTTCAGTTCGCTTATGTGTATATTATAGGGAGTTGAATAAACTCACAAAGAAGAATCTGACATTTTCTTGGGGTATAGACTGGGAGGATGTTTTTTCAGTGATTGAAGAGGGCTCTGACAAAAGCCCCAGACTTGACCTTGCCCGACAGAAACAAAGTGTTCACAGTATACACTGACGCATGTGGAATAGGGCTTGGTGCGGTTCTGATGCAAGAGGGAAGGGTAATATGTTATGGGAGTAGACAGTTAAGAGTTCATAAGAAGAACTACCCTACCCATGTTTTGGAATTAGCTGCTATAGTATTCACGTTTAAGACTTGGAGGTAGTATCTTCTTGGAGAGAGGTTCGAGTTATACTTGGACCATAAGTCGCACAAATATCTTTTCTCATAGAAGGATCTCAAATCGAGACAATAGAGTTAGGCTTCTACTTGGACCTGAGATGAGTAGAGAAGCTTCAAAATCGATCTTATCCATGGGCGTATAAAGATAGATAAGGACAAGCAGAAATCATACGCGGATAAAGAAAGAACCAATATCGAGTAGAGGTAAGAGACATGGTTTCATCAAGATATCACCTCGGAAGGATGTGGTTCATTTTGGAACTATAGGGAAATTGGCGCCAAAGTTTGTAGGACCATTTCCCATAATGGAAAGAATTCAAATAAGGTAAAGCTACCAGAGAGATTAGCGGATGTTCATTTGCGAAAATGTTTGCATGATACAATGGAAGTAGAGAGCCGGGTATGCTTGGGGGAAGTAGAAGTGGAACGGGAGGCAATAATTAAACGAGTTCCTACCCGTATTCTTGGTTAAGAAGTTACGTGCAACTTGGGAGACCGAAGATAAGAATTTGCGCTTCGTACCCTTCTCTTTTCAAGGGATTGTTCTTAACTTCTCTTCCAAAAGCTTTTATTAGTACTTGCTTCTATCATTTAAGTATATCATATCGATCGAATCTTCGACCTTTAGGTAGGAAACCCATGGATGTAAACATGTGTTTGAGACATGTTATGTTTGATGGATGCAAGTGTTTGCTAGTGGTTGCTCGTGGATGCATACACACACACATTAGGCACTATATCGGCTCAATCACTCTCATACTACATATGAATGTGTGTGCATTTTTCTTCTTTTAATGGACGGATGTGGATGTATCATCATATGAATGTTGCATTTGGATGAATGATTGTGCACACATATAGAACTTACAAGTTATAATATGATTATTTGCATACATGACGGATTCATGGCACTAACATACATTACATTAAGGAGGTCAACTGAATTAGTAGACCGCCTAATTTCTCGCATTAGTATAGGGACATATACAAACACCTTTGCATATGCTCATAAAAGAATTAGAAATCTTTAAGGACAATGGATGCCTATGATTGATGAATGAGTAGATGGATGTGGATGTTAGAATATACATTCTTCTTAACTTAGAGAATTCGGGGACAAATCCTTTAAGTAGGGCAGAATGTAGCATCCCGTAATTTTATAAGAACACTAAAATGATAAACTAAGGAATATTTAATTAAATATCAGGAATTAAGTAAAATGGACTGTGCCATTGCGCCTGTCTCGGAATTTTTCTTAAGATAGACACCAAATTTGCATAAATCGGATACCATATGAAGCAGTTATTAAGCCTAGAAGTTTATATACGCACAAGACTTTAAATATCAGTCTTGTTCAAAAAATCAGTCTTGTTCAAAAATATCAGTTTATATACGCACAAGACTTTAAATATCAGTCTTGTTCAAAAAATTGGTTACATCTTTACCAAAAACTCAAGTACATAAATATCAGTCTTGTTCAAAAAATCATCAGAGTACAAAACTTTAAAATCATAATCCCCACAGAAGCTGCCATAAGGAGTCAAGCCATACTTTAAGCACTCTAAGTACTTCAAGCAGAAGAAATCCGGATCAAGTAAAGTATTCCCTCCTTGGAAAACCTGGGGGGGGGGGGGGAAACGGAAGAAAAGGGGCGAAAACATGCAAGGTCAGACATAAAGTCTGGCAAGTCTAGTGACTTTCAGCATATGAACAGATAATAATAATTATGACATGAAAATAAGCTGGATAAGACATAACAGTAACAGGAGCAGCAGATGTACTTAGGTTAAACAGAAGAAACAGAATAATATTACTTTTCATTTCTCTGCACTAATACTAGTATAACAGGATTAGGGTCATCCTTATGTATAAACTAAACAGAAATGGGAACAGAATAATTTCCACAGAAGAGAATTCTAGTAATGGGCCTTTACCGCCCCAACAGAAGGTACAGAAACAGAATGCTAATAATAGGCCTTTGCCACCCGAACAGAAGGTACAGAAACAGAATGCTAATAATGGGCCTTTACCACCCGAACAGAAGGTACAGAAACATATTAATCCCTATGGAAACAGAATGTAAAATTAGGTGTACACTAGTAAATGGGCCTTTACCACCCGAACAGACGGTACCACGCAGAAACAGATAGGTGTTACCACCCAACAGAAACAGATGGTACCAATAGAAACAGACAGAACTAAGTGTACCCTAAAACCCTACCCCAAGCGATCGGCTCCCTAATACATAAATACCCTGTGTCGGCCCCACAGTAGGGTGTATCACTCCCTAAAGTGACAACCAATTGACACAGACCTATTTACAGATGTCACGGCGTCTTACATCCTCAGAGGTAGACTGGGATCCATGCTCGCACATGACCCAGTTGGAACGCACCATCAACACCCCTCGCCATTATCAGAATGAACCGCTTATAATTAGCTCAGTAAGCGTGCCCAGACCCTACCTACTGTTGGGTCAAAGTTTTGATACCAGAAAGGGTTACTGACGAATATGGGTCCCAAACAACAGATGACACAAGTAATTTCCCTCCTAGCCTTGTGTCCCCAGACTAACAGATTTCAGATTAACTTGTTTACAAGTTCAGACATATAGAGTTCAGATCAACTAGTTCACAGATCAGACAAGTTTTCAGACTAACGGATCAGATATACAGATTTAACAGATTTGTCTAACTTTGTAATTGGGCCTACAGATTCACCAAACGGGTTTGTTAAATTCATTAGTCCAATTGGTTTAACCCTATCCACCCAACACATTTTAGACATCATATTTATCTTAGATTTGTATCAATTAAAAATTAATGCGCAGACCTCTCACATTAGACTGGCAGTTTGCGGCCACTGGTTAGGCCGGTTGGTTCCGGGCAGGTTTCTGCCGCAAACTGAGTCTAACCTCGGGTTTCAAGCACGTTATGAATAACTTCTCACATTAGAACCTATTGTTTTCGGCCACTGGATGTGCCGGGCAGTTCCGGGCAGGATTATGCCGCAAACTCATTCTAACCTCGAGTTAGCCATGTTTCATGTTTAGCCAATGCATTCATTCACAGACTATACTAATATCAGACTAATCATGCTAATTTAACAAATTAACTTCTGTACAAGTTACAGCAGATTATTCGAGGTTCTATTAACAAGTTTTGCTCAATTTTAAATTGAGCCTGCAGATTTACATACTTCAAATTTCAGCATTTCAGTTCCAACAGAATACGCCATTCAACAGATTAAACAGATAACAGATCTTGCAGATTAGGCGATTTAGCAGATTTAGCGGATACGACAATTTAACATAATTAGCAGATTAGGCAATTCAATCTAATTAGCAGTATATGCAATATAACAGAACTAGCAGATTAGGCAATATAACATATTTAATCATTCCTTAAAGTTTCATTGACGTATCTTGCCTAATTATAAATTTGGCCTAAGTTTGCATGCCTAAATAATTGTCATGATTCAAAATATGATCCTATACCCCACGTTTGCATTGAATTTACATGGCACGGATTATGGTCATAATTTACCATATAACACATGTCCTAATTTTAGTTAAACTTGCCTAGTACAAAAGATTCACATATAAATTATACCAAATATAGCCATCGATTTCAATGCATGTCATATATTCAAAAATCTCCCACTTAGGTGTTATTCACATTTAACAATTATCAAATCTTAATATAGATCTTCAACCTAAGTCATATTCTCTTTTTATCTCAAGTCATGAATCGCTATATAAAAATATACCCAACAATCTAGAACTTTAAATTATAACAGATCTTAATTCAAAATATGCGTTATGTCCAAAGTCTCAAATCACATGTTAACATATAATGGTTCCTCTTCTTCCATTTCACAGAATATGCATAGATCTAAATCTAATTTACAACGTCAGTCACTGATTAGCCATGTCCAATTATGCCATCATTCATTATTTGTCCCAAAGTTTAGCGTTTGTGCGTTAATCTCTTATGAGATGTGGCACAGGCTCGTGATAGCCTGGCTATAGAACAGAAAGAAGAAAGAGATACAGAATAAAATATATCAGAACAGAACGTACACAACCTCAAATTCAGATTTACAATCATATCACAATTATATTTAAAGTTTATATCGGAAAATAACTGTACTTGCCTTTCGTGGTTTTAAGAAAGGATAATAAACTGTTGTTGATACAGAAATGTTGAATTACTCTTCTTTAATTGTTGTTATAGCTCTAAACTTTGATTTGAGATTTGATTTAGCTTTTAATTCTATTCAGGTTGGAAGTAGATGCATCAGTCCAAGTTTTGATTCCAGCAGAGTAACGACGCCATTATTTTATTTAATAAGAACGGAGGCAGAGTATAGGAATGAAATTGTGCAGCATAAGGTTAGAGAAGAATGGTGTAAAGAGAATGGGGCTAGGGGGCTGTTAATATAGGGTTTCAAACTAATTAGAGCCATTAATGAAGCTAGAGTTAATCAAGGCCATCCATCTCAAGAGAATCCAATCAGAAAGTGACAAGTTAGCCCTAGTGACACATCAGAGCTCAGAAATTCAACCAGAACCCGACCAAGCCAGCCAGGGTCAAACCAGAAAGCTGTGTAAGCGTGCTGCTCGGCCTGGGCGCACCTGCCAAGTGCGCCAATGCAAAATTGCATGGGCGCACTTCCCAAGTGCGCCAGTGCAATTTTGTCCTGGCGCACTTCCCAAGTGCGCCAGTGCATTCTGGCCGGTTTCTGGTTTTTCCGCCTAACTTCGTTCGTCCATATCTTCTTCATACGGTATCCGTTTTACGCAAACTCGGACTCTATTTCAAGCAAAATTCTGAGACGAACGCAATGGCGTAACCCGTTTCCCTTGATTCTTATTTTTATAATTAATTATTCTCTGATTTGTTACTTATACGTTCAGAGAAAATACGGGGTGTTACAATCCCTGTTGTGTTAGAATCAATTTCAATTATCATATATTCATTAGATCTGTTCCTACATGCCTACCCTGCCAATATGTCACAATATGTTTATGTCATTATATGTCAATTTTGTTATCTTGTTTATCTCTGTCCTTTTTCCTCCTTCTTTCCCCTTTTTATTTTTATAGCCAGGCAATCTTCGAGCCTAGGCATGCCGCTGAAATAAGCTAATGCGTTGAACATGAAGCGATGGGGAAATTGTTAATATTTGGCATAACTTGTAATTGAAAGTTTAGACATATGAACGTGAATTTGGGGGCATAAATTGAATTGTGAATAAAGACCTTAAAATTGAGGCATATGGTTCATTATGAACATAACTTGGGAAAGGGGCATGAAAACCTATAACGACATAGGTAAATTTGTTAATAATGGAAATGCCTAGAATTACAATTACTTGAATTGTAAACCGCGCTTAGTCACGAGGTTAGATTACACTTGTGGTGGATGTTTGTCGGGAACCGATCGGAATATCTAGCAACCACAAGTGGTGAATCGAATGTGGGAGGCCTAAGTGCACGAATACGAGAAGTGCTAAGACACGAGGTTAAGCCCGATTTGTGGAATAAGTCTTCCCGGACCCGCCCGGCATATCCAGCATCCACATGTTGTAGGCTTAATATGGGAGGCCTAGCGCATTATAACCATAAATGGATAAATGGTAATGAATTGGGGTAAGCAAGGAAAGATAGTAACCTATTATGATTAATTACTTTAATGATAACGTTATATATAATAGGTAGGCTTGTCCTAGGGACAAGTGGAAATTATAACATAATTTATAATAAAAAGGGAAGAAGCTTATTAGTAAACCTTAGTTAAGAAAACTAACTTAATAAGTAAACAACGTCAAGTTGTATTGATATGTTGAACAGAAAACAGGTGAACTGAGATGAAGTATACGTAATTACATATTAATTAAAACATGTTATTGCAACTATGGAATCAGACAATGAATAATACATAGGGATTGTAATATTACTTCTGTTAATTACAATCTAGGGGTGAAAGATCATAAGCTTTCTTCCATTCATATGTGATTCTATTCCAATTATCATTCTGGAATCTATTCTCTTTTGATTTCAATTCATTTAACTCTTTATTAATCCATTAATGAATTTATATTCAACCAGTCTAACACACAATCAACAACAATACACAATCAACTTAACCAAATCAATTGAATTCACATTCAATATTAATATTTACCTGGTTATCTTTATTTTGATCATCAATCGATTAATATCCGATTGATTTCCCTAATTATTATCAATTTGATTTCCAAATTTCAAATTTACTTATTTAATCCCAATATTCATTCTTAACTTAATCAAGTTAAGTTTTAACTTCACATTCAATTAACTAATTTTAATATAAATTAGTTCATTTCCATTTAAAAATCCAAATTCTGATATTTATTCCAAATATCATCCAGTTCCTCTTAAAACTTTATTTAACTTATTTTTAAGTTAAATTCTAATTCATTTCAATTCCAAATTGAAATTCTTCTTCACAATCCAATATGTGAAATCTCTTCGGTTCATATTAAACCATTCAAATTTTAATCCCATTCCATTCAAATTAATCATACACACCAATATCTAAATAATTTAATAAAATTATTTATTTTCTATACAAAAATATATTTTGGGCAAAATTATTTCGTTTACCCTTTTAATAAAATAATATCGTATCAGTTGACAATTCAAATGCTTCTCAACACTTGAACCAATCAAATAACACAATACAAAACATTTGTATATAAAATTAACAAATACGCTCTCATATATATACACTCCAACTCAATCTAGGGTATTACTAACCCCATCTCTACCGAGTTGTACCACAGAGCCAAGGTTATTACTAAACCTTATGCTCTAATACCACTGTAACGACCCAAGGAATTCGACGCCTGAATTCCAACAATAATACATAAACCCGTATTACTTGCCAGAACTCAAGTATCGAAAACACCAGATAGTTAATGAAAGAAATTAGAGGGTGAGATAAGAAAGATAGAAAATTTAGAATAGAAGAAGAAGAAGAACACAACAACATCAGAATCTCACATCGCAGCGGAATAAAATATAACGGAAACAAAACTTTATTGAGAGCTTTGAAATAAAAAATTACAATCATTAGAGTACATCAATACATCTGGACAGTTACTATAATCTGTCCTCATATACAACATACAGTGGAATAAATCTAGATATCATACATCTGAACACCTTCAGCTCATCTCCGGACTTCACAACATCTGATAACCTGAACCTGCACAACTCAGTCTAACCCGAGCATTTACAAAATGTCGGATCAGTCTGGTGAACCAGAGTGAGAAAAACTCGCTAAGTTTAAAAAAAAATACATACTTGATTTTTAAGTCAAACCATTTCTTTTTCTGATATTATAATAGTGTTGACACAAGTAAGTATCAATCTAGCGGAACGCTTTCATCTCAGTTCCACATATATATTATATAATCAAAACTGCGGGCACTTATTGGAGATTGGATTTCCAACTATGACAAGGTATGGAACCACCTTCCGATAGTGTATCTCTAGAGGCGAAAACACTGGGTTCAACAAGAACATCTTGCAACCCAGCCACACATGACCGACCACTCATTTCGCTTGAGTGTATCGAATGTATATCACTAACGGTTGGGATCAACAACCGTTTCCCGAATGAGACAACATCAAAATAGATTAAAAAAGGAGCTGAATTATCTCTAGATAGGTGATTATACACCCAACTTGGGTGCAACCCACTTAGCCATGCTACCTGCCCAATTTTTTTTTCATTTCCCAGTTGAAGAGGCTTGAGGTTTAACACTACCTTTAGCACACATATCACTATTCACTTTGAATGTCACATCTTCAGATCCGCCAAATCACTAGTTGACGTCCACAATCATACTCTGGTTGTTAATCTAACAGAAGGGCCATTCTCCACCACTAACAGAAATACGTTTGTAAAAATCAACGTAGTGATTCTTAAGAAATATTCTATCAGACATCCGCCCATACAAGTCACCCAGGAACAGGATGAACCAAAGTTACCCTCCTACTACATCCTAAGTATCATGCTAGAGATCAGTAGCAAGTAGTCCTTGCAAATCCATAGACTTCAACCACGACAGAACCCCAGTATATCTCTGGGTCGAATCATAGATTTTAAGTGGTTATTCCATTTTATGAAGATCTATGGTCTTTGATTTCTCCATCTCGATCAACATCTAATATCTTCAATATTTTCATATTTGCTGGTCAGAATGGTATTCAAATATAAATTCGATTCTGGTCTTTCCATACCAACAATCGTACTAGCCAGATTTGATAGTCGGTTATTTAACTATCAAATAAACAACCATTCAACCATAACATAAAAATATATCTACTGGTTCAGTACTCAGCATCATTTGGCTTATTTAATTATAAATAATTAACGATAGTTTAATTTAACTATTCCAATATTTGGAAAACATTACACTTCTTACTAATATTCGCAAAAACCCTTTCATTTTAATACTTCGAAAATTATATTATAACACTATCTTATATTCCATTTGATTCTCATTTGCCCAACATTATCCATTCTCTAAACCGGAAAATCAGTTTAACCCGTTATTCGTAAAAATAATCATTAACAAAAATCTCTTCCATTTCAACACTTGAAAACAATAGACCACACTTATCTTTTAGAATAAAACCTTTCTAATTCTCATTTCCTTACTTCAAAAATATCGTTATATTTTGACCAATCCTCTTTTATTTCTTTTACTTAAGAAATATCATCTCATATTCTCAAACCGTTATTATTTCCGTTACTTTGGAAATATCAATATATATATATAAGCATATATAATTCCTCAAATCCTTTTTACCAATCCATTTTCCTCTCTGAAAAATCTCATTTTGAATTCCATTTATTTCACTTAAATTCGTTATTAAGTATAGCCAATTCAAAATCAGCACTTTAACTTCACATCCATTTATAAACCATGTTTATACATCTCTGGTTCAATGTCAAGTCCTTTGGTATCGATTTCCTTTCTTCTAAATTTAAATGTTACGTAAACATTTCATTTAAGCTATCATTTCCGCTTAAATCTTTTCATAACTTCATTCCCACAACTCGGGTTTTAAATATATACCTGAATATAACTCTTTTAACATTTTAACTATATTTCATTATACTCTTGATTTTTTAAATCATTTTCCTTTAAAAAAAACTAATCTCTTAAATTAGAAAATAAATTTGCTTCAGCATTAAATACTGTAAATTTAGTTAACTGCTTTATTAATCAAAATAAATAATAATTTACTTTAAAAGTCTTATAAAAATTAAACAACTCGTTATTACTATTCCATTTGATTATTTAAAAGTAAATAAATCAAATAACCAATCCCAAATAAAATATTTGGATTAATCAAACTCAACCCATGATTTTCTCATTAATTAATTCCAATTAATACTTCCTTTAAACTAATTAATAATATAATTAATTTAAATATCCCCATTTAATCGTTTCTAAAACAATTTGTCTAACCCTAACCATCGGTTAATTTCTTCTTGCTTATAAAATCTTATTAATGTGAGGATTTGCGTTATAAAACTATTAAATAATTATTTATACTTAAATAATAAATATTTATTTCCTTTTTAACAAATTTTTGTTTCCAACATAATAGATTTAAAAATCCATTTCAGTTATAAAATAAATTTTATAACTTCATTCCAGTCGATTTACCTGACGGTAATTCCTTATTTATAACCCAATTGATTTTCAAGCCATCTGATGCCAATTACTCAACCAATACTCCCCATTTGTTAAAAACAAACAACTGTTGAATTTCAGTTCAATAGTCAACAACCAAATCAATTGTCCAATCCATATTGGTGAAATAGTTCATATAATTGTGATATGAAAAAAAAAATTAGGGAAATCCAGTTGGATCCCTCCAACCTATTTTCCCTACATCAAATACGTTATCTCAAATAATATTATTTGATTCAATAAACAAATATAATATTCAACAGTGAATAAATAACAGTAATACACACATCTATATTTTGATTTAATACGTTTATATTTCTATAAACATAACCATCAAGGTAAGTTACCTTGTTTGGAATTAATCGTTAAAAATAATGATTTAGTTCAATTTAAATTAAATGAACGTTTAATTTAATCAACTCAGTTCAACACATAAAAATATATATAGCATCCATCAACCAACTAACAAACATAGCACACAAATAATAAACCCGACTTATATAAATATAATTGGGTAAACTGAGTGAGTTAAACTCACTTTGATTTGATTCTATTCGGTTACAGTTAAATTAAACAGTGTTTAATTTAACTGTAAATTCCTAGCTGTCTTCATCTATGTTCAAAACAGTTCCATGATGTTACGTTCGCCGATACAATTCTGATGCATGTTGTTTCATTCCATTCTGTTGACATATGCATAAGATATAACAATTTTAAATATACGGATTAAATTAACTAATTAAATTTCTAATTAATCTAAAGTAACTAATTAAAAAAATATTTAAAATCGTGAATTACTTTGGTAAATGATATCAGGTCCGACCCTTCTTCACGTTATAACCCACTTCAATGATTCGAGAAAACAGTAATCAACGCAAGACACTTCTGCTTTGTTCATACGAAAGCACCACTTCATTTATACAGCTGCTACTGCTCCTTCCATTCATTCATGCACCAAATCCTTCCTTCTTCACTTCTGAATACTGCTCCTCCTACTTGGAGCCATCACGCGAATGCTCTTCTGCTTTTATTTGTAACACCAGACTTCGATTTCTTTTTAATGATTGTACGAATTCCCAACCATTTCTTCACTTCAGTAATACCCAAACGAGCCCAACTTCCGTTCCCAAAATGCTCATCCTTTCACTCACCTTTCTAAACATGCACAGTCCCCTTTTGTTTCACGTTACCTGCTGTGTTGGCTTATCACATTTAAAGTATATAACCCCCCTTCACGCATGTTTGAAAACAAAGCCCAGCCTTTCTTTCTCCAATGAACAACCGACATTCCCCTACCATCACGTTATTCCCCATCCTATTCTTTACCCTTCTGCCTTTGTTAGCCTACTTTGTAAACTAGGCTACACAAAGAGCAAATAGTGAGAAAGACACCAATCGGTTCGGATCGGAGGAAGATAGTGCAGGAGGTGAGTAGAGAGCAGAGACGCAGAGGTCATGTCGGATCGGATCGGTAATACGTCAGCAATATCAAAGGATAACAAGTGGCCTTATCAGTTCGGAACGGAGGAGCACGTCAGCGACATCAGAGGACGAGTGGACTCATCGGATCGGATCAGAAGAATATGGCAGCGACATCGTACAACAACTGGCCTCATTGGATCGGATCAGAGGAGTACGTAAGCAACATCAAGGGATAGCAAGCTGCCTCACCGGATCGGATCGGAGGCCCCCGATTCGAACCCCTTTTTCCCTTTGAATCTGTAGCCGTTGCTGCACATATCCCCTGAAGAATCGGACAAGGTCTGACCATTTCTCCCACGATCTCCTACTAAATCAATGCGCTGTAGCCATCTCGGAGCCTCCGAACCCGACTCGCAAGGGATGGATGCCACGCAACTCTAAACTGGAGCCACTTCGAAGAGATTTTTCACCTATAAATACACCATCTAGGGGCATTTGAAAGGATCTTTTGGCAAATTCTCAGTCCATACTTCCTCCATAGATGAATTCTACAATCATATTCAGATCAAAATCATCTCTTAAAGTCCATTTTTGAGAGATTTGAGTGAGTTTATGCATTGTAATTGTGAAGTTGAGTGAGAAATCATTGCTATATTTGTATTCAAATCATCAATTAAAAGAAAACAAAGTGGACGTAGGCTCGTTAACGCCGAACCACTATAAATTATGTGTTCTTTATTGCTTTTTGATTCTATTTCATTGAATTCATATCTAATTTGGGTGTTAGAGCCAATTTTCGATCTAACATTTTGGTGCTTTCACTGAGAAACTTCAAATTCTAAGCCTTTTTGGGATTATCATTCTACTGTTTGGACCTTCAAGTTCAAAGAAGTTAATCCCCTCTCTCCGACATCTTTCAGTATTGGTTGACTAACCGTTGAAGAATCAAGTATTATGGCTAAGACCAAAGGAAAAGAAGTGCAAGGCGCTAGGGGAAATGATGCTAGAGAAAATCAGCAAGCTATCGTGTTAACAAGGACATGCGCTTAAAGCTCTGGAGCAGATCACTCCAACTAGGAGGATCCGAACCGGATCGAAGGTGCCGATCCGAACCGAGAGGAAACGAACTAGATCGTGTTAACACTGATCCGAACTGACGATCCGATCCGAACTGATGTTGTTGGGGGCTCTCACTCTCTCCATCCGAACCGTCCCGACCAGGCTGCTGTGAACCGATCCGATCCAAATCAGAATAAAGCTGGAACTTCTACTCGAGCTCCCTCCGATGCTCTGATTCCAGCCACGATGACTAATGTCCAGCCTGATCCATCTGCACCCATTACACAGGGAGACTTTTCATGTTTTCTTGACATGCTTCAGAGCACTAAAGAAGCATTGGAAGCCCAAAGGCGTGACAACCTTCGCATGCAGGAAAACATGATCACCATGGGTAGAGAATTACAAGAGCTCCGAAGGCAGAGGACTCCTTCCCCACCACGCCGCATTCCTACATATGATTCGTCTTCTTCGAAGGAGGAATGTCCTCGCGAGAGAAGGACGCTTGAACGACCTCAAAACCTAGATCAATTGACTTTCGGATCTTTGGGATCCCGAGAAGATGCTGCTCGTGTATTGGGCCTGAAGACCCGAGTCTTCAACAACCTATGTTACTACCTATGCGCGGATCCCACGTCTTACCCAGGGATCCCAATATTACTAACCCCACGCAGCAACAACTTCTCCAACCTCTACCTCCAGAGGTCGACCGGGAGCGCAGAGAGCAACGTAGAGCGGCTGCCGCCAGAAACAGAAGGTTATCCCCTGATCAGGAACCCAGGGGTAATCCAAACATCAGATCTAGAGAGCCTGTGCAGACATTACCCAACGCCGATGTATGGGCAATGGTGCGCCAGATTATGTCTGAAAGCCGGCGGTATACTAATGAAGACTAGGGCATTGAGCGAAGTCATACCCCTTTCACAGATGACATCCTGAATTTCCAGTTCCCCCGACGATTCAACTTGCCTCAGATGGATCGATATTCAGGAAGAACAGACCCAGGGCAGCATCTGATGAGATATGCATGGTTCATGAACGCGGCAGCAGCTCCCGATGCCGTAAAATGCAAAGCTTTTCCCATTTATCTTGAAGATGTAGCGTTACTGTGGTTCACTCGACTTCCTCCTCGGTCGGTGTCAAACTTCACAGAATTGAATGAGCGTTTCATGAATCAGTTCCGACTCCATGCCCAAAAGTCCAAGACCGTCATAGAATTGTCACGAATTAAACAGGGCCCAGGAGAATCTTTGAAGTCATATTTGGATTGCTTCAACCTGGCCGTCACCGAAGTCACTGATCCCCATGAGCCCACTATCATGATGGTCTTGATAGAAGGAGTAGATCCCGACACAGAGTTCGGGGATTACTTGGTAGGAAAACCACCTCCTACAAGAGAGTTGTTGTAACACCCCACCTCCGCAAGGGTCACTCACAAAGGGAATGCCCTAGATTTGGAGGGGTATTATCTAGTAAACAGGCACAGAGATAACACAAGATAGAACATAGATAAAATAGAGTATATAAAGCAGCAGACATAAACTTTAAAACCAAATCTCATTACTGAAAAATAGAGTCAAAACCTCTTACATCAAAATGCCAAGTCATTATTTCATTACGTCAAGTTCTAAAGAAGCAAAGTACTTAAAACAACATAAGTAAAATATTATTCCCCAAAAAGTGCATGAGTGTAGCCATAGCATAGCTCAAGACCAAACCGTACATGAGCTATCAGAAAGCAAGCAAAGTCCAAGCTAAAAGCTAGATTTTCCTCCCTGAGAACCTGGGGGGGGGGGGACGAAAGACAAAGAGGCGAAAGAAAACGGGTATCAGCATAGAAACTAGTAAAGTTAACAAGACATGAATAAACTGGAATTAAACATAGGAATGATGATAAGTTTGACATGATAACTAAGCTAACAAGATAACTCAAGTCTAACATTGCGTATTCAAGGTTCGCCATACCAACTATACTGGTATACTAATCCCGTGTTAATAATAAATCAAGAAATAATCCCTTGGCCCAATATCGTGAAGTGACCCAATTCGGGGCCCAACGGTATGATCTAATCGATCGGCTCCCTACAAGTCTAGCTCGTCATGTGTCTGTGTCATACGGCCCTATCACGAATGTAGTCACTTGTGCTAGGTCCACCATAGGGTGTATCAAGCCCTAGGGTGCCAACCACCGACACGAATCAAGAATGCACAGATAATCCTACTGATGCCCAATGCCTGCTTTCTCAACTCCGGACTAAGTGCACGACCCTAGTCCGCCTGAACCTACAATGGCGCACCAACTCAACCGTTGTTCTGGTCGCTTACAATCAGCCCAGCAATCGTGCCCCACCCTGCCTAGTCCTAGGGTACCGTGATACATCTAGTGGGTTACTACTGAAAGGACCGCGTAACTAGGGTTTCGTTCAACAGGTTAAGTTGTCATTTAAAATCGAGACTTAACCCATCTACGTGTCATGTCAAATTGACTAAGTGTGTCATTCTAGTTCAAGACTTAGTCCTACGAATCATGTGTCAGGTTGGTTAAGTGTGTTCAAGCGGTTCATGACTTAACACTATCAAATCAACGTGTCAAATTGGTTAAGTATATTCAAGTGGTCCATGACTTAACCCTATCCAGTAGCATTAATTTACTTAATGCACCCCTAACCTCTCACATTAGACTTGGTTATGGTTACTGGATGTGCCGGGCGGGTCCGGGCAGTTTTACACCATAACCTAGTCTAACCTCAGGTTTCGAGTGCGATATGACCAACTACTCACATTGGGTCCTATTGTTTGCAGTTACTGGATTCGCCGGGCGGTTCCGGGCAGATTTATACTGCAAACTCAACCCAACCTCGAGTTGGCCACGTTCAAGTTATCTAAGTGTCATGTCCCAAATTCATATTTTCAAGTATAATTTCATGTCAAGTTCATGTTCCTATCCAAGCTCAAGTTATAGCGATATTCATGTTTTCAAGTTCATACTAAATTCAGGTTTTCCTAAACTACCCAAATCGCATCCCCAACGCTCGTGAATTTGAATCAAGGCATCAGATGTAACTAGGGAATAACATAACAAGGATGGGTATAAAGTGGCAAAGGTGATTTCAAGGCAAGCATGGTGTAACTTGAGATATGATCATAACATCACTGGCATATGAAATAGGGTGATAGACATAGCAATAAATGACATAAGATGATAATCCTAAACTTGTGACTAGCAATAGTTTCAACATCACAGGCATGTTAAAATAATGATAGGGTTTAGGTTATGACATGAACAAGCCCCTAAATCAAGTTCTTATCAGTATTCCACAAATCAAGGTTCAATATGAACGGTACTAGGTTCAAGGTGAATAGATCTAGGGTGAACAAGAGAAGATCTAAAATAATAGATCAAAAAGGAATAATCATAGATCAAAGATATACAAGAGTAGGTCTCAAGTAGTTATCATGTTTATGTTCAACTTCAATTTACACATGTCCATATTAAGTTTAGAGTTTAGATCTAAGAGTAACTGGGGCTTACAGATCGTGGTTTTTGAGAACTAAGAACAGAAATTGTCATATGATCGTTGTTGAGATGTTGATCTATTCCCTTGAATTGTTGTAGAAACATTGGCCTTTGATTTGGATCTAGTTTGAATGTTTAAGCTTCAAGTTGGAGGCGGCGGCCATGGTTCAAGAGGAGACTTAGAAGCATAATGGTGTTAGAAAGATTTGTTGTGGATTAGCCTAGGTCTTAGGGTGTTTTTATAGTTGCAACAACTAGTTTAGGCCATAGGATAAACCCTAGAATCGATCTGAACCGCCAAAAATCGTCACAGGCCCTAAACAAGCCAACAGGGTCAAGCAGGAGCAACCAGGCCCAAACTAGGTTCGGGGACCAGGTCGACACCCAAGTCGACTGCGCAGTCGACCTGGTCCTGGGGGTGTCGACTGCCCAGTCGACTCCCCAGTCGACCTGGGGTGCTGGGCGGGAAATTTCCCGCCCAGTCTGTCTGGGTTTTGAAATTCGAATTTGAACTCGAATTCGAACAGTTTTGAACTCTGAAAATTTCTGAAACTTTGGGGAGCCATAACTTGGTCATACGGACTCCGATTTTCAAAAACTCGGACTCGATTTCATGTAGAATTCCGAGACGAACGTAATGGCGCAACCCGTTTCCCTTGGTTCTTATTTTAAAATTTAATTCTACCTAGATTTATGGTTATAACACGTTATCAAAATACGGGTTGTTACATTCTCCCCTCCTTAAAGGATTTCGTCCCCGAAATCTCTAAGTTAGGAAGAACGTATCCTACCATCCATCATCCATCTACTCAAAACATCATCCACAAGCAAACATTGTCCTTAAGAGATTTCTAATGCTGTATGAACATATGCAAAAAGTGTGTGTATATGTTCCTTATCTAATGCAAATGATCAGGCCTGATTGATCTTTCTAATGCAAAATATGTTTAGTGTCATGAATCCAACATGTATGCAAATAATCCTAGTCACGCAAGCACTATATGTGTGCACAAACATTCATCCATATGCAACATTCATATGATAACACATTCAATTTCATCCATAAATAAGTATAAACACTCATGCATATGCAATATAAAAATGTGTCTGAGCCGATCTAGTGCCTAGTGTGTGTTATGCAACCACGAGCAATCACTTGCAACCCCTTGCAACCATTCGCAAACATCAAGCATAACATGTTTCAAATACATGTTTACATTCATTGGATTCTACCTAAGGTTCTCAAGACAGGATCGAAAGGATATACAAGATAAAATAGAGTATCTAGGGAAAAGAAGTTAAAGATGTACCCCTAGAAGGTCCTTCTTGCGGGGCTTGCCCTTGCTTCTTAGGGCAGTTCTTGCTGATGTGTCCAGTTTCACCGCATTGAAAACATGCTCCTATCTTCATCTTCTTCTTCCTACAGTCCTGGACTATATGCCCGTCAATACCACAGAAGTTGCATTTTCTTTTCTCACGTGACTTGTCATTCTTGTTGTTGTTGTTCTTTCCTCCTTTCTCGGGGTCTACCTTCTTGTCTTGAGACTCATTCTCCTTGACCTTCTTCTTGCCATTCTCGTCTTCTTCATGAAGTAGGGCCATATTCACCAAGCTTTCAAAGGTCGCCCCCATGGGTACATGAGTCATGGCCATTGTGTGGAGTGGCTCGCTCAATCCTCGAGCAAAGCGTAAAGCCTTCTTCTCAGCCGTATTGACTAAGTCCAAACCAACCCGAGCAAGCTGATTAAACTTATTCACGTATTCCCTAACTGACATGTCCCCTTGCTTGAGTGCCAGGAACCTCTCCATCCGAAGGCTCGCTTCTACGGATGATAAAAACTTAAGCCCAAACCTCTCTCTAAAGTCTGCCCAAGTCTCAATTGGTCTGGTAGCGTTGGTGACTTCCCACCAAAATGCAGCTTCCTCTTTCAACAACCATGCTGCCAACTGAACTTTCCTATGATCCTCCATATCGAAAATAATAAACAAGTCTTCAGTCTCTTTTAGCCAGTTTCGCGCCTCAACGAAGGTTTCAGTTCCAACGAAGTTCTTGCCGCCCATTCCTATAAAGTCCTTGCATATTTTGGCGAAGGCGGTACCCTGAGGAGGAGGAGGAACCGTGGCCACCGGGGGAGGAGGAGGGATATCTGCCGGGCCCGCGCCGTTGGCCCTAGCTCCCAAGTATCTTCGGAACCAGTCAGGTATGGGTACTCCCTCAGGAAGGTTAAGATCAGACATGCTGAAAAGCGAAAAGGAAAAAGATTCAAACGAGGAAACAAAGGAAAGTGCTAATGGCTTTTGGGGAATAGCATTTTCTTAAAAATAAAACTTCTTGAAAAATGCTTCTTTATAAACGGTTTTGAAAATAGTTTCAGAAGGTTTTTAAAACTTTTGCCCAGTCTGGTAACCTTCTGCTCTGATACCAAATGTAACACCCCACCTCCGCAAGGGTCACTCACAAAGGGAATGCCCTAGTTTTGGAGGGGTATTATCTAGTAAACAGGCACAGAGATAACACAAGACAGAACATAGATAAAATAGAATATATAAAGCAGCGGATATAAACTTTAAAACCAAATCTCATTACTGAAAAATAGAGTCAAAACCTCTTACATCAAAATGCCAAGTCATTATTTCATTACATCAAGTTCTAAAGAAGCAAAGTACTTAAAACAACAAAAGTAAAATATTATTCCCCAAAAAGTGCATGAGTGCAGCCATAGCATAGCTCAAGACCAAACCGTACATGAGCTGTTAGAAAGAAAGCAAAGTCCAAGCTAAGAGCTAGAGTTTCCTCCCTGAAAACCGGGGGGGGGGGGGGGAGGGGGAACGAAAGACAAAGAGGCAAAAGAAAACGGGTCAGTCAAAAAGACTGGTAAGCCCTAGTGACTATCAGCATAGAAACTAGTAAAGTTAACAAGACATGAATAAACTGGAATTAAACATAGGAATGATGATAAGTCTGACATGATAACTAAGCTAACAAGATAACTCAAGTCTAACATTGCGTATTCAAGGTTCGCCATACCAACTATACTAGTAAATTAATCCCGTGTCAACTATAAATCAAGAAATAATCCCTTGGCCAAATATCGTGAAGTGACCCAATTCGGGGTCCAACGGTATGATCTAATCGATCGGCTCCCTACAAGTCTAGCTCGTCGTGTGTCTGTGTCATACGGCTCTATCACGAATGTAGTTACCTGTGTTAGGTCCACCATAGGGTGTATCAAGCCCTAGGGGGCCAACCACCGACACGAATCAAGAATGCACAGATAATCCTACTGATGCCCAATGCCTGCTTTTTCAACTCCGGACTAAGTGCACGACCCTAGTCCGCCTGAACCTACAATGGTGCACCAACTCAGCCGTTGTTCTGGTCGCTTACAATCAGCCCAGCAATCGTGCCCCCACCCTGCCTACTCCCAGGGTACCGTGATACATCTAGTGGGTTACTGCTGAAAAGGACCGCGTAACTAGGGTTTCGTTCAGCAGGTTAAGTTGTCATTTAAAATCAAGACTTAACCCCATCTACGTGTCATGTCAAATTGACTAATTGTGTCATTCTAGTTCAAGACTTAGTCCTATGAATCATGTGTCAGGTTGGTTAAGTGTGTTCAAGCGGTTCATGACTTAACCCTATCAAATCAACGTGTCAAATTGGTTAAGTATATTCAAGTGGTCCATGACTTAACCCTATCCAGTGGCATTAATTTACTTAATGGACCCCTAACCTCTCACATTAGACTTGGTTATGGTTACTGGATGTGCCGGGCGGTTCCGGGCAGATTTATACTGCAAACTCAACCCAACCTCGAGTTGGCCACGTTCAAGTTATCTAAGTGTCATGTCCTAAATTCATATTTTCAAGTATAATTTCATGTCAAGTTCATGTTCCTATCCAAGCTCAAGTTATAATGATATTCATGTTTTCAAGTTCATACTAAATTCAGGTTTTCCTAATCTACCCAAATCGCATCCCCAACGCTCGTGAATTTGAATCAAGGCATCAGATGTAACTAGGGAATAACATAACAAGGATGGGTATAAAGTGGCAAAGGTGATTTCAAGGCAAGCATGGTGTAACTTTAGATATGATCATAACATCACTGGCATCTGAAATAGGGTGATAAACATAGCAATAAATGACATAAGATGATAATCCTAAACTTGTGACTAGCAATAGTTTCAACATCACAGGCATGTTAAAATAATGATAGGGTTTAGGTTATGACATGAACAGGCCCCTAAATCAAGTTCTTATCAGTATTCCACAAATCAAGGTTCAATATGAACGGTACTAGGTTCAAGGTGAATAGATCTAGGGTGAACAAGAGTAGATCTAAAATAATAGATCAAAAAGGAATAGTCATAGATCAAAGATATACAAGAGTTGGTCTCAAGTAGTTATCATGTTTATGTTCAACTTCAATTTACACATGTCCATATTAAGTTTAGAGTTTAGATCTAAGAGTAACTGGGGCTTACAGATCGTGGTTTTTGAGAACTAAGAACAAAAATTGTCGTAGGATCGTTGTTGAGATGTCGATCTATTCCCTTGAATTGTTGTAGAAATGTTGGCCATCGATTTGGATCTAGTTTGAATGTTTAAGCTTCAAGTTGGAGGCGGCGGCCATGGTTCAAGAGGAGACTTAGCAGCATAATGGTGTTAGAAAGATTTGTTGTGGATTAGCCTAGGTCTTAGGGTGTTTTTATAGTTGCAACAACTAGTTTAGGCCATATACCCTAGAATCGATCTGAACCGCCAAAAATCGTCATAGGCCCTCAAACAAGCCAACAGGGTCAAGCAGAAGCAACCAGGCCCAAACTAGGTTCGGGGACCAGGTCGACACCCAAGTCGACTGCGCAGTCGACCTAGTCCTGGGGGTGTCGACTGCCCAGTCGACTCCCCAGTCGACCTGGGGTGCTGGGCGGGAAATTTCCCGCCCAGTATATCTGGGTTTTGAAATTCGAATTTGAACTCGAATTCGAACTGTTTTGAACTCATAAAATTTCTGAAACTTTGGGGAGCCATAACTTGGTCATACGAACTCCGATTTTTGAAAACTCAGACTCGATTTCATGCAGAATTCCGAGTCGAGGGCAATGGCGCATCCCGTTTCCTTTGGTTCTTATTTTAAAATTTATGTCTGCCTAGATTTATGGTTATAACACGTTATCAAAATACGGGTTGTTACAGTTGTTCTATGAAAAGGCTAATGTTTGCCTAAGGCGAGAAGAAGCTAAGGCAAATCGGAAGAGAAAGTCCGAAGGGGCCTCGAAGGAAGGTGTCCAGAGTAATGTCGCTGTGAAACAATCTGGTGACAGTTCAACAAAAGTGGAAGTAAACGTTGGAAACCAGAGTGGTGGTAATAGCAACAGAAATGGGATCGGCAATAGAAGGAACCGAAACCGTGGGAATAGCTCTAATAAAAGACCCAAATTCCAGAGTTTTGAAAATTACACGCCGTTAAATGATACATTGGAGGACATTTATCTAGACACATACAACATATTACAGAACAAAAGACCACCACCTAGAGATTCTACTGAGAAGGAGATTGAAACAAGAAAGTTTTGCTTATTTCATGGTACACACGGTCATTCCACCAATGAATGCCGTTATTTGAGGGATATCGTCGAAAAATTGCTACGAGAAGGGAAGTTGGATGAGTACAAAGCCACCCCGAGGGACAGGGGGCAAGGGGGACAAGCCCCGAACCAAGAACAGCCTGCTTCAAAACCCACAGCTCAGCAAAAAGGTAAGAGGATCGTCATTAACTCCATTATAGGCGGGCCTCACTTGGTTGGTCGTAGTTTTAAAGCAATGGAACAGTACGTCAACGCCGCCAAGCATTATGAAGTGGGAGAATGCAGCAGCCTTGAAGACATCACTCCAATAAAGCAGCAAAAAACGATGTCCGATGATGTCGTATTCCGCAATAGAGATGAGTTTGGAGTTCAATCCCCAACCGACGATCCGCTAGTGATAACTACGACAATTGGCCCCCCTTTGGTCAATAAGGTGTTAGTGGACAACGGAAGCTCGGTCAATATTCTCTTCAAGAAAGCCTTTGAACAAATGAGGCTCGAAGCATAAGACTTAAAGCCATGTCAAGGATGGATACATGGTTTTAACGGAGTATCCACAGCTCCAATGGGTTTTGTGGAATTACCGGTCACACTAGGGCAGGGGGATCGCCAGAGAGTAAGGATCCTGCCGTTTGTAGTTCTGGATTTGGAGTCGCCTTATAATGCCTTCCTAGGCCGACCAGCCCTTGCCGAATTTAGGGCATGTATTGCGCCTTGGTGTTTGTTGCTAAAATTCCCGACTGACTCGGGAGTTGGGACAATGAGAGGCGACCAAGCTACGGGACGAGCTTGTTACGTGGAAGAGTTAAAGATGCTAATGAAGGGGCTGATTATAGATGCTAAAGATGATTCCGCCTCTCCAAAGGGGGCCTCAGCATAACAACTAAGGGGTCATGCCCCAAGAGAGTCGCACTCAGACGTGCTCAAGGATATAGATCCCAGAGAGGATATAGAACCTGGGGACATGAAGGCAACTCCCAATGAAATAAAAATCGGCATACCTATTGATGAAACTGATCCAACAAAAGTACTAAAGATCGGCTCACAACTAGATCTAGTTAGAGCAAGGGAATTGGCTGATTTCTTAAAGGCAAATCTGGATGTGTTTGCCTGGACTCACGCTGACATGTATGGGATTTCACCTACCATCATGAGCCACTCCTTATGTATCAATCCAAAGCACCCACCAGTCAAGCAGAAGAGACGGATGTTAGGTCCAGAGCGGTCATCAGCTTTGAAAGAAGAAGTAGAGAAATTAAAAGGTAATGGATTCATTAAGGATTCAAAATATCCTGACTGGATATCGATTCCTGTCCTGGTTAAAAAGTCCAATGGGAAGTGGAGAACGTGCATCGACTTTTCTGATTTGAACAAGGCTTGCCCGAAGGATAGCTTTCCTTTCCCCAGAATTGATCAACTAGTAGATTCAACTGCCGGGCATGAACTCTTATCCTTTATGGACGCCTATTCCGGGTACAATCAAATTCCCATGCACATACTAGATCAAGAGCACACAAGCTTTATCACAGACTTAGGATTGTATTGTTACGTGGTAATGCCATTCGGGTTAAAAAATGCGGGAGCCACATATCAGTGCCTGGTCAACCGCATGTTTTACAATCAAATTGGGAAGACCATGGAAGTTTACGTAGATGATATGCTAGTGAAATCCAAGCAATCTCCCGATCATACGAAGGACTTAGCATAAATGTTCGGCATACTACGAAGTTATGGGATGAAGTTGAACCCTTTGAAGTGTTCTTTTGGCGTGGCATCAGGCAACTTCCTTGGCTTTATCGTGAGTTCCAGAGGAATTGAAATCAATCCGGACCAAATAGCAGCAATCCGGAATATAGAGGAGTCGCGAAAGATTAGGGATGTTCAAAGCTTAGCTGGGAAGGTTGCAGCACTGGGCAGGTTCATCTCCAAAGCGACAGACAAGTGTGTGCCTCTCTTCGATCTCATAAAACGGGGAAAGCAAAATTTTGAGTGGACTCCCGACTGTGTGGAGGCGTTCCGGAATCTGTTAGACTTCTTAGAAAAGCCTCCAATATTATCAAAGCCTGTGCAACATAAGGATTTGTTCGTCTACTTGGCGGTATCATCCCATGCCGTCAGTGCAACATTAGTATGTGTAGAGGATAAAGTCCAGAAACCTGTGTATTACGTAAGCAAAAAACTGGCTGCTGCAGAACGTAATACCCAAAGATAGAGAAGCTTTCTTATAGCCTCCTGATTGCTTCCCGCAAACTTCGCCATTATTTTCAGGCACACCCGATAATTGTATATACCGACCAACCTTTGAAACAAGTGTTGCAGAAACCTGAAGCATCAGGGCGGTTACTCAAATGGAATATCGAGCTGAGTCAGTTTGATTTGAACTTTCAACCGCGAAGATCAATAAGGGGCCAGGCCTTGGCTGACTTTATAGCAGTATTTACAATTCCTGAAGAGGAAACGGCGGGTGATAAGGTAGTTGCTTTGGATCAAGAATTAAAGCTTAGTCCGTGGAAATTATATACGGACAGAGCCAAAAATGATAGAAAGTCCGGCGCCGGAGTTGTTTTAATAACTCCTGAAGGACGATCTATCTACTATGCATTGCGGTTAGAGTTTGCTGCTACTAACAACGACTCCGAGTATGAAGCCCTGATTGCCGGGCTGAAACTCGCCAAAGATTTGGGAGTGAAGACATTAGATATATATTGCGATTCCAAGATAGTTGTATGTCAAGTTCGAGAATAATTTGCTGCTAAAGGACCTCGACTTATCACTTATCTCAAGAAAGTAAAGGAGTTGTTGGAAGGTTTGGAGCATTATAGCATAACCCACATTCCAAGAGCGGAAAATCAGAAAGCAGATCGATTGGCGAAGCTAGCAAGTTCTGATAGTCTTAAAGAATTCGAAATGGTTCCGATAGAGGTGTTGGATTCGCCAAGTTTCAATCTAATGGAAAAAGAGCTAGCCTTGGAAGTTGAACCAGAAAGAGAATCCAGGATGACATCAATTAAGAATTTTCTAAAAAATGGAATCCTCCCGGTAAAAAAGAGCAAGAGACGAGCTGTAAGACGTAAGGCCACAAGGTACGGTTTACAGGACGACGTCCTTTATCGTCAAGGGTTTTCAATGCCCCTGCTACGGTGTATCGCACATGACGACATCAAACGTGTACTGCAAGAGGTGCATGAAGGTGAGTGTGGAGATCACACTGGGGGCCAAACCCTAGCAAAGAAAGTGTTACGGTACAGATACTTCTCGCCTACCGTGAACAAAGATGCGGCTGCTTATTCGCGACACTGCGATAGATGTCAAAGATATGCCAAAGTTCCCAGAGTGCCTCCGACTCATCTCAAGTCAATGGTAAGTCCGTGGTCGTTTGCCATGTAAGGAATTGACATTATTGGAGTGCTACCTATTGCCAGAGGAGGAGCTAAGTACGCGATCGTTGCCGTGGACTATTTCACAAAATGGGTGGAAGTTGAAACCCTAACAACCATCACGGCAAGGAAAGTGATCAGTTTTGTGGTGAGAAACATTATTTGTCGATTTGGGATTCCGAAGACTATCATAACCGATAATGAAAACACAATTTGACAGCATTGAATTCAAAAACTTTTGCCAGAAATATAAGATTGATAAACGATACACTGCAGTAGCTCATCCGCAGTCAAATGGAAAGGTTGAAGCCGTAAATAAAGTCATTAAATCAATTCTAAAAAAGCGGCTGAAGCAGGCCAAAGCCATATGGGTAGATGAGTTGCCATTGGCTTTATGGGCTTACAGGACGACCTTTAAGATGGCTACCGGCCATACTCCCTATTCACTTTCCTTTGGGTCAGAAGCAGTGATCCCGGTAGAGTTAGTAGTCCCTTCTCATCGAGTTTCTTACTATGACCCGATGACGAATAAAGCACTCCTCCTAGAATCTCTTGATATGATTGAAGAAAAATGAGATGAAGCCGACTTGCGTGCCTCAAGACATCGACATCAAGTAGCACGTTATTATGACCGGAAGGTTCGCCTCAAAACCTTTGAACCAGGAGACCTGGTACTGAAGCAAGTCCTCCCGCCTTCAACCCAGTTGGGTCCAAAATGGGAAGGGCCATACACCATCCATCGGAAGCTTCATACAGGAGCATTCAAGCTAACGACCGTGGGCGGTGAGGAGATTCCCAGAGCATGGAATGCTCAGCACCTACGACGATATCTGAGCTAAATATGAAATGTCATTTCTTTTGTTTTCATAAGCTATGTAAAATGCACGACTTGCCTTAAAAAGTCTGTTTATGTGAACAAAAGATTATAAAGTGGAAGTAGGCTACGACTTAGCCGAACCACTATAAAAATATCGTGTTTCATTTACTTTCCTGCATTATTTACATCGTTAACTATTATTCTATTATGACTGTGAAACACGAAATGTTAAATTAAAGTTGGAGATGACCTATATGCAGGAACAAACAAGACGACTGTTCGTATGATAAGACATAGAAGAATGGGAAGACAACATTCTTAACTCCAACTCTCAAGAATCGAGAGAGAGTATAAAGGACGGGAAGACGACATCCTCTAAGGCATGAAGGTGCACCCAGATGAGAGACCGCCTCAACGGAAACTCTAACCTGGATATGAGACAGGAGAGTATAAAGATGCCAGAAAGAACAGGCATCAATGACGAAAGAAATATGGCCCCATCAGAGAATCAGGGACATTTCGACTTTTTAATTTAATTTAATCTTGAATGGTTCTTGCTCAGTTATCCAAGATTGACTGGGGGCATGCATGTTCACACATATCCCCCTCCACCATGACTTCATTACATAACTTTAATATGATACATTTTTGTATTTTTACTTAAGTGCTGAACTAACGACTATCAGGCATTGCAGGAAATAAACTATTTTTATTTACAAACGTGTGAGTTTGTACAGGGAGAACAAGCAAAAAAGAAGATGCGAGGGCCGCACTCGCTACAACAATTGTGAACCAATTAAATTCCAAAATAAAACGAAGCATTTCATCATTTGGGCTTAGGATCAGACTTGGATTTTTTGGCAGCGTTCTGAGCAGCCTTAGCCTCCTTTTCAGCTTTGGTCATAACACGTTTCAACTTTTTCTTCCCTGTAGCCGAAGTGCTAGAATCAGTTGGTTTTTTCCCAGGAGATGGAACGCTGGAATCAAGAGAAGACTTTTTAGCAAGCTCTTCTGTAGTAGATCTAGTTGAAAGCTTAACGACTAACCTTGATCCAGGGTCCACCACTGCAAGAGGCTTAAGGCTTTCAGGGTCCCGGTCTTCAACCTTTAGCTGCATATGTTTATCTTGTTCGGCTTTCATTTTAGCCAAAGTGATGCCATTAGCGCTTTTTGGATCCCCGACTATAGCCACATCATAGTCTTCCTCGTGCCCCTCGCTACCGCCATCATCTTTCAAGGCGTCTATCATCTCGTCATCGTGAGGAGCATCATCCTTATCCTTTTCTCCATCAGCCTTCTCCGCTGACTTTGCTCCAGCGGTGGTTCCCTGAGGCACGTCTGTCTTATCGGATGGTTCAACACCTACAGAATGAGAAGCAAAAATTATCAACTTAGGAGAAAATAAAGGATCCTTCATTGATTGCCCGATTATGTGATGAAAAGTGGAGACAGCATTGACGAATTGGGGTGAAAAGGTAGAAATACCTTCTGATGATTTCTCAGCTGGAGTGACTGCCGTCTCTGATGCCGTCTCGGGAATGGGGGATAAAAGAGATGCCCGAGGGATCTCCGGGTTTTCAGGGTCGTATCCCTCAACTACAGAAGTTTCAGTGGCAGTAGAAGAAGAACCACCCTCGGAGATATACTTTTGTTTGGCCATTCTCTTTTCGTCCTCCATAGTAGCAGCGATGAGGCGACGCCCCTCGGCCAGACGTGCCGGCTCATCATCTCTTAGATAATTTTCCATGAGCTTGTCTTCGTCGATGGAATCTACCTTGAGTTCTTCTTTCTCCCATTCAACAATTTGGCTCCATACGTGAACCAAGGTAGTCGGATAATCTTCAACCCAAGAGATGTTTCGACGACGAATTATATGCACAAAAAATTCGTTCATTAATTCGTCGAAACCAAGCACATCCTCCTGGGCCTCTGACAGCTGCTTGTTGGTCTCTTCGGCGGACTTAATAATACTTTCAGCATTACCCTCCGCTAGGGCAGCCCTGTTTTCGGCCTCCATCAACTTGGAAGCCAAGTCAGCGTTTCGCTTCTCTAATTCAGCGTTCTTCCTCGCTAACTCGGCCTTTTCTCACTCAAGAGCAGCGTAAGCAAGTTGCATTTTGGCGTTATCCGACTTAGCATCTTCTGCTTGCTTTTTCAGCTCCGAGCGCTCTTGACTATGAGACTCGAGCAAGTCATGATAACGTTTTTGTAGCTCTTCTAGCTGCTGCTTGAAGTTGGAAGCATCCCATTGAGCGATAACAAGTTGGGCCTGTGTATCCTCAAGATCTTTCCCCAGATTTTTCTAGGCTTTTGCGTCGGCTTCTGTAGTCTTTTTCATTGAGTTAGTATCCATGATTAGAGTTCGGATGATTCTGGAGAGGTTACGTGAATACTTGAACATCTCCGAATATTGTTTTTCGACTGCGTCAATTTTTTCTTTGGCCTCGTCTGCCCACCTCGAGGAAATAGGCTCGAGAGCAGGTAAGAAAGTCAGATTTTCAAAATAGTGCTCGGGGAATTGTTTCTCCTGATATGCCCGTTTAACTTTAGTTTCAACATCCAATGGTGGATGTGCGCTATATGTTAGCTCAGTATCCTTATGATGAGCGGGCACAATGGCCTCCTCACCCTTCCTAGGCCGCTTAGCAGAAACCTTATGCTTGCCTCGTGAGTTGGTATCTTTCGGCGGGCTCCTTTCCCTACTGCATTTTTCTTGAGGAGAGGTTTGATCTTTTGACTGCGATGTCTCTTCTCCTCGACGACCTTGGTAGCTTATGTATCATTCTGGATCCGACCGAACGGGGGAGCGAGAGCGCGAGGTCCGTGACTGATAAGAGTCATGGGGCCTTCTATCCTCTCTACCCCGGCTTTCGCGACGATCGTGCTCAACATCAGAAGGGGGTCTAGTCATGCTGCGACGAATTTTCCTGATGTCATAATGAGGGCAAGACATTGTACCTACGTAACAATGCAAGTGGAATTCAGAATCAGTATTCTCATGAGAAGTAAGTGTTGTGAAGTGTGGTGCTACTGTGTTAAGTGCATCCTAAGTGGTGTGCCCCCCGATAAACCCGAGTCTGAAGCCAAGCCAGTGTGAGTGGGCTCTTTGGCCTTAACAGGAGTAGTCTCCTCAGAAGAAGTAAAAACTAAAGGATTTGTGCCAAAATCATCGGAGGTATAGATAGTTTCAGGTAGGGGAAGATTTCCTAAGCCCTGAAATGTAGGATCATCGGTAGTAGGGGCATCTCCTTGGGAAGCGTCTGTTGGCAGCTCTTTAGGAGATAAAGATTTCTCAGGAGAAATAGCGTCCCCAGGGACGTTGTACCCTTCTCGGTGTTTTTCGGCTATGTTGGCCAGCTCATCGTCTTGAGTCGAAGATGGCGAAGGTGAAGTTCGAAGTGGCATTGTGGGGCTTTTCGAGCTCTCGTCCATTCCTGGAATTACATCCACTGGGGGGATGTATACATATGGACCTGACCCATGACCTATGCTACGGGTAATGGACAATAGCCCGTGATGATGAAGGTATTCATCCTTAAGGACTTCATCGATGGTTAGAAATCTTTGGTCGCCATTAAGGAGCTGATGCATCCGATCAAAGTACACTTGACCCGATATTTGTTTTGGATTATCAACTGCAAACAAAAAGAAAATGGATTAATGTGTTGGCGTGAACATTCAGAGTTGAGATCTAGAAAACCAATGCTTTACTTGATTTCGTCCATCTCCTGGCACATCCCGGCTGTTGCCTTATATAAAACCATTCCAGCTTGGAATCGTCGGCCTTGCTGTTGAACGACGCCGAAATTATTTTCCTTTTTGGGTCTGATTCGAAGTAAGAGAAAGAAGGAGTTTCTCGAGTCCGATGCTTGAAGTTATAAAAGAAATGAACGTCGTCGAAAGTGAGATCTGTACCTAAAATCTCGCAGTATGGTACATATAAGGTATATAGGTAAGCATAGGAGTTGGGATGTAGCTGCATGGGGGCAATCCGCATCCATCTTAGAAAGTCGACAACAAAAGGCGAAAAAGGTGGAATAGCCTCGACCATGCACATCAGTCGCGTAATTGCCATAAATCCTTTTGGAGGATTGTGAGGACGGTTAGTTTTCAATGGCACCAGGGTATCCCTTTTTAGTATCCCATGCTTTAGACATATGCGGACAAGCCTATCATCGTCGATCGTTGATTCAACAGAGTCCATGGGCGATTCCAAGATAATGGCAGACTCAAATTCGTCAGGAGCTCGGTAATCTCCAATCCCTCCTTCCTCCTCATAGCCCAGAGAAACTTCGCCCTCCGAAGGTGTTTCGTTGTTATGTGTCCCTATTTCATAATCTGAGCCCTCGTTGTCCCATTCAGGGTATGAAGAAGAAGATATGTCATCGAGAGTATATTTCTCAGAAGTTTCTGCAATTTCCGTCTTCTTTGCAAATCTAGAAGAACGTCTCTCGGCCATGATCGCTAGACTATTGAAGAAACGATGGCAAGGATTAGAGTAAAGTTCCCGTGTCCCCTGTGTGTGTATGTGAACTAAAGTGTGTGCTACGTGTGACAAAGATGCAAAGTAAATACATGAAAGCATTATGTAAAGGTCCAAGGAAGTAGTAATGTTCAGAACGGTTCTTGATATTTGTTTATGTTCGCAAGGCACTACCCTAACTGTCCATTAAGTTGAAGATTATATTAAGAATTGGTTTAACCAGCTAAGCAAGGTCTTATGTGCCATCTTGGACTGTTTTTTGGTTCGGTTCGGATACACGCACTAGGGTCGGATCGGGGAGAAAGCCCTGTGCTAGCCTGGGACAAGAGTTGGTTCCCAATGACCAAAGTCGGATCGGTTCGGAGGTGAGTACTTGGATGGTCCGGATCGAATTGAACAGCCATGCTTCTCCCCTTCTTTTTTTTCACATTCCGATTCGGTCCAGTCAAGTGAATCTTGTTCTTCTCTTGGCTCGCAAGACGGACCCAAACCGGTCAGTTGAACCCCATTTTCGTCTGTGTCTTGTCACCCGAACCGATCCCCAGCATTTCTCCTCTCCCTTTTTCCCTCCTCTTTGGGGTCAAGCTCGATCCTATGTTGAAAGTCCCAACTGAAATCGAGTACTGATGCATTCAAATGCTCAATGAAGAATCTTAACCCCCTCCACCGCCGCCTCGAGAGAGATTTAACGCCATTAATGACGATGGCGGAGTGGAGGAGGTCATGGCGACGAAATCCATTGAATACCTCGTTGGAATCGTTCAAGGAAACCGCGAATCTAGGCTAAAAGCAATTATAAAGATGAGATTCAAGATCATAAAACTACCTATGTGTTGGATTCAGGGATTAAAACGAGAGAGTTTCAGAGTTTTTAAAATTCTAGGGTTTTGATGCAAATTTCGTTGGAAGAGGACAATACAAAAGGAAGAGGAAGAAGGAGACCGGGGGGATACTTATATGAAATCGTAGTGACCACTCGTATTCCCAGTTTCCCCCAACCCGTTCGGATCGGGAGTCAAGCCCACAAAGGCCCTATGGCTTGTTGATCCATGGTGAAGCGATACCGGTGTGTCTATTTGGATGTGCCACTGGAGGAAATCCATTCGGATCGAAATCCGAACCAAAGGGGACTATATACACTGATTTGACACGCGGGGTGAGTTTGGGGAAAAGTAAAGAAAGAGCTTACTTGGAAGAATCACTGGACGTTAAATAAAAGCTCTCAAAGTTGTTTGAAAATAAAGAAAGTAATTCATATGGATTATGGATATATATATAAGCAGCAAAAGCCACGAATTCATGAAGTGACACTACAAGTAGATGGAAGTGATCATTCAATGGTTCTAATTCAAAGGATGTTTCGTGAACTGCTTTGAAGCACACTTTATCTCAGATAAGAGTGTACTTCAAGGGGGCAAAATGTTGTCCTACTTTGTGAACTAGGCTACACAAAGAGCAAATAGTGAGAAAGACACCGATCAATTCGGATCGGAGGAAGATAGTGCAGGAGGTGAGTAGATATCAGAGACGCAGAGGTCATGTCGGATCGGATCGGTAATACGTCAGCAATATCAAAGGATAGCAAGTGGCTTTATTGGTTTGGAACGGAGGAGCACGTCAGCGACATCAGAGAACGAGTGGACTCATCGGATCGGATCGGAAGAATATGGCAGCGACATCATACAACAACTGGCCTCATCAGATCGGATCGGAGGAGTACGTAAGCAACATCAAGGGATAGCAAGCTGCCTCACCAGATCGGATCGGAGGCCCCCAATCCGAACCCCTTTTTCCCTTTGAATCTGTAGTCGTTGCTGCGCATATCCCCTGAAGACTCGGACAAGGTCTGACCATTTCTCCCACGATCTCCTACTAAATCAATGCGTTGTAGCCATCTTGGAGCCTCCGAACCCGACTCACAAGGGCTGGATGCCACGCAATTCCGAACTGGAGCAACTTCGAAGAGATTTTTCACCTATAAATACACCATCTAGGGGCATTTGAAAGGATCTTTTGGCAAATTCTCAGTCCATACTTCCTCCATAGCCGAATTCTACAATCATATTCAGATCAAAATCATCTCTTAAAGTCCATTTTTGAGAGATTTGAGTGAGTTTATGCATTGTAATTGTGAAGTTGAGTGAGAAATCATTGCTGTATTTGTATTCAAATCATCAATTAAAAGAAAACAAAGTGGACGTAGGCTCGTTAACACCGAACCACTATAAATTGCGTGTTCTTTATTGCTTTTTGATTCTATTTCATTGAATTCATATCAATTTGGGTGTTAGAGCCAATTTTTGGTCTAACAGCCTTTATACCCTTTGTATTCCATCATGTAAACACAATGTCCACGTATTGTTTCCAGATCATACGCCATCATTTTTCTTTGCCCCACTGTTCATGCTTTTATACTTATCACGTTCTAACCCAACATCACCACAACACTTCTGCTATCTCCCTAAAACACGTTTTCTGCTGTATAATGAATATTGCCCCTTCTTCACATTGCATGTGTCATCTTCGCTTTCTCATGTTCTTCGTTATTCACAATACTTCCTTCACGCTGTCATTTATATCCAACTCCCTCTTTAATTCCTTTCCACGTTGAACTGTCCTCCCTTCCACCCAACTATGCAAAGCTTCACTCCAAAACCTTCCCTTATGCTGCTCGTTCAAAGGAAATACCCCATGCTGCCGTTGCTCATCTTCACGTGCAAAACCCAAAGAGGCCACCTATTAAACTAAACTTCCCCTCTACTATCACCCCACTTCCATACACATGAAGCTTCCCTTTTACACAGCACCATTTCAACACCATGCTCCAGGTTTTTACCCAAAGTTTCACTGTTCTTTTTGTTACAAACTTACCTGGTTCTTCCACATTTTGAAACCGTACCCACTTCTGCTTCAAAAACTCCACCATCAGCTCCAAACCATTTCCAGCTTCCATCGATGCCGCTGCTGCTTCCAACTACCAGCGTCCGATCAGGGTACGTACATCGATGCGGCTCAGCCCCCTCTGCTAACGCCGAGATTATCAGGTAGCTCGAGTCAGTCCTCCGCCCCAACTTTTATTTTGAACTCCAGCACTGTCGAACGAAATTCCGGTGGCTATGCTTCCTCACAATCCATCGTCGCCAGTCAATATAAAGAACTCACTACGCTTTAGAGTTTTGTAATTATGAGTTTTAGACATTTCTGAGTGGATTTGAAATTATTGTGGAAGAAAGAATCAGATATTTCTGCTCGTAGCTTTTAGAAGAGTGGAGGCGGAAACATTTTTGACCACTTGCAGAAAACATTTAGGGTTAAGACTTTGTGCAGGGTATTTACAGTAAATGAATAGTAATATAATAATATTAATCGATACTTCGCGATGAAGTAACGTGTGAAAACCGCCATATACAATATCTGTTTTCGACGAAAATTGTTATCTTAGCATAGAAAAATATTCCGGACCCGATGAGACAGATTTCATCGAATTCCGAGGTCGTTTGTGAAAATTCCTTTATAAATTACAGGTGGAAACACACGTTTAAATTTACCACGCTCCCAAAATAAATCCAAATGGTCTGAAACTTTGAAATCCTATAATAATTAATTAATATAAATCCAACGACATACACTTCGTCGCATTCCGAGACTGTTTCCCGTACGCTATTTTATATGCACACCCACTGCTATTTTGGACACCAAATTATCCGATCTCCAAAAATAACAAACAATATATGTTTTCTGACTCTAAACGTCAATACGAATTCAACGGAATTCGTTTCGTAGCTTAATTCGATCGTTACATCAAGTTATGTTCAAAAACCCTTTTTAAATCGAATTAAATTATTAATAATTCCGTAACGACTATTTTAAAATTTGAATTTGAGATCATTCACAATATATAACACGAAATCTCGATTTTTCTCTTCCATTACAAAACTATTATCAAATCGATTCCAACGTTTCTTGTTTCACCGAAATCCAACTTAAATCGGATCCTATATATTCAATTAAAGTTCAAAACTCAAATTATGAACTACCGTGCCATTTCGAGATCGTTTTATAATTATATATAAACTGAACGTTCTAACTTCGTTATATAATCGAATTATATATTTTAAATCCATTTAAAATTCCAAATCAATATTTAACATAATAAAATAAATTAAATATCTGACTACGGAAAATACAGGACGTTACACTTCCGCTAATTACAATCTAAAGAATAACATGTAATGGGGCTTATTAATAAACTTAAATGGAATAAGTTATATTTATATTAATAAGCGAGTGGAGTTTTGGCAAGTGAAAAAAGACAATGTGAATAGGGATAACCTGTTAGTCTGTAATACTTAACCGAGTTGAATCCATAAGGATTGTATGAAAATGATCTTGAATAGGGGTTAAGTAAACTTGGTTGAAATAGTGGGAGGGTTAATTATATATGGGTTGGGTGGGTAATATTTATATATAGGCCCACAAAACTTAACCAATTGGGGGTTATGTATTAAAGACACCTATAGGTAAGCATAACCGGAAGGAATGTTAGGGTTATGTATTAAAGACACCTATTGGTAAGCATAACCGGTAGAAAGGTAAGGGTTATATAATTAAAGACACCGTAAGGTAGGTATAACCTGTTGAAATGTTGGGGTTATTTAGTTAAAGACACCTTAGGGTAAGCATAACCTGTGGAAATCCCAGTAGGGATGCAAGACAAGGGGAGAGCTTGCATCATCTTGTGTGGAGGACCCATTTCAGTCAGTTATCCATATATAAGTATCAAAACGAGTACTCCTCCCTAGGTCGGAGTGGGGCACGCTTACTGCAATGATTGTAAGTGATCCAAACGTGGAGGACGGTGTGGGCGGCGCAAACCAACCGAGGACATGTGCGTGCATGGGCCGGGTAGCGAGGGCTAAGATGACCGTGACACCTATAGATGTGGCTGTGCATATCAGCGAGGGGTTGCCACTGTAGGACGTGATACATCCTATGGTGGGGCTGGCACAAATTATCTACGCGGATTAGGGAGCCGATTGATTAGGGTAATAGTTAGGGTACATCTAGACTGGTAAGTTTAAGAGTCCGTTATTGGGGCTGCCTGTGGATTTATGGGGTTAAAATCTCTCACCAGTAGTACACCTAAGTCTACCGTTTTATAAATGTTGGGGATCATCTCATTCTGGTTATATTAGTATTAGTGCAGAGAAATATTTAGAAGCGCAGTTTATTTTATCATGTTACCTTGTCATACCTGCTGATATCTCTCTTATCCATTTTATATGCTTGTCATGATGCGTTTACTTATTTACTTGCTAAAAGTAACTGGACTCGCCAGACTTTATGTCTAACCAATTTTGTTTCCTCTTCTTTCTCTTTGGTTTCCCCCAACTTCTCAGTGAGGAAATACTCAGGCTTGACCGTGATCTGCTTTCATTTTGCTGGAGTTGCTTAGATGTATGGCTTAACCTCTTATCCTTGCTACTATGGCTATGTTTTATTTGAGGAATTATGCTTCTTTTATTATTGTACCCTGATGTTTTAAGTACAAGATAGAGGTTTTAAATGATGTAATGGTTTTCATGTATTTCAGACAAATGATGTTTTAGACCACGATGCTTTATGATTAATATAGTTTTTAACTCTGCTGCTATTTTATATATGTCTTGTAATGTTTCTATTTCTGTTTACCTATAACGCTTCACGAAAATTAATGCATTCCCTTAGTGAATGACATTAACAGACGTAGGGTGTCACAGTAAGAAATGAAAAAAATTGATATAGAAAATCAAAATGGTATTTAAAAAAATAATTTTATGAATCTTAAAGATTTTCTAGATGAATGATATATTATATTTGAAAAAGAGAAGGAAATTTTTTCAAAAGAATTTTTTGATTTAAAAAGACAAAATTATTTATTACAATCATCTTTATATAATTCAGAATCTCAAATTATTCGTCTTGAAAATGAGAATAGTATGTTGAAGAAGGAGAATAGTGAATTAAATAAGTAAATTGATATTTTGAAAAACAACAAATATTCCTTTGAAAATGACAGTCGCAACTTTAAAATTAATTTTGAGAAATATAGAAATGATTTTGCAAAGTTTAACAAAGGCCAAAATGATTTAAACACGATTTTATAGGGTTCTAGACCTTTACCTGATAAAAATGGTTTAGGATTTAACAAAATTTATCGTAGAAATAGTATGTATAGTGAAAATATTATTGCTAGTACTAAACTTCGAGAAAATTCTCGATCCAATTTTTATAGACACCTGAGTACTTCGATGACTAAAAATGTTTATGATATATTTAGATGTACAAAATTATTGGTGGGAAATACAAATAAAAAATATTTAAGTATTTGGATTCCTGTAAGTTGGAAAAATAGAGAAAATATATCGGTGATTATTTTGATATAGTAGCTAATAATAATAAAAATATATATTCAAAGATTTTACCAAACCCTCTTGGATATGGTTACCTTCGATCTAACCCCTTGGACCATAATTGAGGTAGTGGGTACTCTGAAATCTATTTTTTGTAGGTACCTAAAATGGTAAAACGACAAGATGGATTTGACCATGCAATTGTTCCTTACGTACGATGGAAAACATGTATTTAGCTTTGCTAAAAAACATGTATTTATGGGCAATGGAACTACAACAAATTAGGTATATTTAATTCATTTTTAATTTAATTTGGGGTTGGTACTTATAACTTTACATTATTAAAAAAAGTGTTGTAGATAAAATAGTCTAAATTAATATAAGACCCACAAATCAAAGATTATTTTCATCCTTTTTGTTGATGATTAAGACAGAGAAAATTGAGCTTATTGACATAGTAGGTATATAAACGCAGCGGAAGCAAATATTAAGGGGCAGTAATAGAATATTATTTACTTAAATTCATATAGTTGTCATCATCAAAAAGGGGAAGAATGTTAAAAACATGTTTCAGTATTTTGATGATAACAACTATACAACATTAGCTACTAACATGTTTGTTAAGTGGTTATAGATCTCGCAGTCATATGCCATATAATGGAGGTTAAATAAAAGAAAAGTTTAAGAAAATATTATACAAAAGAATAATAAAATTGCATTTAGATTTTGTTTTTTTAAAGCATGAATTGCAAACAAAGATGAGAATTGGACATAGCCAAAGCATGGATCGTCAGGATATAAGGTGGGAATTCAAATTGCAAGAGAAAAATAAAGGTGGGAATCCAATTTTCAAGAGAAAATTGATGCACATGGAAATTGAACACAAGAACTATGGCATACCATGCATGTTCCTCAACCACTAAGCTAAACGTCCCTTCACTCAATAGTTGCTAATAATAATTTATTCAAAAAGGTGGATGTTCAAAAACGAAGGAGCACAGATTTGAACTCTCGTCACCTTAGAGAATGATGCATATCTATAGAACTATACTTCGATGAGAAAAATGCGGAACTAAATTAAAATGAAGATGCTGGGAATTGATCCCTGCTCCTTCAACAACTAAATACACCACTTAACCACACAACCACGTGCAATTTTGAAACTAAGGCTGCCGCAATCATAAATGGACGTTGCGATACAAAATGCCCATGTGCCGATAGAAGCGTCTTTCCGAAGAGTTGCAAATTCTCATTGGATACATCTTTTCCTATGGAAATCTGTGAAGGGCTAGACCTATTTGTTGACCTCTATTCACTGCTATATAAACCTCCTACTATCCCAAAACCAAACACACAATTGTCCTCTCTAATTTACTTTGATATTGCTACTAAACATTCCATTCCTTGTCTATACCAAAGCATATATTTGGTTAGTGATATTTCACTCCACAAAATATTCAAATCTGGCCCAAGTCCACTTCCTAACCTCTACGCTTCCAATCTACATCATCATTATTGAAGGCTGCAGATGTTGTATTACATTGGGACTACTTGGTGTATTGAAGACACAATATATAGTCAATTTACTTACTTTGTATTTAAAGTTTCAATGAGCATGTACCCTTATTAAATCGGGAGAGTAATTTTGTGGCCCATGAAATCAAGTGGTGTTTGTACGGGTGAAGTGTGGGTTTAGTGCTAGTGAAGAAAGGCCAAAGGGAAACTTCAGGTTTGGAAATGGGATGAGAAGTTCTAACCAGTATAAAATCGACTGCGTGATTTATATTTCCCGCTGCTATTACAATTATTTTACTATTGTTGTGATTATTGTGCTTCAAATTCTATATATATATTGGCCATGATTGACCCAGTGCGTAGCGATGATTCATTCATCGCTGCACCGACTCAACAACGTTAATCTCAGATTTATGTGTACTGTAACAACTGATACCACCAACAGGTCCGTATTTTTCGCAAAAGCTAAAACCATGTTCACTACTGCATGAGTAGTTTTCTTGGTATCCTATAGATAAACAAAGATACATATATTAGAGCTTAAGTAAATAAATCATGGCTTAATATTTTAAAATAATATAACGAGCCATATTCTATATATTGGAGGACCATATAATATAATATTATTTAGTTATGAGGTTGTATGATTGTATAACTTTGGGAAATGACTAATAGAGTCATTTCCTACCTTCACTGTTTTTTTTTTGAATTTTAATTGACCATTTTACCCCTGGCAAATCTTGTTTCGCCCATAATTTTTTATTAGTAAAGATTACACACTTGAAACCACTTCCATTAGATTTGGATGATGGTTTCCCATTTCGTAAAGTGGTCAAATTAAGCAAACAGACTAAAAGTTTGGGAGGGAGGGATGAAATAAGACTGGGGAGGTTTAAATGGACTGTTTGGATCATTAGCGGGTGGGACCCGCAACCCATTTTGGGTTAGATGACTTATGAGGGCTGAACAGGTTAGAGAGTCGTCTCCTATTCACTTTCCCAACTCCCAAAGTATATCTAGACCTTATAAATTCCCTCCACCTCTAAAATCCACCATTAATCCTTCCCTTAATTAGCCAATAACCAAATTAAGGGCATACCAAGTCAAATCAACACTAAAACAAGACAAAGGCTGCTGCAATGCATTAGAACCTACGCCAAGCATTCTCTATTTTCAGATTTAGCATTCTTGGGATGATTAAAGTGAGTAATAGTGTTCTTAGTCCCTAAATGGGGTAGATTAGCATATAAACACCTTATAAAATTACCGGAAAAATGCTTATAATTCGTTATGAATCATATGATGATACATATATA
Source organism: Allium sativum (assembly GCA_030737875.1). Classification (NCBI taxonomy): domain Eukaryota; kingdom Viridiplantae; phylum Streptophyta; class Magnoliopsida; order Asparagales; family Amaryllidaceae; genus Allium; species Allium sativum. Next base: position 444,024,408 of record CM060919.1, read on the forward strand.
AGTTTGGGTTGAATTGAATATAATTATGAATCCCAGAATTTGAGGAATTAGGGAAATATATATTTCTTTTGGTGTTTAATCCTATTTGGTTGATCCAAAAGTTGTTTGGGTGTGTTTGTTATGTTTAGACATTGCCTAGGAACGCTATAATGGATGCAAATGTCGTCGATAGGCAAAATAGGATGTTAGGAATCACTTAGAGATGCAGCAAATTCCGGGTTGGCTAAAGTCGGTTCAATATAGTCGAGACGAGCTAGCTGATTTAGATTAGCATGAGATTTGTGGGGACGCCAAGGAAGGTCCCAAGAGGCTTTATGCCAAGTTTCAAGTCATTTAGAGTTAAAGAGACCATGTTATAGAACTTGCAAATCCGGTTCAGCTAGGAAGGGGATGAATATTTACTAGGGAGACAAAGGGAAAAGCTTCGCTCTGGATTGATAAGCCAACCCGGATCTAGATCGAATAAATCAGGATCGACTTTGTCGATCCGAGCATAATGAGCAAGTCTGGGTTGACTTAGCCAACCAGGATGTGGTGACTAGGCCGGATCAACTTGGTCAATGCAGATATGGGTCGATACAGAAGAGGACATAGGGTGAGGGTTCATGGATGTAGGAGCATGCGTAGTACTTCTTTGTGACAATGATCGAGCTCTTTTGAAGACAAACTCAAATATGACTAGTTTAAGCCGAGAGATGAAGAAAGTCTGAGTAGGGATTTACCTCAAAGGCTCTAAGTGGGAACCGTTGGGGTGACTTCCAAGATAGACTTCACTGCAAATATGTAATGCCAAGGGATCATCGATGCGCAAGGCTTATGTGGGTACTCAGGGTTTTATAATCATAAGTGTGTGTCCTTTTGACCACGTTTGTAACACCCCACCTCCGCTAGGGTCACTCACAAAGGGAATGCACTAGCTTTGGTGGAGCATTATCAAGGTAAACAAACACAGAAATATTACAAGACAGAACATATAAAACAGCGGAAGAAGAACCATATTTCATTGCTTCAAAATCTAGAAAGGTCTAAAGCCTTTTACATCAAAATGCTACTAAATCCATTACATCGAAATCTGTCTTGCAATAGTAAATAAGCATAAAACCATAGTTATAAATCATTCCCCAAGTAAAACAGCAAAGCAAGCCATAGCCAAGAGAAATCCAAGCAGTACATGAAAGAGCCTTGGAGCTTGGTAAGATCCGAACTAAGCTGCATTCCCACCCTGCGAACCTGGGGGGGGGGGAACGAAAGAAAAAGAGGCGAAACAAACTGGGTCAGTCATAAAGACTGAGTAAGTCCTAGTGGCTTTCAACATAAAAACAGGTGAAGATAATATGGCATGAATAAACTGAAAGTAAACATAAGCATGATGACAAGGTAAGCTACAGGCTCAATGAATCAAGTATAACATTGCAAGGTTTCTATTAAGTATAACATCGCAAGATTTCTAAGCTTCACCATTCCACTATTTTCTTTGATTTCCTATATTCTCTGCACCAACTGTACTAGTATCCCAACCCGTATCATCCTTTCCATGTATATGTACAGTCCCTTGCCGTATATCGTACGGGTTTCATCACGTATTTCTATACTACTTCAACGTAGTGCCACCATTCTTGAAATCGTTTGGACCGCCACCCTTGTTCTGGCTAGGTTTCCTTATCATGAACTATCGCGTGTTCAACTAGGATTCATGCCACCTAGGACCACTAGGGATTATGCTACCTATTGAACATTTTCTAGATTTAGATTAGGGTTTATGCCACCTAGGACCACTAGGGATTATTCTATCTAACGAATTCCACGTAACGATCTATTAATCGATCGGCTCCCTACAAGTCCTAGCTCGTTCATGTGTCTGTGTCATACGGCCCAATCACGAAATTTAGTCACCTGTGCTAGGTCCACCATAGGGTGTATCAAGCCCTAGGGTGCCAACCACCGACACGAATCAAGCACGCACAGTGTAAACCTACTAGTGCCCAATGCCTGCTTTTTCAACTCCGGACTACGTGCACGACCATAGTCCGCCTGAACCTACAATGGCGCACAAACTCAGCCATCGTTCTGGTCACTTACAATTAGCCCAGTAATCGTGCCCCACCCTGCCTAGTTCCAGGGTACCGTAATACATCTAGTGGGTTACTGCTGAAAAGGACCGCGTAACTAGGGTTTCCATTCAGTAGGTTAAGTGTTGTCATTTAAATTCGAGACTTAACCCCATCAGTCTAGCATGTCAAGTTGGTTAAGTGTTGTCATTCAAGTTCGTGACTTAACCCACCTACGTGTCATGTCAAATTGGCTAAGTGTTGTAGTTCAAGTTCATGACTTAGCCCTACGAATCATCTGTCAAGTTGGTTAAGTATATTCAAGCGGTTCATGAGTTAACCCTATCAAATCATCATGTTAAATTGGTTAAGTATATTCAAGCAGTTCATGGCTTAACCTTATCAAATCATCGTGTCCAATTGGTTAAGTATATTCAAGCGGTTCATGACTTAGCCCTATCAAATCATCGTGTCCAATTGGTTAAGTATATTCAAGCGGTTCATGACTTAACCCTATCAAATCATAGCGTCCAATTGGTTAAGTATATTCAAGTGGTTCATGGCTTAACCCGCCCACGTATCATGCTGAGTTGGTCAAGCATTATCTATATGTTCAAGTTGACTTAACCCTGCCACGTGTCATGTTATATTGGTTAAGTGTCATTATTCTAGCCATATTACTTAACCCACCCATTGGTCGGATTAACTATTATGTTGGTTAAGCCTACATTTGTATGTTTTACATGTTCTTAACTCATACCGGTTAGGTCCACATTTACATGTCAAATTTCCATGTCATCCCACCTAACCCTCTAACCATACCCACGTCTTATTATGGTTAGTATTCCTTAATTCATTCATTATGACGAATGAATCATGACCTCTCACATTAGACCGTGAATTTTGTGGCCACTGGATTTGTCGGGCGGTTCTGGGCAGATTTACACCACAAACTGGGTCTAACCTCGTGTCATAAATCGTTACGCCTACAATTCGACCTTTGACCTCTCACATTAGACTGACACTTTGTGGCTACTGGATTTGCCGGGCGGTTCCGGGCAGATTTACACCACAAACTGAGTCTAACCTCGTGTCAAAGGTTCATTAATGGTCGTATTCCACCCAAAAACCCAATATCAGTTCATGTGTTTAACATATAGAAATGTTCATGTTCGTGTTCAAGTCAATTATCCAATACACAGTCATTTTCATGTTTCAAATTCCCAACTTTACATATTAATAAACATATGCCCAAGTTCCAAAATTACATGCCAATATATATATATATATATATATATATATGTATGTATATATACCCAATCCTAGTCAGCTTACATACGCCCAATTCTTGCCTATTACATGTATGCCAGGTTTATGCCATTTTACCCATATCAAGTTCTAGCCAAGATTACATGTATTAAGTTTTATACCCAATAAACTCAAATCATGATTCATGATGCAGTTATCCCAAACTATAATCTTTTTATTATAATACATGTCAGTTCCCCAAGTTCATAATACATGTTTATGCCCATTATCAAGTTTACAATCGCTTTCATGTTCAAATTCTCAATTCTACATATGCCTAATTAACATAGGCCCAATCTTTTGATTTAAGCTTACATAGTCCCAAACCCGTGATTTAATTTACATGCTAATTCATGTATGCCCACTTCATGCCAAATTATTTACATGTTATATATACCAAATCTCATGTTACATTACATAGATCCTGTTTGTGCCAAATTCCATGTATATAATATTTATGCAATTTTTTTTCATAACAAAATTATACCAAAATTTACAGATCACGCCCAAACTTGCAAATACAATGATAATATCCAATTTCATGTTGCCAATTATTACATCATATTCATATAGGCAATAATCCCATAATTCCCCCATATACATATCGTAGCAAATCGCGATTTTAGACCAAGGTCCGAAATTGACCAAGGTTCATGAAAGAAAATAAATTGGGGAAGATAGAAATTGAATAAAAATGAGATCAGAGGAAAACATCATCATAGGCATAAATATTACAACTTGATGATAACGTCATTATGAATCAAGAAAACTGCTGAATAGATCATAAACTTGTCATGAGCATAAAGATAGACAAGTCCCAAAACACAAGATTCAAGGAGCAACAGAAATAGATCAGAATCGATAAACATACTTAAATCCAATTCCACTTTATTCCATGACCATATTATAATTAAATGTTTAAATCAAAAAACAACTAGAACTTACAGAGCATGGCTAATGAATTAAGAGCTGAATTTGTTGTAAAAATGTCGCGGCGTTGTTAATTTATTGTCTTGAATCATTGTAGAAGCCTTGTTCTTCGAATTGATTTGAGTTTGAATGCTTAAGCTTTAATTTGGGGGCAGCGACCATGGTTCAAGAGGGAGTTCAACAGCATAATAGTGTTAAAATGATTTGTTGTGAATTAGGTTAGGTCTAAGGGTGTTTTTATAGGTGTAGCAACTAGTTTAGGCCCTTAGATTAACCCTAGAATCAATCCGGACCATCAAAACATGTCTCAGGCTTCAAAAATGAGTTCTGGGTCAAAACAGGTTGACCTGTAAGGTGGGGAGATCGACACTATGGTCGACCTGGGGGGTAGGTCGACCCTATGGTCGACCTGGGGGGGGGGGGGGTTAGGTCGACCCTATGGTCGATCCCCTGGTCTAGTCATGCCTGAAAACTGCTGAAACTTGTACATGCCATAACTTCTTCATCCGGACTCCGATTTTCGAAAACTCGGACTCTATTTCATGTAAAATTTCAAGACGAACGCAATGGCGTAAGCCATTTCCCCTGATTCTGATTTTAAAATTTAATTCTACCTTGATTTCTTGTTTTAATATATTATAAAAATACGAGTTGTTACAACGTTCGGGCCCTTTCTCTAGGTTCGGGAGATCTATTCCAAGTTCAAGAAGAAATGAGTGACATAGGAGGCCAAGTCCGGGTCCCTATCCTTGGAGTACCATAGACGCAGAGCGTGATCGTATTACGGGGGCATTAAGTGAGTGAATGTGAGGATGTTTGATATGATTTGATGATTGCTATCACTATAACACGTACACTTCCATTTACACTCAGTATCATGATTACCATAGAGTAAAATACATGGTCCTATGTGCTAACTTTTTGGATGCAAGGCCAGGTCCGGTATGATTCTTCATACCCATGCTATTACCCTATCAAGCGATAGAGATTATTATCACTCGCACCAAACTTTGTCTGACTTGAGGTTTTATGCATTTCTTCTTATCACTATGGGTGCTCTTAAATAAGCACACTAGAGACTGGTTGGTGTGCTCGAGTAGCTGACCAAAGACAAGAAGGAGGCTTCCACATATTATACATACTCTTATCCCTGTATACTTCTGTTGATCACTACTTTGGGCATTAGTAGTGTAGTTTGTGTAGAGATAGTATTTTGGAGATGTACTTGATTTGACTACTCGATACTTTACTATGTTATGGATCTGCCACTCTGATGTTAAAATTCATTCATCTTATATTATCTCGCCTGTCTTATGTAACACCCCACATCCATTAATGTCACTCTCAAAGGGAATGCACTAACTTTCATGGAGTATTATTAGTGCATTGAACATAATATAACAAGACAGATACATATATTGGTATTTAAAAATTTTAAAACAATTTTTATTGCAGCGGAGAAATAGTTTGATTACAACAACTTCATAAACCAACAGTAAAACCAAGTACACTTAATATCCATCTTGACAGATTGTTTTCTGAGTACATAAAGTAAAAAGCATAACCTGAACATAAGTAGGCAAAAAAGAGATGAGCTGAACTTTACTTTCAGCAATCCAAGCACTTCCAAAAGAGAGAGAAAGAGACCAAAATCAAGCTCTACTAGTACTAGTCCCACCCTGAGAACCTGGGGGGGGGGGGGGGGAGGGGAAGGAAGAAAAAAGGCGAAAACAAGGAGGTCAGACATAAAGTCTAGCAAGTATAATAACTTTAACAATATAATTATTAAAGTAACTAGGATAAGGCATAAACTGGTAAAATTTGGAATGACTGTGAAACAAGTGGGCAAGACAAAACAAACAAGGGGAATATTCTGGCGTTAATCTCGTTCCTAACCACTATTGGATAATTAGTATACTGCACCATTACTAGTCACCTTAGAAGTTGATCCCGCCTACTGAACATAATAATGATAATGGTAGTTTCGTGTACCCTAGCTGCCTTCATAGGTGCCGCCTGCCCCTATCTCCACTAGTTGTACTCACTACCCCCATTCGATCGGCTCCTTAACTCGTAGATACCCATGCTGGTCGCACAGTGGGGTGTATCACTGCCCAAAGTGGCAACCCGATACCACTAGAGATGCACGACTTAAATCTACACGATGCAACAACGTCTTACCTACCAGCCCGGGCCCACGCACGCACGTGACCCCATTGGACTTGCGTTGCCACCGCTAACCTGTTTTGACCTCTTACAATCAAACCCAGTAAGCGTGTCCCGTCCTCGATTTAACTCGAGCTCACAAAGATACTTAATGGGTTACTGGTTTGAAAAGGGACCCCATGCTTGACACAAGCTTTCCACCTATGCTTGGTCCCCACTAGAATTTCCCACTTAACCCCTCTTATTCATGTCTTCTTACATGTTTCAATTTGGTTAAGTGTTTCTAATCATATGTCACATGTCACCCACTTAACACCCATGTCCCACCACATGTTTATCTTGGTTAAGTGTTACTTAATTCATTAGAACCGTAACCTTGTAAAGACCTCCCACGTTAGACTACCGTTTGCGGTTGCTGGATTTGTCGGGCGGGTCCGGGCAGTCTTATACCGCAAACGAGCCCAACCTCGTGTCTTTAAAATTGTTACGCATTTAATTTGTTCCTTTGACCTCTTACATTAGACTACCGTTTGTGGTTGCTGGATTTGTTGGGCAGGTCCGAGCAGTCTTACACCACAAACGAGTCTAACCTCGTGTCTTAGGCATAGATTACACATAATTATTTTACCCCAATATGAATTAATTATCCCTATTCAAATTGTCAATAATTTCCAAATTAACTATGTCCATAATTGTCACCTAAATTATGTCCATACTTTTGAGGTATATAAATTATACCAATTAATGTCTCAAATTAATTTATATGCCTTTAAAGCCATTTTATGCCAATTCACAATTTTGCAAAACTAATATTTTTCCATTGTCCGCACGCTATTCATTCGTTTTAATACGATATATGTTAGACTCAAAAATAGTCTAACTTGCAAAAAGAAAAGCAACATCACAACTTGCATAACACATAAAATCGATCTAAGAATCATAACATAAGTTTGCATAGCCAATAACTTGCATAAGCAACATAAATTTGCACAAACTATCATGGATCTAAATATAGATCTAAACATGTAATCGTGAACTTACATATATGGATATGGTTTTCCTATAACTTGCATATGAATTTCATACAAACTTACATTCAAACTAGCATATGATTCACATACAAAACTAGCATAGGCAATGGGCATATAGAACATAAATTTGCATAACTATATACTGCCATGGATCTAAATATAGATCTAAACATAAAAATGTGAACTTGCACATAAATATGGTTTTTCACCTAAACTTACATAAATTGTGAATTTGCATATAGATTCCTACAAACTTGCATATGGATCTAAACATGTAAATTAGTGTCACATGTTTTGCATATAAACTAGCATATGTATATACTTGATTCATATATGAACTTGGGTATAATCCGCCTACAGACTTGCATAAGATTCATATATAATTTAACATCCCAAACTTACGTAAGATTCGCATATGATTTAACATCACAAACTTACATAAGATTTGCATATGATTTAACATCCCAAACTTGCATAAGATTCATATACAAATTAGCATACGATTTAACATCCCAAACTTGCATAAGATTCATATACAAATTAGCATATGTAAACACAACTTGCATAAAATGAATCAAGTTAAACATTGTATAATTGTACATATGAAATAGATTTACCAACATACAATAACAAAACTGTCACATGTTCACCAACAAATTATAACATCACATGATTCAACAGTCATGTTCTCATAATCCCAATTATAACTTATCGCAATTAATTTATTAATTATTTTGTGAAAGAAATTATACTCATAAAGATAGGTTAGAGAAGTGAATGATTTGTTCGTCTTTTGAATTAGAATTCTGACTTGCTAATCCCTAAGCTTTTGGAAGAAGAACTATCCTAGCAGCAGCATGGTGGCCAAGTGACTGATTTAGATTAGGTTTAGGGTTTGAGTCTAGGCATTCTTTTATAGAAGTTTAAATCAACCTAAGCCGTTAGATTAAGATGTAATTAATCCGGACCATCCAGACAAGATAGAATTATCTAGAACAGCCACATCAGCCCTAGTGACTCAGCAACAGGTCAGGTAAGACTCAGCAACAAGTCAGGATCGTCTGATTTCAGATCTACCCCGGGGGGTAGGTCGACCCCCTGGTCGACCTATCTAAGGGGAGGTCGACCCCCTGGTCAACCCCCTGGTCGACCTTGCCTTGGGCGGGAGATATCCCGCCCAGCCCGCTTCCCTGTTTGAATTTTGAATTTTTAATTTTCCGAACCTAAGCTGTTTTTAATTTATTTAAATTCTAAAACTTCGGAAGGCCATAACTTCTTCATACGGAGTCCAATTCACGTAAACTCAGACTCTATCTCGAGCAGAATTCCGAGATGAACGCAATGGCGTAACCCGTTTCCCTTAATTCTCATATTTGAAATTAAGTATTCTTTAATTCGTTAATTTTAATATTTAAAATCATAGGGTGTTACATTCTCCCTTCCTTAAAGGGATTTCGCCCCCAAAATCTCCAAGTTAAGGAGAATGCATATCCTAACATCAAATCATCCATCTACTCAACCATCAAACACAGACGTCCATTGTCCTTACAAGATTTGTAATGCCGTATGAACATATGCAAAAAGTGTGTGTATATGTTCCTTATCTAATGCAAAATCAGGCGGTCTACTGATTCAGTTGACCTCCTTAATGCAAATCATGATAGTGCCATGTGTCCATTATGTATACGAAAGAATCCTAACGATACATATTATTTCTACATGTGTGCACAACCATTCATCAAAATGCAGCATTCATATGATAACACAACCATTGTAAATCCATTAATTTAGATATGCACACACATTTATATGCAATATGAAAGTGACTGAGCCGATCTAGTGCCTAATGTGTGTGTACATGCATCCACGAGCAACCACTAGCAACCACTCGCAACCATCAATCATAACATGTTTCAAATACATGTTTACATCTATTGGTTTCTACCTAAGGATAAAGAGTAGGACTGAGGAGATATACTTAAAAAATAGATATAAGCATGAATAAACTTATGGAAAAAGAGATCAAGGAGGTACCCTAAAAAAGAAAAGGGTAGGCTGCGTGTATTTTCCTCTCAGTTTCCCAAGTCGCGTCTTCCTCAGCGTCACTCCATTGAACTTTAACAAGCTTGACTTCACGATTGCATAGCTTTTTGATTCCGTACCCAAGATACGAGTTGGAACTCTTCTCACAGTCGCTTCTCATTACACTTCTACTTCCTCTAGTATACTTGGCTCCACCACTTCCGCAGATTCATGTAAGCACTTTCGTAGTTGAGAAACATGAAAAACATTATGAACTCCAGCCAGTCTCTCGGGTAGCTCTACTCTGTAAGCCATCGTTCCAATCCTTTCAATGATAGGAAATGGTCCTACAAATCTTGGTGCTAGCTTTCCTACGGACCGAAAGCGAATGACATTCCTCAAAGGAGATACTTTAAGGAACACCCTATCTCCAACTTTAAACTCAAGGTCGGTCCTTCTTTTGTCTGTGTAGGACTTCTGTCTGTCTTGTGCAACCTTCATTCATCTTCTTATCAAGTCCACCTTTTCTGAGGTTTCTCTAATCATATTTGGCCCAAGTACGAGCTTGTCTGTAGACCCCACCAACACGTTGGCGATCGACATGGTCTTCCATATAAAACTTCGAAGAGCGCCATGCCTATGGTGGATTGGTAGCTATTGTTGTAAGCGAATTCCACCAAAGGAAGATGATCCTCCCATGTCCCTCCAAAGTCAAGAATGCACAGTCTCAAGAGGTCTTCCAATACTCTGTTCACCCTTTCCGTCTGACCATCGGTTTGGGGGTGATATGTCGTGCTTAAGCATAATTGTGTGCCTACAGCCTCTTGCAAACTTTTCCAAAATTCACTCATAAAGATAGGATCTCGATCACTCACTATGTTGGAGGGTATCCCATAGAGTCAAACTATCTCTTTAAGATAAATGGATGCTAGGGACGAGGCAGTCCTTCTACTCTTAACAGGTATAAAGTGGACGCTTTTAGTGAGCCTTCCCACTATCACCCAAATATTGGTATTGCCCCTTCTTGACCTTGGCAACCCATCAACAAAGTCCATCGAAATGCTATCCCACTTCCACTGTGGGACTTCCAGAGGATGGAACAGACCACCAGGCATCTTCTGCTCCGCCTTGACTTGTTGGCATATCAAACACTTAGCGACAAACTCAGCTACATCCCCCTTCATGCCATTCCAAAAGAAAACCCTTTTTATATCTTTGTGCATCTTGTTTCCGCCCGGGTGTATGGTTAGCTTAGAATGGTGTGCTACTTCGAGAACTGTCTTCACTAAATCTCTTACTTGTGGGACGCATAGCCTTCCATCCCATCTCAACCAACCCTTATTATTGATGGAGTATCTAGTGAGGTGACTAGAAGTCTCACCCCTAACTAGCTTATCCATCATGTCAACTAGCTGAGGGTCTTCTCGTTGCGCGGTTCCTATTGAGTCCAAAAGAGTAGGCCGCACCTCTAGCGATGCTAACAGACCAGGTACAATTTCAGAGGAGGGTTAAGTTTGCAATATACTCCAAGCTTTGCCTTTTACAAAGAGAGGACTCAAGGTCAGCTTCTTCCTACTTAAGGCGTTTGCTACCACATTACCCTTTCCAGGGGTATAGGAAATCTCGAAATCGTAGGATGCCAAGAACTCCATCCACCTTTGTTGCCTCAAGTTAAGATCTTTCTGCGAGAAAAGGCACTTCAATGATTTATGGTCAATATACAATTCAAACTTCTCACCTAGGAGATAATGGCGCCAAGACTTAAGCGCAAAGACGATGGCAGCCAACTCTAGATCGTGGGTTGGGTAGTTTTTCTCATGTACTTTCAACTGTCTGCCTCCATAAGCTAGTACCTTCCCTTCCTGCATCAAAACAACACCTAGTCCCATACCACATGCATCCATGTATACAGTAAACATCTTGCTCCCATCTGACAACGTTAGAACTGGGGCTGTTGTTAGAGCCCTCTTTAAACGTTGGAAAGCAATATCGCAATCCAAATCCCAATTGAAAGTTAGGTTCTTCTTCGTCAACCTTGTAAGTGGAGCTGAGATTTTCGCAAAGTCTTTGATGAACTTTCGGTAAAAGCCCGCTAGCCCGAGAAAGCTTCGAACTTCGGTTGCATTCCGTAGAACCTTCCAATCTTGCACCGCAACTACTTTTGCGAGGTCCATAGCTAACCCTTCTTTGGACACCACATGTCCAGGAAACCTCACTTCTTCTCTCCAGAAATGGCATTTGGAGAATTTGGCTTTCAGCTGATGTGCGCGAAGAGTATCCATGACTTCCCTTAAATGCTGAGCATGCTCTTCTTCACTCTTCAAGAAAATCAAAATATCATCTACGAAGACCACCACAAACTTATTAAGGAACTCTCTAAACACCCTGCTCATCAAATCAATGAAGTAAGCAGGTGCGTTTGTCAAGCCAGAAGGCATGACAAGCCATTCGAAGAAATCATTCGGGGTTCTGAACATGGTCTTATCAATGCTGTCTTCAGCCACTCTTAGCTGATGAAACCCGGTGGCGAGATCTAATTGGGAGAAAACCGACGCACCTACAAGCTGATCAAACAATTCGTCTATTCTTGGAAGTGGTTGACTATTTTTCTTGGTCATCTTGTTTAGCTCCCTATAATCAACGCATAGGCAAAGTGATCCATCTGCTTTGGGTGCGAATACTACTGGAGAACCCCATTCAGAAATACTTCGCCTTATAAACCCCTTTTCGAGCAACTCTTTGACTTGCTTGCTGAGCTCTTTTCTCTCCCTTGGAGCCATGTGTCTAACCGGTAGAGCTACGGGTTTTGCATTATCAACAAGGTATATGCGGAAGTCTATCTCCTGCTTCAGAGGTAAGCCCTTCACCTCTTCAAATACATCTGAGTATTCACAGACTACTCTAACAGACTGCAAGTTTTCAACAGACGCATCAAGAGATTCTAGGTAGCTAAGCATAACAGAATGTATGGGATTACAAGAGATTTCGAGAGTGTTGCCGAGGCAAGTCATAAGTCTAACCACTCTCTTTTCACAATCGAGGATGGCACCATTACTGGATAACCAATCCATAGCCCGTGAAGCCAAGAATGAAGGCGTTGCGTTCAAACTCAACGCTCAAGATAGACACTCTCAAATCCTGACAAATCGTTAAAAGATGAGCCGAACCACCAATAGGATTTGAGACTATTATGGGATCCATAACTAGACTAGTATTTAGGTGCAGTGCTTCAACTAACAAAGCAGATACAAATGAGTGTGAAGCGCCAGAATCAAACAAAGTACGAACAGGATGATCAAACAGAAAAACCAAACTTTCAACAGAAATATTTCCACCTCTCTCCTGTCCTGGTGCCATGAGAGCCTGAATCTGCCCTCTTTCCTGCCCTGGTGCCATGAGAGCCTGAATCTACCCTCCATAAGTGGACCCTATTCTTTGCCTTTTCCCTTGTTTCCTCGGGCAGTCTTTAATTAGATGTCCTACCTTTCCACAGTGGAAACAGTCAATCTTCTTCTTCTTCCTACAGTCCTTGCTCAGATAGCCTGGTGTTCCACCATTAAAGTACCTTTTCTTTCCTTTGCTATTGTTATCTTCCTACATTTCTTGTTTTACTGTTGTGATTTATTTTGATCCCCTTTCTTCTCCGGTGCCTTATTAGCATTAGCACCTTTCTCCTCTTCATGCATAAGCGCCATATCAACCAGTTTCTCAAAGGTAGCCCCCATAGGAATGCAGGTCATAGCCAACCCATGTATCGGCTCATTCAAACCTTTAACGAACCTTAGGGCCTTCTTCTCAGGTGTGTATACCAATACCAAGCGAAATCTCGCCAACTGATTGAACTTGTTGACATACTCCTTTACTGGTAAATTCCCTTGTTTCAATGCTAAGAACCTCTCCATGTATAAGTTCTCTTTTGCTCGTGAGAGAAATTTCATCTCGACCCTATGCTTGAAATCCATCCATGTCTCTACTGGACGCTATCCATTCGTGACCTCCCACCAAAACGAGGCTTCGTCCTTCATTAACCAAGCATGTAATTGGACCTTCCTTCCATCTTCTATCTCGAAGATACCAAATAAATCTTCCACCTCCTTAAGCCAATTTCGAGCTTCAACAAACGTTTCTGATCTGTGAAAAGGTTTCCCGCCCATTGCCCGAAAGTCCTTGCATATCTTTGAAAAAGTATCAATACAGGGGGGAAGAGGAGGAGGAGGAGCGGCTGCAGCTGGGGGAGGAGGGATGTCTGCTGGGCCTGCGGCGGCGGCCCTAGCCTCTAGATACCTTCTAAACCAGCCCGGTATCGGTATCCCCTCAGGTATCTCGGGTAACCCAGACATGCTGAAGAGAAAAAAAAGGAAAAGATTCAAAACGAAGAATCGAAAGAAAGATATATAGCTCTTGGGGGTTATGTTTTTAAAACAAACTTTTCCCTTGAAAACACTCTCCTTAAAACATATTTTTGAAATTATTTCTTTATAAAAATGCTTTTGAAAAATAGTTTTTTCAAAATCCCTTATCTATTCTATTAACCTTCAGCTCTGATACCACGTGTAACACCCCACGTCCATTAATGTCACTCTCAAAGGGAATGCATTAACTTTCATGGAGTATTATTAGTGTATTGAACAGAATATAACAAGATAGATACATATACAGGTACTTGAAAATTTTAAAACAACTTTTATTGCAGTGGAGAAATAGTTTGACTACAACAACTTCATAAACCAATAGTAAAACCAAGTACACTTAATATCCATCTTGACGGATTGTTTTCTGAGTACATAAAGTAAAAAGCATAACACAACATAAGTACCCATAAAAGAGATGAGTCGAACTTTACTTTCAACAATCCAAGCACTTCCAAAAGAGAGAGAAAGAGATCCAAATCAAGCTCCACTAGTACTAGTCCCACCCTGAGAACCTGAGGGGGGGGGAAGGAAGAAAAGAGGCGAAAACAAGGGGGTCAGACATTAAGTCCGGCGAGTATAATAACTTTAACAATATAATTATTAAAGTAACTAGGATAAGGCATAAACTGGTAAAACAAGGAATGACTATGAAACAAGTGGGCAAGACAATACAAACAAGAGGAATATTCTAGCGTAAATCTCGTTCCTAATCACTATAGGATAATTACTATACTGCACCATTACTAGTCACCTTAGAAGTTGATGCTGCCTACCGAACATAATAATGATAATGGTAGTTTCGTTTACCCCTAGCTGCCTTCATAGGTGCCGCCTGCCCCTATCTCCACTAGTTGTACCCACTACCCCCATGCGATCGACTCCCTAGCTCATAGATACCCGTGCTTGTCCCACAGTGTGGTGTACCACTCCCCAAAGTGGCAACCCGATACCACTAGAGATGCACGACTTATATCTACACGATGCAATAACGTCTTACCTACCAGCCCGGGCCCACGCACGCACATGACCTCGTTGGACTTGCGTTGCCACCGCTAACCCGTTTTGACCTCTTACAATCAAACTCAGTAAGCATGTCCCGTCCTCGATTTAACTTGAGCTCACAAAGATACTTAATGGGTTACTGGTTCGAAAAGGGTCCCCCATGCTTGAAACAAGCTTTCCACCTATGCTTGGTCCCCACTAAAATTTCCCACTTAACCCCTCTTATTCATGTCTTCTTACATGTTTCAATTTGGTTAAGTGTTTCTAATCGTATTTCACATGTCACCCACTTAACCCCCATGTCCCACCACATGTTTATCTTGGTTCAGTGTTACTTAATTCATTAGAACCGTAACCTTGTAAAGACCTCCCACATTAGACTACCGTTTGCGGTTGCTGGATTTGCTGGGCGGGTCCGGGCAGTCTTATACCGCAAACAAGCCTAACCTCGTGTCTTTACAATTATTACGCATTTAATTTGTGCCTTTGACCTCTCACATTAGACTACCGTTTGTGGTTGCTGGATTTGCCGGGCGGGTCCGGACAGTTTTACACCACAAACGAGTCTAACCTCGTATCTTAGGCGTTTATTACACATAATTATTTTACCCCAATATGAATTAATTATCCCTATTCAAATTGTCAATAATTTCCAAATTAACTATGTCCATAATTGTCACCTAAATTATGTCCATACTTTTGAGGTATATAAATTATACCAATTAATGTCTCAAATTAATTTATATGCCTTTAAAGCCATTTTATGCCAATTCACAATTTTGCAAAACTAATATTTTCCCCCTGTCCCCAAGCTCTTCGTTCGTTTTAATACGATATATGTTAGACTCGAAAATAGTCAAACTTATAAAATGAAAAGCAACATCACAACTTGCATAACACATAAAATAGATCTAAGAATCATAACGTAAGTTTGCATAGTCTATAACTTGCATAAACAACATAAATTTGCATAAACTATCATGGATATAAATATAGATCTAAACATGTAATCGTGAACTTGCATATATGGATATGGTTTTCCTATAACTTGCATATGAATTTCATAAAAACTTACATTCAAACTAGCATATGATTCACATACAAAACTAGCATAGGCAATGGGCATATAGAATATAAATTTGCATAACTATGTACTACCATGGATCTAAATATAGATCTAAACAAAAAAATGTGAACTTTCACATAAATATGGTTTTTCACCTAAACTTACATAAATTGTGAACTTGCATATAGATTCCTACAAAATTGCATATGGATCTAAACATGTAAATTAGTGTCACATATTTTGCATATAAACTAGCATATGTATATCCTCGATTCATATATGAACTTGGGTATAATCCGCCTACAGACCTGCATAAGATTCATATATAATTTAACATCCCAAACTTACATAAGATTCACATATGATTTAACATCCCAAACTTACATAAGATTCGCATATGATTTAACATCCCAAACTTGCATAAGATTCATATACAAAGTAGCATATGATTTAACATCCCAAACTTGCATAAGATTCATATACAAATTAGCATATGTAAACACAGACTTGCATAAAATGAATCAAGTTAAACATTGTATAATTGTACATATGAAATAGATTTACCAACATACAATAACAAAACTGTTATATGTTCACCAACAAATGATAACATCACACGATTCAACAGTCATGTTCTCATAACCCCAATTATAACTTATCACAATTAATTTATTAACTATTTTATGAAAGAAATTATGCTCACAAAGATAGGTTAGAGAAGAGAATGATTAGTTTGTCTTTTGAATTAGAATTCTAACTTGCTAATCCCTAAGCTTTAGGAAGAAGAACTATCCTAGCAGCAGCATGGTGGCCAAGTGACTGATTTAGATTAGGTTTAGGGTTTGAGTCTAGGCATTCTTTTATAGAAATTCAAATCAACCTAAGCCGTTAAATTAAGATAGAATTAATCCAGACCATCCAGACAAGGTAGAATTATCCAGAACAGCCACATCAGCCCTAGTGACTCAGCAACAGGTCAGGTAAGACTCAACAACAAGTCAGGATCGTCTGATTTCAGATCTACCCCGGGGGGTAGCTCGACCCCCAGGTCGACCTGTCTAAGGGGAGGTCGACCTCCTGGTCGACCTGGCCTTGGGCAGGAGATATCCCGCCCAGCCCGCTTCCCTGTTTGAATTTTGATTTTTGAATTTTCCGAACCTGAGCTGTTTTTAATTTATTTAAATTCTGAAACTTCGGAAGGCCATAACTTCTTCATACGGAGTCCAATTCACGCAAACTCGGACTCTATCTAAATTAGAATTTCGAGATGAACGCAATGACATAACCCGTTTCCTTTAATCCTCATATTTGAAATTAAGTTTTCTTTAATTCGTTAATTTTAATATTTAAAATCACGGGGTGTTACATCTTATATCATGTCTTATGTTATTATTATATTTTGTTCCATGCACTGTGAGATATATGATAAGATATATGGATTTTCTTATTTCAACCTTGATGATCATCTTTCATTAGTCGAGCACTATCACAGCGCAATTCATTGGGTGGCACTGGTACGGGGCGGTGGTCACATTTGGTATTAGAGCTTAGGTTTTGTAGTTTAACCATAGTGGGAGGTACCAAGGGAACAGTATACATATACGAGAGCATGTATTTATGATATTTTAATTTTAGAAACTATAAACACACACACACACACATTTACACTATTAGTATATACTTAAGGATGAAGTCGCACTACACATGCACAGATGAGTATAATTCCTTGGAAAAGCAATTAATCGAATTCTTTACAAATTGAATGATGAGTCATCATGTGATGAACATTGTTAGGAATTCCACTTCTGGATTTGAGGAAGGATCATGCTCAAGAGCCAACAATTCTAATATTCATGATATGCAGATAATGTTTACTGCTTTCATCAGAGAGATGCTTAAGAAAACTCAAGGAGCTGCTCCAAATATTGATAAATGTGGTGGTGCCCTTGTGCATGCACCCAAGGCTAGCTTTGCTAAGTTGAATAAGGATTTTACCAGTTGAGTGGTAAACTGTCCTAAGGTATGGAGTCAGCTACGAAAGTCCACGATTGGATTTATACCTGTGAACGGATCACGGAGGACCTTGGACTCAATGATGCTACAAAGAGGAGGATGGCTTCGTGTCAGCTTCAAGGCAAGGATATGAATTGGTGGAATGCTATTAAAGTTGCTTCTCCCGAGGATCAGATTACTTGAAATTGATTTAAGGCTCATTTATGTGAGAAGTTTATCCAACAACCCAGAAGTCGGAACTATTTCGGAGGTTTGCCGAGTTAAAGCAAGGTGATAGACCTATTTCTTAATATATTGATGAGTTCGACGCTCTGTTGAAGAACGGGATTTCTTTTATCAACACCATCGAAAAGAAGAATGAGATTTTCATGACTAGCCTGGATGATTACTTCAGGTAGAGGCTTATTAATCATATTGATTAGACTTTCGAGTCCATCGTTGGGAAAGTTTGAGGTCATAAAGCCTTTATTCCAAGTTAAAGACCGAGGTTGTTGTTGTTTCTGAGGAGCAGCCAAAGCTACCGATGCGCGGTGGAGGCAATAAAAAGTTTTCTAATAAAAGAAAGCACTTCCAAGTTAAGGACGGACAGAAAAAGAAGACTATGGATGGACAGAGAAAAGGCCTAGATCTGAGGTGAAATGCTACCTATGCAGAGAGAAGGGCCATTATATCAGAGAGTGCAAGGTAAGGGGCCTGAAGTGTTATAAATGTAACAAGCCTGGGCAGTTGAAATGGGACTGCCCTGAGCCCCTCAAGCAGAAGCAGTTGGTGAAAGCATATGCTATTAACGTTATTCCTTCTTTGTCAAATGCCCCAACAGCAGCGAAGAAGGGAAACAATATCATCATCTAAGGTATGCTTTTGGTTTATGATATTCAAGTTCGAGTTTTGTTTGATACTTGGGCTTCCCATTCCTTCTGGGATTGGAACCCGAAATTGTTGACCGATCTTTAGTTGTGACTAACTCGATTGGTAGCCCTACTAGCCATTGTATGATTTGTGATCAGTTGACCTTATCAAGTCATGAATGCCTGTTTATGTGTGATTGCTTTGTTTTGGGCTTTATTGGGTCTGGTGTTATCCTCATAGTCTATTGGCTCCACAGGTATGGGGGTGGTAGTGGACAGTGAGAGGTCTCCAGTGACCATTAGAGTGGATGATGGGAAGAGGGTGGTGTTGGGTTGTCTATCTGGTGATGAGGTGATGGCTAGTTTTTTGTATTCCCTCGACATTCCGCATGATGAGTTATTGGGTATGCCTATTGCTATCAAGTATCTGAACTTCTTTGAGGAGGTGACTGGACTTCCATCACACAGATTCGTATTGATTTAGTGAAAGATGCCAAACCTAAAGTAATCCCTCTTCGATGGATGGCACTAAGAGAGCAGTGAGAGCTCGAGAAATGGGCTTATTTGGAAAAGTATTTTCAAGTGGGGAGCACTTTTTGTATTCACCAAAAGGTGGATGGTTCCCTTCGATTTTGTGTAGACTACCGTGAGCTGAACAAGGTAATAGGGAAGAACAAGTATCCTCTTCCACGAACAGACGATTTGTTTGATCAGTTAAATGGTGCGCGGATGTTCTCCCAATTAGACCTTGCGATAGGATTTCATCAGCTATGGGTAGAAAATGAGTGCGTGCCTAAAACAATGTTTCAAACGTCGTCTGGTTTATATAAGTGGTTGGTTATATCATTCAGACTGATCAACACCCCAGCATATTTCGTGGATCTCATGAATCGATTTTTTAGGGATCGGTTAAATAAGTTCATTTCCCGCTGATGATATTTTAGTCTACTCACGAACATAGGAAGAACACAGGGTGCATTTGAGGATTGTGATGGAGGTGTTAATGAAACATCGACTAAAGGCAAAAAAATTCAAGTATCACTTCTGGAGAAGAGAAGTAAGGTTCTTGGGCCATGCTGTTTTAGAGAATGGTATATCTGTAGGCCCCGCAAAGGTAGCGATGGTAGAAGATTGGTCTATGCACGAAAGTGCAACCGATGTGAGAAGCTTCTTGGGGTTTGGTGGATATTTTGGCAAGTTTATCTAGGATTTCGCCGAGATAGCAGCACCATTAACTCAATTGACTAAGAAGAATCATACTTTTGTCTGGGATGTAAGATGCTAGCATGCATTAAAGAGTATAAAGGAGAAATTAACATGTACTCCAGTGCTGGTTATTATGAAAGGAAATGAGGAGATGACGGTACACACCAATCGTTATGGTAACGAATTGGGCACAGTGTTAAGGCAAGGGGTTAAAGTTGTTGCTTATGCTAGTCGGCAACTAAAGCCACACGAGAAGAGGTATCCTATGCATGATTTGGAATTGAAGTGATTATGTTCCCATTGGAGATATGGAGGAATTATCTTATAGGAGAAATATTTGAGCTATTTACTAACCACAGGTCAATGAAATATCTTTTCTCTTAGAAAGATCAAATCTTTGTCAACAACGATGGTTAGAATTCTTGGTTTTCTATGATTTTAATATCGCTTACACCCTGGAAAGGCGGTCGCTGATGCATTAAGTAGGGGACATGCTAGTTTGGAGGTTATGTTCCTACAGTGGAAGCAACTGGAGTATATTGCTGGTTATGTTTTCATACATATATATATATATATGCGTTGGAGCTAGAGATGCTGGCAAGTTTAACAATTTGACCAACTTTCGTCAAACGGATTGGTTCTAGTCAGAGGAACGATCCTAGAATGTTGGAGACCATTACCAAAATTTAATATGGTATGGACGGTGAGGTTGAGAGTATGCACAAACTCGACTATGATGGTTGACTTCAGAAAGGTGGGAGATTGGTTATACCCTACGTTGATGGGTTAAGAGATGAAGTACTTAAAGAATGCCATGACTGAAAGTTGACTATACATCTAGGTGGTTACAAGATGTATCGAGACATGAGGCAAACGTACTACTTGGAAAGCATGAAGAAGGACATTTGGAAATTCATCACCAAGTGCATGAATTGCCAATAGGTTAAGGCAGAGTAAAAAAACCTAGTAGCTTGTTGTGACCTTTAGAAGTTCCCAAGTGGAAATGAGAGCAAGTTTCGATGGATTTCATTGATGGTTTACCAAGAACTCGGGTGGGACATGATAGTATTTAGCTCCTTGTTGATTGATTAACTAAGAGAGCCAGGTTCATACCGTCAAGTCAAATAGGATGATAACTAAGCTAGCGGAGTTATATATGAGCTGGGTTGTGCGATTCCATAGAGTGGCAAAAGGCATTATAAGCAACTGAGATCCATTAGTTACAAGTGGATTATGTAAGAGCTTACGAGAAGATTTGGGATCTGAGTTACATCTCAGTATCGCTTATCATCTCAAACCAATGGTTAGAATGAAATGGTGAATCACAATATGGGTTGATTTGGAGAGGCCCGTTAGTGGGCTAGTCACTTGTGGAAGGCTATAAATAGGGGGTAAGAGGCATGAAGAGTAGTTTACTTTCTCCATTCTCTCATTTGGAAGAGCTAAAGGTCCTCCATTACTCCATATTCTACACCTTTCCACCGTTAAAGCTTAGAGAATTGAAAATCTACATTGTTTGAAGTTAGATCTATACCATTTCAAGAGAGATCATCGAATTGAAGAGTTTGGGTCAAATTCTTCTCTACGGAACTAGATCTAAGTATTTTTGGGTTGTTATAGAGAATTGGTAAGTGATATGCAGCTCTCAACGAATTCAATCAAGTATATGAGTTGTTTGAGTATAATTTCATCATTTTCAAGTGTTTTCTCCTAGATCACATCATGGAAGTCTATTTCACATGAATCTCCATAGGATCTGATTTAGCAACATAAAACCGGTAATTTCTATGTTATTCCATATGTTTATGCAAGTTAGATCCATAATTGTATTTCATATGTTCATTTATCATGATTTTAGTTAACTCTCCTTAACTATTGATGAAAATTGTCAATTTGAGGTCATTAGTGATTTCATAACATGCTTACGGTTGTATTGGATGAGTTGGTTTCGTCGAATTTGTCGTTCAGCGAAGTTTCGGTTGAAGTTCTGGTTGAAAGCTTGTAGGATTGGATCTGAATTGGTACAGATCGGTCGGATGTGTATGAACTGGTCAGTCGAGTTCATGCCTTGGGAAAAATGACATGATGGATCGGTTAGGAGCATTTTAGAGGATGGTTCGGTTGGTAAAATGGGATGGATCGGTCTGAATGTTTTGAGCATGGGTTGGTCAGGACTTGTAGAGCATGGGTCGGTCGGTCATGAAGGGTCGGTCGGTGATTGAAGTGGTGACGGGTCGGCATGTTCAAGTGGATGGATTGGTCGGCATGGAATTTGATGGATCGGTCAGCATGGAACTCGACGGGTCGGTCGTATTTCCAGGGGAAGGGTCGGTCAGGATAAAGTGGGTCAGTCAGGATAAAACGGGTCAGTCATAGTGGATCGGTCTCCTTTTGGTTAATGGATCAGCATGTATTGAAAGTTATGACAACGCTTTTTAAACACTATGGTTGATGGCATAAACGTTGTGGTTTATTTCCATAGTGAATTGTTGAACGCTATGGATTGATGTTATTTGCTTCATTGATGTTGTGACTTCGACGAGAGTTCAAGTAGGAATGATCAAAGTGTGGAGATGTATTCGTTGATCGGTGTAAAGCAACGAATGTGGAGACAACTCAAAGTCCGCGAGTTGGTAGATAATGGTTGCTCGAGAAGGTTGCTGAGTAATGAATAGCCGTCAATATTGGACGACTAGAGATATTGAAGGATGAGAGATTATCGTTGTCGTAGTAGCTAACAGGCTCAAAGCAGGGGTACAACAGAGATATCTAAAAGAAGGGAAGGTTGTTGGTCGAGTACCCTGGGAATCATTGAAAGGCTTAGGTACGTATCTTTGAAAGGAGTATGGGGTTTCATTTAGAACCAAGATTACCATTAGCCCTTGACATATGGCAAGTTTGGCTATCATATGATTAACGATGGTTTCAAAGTAGGATTGGCGGTGATAGCCAGAGTCTGTCATGGATTATTTGTTTTCTGCATGTACCGTTTCAGGTAGATTGTCCAAAGTCGAAGGAGATATTCCCTGGGTGCTTATCTGATGTTGGTTCAGGCCTCTGGGGCTTATGCTTAAGGAATGTTGAACTCGATTCGGATAGTTTGCGTGAGATATAATTTGGATGCTATGAGTGTTATCGTTGGATTGTTTCTGATTTCAAATGAATGAATTGTTGTTCTGGTTACCATGGATGTATGGTTGAAATGCTTGATGTAAAGGTTATCATTCTCCGATGTGGGGAAGGTGGGGTTAGGTTCTTCTCAGTTGTATTCGGTAGATTAGTATGGTTATCTATCCATTCTCGTATACTTTATTGATGATGTTTGTCAGCTGTTTTACCGCTCACTAAGACTGTTGTCTGCTTCAAGGTCTTATGTTTCCCTCTTATTATCTTGGGCTGTTCACCTAGTTTTGGATGGGCAGACTAGGTGGCAGGTGACATGTGATATCTTGTTGAGGACGATGTACCAGTTCGGTGGCGAGCAGGAGGATGGCGTATTATCTTTCCTACTATATAATATTTGATTTTTAGTTGTTTGTTGTTCTTCTCTAAGTGTTGTAGCGAGGCAAATTTGTACAGACCTATGTCGTAATCCTGTTGTTTGGATATACTTTCTAGTTGTTATGAAAGTTCGATGTTTTCTGCCCAAATATGCTTCACTAGTATTGCCTGTTGCATCTATTCTACTATATTTTATCCTTGCACTGTGAGTTGTACGACAAGTTCTGCTTGTGTTTCATACCTTGATGATCGTCCATAGCTGCCTGGAACGTCTTTCAGCAAATTATTCCTCTTGTTTAGTGTAGGGGTTACGGGTGGTCATCACATTTGGTATCAGAGATCTGGTTATCGATTTTAGCCAAAGTTCAAAGATATAATTACGTATGAGAGACGTATTTGTAGATTTCAGTTGGATGTATACTATATAGTAGTATTTAGTGTAGTAGCTTTTGTACTTATTTAGTAAATTTTCTTGTAAGTGGCTAATCATTCTAATTTGCAGATTTAGAATGAGTCAACGTGCTTTAAGACATACTGCTAGGGAGGGGGATGTGCCTGGAGGGGGTAATGGCTGTACACCAGATTACCCAGCCATGTTTGAGGCCATGATGGAAGCAATCATGAGAAGGGTACTCGCTCCAATGGCAGCCACGGTAGATGTAGGTGTGCAGGTTCCTAGGGTTGTGGATTTTGCGAAGCTTTGTAAGGAGTACACATCTCTAAGAGGAAAACCATTCAAAGGAACGGAACCGACTGAAGAGGTCCAAAGGTGGTTAGATTCTTGTGTTCGTATTTTTGGAGACTTGAGTATGGATGATGCAACTAAGAGAAAGCTTGCATTAAGGCAGTTGCAAGGCAGGGCCATGGAGTGGTGGAATTCGGTTACGCTTGAGACCCCAGAAGAGGAAATAACTTGGGAACAGTTCCAAGTTAAATTCGAGACAAAATTTATCTCTACTACTCATAAGTCTGCTCTATTCAAAAAAATTGTGAAATTAAAGCAGAATTGTAGACCAGTGCTTGATTATGTTTTTGATTTTGAGGCCTTGTCCAGATATGCTTGTCCATCAATTGACACACCCTATCAAAAGAGCGAGAAATTTGTTATGAGTCTGGATACCAACATAGGAAGGCCATTAATGGAACATCTTGATGATTCATTTGAGAAGCTTATGGAAAAAGTTGTGAGACATGAAAGCTTGTTCCCAAAAGAGGAAGCTATTGTTATTGCAACCAAGGAAGCTCTGAAACCACAACAGGGTGATAACAACAAGAAGAGGAAGAAACAACAGTAGAAGGGAAAGGATGGAAAGAAGAAGCCTAAGAGTGAGGGGGTTTGCTATAACTACCAATAGAAGGGTCATTTCTCTAATGAGTGCAAGAATCCCAAAGCTGAGAAGAAGTGCTTCAAGTGTGGAAAGCCTGGGCATAAGAAGAAGGATTGTCCAAAATCAGCAAAGGGTAAACAAGTTGTAAAGGCTTATGCTTTGGAAGTCATACCATCTTCTTCAAGAGCTCCTACTGCAGAGGAGAAGGGAAAGGGTGTTGTTGTCCAAGGTATTCTTTCTATTCGAGGTGTTTCAGTTCGAGTGTTGTTTGATACGAGGGCATCACATTCTTTCATTTGTAATGAGCTTGTGTCCACTTGGGTTTGGAACCCGAGAGTTGTGATAGGCCATTGATCGTGACTAATCCAATTAGGGGTTCGTCCAGTTTGTGCATGTGGTGTCGTGGTCTAGTGTTGTCGAGTCATGGTTGCTCTTTTGTGTGTGATTTCTTTTTTCTTAACTTCGCTGGGTTTGGGATTATCTTGGGCATGGATTGGCTCAACAGTGAATTGGGAGAAGCTAGAGGCAAGAGTCGGGGACGTGGAAGGGAAAAGGTGTTGATTAGGTGTAAGCCCGAAGACGGGGTCTTTGTAAGCTATCTATATTCTCTTGTGATTCCACAGGAAGACTTGTCATCAGTGCTTGTCGCAAATGAGTTTGAAGATGTCTTTGACGAGGTCAAAGGGTTGTCGCTGCATCATGAGATCGAGTTTAGGATCGATTTGGTCAAGGGTGCTAGACCTACCGTTATGCCTCTTAGGCGGATGGCGCCTAAGGAATAATGAGAGTTAGAGGTGCGAGTTCGTGACCTTTTAGGGAAAGGATTCATTTAGGGAAGTGTTTTCGAATAGGGTGCACCGGTTGTGTTTGCAACCATGGTAGGTGGCTCGTTAAGATTGTGTGTAGATTATCATGAGCTGAACAAGGTGACCAAGAATAACAAGTATCTGTTGCTGAGGATCGATGACTTATTCGATCATCTTTACAAAGCCAAATTGTTTTCTTAGATGTACTTGGCAACGAGATTTCACTAGTTGAGGGTGGCAAAGGATAGTGTACCGAAGACTGCTTTTAGGACACCATCTGGTTTCTTCGAATTGTTGGTGATGCCATTTGGGTTGACCAACGCACCATCGTACTTTGTGGATCTTATGAATAAAGTTTTCAGAGATCAGTTGAACAAGTTCGTGATTGTGTTCGTGGATGATATTCTAGTTTACTCTCAGAATGAGGAAGAGCACAAGACGCACTTGAGGGTTGTTTTGGAAATCTTGCGAAAGCATCAGCTAAAGGCTAAGTTTACGAAATGTCACTTTTGGAAGAATAAAGTGAGGTCCTTAGGCCATGTTGTTTCTGGAAATGGGAAAGCGGTTGACCCCGTTAAAGTGGAAACAATCCAGGACTGGGATAGACCTAAGAATGTGATAGATGTGAGAAGTTTCCTTGGATTGGCTGGTTATTACCGACGGTTTACCAAGGAATTCTCCAAGATAGCTGCACCATTGACAGGATTGACGAAGAAGAACCAAGTGTTCACATGGAATGCAAAGTATGAGCAAGCATTTGGAATCCTAAAAGAGAGATTGACGAGTGCTCCTATGTTGACCATTCCGACTGGGGATGAAGAGATGGTAGTATACACTGACACATGTGGTACATGACTAGGAGCAGTGCTGATGCAGAAGGATAAGGTTGTGGCTTACATAAGTCGACAGCTAAAGCTGCACGAAAGGAATTATCCAACTCATGATTTAGAGTTGGCAGCGATTGTGTTTGCTCTGAAGATGTGGAGACATTACCTGTTGGGGGTTGGATTTGAATCCTACTACTGTTGTTGAAGTAATGTCTCCACATCAGGACATGAAGCAAGCCTACTATTGTAAAGGGATGAAAAGAGATATTGGAAAATTCATGTCCTGATGGTAGACAATACTTCATGTCCTACTTTTGGATAATGTCTCCACATCAGTTCATACATGAAAAGATACTCTGCGATCATGTTTTCTCTGAAGATGTGGAGACATTATCCAACATCAGGACATGAAGCAAGCCTACTACTATAAAAGGATGAAAAGAGATATTGAAAAATTCATTTCTAAGTGTATGAACTGTTAGTTGGTAAAATCTAAGCAGAAGAAGCCGAGTGGGTTCCTTTCACCACTGGAAGCTTCTACGTGGAAGTAGGAGCAAATATCGATGGATTTTATCAATAGACTACCTAGAACCAAGGCAGGAAACAAAGGAATTTGGGTCATCGTGGATCGCTTGACCAAAAGTGCAAGGTTCATCCCAGTCAAACCGATTAGGACAACATCAAAGTTGGCTGAGCTTTATGTTAAATGGATAGTTCAGTTTCACGATATCTCACAGAGCATCATGAGTCATCGAGATCCGTTACTCACGAGCGGATTTTGGAAGAGTTTGCAAGAAGCTTTGGGAACCAAGTTGTGTTTAAGTATGACTTATCATCCCTAAACCGATGGTCAAACCGGGAGAGTTAATTGAGTTTCGGAAGATCTCCTGAGGGCTTGTGTGTGACTTCGGAGGATCATGGGAAGACCATCTACATTTAGTCCAATTTGCGTATAATAATAGCCACCAGTCAAGCATTGGGATGACACAATATGAGGCGTTTTATGGTAGACCATGCAATTCTCCGGCATGTTGGTTAGAAACTAGAGATAAGTTAATACTTGGGCCAGCGATGATTAGAGAGACCTCAGACTGTATCGAGATCATTCGGCAACGAAAGAAAGCAGTTCAAGATCGTCAGAAGCATTACGCCGATAAGCGTTGAAAAGATTTGGAATTTGACGTTGGCAGCATGCTTTTCGCGAAGATTGCATCGTTGAAGCATGTTGTTCGATTCAGAAGTAAAGGAAAGTTAGCTCCTAGGTTTGTTTGACCGTTTCCGATAGTCGAGCGTATTGGAAAGCTCGCGTATAAATTGGAGTTACCCGAGAAGATGTCGAGTGTGCATAATGTTTTCCATGCATCATTTCTACGGAAGTTCGTGTGTGATTCGAATGTAGTGGTATCTCCAGAGCAATTCAAAGACCTAGAAGTTGAGCCCACAGTTATGGGACCTTGTAAACCGCTTCGTGTAATGGAAAATGACACGAAACTGCATAGGAGGAAGGCAGTTAAGTTGGTCAAGGTACAATGGAGTGAGGATGGCAACGATTGTACATGGGAGACAGAAGAAGGTATGAAGATGACCCATCCAGAACTCTTCGCAGGTAGGACCCATTAGTATTGTCACCTTACATCATTGTAACGTGTACTATTGTGTTTGTTTTTAGAATTCCGCGTGCTAGGGTAAGACTATGGATGCGTGGTTTCATGGTCGCTAGTTTGGATGATAGAATTGGCTTCTCACGAGTGATAGGCATGTACTTGTGTTTTTTGGGATTTCGGTGGTGAAATTCCTAGGGGGAGAAAGTAACAGCCTGCACTTTTCCGTATCGAAGGATCGTAAAATATTTTTATTTTATTCCCTGATGGTTGGATCATTCTTATATTTTAATATGTTGTTTATGGGGATGTGAGACATGTCCATAATTTTTACCAAATTTGTTTGTGACCATATTGCCCCTATTAGTCTTGTACAGGGAACAACTTTTGACTCTGATCAAATCAGGTGCTGAGATCGGTCTCATTGGGAAGGAAACGATGATTCTCATTCTGTAGAGTAGTCATATTAACGATTTGGCGCAGCGGTTTGGAGGAATCGTTGTTTTAAGGTTTTACTGTTGGTTGTTCAGGTTTTTAAGCCATAATGGGTTGGTTTGGAGAGACCCATTAGCAGGCTAGTGGAAGGCTGTAAATAGGGGGTAAAAGGCATGGAGAATAGTTTACTTTCTCCATTCTCTTATTTGGAAGAGCTAGAGGTCCTCTATTACTCCAAGTTCTACACCTTTCCACCATTAAAGCTTAGAGAATCGAAGATCTACATCGTTTGAAGCTAGATCTAACCATTTCAAGAGTGAGATCATCCAATTGAAGAGTTTGGGTCAAATTCTTCGCTGTACGGATCTTGATCTAATTGATCTTGGGTTGTTTTAGAGAATTGGTGAGTGATATGCATCTCTCACATAGATTCAATCAAGTATATGAGTTGTTTGAGTATAATTTCATCATTTCATGTGTTTTCTCCTAGATCTACATCATGATAAGTCTATTTTCACATGAATCACCATAGGATCTGATTTAGCAATTTAAAACCGGTAATTTCTATGTTATTCCATATATTTGTGCAAGTTAGATCCATAATTTTAGTTCATATGTTCATTTATCATGATTTTAGTGAATTCTCCTTAACTATTGATGAAAATTGTCAGTTTGAGATCATTAGTGATTTCATGACATGCTTATGGTTGTATTGGATGAATTAGATGAGTTGGTTTCATCGAATTTGCCGTTCGGCAAAGTTTTGGTTGAATTTCGGGTTGAAAGCTTGCGGGACCAGATCTGAATTGGTACGGATCGATCGAATGTGTATGAACTAGTCGGTCGAGTTCAGGTCTTGGGGAACACGACATGTTGGATCGGTCGGGAGCATTTCAGAGGATGGGTCGGTCGGTAAAAAGGGAATGGATTAGTCTGATTGTTTTGAGCATGGGTTGGTCAGGACTTGAAGAGCAAGGGTCGGTCAGTTATGAAGGATCTGTCGGAGGTTGAAGTGGTGATGGGTCAGCATGTTCAAGTGGATGGATCGGTCGACATGGAACTCGATGGGTCGGTCGTGTTTCCCGGGGATGGGTCAGTCATGATAAAGTGAGCCGGTTAGGATAAAGCGAGTCGGTCATGGTGGATCGGTCTCCTTTTGGTTGATGGATCGACATGTGTTGAAAGCAATGGCAACGCTTTTTAAATGCTATGGTTGATGGCGTAAACGCTGTGGTTTGTTTCCATAGTGAATTGTTGAACGCTATGTATTAATATTGAACCTTATATTGATGTTATTTTGTTCATTGATGTTGTGATTTCGACGAGAGTTCAAGTAGGAATGTTCATAGTGTGGAGATGTATTCATTGATTGGTGTAAACCAACGAATGTGGAGACAACTCAAATTTCGCGAGTTGGTGGGTAATGGTTTCTCGAGAAGGTTGCTTGAGTAGTGAATAGCCATCAAGGTTGGATGACTAGAGATATTGCAGGATAAGAGATTATCGTTGTCGTAGGTTCTAACAGGCTCAGAGCAGGGGTACAATAGAGATATCTAAAAGACCGAAAGATTGTTGGACGAGTACCCTGTATATCATTGAAAGGACTAGGTACGTATCGCTGAAAGGCGTATGAGGTTGATGTTAGAATCAGGGTTACCATTAACCCTTGACATATGGCAAGGTTGGTTGTCATATGATTAATGATGGTTTCGAAGCAGGATCGGCGGTGATAGCCCGAGTCTGTCATGGATGATTAGTTTTCTGCTTGTAACATCTCACGTAGATTGTCCAAAGTCGAAGGAGATGTTCCTTAGGTGCTTGTCTGATATTGGTTTAGTCCTCTGGGGCTTGTGATTAAGGAATGTTGAATTGGATTAGAATGGTTTGCGTGAGATATAATTTGGATGTTATGAGTGTTATCGTTGGACTGTTTTTTATTTCCATGAATGAATTGTTGTTCTGGTTACCATGGATGTATGGTTGAAATGCTTGATGTAAAGGCTATCACTGTCTGATGTGGGGAAGGTGGGGGTTGAGTTCTTCTCAGTTGTACTGGTTGGATTAGTATGGTTATCTACCCATTCTCATATACTTTATTGATGATGTTTGTCAGTTGTTTTACTGCTCACTGAGACTGTTGTCTGACTCAAGGTTTTATGTTTTCCTCTTATTACCTTAGGTTGTTCATCCAGTTTTGGATGGGCAAACTAGGTGGCAGGTGATATCTTGATGAGGACTATGTACCAGTTCGGTGGCGAGGAGGAGGCTGGCGTATTATCTTTTCTACTATATAGTATTTGCGTTTCTGCTGTTTGTTGCTCTTCTCTTAGTGCTATAGTGAGGCAAATTTGTACAGACCTATGTTGTAATCCTGATGTATGGATATACTTTCTAGTTGTTATGAAAGTTCGATGTTTTCTGCCTAAATATGCTTCACTAGTATTGTCTTTTGTATATGTTATATTATATTTTACCATTGCGTTGTGAGTTGTACGACAGGTTCTGCTTATGTTCCATACATTGATGATCGTCCATAGCTGCCTGGCATATCTTTCAGCGCATTATTCATGTTGTTTATTGCAACGGTTACGGACGGTCATCACATGTTTGGTATTAAGGGAAAGTTGGCACCAAGGTTCGTTGGTCCATTTCCAATCTTTGAGCGGGTTGGAAATATGACATACAGTGCTTAGTTACCTCAGAAGATGGATGGGCTACACAATATGTTCCATGTTTCCCATTTGATGAAGTTTGTGCACGATCCCGATGTAACTATCACACCAGATCAGTTAGGTGATATCGAGGTGGAACCAAAAGCCACTGTAGTCCGCAGACCTATTTGTATCGTTGGACACGATACGAAGCAGCTTAGGAGGAAAGTAGTGAAGCTTGTTAAGGTTCAGTGGGGTGAAAGTGAGAGTGATTGTACTTGGGAGGCCGAGGAGAGCATTAGGACATCTTATTCAAAGAATTTACTTGGTAAGATTTTAGTACATCACTCTTAAACTTCCGTTCATGATATCATTAGTTTGCTCATTTAGTATCTTGAATGCTATGATAGGCTTAAATTGTTTTGCTATCATGTTTAATATATGTGTGTTTTACTTCTTACGGATGATCGATAGGCGTGCGAGACAATTTTATTCGTTATTAAACGAATTTTGATGGTAAGTTTTTTAAAGGGGAATAATATAAGGACCCTTATTCTACGTATCAGAGGATCGTAGAATATTTATATTACTTACAATGAGGTCATATGATCGTATAACTTTGGACAATAACTAATCGAGCCATTTACTACCTTCACTATTGTTGTCGAATTTTAATGTAACCATTTTACCCTTGCAGAATTTTGTTTCACCCATAACTTTTAATTAGTAAAGATTTTAGACCTAAAACCACTTCCATTGGATTCAGATGATGGTTTTCCATTCCGTAGAGTGGTAACATTAAGCAAACGGACTTACCTTTTGGGAGGAATGACTGAAATTAGATTGAGAAGGCTTAAATGGGTCGTTTGGATCATTAGCAGGTGGGGTCCACAATCTTTCGAGTTAGATTGCTTGTAGGGGCTGAACCGATAGGAGAATCATCTCATATTCACTTTTCCAACTCCTAAAGTAGATCTAAACCCCATTAATGGTCTCCATCTCTAAAATCCATCATTAATTTTTCCTTTAATTAGCCAATAACAAAATTAAGAGCATGTCAAGTCAAATCAACACTAAATATGAAAAAGGTTGCTGCCACACATTGGAATTTGAGCTAAACATTCTTTATTTTCAAATTTAGCATTCTTGGGGTGATTAAGGTGAGTAATAGTGTTATTACTTATTAATTAGGGTAGATTATATATAAACATCTTATAAAATTATGGAAAAATGCTTATAATTCGTTATTAATCATATAATGACATATATAGAAATTTGAGTTGAATTAGATATAATTTGTGAATCCCAGAATTTAAGGGATTAGAGAAATATATGGTTGTTTTGGCGTTTAATCGTATTTGGTTGATCTAAATGTTGTTTGAGCATTTTGTTATGTTGGGACACTGCCTAAGAATGCTAGAATGGTTGCAAACTCAGTCAAATGGTGAAATATGATGTAAGGAATCACTTAGAGATGTAGCAGGTTCCAGTTCGGCCAAAGCTGGTTCAATATAGTCAAGTCGGGTTAGTATAGCACGACATTTTATGGGGACGACAAGGAAGTCCCAGGAGGCTTTAGGCCGAGTTTCAAGTCATTTGGAATTCCAGAGGCCAAGTTATGGCACTGGCGAATTCAGTTGGCTAGGAAGGAGATGGAGATTTACAAAGGAGGGAGAGGGAAAAGCTTCACTCCAGGTCGACATAATCGACCCTGATCAAATAAATCTGGATTGACTTTGTCTATCCAAACATAATGACCAAGTCCGGGTTTACTTAGCTGACCCGGATGTGGTGACCAAGCTAGATCTACTTGGTCGATCAGATGTGGGTTGATACGGAAGAGGAAATAAGGTGGGGGTCCTGAATGGAGGAGCATGCATAATACTTCGTGACGACGATCGAGCTCTTTTGAAGATAAACTCCAGTACGACTAGCTTATGCCAAGATGCGAGGAAAGTTTGAGTGAGGAGTTACCTCAAAGGCTCCCGGTGGGAACCGACATGGTGACTTCCAAGGAAAAAAGCGATGCAGATACGAAAATGAAAAGGTATCGTCGATGCGCAAGGCTTATATGGGTACTCGAGATTTGATAACGTAATAACCCAAATTTAAATAGGACCAAATTTTTCGCAAAATGCTGAAATCCAAGTCCAGTGAAACATGAGTTGGATTGTCTCGTATCTTGCAGAAAGGCAAAGATAAAATACATCAGAGCTCACAATAAAATATCTCACAGCGAAATGAATAAAATATTATGGTAAGTAAATATTTACCCTAATAATGACACTGTCTAACAAGTGTGTTTAAGCTATACAATCTCTATCACCTGTCTAACTTGCGGGTTTGTTATAAGAAAGGGTTAGAACGAATGTTCTGGTGAATGGACAAATTATACTTTCTATAAATAACATTACATATACCATTCAATCACCGATTTATCTTTATTAAGTTATTTTGGTTTTATTACACATTACACTTCTGATTTCATGCGTAAATCGTATACATATACCCCCAAGTAGATTAACCTAATAAATCATGTATATGTATTATACGCCCAATATATCGAGGTACTCCCCATAATACCCTCCTTGAGTGGTCTCCATCGCCATAATGCGAAAACATACAAGACCTCCATCGCCATGCTATGAAGCGTAATAGGTTGTGCTATGAAAGCGAATAAGCTTCAACCGCTGCACCATAAAGGCACCCAATATCCGAGTTCTTCCATGGAATTTAGGTAGGGGCTTTCTATATCTGCCAAGAGAGGCTTCGTTAGGCCCACAATGCAGATATCAAAGAATGGTCTATCCTTTCGATGGCTATGGCCCTGCTCAGCACCCCTAACTATAAAAAAAGCATTCAAAGAGCTAAGTTACCATGCTCCTAACAAACAATCTAAGAATCTAAATTGGCGTTGTTCCCCATCTAATGTCCCAATAGTAAAAGATCATAGACCTCTTGGTTCAGCTTCGGTCTTTCTCGTACTCGCTCCTACTAACCATAACAGATGTTTGATGACATACTACTTTGTTGGGTCCTGACTAAGAAGCCTCCTACACTAAGGCTTCTGTCGAATCATCCTAGAAATCATCCCAATCAGTCTTTAGGCTGCCCTCGACTATAAATGCAACCAAGGCATACTCACCAGATGGAACCACACAGGCCATGCCTCTATGGGTACAAATTCGCTAGGCCTACCATAGAGGGCCATCATGGAGTATCCTTACCCCCCGTCAAAGTGTTACACTTCCTTCCAGTCCTGCCAAATAAGTTGGACGTGCTCCCACCGTGCCTCCCAAACCCCCATTAGGTTCTTCATCCCCATGTACTGGTCCAAACACATATCGTTATATTAATGATATCCTATGTCTAATTTACTATTTTTCTTTCCACTTTTCCTTTTTCGTTGATTTACAACATTCGTTAATCTATTTAATCGAATATTATTTATTTATAAATCAATTTTACTACTTACCATTGAATCTTAGGCTCGTAACTTACACTTTGTAAATCAGTATGTTCATATTAAAGCCGAACGCCTTTTAGGTTCGTAACTTAATCCATTTATGTCAATATGTCCATATTAAAGCTTAACTTTCTTTTAACCAATTCCAATCATTACAATTTACTTTTTAGGAAACTAGACCTATTCCTAGTTGATCGGTTATTAAAACTGTACAAAAATTTATTTCCATGGCTTAAGGTAATAACTGCCATAGAAATCTATAACTGCAAGACATCTCTTTCAATTATTTTTAGCCCACTGAATAGTGTGCAG
Source organism: Allium sativum (assembly GCA_030737875.1). NCBI lineage: Eukaryota > Viridiplantae > Streptophyta > Magnoliopsida > Asparagales > Amaryllidaceae > Allium > Allium sativum. The sequence continues at coordinate 444,059,387 of CM060919.1, forward strand.
TATAGCTTAATCCCTATTTTGTAATAATTCACGTATTTATTTATTTTTTGAAACTTGCAATAATGTTTTCAACTTTGTTTTCAAACCAAACCTTGGAAATATATTCCTTTTTTCCTAACCAATCAATCTAGGCTATTTCTAACATCCTATTTTAATTTGTAAACATTAACTCCTGTTTTTAAACCATTTCCCCCTTTTTGCATAGTTACAGTAAATCCGGATGCAATTGGGTTATATCCTTTTTCAATCCATACATAGAAATTCTCAGATTTACCAATTAATTACAAATTTACTATCCACAATATAAATTATGTCATGCCCACAATTATCAAATCCTCTTTTGTTTATAATTCCAATTAAATTATGTTTTCCAATGTGCGCAAACAAAAAAGATTACAATTAGTTGTATAAATTAGGCATATAGTTCAGTCATATATATACGTATCAACATTTCAGGTATATGTATATTTTGTGCATAACCAAAATTCCACATAAAACTGTATATCCCGACTCAGAAAGAGGGAAAAGAGGAAGAAGTGAACATGCTATAAATTGTAAAGGATTAAAATGATATCATAAAAATATAATTTAAAACTACTCACCTGAATGCTCTCCAATTCCTAAATCCAATTTAGATTTATCATCTATGGTCTTCCCAATTGAATCTACTACTCATGCAGATGAAAAATCTGCACAACTATAGTCTAAATAAACGACCTTAATCCCCAAGTCTTTAAATCAGAAACCCTAAATCTAAAATATAATTTATTTCTGAAGAGTTTGGAGGAGAAAAGAATTGGCAGAGCTTTGGCGTCCTCTTAGAAAATATGAGTTGGTAGCTAGCCCTACAGGTTTATTTATAGTTGCCCAAAAGAACCACGTCCTTTCGATTCAAAAGAACGAAATCTAAGCCACCAAAAAAATACGACGTCCTGGTTCGAAATGGTTCGACCCATGCTTCAGTTGGGTCGACCCCTAAGTCGACACAATCCTTAAGTGTGTCGACCCTTGGATCGACCCACTTCTGAGCTGGGTCAACCCATATATGATTTTTAAATTGTAAGCTGGGTCCTTTTTAATGTAACTTCTGACTATGTTTAAATGTTATTATTAACATTGTATTTCTTAACCATTTTCATTAATTTCCAAATATTATTTCCTGTTTTGACATGCATTCTTATTCAGATTCAAATGCACAATCAATGTGCGCATTAATGATTCTTTCATTCTTACGTATTTAATTCTTTTAATTCCACGAACGTTATTTTTAACGTTTATTTCTAACATCTTGACACACATTTTATTTTCAATTTCAAACTTTTGTTATTAAAACATGCATATCCATCTTAAATTAAAACGTTACTTGATCAACATTGTCTAAACTTCCTTCTATTACACGATCTTATACCATTTATAATGTATATTTATTTTGCACGTTAGTTTTCTAATTTATCCCCAAACACATTTATATTAAATATATCTATATATGTGCCAACATTCCTGAATTAGTTATCTATTTCCAAATTTTGACGTTATTTCCATTATTCCTCTTTTAATGTCCTTTATGACATGCGTTGTCAATTTAAAGAAAATGTTTTCATTTTAACATTAATTATTTTCCCATCCTTGATTTAATCCTTTCTATCACACATTGTTTTCCTTTTTTATTAAATGGTTAAGTTTGCCAATATGTTAAAGCTGACAATCTTCCGTTACTTTCAAATTCAAACGCAAATTGTTTATAAAATTAGTGTGCGCATATATTTTTTGATTTTTTTATAATGTACTATTTATTAACCTTCATTCATTCTTCAGATTTCTTTTATTTAATTCTATATATACCATTGCACATTTAGTTTGCATAGTGATAACTTTGATTTGTTGCTCATTTTATTACATGTGTTTGTTTTCAACTCCAAACGCATATTTATTTTGATAATTTTGTTATTAAAAATGAGGGGTGTTATGTTCTCCCACCCTTTAGTAAATTTCGTCCTCGAAATTTAGTAAGGATAAAATTATATAATTCCTCGTAAAATTTTCAACCATCATGTGTGCATCCAATTTTGCGACCATTTGTGTACTTTGTACAAAGTGTAACACATCATAAAAATTACATGAATGCATTGAATGCCTAAGCGATACCTCCTATATAAATGCAAATTTTCTTGAAAATCTTTTGAAAACATGATGCGCACACCCTAAATATAATTGCAATTTTTATATGAATACAATATTTTGAAAATTAGAAATACTTTTTCATCCAATTTTTCCTATACTCTTACAAAGTAAGAATGTAGTTCATCCAATTTTTGCATCCAAACCGTACCAACCAACTTTAAATTTACGAATTTTGGAAAAATCTATTTTTTCAAATTCGATTTCTTATATTGGATAAAGGTAGAAAATGGAAAATTTTACGTTTTCCATCCCGCATTAATGCACCTTTTTTCCTTATACTTGGAAACCTTTATTGATAATCTTATAAAAATTCCTATTTTCTATTCCAAACGCAATTTACATAAGAAGAATTCCATTTTCAATTTTCGAAACTTACTTTGGAAGAATTTATTTTCTTTTTTTCATTTATTGCCATTGTCGTCTTTGTTACTTTCTATAAAATTTGTTTATTTCATTTTCAGTTGTCCATCTTTTGCTTTCATTTTTATTTTATTTACAATATCCTATGTTTTTATTCTTTTCTAGAGATCACCACAAACACATAGAAAGAAAATATCGCACTAAACTATTCTATTTTTCGTTAATAAATTAGAACACTACGTAGGAGTGCAAATTTATACTAAAAGGGAACAAGCTCTAGTGCAATCGTTACGAGGTAAAACATATAATGATTACATGTGGCTATCCACAAGGCCTAAGAGGCCTAGTACCACATCCCTTTGACATAAAAAGGTCCTCGACACTAAATCTAGAAAATCATACCGCTCTCTACAAACTCTTGTTGCATACCCTAAGTTCTCATTCCATCATAAATTGAGACAATATATCAAACCTACCTAATTTCACAAGAATCGCTAAATAACGATTTCCATTAATTACAAGCCATGTCATAATTTCACTTACAAAAATCCCAAACTTTCTCTTTCCTGTTCATTTATTCGTTATCCTCTTTACATAAACCATGCAAGTTTTAAAATTATTTTTAACTTCTTTCTATTAAATAATAACCGCTTGAAACGTGTTTTCAAAATTTCCTTTTTCTTACATCATTGCCTAGTCTTCGAGTGTTTACCATTTCTCGTTCTTACATATTAATTTCTCTCTTAAGAATTACCACTCAAGTTTAAGGTTTACTCATCTCAAAATAATTTCTTGTACCTTTACCAACAGTTCATGCACACTACTAGAACCATTCTCACTAAATTTTCTTTAATTCAATAAATTTTATATTTTTAAAGCTTTTCTCAAAAGTTAAAATTAGGGAAGATGGGATTATGCACTTTAAATTAGTTGGAGCTCTTATTTATTTAATATACATTTCTTCTTCAAGAGGAATTTATAAAATTATGTTTCTACGAATCTTTTCTAAAGAGGGCTTTTGTGTTCAGTGTAAAGTAATAAGCAAACTTCATTATTTTTAATATTTGTTGAAATAGGTAGCACAAATACAATGTTTTACCTATATTTTGTATACCTCTTTCGCCGCATATTTCCTTTTCACTTTAACAAAACATGTTTACTTACAAACTTATTAATTTATAAAAAAATATCTTATAATTCTTCTTATTCCAACAAGTAGTGTCTCGCAATCCATTCTTTATGAAAAACTTTTATATTTTCTTTCACTCAAGGTCACTTATGCTCCACACATGGCTAATTTATTTATATTCGCGGTTTCTCTTAACCACTTATATCGCTTAGCCCCACAACATTCTTACGCACATAATTCATTTATGAAACAAGTTTGTAAAATTTTCTCAAAAATTATTTTAATGAAACTCTTAATATCACAAACTAGTAAATTTCAAAAATTGAAAACTTTTAAACTTCAAACTTGAAAGCTTTTCTAGAAATCTTTTTCTACATTTACATTTTTTTTTCAAGTTCTTTTTGTAAGTTTTTACTGTGGGGCTAAGTACAAAGTGGTTCCTAACTTTTGCATTTTGAAATCCTTTGCGCAAAATTATACTTCTTCGTCAAAATTTCTCTTTTACACAAATTCCTCCAAAACTATGTCTGAACTGAAAAATAAGATTACTACCACTTTTGTGCCAAATGTGTATATATATATATAAATTCCTAATCAATTTTTCTTCTTCTTACTATTTCTCAACTTACATGGCTCTACGGCCCAATCCATTAATCTAAATCACCAAAAATTTGGATACTGATGTAATGACCCGTCTTTTTGCCTGGATCTCGCCGGTAATTAAACCAACTTAAATCGTTCATAAAGACGGATTGTTATGGGTACTTACATATTTGAAAAAAAAGTAATAGAAACTTTCATTTCATTACAAAATATTACATCAGAGTTACAAGGAATACCAGAGTTACAAAATAAGCTTAGCAGAAAAACAAATATGCTCATAGCGGAAGAAGTAATATCCAAAACATAACTCTAGCTCCAAACCTGAATCTAGTTCTGAAGACTAAACCTGCAAACTAAACTACTAGTTGCCCGTGCAGAATTATGGGCACCCAAAGTTTAGGTGTAGTAGCAATAAGCTCCGGGTCAGTCATGGGACTGGTGTGCGAACTCAAAACAGTAGTTTTTAGGGTTTATTTGAAAGTTGGGAAATTCATCGGACCATGCCGCTAATGCGGAACGGGTTTACTCCATGTGAATGGCCTTGCATATAAATTCGCAATGACTTTGGGAAGGTAAAGCTATCATAAGCTCGTCCTACATCACACAATGCAAGAGCACACCAGATGGGTGAGTTTTGTCTTATGATAACCAATAATGCTTTAATACGTGAATCCTCTTTTATATTATTATTTGTGCATGGTGTAGAAAACAATTTCACAAATAAATATATTAATCTTAGCCAACATAATACTCATCATATTATGTTAAATTATAGGTATAAAATCAAAATCGTACGGGTTCGCATTGAAGATTGGGTTTCTAACTTGATGATTCCTGGCACAAAAGATTAATCGAGGGCACAAGCTAAGTATCTCCTGGCTAACATCCAGACTCGAACACCGAATACAGAGAGCAAAAGTATACATCCCGGTTTTCATTCAGACTCAAACACCATATATACTTTATTTCCTCACGTTTCACTGGTGGTACCACCGCCGAAACTTTCGAGTTTCAGTAGAGATTATGTATATGTATACAACCTAACCACCAGTTTATCATCAATTCGGAGTCTGTGGTTCATCGAAGTCACAAATATACACGAAGCTATGCTTTAATAACCCATATCACTAGCTTATTACATAACTTGAGTGTGTCACATTGTCAATTCACCGCATGTCACTGATTTCTATAATGTTTAAGCTCGTGTCACAAATCAGATATATATTAACAAAAATCAGCGCTACGCTGTCAATTACAACGTCAAACACACAATCCATTTAGGGGCTGAATGGAGAAACCATTCGAAAATCTCCAAATATATTCAGATCTCATACCACTTTTAACCTCGTATTGGGTGTACAGCCCGATCCGAGACATCAACAATCCATCCAAATAATCCGAATATTTCCGGTCTTCATTCGTTGTTTCTCAAGTCTTTAATTGCTTTATAACATCGTATTACTACTTATAATGGTTTTCAGACTTTATACCTGATCCCGGTCTTTCCGAATAATAAGCGCAATTTTAAAAACACAATTATGGATCACATAGGCTTTCAACCAAATCTCCATCCGTTTTGGGTTTGTTAATTAAAACTTCTTTAACCCATTCTCATATTATCTTTAAAAAAATCCATACTTTAACTTTTCTCATTTAAAATACATCCTTTTAATCAAAGATAATCTAGCCTCAAACCCTCAATTAACTTTCCATTTGATAACATGTTATCCAAAACCTTAATCCACATTTCATAATTTCAACCATAGTTTCCAATTAAAACGATTTCATAATATTCAATCCTGTCCTTCCCATTTAATTTCCTCAAATCAAAAATTTGATTAAATATCCAAATTATGATATGAATTTCCACAATTCGATCTCATCGGGTGTCAAGAATGATATTATTGAAGATATGATTCACAACAAAACCCAAACCAGTCGACATTAAACATAAGTTACAAAGAAATTATATCTACTTATATTCAATATCAATTCTCATAATCAACGAATACTATAACAAGAATAACGATAATATTATTTTTCAAATTCCTCAAATAGTACACTTTTACACTACACAATTTCATATCAAATATCCGAGACTATTTCTATCCAGCTCAACTCAAATAAATTGGGAAGAATTTATCAAACCCCTTGATCTTGGATCTGGATAGAAATACCATCGACTTATCCTAAATATTAATATCTGTAGCCAACTCATATTATAAGTAGAATAACGGTAACTACCTTCTAAATTTCTAGAAGAATAAGAGTCATCATCTACAGAATTAACATCAAACATCCGAAGATTAATCTCCAACCATACCCAATTATTTAAAATTGGAAAAACCATTTAGTATTAAATAAATCAATTTAAATCCCATATAAAATATTTTTAATACTTTTAAACATTTGAAAACATTTTACAATCATTTAAAATGGTTACTTATAATTTAGAAAACAATTTATTTGTCAAAAATTTCAAAACAGGTTGTTTCCTGTAACGTCCCGCCTTTTTGACCGCTGCAAATCGGTGATTGCACCAATTTAAAACGTCCAAAATGACGGATCGTTATTTAGCTTACAGAGTTTAAAGACAGAATCAACACTGAAATACATAATCATAAATAACACAGTATTGAATAACGGAATAAAACATTCATTTATAATCAGAACTTTTGAATACAAAACTTTTCTTTATACAGCGGAATGAAAATATAATTTGAATACGAAATAAATATTTACTGTTTTATAAATCTTCGGAGTGCGCGTCTCCTGAAACCCCCAGTTTTTGCCGATCTTCAAATCCGCCGCTGTAATATCTAAAACTGAAATGCTCGGGTCTGACTCGAGCATTCCATGCAAAAACATAAAAATACCCGAGTCAGGATTAATCATAGTTCAAGTAAATTAATTTCAATATAAACTGAATATAATAGTTAGTCCTACCATCGATGTCATATATAAAATAAATAGTTGTAGTGTCTGTTCTTATCAGTTCTATCTATTTCCCGGGACGGGCGGTAACGGGCGTTTGCGAGTGTACATGTGTATATAATATACACGTGTACACCGCCTCAACGTCCCTAACCGAATATAATTAATGACATAGGTGATTCCATGAGCTTGCATGCACACGTGTGTGTATATATACAAGCACGTATATTGCCCCAGCATCCCGAAACATCACAACCCGCGCTCCACCTCCAATTTCCAAAAATGTTCAAGCAATGACACGTGATGGGGTGATCGAGTACAAGGCAGTACTAAAAGGGACGAGAAACATAAATTTATAACAGATCGAAACAACTACAGTTTTGAAGAGAGCGAATGTGGCATAATGAACAATCTACACATTGGTCTCAGTAACGACTATGTACCAAAAAGTGGGGTATTTAAAAAGACCAAACTGACATGTAAACTATTATTTCCAGACCTCAATTAAAGTGGATGACTGTTGTAAATATTTGGTGAAAACGAGATATAGGTCTCATTAATAATTGACGTCTTATTTCTTCTTTTTGTGCACAAATACACTATTTGCTAGCATGTATAATTTAAAAACTAGAATTTATATTCTTATAATATTCAGGTTCCATGAGAAACAATTAAATCAACAATGGAAATGGCCGTGATGTACTGAGATGCAATAGTGCACTATATCAAAGTGTACTAGCCCATAGGTTGAAAAATCTGAACATCAAATTCCAAAACGCAAAGTAAAACATACAAGACACTCTTATTATGCTATGCCTACATACTTCAAGCATGCTAATAACTCTTTCTTGAATCACATGTTAAATAATGAACTAAAAGTATGTATAATTTTAGCAGATTGGAAGACTCATCAGAAAATGTAACCACACCTTAGTATATGGGTTATATAATGTAAGGCAATTTATATTCTCATTAATTAACCAGGTCAGGTGATATGCAGGTAACAAGAGAGTTATACATATATTTTCTTCAGTTCAGCGAATATGAGCAAAGCAAAAAATGATGAACCAAAATAAATAAATTATGATACAATTAAGTGCTAAATTTTTAAAAGCGCTGCCTGCAACCATCTATATATTGTTACTTCTGGGAATAACTAATTATGACCCAAGTCGAATGCATATTTCCCAAACATTCTTAGTCATAAATGGAAACTTTAACAGTGATGAGAAATTTGCAAATTATTAAAACATTCCAGTTCAAAGTGGGAACCAGTGCTGTGTGCCCGAGGATACCAAAAACAGGGGTTCTTTACTGCTATAGGGCACTTCCAAATGGGCAGCTATGTATGGGGCATGCAAATCCCAAAATTTCAGCCCAGTTTCGGATAGAACATAGCATTCTTTTGGATTAAACAAATAAATCTTACAACAGGGTACAATTTGAAATTTCCATTATAAATGTAATATATGTGTAGGTGCAGGCCATGATATACTATAATTTCAACAAGACAACATGCTTTTCTCCTTAGAGTGCATACAAATCATAAAACAAGGTAAAGGTGTACAACTGTAACAATCACTCAGATTTACTGAAATGAAGGCTCTTTCTTACTGCTCTAAATTTGCAACTGAACAAATGCATTCCCCTACTTTTACAGATACATATACGTATATCCCATCAGTTGAATCCCAGTTTCAATATTTGCAACTAATTACTATAGTTCAAAATGATGTTTCACTTGGATGGTTGCTTTCCCAACAATCATCTAGAACTAAATTTATTTCAGTATGGAAAACTGTTATTATATCATACATAGTTGCCTTTAAGTTTCATTATTAAGATTATCGGACCACTTAAACTAAAAGTCCTTTGTTAGGGTTTAATTTCCATTTCAAAGCCGAGTAAAACAAGTCCAAAATCAAAAATAATATGAGCAGGAATTCCTTCAAATATTTTCCAGAATGCATTGGGGATTTACTGTATCAAATCAGTGCAAACAATCCCACCAAAAATCACAACAAATCAGACTGAGGTACTTAGGCCAGTAAAATGACAGCAAATACGGGTGTATGGAACAAATTCAACAGTTGGGCCTTAACTATTTTTATTTAGTTTCAGATTGAAATTAAATGACTTGAAACTAAAATCCATCGTGAGTTAACACTCACCTTAGGACAACGGCTAATGAAGACGTGGAGTGACGGTGAACTTCCTGGCGACGATGATGGTGAAACACGAGGCGACAACAATTCCTAGAGGAACGACGCACACTTGATTTAGGGCCAAAGGCTTCGATTTTTATGAGGAAACAGGCAAAGCAAAGGAATTTTTTGGAGGCAGCGTTGATGTAGATAGAGGCAGCTAGGTTTTCATTATTTTTGGAGAGAACAAGCGGTTGCTTGTGGGGAAGAATTAACTGGCTTCGGCCATTAAAATTGAAAAATAGGGAAAATAAATTTGCTGCTGAGAGAATTGGGAATGAGGAGCGATTTATAGAAGCTGGAGGATTAGGGATAGAAACAAAGTAACATCGATAGGTTTAGGTTAGGAACGTAGGTCGGCTACGTTTATAACCGAGGTAGGTGATATATCAGGATATAATTATTTGGGGAAAAAGTTTATTTATGGTTAAAATTAATTGTAACTGTACCGTAAACAATTTTTGAACAGTCCATACTCGTACTGTAAATACCATCTCCATATACGATAAAAATTTTACGAACCCCTTTGTTCCAACGTTCTGTATTCAATTAATTTAATTATAACCCAATTTCGTTTTTATATGATATTATTTTATTTTTAAATTATTTAACTGTTCATCGATTTTATTCTGTTTGTCCACCAAACAACTCTGTTCGATTCCAAATAAAAAACGTAAAATTTTCAATTTCTTTACACAAACAACTACACACATCTCCAAGCCAAATTTTCCATATATTTTAACAAAATAAATTTCCAATTTGTTTAACGTCACTAACGCTTATCTGTAAAATTCAACCATTGATACCGTCTAGCGGGATTATTTTTCAAATCAAATTCAAATATCTAACCAAATTCAATTCAAAGGTTAAACAATAAATATTTGACCCTCGATCAACGCTTCTGAATTAATTTTTGAACCCAATTCATATTGAAAACAATACATTCGCTTTTAACTCAAGTAATTGGAAAAAATTTGATTATTCATAATTAAATCTTTAATAAATTCCTGGTTTGTCGAAATTTCTAGGTCGTTACAATCTTCCCCCTGTAAAACTTTTCATCCTCAAAAAGGAGAGATTATTAGAGTGATACCAATGTATACTTCAAATTTCCATATTTGCGGGTATTTACCCACAACTAATTTAAACATCGATATTTAAGTCACTGATCCTCTTAGTTTGTCCATTATATCCAATTATCCAAGAAAATCAAATTTCTTATTGACACCATTTTCCAAATTCCAAATTCCAAATTCTGCACACGTTGGATTTACGCATCTCAAATCATTCCAAAATTCTTTTATAATCCCATCTGTCAATATTTACTTATTCATCATTTCACTTATTCATTACCACCCAATTCAACCCAATCTCATTCATTTAATCCATTTAGTCTTCCTTACACTCACTGAAGAGTGTAATCAACATTTTCTTTTTCAAGTTACCAATTGTCTACTTGAAAATTTTCCAAGATCAAAAATCTTTTATAATACGAATTTCATGTAGAAAATATTTGTATATAATTGAAAATAACTCGAAAACCTCTCTTCTTAACTTATTTAAATTATTGTTTCTAAAATGCTTGATAAGTCAAAGATTTATAAGTATATTGTCGTTCTCACAGATGTTAGGCATACGCTGGCCAGATGCACGACTAAAATCTTCAAGTACTAAATATCCTTGCTTCAACTCCCAGTGAAAATATTTCGAAAATTCTTCTTTTTAAAAACAGATATGGAAAGTACCAATGTGATATTGATATGTTGATTGTTCATGGATCGCAGACGTCTGGATCCCCCAGAAAACATCTGTATCCGTAGGAATTCACTTCCCTGCGAATTTCGTCATGGACAGATCAATAGAAGATATTTAAGAATTAAAAGACAATCTGAGGTCATTAAGCGTTGACTGCTCTATCTCAAGGTCACTAAAACAAATCATCGAACTATGAAAATACTTCAAGTCACAAGGACAAATAAGGTCACGAAGACCGATCAAGTCATAAAGACATAGTGCTGCATCAAACAGGTGGCTCCACATCACTAAGATATCTTAAACATCGCATGGCTCCATTCTACCTTTAGTAACCCTAGTGGTTACATCTCTTTCACTTGTAGATATGCCATGGGACCGCAGGTACACAATGGTTACGCCTGATTTCCTCAGGAAACATCCATACCCGTAAGCTTTCACAGCTCTGCGGATTACACCATTATCACGACTGTAGATCGCAGCAGACACAATGGTTACGCTTGGTTCCCTCAAGAAACATCCGTCCGCCGTAGGCCATCTACAGCCCTGTGAATTTCGCTACATGGTCGAATTCCAATGACTCTAGATCGCAGCGATCACAATGGTTACGCCCGATTCCCTCAGGAAACATCCGACCGCCGTAGGCTATCTGCAGCCCTGCGAATTACGCTAGCAGTCGTGCTCAATGGCAACTCATGAGTTTTATGTCCGGACAACCTACTACCACCCGCAACATATCTCAACTAAGCTCGAAATTCATAGAGAAGGAAGGTACTTTCCTTATCTTTATTTTGAAAAACATACAATACTATATACATATAGTATTTTATTTCATATAGTTGGAAATCAATTTTGATCAACACGATTCCTTTATCTTCTGAATGAGTGCTTCATTTATTTTCATGCTCTTTGAACTATACTCAATTCCTTAATTTCTTACCAAATCATTTCTTACGCAGTACTCGAATTTAGTTTACGAATCTACTTCTTTTATGAAAAACATTGATTATAACGATATTATTACACTTTCCACTTAGAAATATTTCGTTTTCAAGATTTCAAATAACATTATACAAATGAGATTAAACCATTAATAGAAATTTTATAGAGTTCAAAATTTTTCACACCCATTCTTTTTAAATAATTATACATAGTCTCGATCTATTCAAAACACGTACATAGGAGATTTAGGATTACAAACGATAGTATTACAAAACAAAGCTAACTTAATTAGAGTTTACAATCTGTTTGTCTACTTTTCGATCGATGATCCACATCTCTACGTAAATGATATTCAATTTTCTGGAGTCTCCACCAAAGGATTAGTGCATTCCTCATCCATATGACCCCACTTCTTGCAGTTCTTGCAATAATACGAGATGGAGCCGTCTTTATCTACGTACTTCATAGTTTCCTCTCTAGCGGCACGCAACACTGTCTGTCGTCCTTGTTGTCTCTCGGAACAGCTTCGAGCTATATGTCCAACTTGCTTACAATGATAGCAAGTGATTGGTTCACCAGATGTCTCAGAGATGGCAGGCTTCTTCTTTCTCACTTTAAGACAACGACTGGGAAAATGTCCCTTCTCTCTACATTTAAAACAGAAAATGTTGGATCGGTAAATTTTCCCTTCTTTCTTCTTTCCCTTGTCTCTCTCTCCACACGTAGCCGTGTAATGTCCCTTTTTCTGACATCTGTAACAAACAATGTTATCATAGGGGCCGACTGTCTGTTTTTCCTAAATTCTCTTCTCATATGCCAACATTACTTCTTTCCTTCTTTTACGTTCTGTCGCTCTTCGTTCTCGCCGTGCGACCTTTTGCTCTTCAGTCCTCACCATTCTGATTTATCAAAACTCGTTAGTCTCTCACTCTTTTTTTTTTGGAAAAACATTTCCATTTATCATATTCATATTTTTACAATTTTACGAAATCTCTTATTATTATTGGGAAAACATTTCAATATATTAGCAAATCTTCATTTTATGACAAAAATATACTTTATTCTCATGGAAACATTTCTAAATTCGTTATTTGGATTCAACAGATGTTAAATACAACATCGTTATTCCCACTTAATTGTTGACACTTATTAGCTTTCTTCACTTAACCCCTTTTTATTTTATTTTCATCAACTTATATTCTTAATTTCAAAATAAAACTCATCGTTTCTTCTTTGAAACGATTTCAAATTTTCCTTTTTCTATTCAAATTGAATTCTTATTTACAATCAACTTCAGTTATCTTTGATTTCTAAGACTCACGCTTAACGAAGTTAATTCGTTGTTCCTCTCCTACTTATCTACCTTAGATACCATCCGATGATGGATTCGAGATTCAACTCCTAAAGGAACTTATTGAAGAACAACTCTGGCAAATCCGGATTCGAAGACTGGGGACTCCGAGAAATTTTGAATCTCAAAATAACTTTTTCTCCGTTGTATTAGTTTCAAAATATTTCCAAAATATTTTATTTTTTGAAATCTATATTGTTATTATTTTTCAAAACTTTTCTCTTTTTCAAAAATCATTTTACTAGTGTCGATTCTTTTCATTTAAACTCGATAATCTACGCTTTGAATAAACCAAAGCTCTGATACCACTTGTAACGTCCCGCCTTTTTGACCACTGCAAATCGGTGATTACACCAATTTAAAACGTCCAAAATGACCGATTATTATTTAGCTTACCGAGTTTAAAGACAGAATCAACACTGAAATACAGAATCATAAATAACACAGTATTGAACAGCGGAATAAAACATTCATTTATAATCAGAACTTTTGAATACAAAACTTTTCTTTGTACAGCGGAATGAAAATATAATTTGAATACGAAATAAATATTTACTATTTTATAAATCTTCAGAGTGCGCGTCTCCTGAAATCCCCAGTTTTTGCCGATCTTCGAATCCGCCGCTGTAATATCTAAAACTGAAATGCTCGGGTCTGACTCGAGCATTCCATGCAAAAACATAAAAATACTCGAGTCAGGATTAATCATAGTTCAAGTAAATTAATTTCAATATAAACTGAATATAATAGTTAGTCCTACCATCAATGTCATATATAAAATAAACAGTTGTGGTGTTTGTTCCTATCAGTTCTATCTATTTCCAGGGATGGGCGGTAACGGGCGTTTGCGAGTGTACATGTGTATATAATATACACGTGTACACCACCTCAACGTCCCTAACCGAATATAATTAATGACATAGGTGATTCCATGAGCTTGCATGTACACGTGTGTGTATATATACAAGCACGTATATTGCCCCAGCATCCCGAAACATCACAACCCGCGCTCCACCTCCAATTTCCAAAAATGTTCAAGCAAATGACACGTGATGGGGTGATCGAGTACAAGGCAGTATTAAAAGGGACGAGAAACACAAATTTATAACAGATCGAAACAACTACAGTTTCGAAGAGAGCGAATGTGGCATAAGGAACAATCTACACATTGGTCTCAGTAACGACTACGTACCAAAAAGTGGGGTATTTAAAAAGACCAAACTGACATGTAAACTATTATTTCCAGACCTCAATTAAAGTGGATGACTGTTGTAAATATTTGGTGAAAACGAGATATAGGTCTCATTAATAATTGACGTCTTATTTCTTCTTTTTGTGCACAAATACACTATTTGCTAGCATGTATAATTTATAAACTGGAATTTATATTCTTATAATATTCAGGTTCCATGAGAAACAATTAAATCAACAATGGAAATGGCCGTGATGTACTGAGATGCAATAGTGCACTATATCAAAGTGTACTAGCCCATAGGTTGATAAATCTGAACATCAAATTCCAAAACGCAAAGTAAAACATACAAGACACTCTTATTATGCTATGCCTACATACTTCAAGCATGCTAATAACTCTTTCTTGAATCGCATGTTAAATAATGAACTAAAAGTATGTATAAAATTGATTATCTGGCATGACAAATTTTTCATGCATAAATTTAGCAGATTGGAAGACTCATCAGAAAATGTAACCACACCTTAGTATATGGGTTATATAATGTAAGGCAATTTATATTCTCATTAATTAACCAGGTAAGGTGATATGCAGGTAACAAGAGAGTTATACATATATTTTCTTCAGTTCAGCGAATGTGAGCAAAGCCAAAAAGGATGAACCAAAATAAATAAATTATGATACAATTATGTGCTAAATTTTTAAAAGGGCTGCCTGCAACCATCTATATATTGTTACTTCTGGGAATAACTAATTATGACCCAAGTCGAATGCATATTTCCCAAACATTCTTAGTCATAAATGGAAACTTTAACAGTGATGAGAAATTTGCAAATTATTAAAACATTCTAGTTTAAAGTGGGAACCAGTGCTGTGTGCCCGAGGATACCAAAAACAGGGGTTCTTTACTGCTACAGGGCACTTCCAAATGGGCAGCTATGTATGGGGCATGCAAGTCCCAAAATTTCAGCCCAGTTTCGGATGGAACATAGCACGTTTTTGGATTAATCAAATAAATCTTACAACAGGGTACAATTTGAAATTTCCATTATAAATGTAATATATGTGTGGGTGCAGGCCATGATATACTATAATTTCAACAAGACAACATGCTTTTCTCCTTAGAGTGCATACAAATCATAAAACAAGGTAAAGGTGTACAACTGTAACAATCACTCAGATTTACTGAAATGAAGGCTCTTTCTTACTGCTCTAAATTTGCAACTGAACAAATGTATTCCCCTACTTTCCCAGATACATATATGTTTATCCCATCAGTTGAATCCCAGTTTCAATATTTGCAACTAATTACTATAGTTCAAAATGTTGTTTCACTTGATGGCTGCTTTCCCAACAATCAGCTAGAACTAAAATTATTTCAGTATGGAAAACTGTTAATATATCATACATAGTTGCCTTTAAGTTTCATTATTAAGATTATCGGACCACTTAAACTAAAAGTCCTTTGTTAGGGTTTAATTTCCATTTCAAAGCCGAGTAAAATAAGTCCAAAATCGAAAATAATATGAGCAGGAATTCCTTCAAATATTTCCCAGATTGCATTGGGGATTTACTGTATCAAATCAGTGCAAACAATCCCACCAAAAATCGCAACAAATCAGACCGAGGTACTTAGGCCAGTAAAATGACAGCAAATACAGGTGTATGGAACAAATTCAACAGTTGGGCCTTAACTATTTTTATTTAGTTTCAGATTGAAATTAAATGACTTGAAACTAAAATCCATCGTGAGTTAACACTCACCTTAGGACAACGGCCAACGAAGACGTGGAGTAACGGTGAACTTCGTGGCGACGGTGATGGTGAAACACGAGGCGACAACAATTCCTAGAGGAACGACGCACTCTTGATTTAGGGCCAAAGGCTTCGATTTTTGCGAGGAAACGGGCAAAGCAAAGGAATTTGTTGGAGACAGCGTTGATGTAGATGGAGGCAGCTAGGTTTTCATTATTTTTGGAGAGAACAAGCGGTTGATTTTGGGGAAGAACTAACAGGCTTCGGCCATTAAAATTGAAAAATAGGGAAAATAAATTTGCTGCTGAGAGAATTGGGAATGAGGAGCGATTTATAGAAGCTGGAGGATTAGGGATAGAAACAAAGTAACATTGATAGGTTTAGGTTAGGAACGTAGGTCGGCTACGTTTATAACCGAGGTAGGTGATATATCAGGATATAATTATTTGGGGAAAAGGTTTATTTACGGTTAAAATTAATAGTAACTGTACCATAAACAATTTTTGAACTGTCCATACTCGTACTGTAAATACCATCTCCATATACGATAAAAATTTTACGAACCCCTTTGTTCCAACGTTCTGTATTCAATTAATTTAATTATAACCCAGTTTCGTTTTTATAAATTATTTAACTGTTCATCGATTTTATTCTGTTTGTCCACCAAACAACTCTGTTCGATTCCAAATCAAAAACGTAAAATTTTCAATTTCTTTACACAAACGACTACACACATCTCCAAGCCAAATTTTCCATATATTTTAACAAAATAAATTTCCAATTTGTTTAACGTCACTAACGCTTATGTGTAAAATTCAACCATTGATACCTTCTAGTGGGATTTCAAATCGAATTCAAATATCTAACCAAATTCAATTCAAAGGTTCAACAATAAATATTTGACCCTCGATCAACGCTTCTGAATTAATTTTTGAACCCAATTCATATTGAAAACAATACATTCGCTTTTAACTCAAATAATTGGAAAAAATTTGATTATTCATAATTAAATCTTTAATAAATTCCACATTCTGGTTTGTCGAAATTTCTGGGTCGTTACATTTCCAAAGAAATATTACAATTGCATTTCAAAAGCATTGCAAAGTGTTACAAAATAGTTATCTTAATAGGCTTGATCAAAATATCGTTTATCTTATCTAAAAATTAAAATTTCCAATTCAAAACATTTTTAAATAATTTATAATGATTCTACATATTTTTCCATGTTTTTAAAATATTGAAAATAGTTGTTTACATTTTATGATTGGCAAGCTGCACTTGAAACGTCCATTTCCAGAAAGATTTTAAATATAACTTGAAAATTATAAGTCGAAATTAAAATCTTCTTTCACTCATTTGAAAGCGCTTGTTAGAAGGAATCAAATGTTTTTCGTTTTGTGGAAATCCGATTTATTGCAAAAGTTTTAAATTTTAATGTTTACAACTAAAATACGCAAACTACCACCGTGCGACAAGCTCTATTTTGACCGTAATAAATATTATTCTACGATACTTCAAAATACCTTAAAAATCATTATATACTTATATAAACCATTTGAAATTATTTAAATTAATTTAAATTGACTTTTCAAATTATTTTGGATTTAAAATTCAACTTTTATTTTCACTTAATATTTTATTAATATTAAATTCCAATTTATATCTAAATTCAAATAATTTCAAGTTAACTTGTCCGCCAGATCAGTTGGGGAGAGCAGGAAACTTTATTTTCCAAATCCAAACCTAGACACAATCTTCTCTATCATCATAGAACGTTCCGGTATTTATTTATTTTATTTTTCTTTTAAAAGAGACTTCATCAATATATATGTATTCATACATATGTGTCTTTCCCAACTATTAACCTCTGGTTTTCACTCTATTCCCAAATTATTTCAAATTAGAACATATTTTTTAACCAATTCCCCTTGTTTATCCGTAAAGGATCAAGGGCACATTGTTAGATTAATTTGAAGCAAGGGTCGGTCTTACATAGCAGAAATACTCGGTCACCATTTCAGTTCATGTGTGGTCGAGCAAGAATGCAAATTATGAGGGATAATGGCTCAAGCCACAAATGGCTCGAACATCATAAGAGGATCGAACATAGCATATGGGCCGAACAGGCGGCAGAGCAATACAAAGAGTAGACCACCATAGGGTCGAACACCCTCTGGTTAGTCATGTTCAACATTCAAGGCTCGAACATACATAAGGATCGGACATACACACAACCAGGGTCGGTAGAGCACAATGATACGAACAGGATCGGTCAACCATATCTCCTATGGGTCAGTCGAACGTGCCTCTTATGGGTCGGTCAAAAATGAAAAGCTAGATACAACTGTCAACAGCTGGTAGTGGCATTTTCGTAATTTCTTGTTTTTCGATCCAAAGCCTGCATGTACACATTTCAGCTCACCACTCCACTCGAACATTGGGGGACCGATTTCTACGACCCCGAAGGGCTGCCGAATTGCTTTCCCTCCTGTTCTAAGTGGTTTTAGCTCCTCCTACCATTCCAAGGCAAAGATAAAGCATTGAATCCATCATGAAATCTAACAAAAGTGCTCAAGCATCTTAGAAAGTGAAGATCTTCTACCATTCTCCTTGCATTTAGTGGAATCTACTTGATTCATCATGATTTGCATTGATTAGAGTGAGATCTAAGTGTTAGAGAGAAGATGAATGTATTTTGAGTGATTCAACACTTGTAACTCTTGAAGTGCTAATGGAAATTATTGCTAAAGTGGATGTAGATCTTTCTTAAGATCGAACCACTATAAAAATCGTTGTTTTCTTATTTGAATTTGACGATTGTGGCTCCTCTCGATCTCTAACCGTTTTTGTGAAGTACCATTAGTGCACCTTTGGTGTTTTGATTCAATTTGGGTTTTAACATTCTGGCACCTACCATGGGGCCGCATTCACCATCATCTCTTCTCTCACACTCGTCACAAGGTTAAGATACTACCATTGAAGTTCTAAACCACCTTCTTCTCTGAAATCATGGCCAAATCCAAAAAGATCGCTAATAAAGCCACGGTAGAAACCAGTAATGTTGCTAACGAAGAAACACCGCTTACCAACCGCATTAAAATTGGTGAAAACTCAGAAAGTGGAGCCAGTGTGACCAAAAACAAGTTGAATGCCGCTATTGCCAACATGTACCAACGAATCGATGCTTCTACTAAAGCTATGATGGAGAAACTTGACGCTATCCTTAGTGCTCGACCAAATCCAGCCCCTAAGAAGGTCCATGTTAATCTTGAAGAAAATAATAAATCACCCGCTTCCAATCATAACCACAACGATAACATGGAAGATGATTATAACTGGTTGAGTGACAAGGATGAAGCTAACAACAAAGAGTTGAAACCAAAAGCTATGAATCTCTTTGAGGTGGACATTCAAAAGGCTACCAATACTTCTACGGGCGCACCTCCTAGACGAGAAGGCAAAGTACCCAAGATTTCCAATCAGGATCTCTTGCCTAGACGAACGTTTGTTAAGGAGCTCAGCTTCGCGAGCGCCATAACACTGAAGAATACATCTCGGATATGATAGAGAAAATCATGAAGAGAAATCAAACTAGCAAAAATGATGAAAGAGAATGGGACTTCTCCCCCGATAGGATTCCATTTACCAAAAGAATCCTTAAAGCATAATGTCCAAAGAAGTTCAATCCTCTAACCTTACCTCCGTACAATGGCCTTGTTGATCCTAACCACTTCCTATTCAAATATGAGTGGCATATGAGTGCAGCTAAGGCGACCGATGAAATGAGATGCACATATTTTCCTTTCTACTTAGAAGGTGCCGCTTTATTTTAGTTCACGAAGTTGCCACCCAAATCCATCGACCGATTCTCTGAACTATCCAAAAAGTTCAAGGAGTAGTTCCGCTTGTATGCTACCAAGGCCAAGGATGCTATAACACTATCGACAATGAAACAAAAACCAGGTAAACTGTTAAAGCCTTTCTTAGTCGCTTCAATGTTGCCTTGTCTGAATTGAGGAATCTAGAGCCACGTATGATTCTCATGGCCTTACTTGACGCTATAGACAAAGCTAGTGAATTCGGAAAATGGATAAAGATGAAGGAACTAAATACGCTTGACAAGTTCTATAAGAAAGCAAAGGAGTACATGAGAATGTATGATAATCCTGTGCCTCTTCAGATTATTGGTGGTAACCAATTCCTTGAAGCTCCTAAAAGTGCTGCTATTAAATCCAAATATAAAGAACACTTAGGGGCAGAAGCGCACAAATGATATGAACGACAACAGGTCTAATAAGAAGTTCCGTCTTCTTGATTTATCAGAGCTAACTCTCTTGAATGACACCCCTGAAAACATTTACCTTGCCACAAAGGATGAAGAAGATTACCCAGAGCCTCGGACAATAAAAATGAATGACCATATGACCAGATCCGGAAAGTTCTCTAGGTTCCATAATCAGCTAGGCTACACAAGCAATGAATGTAGGCATCTGAAATCATTAATTGAAGAGTTGATTTGGAAGAACCGCCTACAATAATATGTGAGAAATTCCCAAGACTCAAATCCTTCTGTAACTCCCCAAAGGCAAGGGGCTTCGAATGACCCATCCGGTCCAAGCAATATAGCTTCTGCTCAAACTAATCCAAGGCTGATAGTCAATTGACGACCGTTGAAAATAATATGATACCTGCGACTCAGAATAAATGATCTCAATCGCCTTTACATTACTTCTTGCATTACTTTACTCTATGCTATGTTCTACATTCTTGTAAAAAATACACAATGATTTACATACATTGTACCAAACAATAGCTTTACGAATAAAATTTTGCCTGCTTGTATAAATCTCTGACTTGCAAAATATACATAAAAATTTGCAAAAGACGATTTTTCCATTGCAGGCTGTTCTATAGGCGTTTGTTTCCTTAAAGTTCTGACCAAGTGAGACAGAACTAACAACACCAAATGCAAGGGTGAAAAGCACCACTTTGAGAATTGAATAGGAAAAGTCTCAATGAGTCAAATGGCAAAGAGAGAAGCAAACGACCACAATTCCGAAACACCAAAGGTTCATTGGAATTCACTGCACGAAACGAAGCGCTGGAATTCACTATAAGTGAAACGAAGCATGCGAGTTCATGGCGCGAAGCGATGCAACCCACCAAAGGTTCGCTAGAATTCGTTACGCGAAACAAAGCACTGGAGTTCACTATAAGTGAAACGAAGCATGGGAGTTCGTGGCGCGAAGCGATGCAACCCACCAACGGTTCGCTAGAATTCGTTGCTCGAAACGAAGCGCTGGAGTTCACTATAAGTGAAACGAAGCGTGGGAGTTCGTGGCGTGAAGCGATGCAACCCACCAAAGATTTGCTGGAATTCGTTGCATGAAACAAAGCGCTGGAATTTGCTATAAGTGAAACAAAGCGTGGGAGTTAGTAGCGCGAAGCGATGCAACACACCAAAGGTTCGCTAGAATTCATTGCGTGAAACGGAGCGCTGGAGTTCATTATAAGTGAAACGAAGTGTGGGAGTTCCGGTGCGAAGCGATGCAACCCACCAAAGGTTCGTTGGAATTCGTTGTGCAAAACGAAGCGGTGGTGTTCACTATAAGTGAAACGAAGTGTAGGAGTTCATGGCGCGAAGTGATAAAACCCACTAAAGGTTCGTTGGAATTCGTTGCGCGAAATGAAGCACTGGAGTTCACTATAAGTGAAACGAAGCATGGGAGTTTGTGGCACGAAGCTATGCAACCTGCCAAATGTTCGCTGGAATTCGTTGCGTGAAATGTAGCGCTGGAGTTCACTATAAGTGAAATGAAGCATGGGAGTTTGTAGCGCGAAGCGATGCAATCTCATCTAAACGTCGTTGGAGTTCGCACTGCGAAACGATACGACAACCAATAATCCTTTTCATGGAAAAAGCAGCTTCTCCATAGAAGGAATCAACAATTCTTGATTAAAACGATCTCCCCGAAACACGGGGAATCCTATGGAATCTCTAACGTCAAGGATGATCAGCAAAGCAAACAAACATTGAGTTGTTTAAACTAAAGACCCCCCTGAGGGGAACCTAGTCAATGATTAGTGCCATAAGCCTAGGGATACAAAAGACTTCTTCGAGAGTGTGTGTTCAAATCCGACCTCCAAAGGGCCTGAAGTTTCCGACATGAAAAGAGAACAGGTGTGGAATGTAAAATAAGAAAGAACGACAAAGCAAAGATAAAATCTCAAAGTACGACAAGTAGAAGACATTTCCATCATAATATCACAAGTTCGACACAGAGATTTCAGACACAAAGTAGCACAAAAGTAGTAGGCGAGGGCCGACACCCGCATATACTGCCGGTCTACAACATAAGTGCATAGAAGGGAAATAACAAAGGTGAAACAGGAAGTTTATGCCCTCTTTTCCTCCTTTCTACCACTAGGTTGCTTCCCAACAAAGGCAAAGGAAGAAGGGAAAGTACTAGTCGGTTACGTCTTGTCCTCAAGATTAGCTAATTCTGCAATAATCTTATCATGAGATTTGAGAGCCTGAATAAGCGCAGCTTTGTCCTTCTCTAAAGTAGAGATATGTTTGATGTTCTCCCTGTTTAGCCTTTGAAGATCACAGGCAAAGGTATTTTAAGCACCTAGTTTACGCATAGTATAGTTTCTGATGAGGTCAAAGTGCCTCTCCAACCAGTCCTTAGCAGCATCAAGTTATGCCAATGAGTGATTTTTTATAACGTCTAGATCATCAGAGATTGAATGTTTTTCAGATGGATATATATCCAGGTCAAATTGGTCAAAGTGCAACCCCTGTAGACACCAACCCTCAAATCGCTCAACAAGTTCAGAGCTGCACGACTCATGAGTATAACAAGGCCTCTCTATAGCTATTTGAAGGTCGGCCAGAGTTAGGGCAACAAAGGGAGTAGCCAAGGAGGGTTGATCGGAAGTGTTTTGAGTATCAAGCACAAGGAGCTTGTCCGATCTATGGCGTTTCTGAGAGCTTTCCTTGCTCGAGACCTCACTAGTTCTTGCATGACTGGTAGGCATCCTGTATAAATAATGGTATTTGAAATTAAACAACGGATGAGGTTTATGTTTAAGAATCATGATCAAGGAGAATCATTGGATCAAAAAATACCAGGCTATTCCAATCGAACAGCGAGATCACGCTCGTTCCCAAAACAACTTGGACATACCCAAATAGGATCGAACAGGTTTGAGCCCTAGCTGGCAAAAGCATGCCCGACCCATGAGAGTCGAACATGTCCGAACCAAAGCAGGGTCGAACATGCACGAGCCTTAACTGAGTCGAACATGACCAACCCTGTAAGGTTCGGACACGTTCAGACCAGATAGGGTCGAACATGCTCGAGCCCTAACTGGGTCAAACACGACCGACCCCGTGAAGGTCACACATGTTTAAACCAGATTTGACTCGAACACAATCGAGCCTGAATGGGTCGATTAGGGCAAACTCCTCATGGTTCGGGCACATTCAACGTTCATTTGGGTCAGGTGTGGTACATTGGTTCGAACAAAGCCTAGGATGGTGCAGCATGAACAAATCATTGCTAAGGTTTGGTTCACTATGGGCACGACCAAAATGAGTTTAAGTGACAGGCACAAAACATTCAAACACATGTATACAAGCAAATCAGCAAAACAAATGAAAATTCATGACATTGACATTCATTCGAACAACTTATGTGCACTACGTAAAATCAGTGATTCGAAGAGTTTTCGAGGGATCTCAATTCCGCAAATACATCATATTATACAATTACATCCTCAATTCAAATGAATTCAACACAATTTCTGGCAACATAGATCCAAAGGCCTCGACTCATACCCAAGCCGTACTTAATACACTTTGTATCATATCCTAGACCTCTACAAATCAAAGACAATGCAGAAAAGAAAATCACCTTTGACAGCGGGAAAGTTTAGATTTAAGGATGGTAGCTATTCCAAAGTGGTTCAAAATTAGCTTTATTCTGTTGTAAGGTCGGACGATCCTTTCCAGCCAACGGCTTGAGGTCGAAGTCAGGTTAGAATCAAAGAAAAGAAAGATGTTGATGCGCGGGGAGCTTTAAGAAGAAGTGACCGCCATTAATTAGTTTTTCAGAGGAAGTAAACAAAGTGGAAAAGTGAGGAGCTAAAGTAATATAAAGGACCAAAAGACGAAGAGTCATGTTCGACCCAGGATGTTTGGTTGACCCAAAAGGCGTGTTCGACCCTGAACACGCTCGATACAAATCATTGAATAGACGTGTCTGAACCAAATGGCATGTTCGATCCAGATGGTGTGCTCAACGCTGAAGGCATGATCGACTCAAATGACTTGTTCCAGCCACATTGCTTATTTGATCCAATATGTCCGCAATCAATCTCCAAACTAAATGAACTAAGTTTGACCATCCCGAGATAATTCAAATTCATTCTATCAATGTATGCCTTCATTGATCAATTCAAAGCTTGTAAATTTTTATAAATCAGGAAAAATTTACAAACTTTAAAGGGAAAATGTTTATCTGTAAAAGATCAAGTGCATAATGGTAGATTAAATTTGAAGCAAGGGTCAGTCGTACATAACAAAAATAGTCGGTCACCATTTCATTTCATGTGTGGTCGAGCCACATATGGCTCGAACACCATAAGAGGATCGAACATAGAATATGGGTCGATCAGGCGGCAGAGCAGTACAGAGAGTATACCACCATAGGGTCGAACACCCTTTGGTTATTCATGTTCAACATTCAAGGCTCGAACATACATAAGGATCGGACATACACACATCCAAGGTCGGTAATGCACAATGATATGAACAGGATCGGTCGACCATATCTCTTATGGGTCGGTCGAACATCATATCTCCTATGGGTCGGTTGAACGTGCCTCTTATGGTCGAACAAACATGAACAACTGGATACAGTTGTTAATAGCTAGTAGTGGCATTTCTATAATTTCTTTTATGTTCGATCCAAAGCCTATATGTACACATTTCAGCTCATTACTCCACTCGAACTTCTCCTATAAATCGGTCATGGCTTCCCTACTTTGGGGGACCGATGTCTACGACCCCGAAGGACTGCCGAATTACTTTCCCTCCTGTTCTAAGTGCTTTTAGCTCCTCCTACCATTCCAAGGCAAAGATCAAGCATTGAATCCATCATGAAATCTAACAAAAGTGCTCAAGCATCTTAGAAATTAAAGATATTCTACCATTCTCCTTGCATTTAGTGGAATCTACTTGATTCTTCGTTGATTTGCTTTGATTAGAGTTAGATCTAAGTGTTAGAGAGAAGATGGATGTATTTTTGAGTGATTCAACACTTGTAACTCTTGAAATGCTTATGGAAACTACTGCTAAAGTCGACGTAGATCTTTCTTAAGATCGAACCACTATAAAAATCGTTGTCTTCTTATTTGAATTTGACGATTGTGGCTCCTCTCAATCTCTAACCATTTTGGTGAAGTACTATTAGTGTACCTTTGGTGTTTTGATCCAATTTGGGTTTTAATACCCCTGTTATAATATTATCAATTACAGAGGAGATTTAACCTATTACTCATGCAATACCATAATTGTCATATCTTAATGTGTCACACAACGTTAACAACCATTATAAATATTCATAGTAACCATCATCAACATTATTAAATAAATAATAATGCACAAAGCGTTATACACTAATACTTAATAGTGTGTGTGCGTTCTAATCTACGCAACCATCATTCATCACAAACATCAACAATCATTAACCACTAATAATTCATCACTACATTTAAGTTAGTCTAATTACTAATTAGATATATAAATTGTAGTTAAAGAGTTCTCACTAAACAACTTTCCAACCTTCACGGTAGGCGAGCCTACCTTAGTAAACCGTTGGACAGTATTTCAGTGGACCGACTTCTTTACCAAAAAATATATAATATAATATATACACTAATCTCTCTCTCTCTTTAAAAGAGGAGGAGGAGGAAAGAGAGGCTCTTGGCCGATCCAAAGTGGGGGAAGGAGGAAACCATGGCCAAGGGCTTTAGAAAGAGGAAGAGAAGAGAGGGATGGTGTAGAAAAATGGAGTTTAATCCTCTTTATATAGGAATGTTCAAGGGTAGTTTAGTAAATTAGCCAAGGACACATGTCCTCATCATAAATCTTACTACTTGCATGCGTTACACCTACCAAGACATGTCTTTCAACATGAAGCTATCTACATGCATGGTGACATGCAAGAGACGCTCGTCCAAATATAAACAATTTAATTTGCGGCATTCTTGTAACACTTATAAATGTAACAAATTATCAATACTCATAAGTGTAAGCATTGCTAAGTTAGGGCTTTAACAAATAAACATTAAAATTTATGATATCATGTTAATAAACTTATTAATATTTCAAAAATATTTATTATATGATATATATATATATATATACGTATATTTTATCAAAACTATATTAACCGAAATAGTTAAAAATAGAATTTGAATATTTAACTAATAGTTATAAAATCCTTGTAACTTAACCATATAAAAACCATTATATGCTTAAAAATTACTTTATAATATTTGTTTAATTTTACATTTACTTAAATAAAATCTTAAATTAAATATAGCATTAAAAATAAGTTAATAATTCTTAATGAAAATCCATATTCTACTATCATTATTAAATAATATCATCACTTACTAATAATTCATAAAATCTTTATAGATTAAATATATCCTCTGAATAAATTTTCCTTTTAAAAAATTATATTTATAAAATAAATAAGATAAATATTCAAGATTCAAAATTTATAATTAAAACTTATTAAATCCAATTTGTATTCAAAAAATCCAAATTAATTTCATTGAAAATCTTGGACCCCCTTAAAACTTTTCATCCTCGAAAAGGAGAGATTGTTAAAACCATACAAATATAAAACAAAATATTTACCAATACAAAATTTAGTTTTAAAGAAATAAACAATAGGATATAAACTTGAAAATCAAAGTATGAAATAATTTCTTCCACCTAATATCTCGGTTTTATTTTCAAATCACTTGAAATCCTATATTTCCTTTCATATCAAATCATATTTGCTTCGGGATTTCAAAAACAAAAATCATTTCGAATATTTCAAATATTTCATGATAAAACAACATAACATGTAACACCTTGTATTTTCTATGAACGTCAAAGTAATAAATTAAAGAATACTTAACTTTTAGAAGAAGAATTAAGGGAAACAGGTTATGCCATTACGTTTGTCTCGGAATTCTGCTTGAGATAGAGTCTGAGTTTGCGTAAATCGGACTTCGTATGAAGAAGTTATGACCTTCAGAAGATTCAAGAATTTAAATAATAAAACCAGCCCAAAATTCAAATTTAAAGTTTCGAAATTCAAAAAGCAGGCTGGGCGGGAAATTTCCCACCCAAAGACCAGGTCGACCAGGGGGTCGACCTGGGTGTCGACCTGGGTACATAGGTCGACCAAGGGGTCGACCTAGGGGTCGACCTGAGGGTCGACCTCCCCCTCTGGCCAGATCTGAAACCTGACGTGTTTCTTTGTGTGACGATTTTCTGACTCATTAGGGCTTGTGTGGCAAGTTTTGGTTGGTTCTCTTCAGTTTGAATGGATTTAATTTGTCCTAGGTTGATCTAACGGCTCTTAATAAATAAAACTTCTATATAAGCAACCTAAATCTAAACCCTAAATCACACAAAATTCATTCCTAGAGTCGTCATACAGTCCATGGTCAACCTAGAGTAGCTGCCATTCTCCTTCAACTAGAAAGCAAGATTAAAGCTACGAATCAAATCAAATCAAATCTAAATTAGAAGAACAATCAGTCTACATTAAAGGAGAGCTATTCAGTTTCAAAAAACAAATCCCAAAAAACAAGATTTTCCTTCTGTTTGTAAGTCAGTTACTTTTAGATTTGATCACCAAAATCTAATTGTGAGATGTAATAAAATGGATATGAGAATATGCCTGATGAAAGCTATCCTTTCATTGAATCTGTGCTTGAGTATATATACATCTTTGGGAATCATTTTTGACTATGAAATTGTTCCAATCATATCTATCCTTGTTGTATATCGGAATTGTAATCCTTTTTAAATTCATTCATATCATATCTATATGCCTGCGATGTATTCTATGCAAAACTTGTCTTTTTAGTACATCAAGTTTATTGGACCAATAGTTCTTATCATCATATGACTATGCATATCCTTACGATGTTCCATCTTGCTTCTCCCCTTGTTTTATGAATATTGGGTTGAGTCTCGAAATACGTATGTTATGAATGCGGGGCTAATTGGGTATAGCATGAAATTGAGATTATTTGGCATAACTTGGAACATGTAGTATGGCATGACTGTTAAGATGCAATTTGGGGTAATTTGACATGAATATGAAATTTGACATATTGAACCTAGAATTGGCATGAACGACAAAGT
Organism: Allium sativum; assembly: GCA_030737875.1. Lineage (NCBI taxonomy): Eukaryota > Viridiplantae > Streptophyta > Magnoliopsida > Asparagales > Amaryllidaceae > Allium > Allium sativum. The sequence continues at coordinate 444,088,235 of CM060919.1, forward strand.
ATGAAATTGGCATATAAATCAAGTTTTGGGCAAAATTGTTATTGTTGCGAATTTGGGGTAACTTAAGCATTAAATCTGGATTGGGCGTAAAATGTAGTTTGGAACATTAAATCTAGATTTGGCCTAACTATTGATTTGGGACGCCTAGTATAATGAATATTGTAATTTTGGGGCATGACTATTATTACAAACTTGAGAAGATTAGGTGTAGCCTATTTTGATTAATAATTTGAAATTGGAACATGACTAGTTTTGGTGAATTTGGTAATTAGCATGAAAAATCTAGAACTGGGTATATATGGTAATTGTGAATAATTTACATATAAATTGTAAATCTGTAAATTAGTGAAAAGATGAATATGCCTAACCCGAGGTTAGATTGAGTTGTGGTGTAAAACTACCCGGAACCGCCCGACACATCCAGTAACCACAACAACACCTATCTAATGTGAGAGGTTAGTGCATCATGCCCAAGAAAAACCCGAGGTTAGATTGAGTTGTGGTGTAAAACTTCCCAGAAACACCCGACACATCTAGTAACCGCAACAGCACATATCTAATGTGATAGGTCGGTGCATTAATAAATCAATTAATGCTAATGAACAAGACATGCTAAGAAATGACTAGGGTTAAGTAATAAGAACACTTAAACAATATAACATGAATGACTAGGGTTAAGTAATAAGAACACTTAACCAATATAACACGAATGACTAGGGTTAAGTAATAAGAACACTTAACCAATATAACACGAATGACTAGGGTTAAGTAATAAGAACACTTAACCAATATAACAAGATGAATGACTAGGGTAAAGTAATAAGAACACTTAACTAATATAACAAGATGAATGACTAGGGTTAAGTTAATAGGAAACACTTAACCAGTATAACATGATGAATGGGTAGGGTTAAGTAATAAGAAACACTTAACCAGTATAACTTGATTTGTGGTAAGGTTAAGTTAAAACAAAAGGACAACACTTAACCAATATAACTTGATTTGTGGTAAGGTTAAGTTAAAACAAGAGGGCAACACTTAACCAATATAACTTGATTTGTGGCAGGGTTAAGTTAACAAAAGAAGGGAACACTTAACCAAGGTAACATGACAAGTAGGTGGGTTAAATTAACTTGAACTGATTGATGACACTTAACCAATACAACATGATGAACACGTGGGGTTAAGTTAACAAGAAACACTTAACCAATATAACTTGATGGACGAACGTGGTTAAGTTGATAGGAAACACTTAACCAATCCAACATGATAAGTGAGGAGGATCAAGAAACACTTAACCAACATGACATGATGAATGGGTGGGTTAAGTTAACATGAATATGCGACATTTAACCAATAAGGCATAATGTGCAGAAGGGTTAAGTACATATCGGGTTTGTGGGTAATATTAGCACATATAGGCCCACAAACTAAACCATTAAATAAACATGCTTGAATCGATGGGAGGGTTAAGTACATCTCGTGTAGGTGGGTAATATTTGCATATATAGGCCCACAAACTTAACCAATAAGGAAACCCCAATAACGGGGACCCATTTCAGCAGTAACCCACATAGATTTATCAAGGTACCCTGAAACTAGGCAGGGTGGGGCACAATTACTGGGCTGATTATAAGCGGTCAAAACAACGGCAGGGGGTACGTCAATGTAGGTTTCGACGGTTTACGGGCGTGCACATACTCCGGAGTGGGAAAAAGCAGGCACTGGGTACCAGTAGTTATACAATGTGCATCTGGAATCATGTCGGGTCGCTATCATAAGGATTGATACACCTTATGGTGGGACTAGCACAGGGTATCTACACACAAGAGGGGGCCGGTTGACACAGACAAATGGAACATTAATACAAGTAGGGAGCCGATCGATAGGGTAGTAAGGGTACATTTAACATGTTCATGGCAATTAGGCAGATTGGGGTGGAATCCTCATGATAGATGTACACCTGAAGGCTACCACAATTACGGGGATTGGGATCACGTTATCATTTTATACAGATTACTAGTTGGGACACTAGTTAGGTGGTGCAGAGATAGATATAGAAATCAGAATAACAAAGTAGTAGCAAAGCAGAGAAAGAGTAGAAGCGCATTCAGTTTATCTTGCCTTATCGTACCTTATGCTTATCCTATGTTATCATGTTATCCCTGTTATCACGGTAGTGTCTTATATCCATTTTATTCATGTCATGATGCTTTTGCTTGTTTATATGCTGAAAATCACTGAACTTACCAGACTTATGTCTGACCTAGTTTGTTTCGCCTCTTTTCTTCTGTTTCCCCCTTGGTAATCAGGGAGGAAATGTTACCACTTAGCTTAGTTTTTCCTTCCAAGCTCGAAGATAGTCGATGTATTGCTTTGGGCTCCCTCTCTTCCACTGCTATGGCTGGTTCACGCTTTATTTGGGGAATATCATTGTTATTTCTTTTATGCTTCTTTTATACTTGGAAGTTTTTGAATCAAGACATAATTTCTATGTATTACTTTTAAGTATGATTGAGACAATTGTTGTAAAAGCTTGACTGAATTAAGTTGTTTATAAAATGACTTTATTTTCCGCTGCTATATTTGTCTGTCTTGTAATTTATCTGCACTTTTACCTATAATGCTCCATCGAAGTTAAGGCATTCCCTTTGTGAGTGACCTTAACGAAGGCGGGGTGTTTTACTTGGTATCAGAGCTGAAGGTTACCAAATCAGATAAAAGATTTGAAAAATTATTTTCAAAACAGTTTTAAAAGAAGCATTTTCAAAAGAAAAGTTTTGTTTTAAAGGCATATTCCCTAAAGCCACATGCACTATCTTTTGATCCTCTATTTGAATTCTTTTTTCCTTCTTTCCTAAGTCTCCGGGGCTCTTGGCTTTCTGGGAGGTACCCTCATCGCGGCATGGTTTCGTAGGCTTGATAAGACTATGATATATGTCAAAGGGGAAGAAGTGCCCAACTTCCATCTATAGCCGCAGTAGTTTCACCTGCGGCTAATTTTCTTTCAAGCTTTGTAGGATTTTCCATGCGATGGAGGCAGCTTTCGAGAGACTTGTCAACGTGTTACACAAGGATAGTAAAGATGAGACTGAGGGAGTTTGGCTAAGGAGCACTACCCAAGGATGAAGAACTCATGTATATAGACTTGGTTCACAAAGGAGGGGAGGAAAGAATAGTAAAACCTAAGACAAGAGGAAGTATCTTTTTTATGGTATAACGGGTCGTATGATTAAGGACAAGGGCAAGAACAAATGACAGGATTTTCAGGAGGACAAATGCTTGCTCTCACCGTCAGCGTACCTGAGAGAGAGGCAGAAAATTTTCGATTGAAAAAGTTTAGTTTTTCTTCTTGATCATCCTGTTGGTGCTCTTTTTGATTTTAGCGCTTCACATTCGTTTATATCTGCTTCCATAGTTGAGTCTCTACAACTTAGTATTTGTATAGTAGAAGATCCCATTATTGCCTCAAATCCAATTTGTGGTTTGGCTCATTTACCTTTGGTTTGTAAGGATTTGAGATACGTATGTTTTTGGTTTCATGGGCTATGGGTTGATTCTAGGCATGGATTGGTCAGCTAGTAATTGTGAAAGGAGGGTAGTTAGACTTTCGACTTGCCTCGGGAATACCCTCGAAATTTCATGCGATCCTACGGGATCAGTTTGTCTTAGCTACCTGGAATAACTTTATGTATTTATCGACGATTTTTGATCCATTGGAGAAGTCCATGAGTACGCAGATTTTTTTGATTAAGGTTAGGGGTTTGTCCCCTAAAACGTGAGGTAGACTCCCACATATATCTAGATGACAATGCAAAGCCAGTTATGCGATCAGTGTTGATTTTGGAGCAAGATTGGCGAGGATAGCCAGAGTCGGTTAAGTGCTCAATTGTTTGGTTGTTTTGCTAGTATCATCTCACATAAATCATCCAAATTCGGAAGAAGTATTCCTTGGGTGCTTGTCTGATATTGGTTTAGGCCTTTGGGGCTTGTACTTGAGGGATGTCAAGTTCGACTAGGATGGTTTGCGTGAGAGATATCGACCCTCAGATTTGTGACATGATGGATAAGCTAAGTTGAAGAGACCTCTAATCATCTTAGTATATACACTTGGTATCATGGTTAATATCTATTTATCTTGGAAAGATAGTTGACAACATTGGATACCCTCTAGCATAATAAGTGATCGAGGTCCTATCTTTACTAATGAGTTTTGGAAATGGAGGTCAAGAAGCTTCGCAATTCGTGAAGTTAAATTAGTTAAGGCACAATAGAGTGAAGCTCAAGAAGATGCGACTTAGAAGACTGAAGACTAGGTACGCGCATCATACCCTTTTTGAGGGTATATCCTTGATTCTTCTTTTTTTGTAAAGTTTATTTGCATGCTAGTCTTTATCTTTTAAGTATATCCTCTTGGTCCTATCCTCGATCCTTAGGTAGAAGCCAATGTATGTAAACATGTGTTTGAGACATGTTATGTTTGGTGGATGCAAGTGGTTGCAAGTGTTTGCTAGGGGTTGCTTGTGGATGCATATACACACATTAGGCACTAGATCAACTCAGTCACTTTCATATTGCATATGCATGAGTGAACTTTTATATATATGGATTGAAACTTGGTGTGTTATCATATGGATGTTACATTTGTATGAATGATTAAGCACTCATGTAAAAATTATAAAGTACGATTAGGAATAATTGCATACATGATGGACTCATGGCACCAACATAATCCGCATTAAGGAGGTCAACTGAATCAGTAGACTACCTGATTTTGCATTAGATAAGGACATGTACACACACTATGCATGTGATCATAAAAGCATTAGAAATCTTTTTAAGGACAATGGATGCCTGTGATAGAATGGTTGAGTAGAAGGATGCTGGATGGTAGGATATACGTTCTTCCTAACTTAAAGATTTCGGGGACGAAATCCTTTAAGGATGGGAGAATGTAACACCCCGTATTTTCTGTGAACATCAAAGTAACAAATTAAAGAATAATTAATTTTTAGAAGAAGAATTAAGGTAAACGGGTTATGCCATTGCGTTCGTCTCAGAATTCTGCTTGAGATAGAGTCCGAGTTTGCATAAATCGGACTCCGTATGACGAAGTTATGACCTTCAGAAGATTCAAGAATTTAAATAATAAAACCAGCCCAAAATTCAAATTTAAAGTTTCGAAATTCAAAAAGCAGGCTGGGCGGGAAATTTCCCACCCAAAGACCAGGTCGACCAGGGGGTCGACCTGGGTGTCGACCTGGGTACATAGGTCGACCAAGGGGTCGACCTAGGGGTCGACCTGAGGGTCGACATCCCCCTCTGGCCAGATCTGAAACCTGACGTGTTTCTTTGTGTGACGATTTTCTGACTCATTAGGGCTTGTGTGGCAAGTTTTGGTTGGTTCTCTTCAGTTTGAATGGATTTAATTTGTCCTAGGTTGATCTAACGGCTCTTAATAAATAAAACTTCTATATAAGCAACCTAAATCTAAACCCTAAATCACACAAAATTCATTCCTAGAGTCGTCATACAGTCCATGGTCAACCTAGAGTAGCTGCCATTCTCCTTCAACTAGAAAGCAAGATTAAAGCTACGAATCAACTCAAATCAAATCTAAATTAGAAGAAAAATCAGTCTACAACAAAGGAGAGCTATTCAGTTTCAAAAAACAAATCCCAAAAAACAAGATTTTCCTTTTGTTTGTAAGTCAGTTACTTTTAGATTTGATCACCAAAATCTAATTGTGAGATGTAATAAAATGGATATGAGAATATGCCTGATGAAAGCTATCCTTTCATTGAATCTGTGCTTGAGTATATATACATCTTTGGGAATCATTTTTGACTATGAAATTGTTCCAATCATATCTATCCTTGTTGTATATCGGAATTGTAATCCTTTTTAAATTCATTCATATCATATCTATATGCCTGCGATGTATTCTATGCAAAACTTGTCTTTTTAGTACATCAAGTTTATTGGACCAATAGTTCTTATCATCATATGACTATGCATATCCTTACTATGTTCCATCTTGCTTCTCCCCTTGTTTTATGAATATTGGGTTGAGTCTCGAAATACGTATGTTATGAATGCGGGGATAATTGGGTATAACATGAAATTGAGATTATTTGCCATAACTTGGAACATGTAGTATGGCATGACTGTTAAGATGCAATTTGGGGTAATTTGACATGAATATGAAATTTGACATATTGAACCTAGAATTGGCATGAACAACAAAGTATGAAATTGGCATATAAATCAAGTTTTGGGCAAAATTGTTATTTTTGCGAATTTGAGGAAACTTGAGCATTAAATCTAGATTGGGCGTAAAATGTGATTTGGAACATTAAATTTGGATTTGGCCTAACTATTGATTTGGGATGCCTAGTATAATGAATATTGTAATTTTGGGGCATGACTATAATTACAAACTTGAGAAGATTAGGTGTAGCCTATTTTGATTAATAACTTGAAATTGGAACATGACTAGTTTTGGTGAATTTGGTATTTAGCATAATAAATCTAGAATTGGGTATATATGGTAATTGTGAATAATTTGCATATAAACCTTAAATCTGTAAATTAGTGAAAAGATGAATATGCCTAACCCGAGGTTAGATTGAGTTGTGGTGTAAAACTGCCTGGAACCGGCCGACACATCCAGTAACCACAACAACACCTATCTAATGTAAGCGGTTAGTGCATCATGCCCAAGAAAAACCCGAGGTTAGATTGAGTTGTGGTGTAAAACTGCCCGGAACCGCCCGGCACATCCAATAACCGCAACAACATATATCTAATGTGAGAGGTTGGTGTATTAATAAATCAATTAATGCTAATGAACAAGACATTCTAAGAAATGACTAGGGTTAAGTAATAAGAACACTTAACCAATAACACGAATGACTAGGGTTAAATAATAAGAACACTTAACCAATATAACACGAATGACTAAGGTTGTAACGACTCGCATTCTACGCAACGAAGGATCGTAGAATATTTGTTTCTTTCACATGCGAAGTCGTATGGTCATGTAACTTTGGGAGACGACTATCGGGGTCATTTCCCATGTTCATGATTTTTTCCGATTTTTAAATGACTGTTTTGCCCCTAACTGATCTTGTTTCGGCCATAACTTTTGATTGGAAAAGAGTTTTGACCTGAAACTACTTCCATTAGATCCAGATGATGGTTTACCTTTCCGTAGAGTGATCCCATTAGCCAAGAGTACTCATCGTTTGGGAGATATGGCTGAAACAAGTTTCAGATGGTGAAAAACAGCTTAACCGGGCCTAATTTGGGTGATTAGTGAGTGGGCCCATAACCCATTTCGGGATTAGGGTTATGGGGAGGTTGATAGGGTTAGGAAATTCAGTTTCTATCATTTTCCAGCTACTACTTTTTGTTCCTTCAAGTTTAGCCGTGGCCTCCAGTTTCTAAAACACCCCAAATCACCTCCAAATCGCTATTTAAGCCAAATCTACATCAAATCAAAGAGGGTTAGCACAAGAATCGAGTTAGAACTGTTGTATAGCTTTGGGAACAGCGCCAAATAGAGAATCATTTCAGATTTGGTAATTTGTTTGTGGCTAAGGTGAGTGATTTGCATAGTTCCTCACTAATTATGGTTAATTAAGAGTAATTAGTAATAATTAGCGAATTTATACATGTTAAAAATATGAAAAAATATTGATAAATTTTGAAATATTGTTTTAGGCCTCTGTTAGAAAATTTGGTTAGTTTGGTTAAGTTTTTCCAATCTTATCATTAGTTTGGCTTATACATGCTTAAGGGAAAATATGGCGTTTTAGCTATGTTTGATCCGTTTTAACTTATCAAATTGATGTTTTGGTGTTTATGGTCGTTTCTACATGTTGCTATGACTGTATGTTATTTTTTGTGATTTATTAGAATAGTTAAATTGGTCTAAAACGCCGTCGTATGGCATAAAACAGTCGTTGGAAAGAAGTGCAGGAAATTGCTCGAACCGGATCAGATCAGAGGAGGAAAGCACGATCCGACCCGATTGCCTGGAAGCTCCACGATCCGACCCGCTTGTGTGAAGGAGCTCTGATCCGAATCGATGCCACTCATGAGCTGCTCCACCCTTCCACGAACCGCCTGGGAAAGCACGCCACGAGTGAAGGAGCCACGAACAGGTGCAGTGATCCTACCCGACCAGAAGGCACGATCCGACCCGGAGTAGGGACCACCTACGAACTGAACTGGAGCATGATGTCACGACCAGGAGCTTGGCAGCATGACCCGATCCGATGCAGGTGGCTCGAACCAATCTGAAGTAGGAGTCACGATCCGACCCGTATGGTTATTCCGATCCGAACCAAAGTACTTGAAATTGGGGCGTGAACCACGATCCGAACTAGAAGTACGAGTTGGAGTGAAGAACAGGAACTGAACAATCCGGAGATGAAGATCAAAACCCGAGATGCAAAGGTAGTCCAAATGGGAAGTTTGTACTCAGGATCCAGTTGGGAACCAAGGAGTTAAATTCATGATTGGACATTGTTGCGGGACGTGTGCTAAGGGGTTGTCGATGTCTATGACTTTGGATCACTATGTATGGGGATACGTGGACGGATTCAGGGCCACAGTGGCCTAGGTACGACTAGTGGGCTATAGACCAATGAAGTGGGGTCATTTGAAAAGGTTTGGTCATGATCCCATGGGATAAGCTTGGTGGTAGCAGTAGTTGTACAAGTCGAACTCCGTCATTACCTCGATGGGTCTAGTGATCAAAGTGGTGGATATCGTATTCTTTACGCAATGAGTGAGAGATGTGAGGATGGTTGCCATGCTTGATTTGTTTGCCATCACTATGACATGCACACCCCCACCCCCGTATTCTTTATACCATGTGTTAGTGGCACCTTAGAGTATTGTACAGTATGTAGTGCTAACTCTTTGGTTGCAGGTCCAGGTTCAGGTATGGTTTAGTATACCTGTTATTGTTCTGTTGTGCTACTTATCGCTCATACCAGACTTTTGTCTGACCCAGAGTTTTATGTCTCTTCTTATTTCTCCAGGTTCTCTCACGAGCAGACTAGAGACAGGTTAACTGGTGAAGCTCGAGTAGCTGTACCGGAGTCAAGCAGGAGGCTTCCACGTATGATATATATAGATATTCTCCCTATGTCGCTGCTGGTCACTACTTTGGGCATTAGTAGTGCACCCTTCCTTTCTTTTGCTTTAGAGACAGTTTTAAAGTTGTAATGATGATGATGTGGAACAAAAGCTGTATTTGGATTTTAAAGTTTTAAAGTTTTAAAGTAATAAGAACACTTAACCAATATAACATGAATGACTAGGGTTAAGTAATAAGAACACTTAACCAATATAACAAGATGAATGACTAGCGTTAAGTAATAAGAACACTTAACCAATATAACAAGATGAACGACTAGGGTTAAGTTAATAGGAAACACTTAACCAGTATAGCTTGATGAATGGGTAGGGTTAAATAATAAGAAACCCTTAACCAATATAACTTGATTTGTGGTAAGGTTAAGTTAAAACAAAAGGGCAACACTTAACCAATATAACTTGATTTGTGGTAAGGTTAAGTTAAAACAAGAGGGCAACACTTAACCAATATAACTTGATTTGTGGTAGGGTTGAGTTAACACAAGAAGGCAACACTTAACCAAAGTAACATGACAAGTAGGTGGGTTAAGTTAACTTGAATTGATTGATGACACTTAACCAATACAACATGATGAACACGTGGGGTTAAGTTAACAAGAAACACTTGACCAATATAACTTGATGGACGAACGGGGTTAAGTTGATAGGAAACACTTAACCAATCCAACATGATAAGTGAGGAGGGTCAAGAAACACTTAACCAACATGACATGATGAATAGGTGGGTTAATTTAACATGCATGGGCGACACTTAACCAATATGGCATAATGTGTGGGAGGGTTAAGTACATATCGGGTTGGTGGGTAATATTAGCATATATAGGCCTACAAACTTAACCGTTAAATAAACATGCTTGAATCAATGGGAGGGTTAAGTACATCTCGTGTAGGTGGGTAATATTAGCATATATAGGCCCACAAACTTAACCATTAAATAAACATGCTTGAATCGATGGGAGGGTTAAGTACATCTCGTGTAGGTGGGTAATACTAGCACATATAGGCCCACAAACTTAACCATTAAATAAACATGCTTGAATTGATGGGAGGGTTAAGTACATCTTGTGTAGGTGGTTAATATTAGCACATATAGGCCCACAAACTTAACCATTAAATAAACATGCTTGAATCAGTGGGAGGGTTAAGTACATATCGGGTTAGTGGTTAATATTAGCACATATAGGCCCACAAACTTAACCGTTAAATAAACATGCTTGAATCGATGGGAGGGTTAAGTACATCTCGTGTAGGTGGGTAATATTTGCATATATAGGCCAAGGAAACCCCAATAACGGGGACCCATTTCAGCAGTAACCCACATAGATTTATCAAGGTACCCTGAAACTAGGCAGGGTGGGGCACAATTACTGGGCTGATTATAAGCGGTCAAAACAGCGGCAGGGGGTACGTCAGTGTAGGTTCCAACGGTTTACGGGCATGCATGTACTTCGAAGTGGGAAAAAGCAGGCACTGGGTACAGTAGTTATGCACTGTGCATTTGGAATCGTGTCGGGTCGCTATCATAAGGATTGATACACCTTATGGTGGGACAAGCACAGGGTATCTACACGCAAGAGGGGGGCGGTTGACACGGACACATGGAACATTAATACAAGTATGGAGCCGATCGATAGGGTAGTAAGGGTACATCTAACACGTTCATGGCAATTAGGCAGATTGGGGTGGAATCCTCACGATAGATGTACACCTGAAGGCTACCACAATTACGGGGATTGGGATCACGTTATCATTTTATACAGATTACTAGTTGGGACACTAGTTAGGTGGTGCAGAGCTAGATATAGAAATCAGAATAACAAAGTAGTAGCGAAGCAGAGAAAGAGTAGAAGCGCATTCAGTTTATCTTGCCTTATCATACCTTATGCTTATCCTATGTTATCATGTTATCCCTGTTGTCACAGTAGTGTCTTATATTCAGTTTATTCATGTCATGATGCTTATGCCTGTTTATATGCTTAAAGTCACTGAACTTACCAGACTTATGTCTGACCTAGTTTGTTTCGCCTCTTTTCTTCTGTTTCCCCCTAGGTAATCAGGGAGGAAATGTTACCACTTAGCTCAGTTTTTCCTTCCAAGCTCGAAGATAGTTGATGTATTGCTTTGGACTCCCTCTCTTCCATTGCTATGGATGGTTCACGCTTTATTTGGGGAATATCATTGTTATTTTTTATGCTTCTTTTATACTTGGAAGTTTTTGAATCAAGACAAAATTTCTATGTATTACTTTTAAGTATGATTGAGACAATTGTTATAAAAGCTTGACTGAATTAAGTTGTTTATAAAATGACTTTATTTTCCGCTGCTTTATTTGTCTGTCTTGTAATTTATCTGCATCTTTTACCTATAATGCTCCACCAAAGTTAAGGCATTCCCTTTGTGGGTGACCTTAATGGAGGTGGGGTGTTTCATAACAACATTTTTTTCCCAAGTCGAGAGGTTTCTCCAAATGACAAGGCCACTAGGCACGGCCTATGCATGTATCGATATCAGTAAATGATGTCTCTTTGGACAACGGAGCAGACCATCATCAAGGGCTCACACCCACGCCGTACCTTTCTTTAGTCACGGGTTACTCGAATCTTAATAACAAATTATTTTATTTCATACCCCGAAGTCAAAAATAATTTTACAAATATTTTCAAATAGTGCGATTGTTTTTTTTCAAATCCTTCAAACCTCGGGATTCAAGTCATCGTATTTCTTTGTTTTAAACACTTTACAAACTATTTTCACATTTTAAATAATTGGAAAATTCAATTTTATTCAATAATTGGAAATCAGAATTTAATCAGTTTACCATACAATTTAACTTAAATCAAGTATTACACAAATTCAGACTTTGCAGATATCCAAATTATAGGCTTTATAAACCATTTCAATTTGTAATTCGTATAAATCTTCCATGAAAATAAATTTCAAATTATTTCGAAACATTCATGAAATAAGATTTTCATCAATTACACATAAGATAATATTTTCCAAGAGATTCATATAGACATATAACTTTCCTTTTTTAATTTGATTTCCAAAATTATTTTACACAATATAATATAGGATTTTTATCCATTCAGGTATCAAATGATTAAATCTCATTTGAAAAGAGAAGTTACACCATTCGAATAGTCGGAAAATATCTTGAAACAATTTTATTTGAAAATACCTTTGCACTTTCGATGTGCTTAGAGTATATACATATTTTAAACAAATTTTGGTTTGAAATATTAATTTTTTTAAAAAAATCGATTTCTAAATATTGGAACTAAATTCTCAAATAATATTTTCTTTTCAAAATCCTACTTGTTTATATATTGGTCGATGCAAGGCAAAGGATTCAGGGATAAGAATTGGATAGTTTAAAATTTCAAGCATGAATAGATCGAATGAAAAGAAAAAGATGGCGGCTACTCAAGTGAAAACAAAACACATCAACAAAGTGAGGAGGTAGACTCATTCTATTTCAAAATTACTCCTAATTTTATTCAAGTTACTCTCAATTCAATTGCAAATTCAACTTATACTTCACAAGCAATGAATACATCATTTATTTAAATTTTTCTTATCTATTCCAATTCACTTTAATTTATCATAATGTTTAATTAAAATTTCATCCAAACAATTTCAAACACTTATATAAACGATTTTAAGTTTTTCTCGACGTTTCAATCGGAATTATGTAGTCATCCCACTTTTGAAACTTGAAAATATCACTGATGATGTCCTGATCATCAACAGAATTATCATCCGGCGACTAGAATGTGATTCTGTATCTATATAGTATAAATTGGACTTCTTACGTATGTTGATCAGACGTATATGCAAAATCCTTACATACTCGATAATCCAATCTTGACGTCCAATAAAATACTCAAAACTCTTATCATAAATTATATTTCAAAATAATTATGCTTTTCAAAACGATTTACTTAGTTTCAAAATAATTTATTTTCAAAGTACACTCTCTCAAACATAATACTCCAGAAACTTATTCTAGGGCATTTCTAACCCTATCACTAATGAGATATTATAACTCTGATGAGTCCTTTGCTTTGTTCAAATATGTCGTACCCCATAGCTTTGTATAACCAAAGCTCTGATACCAACTGTAACGACCCGCCTTTTTGCCCGGTTCTCACCGGTAATTTAACCAACTTAACCGTTTATAAAGATAGATTGTTATGGGTACTTACATATTTGAACAAAATTAACAGAACTTTTCATTTCATTACAAAATATTACATCAGAGTTACAAAAAATATCATGGTCACACCATAAACTTAGCGAAAAAACAAATATGCTCACAGCGGAAGAAGCAAAACCCAAAACATAACTCCAGCTTCAAACCTGAATCCAACTCTGAAGACTAAACTTGCAAACTAAACTACTAAGCTGACCATGTAAAATTATGGGCACTCAAAGTTTAGGTGTGGGAACAATAAACTCTAGGTTGGTCTTGGACTGGTGTGAGAACTCAAAGCAGTTGTTTTTAGGGTTTATTTTAAAGTTGGGAAATTCACCGGACCACGCCGCTAATGCGGAATAGGTTTACTCCATGTGAATCTTCGTTCATATAAATTCGCAATGACTTTGGAAAAGTAAAGCTATCATAAGCTCGTCCCACATCACACAATGCAAGCGCACACCAGTTGGGCGAGTTTTGTCTTATGATAACCAATAATGTTTTAATACGTGAAATTTTGTTTTATATCATTATTAGTGCATAATGTAGAAAACTATTTCACAAATAAATATATTAATCATGACCAACATAATACTCTTCATATTATGTTAAAGTATAGGTATAAAACCAAAATTGTATGGGATCGTATTAGAGATTGGATTTCTAAATTGATGATTCCTGGCATGAAAGATTAATCGAGGGCATAAGCTAAGTATCTCCCGGATAACATCCATACTCGGACACCAAATATAGAGAGCAAAAGTATACATTCTGGTTTTCATCCAGACTCACATACCGTATATACTTTATTTCCTCACGTTCCACAGGTGGTATCACTGCCAAAGCTTTCGAGCTTCAATAGAGATTATGTACATGTATACAACCTAACCACCAATTTATCATCAATCTGGGGTGTGAGGTTCGTCGGAGTTAGGAATATTGAAACGACCCGAAATCCCCCTTACGGGAAATCACGGATTGAGTTGAGAACAAGCCATGACAGAATTCAGACAGAAGAACATTTCATTGTTAATTACAACAATTCTTCAGATTACAAGAATATACAAAGTATGAATGAATAAAATACATTCGATAAATATCAGAGATTACAATAAATTACATAGCAGCGGAAAATATAATACAAAACACAACTAGAAGTAATACACGGATACAGAGCTTTCCGAGTATCGTTTCAGCTGTAAATCAGGATCTTGTGAATATAAATCTGCAAAACCAAAACTACTAGCTGTCCGTGTCAAAATAAGGGCACCCAGAGTTTAGGTTAAAACTATAAACCCCAGGTCAGTCATGGGACTGGTGTGAGAACTAAAACGGTTATTAATCTTTATTTTAAAGTTAGGTAAATCAAGGGACCATGCCGTATAACACGGAACGGGTTTCCTCCCAAGGATACCAGTGCATAAAACAACAGCGCAATGCTAAATAAAGAAGAATGAAGCTATTATAAGACCGAGGTCCCATCACACAATGCAACACAAACCAGAGGATAGGGTTTTCCTTATAATAGCCAAAGCATGCTTGATACGTTTTAAAACAAATCATTTGATACTATAATAAGTGTATAGTGTCAAAACAACTTCAAATCATAAGTATCAATCATAGACGGCATAAGTACCCCATACCACTATGTCGCCATACTAGGCTCTACAATCTAAACCGCAAAGTCACGTATTGGAAGTTGGATTTCCATCTGTGAACCGAGGCAAAAGATAGTCCTTTATCGATTCGAGACTCTCTAGCCCGAGCCTCAGGCTACAGCCGCAACTGCACCTAGGAGCCACAGGGCCGGTCCACCGATTTGGATTAAAATGCCTGAACACTGCGTTTCCCTGCCCTTTGGGGCGTAAATGAGCCAACGAATGACTCCATCGGTCCCGGATCGACGGATATATCCGAGGCGCCTCGCAACAGCAACAACCACACAGGTGAAAAGTATATAAATGTCAGCCGGTTTAAGCACTGACACCAACACTAGCTAGAAAGAAACGCATGCCCTCCCTGGATCCTTCTCTCGTTTCTGGTCCACAACCGGGGTGTGAGGCTCGTGAATCAACGCTACACAAAGCTATGCCACACAGGCCGTGCTTTGATCACCAACCAAAAACACTTTTCTTTTCAACAATAGCCTTGATCATTTGCCAGTTAGGCATGCCACACAGGCAATTCACTCCATGCGATTGATATCCATCAATATATAACCCCTGAGTTCATACGTCTTAGAGAAGGGCGTTAAGCAAGAGAATAAACTCTCCGCCGCCAAACAGATATATATTTAATAGAAATCAATCACACAGACTAAAATCCAATGTCATACACACGGTCCATTTACAAGTTTATTCTGGGTCTGAACGAAACCGGAGGCACCTAGTACCCCGCATATCCATCGATCTCCAAGTACGTCTGGACGATCACTAACTGATTCTCTCCTCTTGGGTGTACAGCCCAATCAAGATCATCAGTAATCACCCAAACGATGTGAAGACCTCTGGTCTTCGACCACCGTCTTCATCCTCGCCATCACGTCGAATCAGTTATTCAAAATGGGATAAACCCGGTCTTTCTGAATAACTCGCGTATATAATAAACAAGTGTTACACAAACACAACATACGCCTCATTCCAATTCAGAATATTCTTTTGTTCAAATATTCTTATACTTTGGGAAAGGTCCCCATTAATTTTATCAAAGATAATTTCTTTAAATTTATTCTTTAATCTTCTTCGAATATCAATTCAAACTAGTCGGTATTAGCGAACCACACCGAAGTAATCATTTGTTTTATTTCCCAATCCCAACCTATTCATCCCAAGAAGTAAAACTGGTCATGCTTCATATCTAACACCACGGTGTTGTTGGTAAATTCAATTACCATTTCACGTTCAAATCTAGTTAAAGATTTAACTATCGCCTGGAGCAAAACTGGTGATACTCCATTCTCGATCACTTCAATCTAATTAAAGATTCATTAAAACTCCACTTAGTTTTAATCTTCCCAATAAACACTATCAATGATTATTTAACTTGGGAAATCACCTCCAGTCTTTAACTGGGTTAAAGAACCAATGTCCTTTAAAACACGGTTCACTATAAACCCAAAATCACATTCCATTAATTATCAGGTTAAAGAACAAGTGTTATTTAAAACACCGTTCACGATAAACCCAAAAATCAATTCAAATTCAATTCCCATTAAGTTCCATTTAATTGGTACACTTCATTAAATCCAAATAAAAAGATTTAATCTTTTTCTCAACTGGGTTTAAGAACAGTGTTAATGAAGACACCATTCATGATAAACCCAAATCACATTTGATATTAAATACAAGGCTCTGAATAGAAAATATATCGGCTTATATTCAATATCAAATTCTACGACCAACAAATATCGTATTGGAAATAACGATATCAATATATCTTTCAAATTCCCATAACAATATCTGTATAATCATGAAATTCAACATCGAAATATTCCAAAGACAATTTCGATTCAAATCAATTTTCCACTTCAATTATTGGAAATTCTATTTATTTTCAAAACCATTTCAAATCCACTTTATTTATTTTAAAAATAAATAGAATTATAATTCTAGTTCATTTCGATAAAAAACTATTTTTATTTTTTCAAATATGGAATTTTTCATCCCAATTCTTCACAAATCATTTCTTATGATTTTACACAAATTATTACTATTTTTAATAATTTTATCAAGGCCCGTACAATCGATTTCCATCAACGGCCATCGAACTGCACTTACAGCGACCTTTCCCAAATTTGATTTGGACATAATTCCAACTCCAACCGTTAGATTTTAAATTTCTAATATTCATTAGAAAGCCATTTTCGATACGAACCCAACGGTTCCGGTTTTAGGAGAATCCGATGGACGGATCTCCCGTAATATCCATTCGAAGTCAATGGTCGAAATTCGTAAACTGCCGCAGCGCGGCGCGTTCTATTCAGGCCATTATATATATAATATATATATATATATATATATATATATTATATATATTTCGTCGATTTCCTTTAAAAACGTATTATATAAATCGTTTTAAATTCGTTTTCAAAACGTCAACTTCCTTTTCCAATTCAAATCAAAATCGAATTTTTCAATATAAATTCATTTTAATTTCATTTTAAATCGATTTCAATTCAATTTCAATCGAATTCGAATTTCACATCATTTCAATTTAATTCGAATTTCAAATCTATTCAATTTAATTCGAATTTCAAATCTAGTCAATTTAATTCGAATTTCAAATCTATTTCAATATTCATTGAAAATTGAATAAAATCGATATAAATATCGTTCACGTCAAAATGGCGTCAATCTAATCAACACGGCTTCGTATATTTCTATATTCTAATATTCTATTTCAAATATTTCTATTCAAACATTACTTTTTCAAATATTCTATTTCAAAACTGGAATGAGGCCCAATCAATTACCATAGATTTTATTTCTATGGATTTCCATACAACGCATGTATATATCAACAATGACAAATAATCAACCATCATCCAAAGTGCATTCTACACTATATAAGCATCAAATATAAATATTTAATGCTCATAGCAGTCTCTCAATCAATCGATCGACATACAACTAATTATTGGGATTAGTGTATGTCATATATCATCCCAATACCCGTGTGGGGTTTCGAACAATCAAACACAGACTTTATTTGTGCAGTTGGGCGATGTGTAAAATTTATAGTTGCAATCAATATCAGTTAAATATGTGTATATAACCAAATCGTCCGATTTGTTTATATTTATTTCATTTTAAATACACGTTAAAAATTCTATTTTTAACTATAAAATATTTTCCACTATAAAATATTTTATTTCATTTCACATCACATCACACAATCAACTACACATCAAAATCAAACAAACAAGCATACAAGCCGTCCATGGTCTGTGGACGACGGGTGTCAGGTGCTACTAAACACCGTCTGCATCCTAGTATATATTTCAAACTAGAAAGAAATTAAATTAAAGGTGAGAAGTTCTCACTGATTAGCTAAACCAACGCCACGACTCTTCTTATGTAGTAAATCTTCGTCGCTCGCCTTTCGTCAATTTCGTTGCCCGTAGCCACTACATATATAAAAAATCACATTTTTAATTTGCTCTATATGGTTAAAAAATATATTTTTACATCGCTACTATATAGATAAAAATTATATTTTTATCACGCTATTCTCTATATAAAAATTATATTTCTTATATCTACTTCTAATATAAAGATCGAACTTTTATTATCCCTGCTACATATGTATAAATCACTCCTTTACAACGCTACTTCCATGATAAAAATTATATTTTTATCTTGCTAGCCAAGTAATAAAAATTATATTTTTATTATTCTACATGAATAAAAATCATATTTTTATATCTCCTACATAATAAAGATCTAATTTTTTATTATCTATATAATGTAAAAGTCATATTTTTACATGGCTACTTCTATAAAGATCACGTCTTTAATCTTTCTACTATATAAAAATTATATTTTTAATACACTACACATATAAAAATCATATTTTTATATACCATTCAAATAAATAAAAGTCTATTTTTTTTATACAGCATTCACATAAAGAAAAATCCAATTTTTATTATGTCATTGTATATAGAAAAATCCGACCTTTATCATGTCATTGTATATAGAAAAATCAGACCCTTACCATGTCATTATATATTGAATAATAAAAAAAGTCTGAAAATAAAATTCAAATTGGAACACTCACATTAAATCGAGCAAGGGGCGTCGGGGTGGGGTCTGAGGGGTGCGCTGGGGACTGCTGGTGGCGGGGGAGGCACGGCGGCCGGTCTGGTGGTGTTAAAGGTCGTGGTGGCTCTGATTTGGGGTCTAGGTTTTAGGGTTTTCAATTTAGAGGAGGAGGAGGGAGGAGAGGGTGGAGTGGAAGAAGAGGGGGTGTAGCGGCGGTCCCCCAACGTGGGGCGCTGGCGATAGTCGACATGGCAGGGGAGGGCGGCGGGTTTTAGATGCGGTGGTTTTTTTTTCCTTCTTCGTGACTTTTTGAGTGGAGAGAGAGAATACACGGGGGAGGGGGGGGAGGTTTATATAATAAAATATATTTATTTTAATTTATCTCCAAAAAATAACTTCTTTATTCGATCTCCAAATGAGACCCACCGACTGTCGTCCATAGCTAATTACCCCCATTCCGAACACAATGGGATATATGTCATAAGCTGATTCAACTGTTTCGATCAGTTTTCATCAAAATCAAAATATAACTCTATATATTGAATGTGAAAATGCATTTCAATTTACCGGGGCCACATACAGACTCCAAAAATTTCCAAAAAATAGTTTCTAGCTTCGTATTGACGATACAGTCCTAACCAAACTAATTTCGTCGAATTCTGAGATCGTTTGAAAAATGGCCATTTTCCAGTCGATTAAAATCAACTAAAACTAGTCAAACGCATTTTCCTTTGCCACACTCACATATTGAATTCAAAAATTATGAATATTGAAACCTAGCAATAACTTGACATCACGGATCCAACAAAAGTGGTTTCGTCGAAAACCGAGGTCGTTTGCAAAATTTCTATTTTTAAAGGCTAGAATTCCATAGCGACTATTCTGAAATTTCAACTGGACATAACTTTTGATTCCCGCTATGAAATTTCAAAATTTCTAATTCATTGGAAAGATATTCTCATTTAGATTCAAATATTTTTGGTTTCACTAAAATCTGGTTTATTTTGAATCTGGTACAGTCAATTGAATTTTGAAATCGAATTATCGAACTACCGCGCCATTTTCAATTCCATTTATATATATAAATAAATATTTATATTCTAACGACGATCTATATAATATATACGTTCGAATTCTATTCAAAATAAATTTCTCGTCGATATTATTTAAAATAATTCATTTTAAATAATCAAAATTCACTAAAATTGCCAAAATAAAAAATTTAAATTGGCTCGGATTTCCGGATTATTACAATCTCCCTCACTTAAAACTTTTCGTCCCCGAAAAGGAACGAAGCTGAAAGTTGTTAAACAAATCAACTCAACTTTAGTTATTTTCATTACGGCTTAAGTTCTTCAAATTTTCAGTTTTTAAGAAACTTTCAAATTTTCAAAAATTTGGCTAGCACCCTAAATTTTCGAAAAATTTCGCCATAGCGTCCCCTGCACTGGGGACTTCGGGATATTTCATATAGCCTCCCATGGCCTTCTTCAATCCAAAAGAAAAATAAAAAGCCAATCGGCTCATAAAATCATCATAACCCAAACAAAACAGTAAATTATGGTAAACATGTACCTATTTGTCGGGCAAACAATTTTATTCTTCTTCTCTAGCCTCCTTGCTATAACCTGTTCAGTGTAAGTACATATATATGCATGCAAATGCGACTAATTTTCAATACAATTCACTATTTAGTACAATTTGGTCAAATGGTTCAAATTCAAATTAATCAACCAATAATCAACCAACACAACCAGCAATCAATTAGTTGATTAGCTTTTCAAATTCATAACTTTGATATATAGTCCAAAAATCAGATTTTTGATGTCAAATCACAACAATAAGCCCTATTTAATTTTGGTTCTCACACTAGTCAATTGGAATCATATAGATATCCCACCTTCGACACTCGAATATAAATGTTGATGATGATGCACCATCATCAGGATTATCCCCGGGTGACTAGAGTGTGATTCTATATCTATCCAGTATATTAAAACTTCGAATATACGTTTGCAAGGCATATATGCAAAATATTTATATATTTGATTGTCCAAATTCAATACAAATAAATAATCAAATATGAATAATTGATTTAAGTTTCCAAAACAAAATTTGTTTGCACTTTTATTTCAAAAACACTACTCTTCACACTCGTTTTAGGATACTACTGATCCTATCTCTAACGAATCATTCTCGTTGGATATTACTAATCCAATCTCTGATGAATTCTATCGTTTGGTTCTAACGTGTCTTGTTCTCTAGCTTTGTAAACCAAAGCTCTGATACCAAGCTTAAAATACCCGAAATCCCCCTTACGGGAAATCACGGATTGAGTTGAGAACAAGCCACGACAGAATTCAGACAGAAGAACATTTCATTTTTAATTACAACAATTCATCAAATTACAAGAATATACAGAGTATAAATGAATAAAATACATTCGATAAATATCAGAGATTACAATAAATTACATAGCAGCGGAAAATATAATACAAAACACAACTAGAAGTAATACACGGATACAGAGCTTTCCGAGTATCGTTCCAGCTATAAAGCAGGATCCTATGAATATAAATATGCAAAACCAAAACTACTAGCTGCCCGTGTCAAAATAAGGGCATCCAGGGTTTAGGTTAAAACAATAAACTCCAGGTCAGTCATGGGACTGGTGTGAGAACTAAAACAGTTATTAATCTTTATTTTAAAGTTAGGTAAATCAAGGGACCACGCCGTATAACACGAAACGGGTTTCCTCCCAAGGATACCAGTGCATAAAACAACAGCGCAATGCTAAATAAAGATGAATGAAGCTATTATAAGACCCAGGTCCCATCACATAATGCAACACAAACCAGAGGATAGGGTTTTCCCTTATAATAGCCAAAGCATGCTTGATACATTTTAAAACAAATCGTTTGATACTATAATAAGTGTATAGTGTCAAAACAACTTCAAATCATAAGTATCAATCATAGACGGCATAAGTGCCCCATACCACTATGTCGCCATACTAGGCTCTACAATCTAAACCGCAAAGTCACATATTGGAAGTTGGATTTCCATCTGTGAACCGAGGCAAAAGATAGTCCTCTACCGATTCGAGACTCTCTAGCCCGAACCTCAGGCTACAGCCGCAACTGCACCAAGGAGCCACTGGGCCGGTCCACCGATGTGGATTAAAATGCTGAAGACTGCGTTTTCCCGCCCTTTGGGGCGTAAATAAGCCAACGAATGACTCCATCGGTCCCGGATCGACCGATATATCTGAGGTGCCTCGCAACAGCAACAACCACATAGGTGAAAGTATATAAATGTCAGACAGTTTAAGCACTGACACCACCACTAGCTAGAAAGAAACGCATGCCCTCCCTGGATCCTTCTCCCGTTTCTGGTCCACAACCGAGGTGTGAGGCTCGTGAATCAATGCTACACAAAGCTATGTCACACAGGCCATGCTTTGATCATCAACCACAAGACTTTGCTTTTTAACAAAAGCCTTGATCATTTGCCAGTTAGGCATGCCACACAGGCAATTCACTCCATGCGATTGGTATCCATCGATATATAACCCTTGAGCTCGTACATCTCAGAGAAGGGCGTTAAGCAAGAGAATAAACTCTCCGCCGCCAAACAGATATATATTTAATAGAAATCAATCACACAAACTAAAATCCAATGTCAGACACACAGTCCATTTACAAGTTCGTTCTGGGTCTGAACGAAACTGGAGGCACCTAGTACCCCGCATATCCATCGATCTCCAAATACGTCTGGACGATCACAAACTGATTCTCTCCTCCTGGGTGTACAACCCAATCAATATCATCAGTAATCACCCAAATGATGTGAAGACCTCTGGTCTTCGACCACCGTCTTCATCCTCGACATCACGTCGAATCAGTTGTTCAGAATGGGATAAACCCGGTCTTTCTGAATAACTCGCATATATAATAAACAAGTGTTACACAAACACAACATACGCCTCATTCCAATTCAGAATATTCTTATATTCAAATATTCTTATACTTTGGGAAAGGTTCCCATTAATTTTATCAAAGACAATTTCTTTAAATTTATTCTTTAATCTTCTTCGAATATCAATTCAAACTAGTCGGGATTAGTGAACCACACCGAAGTAATCATTTATTTTATTTCTCAATCCCAACCTATTAATCCCATGAAGTAAAACTGGTCATACTTCATATCTAAAACCACGGTGTTATCGGTAAATCTAATTACCATTTCACGTTCAAATCTAGTTAAAGATTTAACTATCGCCTGGAGCAAAACTGGTGATACTCCATTCTCGATCACTTCAATCTAATTAAAGACTCATTAAAACTCCACTTAGTTTTAATCTTCCCAATAATCACAATCAATGATTATTTAACTTGGGAAATCACCTCCTGTCTTTAACTGGGTTAAAGAACCAATGTCCTTTAAAACACGGTTCACTATAAGCCCAAAATCACATTCCATTAATTATCGGGTTAAAGAACAAGTGTTATTTAAAACACCGTTCACGATAAACCCAAAAATCAAATCAAATTCAATTCCAATTAAGTTCCATTTAATTGGTACACTTCATTAAATCCAAATAAAAAGATTGAATCTTTTTCTCAACTGGGTTTAAGAACAGTGTTAATGAAGACACCATTCACGACAAACCCAAATCACATTTGATATTAAATACAAGGCTCTGAATAGAAAATATATCGGCTTATATTCAATATCAAATTCTACGACCAACAAATATCGTATTGGAAATAACGATATCAATATATCTTTCAAATTCCCATAACAATATCTGTATAATCACGAAATCCAACGTCGAAATATTCCCAAGACAATTTCGATTCAAATCCATTTTCTACTTCAATTATTGGAAATTCTATTTATTTTCAAAACCATTTCAAATCCACTTTATTTGTTTTAAAAATAAATAGAATTATAATTCTAGTTCATTTCGATAAAAATCTATTTTTATCTTTTCAAATATGGAGTTTTTCATCCCAATTTTTCACAAATCATTTCTTATGATTTTACACAAATTATTACTATTTTTAATAATTTTATCAAGGCCCGTACAGTCGATTTCCATCAACGACCATCGAACTGCACTTACAACGACATTTCCCAAATTTGATTTGGACATAATTCCAAATCCAATTGTTAGATTTCAAATTTCTAATATTCATTAGAAATCCCTTTTCGATACGAACCCAACGGTTCCGGTTTCAGGAGAATCCGACGGTCGGATCTCCCGTAATATCCATTCGAAGTCAATGGTCGAAATTCGCGAACTGCTGCGGCGCGCCGCGTTCTATTCAGGCCATTATATATGTAATACATATATATTATATATATTTCGTCAATTTCCTTTCAAAACGTATTACATAAATCGTTTTAAATTCGTTTTCATAACGATTTCAACTTCCTTTTCCAATTCAAATCAAAATCGAATTTTTCAATATAAATTCATTTTAATTTCATTTCAAATCGATTTCAATTCAATTTCAATCTAATTCGAATTTCACTTCATTTCAATTTAATTCAAATTTCGAATCTATTCAATTTAATTCGAATTTCAAATCTATTCAATTTAATTCGAATTTCAAATCTATTTTAATATTCGTTGAAAAATGAATAAAATCGATATAAATATTGTTCACGTCAAAATGGCGTCAATCTAATCAACACGGCTTCATATATTTCTATATTCAAATATTCTATTTCAAATATTTCTATTGAAATATTTCTTTTTCAAATATTCTATTTCAAAACTGGAATGAGGCCCAATCAATTACCAAGATTTTATTTCTATGGATTTCCATACAATGCATGTATGCATCAACAATGACAAATAATCAACCATCATCCAAAGTGCATTCTACACTGTATAAGCATCAAACATAAATATTTAACGCTCATAACAGTCTGTCAATCAATCGATTGACATACAACTAATTATTGGGATTAGTGTATGTCATATATCATCCCAATACCCGTGTGGGGTTTCGAACAATCAAACACAGACTTTATTTGTGCAGTTGGGCGATGTGTAAAATTTATCGTCCCAATCAATATCAGTTAAATATGTGTATATAACCAAATTGTCCGATTTGTTTATATTTATTTCATTTTAAATACACATAAAAAAAATTATTTTTAACTATAAAATATTTTATTTCATTTCACATCACATCACACAATCAACTACACATCAAAATCAAACAAACAAGCATATAAGCCGTCCATGGTCTGTGGACGATGGGTGTCAGGTGCTACTAAACACCGTCTGCATCCTAGTATATATTTCAAACTAGAAAGAAATTAAATTAAAGGTGAGAAGTTCTCACCGATTAGCTAAACAAACGCCATGACTCTTCTTATGTAGTAAATCTTCGCCGCTCGCCTTTCGTCAATTTCGTTGCCCGTAGCCATTACATATATAAAAAATCACATTTTTAATTTGCTCTATATGGATAAAAATTATATTTTTACATCGCTACTATATAGATAAAATTTATATTTTTATCACGCTATTCTCTATATAAAAATTATATTTCTTATATCTACTTCTAATACAAAGATCGAACTTTTATTATCCCTGCTACATATGTATAAATCACTCCTTTACAACGCTACTTCCATGATAAAAATTATATTTTTATCTTACTAGCAATATAATAAAAATTATATTTTTATTATTCTGCATGAGTAAAAATCATATTTTTATATCTCCTACATAATAAAGATCGAATTTTTTATTATCTATATAATGTAAAAATCATATTTTTACTTGGCTACTTCTATAAAGATCACATCTTTAATCTTTCTACTATATAAAAATTATATTTTTAATACACCACACATATAAAAATCATATTTTTATATGCCATTCAAATAAATAAAAATCTAATTTTTTTATACTGCATTCACATAAAGAAAAATCCAATTTTTATTATGTCGTTGTATATAGAAAAATCCGACCTTTATCATGTCATTGTATATAGAAAAATCTGACCTTTACCATGTCATTGTATATAGAATAATAATAATAAAAGTCTGAAAATAAAATTCAAATTGGAACACTCACATTGAATCGAGTAAGGGGCGTCGGGGTGGGGTCTGAGGGGCGCGCTGGGGACTGCTGGTGGCGGAGGAGGCACGGCGGCCGGTCTGGTGGTGCTAAAGGTCGTGGCGGCTCTGATTTGGGGGCTAGGTTTTAGGGTTTTCAATTTAGTGGAGGAGGAGGGAGGAGAGGGTGGAATGGAGGAAGAGAGGGGTGTAGCGGCGGTCCCCCGACGTGGGGCGTTGGCGATAGTCGACATGGCAGGGGAGGGCGACGGGTTTTAGATGCGGTGGTTTTTTTTCTTCTTCGTGACATTTTGAGTGGAGAGAGAGAGTACACGGGGGGAGGTTTATATAATAAAATATATTTATTTTAATTTATCTCTAGAAAGTAACTTCTTTATTCGATCTCCAAATGAGACCCACCGACTGTCGTCCATAGCTAATTACCCCCATTCCGAACACAATGGGATATGTGTCATAGGCTAATTCGACTGTTTCGATCAGTTTTCGTCAAAATCAAAATATAACTCTATATATTGAATTTAAACACGCATTTTAATTTACCGGGGCCACATACAGACTCTAAAAATTCCCAAAAAATATTTTCTAGCTTCATATTACGATACGGTCCTAACCAAACTAATTTCGTCGAATTCTGAGATAGTTTGAAAAATGGCCATTTTTCAGTCAATTAAAATCAACTGAAACTGGTCAAACGCGTTTTCCTTTGCCACGCTCACATATTGAATTAAAAAATTATGAAAACTGAAACCTAGCAATAACTTAACATCACGAATCCAACAAAAGTGGTTTCGTCGAAAACCGAGGTCATTTGCAAACTTTCCATTTTTAAAGGCCAGAATTCCAAACTATTCTGAAATTTCAACTGGACATAACTTTTGATTCCCGCTATGAAATTTCAATTTTTCTGATTCATCGGAAATTTATTCTCATTTAGATTCAAATATTTTTGGTTTCACTAAAATCCGGTTTATTTTGAATCTGGAACAGTCATTTGAATTTTGAAATTGAATTATTGAACTACCGCGCCATTTTCAATTCCTTTTATATATATAAATAAATATTTATATTCTAACGACGATCTATATAATATATACGTTCGAATTCTATTCGAAATAAATTTCTCGTCGATATTATTTAAAATAATTCATTTTAAATAATCAAAATTCACTAAAATTGCCAAAATAAAAATTTTAAATTGGCTCGGATTTCCGGGTTATTACAAATATACACAAAGTTATGCTTCAATAACTCATATCACTAGCTTATTACATAACTTGAGCATGCCACATTGTCCATTCACCGCATGTCACTTATTTCTATAATGTCTAAGCTCATATGTCACAAATCAGATATATGTTAACAGAAATCAGTGTTATGCTGTCAATTACAATGTCAGACACATAATCTATACAAGTCCATTCTGGGTCTGAACGGAATAGCCATCCGAAAATCTCCAAATATATTCAGATCTCATGCCACTTATAACCTTGTATCGGGTGTACGGCCCGTTCTGAGCCATTAGCAATCCATCCAAATAATCCGAAGATTCCCAGTCTTCATCCATCGTTTTTCAAGTCTTGAATTGCTTTATAATGTCGTATTACAACTTGGAATGGTTTTCAGACTTTATATCTGATCCCGGTCTTTCCAAATAATAAGCGCAATTTTAAAAACACAATTATGGATCATACAGACTTTCAACCAAATCTCCATCCGTCTTGGGTTTGTTAATTAAATATCTTTAACCTGTTCTCAAATTATCTCTAACAAAATCCATATTTTAACTTCTCTTCTTTAAAACACATCCTTTGAGTCAAAGATAATCTAGCCTCAAACCTCAATTAACTTTCCATTTTATAACGTGTTATCCAAAACCTTAATCCACATTTCATAATTTCAACCATAGTTTTCAATTAAAACAATTTCGTAATATTCAATTCTTTAATATTGATTAAAAGATCACACTTCCTTCCAATTTAATTTCCTCAAATCAAAGATTTGATTAAATATCCCAGTTGCGATATGAATTTCCATAACAATTTCATTGTGTTTCAAGAATGATATTATTGAAGATACGATTCATGACAAAACCCAAATGAGTCGATATTGAACATAAGTTACACATAAATTGTATCTACTTGTATTCAATATCAGTTCTCATAATCGAGAAATACTATAAGAGGAATAACGATAATAATATTTTTCAAATTCCTCAAATAGTACACGTTTGCACTTCTGAATTTCATATCAAATATCAAAATATTATTTCTGTCCAACTCAACTTAAATAAATCGGGAAATCCTTTTCTTATTTCGGAAATTTATCAAACTCCTTGATATTGGATCTGGATAGAAATATCGTCGACTTATCCTCAATATTAATATCATATCCACCTCATACTATAAGCGAAATAATGGTAAATACCTTCTTAATTTCTTTAATAGTAAGAGTCATCATCTACAAATTTAATATCAAACATCCAAAGATTAATCTCCAACCATATCCAATTATTTAAAAGTGGAAAAACAATTTAATATTAAATAAATCAATTTAAATCCCATATAAAATATTTTTAAACCTTTGAAAACATTTTACAATCATTTAAAATGGTTACTTATAATTCAGAAAACAATTTATGGGTAAAAAATTTCGAAACAGATTGTTTCCAAACAAATATTACAATAGCATTTCAAAAATGTTACAAAACTGTTATCTTAACTAGTTTGATCAAAATATCGTTTATCTTATCCAAATCTTAAAATTTCCAATTCAAAACATTTATAAATAATTCATATTGATTTTACAATTTTTTTTCCATATTTTTAAAATATTAAAAATAGTTGTTTACATTTTATGGTTGGCAAACTGCACTTGCAACGTCCTTTTCCAAATGGTTTTAAATATAACTTAAAAATTAAAATCTTCTTTCACTCATTTGAAAGCCCTTGCTAAAAGGAATCAAATGTTTTTTGTTTTGTGGAATTCCGATTTAAATTACAAAAGTTATAAACTTTTAAAGTTTGCAACTAAAATACGTGAAATATCGCTGTGTGACAAGCTCTATTTTGACCATACTAAATATTATTATGTAATACATCAAAATGCCTTAAAATCATTATATACTTATATAAACCATTTGAAATTATTTTAATTAATTTAAATTGAGTTCCCAGATTATTTCGGATTTAAAATTCAACTTTTATTTTTGCTTAATATCTTATTAATATTAAATTCCAATTTATATCTAAATTAAAATAATTTCAAATTAAATTACAAATTAAATTTTGAATTAACAATCCTGCCCGCCGGATCAGTTAGGGAGAGAAGGGAACTTTAGTTTCCAAACTCAAACCTAGACACTATCCTCTCTGTCATCCTAGAACGTTCCGGTATTTATTTATTTTATTTTAATTTTAAAAGAGACTTCATCAATATATATGTATTCATACATATGTGTCTTTCCCAACTATTAACCTTTAATTACTACTCTATTCCCAAATTATTTCAAATTTGAAAATATTTTTTTAGCCAAATCCCCTATTATAATATTATCAATTACGGAGGAGATTTAACCGATTACTGATGCAATACCATAATTATCGTGTCGTATTGTGTCATGTAACATTAACAACCACTATAAATATCAATAGCAACCGTTATCATTTTATCAACATTATTAAATAAATAATAACTATGCACAAAGCGTTATACCCTAACGCTTAATAATGTGTGTGTTGTAATCTACGCAACCATCATCCATCATAAACATCAACAATCACTAACCGCTAATAATTCATCACTATATTTAAATTAGTCTAATTACTAATTAAATATATAAATTGTGGTTAAAGAGTTCTTACCAAACAACTTTCCAATCTTCACAGTAGGCGAGCCAAGCTGAGTGAACCGTCGGACAATATTTCAATGCACAGTCTTCTTTACGAAAATGTATATAATATAATATATACTAATCTCTCTCTTCAAAACAGGAGGAGGAGGAAAGAGAGGCTGTTGGCCGATCCAAGGTGGAGGAAGGAGGAAACCATGGCCAAAGGCTTTAGAAAGGAGAAGAGAGAGATGATGTAGAAAAATAGAGTTTAAGCCTCTTTATATAGGTACGTTCAAGGGTAGTTTAGTAAATTAGCCAAGGACACATGTCCTCATCATAAAGACTACTGCATGCATGCTTTACACCTACCAAGACACGTATATTTTGGCATGAAGTTCTCTACATGCATGGTGACATGTAAGAGTCACTTGTCCAATTATAAACAATTTAATTTGCAACATTTTTGTAACCTCTATAAATGTAACAAATTATCAATACTTATAAGTTCAAGCATTTCTAGGTTAGGGTCTTAACATATAAACATCAAAATTAATGATATCATGTTAAAAATAATATTTATAAATGATTAATATTTCAAAAACATTTATTATATAATATATACATATATTTTTATCAAAACCATATTAACCAAAATATATAAAAATAGAATTTGAATATTTAACAAATAGTTAAAAAATCTTTGTAACTTAACCATATAAAAATCATTATATGCTTAAAAATTACTTTAAAATATTTATTTCAAATTATATTTACTTAAATAAAATGGTAAATTAAATATAACACTGAAAATAACTTAACAATTCTTTACAAAAATCCATATTCTTATATCATTATTAAATAATATCATCACTTACTAATAAAAATATTCATAAAATCTTTATATATTAAATATATCCTTTGAAAAAAAAATCCTTTTTAAAATCATATTTATAAAATAAATAAGATATATATACAAGGTTCAAAATTTATATTTAAACCTTATTAAATCTTAGAAAATCCTAATTAATTTCATTGAAAATATTGGATTTTTACGATTGACATATGGAATCTTTTTTTTTTCAAAACATATTGTGCATTTTTCACTCTAGCCACTCATAGACCTACAATTCTCAAATTTCCATAACCATTTCCTTGGCGTACAAAACTAATAAACCCAATTTTCTTCATGTGTTACTTTACTTAATTAGAGGGTTCCTCTATGGATCTAGACAGACATATATATATATATATGTATGTATGTATGTATGTATATGTATATTAGAAAGTACAAATACGTTCACTCATAATCTATATTGGCTTCCTAAACCTAGCTCTGATACCAGATGTAATGACCCAGATTTCAACGGACCCAAATTTTTTGAAAAATGAAAAAAAAATCCAAGTCCACTGAAACCCAAGTCGGTTTGTTTGGTATTCTATAGAAAGGCAAAGATAAAATATATCAGAGCTCACAATAAAATATCTCACAGCGGAATGAATAAAATATAATAGTAAGTGAGTACTTACCCTAATAATGACATTGTCTAATAAGTGCCTCTAAGCTGTATAATCTCTGCCATCTGCCTAACTTGCGGGTTTGTTATGAGGAGGAGGTCAGGAAAAAGTTCTAGTGAATGAACAAATTATACTTTCTGTAAATAACACTACATATACCGTTCTATCACTTGATTACCTTTATTAAGTTATTTTTGGCTTATTACACATTACACTTTCGATTTCATGCATAAATAATACCAATCTATTCCTAAGTAGATTAACCAAATAAATCATGTATATGTAGCTATATGTCTATCGAGGTACTCCTCATAATACCCTCCCCAAGTGGTCTCCATCGCCGTACTACGAAAACGTACAAGACCTCCATCTCCATGCTATGAAAGCATAATAGGATGCACAACGAAAGCGAATAAGCTTCTACCGTTGTGGCATAAAGGTGCCCAAAACCTGAGTTTTTCCACGGAACTTAGGAGAAGACTTTTTATATCTCTCAAGAATGGCTTTGTTAGGCCCACAATACAGATATAAAAGATTATTCTATCTCTTTCGGTGAATACGGCCTCACCCGACCCTCCCAACCAGTGAAAGACCATTCAAAGAGCTAAGTGACCGTGCCCTTAACAAAAAAAATCTAAGCATTCAAATTGGCCTTGTCCCTCATCCAATGTCCCGATAGTAAAAGATCATTAGCCTCCTTGTTTAGCTCCAGTCTTTCTCGTACTCGCTCAGACTAACGATGATAGGTGTCCGACGACCTACTATCTTTGTTGGGTCCTGACCACAAAGCCTCCCAGATTGAGGAAACCTCCCACATTATGGTAGCCAAAGAATCACGCTAGAAACCATTTCAATCTGTCTTTAGGCTGCCCTCAACCAATGATGCAGTCGAGGAATGCTCACCAGATGGAACAACATAGACATGCTTCTGTGGATACATCTTCGCTAGGCCTATCACAGAGGGCCATCAATCATGGAGTATCCTCACGTCCAGTTGAAGTTTTGCACTTCCTTTTGGTCCCGTTGAATAAATTGGACGTGCTCCCATTATGCGTCCCGACACCTACAGTGATTTGCCCTGCGCTCTTCATCCCCACAGACTGGTCCTAACGCATATCATTATATAAATTAGACCCTATGTCTAATTTACTATAATGCGTTCCACTTTTCCTTTTTTATTGATTTACAACATTCGTTAATCTTTTTAATCGAATATTATTTCTTTATAAATCAATTTTACTAGTTACCATATAATCTTTGGCTCGTAACTTACACTTTGTAAATCAATATGTTCATATTAAAGCCTAACTCCTTTTAGGCTCGTAACTTAATCTATTTTAGTCAGTATGTACATATTAAAGCCTGAGTGTTCCTGTCATAACAATTTACTTTTTAGGAAATCAGACCTACTCCTAATTGACTGGTTACCAAAACTATACAAAAATCAATTTCCATAACTTAAGGTAATTACTGTCATAGAAATCCATAATTGCAAGACATCTCTTACAATTATTTTTAGGATATTGAATAGTGCACAATATGACGTAATCCTTATTTTGTACTAATCCACAACTTTATATTTTTTTTATACTTGCAATTATGTTTTCCACTTCTTTTTCAAACCAAACTATGGAAAAATATTCCCATCTTTTCTAACCAATCAATCTAGGCTATTTCTGACTTTCTGTTTTAATTGGTGTATGTTAATTCTTGTTTTTAACATATTTCCCCCTTTTTACATAGTTACAGTAAATTCGGATACAACTGGTTTATACCCTTTTTCAATCCCAACATAGAAATTCTCAGATTACCAATTAACTGCAAGTTTACTGTCCATAATGTTAATTTTGCCACACCCACAATTATCAAATCCTATTTTGTTCATAATTCCAACTAAATTATGTTTTGCAACGTGCATAAACAAAAAGGAATATAATTAGTTGTATAAAATAGGCGCATAATTCGGTAGTGTATATATGTCAACATTTCAGGTTTATGTATATTTTGCGCATAACCAAAATTCCACATGAAACTATATATTCCTACGCAGAAAGGGGAGAAAGAGGAATAAGAGATCATATTATAAATTTTAAAGGAATCAAATGATATCTTATACTATTATTAGAAAATATAATTTAAGTCCACTCATCTGAATGCTTTCAATTCCTGAATTTGATTCAGACTGGTCATCTATGGTCTTCATAATTAAATATACTACTCATACGGATGGGAAATTCGGGCACCTATAGCCTAAATCTACAACCTTCATCCCCAAATATTTGAATCAGAAATCATAAATCTAAAATATAATTTATTTTTGAAGATTTTGGAGGAGAGAGGAAATAACATAGCTCTGGAGCTCTGTTAGAAAATATGAGTTGGAAGCTAAATCTTGCAGGCTTATTTATAGCTACCTAAAAGAACCATGTCCGTCCAATTCAAAAGAATTAAATCTGAGCCACAAAAAAAATGACGTCTTGGACCGAAATAGTTCGACCCATGCTTCAATTCGGTCAACCCCTGGGTCTACACAGTCCTTAAGTTTGTCAACCCTTAGGTCGACCCACTTTTGGGCTAGTCCCTTTCTACGTGATTTCTAACTGTGTTTAAATGTTATTATTAATGTTGTATTTCTTAACCATTTTTATTGATTTACAAATATTATTTCCTATTTTGATGTGTGTTCTTATTCAGATTCAAATGCGAAATCAATGTGCGCATTATTCATTCTTTCATTTTTCAATTCTTGTGTGTTAATTTTTTTTAATTTCACGAACATTATCTTTAACGTTTATTTCTGTCATATTAACAAGCATTTTATTTTCAATTTCAAAAGCGTACTATTAATATACGCATATCCATCTTAAAGTAAAATGTTATTTGATTAAAATCATTTGAACATCCTTCTATTACATGGTCTTATACCATTTATGACGCACATTTATTTTTATGCGTTACTTTTGTAATTTATGCCTAAACGTATTATATTAAATATATCTATATGTGTGTTCACATTCCTGAATTAGTTATTTATTTCCAGTTTTTGACATTATTTCTATTATTCCACTTTTAATGTCCTCTATTACATGCATTGTCAATTTAAAGGAAATGTTGCCATTTTAATATTAATTACTTTCCCTTCCTTGATTTAATCTTTTTATAATGGCCTGAATTTCCGTATTATCTGAGTTGACTGAATACACCACACATCCAACACAAATTGCACAAAAATACGAATCACTATTGGTTAAAGAAGAAAAAGATAGAAGAATATCAGAAATAAGAACACAAAATCTCACATCGCAACGGAATAAAATATATATCACAGCTTTCGGAATACAAAATTTTAACTGTGTATTCATACCATTATCAAAGTACAACACTTACAACACAACAGAAATAGCAATAACTATATAAAGCTAAAGCCTCCTACTATAATCTCATCCAAGTATATTTGTAAAATCCCGACTACTTGACTGCCCATACAAATTTGGGCACCCATGAGTTCAGGAGAAAACAAAACAAAATAAACCCTGGATCAGTCATGAGACTGGTGTGAGTAAACTCCAACCACTTGGTTTAACTTTTAAAAATACTTTTTAAAAGAATGGATAATCGTAAGACCAATCCACACATAAATATGGATGGTTTTTACCTTATGATAACCCAAAACGTTCTTTGAAAACAATACTATTCTTATATTATAATAGTGTCTAAATCAAATAAATAGCAATCTAGCAGAACCCTTGCAACTCACGCTCTACATACATAGTATACAATCTAAACCGAGGGCGTTTATTGGAGAATGGATTCGAACTGCCAAGGTATGAGACTACCTTCCGACAGTAAATCTCTAAAGAAGGATACACCGGGTTCAACAAGAAAATTTTGAAGCCTAGGCTAAAAATGACCGGCCACTCACTTCAACTGAGTGTTCCGAATGTATTGTCGCCGACGGTTGGGATCAGCAAAATTTCCCCGAAAGGGACACCATCGAAAAAATGAAGAAGAAAATGGATTTTCTCTAAATCAGTGACAATACACCTTAATTGGTAACTACCCACTGTTGTAGTTGTTGTATACACAATTATATGATTTTTTTTGATGATAACAACCAAATAAATATTATTTTAAATGTGTTTGTTACTGTACTATTTCATATATTTATCACAGATAGAAATATAATATTTATATTTAAATAGAATACGACTGTACAGTCATTCATATATTCATAAAGTATTTTGTTTAAATTGAATATTATATTTCATACATTCAAACAATACATCTATTTGTAACTCCACTATTTGAACACATCACATTTCATATACATTCACAGAATATTTTACTTGTAAATAAACTAAATATAACAGACAAGTTTGTTTGAACATAATAAAATAATATTTTATTTCAAACAAATTTGTTTAATACAAACATCAGTACAATTCTGTTGATACATAGCTCCTCACTATAACACTATGTCTATACATCTCATATATATACAATCACTCAATTTACATTTCAATTTACATACGCGTTAACACTGATACATTGACACATCTTCATCTTCAATCTTCTATCTTCACAGCTCAGTCAGTCCAGTCTTCATACCTGTCAAATAAAATAGAAATGAACACAGTACACTGCAACAGGAATAAAATAGTATACATGCGAATAAAAATTTTATTTTTAATTTTGTTTGCCTCAGATTTCTGGTGTGTTTCTCATCACTTTTCATGACTCGATCTGATTTATCAATCCATCCGACTGGGTCTAGACAACTTGTGATATTCATAGTGATACACTGTAAATACCACAAGGCAGTCAGTGTATATACAAAATATTCCTGTGCATGGACAAGAAATTCAACTGATGGCTGCATATACACACGTGTATAAATATACATGTGTGCACTTCCTCGCCAATTAGTGTGCAACTGAGGAGCAGCCACGTGGACCAACTCGACTCAGTGCACAATCTACAGTGGGACAATCAAATACAAGTTCAAGCTCTCAAATGAAGTATTGTTCATAATTGTCAAAGCGCTTGTGTAGCCAATAAGAAACATGTTGGCAAACATACAAGATCAGCTCAAATTCATGTGATTTTAGCATGGTCATACAAGCAGATTAGTCAGACCAGATTCAAGAAGATAATGGCAGTTTAAAGCAACTCAGCAGCAACTCAAAGGTGGGAAAGTTAATGGAGCAAATCTCATGTACATATATATATATATATATATATATATATGTGAGCAACATGTTCAATGGTGCAAAAAGCATGGTATATATTATCATCACAACAACATAAATGAAGGAGAAGCATATACATGAAGGATGCTTTCAAGTTAATTTCTGTGCATTTCAAACCAACAGCATACAAGATGGAGTATTTCTATAACTAAAGCATGGTCATCAAAATAGCATGGATGATTTAAATGGACAGTGTGTACACTATCATAAGCACAAGTGCATAGGTCAAGTTCACTACAGGCAGCATCAATTGCCAAGTTTACATGGAGAAGCATATGGAACCAATAGTGAATAACATCAACAAAATCAGTTCGACATGTATTTAAGCAAACAGTTCAGCATGAACAAGTCGAGTCTGTTCTGAAACAAGAAATGCAAGATGCTCAAGTCAAAATCAAAGCAAGGGGAAAGTTTTATCTTGTGTGTCATTTTTGACCAGCATGGTGTATACAAGATTATTAATGTATACACATTCAAAAATTTTGTTGCATAAGGGACAGAGTAAAGTTCAGCAACAAAGCATGGTTCATGGTTCAGAAATGATCAAAGTCTAACCAGTGCAAGTGCTAGTGAATGAATCAACCCAAACAGCAAATGTGAGAGAGATACATGTGCACATACAAATTGGTAGCAACAAACAAAAGCCAAGAATAAATCAGTTCACTCAAATTTGGCAAGTAATTTTTTTTAATGAATTCATGTTGGAAAGAATTTTGGAAAGCAAATCACAGGAGATCTTCAAGGAATACTTCTAGAGATAATGATTCCAGAAATCAGTATATACAGTTTTGGCTAGAGTGTCTCACTGTCTTAAAATTTTTCCTGAAATACTGATGTCATTTACAAAGGGCAGAAAATCAAATAATTTATTTCCCAAAATTTCCTCAATCATACTTGGCAACCAAATAATCTCCAGAATTGACTTTTTAATCAATACCGTGTGACTTCAAAGCCTAAAGGGAAAATCTGTTTTTAAAGACCACAAATAAGTTCAATTTCATTATCGTAAATCACACAAGTTTCTTCAATGCCAAGGAATCAAATTAAAACCGAGTATGTCAAAAGAGGAAGCCAACGCAAATCAGTCAAGCCATCACGTGAAATCAGAGTGTCGATTTAGGGTTTCCTAAATCCTATTATATACATGTATATCATCACAGGCAAGAATGATCGAAAAGCCAAAAAAATCAATTCAAACATTTCAAAGCAATATTTTTCAAAAAAACTCACTTTGTTTTCGGTCAAAAGCAAGAGAGAAAATTCCCCAAAATCAGAGAGCATCCAATTGACAAAATAGAAAGCATCAATCTTTAAAGAATCATAAATTGATTTTTTTTTTGCATTGATTGAAATTTTGGGGATTTTCAGAAAACCCTAGAGGAGCCGCCATTCTTTCACAAAGCAAAGAGAACGGATAAAAATAAAGAGGGGTGCAACCGAGTTACAAAATGGCCGAACATAATTTTCTAAAGGGATGACCCCTTGTTTTAACTCCCAACGGTTTTTAATTTGATTTTAATTTTGTATTGCATTTTCTTTCTATTTTTGTAAACCATCAACAGTTTCTAGTGTCTGTAAAATACTAGGGGATTCAGTCAGGGTGTTGACTGACAGTTGACAGAGTCTGTAAAATCTGGGTTACTGGTTACGAGGCCGTAATCAGGGGAAATCTGATTGAGAGGATATCGGTCAGTCTGGGGTTTGGAGCGTAGGGCCACACTTATCTTTTGACATGCCACATCTTCATTTACCCGATTTTAGGCATGGGACCTACCCGATTTTATACCATTTCCCGGTTGTGAGGCTTAAGACCACACTTATCTTTTTGACATGCCACATCTTCATTTACTTTGAATGCCATATCGTCAAACCCACCAAAATCATTTATTGATTTCACAAAAAATATCATGGGCATAAAGCTAAGAGAAACGAATTCCTCCACCACCAACGTGATACGTTTGAAGAGGTCAATATAGATTACCTTTTAGGCATACTCTGTCAGACATTCGTCCATATATGTTGTCCTGAGACTGGACAAACTGAAGGCACTATTCCATTAGTCCAACTTAGGCAATTTCTACCTAGGATTAACAGAACATCCCTCGTACTTTACTCCATCTTCAATTATCTTTAATATAATCTAATTCACAACGCGTATGCCTATACCGAGTGGTTTTCAGATAATAATCCAACCGGTCTCCCCGTATTGACAATGTTGATATTAAATTAAACAATATTCCGATAGTTGGTTATTTAACTATCGAAGAAACTAACATTCATCCAAAAATCTTATTCCTAAAGGGAATACTGTTAATTAGGATCAAACAATCACTGAGCCCCTTTTTAATTAATATTTAAATAATTAAATTTACCATTTTCTAATTTCTCTTCAATATCTTTACCCAGATATTTCTCCAAATCCGTTTAGCTTCTCACAATTCTTGGAAAAAACATTTTCATTTATCATAACTATTTATTTTCCTTATTCAAAAAATATCTCTTTTTAACATCGGAAAACATTTCCATATATTCATAAATTACTATTCTTCCACATTCATCTATCCCTAACCGTAAACTAGTAAGAGAACAACTCTCTAAGTATCAACCCCGAAGGCAGAAACGGACTTCAGATCGACACTCAGGAAGCCATTCAACTCGACTAATCTCCAGTCAGTTTCTAATTTCCTTAACTTTGCAAAACATTTGATTTTAAGCCATCATGCAATTTGAAACGTGTATACGTTTCTCCTTCGGGCCTCTTAAGATTTAATTTTATATTTTTTTCTTTCTTATAAAATTCCATTACACATTTTTTCTCTTACTGAATTCCATACATAATTGATAAGCCAATTTCTAGTTATCAAACTTTCTAAAAAAAAATCTATCTTCTTAAATTTTCTGAAAATTTCATTAGTGTCTCATTTGTACGGCTCACTTGGTACTACTACAAATCGCCTTCTGGGCCCTTTCCATTGAAAAAGAAAACCAAATGCCAAGTGGCTTGCCAAATCAGCTTATAAAATCTCATATGGAATTAAATATGTACTTCTTTTGTAGGGCATTCAATTTATTTTCTTACATTAGCTTTATTCCATACTTGCTCAAATATCTATTCAACCGTTTCCCATTTATTTCAACTCAATCCAATCGTCTTTAACTCAATTCTCTAATTCCTTCTATAATTAGCACATTTTTCGATAACATTTTTTTATTTGAACGTATCACGTTCATATATATTTTTAATTTGCTTATAAACCAATCGAATTCCATTTCCAACTCAAGTTTCATATTCGGTTTCAAATATGAATTCAGAAATCCAATTCGTTTTTCCAAAGTCAAATTCAATCCAAAATTCAATTAGCTAATTATTCTTCTACTTAGTTAATTTTATTCAATAATTAATAATATGATATTTGTTTTTAAAATCCATTCATTTACTCCACTTGAGTTCATATTTATTTCATAACTCAAGTCTGAATTTTACTAATGGAAATCCGAATTTTATTAACTTACAATCCTTCGATTTTATTTATTAAACCATTATGGTTTATAAACGATTATAGCATTGTTTTTTTGAAAATTTGGTTTTGACGTAACCTAAAATTTATAAGATGAAATCTAGATTTTTCTCTTCTGTTAGAAAACTATTACTCAATAGGTCCCGATGATTCTTGTTTCAAAGAATTCTGACTTATATTGAGTTCTGTATACTCAATTGAAGTTCCAAAGGTAAAATTTCGAACTACCATGCCCCGACGAGCTCGTTTTAATTAAATTAAATATAAATGTTAAAACTCCATTTATTAAATAAATCTCAACCCCAATCTTCCATATTTAATATAATTTAAACCAGTTTTCAAATTTAATTTAAACATTCCGATTTTCCTATATCGTTGATTATTTCATTCAACATTCATAACTCTGCTATAAATTAACTCACACTCGATTTCCTAATTTAAATTCCAATTCAAATTCCTTTGGGAATAGTTGTTTTATAAAATTAGATATAATCGAGTTCCAATTATAAATCTGTTGGATTTTTTCTCAATTCAGTTTATATTATGAATCCCGAAATAAAATCTATTGTTCTCTTTTTGAAATGATTTCCAATTCCCTTTTAAATTCATACTTGAATTTATAATTCCAAATTATCCAATGATAATTATTCCATTTTATTTATAAATGACGTTTATAAATTTACTTCCTAGTTTTACATATTTAAAATAAGTTAATATTTCCTAACGCATTCGAAATTCAAATTCTATTTTGGAAAAATAAAGTTTGCTTTTAAACTCAAATCCTTTTCTTTTCAATCGAATATATTTTTACGGTATTTTAAATAACAATACCAGTGTGAGTGCTATTCAAACAACCAAAACACACAATCATCAATCACATGTTTTCTAACGCATCATATATGATAATATATATGAAAACAAACAACAATAAATTTTGAGGAATCCAGTTGGATCCCTCCAACCTGTTTTCCTACATCCACAAATGTTAGACAACATAAATAATACCCATCCTACTTCAAGGCAAGATATCATGGTATAGAAGGTCATCCACTATATATATATACACACACACATATATACATACATACATATATATTGTGGGGGCGCATAGGGTCACCCACTAATGGTACTAAAGGAAATGTCCAATATATATATACACCAAGCCTAAATATAACTAATATATATTATAGCCACAATTATTCAATGCATCCAAACAGGTAGCAAATAAAATATAAAAAATATTTAAAATATAATTTCGTTTATAATTGAAAATTTAAACGAACCCAGAGAGTAGGTTTACTCCCCTTGATTTTTATAATCTTCGACTATCTAGAGCTTCAATCGGTGTCTGAATTCCAGCTGTCCCCGGTTTGCGCTTGCATTGTGTGATGGGACTTGAGTCATATAATAGCTTCATTTTTTCAAAAAGCATTACGAGTTTTTATGACTGGTATTCATGTAATGGAAACCCGTTCTGTGTTATACGGTGTGATCCCGTGATTTACCCAACTTTGAAATAAAGTTAATAATTGTTTTGGTTTTCATACCAGCCCCATAATTGACCTGAAGTTTAATGTTTCCCACCAAAACTCTGGGTTCCCATATTTTCCACATGGGAAGCTAGTAGTTTTGGTTTTGCAGATATTTTATTTCGCAGCATCCTGGATTATGGCTGGAGCTATACTCTGTATTATTTCGTTGTCTTCCGCTAAATGTATTTTTGTTTCCGCTGTGTATTGTAATTCATTGTCCTCTGATATATTTCCATTGTGTATCAGTTATCAAAGTTTTTATCAAAGTTGGGTAAATCATACAGTGCATGTCCGCTGTGCATTTACTGAAACATGTTTTATCAAAGTTTTTTTTTTTTTTTTTTTTTGCAGATATCACATTTTTTTTAGCAACACAAAGAAACAATGTATCAAGTGGGGTTATCACAACTCAGCTCAAATGCAACAAGGTATGGAAATGCAAAACTTTTTTGAGCAAGTGTCAAAAGAACAACTACACAATGTCAAAGCAGTATGGAGCATCAACATGCACTGTATGGTACACAAGACATATGCAAAACTAGCCAAAGCAATGTAATCACAAAGCATGGTAGTGAGTGAGATATACATGTGAAGCATGTCCAAAGATGATATACAGGTGGTGACATGTATGCAAGCAGCAGTAATGAAGTACCAGTGTCACAACAAGTTTTCAAGCAAGATTTCTTTCCAGAAATAGCAGAGTGAATTCAAGGCCAGAAAGGAGTTATTTTCAGCAATATTCATTCATTTTAAATCAAAGAGAGCAAATTGTTTCCAGTTTTATTTAAGCCATCATTTCAAGCTAAATTCAAAGCAATCACGCAGGGAAAGTAATAAGAGGCTCAATTGTTTTTAGCAAGAAATAACAAATGGTTCTCATGTATTCAATCAACAATACAAGGGCCACAAATGATTCTTTCCAGATTTTAATCAATGTCGATTCAATCAAGGCAGAGCAACAATCAACCAAAAGAGGAAACTAAATTTCCAGAAATGAAACATCTCAATCAAGAAATACACGAGTTAAGTTTTTTTTTTGGATAGAATCTTTAATTGTTTCCAGAAAAAATTGAAGTTGATTTCATAAGGACAATGAATAAATCTTTCCAGTTTTTATTCAATCAGTGATGTAACTTTTGGCAAGAAGAATCACAATTCGAGGGATCTAAATCCTATCTAATCATGCAACAATTACTCAATGTCAAGAAATTCAAGGAAAGCCAAAATCACAGCAGTCAAAAAGAGGAAATCTTTCAAATCGGATTCCAATCATGATGGTGTAAGGCAGAGCAAATCCACGCAAGGGTTTGAAGGCAATAAATTCTTTTTATTCAAATTAAAGTCGAGAAATCAAAAGAGGAAACACAACACAATCAGGCCAAGTCAATTCGACGAAATCAGAGAATATCCAGGGTTTCTATTTACCCTATATTAGATCACCAATTCATCACTGGCAATTGATCATCGAAAAACCCACAAATCAATTTAAGCAATTTCAAAGCATCAAGTTCGAAATACTCACTGATTTTCGATCAATTCAAAACCGACGACGAGAAAGAGAGCAAGCCCAAATCAGAAAGCATAAATCGACAAAGCAGAAAGCTTCAGACCACCAGAGATTTGATTTCATCAGACATCGAATTGATTTAAGGATTTACTGAAAACCCTAAAGAGATTCATCAACGCCGCCATTTTTTTTTGTTTCCAGAGCAAAAGCAAAAGAGATCGGGCAAATAAATTAGAAATGGGTCGGCCAAGCTTTTCTGGGCTTAAGTGCTTTAATGTTTG
This sequence comes from Allium sativum, assembly GCA_030737875.1. Classification (NCBI taxonomy): domain Eukaryota; kingdom Viridiplantae; phylum Streptophyta; class Magnoliopsida; order Asparagales; family Amaryllidaceae; genus Allium; species Allium sativum. Next base: position 444,131,901 of record CM060919.1, read on the forward strand.
TTAGATCAAAATTTGGACCTAACACCCAAATTGTTCTGAATCTTATAGAGTTCTAACTGAAGAAGGAAGAAAAAGAAAATAACACACAGAATTTATAGTGGTTCGGCGTTAACGAGCCTACGTCCACTTTTTATGTTATTGATTATACTTTGAATGCTGGTACAATCAATGATTTCTCTCTCGCTCACTTTTACAATTGTGATTTCTCTCAGTAATCTAGTAATAAAACTGGTAAGAAATGGTAGTATGACAATAATGGCGGATTCAGTCCTCAATATTGCTAAAAAGATCCCCAAAAATGCCAAACTCCTGGCTATTTATAGCTGATTTTGTCAGGCGGATCGTGGTAACACGTGGCACGAATCCCGAGAACATCGGATCGCATCGCTGCCGTTGAAGAAATAGTCAAATTAGCCGTTGTGGACAGGTGTCGCGATCCCCTTGAAAATCGGATCGAGCAAATGGGGAGAATCAGTCAAAATGACGGTTAGGGACACGTGTCGCTGGATACGTGCGTCTCGGATCGCTGAAGACTAGCTCGTGTTTGAACGGGTCAGAGGCTTCGCCGTGCATCAGGAGATCAGATCGGTCTATACTGGGCAATGATGCATGTACGGATCGAATCGCATAGAGGTGTCGTTTCGCTGATGAAATGAGGGCGATCCGTTGAGGCGCGATCCGATGAGTTGCGATCCGATAAGGGGCGAGTCAATGGTGTGATCCGTTCCTTCATGTACTTAGGGAATGTGGTTTCATACTTTCTTCTTGTGAATGAACCTGGGTGGCTTGGTAAAAAAGCTAGCCAACATTTTGCCCCCTCGAAGTATGTTTTATCGATGATGGAACATGCTTTGAAGCTATAGAATCGTATTTTCACAACGAGTCGCAAATTAGTGAACAATTCCTTTTCTGGGATTTTTCAGAGTCTTCATTACTGGATCTGTCGGTCATTTATCGATTCGGATCGCATGCTCGAGTCGCGGTCCGTTAGCAAGCCATTCGCCTCGTTCTTGGGTGAGCACTTGGGTCTCTTCACGGAACGGAACGAAATGGGCTTCTCTTCGAGACGTGGTGGGCTTTTGGTTCGCGGCCCGTCTATTTTCGCGGATCGAATAAGACAAAAAGGGGAGACAAACGATCGCCCTTTTGCCTATATAAGTCGATCCTCCTCTCCACTTTCTTCCTTCTTCTTTCTCTCGTATCGTATCGCCGGCATCATTGAGGAAAAACCCTAGTTTTTCAAACCTCCAAAAATCCGATTGTTCTCCCAACTTTTATAAAGGTAATCTACCGAAAGCATCCTTATTCGATATCGCTCTCATTTTTATGAGTTTTTTCGACTGGTTTGAGGGAAGAAACGATGGAATTTTGTGTTTTTTTGGGGGAACCAGCGAGGCGCCATGGCTGATGGGTTCAGAGGTTGGAGTTCGGAAATGAGAAGGAGAGGAGAAAAACGGAGGAGGAAGGAGAAGAGAGAAGGCCGGTTCGGATCGTGGGCAAGGAGAGGAGAGGAAGAAGATGAAGGCCAGTGGCGAGACGGAGGGTCGTGGTGACGGCAGAGGCGTGTATCGTGGGGGGGCTGCAACGATTCGGCAAAGACCCCGATCACTCAATTTCACGATCCGTGAGGGGGTCGACCCTACTGTCTCACGATCCGAGAGGGGGGCGATCCCTCTGCCCTGCGATCCGAAGGAGGGCGATCCCTCTACCCTGCGATTCGAAGGAGGGAGAACTGTCATACACACCGCGGTCCAACTCGTAGTTCACGATCCAAACAAATTTTGAACCTTAGACGATGCCTTGTCACCATAAAATTCTGAACAGTTAGGCTAGGGCCTTGATGTCGGACTTTCTGGACTAAATGACCACATAATTTGACTGCATATGACGACTAATATTTTGATGATCTTGATAGCTTTTACGCTTTATCTTTAATGCATGCACAAGCACACACACCGGAACTTGCACACACGGGGGACGGGTAGTTTTAATCTCATTTTTCATGTTTTCTCGCCTAGCAGTAATGTCGGATAATCAATCTTCTTCAAGATCCGCTACAGAAACGGAGTCCGAGGTTCCTGAGCAATACAACCCTGAGGTCCCTCCAATTAACCCAGGAGGTGAAGATTCTGGCTCTGAATACGAGGCAACGGTATCAAATCTGTCTGAAAGTACTTCATCTAGTGAAGAATCTGAGATAGACAGGCGAGCTCCCGACGAGATTCCTGGCGCGCTCGGAATAGATAAATATTCTGATTCTTTAGCATCTAAACTCGATGATATAAAGCTTAAAAGAATCTGCCTGAGACATGGGATCCCTTGGGATGATGTCATGACACCCGGTAGCGAAGATAGACCCCACTTAGCTCCGGAAGGGTATATGGCAATCAGTCGAACCATGTGCTTGGTAGGAGCTATTTCTCCGTTTCCTTCAATCGCCATTGAGACTTTAAAACGATTGGGTATCGCTCTGATGCAGCTTCATCCTAATGCCTACGCATCTCTATACACCCTATATATTGCATACGCGGAGATCCGACATACCGAACTCACATTCAGAGATTTGACATTCTTCTTTCTTTTCAAGCATCGTTCCTCGGCAACCCTAAATTTCTCTTTCTTTGAATCGGTGGCGAATAGGAAGGTTCTGTACGATGGATATAGCAATATAGGGGATCCTAAGTCTGATTGGTTCTATATAAAGAAACAGGTCGGATGTTCAAGAAGATGGCTTAAATCAAGTAAACTTCAAGCTTTTAACTGAATATCTTGTTCAAGAAGTCGAAGATTAACATTCTTCACCCTTTTTCTTTGTCTTAAACAGATCACGTCTTCCCGAAAACGGAGGGTCCGTTATACAACAATCGATTGTCTATTCTTCTACAAAGCAGATCCGACTTTCTAAGGATCAAAAAATGCATTACTGATGAGAATCTTCATAAGCATCATCTTCTGGATATAAGATTTGGACTTGGCACTGGCGGCAAACCCTATAAGTACGTGCCCCCAACGGAGGGAGAGGGAACATCGCAAGCAGTAGAAACAACTAAGTTTCGCAAGAGTCCTTCCCCGATAGTCATCCAAGACAATGAGGACCTGAATATATACAAAGGGGATGAGGCCCGTGGTGACAAGTCCAAGGCAATCCCAGTTTCTACTCCAATCGAACCCACTGCTCCCGATGACTTGACAGACGAACAACTATTCAAAGAGCTGAGCAAAATTCCTCTGCCCGACGATGTATATACAGAGAGGGACTTTGAAGGGGAGCCATTCTTCCCTGCTTCTGAGGAGGCTATCGCTCCAACTAGAGAACAAGAAACTAGTCAGATGAGCCTGTCTTCAGGCCCGGGTCTGTTAGGGGGAATTATATGGGATACACAAATCACACACACTATCTGACCCCGCACTCTTATATCGTCAGTATTCAAAGTTTTAATATGCTCTTTTCTTTTTTGCAGGAAAGATGTCCCGCAGGCGATCTTATTCTTATCGTTCTCTTCGTGAGGGCACACCCAGTCTTCATCCGGGTACTGAGCGCTCTCGCGGCCCTTCTCACAAGCCGACTTCCTCGCAACCCCGGTCTCCACCAAAATCGACATCTACCAAGCCTTCCAGTTATCCGGTAGTTCTTGCAGGGGGAAAGAAACTTCCTAAAGAGTTAACTCCTTCGAAAAGTGCTCCCTCTCACAGCAGGTCGTCAAAAAGGCATCACGAATCTAAGGATAAAGGCAAGGACCCAATCATAGAGTCTGAAAAGGAGAGGAGTGACATCACCCCTTCCAGCCAGCCAGAGTTGGCTGCCCCCGGGTCACGGGACTACATCCATGGTCCCGAGAATCAAGGTAGGCTGGAAAAGCTGCGGGAACAATTCCCAGACATATTCTTCGACAGGATGACGTTTGTTCCAGCCTTGGAACCGGTCCCTAAGAACTGGGATAATGAAGTTGTCGGGCACATCTGCCACGTTGCCAGGCAGTATGAGATGATGAAGAAACATGTAGTTAACCTTCCAGAAGTCATCCGAACGCTTGAAATAGAAGCACATAGATCTAAGGCGAAACTTGAAAACAACGAAAGGGCCAGGACAAAGATGGAGAAGAACCTGGAAGATGCTCAATCCCAACTTGCTTTAGCGCGGAGAGATGTCGAAAATTATAAAACCGAATTGGAGAATGCTAAGAAACGCTTTCAATCGGAACTTGACTCCAATAGCCAAGAGAAAATGGCCTTAAAGAAGGAGGTTGAAGATCTCAAAATGGCCAACATTGAGTTGAAAACAGCACAAGGCCATTTTGAAGCTGAGAGAGCTGCTTGGGAGGCAGAAAAAGCAAGTTTGAAAGAAAGTTTGGCTTTGGCTAAAGCGGAAAAGGTGATTTTGAATGATCAGGTCGCGGATGCGGAGAGACGGGCAGCTCTCGTCGAAAAGAATGTTGAAAGCGCCATCGAAATGGCTACTGCTTCAAACAACAAGCTCCTCGAGAGAGAGAAGGATATCGAGGGGTTTGAAGAGATGATTTTTGACTTCCTTGGCCAAGTCCTCAAAACCCGCAACATTTCGTGGATCCCGGATTACCACGTTACTTTAGCCAATTTATGGGATGCCATTGTTGAGGGTGAAAAGCAGAGATTGGGAGTCGAAGAAATTGATGAAGATGAGTTGATGAAGAGCATCTTGAGGAATAACGAGCCTGAGGACCTGGCAGAGGGTCGTCGTCTGATTCAAGCGGAGATGGAAAAGGAGAGGGCCCTGGCTAAGGGTAAAGGCAAAGCTGATGAAGGTTCGAGTTCAGCCGTGGAGCCCAAAACCTCCGGAGTTGAGGAGTACCATCCTGATGATCCACTAATCCCTTTGGGCCTAACTCCTGTAGTTGTTGGGGCTCCTACAGCTACCCAAGAAGGAGGACCTTCGGAAGGTATCTCCCTTTTTTCTCCACAATTCGTCAAAGCAATTGTGAATTGTCATCGTCTGGTAGAACAACCAATTGAATTAGTAACGTGTGTTCCTCATAATACAGGTGGCGAGCCCGTCGACAAGGGTGCTGAAAAAGAAAAAGAGGCGGAGAAGGAGGCTGTCTCGCCAGGTGCCGGTATTGATATATCAAAGGAGGCTGAGGTCACAACAGCAGAGAAAAGCATCCTGGCACCTAGTACTGACGTTCCCAAGGATGCTGAAACCATCGAGGCCTTGAAAGACATGGATGGGCACCATGTAGAGGATGAGGAAGATATTATTGGCGCCAAAGAGACCGACGACGATGACGACGAAACTTTGGCCAGCAGAAAAGCTAGGCAGGAAAAAGAGATGGCTTCGACGAAGGTGGGAGAAGAGGCTCTGGACGTAGTCCCTATCGCAGAATTTGATCCCAAAACCGGGATGATTTTGAAAATCCAGTCCAAATCCATCAGCAGACAGCTTCATTTTGCGAATCCTGATGATTTCCCGGCTTCCCTTTCTGATAAAAGGAAGAGAAAGGAGGTGGAAGAGGGATCTTCTGAAGAGTCGGATGTTCCTCTCATAGACAAAAGGAAGAGGAAGAAATGGGATCAATCCGATGCCGACAAGGCGAAGCTGGAGAAACAGAAGCAGGAGAAGAGGCCAAAGCGTAAATAGGATATTGTTGCTTGTTTATATTTTGTCTTTAGGTTTTCCACTGGTCAAGAAATGTAATTATGAGACTGGCCCACACTTTCCTTTCTAGGTTGTTTTTCACTCTGTAGGTTTGCAGTATATAAATGAAAGTTTATCTCTTTTTGCATCATTGTGTACCTGTATTCAAATAAACTTTCCATGTTTAGTCATAAACCATCTAATTATAATTACAAATTAGTCAAACAACAGAAAGAAAAATTTTCGTGTTGCATTGCTGCATTAAAGTTCATGTGTATACGCATATGACCCCAAATCAATCGTTAATGTAGCGCTTAACTAGGGCTTATTAAAGATTGATTAGCATTATTTGCAGGTTGCCCCCTATTTCTGAATATGGGGTACTTAGAGAATTTCATAAGATAACTGTTCTTGTGGTACCAAATTTCTGGCACCTTTCTCAGCGCTTATCCATAGACTCCTTTATACTCTCCTGGCGGTTGCCGGGGTTAGAGTTCAAATTCAATAGTTTAGTTGGTCCTTGTTCCTTCAGCAGGGAAGGAGTTCTTTCTCATCGGTTACTCTGAGACGCTTTTTATACTCTCTCTCTCTCTCTCTGGAGAGTCAGAGTTCGAGCTCAGTAATTCAACCGCTCCCCGATCCTTCAGCGGGGAAGGAGTTCTTTTTCAGCGCTCAATCGGAGACGCTTTTTATACTCTCTCTCTCTCTGGAGAGTTAGAGTTCGAGCTCAGCGATTCATTCGCTCCCCGATCCTTCAGCGGGGAAGGAGCTCTTTCTCAGCGCTCAATCGGAGACGCTTTTTATACTCTCTCTCTCTCTGGAGAGTTAGAGTTCGAGCTCAGCGATTCATTCGCTCCCCGATCCTTCAGCGGGGAAGGAGCTCTTTCTCAGCGCTCAATCGGAGATGCTTTTATACTCTCTCTCTCTCTCTGGAGAGTTAGAGTTCCGTCGAGGTGGTTCCGATCATGGTACACCGCCATGACTTATGGACATCGGCTTCATGTCCGTGATGTTCCCTCTCTGCTCTGGAGAGTTAGAGCGCTATCAACGATATAATTTACTTTATTGTATCCTCAAAATTTTAACTTGCGATTACATTCCATTCTGATGGAAGGCATTTATGATTATATGCTTCTGGGATCGTTGGATTATTCACAGCGATTTCCATAAAAATAAACAAGCAGATAAATAAAGGTGCAATAAAGGTAAATGACACACAATATTTTTATAGTGGTTCGGTCGAATCATGACCTACGTCCACTTTATAGTTTTTTGCTTTAAGGAATCAGACTATTCTAGGCAAGTCGTGCCTTGTACATGGTTTTCAACAAAGCAAAAGAATAGATTTGAAACTTTCATGTTAAGTATGGCCGTAAATGTTGGGCATTCCACACTCTGGGGATTTCCTTTCCATCTACGGTTGCCAGCTTGAAGGTTCCATTATCAAGCTTGCTCAGAATGGAGTACGGTCCTTCCCACTTCGCTCCCATATGAGTTGGGGGTGGAAAGACACGTTTCAGAACCAAGTCTCCGGGTTCCCAGGTTCGGGCTCGAACCTTTTTGTTGAAATATCGAGCGACCTGTTGTTTGCATCTCAAGGCACGCTGGTCCGCTTCATCCCTCTTTTCTTCGATCATATCCAGGGACTCAAGGAGCAATTCATTATTGGTCATCGGATCATAATAAGTCACCCGGTGAGAAGGTACCTTTATCTCAACCGGGATGACCGCTTCCGTTCCAAAAGCAAGGGAGAAGGGGGTATGTCCTGTTGCCGTCAATTTTTTTCTCACGTAATACACAGGTCTTTGGACCTTATCTTCTTCTCTTACCAACGCTGAGTTGATTGCGTGGGATGACACTGCCAAGTACACGAATAAGTCCTCGTGATCCATCGGCTTAGATAATATCGGAGGTTTTTCCAGGTGCCTCAGTAAGTTCTGAAATGCTTCTATGCAGTCGGGCGTCCATTTGAAGTGGCGTTTTCCCCGCTTTATTAATTCGAAGAATGGGATGCACTTATCCGTAGCCCTGGAGATAAATCTGCTTAGTGTGGCTACTTTTCCTGCAAGGCTTTGCACATCCTTAATTTGCCTAGGTTCCTGAATGTCTCTGATTGTCGCGATCTGGTCTGGATTAATCTCAATCCCACGGGAACTGACGATGAACCCCAAGAATTTTCCGGAGGCGACACCAAATGAACATTTTGTTGGGTTGAGTTTCATTCCGTACTTTCGAAGAATGCCGAACATTTCTGCCAAGTCCGTGGTGTGATGGGAGGATTGCTTGGACTTAACCAACATATCGTCGACGTATACTTCCATTGTTTTCCCGATCTGGTTATAGAACATTCTGTTGACTAAACGTTGATATGTAGCGCCCGCATTCTTCAAGCCAAAGGGCATCACTACATAACAATATAATCCCAGATCCGTGTGTGTTCTTGATCTGGAACATGCATCGGAATCTGGTTATATCCTGAGTAAGCATCCATAAATGAGAGAAGTTCATGACCCGCCGTCGAGTCCACCAACTGGTCAATCCGGGGTAACGACAAACTATCTTTTGGGCAGGCTTTGTTCAAATCCGAGAAGTCGATACATGTTCGCCACTTCCCGTTGGCCTTCTTTACCAGGACTGGATTTGAAATCCAGTCTAGGTAGGTCGAGTCTCTGATAAATCCATTACTCTTTAGCTTTCCAACCTCTTCTTTCAAGGCAGCGGACCTCTCTGGGCCCAACATTCGCCTTTTTTGCTTTACCGGAGGATGTTTAGGGTTAATGTTTAATGAATGGCTCATGATTGATGGGGATATCCCGCACATGTCTGCGTGGGTCCAAGCAAATACATCCAAGTTATTTTTTAAGAAATCTGTCAGTTCTTTAGCGAGATTCGGATTTAACTAGGATCCAATCTTAAGGACCTTCTCTGGGTCACTATCATCGATCGGTACATCCACAGTCGTCTCGTTGGGTGTCGCCATTCTGCCCCCAGGTTCTTGGTCCTCTCTGGGATCTATATCCTCGGGCAACTCTCTAGGCGACTCTCCAACGGTTATCCTCTTTAGTTGCTATAAGGTCTCCGCCCTTGTAGGGGGAGAAGCGCCCTTGGTTTCTATGTCCCCTCCATTGCGAAGTAACTTTAGCTCGGCAACATAACATGCTCGTGCAGCAACCTGATCTCCTCTGACAATACCAATGCCAGCTTCTGTGGGGAATTTCAATAATAAGCACCAGGGGGCTATACAGGCTCTAAACTTTGCGAGGGCCGGTCGGCCCAAGAAGGCATTGTAGGGTGATTCAACATCCAAAACCACGAAGGGAAGGATTCTCACTCTCTGGCGTTCTCCTTCCCCAAGCGTAACTAGTAACTCTACATAACCCATTGGAGCGGTGGATGCTCCGTTAAATCCATGGATCCATCCTTGACAGGGCATCAAGTCTTTTATTTCAAGGTTCATCTGGTCGAATGTCCTTTTGAAAAGAATGTTGACGGAACTCCCGTTGTCCACTAAAACATTATGAACAGTGGATGGTCCAATAGGTACTGTGATTACAAATGGATCTTCAGTCGGAGCATGGACTCCAATGCTTTCTCGTTCGCGGAAAACGACATCTTCGGACATCATCTTTTGTTGCTTTACCGGGATATTGTCCTCGGGGTTGCTACACTCCCCTACCTCGAGGTGTTGCTTGGCTGCATTGACATATTGATCCAATGCCTTGGAACTATGTCCGGCGAGGTAAAGTCCTCCGATTACGGTATTGATAACAATGTTCTTTCCCTTTTGCTAGGCAGTTGGCCTGGCAGCAAGTTGATTCTGGTTCTGATTTGGGGTCTGTACTGCTTGCCCCCTGTCTCTGGGCGTTACTTTGTATTCATCTAATTTTCCTTCTCGAAGAAGCCTCTCGACTACATCTCTTAGGTGACGGCATTCATTTGTTGAATGGCCATGAATCTGATGAAAGAGACAAAACTTCCCCGTTTCACGTTCTTTCTCCGTTGACTCTCTAGGAGGTGGCCTCTTATTCTGGAGGACATCGTACGAATCCATGAAGATATTTTCCAGAGTATCATTTATTGGCGTATAACTCTCAAAGGCCCTGGGACGAGTCCTTCTCTGGGAGTCATTCCCTCGGTTCCTCTTCCGGTTGTTGCCATTACTATTATTATCATTGTTTTCGGACTGACGACCACCCTGATTCCGATTTCCAACATTAACTTCAACCTTTCTCGAACTGTCTCCTGTCTGCTTAATGGCGACATTGCTCTGGCTTTCCTCCTTATCGGCCGTTTTTGTCTTTCGGTTAGCATATACTTATTCCCGGCGTAAATGTACGTTGGCTTTTTCGTAGAACAACTCTCTAGTATGGGGTGGCTTGCCTGCCAGGTATCTCCCAAATTCAGTGTCTTTATCTACTCCATCAATCAGAGCTGCGACAACGGTTGGCTCATGGGGATCTTTAACTTCAGTAGCGGCCAAATTGAAACGGTCTAGGTACACCCTCAAACTCTCGCCTGGTCGCTGCTTGACAAGGAACAAGTCAATCACACTCTTTGTCTTTTGTGCATAGATGCGGAATTGTTCTACGAACTTTTCACTCAACTCCCTGAAGCTAGAAATCGATCTTGCTGGTAAGCGAGTGAACCATAACAATGCTACATCCTCCAAGAATATGGGAAATGCTTTGCACTTGACAGCGTCAGAAGCTGCGGCAGCGGTCATTGACCAAGAATATCTCATCAGATGTGGACGGGATCAGACCTATCCGCTTATCGGTTCATCTGTGGCATGTTGAAACGCCTCGGGAAAGTCGCATCCAAAATATCATCAGTGAAAGGGGTGTGACTGCGGTCAATTCCCCAATCTTCATTCCGTTGTCCACGGCTATCTGCCAGAATTTGATGAATCATGGCTGCAACATTTGCACTGGTCAGCGGAGGTTCAGGGTCAGTGCTTCTTGCTCGGCGAGGTTCTCTAATCTCTCTTCCGGGAGCAGTCACAAAATCCGGGGCTCGGACAGGGCTTCGTTGCCCCCTGTTGCCATGAGCATTTGCGCGGCGACGGGGCTGAGGTAGTCTGTTCTGTACAGGACTGTCCATACCTCGAGCTCTGGGAGTTGCGGCGTGAACGTTCACATTACGGTTTGAGGGCCCCGCCTCCAGTGCTTCTTCTTCCCGTGATGGAAGGGTTCCGAACCGAAGCTGCTCTATGTTTTCGGCTCTCTCATATGGTCGCCGCGGGGGTCTCGGCGATTCCTCTGACGAAGAAGAATATCCTGGAGTGAGGGGACGAACAGGCGACGTCCTTTGCCTTACGAGATCATTAAGCCTTCTATCCAGAGCGGTCAAATTTTTTCGCAGAAAGGAGCTTTCCTGCCTTTGGGCAGCCAATTCATCAAACAGTCTCTCCCACATTTCGGAAAAGCGAGAGAGATCCCCCTCAGCAACGGGAGCAGCAAGGTCATATTGGTCATCATCACTTTCTCTTATGCGTAAAGAGCTTGAGCCAGGTCGAGCGGAGGGGCCAGGACAGTAGGAGCGAGCTATAGGCTCCTTTCCAGGTCGAGTTGTAGTCCGATCATCAATTCGGATCGCTGTGGATCGAGGATGGTGGCTCGCAGCGCCCCCCTGGGATCGGTTCGTGGTCACGGTACGCGGAGGATTCGAGGTGTTATCGCGGGATCGAGTTACAACCCCTTCAGCAGTCCGGATCGCCTCGTTCTCGTCAACTCGAAGCGTGGCGTCTTCAGTGGATCGGTTCGCCCCCGGCGCTCCGCGATCCAAAGTTCCCTCATTGCCTAGGTCGTGCACACTTTCTTCGACTGCTTCATTCGCGGTTTCATTGGTTCGTGAAGCTCGTACTTCCTTAGATCTCTTTCCAGCCATGATATCTGAGTCGCTGGAATCTTCAAATAACTGAATAGTGAAGCTTTAGGACTGTTTTCTCAGTGAAAGCACCAAAATGTTAGATCAAAATTTGGACCTAACACCCAAATTGTTCTGAATCTTATAGAGTTCTAACTGAAGAAGGGAGAAAAAGAAAATAACACACAGAATTTATAGTGGTTCGGCGTTAACGAGCCTACGTCCACTTTTTATGTTATTGATTATACTTTGAATGCTGGTACAATCAATGATTTCTCTCTCGCTCACTTTTACAATTGTGATTTCTCTCAATAATCTAGTAATAAAACTAGTAAGAAATGGTAGTATGACAATAATGGCGGATTCAGTCCTCAATATTGCCAAAAAGATCCCCAAAAATGCCAAACTCCGGGCTATTTATAGCTGATTTTGTCAGGCGGATCGTGGTAACACGTGGCACGAATCCCGAGAACATCGGATCGCATCGCTGCCGTTGAAGAAATAGTCAAATTAGCCGTTGTGGACAGGTGTCGCGATCCCCTTGAAAATCAGATTGAGCAAATGGGGAGAATCAGTCAAAATGACGGTTAGGGACACGTGTCGCTGGATCCGTGCGTCTCGGATCGCTGAAGACTAGCTCGTGTTTGAACAGGTCAGAGGCTTCGCCGTGCATCAGGAGATCGGATCGGTCTATACTGGGCAATGATGCATGTACGGATCGAATCGCATAGAGGTGTCGTTTCGCTGATGAAATGGGGGTGATCCGTTGAGGCGCGATCCGATGAGGTGCGATCCGATAAGGGGCGATCCGATAAGGGGGAGTCAATGGTGTGATCCGTTCCTTCATGTACTTAGGGAATGTGGTTTCATACTTTCTTCTTGTGAATGAACCTGGGTGGCTTGGCCAAAAAGCTAGCCAACAATGTTAAAGGGGGATGACCCTTATATTCTTAAGTCCTAGGGTTTCTCCTTTTATTTCTTTGTTTTTTGTTGTAATTTCTTTTGTAAACCAATCCGAACAGTTTACTAGTTGTCAAACTAGAGGTTACTGACTACGGGTTTGTAGCCAGGGGAATTCTGATCTTGGGGACAAAGATCAGTCAGGGTTTTAGTATAGGGTTAGTACAGCAGCAGGTATTGCGAGTGTACAAAACTGTATAGGCGGTTAGCGAGGGTCGCGAGTCTGTAAGTTTGTGTATGCGGGAGTCCGTATAATTCTATAATAAAACCTTGGGGAATGCAGCAGTAGGCAGGGTTGCCGAAGCTGGGTATATCTGTGTGTTATTTATTTACAGCATTTATTTACTCTTATCATTATTTGTGCTGTGATATTTTGAATATTATATACTTAGTTAAAAACTGTGATAAACCCTATTCACCCCCCTCTAGGGTTAATCTAGATCCAACATTTGGTATCGGAGCTGGTATAAGGTTACAACATGATAGGGAGTTCTCGCTCTATGATCTAGTGGCGAAGTAGTGACTCTTATCCCTACATGTCCGTGGGTGGTTGTCCATGTCGAGAGGCAGGACGTGAAACCAGTCTCTGAGGTACCTTTGTTTGCCACCGGGGTGTCATTAAAATCCTCGAGAAATCGAGAACATTTGGTATCAGAGCCTGGTCTTTTATTAACTCTAGAATTATGTTTTCCCCTTGTTGTCAGTCTTCTGAGAATTAGTCCAGTTCATCTCCAGCTATTTTCAATGGAACAGATTTTTCAAACTGGAAATCCGAAATAGAATTTTATTTAAAATCTGTTAATATTAAATGTTGGGATACTGTTATCAATGGGAGTGATATGTCTGATAATAGAAACATTGTTTTCGATTCTCGTGCTATGAATATCATATTTGATTATCTCAGTACAAAACAGTTTATTCACGTATCTCATTGTTTGACTGCGCAGGATGTCTGGAAAACTCTCAACAAGCTCTATGGAAAAACTGACGACTGCTCAAAACCCCAGAATGTCAACTCAAATTCAGATCTGTGCTTAAAAGGAGAAACAGATGGATCAAACGATGGAGAATCAACAGATGCTGAAACTGAAAATCTCACATATGAAGATTTGGTTTATATGTGCACTGATTTAACTAAATCTGTTGATAAACTCAAATCTAAAAACAAATCTCTGAAATCTATGAATTCTGAGTTAACGGGCAAAATTGATGATTTGGAATCACAACTTAAATCGTTTAAAAACTCTTCAAAGTCTGATTGTAAAAATTGTCTGAAATTGGAAACCAATCTTGTTCATCTCAATAAAAATATTCAAAAGTTTGAAAATGAGATTCTTATCTTAAAAGAGAACAAGGTTGAGTTATCAAGTTTGAAAAATCTTCTACAAAAATAATTTGAAATGTTTAAGACCGATATAAATTCCAAATTTGAAATTGCTAAAAGTGATAATTTGTTGAAATCTGATTTGATGTTAGAAGAGCTAGAAAACGAGGTTCGAAATTTCAAGAACTTTGAAGAACTTGAATTTGAAAAACAAAAATGTTTTGAATCTGAGATATCTGAATCCAAAGCTAAAATCAAAACGCTTGAAGATGAAAATTCAATTTTGAAACAAAGAGGTTCAGAGAAAAATGAAATTTTGGTCGATCGTTGTTCTGATCTAATAAACGAGAATAATAATTTGAAATCAAAAATCAACGGTTTTGAGTTGAGTCTGAAACGTTTTTCTTCTGGAGAAAAATCTTTAAATATGCTTTTGAAAAATCAGTTTTCTTATGGGAATAAAAGCGGTCTCGGTTTTGGAAAAACAAGTGATTTTGAAAAAGAGAATTCAATTGATTTTAAAAATCCTTCAAACCACTTTGAAAATGTTTGTTTTGAAAATTTGAACTCTAACAATTTCAAAGGATTTTTAAATCAAAAACGTGATATGAATTTGTTTGATAATAATCCATCTAAACAATCCTGGATCCCAAATAGAAATAAAGTGAATTCTTTTAAAGTCAAACAATTTTGGGTTCCCAAGGGCACGAAGGTAAATTCTAATGGATTGTTATATAAACAAGTTTGGGTATCTAAAGCTGTGAACACAACTATGAGTGGTTTTACTAATTTTGTTAGACCACTCGATTCCTTGAACAGTTAGGTACCGGAGGGGGCTGAGGAACTGCTAGGCAAAAGATATTTGGATTCAAGCTGCTCAATACTTCTGTAATCATTCACAGTTTCTTAGCCAAGACTGATGAGTCAGAGATTCTGATTTACTTGGATTCTGGTATGATCTCTAAACTCATCTCTGTAAATATTTTCTGTTTTAATTTTTTTTTGTTTATTTCTTCTTCTTCTTCCTTCTATCTCTTTCTTCTGTCTATTCTGATTTGATTTATCACTGCCATATTTTTTTTTGTGCTTCTTGAATTGCAGTATTCATGATATTCTGGAATTTTGTTTTGCGTGTATAGAACTCTGATGTTTTTAATTATTTCCAGATCTTGTACTTAATCTTGTAAACATCTGCAATTGTTTTGAAGTATATTTTTATTTCTGAATTCATAACAGTGTTGATGTATTTGTGCCATATCTTGAACACTGTTAATTTGAATTCTAAATTTTTGATGATCTGAATAATTAATGAAATTTCACACTCTTATGCTGCTTTGAGTTTCTTTCAATTAATTTTGGAAACGATTAAAATATTATACTCATTACAGTACACTCTGTTATTTATCAGTTGTGATAATCTTTTTAATTTTTCAGATTGGCTTAGACATTTTTTAATCTGTCTTACATCTTGAAATTCACCGTTATTCATGATCATCTGGTTTATTTTATTTTGTTTGTTTGAGATCATTTGAAATTTTTGATATTTTGAATCTCACACACCTCTCAAATCTTAAGTTATTAATTATGTGTGATTGATTCATTGTATCACATGATTTACATTTGCTCAAATGATTTCGAATAAACCATTATTTTTGGATCATGAGTTATTATTCAGTCCTGATGTAAATAATCTGAAATCTCTCTTGTGATTGTCAAAAATATTTGTGAAAACTCTTTTGAAAATATGGACATAAATATCATTGTTATTGTATGACTATTTGATTTGAATATATAGTTGTTTAAAATCATGTGAAATTATTTTTTATTGAATCTCACACATAATTTTGAATCTGAAATATAACCTGGTGTGATTGATTCGTTAAATACTAATACTTTCACGTTTCTTCAAATGATTTAAAATAAAGTATATTTTTAATCTGGGATCATGGAATTTTTTTGTGACCATCATCTTGACTTGTTTGCTTGGAAACTGTCTTTGTACTACTCTGATACTGTTCTTAGATAACTATTTATTTTTTGATCTGTCTGCTGCTCTGTGCTAAATTTGTCTGCTTGGGCTTTAAATTTCTGTTGTCCGTGATATCATAGTTTATCTCCAGTGTCATGTTAAAATCCTCAGTAATAGAGACACCAAGTGGTATCAGAAGTGCCATATATTTGTCCCGCTCATTTGTACTTAGATTCTAATCTTTACCTTGTATAGATCTACACACTCTTTTTGCCTTGTACAAATTAATCCCCCTTGTGTTGTATAGATCTTTAGAAATTCCTCTTGTAATTGACTTTCAATTTCAAATTTATTTATTTTTTATTCATTCAGAAACTGAAATCAATATCCAATTTGTGTTGTATTTATAATTCATCAAGATTGGTATAAGATTTTGAAATTGTGATGAATTGTGACTGCAGTATATTTCACAACATGAGGAGACTTTATCTGGATTTTCATGATGGTTGAACTTTTATTATAATATCTTTGAACTGGCAATTATTTCACGACCATTTTCATTATCTATCATCCTTCTATCATCCATTATGATTTTATATAAATGTGGAGAGTTTAATTTTTTGAAATCTTTTTAAATAAACAGTGAAAATATTCGTGATAGAAATTGGACTATATTATCATTCATAATTGGTGATAATTGAAAATTTTGAATAATCCCGGTACAATCGAGCTTATTTCATAATATAATTAATGTAGAAATTTATTTCACAGTCCATTTCTGTACCTACCACATTTTCTATCATCCATATATTGGCTTTATATACCGAGGAGTTTTTTTTAAGCTAAAAATAATAAAATAATATTTATAAGTGTTTATCTAACCTCATTTAAAAATCCAAGTTCTGGTTATGCATGGTTATGAGAATACTTAATATTAAGCTGCAGCTGACCTCATTTAAAAATCCAAGATCTGGTTATGCGTGGTCAGTGTGCTCTTAAATAAATAAATAAAAAAAATGTGCTAAAAATAGAAATAAATTTGAAATTCTCCTCGGAGTATAAAAACCAGCTTATTAATCCATCTTCTAATCTGTGAAATGTGTTGAAATTTTATGACGTATTATGATTTGTTGATTGATAGGTATTGAGATTTGAGATTATTCGATTTTCTCACTTAAATTGAATTATTAATTATTGTCCAAATCCATCACTGTATTTGTGCTTTATTTTTATAAAAATCCTTCGAAAATAATTAGAAATGGATTGCTTTTAAAACTCTCTCCATTTATATAAAGTTCATCGTAAATCCGTCATTCTCTGCAATGTGAAATATGCCACCTGTTCTTAGAATATTATGATTTTTGTTTGACTGATTGAAATTTATGATGACCGTTCTTACTCTTAAGCTGAAATTATACTACTAGTCAATTTTCATCTGTATTTTAAACTCTGTATCCTTTTGATGATAACAAAAGGGGGAGAATGGGTTAGATTTTGATTTATGAGTGAATATTTTATAAATATTTTTAATTTTTGAAAATTTATTATTATTCATACATTTCACTCATGCACAGTTATAGGGGGAGTTTCTGTTGTAGGGGGAGCATTTAAATAAGTTCCTGTTGTAGGGGGAGCATTTAAATAGGGGGAGTTCAAATATTCACGAACAAACACCTTTATTATATTCAAAATCTTTTATTTGTTTGTCATCATCAAAAGGGGGAGATTGTTGTATATAACGGTGTTGTGTACACAATTATATGATTTTTGTTTGATGATAACAACCAAATAAATATTATTTTTATGTGTTTGAAACTGTACTGTTATTATACATCACAGACTGGAATATAATATTTATATTTAAATAAAATATGATTGTACATAAATTTAAATATTCACACAGTATTTTATTCAAATACAAATATTTTATTTCACTATCAAAACAGTACAAATTTATAAACTCCACTGTTTATACATTTCTCTTGTATTCACTGATATTCACTGCATTACAATACATTCACAGACTCATTTACAGAATTTTTCATATACAGACACTTATACACTTTCACTGACACAGTCTTCAGTCTTCTGTCTCCCGCCTACTTCATTGTCAGTCCAGTCATCATCTTCATACCTGCCATATACAGAAACACACACAGAGTACACTGCAATAGAAATAAAACTGTATACATGCAAATATAAATTTTATTTTTAAATATTTTATTTGCCTCAGTTTTCTGGTGTGTTTCTCATCATTTTTCATGACTTGATCTGATTCATCTGTGTCTAGGCACACAGTTTGTATATGTACAGGGACAAGAAGTTTTTTGATGGCGGCAAATACACACGTGTATAAATACACGTGTGCACTGCCTCGCCAATCAGTGTATACAACTGTGGAGCAGTCACATGGACCAAGCTCGACACAATGCAAATGTAAAGTACAAAGCAGAATGGTAGAGTGTGAAAACCCGTAACTTCCCCGGTGAGGAAAGTGTGGATAGTTCGAGAACAAGCCACAACAGAACGCAGACGAAAGAACATTTCATTGTATATTACAACAATTCCATCAGAATACAAGAATATACAGAGTATAAATGAATATTACACAGAAATATCAGAGATTTAAAGTACATTTAAATACATAGCAGCGGAAAATAATACAATACACAACTGAAGGAGATATACGGATACAAAGCTTTCCGGATATCGTTCCAGCTGTAAACCAGGATCCTGTGAATATAAATCTGCGAAACCAAAACTACTAGCTGCCCGTGTCGAAAATAAGGGCACCCAGAGTTTAGGTTAAAACAATAAACTCCAGGTCTGTCATGTGACTGGTGTGAGAACTAAAACAGTTATTAATCTTTATTTTCAAAGTAAGGTAAATCAAGGGACCACGCCGTATAACACGGAACGGGTTTCCTCCCAAGAACACCAGTGCATAAAACAAACAGCGCAATGCTAAATAAGGAAAAATGAAGCTATTATAAGACCCAGTTCCCATCACACAATGCAACGCAAGCCGGAGGATAGGGTTTTTACCTTATAATAGCCAAGAATGCTTGATACGTTTAAAACAAATCATTTGATACTATTGTAAGTGCATAGTGTATAAAACAACTTCAAATCATAAGTATCAATCATAGGTGGCATGAGCGCCCCATCCCACTATGTCGCCATACTAGGCTCTACAAATAAAACCGCAAATGTCACGTATTTGGAAATTGGATTTCCATCTATGAACCGAGGCAAAAGATAGTCCTCTACCGATTCGAGATGCTCTAGCCCGCCCCTCAGGATCAGAGCTCGAGTGACCCTTGGATCGTCAGGGCCGGTCCACCGATGTGGATTAAAATGCCTGAACATGCGTTTCCCCACCCTTTGGGGTGTAAATGAGCCAACGAATGGCTCCATCGGACCCGGATCGTCCGATCTAACCGAGGCGCCTTGCAACAGCAACAACCACATAGGTGAAAAGTATATAAATGTCGGGGCTGGTAGGTCACTGACACCACCCTAGCTAGAAAGAAACGCATGCCCTCCCTGAGGTCCTCTCCCGTTTTTGGTTCACAACCGGGGTGCGAAACTCGCGAAGCAAACATTACACAAAGCTACGCCACGAAGGCCGTGCTTCGATCATCAACCACAAGACTTTGCTTTTCAACAGAAGCCTGGATCAATTGCCACTTAGGCACGCCACACAGGAAATTCACTCCATGCGTTTGATATCCATCAATATATAACCCCTGAGCTCGTACGTCTCAGAGAAGGGCGTTAAGCAAGAGAATAAATTCTCCGCCGCCAAACAGATATATATTTAATAGAGATCAATCACACGGACTAAAATCCAATGTCAGACACACAGTCCATTTACAAGTCCGTTCTGGGTCTGAACGAAACCGGAGGCACCTAGTACCCGGCATATCCATCGATCTCCAAGCACGTCTGGACGATCACCAACTGTTTCCATCTTCTTGGGTGTACAACCCAATCAAGATCATCAGTAATCACCCAAAC
Organism: Allium sativum; assembly: GCA_030737875.1. Classification (NCBI taxonomy): domain Eukaryota; kingdom Viridiplantae; phylum Streptophyta; class Magnoliopsida; order Asparagales; family Amaryllidaceae; genus Allium; species Allium sativum. Next base: position 444,151,650 of record CM060919.1, read on the forward strand.
GACGTGAAGACTTCCGGTCTTCGACCACCGTCTTCATCTTCGACTTATCGTCGTATCAGTTATTCAGAATGGGATAAACCCGGTCTTTCCGAATAACTCGCGTATATTTTAAATAAGTGTTACACAAACACAACATACGCCTCATTCCAATTCATCAGTCACTAACCGTAAATTAATCAAGAGAATAATTCCCCAAATATTAACCCCGAAGGCCGAAACCATCATCAGATCAATATCCAGGAAACCATTCTGCTTGGCTAACCGACAGTTAGTTTCTAAATTTCACATTCATAGGGAAAGGTTCCCATTAATTCTATCCAAGGTAAATTCCTTGAATTTATTCTTTAATCATCTTTTGAATTTCGATTCAACTAGTCGGGATTAACGAACCTTACCGAAGTAATCCTTTGTTTTAATTTCCCAATCCCAACCTATTCATCCCATGAAGTAAAACTGGTTATACTTCATATCTAACACCCCGGTGTTATCGGTAAATTCAATTACCATTTCACGTTCAAATCTAATTAAAGATTTAACTAACGCCTGGAGCAAAACTGGTGATACTCCATTTCGATTATTTCAATCTAATTAAAGATTCATTAAAACTCCACTTAGTTTTAATCTTTGACTGGGTTAAAGAATCAGTGTCATTTAAAACACGGTTCACGATAAACCCAAAATCCCATTCCATTAATTATCGGGTTAAAGAACAAGTGTTATTTAAAAACACTGTTCACGATAAACCCAAAAATCAATATCAATTCAATTTCAATTAAATATTATTTAATTGGTACACTTCATTAAATCTAAATAAAAGATTTAATCTTTTCTCAACTAGGTTCAAGAACAGTGTTAGTCAAGACACCATTCACGACAAACCCAAATCACATTTGATATTAAATACAAGGCTTTGAATAGAAAATATCCTGGCTTATATTCAATATCAAATTCTACGACCAACAAATATCGTATTGGAAATAACGATATATATATCTATATCTTTCAAATTTCCATAACAACATCTGTATAATCACGAAATCCAACATCGAAATATTCTGAAGACAATTTCGATTCAAATCCATTCCAATGCAATCATTGGAAATTCTGGTTATTTTCAAAACCATTTCAAATTCAATTTATTTATTTAAAAATAAATAGAATTATAATTCTAGTTCGAAACTAGTTCATTTCGATAAAAATCTATTTTTATCTTTTCAAATAGGGGGTTTTTCATCCCAGTTCTTTCTAAATTATTTCTTATGATTTTACATAAATTATTACTATTTTTAATAATTTTATCAAGGCCCGTACAGTCGATTTCCATCAATGGCGATCGAACTGCACTTACAACGACCTTTTCCAAATTTGATTTGGACATAATTCCAAATCCAACCGTTAGATTTCTAATTTCTAATATTCGTCAGAAAGCTCTTTTCGATACGAACCCAACGGTTCTGGTTTCAGGAGAATCCGACGGTCGGATCTCCCGTAATGTCCGTTTGAAATAAATGGTCGAAATTCACGAACTGTCGCGGCGCGGCGCGTTCTATTCAGGCCATTATATTATATATATAATATATATTTCGTCGATTTCTATTTAAAACGAATTATATAGATAGTTTTGAATTAGTTTCAAAAACATTTTCAACTTCCATTTCAATTCAAATCAAAATTGAATTCTTCCTTATAAACTCGTTTTAAAATTCATTTCTATTCAATTCAAATTTCAATTCAATTTGAATTCATTTCAATTCGGTTTCAATTCGAATTCGTTTTCCATTCGATTCGAATTCGTTTTCAATTCAATTCGAATTCGTTTTCAATTCAATTCAAATTGGTTTTCTATTCAATTCAAATTTGGTTTTCTATTCGATTCAATTTTGGTTTTCTATTCGATTCAATTCAAATTGAATTTCATTTCAAAATATTCGATTTCGAAATCACTTTTCAATATTCGTTTTAAAATGAATAAAATCGATATAAATATCGTTCACGTCAAAATGGCGTCAATCTAATCAACACGGCTTCATATATTGATATTTTCAAATATTCTATTTCAAATATTCTATTTCAAATATTCTATTTCAAATATTTCTATTTCAAATATTCTATTCAAATATTTCTATCTCAAATATTTCTATTTCAAATATTCCTATTTAAAATATTCTATTTCAAATATTTCTATTTCAAATATTCCTATTTCAAATATTCTATTTCAAATATTTCTTTTTCTAAACTGGAATGAGGCCCAATCAATTACTGTATAATGTTAATTATATGGATTTTCTACAACACATGTATATATCAACAACGATGAATAATCAACCATCATCCAAAGTGCATTCTACACTGTATAAGCATCAAATATAATGTAACGACCCAGAAAATCTGAACCAATTTAAATTTTTTAAATTGGCTAAAATAATGGATTTTAAATATTTAAAATAAATATTTTAGCTAATGGCAATGAAAAGTTAGTTGAATCGACAATTGAAAACGAATATAGTTAATTATAATTATAAACAAGGCCTGAAATGGCGCTGCAGTTTCAAAAATTGAATTCAAACTTTGTCGGACTGTACCGGGTGCAAAACAAAATGGATTTTAGTGAAACCAAAGATATTTAAATCTCTTAGTGAATACCTTTCTAGCGAATCTGAAAAATCGAATTTTCATAGCGGGAAGCAAAAGATATGTCCAGTTGAAAATTCTGAATAGTCGCTATGGAATTCAGGCCCTTAAAAATGGACATTTTGCAAATGACCTCGGATTTCGACGAAACCACTTTTGTTGGATCCGTGATCTCAAATTATTGCTAGGTTTCAAATTTCATAATTTTTCAAATCAATATGTGAGCGTGGCAAAGGAAAACGCGTTTGACCGGTTTTAGTTGATTTTAATCGACTGGAAATTGGCCATTTTTCAAATGGTCTCAGAATTTGACGAAACTAGTCTTGTAAGGACAGTATCGTCAATACGAAGCTAGAAAATATTTTTCGAGAATTTTTCTAGTTAGTATGTGACCCCGATAAATCGAAATGCGTGTTTAAATTCAATATATAGAGTTATATGTTGGTTTTGACGGAAACTGATCGAAACAGTCGAATCAGCTTACGATACATGTCCCATTGTGTTCGGAATGGGGGTAATATGCTATGGACGACAGTCGGTGAGCTTGATTTCGAGTTCGTATTAAAAAGCAACCTTTTTGAATTTAAAATTAAAATTAAATATAAAAATTTATAAAAAAACCCTCCCTCCTTTCTGTTCTTTCATAACTCACGAGCCCCCCTTTTACTAAAAATCGATTTCCTCCCCGATCCAAGAGGCACGCCGACATCGCCCTCCCCCACGACCACCTCGCTCCGCCTCGAGGCCCCTCCCTCTCGTTCTCTCTCTCTCCTCCTTCAGGCAAACTCCCATTCGCAAACTCCGGGACAACGAGCACCATCGAAGACCGCGCCGCCGAGGCCAACGACCACCGCCCTCCTCCGCAAGCCCCAGCCACCACTAGCGCCACTTCCGACGTCCCCAGCCCCCCGGCGCGCCTCAGCCCTCCTCCGACAGTGAGCCTTTCTGTCGTGACCTCCTGAAGCAAAACAGTGAGCGTTCCTTCCTCTTTTTATTTAAAATAATTAAACACTGAACTTCCTTTTCAGATTTTGATTTTTATATATTTATATAACATAGAAAATAAACGGATTTTTATATGCGATATTAACATAGAAAGGTCTGATTTTTATATGCGATATTAACATAGAAAGTCGGATTTTTATATGCGATATTAACATAGAAAGGTCGGATTTTTATATGCGATATTAACATAGAAAGGTCGGATTTTTAATGAAGTAAAGTTTTGATTTTTCAAAATGAAAAGATTGGATTTTTATACGAAGAAAGTTATGATTTTCCTTCATAGAAAAGATCGAATTTTCCATATGGAACAGTGAAGTAAAAATTAGTTTTCTCCAAATAGAAGTGGCGATAAATATTATATTTTTTTTATCAATATGAAATGGCGATGAAAAAATTCTATTTTTACATTATAGAAGTAGCGATAAAAAAAATCGATTTTTCTATATATGAATGTGAAGTAAAAATTCGATTTTTATTATATATGTAGCGAAATAAAAATTCGATTTTTATATATAGGAATTGAAATAAAAAATATAATGTTTATATAGAATGAAGCGTCGAAACTATATATGAAGAAATAAAAATATGATTTTTATTTATTAGAATGAAGCAATAAAAATATGATTTTTATTATGAACAGCGGGACAAAGAACTGCATTGGGATTTCAAGCAGATCCAGACGGTTCAACAGTTCAGAAGCAAAGCACGGCGGAGTGGAACCCAATGTGAGATTTCTGATTTAAAAACAATATGGAAAACGACGATGTATAAATTATATAGTCGATGTATGAGTTATATAAACGTTGTACACCTCATGTATAAGCGTTGTATAAGTTGTATGTTCGACGTATAAGTTATATATGCATTGTAAAAATTATGTATGTGTTGAAATAAAAGTGAATTGCTATATATATATATATATATATATATATATATATATATATATACGACCCTCGTCCACAAACCATGGTCGATATTTATTGGTTGAAATTGTTGTGAAAATTGATTGATAGCGAATGATTGTTTGGGATTGTTTGTGGTTGATATTGGTTGATTGTGGTTGAAAAATACCCATTTGTGGTTGAGAAATATTTGGTTGAAACCACATAGGATTAGTTTGTGGAAATGAAATAAATATATACATGCCGCCTGCGTGCGAACTAGATGCATGATCCCCATTGTCAAAAACCGCGAGGTTTTAAGGTAGAGCGAGGAGCCGTACTAGGGACGGTCCCGGTTTTTACTACCCTGCCGTTATGCTGTTGAAATTTTGAATAATATTCATGTGTTTGAATTATTTTCATCTGCTTAAACTATATTTATTCATTGAATAGAAAACCTTCATGTGTTGAATTGATATTCATTCGTTGATTAGAAATTCATGTGTTGAATGGTATTCGCGTTTTAAATATAAAAATCACATTTTTATCTATATATAGAAACTATAGAAAAACTTCATGTGTTGAATTGATATTCATTCGTTGATTAGAAATTCATGTGTTGAATGGTATTCGCGTTTTAAATATAAAAATCACATTTTTATCTATATATAGAAACTATAGAAAACCTTCATGTGTTGAATCGATATTCATTCGTTGATTTGAAATTCATGTGTTGAATGGTATTCATATTTTGAAATAAATTGTTTGATAATAAAAATCACCTTTTATCGACTATATGAACTGTGTAAAATAATCTCGTTTTGAAAGAAATTGTTTTATAAGAAAAATCCTATTTTTATCACCAATATGAAATATATAAAATAATAGTGTTTTGAAATGAGTTGTTTTACAATAAAAATCACATTTTTATTATATGCATGAATCGTTGAAATGTGAAGTGTTAAAAATAGCCACTTGTTCAAATAAATATATATGAGTTGAAATATTCATTAACTAGCTAATGATATGATTTGTACCTATGTATGTAACATTAGAATGAATGGTGTTTTTAAACCAAATAGAAATCAAATATGAAGTTGAATATAAAATGATAAATGATAAGAACTATATATATGTACATGCATATTCATTGAACAGGTTATAGCAAAGGGGCTAGAGAAGAGGAATAAAATTTTGTGCCCGACAAATAGGTACACATTTACTGTTTTGTTTGGGTGATGATTTTATGAGCCTGTTGGCTAGCCGCTTGGCTTTTTCTTTTTCTTTTTGAGAATAGAAGGACCGTGAAAGCAATTTGAGATTTCCCGATGCTCCCGGTGCAGGGGAGGTTATGGCGAAATTTTCCAAAATTTTAAGGCGTTAGTGAAATATTTGAAGTGAAAACGATATTGAAATCATTGAATGAACTATATTTATGTAAATATATAAATATAAATAAAATTAAAACGAAACGTAGTCGTGCAGTTCGTATTTTGAAACCATGATTTCAAACAACTAGTTTGGGAAATCCGACCATTGGATTTTCCCGAAACCTCAACCGTCGGGTTCGCCTTGGAAATATCTTCCCAACGGCACCAACCTTGTAAAAATCCAACGGTTGGACTGTCTGGAATGTTTAATTCAAATTTGATGAAAAACAGCGCCAGAAGCGATTATATATATATATATATATATATATATATATATATATATATATATATTTAATCGAATAACGACGCTGCAGTTCGTATTTTGAAATCGAAAATTCAAACGATTGTACCGGGAGATCCGACCGTCGGATTTTCCCCAAACTGGAACCGTTGGATTCGTTTTGAAAAGACCTTTCTAATGATGTAAATTTTGTGAAGATCCAACGGTTAGATTTTCATATATGTGTAAATCAATTCTGAAGAAAAACAGCGCCACGGCCGCGTTATGGCCCGAAGCGTCGTTTTGAATAAATTGGCTATTTTAAAATAAATAAAAATAGCGATAAATCGTTATAAAATATCAAAAACGATATGGAATAGAAATAAACTGAATTAGCTCGATTTATGTAGTATTTGATGGTTGAATGTGTTTGGTGTGAAAATTACATTAAAGATCAAAATTGCTGTTGTCGAATGATTTAACCATTAAAGTAAATTGATTTGAAATTCTAAATGTACGTGAATTATTTGAGAAGGCCGAGTTAATTCTCATTTCAAATAATTGACCGACGATTGAAAGTCGAAGATGAAGACGGTGGCCGAAGACCGGAGAACTTCACCTCGTTTGGATGGTAACCGAGGTCCTGATTGGGAGGCATCCTGAAATATGGATAATGAGTGGTGATCGTCCAGACGTACGTGGTGATCGATGGGTTTGCGAGGTATTTAGTGCCTCCGGTTTCGTTCAAACCCAGAACGGACTTGTAAATGGACTGTGTGTCTGACATTGGATTTTATTCTGTGTTGATTGATCTCTATTAAATATACATCTGTTTGGCGGCGGAGAATTTATTCTTTTGCTTAACGCCCTTCTCTGAGACGCACGAGCTCAGAGGTTGTATATCGATGGACATCAGTCGCACGGCATAAATTGCTAGTGTGACATACCTAAGTGGCAAATGATCAGGGCTTCTGTTGAAAAGCAAAATCTTGTGGTGATGATCAAAGCACCGCCTGAGTGGCGTAGCTTTGTGTATAACGTGAAATCGCGAGCCTCACACCCCGGTATGAACCAGAAACGGGAGCAGGACCTCAGGGAGGGCATGCGTTTCCTTCTAGCTAGGGTGTTGTCAGTGACCTACCAGCCCTGACATTTATATACTTTTCACCTGTGTGGTTGTTGCTGTTGCGAGGCGCCTCGGTTAGATCGGACGTTCCGGGTCCGATGGAGTCATTCGTTGGCTCGTTTACGCCCCAAAGGGCGGGGAAACGTATCGTTCAGGCATTTTAATCCACATCGGTGGACTGGCCCTGACGATCCACGGGTCACTCGAGCTCTGATCCTGAGACATGGGCTAGATTGTCTCGAATTCGGTAAGGACTATCTTTTGCCTTGGTTCATGACGGAAATCCAATTTCCAAATACGACATCGTGCGGTTTCAATTGTATATATATATTTGGCGACATAGTGGCATGGGACACTCATGTCGTCTATGATTGATAGTTATGATTTGAAATTGTTTTCAAAACATATAGACACTAGCAATAATATCAAATGCCTTTGTTTTATTCGTATCAAGCATATTTTGGCCGTTATAAGGTAAAAACTCTATCCTCCGGTTTGCGTTGCATTGTGTGATGGGAACTGAGTCTTATAATGGCTTCATTTTTATAAAAAGCATTGCGATGTTTAAAAGAAAGATTTGTTTTAAAGCACTGGCAATCCAATGGAGTAAACCCGTTCCACGAAAGTGGCGTGGTCCTGTGATTAGCCAAATTATATAAGTATTGAGTAGATTTCTTATACCAGTCCCATGACTGACTCGTAGTTTGTTTCACTCTCAAACTCGGTGCCCCTTTTTCTACACGGGCAGCCTTGTATTCAGGTTTAGCTGGTTCTTTTTCTGGATAGCTGGAGCTGAAGATGGATTCTATCATTTATCTCTTTTTATGCTGTTCAGCTCCTATTGTACATATTTTGTTTGTTTTCCGCTGTAGACATTTATGTATAGCTGAACTGTATTTGTACTAAGTAAGATCCTGTATACTGTGTAACTCTGATGATTACTTTTATCCAGTATATTCTATTGTTCATTATCTGGTGTATTTATTTAATTTTGTTCTGCTATTATCTGTTTCTGTGTTATATTCCAAAGATAACCCTTGTCTCCGTCTGAACGGGATTTCGGGTCGTCTCAACGTGGTATCAGAGCTTTGGTTAAGCTTAGTACTGGAATATAACATTTGAACGAACTCGTCAGAAATAGAACCAGTAGTGTTCTAGGACGGGTAACTCTATACAGATAGGACCAGCAATATCCTAGTATGAGTAAAGCAGAGTGAAATTACACCTCGATAGACACATTTACACTTGAAGTATATGTTTCTATGTTTGAAAATTTTCTTTTCTGTGACCTGACACTTGATCTGCTAATTGCAGATGTAGCGTCCCGGGAATTTCGACACTCGAATCCAGACACTAACACGTCTCGTGTCCAAACTCAAGTACCGAAAACCCAGAAAGCTAATAGAAAGAAATTAGAGGGTGAGAGAAGAAAGAAAGAAATGTTAGAATAGAAGAATAAGAAGATCAGAGTCTCACAGCGGAATGGGCAAAATATAATAATCAATAATACTTTATCAAAGAACTATATATTACAACATCAGAGTATACATTCAAATCAATACATCACACAGCGGAAATAAACTAGTACCAGTATATATGGAATACGCCTCGACTTCGACTCCTTCTCTGGAACTCCAAGCGAAATCTAACCTGTAAATATACTCGGTCTGACCCGAGCACATTTGATTTAAAACAAAAATCACCCGGATCAGTCTGAAATACTTTCAGTGATAAATTCATACATCAACAAACTTGTTTAACTTTGAAATCCTTTTGAAACAAAGGATAATAGTAAGACCAGTCCGCACATAAACACGGACGGTTTTTACCTTACTATAACCCAAATCGTTTTGAAATCAATATCTTCTTATGATATTATCATAGTGTCTAAATACATGTAAATAGAATCTAGCAGAACGCTTGCATCTCACGCTCCACATATATAGTATACAATCAAAAACCGCGGGTGCTTATTGGAGATTGGATTTCCAACTATGACAAGGTATGGGACCACCTGCCGATAGTATATCTCTAGAGACGAATACATTGGGTTCAACAAGAATGTCTTGCAACCCGGCCCACACATGACCGACCACTCATTTCTCTTGAGTGTATCGAGCATATTGTCACCTTACGGCTTTTTGTCGCGCGACCACCGTAATCCCCGGGAGATACAGAAATGAAAGAAGTAACAAATATGAATATTCTCTAGATGGTGACAATACACCCTAATGGGTGCGACCCACATAGCCATGCTGCCTGCCCGATTTTTGTCATTTCCCGGTTGATGAGGCTTGAGGCTATAATCGACTTTTGCAACTTCTGGCCACTATTCACATCGTCCATACACGTCATCCAGGAACAGGATGAACCGAAGGCACCCTCCTACTGCATCCAATACAGGAATCACCCCATGGATCAGCAGCGAGAAGTCCTTGCAATCCGTAGATTTCAATCACGACAGAATCATCGTTAACTCTGGGGATCAGCCAGAGGTACAATAGTTCTTCCGCTCATGAAGACTTACGATCTTCAATTGCTCCATCTCTATCAGCATCTTTGACGTATTCGTATTTATTGGTCGGAATGGTTTTTGAATATAAATTCGATCCCGGTCTTTCCGTACCAATAACGTTGGGTCAGATTTTGATAGTCGGTTATTTAACTATCAAAATAAACAACCATAAAAATAAAACAGATCCATTGGTTTATTACACAGCATCACTTGGCCATACATTTCTTATTATCTTATCGAATCACTTATCATTCGTAAAATGATTATTACGACATCTGCCTTGGCTTCATATTTGAATACCAAAACCACCACTCATTCTTTTAGAATAAACCCATTTAAATCTCATTTCAATACTTTGACAATTTCATTAAACTTCCACCAATCTCCCTTTTTATTTCTTTATGTATGGGAATATCATTCCATACCATAAGCTCCTTTTATTTCCTTTAATTTCAGAATCTCATTATAAATACATTTCCAAATCCTTCTAATAACGATACTTTATTATTTGACCAAAATACTTTGTTCTATTACTTTTATTATTACGACTAATATCATCCTTTGATAATTCTGAAGTGGTTCAAGTTGGGGTATTTTAGTTACCTCTCATACCTTGATTAACAACGTTCTTATCTTAAGATGGATATCAGTTGTAATAAAACCCGACACTCATTTCCTATGTCACCACAAATCCCATTTTAAAATAGTCACCAAACTAATTAATTTAAATAAATCCCATTTGATTATTATCGTTATATAAATAATAATAATCATCCTTCAACCTTTTATATCAAAATAACATGGTTTGTTTTACCATTAACTATCCTTAAGTGAACTAATTAACTAACAACTCCGGTTAACGTCGTTAACTGTTCAACTTTAAACGTGATCAATCGTTATTGATCTTGTCATTTAAATTAATTAATAATTAATTAATCTAAATAATTTTATTCACTTTGATTCCTATCAATATAAACCCATTTTTATTGTTACGTCAAATCTGGCCACTTGAATTAGCTAAGAAAAATCGTTTTTAATAGTCACTTAATAAGCACGTGCTTCGCGCACGGTCAATTTGGTTAAATAATTCAACGTATTTATATGGTTGGTTTATTCTTCTTATTAGAACTTTATTGAAAATAATGTATGTTAAACATCTATATTGGTTATAAAATAATTTCATAACTTCTTTTCTAGCGATTCATCTGACGGTGAATCGATCTTTTATAAAACGGTGTATATCATGACCATCTGCTATTTATTCCACAATCAATACTATATATTGATTCAAAGTTCAACCACAATCAGCAACCAACAATCAACAGGGTTTTAAAGTCAATGGGTTTTCAAACAATTCATATAAAATATGAAATAACAGCACATTAAAGGTTTGAGGAACCGGTTTGATTCCTCCTACCTGTTCTTCCCTGCAACACAGGTCATTAAAATATTTCATATCAGTAGACAGGAGTGACGATAATAAAATTAACGTCAACCATTAAAGCAACCATAGGCATCCAAGGCATCCAATCAGCCAATTTAAGTTTATATGAATTTAGCACCTCAAAGTATTTCAGAAATGTGTGAGAATTAACTCACCTTGTTTCCGTCGGCGGTTCGCGCGTTTTGACTGACATTTAAAATTAAACTGAAACTTGACTGCTTTCGATCCTGTATGAATATGCTTAGCAACGTCGTACCCTTTGCTGTGATTCCATCGTTCCGGTTTCGCGGAGTTCTGATTTCAAACGACCGAGTTACGTGTGAACTACCATTAACACGTCATTAGGCCACTTAATCCTTTTTCTCAAATGAAATTTCTTCTTTATGTAAACAAAACCCATTGCTCCTCAAACCATATGTAGCTGATCTGTTCCCTTTTACCATCCCTTCTTCATGTTAACACAAATTCCCATCAATCTTTCATCAAGTTGGTCTTTACCCACTTACACAGCCCCAACGTCCCTGTGATCCTCCCTATTCCTCCAGCCGTGAAGACCAAGTGAGGCGCCCCATCCTTTATTTTTATTTTTATTTTTTTATGAATTCCGAAAGGCCCAAAACCTAGTTGAGCTGCCTACTTCCCTTTCGTCTGTCACATTCCAAACTGTCTGCTCTAGAAACCCATCCCACTTTATTTCTAACGCACTACAGCTTCAGGCGTTCATCCCACAATGCCTTCACGTGAATAACACGGTCCATTCTTTTTTCACCAACGTCCAACTTGCCAACATGCCGTTAGCAGCTTCTCCGCAGCGAACCCCCAATGTAACGTTCCCTGATAATTAAGTCTTGATGATAACTATATATTAATTATAACCATATATTAACTAATTTAATTACTTATTTAAACAAATATTAATTTATCGTTATTAATTCCTTACCACGTCATAGCCTTCAGTCCCTTCCTTTCACTTCGGATGGCCAAATTCTTCAACCCCGATCCACTTCACAAAATTTCAACGTCCAGCCCTCTGAAATACCATTAACCCACCATCAACCTTACTTCCTCTCTTCCACATTATTATCGTTTCCCTTTAAAACATGCGCCCAGAATTCTCCGTCATTCCCGAGACCAACGCCCCTTGCTTCTTTAGCCGCATGGCACCACTGACCCAAACTTTTCCACCTCAGTACATCTCCACACACCCACTACCATGCACAAAAGCATTCTCTCCCATCCACGTTTTGCTTCATTTTCACTTCGCCTGCATGCTTGCTAATCCCCATATCTCACGTGTACTGCTCCATGTATATTTCGAACAAATAAATCGTTTTTTTTTATACGGGTTCAGTATTTCTTCTGTCGAGTTGGAGAGAACAAGGAATGGGTTTATATAGGAAGGAGAAACGTGGCAGTCACGTTTACTTGAGGAGCACGGTGGGATTAGTTTGGCCGCCAAGAAAATGAAACAGCGTGGCCGTCACGTTTTATAAATGCTGAAAGACATTACGAAAGGTAGGGTATGTAGCTGTGTTCTGCTGTCATAGCTGTTTGATGTTGGCTTGGATTTGTCAAATCTTTGGTAGATATTTGGGGTGTAGAGACGGCACATGGGATCACTGTTTTCAAAAAGAAAAATGAACATGGGCTTACCTCTTGCTGCGGAAAGTGAAAAGAAACAACTGCTTCTAGGCTTAGGTTGGCGCAAGAATAGGGGTTGGCCCCTATAAAATAAATTTTGATTTGATTTCTATGATGGAGACTAAGGATTTTTAGTTTAAAGTGAACGTACCCCTTTTATATCCAACTCCGTTCACATACGCCTTATTATCAACAGAAATAAAAATACCGTCGCGCTCAGCAGTGCATCACGACCCCAAAAATATAATAATATCGGTAGATTAGCTTATTCTGTGAAATGCCAAAATGTTGACAAAGGGTGCGAAATACTCCAAATAAAAAGTTGCGTATTTAATTAATTAAAAATTACAGTAAAATTCTAAAAATTAAATTAACACTACGTCTCAAAAGAACCTTGTCTAAATTCGAATCCAGTATGCAGTTATTTCAAATAAACTGTTACGGTCGATGAACGATTCTATAGCGACTATTTGAAAATTTGATTTGGACGTAAAATAAAATTTATAATACGAAAGATCGATTTTTCTTCTCCATTAGAAAAATATTATCAACTAGATTCAGATGCTTCTTGTTTCACCGAAATCCGACTTAACACGGATTCAGTATAGTCAATTGAAGTTGAAATTCAATTTTTCGAACTACCGCGCAGTTTCAAGTTCGTTTTTAATAACTTTAAATACAAATATAAACGCTCATTCGTTGTTTAATAAACAAATTCGATATTAAATTCCAAATAAAATATTTAAACCAATTTAAATATTCGAACTCAAATAACTGGAAAACCCGGGTCGTTACATTCTTTCCCCCTTAAATAAATTTCGTCCTCGAAATTGCTAGGTAATAAGAATGCTCCAACTGCAATTATTTCAAAATAATTAATTCAAAATATTATCAAAAATGTTACCAAGTTATAAAATTTTCAAAAAAAATTCGGCAGCACCTCCTCTGTACTGTTCGATCGAAACAACTACAACCGCCACTCTGGACCTCTCATGTTGATCCAAAGAAAATAAAGCCAAGTGGCTATCCAATTCAGGTATAAATTCAAACACCCAATCCATAATATTAAGGTTTACCTTTTTGTCGGGCCACTTCATCCCAGTTCTGAAGCAAATCAACCAATAGCTCTTCATTTTCTGATCCGTGCTTTAATCTTCATGTTCCAGTCGATTCTCATGGCCTTCTGGCAGTCTGCCCTTAACCCAACTTCCAATGCAAAGAACTAATACATGGTTATATCATCTATCGTCCATTCAAAAATCGTTATGCTGGATTTCCTTTCTCATGCCATTACCACCGTTCGCCTATTCACAGACCCCGACACCTAGATGGAACCACCTCCTTCCAGACGAGAGGAACCGCGGCCTTCCCCCCTGCTAAATATATAACTTGCTACCCGAACTCCTTGTTAATTCACGTTGTCACCCTTTCAGTACACAAAAACCATTCATTTTCAGGTTTGTATAACCTTGGAAACTTTCCTTTCCTTTCAATCCATTCAATTTCTTAATTAACTGCTAATGTTTTCAATTTTATCCAATCCAAACAATTAAGCAACAATCAATTTAACCAAATCATTTCCCCTTGTATTTAACTTGTCTTATTTAATTCAATATTTCCAATACAAATTCATTTACTTGAATTTGTGAATTTCATTAATTTGAATTTTATTACAATTTATTCATGTCAAATCATGCTTAAATCCATACTCATGTAATATATCCCAAACATACAATCCAACAAATTTCCACTCATTCTATTTAGATTTATTCAATTTTTATTTTATCCAACGCAAATCAAGTTCTGGTTGGCTTGTTTCAATTCCAATCCAAAGGATTCATCCATATAATTGAATTTAATTCTCATTTCCTATTTGAAATGATTCCAACTTCATACAAGCTTCGAATTAAATAATAATTCGAGAAAAATATAAATTTTACCTTCATATAAAATATATTGGGTCAAATAATATAAAAATAATTTTATATTCAAATTACAAATACGCACACTCGTATATAAACTCAACTCGATCTAGGGTATTACTAGCCCAATCTCTATCGAGTTACACCACAGAGCCAAGGTTATTCCTAAACCATTGCTCTGATACCAACTGTAGCGACCCGGGAATTTCGACACTCGAATCCAGACACTAACACGTCTCGTGTCCAAACTCAAGTACCGAAAACCCAGAAAGCTAATAGAAAGAAATTAGAGGGTGAGAGAAGAAAGAAAGAAATGTTAGAATAGAAGAATAAGAAGATCAGAGTCTCACAGCGGAATGGGCAAAATATAATAATCAATAATACTTTATCAAAGAACTATATATTACAACATCAGAGTATACATTCAAATCAATACATCACACAGCGGAAATAAACTAGTACCAGTATATATGGAATACGCCTCGACTTCGACTCCTTCTCTGGAACTCCAAGCGAAATCTAACCTGTAAATATACTCGGTCTGACCCGAGCACATTTGATTTAAAACAAAAATCACCCGGATCAGTCTGAAATACTTTCAGTGATAAATTCATACATCAACAAACTTGTTTAACTTTGAAATCCTTTTGAAACAAAGGATAATAGTAAGACCAGTCCGCACATAAACACGGACGGTTTTTACCTTACTATAACCCAAATCGTTTTGAAATCAATATCTTCTTATGATATTATCATAGTGTCTAAATACATGTAAATAGAATCTAGCAGAACGCTTGCATCTCACGCTCCACATATATAGTATACAATCAAAAACCGCGGGTGCTTATTGGAGATTGGATTTCCAACTATGACAAGGTATGGGACCACCTGCCGATAGTATATCTCTAGAGACGAATACATTGGGTTCAACAAGAATGTCTTGCAACCCGGCCCACACATGACCGACCACTCATTTCTCTTGAGTGTATCGAGCATATTGTCACCTTACGGCTTTTTGTCGCGCGACCACCGTAATCCCCGGGAGATACAGAAATGAAAGAAGTAACAAATATGAATATTCTCTAGATGGTGACAATACACCCTAATGGGTGCGACCCACATAGCCATGCTGCCTGCCCGATTTTTGTCATTTCCCGGTTGATGAGGCTTGAGGCTATAATCGACTTTTGCAACTTCTGGCCACTATTCACATCGTCCATACACGTCATCCAGGAACAGGATGAACCGAAGGCACCCTCCTACTGCATCCAATACAGGAATCACCCCATGGATCAGCAGCGAGAAGTCCTTGCAATCCGTAGATTTCAATCACGACAGAATCATCGTTAACTCTGGGGATCAGCCAGAGGTACAATAGTTCTTCCGCTCATGAAGACTTACGATCTTCAATTGCTCCATCTCTATCAGCATCTTTGACGTATTCGTATTTATTGGTCGGAATGGTTTTTGAATATAAATTCGATCCCGGTCTTTCCGTACCAATAACGTTGGGTCAGATTTTGATAGTCGGTTATTTAACTATCAAAATAAACAACCATAAAAATAAAACAGATCCATTGGTTTATTACACAGCATCACTTGGCCATACATTTCTTATTATCTTATCGAATCACTTATCATTCGTAAAATGATTATTACGACATCTGCCTTGGCTTCATATTTGAATACCAAAACCACCACTCATTCTTTTAGAATAAACCCATTTAAATCTCATTTCAATACTTTGACAATTTCATTAAACTTCCACCAATCTCCCTTTTTATTTCTTTATGTATGGGAATATCATTCCATACCATAAGCTCCTTTTATTTCCTTTAATTTCAGAATCTCATTATAAATACATTTCCAAATCCTTCTAATAACGATACTTTATTATTTGACCAAAATACTTTGTTCTATTACTTTTATCATTACGACTAATATCATCCTTTGATAATTCTGAAGTGGTTCAAGTTGGGGTATTTTAGTTACCTCTCATACCTTGATTAACAACGTTCTTATCTTAAGATGGATATCAGTTGTAATAAAACCCGACACTCATTTCCTATGTCACCACAAATCCCATTTTAAAATAGTCACCAAACTAATTAATTTAAATAAATCCCATTTGATTATTATCGTTATATAAATAATAATAATCATCCTTCAACCTTTTATATCAAAATAACATGGTTTGTTTTACCATTAACTATCCTTAAGTGAACTAATTAACTAACAACTCCGGTTAACGTCGTTAACTGTTCAACTTTAAACGTGATCAATCGTTATTGATCTTGTCATTTAAATTAATTAATAATTAATTAATCTAAATAATTTTATTCACTTTGATTCCTATCAATATAAACCCATTTTTATTGTTACGTCAAATCTGGCCACTTGAATTAGCTAAGAAAAATCGTTTTTAATAGTCACTTAATAAGCACGTGCTTCGCGCACGGTCAATTTGGTTAAATAATTCAACGTATTTATATGGTTGGTTTATTCTTCTTATTAGAACTTTATTGAAAATAATGTATGTTAAACATCTATATTGGTTATAAAATAATTTCATAACTTCTTTTCTAGCGATTCATCTGACGGTGAATCGATCTTTTATAAAACGGTGTATATCATGACCATCTGCTATTTATTCCACAATCAATACTATATATTGATTCAAAGTTCAACCACAATCAGCAACCAACAATCAACGGGGTTTTAAAGTCAATGGGTTTTCAAACAATTCATATAAAATACGAAATAACAGCACATTAAAGGTTTGAGGAACCGGTTTGATTCCTCCTACCTGTTCTTCCCTGCAACACAGGTCATTAAAATATTTCATATCAGTAGACAGGAGTGACGATAATAAAATTAACGTCAACCATTAAAGCAACCATAGGCATCCAAGGCATCCAATCAGCCAATTTAAGTTTATATGAATTTAGCACCTCAAAGTATTTCAGAAATGTGTGAGAATTAACTCACCTTGTTTCCGTCGGCGGTTCGCGCGTTTTGACTGACATTTAAAATTAAACTGAAACTTGACTGCTTTCGATCCTGTATGAATATGCTTAGCAACGTCGTACCCTTTGCTGTGATTCCATCGTTCCGGTTTCGCGGAGTTCTGATTTCAAACGACCGAGTTACGTGTGAACTACCATTAACACGTCATTAGGCCACTTAATCCTTTTTCTCAAATGAAATTTCTTCTTTATGTAAACAAAACCCATTGCTCCTCAAACCATATGTAGCTGATCTGTTCCCTTTTACCATCCCTTCTTCATGTTAACACAAATTCCCATCAATCTTTCATCAAGTTGGTCTTTACCCACTTACACAGCCCCAACGTCCCTGTGATCCTCCCTATTCCTCCAGCCGTGAAGACCAAGTGAGGCGCCCCATCCTTTATTTTTATTTTTTATTTTTTTATGAATTCTGAAAGGCCCAAAACCTAGTTGAGCTGCCTACTTCCCTTTCGTCTGTCACATTCCAAACTGTCTGCTCTAGAAACCCATCCCACTTTATTTCTAACGCACTACAGCTTCAGGCGTTCATCCCACAATGCCTTCACGTGAATAACACGGTCCATTCTTTTTTCACCAACGTCCAACTTGCCAACATGCCGTTAGCAGCTTCTCCGCAGCGAACCCCCAATGTAACGTTCCCTGATAATTAAGTCTTGATGATAACTATATATTAATTATAACCATATATTAACTAATTTAATTACTTATTTAAACAAATATTAATTTATCGTTATTAATTCCTTACCACGTCATAGCCTTCAGTCCCTTCCTTTCACTTCGGATGGCCAAATTCTTCAACCTCGATCCACTTCACAAAATTTCAACGTCCAGCCCTCTGAAATACCATTAACCCACCATCAACCTTACTTCCTCTCTTCCACATTATTATCGTTTCCCTTTAAAACATGCGCCCAGAATTCTCCGTCATTCCCGAGACCAACGCCCCTTGCTTCTTTAGCCGCATGGCACCACTGACCCAAACTTTTCCACCTCAGTACATCTCCACACACCCACTACCATGCACAAAAGCATTCTATCCCATCCACGTTTTGCTTCATTTTCACTTCGCCTGCATGCTTGCTAATCCCCATATCTCACGTGTACTACTCCATGTATATTTCGAACAAATAAATCGTTTTTTTTTTTTATACGGGTTCGGTATTTCTTCTGTCGAGTTGGAGAGAACAAGGAATGGGTTTATATAGGAAGGAGAAACGTGGCAGTCACGTTTACTTGAGGAGCACGGTGGGATTAGTTTGGCCGCCAAGAAAATGAAACAGCGTGGCCGTCACGTTTTATAAATGCTGAAAGACATTACGAAAGGTAGGGTATGTAGCTGTGTTCTGCTGTCATAGCTGTTTGATGTTGGCTTGGATTTGTCAAATCTTTGGTAGATATTTGGGGTGTAGAGACGGCACATGGGATCACTGTTTTCAAAAAGAAAAATGAACATGGGCTTACCTCTTGCTGCGGAAAGTGAAAAGAAACAACTGCTTCTAGGCTTAGGTTGGCGCAAGAATAGGGGTTGGCCCCTATAAAATAAATTTTGATTTGATTTCTATGATGGAGACTAAGGATTTTTAGTTTAAAGTGAACGTACCCCTTTTATATCCAACTCCGTTCACATACGCCTTATTATCAACAGAAATAAAAATACCGTCGCGCTCAGCAGTGCATCACGACCCCAAAAATATAATAATATCGGTAGATTAGCTTATTCTGTGAAATGCCAAAATGTTGACAAAGGGTGCGAAATACTCCAAATAAAAAGTTGCGTATTTAATTAATTAAAAATTACAGTAAAATTCTAAAAATTAAATTAACACTACGTCTCAAAAGAACCTTGTCTAAATTCGAATCCAGTATGCAGTTATTTCAAATAAACTGTTACGGTCGATGAACGATTCTATAGCGACTATTTGAAAATTTGATTTGGACGTAAAATAAAATTTATAATACGAAAGATCGATTTTTCTTCTCCATTAGAAAAATATTATCAACTAGATTCAGATGCTTCTTGTTTCACCGAAATCCGACTTAACACGGATTCAGTATAGTCAATTGAAGTTGAAATTCAATTTTTCGAACTACCGCGCAGTTTCAAGTTCGTTTTTAATAACTTTAAATACAAATATAAACGCTCATTCGTTGTTTAATAAACAAATTCGATATTAAATTCCAAATAAAATATTTAAACCAATTTAAATATTCGAACTCAAATAACTGGAAAACCCGGGTCGTTACAGCAGAAGTACTAGAAAAATGAGTGCCAGAAACAGGAGAAATGCAGAACCCGATCTAGAAGCTCTATTAAAGAGATATCGAAATCTAAACGGAGCACAATCCTCTGGCAATGAATCTATAATTCAAACCCAAGCTTGGATGAGTTCTGTCGAAAGAATTTTTGAGCGTATACAGCTGAGGGATGACCAGAAACGGTTAGTAGCATCTTGGGCGCTCAAAGAAGAAGCTTTAATCTGGTGGGAAACGATCATCAAAGATAATCCAGAAGGTGATATCACCTGGGACAGATTCAAAGTGATTTTCCTAGAAAGATTTACTCCTCCCGAAGCAACCGAGAGATTATGTGATGAATTTTCTTATCTAATACAAGGTGATATGACCATCCCAGAATATCATAAGAAATTCAATGAACTTGCTCACTTTGCTCCTCATCTGATTCAAGATCCAAAGAGGAAAAATCTGAGATTTATTCATGGCCTGCAAAGGAGATATCAGAATAGTGTGATGAGGAATGTGAAGCTTCCTTTTCCAGAAATGATATACATGGCTTATCAGTATGAAGATCTCCATAAGAAAGGAATGTTGCGCGACGAAGAAGAAGTCTGTTGTAGTGACAAAGCAGAGTCTGAAACTGATCGTCCAGAGGCCAGTACAAAGTCTGAAGTCAGTAAGAAGCCCAGTGCCAAGAGGAAAAGGGCCAGATCTGGGAAAGAACCCGTAACGACCGCCGTATGCAATAACTGCCATAAGCCAGGGCATTTTCAGGGGAATTGCAAACCCTCGGAAAAGCGAGCAAAGAGTGGATCTAAATCCAAGAAGAGATTTCAAGAGAATAGAAAATGTGGTGGATGTCATCGGACGGGTCATCTTTTAAAGGCCTGCCCGCTATTCAGAAAACCTGGAACAGTACATGTAAATGAAGTGGCAGAGGTGCCTGCATCTTCGTCTGCTCAAGAAAGGCCAGATGTTTTAGAAGGCACGCTAACTGTCAAAGACATCCCAATTAAAGTACTGTTTGACACTGGCGCGTCACGAAGTTTCATTGCCAAAGATGCAGCTAAGAAACTGGATTTGAATTTGAAAAAGCTCAAGGAACCCATGACTGTCCAGAATCCGGTTGGGGGTTCCATTGATCTCAGTTGGGTTTGTGGAGTGCCGGTTTCTTTCTCTCATTATCGGTTTCCTACCATCGCCGTCGTCATGAATTTTAAAGAGTTTGATCTTATCTTGGGGTTAGACTGGTTGACCAAATATGAAGCTGAGGTTAAATGCGCCGACAGAGTCGTAAAGGCGAAGATTAAATCAGGCGATTATATAACCATTCCCTGTGAAGGTCAAAATACTAATAGAAAAGACTTCTGGGCAGCTTCGAATGTTTCTCCATCCCAAATAGAAAATGTCCCTGAAATCACAGAGAATATTCCCGATCTAGTGAAAGATATTCCTGTCGTCAAGAACTATGCGGATGTGTTCGAAGAAGTTGTTCGCTTACCTCCGCAGAGAGAAATAGATTTCAAGATTGCTTTGATTCCGAATGCAAGGCCGGTAGTTCACGCTATTCGAAGAATGTCCTTGAAAGAGAAGGAAGAATTAGACAATCAAACACGACAGCTAGTATGGAAGGGTCTAATCAGGCCTAGTTTCTCTGATTGGGGAGCAGCAGTGGTTTTTGTTCCAAAATCTGACGGTACTCTACGGTTATGTGTGGATTATCGTGATCTGAACAAACAGACAATAAAGAACAAATATCCATTGCCGCGAATAGATGATTTGCTGGATCGATTAAATGGCGCACAAGTATTTTCACGAATGGACCTAGCTACAGGCTTCCATCAACTTCGAATCGCCGAAGAGTGTGTTCCAATGACAGCATTCAGAGGCCCCGACTTATTCTACGAGTGGTTAGTAATGCCATTCGGCTTATGTAACGCTCCCGCTTACTTCGTCGATCTAATGAACAGAGTATTCAGAGGAGTATTGAATAAATTTGTTCTGGTTTTTATTGATGATATTCTAATCTTCTCTAAATCAAAGGCCGAGCATGAAAAACATTTGGAACAAGTGTTAGAAATCCTCAGGAGAAATGTATTGAAAGCAAAATTTTCCAAATGTATCTTCTGGCAAGATGAAGTAAAATTTCTGGTCCACGTAGTATCGAAAGAAGGAATCGCTGTGGATCCAAGCAAAATCACGGCCATTCAGAATTGGAAACAGCCCAGTACCCCCACTGAAGTCCGTAGTTTTCTCAGATTGGCTAGCTATTACCGGAAGTTCGTTAAAAACTTTTCGAAGATATCTGGTCATTTAACGAAGCTTACGAAGAAGCACTCTAAGTTCTAATGGACTCCAGAAAGTGAGGAGGCTTTCGAAGAGCTAAAGTTGAGATTAACAACTGCTCCAATGTTAACCATCATCGATGGCAACCAGGATTTAAAAGTCTGGACTGATGCTTCTAGAGAAGGCCTTGGCGCAGTGTTAATGCAAAGGGGTCAAGTGATTGCTTATGCTAGCCGTCAGCTGAAGCCGCACGAAAAGAACTACGTAACTCATTATCTGGAGTTATTGGCTATAGTATTCGCTTTGAAAATCTGGAGGCATTATCTTCTGGGTGAGAGATTCGAGTTGTTTACAGATCATCAGTCGTTAAAGTATCTGTTCACTCAGAAAGACCTGAATCTGAGGTAGCAACGTTGGCTGGAGTTTCTTGCAGCCTATGATTTTGAAATTCTATACACTCCAGGGAAAGCCAATGTCGTGGCCGATGCGTTGAGCCGAAAGAATGAAATGATCGCGAGTTTCGTCATTGCGACTTCGTTGATTGACAAGATATCGGCTCTCCAAGAAGAAGACCAATTTATCAAAGGAATGAGTCAGCGAATTTGTGAAGGCAATGCTTCGGATTTCCAGCTAGACAGCGAAGGGATTCTGAGGTTAGAAGGACGAATTTGCGTTCCAGAAATTCCTGAACTCAGAAGAGATGTGCTTGATGAATGCCACAAATCTAATCTCAGTATCCATCCAGGAGTGAATAAAATGTATAACGATATCAAACGCACATTCTGGTGGACGTCGTTAAAAAGAGACATCTCGATATATGTTAGTCGATGCCCTACTTGCCAGCTAGTCAAAAGCGACCAACAGAAATTGGCTGGATTGTTACAACCACTGGAAGTTCCTGGTTGGAAGTGGGAGCATATCTCCATGGATTTCATTGATGGTTTGCCCAGAACCAGAAAAGGGAATGACAGTATTTGGGTGATCGTAGATCGCTTCACGAAGACCGCCCATTTCATACCTGTCAGATCAAACAGAACTGCTCAGAGTCTGGCGCAGATATACTTCAGGGAAATAGTTAGACTACATGGAGTGCCACTCAGTATAGTCAGTGATAGAGATACAATATTCACTAGCAAATTCTGGGAAGCATTTCAAGTCGAGCTGGGAACGAAGTTGAACTTGAGCACCGCTTATCATCCTCAGACAGACGTTCAGACTGAGAGGGTGAATCGTATTTTAGAAGATCTATTGCGGGCTTGTGTTATAGATTTCGGTGGATCATGGGAAGACCATCTTCATTTGGCTGAATTCTCTTATAACAACAGCTACCAGGCGAGTCTGACAATGTCGCCATTCGAAGCCTTGTATGGTAGACTGTGTCGATCTCCTGCTTGTTGGGTCGAACCCGGTAACAGACTTGTGTTGGGTCCCGATATGATACGAGAAGCTGCCGACAAAGTCGATTTTATTAAGAAGCGATTACTTGCCGCTCAAAGCCGACAAAAGAGCTATGCCGATAGAAGAAGAAGAGATATATCCTTTGAAGTTGGCGACTATGTATATTTGAAAGTATCGCCGATGAGAGGAGTTATCCGGTTCGGTAAAACTGGAAAGTTGGCGCCCAAATTCATTGGTCCGTTTCCTATTCTGGAACGGATCGGTACTCTCGCTTATAGGGTCAAACTGCCTAATTGGTTGCCTGGAGTTCATGATTTATTTCACATATCTCAACTTCGAAAGCACGTTCATGATCCAGACTTGATCGTGGAAGAAGCAGCTCAACATGACATTGAAATAACCCCAGAATTAGCTGTGAGAAGAGAGCCGCTAAAGATAATAGGCAAAGAAACCAAAGAGCTGAGGAACAAGAAGGTTCGCTTAGTCAAAGTGCAATGGAGTGGAGATCCGCGAGATTGTACTTGGGAAACAGAGGAGAGCATTCAGAAAGCTTATCCTAGATGTCGAGTGGATATCTCTGATTGACTCTGGTGCAAGGTACATTTACCCTACTTTGCACTACCATTTAATTCTCTACTCTGTTGTTATTTTTTTCCATGGATGTGCACCTTTAAATTCTATAGGCTGAATGATTTTGAAAAGAGTATGGAGGTTGATCAATATATTTTTGAAAGGTTAAAACGATTTGATTGTTGGTTGTGTTGTGTGATTGTAGATTTGTCAAACCACTTTCGACTTTGTTCCTTTTCGGGGACGAAAAGTTTTAAGTGGGGGAGATTGTAACGACCCAGAAAATATGAACCAATTTAAAAATTTTAAATTGGCTAAAATAATGGATTTTAAATATTTAAAATAAATATTTTAGCTAATGGCAATGAAAAGTTAGTTGAATCGACAATTGAAAACGAATATAGTTAATTATAATTATAAACAAGGTCTGAAATGGCGCTGCAGTTTCAAAAATTGAATTCAAACTTTGTCGGACTGTACCGGGTGCAAAACAAAACGGATTTTAGTGAAACCAAAGATATTTAAATCTCTTAGTGAATACATTTCTAGCGAATCTGAAAAATCGAATTTTCATAGCGGGAAGCAAAAGATATGTCCAGTTGAAAATTCTGAATAGTCGCTATGGAATTCAGGCCCTTAAAAATGGACATTTTGCAAACGACCTCGGATTTCGACGAAACCACTTTTGTTGGATCCGTGATGTCAAATTATTGCTAGGTTTCAAATTTCATAATTTTTCAAATCAATATTTGAGCGTGGCAAAGGAAAACGTGTTTGACCGGTTTCAGTTGATTTTAATCGACTGGAAATTGGCCATTTTTCAAACGGTCTCAGAATTTGACGAAACTAGTCTTGTTAGGACCGTATCGTCAATACGAAGCTAGAAAATATTTTTCGAGAATTTTTCTAGTTAGTATGTGACCCCGGTAAATCGAAATGCGTGTTCAAATTCAATATATAGAGTTATATGTTGGTTTTGACGGAAAATGATCGAAACAGTCGAATCAGCTTACAATACATGTCACATTGTGTTCGGAATAGGGGTAATATGCTATGGACGACAGTCGGTGAGCTTGATTTCGAGTTCGTATTAAAAAGCAACCTTTTTGAATTTAAAATTAAAATTAAATATAAAAATTTATAAAAACCCCCTCCCTCCTTTCTGTTCTTTCATAACTCACGAGCCCCCCTTTTACTAAAAATCGATTTCCTCCCCGATCTAAGAGGCACGCCGACACCGCCCTCCCCCACGACCACCTCGCTCCGCCTTGAGACCCCCCCTCTCGTTCTCTCTCTCTCCTCCTTCAGGTGAACTCCCATTCGCGAACTCTGGGACAACGAGCACCATCGAAGACCGCGCCGTCGAGGCCAACGACCACCGCCCTCCTCCGCAAGCCCCAGCCACCACTAGCGCCATTTCCGATGTCCCCATCCCCCCGGCGCGCCTCAGCCCTCCTCCGACAGTGAGCCTTTCTGTCGTGACCTCCTGAAGCAAAACAGTGAGCATTCCTTCCTCTTTTTATTTAAAATAATTAAACACTGAACTTCCTTTTCAGATTTTGATTTTTATATATTTATATAACATAGAAAATAAACGGATTTTTATATGCGATATTAACATAGAAAGGTCTGATTTTTATATGCGATATTAACATAGAAAGGTCGGATTTTTATATGCGATATTAACATAGAAAGGTCGGATTTTTAATGAAGTAAAGTTTTGATTTTTCAAAATGAAAAGATTGGATTTTTATACGAAGAAAGTTATGATTTTTCTTCATAGAAAAGATCGAATTTTCCATATGGAACAGTGAAGTAAAAATTAGTTTTCTCCAGATAGAAGTGGCGATAAATATTATATTTTTTTTATCAATATGAAATGGCGATGAAAAAATTCTATTTTTACATTATAGAAGTAGCGATAAAAAAAATCGATTTTTCTATATATGAATGTGAAGTAAAAATTCGATTTTTATTATATATGTAGCGAAATAAAAATTCGATTTTTATATATAGGAATTGAAATAAAAAATATAATGTTTATATAGAATGAAGCGTCGAAACTATATATGAAGAAATAAAAATATGATTTTTATTTATTAGAATGAAGCAATAAAAATATGATTTTTATTATGAACAGCGGGACAAAGAACTGCATTGGGATTTCAAGCAGATCCAGACGGTTCAACAGTTCAGAAGCAAAGCACGGCGGAGTGGAACCCAATGTGAGATTTCTGATTTAAAAACAATATGGAAAACAACGATGTATAAATTATATAGTCGATGTATGAGTTATATAAACGTTGTACACCTCATGTATAAGCGTTGTATAAGTTGTATGTTCGACGTATAAGTTATATATGCGTTGTAAAAATTATATATGTATTGAAATAAAAGTGAATTGCTATATATATATATATATACGCCCCTCGTCCACAAACCATGGACGATATTTATTGGTTGAAATTGTTGTGAAAATTGATTGATAGCGAATGATTGTTTGGGATTGTTTGTGGTTGATATTGGTTGATTGTGGTTGAAAAATACCCATTTGTGGTTGAGAAATATTTGGTTGAAACCACATAGGATTAGTTTGTGGAAATGAAATAAATATATACATGCCGCCTGCGTGCGAACTAGATGCATGATCCCCATTGTCAAAAACCGCGAGGTTTTAAGGTAGAGCGAGGAGCCGTACTAGGGACGGTCCCGGTTTTTACTACCCTGCCGTTATGCTGCCGAAATTTTGAATAATATTCGTGTGTTTGAATTATTTTCATCTGCTTAAACTATATTTATTCATTGAATAGAAAACCTTCATGTGTTGAATTGATATTCATTCGTTGATTAGAAATTCATGTGTTGAATGGTATTCGCGTTTTAAATATAAAAATCACATTTTTATCTATATATAGAAACTATAGAAAACCTTCATGTGTTGAATTGATATTCATTCGTTGATTAGAAATTCATGTGTTGAATGGTATTCGCGTTTTAAATATAAAAATCACATTTTTATCTATATATAGAAACTATAGAAAACCTTCATGTGTTGAATCGATATTCATTCGTTGATTTGAAATTCATGTGTTGAATGGTATTCATATTTTAAAATAAATTGTTTGATAATAAAAATACCTTTTATCGACTATATGAACTGTGTAAAATAATCTCGTTTTGAAAGAAATTGTTTTATAAGAAAAATCCTATTTTTATCACCAATATGAAATATATAAAATAATAGTGTTTTGAAATGAGTTGTTTTACAATAAAAATCACATTTTTATTATATGCATGAATCGTTGAAATGTGAAGTGTTAAAAATAGCCACTTGTTCAAATAAATATATATGAGTTGAAATATTCATTAATTAGCTAATGATATGATTTGTACCTATGTATGTAACATTAGAATGAATGGTGTTTTTAAACCAAATAGAAATCAAATATGAAGTTGAATAGAAAATGATAAATGATAAGAACTATATATATGTACATGCATATTCATTGAACAGGTTATAGCAAAGGGGCTAGAGAAGAGGAATAAAATTTTGTGCCCGACAAATAGGTACACATTTACTGTTTTGTTTGGGTGATGATTTTATGAGCCTGTTGGCTAGCCGCTTGGCTTTTTCTTTTTCTTTTTGAGAATAGAAGGACCGGGGAAGCTATTTGAGATTTCCCGATGCTCCCGATGCAGGGGAGGTTATGGCGAAATTTCCCAAAATTTTAAGGCGTTAGTGAAATATTTGAAGTGAAAACGATATTGAAATCATTGAATGAACTATATTTATATAAATATAAATAAAATTAAAACGAAACGTAGTCGTGCAGTTCATATTTTGAAACCATGATTTCAAACAACTAGTGTGGGAAATCCGACCATTGGATTTTCCCGAAACCTCAACCGTCGGGTTCGCCTTGGAAATATCTTCCCAACGGCACCAACCTTGTAAATATCCAACGGTTGGATTGTCTGAAATGTTTAATTCAAATCTGATGAAAAACAGCGCCAGAAGCGATTATATTTATATATATATATAAAAATATAATTATATATTTAATCGAATAACGACGCTGCAGTTCGTATTTTGAAATCGAAAATTCAAACGATTATTCCGGGAGATCCGACCGTCGGATTTTCCCAAAACTGGAACCGTTGGATTCGTTTTGAAAAGACCTTTCTAATGATGTAAATTTTGTGAAGATCCAACAGTTAGATTTTCAGATATGTGTAAATCAATTCTGAAGAAAAACAGCGCCATGACCGCGTTATAGCCCGAAGCGTCGTTTTGAATAAATTGGCTATTTTAAAATAAATAAAAATAGCGATAAATCGTTATAAAATATCAAAAACGATATGGAATAGAAATAAACTGAATTAGCTCGATTTATGTAGTATTTGATGGTTGAATGTGTTTGGTGTGAAAATTACATTAAAGATCAAAATTGCTGTTGTCGAATGATTTAACCATTAAAGTAAACTGATTTGAAATTCTAAATGTACGTGAATTATTTGAGAAGGCCGAGTTAATTCTCATTTCAAATAATTGACCGACGATTGAAAGTCGAAGATGAAGACGGTGGTCGAAGACCGGAGATCTTCACCTCGTTTGGATGGTAACCGAGGTCCTGATTGGGAGGCATCCCGAAATATGGATAATGAGTGGTGATCGTCCAGACGTACGTGGTGATCGATGGGTTTGCGAGGTATTTAGTGCCTCCGGTTTCGTTCAGACCCAGAACGGACTTGTAAATGGACTGTGTGTCTGACATTGGATTTTATTCTGTGTTGATTGATCTCTATTAAATATACATCTGTTTGGCGGCGGAGAATTTATTCTTTTGCTTAACGCCCTTCTCTGAGACGCACGAGCTCAGAGGTTGTATATCGATGGACATCAGTCGCACGACATAAATTGCTAGTGTGACATACCTAAGTGGCAAATGATCAGGGCTTCTGTTGAAAAGCAAAGTCTTGTGGTGATGATCAAAGCACCGCCTGAGTGGCGTAGCTTTGTGTATAACGTGAAATCGCGAGCCTCACACCCCGGTATGAACCAGAAACGGGAGCAGGACCTCAGGGAGGGCATGCGTTTCCTTCTAGCTAGGGTGGTGTCAATGACCTACCAGCCCTGACATTTATATACTTTTCACTTGTGTGGTTGTTGCTGTTGCGAGGCGCCTCGGTTAGATCGGACGTTCCGGGTCCGATGGAGTCATTCGTTGGCTCGTTTACGCCCCAAAGGGCGGGGAAACGTATCATTCAGGCATTTTAATCCACATCGGTGGACTGGCCCTGACGATCCACGGGTCACTCGAGCTCTGATCCTGAGACATGGGCTAGATTGTCTCGAATTCGGTAAGGACTATCTTTTGCCTTGGTTCATGACGGAAATCCAATTTCCAAATACGACATCGTGCGGTTTCAATTGTATATATATATTTGGTGACATAGTGGCATGGGATGCTCATGTCGTCTATGATTGATAGTTATGATTTGAAATTGTTTTCAAAACATATAGACACTAGTAATAATATCAAATGCCTTTGTTTTATTCGTATCAAGCATATTTTGGCCGTTATAAGGTAAAAACTCTATCCTCCGGTTTGCGTTGCATTGTGTGATGGGAACTGAGTCTTATTATGGCTTCATTTTTATAAAAAGCATTGCGATGTTTAAAAGAAAGATTTGTTTTAAAGCACTGGCAATCCAATGGAGTAAACCCGTTCCACGAAAGTGGCGTGGTCCTGTGATTAGCCAAATTATATAAGTGTTGAGTAGATTTCTCATACCAGTCCCATGACTGACTCGTAGTTTGTTTCACTCTCAAACTCGGGTGCCCCTTTTTCTACACGGGCAGCCTTGTATTCAGGTTTAGCTGGTTCTTTTTTTGGATAGCTGGAGCTGAAGATGGATTCTATCATTTATCTCTTTTTATGCTGTTCAGCTCCTATTGTACATATTTTGTTTGTTTTCCGCTGTAGACATTTATGTATAGCTGAACTTTATTTGTACTAAGTAAGATCCTGTATACTATGTAACTCTTATGATTACTTTTATCCAGTATATTCTATTTTTCATTATCTGGTGTATTTATTTAATTTTGTTCTGCTATTATCTGTTTCTGTGTTATATTCCAAAGATAACCCTTGTCTCCGTCTGAACGGGATTTCGGGTCGTCTCATATAAATATTCAACGCTTATAACAGCCTGTCAATCAATCGATCGACATACAACTAAACAATCGGGATTAGTGTACGTCAAATATCATCCCAATACCCGTGTGGGGTTTCAAGCAATCAAGCATAGATTTTTTTTTGTGCAGTTGGGCGATGTGTAAAATTTATCATCCCAATCAATGTCCTTCAAATAGGTGTACATAAACAAACCGTCCGGTTTGTAAATGAATATTTATTTATTCACACTCACGTTAAAAATTATATTTTTAACGATCAAACTATTTTATTCAACCTATGAATTTTCTATTCGGTTCATTTATTAAATAAAAAGTTATCTTTATTTTTCTAACTTATTTTTAGGAAATTTCGGCGGCATAACGGCACGATACTAGAAACGGGACAAGGCCTAGCCTTATCCCCGGTCTAGTGAAGGCCCACGCCATTCACACATCAATCAAATCCATTCATTTCACCAAACAATTCAATTCAAACCAAATAAACTAACCGACTACACATCCAAACAATTTAACAAACAAGCCATCCATGGTCTGTGGATGACGGGTGTCGGGTGCTACTAAGCACCGTCTGCATCCTAATATATATATATATATATATATAACTAGAAAAAGGAAATTTGAGTGAGAAGTTCTCACCAATTGCTAAACCACACGCCACGACTCTTCTTATGTAGAACGTCTTTGTCGCGTTTCCAACACATCCTGTTTCACGCAGTTTATGTTAAAATCACATTTTTAACATCGCCACATATATGTAAAAGATTATATTTTCACAACGCTATATAATAGATAAAGATTATATTTTTACCACGCTATTTAGATATAAAAGATTATATTTTTACTACGCTATATAAATTTAAAAGTTTATATTTTTTTCTTTGCTTACAAATTTAAAAGATTATATTTTTTTTATAACGTTATATATATTTTTCCAAACAAAGTATATTCGTAGTTTTCAAGCAAAGTGATTTATATTTTTATCACTCAAAGTATATGTTTATTTTTCAAGCGAAGAGACTTATATATATATATTTAAAAGACTATTTGCATTTAAAAACAATGTTAATTTTATTTTAAAAACGATTCTAATATTATAACTACGATCTTTTTATTTTTAAAACATCGCTAATTTCTATTTTGCAAACAAAGCATATTTCGATTTTAAAACAATCCATATGCTAATTTAATTTTTGAAAACAAAACAAAAAAAACCATATTTTTAACAATGTATTTATTTAAAAATCAGAAATTTACCTTAATTACATTCTCATACGGTTAAACCCTTCTTCTTCGTTTCAGCCGATACCATCGTTCACCAGAAAACCTGCCTGGCGCGCCTCCCTGCGGTGATCGGAGGTCGACCCAAGGACGCCGCCCCCTTGCCCTACGTGCAGCGCACCCTCGCCACACTCCAGTGTCGAACTCGACGCTTCACCTGTTCCAGAAAACCACCCCAAACCGCGCACCTTTGAACCCAAAATTTACTCATATTTGTTCATGCTAGACGATGATACCTACAGGGATGAGAAGGCCTTGAATTTCTCTATAATTTTCGCTTTGAGGGGAGGGTGTAATTCGATTTTGATGAGGGGCGATTAGGGGTTGAAAACCGGACGATTTTGTCCATCGTTGGGAGCTGACGGCGGCTCAAAGGGGAAATTAGGGTTTTAAGTTTTGAAAATCCCTTTTATAGCCTTTATTTCAATATTTAATTACATTTTCTTAACGTTTGAAATTTTAACGCTTCGAACTCCAAACGAACTCCAACGACTATCGCCCCTAGGTAATTACCCCATTCTGAACACGATGTGATATGTTTCGTAAGCCAATTTGACTGTTTCGATCAGTTTCCATCAAAATCAAAATATAAATCTATATATTCAATTTTAAACGTACATTTCAATTTACTGGGGGCACATACTGACTCGAAAAATTCCCGAAAAATATTTTCTAACTTCGTATTGACGATACGGTCCTAACAAAGCTAGTTTCGTCAAATTCTGAGACCGTTTGAAAAATGGCCATTTTCCAGTCGATTAAAATCAACTAAAACTGGTCAAACACGTTTTCCTTTGCCACGCTCACATATTGATTCGAAAAATTATGAAATTTGAAATCTAGCAATAACTTTACATCACGGACCCACCAAAAGTGGTTTCGTCGAAATCCGAGGTCGTTTGCAAAATTTCCATTTTTAAGGGCCTGAATTCTATAGCGACTATTCAGAATTTTCAACTGGACATATCTTTTGATTCCCGCTATGAAATTTTGATTTGTCGGATTCGTTGGAAAGATATTATCAAATAGATCCTATTATTTTTGGTTTCACTAAAATCCGGATTATTCTGCTCCCGGTATGTTCAATTGAAGTTTGAAATCGAATTATCGAACTACCACGCCATTTTCAATTCCTTTTATAATTATATATAATTATTTATATTCTAACGACGATGTATATAATATATACGATCGAATTCTATTCAAAATAAATTTCTCGTTGATTTTATTTAAAATAATCTATTTTAAACAATCAAAATTCGCTAAAATTGCCAAAATAAAAATTTTAAACTGGCCCAGATTTTCGGGTTGTTACAATCTCCCCACTTAAAACTTTTCGTCCCCGAAAAGGAACAAAGTCGAAAGTGGTTTGATTAATCAACTCTACGTTCGATCTAGTTTTCATTCTCCAACTTTTCAGTTTCTGAGAATTTTCAAATTCTTCAAAAATTTGGCTAACACCCTAAATTTTCGAAAAATTTCGCCATAACCTCCCCTGCACCGGGAGCCACGGGAAAATCCTGAAATTGCCATACAGGCCTTCTGATCTCAAAAAGAAAAAGAAAAAGCCAATAGGCTAATAAAATCATCATCACCCAAACAAAACAGTAAATTATGTAGTAAACATGTACCTATTTGTCGGGCAAACAAATTTTATTCTCTGCTCTAGCCTCCTTGCTATGACCTGTTCAATGTAAGCACATGTATATGCAAGCAAATGCGACCAATTTTCAATACAATTCGATATTTGACTCAATTAGGCATAATGGTTCAAAATTATCAAACAAATAAACAAACAACACAAACATCAATCAATTAGTGAATTAGAGTTTCAAATTCATAATTTTGATACATGTACAAAAAATCATGTTTTTGATGCCAATTCACAACAATAGGCCCTATCTAATTTTGGTTCTCACACCAGTCAATAGGAAATATATAGAAAGTCCACTTTCGTCACTCGAACATAAATTCTAATGATGGAGCTCCATCATCAAAATCATCTCCGGGCGATTAGACTGTACTTCTATATCTATCCAGTATATTAAAATTTCAAATACACGTGGATCAGACGTATACGCAAAATCTTTATATACGGGACTGCCCAAATCAATATAAATAAATAATCAAATATGAATAATTGATTTATATTTCAAAACAAGATTTGTTTTCATTTTCAAAAATATACTCTTCACACTCGTTCTAGGATACTACTGATCCCATCTCTAACGAGTCATTCCATTGGATATTACTAATCCAATTTCTGATGAATTCTTTCGCATGGTTCTAATGTGTCTTGTTCTCTGAGCTTTGTGAACCAAAGCTCTGATACCAACTGTGAAA
Source organism: Allium sativum (assembly GCA_030737875.1). NCBI lineage: Eukaryota > Viridiplantae > Streptophyta > Magnoliopsida > Asparagales > Amaryllidaceae > Allium > Allium sativum. The sequence continues at coordinate 444,185,803 of CM060919.1, forward strand.
ACCCGTAACTTCCCCTGTGAGGAAAGTGCGGATAGTTCGAGAACAAGCCACAACAGAACGCAGACGAAAGAACATTTCATTGTATATTACAACAATTCCATCAGAATACAAGAATATACAGAGTATAAATGAAAATTACACAGAAATATCAGAGATTTAAAATACATTTAAATACATAGTAGCGGAAAATAATACAATACACAACTGAAGGAGATATACGGATACAAAGCTTTCCGGATATCGTTCCAGCTGTAAACCAGGATCCTGTGGATATAAATCTGCAAAACCAAAACTACTAGCTGCCCGTGTCGAAAATAAGGGCACCCAGAGTTTAGGTTAAAACAATAAACTCCAGGTCAGTCATGTGACTGGTGTGAGAACTAAAACAGTTATTAATCTTTATTTTCAAAGTAAGGTAAATCAAGGGAACATGCTGTATAACACGGAACGGGTTTCCTCCCAAGAACACCAGTGCATAAAACAAACAGCGCAATGCTAAATAAGGAAAAATGAAGCTATTATAAGACCCAGTTCCCATCACACAATGCAACGCAAGCCGGAGGATAGGGTTTTTACCTTATAATAGCCAAGAATGCTTGATACGTTTAAAACAAATCATTTGATACTATTGTAAGTGCATAGTGTATAAAACAACTTCAAATCATAAGTATCAATCATAGGCGGCATGAGCGCCCCATCCCACTATGTCGCCATACTAGGCTCTACAAATAAAACCGCAAATGTCACGTATTTGGAAATTGGATTTCCATCTATGAACCGAGGAAAGAGATAGTCCTCTACCGATTCGAGACGCTCTAGCCCGCCCCTCAGGATCAGAGCTCGAGTGACCCTTGGATCGTCAGGGCCGGTCCATCGATGTGGATTAAAATGCCTGAACATGCGTTTCCCCACCCTTTGGGGTGTAAATGAGCCAACGAATGGCTCCATCGGACCCGAATCGTCCGATCTAACCGAGGCGCCTCGCAACAGCAACAACCACATAGGTGAAAAGTATATAAATGTCAGGGCTGGTAGGTCACTGACACCACCCTAGCTAGAAAGAAACGCATGCCCTCCCTGAGGTCCTCTCCCGTTTTTGGTTCACAACCGGGGTGCGAAACTCGCGAAGCAAACGTTACACAAAGCTACGCCATGAAGGCCGTGCTTCGATCATCAACCACAAGACTTTGCTTTTCAACAGAAGCCTCGATCAATTGCCACTTAGGCACGCCACACAGGCAATTCACTCCATGCGTTTGATATCCATCAATAGATAACCCCTGAGCTCGTACGTCTCAGAGAAGGGCGTTAAGCAAGAGAATAAATTCTCCACCGCCAAATAGATATATATTTAATAGAGATCAATCACACGGACTAAAATCCAATGTCAGACACATAGTCCATTTACAAGTCCGTTCCGGGTCTGAACGAAATCGGAGGCACCTAGTACCCCGCATATCCATCGATCTCCAAGCACGTCTGGACGATCACCAACTATTTCCATCTTCTTGGGTGTACAGCCCAATCAAGATCATCAGTAATCACCCAAACGACGTGAAGACTTCCGGTCTTCGACCACCGTCTTCATCTTCGACTTATCGTCGTATTAGTTATTCAGAATGGGATAAACCCGGTCTTTCCGAATAACTCGCGTATATTTTAAATAAGTGTTACACAAACACAACATACGCCTCATTCCAATTCATCAGTCACTAACCGTAAATTAATCAAGAGAATAATTCCCCAAATATTAACCCCGAAGGCCGAAACCATCATCAGATCAATATCCAGGAAACCATTCTGCTTGGCTAACCGACAGTTAGTTTCTAAATTTCACATTCATAGGGAAAGGTTCCCTTTAATTCTATCCAAGGTAAATTCCTTGAATTTATTCTTTAATCATCTTTTGAATTTCGATTCAACTAGTCGGGATTAACGAACCTTACCGAAGTAATCCTTTGTTTTAATTTACCAATCCCAACCTATTCATCCCATGAAGTAAAACTGTTTATACTTCATATCTAACACCCCGGTGTTATCGGTAAATTCAATTACCATTTCACATTCAAATCTAATTAAAGATTTAACTAACGCCTGGAGCAAAACTGGTGATACTCCATTTCGATTATTTCAATCTAATTAAAGATTCATTAAAACTCCAATTAGTTTTAATCTTTGATTGGGTTAAAGAATCAGTGTCATTTAAAACACGGTTCACGATAAACCCAAAATCCCATTCCATTAATTATCGGGTTAAAGAACAAGTGTTATTTAAAAACACTGTTCACGATAAACCCAAAAATCAATATCAATTCAATTTCAATTAAATATTATTTAATTGGTACACTTCATTAAATCTAAATAAAAAGATTTAATCTTTTCTCAACTAGGTTCAAGAACAGTGTTAGTCAAGACACCATTCACGACAAACCCAAATCACATTTGATATTAAATACAAGGCTTTGAATAGAAAATATCCTGGCTTATATTCAATATCAAATTCTATGACCAACAAATATCGTATTGGAAATAACGATATATATATCTATATCTTTCAAATTTCCATAACAACATCTGTATAATCACGAAATCCAACATCGAAATATTCTGAAGACAATTTCGATTCAAATCCATTCCAATGCAATCATTGGAAATTCTGGTTATTTTCAAAACCATTTCAAATTCAATTTATTTATTTAAAAATAAATAGAATTATAATTCTAGTTCAAAACTAGTTCATTTCGATAAAAATCTATTTTTATCTTTTCAAATAGGGGGTTTTTCATCCCAATTCTTTCTAAATCATTTCTTATGATTTTACATAAATTATTACTATTTTTAATAATTTTATCAAGGCCCGTACAGTCGATTTCCATCAATGGCCATCGAACTGCACTTACAGCGACCTTTTCCAAATTTGATTTGGACATAATTCCAAATCCAACCGTTAGATTTCTAATTTCTAATATTCGTCAGAAAGCTCTTTTCGATACGAACCCAACGGTTCCGGTTTCAGGAGAATCCGGCGGTTGGATCTCCCGTAATGTCCGTTTGAAATAAATGGTCAAAATTCGCGAACTGTCGCGGCGCGGCGCGTTCTATTCAGGCCATTATATTATATATATAATATATATATAATATATATTTCGTCGATTTCTATTTAAAACGAATTATATAGATAGTTTTGAATTAGTTTCAAAAACATTTTCAACTTCCATTTCAATTCAAATCAAAATTGAATTCTTCCTTATAAACTCGTTTTAAAATTCATTTCTATTCAATTCAAATTTCAATTCAATTTGAATTCATTTCAATTCGGTTTCAATTCAATTCGAATTCGTTTTCCATTCGATTCGAATTCGTTTTCAATTCAATTCGAATTCGTTTTCAATCCAATTCAAATTGGTTTCCTATTCAATTCAAATTTGGTTTTCTATTCGATTCAATTTTGGTTTTCTATTCGATTCAATTCAAATTGAATTTCATTTCAAAATATTTGATTTCGAAATCACTTTTCATTATTCGTTTTAAAATGAATAAAATCGATATAAATATCGTTCTCGTCAAAATGGCGTCAATCTAATCAACACGGCTTCATATATTGATATTTTCAAATATTCTATTTCAAATATTCTATTTCAAATATTCTATTTCAAATATTTCTATTTCAAATATTCTATTCAAATATTTCTATTTCAAATATTTCTATTTCAAATATTCCTATTTCAAATATTCTATTTCAAATATTTCTATTTCAAATATTCCTATTTCAAATATTCTATTTCAAATATTTCTTTTTCCAAACTGGAATGAGGCCCAATCAATTACCGTATAATGTTAATTATATGGATTTTCTACAACACATGTATATATCAACAACGATGAATAATCAACCATCATCCAAAGTTCATTCTACACTGTATAAGCATCAAATATAAATATTCAACGCTTATAACAACCTGTCAATCAATCGATCGACATACAACTAAACAATCGGGATTAGTGTACGTCAAATATCATCCCAATACCCGTGTGGGGTTTCAAGCAATCAAGCACAGATTTTTATTTGTGCAGTTGGGCGATGTGTAAAATTTATCATCCCAATCAATGTCCTTCAAATAGGTGTACATAAACAAACCGTCCGGTTTGTAAATGAATATTTATTTATTCACACTCACGTTAAAAATTATATTTTTAACGATCAAACTATTTTATTCAACCTATGAATTTTCTATTCGGTTCATTTATTAAATAAAAAGTTATCTTTATTTTTCTAACTTATTTTTAGGAAATTTCGGCGGCATAACGGCACGATACTAGAAACGGGACAAGGCCTAGCCTTATCCCCGGTCTAGTGAAGGCCCACGCCATTCACACATCAATCAAATCCATTCATTTCACCAAACAATTCAATTCAAACCAAATAAACTAACCGACTACACATCCAAACAATTTAACAAACAAGCCATCCATGGTCTGTGGATGACGGGTGTCGGGTGCTACTAAGCACCGTCTGCATCCTAATATATATATATATATATATATATATATATATATAACTAGAAAAAGGAAATTTGAGTGAGAAGTTCTCACCAATTGCTAAACCACACGCCACGACTCTTCTTATGTAGAACGTCTTTTTCGCGTTTCCAACACATCCTGTTTCACGCAGTTTATGTTAAAATCACATTTTTAACATCGCCACATATATGTAAAAGATTATATTTTCACAACGCTATATAATAGATAAAGATTATATTTTTACCACGCTATTTAGATATAAAAGATTATATTTTTACTACGCTATATAGATATAAAAGATTATATTTTTACTACGCTATATAAATTTAAAAGATTATATTTTTTCTATGCTTATAAATTTAAAAGATTATATTTTTTTTATAACATTATATATATTTTTCCAAACAAAGTATATTCGTAGTTTTCAAGCAAAGTGATTTATATTTTTATCACTCAAAGTATATGTTTATTTTTCAAGCGAAGAGACTTATATATATATATATATATATATTTAAAAGACTATTTTCATTTAAAAACAATGTTAATTTTATTTTAAAAACGATTCTAATATTATAACTACGATCTTTTTATTTTTAAAACATCGCTAATTTCTATTTTGAAAACAAAGCATATTTCTATTTTAAAACAATCCATATGCTAATTTAATTTTTGAAAACAAAACAAAAAAACCATATTTTTAACAATGTATTTATTTAAAAATCAGAAATTTACCTTAATCACATTTTCATACGGTTAAACCCTTCTTCTTCGTTTCAGCCGATACCATCGTTCACCAGAAAACCTGCCTGGCGCGCCTCCATGTGGTGATCGGAGGTCGACCCAAGGCCGCCGCCCCCTTGCCCTACGTGCAGCACACCCTCGCCACACTCCAGTGTCGAACTCAATGCTTCACCTGTTCCAGAAAACCACCCCAAACCGCGCACCTTTGAACCCAAAATTCACTCATATTTGTTCATGCTAGACGATGATACCTACAGGGATGAGAAGGCCTTGAATTTCTCTATAATTTTCGCTTTGAGGGGAGGGTGTAATTCGATTTTGATGAGGGGCGATTAGGGGTTGAAAACCGGACGATTTTGTCCATCGCTGGGAGCTGACGGCGGCTCAAAGGGGAAATTAGGGTTTTAAGTTTTGAAAATCCCTTTTATAGCCTTTATTTCAATATTTAATTACATTTTCTTAACGTTTGAAATTTTAACGCTTCGAACTCCAAACGAACTCCAACGACTGTCGCCCCTAGGTAATTACCCCATTCTGAACACGATGTGATATGCTTCGTAAGCCAATTTGACTGTTTCGATCAGTTTCCATCAAAATCAAAATATAAATCTATATATTCAATTTTAAACGTACATTTCAATTTACTGGGGCACATACTGACTCGAAAAATTCCCGAAAAATATTTTCTAACTTCGTATTGACGATACGGTCCTAACAAAACTAGTTTCGTCAAATTCTGAGACCGTTTGAAAAATGGCCATTTTCCAGTCGATTAAAATCAATTGAAACTGGTCAAACACGTTTTCCTTTGCCACGCTCACATATTGATTCGAAAAATTATGAAATTTGAAATCTAGCAATAACTTTACATCACGGACCCACCAAAAGTGGTTTCGTCGAAATCCGAGGTCGTTTGCAAAATTTCCATTTTTAAGGGCCTGAATTCTATAGCGACTATTCAGAATTTTCAACTGGACATATCTTTTGATTCCCGCTATGAAATTTTAATTTGTCGGATTCGTTGGAAAGATATTATCAAATAGATCCTATTATTATTTGGTTTCACTAAAATCCGGATTATTCTGCTCCCGGTATGTTCAATTGAAGTTTGAAATCGAATTATCGAACAACCACGCCATTTTCAATTCCTTTTATAAGTATATATAATTATTTATATTCTAACGACGACGTATATAATATATACGATCGAATTCTATTCAAAATAAATTTCTCGTTGATTTTATTTAAAATAATCTATTTTAAATAATCAAAATTCGCTAAAATTGCCAAAATAAAAAATTTAAACTGGCCCAGATTTTCGGTTTGTTACATCGAGACAACAAAGTGCCAAAAGTCAAAAGCAAACACTGAAATTAATGGAGAAATTTCAAGCATGGTGGTCCAACACTACAGTGAACATGGAAGTGAAATGAAGTAACTAAGCAAGGCAGTATGGACAAAAGTTGTGTACACAAATTCAAGTTAGCTTGGTAAAGCCAACAAAGACTTGCATGGAGCATCAGTTCAGTTTTATCATGGCAGATCAACATAGGCTCGAACAATGGCCAAAGCAGTAAACATGGAGCAGCTTTAAGATCAATAACCAAGGGGGAAGTTCAGATTCACACAGTGTCATATGTGTACAGTGTAAACAAGTGTTCAAGGATGTACAACAACACAACTCAGTCTACATGAACAACTAAATGGAATACAAGTGATGCTACAGTTGTCAAGATTGCATAGGGAAAGCATGTATATGCAAAGCAGTTTATGTGAACATGTGCAAATAAGTCATTGTGGACAACAAGTATACAAGCTCATGGCTGAGCATACGAGAAAGCAAGGGTAGTAGCATGATCAAGGATATGCAACAAAAAGGCAGTATTTATCATCATGCATGAATTGAGCAAGTACATGGTTACATGGCACAATCAAGAAACAAATCAGTGAAAAAGCATTAGTGGGGCATAAAATCTTTTCAGATTTCAGCATTTACAGAAACATGTTTTATCAAAGTTTTTTTTTTTTTTGCAGATATCACATTTTTTTTTAGCAACACAAAGAAACAATGTATCAAGTGGGGTTATCACAACTCAGCTCAAATGCAACAAGGTATGGAAATGCACAACTTTTTTGAGCAAGTGTCAAAAGAACAACTACACAATGTCAAAGCAGTATGGAGCATCAACATGCACTGTATGGTACACAAGACATATGCAAAACTAGCCAAAGCAATGTAATCACAAAGCATGGTAGTGAGTGAGATATACATGTGAAGCATGTCCAAAGATGATATACAGGTGGTGACATGTATGCAAGCAGCAGTAATGAAGTACCAGTGTCACAACAAGTTTTCAAGCAAGATTTCTTTCCAGAAATAGCAGAGTGAATTCAAGGCCAGAAAGGAGTTATTTTCAGCAATATTCATTCATTTTAAATCAAAGAGAGCAAATTGTTTCCAGTTTTATTTAAGCCATCATTTCAAGCTAAATTCAAAGCAATCACGCAGGGAAAGTAATAAGAGGCTCAATTGTTTTTAGCAAGAAATAACAAATGGTTCTCATGTATTCAATCAACAATACAAGGGCCACAAATGATTCTTTCCAGATTTTAATCAATGTCGATTCAATCAAGGCAGAGCAACAATCAACCAAAAGAGGAAACTAAATTTCCAGAAATGAAACATCTCAATCAAGAAATACACGAGTTAAGTTTTTTTTGGATAGAATCTTTAATTGTTTCCAGAAAAAATTGAAGTTGATTTCATAAGGACAATGAATAAATCTTTCCAGTTTTTATTCAATCAGTGATGTAACTTTTGGCAAGAAGAATCACAATTCGAGGGATCTAAATCCTATCTAATCATGCAACAATTACTCAATGTCAAGAAATTCAAGGAAAGCCAAAATCACAGCAGTCAAAAAGAGGAAATCTTTCAAATCGGATTCCAATCATGATGGTGTAAGGCAGAGCAAATCCACGCAAGGGTTTGAAGGCAATAAATTCTTTTTATTCAAATTAAAGTCGAGAAATCAAAAGAGGAAACACAACACAATCAGGCCAAGTCAATTCGACGAAATCAGAGAATATCCAGGGTTTCTATTTACCCTATATTAGATCACCAATTCATCACTGGCAATTGATCATCGAAAAACCCACAAATCAATTTAAGCAATTTCAAAGCATCAAGTTCGAAATACTCACTGATTTTCTATCAATTCAAAACCGACGACGAGAAAGAGAGCAAGCCCAAATCAGAAAGCATAAATCGACAAAGCAGAAAGCTTCAGACCACCAGAGATTTGATTTCATCAGACATCAAATTGATTTAGGGATTTACTGAAAACCCTAAAGAGATTCATCAACGCCACCATTTTTTTTGTTTCCAGAGCAAAAGCAAAAGAGATCGGGCAAATAAATTAGAAATGGGCCGACCAAGCTTTTCTGGGCTTAAGTGCTTTAATGTAAAAGGGGGATGACCCTTATATTCTTAAGTCCTAGGGTTCCTCCTTTTATTTCTTTGTTTTTTGTTGTAATTTCTTTTGTAAACCAATCCGAACATTTTACTAGTCTGTCAAACTAGAGGTTACTAACTACGGGTTTATAGCCAGGGGAATTCTGATCTTGGGGACAAAGATCAGTCAGGGTTTTAGTATAGGGTTAGTACAGCAGCAGGTATTGCGAGTGTACAAAACTGTATAGGCGGTTAGCGAGGGTCGCGAGTCTGTAAGTTTGTGTATGTGGGAGTCCGTATAATTCTATAATAAAAACCTTGGGGAATGCAGCAGTAGGCAGGGTTGCCGAAGTTGGGTATATATGTGTGTTATTTATTTACAGCATTTATTTACTCTTATCATTATTTGTGCTGTGATATTTTGAATATTATATACTTAGTTAAAAACTGTGATAAACCCTATTCACCCCCCCTCTAGGGTTAATCTAGATCCAACATTTGGTATCGGAGCTGGTATAAGGTTACAACATGATAGGGAGTTATCGCTCTATGATCTAGTGGCGAAGTAGTGACTCGTATCCCTACATGTCCGTGGGTGGTTGTCCATGTCGAGAGGCAGGACGTGAAACCAGTCTCTGAGGTACCTTTGTTTGCCACTGGGGTGTCATTAAAATCCTCGAGAAAGCGAGAACATTTGGTATCAGAGCCTGGTTTTTAATTAACTCTAGAATTATGTTTTCCCCTTGTTGTCAGTCTTCTGAGAATCAGTCCAGTTCATCTCCAGCTATTTTCAATGGAACAGATTTTTCAAACTGGAAATCCGAAATAGAATTTTATTTAAAATCTGTTAATATTAAATGTTGGGATACTGTTATCAATGTGAGTGATATGTCTGATAATAGAAACATTATTTTCGATTCTCGTGCTATGAATATCATATTTGATTATCTCAGTACAGAACAGTTTATTCACGTATCTCATTGTTTGACTGCGCAGGATGTCTGGAAAACTCTCAATAAGCTCTATGGAAAAACTGACGACTGCTAAAAACCCCAGAATGTCAACTCAAATTCATATCTGTGCTTAAAAGGAGAAACAGATGGATCAAACGATGGAGAATCAACAGCTGCTGAAACTGAAAATCTCACATACGAAGATTTGTTTTATATGTGCACTGATTTAACTAAATCTGTTGATAAACTCAAATCTAAAAACAAATCTCTGAAATCTATGAATTCTGAGTTAACGGGCAAAATTGATGATTTGGAATCACAACTTAAATCGTTTAAAAACTCTTCAAAGTCTGATTGTAAAAATTGTCTGAAATTGGAAACCAATCTTGTTCATCTCAATAAAAATATTCAAAAGTTTGAAAATGAGATTCTTATCTTAAAAGAGAACAAGGTTGAGTTATCAAGTTTGAACAATCTTCTACAAAAAGAATTTGAAATGTTTAAGACCGATATAAATTCCAAATTTGAAATTGCTGAAAGTGATAATTTGTTGAAATCTGATTTGATGTTAGAAGAGCTAGAAAACGAGATTCGAAATTTCAAGAACTTTGAAAAACTTGAATTTGAAAAACAAAAATGTTTTGAATTTGAGATATCTGAATCCAAAGCTAAAATCAAAACGCTTGAAGATGAAAATTCAATTTTGAAACAAAGAGGTTCAGAGAAAAATGAAATTTTGGTCGATCGTTGTTCTGATCTAATAAACGAGAATAATAATTTGAAATCAAAAATCAACGGTCTTGAGTTGAGTCTGAAACGTTTTTCTTCCGGAGAAAAATCTTTAAATATGCTTTTGAAAAATCAGTTTTCTTATGGGAATAAAAGCGGTCTCGGTTTTGGAAAAACAAGTGATTTTGAAAAAAGAGAATTCAATTGATTTTAAAAATCCTTCAAACCGCTTTGGAAATGTTTGTTTTGAAAATTTGAACTCTAACAATTTCAAAGGATTTTTAAATCAAAAACGTGATATGAATTTGTTTGATAATAATCCATCTAAACAATCCTGGATCCTAAATAGAAATAAAGTGAATTCTTTTAAAGTCAAACAATTTTGGGTTCCCAAGGGCACGAAGGTAAATTCTAATGGATTGTTATATAAACAGGTTTGGGTATCTAAAGCTGTGAACACAACTATGAGTGGTTTTACTAATTTTGTTAGACCACTCGATTCCTTGAACAGTTAGGTACCGGAGGGGGCTGAGGAACTGCTAGGCAAAAGAGATTTGGATTCAAGCTGATCAATACTTCTGTAATCATTCACAGTTTCTTAGCCAAGACTGATGAGTCAGAGATTCTGATTTACTTGGATTCTGGTATGATCTCTAAACTCATCTCTGTAAATATTTTCTGTTTTGATTTTTTTTGATTATTTCTTCTTCTTCTTCTTCCTTCTATCTCTTTCTTCTGTCTATTCTGATTTGATTTATCACTGCCATATTTTTTTTGTGCTTCTTGAATTGCAGTATTCATGATATTCTGGAATTTTGTTTTGCGTGTATAGAACTCTGATGTTTTTAATTATTTCCAGATCTTGTACTTAATCTTGTAAACATCTGCAATTGTTTTGAAGTATATTTTTATTTCTGAATTCATAACAGTGTTGATGTATTTGTGCCATATCTTGAACACTGTTAATTTGAATTCTAAATTTTTGATGATCTGAATAATTAATGACATTTCACACTCTTATGTTGTTTTGAGTTTCTTTCAATTATTTTTGGAAACGATTAAAATATTATACTCATTACAGTACACTCTGTTATTTATCATTTGTGATAATCTTTTTAATTTTTCAGATTGGCTTAGACATTTTTTAATCTGTCTTACATCTTGAAATTCACCGTTATTCATGATCATCTGGGTTTTTTTTGTTTGTTTGAGATCTTTTGAAATTTTTGATATTTTGAATCTCACACACCTCTCAAATCTGAAGTTATTAATTATGTGTGATTGATTCATTGTATCTCATGATTTACATTTGCTCAAATGATTTCGAATAAACCATTATTTTTGGATCATGAGTTATTATTCAGTCCTGATGTAAATAATCTGAAATCTCTCTTATGATTGTCAAAAATATTTGTGAAAACTCTTTTGAAAATATGGACATAAATATCATTGTTATTGTATGACTATTTGATTTGAATATATAGTTGTTTAAAATCATGTGAAATTATTTATTTATTGAATCTCACACATAATTTTGAATCTAAAATATAACCTGGTGTGATTGATTCGTTAAATATTAATACTTTCACGTTTCTTCAAATGATTTAAAATAAAGTATATTTTTAATCTGGGATCATGGAATTTTTTTTGTGACCATCATCTTAACTTGTTTGCTTGGAAACTGTCTTTGTACTGCTCTGATACTGTTCTTAGATAACTGTTTATTTTTTGATCTGTCTGCTGCTCTGTGCTAAATTTGTCTGCTTGGGCTTTAAATTTCTGTTGTCCGTGATATCATAGTTTGTCTCCAGTGTCATGTTAAAATCCTCAGTAATAGAGACACCAAGTGGTATCAGAAGTGCCATATATTTGTCCCACTCATTTGTACTTAGATTCTAATCTTTACCTTGTATAGATCTACACACTCTTTTTGCCTTGTACAAATTAATCCCCCTTGTGTTGTATAGATCTTTAGAAATTCCTCTTGTAATTGACTTTCAATTTTAAATTTATTTATTTTTTATTCATTCAGAAACTGAAATCAATATCCAATTTGTGCTGTATTTATAATTCATCAAGATTGGTATAAGATTTTGAAATTGTGATGAATTGTGACTGCAGTATATTTCACAACATGAGGAGACTTTATCTGGATTTTCATGATGGTTGAACTTTTATTATAATATCTTTGAACTGGCAATTATTTCACGACCATTTTCATTATCTATCATCCTTCTATCATCCATTATGATTTTATATAAATGTGGAGAGTATAATTTTTTGAAATCTTTTTAAATAAACAGTGAAAATATTCGTGATAGAAATTGGACTATATTATCATTCATAATTGGTGATAATTGAAAATTTTGAATAATCCCGGTACAATCGAGCTTATTTCATAATATAATTAATGTAGAAATTTATTTCACAGTCCATTTCTGTACCTACCACATTTTCTATCATCCATATATTGGCTTTATATACCGAGGAGTTTTTTTTAAGCTAAAAATAATAAAATAATATTTATAAGTGTTTATCTAACCTCATTTAAAAATCCAAGTTCTGGTTATGCATGGTTATGAGAATACTTAATATTAAGCTGCAGCTGACCTCATTTAAAAATCCAAGATCTGGTTATGCGTAGTCAGTGTGCTCTTAAATAAATAAATAAAAAAATGTGCTAAAAATAGAAATAAATTTGAAATTCTCCTCTGAGTATAAAAACCAGCTTATTAATCCATCTTCTAATCTGTGAAATGTGTTTAAATTTTATGACGTATTATGATTTGTTGATTGATAGGTATTGGGATTTGAGATTATTCGATTTTCTCACTTAAATTGAATTATTAATTATTGTCCAAATCCATCACTGTATTTGTGCTTTATTTTTATAAAAATCCTTCGAAAATAATTAGAAATGGATTGCTTTTAAAACTCTCTCCATTTATATAAAGTTCACCGTAAATCCGTCATTCTCTGCAATGTGAAATATGCCACCTGTTCTTAGAATATTATGATTTTTGTTTGACTGATTGAAATTTATGATGACCGTTCTTACTCTTAAGCTGAAATTATACTACTAGCCAATTTTCATCTGTATTTTAAACTCTGTATCCTTTTGATGATAACAAATGGGGAGAATGGGTTAAATTTTGATTTATGAGTGAATATTTTATAAATATTTTTAATTTTTAATTTTTGAAAATTTATTTTTATTCATACATTTCACTCATGCACAGCTATAGGGGGAGTTTCTGTTGTAGGGGGAGCATTTACATAAGTTCCTGTTGTAGGGGGAGCATTTAAATAGGGGGAGTTCAAATATTCACGAACAAACACATTTATTATATTCAAAATCTTTTATTTGTTTGTCATCATCAAAAGGGGGAGATTGTTGTATATAACGGTGTTGTATACACAATTATATGATTTTTGTTTGATGATAACAACCAAATAAATATTATTTTTATGTGTTTGAAACTGTACTGTTATTATACATCACAGACTGGAATATAATATTTATATTTAAATAAAATATGATTGTACATAAATTTAAATATTCACACAGTATTTTATTCAAATACAAATATTTTATTTCACTATCAAAACAGTACAAATTTATAAACTCCACTGTTTATACATTTCTCTTGTATTCACTGATATTCACTGCATTACAATACATTCACAGACTCATTTACAGACTTTTTCATATACAGACACTTATACACTTTCACTGACACAGTCTTCAGTCTTCTGTCTCCCGCCTACTTCATTGTCAGTCCAGTCATCATCTTCATACCTGCCATATACAGAAACACACACAGAGTACACTGCAATAGAAATAAAACTGTATACATGCAAATATAAATTTTATTTTTAAAATTTTTATTTGCCTCAGTTTTCTGGTGTGTTTCTCATCATTTTTCATGACTTGATCTGATTCATCTGTGTCTAGGCAGACAGTTTGTATATGTACAGGGACAAGAAGTTTTTTGATGGCTGCAAATACACACGTGTATAAATACACGTGTGCACTGCCTCGCCAATCAGTGTATACAACTGTGGAGCAGTCACATGGACCAAGCTCGACACAATGCAAATGTAAAGTACAAAGCAGAATGGTCGAGACAACAAAGTGCCAAAAGTCAAAAGCAAACACTGAAATTAATGGAGAAATTTCAAGCATGGTGGTCCAACACTACAGTGAACATGGAAGTGAAATGAAGTAACTAAGCAAGGCAGTATGGACAAAAGTTGTGTACACAAATTCAAGTCAGCTTGGTAAAGCCAACAAAGACTTGCATGGAGCATCAGTTCAGTTTTATCATGGCAGATCAACATAGGCTCGAACAATGGCCAAAGCAGTAAACATGGAGCAGCTTTAAGATCAATAACCAAGGGGGCAGTTCAGATTCACACAGTGTCATATGTGTACAGTGTAAACAAGTGTTCAAGGATGTACAACAACACAACTCAGTCTACATGAACAACTAAATGGAATACAAGTGATGCTACAGTTGTCAAGATTGCATAGGGAAAGCATGTATATGCAAAGCAGTTTATGTGAACATGTGCAAATAAGTCATTGTGGACAGCAAGTATACAAGCTCATGGCTGAGCATACGAGAAAGCAAGGGTAGTAGCATGATCAAGGATATGCAACAAAAAGGCAGTATTTATCATCATGCATGAATTGAGCAAGTACATGGTTACATGGCACAGTCAAGAAACAAATCAGTGAAAAAGCATTAGTGGGGCATAAAATCTTTTCAGATTTCAGCATTTACAGAAACATGTTTTATCAAAGTTTTTTTTTGCAGATATCACATTTTTTTTTAGCAACACAAAGAAACAATGTATCAAGTGGGGTTATCACAACTCAGCTCAAATGCAAAAAGGTATGGAAATGCAAAACTTTTTTGAGCAAGTGTCAAAAGAACAACTACATAATGTCAAAGCAGTATGGAGCATCAACATGCACTGTATGGTACACAAGACATATGCAAAACTAGCCAAAGCAATGTAATCACAAAGCATGGTAGTGAGTGAGATATACATGTGAAGCATGTCCAAAGATGATATACAGGTGGTGACATGTATGCAAGCAGCAGTAATGAAGTACCAGTGTCACAACAAGTTTTCAAGCAAGATTTCTTTCCAGAAATAGCAGAGTGAATTCAAGGCCAGAAAGGAGTTATTTTCAGCAATATTCATTCATTTTAAATCAAAGAGAGCAAATTGTTTCCAGTTTTATTTAAGCCATCATTTCAAGCTAAATTCAAAGCAATCACGCAGGGAAAGTAATAAGAGGCTCAATTGTTTTTAGCAAGAACTAACAAATGGTTCTCATGTATTCAATCAACAATACAAGGGCCACAAATGATTCTTTCCAGATTTTAATCAATGTCGATTCAATCAAGGCAGAGCAACAATCAACCAAAAGAGGAAACTAAATTTCCAGAAATGAAACATCTCAATCAAGAAATACACGAGTTAAGTTTTTTTTTTTGGATAGAATCTTTAATTGTTTCCAGAAAAAATTGAAGTTGATTTCATAAGGACAATGAATAAATCTTTCCAATTTTTATTCAATCAGTGATGTAACTTTTGGTAAGAAGAATCACAGTTCAAGGGTGCTAAATCCTATCTAATCATGCAACAATTACTCAATGTCAAGAAATTCAATGAAAGCCAAAATCACAGCAGTCAAAAAGAGGAAATCTTTCAAATCGGATTCCAATCATGATGGTGTAAGGCAGAGCAAATCCACGCAAGGGTTTGAAGGCAATAAATTCTTTTTATTCAAATTAAAGTCGAGAAATCAAAAGAGGAAACACAACACAATCAGGCCAAGTCAATTCGACGAAATCAGAGAATATCCAGGGTTTCTATTTACCCTATATTAGATCACCAATTCATCACTGGCAATTGATCATCGAAAAACCCACAAATCAATTTAAGCAATTTCAAAGCATCAAGTTTGAAATACTCACTGATTTTTGATCAATTCAAAACCGACGACGAGAAAGAGAGCAAGCCCAAATCAGAAAGCATAAATCGACAAAGCAGAAAGCTTCAGACCACCAGAGATTTGATTTCATCAGACATCGAATTGATTTAGGGATTTACTGAAAACCCTAAAGAGATTCATCAACAACGCCGCCATTTTTTTTATTTCCAGAGAAAAAGCAAAAGAGATCGGGCAAATAAATTAGAAATGGGCCGGCCAAGCTTTTCTGGGCTTAAGTGCTTTACTGTTAAAGGGGGATGACCCTTATATTCTTAAGTCCTAGGGTTTCTCCTTTTATTTCTTTGTTTTTTGTTGTAATTTCTTCTGTAAACCAATCCGAACAGTTTACTAGTCTGTCAAACTAGAGGTTACTGACTACGGGTTTGTAGCCAGGGGAATTTTGATCTTGGGGACAAAGATCAGTCAGGGTTTTAGTATAGGGTTAGTACAGCAGCAGGTATTGCGAGTGTACAAAACTGTATAGGTGGTTAGCGAGGGTCGCGAGTCTGTAAGTTTGTGTATGCGGGAGTCCGTATAATTCTATAATAAAAACCTTGGGGAATGCAGTAGTAGGCAGGGTTGCCGAAGCTGGGTATATCTGTGTGTTATTTATTTACAGCATTTATTTACTCTGATCGTTATTTGTGCTGTGATATTTTGAATATTATATACTTAGTTAAAAACTGTGATAAACCCTATTCACCCCCCCCCTCTAGGGTTAATCTAGATCCAACAATATGTACCCTGATGTAAAGTTGTTGTAATAACAATGAAATGTTCTTTTGTGTTGGTTCTCATGTGTTGTATCCCATAACGGTTCAAGAATTTTTGACTTTTGGATCGGGCCTGTGTGGCTTACGGTCAATTCGAAAGGAAGGAATTTTTGGGTCGTTACACAAATTTAGTAGGAATTAAATTTGTAGTTAATGAGATTTAAAGACAATTAGTTTTGGCGACTGATTTAAAAGAGAAATTGATTTGAAAAGAAATGGATATATTTTCAAGGTTGAGGGAGCTTGAAGAATTTACTAAGTATCATCGAACAGTCTGGTTTGATGATGAATGGACAACATTTATGAGAAAGACGAAGATGGAAAATTTAAAGGAACGGAATTGTATCTTAAGGAATTGGAATAAAAATATTAAGACCTAATGCTATTTAAACCACTTAATTATAGGAGAAAACTTCCAAAAGATTTTTTTAGGTTGAGATAGCTAGTGGTCCCTTATATTGTTCGGATAAAGGTGTAAAGTGATATAAGTAATGAATCCCTATTTATACCTGTGCTGTTTGGAGTTTAAAACCCTTGTTAATTTTTAAGTTAATTGAGTAAGAGAAAATTTCATAGGGACACCTAACCAGGTGATTTATAATATATGTAACATGAAGTTAAAGCTAAAATTATATATGCATCCTACTAGGAGGAAGCGTATTGGTCTCAAAATTCTGAAATATTGAGAATAAAAGAAGTTTATCTTTTAGGAACGCCATCCTTGAGAATAAGAAATTAAAACACGAGAATAAGGAATAGGCTTAAATATCTGATTTTTGTATATTAGCCTTTTAGTTTGAATATGACCTTGTTTTGGCTTGCTTAAGGATATCTGTATGATTTTTAGCCCTTTTGTCACTTTTCATAAAAAGACCATATTTGAAATTATAAGGAATATACTTAAATGTATATGGTGTGATGTGTAATTTTACGCAGACTACACCATCCATTCAAAATAAAACAATACCCCTTTCTTGTAAATTCAATATGTCTTATTGGAATTTAAATTTCAGCAAATTGGAGCATAGGAAAAATATTTTAGTTATTATTATAGAATTAGATTTAGAAATTTTGGTTTAGGAAATTATTGTTTTTCGGGTCATTCCTCATTTGAAGACCAGAGGGCAAACTGAAGAGATAGCCAGAGCATGGAGGATGAAATGAAAATCTTGCATCTTCAACCTCTTAGACAATAGGAATAATATTTATCTTTAGGGTCAGTAGTACTTTTGATGGTTGGGATAGAACTCTTGAAGTATTTCAAGGAGGTTATGAATGTTAGTGGAAAACCATTAATAAATTTTACGCAAACCAAATTTATGATTAGACTTTTGAAAATTCTAATTTGATTAGGCAGCTTATGAAGGTTAGAAAGTCGGCATTATATTTTGGGTGTTGGGGAATTCAGATTAAGGATCTTAAGGCAAACTAAACAACAAAGGGGGTGAATAGTGTTTTATGGATTTCTTGAAATATATTATCATAATGTTATGCAAATCATAGAATCAAATGTAGATGCAGATAATAATAATAATAATAAATACTAAAAGGGAAGAACACGCCAGGATTTTATACTAGTTTGGAGTTACCCTACATTCAGTCCCTTATAACTCTGTATTGATTTGGATTTCTTTTCAAATAATATCCAAATTACAATCCTTGATTTTTGGGCTATAAGAGCATGCCCCAACTGTTTCCGGAGTATGGTGAGACTCAGTTGATTTCCGGGCCACAACCTACACCCAATTGATTTTTGGGCTCCAATCACACTCAGTCGATTTATACGTGTTACGACTGCACTTTTTCTGTATTATTTTTTGGAAGATAGACTCGATAGAATTGATCTTGCGATATTTGATTATAGAAAGCCTATAACTCTTGAGTAACACTTGAATATTTGAGAGAGTCTGATAGAGAATTGAACTAGAAAGAGATTGATACGGTTCTCTTTAAAAAATTGTAGAGTATAAGTATATAATTTAAGAATATAAGAGTATTAATGGAGAGAAGAGAAAGGAAGAAGAGGATATAATGTTAGTTAAAAAATCGAATTTAGAACCCTATTAATATTCTACCAATAGTCAATAGTTTTGAATTTAAAGACACAACTTTTCAAATTTTGAATTTGCAAAGAAACGACCACTATGTCGACATACATAGTTACCTATATCGACATACTTAAGAGGTTTTTCAAAAAATAAATTTTTGAATTAAAGAAAACAATGGTTAAATAAATTATTGTGATTCCTGAGTTAAAACAAACTGTATTCCTTTATATTAAAATAGAGATTTTCAAGTAAGAAATATATATTAAAGACATATATTAAGATGATTTAAAAATGATTAAAAAGCTATATATAATATTATATTAAAGCATATATATAAAACAATAAATATGAGAAATACTTTAGAACTTAATATAAATATAAGTAAGGAAATTTAAAACTAAAGTAACTGTGATAAAAATAAAAATAAAAATTAGTATTAAATATATAAATTAGAAATATTTGAATCAGAAGTTAAAAAGTATTAGGAAATAAAATATATTTAAAAATAGGAATTAAAATAAATTTTAGAACAAAGAAATATATTTAAAAAAGGAAGTAATTTTGAAATCATCGATATAGTAATATTTAAAAAAAATAGTGAGAAAAGATTGAAATAAGGATTCAATGCTAATTATAGCTTAAATAAGAAATCTAGACTCAATTACTTTTCATTTCTTGATCTCTTCTTCTTTGAAATATTGATTCTCTAAACTGTAAGTCTTCAATAATTAATACCTGCATATATTTCCTATATATATATATATATGTATGTATGTATGTTATAGATAATAGTGTTAGTATATATTTTATAACAATATTAGTTAAAACAAGGTTATTATCATCAAAACCATCATTACAACCATCTCAACCCCTAACAATGGGCTTTCCCAATATTAGAGAAATTAAAGATATTATTGTTGATAGAAGCCCATGACGTTTTTATAAATATTAGAGAAATGAAAGATATTTTTGTTGATAGAAGCCCATGACATTTTTATAAATTTATATTTAATAAGATACCTTCACATTATGGAAAATTTTGGTAGGGCCTAATCAAAAAATGGGGATAATGTTGGAACCCTTGGTGTCTCGTGCCACTACAAATATTATGGAGTACATGATTCCAAGGCTCTACAACATTATTTAGATTCGTTCGACTACATAAGGGAAAATTCGATGGAAGGCATAAATTTTTTAATTTTTGTAGCTTTTCTTGGAATATTTAGGATTTTATGGTTGCTAGATTGGATGGTAGGAATTATTTGCAATGCATATGCACTGAGCACTCATGTAGAAATTATATGCATATTAAAGTATTTTGCATACATTCAGCATCACTTTTACACATACACGCTAGGTCAGAGCTCATTTTAGAAAATTTGCACTGCATAATCACATAGATTAATGAATGTGTTATGGATGCATAAAAATAACATGGGTGTATAGCATGTTTGTTAGAGTGAGTTTTGTTTTTGCCCCTTCGAAAAGATTTCAAGACAAATTCTCTTTTAAGGGGAGAAGAATGTAACAGCCCACAAAATATACACTAAATAGATCTAGGTAATTAAATTAAATATAAATAATAAGAAATTAATAAAATATTAATGGGATGAAAATAATAATTTTGGATAATTCAGAATAGAGCCAAAAAAATATTTTTATTATATTTTTGTTGAGATTCTAATCAATTTTCATATTTTATTTACCGAAAACGGAGTCCGTATGAAGAAATTATTAATAAAACAAGTTGTACATAAAATATATACATACAAGATTTGAAATTCAAGTTTATTAAATACAGGGAGGGGCTATTTAGAAGAAAAATTAGACATAAATCAGAGTACACACAATCTTAATCATTAGATCGTTTTGTCTTTATATGGAATAGTGGAATTCATGGGGTGATCCAATAGTACAAACTCACTGTGTCACCAATTATGTTTAAATCTTGTGTCCAAATAAACTTTCCCTTAAATATAAATCTAGAATACAATTATATACTGATAGACATAATGAAATTTTCCTTGAAGATTTGAATTTATGTATGTGTGTGTGTGTATGTATATATATAAAGGGGACAGGAATAAAAAAAAAGGGAAATAACCAATAGTTTAAATAAAATAATTAATACAAATTAACTTACAAGGAAATAAAATTCCCTACGTTGACCCGAGAAGGGGGGTTGACTGCCCTTATAAAGGGGTCGTCCACCCTTCTATGGAGGGGGTCGACCGCCCTTAAGTGTGATGGGTGGATGAGGCTTATTTTTTAGGGATTTATATATAGTTTCGCTTTGAATGGACTGTCCAGGTTAAATCAAACTAATCCTCTGGTCTATATGCACACTAGCAATTATAAATAGACCCCATAGCCTCTCCCTAAACCTTACACTTTATTCTGTTATGTGCCTCTGTTATGTCTTTCCACCATTTCTTAATTCCAAAAGAAAGGTTAGGCTTTTCTCTTTCTCTAACCTATATTTTATCTCTTCTAATCTAAATTCATATATAGATTATGGAATTTAGTATAATATATGTATTTATGAGATTTTAAATTTGATTCTTGTATATGTGTGTTTTAGGAGAAATTGGAGTATGTTGGTTCAAAGGGTAAAATCCAAATTTTTGATAGATTCTACACTAAAACCACTATTCTTCCCTTTCTCTGTGAGTGCAAATTATATGAGTTTCCTTACATCTTGTTAGTGTAAATTTGGATCATTATGCCTAAAGAAATTTGGATTTGAATGAAAACAAAACAATACAAATTCTCCAAATTCCATATTTTTATTATTCGTGGAAATGGCCAATCAATTTTGTATTTTGGGATTTAATTATTGAGGTAACGAGAGATAGGTGTTTTGGGTGTTATGCAATTTCTAAAATTGGTCTGATTCACTTGTTTCTTATAGATATTTTTATTCGCATTCAATAAATAAAAGGAAATAATAGCATATACATAAATATTGTAACCAACATCTAAAAGTTAGTCGGGTTAATGTGAGAGGTTTAAGTAACATGGGCCATTATACACAAGGATGCGAGGTTAAGCCCCACTTGTAGTAGATGTCTTCTCGGAACTGCCCGGCAAATCCAGCATCTACAAGTGGTCGGTTTAATGTGAGATGTCTTGTGTGTGTATGTATATGTGTGTGTATATATATATATATATGAATATATGTGTGTGTGTGTGAAGTAAGCCTATCTCGAGAAGGCATTAAGTGACGCTGACCTACCCTGTTTGGGTGTTAAGTGGTTAGGACATTAGGCACCTTTTAATGTTTATTCTTTAGAAAGGTTAAAGTCATTGGGCCTGCTTTCATTGGGTCTTAAATGGTCAATGCGTCTGCCTTTCTCTTATAAACTTATAAGGTACTAAATGGTCCTCGGTAAAATGATAGACACATGAGTAAGGAAATTCTTTGGAAGTTGTCTGCTTCTTATTAATGGGCTACGTGAGGGCATACCGAGGGATAGGAAAATACGAGTTCCTAAGAAAATGTTAAAGGGACTATCGGTTTACGGGAGGTATTAAGTGACTAGGAGTTCACTTGTAATGACAGCTAGATAATAATGCATGTCCCCCCCAGGGGGGTCATAAATGGCGATAAGTATCTACCTAAATCTAGTATTAAGTGGCAAATTACTATCTCTTGATTTACAATGAGAGTATATTTGATAACATTGACGATTAAAAGACGAGGTATTAATGGTTAGGATCCTTCATATGGTATTAAAAGATAGTAGGAATTCACCCATAATTAAAAATAGATAATGGCCTTAAGCGACCAAATGATAGTCCGCCTCGAAGGGTAATGAGTGATAATAGACATTCGCCCTTATATAAGCTTGTAGGCCTTAAGTGACTTAGTCTGCCTAATTAATACATATAGTTGTGTGTTGGATTTCATAGACATAATTTGATGATTTTATACTGCCAAGTATTGGAAATAGACATTACTCAATCATATATGATTTTCATTCACCAGAACTTATTGTTCTAACCTCCTTCCTCATAAGAATTAAATATGTTAGTAGATAGGAATGCTTGAGTGATGGAGTCATGGAGACTAGAGCCTGGCAAAGTAGATCCTACAGCTATCATTATTGGCAATTTTTTGTAATCCGTAAGATAATATTTTTATCGATGTATCTTTTAAATAGTTAGAATTGATGTAATTGACATTATTAAGGTTTTAATTAATGGTACATCTATTTTCAATTATTATATTTTATCCCTTCAGCTGTGAGATTCTGATTTTGTTTTTAGTTAGCTCTGTTTATGTAACCCTTATAGCAACTAATGATCCATTTAGAATGACTTTAAGTTCTGGTAGGACTTTTCTGAGTTGGAATTTAAGCCCATTTCGGGTGGGTTGTACCAAAGTTTACAACTATGTTTATGTGACAATTCATAAACTTGACAGGTTTGTTTATCTAGGACCGTCGAGTATGGTTGATGCTAGGCAAGAGCCCGCTGAGGCTATGATCGTCAAGTATGGTTGATGCTTGGCAAGGATTAGATGACCCCGAACGTGGGTAAATCTAATCAGAATCACCAAGTACGGTTGGTACTTGGCAAGGGCTAGGGGACCCTCCTACGTGAGCTCGCTTAGTCAGGACTGTCAAGTGTGGTTTGCGCTTGACAAGAGCTGGCAAGGCTAGGGTCATCGGCATGACATTGCTGCATACATTAAAATTAATATTACGATCTAAAAAGATCGTGGGTTTCTAGATTATCCAAAACATGCCTTCCACCAAAAGACATGTTTTAGGGGGACAAATGTTGACTCGCCTTTTCGCAAGGTAGTCACATATTGGATTTCTGACTATCGAAGTGTACAGAACTTGAACATGGGCTTAGACAAGCTCAAATATACTTGGTCGAAGTGGAAAAAACTCTCGAAGACATGGGTATTTAATGCTTGGAAATCCATCTCGGTTAAGTCAGTTCGGCATTCCTTGCCATTCTCTTCATTTCGGGTCAGTCAACATTTCGGCTCTGCTATCTCAGTTTGATAAGTCCGTCTCGGTTTAGGCCCCACTATGTACAACTAGGTCACAACTCGAAGGAAGGAGGCGAGGGGAGAAAGTGTAATGATCGGGATTTTTCACTCATTTAAAATTTGAATATTTAAACTTGTTTTTAAATATTATATTTGAAATATTAGTGGATTTTTAATATAGAATTAGTTAATTAAACGACGATTGAACATATAAATATACATATATATTTAATTTAAAACGAGTCCGTAACAGCGCAGTAGTTCATAATATTGAGTTTTGAACTTCAATTAAATATACAGAATCCGGTTTGAGTGAGAATTCGTTGAAACAAGAAATGTTTGAATCTATTAGATTATAATTTTCTAATAAAAGAGAAAAATCAAGATTTTATCTTATATATCGCAAGTTATGTCCAAATCAAATTTTCAATAGTCGAATCGTTTATAAATCATAATGTTTATTTAATAAATTAAAAAGGATTTGTATATAATTTGGATGCCATTTAACTCAAAAATGTTAATGTTGAGTTATAATACCATATCGGTAGAAATTGGAGTGATATAATTTTCCATTTAGATATATTCGACAATACTAATTTTTTATTATTAAATTTAATTTTTTTAGAGTTTAATTAATATTTTATCGATATTATTTAAGCCTTAAGAATAGCCATTTTCAAACGACTTCCGTTTTCGACAAAAGGAATTTTATTAAATACGTAATATCTAATTATTGTTAGATTTCAAAATTTAGGACCAATCAGAGTTGTTTTGTGAATGTGCGATATTTAAATATTAACGGATGAATAAATTGAAATCAAAATAAAGCTATTTTTGCAAACGGAGTCGGATTTCGACCAAATGAATTTTATTGGGTCTGAAACGTCATGACATAGCAGTATGTCCATTTTCGTATCGTTTGGAGATCATGTGTGGCGGTACGAATATTAAATATTCACCAATATATAGCACTACAATAATTTAACCATAAAAAAATGATATCAAATCAAACTAAATAAAAATAAATTAAACAAATTCCTGTCAGTCGAAGGAAGTTTTGGAGTAAGCCTGCCCTATACCCAACACAAAGTACAAATGCATCCTATGTATATTAATTCATGTACATACTTAAGCCTTAAGAAAATAAAACCTACCCTAAAAGTACAAAACATGCATCCCTAATTCACCTAACTACATACCTATGTGTACCATATTGAAAGACAATGTTCCTATCCCTTCTTATATATATATATATATATATATATATATATATATATATGTGCATAGCCATCTTCGTTTTTGTTTAGCAACTAAAACCAACACTCCATTGTTCCTTTCAAAAGCACCACCTTCATTTAAGAAACCATCTTAATCTCCTAAACTATAGAGAAATAGGGTAGCATGTTAATTAAAGAGATGTAGTGGAAGGTGAGGTGGACATACTGGCCAAGTCTGGTAGCCGACAGTGAAGGGTGACAACCTGTAGAGGCAGTCGAACGGAAGGGGTTTGTCCACATTTTTCTGGTAATGGTGAGCTTCGAAGGTGGAGCCGTGCCAGGTGTAATTAGGGGTGGCGGAGGGCGAGTCACTGGTGGTGGCGATTGTGGTTCTGATGGTCAGTGGCGAGTGTAGTTCAAGGGTGAAAGTGGGGTATGCTGGTGGTAAATGGGTGAAGCGTACGAATGGGTCTTAGGCAATGGCGTGGGGTCCAAGATGGAATGGGGAAGGTCGGTGCAGTGGTGATGGTCCTCATATGGGGAAGGCGGTGCGGTTTCGACATAGGCCGCATGTGTAGTGTGATGAAATGAAGCAGCAGTAAGGGAAGAAACATGTAACGACCCGCATTCTACGCATCAAAGGATCGTAGAATATTTATTTCATTTTCATACGAAGTCGTATGGTCGTGTAACTTTAGGAAACGACTATTGGGGTCATTTCCCACATTCATGATTTTTCCCAATTTGTAAATGACTGTTTTGCCCTTGGCGAATTGTAACGACCCGCATTCTATGCATCGAAGGATCGAAAAATATTTATTTCTTTTTTATATGAGGTCGTATGGTCGTGTAACTTTGGGGAATGACTATTGGGGTCATTTTCCATGTTCACGATTTTTGCCGATTTTTAAATGACCGTTTTGCCTCTAGCGAATCTTGTTTCGCCCATAACTTTTGATTGGTAAGGAGTTTTGACCTGAAACCACTTCCATTGGATTTGATTGATGGTTTACCTTTCCGTAGAGTGGTCACATGTGTCAAACGGACTTACCGTTTGGGAGGTATGGCTGAAATAAGGTTTGGAAGGTGAAAAACAACTTAACCGGGCCTAATTAGGGTGATTAACAGCTAGGCCCATAACCCATTTCGGGATTAGAGTTATGGGGAGGCTGAAATCAGTTAGGAAATGATTTTATTTCATTTTCCAGCTGCCACTTTCATTCCTTCAAACCTAGTAATGGCTTCTACCTTCTAAAATCATCCCAAATCACCTTTTAATCACTAATTAAGAAGATCTGCATCAAATCAAGTCAAATCAACATCAAATCAGAGTTGGAGCTACTATGTTGCATATGAAAACGCCCCAAAACAGTAGAGTTTCAGATCTAAGATTAATTTGTGGCTAAGGTGAGTGAATCGCATTGTTTTTCACTAATTATGGTTTATTAGGGGTGATTAGTGTTAATTAGCGAAATTATAACTCAGAAAAATTAGGAAAAACATTCAGAAATTCTAAAATATTATTTTAGGATTCTGATAAAAATTTGGATTAATTTGGATATGTTTTGCTAATTGTATGCTTAAATCATGATGAAGGGGATTAAGGGGAAAAACCATAGATATGGGTATGTTTGATCCAAAATAACTCATATGATTAGTGTTTGGATGTTTATGGTTGATTCTATTTGTTGTTATTACTGTTTGTAATGTTAAGTAATCTTATAGGAAAGTTAGAATGGTTGAAAACGCCGTCGTATGGCGAAAATGGATGATATATGCTTGTTGGAAAATGTGCAGGGTTTCGAATCGGATCGGATTATAGGGCTCGGATCGGATCGGCGGACCGGGCAAGGGGAATACGAACCGGAACGGAACTTGGCATAAGGGAATGTAGGGGCAATAAGGAAGGCCCGGATCGGATCAAATTGGGATGGGGCATGGGAATCGGATCGAAGGACCAAACTAGGAGTTGGAGAACTAGAGGCGACGAACCGAACCGGACCAAGGCTATGAACACCGAACCGAACCGGCGTGACATTGAGGAACAAACCGAACCAAAGGGAGGAACTTGGATCCCATACACCGAACCGAACCAGATGATCGAACCGGAGGACTTTTGAGCCGAACCAACCAGGAGGGTTTGAACACTATAAGACCGAACCAACTACTTCCACTACGCGACGACTTTTCTGAAGACCAATACCAGTTCGACCAAAACCCGAGATGCAAAGGAAGTCCAAGTGAGAAGTTAGAACCCAGGATCCATATAGGAACCAATGAGTTAACTTCATGATTGGACTTTGCTGGGGGACGTGTGCAAAGGAGTTATCGATGTCTATAGCTTTGACTCACCACTGAGAGACGGGTATTGGCTATGGATCAGTGCAGTGGAGTTGTCATGACTCCATGGGGCAAAGTGATTGTAGCAAGGCTATGATCCAGTGCAATGGAGTTGTCATGACTCCATGGGGCAGAGTGGACATAGCGAAGTATTAATGGTTACGGATCAGTGCAATGGAGTCGTTATGACTCCATGGGGCAAATTGATCGTAACAAAGAATTGGGTGATCAAAGTGGTAGATATCGTATGCTTTACGCACTGAGTGAGAGATGTGAGGATGTGTAGTAACCCGGATTTTGAGCGACTTTGGTTATCGACATAAGCTCGATGTCGATAACCAAAACATCGAAAAATCCCGGTAATTAATGAAAGAAATTAGAAGGTGAGAATAGATAAGATAGAACTTATAGAATAGAAGAAGAAGAAGAACATCATCATCAGAGTAAACACGAATCTCACAGCGGAACGAATAAAATATAACATAACATATCTTTGAAATAACATCAGTATATGTATACAATAACACTTATCAGAGTACAACACTTACAACAACAACGGAAATAATAATAGCTATAGAATCCTGAAGCCTCCTGCTCCAAGCTCTCCAAGTATACCTGTAAATCCCGACTACTTGACTGCCCGTACAAATTTAGGCACCCAAGAGTTTAGGGAAAACAAAATGAACTCCGGGTCAGTCATGTGACTGGTGTGAATAAACTCAAATCATTTAAAACAGGTATATGATATCTCATAAGACCACGCCGTGAATACGGAACGGGTTTTTCCCTTATGAGAATCCAAATAACTTTGCAAAGCAATATCATTCTGATATTATAATAATGTCTAAATACAAATAGATGTCAATCTAGCAGAAACGCTTGCATCTCACGTTACTACATATATAGTATACAATCAAAACCGCAAGCACGTATTGGGTAATGGATTTCCAACTATGACACGGTATGGAACCACCTTCCGATCAGTGTACTCTAGGAACGATACACTGGAGTTCAACAAGAACATCTTGCAACTCAGCCACACATGACCGACCACTCATTTCGCTTGAGTGTATCGAATGTACATCACCAACGGTTGGGATCAGCAACCGTTCCCGTATATATATGGGACAGCATTGATAGATTTAAGAAACAAATGAATGTTCTCTAGATAGGTGATTATACACCCTACTTCGGTGCGACCGACTTAGCCATGCTGCCTGCCCGATTTCTGTCATTTACCGGATGATGAGGCTAGAAGCTACGCTTTATCATTACATCAGATTCACTTCGAATGCCACATTTTCAGGTCCATTGAAAATCGCTAATTGACGTTTACAACAGTACATTACGTGTCAGCTAAAGAAGTTTCCTTCTCCGCTTCCACTCTTGGTACGGTTGAAGAAATCAATGTACGTGACCTTCCTGGAAATACTCTGTCAGACATCCATCTTCATTCACTTAGAACATCACATCGTCATACCCGCCAAATCACAAATTGACTTATCCAAAAATAACACGGGTATACAGCTAAGAGAAACGAATTCCTCCGCCACCAAACGTGAATACGTTTGAACAGATCAACTTACGCGATCCATTGGATATACTCTGTCAGACCTTCGTCCATACAAGTTGTCCTGGGACTGGACAAACCGAAGGCACTATTCTGTAAACAGGATAGCCCTTGCATTTTACTCCGTCTTCAATTATCTTTGGCATATATGATTCGCGACGCTTATGCCAATACAGAGTGGTTCTATGGATAATAATCCAACCGGTCTCTCCATATTAACAACGTTAAAATGGTCAAAAACTTCGATAGTCTGTGAGTTAACTATCAAAGAAAAACAAGTGTGCAAACAACGATATTATTTCCAGATGGAAATTATATCGAACAAACATCATTTAACATTAATCTCTTTAGTTCCTTTATTTACTTATCTCCTGTTTCCCTATATTCTAAATTCTTATTTTTCCTTTTATCAGAAAACATTTCTGATTCTCGTTTGGAAAACATTTCCAAAACTCCTTTACGATCAAACCTTACCATTTCTTAGTTAAGAAGGTAGTCACTCAAGTTGGGGTATAATTACCTCTCAGACCTTAACTGAACAACGTTATAACTTCGAAATGGTCAAAGTTTATCTTTAATCTTTAACAACTTCCTTATGCCTTTCTCGAATTCAATTTTACTAATCCACTTCTATATTTAAAACATTGGTTATAACGATAACGTTATAATCCCTACTTTCGAATTATCTAACTTTAATTATAACTTCTTTACGCCTTTCTCGGATTCAATTTTACTAATCCACTTCTATATTTAAAACATTGGTTATAACGATAACGTTATAATCCCTCCTTTCGAATTATCTAACTTTAATTATAACTTCTATTCTTATTAGTGAATAATTAACCTAACACTTATTTATTTATAAATGAATAAAACTCTATTTAAACACTGGAAAGTATAAGTACTTTCCCGAATTCGATATAATCGAATTTGCCGATTAACTCTCTTCGAGAAATCTCTATTTGATTAATTCTTCTTCGAATAAGCTATATTCGATTAACTTCTTTCGAATAAACGATATTCGATAATCTCTCTTCAAATAACTAATATTCGATAACTCTTCCTTTTCAAATATCTCATATTTGAAAATCTCACTTCGATTAAACTATAATCGATAACTCCCTTCGATGAAACTAACATCGATAACTCCTTTCGATGAAACTAACATCGATAACTCCTTTCGATGAAACTAACATCGATAACTTTAACTCGACTAACTTAACTTGACTCGACTAACTCGACTTACTTGGTTCGACCAATTCGATTCGATTAACTAGGCTCGACTAACTCTATTGGTTTAACTCTAATCGATTAGTTCTATGGTTTAACCCTAATCGATTAATTCTATTTGACTAACCCTATTCGGCTAACTCGACTTACTTGGTTCGACCGACCAGGTTTGACTAACCTGACCCATTTGGTTTGACTGACCAGGTTTGGCTAACCTGACCCATTTGGTTTGACTGACCATGTTTGGCTAACCTGACCCATTTGGTTTGACTGACCAGGTTTGGCTAACCTGACCCATTTGGTTTGACTGACCATGTTTGGCTAACCTGACCATTTGGTTTGACCACTGGGCTTGACTACTTGGTTTGACCATTTGGTTCGAATACCATATTCGACTAACTCCTCTCGATTCATTAAAACCGATTAACTCATCTCGATTGACTAAATCAATTAACTCCTATCGATTAACTAAATCGATAAACTCCTTTCGATTAACTAAGTTTGATTTACTCGACTCGACTGACCAGGTTCGACTAACTTGACCAGCTTGACTCGATTGGTTCGACTCGACCAGCTCGACTCGGTTGGTTTGACTCGACCATCTTGGCTCGATTGGTTCGACTGGCTTGACTAGTTTGGTTTGACCACTTAACTAACTTGATTCGAATATTTATATCCGACTAACTAATTTTTCTTTTATTTCTATTTATTTTAACTTCTATTTATTTCCTAAATAGATTTCCTTTTGTATAATCTATTTATTTTCCTAAATAGATTTTCCTTTATAACTCTAATTATTTAATCCCTAATTAAATATCCTTTATTCTATTTATTTAATCTAAATAAATATTCCTTTATTTTATTTATCTATTTCTAAATAAATATCCTTTTATAAAATCCTTCGATTTTATAAATAGATTCATTTTCAATATAAATATTGAAAATCCCCTTTTCTACATTTTCAGTGTTTTCTATTGTTTTTAAACAACCAACTGTCAATGATCAATATCATCCAAACATATACAATCAACAACAGGTTATAATTCACATCATATATCAAAATATATGAAAAACAATAAAATAACTGTTGAGGAATCCAGTCGGATTCCTCCAACCTGTTTCCCTGCATCACAGATGTTAGACAATATAGATAACATCACTTTCAGTTCCATATGATATATTCTGTTAAACAGAATCAATATAGAAATTTAACTAACTGACTAGCAGTTCAATCAAACAATCAACACACAGTCAAACAGACAATTTTAACAGTTCTAACAATACAACATGAAATTATAAACTGTTCAGAGTTAGTGAGATTTACTCACATTGGACGATCATCGTTAATAACGATAACCATCGCTTGATTCTGACGAACAAGTTATTTTGCTATAAATTGTAACAGACCCCAATTGACTCGCGGTCAGTTCCATGGTGTAGTGTCCGTCCATACGATCCCAACGCAACTTACGGTTCGCGAATCCGACCTCGTATGAAATAGATATCGCGTTACGAAGTTTATACACGTATATAATTAAAAATAAGACTTAGTTAAATTCAAATGGGCTTAACTTTCATAACCCGGCCCACTAACCTTCTATTTACCAGACACGAACCCATACTCCTTCCTTCCTCATTCACGAATTCGACTCCAGACCCAAACATTTCCCCTTTGACCATCACGTTGACCGACCTGCTCTCCTCCTCTGATCACCAAATTCCGGCGCCGCCCCCATCATTCTACGCGCCACTCAACCCCGCACCTGGCGGTCACCACAAAACCCAACTCGTCGCCCGTTATCTGAAACGGCCTGTAGCCCCAATCCCACCATAGCCGACGACGCATTCCACAACTGACCACCGTTGACAGCCTAACCACCACCATTCGACTTCTCTTCGTACCCCGAACCCAACGACCTCCTCCTCACAACCTCCGGCATCACAAATGGAAGTCCGACCACTCTCAAGACTTCACGACGAAAAACTGGAGCATCCCAACTTATGTCGCACTATCCAAAACCAACCTCAACTCGAAGCTCTTCACTCCAGGATGCTCGATCTATCCATGTTTTGATTTATAAAATTTATGTTGATTTTCTAGAGATTTTTGAAGTATGAAATTGTTTGCTGTGAAAGCAAACACTGGTGACTACAAGGTTTGACTTCGGAATTAGGTTATAAGGGATGAAGGGTAGCTATTTATAGACACCGGGTTGGAGATATTTTGATGGGATATTTTTGTTTTATTTCCTTTTATTATTTTATATTCTTTTCAGTCTTCAAAAAAATCCCTATGAACACATACGATACCTAACAATCATGAAACTGGACATGTAGCTAGAGTTTGACATTACGGTCCCAACGAAACTGGTTTCGTCGAATTCCGACTCCGTATGCTCACACAGCGTATTTTTAACCGTCGAAATACTGACTGTTTTACACTCTAAAAATCCCCACGGTCACACACTGACCCTAAAAATCACGAAACTTGGAATCTATCAACTATTTGACATTGCGGATCCAACAAAACTGGTTTCGTCGAATTCCGACTTCGTATGCAAAAGTGGCTATTTTTAACGCTTTGAATAACCCATTTAAATATACAAATATATTTAATAAAAATTAAATTAAATATAAATAAATTTATATTATCGTATATATTCACAGAGGAATATCATACAGCTCCAGTATATTTATTTACTCGCTATTCCGAGTCCAGATTGAATCGAATTTCAATTTACATTGAAAAACCCTTTTATAACGTATATAAAGCGTTGCAAATATAAAGGAATTTCACAGCGACTTTTTCTGAAATTTGATTTGGACTTAAATCAAAATCTACACGACGAAATCTCGATCTTTCTCTTCCACTAGAAAGATATACTCCACCAGCTCCACATGTTTCTTGTTTCACAGAAATCCGGCTTAAAACGAATCCTGTACATTCAATTGAAGTTCAAATCGCCAAATAGCGAACTGCCGCGTCGTTACGCACTCTATTTTAATTATATTATAATTAAACGTTCAAACTGTCGTCGATTTAATATATTCGTCAATATAATCCAACTCTAAGTTGAATTACATCTTAGGGATGACCCCGTTCACAGAATATTTGTATTTCCAATATTTTTGATTATTTCGACATTATAATATATTTTATTATATTATAATTATTAATTAAATATTCAATATTATTTAATTCACGTTCTCGATATCGATAAATCGATATTTAATAATTAAATAAATAAATTGTTCAACAGCTAAAATGCGGGTTACTACAGGATGATTGCTATGTTTGATGTTTTGCTGTCACCATGACATGCACACCCCCTCCCCATTATTTTCACACCATGTGTTAGTGTCACCTTAGAGTATTGTACATCCTATTGTGCTAACTTTTTGGTTGCAGGTCCAGGTTCAGGTATAGTTATGTATACCTGTTATTGTTCTATTTTGCTGCTTATTGCTCATACCAGATTTTTGTCTGACCCAGAGTTTTATGTCTCTTATTATTACTCTGAGTGCTCTTAAACGGGCAGACTAGAGACAGGTCAGGTGATTATGCACGAGTAGCTGTACCGGAGACGAGCGGGAGGCTTCCACGTATGATATATATATATATATATATATAATCTCCCTGTGTTGTTGTTGATCACTACTTTGGGCATTAGTAGTGTACCTCTTTCTTTTGCTTTAGAGATAGTATTTCAAAGTTGTAATAATGTTCATGTGGATGATAAGCTGTATTTTGGATTTCCGCTGCTATGATAGTTTAGTTTTCAGCTTATGCACTGTCTCACCTGTTTTATGTCAAAATTATGTTACTATTGTATTTTATCCCATGTGTTGTGAGACATTCTACAAGTTCCTTGTTAGTTCAAATTCCTTTCTTTTCCTTTCTTTGGCGACCGTCCCGTGCTAGTCGGGCATTGGCACAACGCACTTTCATTGAAAATGTCGGCTGGTGCGAGGCGGGCCGTCACACTTGGTATCAGAGCTCTAGGTTGTGTAGCTAACCTAGGGAAAGACACCAGGGAGAGATAGTATGTATATGAGAGCGCGTATTTGTTATATTTTTGGTTTTCAAAAGTTGTATATATATACTATTAGTATATCTAAGGATGGAGTCGCATTGCACTGGCACCACTGAAGAAATGGTTAATCGTTTTCTCCTTACAGATTGAACGATGAGCCGATATACGAGGAATACTGGTTTAGGAGCCAATAACAGGAATGTTCCTGCTATGAGGACGATGTTCACTGACTTCATAAGAGAGATGCTTAGGGATGTTCAGAGAGAAGCTCCTAAGGCTGCAAATGGTGGTGGTGCAGCGGTGCAGGCGCCTAGGGCCGATTTCGCCAAGCTTTGCAAGGATTACACTAGTCTCGGTGGAAAGCTATTCCATGGAATGGAATCGGCTATAGAAGTTCAGGATTGGCTTGATAGTTGTGAGCATATCTTCGAGGATCTGGGAATCAAAGACGCAATGAAGAGAAAGCTAGCATCACGCCAGCTGCAAGGATGAGCAATGAATTGGTGGAATGCTATTAAGGCAGCTACTCCCGAGGATCAAGTTATATGGAATCAATTTAAAGCTCGCTTCAGTGACATGTTTATCCCAGCTTCCCAGAAGTCGGAGTTGTTTAGGAAGTTCTTGGAGCTTAAGCAGAATGGTAGGGCAGTCTCGGAATAAATTGCTGAGTTCGATACTTTATCGAAGTATGGATTATCCCTTATTGACACTCCCGAGAAGAAGAATGAGAAGTTCATAACCGGCTTAGATCAGTACTTGGGGGAAAGGCTTATAAACCATATTGATGAGACTTTTAAATCGATTGTTGGGAAAGCATTGAGATCAGAGAGCCTTTATCCTAAGCTCAAGGCTGAAGTCGCTGTTACATTTGTAGAGGGGCCAAAACCACAAGCAAGCAGTGGAGGAAAGAATAATTCTCATAATTAAAGGAAGCAGAGTCAGACCAAGGACGGTCAGAAAAAGAAAGACAGGAAAGATGCAGAGTGCTTTAGCTATGGCAAGAAGGACCATTATGCTAAAGAATGTCGAGCAAAGCCAGCAGACCGAAAGTGCTTCAATTGCGGCCAAGTGGGACATCACAAGGATAAATGTCCGGAACCCCCCCCCCCAAAGAGAAGCAGATTGTGAAAGCATATGCTATTAATGATGTTCCTTCTTTGTCGAATGCCCAACTGCAGCGGAGAAAGGAAAGAATGTCCTCATCCAAGGTTGCTTTCTGTTTATGATGTTCCTGTTCGAGTATTGTTTGATACTGGGGCTTCCCGTTCCTTCATATCTAGTGACCTGGTAGATGGGTTGGGATTGGAACCTGAGACAGTCGATAGATCTTTAGTTGTGACGAACCCGACTGGTGGTTCGACTAGCCTTATATGATTTGCCGTAATGTGATCTTATCGAGTCATGATTGTATGTTTGTTTGTGATTGCTTTGTTTTGGGCTTCACTGGGTTTGGCATTATTTTGGGAGTCGATTGGCTCCAAAGAAATGGGGGTGGTGGTAGACTGTAAGGGATTTTTTGTGGCAGTTAGAGCGGATGATGGGAGAAGGGTAGCATTTGGTGGTCTACCCAGTGATGGGGTAATGGCTATTTTTCTAAATTCCCTTGACATCCCGCATGATGAGTTGTCAGATGTGCTCGTGGCTGGCTAGTATCCGGACATCTTCGAGGAAGTGACCGGACTTCCACCACACCAAGAGATTTAGTTCCGTATTGATTTAGTGAAAGATGCTAGACCTATAGTGATGCCACTTCGTCGTACGGCACCAAGGGAGTAGCGAGAGCTTGGGGTGCAAGTGAGCGATCTTTTGAAGAAGGGATTTATTAGAAGAAGTGTCTCTGAGTGGGGAGCACCAGTTGTGTTTGCTACCAAGGCAAATGGTTCCCTTCGATTGTGTGTGGACTACAGTGAGTTGAATAAGGTGACGAGGAAGAATAAGTATCCTCTATCGCGGATAGATGATTGGTTTGATCAACTGGAAGGGGCAAGAGTGTTCTCCCAGTTGGACCTCGCGATAGGATTTCATCAGCTCCGAGTAGCAGCTGAGAGTGTTCCTAAAACGGCATTTCGGACGCCGTCTGGATTCTATGAATAGTTGGTCATGCCATTCGGGTTGACTAATGCACCAGTATATTTTGTAGATCTTATGAATAGATTTTTCAGAGATCAGTTGAATAAGTTTGTTCTTGTGTTCGTGGACGATATCTTGGTTTACTCGAGGACGGAGGAAGAACACAAGGAACATTTAAGGATAGTAATGGAGGTATTGAGAAAACACCAATTGAAAGCGAAATTTTCTAAGTGTCACTTCTGGAGAAGGGAAGTGAGATTCTTGGGCCATGTTATTTTAGAGAATGGTATTGTCGTGGATCCTGCGAAAGTGGCTACGGTACAAGATTGGTCTACGCCCAAGAATGCAATGTACGTAAGAAGTTTCTTGGGGTTAGCTGGATATTATTGTAAGTTTATCCAAGACTTCTCCAAGATAGCGGCACCGTTAACTCAGTTGACCAAGAAGAATCAAGCTTTCGTCTGGGACGGAAGGTGTGAAAATGCATTTAAGAGTCTAAAGGAAAAGTTGACATGTGCACTAGTGTTAATTATTCCTAAGGGGAACGAAAAGATGATAGTATACACGGATGCTTGTGGTACCGGACTAGGTGCTGTATTGATGCAAGGAGGTAGGGTTGTAGCTTATGCTACTCGGCAGCTGAAAACGCACGAAAAAAGATACCCTACCCATGATTTGGAATTGGCAGCGATCTTGTTCGCATTGAAGATGTGGAGATAAATATCTCTTAGGAGAAAGATTCGAGTTGTTTACCAATCATAAATTGTTAAAGTATCTTTTCTCTCAGAAGGATTTAAACCTCCGTCAGCAGAGATGGTTAGAATTCTTGGCTTCCTACGATTTCGATATCGCATATACACTAGGAGAGGGCAATGTAGTAGCTGATGCATTGAGTAGAAGACATGCCAGTTTAGGGGCTATGTTTCTTGAGTGGAAGCAACTGGAGTATAGCGCAGGGTACGATTTCAGACCAAAGTGTGAATTGGATCCAGAATTGTTAGCAAGTTTGACGGTCAAACCCACTTTGATTGAGTGGATTGGTTCCAGTCAGAAGGACGATCCTAACTTATCGGGAATCATCTCAAAGTTAGAGTTGGGTATCGATAGTGAGGAGATGAACAAGTATGGACTTGATCGGGATGGATGGCTTAGAAAGAATGCGAGACTAGTTGTACCCAATGTAAATAGATTGAGCGATGAAGTGCTTAGAGAATGTCATCACTCAAAACTGACTATACATCCCAGTGGTAATAAATGTATCGAGACATGAAGCAGACCCACTACTGGGAAGGGATGAAAAGAGACGTTGGGAAGTTTATATCCAAATGCATGAACTGCCAGGTAGTTAAAGCTGAGCAAAAGAAACCTAGTCGTTTGTTGCAACCACTGGAAATTCACGAATGGAAATGGGAACAAGTCTCAATGGATTTCATTGATGGGTTACCAAGGACTAGATCGGGCCATGATAGCATTTGGGTGATTGTGGACCGATTGACCAAGAGTGCAAGGTTTATATCCGTCAAGTCAAATAGAACAGCAACAAAGTTAGCAGAGCTGTAAATGAAGCGGGTAGTGAGATTTCTTGGAGTACCCAAAGGTATTGTATGTGACTGAGATTCGTTGTTCATCGGTGGGTTTTGGAAGAGCTTACAAGAGGCTTTAGGATCAGAAGTACATCTCAGTACCGCGTGCCATCCTCAAACCGACGGTCAGACAGAAAGGGTGAATCGTACATTAGAAGATCACTTAAGAGGTTGCATACTAGATTTTGGAGGGTCATGGGATGACCATTTGCATTTGATTGAATTCTCATATAATAATAATAGTTATCAGTCCAGTATTGGTATGGCTCCATATGAAGCTTTGTATGGAAGACCGTGCAACTCACCATCATGTTGGTTAGAAACCGGTGAGAAATTTGTGCTTGGACCTGATGTGATAAGGGAAACCTCAGATAAGATCAAGGTTATCCAGCAGAGAATGAAGACTGCTCAAGATAGGCAGAAGAGTTATGCTGATAAGAGGAGAAGAGATCCCAAATTCTCCATTGGAGACTTGGTGTTTGTCAAGATTTCTCCGTTAAAGAGCGTGATTTGATTTGGCAGGAGAGGCAAGTTAGCACCAAGATTTGTTGGTCCATTTCCAGTTCTCAAACAATTTGGGAATTTAGCATATAAAGTTGAATCACCTGAAAAGATGGCGGGAGTTCATAATGTGTTTCATGTTTCCCAGTTAAGGAAATTCATGCACGACCCCGATATGACTATCCCACCGGATCAGTTCGATGGCATCGAAGTAGAAGCCGTGGCGGTTGGGAACTGCATTCCAATCTGTATGGCCAAGATCGATACGAAGCAACTTCGAAGGAAGGCGGTGAAACTGGTCAAGGTTCAGTGGGGCGAGAATGAGAGTGACTGTACTTCGGAAACAGAGGAGAGCATAAGGGAATCACATCCAGAACTCTTTGCCTGGTATGATTTTAGTAGTGATAGTTTCTTCCCTTGCTAGTAAACTGCACGCTAGGGTAGCCTTGTTGTGTATGTTTGATTGTTTGTGAATGACTGATAGGCATGCGGAACGCCTTTGTATGTTTTCGGTTAAGGAATTTCGGGGGCGAAATTTCTTGGGGGGGGGGGGGGGGAGTGTAACGACCCGCATTCTACGTATCAAAGGGTCGTAGAACATTTATTTCTTTTTCATA
This sequence comes from Allium sativum, assembly GCA_030737875.1. Taxonomy (NCBI): domain Eukaryota; kingdom Viridiplantae; phylum Streptophyta; class Magnoliopsida; order Asparagales; family Amaryllidaceae; genus Allium; species Allium sativum. The sequence goes on from CM060919.1 coordinate 444,225,199, forward strand.
TGAGGTCGTATGGTCATGTAACTTTGGGAACGACTATTTGGGTCATTTTCCATGTTCACAATTTTTGCCGATTTTTAAATGACCGTTTTTCCCCTAACGAATCTTGTTCGCCCATAACTTTTGATTGGTAATGAGTTTTGACCTAAAACCACTTCCATTGGATTTGAATGATGGTTTACCTTTCCGTAAAGTGGTCATATGTGTCAAACGGACTTACCGTTTAGGAGATATGACTGAAATAAGGTTTGGAAGGTGAAAAACAGTTTAACCGGGCCTAATTAGGGTGAATAACAGCTAGGTCCATAACCTATTTCGGGATTAGGGTTGTGGGCAGGCTGAAATCAGTTAGGAAACGATTTTATTTCATTATCCAGCGACCACTTTCATTCCTTCAACCCTAGTAATGGCTTCTACCTTCTAAAATCATCCCAAATCACCTTCTAATCACTAATTAAGAAGATCTACATCAAATCAAGGCAAATCAACACCAAATCAGAGTTGGAGCTGCTGTGATGCATAGGAAAACACCCCAAAACAGTAGAGTTTCAGATCTAAGATCAGTTTGTGGTTAAGGTGACCGAATTGCATTGTTTTTCACTAATTATTGTTAATTATGGGTGATTAGTGTTAATTAGCGAAACTATAACTCAGAAAAATTTGGAAAAATATTCAAAAATTCTAAAATATTATTTTAGGGCTCTGATAAAAATTTGGGTTAATTTGGATATGTTTTGCTAATTGTATGCTTAAATCATGATTAAGGGGATTAAGGGGAAAAACTATAGATTTAGGCATGTTTGATCCAAAATAACTCATATGATTGATATTTGGATGTTTATGGTTGGTTCTATTTGTTGTTATTACTGTTTTGAATGTTAAGTAATCTTATAGGAAAGCTAGAATGGTTGAAAACGCCGTCGTATGGCGAAAATGGACAATATATGCTCATTGGAAAATGTGCAGGGTTTCAGATCGGATCGGATTATAGGGATCAGATCGGTGGACCGGGCAAGGGGAATACGAACCGGACCAGAACTTGGCACAAGGGAATGTAGGGGCAATAAGGAAGGCCCAGATCGGATCGAATTGGGAAGGGGCATGGGGATTAGATTGTAGGACCAAACCAGGAGTTGGAGAACTAGAGGAAACGAACCGAACCAGACCAAGGCTACGAACACCGAACCGAACCGGTAGGGGTGGGCATAAACCGCACCGCAATGAGGAAACCGCCCAGACCGAACCGCAAAAACTGTGCGGAAAACTGCACCAGATTCTCTCTCTAAAGCAAACAACCCAAACTGAACCGACTCGCAACGATACAGTCCGGTTGGGGTTTGAACTTTTATTAAACCATATTAAACCGAACCGAACCGCATAGCTACACCGACAATGTTATAATAAAAAAATTAATAAATTCTTATCTAACTTTTAATTTAACGATATATATTTTATTTTCAACGTATGTTGTAGTTATGTTAATTAAAGATAACACTATGTGTTTTAACCTTTAGGTGACACAGCGTCATGCAACCGTAAATTGATTGTTGATGGAAGTAATTTTCTTGTTTCATATTTAATACGGGATCAAATCGGACCGAACCAAAACCGAACCGTATTACATCGAAACTGAACCAAACCGAACCGTTTGAATGGTTAGTATAATGGTTTGCATTATTGATCAATCGTTTGATGCGGTGCGGAAGCATTTTGAGCTTCAAACCGCACCAAACTGAACCGTGCCCACCCCTACGAACCGGTGTGACGTGGAGGACCGAACCGAACCAAAGGGAGGAACTTGGATCTCATACACTGAACTGAACCAGATGATCGAACCGGAGGACTTTTGAGCTGAATCGAACCGGAGGGTTTGAACACTATAAGACCGAACCGAACCAACTACTTCAACTACGCGATGACTTTTCTGAAGACCAATACCAATTCGACCAAAACCCGAGATGCAAAGGAAGTCTAAGTGAGAAGTTAGAACTTAGGATCCAGATGGGAACCAACAAGTTGACTTCATGATTGGACTTTGCTGCGGGACGTGTGCAAAGGGGTTATAGATGTATATAGCTTTGACTCACCATTGAGAGATGGGTATTGGCTATGGATCAGTGCAGTGGAGTTGTCTTGTATCCATGGGGCTAAGTGATCGTAGCAAGGCTATGAACCAGTGCAGTGGGGTTGTCTTGACTCCATGGGGCAGAGTGGACATAGCGAAGTATTAGTGGTTACAGATCAGTGCAGTGGAGCCATTATGACTCCATGGGGCAAAGTGATCGTAACAAAGAATTGGGTGATCAAACTGGTAGATACTGTATGCTTTACGCATTGAGTGAGAGATGTGAGGATGATTGCTATGTTTGATATTTTCCTATCACCATGACATCCACACCCCCTCCCCATTATTTTCACACCATGTGTTAGTGTCACCTTAGAGTATTGTACATCCTGTTGTGCTAACTCTTTGCTTGCAGGTCCAGGTTCAGGTATGGTTATGTATACCTGCTGTTGTTCTGTTTTGCTGCTTATCGCTCATACTAGACTTTTTTCTAACCCAGAGTTTTATGTCCCTTCTTATTACTCTGGGTGCTCTTAAATGGTCACACTAGAGACAGATCATGTGATTATGCACGAGTAGTTGTACCGAAGACGAGCAGGAGGCTTCCACGTATGATATATACCTAATCTCCCTGTGTTGTTGCTGGTCACTACTTTGGGCATTAGTGGTGCACCTCTTTCTTTTGCTTTAGAGACAGTATTTAAAAGTTGTAATAATGTTGGTGTGGATGATAAGCTGTATTTTAGATTTCCGCTGCTATGATGGTTTAGTTTTCAGCTTAAGCACTGTCTCTCCTATTTTATGTCAAAGATATGTTACTATTATATTTTATCCCATGTGCTGTGAGACATTCTACAGGTTCCTTGTTAGTTCAAATTCTTTTCTTTGGCGACCGTCCCATGCTAGTCGGGCATTGACATAGCGCACTTTCATTGGAAATGTCGGCTGGTGCGGGGTGGGTCGTCACAGGAATCTTGTTTCACCTATAACTTTTGACTAGAAAGGAATTTTGACCTGAAACCACTTCCATTTGATTCGAATGATGGTTTACCTTTCCATAGAGTGGTCACGTTGATCAAACAGACTTACCGTTTAGGAGAAATGGCTGAAACAAGGTTTAGGACGGTGAAAAACAGCTTAAATGGGCTTAACTGGGTAATTAGCAGCTAGGCCCATAACCCATTTCGAGATTAGGGTTATGAGGGGGTTGACACGGTTAGGGAAAACATTTCATTTCAGTCTTCCATCCGCCACAAACCTCCCTTAAACTCCAGCAATGGCCTCCATCTTCTAAATCACTCCCAAAACACCTTTTTGTCATTCCTAATCGCTAATTAAGCAAGTCAACACCAAATCAAGGCGGATTAGCATCAAAATTGGAATAGAACTGCTGGAATACATTGGGATTCGTGCCATAATAGTAGAGTTTTAGATCCAAGATTATATTTGTAGCTAAGGTGAGTGATTTGCATTGTTTTTCACTAATTACGGCTAATTAGGGGTGATTAGTGATAATTAGCGAAATTATGGCTCAGAAAAATCTGAATTTTTTTTTGCAAAATTATAAAATATTATTTTATGCCTCTATTAGAAATTTGGGTTAATTTGAACATGTTTTGCTAATCGTATGGTTAAATCATGATTAAGGGGATTAAGGGAAAAACATGGGTTTTGGGTATGTTTGATCCATATAAGCATGTCATATTGTTGTTTTGGTGTTTATGGTCGATTCTCTATGTTGTTATTACTGTTTGGAATGTTTTGTGATTTCCTAGTGAAGTTAGATTGGTCGAAAACGTCATCGTATGGTGTAAATTGCTTATTGGAAAAGTTGCAGAAATTGGTCAGACACCCCCGTTCGTGAAGCACTTGTCACGAACCGACCCCCATTCGTGAAGCACCTTTCACGAGCTGCCCTCACGAACCGCTATGCTTTCCACGAGTCGAGCAAGGCACCACGAGCCGGATCAGTATGAGAACCACGAACCGTCAGTCACGAGCTGGATCACCACCAGGAAATGAAGTCACGAGCCGATCTATATGTGTGCCATGAACTGGTGCCACGAGCGAGCCATGGGCTGACACCACCACCAAGGAAATCACGAATCGGAGCTTCCCATGAGCCGGAGCAGAGGACGAGCTGCGAACCGGATTGGAGCACCACCCACGAACCGCACCACCATGCGAGTCATGAACCGTGCATATCTAAATTGAAGTATGGAAGTTTGGAACTAAACCATGAACGGGAAGAAACTGAAACCCGAGATGAAAAGATAGTCCAAATAGGAAGTAGAACTCAACATCCAGATGGGAACCAATGAGTTAACTTCATGATTGGGCTTTGCTACGGGACGTGTGCAAAGGGGCTATCGATATCCATAACTTTGGTTCACCACAGAGAGACGGATTAGTGGCTATGGATCAGTGCAATGGGGTCATTGTGCCTCCATGGAGCAAAGTGATCGTAGCAAAGGATTGGATGATCGAGTAGTGGATATCGTATGCTTTATGCACTGAGTGAGAGATGTGAGGATGATTGCTTTGTTTGATGTTTGCTATCACCTTGACCACACACCTCATTTACACTTTATGTTAGTGTTACCTTAAAGTACTGTACATCTTGTTGTGCTAACTCTTTGGTTGCAGGAACAAGTTCAGGTATGATTGGATAATACCTGTTATTGTTTTGCTTTGTTGCTTATCGCTCATACCAGACTTTTGTCTGACCCAGAGTTTTATGTCTCTTCTTATTACTCTGGGTGCTCCTAAACGGGCAGACTAGAGACAAGTTAGCTGGTTATGCACGGGTAGATGTCCAGAGATGAGCAAGAGGCTTACACGTATCATTTTCATATATTCTCCCTGTGTTGTTGTTGATCACTACTTTGGGCATTAGTAGTGTACCTTCCTATTTTTCTTTAGAGACAATTTTAAAAGTTGTAATAATGATGGTTTGGATCATAAGCTATATTTTTAAATTTTCCGCTTCTATGATGGTTTAGTTTTCAGCTTATGCACTGTCTCACCTATTTTTTTATTAAGTTATGTTGTTATTATATTTTGTTCTGTGTGCTGTGAGATATACTACAGGTTCTTTGGTGATCCATCGTCTTTCTTCTTTTCTTTTGACGGATGTCCCGTGCTCGTCGAGCATTAGCACAACGCATTTTCGAGGTAATGTCGGTTGTTCCGGGGTGGGCCATCACATTTAGTATCAAATGTCTAGGTTGTGTAGTTTAACCTAGGGAAGACATCAGGGAGAGATAGTATACGTATACGAGAGCGCGTATTTGTTATATTTTGGTTTTCAAAAGCTATATATATACACTATTAGTATATCTAAGGATGAAGTCACTGCACTGGCACCGCAAAGGAGATGGTTAATCGTTTTCTCTTTGCAGATTGAACGATGAGCCGATATACGAGGGGTACGGGTTCAGGGGCTAACAATGGTAATGTCCCTGATATAAGAACGATGTTTACTATCTTCATGCGAGAGATGCTTAGGGATGCTCGGGGTGCAGTCCCTAATGCTGCTAACGGTGGTGATGCAGTAGTGCAGGCGCCTAGGGCCGATTTCGCCAAGCTCAGATTATACTAATCTTAGTGGGAAGCCGTTCTACGGAACGGAATCAGCTACAGATATTCATAATTGGTTGATAGTTGTGAGCGCATCTTCAAGGATCTGGGAATCGATGATGCAATGAAGAGAAAGCTAGCATCGCGTCATCTTCAAGGACGAGCTATGAATTGGTGGAATGCTATTAAAGCATCTACTCCTGAAGATCAAGTTACTTGGAATCATTTTAGGACTCGGTTGATAAATTTATTCTAGCCGCTCAGAAATCAGTATTGTTCAAAAGATTTTTGGAGCTTAAGCAGAATGGTAGAGCAGTCGCAAAGTACATTGTTGAATTCGATACTTTATCGAAATATGGATTGTCCCTTGTTGATATGGTCGAGAAGAAGAATGAGAAGTTCATAACTGGCTTAGATGAGTACTTAGGGGAAAGACTTATAAATCATATCGATGAGACATTCGAATCTGTTGTGGGAAAGGCCTTAAGATCGGAAAGCCTTTACCCTAAGTCGAAGGCTAAAGTTGTTGTCGTATCTACAGAAGAGCCAAAGCCGCAGGCAAGCGTTGGAGGCAAGAATAATTCCCAGAATAAGAGGAAACAGAATCAGACTATGCATGGTCAGAAAAAGAAGAATAATAAAGATGGTGAGTGTTGTAGTTGTGGCAATAAGGGCCACTATGCCAGAGATTGTCGGGAAAAGCCTGGGGAAAATAAGTGCCTTAATTGTGACCAAGCAGGACATCACAAGGATAAATGTCCGCAACCCCCCTAAAGAGAAGCATATTGTGAGAGCATATGCTATCAATGATGTTCCTTCTTCGTCGAATGCCCCAACTATGGCGCAGAAGGGAAAGAGTGTCGTTATTCAAGGTATGCTTTCTATTTATGATGTTTCTGTTCGAGTTTTATTTGATACCGAGACACCCCATTCCTTCATACCTAGTGACCTGGTAGATAGATTGGAATTGGGACTTGAGATTGTCGATAGACCTTTAGTTGTGATGAACCCGATTAGTGGTTCGACTAGACTTTGCATGATTTGTGGTAATGTGGTCTTATCGAGTCATGGACGTATGTTTGCTTGTGATTGCTTAGTTGTTTTGCTAGTATCATCGCACGTAAATTGTCTGAATTCGTAGGAGATGTTCCTTGAGTGCTTGTCTGATATTGGTTTAGGCCTTTGGGGCTTGTGCTTGGGGAATGTCGAGTTCGACTAGGATGGTTTGCGTGATATATAAATAGGTTGTGATTTCCATTGAATGATATCTCGGCTTACTCGAGGAGTGATGTGCAGCCGTGGCATGATAAGATTGTTCAATGGTGTGGACTGCCAAGAGTTGGGTTCGATAGGGCTATGAGATGACTCGAATGGGACTCGAGAAAGATGTAAAGTAATGAATTGTTTAGGACCCACTACAAGAAAAACTTGTAGTAGTTACAGAATGTAGCGGCGTTTAAATCTTGCATGCTGCTATTGTTCAGCAAGGCAGACGACGAAACGCTACTTAAAAAATATTAAGCAGGAGGTGAAAATTTAGGCGGCTAGATTTGTTCTCATAGATGTAATTCATTCCAGTAACATAGTTTCTAGCTTCAAATTTGTTTAGGGAAATGAACTAAAAAACCAGAGAACTTCCCTTTCCAATCCAAACCTCGATTTTCTTAACCCAACCCCCAACATCCAAAATCCCAATTCCTTTCGATTCTTAGGGAAATCTTCTACATTCAGAGGAATATGGTTATCTATTGGGGTAGGTGCATCACACACCTTGGCTCCATAGATTTAGTTTCATATGTGATATTTTGCTAGCGAAGGCCAATTAACTCAGCGTCGATCTCCCTAATCTGGAAGGGAAGGTTTATTGTCCATCCTACGTGAATAAGGTTGCTTGGCTCCAGAGCTTCTTGATCTGAATTTGGTCTCTTATCCTTCAACGCTCCATGGAATTCTCTATGGTACTATCTGCCATTAATACTCACCTTACAATTCTATTTTTGTTTGTTAAATGCTAACTAGTCGTACGATTGATTGATTTTTCTTACAATGTTCGGTTTTTTCTGAAAGTTGTACAATTATATTTTTGTATTTAGAGATAAAGAAGATGCAGTGCCTAGCCCATGACCATTCCCGTTGGATTTTCGAGGAGATTGAGAATTTGAAGCCGTAATGCTGAGAAGAGCAAACTAGATGCTAAAAAGCAAAAGGTGGCATTTTTAATTTATTCAAGCATCATTGGCATGATATGCCATATTTTCATTATTTGTTTGGTTATGTGCTAACTAATTTTCTACAAACACGCCCGCACATGTATTGAATATTGATTTTGAAGTGATCAAATCCAAGATCTTTAGCAGCAAGTCAAGTTAGATGTCTTCCTACTTGAGAAAGTGGTCATTGACATCTTTATTTTAATATAGTTATTGGCTTGGCTTCTAACGTTATCTTAATGACTTGTTTTGTTAACTTGTTGTTTTCGTGTTCAGTTTGTATATTCTCTTGAACAACCTCAAATGGTTTGACAGTTTCCTGTACTTCCATAACAAAAAAATTAGGAACAACACATAGGACATCCAAATTCATCAAAAGAAAATATTATTACATTAGTATTTTGCTTCTAATTCCCATCACTACCACTGACCTAAGAAAACACTAACAAAGCCAGTTTCATTTCAGTGAGCTTAACTTAGAGGTTATGCACTAGAATATAGCGTCTGCATTTTATTGAACTTGCTCTTTGTACTAGTGTTAGTTCCTCACGCTCGGAAGCAAGATAAATCACTTTAGATCTAAGTATTTGTGTTACTAAGTAATAGCATCTAAGTAAGAATTATATTGTTGTGCATGTTTGTGGTCATGCCACTCTACACTTAGGGACAATTTTATTGTCACTTAGAAGAAATAATTGTACTGTTGATTGATCAGAAAATAAATGGTTTTTGGTTATAGGTGAATGGATGGTCGGGGATATTTGCAGGAAGAAGGAAGCATGTTGTGTTTAGAATGGTGACATGTGGTTATTGCAGTGACGTGGGAGGCAGTAGTTGAATGTGTCGGATGAAGAGAAGGAAGGTGATTCTTTTTGGAGGAGAGTTTGGTGATAGTAGTGGAGGTTGTAGGAGGGATGGAAGTTTTGAGACTGCCGAAGGTGTTTGGAGATGTTTAAAGACCTAAATGGAGACGACTCAAAGGTAAGACTTGGTTTCATATATCTTACACTATATAATTATTATTATTGTCTGAAAACAAGTATTCTGATAGTTTTGTGTGTGCGCCTCCTTGTTCTATTCCAAAGTAATGATTAGTCTTCTTCGTGAACACCATATTATATGGCATGGCTTGTTAACTTCAGCTCACAATTTCTAAGAAGTTTATGATGTACCCATCTTTAAATATATGTTTTACATTATAAAATATTGCATGCCAATGGGTTATTCAACTATATTATCCAAAAAATGTGGTTATAAGATTTTTATTTTTGAAAAAGATCTGACGATAATTTACAAAATGATGAAGTTGGAATTCATTAACATGAGCTATTAAATGTTTTGGCTCATCTCAATATTTCTTCCTCCATCATTCTTTTCTCATGATCCATCAATATATATGTTTCTTTTTGATTAACTTTTCATGTTAACCATTCTTTTTTTTCCTCCTCTTCGGTCGTCGCTGTTTGTAATTTATTTCCCTCCTTAAGCATATCATCATATTTTCTTCTTAGATTTCTCATTTTGTCAATGCCTAAACTCTTTCCACACGTTAAGTTTCCCTTCCAAATCCTCTTCCTTTTTTATGCTTTACTCCGATTGTCTTACCCTCCTTTCATATCCCCATGCTATAAGGCTATTCTTCAAGATTTGCCTTGGTTTCAGTATGGGCTTTGCCCAAAGTTCTAGGTGCGTGTTGTTGGGGTTTCTTTGTGTATGGTGGATGTATAAGATGGTGTATATTTTGGGTGTTATCGTCTTGTGCAATGTGGAGTTTTCTTGGTTCTGTCTATTTTGGCTATTTGAAACTGGTTTGGTTTTTGGGGGATCTTTGTTGGAGGGCTGTATTTTCTAGTGTGTGGCTATGTGTGGGAGAAGATTCATGAATGGCTTTGTTGGCCTGCAACATCCTTTTCTTGTCCAGGCTTGCTAATTCGAGCTTGGTTTTGATCTTGGATTGGCCGTTTTTACTGCTGTTATTTTTGCGTTTTATAGTTAGTAGTCCATTATCTTGGATCCAGATGACTATGTTGTTTCTTGAAGGTGTTCTTTTGGGGTTATAGTTTGCCTCATTTGTTTCAGAAATCATCATGCCCAAGTGTGCTTTGGTTGTGTTTTTGCATATCTCTTTTAAGTGTGTTTTTCTACTAGACGCTCTTCAGCTATATCATTCCTATCTGTGCATGCCCCTCCGTCGTTGTGCAAATTATGGCTAGTCCAGAAAATTGTGGTTTGTTAACTTCTTGAACTGATTTGGTTGTTGATTGCTGAATGGATCATTATGTTTGGAGCTGTATATGTAGAATCTTGAGATTCTATTTTAAATATCTTCAAATGTTTATTGTATTGCGGTATCTATGTTGTATCGTAGATTCACAAGTGTATATTTTCACCATGAGTGGTGCTCAAACTATCAATTTTTTATACATTTTGGATCAGGATATCTAAATGGTGACGTTAATGCTTATCATAATGGGTTGCTTTACATGTAAATTATTAGACAATGGTAGAAATTTAGTTACACTTTCTATCTATTTTGAAATACATTGAGTTAATACTTACAATTAACTGTTCAAGATTTTTACACCATCCACGATGGTACATTTCATTTTTTTAACTTGTTTGCTTGTTATAAAACCTATAAGATGATTTCATTAAAGATAGTTTTGTAAAACTTGCTTTTTTTCTATTGGCCCAAAATAAAATTTACATTTACAGGTGCTTTATATTTGTAGTTTTTTCAGTTTAATTGATTGCTATTTAAATTTTTAGTGGCTGGGGGTGTTCATGTCATTTTACCCATAGTAATGTTTTCGTAACCCCATAAGATCATGAGATGTAGTGAGATTAACTTGTTGTTTTAATGTGTTTGAAAGTTGCAGTTGCTTCCAAGCTAAACAAAGATCAGTTTTCTTTTCATGCTATAGTAGTTTACTATTGGGAAAGATTTAAGTTGTACACCCTTTCGCTTGTCTAACGGTTTTGGACATGGACTCTAACAAACGCGCTTAAGTTTATTTTATTTTTCCACTGAGAGTGAAATTTTCATACACATGTACTATAAGACAAATGAATACAGTCTGAAACTATGCAGTTGCTGTTAGTTGCTACAATAAAATTTCCTTTGTTATATTTTGCTTTCAAAATGTCTTAAATTAAAAAACTAGAATTAAATATGTAATATACAAAACAAGAGGATCCAAGCGTATTCAACAGAATCATAACACCCTAATATAATATGTTTAGTTGTACCCTCAAATGTCTAGTATCTCTTTACAAATGCTGCAAACGAAATGGAAGAAATCAAATCAAATCCACTATATTTTATTGCAGGTTAAAGGTTGCTGCTAAATAGAAGTACATATTCCTTTTTATAGTAGAGCTAACATGAATACTGAGATTAAGCTTGTAGAAAGGAGGAAGACGCCAAGCTCGTGCATTCACTTCTCCAAAGGAGGATCAGTCATCTTCATGAACTCATACAAGTCTCAAAGGTAAGACCCGGTTTCACACTTTCGTATTCATCAACAAAATATACTTATTCAGTATTTTGTTCTAATTCCATTGCTACTATTGACCTAAGGAAATACAAAAAGAATAGTGGCGTCACAGTGAGCTTAACTTAGAGGGTTTTGCACTAAAATGTACCATCTGTGAAACACCCCACCTCCGTTAAGGTCACTCACAAAGGGAATGCCTTAACTTTCGTGGAGCATTGAAGGTAAAAGACACAGATAATTTACAAGACAGACATATAAGCAGCGGAAAAATGAATTTTATTCCATACGTGGCTCATTACAAAGTCATTACAACAAACTATCTCAAAAAAACTTCCAAATCATTACATCAAAATACTCTGTCTTGATTAAAACACAAAGAAGCATAAAACGATAATAAAGTAGCATAATCCCCATTAAGAGTGTATCCAAAGCCATAGCCCAAGAAGAGATAGTCCAAGCCAAACATCTACTCTCTTCAAGCTTGCAAAAGGTTTGAACTAAGCTGAGGTATTTCCTCCCTACGGACCTGAGGGGGGGAACGGAAGAAAAGAAGACAAAAGAAAAATGGGTCGGACATGAGTTGGTAAGTCCAGTGATTATTTAGCATGTAAACAAGAAAAGGATTATGACTTAAATAAACTGAATCTAGGACAATACCCTAGAAATAGGATAATAAGACTGAATATGGTATCGCACTCATTTCAACTTCTCTACACCCCCGTACCAGTGTTTCAACTAGCACCATGTTTTCAAGATAAATGATCCCTTTTTTATCGATCGGCTCCTACTCATGTATGCTTACCACTTGTGTCATTCGACCCCCGCTTGATTATAGATACCTGTGCTGGTCCCACCATGGGATGTATCAAATACTATGGTGGCAACCCGACACAATTCAAGATGCACAGTGTATAACTACTGATGCCCAGTGCCTACTTTTTCCACTCTGGAGTACGTGCACGTCCGCACTCCGTCGGAACCTACACTGACGCACCACCCGCGTTGTTTTGACCGCTTATAATCAGCCCAGTAATCGTGCCCCACCCTGCCTAGTTCAGGGTACCATGATACATCAATGTGGGTTACTACTGAAATGGGACCCCTGTTACTAGGGTTTCCTAATCAACATGTTAAATTGGTTAAGTGTCCAAGTTAACCTAACCCCACCCATCATTTTAGTTAACATGTTGTATTGGTTAAGTTTTGCCTTAATTAACTTAACCCTACCATTCCTGACTTAGCTTTAATTCATTCATTAAAGCACCAACCACTCACATTAGGCAGGTATTGTTGCGGTCACTGGATGTGCCGGTCGGGTCCGGGCAGTTTTACACCGCAACTCAGTCTAACCTCGGGTTCTTTTGGGCTTGATGCACTAACCTCTCACATTAGGTATATATTGTTACAGTTGCTGGACGTGCCGGGCGGTTCCGACAGTCTTACACCGTAACTCAATCTAACCTCGGGTTAGGCATATTCGTCTTTTTCTAAATTTACATATTTACCTCTTATGTTTATATGTAAATTATTGCCATTCAAGTCATGCCCAATTTCTCTCTAAATCATGTTCATAATTTTAGGTATATAAATTAGACTAATTTTATGCCACTAATCATTTATATTCTTATAGGCCAAATTATGCCATTAATATGAATTTAAGGTTTTCCCAACATTACCCCTATCCTACGTTCGCAAAATTCACATAGAATGTTTGGCTCTTAACTTAGCCTAACTTATATACAAAAGGGGAAAGAAGGGAGCACGTACCATTCACACAACATAAAATAATAAGGAACTAACTAAACATGTGTCATGTAAACATGGCATAATATAATGAACTTGCATTTTTGGATCCAACTAACATGAGTCTTTAAGCATATGAGATTACCCAAATCCAACTAGTTATGTAAATGTAAACTTTTATTTAGGGTCCAATGAACATAAACCTTAAGCATATAGAATTGCACAAGTTTAACTAGACATGTGAATGTAAACTTTAATTTGGACCCAATAATCATGAATCTTAAACATATGAATTACACAGGTTTAACAAGGCATGTAAATATGAATTTTTATCTTGGATCCAACAAACATGAATCTTAAGCATATGGTTTTACACAAGTTTAACAAGGCATGTAAATATGAGCTTTAATCTTGGATCCAATTTTCATAGATCTAAATGTGAATCTAAACATAATACATGTCTTGGCCTAATATTTTGCATGTAACATAACATGAATGAATCACCAATTTTACATGATTGGTTTACATCAACATAATAACCACATAGCCTAACAACTTGCATGTAACATAACATGAATGAATCACCAATTTTACATGATTGGTTTACATTAACATAATAACCACATAGCCTAACAACTTGCATGTAACATAACATGAATGAATCACCAATTTTACATGTCTGGTTTACATTAACATAATAACCACATAGCCTAACAACTTGCATGTAACATAACATGAATAAATCACCAAACTTTACATAATACATGATTGGTTTTAACACCAACATAATAACCACTATAATCTCACAAGCACATACGATAAAATCATTACAGGAATAGGCATAAATCAGCATCGTCATTATCTTACAACTAGGAATTACTCTAGTTTTCATTTTATTACAAATCACAACTTTTAATTGTTCACATCTAAATAATAATAGGACTTACAAAGAAAAGAAAGTCTTATTTCTGGGATCTGTTTTCTGGATTTGAAAAGCAATCCCTTGAAGAAGACTATCAATCTCTCTAAGTAAGTTTTGATTCGAAGCTTTTGACTCGCTTTCTAATTGAAGAAGAAATGGTGGCTAGGCTAGAACGTTCATTGACAGCATGGTGGCCCCTTGGAATGAATTAGTGTGATTTAGGGTTTGAGGATTAGGGTTGCTTTTATAGAAGTGTAATCTTATGTGAGCCGTTAGATCGTTTTAGGAGCAATCACAATCGTCCAGACTAGATAGAGTTATCCAGAATTGCCACCTAAGCCCTAGTGACTCAGCAACAGGTCAGAAAGGACTCAGCAACTAGTCAGAATCATCTCAGATTTGGATCTGGGCGAGGGGGGTAGGTCGACCCCCTGGTCGACCTGTGTGACCCAGGTCGACCTGATTTCTGGGCGGGAAATTTCCCGCCCAGCCTGCTTCGGGGTTTGAACTTGAATTTTGGATTTTAATTTGAACTGTTTTAATTTATTTAAATTCTTGAATCTTCTGAAGGTCATAACTCCTTCATACGGAGTACGATTTACGCAAACTCGGACTCTATCTCAAGCAGAATTCGGAGACGAACGCAATGGCGTAACCTGTTTCCCTTACTTCTAAATTTTTTAATTAAGTATTCTTTAATTAGTTACTATAATGATTATAGAAGATACAGGGTGTTACATTCTCCCCTCCTTAAAGGATTTCGTCCCTGAAATCTTCGAGTCGAGAAGAACGTATATCCTACCATCCAATTGTCCATCTACTCAACCATCAAACATAGGCGTCCATTGTCCTTAAAAAGACTTCTAATGCTTCCATGATTTTATGCATAGTGTGTGTGTACATGTCCTTATCTAATGCAAAATCAGGCGGTCTACTGATTCAGTTGACCTCCTTAATGCAAATTATGTCAGTGCCATGAGTCCATTATGTATGCGATTATTCCTAATCATACTTTCTACATGAGTGCACAATCATTCATACAAATGCAACATCCATATGATAACACATCAAGTTTCAATCATATATAAGTACATATATGCATATGCAATATGAAAGTGACTGAGTCGATCTAACACCTAATGTGTGTGTATATGAATCCACGAGCAATCACTAGCAACCACTTGCAGCCATCAATCATAACATGTTTCAAATACATGTTTACATCCATTGGTTTATACCTAAGGATAAAGGATAGGACCAAGGAGATATACTAGAATGATAGATATAAGCATGTATAAATTAAGGAAAAAGAGATCAAGGATGTACACTCAAAAGATAGGGGTAGGCTGCGCGTATTTTGTCCTCAGTTTCCTAAGTCGCATCTTCCTCGGTGTCGCTCCATTGAAATTTAACAAGTCTAACTTCGCGGTTGCATAGCTTTTTGACTTCTATAGCCAAGATACGAGTTGGAACTCTCCTCACAGTCGCTTCTCGTTCCACTTCTACTTCCTCTAGTATGCTTGGCTCCACAACTTCCGCAGACTCATATAAGCACTTTCGTAGTTGAGAAACATGAAAAACATTATGAAATCCAGCCAGTCTTTTGGGTAGCTCTACTCTATAAGCCATCTTCCCAATCGTCTCAATGGTTGGAAACGGCCCTACAAATCTTGGTGCCAACTTTCCTGCGGATCCAAAGCGAACGACGTTCCTTAAAGGAGATACTTTAAAGAAAACCCTGTCTCCAACCTCAAACTCAAGGTTGGTCCTTCTTTTGTCTGCGTAGGATTTTTGTCTATCTTGTGCGGTCTTCATTCGCCTTCGTATCAAGTCCACTTTTTCTGAAGTTTCTCTAATCATATCTGGTCCAAGTATGAGCTTGTCTGTAGACTCCCACCAATAAGTGGTGATCGGCATGGTCTTCCATATAAAGCTTCGAAGGGTGCCATACCTATGGTGGCTTGATAGCTACTGTTGTAAGCGAATTCCACCAAAGGGAGATGATCCTCCCATGTTCCTCCATAGTCAAGAATGCATAATCTCAAGAGGTCTTCTAATACTCTATTCACTCTCTTTGTCTGACCATCCGTTTGGGGGTGATAGGCCGTGCTTAAGCATAGTTGTGTGCCTATAGCCTCTTGCAAACTCTTCCAAAACTCGCTCGTAAAGATAGGATCTCGATCACTCACTATACTGGAGGGTATCCCATGGAGTCTAACTATCTCTTTAAGATAAATGGATGCTAAGGATGAGGCAGTCCTTCTACTTTTAACAGTATAAAGTGAGCGCTTTTTGTGAGCCTGTCCACTAGTACCCAAATACTGGTATTGCCTCTTCTTGACCTAGCAGCCTATCAATAAAGTCCATCGAAATGCTATCCCATTTCCACTGTGGGACCTCTAGAGGATGAAGCAACATATCATGCACTTAGGAACGAATTCAGCTACATCCCTTTTCATGCCATTCCAAAAGAAAACCCTTTTTATGTCTTCATACATTTTGTCTCCACCTGGATGTATGGTCAACTTGGAATGGTGTGCCTCTTCGAGAACCTTCTTCACCAAATCCCTTGCTTGTGCGACGCATAGCCTTCCATCCCGCCTCAAACAACCCTTGTCATCGATGGAGTATCTATTGAGGTGACTAGAAGTCTTACCCCTAATTAGCTTATCTATCACATCAACTAGCTGAGGGTCTTCACGTTGCGCGGTTCCTATTGAGTCCAAAACAGTAGGCCGCACCTCTAGTGATGCTAACAAACCAGTCACATAATCGACAGAGGGTCTAAAGTCAAAGTTGTCTATGTACTCCAAGCTTTGCCTTTCTACAAAGAGAGGGCTTAATGTCAGCTTCTTTCTACTCAAGGCGTCTGCTACTACATTGCCTTGCCAGAGGTATAGGAAATCTAGAAATCGTAGGATGCCAAGAATTCCATCCACCTTTGTTGCCTCAAGTTAAGATCTTTCTGCGAGAAAAGATACTTCAACGATTTATGGTCATATACAATTCAAAATTCTCACCTAGGAGATAATGGCGCCAAGACTTAAGCGCAAAAACGATGGCAGCCAACTTTAGATCGTGGGTTGGGTAGTTTTTCTCATGTACTTTCAACTCTCTTCCTCCATAAGCTACTACCTTCCCTTCCTACATTAAGACAACACCTAGTCCTGTACCACATGCATCCGTGTATACGGTAAACATCTTGCTCCCATCCGACAATGTCAGAACTGGGGCTATTGTTAGAGCCCTCTTCAAACGTTGGAATGTAATATCGCAATCCAAATCCTAATTGAAGGTTAGGTTCTACTTCCTCAACCTTATAAGTGGAGCTGAGATTTTCGCAAAGTCTTCGATGAACTTTCGGTAAAAGCCCGCTAGCCCGAGAAAGCTTCGGACTTCAGTCGCATTACGTGGAACCTTCCAATCTTGTACCGCAACTACTTTTGCGGGGTCCACAGCTAACACTTCCTCGGATACCACATGTCCAAGAAACCTTACTTCCTCTCTCTAGAAGTGGCATTTGGGGAATTTGGCTTTCAACTGATGTGCTCGAAGAGTATCCATGACTTCTTTTAAATGCTGAGCATGCTCTTCGTCACACTTTGAGAAAATCAAAGTGTCATCTATGAAGACCACCACAAACTTATTAAAGAACTCCCTGAACACCCTACTCATCAAGTCAACGAAATAAGTGGGTGTGTTTGTCAAGCCGAAAGGCATGACAAGACACTCGAAGAAACTATCTGGGGTCCTGAACGTGGTCTTATCAATACTGTCTTCAGCCACTCTTAGCTGATGAAACTCGGTTGCTAGATCTAGTTGGGAGAAAACCAATGCACCTACAAGTTGATCGAACAAGTCATCTATTCTTGGAAGTGGGTGCCTATTCTTCTTAGTCAGCTTGTTTAGCTCCCTATAATCGACGAATAGGCGAAGCGGACCATCTGCTTTGGTTGCGAATACTACTGGAGCTCCCCATTTAGAAATACTCCACCTTATAAACCCCTTCTCAAGCAACTCTTTAACTTGCTTGCTGATTTTTTTCCTCTCCCTTAGAGCCATGTGTCTAACGGGTAAAGCAACGGGTTTTGCATTATCAACGAGGCATATGCAGAAGTCTATCTCGCGCTTTGGAGATAACCCCTTCACCTCTTCAAAGACATCCGAGTATTCACGGACTACTCTAACAGACTGCAAATTCTCAACAGACGCATCAAGAGATTCTAGATAGCTAAGCATAACAGAGTTCATGGGATTACAAGAAATTTTGAGAGTGTTACTGAGGCGAGTCATGAGTCTAACCACTCTCTTTTCACAATTGAGGATGGCACCATTACTGGATAGCCAATCCATGCCTAGAATCAACCCATAGCCCGTGAAGCCCAAAACATAGGCATTACATCTAAACCTAACACTTAGTACAGAAATTTCCAAATCCAAACAAATCATTGACAAATAAGTTGAGCCCCCAATTGGATTTGAAACAACCAAGCGATCCTCTACTAAACTGGTGTCAAGGTGCAGAGATTCAACTAAAGCAGTAAATATAAAAGAGTGCGATGCACCAAAATCAAAGAGTGTACGAACAGGATGATCAAAAAGATAAACTAAACTCTCAATAGAAATATTTCTACCTCGTTCTTGCGGAGGTGCTGTGAGAGCGTGAACTTGCCTCCAGAAGAAGGTCCAGCTCTCTGCCCTCGCCCTTCCTTTATTGGGTTGTAATGACCCGCATTTTCAGCGATATATAATTAACTTATTTAATTATATAAATAGTGGTTTAGAATTCAAATGGTCGTTAAATTAAATTATATGGATTATTTAATTTATTTAAATAATAGAATAATGTATTTAATTCGGAAATAATCAAAAATAGTGGAATTCACAATATAGTGTGAAGTGGATTATTTAAAATGTATAATTCATCTTAGAGTTGAATTATATTGACGAATATATTATTTAAACGATAGTTTGAATGTATAATCATATTATAATTAAAATCGAGCTTGAAATGGCGCGGCAGTTCGTTAATTGGCGATTCGAACTTCAACTGAATGTACAGGATTCGTTTGAAGCCGGATTTCTGTGAAACAAGAAACGTTCGGAGCTGGAAGAGTATATCTTTCTAGTGGAAGAGAAAAATCGGGATTTCGTCGTGTAGATTTTGATTTATGTCCAAATCAAATATTCAGAAAAACAGCGGTATATTCGTTCGTGGCCATAACGGTTGTTTAAAAATATTTGAATATCAGGTTTGAATTTAGACAAGGCTCTTTTGAGACATAACGATAATTTAATTTTTAGAATTTTACTGAAATTTTTAATTAATTAAATAAGCAACTTTTTATTTGGAGTACTGTGCACCCTATATCGATATTTTGGGGTTTCACAATATGAGTTAACCTACCGATATTTTTATATTTTTGGGATCACGACACATTACTTGATTTAATGGTATTTTCTGTAACACCCCGTGTATTCTATAGCTGTGAAATTAACAAATTAAAGTATAATTAATTCGAAATCAAAGAACTAAGGGAAACAGGTTACGCCATTGCGTTCTTCTTGAAATTCTGCTTGAGATAGAGTCTGAGTTTGCGTAAATTGGACTCCGTATGAAAAAGATATCCTTAAATTAAAAATTGCAGCAAAACATGAAAAAAGAGGAATGAGAAAAGAATAATGTTTAGCATTGTTCTAACTTTTGTAAGCAAAAGACTTAGTAGCTTATTTGGTTGGAACACATGACTTGCATACAAGAGGTACAGAGTTCGATCCCCGCCAGCGCCTTATTTTTGTTTTAGGGGAATGGCTTAAAATAGCCTAGTGTGAATGCAGTTCAAAAAGTGGTTTAGTGTGAAAATGGGTAATTGGGAAGATAGATAAAAAGAAATATATATATATATATATACATATACGTATACATACATATATATATATGACATGTACGTATCATGAGGCGTATGTTGCGCATTTTTGCCTGCCAAGAATTGTTTTTTTTATAAGTGGCCTTCTCTAATTGGATTCATGACAAATTAAAGGAAAGAAATATTTAACATATTCGTACATATGTGCATTTATGTCATAAACATACAAATTAAATAAAAATGTGTGGATGCAAGCAGTGAAAAGAAAGGTTTATGCATAATATTTGTATGCAGTAAATGGGGATTTTCAAAGAGGAAGAATATGAATAGGTTAGACTTAATTTTCTATTAATAGGAATGTCATTTATAAACCTGCAATTGACATCAATGTGGCACTGAATAAGAAAAATATGGTATGTGATATTATTTTGTGAACATAACATGCAAGCATATTAATATGACGAATATTTATCTGGCATTTAATTTAAAGATATGTCAATAGGGCATTGATTTGAAAACATGCTATTAACATTTATCTGTACATGTTAATTTGAGAAATATATAAATATGTTGAGAAATATATAAATATGCTAATTTACAATGAAAAGGATACATTAATATTGTCATTCTTGTTAATTGACATGTATATATGAATAATTAATGTATACGGTAAAAGGAAAGATGTATCTATTAAATACGTATTTATGTTTGATGGATTGGCAATAAATAATAAATGTTGATAATGTACATTAAGGGAGTAATTATGGCATAAGTGTGTTAGGAATTATTTATATATAGAATTTGTCCTAAATGAGAAATGTGTACATTGTAGGAAATATATATATATGCTAAAACATGGAATTGCATGTAATTGGAATAGTAATTATGCCATAATTCAAAATGGGGGTAATTTGCATGCATAGTAATTATGACATAATTTAAAATGGGAGTAATTTACAGTCCTTAATTGTGAACATAATTGGCCTCTTTTGAAATTGATGGCCTTGATTTACCCTAGCATCATCGGACGGCTCAAATTAACTTGCAACTCTATAAAAATGACCCTAGACTCTACCTAGGTTTCTTACACAATTCTCTAGCCTCCATTGCTCTCTTCTTCTAATAAAAATAAAAATAAAAATGGCGTCTCTGCTCTGCTGGAATTAAAACTAGAAGATAATCAACATCAGCCTAAGCAACTCAATTCAAACTAGAGATTAAAGTTCTGCAAAGATTCTACAACAAGTTAAAGTTCTTTCTTTAATCCAATCAAGGCAAGTACAGTTATTCTCCGCTATAAACGTTAATTATAATTTTGATATGCATTTAAATCTGAGTTTGAGGTTGTATTCTCTTCTGTTAGATCTGTTTTCTGTGACTGTTCTATATTCCTTTCTTCTTTTCTGTTTCTATAGCCAGGCTACCACGAGCCTGTGCCTAATCTCATAAGAGATGAACGTATGAACGCAAGTTTTGGGATGAATGATGAGAAATTTGACAAAACCAAATTGAATGTATGACTTTGGGTCTGAGGCATAAAATATATTGGACATATGACTTGGGATTGGATGCATAAATTTGATTATGAACATATAATTTATGCATGTTGTATGCATAGTTATGTTGTAATTTAGACCTGTAATTAATTAGAAAAAAATAGCATATGTTATAAACTAGTTTTAGACCTATGCATATTTTGTGATAAAAGAAGAAGAGGAACCACTGTAAAGATTGCATATGATTTGAGACTTTGGACAAAATGCATATAAAAAGGCAAGATCTGATTTTTAGAAGATATGGTTTAAAGATTTATATTATTGGGGATAGTTTGCATAATAATTCATGACATGAAAAGAAGGAAGATATGGAAACTTAAGATTTACATTAATTAGGATATCTATTATTGTAATTACACCTAAATAGGGATTTTTGGATATGTGACATGCATTGAAATTAATGGTTATATTTGGTATAATCTATATTGGAACATATGTTATATGGCAAATTATGTCCATATTCTGCGCTTAAGCAAACATGGAATATATGTTGTGAATCATGAAAAATTATGTAGGCATATGAATTTAGGCCTAATTTATGACTAGGCAAGGCATGTAAATAGAACCTTTAGAATTATTAGATTTGCTAAATCTGCTAATTTGCTAAGTTGCCTAAACTGCTAGTTTTGTTATATTGCCTAGACTGCTAATTAGATTGAAATGCCAAATCTGTTAAATTTGTCTGTTGAGATGCCTAATCTGTTATATGCCAAAATCTGCTAAGTGCTAAATCGGTTAAATCTGTTAAGTCACCCAATCTGCTAAAATCTGTTATCTGCTATATCAGTTGAGTTGATGTGATCATTCTGTTATTGATATAATCTGAATTGGCATATATATTGGGTGTGCGCATAAACGGTAAATAATTAATTAATTGGCCGCAAAGATGAATATGGCTAACTCGAGGTTAGAATGAGTTTGCGACGTAAATCTGCCCGGAACCGCCCGGCACATCCAGTGGCCGCAAACAATAGGTTCTAATGTGAGAAGTTAGTCATAACATGCGTAAGACACGAGGTTAGGTCTGGCTTGTGGCAGAAGTCTGCCCGGAACCGCCCGGCATATCCAGCGGCCACAAGCTACCGACCTAATGTGAGAGGTCTGTGCATTAATAATTAATTAATGCAAATCTAAGATAAAAATGACGTCTAAAACGTATTGGGGAAAATAGGGTTAAACCAATGGGATTAATAGATGTAGTAAAACCCGTCCATGAATCTGTAGGCCCAATACAAAGTTAGACAAATCTGAAAAATCTGTACATCTGACCCGTTAGTCTGAAAACTTGTTAACTTAATTTGTGAATTAGTAAATCTGAATTCTGTATGTCTGAACTTGTAAACAAGTTAATCTGAAATCTGTTAGTCTGGGGACACAAGGTTAGGAGGGGAATTACTTGTGTCGTCTGTTGTTTGGGACCCATATTAGTCAGTAACCCTTTCTGGTATCAAAACTTTGACCCAACAGTAAGTAGGGTCCGGGCACGCTTACTGAACTAATTATAAGAGGTTCATTCTGATAATGGCGAGGGGTGTTGATGGTGCGTTCCAACCGGGTCATGTGCGTGCATGGATCCCGGTCTGCCTCTGAGGATGTAAGACGCCGTGACATCTGTAAATAGGTCTGTGCCAATTGGTTGTCACTTTAGGGAGTGATACACCCTACTGTGGGGCCGACACAGGATATTTATGTATTAGGGAGCCGATCGCTTGGGGTAGGGTTTTAGGGTACACTTAGTTCTGTCTGTTTCTGTGGTACCGTCTGTTTCTGCTGGGTGGTAACACCTGTCTGTTTCTGTGTGGTACCGTCTGTTCGGGTGGTAAAGGCCCATTACTAGTGTACACCTAATTCCACATTCTGTTTCCATAGGGATAAATCTGTTTCTTCTTCTGTCTGTTTCTGATCGGGTAGTAAAGGCCCATTATTAGCATTCTGTTTCCGTTAAAGTATTCTGTACCCGTTCCTGCTTCAATTTAGACATTAGGGTGACACCTAATTCTACTAGTATTAGTGCAGAGAAGTGTAAAACAATAGTTTATATCATTCTGTTTTTCTGTTATATCTGCTACACCTGTTATAGTTATCTCACATCCAGTTTTATGTTCATATCATATTATTATTATCTGTTCATATGCTGAAAGTCACTGGACTTGCCAGACTTTTTGTCTGACCCTTGTTGTTTCGCCTCCTTTCTTCCGTTTCCCCCCCCCCCCCTCCCAGGTTATCCAAGGAGGGAAATACTTTAGCTTGATCCGGATTTCTCTTTGCTTGAAGTGCTTAAAGTATGGCTTGGCTCTGTATAGCTTCCGTTCCATGGGGATTATGATTTTAAACTATGCATTTTGAAGGCTTTTGTACAAGACTGATATTTTGTACTTGAATTCTGAAATTGAAAGGATGTAACCATATTAATTTCTGTTTCCGCTGTAATAAAGTTAAAATTTTTCAAGTACTGTTTTATCTGTCTTGTAAGTTTCTGTTCTGTTTACTAAAATGCTCCACCAAAGTTAAGGCATTCCCTTAGTGAGTGACCTTAACGGAGGTGGGGTGTTACACTTGGTATCAGAGCTGAAGGTTACCAGATTTGATAAAAAGTTTTGAAAACTATTTTCAAAAAGGATTTAAAAAGGAAGTATTTTCAAAAGTAAAGCTTATTTTGAAAAACATAGTCCCCTAAGCCATATATCTATCTTTTGATCCTCTGCTTGAATCCTTGTTTCCTTCTTTCTTGAGTCTCTGGGGCTCCCGGTTTTCTGGGAGGTAACCTCATCGAAGGGCAAAGTAGTGCCCGACTTCCATCGATAGCTGTAGTAGTTTCACCTGCGGCTAGTTTTCTTTAGAGCTTTGAAGGATTTTTCTGGGCGATGGAGGCAGCTTTCGAGGGATTGGTCAGCATGTTACACAAGGATAGTAAAGATGAGAATGATGAGGTTTGGCTAAGGAGCACAACCCAAAGGTGAGAAACTCATATAGACTTAGTTCACAATGGAGGCAAAAGGGAAACACAAAAGAAGGAAGGAAAGTTTGAAGATAAGGAGGAGGAAAGTGTTTTACTTATGGAAGCTCAACTCATCTGAATAAGGATTACCTAAAGAGGAAGGGGAGGGTGCTTGCTTCAACTGTGGGGGAGATGGGGCAGGCGAACACTCTTGAGGCTAGGATAGAAATAGGAAAATTTCTATAGTAGGTTTAATTTCTTTATCTGATTATGGAGTTAAGACTTTTTCTGATTCTGGTATTTTGATTTTGTAATCGATACTCTGCACTTTAATACTAGTATTATTTCTGAATTCCGCTATAGACTCAGACCCATAAGGGTTATGGATCATCTGTTTGAGATTGGGGTTTTGAGGGATATCTGTGTTAGGCGTCAAGTATGACGCATACATTCTGAGTTTTCGTGGGGTATGATTTTATCATGCTTGGCTTCCTAAGAATCATTAGGGAACCTGATCTGTACCAGTAGTCTGAAAATATCTAAATACTTTTTATAGGATTTCCAGTCTTGACATTTCCTCTGGGTGTCAATTTGATGTTGGTTTCGGTCTTTGGGGCCGATACTTAGGACCCATGTCTAATGGGAACCAAATTTTCGTTCTATCTGTACTCGCTTCCATCATTCGACTGTATCCTATCGATCGAATATTTGAACTTTAGGTAGAAACTAATGGGTGTAAACATGTGTTTGAGACATGTTATGTTTGATGATTGCAAGTGGATGCAAGTGGTTGCTAGTGGTTGCTCGTGGATGCATATACACACACTAGGCACTAGATCGGCTCGAAAGCACTCTCATACTGCATATGGATGTGTGAGCATTTTTAAATTTTTATGGACGCAAAAAGGTTGAATCAGCATATGGATGTTGCATATGAATGAGCAGTTGTGCACTCATATAGAAATGATATGTCTCAAATAGGAAAATTTGCATACATGTTGGACTCATGGCACCGACATAATTCGCATTAAGGAGGTCAACTGAATCAGTAGACCGCCTGATTTTTGCATTAGGTAAGGAACATATACACACACTTTTGCATATGTTCATACAACATTAGAAGTTTTCTAAGGACAATGGATGCTTGTGGATGATGGTTGAGTAGATGGGTGATTGGATGGTAGGACACATTCTTCTTAACTTGAAGATTTCGGGGACGAAATCCTTTTAAGTGGGGGAGAATGTAACACCCCATGTATTCTATAGCTGTGAAATTAACAAATTAAAGTATAATTAATTCGAAATCAAAGAACTAAGGGAAACAGGTTACGCCATTGCGTTCTTCTTGAAATTCTGCTTGAGATAGAGTCTGAGTTTGCGTAAATTGGACTCCGTATGAAAAAGATATCCTTAAATTAAAAATTGCAGCAAAACATGAAAAAAGAGGAATGAGAAAAGAATAATGTTTAGCATTGTTCTAACTTTTGTAAGCAAAAGACTTAGTAGCTTATTTGGTTGGAACACATGACTTGCATACAAGAGGTACAGAGTTCGATCCCCGCCAGCGCCTTATTTTTGTTTTAGGGGAATGGCTTAAAATAGCCTAGTGTGAATGCAGTTCAAAAAGTGGTTTAGTGTGAAAATGGGTAATTGGGAAGATAGATAAAAAGAAATATATATATATATATACATATACGTATACATACATATATATATATGACATGTACGTATCATGAGGCGTATGTTGCGCATTTTTGCCTGCCAAGAATTGTTTTTTTTATAAGTGGCCTTCTCTAATTGGATTCATGACAAATTAAAGGAAAGAAATATTTAACATATTCGTACATATGTGCATTTATGTCATAAACATACAAATTAAATAAAAATGTGTGGATGCAAGCAGTGAAAAGAAAGGTTTATGCATAATATTTGTATGCAGTAAATGGGGATTTTCAAAGAGGAAGAATATGAATAGGTTAGACTTAATTTTCTATTAATAGGAATGTCATTTATAAACCTGCAATTGACATCAATGTGGCACTGAATAAGAAAAATATGGTATGTGATATTATTTTGTGAACATAACATGCAAGCATATTAATATGACGAATATTTATCTGGCATTTAATTTAAAGATATGTCAATAGGGCATTGATTTGAAAACATGCTATTAACATTTATCTGTACATGTTAATTTGAGAAATATATAAATATGTTGAGAAATATATAAATATGCTAATTTACAATGAAAAGGATACATTAATATTGTCATTCTTGTTAATTGACATGTATATATGAGTAATTAATGTATACGGTAAAAGGAAAGATGTATCTATTAAATACGTATTTATGTTTGATGGATTGGCAATAAATAATAAATGTTGATAATGTACATTAAGGGAGTAATTATGGCATAAGTGTGTTAGGAATTATTTATATATAGAATTTGTCCTAAATGAGAAATGTGTACATTGTAGGAAATATATATATATGCTAAAACATGGAATTGCATGTAATTGGAATAGTAATTATGCCATAATTCAAAATGGGGGTAATTTGCATGCATAGTAATTATGACATAATTTAAAATGGGAGTAATTTACAGTCCTTAATTGTGAACATAATTGGCCTCTTTTGAAATTGATGGCCTTGATTTACCCTAGCATCATCGGACGGCTCAAATTAACTTGCAACTCTATAAAAATGACCCTAGACTCTACCTAGGTTTCTTACACAATTCTCTAGCCTCCATTGCTCTCTTCTTCTAATAAAAATAAAAATAAAAATGGCGTCTCTGCTCTGCTGGAATTAAAACTAGAAGATAATCAACATCAGCCTAAGCAACTCAATTCAAACTAGAGATTAAAGTTCTGCAAAGATTCTACAACAAGTTAAAGTTCTTTCTTTAATCCAATCAAGGCAAGTACAGTTATTCTCCGCTATAAACGTTAATTATAATTTTGATATGCATTTAAATCTGAGTTTGAGGTTGTATTCTCTTCTGTTAGATCTGTTTTCTGTGACTGTTCTATATTCCTTTCTTCTTTTCTGTTTCTATAGCCAGGCTACCACGAGCCTGTGCCTAATCTCATAAGAGATGAACGTATGAACGCAAGTTTTGGGATGAATGATGAGAAATTTGACAAAACCAAATTGAATGTATGACTTTAGGTCTGAGGCATAAAATATATTGGACATATGACTTGGGATTGGATGCATAAATTTGATTATGAACATATAATTTATGCATGTTGTATGCATAGTTATGTTGTAATTTAGACCTGTAATTAATTAGAAAAAAATAGCATATGTTATAAACTAGTTTTAGACCTATGCATATTTTGTGATAAAAGAAGAAGAGGAACCACTGTAAAGATTGCATATGATTTGAGACTTTGGACAAAATGCATATAAAAAGGCAAGATCTGATTTTTAGAAGATATGGTTTAAAGATTTATATTATTGGGGATAGTTTGCATAATAATTCATGACATGAAAAGAAGGAAGATATGGAAACTTAAGATTTACATTAATTAGGATATCTATTATTGTAATTACACCTAAATAGGGATTTTTGGATATGTGACATGCATTGAAATTAATGGTTATATTTGGTATAATCTATATTGGAACATATGTTATATGGCAAATTATGTCCATATTCTGCGCTTAAGCAAACATGGAATATATGTTGTGAATCATGAAAAATTATGTAGGCATATGAATTTAGGCCTAATTTATGACTAGGCAAGGCATGTAAATAGAACCTTTAGAATTATTAGATTTGCTAAATCTGCTAATTTGCTAAGTTGCCTAAACTGCTAGTTTTGTTATATTGCCTAGACTGCTAATTAGATTGAAATGCCAAATCTGTTAAATTTGTCTGTTGAGATGCCTAATCTGTTATATGCCAAAATCTGCTAAGTGCTAAATCGGTTAAATCTGTTAAGTCACCCAATCTGCTAAAATCTGTTATCTGCTATATCAGTTGAGTTGATGTGATCATTCTGTTATTGATATAATCTGAATTGGCATATATATTGGGTGTGCGCATAAACGGTAAATAATTAATTAATTGGCCGCAAAGATGAATATGGCTAACTCGAGGTTAGAATGAGTTTGCGACGTAAATCTGCCCGGAACTGCCCGGCACATCCAGTGGCCGCAAACAATAGGTTCTAATGTGAGAAGTTAGTCATAACATGCGTAAGACACGAGGTTAGGTCTGGCTTGTGGCAGAAGTCTGCCCGGAACCGCCCGGCATATCCAGCGGCCACAAGCTACCGACCTAATGTGAGAGGTCTGTGCATTAATAATTAATTAATGCAAATCTAAGATAAAAATGACGTCTAAAACGTATTGGGGAAAATAGGGTTAAACCAATGGGATTAATAGATGTAGTAAAACCCGTCCATGAATCTGTAGGCCCAATACAAAGTTAGACAAATCTGAAAAATCTGTACATCTGACCCGTTAGTCTGAAAACTTGTTAACTTAATTTGTGAATTAGTAAATCTGAATTCTTTATGTCTGAACTTGTAAACAAGTTAATCTGAAATCTGTTAGTCTGGGGACACAAGGTTAGGAGGGGAATTACTTGTGTCGTCTGTTGTTTGGGACCCATATTAGTCAGTAACCCTTTCTGGTATCAAAACTTTGACCCAACAGTAAGTAGGGTCCGGGCACGCTTACTGAACTAATTATAAGAGGTTCATTCTGATAATGGCGAGGGATGTTGATGGTGCGTTCCAACCGGGTCATGTGCGTGCATGGATCCCGGTCTGCCTCTGAGGATGTAAGACGCCGTGACATCTGTAAATAGGTCTGTGCCAATTGGTTGTCACTTTAGGGAGTGATACACCCTACTGTGGGGCCGACACAGGATATTTATGTATTAGGGAGCCGATCGCTTGGGGTAGGGTTTTAGGGTACACTTAGTTCTGTCTGTTTCTGTGGTACCGTCTGTTTCTGTTGGGTGGTAACACCTGTCTGTTTCTGTGTGGTACCGTCTGTTCGGGTGGTAAAGGCCCATTACTAGTGTACACCTAATTCCACATTCTGTTTCCATAGGGATAAATCTGTTTCTTCTTCTGTCTGTTTCTGATCGGGTAGTAAAGGCCCATTATTAACATTCTGTTTCCGTTAAAGTATTCTGTACCCGTTCCTGCTTCAATTTAGACATTAGGGTGACACCTAATTCTACTAGTATTAGTGCAGAGAAGTGTAAAACAATAGTTTATATCATTCTGTTTTTCTGTTATATCTGCTACACCTGTTATAGTTATCTCACATCCAGTTTTATGTTCATATCATATTATTATTATCTGTTCATATGCTGAAAGTCACTGGACTTGCCAGACTTTTTGTCTGACCCTTGTTGTTTCGCCTCCTTTCTTCCGTTTCCCCCCCCAGGTTATCCAAGGAGGGAAATACTTTAGCTTGATCCGGATTTCTCTTTGCTTGAAGTGCTTAAAGTATGGCTTGGCTCTGTATAGCTTCCGTTCCATGGGGATTATGATTTTAAACTATGCATTTTGAAGGCTTTTGTACAAGACTGATATTTTGTACTTGAATTCTGAAATTGAAAGGATGTAACCATATTAATTTCTGTTTCCGCTGTAATAAAGTTAAAAATTTTCAAGTACTGTTTTATCTGTCTTGTAAGTTTCTGTTCTGTTTACTAAAATGCTCCACCAAAGTTAAGGCATTCCCTTAGTGAGTGACCTTAACGGAGGTGGGGTGTTACATTTTCATATCAGTCCATGGACAAAAAAAGTTTCATATAACAGGGTACTCTCAAATGTAAAACAAATATCTCCTAAAACCTTTTCTTGTCTCTGATCAAAAGAAGGCCACGTTTCCCTCTTTTTCAACCACAGCCTCAAACCTAAAAGACGCTAGACAAACAAGTCCTCTTCCTCACAAAAAAATATAACTAAAGAGAGAATCGGAAATCAAAACAAACAGAAGCGACGTCTTCTTGCTTTGTTCATTTTCAGAAAAGAAAAACTGTGGCTTCTCACAATAATTAAAACAGAAAACCATACAAATTCTATAATGATAAGAGTTGCGAGATCCAAGAAGAGTGAGTTATTCAACATGGTCCATTCAAACCTGTGCACACTACTGGATGTGGAATTTTGAAGCGCAGGGTTCAGCAAAGAGGGTCTGAAGGAGGAGTAATACGGACTGGGTGGGATTTGTGAGCCGATGTGTGCGCTTGTTTTATCAGTAAAACATAAGTGGGAAAATACGGGAGTGTGACTATTTCCGTGAATTTGGGGAAAGCGGTTTCAGGCCAAGGTGAAGGTGGATGTGGCGCATCATCTGGGGTGGTCCGGTCAAGGATGGTGGTCGGAGGAGTTAGGTTTCAGGCGATGGAAGGGTTTCGAGTTTTTAAATGGTTCTGGCGAATTGAAGTGACTAGCGGGGCCAGGATTTGTGGCGGTGGAAGATCCTGGAGAGGTGCTGCTGAGGTGGGGACTGGTGGAGCTCCGATCGCCGGAGGTGAAGGCGGTGGGAGGATTTGGGTAGTGTGTTGTTTTCGTTTGAACTAGAGCAGGCTATGGCATTTTTGGTTTGGGGGAGAAGGCTTTGAAGAGGGTAGCGGATTTGAGGAAAGGGATGTGGGCCTGTTTTATGGGTGAGCCCAATAGTGAGTTAATATATGTTTTAATTCAAATTAAAAACGTATTGAGCTTATAAATTGTATAACTTGATCACATGATATCAGATTGACAAACCGTAAGTTGCGTTGGGATCGTATAGACGGTGGCTACGCACTGGAACTGACTAGGAGGGGATTCGAGCATGTTAGAATTTATGACAAAATAAATTGTTTGATTTAAATCAATCAAACAATTTATCGTTCTTTAACGATGAACTGCCAAAGTGAGTAAAACTCACCAACTCTGAACAGTTCTATTTTTATAACGTATATTTAGAACTGATAAACGATGACTGATTGTTGTGTGTTAACTGTTTAGTTGAATTGTTTGTGTATTGATTGAAATCATAGATAATGATATATATATATATATAAATCGTTAATCGAATATTGATTCTGTTTAACATAATATTTTATATTCGTGTTGTTTAACATCTGTGATGCAGGAAAACAGGTTGGAGGGACCCAACTGGGTTCCTCAATATTTATGATACTGTTCTCTTCATATATTGTAATATATGATGTGATATATAATCTGTTTGATTATGTGTGTTTAAATTATATCGATCATCGTGGTTTGCTATTTTAAACATCATAAAAGACCCTGGGATGTAAAAAGAATTATTTCAATGTATATTGAAATAAAGGGATTTTATAAAATCAACAGATTTTATAAAAGGAAATATTTCGAAAGTAAATAAAAGGAAAATGTTTATAAAACGAATAGAGTTTTATAAGAAGGAAAATTGTTGATAAAATGAATAGAATAGAATTATAAAGGAATATTTAGTTGGAAACCAAGATAAAAAAAGAGTTAAGTGAAAAGAGTAATCAAATAGAAAAATCAATTAGAGATAATCGAAATGGAGTTAAACAGAAATTGGAAACTGACTAGAGATTAATAAGTTGAATGGTTTCCTGAGTATTGATCTGATGTTGGTTTCGGCCTTCGGGGTTTATACTTAGGAAGTTGTTCTCTTGTTAGTTTATAGTTAGAGTCTGATAGATGTGGAAGAATAGTGATACGTAATTAAGTTATGGAAATGTTTCCAATGTTAATAACGTATATTTTCTAAATGTAGAAAATAAGGAAATATATATATGTTTGATGATTGGATCGATAATTCCATTTGGAAATAATATCATTGGTTGCGCACCTGTTTTTATTTGATGGTTAATCACAGACTATCGAAGTTTTGACCATTTTAACGTTGTTAATATGGAGAGACCGGTTGGAATATTATCCAAAGAATCACTCTGTATTGGCATAAGCGTTGCGAATCATATATGCCAAAGATAATTGAAGACGGAGTAAAGTGCAAGGGTTGTTGTATAAATCTTAGATAACAATTGCCTAAGATGGATGTACTGAATAGTGCCTTCGGTTTGTCCAGTCCCAGGACGACCTGTATGGAAGAATGTCTGACAGAGTATATCTAATAGAACGCGTAAGTTGATCTCTTCAAACGTATTCACGTTTGGTGGCGGAGGAATTCGTTTCTCTTAGCTGTATACCTATGTTATTTTTAGTGAAATCAATTTGTGATTTGGCGGATATGACGACATTCAAAGTAAAAATGAAGATATGATATGTAAAAAGATAAGCGTAGCTTCTAGCCTCAC
Organism: Allium sativum; assembly: GCA_030737875.1. NCBI lineage: Eukaryota > Viridiplantae > Streptophyta > Magnoliopsida > Asparagales > Amaryllidaceae > Allium > Allium sativum. The sequence goes on from CM060919.1 coordinate 444,257,863, forward strand.
ATCTGGTAAATGACAGAAATCGGGCAGGCAGCATGGCTATGTAGGTCGCACCTATTAGGGTGTATAATCACCTGATCTAGAGTTTCATTTACTTCTAAAAATCTATTGTTGATGCTGTCCCATTCGGGAAACAGTTGTTGATCCCAACCGTTGGTGATATACATTCGATACACTCAAGCGAAATGAGTGGTCGGTCATGTGTGGCCGGGTTGCAAGATGTTCTTGTTGAACCCAGTGTATTCCTCTCTAGAGGTACACTAGCGTAAGTTGGTTCCATACCTTGTCATAGTTGGAAATCTGTTACCCAATACGTGCTTGCGGTTTTGATTGCATACTATATATTTAGAACGTGAGATGAAAGCGTTTCTACTAGATGATTATTATATTGTGATTGCTAGACATTATAATAATATCATGAGAGTTTTGATATAAAGATTGATTTTGGATTCTCATAAGGGAAAAACCCGTTCCGTTATACGGCGTGGTCTTATGATATATCGTTTAATGGCTCAAACTGTTTTACTCATACCAGTCCCATGACTGACCCAGAGTTTATTTTGTTTTGTTTTCCCTAAACTCTTGGGTGCCCAATTTTGTACGGGAAGTCAAGTAGTCGGGATTTACAGATACTTGAAGAAATGGAGCAGGAGGCTTCAGGATCATATAGCTATTGTTTATTTCCGCTGTGTTGTAAGTGCTGTACTTTGGAAATAATATGTATATTCAAGTACAGATTTGTATTTCAAAGTTATGTTATGAAATATATTTATTTGTTCCGCTGTGAGATTCGTGTTTACTCTGATGTTGTATGTTCTTCTTCTTCTTCTTCTATTCTAAGTTTCTATCTTATTTATTCTCACCCTCTAATTTCTTTCATTAACTATTCGGTTATTTTCGATGTTTGGTTAGTCAGCATTGAGTTTATGGCGATAACCAGAGTCGACAAAAATCCGGGTCGTTACAGCTGGTGTCAGAGCTTAAGTTAAGTTTTACTTTAGCTCTATGGCGTGACTCGGTAGAGATGGGGTTAGTAACACCCTAGACTGAGTTGAGTGTGTGTGTATATATATATATATGAGTGTGTATTTGTTATTCAATATTAAAATGGTTTATATTGGGTAGATTTATTGGTTGAGTTGTTTATGGATTTTGGTCGATGGTGGGGCACCACTGTATCGGTAGGAGTTTCTAAATACTCGAATACGATGGATCGACACGATATGTTTTGAAAAGAGGGTAAATTAAAATAAGTTTACCCAAAGTATATCTTGATATAAAGAAGATATATATATTGGAATTATAATATATTGAATATATTGGTTGTTATTTTAATCGAGTAAGATTATAATAAGTGAAATGGTTATGTAAATAACCAATCAAAATTTCGTATAAGTGGTACGAAATGAATTAAATCTGAATTTAAATCAGAATTGAAATGCAACCCTGGAAAATTGGATAAGTGTTTGTAAATGGATTTGGATTAAAAATAAGGAAAATTTAAGATCCTGGGAGATTTTAAATTGTTTTACAAGCAGTGTGAATTACATTTTGAAATGAATTTCAAAGTGGAAATGTTTAGAAATGGTTTTATAGTATTGAATTCACTTCGATCACTGGAAAAATAGATTCTGATGATGACAGCTACATCATCAATATTCATTTTCGAGTTGTAAGTGACGGATTACTACAAAAAAGATTTTTGCTTTTGAATTGTTTTGAGAGAAACAAGTTGTTTGAAATCCAAAAAGGAATATTTGGTTTTAGAAAAGCAAATCTGTTTAAAACTCCCAGGAAAAGACTATTTGAATCAAAAACAAATATAAATAGAAATTTGTGAAACCAAGCTGGAACGGAATTGAAACCAATTAACTAGAAATTGAATTGGATACGATATATCAAGTAGAATCAGATTTTTGAATTATGAGATAGAGTCTGAAATGGTATTGGATTGATGAGTTAAGAATTTGAGAATCGGGAATAAAACCTTGATTTGAAATTGAATTTGGCTTGGATAAGTGAATGGTTGTGTTGAGGAAATTGATCAAAGTTTGAATGGATTGATATTGGAATATGCTGAAATGGGTAACAGGTGGAAGGGATATAATAATATGCCCGACAAAAAGGTATAAGTTTATATTTGATATAAGCATGAGATTTATGAGCCAAATTGGCAAGCCGCTTGGCTGTTTGATTTTCTTTTGGGTTGGAGAAGGACTAGAGAGGCGAGTTGTGGTTTGACCTATTGACCAGTACAAAGGAGGTGCTGGCGAAATTTTTTGAAAAGATTAAGGTGTTAGAAAATTTTCAGGATTTTTGAAAATTTACGTTGATAAGAATTAATTAATAATTTAATTGAAATTAAATTGGTTCAGTTGAAACTGAAGTTAAGAGGTGAACAAATAAGTTCTAACCTGTCGATAGGGTTTGTTTTCTACTTTAGCAATTTCGAGGACGAAATTTTTTTAAGTAGGGAAGAATGTAATGACCCACATTTTCAGCGATATAAAATTAACTTATTTAATTATATAAATAGTGGTTTAGAATTCAAATCATCGTTAAATTAAATTATATGGATTATTTAATTTATTTAAACAATGGAATAATGTATTTAATTCGGAAATAATCAAAAATAGTGGAATTCACAATATAGTGTGAAGTGGATTATTTAAAATATATAATTCGGTTTAGAGTTGAATTATATTGATGAATATATTATTTGAATGACGGTTTGAACGTATAATTATATTATAATTAAAATCGAGCTTGAAATGGCGCGACAGTTCGTTAATTGGCGATTCGAACTTCAACTGAATGTACAGGATTCGTTTGAAGCCGGATTTCTGTGAAACAAGAAATGTTCGGAGCTGGTAGAGTATATCTTTCTAGTGGAAGAGAAAAATGGTATTTCGTCGTGTAGATTTTGATTTATGTCCAAATCAAATATTCAGAAAAACAACGGTATATTCATTCGTGGCCATAACGGTTGTTTAAAAATATTTGAATATCGGGTTTGAATTTAGACAAGGTTCTTTTGAGACATAGCGATAATTTAATTTTTAGAATTTTACTGAAATTTTTAATTAATTAAATAAGCAACTTTTTATTTGGAGTATTGTGCACCCTATATTGATATTTTGGGGTGTCACAATATGAGTTAACCTACCGATATTTTTATTTTTTTGGGATCACGACACATTACTCGATTTAATGGTATTTTCATATCAGTCCATGGACAAACAGAGTTTCATATAACAGGGTGCTCTCAACTGTAAAACAAATATCTCCTAAAACCTTTTCTTGTCTCTGATCAAAAGAAGGCCATGTTTCCCCCCTTTTTCAACCACAGCCTCAAACCTAAAAGACGCTAGACAAACAAATCCTCTTCCTCACAAAAAAAATATAACCAAAGAGAGAATCGGAAATCAAAACAAACAGAAGCGACGTCTTCTTGCTTTGTTCATTTTCAGAAAAGAAAAATTGTGGCTTCTCACAACAATTAAAACAGAAAACCATACAAATTCTATAATGATAAGAGTTGTAAGATCCAAGAAGAGTGAGTTATTCAACATGGTCCATTCAAACCTAAGCACAATACTGGAGGTGGAATTTCGAAGCGCAAGGTTCAGCGAAGAGGGTCTGAAGGAGGAGTAATACGGACTGGGTGGGATTTGAGAGCCGATGTGTGTGCTTGTTTTATCAGTAAAACATAAGTGGGAAAATGCGGAAGCGTAGCTATTTTCGTGAATTTGGGGCAAGCGGTTTCAGGCCAAGGCGAAGGTGGATGTGGCTCATCATCTGGGGGTGGTCCGGTCAAGGATGGTGGTCGGAGGAGTTAGGTTTCAGGCGATGGAAGGGTTTCGAGTTTTTAAATGGTTCTGGCGAATTGAAGTGACTGGCGGGGCCAGGATTTGTGGCGATGGAAGATCCTGGAGAGGTGCTGCTGAGGTGGGGACTGGTGGAGCGCCGATCGCCGGAGGTGAAGGCAGTGGGAGGATTTGGGTAGCGTGTTGTTTTCGTTTGAACTAGAGCAGGCTACGGCATTTTTGGTTTGGGGGAGAAGGCTTTGAAGAAGGTAGCGGATTTGAGGGAAGGGATGTAAGCCTGTTTTGTGGGTGAGCCCAATAGTGAGTTAATATATGTTTTAATTCAAATTAAAAATGTATTGAACTTATAAATTGTATAACTTGATCATACGATATCAGATTGACGAACCGTAAGTTGCGTTGGGATCGTATGGACGGTGGCTACGCACTGGAACTAACTGGGAGGGGATTGGAGCTTGTTTGAATTTATGGTGAAATAAATTGTTTGATTTAAATCAAACAAACAATTTATCGTTCTTTAACGATGAACTGCCAAAGTGAGTAAAACTCACCAACTCTGAACAGTTCTATTTTTATAACATATATTTAGAACTGATAAATGATGACTGATTGCTGTGTGTTAACTGTTTGGTTGAATTGTTTGTGTATTGATTGAAATCATAGATAACGATATATATATATATAAATCGTTAATCGAATATTGGTTCTGTTTAACAGAATATTTTATATTCGTGTTGTTTAACATCTATGATGCAGGAAAACAGGTTGGAGGGACCCAACTGGGTTCCTCAATATTTATGATACTGTTATGTTCATATATTGTAATATATGATATGATACATAATCTGTTTGATTATGTGTGTTTAAATGATATCGATTATTGTGGTTTGCTATTTTAAACATCATAAAAGACCCTGGGATGTAAAAAGAATTATTTCAATGTATATTGAGATAAAGGGATTTTATAAAATCAACAGATTTTATAAAAGGAAATATTTCGAAAGTAAATAAAAGGAAAATGTTTATAAAACGAATAGAGTTTTATAAAAAGGAAAAATGTTGATAAAATGAATAGAATAGAATTATAAAGGAATATTTAGTTGGAAACTAAGATTAAAAAAAGAGTTAAGTGAAAAGAGTAATCAAATAGAGTTAATCAATTAGAGATAATCGAAATGGAGTTAAACTGAAATTGGAAACTGACTAGAGATTAATAAGTTGAATGGTTTCCTGAGTATCGATCTGATGTTGGTTTCGGCCTTCGGGTTTTATACTTAGGAAGTTGTTCTCTTGTTAGTTTATAGTTAGAGTCTGATAGATGTGGAAGAATAATGATACGTAATTAAGCTATGGAAATTATTCCAATGTTAATAACGTATATTTTCTAAATGTAGAAAATAAGGAAATATATGTATATGTTTGATGATTGGATCGATAATTCCATTTGGAAATAATATCATTGGTTGCACATCTGTTTTTCTTTGATGGTTAAATCACTGACTATCGAAGTTTTGACCATTTTAACGTTGTTAATATGGAGAGACCGGTTGGATTATTATCCAAAAAACCACTCTGTATTGGCATAAGCGTTGCGAATCATATATGCCAGATATAATTGAAGACGGAGTAAAGTGCAAGGGCTGTTGTATAAATCTTAGATAACAATTGCCTAAGATGGATGTACTGAATAGTGCCTTCAGTTTGTCCAGTCCCAGGACGACCTGTATGGAAGAATGTCTGACAGAGTATATCTAATAGATCGCGTAAGTTGATCCCTTCAAACGTATTCACGTTTGGTAGCGGAGGAATTCGTTTCTCTTAGCTGTATAGCCGTGTTATTTTTGGAGAAATCAATTTGTGATTTGGCGGATATGACGATGTCACATTCAAAGTAAAAATGAAGATATGATATGTAAAAAGACAAGCGTAGCTTCTAGCCTCACATCCGGTAAATGACAGAAATCGGGCAGGCAGCATGGCTGTGTAGGTCGCACCTATTAGGGTGTATAATCACCTGATCTAAAGTTTCATTTACTTCTAAAAATCTATCGTTGATGCTGTCCCACTCGGGAAACGGTTGCTGATCCTAACCGTTGGTGATATACATTCGATACACTCAAGCGAAATGAGTGGTCGGTCATCTGTGGCCAGGTTAAAAGATGTTCTTGTTGAACCCAATGTATTCCTCTCTAGAGGTACACTAGCGTAAGGTGGTTCCATACCTTGTCATAGTTGGAAATCCATTACCCAATACGTGCTTTCGGTTTTGATTGTATACTATATATGTAGAACGTGAGATGTAAGCGTTTCTACTAGATGATTATTATATTGTGATTGATAGACATTATAATAATATCATGAGAGTTTTGATATAAAGAATGATTTTGGATTCTCATAAGGGAAAAACCCATTCCGTTATACGGCGTGGTCTTATGAGATATCGTTTAATGGCTCAAACTGTTTTAAACTCTTTTACTCATACCAGTCCCATGACTGACCCAGAGTTTATTTTGTTTTGTTTTCCCTAAACTCTTGGGTGCCCAATTTTGTACGGGTAGTCAAGTAGTCGGGATTTACAGATACTTGAAGAGTTGGAGCAAGAGGCTTCAGGATCATATAGCTATTGTTTATTTCCGTTGTGTTGTAAGTGCTGTACTTTGGAAATAATATGTATATTCAAGCACAGATTTGTTTTTCAAAATTATGTTATGAAATATATTTATTCATTCCGCTATGAGATTTGTGTTTACTCTGATGTTTTATGTTCTTTTTCTTCTTCTATTCTTAGTTTCTATCTTATCTATTCTCACCCTCTAATTTCTTTCATTAATTATTCGGTTATTTTCGATGTTTGGTTAGTCAACATTGAGTTTATGGCGATAACCAGAGTCGACAAAAATCTGGGTCGTTACATGGGCAGTCCTTAGCCATGTGTCCTGTCTCGCCGCAGTGGAAATAACCACCCATCTTCCTCTTCTTCTTTCTGTAGTCCTTAACCAGATGTCCAGGAATGCCACAAAAATTACACTTCCTCTTGTCATGGGGTTTGTTGTTCTTCCCGCCCTTCTTGGAATCTGTCCTTTTGTTCTGTGATCCTTCCACTTTCTTATCTTGAGGTACTTCCACCTTTGTCTCTTTCTTGCCAACCTTATCTTCTTCTTGTAACAGTGCCATGTCCACCAGTCTCTCATAAGTCGCACCCATAGGTATATGGGACATAGCTACACTGTGCAGTGGCTCATTCAATCCTTTAACAAAACGGAGAGCCTTCTTATGTGGAGTGTTCACTAACTCCAATCCGAACCTAGCCAGATGATTGAATTGGTTAAAGTATTCCTTGACCGACATACTTCCCTGTTTGAAAGCTAAGAACTTCTTCATTTGTAGGCTTCGCTCAGCTTGTGAGAGGAATTTCATTTCAAACCTCATTCTGAAATCCATCCAAGTTTCAACTGGTCTTTCAGCGTTAGTAACTTCCCACCAATAGCAGGCTTCGTCTTTAAGCAACCATGCGGCCAACTGTATCTTCTGCCTAATGTCCACTTCAAAGATAACGAACAAATCCTCAGTTTCTTTGAGCCCATTCCTAGCTTCCACGAATGATTCAGTTCCATTAAAGTTCTTTCCACCCATGGCTCGAAAGTCTCTACATATCTATGAGAAAGTATTTGCACGCGGAGGAGGAGGAGGAACGTCTGCTGGGCCTGCGACATTAGCCCTAGCCTCTAGGTACCTTCTGGACCAGCCAGGTACCGACATGCCCTCTGGAATGTTAAGATCCCCAGACATGTTGAAATGAAAAAGGAAAGATTTAAAGCAAAGGATAGAAAGATAGTGCACATGGCTTTGGGGATTATGCCTTTTAAAATAAAAACAACACTTGTTCTTGAAAAATGCTTCTTTAAATTTCCATTTTTAAAATTAGTTTTCAAAAAAAATTATCTGATCTAGTAAACCTTTGCTTTGATACCAAGTGAAACACCCCACCTCCATTAAGGTCACTCATAAAGGGAATACCTTAACTTTGGTGGAGCATTAAAGGTAAAAGACACAGATAATTTATAAGACAGACATATAAGCAGCGAAACTCCATACATGGTTCATAGCAAAGTCACTACAACAAACTGTCTCAAAACAACTTCAAATCATTACATCAAAATACTCTGTCTTGATTAAAACATAAAGAAGCATAAAACGATAATAAAGTAGCATAATCCCCATTGAGAGTGTATTCAAAGCCATAGCCCAAGAAGAGATAGTCCAAGCCATACATCTACTCTCTTCAAGCTTGCAAAAGGTCTGAACTAAGCTGAGGTGTTTCCTCCCTGCGGACCTGAGGGGGGGAAACGGAAGAAAAGAAGACGAAAGAAAAATGGGTCAGACATGAGTCTGGTAAGTCCAGCGATTATTTAGCATGTAAACAAGAAAAGGATTATGACTTGAATAAACTGGATCTAGGACAACACCCTAGAAATAGGATAATAAGACTGAATATGCTATCGCACTCATTTCAACTTCTCTGCACCTCCGTACCAGTGTTTCAACTAGCACCATGTGTTCAAGATAAATGATCCCCTTTTTATCGATCGGCTCCTACTCATGTATGCTTACCACTTATGTCATTCGGCCCCCGCTTGATTGTAGATACCTGTGCTGGTCCCACCATGGGGCATATCAAATCTTATGGTGGCAACCCAACTCATTCAAGATGCACAGTGTATAATTACTGATGCCCAGTGCCTTCTTTTTCCACTCTGGAGTACGTGCACGCCCGCACTCTGTCGGAACTTACACTGACGCACGACCCGCCGTTTGTTTTGACCGCTTATAATCAGCCCAGCAATCGTGCCCCACCCTGCCTAGTTCGGGTACCATGATACATCTTTGTGGGTTACTGCTGAAATGGGTCCCCGTTACTAGGGTTTCCTAATCAACATGTTAAATTGGTTAAGTGTCCAAATTAACCTAACCACACCCATTAGTTTAGTTAACATGTTGTATTGGTTAAGTGTTGCCTTAATTAACTTAACCCTACCATTCCTGACTTAGCTTTAATTCATCCATTAAAGCACCAACCACTCACATTAGAGAAGTATTGTTGCGGTCACTGGATGTGCCGGTCGGGTCCGGGCAGTTTTACACCACAACTCAGTCTAACCTCGGGTTCTTTTCACTACAAGAAAATCAGCATATGGTTGTTGTTAGTGGCTGTGTTTCATGTGTGACTGCAGCCAATTTCATTGTCAGTTTTCTTTGTTATGTTCATTTCCATTTTTCTATATCCTCGGTTGCGTTTTACTTTTTCCCTCACTTTGTTTCGTTCTTCCCTCCCCCTCCACCCCCCCCCCCAAATTCGAAATCTTTCCCTTTGTTTCGTTCTCCCCCCCCCCCCCAGCTGAAATCGTCCCCCCAAAGCCGAAATCTTTCCCCCGTCCAAAGACAAAATTTACTCTCCTCGTTTCCATATTATCATCTTCGGTCTCCTTCCTTCCAGCGTGTCCTTCAATTGAAAAATCCGCAGCCTTCTCCTTGGATCGACAATTGACGTTTCCTCATTCATCCACCCAACGTTCGTTCTTCGATCAACAAATCCAGGTATGTATTGCAATGCCTTGAGTAGATCCATGTATGTTCTTCGGTTGTTTTCTAACTATTTACGGTTTTTGATTCATAGATCTACGGCTGTGCCTTCAAATCGGGATTTTTGTTCGAACACAGATTAAGGTAAAAAATCGCTTTATTAAAATTTCGTGTTTTTTAGAGCATTTTGCAATATTACCAATTAAATATTGTGAAATCTTTGATTCAATCTATTAACCGACTTGCATGGTGCCTCCGTAAATTGATTTGTTATGTATTAATTGATTTGTTTTTTTTTGGCACTTCTCTTCCTCTTTGAACTGATATTTTATCTTATAAATTGCATAATAACCATGATTGAAAATTGCATCCTGTGTAAAGATGTATTTAGACTTAATAATATGAATATTAGATTTTAATAACCTTTTATGTGTTATTTATGTAGCAACGAATGCAATTGTTGAACATCGAATAGTAAATGTATGCTTGATGTTGAGTTTAAGGAGTATAGGATCATTTCGGCCATGGGTTTACGAAGTATAACATATGTTTATTATTTTTGCTTGATATTTTCTTATTAGCGAAGCGGGCTTTGAAACTTTGGTTGTTTGATGTAGTTTTTCCTGGAACGATGGGATGTATAAATTAGAGAGTGGTGAATCCATGATGTAGAAGGTTAAATGTTGGGTTTTATATCACACCACTAGTTATCAAATTATTGACTAAATTTACACAGGTGAATTGCACAAGTGCTCGATGATTTTTCGAAATACCACGCAATTTAATTAATTTATATATGTTATAAATCAATTAAATTTATTGAACTAATTATTATTTATGTATTAATTTTTTGTTTGATGTATTATATGTTATTAGTAGTCTTTGGCTGTCATTAGTTTATTAATTGGGTGACAATAAAAGTTATTTGTATATATACATGTATGTGATATCAATACATATTAAACAAGATTTAAATAACGCTAATCACTAGATAGGTTTGTGATATCATTGGCCATATAAGCCTATGATATGGTCGATATATGCAGAGAGATATGTACGTATTTTAGAGACTTGGTTTTGCAATTGGCTTTGGATAGCAAAACTTCTACGACCGGCCCTTTGAGGATCATTAGCAAGTCGTTTACATAAGAATATTAGAGATAATTAATTATCATTGCAGTTGGATTATTTTCGAACTATACGTGGTCACGGTTATTTTATGCTTCACACTTCTATCTATGATCCAAGTAAAAATTGTTTCAATTTCAATTTTATAGTTCATCGTATAAAAGGCTTATTAAATGGATGAGTTGCTTGATTTCATCTTTGTGCCCACATCATTTTGTTGAACGCCGAATTATGATGTAAATGTTTTGTAATATTGGGTAAAAAATTATGAAATCAAAAAGTAAATGTTTAGATAAGAACATTGACTAGATTAATTATAGTAAACGAGCATAACGGCACGCGCTTCACGCGTGTTTAGGCACGCGCTTCGCGTGTGGAACGATGAATCTCAAATATAGTGTGCTATTACGTAGATGGTTTTGTAGTCGTTGTAAATTTATCGTACCATAAGGCCTGGACCATAAAGTACATCATGATAATTAAGCTCACCATTATACAGAACATGAGAATCATAAAAAATGAAATACATAAGCGTCACAGAAAGCAAATGCAAACATAGTGGGTATATTTATAATACATAGACTGGCTAACCATATTTACTGCATTTCCGAGTCTCAATCGATAGGAATGAGATGCATGATACTTCAAACAATGCTGTAACGAAGCACATTTAGTTAATCGTAAGCGAGGTAAGTGTGTACACGCATTACTAACGGTTACAATTATTGAACGAATACGGCAAAGTGAAATGTTCATCAAACATCAAATGAGTAAATTAAGAAACATAGTACATAGGATTAGGAACATTGAAAAATGATTTGGTGTGAGGATGCCCGGAAACGTTGCTCCATTCATTGGTCTCCAACTATTTCCCAAAGCCTGTACCCTTGGCTTATCAGTTTGTTCATTTGTTCTGACTTGTATTCCCTGACTCTATCAAACCCGTCATAGTTGCTCCTAATATGAAATTAAAAAAAGTATTTTAATTTTTATATGGTACTTAAAGCGCAGTAATTTAAAGAAGATTACCTTAACATGAGGCATTTGTACCCATGGTATTGGTATGCAGCATTGAATAATTTTTGCACTGTGACATCCGTTAAATATTGGTTCATTGATGAAATGATGTAAATCTTCAATCCTCGCCTTCTAATTGCATGAAAGAAATTAGTACAAAAAAAGAAAGAAAGAAAACACACTCATATACGCATTGAACTTCTAATTTTGTAGATAACGTGAGTTGATAAAACTGTTATAAAGGTACTATACTGGATAGAGCAATATATTTGTTGGTGGGAAGCTGCAAGTTTACTCAAGGATTGTCATCATGTTTATAGTACTAAAAGGAAGGCATATAAGGAATTAAAAAAAACAAAAACGTACAGGACAAAATGGAGACTGGGTCGAATGGTCGTTGCAGTTATTTAGTGTATTTGAAATGTTTGAACACCAAATATGAAGCAATCGGCAATGACAGTACCGCGCCAACTTGCTTTCCACTGTTTAAACCTGTGCTTCTTCTCGTTTGTGCCATATAAGTTAACTACAGCAGTGTATAGTTGAAGTTAGACATACGGTAAAATAAGAAGAAGTTAAAGTATCAGAATAGCAAAATTCGTTGATAGTAACTACATAATTTTTGGGAAATGAAAACATGGAGACCGAGTAAAGCGAGCACAAACATATAAAGTCGTACAACTGCATTGGTGGCCTTACTTATGATGTAGACAGGCGAAAGGTTTTGTCATCCAATTCGCGCAAAAGAAAACTGTAGAAGTTAACTATATAATTATCAAGTGGTAACGCAGTTAAAGTGGGTAATGCAAATCAATATATTCATATAGACTTACATAGCCATTAAGGGAAGAAGTAGCAATGTTTGCAGTCAAGGGATGTTGTTGTTTATAGCACGTCAGTTTTGTTAAATCATGCAAGCAGGAAATGGTAAAAATAATAACTAAAATATAATACATGGCGAAAGACTTACATATGGAAAGCCAAGTTTGCTGAAGTCTTTGCCAACATATGAGTGCTACTGTTTTCATGTTTCAAACAGTGCGCTACTCCAAGAAATTTGTAATGTTGCAAAATAAATGTTGATAACTTGGTTCGTACGCGCTGAAAGTTTGGAGTGGAGCTGACGTACGATTCTAGTTTGTTAGGTGCTGTTAATTTTAAAATATTGAATGAGTGGTAGGAAAAGAAAGAAGACTGAAAGAATAATAATATTGGTATGTGAAATGAATGAAATGTATCCATACCTTCAACAGTATCTTCTTTAACTTCTGTAGGTAGATCGAGCAGGTATTACAAAGTATGTTTATGTGCTGTTAAATAGTTTGCTTATCGTCCGAGTAGTCTGGTAATCATTGTTTGATGCTTATTATTTAGAGATTTGGCGTCGGCAGCAGCGTGGAGTTGTGCATGCAATTATTATAGTTTTACAAAGTAAAAAATGAATGTGAATAAAAAAACTTATGAAAACAGTATGCGAGAAATTAAAAAAATGCGGTGTAGTTAACCAAGTTCATGGTTACATGTTAACAATACATCCTTGTGTACCACGTTTCTGGTATAAGGTTGTTATTTAAATTAGCATTGTGCGTTATTGAATCCTTCTTTATACCCAGTTCAAACATGTAAAAATGAATAAAAAAATCTATAGAAAATCAAATGGGGCTGATTCTATCTCAAACCAATACAACAGAGTGTAAAAAAAAATTAAGCAAAATGGAAGACTTTACCAAAATATCTTGTCGCCATGCTTCAACCCCATCCATTGTTAAAAAACATAGTGCTTTCTCCATCAACATGTCAAGGAACATAAGTCTGTTAACGAATAACAGGAAAAGTTATATTAATAACTTGTTGTCATAAGTTATAAATAGTTTAATAAAAATAGGACTACTTTGAAAAGAAAAACCTGTAGCCAAATAATGAAGTGTACCTCTCCTTTGCAAGACACGCGAGACGAAATCCAATCTCTGAAATTTTGGGGGTTGGAGAGCATGCTATTTTTAGTCATTTCCGATTCGAATTTTTTCCTGTACCAAAAACTGTTCAAATGTTAAGGATTATAACAAATAGTAATGATATTTCAATGAAGTTGAGTAATTTTGATTTACGACATGGAACTAAAATGCTAACAAACCTTAATATTTGAAACTTTATGAACATACAAATATATTTGTCAAAATAAATAACGTCTATGAGCTTATTCTTTAAAGAGACACTTCGTGTGTACGCATTGTAAAACTGAAGCAGAATGGACAAAAGAACATCGTCAGCTTGTCATTATATTCAACAATGCTAATGAGTTTAAACTCCTGAACTTGTTAGATGTTATCACATAAAAAGAACATGTATGCGTTATATGAGTGACTATGCCATTTTTATGAAAATAATGAGAGATCAGATGCAACATAGTAAAATAGTTCAATAGTTACCGGGAGTTAAAAGTCTTACATTTTTAAATCCAAGTTTGATGCACCGTTGTTGCCCACATATTGCATGCTTTTGTTTGTCTGTTTCATATAGTGCGCTACTCCAACAATTTGAAAAGGTGCAAAATTATTGTTGATAACATGTTTCGTACACGCTGAAATTTTGGAAGTCAGATATTAGTTATTTAACAGAAAGACACGCGTCTCGCGCGTGATGATGACACGCGATAAGCGCGTGAACAAGGCACGCGCTTCACGCGTGGACCATTTCTGGTAAAACATAAGGAATAAAAAAGAAAGCCCGTTTCAATGGAGCCATTCAAACAGCAACTCTCATTGTATATTTGGTAAAACATAAGAAATCAAAAAAAGTAAAAACTGGCATTTTGTTATTACTATACTTTCGAAAGACAATAATCATAATATTTATGAAAAAGTAAAAATAAATTTGTATGGTTTCCCATTTAATAAGTGTAAATTCAATTGAACGCTAGGGAGAACCCATGCTTCACGTACGAACATTGTTCAACTGAAATTGTGACATTGGGTATGGTTGAAAACGACAATTGCATTCAAGTGAAAATGAGTGTAATGGAAAGAACTCATGCTTTTTGTGAGGGAACATCAGACAATTGGATGGGTTTCACATTGTATAAAACCACTGATTATGTGTACTAATGCAAATAAGTCATCAGATTCAAATAAACATGCTAGAACAACTATAAAATACAGAAAAAAGGAGCAAACCACTGATTATTGTTCAAAGAAGCTGTAAAGCGGTGTAGTATTTTGTTTTGCAATGCGTTTAATGTACACCGATCTTCATTTTTTCTTTTGCAATGAGTTTAATGTACACCGATCTTCATTTTTGCAGTTATTTTGGAAAATATAAAATTGAATTATGAAACATGTAGTATTTTGTTTGATTAAAACAGAAAAACATATTCTACATCAAAGCTTGAGAAATTACTCGATTGCCTATATTGCCGATGGAAAAAGATTGGGTGAATTTAAACAGGTGAGTATATAATATTAAAATTTATTTTAAGAATTAACACATATATGTTAATATTTAAACTTAAATTTTTTTATGTTTTTTTCGTCGTAGGACTAGTGTAGAGTATCGACAAGGAGCTATGAATTTTGTGTGTGTGGCAAAGACAAATCTGAGAAATGTGGAGAAAATTTTGTGTCCATGTAGGGATTGTCAAAATCTTAGACGTCATGATGACCACATCATTGTTGAGCATTTAGTTATAAAAGGAATGGACCTTAAATATAAGGGCAGTCAGTGGTATAGCCATGGCGAACAAATAAATGCAGTTGAAAAGACAAATTCGTCTGACACGTACGACTTATTTAAGATGATTCACTATGAAGATGAAGATTTTGTGAATCATGATCTTCCTGCTGATGATAAAGATGGTGTTGATTTTCAAAGAAGAGAGGATGAGTTGCTTAAAAATTTGGAAGATGCGAAAACTCCATTATATCCTGGCTGTACAGATCATACAAAATTATCAGCCATCACTTTCTTGTATAATCTTAAATGTGAGACCGGTCTATCTGATTATGGGTTTGACAAGCTTCTAAATGTTCAACAGTTGTTTTTGCCGAAAGACAATGTACTTCCTAAGAGTTTATATGAAGTAAAAAGATTTCTTAATGCATTTGACATGGGTTTTGAAAAAATACATGCTTGTGACAATGACTGTTGTCTTTTCAGAAAAGAATACATAGATTTAAATGCTTGTCCAAAATGTGGTTCTTCGAGATGGAAAATAAATCAAGATACTAAGGAGATTGTATAAGGTGTTCCAGTTAAAGTCTTGAGATATTTTCTAATAATTCCAAGATTTAGAAGAATGTTTAGATTTCAGAAAAATGGCAGAAGATTTAAGATGGCATTTCAATAATAAAAGCAATGATGGAAAAATGCGTCATCCTGTGGATTCTATGACATGGAATATGGTTGATGAACGATGGAAACCTTTTTTTGCCGATCCACGCAATCTTAGACTTGGTCTTGTTACAGATGGATTTAATCCATTTTCTATGTTAAATTCTAAATATAGTTGTTGGCCAGTAATGCTTGTGACATACAACCTCTCACCTACATTGTGTATGAAGAAGGAAAATATTTTGTTAACATTACTTATTCCCGGTCCGAAACAACCCGGAAACGATATTGATGTATATTTGGCGCCTTTGATTGAAGATTTGCATTGTTTGTGGAGTGATGGAATTGATGCATTTAGTAAAACATTGTTTAAATTGAATGCAATATTGCTATGGACAATAAATGATTTTCCGGCCTATGGAAATCTTGCTGGATGTTGTGTGAAGGGAGAAAAAGCTTGTCCATTGTGTGGTGTTAATACTCATCATCGTTGGTTGAATTATAGTCTAAAGAATGTTTACATGGGTCATAGAAGATATCTATCTATATATGATGCACGGAGAAAACAAAAGACTTTGTTTGATAACACCATGGAGAATGGTAACGTGCCTAGAATTTTAACTGGAAGAAATATTTCTAAATTGCTAAAAGATTTTCCAAATAATTTTGGAAAAGAGAAAGAAAAGAAAAAGAAGAAGAAAAAGAATAATAAGAAAAAAGTCATTAAGATGAAATCCATCAACTTAAAAAAGAGGAAGATGAATATTGTCCATGATATGGAAGATGAATACGATGAAGATAAAGATCCTATTAAACTGGAGCTAACAAGGTGGAAAAAGAGATCGATTTTCTTTGATTTGCCATATTGGAAGGTTGGTGGTTGTTTTTAATTTTTTAATAATTTAAAATTATAATATAATATAATTATGAGTTACACTATTATTTTTGTAGGAACTTCCGTTACGACATAATTTAGATGTAATGCATATGGATAAAAACATCGGTGAAAGCATCTTAGGATCAATGTTGCATGATAACAAATCAAAAGATGGAACGAACTCCAGAAAGGATTTAGAAGATTGGGGAATTTGACTTGAGCTTCATGCACAACCTCGTGGGAAGAAAACATTTCTTCCTCCGGCTCCTTATACATTGTCAAAATCTGAGAAAATAATATTCTACAAAAGACTGTATGATTTCAAAGGACCCGATGGAGTCGTTGGAACTCTGCAAAATTGGTGGCTTGAAATCACATGATTATCATGTTTTAATGCAACATTTATTACCTGTAGCAGTAAGAGGGTTATTATCAAAGAAGGCTAGAAAATCAATAATTTGTTTATGTTCATTTTTCAACAAATTATGTCAATGTGTCATTGATAGAGAAAAATTGCAAAAATGAACATTGAGATTATAGAAATTTTGTGTGAGCTTGAAAAATATTTTCCACCCTCATTTTTTGACATAATGGTGCATTTGTCAATTCCTCTTGGTAGAGAAGCACTAATATGTGGACCGGTTCAATTTCGCTAGATGTATCTTTTAGAAAGATATATGAAAACACTTAAAGATTATGTAAGAAACTATTCACGACCCGAGGGATGTATTGCTGAATCTTATCTTGGGAAGGAATGCATAAATTTTTTTAGTGAATTCTTGAAAAATGAGGGCACGTTGAGGAGACAGTTACCCGAAATGAAGATTATGAAAGCAGTGTAATACTCGAGGGACGTCCAATTTCAGCGTCTAAGCAGTTACATTATCCTCAAATGAGAAAGAAAGTGCTCATTTAGCCATATTAATGAATATGGCCGTGGTGGAATCATTTTTAACTTAAGTATAATATTATGTTTCAATTATTTTGATGTGTTTCTACTAGTATATAACTTAACATTCCTTGTTTTATACTAGTTTGCACTTCGAGGAATTGCAAAATTCAAACAAGTGCATGGAGAAAAATTCAGCCTTGCTTTGGCAAGCGCATACAAATTTTTTTGTTGATTGGATAAAAAAAAGGTTAAATGAATTTTTTAAATATACTCTCATTTTTTTAAAGAATTTTATTCTAAAATAACTGATGTAAATCAAAGTTTTTGTAGATACCAATTAACTCCAATGATCACAATGAAATGCTGAAGTGGATTGCATATGGTCCAAAGAATGATGCTTTGTTTTACAAAGGATATATCATTAATGGACAACGGTTTCACATAAAAGATGTAGCGACACAAACTTAGAATAGTGGAGTGACTTATGATGCGACTACTATGTGTAGAGTAAGTGCAAAAGATATATCTTAAGTAGCTAATGTGGTCACTTATTATGGAGTATTGACCGATATAATTTTGTTAGATTATCATGTGTTTTATATTCCTATTTTTAAGTGTCGTTGGGCGCATGTTGGAAGTGGAGTAAAAGTTGATGAAGACGGTTTCACGCTTGTCAATTTACATCAAAACCAAGCAACATTTTCAAAAGATCTATACATCCTTGCATCTCAAGAGAAACAAGTATTTTATTCAAGAGAAAACAATTCTTCAAGTTGGTATGTTGTAATGAAAGCACCGCCAAGAAATTTTCTTGATTTAGAGACAAATGATTATGTAGAAGAAACAATCCATATTCCAGAAGGTCTCGATGTAACCGATATGGATGTTGATGATGTTAGTTACGTTAGAGAGAGGACTGCGAAGGCATACTTGAATAACTCAATATTCTGAATTTGTTAACCTATGGAGAGTCGATAAATATTGTTACGTGCATTAGTAAAAAGAGGTATATGTACCCTTCACCCAAGACATTTTTTGTTTAGTAATATTTGAGTATTTTATTTTTTATGCAATAATTATTGTGTTTGATATGTGTTGATTTATATAAATGATTTTGATGTCTTCTTTTCCATTTCAATATCTAAATCAATAAGATACATTTAATTATAAAAAAATTGGTGATCAAAAGAAGAAGTATTGAGTTATATATCTCATAAAATTTGTTATTTCATATATGCAGGTATCTAGTTATTGATTATCATATAGATTTTCATATTTGAAGACGCTCTCAATCTTGATCATGAAGGTATGAATTTAACTTTAAATCATTTTTTTCGGGTGAAATATGTCAAGTTAGTTTATCTTTTAATAGCATAGAATCTATAGTTGTTTCCTAAGCAATAAATTAAAAGCCATAAAGTTTAAATGCCATCACATTTAAATTTTAGTGCGAGTCATTCTGTTGTTTGTACAAGGTTACAAATCAAAACTAGTTAGTTATGAATGAAGTTAGTTTCAAAATGAGCAAAAAGATAAAAACTAATTTTCAGTAGTGATTTATTAGTTTTGTTTTTTACTTTCCAAAAGATTAGCAGTATCGTAGTCAAGGCTCATAGCACAGAATTTATACTTCCCAACAATTTGCTTTTTCAGTCTGCATAAGACTAATTAATTCTTGAAAAGAAAGATCATTCTTTTTATGCTTGAGATCATTTCCATAACTAATTTATGGCAGTGGGAATTTCTCCCGCAATATATTGGCCTACAAAATCTCACACACCTTCATTTTTTCATAGATTATGTCTAATAGCAGTTTTTCATATTCACGAATTTGTTCCGTAATTAACTTATTGTCTAGCATCTGGAATTGCAAACGGCACATATTTTTTTTCTCCCAATGTCTTATTCTCCATACTTCTTCCCTAACGTGTAATCTTTGTTGATTTCTGATTAACAAATAGATCAAACAATTTGTTCGACTTATGTTAACATGTGTTCGAATTATGTTAACATGTGTTCGACTTATGTTAACATGTCATAAATTACATTGGTTACGAAATTGACAAATTAGGAAACAAAAGGAGTTACATTTTCGGTTTTAAGTGCTGAAATAAAATAAAAGAAAGTATTAATAGAATAGCAGGTTTAATTTAATGTAATTAAGCAGCTAACCACTAGCGTGCTAAGTGCGCTATCAAGACGCATGTATTTGTTTGCTTATGTTGCGCGCATATGCTCATGCGTGTACGTGTGCGAGCCTAGCTGAAAATGCAGCTAGTTCTCGCGTCTAACTAATAAATAGTAGTGAAAAAGCATGTAAAGGGGATAAGAATGTGAAATAATCAATCAATACTAACGCCAAGAGTCTACATGGTCAGTTATGTTTATGCCAAAATTATGGATTTAATAACTATATTATATAAATATAAATACCTCAAAATTATGGGATTAACAAATCAAAAATAATTTTTCGTATCAATTATCAATTATGATTTAATATTGTTTTTATCGAAAGTACATCCCATTGGATATATAATTTCTTACAATGGCGTTTGATATCTAAATTTCTTCTTTTGAAATCAGTACATGTAACACCCCACGTCCATTAATGTCACTCACAAAGGGAATGCATTAACTTCCATGGAGGTTTTAAGTGAATATAGTACAGAAAAATTACAACAAGACAAATAATAAGTAGTACTTGGAAATCTAAAACTTCATTTTATTGCAGCGGAAATTAAACATGTTTGTTACATCATAAAACCGTAAATCAGAGTCAAGTACAATATCCATCTTCATAAAACAAAATACATAATCCCGTTACACAAATAACCATTAAAGAAGATAACAAGCTGGACTTTACTTCAGTGGTCCAAGCTTTCCAAAGAGAGATGAAGCAATCCAATCAAACTCCACTAGAGCTGGGTCCAACCTGAGGACCTGGAGGGGGGAAAAAGGATAGAAATGGAGGGGGTCAGACATAAAGTCTGGCGAGTATGATAATTCTAACAATACTATCATCAAAATAACTAGACTAAGGCATAAGTTGGAAAACAAGGAAATACCTATGAACTATTAGGTATGGAAGAGAAGATAAAGATAACATTAAAGGCACACCTAATTATTAACGAATAATTACTACACTGCACCGCACCAGTCGCCCTAAAGGTTGATCCCACTTGCTTCACACAGAAACTATATAAATAGCCTTACGTACCCCTAGTTGACTACATAGGTGTCGTCTGCCCCTATCTCCACTAGGTGTACCCCACTACCCACTTTCGATCGGCTCCCTACTCGTAGATACCCGTACTGGCCCCACAGTGGGGTGTATCACTCCTCTAAAGTGGCAACCCGATACAACTGAGAATGCACGGCTTATACCTACACGATGCAACAACGTCTTATCTACCAGCCCGGGTCCACACACGCATATGAAACCCGTTGGACTTGCGTTGCCACCGCTCCCCGTTTTGGCCTCTTATAGTCAAACCCAATATGCGTGTCCCGTCCTCGACTTGGGTCGAGCCCACAAAGATACGTTTGGGTTACTGGTTGAAATGGGCCCCCACAAGCTACCCACCTAAGCTTGTCACCACTAGTATATCCCACTTAACCCTCTTAGTCATGTTCATTTACATGTGTGTTTGGTTAAGTCTTACTAATCGTATTTCACATGCCACTAAGGGCACCCACTAGATTCCTCATGCCACCCAAGGCACCTACTTAAACCCCATGTCCCACCTTACATGTTTATCTGGTTAAGTATTTCTTAATTCATTCAGGCCATAACCTCGTAAAGACCTCTCACATTAGACTGGCATTTATGGAAGCTGGATTTGCCAGGCGGGTCCGGGCAGTCTTACACCATAAAAGAGTCTAACCTCGTGTCTTTACAACTGTTATGCTTTAGTTTAGGCCTAGGACCTCTCACATTGGGCTGACATTTGTGACCACTAGATTTGCCGGGCGGTTCCGGGCAGGTTTACGTCACAAACGAGTCCAACCTCATGTCCTAAGCATTGATTGACAACTTTCAATCTTTTACCCCAGTTTTAATAATTCCCTATTCAAATTATTAATTAATTCCAATTTTTAATGATGTCCATAATTGACTCAATTATGGCCATCCACTCATGGAATGCAAAATCATATCAATTGCACCCCAACATCTTAATATTAAATCCTTAATATTACCCCTACCCCACATTATACGTTCGCTTATTCAACGCATAATATACGTTAGACTTGAATAGTCTAACTTATAGCACAAAGATAAATTATCGCAACATATAGAAAATTAAAATGAATCTAATCCTAATAGGGGTGAAACTTGCATAAACTGCACATGTTAAGGATCTAAAGGTGTCAACTTGTTAAATGTCACAATTTACATGATATGATCATAACCCAAATTTATGTATGAACTTGCATATGGGGTTTTATGCAACATAATGATGGTGTGGACTAGCGTAGAATTTCACATATGTCATAGCATAATTCTAGATGTCATAATAGATGTCATGGCATATGTTCATAACTTTTACTAATCAACCTAAACTTGCATACATGGTTTGTCATATAGATCAACATAACCCAAACATGATGATTTGATTAACATGAACTAACTAGCATAGATAGTAACATCATGGCTTTTTAACATGTATGATTCATCACAGCTTAGCATAGAAACTCTCAACATACATAACATCATCATAGCATGATTTACGACATATAGGATATCATCACCACATAGCATAGGATTTATGGCATACATGATAGCATAAGGTTTACAACAACATATGTGATAATCTACATCATTTACTTATAATCCATTCATGACTTAATCGAATTAGTTTAACAATAATCTTGTTAAGATCATCATACTCACAATTAGAGAAGAAAAGAGAGTCTTGCTTTGCTTTAGAGTTGAGTGGAATTAGGTTTTGATTAGCTTTTCTTCCTTCTTAGTTGGCGGCAGCTCCACTGAGTTCCATGGCGGCGGTATGACGGTAGCTATTTTATTTTTCATATGAATTAGGGTGAGAGACTACCTAGGTATTTATAGAGTTTAGGATTTATTTAGACCGTCAGATCAACTCAGAACTAAACCCGTCAGATCAACTCAGAACTAAACTGAACCATTTAATTTTCCAACTCAGCCCTAAAGACACATCACCAGCTCAAGATTGGGCTCAGTCAAAACCCTAGCCGACTGACCAGGTCGACACCCAGGTCGACACTATAGTCGACCTGGGGTGGGGGTAGGTCGACACTAGTGTCGACCCCCCAGTCGACCTGCCTGGGCGGGAATTTTACGGCCCAGCCCGCTTCTGCACTTCCAGTTTGAATTTTAAATTTTCCTGCGAGTTGTTTTAAATTTTCTGAAACTTTCGATGGGCATAACTTCTTCATACGAAGTCCAATCCATGCAAACTCGGACTCTATTTCGACCAGAATTCCGAGACGAACACAATGGCGCAACCCTTTCCCACAATTCTCACGTCTGAGATTAGTTATTCTTTAGTTTGTGAATATTAATATTAACAGAATTACGGGGTGTTACATTCTCCCCTCCTTAAAGGATTTCGTCCCCGAAATCTTCTAGTTAAGAAGAATGTATATCCTACCATCCAAACAACCATCTACTCAACCCTCAAACACAGGCATCCATTGTCCTTATAGACTTCTAATGCTTTCATGTTTAAATGCACAGTGTGTGTATATGTCCATATCTAATGCAAAATCAGGCGGTCCACTAATTCAATTGATCTCCTTAATGCAAATCATGATAGTGCCATGCATCCATTATGTATGCAAAAGTTCCTTAATGCTACATATTATCTCTATATGTGTGCACAATCATCATCCGAATGCAACATCCATATGATAAAAACAATCATCATACATCCATTTTACTAAATACATCCATTTATATGCAATATGCAATATGAAGTGACTGAGCCGATCTAGTGCCTAATAGTGTGTGTATATGCATCCACGAGCAACCACTAGCAAACACTTGCATCCACTTTGCATCCATCACACATAACATGTCTCAAACACATGTTTCAACCATAGGATTATCCTAACTAAAGGTCAAGGATACTAGCGAGAGGATATACCAAAGATAAGATAAGTACAAGCTAAGCGATAAAGGAGAAATTAAAGGACATACCCTCGAAAAGAAAAGGGTATCGCGAACGCATCTTCTCTTCTGTCTCCCAAGTAGCGTTGCTCTCATCATCTCCCCATTGCACTTTGACTAGTCTGACCTCTGGATTTCTCATCTTCTTAATCTCTGACCCAAGAATGCGCGTAGGAGCTCGTCGAATTGTCGCATCATGCTCTATCTCCACCTCTCTAAGTAAGTTCGGCTCTACCACCTCCGCGGTCTCGTGCAAGCACTTCCTCAAATGTGACACATGGAATACGTCGTGTACACCACTGAGTCTCTCAGGCAACTCCACTCTATACGCCATCTGTCCAATCCTTTCCTTAATAGGAAACGGCCCTACAAACCTTGGTGCTAACTTCCCAACAGACCCAAAGCGAACAACGTTCCGTAATGGGGATACTTTGATAAAGACCATGTCCCCAACTTCAAACTCAAGATCTGTCCTCCTCTTGTCCGCATAAGATTTCTGCCTATCTTGCTCTGCTTTCATCCTCCTTCGAATCAAGTCGATCTTCTCCGAAGTCTCCCTAATCATATCGGGCCCAAGTAAGATCTTATCCGTAGATTCCCACCAACATGTAGGTGAACGACAAGGTCGTCCATAAAGAGCTTCGAAAGGTGCCATGCTAATGCTAGATTGAATGCTGTTAATATATGCGAACTCTACCAATGGAAGATGCTCTTCCCATGTACCCCCAAAATCTAGGATACATAGCCTCAATAGGTCCTCTAGAATACGATTCACCCTCTCAGTCTGGCCGTCCGTCTGAGGATGATAAGCGGTGCTCAAACATAACTGAGTCCCTACCGCCTCTTGCAAGCTTCTCCAAAATTCGCTAGTGAAAATAGGATCGCGGTCGCTCACTATGCTAGAAGGAACACCGTGCAAACGAACTATTTCTCGGACGTATACAGAAGCTAACCATGGAGCAGTCCTCTTACTCTTCACGGGAATGAAATGGGCGCTCTTAGTAAGTCTATCTACTATAACCCAAATCCCCGTATTACCCTTCCTTGATCGCGGTAATCCATTCACAAAGTCCATCGAGACACTTTCCCACTTCCATAGTGGAACCTCCAATGGGTGAAGTAACCCACCGGGTTTCTTTTGCTCCGCTTTTGCTTGTTGGCACACCAAGCATCTAGCGACATACTCGGCTACGTCCCTCTTCATACCGGCCCAAAAGAAAACTTGCTTCATGTCTTTGTACATCTTGTCCCCGCCGGGATGAATGGTCATCTTCGAATGATGTGCTTCGTCAAGAATGGTCTTCCTTAGGTCATCGTCTTTTGGTACACAAAGTCTACCGTCCCTACGTAACCAACCCTTATCATCTAGGGTATACCTACGGAGATGGCTTGATGACTCCCCTCCTTTGAGCTTTTCTACTAACTCAACCAACTGTGGGTCGTCTCGCTGTGCCTCGCCAATCCATCCCAAAAGCGTAGGTCTGACCTCCAAGGATGCTAGCAAACCGGGCACAAAGTCAACGGAAGGTCTAAAGTCAAACATCGAAATGAATTCTAAGCTTCGCCGCTCAACAAACAAAGGACTTAAGGATAATCTTTTTCTACTTAAGGCGTCTGCCACCACGTTACCCTTGCCAGGGGTATAGGCTATTTCGAAGTCATAGGACGCTAAGAACTCCATCCACCTTTGTTGCCTTAAGTTCAAGTCCTTCTGAGAGAATAAGTATTTTAAAGATTTATGGTCGGTGAATAATTCGAATCTCTCGCCAAGAAGATAATGACGCCAAGATTTAAGCACGAAAACAATAGCAGCCAATTCTAAGTCATGTGTAGGGTAATTTTTCTCATGCGCTCTCAACTGCCTTCCACCATAGGCTATTACCCAACTCTCTTGCATTAAGATCGCGCCTAGTCCTGTCCCACAAGCATCGGTATAAACAATAAATGGCTTACTCATATCTGGCAATACTAAGACTGGGGCTGAAGTCAAAGCTCTCTTCAAACGTTGGAACGCATCATCACAATCTACGTCCCACTCGAAGACTAGGTTCTTCTTCGTCAGGCGTGTCAATGGAGCTGATATCTTTGCGAAGTCTTTGATAATCTTCCTATAGTAGCCAGCCAACCCCAAGAAACTTCTTACTTCAGTAGCATTTTTAGGGACCTTCCAATCTTGGATGGCCACCCCCTTCGCGGGATCCACAGCTATCCCTTCTTGGGAAACCACGTGCCCTAAGAATCGTACTTCCTTCCTCCAGAAGTGACACTTAGAAAATTTAGCTTTAAGGTTATGAGCTCGTAGGGTCTCCAACACTTCCCTAAGATGTAGGGCATGCTCTTCTTCATCCTAAGAAAAGATCAAGATGTCGTCTACAAAGACTACCACGAATTTGTTAAGGTACTCCCTAAACACCCTACTCATCAAATCAACAAAGTATGCGGGGGCGTTTGTCAAACCGAAGGGCAACACTAGCCATTCATAGAAACCGTCCGGAGTCCTAAAGGCAGTCTTGTCTATGCTATCCTCAGCCACTCTCAACTGATGGAATCCAGTGGCTAAGTCCAACTGCGAAAACACTGAGGCGCCAACTAACTGATCGAAGAGAACGTCAAACCTCGGCAGTGGGTGTCTGTTTTTCTTAGTAAGCTTATTAAGTTCTCTATAGTCCACTCAAAGTCTAAGGGACCCATCCGCCTTCGTGGCAAATACTACTGGAGCACCCCACTCCGATATACTTCATCTTATGAACCCCTTCTCAAGCAACTCCTTCACTTGCTTATCGAGTTCCCTCCTTTCACGTGGAGCCATGTGGCGTACTGGCAAAGATACTGGTTTCGCATTATCCGCAAGATATATTCGAAAATCTATCTCCCGCTTCGGAGGCAAGCCCTTCACCTCCTCAAATACATCCGAATATTCTCGGACCACTCTAACAGATCGTAGATTTTCCACCAACGCGTCAAGCGATTATAGATAACTTAGCATAACGGATTCTATGGGATTACAAAAGATTTCGAGAGCGTTACCAAGGCGAGTCATGAGCCTAACTACTCTCCTTTCACAATCAAGTACGGCCCCATTTCTGGATAACCAATCCATTCCTAAAATTAGCCCATAGCCCGTGAAGCCCAACACATAAGCATCACTTCTAAATTCAACGCTAAGTATAGAAATTTTCAAATCCAAACACATCATGGACAAATAAGCTGAGCCCCCAATTGGATTCGAAACAACTAAGGGATCCTCTACTAAACTGGTGTTTAACTGCAGTGATTCAACTAATGACGTAGAGATAAACGAATGCGATGCGCCCGAATTGAATAAGGTACGGACAGGATGATCAAACAGAAAAACTAAGCTTTCAACAGAAATGGTTCTACCTCGTTATTGCAGCGGTGGGACCGCGAGAACCTGAACTTGTCCCCTTGCCTGCCCTGGTGCCATAAGAGCCTGCACCTGTCCTCCCGAGGTAGCTCCTGCCCTCTGCCCCTTCCTTGGGCAGTCCTTTACTAGATGTCCCGCTTCACCACAATGAAAACAGCCGGTCTTCTTTTTCTTTCGGCAATCCTTGCTGAGATGGCCTGGGGTCCCATAGTTAAAGCATTTCTTCTTTCCCTTGCCATTGTTGTCCTTACCACCCTTCTTGTTCTGCTGTTGTGGTTTCTTCTGATCCCCTTTCTTCTCGGGTGCCTTATCATCTTTAGCGCCTTTCTCCTCGTGCATGAGTGCCATGTCTACTAGCTTCTCAAACGTGGCCCCCATAGGGATGTGGGTCATAGCCAACCCTTGCAACGGTTCATTTAAGCCATTAACGAACCTCAGCGCCTTCTTCTCCGGCGTGTTCACTAAGTCCAAGCCAAACCTTGCTAATTGATTGAATTTGTTGACATATTCTTTCACTGATGAGCTTCCTTGCTTCAATGTCAAGAACCTTTCCATATATAGATTCTCTTCCGCCCTTGAGAGAAATTTTGCCACAAACCTACGCCTAAAATCTGCCCAAGAATCAACAGGACGCTCCCCATTAGTGACCTCCCACCAAAACGAGGCCTCTCCCTTCATTAACCAAGCTGCTAATTTGACTTTCCTCCCTTCCTCTACTTCAAAGATTTCTAGCAATTCTTCCACCCCCCTTAAGCCAATCTCTAGCTTCCACAAACGTTTCTGACCCTTGAAAAGGTTTTCCACCCATAGCCTTAAATTCATTGCATGTCTTTGCAAAAGTATCTACGCGAGGAGGAGGAGGAGGAGGAACGGGTGCAACTGGTGGTGGAGGAACATTGGCTGGACCTGCAGCGGCCCTAGCCTCTAATAACCTTTTATACCATCCTGGTATCGTTACACCGTCCGGAAGGTTAAGATCTTCAGCCATGCTGAAACGAAAAAGGAAAGATTCAAAATGGAGAATTCGAAAGATAAAGATATGGCTATTGGGGATTATGTTTTTCTTAAAAACTTTCCTCTTTAAAATAACTCATTTAAGACATGATTTTGAAAGCACTTTTTCCAAAAATACTTTAGAAAAATAGTTTTTCTATAAAAAAAATCTGTTCTGGTAAACTTAGGCTCTGATACCACGTGTAACACCCCACGTCCATTAATGTCACTCACAAAGGGAATGCATTAACTTCCATGGAGGTTTTAAGCGAATATAGAACAGAAAAATTACAACAAGACAGATAATAAGTAGTACTTGGAAATCTAAAACTTCATTTTATTGCAGCAGAAATTAAACATGTTTGTTACATCATAAAACTGTAAATCAGAGTCAAGTACAATATCCATCTTCATAAAACAAAATACATAATCCCGTTGCACAAATAGCCATTAAAGAAGATAACAAGCTGGACTTTACTTCAACGGTCCAAGCTTTCCAAAGAGAGATGAAGCAATCCAATCAAACTCCACTAGAGCTGGGTCCAACCTGAGGACCTGGAGGGGGGAAAAAGGATAGAAATGGAGGGGGTCAGACATAAAGTCTGGCGAGTATGATAATTCTAACAATACTATTATCAAAATAACTAGACTAAGGCATAAGCTGGAAAACAAGGAAATGCCTATGAACTATTAGGTATGGAAGAGCAGATAAAGATAACGTTAAAGGTAACGTTAAAGGCACACCTAATTACTAACGAATAATTACTACTGCACCGCACATTACTACACTGCACCGCACCAGTCACCCTAAAGGTTGATCCCACTTGCTTCACACAGAAACTATATAAATAGCCTTGCGTACCCCTAGCTGACTACATAGGTGTCGTCTACCCCTATCTCCACTAGGTGTACCCCACTACCCACTTTCGATCAGCTCCCTACTCGTAGATACCCGTGCTGGCCCCACAGTGGGGTGTATCACTCCCCTAAAGTGGCAACCCGATACAACTAAGAAAGCACGGCTTATACCTACACGATGCAACAACGTCTTATCTACCAGACCGGGTCCACACACGCATATGAAACCCGTTGGACTTGCGTTGCCACCGCTCCCCGTTTTGGCCTCTTATAGTCAAACCCAGTATGTGTGTCCCGTCCTCGACTTGGGTCAAGCCCACAAAGATACGTTTGGGTTACTAGTTGAAATGGGCCCCCACAAGCTACCCACCTAAGCTTGTCACCACTAGTATATCCCACTTAACCCTCTTAGTCATGTTCATTTACATGTGTGTTTGGTTAAGTCTTACTAATCATATTTCACATGCCACTAAGGGCACCCACTAGATTCGTCATGCCACCCAAGGCACCTACTTAACCCCCATGTCCCACCTTACATGTTTATCTGGTTAAGTATTTCTTAATTCATTCAGGCCATAACCTCATAAAGACCTCTCACATCAGACTGGCATTTATGGCAGCTGGATTTGCCGGGCGGGTCCGGGCAGTCTTACACCATAAAAGAGTCTAACCTCGTGTCTTTACAACTGTTATGCTTTAGTTTAGGCCTAGGACCTCTCACATTGGGCTGACATTTGTGACCACTGGATTTGTCGGGCGGTTCCGGGCAGGTTTACGTCACAAACGAGTCCAACCTCGTGTCCTAAGCATTGATTGACAACTTTCAATCTTTTACCCCAGTTTTAATAATTCCCTATTCAAATTATTAATTAATTCCAATTTTTAATGATGTCCATAATTGACTCAATTATGGCCATCCACTCATGGAATGCAAAATCATATCAATTGCACCCCAACATCTTAATATTAAATCCTTAATATTACCCCTACCCCACATTATACGTTCGCTTATTCAACGCATAATATACGTTAGACTTGAATAGTCTAACTTATAGCACAAAGATAAATTATCGCAACATATAGAAAATTAAAATGAATCTAATCCTAATAGGGGTGAAACTTGCATAAACTGCACATGTTAAGGATCTAAAGGTGTCAACTTGTTAAATGTCACAATTTACATGATATGATCATAACCCAAATTTATGTATGAACTTGCATATGGGGTTTTATGCAACATAATGATGGTGTGGACTAGCGTAGAATTTCACATATGTCATAGCATAATTCTAGATGTCATAATAGATGTCATGGCATATGTTCATAACTTTTACTAATCAACCTAAACTTGCATACATGGTTTGTCATATAGATCAACATAACCCAAACATGATGATTTGATTAACATGAACTAACTAGCATAGATAGTAACATCATGGCTTTTTAACATGTATGATTCATCACAGCTTAGCATAGAAACTCTCAACATACATAACATCATCATAGCATGATTTACGACATATAGGATATCATCACCACATAGCATAGGATTTATGGCATACATGATAGCATAAGGTTTACAACAACATATGTGATAATCTACATCATTTACTTATAATCCATTCATGACTTAATCGAATTAGTTTAACAATAATCTTGTTAAGATCATCATACTCACAATTAGAGAAGAAAAGAGAGTCTTGCTTTGCTTTAGAGTTGAGTGGAATTAGGTTTTGATTAGCTTTTCTTCCTTCTTAGTTGGCGGCAGCTCCACTGAGTTCCATGGCGGCGGTCTGACGGTAGCTATTTTATTTTTCATATGAATTAGGGTGAGAGACTACCTAGGTATTTATAGAGTTTAGGATTTATTTAGACCGTCAGATCAACTCAGAACTAAACCCGTCAGATCAACTCAGAACTAAACTGAACCATTTAATTTTCCAACTCAGCCCTAAAGACACATCAGCAGCTCAAGATTGGGCTCAGTCAAAACCCTAGCTGACTGACCAGGTCGACACCCAGGTCGACACTATAGTCGACCTGGGGGGGTAGGTCGACACTAGTGTCGACCCCCCAGTCGACCTGCCTAGGCGGGAATTTTCCCGCCCAGCCCGCTTCTGCACTTCCAGTTTGAATTTTAAATTTTCCTGCAAGCTGTTTTAAATTTTATGAAACTTCTGATGGCCATAACTTCTTCATACGAAGTCCAATCCACGCAAACTCAAACTCTATTTTGACCAGAATTCCGAGACGAACACAATGGCGCAACCCGTTTCCCACAATTCTCACGTCTGAGATTAGTTATTCTTTAATTTGTGAATATTAATATTAACAGAATTACGGGGTGTTACAGTACATTCCCTTAATTTCTAATTTTCCATAAAAAATTAACAGTATCCTATGATAATTCAAATCAAACTTGTGGAAGTAATTTTGGAGTAAAGATTTATTTCAAAAACCCAAAATAGTATGTGTATATATATATATATAAAGCAATCTACGTCCAATTATATATGTCCAATTTCTATATAAACCAGGGTAGTTTGTATAAGTACGTCTCCATTTTGCAAATAATTCAAGATAATTTTTTTTTAATATAACTTCATGAAATCCATAAATTACAGAACATAACCTGATATTTTATGTTCAAATGTTCTTGATACTAAAGGATCCGACTTTCTAGGTGCAGTCATAAATCATATTTCCAGACCAAAGGATGATTCGAAAAAAAAAGGGGGGTTGATGGAAAATTCAGTTTAGGCAATCATGCTGTGTGTCGATTTTTAGCACTTCGTTCCTGCTTCTTTGCATCATCATGAACAATGAAGCCAATGGATTCATTGTAATCCAGAAACTCCTTCCACTGCTTCCCTATGCTCATCTGAACTGCTTCACTAATGGAAATTCGTTCTTGGTTTTTATGGACATTGACAACTGCTCCACAAATTTCATCACCATAATCGAATTGTTCACTAATTAATGCCAGCAGGGTGTATAGCCACAATATATCAGATCTTCCTCATGAACAGTTGGCAGTCCATTTCCCACCATCAGCACAGATAGGCTAGCCATACTGCTTAGATAATTTTCCTGGACTACCTTGATGAGATTTACTGCATTATTAAGCATATAAACAGATTCATAGACACCATACATGAATCAATTTAGGGATAATTCCATTTATAAGCATCGAAATATTCGTTTCAAACAATTTTGTCTGCATAGTTTCTTCCGGGCTCATCCAAATACATGATACCTCATTATGGATCAGTTAGCACGAAATAAATACAAATTTTTTAATTTAAAAATCATGTATTTATTAAAAATGCATAGTTTCGATTAATTCTCGATTAGTCCCCGTCTAAACGATCAATCTTTAGTTCATGCCTATAATCTAGCATCCGCCTAACGATTTTTATAACCACATTGTAACTGTTATCCTACTATAGTATAGCAAAAAATCATTACTTTGAAACAGACGTAAACTGGAGATGTCAAACCGCATTGATTTCTTCTTCTTTACGGTTTAATTTTTTGCTCCACATTTTGTTTTCATCTTTATCTTTCCGGATTAGATTTGGATTTAGGGCGTTGTAACTTGTATTTGGGTTTTGTGCCAAAAGTCCATCAAAGAAGGATATTTGCAAAATTTGAGAAAATGACACTTAATGGAAAAGACGGAAGAGCATATAACTGTCTACAACTCTATTTCACCCTCCAATAGTAATCTTGAATGGGCAAATTCCATTTGGAAACATCCTACAGTACAAAATTATGCCTTTCCAACATACTTAGCTTGTCTTAGCAAACTTAGTACTATGGATAAACTAAGCATATGGAACTCAATTACAAATAAACTTTCAGGCTTTGTAGCTGTAAAACAGAGGGTAGAGAACATCTTTTCTTTAACTGCAGCTTTTCAAAATTCATTTGAGATTTTGTAAAAAATACATTCTAGTTTAACTATATAAGAAAATTCAAAATTTATGAAGAAATTGAGGCTCTGCTTAATCACACAACTCGAAAGGGGGACCTTCAAAAAAGTGCTAGAATTGCTATTACTGTTGTCACAAGCCATATTTGAAAGGAAAGGTGTAATCGCATACTTAAAAATACTAGCATCTAAAAAGAAATCAAGGAAAAAATTATATTATCAGGGATAAAATCGCTCTTGCTTGCTTTTGATTACAAGATAAATTATGTTACAAAGCATTCCTGAAAATCAAATCACCTTGATGTCGAATATAGTTCATCTCCGATTGTGAGGTATGGTATCTGACCGCCATGAAAATTTTCTTAGATCTATTGAAAATGCATATTTCCATTTGGATAAGAACACGGGTCTCTTTTTTGAATTATGTGTAAAGTGTTTCACATACATGGCTGTTGACTGATCGAAGGTTGCTTTTGTCCTTTTCTCTTTTGTTTTATATTCGTTTGCAATTTTTGATATCTATAGCACACTTTGGTCATTTGTTTTAAGAAAGGACCCTTTTACATTTCAAACAAAACTGTTAACTATAATTGGTTATGTCTCAATTAAGTGTCATGAATATCAATGCGTTATGTTCAATGAAGGCGATGGATCGTAACCCAACTCAAATTCTTAAGTTGTAGGCTAGTAAGATTAATGCATGCATATGCATGGTTGACCTGCATATGTAACTAGAGATATGTTCTTCAACGTCATTGTCGCTTGCGATAGCTGCCTCGACTTCAGCCATTGTTATGTTTTCTGTTCTTTTAGTTCAGTAAGATGGGAAAATGCATTTTACTGCTATCTTCTTCGTCTTTTGCTTATATACCTATCTTTGACTTTCCGTTTGTTTGTAAATTTTTACCACTAAATATGTGAAGATAATCATTATTATGATGATGATGCAAAAGTACCATCACTGAGACGTTGTTAGTTTGATTTTCAATATTTCTTGCTGCTGTTTTAGGACTAATTAATACGTTGGCCTGGAAGCACTTAGTATTTTATGAATAAATAATAATATTTAAGGATAGTAAGATTATTTAGTTTATTGAAGAGTGATATCACATGTTTATAATTAATTTCATCAATATGAATAATTTTGGTGCTTTTATCCTCAATATGGCAATTAAAGAAGAATATGTTTGATAAAATATGTATCCTCAATCCTAATTTATCTATTTAAAATATTATTTTTGTAGAGCCAAAAGTTTAATTGTTGCCTTTTTTCAAAACCTTGGCTTTTCTGTATACATGCATTTATCTTCTGCGCCTACTTTACATGCACATTATGGTAAGGTATATTTTTGCACCTACATTAACAGAAATACCTGACAGAACAAAAATGGGTAAAAATACCCAAGTAGCGTAAACTAAAGATCAACCTGATATATAAACGACTCAAAAGGAACATAAGCTTTTTTTACAAAATAAATTGGGCATAAACATTCAGGTTGCTTTATTTCATTCCTGCTGCATGTGTCAAAATGGTGGTGCATATATCAAAAATATGAGTACATGATTTTTTGGAATTGTTGCCTATTTCTGCTTTGAAAGTTAATGGTAATTGCGAAGATAACTATTGATAAATGTATGACATTATATGAGGGTGTATGTGGGTGTTTGTTAATAAATGTTAATTGAGTACTCATCTAATTTTGTTGTGTTTGTTGATATTGTTTTCACAGCAAAAGGATAAAGATATGCACAAAAGCTTAGTACGTACTCGCCAACAATAGAAGAACGAGAGATCCCAAAAGTTTAAGCCAAAAGTCAAATATAACAAACCAACCGTTGATGCTTGCAATGTAGACAAAGAACAAGAATTACGACACAAGACAATACAAATGCCGTGTGCAGAAATTGAAATGGCTTGTGAAGAAACTGAAATGCATGAGGAAAATGAAACGCTCCGTGGAGAAAATGAAATAAGTGAAGAAGTTGAAATAGCTTCCGAAGAAAATGTTGATGCCGGGGAGGAAATCAACAAATCAAATGAAGTTAAAACTGCAAATGTAGATGTGAAAAAACGTCCTAGAGGTCCAACAAGAGCAAAAAAAAAACTCCCGTTAAGCCTTGGGAATCGAATTGAAATCGAAGTCAATGAGGTAGCCATACCTATAGGAGAGGGCTCAGTACATTTATCTTCTTATCTTGGGTCGCTTGTACGAGAACATGTTCCGGTTACACTTGTTGATTGGAGGCTTTTAAGCGATGAACTGAAAGTTGTATTGTGGGAATCGGTTCAGGTATGTGAACTAAATTGAAAATAGTTATATTCTTCCTCATAAAAATGCCCATTTCATTGATTTCCAGCACTATTTGATTTTTTAATAAATCAAAACTCACATAAAACCGCCACAAAGTTACAACAACTTCGATGCTAAGACTTGAGAAGTACCAAAGAAACACAAGGAATCAAGTATTTGCAGAAAGAAAGGTTAGATCAGTGACAATTAGCTATACATCAGTTTAGAAGTTCAGGATTTTTTTTTGAAATTAAACAAAAAATTCTGGATTGTTTATAAAAGTTTGAATAATCCTGAATGGTTAGTTAATAAATCTTAGTTAATACAATCTATAATTTGTTATTGTACAATGTAAAACAACATAGGTATAAAGGAATATATCTTTATTTTAAGTTAATATTTTGTTACTTAGTTGCTTAATAATTGCTTTGCTTACTGCTAAATAATTTTTTCATAATTAATTTAGTTCAGTTTAGATATAAACTTAGTCAATTATATTTTATCACTTCATGTTTATTTCATTTCACAATTCAAACTTCAATTTCCAGTTGCTTGCTTAACTCAAACTTTATATTACTAATTTCTTTTAATATGAAATTGCTTGCTTATTTCAGTCACTAATAGTGTAACTAAACTGAAAATAATGTATGTTTGAATATATGCAGACTTCATTTAAAGAGTTATGTTTAATGCACTAAGGGTTCCACATGGACTGATGAAGGTTATATTATATGAGCATTTTACCACTCTCTGTGAAACGAATATCCTTGTTTTTTGGCACAAGCATGATGCATTTCATTTTTACTTGAAGTAGTAATAAAATATTACGGAAAAAGAATCTATGCAATAAAGTGTAACAAGTTTGACCGAAAGACTGTCCCTTTAATTTCAACCAAATATATTTTGTAACCAAAATAAAGGAAAGAAATGAAATCCTATAGTTGTTTGAAGTACTATCACAAACTGCTCAACCGATCTTTATTTTTTATTTTTAAGCGCAATTCATAATTGAAACTACTCATTGAGACATTGAATAGCTTTGAGCGCAATTCATAAAGGAAAGAAATGAAATCCTAAAGAAATGAAATCATTGGAAACTGAATTCATAGAAGAAGACATTGAATAGCTTTAAGCGCAGTTCATAATGGAAACTACTTGTTGAGACATTTTTGCATTTTTATCTGTCAACTTTAGGCCTTGCATCCACATGCAGTTAACTTCAAGATGCGTTGAACTTAAGTAATAACCTTGATGTCTTGTACCCACATTTTTTTTAATTTCATAATTAGTACTAACCTACAAGATGCAGTAAACTTTATTTATTTTAACTTTAGCCTAAATGTTTTTCATTAATACGTGGTCATAACGTTTATTTTTCTTCTTATTTTTACTTGCACGCTAAATTCAAAGTGGAAGAATGGCAAAAAAATTCCCTATTTCAACAAACGGGAACTATTTGGAGATCATTAAAAAGAAAATCGGTCCGAAAATTAGTTAATGCAACGACGGAAGAGGAAAGACTTAGCTTGAAACCTTACAATATAAAAAACATGAACGAGTGGAGATCATTTGTAAAGGAGAAATTAGGTTTGGATTTTAAGGTATGCTTATGTATTTTTTCAAAATTATTCACTCTAAAGCTAAATTATGGATTAAATTAAGTTTAGAGTCTAAGGCTAAATTATGTGTTTTCAGGCAAAAAGTGAGAAATATAGAGCCACTAGGCAAAAACAATTGCCGCACACAACTGGACGTTGAGGAATGACTAGATTTACCGACGATGTGGTTAGTTAATTAAACATAGCATTATTTACCTAACTAGTTAATAAATATCGACTGATTTATTTTTTGTATTTTTAAATCTAGAAAAAGCATAGTCAAGATTCATCGTCCGTATCTAGAACGGATATTTGGGTTAAATCTCATACTAAAAAGAATGGTGACCCAGTGAATATGGATGTTGCAAATGTTATTGTAAGTATTTTGATTTTTTATCACTAATTGAATATTTTGACATTTTTACCATTGTATATAACATACATGTATGTTAATTTAAATAGGAAGAGATTAAAAAAGTTGAAAATGTGAAACAATCCGACTGGATAAAGAATATCCAAGAAGACGCAATTGTATAGATATTAGGACAAGATAAACAAGGACGGATAAGAGCACCAGGAAGGGGGTATACCAAAACCAAGTTAGCTTTGTCACAATCAAGGGCTACCCATATAACTCAGTGTCACAAAAGAATTTCAGAATTGGAGAATACGGTTCAATTTCTAATGAACAAACTGGTATACTTTCTAATGCACAATATTTTAATTTATGCATTATGTGTTATTTTGTGTTCACATTGTATACTATTTGAATATGGTCATCATGTCATTGCATTTTTTCCCATGCTCCAGTTTTAGTTTGTTATATCTTATATTTTTGGGATGAAGCTTGACTTTGATGTTGTGTATTTTTATTCTGTCATTCTACCACCAATACTAAAACTCTTTTTTTTATGACTAGTAACTGGCATTTCCGTTTTTGCTGTATAACTCAGCCACTCTACTATACATGTTATTACTAATTCCGTAAACAAAGGATGAGTATGAACCATGATAAGTCTGCAATTCATTTGCAAGTTATATCAAGTTGCTACTTGATGGATAATATGAAATAGCCCGGAAAATGTGAACCAGTTTAAAATTTTTAAATTTGGTTATTAACAAGAAATTTGAATGATTAAAATAGCCTATTTCAATAAAATATAGAATTTGGTATGATAGGGCAGTTTGAAATTTTGAATACAAACTAAGTCTGACTGTACCGGGTGGAAAATATAACAGATTTTAACGAAACTAAAAATATTTAAATCTGTTTATCAATACCTTTCTAACGAATCTGAAAAATCGAAATTTCATAACGGAAATCAAAAGTTATGGCCAAATGAATTTTCAGAAAGGTCGCTATATAGTATATATAGCCCTTGAAAATTGAGATTTTGCATACGACCTCGGAATTCGACGAAACCACTTTTGTTGGGTCCGGGATATCAAATTATTGCTAAGTTTCAAATTTCGTAATTTTTGAAGCTAGTATGTGAGCGGGGCAATAGATAACGTGTTTGGTCAAATTCTGTTAAAATGGGTCGACCTAAAAATGGCCGTTTTTCAAACGAGCTCAGAATTCGACGAAACTGGTTTTGTAAGGACCGTATCGTCAAAACAAAGCTAGATTTATTTTTCTGGAATTTTTCGATTCAGTTTGTGGCCCTGGCAAATTGAAATGTACGTTTAAATTAAATATTGAATGTTTTATATTTTAATTTGAAAAATAACTGACTGTAACAGTCGAAATGGCCAACGAAACATATCCCATTGTGTCCGGAATGGGGGTATTTAGCTAGGGGCGACAGTCGTTGGGTTTAAAAAGGAGTCCGTTTGCAAAAACACTATTTAAAAATTTTCTATAAATATCGACCAATGAGAAATTTTCTTTAAAAAAAAAGAAAAAAAAACCTAAAACCCTAAGCCGCCAGACGAAACGAACGACGCTCGTCGTTCAAACCTTTCCGTCGAAAATCCCGCCGCCACAGGCGACGCCAGCCAACGCCACCACCCTCAATCGACGCCGCCCACCTCCCTCTTCAAATCCGACCAACTCCCGACCTCCCTCCCTTCGCCAGCGTCGAGAAAAACGCCCAGAAAGCCGCCGACTTCACGTCGACGCCACGACCGCCAGAGGCGATCGCACCTGCCCCTCCGACCACCGTTAGGACCGCCTCGCTCCCCTCTTTCAAGTCCCACCCTCTGATCGGAGCATAGATTCACGGATTTGCTGAAAAATTCAACCCTAGTTTCGAAATCAAAAAGGGGTATACGGCTAAACTGATTTTTACACTTTAAAGCATTGCGAATTTGTAAAAATCATATCTTTTTGCTGTGTTAACGAAATTCGATGAAACAGGAGACACCGTGACCGCAAGGAGGCTCTCTACATTCTAGAAGAAGCCGCGGATTTTTCTGACCTTCCTACGATTTTTAGCACCGCAAGAACCAATGTGAGGAATCTAAACTATTTGTGTGAATGTAATCGCGTTGTATAAATTATATAAGCGAAGTGTAAATTATATACGCATTGTATACCTCATGTACATGTGTTGTATAAGTTATATTAGCGATGTATAAATTATACAAGCGTTGTTTGAAACATATATGCTTTGAATTGTGATGAAATGCAACTGAATTATTATACTATAGATATATATATATATATATACTCCCCTCGTCCACAAACCATGGACGATATTTATTGCTTGTGTTTGACGTGATATTATATGGTATGACGAATGGTTGGAAATAATTGTTTGTGGTTGATATTATGGTTGAAAAATACCTTTGTGGTTGAAAATACCTTTGTGGTTGGAAAATACCCTCTTGTGGTTGAAACAAAATAGAATAGGATTGTGGAATTGAAAATAAAACATGCCGCCTGCGTGCGAACTAGATGCATGATCCCCATTGTCAAAAACCGTGAGGTTTTAAGGTAGAGCGAGGAGCCGTACTAGGGACGGTCCCGGTTTTAACTACCCTGCCGTTATGCTGCCGAAATTTTCTGAAATATTTAGATGTTAGAATAATTTTCCTTCATTGAAATTATTTACATATGCTATATCGAATATTCATGTGTTGAGTTGCCAATTCATTCGTTGAGTTGAAATTCATGTGTTGAATATTAAGCGAATTTAAACAAATGGCTTTAGCGATAAAAATCACATTTTTATATATATACAAACTATATAGAATATTCATGTGTTGAGTTGCCAATTCATTCGTTGAGTTGAAATTCATGTGTTGAATATTATTCGAATTTAAACAAATGGCTTTAGCGATAAAAATCACATTTTTATATATATACAAACTATATAGAATATTCATGTGTTGAGTTGCCAATTCATTCGTTGAGTTGAAATTCATGTGTTGAATATTATTCGAATTTAAACAAATGGCTTTAGTAATAAAAATCACATTTTTATATATATATACAAACTATATAGAATATTCATGTGTTGAGTTGCCAATTCATTCGTTGAGTTGAAATTCATGTGTTGAATATTATTCGAATTTAAACAAATGGCTTTAGCGATAAAAATCACATTTTATATATATACAAACTATATAGAATATTCATGTGTTGAGTTGCCAATTCATTCGTTGAGT
Source organism: Allium sativum (assembly GCA_030737875.1). Taxonomy (NCBI): domain Eukaryota; kingdom Viridiplantae; phylum Streptophyta; class Magnoliopsida; order Asparagales; family Amaryllidaceae; genus Allium; species Allium sativum. Next base: position 444,298,326 of record CM060919.1, read on the forward strand.
TGAAATTCATGTGTTGAATATTATTCGAATTTAAACAAATGGCTTTAGTAATAAAAATCACATTTTATATATATACAAACTATATCGAATATTCATGTGTTGAGTTGCCAATTCATTCGTTGAGTTGAAATTCATGTGTTGAATATTATTCGAATTTAAACAAATGGCTTTAGCGATAAAAATCACATTTTATATATATACAAACTATATCGAATATTCATGTGTTGAGTTGCCAATTCATTCGTTGAGTTGAAATTCATGTGTTGAATATTATTCGAATTTAAACAAATGGCTTTAGTAATAAAAATCACATTTTTATATATATACAAACTATATAGAATATTCATGTGTTGAGTTGCCAATTCATTCGTTGAGTTGAAATTCATGTGTTGAATATTATTCGAATTTAAACAAATGGCTTTAGTAATAAAAATCACATTTTTATATATATACAAACTATATAGAATATTCATGTGTTGAATTCCAATTCATTCGTTGAGTTGAAGTTCATGTGTTGAATGTTATCATCTTTTAAAAATAAAATGAATCGACATTGAAAACTATATTTTTATGATAAATATGAAGTGTTAAAAATAAACATGTGTCGAATAAATATTTTTGATGATAAAAATATTCCTTTTATCATGTATATGCTTGGTTAAAAATACACATGTGTCGAATAAATATTTTTGATGATAAAAATATTCCTTTTATCATGTATACGCTTAGTTAAAAATACACATGTGTCGAATAAATATTTTTGATGATAAAAATATTCCTTTTATCATGTATACGCTTAGTTAAAAATACACACGTGTTGAAATAAATAATTGTTTGCTAGGAATATTATTATTAGCTTTGTTCTGCATATATATACATGTGTTGAACAGGAAAAATGGATTAGCTGTTGAGTAAAGAAATTATTTGCGTGCCCGACAAATAGGTAAACCTTGATGAGTTGGCTGCGCAATTTTATTTATATATCAACTCCTGTGAATGCCATTGGATGCGGAGTGCTGGTTTTTCTGTGTGAAATAATAAACAACGCCATAGGATAGTAACAATTAATTTTGAACTACACTACATGGCATACTTCTTGACGATAGGCATACTTCATCATATTCCACATAAGCAATTGGAGCTTGTGTGACGAAGTGGAAGATTTACCATATAAGCAAGAGGCTTGTATGGCGATGACTATGTACTACAGGTTGAACTGATGACTGATATGGACTATATAAATTATAACGATAAATTGCCAGATTAATAAAAAACCCCACACGGGTCTGGAGTTGACAATAATCACGTCGCTCTAGTTATTAGATACGGCACATGGACTATTTATTTCCACACGGAAACGGGGTGACGGGAATTTATTCTCTGGAGTGATTATCAGTACATGCTCCCCCGTAAACACCAGAATATATCACTAAAAATATGTGAATGCTTTTTAGGATTTATTGGGTACCTAATACGGCCCAATAAATTTCCAAACCCCTCCCCGTACAAAGGAGGTTATGGCGAAATTTTTCGAAATATTAAGGCGTTAGTGAAATATTTGAAGTGAAAACGAAGTTGAAATATAAAGTGAACTATAGTTGAAACTATGGAATGAACTATATTTATATATATAAATATAAATATAATTAAAGGGAATAGAGGCCGTGCAGTTCGCGTTTCGGAATCGTAATTTGAAACGATTAGTATGAGAAATCCGACCATCGGATTTTCCCGAAACCGCAACCGCTGGGTTCGCCTTGGAAATATCTGTCCAACGGCACCAACCTTGTAAAAATCCAACGGTTGGATTGTCCGGAATGTTTAATTCAAATCTGAAGAAAAACAGCGCCAGAATCGTTTATATTTATATATGAATATAAATATAATTAAATTAAATCGAATAACGACGCTGCAGTTCGAATTTTGAAACCGTAACTTCAAACGACTAGTGTGGAAGATCCGACCGTCGGATTCTCACGAAACTGGAACCGTTGGGTTCGCTTTGGGAATATCTTCCCACTGATATAGACTTTGTAGAAATCCAACGGTTAGATTTTCCGATATGTGTAAAACAAATTAAGGGAAAAACAGCGCCAGTGACACGAAACGACCTGAAACGTCGTTTAATTAAATATGGCCATTTTTAAATAAATAAAAATGGCGAAAAATCGTTATAAAATATTATAAGCAACATAGGTTGCAAATAAACCAATTGGGCTTGAATTGTTTGATATTTGATGGTTGTATGTGTATGACATGAAAATAACACTAAATAACTGAAAGATGGATGTCGAATAATATAACCATATAAAGAATCGATTTAAATTCTAATGACGTGAATTATTTGAAAAGGCCGAGCTAACCCTCATTCCAAATAATTCATCGAGCGATTCGAATTGGAAAATGCAAAGACGATTCAAGACCGACGATCTTCGTATCGGTTGGATGGGCGCTACTGAGGTTCCTAACCGGAGTAGCTACCGGAAAGGGACGGAAGTAGTAGCCGTCTGAACGTATGTGTTGATTGGACGGATATACGAGGAATTTGACGCCTCCGGTTTCGTTCAGACCCAGGACGGACTTGTAAATGGACTGCGTGTCTGACATTGGATTTTGTTCTATACTGATTGATCTCTGTTAAATATATATCTGTTTGGCGGCGGAGAATTTATTCTCTTGCTTAACGCCCTTCTCTGAGACGTACGAGCTTAGAGGTTATATCGATGGAAATCAATCGTATGGAGTGGACTGCCAATGTGGCATGCCAAGATGCTGTGATCAAGGCTTCTGTTGAAAAGCAAAGTCTTGTGGATGATGATCAAAGCAAGGTCTACGTGGCCTGGCTTTGTGTATTTCGTAGATTCGCGAGCCTCACACCCCGGTATGAGTTAAAAACGGGATACGGACTACAGGGAGAGCACGACGTTTCTTTCTAGCTATGGTGGTGTCAGTGACTTACCAGCCCTGACATATTTATCTACTTTTCACCTTTGTGGTTGTTGGAATGCGAGGCGCCTCGATTATAGGTCTGTAAGGACCGGGAAACGTGTGTTCAGGCATAATTAATCCTCTAACGTAAGTGAGGACCGGCCCTGAAGCATCTAGGGGTTACCCAGTGTGCGTAATCCTGAGGCATTTCCTAGAGTGTCTCGAAGCGGAGAGGAGCTTGCCCCTTGACTCGACTCATGACGGAAATCCAATTTCCAATACGAAATAACGGACTCGATTGTAGTACTAGTATGGTGACATAGTATATGGTAGCTATGCCGTCTATGATTGATATTTATGATGCTATTCGTTTTTGAAACATATATGCACTAGTAATAATATCAAATGATTTCGCTTTATACGTATCAAGCATATTTGGCTATTATAAGGTAAAACTCTATCCTCCGGCTTGCGTTGCATTGTGTGATGGGACCTGAGTCTTATAATGGCTTCATTCTTTCTAAAAGCATTGCGATTGTTTTAAAAGAATTTACTCGATTTCAAAATGCACTAGCAATCATTGGAGTAAACCCGTTCCGCGAAAGTGGCGTGGTCCTATGATTTGCTATTACTGTTGTTTAACTGTTAAATAGATTCCTCATACCAGTCCCTATGACTGACTCGTTGTTTGTTTCACTTTGCAAACGCGGGTGCCCTTATTTCCACACGGGCAGCCTAGTACACAGGTGACAGGTGGTTTTTGGTTCTGCACTGCTGCATAGCATGCACTTTTGGCTCATGGCGAGGCTGACTTCATAGAGATGACTTAGATATTTTCCGCCATTACTGTATTCATATTATGATTCCGCCACTGGCGATGCAGACTGATTTACTTTCCGTATTTCTCACTATATGTATATGTATTCCGCCTTCGGCGATGTAGACTGATACTCTTATTATGTCTTACTGCATGTATGTATTCCGCCTCTGGCGATGATGACTGATCACTTTCCTTTTCATTTACTAAGTATATCCCACGTTATGCTATTCTGATATTCCTACATGTTGTGATTCCGCTGTCATATCCATGTAAAATTATTTTATTTATTGTTTCTGCTATTATCTGTACTCTGCTATGATGATTAATGTGTTATTTCCCAATGATTATCCTTAATACCGCCCCTCGGATTTTGGGATCGTCACAGTTGGTATCAGAGCTTTGGTTAACCTTAGTTCCGGGATCTAACACATTAAACACCTCGTTAGAATAGAATCAGTAGTGTTCTAATGCGAGTAGCTCATTAGAGATAGGATTAGCAATGTCCTAGAATGAGCTAAGCAGATTAGCAAAACAATTTGATCAGTACATCATCATTATCTTTCCTTGTATTTCCTTGCTTTATCATTTATGAAAATTATCAAATCTGTGAGCTTGACTCTTTTCTTGCTTATACAGTACTCTTAGATGGCTACGCGTGGAGCAGCAGCTAGAGGAGGCCGTGGAGGCCGAGGAGATGCAGCAGGAGGACGGGGGAATATCCCCGTAGCTGTGGAGATCCCTATTATTCAGCCACCAGCACCAGAAGACTTTGAGTTAGATAAAGTGGCAAAGAGATACAGAAACCTTGGAGGGAAACCTTTTACTGGCACTGGCACAGTGACCGAAGCTATCGCTTGGCTGAAAACCTGTGAGAAAATCTTCGAAGGTATGGGCATGGGAACTAACAATAAAGCCCGACTTGGCATTTGGCTTCTTCAGGAAGAGGCAGAGCTGTGGTGGGATGCCATTACTTCTGGGGATGCAGCTGGTACTATCCGGACTTGGGAGCAGTTCAAGACTTTATTCAATGAGAAGTTTGTGCCGGAACAAGCTCTTGAGAGGATGCGGGAGCAATTTGCTAATCTCCAGCAGGGAGACCTCTCTATTCAAGACTATCTGAATAAGTTCACTCAGCTATCGCGCTATGCTCCAGAACTGGTTTTGACCGACAAAGCGAAGAATAAGAGATTCATATTTGGGCTGAAGCGCAAATACCATGATAGAGCTATGAGCAACATCAAACTCTCTTTTACAGAACTCGTAGAGATGGCTTGCAACTACGAGGACATGGATGAGAGACATGCTAGCCAAGACCGCGCTAAGAGCCAAGCAGGGAATAAGCGCAAGACTTCAACTGACCAACCCGAATCTAGCATCACCGCGGCCGCTACTCAAAAACCCGCAAAGATCCCGAAAGGAAACTACTACAATTGCGGGAAGCCCGGTCATTTCTCTAATGTGTGCAAAGCCCCAAAAAAGCCAAAGGCCAATGACTCAGCTGAATGCTACAACTGCCACAAGAAGGGGCACTATAGCAAGAATTGTCCTTTGAAGAAGAGCGCACAAGTGGCCCATGTTTATGACGGGAAGACCCCGCCAGCTACCACCGATGGATCAGGTAAACCCGATGTCTTGGGAGGTACCCTTACTATCAAAAATATTCCTGTTTCTGTACTTTTTGATACTGGTGCATCACGTAGCTTCATTTCTGGTAAAATTGTTCACAAGTTAAAATTGAATCAAAGAATTTTAAAGGAACCAATTAAAGTTCAAAACCCGATAGGAGGTTCTGTTAGTCTCAGTTTATACTGCAGAGTGCCTATCTCTTATTCATGTTACAAGTTTCCCATCCACTTAATTGTCATGGATTTATCAGAATTCGATGTTATTCTCGGTTTGGAATGGTTAACCAAATATAAGGCCGAAGTTAGATGTGCAGAAAGAATCGTTAAAGTCGAAACGAAGCTTGGACCTATATATATACCATGCCATGGCTCAGAGATAAATAGAACCGAATTTTGGTCTTCTTTAGAAGTTATCCCCCCTTCATTAGAAAAGATACCGGTCGTTAAAAATTATGCGGATGTGTTTGAAGAAGTAGAAAACTTACCGCCGCAAAGAGAAATTGAATTTAGAATTGATCTAATTCCGAATGCTCGACCAGTAGTTCATCCAATAAGAAGAATGGCCCCGAAAGAAAAAGAAGAGCTAAGTAGTCAAACTCGTGAATTGCTGTGGAAAGGTCTAATCAGACCAAGCTTTTCAGCGTGGGGAGCCACAGTAGTATTTGTCCCTAAATCAGACGGTACTCTAAGACTTTGCGTCGATTACAGGGATCTCAACAAACAAACACTGAAGAACAAATATCCTTTGCCCCGAATAGACGATCTGTTGGATCAATTAAATGGAGCAACAGTATTCTCCAGAATGGACCTAGCTACAGGTTTCCACCAATTGCGTATAGCGGAAGACTGTGTTCCTTTGAAAGCCTTCAGGGGTCCCGATTTATTCTACGAATGGTTAGTAATGCCGTTCGGCTTGTGCAACGCTCCGGCATACTTCGTTGATCTTATGAACAGAGTGTTCCGTGGTGTATTGAATAAATTTGTTCTAGTCTTCATCGATGACATTCTAATCTACTCTAAGTCGGAAGAAGAGCATGCAAAACATTTAGAACAAGTGTTGAAAATTCTAAGAAGAAATGTCTTGAAAGCTAAATTTTCTAAGTGTGTCTTCTGGCAGAATGAAGTCAAATTCCTTGGCCACATCGTGTCAAAGGAAGGAATTGCTGTAGACCCAAGCAAAATTACAGCGATTCAGAACTGGAAACAACCTACTACGCCCACTGAAGTTCGAAGTTTCCTTGGATTAGCTAGTTACTATCGGAAATTCGTTCAGGATTTTTCAAAGATATCAGGAGTATTGACAAGGCTTACAAAGAAGCATGAGAAATTCAAATGGACTCCCGAATGTGAAGAAGCTTTCCAGGAGCTGAAACTGAAGTTGACAACCGCTCCGGTATTGACAATAATAGAAGGTAACCAAGACTTGACAGTATGGACAGATGCTTCTATTAGAGGGCTAGGAGCAGTCTTAATGCAAAAAGGCCAAGTGATCGCTTATGCCAGTCGTCAACTAAAGCCGCATGAAAGAAACTATGCTACTCATGATCTTGAGTTATTAGCTATCGTGTTTGCTTTAAGAATATGGAGGCATTATTTATTGGGCGAGAAATTCGAACTATACACCGATCATCAATCCTTGAAATATCTGTTCACCCAGAAAGATTTAAACCTAAGGCAACAGCGTTGGTTAGAATTCCTTGCAGCATACGATTTTGAAATTATATACACTCCAGGGAAAGCCAATGTTGTGGCAGATGCGCTCAGCAGAAAGAATGAAATCATCGCCAGTTTAGTCATCACGTCTTCATTAATAGACAGGATCTCGACTCTTCAGAAAGACGATGAATTTATTCAAAGAATCAGTCAAAGAGTCAAAGGAGGTGAATCCACAAGTTTTAGACTCGATGACAAGGGAGTTCTAAGATTAAAGGGTAGAATCTGCATCCCAAACCTTCCTGAGCTCAGGAGAGAAATACTTGATGAATGCCACAAATCCAAATTAAGTATCCATCCCGGTGTGAGCAAAATGTATAACGATATCAAACGCACATTCTGGTGGAGGTCAATGAAGAGAGATATCTCATTATATGTTAGCAGATGCCCCACTTGTCAGCTAGTTAAGAGTGATCAGCAGAAATTAGCTGGATTATTACAACCATTAGAAATTCCAGGATGGAAGTGGGAACAAATCTCGATGGACTTCATCGATGGCTTGCCTCGGACTAAGAAAGGAAACGACAGTATATGGGTAATCGTAGATCGCTTCACGAAGACTGCCCATTTCATACCTGTCCGATCCAACAGAACGGCTCAAAGTCTGGCACAGATTTACTTCAAAGAAATTGTTAAACTACATGGAGTGCCACTCAATATAGTCAGCGATAGAGATCCCCTATTCACTAGCAAATTCTGGGAAGCATTCCAGACGGAATTGGGAACCAAATTGAATCTAAGTACCGCTTATCACCCTCAGACAGACGGCCAAACTGAACGGGTGAATAGAATTTTAGAGGATTTGCTGCGGGCTTGCGTTATTGATTTTGGAGGTTCATGGGAAGATCATTTGCACTTAGCAGAATTCTCTTACAACAATAGTTATCAAGCAAGTTTGGGAATGTCCCCATTTGAAGCACTATATGGTAGACCGTGCAGATCTCCCGCATGTTGGGTAGAACCTGGCAACAGACTTGTGTTAGGGCCCGATATGATCCAAGAAGCATCGGATAAAGTCGATTTCATTAAGAAGCGATTAAAAACCGCACAGAGCCAACAGAAAAGTTATGCTGATGCGAGAAGAAGGGATATATCGTTTGCCGTTGGCGATTATGTTTATTTAAGAGTTTCTCCAATGCGAGGAGTAATCAGATTTGGCAAGACTGGGAAGTTGGCACCGAGATTTATTGGTCCCTTTCCTATACTTGAAAGGATTGGAACTCTTGCATATAGGGTTTCATTACCTAATTGGTTGCCTGGTATACATGATGTGTTCCACGTATCTCAACTCAGGAAACATATTCATGATCCCGACCTTATTGTGGAAGAAGCAGCACAACATGATATTGACATAACTCCAGAATTAGCACTCAGTAGAGAGCCATTAAAGATAGTTGGCAAAGAAACCAGAGAGCTAAGGAGGAAAAAGATTCATTTAGTCAAAGTGCAGTGGAGTAGTGATCCTAGAGACTGTACTTGGGAAACTGAGGAAAGCATTAAACAAGCCTATCCCAAATGCAGAGTGGACATCTCTGACTAACTCCGGTGCAAGGTACCTTTACAATACTTTGCATTTACATTTTAGTTCCTGCTTAACTGTTATTTCCTTTTCGAGGACGAAAAGTTTTAAGTGGGGGAGATTGTAATAGCCCGGAAAATGTGAACCAGTTTAAAATTTTTAAATTTGGTTATTAAAAAGAAATTTGAATGATTAAAATAGCCTATTTCAATAAAATATAGAATTTGGTATGATAGGGCAGTTTGAAATTTTGAATACAAACTTAGTCTGACTGTACCAGGTGGAAAATATAACAGATTTTAACGAAACTGAAAATATTTAAATTTGTTTATCAATACCTTTCTAACGAATCTAAAAAATTGAAATTTCATAACGGAAATCAAAAGTTATGGCCAAATGAATTTTCAGAAAGGTCGCTATATAGTATATATAGCCCTTGAAAATTGAGATTTTGCATACGACCTCGGAATTCGACGAAACCACTTTTGTTGGGTCCGGGATATCAAATTATTGCTAAGTTTCAAATTTCGTAATTTTTGAAGCTAGTATGTGAGCGGGGCAATAGATAACGTGTTTGGTCAAATTCTGTTAAAATGGGTCGACCTAAAAATGGCCGTTTTTCAAACGAGCTCAGAATTCGACGAAACTGGTTTTGTTAGGACCGTATCGTCAAAACAAAGCTAGATTTATTTTTCTGGAATTTTTCGATTCAGTTTGTGGCCCTGGCAAATTGAAATGTACGTTTAAATTAAATATCGAATGTTTTATATTTTAATTTGAAAAATAACTGACTGTAACAGTCGAAATGGCCAACGAAACATATCCCATTGTGTCCGGAATGGGGGTATTTAGCTAGGGGCGATAGTCGTTGGGTTTAAAAAGGAGTCCGTTTGCAAAAACACTATTTAAAAATTTTCTATAAATATCGACCAATGAGAAATTTTCTTTAAAAAAAAAAAAAAAAAAAACCTAAAACCCTAAGCCGCCAGACGAAACGAACGACGCTCGTCGTTCAAACCTTTCCGTCGAAAATCCCGCCGCCACAGGCGACGCCAGCCAACGCCACCACCCTCAATCGACGCCGCCCACCTCCCTCTTCAAATCCGACCAACTCCCGACCTCCCTCCCTTCGCCAGCGTCGAGAAAAACACCCAGAAAGCCGCCGACTTCACGTCGACGCCACGACCGCCAGAGGCGATCGCACCTGCCCCTCCGACCACCGTTAGGACCGCCTCGCTCCCCTCTTTCAAGTCCCACCCTCTGATCGGAGCATAGATTCACGGATTTGCTGAAAAATTCAACCCTAGTTTCGAAATCAAAAAGGGGTATACGGCTAAACTGATTTTTACACTTTAAAGCGTTGCGAATTTGTAAAAATCATATCTTTTTGCTGTGTTAACGAAATTCGATGAAACAGGAGACACCGTGACCGCAAGGAGGCTCTCTACATTCTAGAAGAAGCCGCGGATTTTTCTGACCTTCCTACGATTTTTAGCACCGCAAGAACCAATGTGAGGAATCTAAACTATTTGTGTGAATGTAATCGCGTTGTATAAATTATATAAGCGAGGTGTAAATTATATACGCATTGTATACCTCATGTACATGTGTTGTATAAGTTATATTAGCGATGTATAAATTATACAAGCGTTGTTTGAAACATATATGCTTTGAATTGTGATGAAATGCAAGTGAATTATTATACTATAGATATGTATATATATATATATACTCCCCTCGTCCACAAACCATGGACGATATTTATTGCTTGTGTTTGACGTGATATTATATGGTATGACGAATGGTTGGAAATAATTGTTTGTGGTTGATATTATGGTTGAAAAATACCTTTGTGGTTGAAAATACCTTTATGGTTGGAAAATACCCTCTTGTGGTTGAAACAAAATAGAATAGGATTGTGGAATTGAAAATAAAACATGCCGCCTGCGTGCGAACTAGATGCATGATCCCCATTGTCAAAAACCGCGAGGTTTTAAGGTAGAGCGAGGAGCCGTACTAGGGACGGTCCCGGTTTTAACTACCCTGCCGTTATGCTGCCGAAATTTTCTGAAATATTTAGATGTTAGAATAATTTTCCTTCATTGAAATTATTTACATATGCTATATCGAATATTCATGTGTTGAGTTGCCAATTCATTCGTTGAGTTGAAATTCATGTGTTGAATATTATTCGAATTTAAACAAATGGCTTTAGCGATAAAAATCACATTTTTATATATATACAAACTATATAGAATATTCATGTGTTGAGTTGCCAATTCATTTGTTGAGTTGAAATTCATGTGTTGAATATTATTCGAATTTAAACAAATGGCTTTAGCGATAAAAATCACATTTTTATATATATACAAACTATATAGAATATTCATGTGTTGAGTTGCCAATTCATTCGTTGAGTTGAAATTCATGTGTTGAATATTATTCGAATTTAAACAAATGGCTTTAGTAATAAAAATCACATTTTTATATATATACAAACTATATAGAATATTCATGTGTTGAGTTGCCAATTCATTCGTTGAGTTGAAATTCATGTGTTGAATATTATTCGAATTTAAACAAATGGCTTTAGCGATAAAAATCACATTTTATATATATACAAACTATATAGAATATTCATGTGTTGAGTTGCCAATTCATTCGTTGAGTTGAAATTCATGTGTTGAATATTATTCGAATTTAAACAAATGGCTTTAGTAATAAAAATCACATTTTATATATATACAAACTATATCGAATATTCATGTGTTGAGTTGCCAATTCATTCGTTGAGTTGAAATTCATGTGTTGAATATTATTCGAATTTAAACAAATGGCTTTAGCGATAAAAATCACATTTTATATATATACAAACTATATCGAATATTCATGTGTTGAGTTGCCAATTCATTCGTTGAGTTGAAATTCATGTGTTGAATATTATTCGAATTTAAACAAATGGCTTTAGTAATAAAAATCACATTTTTATATATATACAAACTATATAGAATATTCATGTGTTGAGTTGCCAATTCATTCGTTGAGTTGAAATTCATGTGTTGAATATTATTCGAATTTAAACAAATGGCTTTAGTAATAAAAATCACATTTTTATATATATACAAACTATATAGAATATTCATGTGTTGAATTCCAATTCATTCGTTGAGTTGAAGTTCATGTGTTGAATGTTATCATCTTTTAAAAATAAAATGAATCGACATTGAAAACTATATTTTTATGATAAATATGAAGTGTTAAAAATACACATGTGTCGAATAAATATTTTTGATGATAAAAATATTCCTTTTATCATGTATATGCTTTTAAAAATACACATGTATCGAATAAATATTTTTGATGATAAAAATATTCCTTTTATCATGTATACGCTTAGTTAAAAATACACATGTGTCGAATAAATATTTTTGATGATAAAAATATTCCTTTTATCATGTATACGCTTAGTTAAAAATACACACGTGTTGAAATAAATAATAGTTTGCTAGGAATATTATTATTAGCTTTGTTCTGCATATATATACATGTGTTGAACAGGAAAAATGGATTAGCTGTTGAGTAAAGAAATTATTTGCGTGCCCGACAAATAGGTAAACCTTGATGAGTTGGCTGCGCAATTTTATTTATATATCAACTCCTGTGAATGCCATTGGATGCGGAGTGCTGGTTTTTCTGTGTGAAATAATAAACAACGCCATAGGATAGTAACAATTAATTTTGAACTACACTACATGGCATACTTCTTGACGATAGGCATACTTCATCATATTCCACATAAGCAATTGGAGCTTGTGTGACGAAGTGGAAGATTTACCATATAAGCAAGAGGCTTGTATGGTGATGACTATGTACTACAGGTTGAACTGATGACTGATATGGACTATATAAATTATAACGATAAATTGCCAGATTAATAAAAAACCCCACACGGGTCTGGAGTTGACAATAATCACGTCGCTCTAGTTATTAGATACGGCACATGGACTATTTATTTCCACACGGAAACGGGGTGACGGGAATTTATTCTCTGGAGTGATTATCAGTACATGCTCCCCCGTAAACACCAGAATATATCACTAAAAATATGTGAATGCTTTTTAGGATTTATTGGGTACCTAATACGGCCCAATAAATTTCCAAACCCCTCCCCGTACAAAGGAGGTTATGGCGAAATTTTTCGAAATATTAAGGCGTTAGTGAAATATTTGAAGTGAAAACGAAGTTGAAATATAAAGTGAACTATAGTTGAAACTATGGAATGAACTATATTTATATATATAAATATAAATATAATTAAAGGGAATAGAGGCCGTGCAGTTCGCGTTTCGGAATCGTAATTTGAAACGATTAGTACGAGAAATCCGACCATCGGATTTTCCCGAAACCGCAACCGCTGGGTTCGCCTTGGAAATATCTGTCCAACGGCACCAACCTTGTAAAAATCCAACGGTTGGATTGTCCGGAATGTTTAATTCAAATCTGAAGAAAAACAGCGCCAGAATCGTTTATATTTATATATAAATATAAATATAATTAAATTAAATCGAATAACGACGCTGCAGTTCGAATTTTGAAACCGTAACTTCAAACGACTAGTGTGGAAGATCCGACCGTCGGATTCTCACGAAACTGGAACCGTTGGGTTCGCTTTGGGAATATCTTCCCACTGATATAGACTTTGTAGAAATCCAACGGTTAGATTTTCCGATATGTGTAAAACAAATTAAGGGAAAAACAGCGCCAGTGACACGAAACGACCTGAAACGTCGTTTAATTAAATATGGCCATTTTTAAATAAATAAAAATGGCGAAAAATCGTTATAAAATATTATAAGCAACATAGGTTGCAAATAAACCAATTGGGCTTGAATTGTTTGATATTTGATGGTTGTATGTGTATGACATGAAAATAACACTAAATAACTGAAAGATGGATGTCGAATAATATAACCATATAAAGAATCGATTTAAATTCTAATGACGTGAATTATTTGAAAAGGCCGAGCTAACCCTCATTCCAAATAATTCATCGAGCGATTCGAATTGGAAAATGCAAAGACGATTCAAGACCGACGATCTTCGTATCGGTTGGATGGGCGCTACTGAGGTTCCTAACCGGAGTAGCTACCGGAAAGGGACGGAAGTAGTAGCCGTCTGAACGTATGTGTTGATTGGACGGATATACGAGGAATTTGACGCCTCCGGTTTCGTTCAGACCCAGGACGGACTTGTAAATGGACTGCGTGTCTGACATTGGATTTTGTTCTATACTGATTGATCTCTGTTAAATATATATCTGTTTGGCGGCGGAGAATTTATTCTCTTGCTTAACGCCTTTCTCTGAGACGTACGAGCTTAGAGGTTATATATCGATGGAAATCAATCGTATGGAGTGGACTGCCTATGTGGCATGCCAAGATGTTGTGATCAAGGCTTCTGTTGAAAAGCAAAGTCTTGTGGATGATGATCAAAGCAAGGTCTACGTGGCCTGGCTTTGTGTATTTCGTAGATTCGCGAGCCTCACACCCCGGTATGAGTTAAAAACGGGATACGGACTGCAGGGAGAGCACGACGTTTCTTTCTAGCTATGGTGGTGTCAGTGACTTACCAGCCCTGAAATATTTATCTACTTTTCACCTTTGTAGTTGTTGGAATGCGAGGCGCCTCGATTATAGGTCTGTAAGGACCGGGAAACGTGTGTTCAGGCATAATTAATCCTCTAACGTAAGTGAGGACCGGCCCTGAAGCATCCAGGGGTTACCCAGTGTGCGTAATCCTGAGGCATTTGCTAGAGTGTCTCGAAGCAGAGAGGAGCTTGCCCCTTGCCTCGACTCATGACGGAAATCCAATTTCCAATACGAAATAACGGACTTGATTGTAGTACTAGTATGGTGACATAGTATATGGTAGCTATGCCGTCTATGATTGATATTTATGATGCTATTCGTTTTTGAAACATATATGCACTAGTAATAATATCAAATGATTTCGCTTTATACGTATCAAGCATATTTGGCTATTATAAGGTAAAACTCTATCCTCCGGCTTGCGTTGCATTGTGTGATGGGACCTGAGTCTTATAATGGCTTCATTCTTTCTAAAAGCATTGCGATTGTTTTAAAAGAATTTACTCGATTTCAAAATGCACTAGCAATCATTGGAGTAAACCCGTTCCGCGAAAGTGGCGTGGTCCTATGATTTGTTATTACTGTTGTTTAACTGTTAAATAGATTCCTCATACCAGTCCCTATGACTGACTCGTTGTTTGTTTCACTTTGCAAACGCGGGTGCCCTTATTTCCACACGGGCAGCCTAGTACACAGGTGACAGGTGGTTTTTGGTTCTGCACTGCTGCATAGCATGCACTTTTGGCTCATGGCGAGGCTGACTTCATAGAGATGACTTAGATATTTTCCGCCATTACTGTATTCATATTATGATTCCGCCACTGGCGATGCAGACTGATTTACTTCCCGTATTTCTCACTATATGTATATGTATTCCGCCTTCGGCGATGTAGACTGATACTCTTATTATGTCTTACTGCATGTATGTATTCCGCCTCTGGCGATGATGACTGATCACTTTCCTTTTCATTTACTAAGTATATCCCACGTTATGCTATTCTGATATTCCTACATGTTGTGATTCCGCTGTCATATCCATGTAAAATTATTTTATTTATTGTTTCTGCTATTATCTGTACTCTGCTATGATGATTAATGTGTTATTTCCCAATGATTATCCTTAATACCGCCCCTCGGATTTTGGGATCGTCACATAATAACTTGTAATTTATTCCGGATTGGAATTTGGTCACTTCAAAGTTGTAATTATATCTTCTTTGGATGTTTTAAGTTGCATGATGGTTCGCAACTGTTTTGCATTTTACCGTTGTATATAATAGTTGAAACTCCTTTTGATTTGTACACTGCAACTATTATATACGAAAAAGAAAAAAAAATTCGACAATACAACTTGAAAACTTCCACACTCAGTTAATTTTAACCAGAAAATCAAACCATACAAACTTAAAAACTGCTACACTCAGTTAATTTTGTCCTGTTTTGTGGTATTTGAAACTCAGTTAATTTTCCACAAACTCAGTTAAGTTTAAGTTGAAAATCAAACTCTGTTAATTTCCGGATTGGATATTTTTTTTTCGTATTTAATAGTTGCAGTATACTGCAACTATTATTAGTATATTTTTTGTGGTATTTGAAACTTAGTTAATTTTCCCCTGTTCTAAAGGAGTTAGCAAGAAAAATGCTAGTAAACTAATCTGCAGTTGCACATACCAAAGAAGTTTTTCAACATCTTGTAATTTCTTTTTAATCTTGTATAATATCTTCCCAGTTTAATATGTTATGTCGAACATTTAATTAAGACTAATGCACAAGGTCTTTTTTCTTTCTGTTTAAGTTATATATTCAAGTGGACAATATCTTATAGTCAAAACCTATCATGCAAAACTTATAATTACATTTTTTCCTTTTTAATAGATTTTTTGCTATAATCCCTTTATATAACTTGTTACATACGTGCCTTTTTTTGTTATATACACAAATATTGATTTACGGGCTAAAAAAGCTTTGTGCCTTTATTGGTTGCTATAATGCAAAATATCCGCAATGGGTGCTAGCACAGTTTTGCATATTGAAATGGTTTCTTCTTTTAGGATGTTGATGCATGCATGCAGCTCAACATATGAGCACAACATTACTGTTGAGAAATGACATAAATTTAAGCAGTTTGATATATTTGTCTAATTTAAAAAGAAATTTATAACGGCAGATTGAAGTTCTAATAAATAAAACAGAATGAGCTGCAAAAAGTAAAAAAAAAAAAACATCTTAACAAACATGTTAAACATAATGAATGAGCTACAAAAAGTTATTGGCATGAATGTGATGAATCTGATGCACTACTCAATGAATGTTAACATGTATTTTACCTTGACAATTTGGCAGGGTAAAGAATGTTCGAAAGAAGAAAGCACACCTGAAATGGTACAAATCACTTATATTGATATAACACCATTTAGAGTTTAGTTTTAAATCCAGTAATCAACATAATTTTTGATTGAATGATTGTAGAATAATGACAGCATATGTGAGCTGTTGAATTGGGATGGAGCTGATGAAATTGTTGCCAAAGGGAGAGTCGTGTACACCGATCCAGATGAAGTTGTCAATGATATTCGTATTGGACCAAATGCTATGAAAGTTGTTATAGATTGCATAAAGAGACCAGACGCTTATTTATGGAGGCCTACATCTAGTTTATCAGTATTAGGAGAAGCTAAGGATAAGTCAGTGGCATGGCCTGCAAATCGTGTTGTTGTGCTGGGAGGACACATGATGGAAGACATTATGGTAAAATTTATGATTCACGGTAACTATTTGTAATTGTATACATATTTTTTTTCGTTACATACATTTATTATTCTTTTTAGAGTAAAACTAGCAGTGTAAACAACAAATGCAAGCTTTATGATTGGAATGAAGGTGAGGTGTTAGTTGTCGAAGGAAGACTTTGCTCGACTGATTCAAAAGTGATTGTGAACGGTATTATGCTTGGTCCGTTAGCCGTGGTGGTTTGGGTAGACTATGCAAAAAAAGAGGATGCTTACTTATGGCGACCCACAGTAGATATGTCATGCATTAAAGAGGCCGTGGGCAAGAAAATAACATGGCCAAAATCAAAAGTTGTAGCTGAAAAAGAAAGCATCGTGTCTTCTCCTTGCAAGGTTGCAGCAAGCATTTCAACTTCTCCTTGCAAGGCTAAATCAACTCTTCAGGTAATTAACTGGACACTGAATCATCATGATAAAAAAGGAAAATATATTGTATTTATATTGTTTACATGGGCTAGTACTCCATTATGGACATGTGCTCATTTTTCAAAAAAAAAATTATCTCCTGGTTGATTTAATTTTTCTTTAATAATTATCTTCATCCTAACTATGTCTTCAACTATTATCCTCTTTAATCTTTTTATGTCGCTCTATTTATAATAGTTTATATCGGTTGCCTTGCAATTTTCATCATAGTGCAACCCTCGTTTATAATAGTTTTCTCAATAAATTATAACATACTATAAGTGCAAATTGTAAATACTTCATTTCAGTTTTCATAACAAATTATAATAGAATATATGAGTAATTTGTTACCTTACCACATCGCCATATCTGCTGCATATCCAAACACCTGGACTTAAAGCTAAACATAATATTCTTTTAGGTGATTGCATAATATTTTGACTGATCTATCTTTGTAAAAAAAAAATGGTCTACCTGTCCAGCAGAGCTCAATTTCGGTAGCAAATGATAAATGCATGTTGATTGATGTGACTAAAACGGGACGAGTAGTGGCTGAAGGAACTATCGCTTCAACTGATCCAACATCAACGGTCCACTGTGTTCCTTTAGGAAAAGATGCAGTAAAAGTTTGGGTAGACTTTGTTAGAGTTAACGACGCATTACTATAGAGACCTACATCGGAGTGTACATACATGGAAGATGCTTTTGGAACTACCGTAGCTTGGCCGATGGCATGTGTCATTGGAGAATCAAGTTCAAGTAAGTATTATTTTTTAGTCTAACAATCATATTATATGAACTCTGCCTATCAGACTATACATAAACAAACACTAGTAATTTTCTTAGGCTTGCATCTAGTTATTTCAAAAAAATAGTTCAAGAGCTATCATTTTGTTTATAGTTAGAAAAGTCAGTATACCAGTAAATAGGTTGGTTTTGGCCAAGAATTTATCATCATAGAATAAATAACGAATTATACCAGTGAGTTAAGCTTGGGGAAGTTGTTATTTTTGACAGTTACTTCGCAATTTTTAGTTGAACACTAAAAAAATGTGGGTTAAAGAATATTCGATGTAAAATTAAATTAGCAGCCTAGGGTCCTCAAGATGGTTTGGACGTAGTTGTAGTGGGGTTAGTGTCAACCGGCTTGGATTTATTTTTGGGTTAGTGATAAGAAGAGTGATAAGGCTATGGGAGGGAGTGAATGATTGTCTGGGAGGGAGTGAATGATGGCGAGATGCATTCAAAAATTTAAATTCGATAAAAAGGGGAGTTTTAAAAGAAAACCAACAAACTTTAAACAAACATTTTTTTAGGAAAGGGAAAGAAAAGTAAAACAATATTTATTTAATATATAAAATCTAAATGGAAGCAAAGGCAGACAATTCACATCATATATCAATTTTTGTTATGTGTAATAACTTAATTTTTGCAAATGTTTTTTGACAAATGGATCACACTAAAATAAATGCAGAAAGAAATTAAAGAAAAGGGAGAAATAGCAAGTTAAGCCAACCAAACAAGGCAAAAATCCTAGTTATAAACAAAATCCAAATCTCCATTATTGGATTGGCATATGCGATTTCTTCTACTTTGTTTTCAAATTCGTGCAACCAAAAGGAAAAACAAAATAGAAAGAATAACGCAAAAAAAAGGCAGTGCGACTTGGTTCGGATGTAGATGTGGCAGGTCAGTCATGGGTAGTAGTCGATGGTAAGGAAGCAGGAGGCATTCAGGTGTGATTGACGAAAAAGGTCAGTGATTAGGAAGCGGTGCAGTTTTTTGAGTGATTGCGATTGGAATCTGGAAGCAGGTTTATATCAGCAGTCAGGAGTGAATGATTGTCTAGGAGGGAGTAAATGATGTCAGGCAAAAACGCAAGTTGCGTTCAAAAATTAATGTGGAGAAATAAATTGGAGGAGAATGAATTGTCTTCATTTTATTTCTTGCGTGAGGAGAATGAATATTGTTGTTGAATATGGTGAGGACTGGAAATTTTTGAGGAACACAGAGAATGGGAAACTTTGAGTAATGATTGTGTTGGGAGGTATGATCGTTTATGATTACACTAGAAGTAAAACACAACAGTCATGTTCTTCAGACCACTCACATTCTATGTCGATCGAGCTTTAAATAACTATCTGCACAGTGAAGTGGTGGAGTTGTGGTACCTGAAGCCTGTGTAGTTTCTATTTTTTAACTATCTGCACCCAGTATGATTAGCACCCGATATGTTTTGAGGTGGCCGAGGACGATGCCGCGGGCGTGGGAGATGTTCCTGATGCAGGTGACGAAGGCGCCGGTGTTAGAGGACTAGGAGTTGGCGCCTATGCAGATGTAGAGGCACATGTGCCAGAGGGTGGGTTGAGGGATTTTGTGGGCGATAAAAATAATAAACACGATAAGGATGGGTTCGATTTTATCATGAGGCAGCCAAAGAGATTGGTTAAGGCCTGCCAAGATGCTGAAGTTGGCCTCGAGATCTTTGAAGAAGGAGATGGTTTTAGCGTCTGCTGGTCTTAGGAGAGGGCGGTCTTTATGTATTTGGAGTAGACTCCAAAGTTGTAGGTCGCGCCTGCCGTGGCCATTACTAGAAAGGAGGCGAATACTGTGAACCATCGGCCCAGGATTACTTGGACAGGAAGATCCAATCGCTCTTATGCCATCTGGGTGCGTTATATGAAGTTCAATCGTTCTTATTCCATTGTCTGGCCTTGAGAGCGGGCCAAAATCATCTCATTGCTCGTTGTTCAATTAAACAGCCTTTTGTTTGAATGTCAAATGACCTTCCCTCGACTTGAATGGAAATTTCCAAGACCAGATCTGAGATTGTTTTCAATTTATATTTTATGCTGACATAGTTGTTGCTTTGTGAGATGGTGATGAACAGTTGTTGCAGTCAGAGCCGGTTCTTGGATTTCCACAAAGATTAAACTAGCGAGTAGCGAGTGCAGTTTTAAATTTGGGGGTTCATTGAAATTTAAAAAATACTTCACTAATTAGAATTGGAGAAATTTTAACACAACCTGCACCACCATTGCCTGTGCTATAATTGCATTAAATAACAGAAACGGGAGACAATAGGAAATAGGAATACACACAAATAAATTTGCAGCACAAGTCTTATTGAGTTCTACTGTGTTATATAATATGGATTTGAAACAAAGGTCCATGGCTTCTTGGATACTTTTTAGTGGACATAAATGTTGTATTTCTACATCAACTTGCATGCTTTTCTCAACACCTATTTACATCGGTTTGTTACATTGACTAAGAACATGCGCGCTAGCACTATCTCAACAGACTTCACTATGTTATATAACCATGAATTGCTTGCACTACCTTCAATTTCATACATTTGTCATTGAAATATAACCAATACTCTGATCAGCATAGCATATACCATGTGTTCTTTCTACTATCAAAGAATATAACCAATTTTTTGTCATCTGTTATCTGCTGTCAAAGCATTTCAAAATATTTGCATCTTACTTTCTTTCCTCACATGTTTTGTTCTACCTCCTGATGCCACTTCCATCCTACATTCTAACTACTACATTTTTTTCCAATTCTTTTTGGGGCATCATATGCCTGCTGCCTGCACCCTGCAAAATAAGGCTGCAAGACTATTTTCCATTTGTTTGCGTGATCGTTTTTGTTTCTTTACATGAGGTTGAAATGGAGCTGCAGTCGGTATTCCTTTGAATAACAGAAGTAAAGCCAGATTGAAATCCGTAATTGAAGACTGGTTGTATAATTTTTTTTGATGATCTCCATTCTTATATGATAGGAATCTTCAAAGTTTTTAATTTTGGGTTGACTATGGGCTGTTTAGGTTTGAGGATCCTGAAGTATAATATGATCATTGTGAGGATTATAAGGATGATAAGTATTATGGTTGTTAAGCAACGTATTTTCATGAGTTTTATTATTTTTTGCGGTCTTTATGGATTTGGTGTTAGTTTATTTTTTGGAAGGACTGAGTATTGATAAAACATTTGTGTGATGTAGATGAAAGCAGGTTGGAAGTAATGAATTTTCTTTCTTTGTAGTGGATGGAAAGGGTAGAGATTTGATGTGGGTATATAGCTATGACACGTTGATGTACATTTCCATTTTCTGCGTGATCTTAACAAGGAGGAAGTTGTCTAGTTGCTTAAATGTGATTTGCAGGTGCAAGTTGTAGATGTTCTAACAAAGCTACTAAAATCGGAGTAGCTTCAAAAGCTTCTAAGTATGGTAGGACCGTAGGTTTGTGAAAGTGAAATAACAGCTGAGAGTAGCAAGTTTAAGTGAGAGAATGGTAGAGTTTATTTATTTTAACGGATGTAGGATAATTTCTTACATTTGATTATTAGTATAACCTAATACAACAAACAATGAATTTGAAAAAAGGATAAATTATAGTTCAGAAAAGGACTAATTCAACATAATAAAAAAAAATGCTTAAAAGGAACTAATGACAGTTATGACTAACGCACAAATTTTCCACTAGTAATGCAGTAAGTTCAGTTGTAAAGAACATATCCTAATTCAATTTGCTTCTTTCTTCTATCATAATTATAGTGTATATAAGTGTGCGTGCATGTGCGACTTATCATTCTATTATTTAGTGTTAGGAAAGGGGTATTGCAAGAGTGGGTTGTTTGTTATTTTTTATTTGTGTACTTTTTTTATTTGTGTAGTTATTTTGATCATGTTGGGAGGTATGAGTACAGGATTTGTCTATTCATTCAACCACCCAAGTATTGTTATATGTTTTAACGCACAATTTTTAAAACTGAAAAGTAAATTGAGAACAGAAACCAGTACTTTAAGCATGACAACTAATAATATTTGATATATGGGTAGTATTAATATATATGGCCACTCTGGTTTGCTGCGTGGGACAAGTTTCATTAATGGGCCATGATATGTTCTTGTCAACATTAAGATTTTAGCACAAATAGGTTACATGTTACAATACCACACAGAAAATACATGATCTAATATTTTTGTTGCATGTGAATTGTAATAATCTTTGTGCCCCAAGTTCCATTATTGGGCCAAACTTTTCCTGTGAATTGTCAGATGTTACATATTAATATTTGATACAAGTGTGTCCATGATTTTTAATAATCAATTCACCTAAATTGTTGTATAATATTTAGTACAAAAGTGTCCATGATTTGTAGGCAAGCAAACTTAACTATAAATAAATGTATACATCTTGACTAATAATATTTAAAATAATATAATTATTTTTATTGGGTAAATTACTAATAATCAGCCAGTATTTCTAAGGTATTGATTGTGTGAGCACAATATTCATTCAACCACCCAGTTCTTACCCTATTCTAAATGCCATACACTTCCCTTATTAAGTGCTTATTACCATATTCTATTGTAGTATGATCTTAGAGCTGTGATTGTAGCAAGCATCATCCTCGTTATCATAGGATAATAAAATATGGTGCATTTATCTTATTTGATGTTTTGTAGATGAGTACATAAGAACACCATATTTTAATTGCACCATATCTATCAATATTGTTTGAATGTTATTTGATATTCATCTTAATTATTTATGTGTTTGTTTTAATAAAAATCAATTAATATTATTTGAATGTTATTTGATAATTAATGAAAAATACTTATTGTTGATTATCGAATGTGTTTGCAGGTAATTAGCTTTTCCGGAGTAAAAACCATCATCAACAATGGACGTGACTTCAATTGTTATATGTATTATGATATTAGTTGGTACTACGCAAAACTCTTTGAGAATGCTTGTGGTATGTGAATTGTTCATTATGTCAAATAATTATTATCTATATGGTTATCGATAGTACTTATGTAACTAACATGCTTTTAATTATTGGAATATGATGATTATAAGATTTGTTAATTGTTGGTTTGAATGTGATAATTATACGATTGTTGCTGATTTTTATGTGATTATTATAAAGCTGGTTGCTGGAAACAATGTAAGCTATTAACAGTATATAGTAGCATGTAAAACATGCTACAAAACAATCAATACATTTTAGCAACGTTTTGAAACGCTACTAAAACAAATGTAAAATATCATTTAAATTTATAGTGACATAAAATAAATGCAACAAAAAGTTTTTAGTTGCATAAAATAAACGCTACAGAAAATCAAAGAAAAGGACCAAGCACAAATGTAACTAAAAATGTTAGTTTTGGTTGGACTTTTTAAACGCTGCAGAAAGTATTTGGTTGCGGTTGTAAAACGCAGCTGCATGGGACATTTGGTAGCGTTATTTTAAACGCAACAAAAAAAATGGACTTTTAGTTGCGGGACCTGTAGTAGCATTCTCTAAAACACTACCAAAGACTTTGGTAGCGTTTTTTAAACGCTACTAAAGGCCTTTTTTGGCATAGTGTTTGGGCTTGATGCACTAACCTCTCACATTAGATATATATTGTTACGGTTGCAGGATGTGCCGGGCGGTTCCGGGCAGTCTTACACCGTAACTCAATCTAACCTCGGGTTAGGCATATTCGTCTTTTTCTAAATTTACATATTTACCTCTTATGTTTATATGTAAATTATTGTCATTCAAGTCATGCCCAATTTCTCTCTAAATCATGTTCATAATTTTAGGTATATAAATTATACCAATTTTATGCCACTAATCATTCATATATTTATAGGCCAAATTATGCCATTAATATGAATTTAAGGTTTTCCCAACGTTACCCCTGTCATACGTTCGCAAAATTCACATAGAATGTTAGGCTTGTAACTTAGCCTAACTTATATACAAAAGGGGAAAGAAGGGAGCACATACCATTCACGCAACATAAAATAATAAGGAACTAACTAAACATGTGTCATGTAAACGTGGCATAATATAATGAACTTGCATTTTTGGATCCAACTAACATGAGTCTTTAAGCATATGAGATTACCCAAATCCAACTACATATGTAAATGTAAACTTTTATTTTGGGTCCAATGAATTTAAGCCTTAAGCATATAGAATTGCACAAGTTCAACTAGACATGTGAATGTAAACTTTAATTTGGATCCAATAATCATGAATCTTAAACATATGAATTACACAGGTTTAACAAGGCATGTAAATATGAACTTTTATCTTGGATCCAACAAACATGAATCTTAAGCATATGGTTTTACACAAGTTTAACAAGGCATGTAAATATGAGCTTTAATCTTGGATCCAATTTTCATAGATCTAAATGTGAATCTAAACATAATACATGTATTGGCCTAATAATTTGCATGTAACATAACATGAATGAATCACCAATTTTACATGATTGGTTTACATCAACATAATAATCACATAGCCTAACAACTTGCATATAACATAACATGAATGAATCACCAATTTTACTTGATTGGTTTACATTAACATAATAACCACATAGCCTAACAACTTGCATGTAACATAACATGAATGAATCACCAATTTTACATGATTGGTTTACATTAACATAATAACCACATAGCCTAACAACTTGCATGTAACATAACATGAATAAATCACCAAACTTTACATAATACATGTGTAACATCCCGGATTTTTCGGCCATTTAAAATATAATATTTAAATCAGTTTATATATTATATTGAAATTATAATGGATTTTAATCGAATTTATTTATATTAAAGGATTTTTATATAAATGGAATATTATTGAAAACTAGAATTTTTAATGTCAAGTTTGAATACTATGCTAAATGAAATTGAAGTTGTTGTTTTAGTAAATACAATGACATTTATTTATTTATTCTCGTTAAATTTAGTTTGTTTGAATTTAGTGTATATGTATGTATTCATTAACATTTTCACTTGTTCGGGCAAAACAAATGAGGAACCCGAGTACATTATATATGTCCCACCAAACAAAAACATATAATATGAGAAACCAGAACCAAACATGCATTATAAGGATGTCACGGGAGTATGAAAATTGAAAATGTGTATAATATAAAAATTGGAGAGTGATCAAATACAAGAAGACAACATATATTTATATTTTTGTTTGTGCAAATTCAAAACAAAATTTGTATTCATATTATTGTTTATGCACAACACAAAGAAAAAGAAACAAATACATGAGATTATTTATACAATACAAATCTCGAATACAAAACACAAAGAAAAGATCAACATTTGTAAATCAATGTCCGCATACCTCGCCCTTTCTAGACCAGCGAATCCATCGGGTTTTGATCTGCGAAAAAGAAGAAAACCCATTAAAAGGGTGATTCATGACAGCAATGAACAGTATTTAAAAAAAAACATTGTGGAATGTGGGCATAACACTTTTTTTTTTTTAAAACTGTTCCTGTTTGTATCAACTGTAAACAAGGAACACTCCTAATGGTATACATAGAAATGGACAAATAATAAATGACATATGACTACAAGAAAGTTTATACAATGTGTATGCAACAACTAAATGACATATGACTACACTGGCCTGAATGCGACAGTATATACAAGTGAGCCTGAAAACACATTGAAAAGCATGTCAAGCCAAGAAACAAAATGTCACGACAGTAAGGGAAAGGTTGCAACACATGAAATGGGTGACTGCATGTTTCTTGCGACATCTTAAGGACCAGATGAGGTTCCAGATTTGTAAAGAGGTGACAAACAAACACATAATAAACAGGGATCAAAAGTAGCTGTATAACAGCAGTCGTGTATCCTTAGGAACAAATTCTCCCTAAAAAACATTTAAAATAATACGGATGGTGAGGGATATTATACATACACATGCAAATATGATGTGAGTAGGATTGTATTTAGCTAGTCGATATTCATCTCAACCGAAGAAATAAAATAAAAATTGTAGTATAGTAGTATAAAAACAGCTAAAAGTATAGGTGCACGGCTAAAGGGAAGTTAAGTCATTCATACACCAAATCTTGAACAGAAAGAAAAATATATTAACTGTAACATGTATATATATAAATGGCATAGCATAACAGGGATAACACACAAATAAACTAGAGAACAGGGGTACGGTAATGCAATGCAAAGGTCAGTTTAAATTCAAGAAGCAGTATATGCACAAAAGTGCAACAGTAATCAAACATCCATGCAAGTCAGTAAGTTAACATAAACAGGATACATCTGTGCCAAAAAGGAGCAGCTCACTAATTTTTGTATCAACCAGATCAGTTCCATATAAAGTATTCACAAGTTACTACAGAGAAGTTATCATTCTTAGATGTGTTGAGTGCCAAAGCTTATGATCAAGAAAAATATGTAAACTAAATACAGTTAAAACATATATGGCTCAGTTCAAAGCAAATGTTCATAGGTGCGTGCCACTTTCAGCAATGATAATAAAAGAGAGATGAGTCCCAACATACTAAGTGCAAGTTTAATGTTTCAGGGTGTATGTCTACTATACATGCAGTAAATAAATATACCAGCCATATTTCTAAGTTGGCAACTAAATTCAGAAAATGATTATTTTATAACATCAAATCTCAACATCTAAGAACATGTCATGAACAGCTAAGAAAAACAGTACATCGTGTAGCTGATAAAACCAGATTTTTGTGCATTCATACATAGATCGTAGGTATAGTACACAAGCTAGAGAGAAACAAAATCTGTTTGGCCAAATCAAATAGTAAAATAACATGTATGAATAGTAAAGTTCATCACTGTTCTTTGTATATTTAAAATCCGTACACCAAATCCAATTACAGATTCATATCTTGGGTGAAATAACAATACATAACATCACTATCACCTAACCAGTTAAATCAAAATCCATTTCGAACCGATCTGAAAATCCAATACCAAAAATCCGAACAAAAATCTAAGGACAGATTCGAATTTTGATTGAAATAACAATTCGTGGCTGTTGATAGACGTTGAACCTATCTAGTTCAAACCGCAACTATATATATACACGCAATCACTCGACATGTTTTCATCCATTTGAAACAAACCAACACAAAATAAACCAGAGAAGAAAAATGAAAACATAGTATTATAGCAATTAAAAATCGAGTAAAAGAGAAAACCTAGCTTTCGGTTGAAGCTGTTCGCAGTTGAAGACCAGGCCTCGATCTGGTTCGCTCGATGCCACGTGATGACGATGGGGGGTTTCTCGCGAGGCCATGGTGGTGGATCGAAGACTGGGGAAGTGGTTGCAACGTCGATTTGGCTGAAGAAGGAAAAGGGGATTTAGGGTTTTTCAGCCTTGAGCAAATTTTTGAGGAGGCGGCTGAACCAATTAAAAAGAAAGGATCGAAGGGAGGGTTTGTAAAGAGAAGCGGGTCGGGTAGTGTTTTGGGACGATGATCAAAAGGTAAAGCCCAATTTTAAATTCAAAAGGAATTCCATGTTATAATTTAATTTAATTAATAAAACTTGTTTAAATGATTTCCCGAACACACGTTATCAGATTTGCGCACGGTCAGTTGCGTTGAGACCGTAAAAACAAGGATTTCGATATGGAGCTTGACCAATCAGGACCGGAAGCAAGAAGAATTTTTAATTAAATTAAACGATGTTTAATTTAATTAAAATCAGCGATTGAACGACCAAACTAGATCAAGGTGAGTTAAACTCACTCAGCTCTTCCCATTTATATCTTATATAAATTGGGTTTTTATTTTTTGTGTTCTGATTTGTTAGTGATTAACCGTTTGTTAGTTATATATATATATATATATATATATATATTGTTGATTCAATAAATGAAATGAAACGGTCGTTTAACTTCAAAAAAAAAAACACTAATCGTTATGACTGACCCAAATAAAGTAATTTCCCTTGATTGGTCACGTTTATAGACGTATTTGAAATTGTGTGAATTGTTTGAATTGGCTGTTGATTGATTGCTGATCATTATAGAAATTTCCAGTCAAATAAAAAGAAACGATTGATTGTTGTTGATTAGTGAACCATGTTTCAATATTTGTTTTCATGGGTAGTGCAGTTGGGGAATTGGCATCACCTGGCATATAAACCAATCTATTTATAAAATATGGGTTTTATCGACAGTGGATCGATAATATTTAAGTTATAAATATATTTTATAAAGGAAATAGGTTTTGAGAGTTATTACATTGAAAGTTTTTTTAAAAAGGAAAAATATCAATTATTTAAAGTTTATAAGAAATTATGAAATTTGTTTTATCAAACAAATTCTTATGTCCATAAGAGTTATAAGCGAAGAGCAGGGAATAACCTAGCGGTTAAGTGTTTAATTAATGGTAAACGATTAAATAAAGTTATTTAAATTAATTATATTTTAATTAATTTAAAGAAAGAATTAAATAGAGTTGGTTAAAAGAGTAATCATGTTTTGTGTCGACCATTTAAACCAAGTTAGACTTTAAATTGGTGAAATAACTTAATAAAAAATTTGGTTAAGCTTAGTAAGAATTTAAAAAGGAGATTTATTACTCTAGTAAATAAAGGAGTTAATTTATTTGCAAATGATTAATGTTGAGTTAAATAATCCCATCTTAAATGTAATACATTTAAGTAACCAAGTTGAAATGAAATATAGTTAAGTATTGAAATGAAGCTGTGGATGCGTTTTATATTTTGAACTCGAGCTTTTAATCAAGTAATAAAGAGTTCTAAATGGATACGATAGCTTAAATGAAAAGTTTTGCTTAATGTTTGAACTACGTAAAGGGAGGTAAAGAGGTAAAAAGGGTTTGTATTAAACCTGAAATTTTTAAACAAGGTTTATAAGTGGAATATGAGTTTAAACGTCGTTCTTGAATTGGAAATACTTAATGATGGAATTGAGTTAAACCATTAGAATTTAAAAGAAAAAGGGGTTGGGAAAAGAGATTAAAGTCGAGCATTGGTAAAAGGGTTGGAAATGGGATTGTAGTAACAATCCGGTTATGAAGACAAAGTTATTTAAATAAGTCGAGGATTTATAAAAATGATGTTTAGTAAGAAATTATTTAATTAAGCGATATTGATTATAAAGAGAAACTTCCAAAAAGATAAGTAGAACTGTAAAGCCACATTTTAAACTGGTGAGATGTGTTTGATATAAGATTTAATATCTATTCTTGAATTACAACTCGTATTTATCTGAAGATAAGAACGTTGTTGATCAAGGTCTGAGAGGTAATTAAAATACCCCAACTTGAACGACTTCGGGACTATCCAAAGATGATACTAGTTGGTAATGGCGAGAGTGTATGGTAAGTTTTCCAAAGTAAAGGAAATGATATGAGAGGATATTTTCCCTAGTAACGAAATTAAAAGGAGATTGGGTGATAAGTTTTAAAAGCCAATTGATGCTGAGTACTAGACCAGTGAATCTATTTTTGTGATTTTCATGGATGTTCACTTAATAGTTAAATAACAGGCTATCAAGTCTGACCCTTACGATTGTTGGTATGGGAAGACCGGGATCAAATATATATTTGAAAACCATTCCAACCAACAAAATATGAAATATATAGAAGAAATCGGGCGACGATCGAGATGGAGCATGTGAAGACCATAGATCTTCATAAAGCGGAAGAACCTCTTACAATCTCTGATTCGACCCGGAGATATACTGGGGTTCTGTTGTGGTTGGAATATGTGGATTGCAAGGACGATCGCTGCTGATCTATAGGGTGATTCCTATGTTGGATGCAGTAGGAGAGTACCTTCGGTTCATCCTGTTCCTGGATGACTTTTATGGACGAATGTCTGACAGAGTATTTCCTGAAACCACGTACGTTGATGTTTACAAATATACCAAGTGGTGGCAAAGAGGGGCACTTCTTTTATACTCAGAGTATATTTGTGGACGTCAATTTGTGACTTGACAGATCTGATGATGTGGCATTCAAAGTGAATGGCGACCAGATGTTTTATAACCTCAAGCCTCACCAACCGGGATTTGACAGAAATCGGGCAGGCAGCATGGCTAAGTGGGTCGCTCCCATTACGGTGTATAATCATCTATCTAGAAAAAATCCATTTCATTCTTAAATCTACCTCGATGCTGTCCCTTATCGGGAAATGGAAGTTTGAGCCCAACCGTTGGTGATATACATTCGATACACTTAAGCGAAATGAGTGGTCAGTCATGTGAGGGCCGGGTTGCAAGACGTTCTTGTTGAACCCAGTATATTCGCCTCTAGGGATACATTATCGGCAGGTAGTCCCATATCTTGTCACAGTTGGAATCCAATCTCCAATAAGCTCCCGCAGTTTTGATTGTATACTATATACGTGGAGCGTGAGATGCAAGTGTTCCACTAGATTGATATTTACTTGTATTTAGACACTATTATAATATCAGAAAAGATATTGATTTCGAAAACTAGTTTGGGTTATCGTAAGGTAAAAGTCGTCCGTGTTTATGTGTGGATTTGGTCTTACGATTATCTTTTCTTTCGAAAGGATTTTAACTTTAAAATCAAGTTGTGTGATGCCTTAATGTTGTGCGAGTTTTTCTCACTCTGGTCCACCAGACTGACCCAGTGTTTTGTAAATGCTCGGGTTAGCCCGTGATGTACAGGTGCAGGTTATCAGGTACTGAGATGTCCAGAGACGAGCTGGAGATGTTCAGACATATGATATCTAGTATTTATTCCGCTATGCATATGAGGACAGATTACTATAACTGTCCAGAGATGTTGATGTACTCTGATATTGTAAGTATTTTCAAAGGCTCTCAAATAAAGATTTACTTCTATATTATATTTTGTTCCGCTGCGATGTGAGACTCTATGTTATGTTGGTTCTTCTTCTTCTATTCTAACTTTCTTTCTTTCTTATCTCACCCTCTAATTTCTTTCTATAAACGTCCCAGTGTTTTTCGGTGTTTGGAAGGTCGGCATAAGTCATGGTAATGGTATTTATGTCGATTTTCGAGGCCGAAAATCGCTAGGTTGTTACAGTGGTATCAGAGCTATTGGTTGAGTAGTAACCTTGGATCTGTGGCGTAACTCAATAGAGATGGGGTTACTAACACCCTAGATTGAGTTGAGTGTATATATATGGGAGCGTATTTGTAAGATTTTATATATAAGTGTTTGGTATTGTATTATTAGACTGGTTCAAGTGTTGAGAAGCATTGGACTAGCAAATGGATACAATATTGTTTTATCAAGAGGGTAAATGAAATAATTTTGCCCAACGTAGATTTTATATAGGAAAAGGAAATTATTTTCTATATTTTAGTAATGTGGGTTATTTGTTTGTTCTGGTTGATTTGATTTGAAATCAAATTTGAATTTTGAAATAAAGTTGAACTGAGTAGAAAATCGATTCGTCAATTGAATCGGTTAAGGACGTAAAACTAAACCTGGTTAAGTAAAATCAGGTTAAGAATAAATTCAAATTGAGTGATCTTAAATAAATTGGGATTTAAAAATTTATTGGATAAATAAATTGGGATTCAAATAAAGTGGATTGCCATTTGGAATTTGAATTTTTTTCTTTTCGAAGAAGTTGAGGCCCAGAATAGCAGTTGTAGTCGTATCGATCGAGTCATGCAGAGGAGGTGTTGGCGAATCCTCGAAAATTTTTAGAATATAAATTTACTTTGATGATAATTCAAAAGTAATGATTTTAAAATAATATGGTTCGGAATATTCTTCTTACTTTGCAATTTCGAGGACGAAATTATTTTAAGGGGGGAACAATGTAACGTCCCGGATTTTTTAGCCATTTAAAATATAATATTTAAATCAGTTTATATATTATATTGAAATTATAATGGATTTTAATCGAATTCATTTATATTAAAGGATTTTTATATAAATGGAATATTATTTAAAATTAGAATTTTTAATGTCAAGTTTGAATACTATATTAAATGAAATTGAAGTTGTTGTTTTAGTAAATACAATGACATTTATTCATTTATTCTCGTTAAATTTAGTTTGTTTGAATTTAGTGTATATTTATATATTCATTAACATTTCCACTTGTTCGGGCAAAACAAATGAGGAACCCGAGTACATTATATATGTCCCACCAAACAAAAACATATAATATGAGAAACCAGAACCAAACATGCATTATAAGGATGTCACGGGAGTATGAAAACTGAAAATGTGTATAATATAAAAACTGGAGAGTGATCAAATACAAGAAGACAACATATATTTATATTTTTGTTTGTGCAAATGCAAAACAAAATTTGTATTCATATTATTGGTTATGCACAACACAAAGAAAAAGAAAAAAATACATGAGATTATTTAAACAATACAAATCTCGAATACAAAACACAAAGAAAAGATCAACATTTGTAAATCAACGTCCGCATGCCTCGCCCTTTCCAGACCAGCGAATCCATCGGGTTTTGATCTACGAAAAAGAAGAAAACCCATTAAAAGGGTGATTCATGACAGTAATGAACAGTATAAGAAAAACACAGTGGAATGTGGGCACAACACTTTTTTTTTTAAATTGGTCCTGTTTGTATCAACTGTAAACAAGGAACACTCCTAATGGTATACACAGCAAATGGACACATAATAAATGACATATGACTACAAGAAAGTTTATACAATGTGTATGCAACAACTAAATGACATATGACTACACTGGCCTGAATGCGACAGTATATACAAGTGAGCCTGAAAACACATTGAAAAGCATGTCAAGCCAAGAAACAAAATGCCACAACAGTAAGGGAAAGGTTGCAACACATGAAATGGGTGACTGGCATGTTTCTTGCGACAGCATAAGGACCAAATGAGGTTCCAGATTTGTAAAAAGGTGACAAACAAATACATAATAAACAGGGATCAAAAGTAGCAAGCTCAACATAAATTGTATACAATATATAACAGCAGTCGTGTATCCTTGGGAACAAATTCTCCCTTAAAAAACATTTAAACAAGTACGGATAGTGAGGGATATTATACATATACATGCAAATATGCTATGAGTAGGATTGTATTTAACTAGTTGATATTCATGTCAACCGAAGAAATAAAATAAAAACTGTAGTATAGTAGTATAAAAACAGCTAAAAATATAGGTGCACAGCTAAAGGGATGTAACGACCCGTGTTCTACACATCATAGGATTGTAGAATATTTATTTCTTTCCCGTGTGAAGTTGTATGGTCATGTAACTTTGGGAAACATTTATTAGAGTCATTTCCCATGCTTATGATTTTTGTCGATTTTTAAATGACCATTTTGCCCCTAGTTAGTACTGTTTTGGCCATAACTTTTGATAGGGAAGGAATTTTGACCTGAAACCACTTCCATTAGATTCGTTTGATGGTTTCTCTTTCCGTAGAGTGGTCATAATAGCCAAACGGACTTACCGTTTGGGAGATATGGCTGAAACAAGGTTTGGAGGGTGAAAAACTGCTTAACCGGGCCGAATCGGGTGATTAGTGAGTAGGCCCATGACCCATTTCGGGATTAGGGTTAGGAGAGGGCTGAGTTGGCCTAGGATTTGATCCCATTTCAGTTTTCTAGCCTCCACTTAGTCCCCAAGAAACCTAATAATGGCCTCCACTCTCTAAAGTCTCCAAATCACCTCCAAACCACTCCAACTTGAAGAAAAGAGATTAGCAAGATCAAATCAAAGAAGATCTTCACCTAATCAACCTTGAAGTCGCTGTTTTGCATTGGAATCAACATCAAATCCAAGTTTTATTTCAGATCTTGTTTTATTTGTGGCTAAGGTGAGTGATTAGCTTGCTTTTTGCACTAATTATGGCTAAATTGGGGTGATTAGTGCTAATCAGCGTTTTTAAAGGAAAATAAATTCTGGAAAAATGTTTATAAAATCATAAACAATGTTTTAGACCTCTGATATGAGTTTGGGTTAATTTGGTTAAGTTTTGCTAATCGTACCATTAGTTATGCTCACATATGCTTAAGGGAAAACATGGGGTTTTGGGCATGTTTGATCTATTTTACCATGTCATATTGTTGTTTTGGTGTTTGAGGTCACTTGTATGTATTGCTATGACACTATGACATGCTTTGTGATTGGTTTCAATAGTTAGAATGGTCGGAAACGCCGTCGAGAGGCGTGTAAACACTTGCTGGAAGGTTGCAGGAATCGGTGCAGGAAATCGGATCGGATCGCCCCCTACCCGATCCGAACCGCCCATTTCCCTTCACCACGAACCGAACCGGATCGTTATAGCGAAGCGAGCGGCGCCACGAGCTGAAGGATCCGAACTGATCCGAGGAGTCGCGATTCAGGACTTGGTGATTGAAGACTCCGACCCGACCCGCCTGGAGTGATAACGACACGATCCGATCTGATCGCCTTGTGGACCACGAACCGGAAACTTAGAGGAGGGCGAGGGGCTTGAAGCTATGACCAGGAGGCGTGACCCGAGCCGTTGCGTGGTGGAGAACCCGATCCGATCCGGATGGGACTGGAAGCCACGAATCGGTGGTGCACTCCGATCCGACCCGAGGTAGCAGTCACGAACCGAGACGATGAAGACCACGATTCCAATGACGATGAAGGGGATCCGAACCGATCCAATGGAGATCCATAACCCGAAATGCAAAGGTAGTTCAAGTGGAAGTTCGAGCTCAGGATCCAGACGGGAACCAATGAGTTCACTTCGTGATTGGACTTTGCTGCGGGACGTGTGCTAAGGAGTTGTCGGTGTCTATGACTTTGGATCACTATGTATTAGAGGTGTATAGACGGACTCGGGCTTTGGATATGTTGTGACTAGGGAGCTACCTACCAATGGAGTGGGATCATGGATACGTTGGGCGTGATCCCATAGGTTTGGCGTTGGTGGTAGTAGGAATGGACATAGTCGTACAAAGTCGAGTTCTGTCGTTTTCTTGAAGGGTTATGGTGATCAAAGAAGTAGATACCGTATGCTTTACGCATTGAGTGAGAGATGCAAGGATGGTTTCTATGCTTGATTGTTTGACACACACATCCCCACCCCATATACTTATATTATGTGGTTGTGAAATCATAGAGTATTGTACCGTGTAGTACTAACTCTTTGATTGCAGGTCCAGGTTCAGGTATGACTTAGTATACCTGTTATTATTCTGTTTATGCTTGCTACCACTCATACCAGACTGATGTCTGACCCAGAGTTTTATGTTTCTTCTTATTACTCTGGGTGCTCACACGAGCAGACTAGAGACAGGGATAGCTGGTAGTGCGCTTGGTAGATGGACTGAAGACGAGCAGGAGGCTCCACGTATGATATATAGTTATTCTCCCTGTGTCGTGATCGGTATCTACTTTGGGCATTAGTAGCATACCTATTTTGTTTATCTTAGAGACAGTATTTTGAAGTTGTAATAAGCTGTATTTGATATTTCCGCTACTCTGATGATGTTAGTTCAAGTTTTCAGCTTATGCACTGTCTCATCTGTTTTATGTCAAGTATATGTTGGTTATTATATTTTATCCCATGCGCTGTGAGACATATTACAGGTTCTTTATTTGGTTCATCTTCTTTCTTTCTCATTCTTTGGCGACCGTCCCATGCCAATTGGACATGTGTACAGCGCACAATTGGAGTAAATGTCGGTTGATGCGGGGCGGGTCGTCACACTTGGTATCAGAGCTCTAGGTTGCGTAGTTAACCTAGGGAAAGACACTAGGGAGAGTTAGTACGTATATGAGAGCGCGTATTTGTGATTACTTTGGTTCTCAAAAGCTATGTATATATACTATTAGTAGTATAAGGATGAAGTTGCACTGCACTAGTACCACTATGGGGTCGTTAATCGTTCTTCTTTTTACAGATTGACGATGAGCCGATATGTGAGAGGTACTAGTAGAGGGGCCAATAATGGAAATGCCGCTGACATGAGGGCGATGTTTACCGACCTCATGAGAGACATGCTTAGAGAAGCGCAAAGGGCAGTTCCTAATCCCGGAGTTGGTGGTGGCCCAGTAGTGCAAGCGCCTAGGGTCGATTTCGCCAAGTTGAGTAAGGATTACACTAATCTTGGTGGAAAGCCGTTTCACGGAACAGAGTCGGCCACGGAAGTTCAGGATTGGCTGGATAGCTGTGATCGGATCTTCGATGACTTGGGTATCGAGGATGCGATGAAGAGAAGGCTAGCGTCTCGTCAGCTGCAAGGACGAGCGATGAATTGGTGGAATGTTATTAGGGCAGCCACACCAGAAGATCAAGTTACCTGGGATCAGTTTAAAGCTCGCTTTAGCGACAAGTATATCCCAGCTGCCCAGAAGTCGGAATTGTTTAGGAAGTTCTTGGAGCTTAAGCAGAATGGAAGGGCAGTATCGGATTATGTTGCGGAGTTCGACACTTTGTCGAAGTATGGTTTATCTCTAATCGATACTCCCGAAAAGAAAAATGAGAAGTTCATCACTGGCTTGGATGAATACTTAGGGGAGAGGCTGATTAATCACATCGATGAGACGTTTGAGTCGATTGTGGGAAAAGCTTTGAGGTCAGAAAGTCTTTACCCTAAGCCGAAGACTGGGGTTGTTGCTGCATCTGCTGAAGAGCCAAAGCCGCAAGCAAGCGGTGGAGGCAAGAATAACTCTCAGAATAAGAGGAAGCAGAACCAAGCTAAGGATGGCCAGAAGAAAAGCAGGAAAGAAGTCGAGTGCTTCAAATGTGGAAAGAAGGGCCATTATGCAAGGGAATGTAGGGCCAAGACAGTGGGAAAGAAGTGCTTTAACTGTGGCCAGGAGGGACATTTTAAGGATAAGTGCCCGCAACCTCTGAAGGAGAATCAGATTGTGAAAGCATATGCCATCAATGCTGTTCCTTCTTCGTCGAATGCCCCAACTGCGGCGGAGAAAGGAAAGGGAGTCGTCATTCAAGGTATGCTTTCCATTTATGATCTTCCTGTTAGAGTTTTGTTTGATACCGGGGCTTCCCATTCCTTCATATCTAGTGACCTGGTAGATAGGTTGGGATTGGAACCCGAGTTAGTCGATAGACCATTAGCTGTGACGAACCCGATTGGTGGTTCAACAAACCTCAGTATGATCTGTCGTAATGTGGTCTTATCGAGTCATGGATGTATGTTTGTTTGTGATTGCTTTGTTTTGGGCTTTACTGGGTATGGCATTATTTTGGGAGTCGATTGGCTCCAAAGATACGGGGTGGTGGTAGACTGTGAGGGCTTTTTGGTGACAGTTAGGGCGGATGATGGGCGGAGGGTAGTGTTTGGTAATCTACCCTGTGATGGGGTAATGGCTAGTTTTGTAAATTCCCTCGACATTCCGCATGATGAGTTATCAGGTTTGCCCGTGGTTGGCCAGTACCCGGACATCTTCGAGGAAGTGACCGGACTTCCACCACACCGAGAGATTGAGTTTCGTATTGATTTAGTGAAAGATGCCAGACCTATAGTGATGCCACTTCGTCGTATGGCACCACGAGAACAGCGAGAACTCGAGATGCAAGTTAGCGATCTTTTGAAGAAGGGATTTATTAGAAGAAGTGTTTCCGAGTGGGGAGCACCAGTTGTGTTTGCTACTAAGGCAGATGGTTCCCTTCGATTGTGTGTGGACTATCGCGAGTTAAATAAGGTGACGAGGAAGAATAAGTATCCTCTACCACGGATAGATGATTTGTTTGATCAACTGGAAGGAGCTAGAGTGTTCTCCCAGTTGGACCTCGCGACAGGATTTCATCAGCTCCGTGTAGCAGCTGATAGTATAGCTAAAACGGCATTTAGGACGCCGTCTGGGTTTTATGAGTGGTTGGTCATGCCATTCGGGTTGACCAATGCACCAGCATACTTCGTGGATCTTATGAATAGAGTATTCAGAGACCAACTGAATAAGTTTGTTCTTGTGTTCGTAGACGATATCCTTGTTTACTCGAGGACAGAAGAGGAACACAAGGAACATTTGAGAATTGTGTTGGAGGTGTTGAGAAGACACCAACTGAAAGCGAAATTCTCTAAGTGTCATTTTTGGAGGAGAGAAGTGAGATTCTTGGGCCATGTTGTTTCAGAGAATGGTATTGCCGTGGACCCTGCAAAGGTGGCTACGGTACAAGATTGGTCTACGCCCAAGAATGCAACCGACGTAAGAAGTTTCTTGGGGTTAGCTGGATATTATCGTAAGTTTATCAAAGACTTCTCCAAGACAGCGGCACCGTTGACTCAGTTGACTAAGAAGAATCAAGCCTTCGTTTGGGACGGAGGGTGTGAAAAAGCATTCAAGAGTCTAAAGGAAAAGTTGACGCGTGCGCCAGTGTTGGTCATTCCTAAGGGAAATGAAGAGATGACGGTATACACGGATGCTTGTGGTACCGGACTGGGTGCGGTATTGATGCAGGGAGGTAGGGTTGTAGCTTATGCTAGTCGACAGCTAAAGCCCCATGAGAAGAAGTATCCTACCCATGATTTGGAATTGGCAGCGATTGTATTTGCGCTTAAGATGTGGAGGCATTATCTCTTGGGAGAAAGATTTGAGCTGTTTACCGATCATAAATCGTTAAAGTATCTCTTCTCTCAGAAAGATCTGAATCTCCGTCAGCAGAGATGGTTAGAGTTCTTGGCTTCGTATGACTTTGATATCGCGTATACACCTGGGAAGGGTAATACGGTAGCCGATGCCTTGAGTAGGAGACATGCCAGCTTAGGAGCAATGTTTCTTGAATGGAAGCAGCTGGAGTATATCGCGGGGTTTGATTTCAGACCAAGGTGCGAATTGGATCCAGCTATGCTAGCTAGTTTGACGATCAGACCCACTTTGATAGAGCGGATTGGTTCTAGCCAGAGGAACGATCCTAACCTATTAGAAATCATCTCCAAGTTAGAGATGGGTATCGAAGAGGAGATGAATGTGTATGAGCTTGATCGATATGGATGGCTTCGGAAGAATGGAAGACTAGTTGTACCCAATGTCAATGGATTGAGGGATGAAGTGCTTAGAGAATGTCATCACTCAAAGCTAACTATACATCCCGGTGGTAATAAGATGTATCGAGATATGAAGCAGACTTACTACTGGGAAGGGATGAAAAGAGACGTTGGGAAGTTTATATCCAAGTGCATGAATTGCCAGCTAGTTAAAGCCGAGCAAAAGAAGCCTAGTGGGTTGTTGCAACCATTAGAAATTCCCGAATGGAAATGGGAACAAGTTTCGATGGATTTCATCGATGGTTTACCGAGGACTAGATCGGGATATGATAGCATTTGGGTAATCGTGGATCGACTGACCAAGAGTGCAAGATTTATACCAGTTAAGTCGAACAGAACTGCAGCTAAGTTAGCAGAACTATATATGAAGTGGGTAGTGAGATTTCATGGAGTACCCAAAGGCATTGTGAGTGACCGAGATCCGTTGTTTACTAGTGGATTTTGGAAGAGCTTACAAGAGGCTTTAGGATCAGAATTACATCTCAGTACCGCATATCATCCTCAAACCGATGGTCAGACAGAGAGGGTGAATCGGATATTGGAAGATCTCTTGAGGGCTTGTATATTGGATTTCGGTGGAGCATGGGATGACCATTTGCATCTAGTGGAGTTTGCATATAATAATAGCTACCAATCCAGTATTGGTATGGCTCCATATGAAGCTTTGTACGGAAGACCGTGCAACTCACCATCATGTTGGATAGAGACTGGCGAGAAGTTTGTGCTTGGACCAGATGTGGTGAGAGAAACTTCCGATAAGATCAAGATCATTCAGCAACGAAT
This sequence comes from Allium sativum, assembly GCA_030737875.1. NCBI lineage: Eukaryota > Viridiplantae > Streptophyta > Magnoliopsida > Asparagales > Amaryllidaceae > Allium > Allium sativum. The sequence continues at coordinate 444,338,363 of CM060919.1, forward strand.
GAAAGCTGCTCAGGATAGGCAGAAAAGCTATGCTGATAAAAGGAGAAGAGACTTGAAATTCTCCGTTGGTGACTTGGTGTTTGTCAAGATCTCTTCGTTGAAAAGCGTGATACGATTTGGCAGGAGAGGCAAGTTGGCACCAAGATTTGTGGGTCCTTTTCAAGTTCTCGAGGAAGTTGGGAATTTGGCGTATAGAGTTGGCTTACCAGAGAAAATGGCAGGAGTCCACGATGTGTTTCATGTTTCCCAACTAAGGAAGTTCGTTCACGACTCAAATGTGACTATTTCACCTGATCAGTTAGAGGACTTAGAAGTTGAACCTGAGGCGGTTGAGAACCGCAAGCCGATTCGTATTGTGGGGCATGATACGAAGCAACTTCGAAGAAAGTCGGTGAAGCTAGTCAAAGTTCAGTGGGGCGAGGACGAAAATGATTGTGCTTGGGAGACAGAGGAGAGCATTAAAAAGGCTTATCCAGAACTCTTTGCCTGGTAAGATTTACTTTACGATTTAGTTATTCTGCATGCTAGGATAGACTTGTTTAGCTTGTTTTGCATGTTTGATGGTTGTTTTATGATTGATAGGCATGCGGGACCCTTGTGTGTTTTGATTAGGGAATTTCGGGGGCGAAATTTCTTAAGGGGGGGAGAGTGTAACGACCCGTGTTCTACACATCATAGGATTGTAGAATATTTATTTCTTTCCCGTGTGAAGTTGTATGGTCATGTAACTTTGGGAAACATTTATTAGAGTCATTTCCCATGCTTATGATTTTTGTCGATTTTTAAATGACCATTTTGCCCCTAGTTAGTACTGTTTTGGCCATAACTTTTGATAGGGAAGGAATTTTGACCTGAAACCACTTCCATTAGATTCGTTTGATGGTTTCTCTTTCCGTAGAGTGGTCATAATAGCCAAACGGACTTACCGTTTGGGAGATATGGCTGAAACAAGGTTTGGAGGGTGAAAAACTGCTTAACCGGGCCGAATCGGGTGATTAGTGAGTAGGCCCATGACCCATTTCGGGATTAGGGTTAGGAGAGGGCTGAGTTGGCCTAGGATTTGATCCCATTTCAGTTTTCTAGCCTCCACTTAGTCCCCAAGAAACCTAATAATGGCCTCCACTCTCTAAAGTCTCCAAATCACCTCCAAACCACTCCAACTTGAAGAAAAGAGATTAGCAAGATCAAATCAAAGAAGATCTTCACCTAATCAACCTTGAAGTCGCTGTTTTGCATTGGAATCAACATCAAATCCAAGTTTTATTTCAGATCTTGTTTTATTTGTGGCTAAGGTGAGTGATTAGCTTGCTTTTTGCACTAATTATGGCTAAATTGGGGTGATTAGTGCTAATCAGCGTTTTTAAAGGAAAATAAATTCTGGAAAAATGTTTATAAAATCATAAACAATGTTTTAGACCTCTGATATGAGTTTGGGTTAATTTGGTTAAGTTTTGCTAATCGTACCATTAGTTATGCTCACATATGCTTAAGGGAAAACATGGGGTTTTGGGCATGTTTGATCTATTTTACCATGTCATATTGTTGTTTTGGTGTTTGAGGTCACTTGTATGTATTGCTATGACACTATGACATGCTTTGTGATTGGTTTCAATAGTTAGAATGGTCGGAAACGCCGTCGAGAGGCGTGTAAACACTTGCTAGAAGGTTGCAGGAATCGGTGCAGGAAATCGGATCGGATCGCCCCCTACCCGATCCGAACCGCCCATTTCCCTTCACCACGAACCGAACCGGATCGTTATAGCGAAGCGAGCGGCGCCACGAGCTGAAGGATCCGAACCGATCCGAGGAGTCGCGATTCAGGACTTGGTGATTGAAGACTCCGACCCGACCCGCCTGGAGTGATAACGACACGATCCGATCTGATCGCCTTGTGGACCACGAACCGGAAACTTGGAGGAGGGCGAGGGGCTTGAAGCTATGACCAGGAGGCGTGACCCGAGCCGTTGCGTGGTGGAGAACCCGATCCGATCCGGATGGGACTGGAAGCCACGAATCGGTGGTGCACTCCGATCCGACCCGAGGTAGCAGTCACGAACCGAGACGATGAAGACCACGATTCCAATGACGATGAAGGGGATCCGAACCGATCCAATGGAGATCCATAACCCGAAATGCAAAGGTAGTTCAAGTGGAAGTTCGAGCTCAGGATCCAGACGGGAACCAATGAGTTCACTTCGTGATTGGACTTTGCTGCGGGACGTGTGCTAAGGAGTTGTCGGTGTCTATGACTTTGGATCACTATGTATTAGAGGTGTATAGACGGACTCGGGCTTTGGATATGGTGCGACTAGGGAGCTACCTACCAATGGAGTGGGATCATGGATACGTTGGGCGTGATCCCATAGGTTTGGCGTTGGTGGTAGTAGGAATGGACATAGTCGTACAAAGTCGAGTTCTGTCGTTTTCTTGAAGGGTTATGGTGATCAAAGAAGTAGATACCGTATGCTTTACGCATTGAGTGAGAGATGCAAGGATGGTTGCTATGCTTGATTGTTTGACACACACATCCCCACCCCATATACTTATATTATGTGGTTGTGAAATCATAGAGTATTGTACCGTGTAGTACTAACTCTTTGATTGCAGGTCCAGGTTCAGGTATGACTTAGTATACCTGTTATTATTCTGTTTATGCTTGCTACCACTCATACCAGACTGATGTCTGACCCAGAGTTTTATGTTTCTTCTTATTACTCTGGGTGCTCACACGAGCAGACTAGAGACAGGGATAGCTGGTAGTGCGCTTGGTAGATGGACTGAAGACGAGCAGGAGGCTCCACGTATGATATATAGTTATTCTCCCTGTGTCGTGATCGGTATCTACTTTGGGCATTAGTAGCATACCTATTTTGTTTATCTTAGAGACAGTATTTTGAAGTTGTAATAAGCTGTATTTGATATTTCCGCTACTCTGATGATGTTAGTTCAAGTTTTCAGCTTATGCACTGTCTCATCTGTTTTATGTCAAGTATATGTTGGTTATTATATTTTATCCCATGCGCTGTGAGACATATTACAGGTTCTTTATTTGGTTCATCTTCTTTCTTTCTCATTCTTTGGCGACCGTCCCATGCCAATTGGACATGTGTACAGCGCACAATTGGAGTAAATGTTGGTTGGTGCGGGGCGGGCCGTCACAAGGGAAGTTGAAGTCATTCATACACCAAATCTTGAATAGAAAGAAAAATATATTAACTGTAACATGTATATATATAAATGGCGTAGCATAACAGGGATAACACACATATAAACTAGAGAACAGGGGTACGGTAATGCTATGCAAAAGTCAGCTTAAATTCAAGAAGCAGTATATGCACAAAAGTGCAACAGTAATCAAACATCCATGCAAGTCAGTAAGTTAACATAAACAGGATACATCTGTGCCAAAAAGGAGCAGCTCACTAATTTTTGTATCAACCAGATCGGTTCCATATAAAGTATTCACAAGTTACTACAGAGAAGTTATTATTCTTAGATGTGTTGAGTGCCAAAGCTTATGATCAGGAAAAATATGTAAACAAAATACAGTTAAAACATATATGGCTCAGTTCAAAGCAAATGTTCATAGGTGCGTGCCACTTTCAGCAATGATAATAAAAGAGAGATGAGTCCCAACATACTAAGTGCAAGTTTAATGTTTCAGGGTATATGTCTACTATACATGCAGTAAATAAATATACCAGCCATATTTCTAAGTTGGCAACTAAATTCAGAAAATGATTATTTTATAACATCAAATCTCAACAGCTAAGAACATGTCATGAACAGCTAAGAAAATAGTACATCGTGTAGCTGATAAAACTAGATTTTTGTGCATTTATACATAGATCCTAGGTATAGTACACAAGCTAGAGAGAAACAAAATTTGTATGGCCAAATCAAACAGTAAAATCACATGTATGAACAGTAAAGTTCATCATTGTTCTTTGTATATTTTGAAATCCGAACACCAAATCCAAGGAAAAATTCAAATCTTAGGTGAAATAACAATACATAACATCACTATCACCTAACCAGTTAAATCAAAATCCATTTTGAACCGATCTAAAAATCCAATACCAAAAATCCGAACCAAAATCTAAGGACAGATTCGAATTTTGATTGAAATAACACTTCGTGGCTGTTGATAGACATTGAACCTATCTAGTTCAAACCGCAACTATATATATACACGCAATCACTCGATATGTTTTCATCCATTCGAAACAAACCAACACAAAATAAACCAGAGAAGAAAATTCAAAACAAAGCATTACAGCAATTAAAAATTGAGTAAAAGAGAAAACTTAGCTTTCGGTTGAATTCGTTCGTAGTTGAAGACCAGGCCTCGATCTGGTTCGCTCGATGCCATGTGATGGCGATGGGGGGGGTTGCTCGCGAGGCCATGGTGGTGGATCGAAGACTGGAGAAGTGTTTGCGACGTCGATTTGGCTGAAGAAGGAAAGGGGAGGGTTTTTTAGCCTTGAGCAAATTTTTGAGGAGGCGGCTGAAATAATGAAAAAGAAAGGATCGAAGGGAGGGTTTGTAAAGAGAAGCGGGTCGGGTAGTGTTTTGGGCCGATGATCAAAAGGTAAAGCCCAATTTTAAATTCTAAAGGAATTCCATGTTATAATTTAATTTATAAAACTTGTTTAAATAATTTCTCGAGCACACGTTCTCAGATTTACGCACAGTCAGTTGCGTTGAGACTGTAAAAACAAGGATTTCGAGATGGAGCTTGACCAGTCAAGACCGAAAGCAAGAAGAAGTATTAATTAAATTAAACGCTGTTTAATTTAATTAAAAATCAGCGGTTGAACGACTAAACTAGGTCAAGGTGAGTTAAACTCACTCAGCTCTTCCCATTTATATCTTATATAAATTGGGTTTTTATTTTCTGTGTTCTGATTTGTTAGTGATTTACCGTTTGTTAGTTATATATATATATATATATATTGTTGATTCAATAAATGAAATAAAGTGGTCGTTTAACTTCTGAAAAAAACACTAATCGTTATGATTGACCCAAATAAAGTAATTTCCCTTGATTGGTCACGTTTATAGATGTATTTGAAATTGTGTGAATTATTTGAATTGGCTGTTGATTGATTGCTGATCGTTATAGAAATTTCCAGTCAAATAAAAAGAAATGATTGATTGTTGTTGATTAGTGAACCATGTTTCAATATTTGTTTTCATGGGTAGTGTAGTTGGGGAATTAGCATCACCTGGCATATAAATCAATCGATTTATAAAATATGGGTTTTATCGACAGTGGATCGATAATATTTAAGTTATAAATATATTTTATAAAGGAAATAGGTTTTGAGAGTTATTACATTGAATGTTTTTGTAAAAAGGAAAAATACCAATTATTTAAAGTTTATAAGAAATTATGAAATTTGTTTTATAAAACAAATTCTTAGGTCGATAAGAGTTATGAGCGAAGAGCAGGGAATAACCTAGCTTAATGGTGAACGATTAAATAAAGTTATTTAAATTTATTATATTTTAATCAATTTAAAGAAGTAATTAAATAGATTTGGTTAAAAGAGTAATCATGTTTTGTGTCGGCCATTTAAACTAAGTTAGACTTTAAATTGGTGAAATAACTTAATGAAAAATTTGGTTAAGTTTAGTAAGAATTTAAAAAGGAGATTTATTATTCTAGTAAATAAAGGAGTTAATTTATTTGCAAATGATTAATGTTGAGTTAATAATCCCTTCTTAAATGTAATACATTTAAGTAACCAAGATGAAATGAAATATAGTTAAGTATTGAAAAGAAGCCATGAATGCGTTTTATATTTTGAACTCGAGTTTTTAATCAAGTAATAAAGATTTCTAAATGGATACGATAGCTTAAATGAAAAGTTTTGCTTAATGTTTGAATTAAGTAAAGGGAGGTAAAGAGGTAAAAATGGTTTATATTAAACCTGAAATTTTAAAACAAGGTTTATAAGTGGAATATGAGTTTAAATGTCGTTTTTGAATTGGAAATACTTAATGATGGAATTGATTTAAACCATTAGAATTTAAAAGAAAAAGGGACTGGGAAAAGAGATTAAGGTCGATCATTGGTAAAAAGGTTGGAAATGGGATTGTAGTAACAATCCGGTTATGAAGACAAAGTTATTTAAATAAGTCGAGGATTTATAAAAATGATGTTTAGTAAGAAATTATTTAATTAAGCGATATTGATTATAAAGAGAAACTTCCAAAAAGATAAGTAGAACTGTAAAGCCACATTTTAAACTGGTGAGATGTGTTTGATATAAGATTTAATATTGTTTCTTGAATTACAACTCGTATTTATCTGAAGATAAGAACGTTGTTGATCAAGGTCTGAGAGGTAATTAAAATACCCCAACTTGAATGACTTCGGGACTATCCAAAGATGATACTAGTTGGTAATGGCGAGAGTGTATGATAAGATTTCCAAAGTAAAGGAAATGATATGAGAGGATATTTTTCCTAGTAACGAAATTAAAAGGAGATTGGGTGATAAATTTTGAAAGCTAAGTGATGCTGAGTACTAGACCAGTGAATCTATTTTTGTGATTTTCATGGATGTTTACTTAATAGTTAAATAACCGACTATCAAGTCTGACCCTTACGATTGTTGGTATGGAAAGACCGGGATCAAATATATATTCGAAAACCATTCCAACCAACAAAATACGAAATATATAAAAGATATCGGGCGACGATCGAGATTGAGCATGTGAAGACCATAGATCTTCATAAAGCGGAAGAACCTCTTACAATCTCTGATTCGACCCGGAGATATACTGGGGTTCTGTCGTGGTTGGAATCTGTGGATTGCAAGGACGATCGCTACTGATCTATGGGGTGACTCCTATGTTGGATGCAGTAGGAGAGTACCTTCGGTTCATCCTGTTCCTGGATGACTTGTATGGACGAATGTCTGACAGAGTATTTCCTGAAACCGCGTACGTTGATTTTTACAAATATACCGAGTGGTGGCAAAAAAGGGCACTTCTTTTATACCCAGAGTATATTTATGGACGTTAATTTGTGACTTGACGGATCTGACGATGTGGCATTCAAAGTGAATGGCGACCAGATGTTCTATAACCTCAAGCCTCACCAACCGGGATTTGACAGAAATCGGGCAGGCAGCATGGCTATGTGGGTCGCTCCCACTAGGGTGTATAATCATCTATCTAGAGAAAATCCATTTCATTCTTAAATCTATCTCGATGTTGTCCCTTATCGGGAAACGGTGGTTTGAGACCAACCATTGGTGATATACATTCGATACACTCAAGCGAAATGAGTGGTCAGTCATGTGAGGGTCGGGTTGCAAGACGTTCTTGTTGAACCCAGTATATTCGCCTCTAGGGATACACTATCGGCAGGTGGTCCCATACCTTGTCACAGTTGGAATCCAATAAGCTCCCGCGGTTTTGATTGTATACTATATATGTGGAGCGTGAGATGCAAGCGTTCCACTAGATTAATATTAACTTGTATTTAGACACTATTATAATATCAGAAAAGATATTGATTTCGAAAACTGTTTTGGGTATCGTAAGGTAAAAACCGTCCGTGCTTATGTGTGGATTTGGTCTTACGATTATCTTTTCTTTCGAAAGGATTTTAACTTTAAAATCAAGTTGTGTGATGCCTTAATGCTGTGCGAGTTTTTCTTACTCTGGTCCACCAGACTGACACAGTGTTTTGTAAATGCTCGGGTTAGCCCGGGATGTACAGGTGTAGGTTATCAGGTACCGAGATATCCAGAGACGAGCTGGAGATGTTCAGACATATGATATCTAGTATTTATTCCGCTATGTATATGAGGACAGATTACTATAACTGTCCAGAGATGTTGATGTACTCTAATATTGTAAGTATTTTCAAAGGCTCTCAAATAAAGATTTACTTCTGTATTATATTTTGTTCTGCTGCGATGTGAGACTCTGTGTTATGTTGGTTCTTCTTCTTCTTCTATTCTAACTTTCTTTCTTTCTTATCTAACCCTCTAATTTCTTTCTATAAACGTTCCAGTGTTTTTCGGTGTTTGGAAAGTCTGCATAAGTCATGGTAAGGGTATTTATGTCGATTTTCGAGGCCGAAAATCGCTGGGTCGTTGCAACATGATTGGTTTTAACACCAACATAATAACCACTAATCTCACAAGCACATACGATAGAATCGTTACAAGAATAGGCATAAATCAGCATCGTCATTATCTTACAACTAGGAATTACTCTAGTTTTCATTTTATTACAAATCACAAATTTTAATCGTTCACATCTAAATAAAAACAGGACTTACAAAGAAAACAAAGTCTTGTTTTTCTGGGATCTATTTTTTGGATTTGAAAATCAATCCCTTGAAGAAGACTATCAACTTCTCTAAGTAAGTTTTGATTTGAAGCTTTTGACTCGCTTTCTAATTGAAGAAGAAATGGTGGCTAGGCTAGAACGTTCATTGACAGCATGGTGGCTCCTTGGAATGAATTAGTGTGATTTAGGGTTTGAGGATTAGGGTTGCTTTTATAGAAATGTAGTCCTATGTGAGCCGTTAGCTCGTTTTAGTAGCAATCACAACCGTCCAGACTAGATAGAGTTATCCAGAATTGCCACCTAAGCCTTAGTGACTCAGCAACAGGTCAGAAAGGACTCAGCAACTACGTCTCAGATTTGGATCTGGGCGAGGGGGTAGGTGGACCCCATGGTCGACCTGTGTGACCCAGGTCGACCCCTGGTCGACCTGATTTCTGGGCAGGAAATTTCCCGCCCAACCTGCTTTGAGGTTTGAACTTGAATTTTGGATTTTAATTTGAACTGTTTTAATTTATTTAAATTCTTGAATCTTCTGAAGCTCATAACTCCTTCATACGAAGTCCGATTTACGCAAACTCGGACTCTATCTCAAGCAAAATTCTGAGACGAACGCAATGGCGTAACCCGTTTCCCTTAATTCTCACAATTGTAATTAAGTATTCTTTAATTCGTTACTATAATGATTACAGAAAATACGGGGTGTTACGATCTGCATATTATTGAACTTGCTCTCTATACTAGTATTGTTAGGCCCTTCACTCCCGGAAAAAAGATAAATCACTTTAGAGTTAATTGTTTGTGTTTCTAGATAATAGTCTAGAAGTAAGAATTATGCTGATGTGCATGTTTGTGGTCATGACACTACATTCAGGAACAATTATGCACTCAAATGAAATGCTAGTTTGTGAAGAGCTGTTAATAGAAATTAAACAAGCACCATCGGTTCGAAAGAAACTTGCAACCCCGATTACTAAAATTAAAATTAAAAAACTAATCAGCCTACTCTCTAATTCTCTAATAAAGCAAGACACAAATTAGACTAGGACAAAAAAGGGAAAACATGAATTTAGAAAGGAAAAAAGTATATATTTGCACAACCATGACTTCGGTTATGGATTAGATGGTTACGATTGTTGATATTATGACCCATGTGAATTTCAAGTGATTTGGATATCTCCAGGTAGTGATGCAATTTTAGATAGAGTCACGATACAGTTTCTTGGTTCAGCATAGGGTTTGTTAGGTGGGGTTGCGGATGAAGGTAGAGGGGGTCTGAGGTGTTTTGGTCGGTTCCTATTGTGGACACTGCCGTGATTGCAATGGTTTAGCTTTTGGGTTCAAACGAGTGGAGGCGAACTACGGGCATTTTTGTATTTGGTTGCAGGTGGTTGTAGAGGGAAAAGATACAGAGATTGAGTTGGTTTTTGGGAGATAGAATGTTTGGTGGTGACAGTGGTCAATGTTGAAGTGGTGTTTTGCATGCAGAGGTCGCTACATGGTGTATGATGAACTTAAAGGAATATAATCGATGGTTAGTAATTGTGAATTTAGTATGGTGATTGTTGGTAGCCAATCGAGCTAGGATGGTAGGGTGGTATAGTTTTTTGTAGTAGTGCTGATGGAGGGTGTTAATATTGTTGATGTTTGGACGTGGTGAGGATTGATGGTGAGGATTTTTGAATTATGTAAATTCACGAAGTAATCACAATATATAGCCCATTTTCAGGTACGTTAACATTCTACTTTTATTTAAGCTTGGATGGCTTCAATTCCTTCAACGAAACAAAAAACTGAGGAATAAAACAATGAAAAATTATATTTTTGTTAAACCTCATATCCTAATCCAACTAGAAGAATAAAATAATGGAAAAACTTGACTGATGCTTGTATGTACTTGCCAAACATTCAGAATCAAATCAACAAAACATGCTTGCAAAAATCAAATTAATTTCAAGCACTTGCTTTAATTTAACACTGAAAAAAACTTTGAAACTATTAGCATTTGAACTATTAACATTTGAACTATTAAATACTTGGGTAATTCGAAAGATTTTAACACTTTAAAAAACACAAGAAACACGAACTGATCTATTTATCAAGAAACACGAATTAGGTAATTTGATACTCAAGTTAACAACTGCGCCAAGGGTAATAACATGAAACTTAACAAGAAAAACCATCTATCACTTTAAACTATTGATTAAACTAGAAACACATTGTTTTAATTTCATAAAGAACTAAACATCATTTTAAAATATGATGCAAAGTAGACAAAATCTGCAGCAAGGGATATAGCTAAACCAATCCTTCCCTTCTTCATTTACGTGGTTTCCACATGCTTGCCAAGACCTTCCAAATAACAAGGAGGCTGTAAAGTGGCGGGATGTAGACGGTGAACTTGCTAGTAATGAAGTGTTTTGATGTAAGTGAAAGATGTAGTTGGTGATCAGTGATTGAGCAAAGGGAATGGAGTTGCAATTCTATGATTTTTTTTCCTAAACAGAAGTTGAAATTAAGAAAACAAAAGTGCACATGCACCCAAAAAGGTTATAATGCAAGGATGCAACTATTCACACCCCATTTTACACTTTTGGCCACCAAAACTAAAAGCACCCCTTATTTTTTTACTTTTCCTCGGCTGGCCACCGTCTAATTTAATAACGTAAAAATAGAGAGGCCACCATTATCTTCATCTATTTCCTTCCTCGCTTACAGGATGTCCACTACCTCCATGAAGAAGCCAACTTTCGATCAACATTTATGTCAAGTGAGTACTTACTCGGTCGGTTGTGAAAATATTCATCAAATCAACATTTATGTCTTTTGAGTCGTTTGATTGATCATTATGCATCATATTTATCATCTGAAACAATAGGGGCATTCTTGAATTTATTATTATTCAAGTACTCCATATATCAAATGACAAAAGAAAACTTAATGTATCAGTTTGTAAAACAAGATACGTAATTTATACGGATAAAAACCCAACAAATCGAAATTTACATTGTCACTCTCTAATACAACGTTATCAAATTTTATGTCCTCCAAGCTTGAAATTTCCAACGGAGTGGAAAAAAACTTAAAACACAATGGAAACCCTAACCATTAATAAAAAAACCTAACAATATGTGCTAAAAATAATAGAAATCAATAAAAATAAAACAAATCTAACCTCTTTTTTATCCTTATCTTCCATCTCCATAAAGGAATATATGTTTTTGTTAGGGTTTAAGGTTTGAAATTGTGGGGATATTGTTTCTTTTAGGAGAAGTACGGTGGTGAAAAACCAAGTGAAAGAATAAGATGTAGTGGCCAGAAGAATATAAAAAATAATGATTTGTATTTAATCTAGAAAGGTGGCAAGAAGTGTAAACTGAGGTGTGAATAATAGCACCCTAATGCAATGTATTGAAATGCACAGTTTTTGAGTCATTAAAACAGTGCAATTGTGATGTAGAAATGAAAACAGGCAGTTGTAAAATAAAATAAAAACAAGAACAAAGAAATCGGTGACATGATCGCAAAAAAGTTCAACTTAATGAACAAAAAACAGGAACACATAGGAAAACAGATGAAATAAATTTATTCAAAGTGAATTACTGATTCCCATGTGTTAGTCTTTTTGGGGGTTTCGGGGAAGAGTATGCAGCATTGTGCAAATTAAGCAGAAGTAAATTTATTTTTGTACTATTTATTTGCAAGTAGTCAAATTCTATTAAACGTTTATACCGCTTGAAGGAATCAAGCAACAAATACCTTCTCAGAATACATAAACGTTAACCTTATGAGAAAACATCTGATCCACGTTTTGAGAAGTGCACACAAATTACCATTTAGTGTATTAATCATATGAGTTAACGCTGCCCCTACTAGATGGCCAGAGCCATAAAATCTACCAAATATAAGACACGCAAAGATAATTAATGGCTGTCTACAAAAAATAAACATCATAGAGTAGATGATTAAATTTAATCGTATAACTGAATCAAATTTGAGCTAGATTAATTAAAATTGAAGCATAGTTATGTGCCACTATAACGAGAAACTGCAGTCTAGCTGTAAGATGAGATGACTGCAATGCACTGAAACAAGCATAAATCTATATAGCCATGGACATGGATGCAACAGCATGGAATGAATTGAGGTAACCAACAATGGTCTGCATCAATCAACCTTCATTTATGCCTTTGATACGTGCTTATACACATTAACTGTTTTATTATTCAGCTTTCTGCTTCGTTTCTACTTCCTTGAAACTGCTGAAAATTCATCAAGACCTGCCTATACAACTTAACTACATATGCAACATGATTTTATTATGATAGAAGTTAGGAATATTCTAGTAGAATATATTTGAGTTTTTGCCTAGTTGTCAAGATCTTTTCTACTCAATTACCTAAGTAATTCACATGTTTCAAAATATTAAATCACGTTTTAAGTACTTCTATATGTAATATGGGATGCAATATGTCAACCACTGTCATACATATATGTAATTATCATGATTTGTATGTAGTTCTAACAATTGACTGTTATATTTGTGTATAGATAATTAGCATTTCGCAAGTGAAGAGCAACCGCATCAAAGAGCAGTTGGTAATCGAGCTACGAACATGACTTACACTATTATGTGTTTTAATATTTTGTTCATATTAATTGTGTAGACTTATTTGTAATTGGTTGTGGTATGTGGATTCACTTATTTTATAGAGACTATTATTGAAATGATTAAGGGTATTATACTTGATTATGCAGTTAATGTATTTTTATAATGATTTGAATATGGTGATTATCAATGTTGGTTTCAAAATGATAATTATGTGTTTAATTATTGGTTTTAATACGATTATTATATATAAGTGATCATTGGAAAAAATACAACCCATTAACAGTAAATAGCGTGATTAAAATGTGTGATCAATTAATAAGTTTTAGTAGCGTTTCAAAAGTGTTACGGAAAAAATAAAAAAGAAGGGTACAAGTACCACTTTAGCTGCATTTTTAAAACGCTACCAAAAAATCTTTTGTAGGGTTTCAGAAATGCTATAATATGTTTATTTTTGGTAGCGTTTATTATATTGCAACTAAAACTTTCAGACTTTTAGTTGCATGCTGTGTCGCAGCGTTTATCGAAACGCTACTAAAAGCTTTAGCAACGTTTCTTCAATGCTACGAAAAGCCTTTTCTGGTGTAGTGACCCTATGTTGATGTTCTCTTTGGTTCAAGAATGGTAGAACTTTGAAAGGATAAGATGTATTCATTGATCATGGAGATACAACGAAGGTTAGAACGATTCAAGTTGGACTTGAACTCGTAAAGGAAAAATGGTTGTTCGTTAATCTTGGAGATGCAACGAATAGGGAGACGACTCATGTTAGACTTGAGTCTGTGCTCGAGTTTGTGGGTAATGGATACTTGAGACTGGGTATGAGTATGTGTGTAGCTCTTCTGACGAGAGTACCAAGGAATCGTCGATGGTTGGAGTGTTCTAGGCAGACTCGAAGTAGGGGTATCTATGAACGTCCGTTACCTTGGATCCGTTGGACGTGATCTAGTTATCCTTGGAGGATAAAATTGCGTTGGATGTGCAGTAGTCCGTTTGGAGCCAGGGATTCCATTAGCCCTTGGGATTGGTTGGACCAGTCATATAGGTATCGACGTATTCATGGCTCTAGCCGGTAATAGATAGGACATGTTTGATGGATGCTATGGTTGCTATGTTTGTTCCTATTTTTTTCCCTTGAGTAGACTATCACCTATAGGATTCTGACAATGGGGAATGAAGAGATGACGGTATACACAGATGCATGTGGTACCAAACTAGGTGCTATACTGATGCATTGAGTAGGAGACATGCCAGTTTAGATGCTATGTTTATTGAATGAAAGTAACTGGAGTATATCGTGGGATATGATTGCAGACCTAAGTATGGATTGAATCAATAGATGTTGGCAAGTTTGACGATCAGACCGACTCTGATTGAGCGGATTGGTTCCAATCAGAGGGACAATCCTAATCTATTGGAAATCATCTCCAAGGTAGAGATGGGTATCGATAGAGAGAAGATGAACAAGTATGGAGTTGATCGAGAAGGATGGCTTTGAAAGAATGATAGAGTGGTTGTACCCAAGGTCAATGGATTGAGAGATGAAGTGCTTAGAGAATGTCATCACTCAGAGATGACTATGCATCCCGGTGGTAACAAAATGCATCGAGACATGAAGAAGACCTACTGCTGGGAAGGGATGAAAGGATACGTTGGGAAATTTATATCCTAATGCATGAATTGCCAGCTAGTCAAAACCGAGCAAAAGAAGCCTAGTGGTTTGTTACAACCGTTGAAAAATTCCCAAATGGAAATAGGAACAAGTCTCAGTGGATTTCATCGATGGTTTACCACGGATTAGATCAAGTCATGATAGCATGTGGGTGAATCAGGTATTAGAGGATCTCTTGAGAGCTTGTATATTGGACTTTAGAGGGTCATGTGATGACCATTTGCATTTGGTTGAGTTCACGTATAATAATAGTTATCAGTCCAGTATTGGCATGGCTCCGTTTGAAGCTTTGTATGGAAGACCGTGCAACTCACCATCATGTTGGCTGGAAATCTGTGAGAAATTTGTGCTTAGAATAGAAGTAATAAGAGAAACTTCAGATAAGATCAAGGTTATCTAACAGAGAATGAAGACTGCCCAAGATAGGCAGAGGAGCTATGCCGATAAAAGACGAAGAGATTTTAAATTCTTCGCTGGCGACTTAGTATTCGTTAAGATTTCTCCGCCAAAGAATGTAATTCGTTTTGGTAAGAAAGATAAATTGGTACTAAGGTTTGTTGGTCCATTCCCAGTCCTCGAGCAAGTTGGGAATTTGGCATATAAAGTTGGATTACCTGACAAGGTAGCAGGAGTTCACGATGTATTTCATGTTTCCCAGTTAAGGAAGTTCGTACACGACCCTGATATGGCTATTTCACCGGATCAGTTAGATGATATCGAGGTAGAACCCGAGGTGGTTGGGAATCGCAGGCTGATTCGTATTGTCGAGCATGATACGAAGCACCTTCGAAGGAAGACGGTGAAACTAGTCAAGATCCAATGGGGCGAGAATGAGAATGATTGTACTTGGGAAACAGAGGAGAGCATAAGGAAGTTGCATCCAGAACTCTTTGCCTGGTAAGGTTTTAATAGAAATAGTTATTCCCTTGTTAGTAAACCACATGACTAATAAGCATGCGGGATTCTTTGTATGTTTTGGTTAAGGAATTTCGAGGGCGAAATTTCTTAAGGGTGGAGAATGTAACGACCCGCATTTTACGCATCGAAGGATCATAGAATGTTTATTTCATTTTCATATGAAGTCGTATGGTCGTGTAACTTTGGGGAACGACTATTGGGGTCATTTCCCACATTCTTGATTTTTCCCGATTTTTAAATGATTGTTTTACCCCTGGCGAATCTTGTTTCGCCTATAACTTTTGACTAGAAAGGAGTTTTGATCTGAGACCACTTCCATTGGATTTGAATGATGGTTTAACTTTCCATAGAGTGGTCACATAGATTAAACGGGCTTACCGTTTGGGAGAAATGGCTAAAACAAGGTTAGGAAGGTGAAAAACAGCTTAAACGGGCTTAACTGGGTAATTAGCAGTTAGGCCCATAACCAATTTCGGGATTAGGGTTACAGGAGAGCTGATAAGGTTAAGGAAAACATTTCATTCCAGTTTTCCAGCCGCCACTAACCTCCCTTAAGCTCTAGCAATGGTCTCCATCTTCAAATCACGCAAAAAAACACCTTTCTGTCATTTCTAATCGCTAATTAAGCAAATCAACACAAAATCAAGGCAGATCAGCACCAAAACAGGAATAGAGCTGCTGGAATACATTGGGATTCGTGCCATAACACTAGAGTTTCAGATCTAAGATTATATTTGTGGCTAAGGTGAGTGATTTGCATTGTTTTTCACTAATTACGGCTAATTAGGGGTGATTAGTGATAATTAGCGAATTATGGCTCAGAAAAATCTGGAAAAAATTTGTAAAATTCTAAAATATTATTTTATGCCTCTGTTAGAAATTTGGTTTAATTTGGACGTGTTTTTCTAATCGTATGGTTAAATCATGATTAAGGGGATTAAGGGAAAAACATGGGTTTTAGGTATGTTTGATCCGTACAAACATGTCATCTTGTTGTTTTGGTGTTTATGGTCGATTCTCTATAGTTTTATTACTGTTTAGAATGTTTTTTGATTGCCTAATGAAGTTAGATTGGTCGAGCCGCCGTATGGCGTAAATTGCATGATGGAAAAGTTACAGAAATTGGTCAGACACCCCTGTTCGTGAAGCACTTGTCACGAACCGCCCCTATTCGTGAAGCACCTTTCACGAGCCGCCCTCACGAGCTGCTATTCTCTCCACGAGTCAAGCAAGGCACCACAAGCTGGATCAGGATGAGAACCATGAATTGTCAGTCACGAGTCGTATCACCACCAGGAAATGAAGTCACGAGCCGATCCATATGTGTGCCAAGAACTGGTGCCACGAGCGATCCATGGGCTGACGCCACCAACATGAAATCACGAATTAGAGCATCCCACGAGCCAGAGCAGAGTACGAGCTGCGAACCGGATTGGAGCACCACCCACGAACTGCACCACCATGCGAGTCACGAACCGTGCATATCTGAATTGAAGTATGGAAGTTTGGAACTAAACCACAAATGGGAAGAAACCAAAACCCGGGATGCAAAGGTAGTCCAAATAGAAAGTAGATCTCAGGATCCAGATGGGAACCAACGAGTTAACTTCATGATTGAGCTTTGCTACGAGACGTGGGCAAAGGGGTTATCGATATCCATAACTATGGTTCACCACTGAGAGACAGATTAGTGGCTATGGATCAGTGCAACGGGGTCATTGTGGCTCCATGGAGCAAAGTGATCGTAGCAAAGGATTGGGTGATCGAGTCGTGGATATCGTATGCTTTATGCACTGAGTGAGAGATGTGAGGATGATTGCTATGTTTGATGTTTGCTATCACCTTGACCCACACCCCCCATTTACACTTTATGTTAGTGTTACCTTAGAGTATTGTACATCTTGTTGTGCTAACTCTTTGGTTGCAGAAAAAGGTTCAGGAATGATTGGATTATACCTGTTATTGTTTTGTTTTGTTGCTTGTCGATTATCCCAAACTTTTGTCTGGCCCAGAGTTTTATGTCTCTTCTTATTACTCTGGGTGCTCCTAAACGAGTAGACTAGACACAGGTTAGCTGGTTATGCACTAGTACATGTCCGGAGACGAGTAGGAGGCTTACATGTATCATTTCCATATATTCTCCCTGTGTTGTTGCTGGTCACTACTTTGGGCATTAGTAGTGTACCTTCCTATTATGCTTTAGAGACAGTTTTAAAAGTTGTAATAATGATGGTTTGGATCATAAGCTGTATTTTTAAATTTTCCGCTGCTATGATGGTTTAGTTTTCAGCTTATGCACTGTTTTGCCTGTTTTGTATTAAGTTATGTTATTATTATATTTTTTTCCGTGCACTGTGAGATATACTACAGATTCTTTGGTGATCCATCGTCTTTCTTCTTTTCTTTTGACGACCATCCCGTGCTCGTCGGGCATTGGCACTACGCATTTTCGGGGTAATGCCGGCTGGTCCGGGGCGGGCCGTCACAAAACAAGAGTCGGGTTTAGGTTAGTGGAGAAATGTGGGGTCACCGAGGAGGTGTTGGTGCAGGCGATGGGGAAAGCGGTGATGTTGTGTTGATGATAGTGTTGGATGTTGAAGCAGGTAGGAAGTTGATGATGTGTGATGGGTTGAAGAAGTCTGGAGTCGGTTTAGTGAGCATAGGGAAGAAGTTCTGTAGACGGTGGGCACGTTGGGGCATTGGGGCAATTTAAATTAAGTAAGGCACAAAAGTAATAATAAAATTTAGTTTAATTTTAATTTAAATATATATGTTAACTTGTAATTACAATATATCACTCATACAATATCAAAATTGAACAAACCAAGAAGCGCTGGAATCATATCAATGAGCGCTACAATTTAGAGCTATTTTGGTCATCATTGGAAGCTACAGGAATTTTTAATTAAATTAAATGCATATTTAGTTTTATTAAAACAAACCGTTTTAACAACGAAATGAAATCAAGGTGAGTATAACTCAGTCAATTTGTCCCACTTGTATTTTATAGAAGTTGGGTTTAATGTTTGCTTGCTATGTTCGCTAATTGTTGGCTGATTTGATGATTGTTTGGATGTTTGATGAATATTTATATTTATCTTGTTTAAATTAAATGTTTGTTTAATTTAAACAAAATGAAATCGCATTTTTTTAATGATTATTACCAAATAAGGTAACTGTAACGGCCCAGATTTTTTGACCATTTGGTTATTATTTAAAAATGTTTTTTTATTGTTTTGAAAGTTTAAATGGTTTAATTTCAATAATTTTGAATATTTTATGTTATTCCGAAATGGTAGAAATTTAGTGGATCTGCAATATAATGTGAACTGGCAGTATAAAAGGATAAATTTTTAATTTAAAATAGTACGTTTACAAAGGATGTAGTAGCTAACGAACTCGAATTTCGATGAAATCAGTTTCATTAAATCCGAAATGATGAAATTAGGTAACCAACCAAGTTACGTCAAAAATGGCATCCGTATGTGGAAAAGAAAAAAATAAAAGGCCAAAATTTAAACTAAATTTTGACGGTAATTGGAATTTGCTAATGCTAACGGCAAAACTGGAACCTGTGACCTATCCAGGAAAATTCTAAACATAGGATATTAGCTATATATGAAATCTGGGAAAATCCTATAACGGGTATAGAAAGTTATTAAGGAAACAAAATTTAAATAAATTATTTGAAAATCTAAACGAACTCCGATTTTTGATTTGAATACATAGGATTGAAGTACGTTAAAAACCGGACCAGATGGTGGAAGAATTTCTGAAAACCGTTATCGTTTGATACTCCAACATGAGACCGGAAGGCGTTGAAACTAACACAAAACACTATTTTGAATTTGAATTTAAATTATTTGAAAGTTCAAACGAATTCAAAAATTAAATATTTTTATATATTATTGAAGAGCAAGAAAAATTGAACAACATGGTTGAAAAAGATTTTGGATAAGGTATCAATAAGTATGTCAAATTAACGTCCGAATAGGGTTGAGAAAACACACTTTACTATTCATAAATTATTAAATTTATTTATAATTTAATTAATTTAAGGATTAATCCTAGCCATCCATTTTCGACCGTTGGATTCGCGCCACCTCAGCAATCCATGTGACTCCTTCGGCTATAAATAGCCCCCCCCCCCCTTCATTTTAAACTCACTCCTCCTCCTCCTCTTTCAAGCTTTGGCAATGGCAGAAATAATAATAAAATATTAGGAAATAGGGAAAAGGGAGGAAGGGAGAAAGGAGGGCAAGACGGGGAGCTAGGGACTCTTAGGCAGAGGCTTAGGCTTCACGGGGTAAGTTTTTAAATAATATTTATTTATTTATTTGTGTAATATATATATATATATATATATATTATAATTAAAATAGAATTTGTAAAAATAATATCAGAACATTCTAAGGGTGACAGAGAGGATAGTGTCTAAGGCTTGAGTTTGGAAAATATAGTTTCCTGCTCTCGCTGGCTATCCCTAACTGATCCGACGAATGGGATGATTAATTTAAATTTTAAATTTTAAATTTAATTTGAATTTAATTTGAATTTAAAACAAATCAGGGGCATTTTCGTAATTTTAACCATAAACTTTAAAAGCTTATAATTTTTTCAAAACAAGTCGGATTTCCACGAAACAAGGACCGTTGGATTCTTATCGAAAAATACTTTAAAATGAGTGGAAGCAGATTTTTGATCCGGGTTAAAATTTTTAAGTTATAATTAAATGAATATTTTTAAATATTTTATTTGAAAATTAAATTTAATTAATATTAAAATGGTTTTTCAATTTTAAAGAAAAATTGGATATGGCTAGAGATGGGAAAGTAGGATTTTTTAGAAGGGCAGGGAAGGTAATTTGGCTAATAACGCAATTAGAAATTAATTAAGATAAAAATAATTTAATTAATTTAATTAAATATATATTCATTTAAATTAGGTAAATATTGTAAATAGCATAACTTTTGCATACATTAACGAAATTTAACGAAACAGGATCCGTTGGGATCGTATGGACGAGCACTACGCAATGGAACTGACCTCAAGTGGATTGGAGCTCGCTTGGATTTATGGCAAAATTAAATGCCTGAACCAAATCAATGACCGATTATCGTTATTCAACGATAAACCGTCCAATGTGAGTAAATCTCACTAACTCTGAACACTTTATATTTCTCTAAAGTATTTTTAGAATTGGTAAATATTGGCTGATTTGCTGTGTATTGGCTGTTTGGTTGAACTGCTAGTCAGTTGATTGAAAATATCGATAACGATATATATAAATCGTATCGAAATATTGATTCTGTTTATCAGAATATTTTACCTCCATGTTATTTATGTTGACTGACATCTGTGGATGCAGGGAAACAGGTCGGAGGAATCCAACTGGATTCCTCAACATTTATTTACCGTTTTTCATATATTCTGATATATGATGTGTTATATCATCTGTTGTTGAACCTGTGTGTTTGGATGATGATTGAACCTTTTGATTTGGTATTTTTATACCATAAGTGATACTAGAAAGTGAAAAGGGATTTTCAAAGTTTATTTTGAAAATAAATTATTTAAATAAAATCAATAGATTTTATATATAAAAGGAAGAGAATTTCATGAGAGAAAATGATTATAGAATCAAAGCCTTTGTTAAAAAAATAAATATTGGTGAAATCAAATAGAAGGGAAAATATGGGTGAAATCAAATAGAAGGGAAAATGTTGTTGAAATCAAATAGAAGGGAAAATATTGGTGAAATCAAATAGAAGGGAAAATATTGGTGAAATCAAATAGAAGGGAAATATTTGTGAAACGATTACAAATAGAAATAAAAAGGGAAACATTCGTAAAAGTATTTACAAATGGAATTGAAAAGGGAATATTCATGTAGGGAATAAAGAAAAGTTGAAAGAAGTACTTATTTGTTAAATAAATAGGAAAGTTAAAAGAAATATTTATTTGTTGAATAAATAGAAAAGTTAAAGAGAATATTTATTTGTTAAATAAATAGAAGCGAAAAGAGAATAGTTATTTGTTGAGTAAACGAATAGAAAAAGAATCTATTCAAGGGAGGTAATTCAAAGGAATTATTCCAAAGGAATTATTCAAAAGAGAAAAGTCAAAGGGATTAATTCAAAAGAGTTAATCAACTAGAGTTAAACTGTTGGAGTTAAACTGTTAGAGTTAAACAGTTGGAGTTAAACTGTTAGAGTTAAACAATTGGAGTTAAACTGTTAGAGTTAAACCGTTGAAGTTAAACTGTCAGAGTTAAACCGTAAAGTTAAACAGTTAGAGTTAGTTAGTTAGAGTTAACCAGTTAGAGTTATTCAGTTAGAGTTATCCAGTTAGAGTTATTCAGTTAGAATTAACCAGTTAGAGTTAATCAGTTAGAGTTAATCGTTTTGAGTCAAATCGAACTAGAGTTATTCAAATATAGTAATCGAATAAGGGTTAACTGAATATTAGTTATTCAATTAGAATTGATCGAATCTAATTATTCGAGATAGAGTTAAAAATAGACAAAGTTATTTAAGGATGAATTTCCATTTAGCACGACTGCTAGCGTAATTCGCAGGGCTGCAGATAGCCTACGGCGGTCGGATGTTTCCTGGGGGAATCAGGCGTAACCATTGTGATCGCTGCGATCTAGAGTCAAGCAAATGGTGTTAAATCAAATAGTAATTAATCAATAGAAGTTAATTAAGTCGAGTTAGTCGAGTATTAAATTAAGTAGGGTTAGTCAAAAAGGGAATTAATCGAATATCACCTATTCGAAGTAGAGTTATCGAATATAGTTTATTCGAGAAGAGTAATCGAATATAGTTCGTTCGAAGTGTGTTAAATCGAATATAAGGAGAGAATTATCGAATATGGTTTATTCGAAGGAGATTTTTCGAATATTAGTTATTCGAAGAAAAGGATTACGAATATTAGTTATTCGAACAGGGGAATCGAATATAGTTTATTCGAAAGAGAATTATCGGATAGTGATTATTCGAGAGCGAATCATACATGGAAATTCGATTATATCGAATCAAGGGAAGTAATGTTTACTTTCCGTTTCAAATCAAGTTTTAATTATCTGTTAATAAAGTAGTTGGTTGTTTATTTACCCAAATTAAGATATGGAAATATATTTAAGTTAACATATTTTGAAAGCATGGAATTATAACATTTATAGTTATAATCAAATGATTCAGTAAAGGAAGTGGATTCATAAATAGAATCCGAGAGTTCGCAAGGAAGTTTCTTAAAGAGTGAAGTTTGAACTTAGTCTATTTCGAAGTTTGAAATGATGTTCAGTTAAGGTCTGAGAGGTAATTATACCCCAACTTGATTGACTTCGTTTTTAACTAAGAAGTGGATAAGGTTCGAGTGTGAAAGTGGTTAAGTGAATTTAGTTAATGAGCGAAATGGTTGGTGTTGGCATAGCGATGTTTATTCAAACATCAGTTTAAACCCAATGAAGAGATTTGGAAATGTCTTCCAAATGAAAAATCAGAAATGTTTTCTGAATATAGAAAATGAGAAATGGAATTGTTTTCCATTGTTAATAACGTATATTTTCTAAATATAGTAAATAAGAAATATAGGAAAACAAGAATAAGGAAAAGGGTAAATTTATGATAATTTGATGATGAATGATGATTGATCGATAGAATTTCCATCTGAAAATAATATCGTTGTTTGCACACAGACATGTTTTCATTTGATAGTTAAATCACCGACTATCAAAGTTTTTGACCATTTTACGTTGTTAATATGGAGAGACCGGTTGGATTATTATCCAGAGAACCACTCCGTATTGGCATAAGCGTTGCGAATCAAGTATGCTGAATATATTGAAGAGGGAGTTATGCAAGGGCTATCCTATTTACAGAATAGTGCCTTCGGTTTGTCCAGTCCAAGGACAAACGTGAATGGACGAATGTCTGACAGAGTATATTCAAAGGATCGCGTAAGTTGATCTCTTCAAACGTACTTACGTTTGGTGGCGGAGGAATTCGTTTCTCTTAGCTGTATACCCGTGGTATTTTTGGTGAAATCAATTTGTGATTTGGCGGGTATGACGATGTGGCATTCAAAGTAATGGAGGTGTGATCTGTCAAAAGATACGTTATGACCTCTAGCCTCATCAACCGGGAAATGACAAAAATCGGGCAGGCAACATGGCTATGTGGGTCGCACCCATTAGGATGTATGATCACCTATCTAGAGAAATTCCAATTGCTTCTTTAATCTATCGATGCTGTCCCATTCGGGAGACGGTTGCTGATCCCAACCGTTGGTGATATACATTCGATACACTCAAGCGAAATGAGTGGTCGGTCATGTGAGGGCCGGGTTGCAAGATGTTCTTGTTGAACCCAGTGTATTCGCCTCTAGAGATACACTATCGGCAGGTGGTCCCATACCTTGTCAAAGTCGGAATCCAATTTCCAATAAGTGCCCGCGAGTTTGATTTGTATACTATATATGTAGAGCGTGAGATGCAAGCGTTCTACTATATTTTAATTACTTGTGATTAGACATTATTATAATATCAGATAATATATGATTTCCAAAGTGTTTTGGGTTATCGTAAGGTAAAAACCGTCCGTGTTTATGTGTGGATTGGTCTTACGATTATCTTTTCTTTCGAAAGGATTTTGAAAGTTAAACCAAATGATTTGAGTTTACTCACACCAGTCCCATGACTGACCCAGATTTTATTTTGTTTTGTTTTCCCTAAACTCTTGGGTGCCCAAATTTGTACGAGCAGTCAAGTAGTCAGGATTTACAGGTATGCTTGAAGAGCTTGGAGCAGGAGGCTTCAAGATTTTTCTAGCTATTGATTATTCCGCTGTGATGAAAGTGTTGTACTCTGATAATGGTATGATATACATATACTACTTTGATTTCAAGATATGTTGTCTATTATATTTTATTCGTTCCGCTGTGAGATTCGTGTTACTCTGATGTTGTTGTGTTCTTCTTCTTCTTCTGTTCTAATTTTCTATCTTATCTATCCTCACCCTCTAATTTCTTTCTTGGACTATCCGGTAATTTCGACTTTTGATTGTTCGATAGGTGTTATATATCGGATAACCAAGGTCGCTTTTTCCCGGGTCGTTACATTTGGTATCAGAGCTGAATGTTTAGTGATTTACCTTGGCTCTGTGGCGTGACTCAGTAGAGATGGGGTTAGTAATGCCCTAAACTGAGTTTGAGTGTATATATACGAGTGAACGTATTTGTTATTTGATATAAAAATGGTTTTATATTGTGGAGATTTATTGGTTGAGTTGTTTATGAGTTCTAGTCGATCAGTTTGATCTACTGTATCGATAGGAGTTTATAAACACTTGAATACGATGGGTCGACACGATATGTTTTGGAAAGAGGGTAAATAAAAGAATTTTACCCAAAATATATTTTGATATAAAGAAATATATTCTTGAAATTATTATAGTATATTGAATGTGTTGGTTGTGATTATAATCGAATAAGATTATAAAATGTGAAATAGTTATGTAAATAACAAATCAAAATTCATATTAGTGAAATATATGAAATCAGATGAATTAAATCTGAATTTAAGTTCAGAATTGGAATTAAAATTGCTAAAATTTGAATAAGCGTTGTAAATGGAATTAAATTGAATATATGTGAATTTTAAAATCCTGGGAGATTTTAAATTTGTTACAAGCATTAAAAAGGGATATTTTGAAATGAATTTCAAAATGAAAATGTTTAAAAATGGGTTTTGAAAGTGCTATAGTATTGAACTCACTTCGATAGCTGGAAAATAAATTCCGATGTTGATCCGGACATCATCGGTGTTCATTTTCGAGTTTGTAAGTGACGGATTACTACCAAAGATTTTGTTTTTAATTGTTTTGAAAAACCGAGTTGTTTTGATATTCCAAAGGGATATTTGATTTTTGGAAAAGGCAAAGCTATTTGAAACTCCCAGGTACAGATTATTGAAATAAACACAAATTGAATAGAAATTTGTGAAAGAAAATTTGAAATTGAATTGAAGGCAGTTCAGTGGAAATTGAGTTGAATTGAAATAAAATGGTATCAAGTAGAATTGGACTGAATTAGAGATAATCTGGGATAGAAATGGATGGTCGAGCAAGAAATTTGAATTGAGATTGGAATTGCAGTTTGATTGAAATTTGGCTTCGTTATAAGCGGACGGTCATGTTGAAGATAAAAGTGATTGGGAGTTTGATTGGGATGATAGTGGTATATGCTAAATTGATAGCAGAATTGAATGCCGACAAAAAGGTACACGTACATATTCATATGAGTTGGATGAGATTTATGAGCCTGTTTGGCAAGCCACTTGGCTGTTTGATTTTCTTTTGGGTTGAAGAAGGCCTAGAGAGGCGAGTTGGAGTTTGAGCTATTGACCAGTACAAAGGAGATGCTGGCGAAATTTTTCAGAAATTTCGAATGTTAGAAAATT
This sequence comes from Allium sativum, assembly GCA_030737875.1. Classification (NCBI taxonomy): domain Eukaryota; kingdom Viridiplantae; phylum Streptophyta; class Magnoliopsida; order Asparagales; family Amaryllidaceae; genus Allium; species Allium sativum. The sequence continues at coordinate 444,364,333 of CM060919.1, forward strand.
TTCAGAATTTTTGAAATTTTCGTTTATAGAAATAAATTAATAAATTAATTAGAATTAATTGGTTTAGTGAAACCGGAGTAAATAAATAATTTTAACCTAGTTATAAAGTTCATTTTTCTACCTTAGCAATTTCGAGGACGAAATTATTTTAAGGGGGAAAGAATGTAATGGCCCAGATTTTTTGACCATTTGGTTATTATTTAAAAATGTTTTTTTATTGTTTTGGAAGTTTAAATGGTTTAATTTCAATAATTTTGAATATTTTATGTTATTCCGAAATGGTAGAAATTTAGTGGATCTGCAATATAATGTGAACTGGCAGTATAAAAGGATAAATTTTTAATTTAAAATAGTACGTTTACAAAGGATGTAGTAGCTAACGAACTCGGATTTCGATGAAATCAGTTTCATTAAATCCGAAATGATGAAATTAGGTAACCAACCAAGTTACGTCAAAAATGGCATCCGTATGTGGAAAAGAAAAAAATAAAAGGCCAAAATTTGAACTAAATTTTGACGGTAATTGGAATTTGCTAATGCTAACGGCAAAACTGGAGCCTGTGACCTATCCAGGAAAATTCTAAACATAGGATATTAGCTATATATGAAATCTGGGAAAATCCTATAACGGGTATAGAAAGTTATTAAGGAAACAAAATTTAAATAAATTATTTGAAAATCTAAACGAACTCCGATTTTTGATTTGAATACATAGGATTGAAGTACGTTAAAAACCGGACCAGATGGTGGAAGAATTTCTGAAAACCGTTATCGTTTGATACTCCAACATGAGACCGGAAGGTGTTGAAACTAACACAAAACACTATTTTGAATTTGAATTTAAATTATTTGAAAGTTCAAACGAATTCAAAAATTAAATATTTTTATATATTATTGAAGAGCAAGAAAAATTGAACAACATGGTTGAAAAAGATTTTGGATAAGGTATCAATAAGTATGTCAAATTAACGTCCGAATAGGGTTGAGAAAACACACTTTACTATTCATAAATTATTAAATTTATTTATAATTTAATTAATTTAAGGATTAATCCTAGCCATCCATTTTCGACCGTTGGATTCGCGCCACCTCAGCAATCCATGTGACTCCTTCGGCTATAAATAGCCCCCCCCCCCTTCATTTTAAACTCACTCCTCCTCCTCCTCTTTCAAGCTTTGGCAATGACAGAAATAATAATAAAATATTAGGAAATAGGGAAAAGGGAGGAAGGGAGAAAGGAGGGCAAGACGGGGAGCTAGGGACTCTTATGCAGAGGCTTAGACTTCACGGGGTAAGTTTTTAAATAATATTTATTTATTTATTTATTTATTTGTGTAATATATATATATATATTATAATTAAAATAGAATTTGTAAAAATAATATCAGAACATTCTAAGGGTGACAGAGAGGATAGTGTCTAAGGCTTGAGTTTGGAAAATATAGTTTCCTGCTCTCGCTGGCTATCCCTAACTGATCCGACGAATGGTTTGATTAATTTAAATTTTAAATTTTAAATTTAATTTGAATTTAATTTGAATTTAAAACAAACCAGGGGCATTTTCGTAATTTTTAACCATAAACTTTAAAAGCTTATAATTTTTTCAAAACAAGTCGGATTTCCACGAAACAAGGACCGTTGGATTCTTATCGAAAAATACTTTAAAATGAGTGGAAGCAGATTTTTGATCCGGGTTAAAATTTTTAAGTTATAATTAAATGAATATTTTTAAATATTTTATTTGAAAATTAAATTTAATTAATATTAAAATGGTTTTTCAATTTTAAAGAAAAATTGGATATGGCTAGAGATGGGAAAGTAGGATTTTTTAGAAGGGCAGGGAAGGTAATTTGGCTAATAACGCAATTAGAAATTAATTAAGATAAAAATAATTTAATTAATTTAATTAAATATATATTCATTTAAATTAGGTAAATATTGTAAATAGCATAACTTTTGCATACATTAACGAAATTTAACGAAACAGGATCCGTTGGGATCGTATGGACGAGCACTACGCAATGGAACTGACCGCAAGTGGATTGGAGCTCGCTTGGATTTATGGCAAAATTAAATGCCTGAACCAAATCAATGACCGATTATCGTTATTCAACGATAAACCGTCCAATGTGAGTAAATCTCACTAACTCTGAACACATTATATTTCTCTAAAGTATTTTTAGAATTGGTAAATATTGGCTGATTTGCTGTGTATTGGCTGTTTGGTTGAACTGCTAGTCAGTTGATTGAAAATATCGATAACGATATATATAAATTGTATCGAAATATTGATTCTGTTTATCAGAATATTTTACCTCCATGTTATTTATGTTGACTGACATCTGTGGATGCAGGGAAACAGGTCGGAGGAATCCAACTGGATTCCTCAACATTTATTTACCGTTTTTCATATATTCTGATATATGATGTGTTATATCATCTGTTGTTGAACCTGTGTGTTTGGATGATGATTGAACCTTTTGATTTGGTATTTTTATACCATAAGTGATACTAGAAAGTGAAAAGGGATTTTCAAAGTTTATTTTGAAAATAAATTATTTATATAAAATCAATAGATTTTATATATAAAAGGAAGAGAATTTCATGAGAGAAAATGATTATAGAATCAAAGCCTTTGTTAAAAAAATAAATATTGGTGAAATCAAATAGAAGGGAAAATATGGGTGAAATCAAATAGAAGGGAAAATGTTGTTGAAATCAAATAGAAGGGAAAATATTGGTGAAATCAAATAGAAGGGAAAATATTGGTGAAATCAAATAGAAGGGAAATATTTGTGAAACGATTACAAATAGAAATAAAAAGGGAAACATTCGTAAAAGTATTTACAAATGGAATTGAAAAGGGAATATTCATGTAGGGAATAAAGAAAAGTTGAAAGAAGTACTTATTTGTTAAATAAATAGGAAAGTTAAAAGAAATATTTATTTGTTGAATAAATAGAAAAGTTAAAGGGAATATTTATTTGTTAAATAAATAGAAGCGAAAAGAGAATAGTTATTTGTTGAGTAAACGAATAGAAAAAGAATCTATTCAAGGGAGGTAATTCAAAGGAATTATTCCAAAGGAATTATTCAAAAGAGAAAAGTCAAAGGGGTTAATTCAAAAGAGTTAATCAACTAGAGTTAAACCGTTGGAGTTAAACTGTTAGAGTTAAACAGTTGGAGTTAAACTGTTAGAGTTAAACAATTGGAGTTAAACTGTTAGAGTTAAACCGTTGAAGTTAAACTGTCAGAGTTAAACCGTAAAGTTAAACAGTTAGAGTTAGTTAGTTAGAGTTAACCAGTTAGAGTTATTCAGTTAGAGTTATCCAGTTAGAGTTATTCAGTTAGAATTAACCAGTTAGAGTTAATCAGTTAGAGTTAATCGTTTTGAGTCAAATCGAACTAGAGTTATTCAAATATAGTAATCGAATAAGGGTTAATTGAATATTAGTTATTCAATTAGAATTGATCGAATCTAATTATTCGAGATAGAGTTAAAAATAGACAAAGTTATTTAAGGATGAATTTCCATTTAGCACGACTGCTAGCGTAATTCGCAGGGCTGCAGATAGCCTACGGCGGTCGGATGTTTCCTGGGGGAATCAGGCGTAACCATTGTGATCGCTGCGATCTAGAGTCAAGCAAATGGTGTTAAATCAAATAGTAATTAATCAATAGAAGTTAATTAAGTCGAGTTAGTCGAGTATTAGTAAATTAAGTAGGGTTAGTCAAAAAGGGAATTAATCGAATATCACCTATTCGAAGTAGAGTTATCGAATATAGTTTATTCGAGAAGAGTAATCGAATATAGTTCGTTCGAAGTGTGTTAAATCGAATATAGTTATTCGAAGGAGAGAATTATCGAATATGGTTTATTCGAAGTGAGATTTTTCGAATATTAGTTATTCGAAGAAAAGGATTACGAATATTAGTTATTCGAACAGGGGAATCAAATATAGTTTATTCGAAAGAGAATTATCGGATAGTGATTATTCGAGAGCGAATCATACATGGAAATTCGATTATATCGAATCAAGGGAAGTAATGTTTACTTTCCGTTTCAAATCAAGTTTTAATTATCTGTTAATAAAGTAGTTGGTTGTTTATTTACCCAAATTAAGATATGGAAATATATTTAAGTTAACATATTTTGAAAGCATGGAATTATAACATTTATAGTTATAATCAAATGATTCAGTAAAGGAAGTGGATTCATAAATAGAATCCGAGAGTTCGCAAGGAAGTTTCTTAAAGAGTGAAGTTTGAACTTAGTCTATTTCGAAGTTTGAAATGATGTTCAGTTAAGGTCTGAGAGGTAATTATACCCCAACTTGATTGACTTCGTTTTTAACTAAGAAGTGGATAAGGTTCGAGAGTGAAAGTGGTTAAGTGAATTTAGTTAATGAGCGAAATGGTTGGTGTTGGCATAGCGATGTTTATTCAAACATCAGTTTAAACCCAATGAAGAGATTTGGAAATGTCTTCCAAATGAAAAATCAGAAATGTTTTCTGAATATAGAAAATGAGAAATGGAATTGTTTTCCATTGTTAACAACGTATATTTTCTAAATATAGTAAATAAGAAATATAGGAAAACAAGAATAAGGAAAAGGGTAAATTTATGATAATTTGATGATGAATGATGATTGATCGATAGAATTTCCATCTGAAAATAATATCGTTGTTTGCACACAGACATGTTTTCATTTGATAGTTAAATCACCGACTATCAAAGTTTTTGACCATTTTACGTTGTTAATATGGAGAGACCGGTTGGATTATTATCCAGAGAACCACTCCGTATTGGCATAAGCGTTGCGAATCAAGTATGCTGAATATATTGAAGAGGGAGTTATGCAAGGGCTATCCTATTTACAGAATAGTGCCTTCGGTTTGTCCAGTCCAAGGACAAACGTGAATGGACGAATGTCTGACAGAGTATATTCAAAGGATCGCGTAAGTTGATCTCTTCAAACGTACTTACGTTTGGTGGCAGAGGAATTCGTTTCTCTTAGCTGTATACCCGTGGTATTTTTGGTGAAATCAATTTGTGATTTGGCGGGTATGACGATGTGGCATTCAAAGTAATGGAGGTGTGATCTGTCAAAAGATACGTTATGACCTCTAGCCTCATCAACCGGGAAATGACAAAAATCGGGCAGGCAACATGGCTATGTGGGTCGCACCCATTAGGATGTATGATCACCTATCTAGAGAAATTCCAATTGCTTCTTTAATCTATCGATACTGTCCCATTCGGGAGACGGTTGCTGATCCCAACCGTTGGTGATATACATTCGATACACTCAAGCGAAATGAGTGGTCGGTCATGTGAGGGCCGGGTTGCAAGATGTTCTTGTTGAACCCAGTGTATTCGCCTCTAGAGATACACTATCGGCAGGTGTTCCCATACCTTGTCAAAGTCGGAATCCAATTTCCAATAAGTGCCCGCGAGTTTGATTTGTATACTATATATGTAGAGCGTGAGATGCAAGCGTTCTACTATATTTTAATTACTTGTGATTAGACATTATTATAATATCAGATAATATATGATTTCCAAAGTGTTTTGGGTTATCGTAAGGTAAAAACCGTCCGTGTTTATGTGTGGATTGGTCTTACGATTATCTTTTCTTTCGAAAGGATTTTGAAAGTTAAACCAAATGATTTGAGTTTACTCACACCAGTCCCATGACTGACCCAGATTTTATTTTGTTTTGTTTTCCCTAAACTCTTGGGTGCCCAAATTTGTACGGGCAGTCAAGTAGTCAGGATTTACAGGTATGCTTGAAGAGCTTGGAGCAGGAGGCTTCAAGATTTTTCTAGCTATTGATTATTCCGCTGTGATGAAAGTGTTGTACTCTGATAATGGTATGATATACATATACTACTTTGATTTCAAAATATGTTGTCTATTATATTTTATTCGTTCCGCTGTGAGATTCGTGTTACTCTGATGTTGTTGTGTTCTTCTTCTTCTTCTGTTCTAATTTTCTATCTTATCTATCCTCACCCTCTAATTTCTTTCTTGGACTATCCGGTAATTTCGACTTTTGATTGTTCGATAGGTGTTATATATCGGATAACCAAGGTCGCTTTTTCCCGGGTCGTTACAGTAACTTACCTTGTTGGTTATGTTTATAATAATATAAACGTATTGAAAATAATTGGATGCTTGAGTTAGTGTTATTATAAGTTAACCGTTATTAGTTGAATTAATCACTCGGGTTTATTATAGTAGGTAATAAATTTCCATACTGAAGGGATGATATTATTTGAGGTAACTTATTTGGATACAGGGAATAACAGGTTGTAGGAATCCAGCTGGATTCCTCCCCAATAGTTGTTAAATATCATATATTATAATATACGTAGAAATACTAAATCTGTGGTGCGAGGAATAACAGGTTGGAGGGATCTAACTAGATTCCTCACTAATATTGATAATGTTTATCAATGTGACTGAATATGTCAATTTAATGTGAAATTAGTTGATATTTCACGGTTGGGTACTTAAGTAGACATTTGCCTCTTTATGTACCACCGATGAAGTAAAAGATTATGGAATCGAGTTCAATTCTTAAATATTTCCAAAACTATATATGAACTAAAATACGACGTGTGTTTTCAAAATAAACAAATATTTATTTAATTTTATAAGTAATTATAAAATGATTTTATAAAGCAAATTCTTATGTTTTATAAGCAAGTTAGCGGAAATTAACATGAGCATTAAGAGTCGGATTAATTGTTTCCATGAGACAATTAAATGAGATTATTTAAATTAATTATATTATTAATTAATTAAAAGGAAAGGCTAATTGGTATTGATTAATTAATTAATCAAGTTCTATTTAACTAAGTCGACTGTTTTAGCTGGAATTGGTTATCAAATTAATTTGTCATAATTAACTTAATGGAAATAATAAGTGATGAAGTAACCCAGTTTTATTTTTAATAATGCTGAAATTGATTATTATTTATTTCATAATAATCAAAGTGATGATCTTGAAATAAAAATTCATTAATGGAGATTCATGAAACCATAATGGTGATTTATGAAACCATAAGGCCCTGTTTACAGTTAAATGAATTTTTAAGCAAATGTATAATAATAATAATAATATAAGTTAAGTTTAAACTGAAGGTTTAAATTCAATTCTTATTGGAATTATATTTAATTGGATTCTGTAAAATCTAAGTTCAACGAAGTTATTAAAAACCAAATTTGTTGAGTATGTTGTAAATGATTGAAGCGAGTTATTAAAGTTATAAACTTCAAAATGGCCTATGAATGGAATGAAAACTCGGATGTATGAAATGGAAATCGAAATGGAAATCAAAATGGAAACCCAAATTGAATTAAAGTGGTTAGGTGAATTAAGTTATTGTGATTTGATATAAAATTGCATTGTAATGTCCCGTATTTTTACGGTATTATAATTATTTAATTTAATTATTTAAAAAGTGATTTAGAGAATTAAATGGTTGTTTAATTAAATAATATTGAATATTTAATTAATATAAATAATAGAATAATATATTTAATTCTGAAATAATCGGAATTTAAGTTGAATTGACAATATTGTGTGAACTGGACAATTCAAAATATATAATTCAATTTAAAATTGAATTACGATAACGAATATATTTAAATAACGACAGTTGGAATGTATTATTATATTATAATTAAAATCGAGCTCGAAATAGCGCTGTAGTTCGTAATTTGGCGATTTGAACTTCAATCGAATATACAGAATCCATTTTGAATCGGATTTTTGTGAATCAAGAAACGTTCAGAGCTGGTGAAGTATATTTTTCTAATGGAAGAGAAAAATCGAGATTTCGTCATGTAGATTTTGATTTATGTCCAAATCAAATTTTTGAAAAGTCGCTATGGAATTCCTTTATAATTTATAGCGATTTGTTTGTATTATAAGTGGATTTTTCAATATAAGTTGAATATCGATTCAACCGGGATTTGAATATCGAGTTATAAATCCAATTGGAGTTGTATGGTATTCTATTGTGAATATATACGATAATATACATTTATTTATGTTTAATTTAATTATTTTTAAATATATTAATATTTAAAAGGGTTTATTTAGAGCTTTAAAAATAGCCAGTTTTGCAAACGAACTCCGTTTTCGACCAAACTAATTTTGTTGGATCTGGAATATTAAATTATTATTAGATTTCAATTTCCATGATTTTTGGAGTCAGTATGTGGCCGTACGGATTTTTAATATGAAAAACAGTCAGTATTTTGACGGTTAAAAATCTACTGTGGTAGAAAATGGAGTCGGAATTTGACGAAACCAGTTTCGTTGGGTCCGTAATGTCAAACTCTAGTTGTATGTCCGTTTTCATGATTTTTGGATATCGTATGTAATCATAGGGATTTTTAAACAACGAACACAAGTAGAAATTAATAAAAAAAAAATATGAATCTTCTTATAGAAGATAACGGACCCTATAAGTACCATACTATTCTCCAACCCTAAAACGATTACCTTCCTCTGGTTAAATATTAGCCGTCGCTCATATTCTCTCTTCATAGAAAAATGGCAAGCAAAGACAAATAAAAAGAAATCAAATAAAATTCTATAAATCATGAAACCATTCTATTTGGATTCCATATGTAATCCTCTTTGATTTTATACCCGTGTGGAAGAGTGCGATACCAGATTTCGAGGATCAGAACTCAACACTTATGCTAGGGTTGATGTTATTTGCGATTTGGAGCAAGGATTTGGAAAAGTAAGTTCATATTCGGATTCAGGGTAGAAAATAGCAGTTAGTTTGATTTTGTTGGGATTTAAATATATATAAAAAGTGTTGCTGTTTCTCTACAGCGAATTGGGAGGATGTCGAAGGCATTTTGTTCGGAAGGTGCGAATTGAGAATGGCGAGTATCGAGAAGAAGAGATTGAAATAAGGAGAATATTGGTATTTATTTTGTGAATTTTAGTAGAGGAGGAAGAGTGAATTGTTGAGGAAAAGGATCGGCTATGGTATGACCGTGAGGAGCTGTAATGATTGTCACCTGAAGCTCGCGTTCGAATTGATGGACGAGATATGTGAGGTTGATGAGAATTTGAAGAGAGGAATGTTGGTTGAAATCGGTTGTTGATTCACGAAGAGATAGAAGGGGAAATCGAGTTCAAAGTTGTGTGGATGGCCTTGGTGTATGAGGGAGGATGCGAGATTTTGATATCCTGGAGTGAAGAAGATAAACCTGTAGTGCGGTTGGGTTTTTAACGTGATGGGCCAAATGTAAGTGAAGCCCAGTTTTTAAATAAAATTCAAGTTTATTTAATTTTAAACTATTTAAACGTTTATACCCACTTGTAAAATAAATAACTCTATCATACAATATCAGAATTTGATGAAACAAGATCCGTTAGGATCGTATGGACGAGGGCTATGCAATGGAACTGACTAAGAGTGAATTGGAGCTCGTTAGAATTTATAGAAAAATAAATTGTTAGTCTGAATCAAGCGACAATTATTGTTATTTAATTATGATCGTCCAATGTGAGTAAAACTCACCAACTCTATCAGTTTATATTTTTATAAATATAATCTAGTAATGATAAATGCTGATTGACTGTTGTGTGATGATTGTTTAGTTGAATTGCTTATGTATTGGTTGAAATTATAGATAACGATATATATATATATAAATCGTTAATCAAATATTGATTCTGTTTATCAGAGCACTTCATATTGAAATAAAGTTGATGTTAATTATATTATTTAACATCTGTGACGCAGGGAAACATGTTGGAGGGATCCAACTGGATTCCTCAATATTTATAATACTTTTTTTCATATATTGTAATATATGATGTGATATATAATCTGTTGTTGATTATGTGTGTTTGAATGATATCGATCATTGTTATTTGGTATTTTAAATACCATAAGAAATACTGGGATGTAGAAAAGGGGATTTTCAAGGTGTATTTTGAAAATAAATTATTTATATAAAATCAGTGGATTTTATATATAAAAGGAAAAGGATTTTATAAAAGAAATTAATTATAAAATCAAAGGAGATATAAAAGGAATATTTATTTGTTGAATAAATAGAATCGTACAGAAAATATTTATTTAGAAAATAAATAGAGTTATAAAAGGAAATATTTATTTAGAAAATAAATAGTATTAAGGAATATTTATTTAGAAAATAAATAGAATATAGAAAAAAATATTTATTTAGAAAATAAATAGATTATAAAAGGAAATATTTATTTATGAAATAAATAGAGTTACAAAAGGGAATTTTAAATGAGATTTAAGTGTTAAAAATAAAAAGGAGATTTCGTATGAATAATTCTATTAATAGAAGTATAAATAGAATTTGGAAATGGGATGTTATTTTAAAATACAAAATCAAATTTAATGGATTATATAATAGAGTTAATCCAATAGAGTTAATCGATTAGAATTAATATAATAGAGTTAATCCAAATCGATTAGAGTTAATCGAATATAGTTTATTCGAAAGGAGTTAATCAAATATAGTGCATTCGAAAGGAGTTAATCGAATATAGTTTATTCGAAGAAGTTAATCGAATATAGTTTATTTGAAAGGAGTTAATTGATTATAGTTTATTCAAAAGGAATCGAATATAGTTTATTCAAAGAAGTTAATCGAATATAGTTTATTCGAAAGGAGTTAATTGAATATAGTTTATTCGAAAGGAGTTAATCAAATATAGTTTATTCGAAAAGGAGTTATCGAATAGAGATTTTTCGAAAGAGAGTTATACATTGGAATTCGATTATATCGAATTCGGGAAAGTACTATTCACTTTCCGTTTTAATCAAGATTTATTCATTTATTTATAAATTTCCTATTTAGTTATTTAGTTAAACTAAGGAATAAAAGTTATATTTTCAAGTTAGATATTTCAAAAGTAGGGATCATAACGCTATAGTTATAATCAGTGTTTTCAATAAAGAAGTGAATTCGTAAATAGAATCCGAGAGTTACGTAAGGAAGTTTGTTAAAGATTTAGAATGTGAACTTTGTCTATTTCGAGGTTAGAAATGTTGTTCAGTTAAGGTCTGAGAGGTAGTTATACCCCCAACTTGATTGACTCCATTTTTAACTAAGGAATATTTAAGGTTCGATAGCGAATGTTGGTTAAGTGGATTTAGTTAATAAGGTAGTGGTTTGAGTTGGCATAGCGATGTTTTATTTATACATCTGTTTAAGTCCAATGAATGAGTTTTGGAAACATTATCTAGTCCTAGAAAATGAAATGTTTGATGATAAAGAATACTGAAATGACATTGATACGTGAAAAAGAGATGGAAATGTTTTCCAATGATTAATAACGTATATTTTCTAAATTTAGATAAGGAATGTTGAATATATGGAAACAGGAAATAAATAAATTAATGAACTAAAGAGATAAACGTTAAATGATGATTGATCGATAGAATTTCCATCTGGAAATAATATCGTTGTTTGCACACGTGTTTTTCTTTGATAGTTAACTCTCCGACTATCGAAGTTTTTGACCATTTTTCCGTCGTCAATACGGAGAGACCAGGATCAGATTCATTATCTAAAAACCACTATGTATGGGCATTAGCGTTGCGATCAAATATTATGAAGATAATTGAAGACGGAGTTTGTGCAAGGGTCGTTCTGTCAAATCCTAGGTAGAAATTTCCTAAGATGGATTTATAGAATAGTGCCTTCGGTTTGTCCAGTCCTAGGACAACCTGTATGGAAGAATGTATGACAGAGTATATTTAATGGATCACCTAAGTTGATCTCTTCAAACGTATTTACGTTTGGTGGCGGAGGAATTCGTTTCTCTTAGCTCTATACCCGTGGTATTTTTGGGGAAATCAATTTGTGATTAGGCGGGTATGACGATGTGACATTCAAAGTGAATAAATGTGTGATCTGTCAGAGATAAGCGTGGCCTCTAGCCTCACAACCGGGAAATGACAAAAATCGGGCAGGCAGCATGGCTAAGTGGGTTGCTTCCAATTAGGGTGTATTGTCACCTGATCTAGAGTTTCATTTACTTCTTTAATCTATTCGATGATGTCCCTTTCAGGAAACGGTTGCTGATCCTAACCGTTGGTGATATACATTCGATACACTCAAGCGAAATGAGTGGTCGGTCATGTGTGGCCGGGTTGCAAGATGTACTTGTTGAACCCAGTGTATTCCTCTCTAGAGGTACACTATCGGAAGGTGGTTCCATATCTTGTCATAGTTGGTAATCCATTATCCAATAAGTGCTCACGGTTTTGATTGTATACTGTATATGTAGAATGTGAGATGAAAACATTTCTGCTAGATGATTATTATATTGTGGTTGATAGACACTATTATAATATCAAAAGAATTTTGATATAAAGATTATTTTGGATTCTCATAAGGGAAAAACCTATTCAGTTTTACGGCGTGGTCTTATGAGATATCGTTTTATTGCTCAAACTGTTTTTAAATTGTTTTACTCAAACCAGTCCCATGATTGACCCAGAGTTTATTTTGTTTTGTTTTCCCTAAACTCTTGGGTTCCCAATTTTGTACGAGAAATCAAGTAGTCAGGAATTTACAGATATACTTGGAGAGCTTGGAGCAGGAGGCTTCAGGATTATATAGCTATTTTTACTTCCGCTGTGTTGTAAGTATTATACTCAGATAATGTTACTGCATACATATACTGATTTTATTTCAAAGTTATGTATCTATTATATACTGTTCATTCCGTTGTGAGATTCGTGTTTACTCTAATGTTGTATGTTCTTCTTCTTCTTCTATTCTAAGTTTCTATCTTATCTATTCTCACCCTCTGTTTTCTTTCTATTAGTTTTCTAGTTTCCAGTGCAATATGGGTTGGACTTGTGTTATTGGGTCAGCTCAAATAATATTGGAAATTCGGGACACTACAGTTGGTATCAGAGCTGAAGTTTAAGTAATTACCTTGGCTCTGTAGCGTGACTCAGTAGAGATAGGGTTAGAAATACCCTAGATAGAGTTTGAGTGTACATATATGATCGCGTATTTGTTATTTGATATAAAAATAATTTTACATTGTGGAGATTTATTGGTTGAGTTGTTGATAGGTTCTGGTCGATCAGTTTGATCCATTGTATCGGTAGGAGTTTCTAAACACTCGAATACGATGGGTCGACATGATATGTTTTGAAAAGAGGGTAAATGAAAATAATTTTACCCAAAGTATAATTTGATATAGAGAAAATATATATTGGAATTATAATATACTGGATGTGTTGGTTGTTATTATAATCAGATAGGATTATAATTGAAATGGTTATATATATAACCAATCAGAATTCATATAAGTGAAATATCTAAATCAGAAAGAATTAAATCTGAATTTAAATCAGAATTGAAATTAAAATTCTGGAAATTGGAAAGGTGTTTGTAAATGGATTTGGAATAAATATATGAGAATTTTAAAATCCTAGGAGATTTAAATTATTTTACAAGAATTGTGAATGGTATTTTGAATTGATTTCAAAATGGAAATGTTTAGAAATGGTTTTGAAAATGATATAGTATTGAATTCACTTCGATCGCTGGAAAATATATTCCGATGATGAAGTCGACCATCATCGGTGTTCATTTTCGAGTTCTAAGTGATGGATTACTACCAAAGATATTCATTTTGAACTGTTTTGGGAAAAACAAGTTGTTTTGAATCCTGAAAAGGAAGGTTTGATTTTTGAGAAAAGCAAAGTTACTTAAAACTCCCAGGAAAAAGACTGTTTTAATTAAAGGCAAATTGAATAGAAATTTGTGGAGACAAACTAGAATTGAAACCAGTTAAGTGGAAATTGAATTGTAATAGAAAATATCAAATAAAATTGGATTGGGAGATATCTGGACTTATGTTGAATTGATAAGTTAAGTGTTGGATTTGAGAATGGAATTTGGATTGGTTATAAGCGAGTGATGTGGTTTTGAGGATAAATTGACTGGAGTTTGATTGGGATGACATTGGTATATGCTGAATGATAGCAGAGTGAAAGTGGTAGAGTTGAATGCCCGACAAAAAGGTACACGTTTATATTCTAATTGGATATGAGATTTCTGAGCCGAATTGGCAAGCTGATTGGCCATTTAATTTTCTTTTGGGTTGGAGAAGGCCTAGAGAGGTGAGTTGTAGTTGTACCGATTGAGCAGTACAAAGGAGATGCTGGCGAAGTTTTTCAGAAATTTCGGATGTTAAAATATTTTCAGGACTTTTGAAAATATTCTTTAATAGAGATGAATTAATATTTAACTGAAATTCATTGGTACAGTGAAACTGAAATTCAAGAAGTAAACAAATAATTTTTAATCCAGTCAATAGGGTTTGTTTTCTACATAGCCATTTCGAGGACGAAATTATTTTAAGGGGGAAAGAATGTAATGTCCCGTGTTTTTACGGTATTATAATTTATTTATTTAATTATTTAAAAAGTTATTTAGAGAATTAAATGGTTGTTTAATTAAATAATATTTAATATTTAATTACCATAAATAATAGAATAATATATTTAATTCTGAAATAATCTGAATTTAAGTTGAATTGACAATATTGTGTGAACTGGACAATTCAAAATATATAATTCAGTTTAAAATTGAATTACGATGATGAATATATTTAAATAACGATAGTTGGAACGTATAATTATATTATAATTAAAATCGAGCTCGAAATGGCGCTGTAGTTCGTAATTCGGCGATTCGAACTTCAATCGAATATACAGAATCCATTTTGAATTGGATTTTTGTGAAACAAGAAACGTTCGGAGCTGGTGATGTATATATTTCTAATGGAAGAGAAAAATCGGGATTTCGTCATGTAGATTTTGATTTATGCCCAAATCAAATTTTCGAAAAGTCACTATGGAATTCCTTTATAATTTATAGCGATTTATTTAAATTATAAATGGATTTTTCAATATAAGTTAAATCTCGATTCAACCGGGATTTGAATATCGAGTTATAAATCCAATTGGAGTTGTATGGTATTCTATTGTGAATATATACGATAATATACATTTATTTATATTTAATTTAATTATTTTTGAATATATTAATATTTAAAAGGGTTCATTTAGAGCTTTAAAAATAGCCAGTTTTGCAAATGAACTCCATTTTTGACGAAACTAATTTTGTTGGATCTGGAATATTAAATTATTGTTAGATTTCAATTTCCATGATTTTTGGAGTCAGTATGTGGCCGTACGAATTTTTAATGTGAAAAACAGTCAGTATTTTGACGGTTAAAAATACATTGTGTGAGCAAATGGAGTTGGAATTTGACGAAACCAGTTTCGTTGGGTCCGTAATGTCAAACTCTAGTTATATGTCCGTTTTCATGAATTTTGATATCGTATGTAATCACAGGGATTTTTAAACAACGAACACAAGTAGAAATTAATTAAAAAAAAATATGAAGCTTCTTATAGAAGCTAACGGACCTTATAAGTACCATACTATTCTCCAACCCTAAAATGATTACCTTCCTCCAGTCAAATATTAGCCGCCGCTCTTATTCTCTCTTCACAGAAAAATGGCAAGTAAAAACAAATCAAAAGAAATCAAATAAAATTCTGCAAATCATGAAACCAGTCTATTTAGATTCCCTATGCAATCCTCTTTGATTTTATACCCGTGTGGAAGAGTGCGATACCAGATTTCGAGGATCAGAACTCAACAGTAATGTTAGGGTTGATGTTATTTGCGATTGGAGCAAGGATTGGAAAAGTAAGTTCATATTCGGATTCAGGGTGGAAAATAGCAGTTAATTTGATTTTGTTAGGATTTAAATAAAAAAAGTGTCGTTGCTTCTCTACAGCGAATTGGGAGGATGTCGAACGCGTTTTGTTTGGAAGGTGCGAATTGAGAATGGCGAGTACCGAGAAGAAGAGATTGAAATAAGGAGAGTATTGGAATTTATTTTGTGATTTTTAGTAGAGGAGGAAGAATGAATTGTTGAGGAAAAGGATCGGCTATGGTATGACCGTGAGGAGTAGTAATGGTTGTCACCTGAAGCACGCGTTCGAATTGATGGAGGAGATGTGTGAGGTTGATGAGAATTTAAAGAGAGGAATGTTGGTTGAAATCGGTTGTTGATTCATGAAGAGATAGAAGGGGAAATCGAGTTCAAAGTTGCGTGGATGGCCTTGGTGTATGAGGGAGGATGCGGGATTTTGAAATCCTGGAGTGGAGAAGATGAACCTGTAGTGCGGGTGGGTTTTTAACGTGATGGGCCAAATGTAAGTTAAGCCCAGTTTTTAAATAAAATTCAAGTTTATTTAATTTCGAACTATTTAAACGTTTATACCCGCTTGTAAAATAAATAACTCAATCATACAGTATCAAAATCTGACGAAATAAGATCCGTTAGGATCGTATGGACGGGGGTTATGCAATGGAACTGACTGGGAGTGAATTGGAGCTCGTTACAATTTATAGCAAAATAAATTGTCAGTCTAAATCGAGCGACAATTATCGTTATTTAACGATGATCGTCCAGTGTGAGTAAAACTCACCAACTCTATCAGTTTATATTTTTATAAATATAATCTAGTAATGATAAATGTTGATTGACTATTGTGTGATGATTGTTTGGTTGAGTTGCTTATGTATTGGTTGAAATTATAGATAACGATATATATATATATATATATATAAATCGTTAATCAAATATTGATTCTGTTTACCAGAGTATTTCATATTGAAATGAAGTTGATGTTAATTATATTGTTTAACATCTGTGATGCAGGGAAACAGGTTGGAGAGATCCAACTGGATTCCTCAATATTTATGTTACTGTTCTTTTCATATATTATAATATATGATGTGATATATAAACTGTTGTTGATTATGTGTGTTTGAATGATATCGATCATTGTTATTTGGTATTTCAAATACCATAAGAAATACTGGGATGTAGAAAAACGAATTTTCAAAGTGTATGTTGAAAATAAATTATTTATATAAAATCAGTGGATTTTATATATAAAAGGAAAAGGATTTTATAAAAGAAATTAATTATAAAATTAAAGGAGATATAAAAGGAATATTTATTTGTTGAATAAATAGAATCGTAAAGAAAATATTTATTTGGAAAATAAATAAAATTAAGGAATATTTATTTAGAAAATAAATAGATTATAAAAGAAAATATTTATTTAGAAAATAAATAGATTATAAAAGGAAATATTTATGTATGAAATAAATAGAATTATAAAAGGGAATTTTAAATGAGATTTAAGTGTTAAAAATAAAAAGGAGATTTCGTATGAATAATTCTATAAATAGAAGTATAAATAGAAATTGGAAATGGGTTGTTATTTTAAAATACGAAATCAAATTTAATGGATTATATAATAGAGGTAATCCAATAGAGTTAATCGATTAGAGTTAATATAATAGAGTTAATCCAAATCGATTAAAGTTAATTGAATAGAGTTAATCGAATATAGTTTATTCGAAAGGAGTTAATCAAATACAGTTTATTCGAAAGGAGTTAATTGAATATAGTTTATTCGAAGAAGTTAATCGAATATATTTTATTCGAAACGAGTTAATCGAATATAGTTTACTCGAAAGGAGTTAATCGAATACAGTTTATTCGAAGAAGTTAATCGAATATAGTTTGTTCGAAAGGAGTTAATCGAATACAGTTTATTCAAAAGGAGTTAATCAAATATAGTTTATTTGAAAAGGAGTTATCGAATAGAGATTTTTCGAAAGAGAGTTATACGTTGGAATTCGACTATATCGAATTCGGGAAAGTACTATTCACTTTCCGTTCTAATCAAGATTTATTCATTTATTTATAAATTGCCTATTTAGTTAAACTAAGGAATAAAAGTTATATTTTGAAGTTAGATATATCAGAAGTAGGGATTATAACACTATAGTTATAATCAGTGTTTTCAATAAAGAAGAGGATTCGTAAATAGAATCCGAGAGTTACGTAAGGAAGTTTGCTAAAGATTTAGAATGTGAACTTTGTCTATTTCGAGGTTAGAAATGTTGTTCAGTTAAGGTCTAAGAGGTAGTTATACGCCAACTTGATTGACTCCATTTTTAACTAAGGAATATTTAAGGTTCGATAGCGAACGTTGGTTAAGTGGATTTAGTTAATGAGGTAATGGTTTAAGTTGGCATAGCGATGTTTTAGTTAAACATCTGTTTAAATCCAATGAATGAGTTTTGGAAACATTTTCTAATCCTAAAAAATGAAATGTTTGATGATAAAGAATACTGAAATGACAATGATACGTGAAAAAGAGATGGAAATGTTTTCCAATGATTAATAACGTATATTTTCTAAATTTAGAAAATAAGGAATGTTGAATATATGGAAACAGGAAATAAATAAATTAATGAACTAAAGAGATAAACGTTAAATGATGATTGATCGATAGAATTTCCATCTGGAAATAATATCGTTGTTTGCACACGTGTTTTTCTTTGATAGTTAACTCACGGATTTTCGAAGTTTTTGACCATTTTTCGGTCGTTAATACGGAGAGACCGGGATCGGATTCATTATATGAAAACCACTTTGTATGGGCGTTAGCGTTGCGATCAAATATGATGAAGATATTTGAAGATGGAGTTTGTGCAAGGGTCATTCTGTCAAATCCTAGGTAGAAATTGCCTAAGATGGATTTACAGAATAGTGCCTTCGGTTTGTTCAGTCCCAGGACAACCTGTATGGAAGAATGTCTGACATAGTATATTTAATGGATCACGTAAGTTGATCTCTTCAAACGTATTTACGTTTGGTGGCGGAGGAATTTGTTTCTCTTAGTAGCATACCCATGGTATTTTTGGGAAAATCAATTTGTGATTTGGTGGTATGACGATGTGACATTCAAAATGAATAAATGTGTGATCTATCAGAGATAAGTGTGGCCTCTAGCCTTACAACAGGGAAATGAAAAAAATCGGGCAGGCAGCATGGCTAAGTGGGTTGCTTCCAATTAGGGTGTATTGTCACTTGATCTAGAGTTTCATTTACTTCTTTAATCTATTCGATGATGTCCCTTTCGGGAAACGGTTGTTGATCCCAACCGTTGGTGATATACATTCGATATAATCAAGCGAAATGAGTGGTCAGTCATGTGCGGCTGGGTTGCAAGATGTTCTTGTTGAACCTAATGTATTCCTCTCTAGAGGTACACTATCAGAAGGTGGTTCCATATCTTATCATAGTTGGTAATCCATTATCCAATAAGTGCTCGCGGTTTTGATTGTATACTATATATGTAGAACGTGAGATGAAAGCGTTTCTGCTAGATGATTATTATATTGTGGTTGAGAGACACTATTATAATATCAAAAGAATTTTGATATAAAGATTATTTTGGATTCTCATAAGGGAAAAACCCGTTCTATTATACGACGTGGTCTTATAAGATATTGTTTTATTGCTCAAACTTTTTTTAAATTGTTTTACTCACACCAGTCCCATGACTGACGCATAGTTTATTTTGTTTTGTTTTCCCTAAACTCTTGGGTGCCCAATTTTGTATGGGCAGTCAAGTGGTCAGGAATTTACAGATATACTTGGATATCCTGGAGCAGGAGGCTTCAGGATTATATAGCTATTGTTATTTCCGCTGTGTTGTAAGTGTTATACTCTGATAATGTTACTATATACATATACTGATTTTATTTCAAAGTTATGTATCTATTATATATTGTTTGTTTCGCTGTGAGATTCGTGTCTACTCTGATGTTGTATGTTCTTCTTCTTCTTTTATTCTAAGTTTCTATCTTATCTATTCTCACCCTCTGTTTTCTTTATATTATTTTTCTAGTTTCCGGTGCAATATGGGTTGGACTTGTGTTATTGGGTCAGCTCAAATAGTACTGGAAATTCGGGACACTACATGCATATTTTAAATAAGAGATGAAGTTTTATTAGAATAAAAAAACAAAACAAGTTTGAAATAAATTTATAAGAAGTTTACAAAGGATTCTATTTATATAGATTCAAGGCTTGTATATATGTTTCAAAAAAATGGTTAAAGTTAGTGTAAATGGTTTTAAATAATAATTCATTTAAGTAAACGTGTATAAGATTGAAATAAGATTTCCAAAGTGAGAGCGTGGTGTTAAAAACCAAGTTATAAATCAAATAGTAACTGGATTTTTGTGGCAGTTAATGGGATAGAGATTCGTTAATAAACTTCTAACTATTCTGAAGATAAGAATGTTGTTGACTCAAGGTTTGAGAGATAAATATAATACCTCTGCTTGAGCGACTTCATGTTTATCCAAGTATGATATTAGTTTGGAAACGAGAGTAGTTAAGGGAAAAAATAGATATTATAAGCTGTAATTCAGAAAGTTTATAAGTTGAATAAAATGATTTTGAATATACTCTTATTGTGAAATAAGAAGTAAAAAGCTATATTCCAAATATTGGAAGATATAGAAGTTTTAATTAACGTATGGTTAATTAAAGAGGCTAAATGATGTTGGATATTGATCAGTGACTCGTTTTCTTTTTATGAATGAATAGTCGTTTATTTGATAGTTAAATAACCTACTATTAAATCTGGCCTATACGATTGATGGTACGGAAAGACTGAGATCAAATTTATATTCTAAAACAATTGTGAACCAACGAGTACGTACACATGGAAGATGTTGATCAAGATGGAGCAAATGAAGACCGTGGATCGTCATAAAACAAAAGAATTACATAAAATCTATAGTTGATCCTTAGATATATACTGTGGTTCTATCGTGGTTGAATTCTATGGATTGCAAGGCCTACTGGCTACTGATCCATAGGTTGATTCCTAGGATGTGGTAGGAGAGTTCCTTCGGTTTATCCTTTTCCTAGATGACTTGTATGGACGAATGTCTGACAGAGTATTTCCTAAAGATCACGTACATTGATTTTTACAAACGTACTTCTGTTTGGTGACATAGAAGACACCTTCTCTTAGCTTAACACCCAGAGTATTTTTGTGGATGTCAATTAGTGGTTTGGCAGATTTGACAATATGGCATTCAAAGTATATGATGTGTGATGCTCAAAAAGTAATATTAACCTCAAGCCTCACCAACTGGGAAATGACAAAAACAGGCAGTTAGCGTGGCTATATGGGTCACTTCCATTCGATACACTCAAAGGAAATGAGTGGCCAGTTATGTGTGGTCGGGTAGCAAGATGTTATTGTTGGACTCAGTGTATTCCTCTCTAAAGATACATTATCGGAAGGTGGTTCCATACCTTATCATAGTCGGAATCCATTATCCAATAAGACCCCACGTTTTTTGATTTTATGCTATGTATGTGGAGTGTAAGATGCAAGAGTTCTGCTAGATGGTTATTTACTCAATTTAGACACTATTATAATATCAAAGTAGATATGATTTCAAAATGTTTTGGGTTATTGTAAGGTAAAAACCGTCCTTATTTATGTATGGACTGGTCTTACGATTATCCTTTATTTCTAAAAGATGTTTAGTTTAAAATCAATTGGATGATACCTATAAACTTAGTGAGTTTTCTCATATTGGTTCACCAGATTGATCCGTGGCGTTTGCAATGCTCGGGTCAGACCGAGTTTTATAGGTTCAGGCTATCGGATGTTGTGAAGTCCAGAGATGAGCTGGAGAAGTGGAGATGTATGCTTTCTATCTTGTATTGTTCTGATATATGTTGTATTTGAGTACATTGTTATAACTGTCCATAAGTATTGATGTCCGTTGTACTCTGATGATTGTAAGTATTATTTCAAAGCTCTCAACAAAGATTTATTTCTATATTATATTTTATTCCGCTACGATGTGAGATCTGTGTTGTGTTGGTCCTTCTTCTTATTCTTCTATTCTATTCTTTTCCTCACCCATTTATTTCTTTTTTTTAGCTTTCTGGATTTTTGGTACTCGAGTTTGGACACATAAATACAGTGGGGATATTAGTGTCAAAAATTCGAGGATCGCAATATTTTGGGATGATACAGTTGGTATCAGAGCTAATGGTTTAGTAATAACCTTGGCTCTGTGGCATAATATATATGAGAGAGCATATTTGTAGATATTATAAAAATGTTTTATATTGTGTTGTTTGATCGGTTCAAGTAGAACTGGAAATAGACACGACATTGTTTTGTAAAGAGGATAAATGAAATAAATTTTCCCAAATTATATTTTTGTATAGGAAAGAAATAATTTTATCCAATCATTGGGATATTGATTTGCTGATTAGTTTGAATGGAAATTCAAATAGGACTGTGAATTTGATTGGTTTAATATAACCATAAGAAATTTCACATATAGAATTTTAATATAGAATTAAATAAATCAGAATTTAACTTGAAGGTAAGTTAAATATGGATGATTGGGTTATGTTGACCATGGATTATTTGTTTATTGGATGATAGATTGATTAAATAAAATTCATCAACAGTAATAGAGTAATATGAATTGAAAGCTCAAGTAATGAATTCTAGTATAATAAATTTGAATAGAATTGCTTATGAATGAATCTAAACGATTTAACCCTGTAGTTGTTAATTGCATTGCAAATTGAGCAAAGTGCAGGTTGGAAGAAGGAAGAGTTGTTAGTTGCTTTGCTTCGTAATTAGAGTTTGGTTGCCCATAAATAGGTAAACCTTAATATTATTGATCAAGTGATTGATTTTATATCTCTGAATTGGGTAGCCGCTTGGCTTTTGTTTTCTTTTGATCAATGCGAGGCTCGGAGTGGTGTTTGTAGTTGTTCTGATCGAGCCTTGCAGAGGAGGTGCTGACGAATTTTTCGTAAATTTTTAAGACTTAGAATATTTTTTATTATAATTCTAAAATAATTATTTTGAAAATAATTGAGGTTGGAGCAATCTCCTTACTTAGTAATTTCGGGGACGAAATTTTTTTAAGGCGGGAAAAATGCAACGACCCGAATTTTTCAGTCATTTGAAATTTGAATACTTAAACTTGTTTTAAATATTATATTTGAAATATTAATGGATTTTAATATAGAATTCATTAATTAAATGACGACTGAACGTATAAATTTATATTTAATTTAAAACAAGCTCGTAATGGCCCAGTAGTTCGTAATATTGAGTTCTGAACTTCAATTAAATATATAGAATTCGTTTTGAGTCAGAATTCTTTGAAACAAGAAATGTTCGAATCTATTAGATTATAATTTTCTAATGAAGGAGAAAAATTGAGATTCATTCTTATATATTGTAAGTAATGTCCAAATCAAATTTTCAAGTAGTCTTTATGGAATTGTTTATAAACTATAAAGTCTATTTAATAAATTAAAAAAGATTTCTATATAACCTGGATATCGTGTAATTCGAAAATGTTATTGTTGAGTTATAATTCCATACTGGTTGAAATTGAAGTGATATATTTTTCCATTTGGATATATTCGACAATAATAATTTATTATTGTTAAATTTAATTGTTTTGCAATTTAATTAATATCGTCAAGCCTTAAGAATAGCCATTTTCAAACGACCTCCGTTTTCGAGGAAACAAATTTTATTAAATATGTAATGGTTAATTATTATTATATTTCAAATTCAGGGAAATCAGATTTGTTTTGTGAATGTGCGATATTTAAATGTGAACCAATGAATAAATTGAAATCAAAATAAAGTTATTTTTGCAAACACAGTCGGATTTTGACTAAACGAATTTCATTGGGTCCAGAACGTCATAACATAGTAATATGTCCATTTTCGTCACGTTTGGAGATAGTGTGTGGTGATATGAATATTAAATGTTCAACAATATATAGCGGTAGAATAATTTAACCATAAAAAATGATATCAAATCAAACCAAATAAAAATAAAAAAAATTAATTAATTAAATTCCTTTCGACCAAAGGAAGTTTCGGAGCAAGCCTACCCTATACCCAACACAAAGTACAAATGCAGCCTATATATATTAATTCACGTATATACTTAAGCTTTAAAAAATAAAACCTACCCTAAAAGTACCAAACGTGCAACCCTAATTCACCTACCGACATATCTATGCCTACCATATTGAAATATGTTGGTCCTATTCCTTCTTCTTCCATTTATATATATATATATATATATATATATATGTATATATATATATATGCATACCCATATTCATTTTTGTTTCAGCAGCTAAAACCAACATTGCATTGTTCCTTCAAATGCACCACCTCCATTCAAGAAACCATCTTAATTTCCTAAACTATAGAGAAATAAGCTATCATGTTAACTAAAGAGATGTAGTGGAAGGTGAGGCGGACATACTGGCTAAGTCTGGTTGCCAACGGTGAAGGGTGGTGACTTGTGGAGGCAGTCGAACGGAAGGGGTTTGTCCACGTTTTTCTGGTAATGGAGAGCTTCAAGGGTGGATCCATGTCAGGAGTAGTTAGAGGTGGTGGAAGGAGATTCACTATGGTGGCAGCCGTGGTTCTAATGGTTGGTGGTGAGTGCAGTTCCAGGGTGAAAGTGGCGGTGTATTGCTGGTAAGTGGGTGAAGCATTCAAATGGGTCTTAAGCAATAGCACAGGATCGAAGATGGAAGAGGGTAGGTCGACGCAGTGGCGATGGTCCTCAATTGGGGGGGGCAGCACAGATCTGACATGGGAAGTAGGTGTAGTGTGATGAAATAAAGCACTGGTATGGGAAGAAATAAGAGATGGGTTCAGGTCAGTGGAGGAAGGTGGGGTCGCCAGGGAGGTGTTGGTGTAGGTGGTATGGAAAGCGGTGATGCCAGGTTGACGATAGTGGCGGATGTTGAAGTAGGTGGGAAGTTGATGACATGCGACAGGTTGAAGAAGTTTGGAGTCGGTTTTGTGAGCACGGGGAAAAAGTTCCGTAGACGGTATGTTCATTGGGGCATTGGGGTGATTTAAATCAAGTAAGGCCCAAAAGTAATAATAATATTTAGTTTAATTTTAATTTAAATATATGCATTAACATGTAATTACAATATCTCACTCATAAAGTAGCATAATTGAACATAGTAAGAAATGTTGGAACCGTATCGACGAGCGCTACAATCTAGAGCTGGTTTGGTCAACATTGGAAGTAGCTGGAATTTATAATAAAATTAAATGCGTGTTTAATTTTATTAAATCAAATCATTTTAACAATGAAATAAAATCAAGGTAAGTATAACTCACTCAGCTTATCCCACTTATATTTTATATAAGTCGGGTTTAATGTTTGTGTGCTATGTTCGCTAGTTATTGGTTGATTTGATGATTGTTTGGATGTTTGCTGAATACTTATATTTATATTGTTTAAATTAAACGTTCGTTTAATTTAAACAATATGAAATCGTTATTTTAACGATTATTACCAAATGAGGTAACTTATCTTGTTGGTTACGTTAATAATAATATAAGCGTATTAAATTAAAATTTTGATGCTTGATTATTGTTATTAGTTAACCATTATCAGTTGAATCAATTATTCATGTTTATAACAGAAGAAAATAAATTGTCGTATTGAAACAATGATTTTATTTGAGGTAACTTATTTGGATTCATGGAATAACAGGTTGGATGGATCCAACTGAATTCCTCACTAGTAGTTCTTAAGTTTCATATATTATAATATATGTTGATTCTGAAATACTAATTCTGTGGTGCACAAAATAACAGGGTAGAGGGATCTAGCTTGATGATATTGATATTGTTTATCAATATGATAGAATATGTTTGATTTAATGTGAAATTAGTTGATATTTCACGGTTTGGTACTTAAGTAGACATCTGCCTTTTTAAGTACCGTCGACAAAATAAAAGATTTATGGAATCGATTTTAATTCAATTCTGAAATATTTTCAAAACTATATATGAAATAAAATATGACATGTATTTTCAGAATAAATAAATATTTATTTAATTTTATACGTAATTATAAAATGATTTTATTAAGTAGATTCTTATGTTTTATAAGCAAGTGAGCAGAAATTAACCTAAGGGTTAAGAGTCAGATTAAATGTTTCGAAGATACAATTAGATGAGTTGATTTAAATTAATTATATTATTAATTAATTTAAAGGAAAGGCTATTTGGAATTTATTAATGAGTTAATCATGTTTTGAGTTGACAGCTTTATCTTGAATTGATTATTAAATTAATTTATTATAAATTAATTTAATGGAAATAGTAAGGGATGAAGTAAACCATTTATATTTTTAATAATGTTGAAATTGATTATTATTTATTTAATAACAATCAAAGTGATGATCTTGAAATAAAAATTCATTAATGGAGATTTTTGATACCATAAGGCCCTGTTTTAGTTAAATGATTTTTAAGCAAATGTATACTAATAATAACATAAGTTAAGTTTAAATTGAAGTTTTAAATTGAATTCTTATCGGAATTCTATTTAATTGGATTCTGTAAAATCCAAGTTGAACAAAGTTATTAAAATCCAATTTTATTGAATATGTTGCAAATGATTGAAGTGAATTATTAAAGTTATAAACCTTTAAAATGACCTAGGATGGAATGAAAACTCGGGAGTATGAAATAGAAATTGAAACGGAAAACCAATTTGAATTAAAGTAGTTAGTGAATTAAGCTATCGAGGTTCGATCTAAAATCGCATATTTTAAATAAGAGACGAAGTTTTATTGGAATAAAAACCAAAATAAGTATGAAATAAATTTATTAGAAGTTTATAAAGGATTCTATTTATATAGAATCAAGGCTTGTATATATTGTTTTAAAAAAAAGGGTTAAAGTTAATATAAAAGGTTTCAAATAATAGTTTATTTTAATAAACGAGTTTAAGATTGAAATAAGATTTCCAAAGAGAGTATGGTGTTAAAAACCATGTTATAAATCAAATAGTAAATGGGATTTTTGTGACAATTAATGGGATGGAGTTTCGTTAATAAACTTCTATTTATTCTGAAGATAAGAATGTTGTTGACTCAAGGTTTGAGAGGTAAATAAAACACCTCAACTTGAGCGACTTCATGATTATCCAAGTACGATATTAGTTTAGAAATGAGAGTAGTTGAGGGAAATCAAACTAGTATTTTCGTGAATGATATTATAAGATGTGGAAAGTTTATGAGGTGAATAAAATGATTTTGAATATACTCTTATTTTGAAATAAGAAGTAAAAAGATATATTCCAAATATTGGAAGACATAGAAGTTTTAATTAACGACTAGTTAATTAAAGAGGCTAAATGATGTTGGGTATTGAATCAACGAATTCATTTTCTTTTTATGGATGAATAGTTGTTTATTTGATAGTTAAATAACCAACTATCAAATCTGGCCTATACGATTGTTGGTACGGAAAGACCGAGATCGAATTTATATTGGAAACCCATTCCAAACCAACGAATACGTAAATATGGAAGATGTTGATCGAGATGGAGCAAACGAAGACCGTGGGCCTTCATAAAATGGAAGAATTACGTAAAATATCTAGTTGATCCCTAGAGATATATTGTGGTTCTATCGTGGTTGGAATCTTAGATTGCAAGGACTATTATGATCCATAGGGAAATTCCTAGGATGTGGTAGGAGAGTTCCTTCGGTACATCTTGTTCTTGGATGACTTGTATAGACGAATGCCTGACTGAGCATTTTCTTAGGATCATGTACATTGATTTTTACAAACGTACTTCTTTTTGGTGGCAGAGAAGACACCTTCTCTTAGCTTAACACCCAAAGTACTTTTGTGGACGTCAATTAGTGGTTCGACGGAATTGACAATGTGGTATTCAAAGTAAATGATGATGTGATGTTCAAAAAGGTAATAGTAACCGCAAGACTCATTAACCGGGAAATAATAAAAATTGGGCAGGCAGCATGGCTATATGGGTCGCTCCCGTTAGGGTGTATTGTCACCATCTAGAAAAATATATATTTATTACTTCAATCAATTCTGTATCTTCGGATAACGGTTATGTGGGCCCAACCGTTGGTGATAATATATTTGCACACTCAAAAGAAATGAGTGGTCGGTCGTGTGTGGCCGGGTTGCAAGATGTTCTTGTTGAACCCAGTGTACTCCTCTCTAGAGACACACTATCGGAAGGTGGTTCCATACCTTGTCATAGTCGGAATCCATTATCCAATAAGACCCCACGGTTTTTGATTATGTACTATGTATTAGAAGCGTGAGATGCAAGCGTTCTACTAGATGGTTATCTACTTGATTTAGACACTATTATAATACAAAATAGATATGATTTCAAAATGTTTTGGGTTATCGTAAGGTAAAACTGTCCGTATTTATGTGTGGACTGATCTTATAATTATCCATTCTTTCGAAAATATTTTTACTTTAAAATCAGTTGGATGATACCTTTAAACTTAGTGAGTTTTTCCATGTTGGCTCACTAGATTGATCCGTGGCATTTGCAATGCTTGGATCAGACCGAGTTTTACAGGTTCAGGCTATCGGATGTTGTGAAGTCCAGAGATGAGCTGGAGAAGTTCATACGTATGCTTTCTATCTAGTATTATTCCGCTGTATGTTGTATTTGATGATAGGTTGTTATAACTTCCTAGATGTATAGATTATCCATTGTACTTTGATGATTGTAAGTATTATTTCAAAGCTCTTAATAAAGACTTATTTCTATAATATATTTTATTCCACTGCAATGTGAGACTTTGTTTTGTGTTGGTCCCTCTTCTATTCTAGTATTTCTTTCTTCTTTTCCTCACCCTCTTATTTCTTTCTTTTAGCTTTCTGGATTTTTGGTACTCGAGTTTGGACACGTAAATACAGTGGAGGTATTCGAAAATTCGAGCATCGGAATTTTCTGAGATGCTACAGGAAGTCCCCCGGTTCGATCAATTCAACTCGACTACGTCGAACCGGACTATGTCAAGCCAGATCCTGGCCATTTCCTGGAGACTCGTTCAACTTTCTACCTCTACTACTTCAGAGATGCTGAGATGTGTCTTGATCGAGCCGGATGTGGATATTTTTAACGGTCTGAAGATGTGTTCAATGTCTCCTACGCTTTCGGATCGGTCGCTACGTGCCTTGATCGAGTCGAATCTGAAGCCACCTATAAATATTCAGTTTCAGGACTTCACAATAGGTTGAATCTTCATTTCTCTAGCTGATATAAACAAGGGCTTTACTGCCATTAAAATATCTTCTTCCCTTTCTTTCATAAAAACTGACTGTATTGTAATCATACAGTATAATAAAGGATTGATTGCACTAAGTGGACGTAGACACATTGCCGAGCCACTACAATTTCTTGTGTCTCTTTGCTTTTATGCACTTTCTATAATCTGTGATTGTGAAGTTCTTTGGGAGTAAATTTTTGAGTTAACACATATATGCATGCATCTATAAATGCATATGTATATATGTATATGAATAATATTCATTTAAATACATAAGCAAAACAAAATTAAACAAATTTCAAACTACTATTTATAAATTTGAATAAAGTACATAATTTTATTTAAACGAATTTAGAAAATTTCTAAATGATTTTAGACTTCATAGACCCATTAAAGGTTCAAAATGACAACTTTTTTTTTAATTTGCTGATTTCTTCAACTGTGTGTTGGCCCATATTCTTCATTTACATACGTATGTGTGTATTATATCAAACTAATATGTAGTAACCATCTACTCAACATCAAAATATTTTGATAAATAGTTGGTTACTTTTTATAATTATATAATCTAAATATTATTCGTGCAAAATACATGTGATGAACACCTATTTTTATTCAGGTTCCACTTGAAATCCATCTAGATTCAAATCTAATCTATCTCCAAGCACCTCGCTCCACCTTGAATAGCACAGATTCAAATTTGTCAAGAAATTAAAAATTTACAAAATTATATTAAGTTTACTCATTCTGAAATATTTTTCCCTATGCCTTCTAGTGAAACTGCTTACTTAACGTATGTGCCTTCTACAACTCAACACTAAGCAAGCAGTCATAAACATCGTCCTTAGTGTTTATGTTAACTTAGTTACCACCAATTTTGTATTCTAATTATAATATATTGTTGAAATCATCATCATCATCGACCATGGAAGTTTGATCTCTTTGGCAAACATTTCAAATTTTTTTCTTATAGGATTTTCCTTTGATCTCTGTAATTGTTACCATATATCGCTAGTAGAATTATGTATGCTTTCCTTTATCGATATTTTTCATGTTATTTGTTGGTTTCATTTATCATTGATATCGACTTACCGGAATGTAGTATCCCAAACAATGAAAATTTTGCCATTTGTCCTCGACTCATCGTCATTACAGGGATCCAATCTTAAGCTTCAAAGCAACATATTTATCCCATGTTTTAGTGTTATGTTTTGCTTTATAAACTCAATAATCGAAGGCTAGTATTCAGAGCCCATTTACATCATTACATTTCATATTATAACAGACACAGATTAACAACGAAGAGCGAATAAGCCTTTGATCAATTCCTCACTTGGAGAAGTAAACTAGTGCCTTCTTGTCCTTTTCCTGATTTTAATTTCAAGTTTTGGGGTTTGAACCATTGCTAATCATTTTGAATTCTTTATGACATATTTGCACATTAATACTATAGCGTCGTTTGGCATAACTTTTGTTTTGCTTTATTGTTCTTTCATATACTCACCGAACTTCGATCATCTTATTTTGAATTAAAGGATTGACCCTTGGGGATGGTATTATGGTAGGCTATGTTTCGCTTGCTCTTCCCCTCTTGTTTTAAAATATGCAATTTCCTTATGCTTGAAACTAAGTTTTGTTCAATGGCTTTATCCTCGTTGAGATTATATTACTGGTCTAACTCAGGGTCGGCCCTGAGTCATAGAAGGCCCAAGGCAAAATAATTTTTTGAGACCCCCACATTTAAAAAAATGATGAATAAAGAAAATAAGAATATTTCATTTATACAAAATGATAGGTGCGATTACATAGAAATATCAAAATAGACGTTTACAAAAGAAGTTCACATCATATTTAATCTTCTTGCACTTTGAGTTGTAAAATTACTGAACAAGCCACTTAAATCAAGCAATTCTAAATCTTTTTTTTTTGAATAGATATTATCGCCAATCCATTCAATCTTTCTTGCGACATAGTCGTCCGAAGAAAAGTTTTAATTAGTTTCAAATTTGAAAAGCTTCTCAACTGAGGCAACGGTCACAAAATAGTCAATAGTATTCTGTAAGCAACCCATGCATTAACTTAAAGACAACCTATCATCTTGATATAGTTTAATACATTTATGGCTCCTTTTGCATTTGTTGGCAAAATCTCTCTAATGATTTGCAACTCTGTTGTAACGTCCCGTATTTTCCCTTAGTTAGATATCTAATTTATTTTATTATATCAAATATTGATTTGGAATTTTAAATGGATTTAAAATATATAATTCGTTTATAAAACAAAGTTAGAACATTTAAATTTATATATTAATATAAAACGAGCTCGTAACGACACGGTAGTTCGTATTTACGATTTGAACTTCAATTGAATATACCGGATTTGATATAAGTCGGAATTCTGTGAAACAAGAATCGTCCGGATCGATTTGATTATAATTTTCTATTAAAAGAGAAAAATCGAGATTTCGTGTTATAGTTTGCTAGTTATGTCCAATTCAAATTTTAGAAAAGTCGCTATGGAAAAAATTATAAATTATAGCGATTAAATTAATATATTTAATTTTATTTAAAAGGATTTTGTACGTAACTCGAGATAACGATCGAATTAAGCTACGAAACCAATTCCATTGGATTTGTATTGACATTTAGAGTCAGAATAAATATATTGTTTGTTATTTTTGGATATATTGTTTGTTCTTTTCGGAGACTGAGTATTTCGGGTGTCCAAAATTGCATTGTTTTACGCGTATATTTGAATAATGGATTATCACACGAACTCCGATTTTAGCGAAACTAATTTCATTAAATCCGTAATGATTAAGTGTTGTAGTGTTTCTAATTTCAAGTTATTTGGATTTATTTTGTGATCATGGGAAATTTAAACGCGTGTTTTTCACCTGTGATTTACAAAAGACTTTTCACAAATGACCTCATAATTCGATGAAACCTATCCCATCATGTCCGAAATATTTTTCTATGCTAAGATTACAACTTTCGTTGGAAACGGAGATTGTATATGAGGGTTTCATCACGTTACTTCATCACGAAGTATTGATCAGTAATATAATATTAAATCTACACCCTATAAATACCCAACAATCCATCCTAACCCTAAACAATTCTCTACGTGGTCAAGGTTTTCTCTTGCCGCCACTTATAATAAACGAACGACATAAACCTTCCAATATATTTCTACCTCAATCTCAAAATCCATTACTCTAAATTGAAACCGTTCAACAGAGAACTAATATAGCACATCAAGACCTAGCTGATGATCGACGACGATGATTTTCAGTGCGTTGTCGTGGCTAGAAAGGGTTGCGAAGTGGGGGTTCTGGTAGGTGAAAGAGGGGCTTGCGGCAGTCGTGGAGATGATCTTGGATCAGATTCTGCTGAGTTCTAGAGTTGTGCAACATTGGGATACGGGTATTGGCTTTTGTGTGTTGTATTATGAAGGAAGAAATTGGTCACGTGAAAGATGAAAAGCAAGGTAGATGAAGTAGTGAAATGTGGGTTTCTATGAAGAGGAAGCATAACAGGTGTATGCATGAAGTAGGAGAAAGGAGTTAGTGCATTGAAGACCAATGTGTTTGCAGCATGAAGTAAGGGAAATGTCATGCAAGTGTAAACAAAGAAGTGAGTAAGTGCTGAAGCACTAAGAGGAAGTCAGCAAAATGTTTTTGCGTGAAGAACAGGTATGCGAAGTATTCAAAGTAGCAGATGGGTACAAAAGGAATGGGGGACGCTGGGTTCAGTTTTGAGGAAGGAAGGGGAATATGAGTTGCATGGGGCAGTTCATTTATCAAAATGGAAATTAGATTAAAGAGTGAAAATGGAAACCAAAGAAGGATGGGTGTCTGGGTTTTCTTCCGATCGTTGTAGAAATAAAATTGGGCTTGCTAATATAATGTTGGGCTTAATGAGACGCGGGCCTGTTTAATGTCAACGTGAAGAAGTATAAAGTTGGGCATTTGGACTTTGGAACCCTGCAGAAGAACTGACGAGGAGTAGTATACCAGGAAAATTCGTGAACGATGGAAACGAAGGATATTGGCTTGTGTTAACCGGTTGATGAAGTAATTAACGATGGTTAATCCTTAATCAAGTAATTAATTTTAAATTAAATCATATATCTTATATTATTTATAATTTATGCATGTTATCATAATTGGACCGAACCAGAGACGCCGGATTCGTATTTTCGGACACAACATTGTGGAACTGATCTGGACCGTGCATGAGACGACATCAATTTATAGTAAACTAAACAACTGTTTAATTAACTGTAACTGAACCGATTCAGAAACGAATCAAATCAAAGTGAGATTAACTCACTTAGTTTTTATCCCACTTATATTTTATATAAGTCAGGTTTAATATTTGTGTGCTATGGTTGATAATTGTTTGTTGTGTGCTGAAAATTATATATATTGGTTGAACCGGTTGATTTAAGCGTTAGTTTATTTTAACTAAAAATCTAATCATTATTTTAACGATTATTTCCAAATAAGGTAACTTACCTTGTTGGTTAAGTTTATAATAATATAAACATATTAAATTAAAATATGAAATGTTTAGATTGTTGTTATTTATTTATTACTAAATATTACATCGGTTGAATAATATTATTTGAGATAATGTATTTGGATGCAGGGAAAACAGGTTGGAGTGATCCAACTAGATCCCTCAAATTTATTATTATTCGTATTACCATTATATGAACTATTTACCCAATATGGGTTGGGCAATTGATTTAGTTGTTGAATGTTGATTGGAAATTCAATGTGTGTGTGTTTAACCAATGGGTTATATTGGTTGAGTAAATGGCATCAGCTGGCTTGTAAATCAATTGTTTTACAGATATGAATTTATCGTCAGGTAAATCGACTGGAAGGAAGTTACAAAATTTATTTTATAACTGAAAATAGGTTTTTAAATCTATTATTTTAGAATGGAAGTTTATTAAACAAGAAATAAATATTTAATATTTATTATTTAAATTTATAAGAAATTGTTAAGTGATTTTATAAATCAAATTCATATGTTAAAGTATATAAGCAGAAATTAATGCCGCGATTAAGAATTGGAATAATTATGTCTAAGAAACAATTAAAAGGGATATTTAAATTAATTATATTATTAATTAATTTAAAAGGAGGAATTAATTTGAATTGATTAACGAGATAATCATGGGTTGAGTTTAACCAATTCAAATATTTTATTTGAATTGGTTTTTGATTAATTTACTTTTAATTGATCAAATGGAATAGTAACGAAGAGTTGTTGAATTTTTATAAGACTTTTAAAGGAAAATTATTATTTATTTTAGTTAATAAAGCAGTTAACTAAATTTACAGTAGTTAATACTGAAGTAAATTTATTATCTAGCTTAAGAGATTTGTTTCAAAGGAAAATGATTTAAGTAAGTAATCAAGAGTGTAACGGAACATAGTTAAATTGTGAAAAGAGTTTATGATCGGGTTATATTTAAACCCAAGAGTTTTTGTGAATGAAGTTATAAAGAGATTTAAGCGGAAACGATAGCTTAAATAAAAATTGTACTTAACATTTGGATTAAGTGTAAAGAAATCAAGATATAAAAAGGATTTATATTAAAACTATTAAATAAGATTATAAAAGAGATGCAGAGTAAAAATGTCGACTTTAAATGGGCGATACTTAATAACGAGATTAAGTGGAACGAATAGAACTGAAATGCGATTTTCAAAGTGGAAAATGGTCAAATGGATTATAAGCGAAATAAAATGGGTTGGTGAGGAGTTAAGATAATAATTTAAAGAATTGGTACCTTACTGGAGATTGGTTGAGTTGAGTGATTTTCAGAGTGTTAGTCTAATGTTGCTTTTAGTCTTCGGGGTTGATACTTAGGAAATTTATTCTCTTACCAATTTACGGCCATGAGCTAATGAGGGTTGAAGTACAAAAATACATGGATTTGGAAATAAAAAGATATTTCCAAAGAAAAAGGAAATAGAAGGTCGACGAATATATATAATGGGATTTCCAAAGTAACAGAAATGAAAATATTTAAGAAAATAATAATAATATTTTCAATGTAAAGGAAATAAAAGAGATTGGTGAAAATATAAAATGATATTTTCGAAGTAAGGAGATAAGTTTTAGAATGAGTTTATTCTAAATAAATAAGCGACGACTATTGTTTTCAAGCAAAGAGAACAAAAGATATTTTCGTAATGATTATTTTACGAATAATAAGTTAAACTAATTTTCCAATTTTAGATAATAAATAATGTGACGCAAATGATAGTTAATTGGATATTGTAAAGTATTAAAATAAAATTGTTTTGAGGATAATCTTATATTAAATAAGAAGTAAAATGAGATGTTCGTAATAGTGAAAGTTTTTTAAGTATTAAATTATTTTTAATTAAATAAGAAAAACGATGTTGAGTACTAAACTAGTAAGTATATTTCTATTTTATGGTTTAATGGTTGTTTATCTGATAGTTAAATAATCGACTATCAAATCTGGCAAATACGATTGTTGGTACAGAAAGATTGGGATTGAATTTATATTCGAAAACCCTTTCGACCAACAAATATGAAAATGTGGAAGATATTAGATGCTGATCGATACGAAGCAATCGAAGACCGTTGATCTTCATAAATGGAAGAACCATTTAAAATCTTTGAGTTGACGCAGAGATATATTGGAGTTCTGTCATGGTTGAAATCTACGGATTTGCAAGGACTACTCGCTTTTGATCTCTAGGGTGATACTTAGGATGTAGTAGGAGGGTACCTTCAGTTCATCCTATTCCTGGATGACTGGTATAGACAAGTGCCTGACAGAGTATTTCTTAAGAGTCATGTACGTTGATTTCTACAAACATATTTCTGTTGGTGGCGTAGAAGACACCTTCTCCTAGCTAACACCTAGAGTATTTTTGGGGTCATCAATTAGTGATTTGGCGGATCTGCCAATGTGACATTCAAAGTGAATGGTGATATGATGTTCTAAACGTAGTGTTAAACCTCAATCCTCTACAACTGGGGAATGACAAAAATCGACAGGCAGCATGGCTAAGTGGATCGCTCCCAAGTAGGGTGTATAATCATCTATCTAGAGAAATTCATTTCCTTCTTTAGTCTAATTCGATGTTGTCCCATTTCAGGAAAAGGTTGTTGATCCCAACCGTTGGTGATATACATTCGATACACTCAAGTGAAATGAGTGGTCGATCATGTGTGGTCAGGTTGCAAGAAGTTCTTGTTGAACCCAGTGTATTCTCCTCTAGAGATACACTATCGAAAGGTGGTTCCATACCTTGTCATAGTAGGAAATCCAATCTCCAGTAAGATCCTGCGGTTTTGATTATATACTATATATATGGATCGTGAGATGAAAGTGTTCCACTAGATTCGATATTTATTTATGTTTAGACATAATTATAATACCAGAATAAGCTATGATTTTTAAAAGAAATGTTTTGACTTTAAAATCAAGTTGGGTGTTGTTTTTAAACTTAGCGAGTTTTCTCACTCTAGTTCACCAGATTGATCCGATGCTTGTAAATGCTCGGGTTAGAACAGGTTTTTCAAGTTCAGGTTTTGGACGCTGTGAATTGGAGAAGACGTGCTGGAGGATTTCAGATGTATGATATATAGTATTTATTCCGTTGTGTGTTGTATATGAAGACAGATAATCATAACTGTCCAGATGTATTAATGTACTCTGATGATTGTAAGTTTTATTTTAAAGCTCTCAATAAAATT
This sequence comes from Allium sativum, assembly GCA_030737875.1. NCBI lineage: Eukaryota > Viridiplantae > Streptophyta > Magnoliopsida > Asparagales > Amaryllidaceae > Allium > Allium sativum. The sequence continues at coordinate 444,401,204 of CM060919.1, forward strand.
TTATTTCTATATTATATATTTTGTTCCGCTGCAATGTAAGACTCTGATGTTGTTGTGTTCTTCTTCTTCTATTCTGATATTTCTTTCTTTCTTATCTCACCCTCTATTTTCTTTCATTAACTATCTAGTGTTTACGATTACTTGAGTTCTGGCAAGTAATACGGGTTTGTGTATTATTGTTGAAATTCGAGCATCAAATCCCCGGGTTGTTACTGTGGTATCAGAACTATTGGTTTTGTAATAGCCTTGGCTCTGTGGCGTAACTCGATAGAGATGGGTTAGCAATACCCTAGATTGAGTTGGAGTGTATATATATATATGAGAGCGTATTTATATATTTTATATATAAATGTTTTGTATTATGTTATTTGATTGGTTCGTTTTGAACTGATAACTGACACGATATTGTTTTGTAAAGAGGGTAAATGGAATAATTTTGCCCAAATTATATTTATATATAGTAAATAAATAATTTTCCAAATTAATTAGATATTGATTGTTTAATTGATTTAAATAGTATTTAAATTGGATTAAAAATTTGAATGGTTTAATATAACCTGAAGAGATTTCACATATGGAAATTGTGAATGGGAATTTTAATTTGGAATTAAAATGTATCCGGATTTAACTTAAAATAAGTTAAATAATATTTGAAGAGGAATTCGATGATACTTGGAATAAAAATCAGAATTTGGATTTTTAAATAGAAGTGAACTAATTTTGGAAATCAATTAGCAATTTGAATATGAATTAGAAATTAGCTTCGTCAAGTGAAGTTAATCCAAGAGTGGACATGGATATTGGAATTAAATAAGAATGATTTAGAATTTGGAAATTGAATGAATGTAATTCAATGAAAATCGATTTGGTATAAATCGATTGATATTAAAAATGATAAACCCAGGGGAATATAAACAAGTGAATACTAATATTGAATATATATATATATATTCAATTTAATGATTGGGTTATGTTGGTTGTACTTTGTTTGTTGGATTGGTTGTATATATGTTCATCAATTGTTTAAAAAGAGTTAAATGAATTGAAACTAAATTCCTGTATAATAAATTGGATGAATCGAATATGATTTGAAATTAATTATATAATCAAGTATTTGTAAATTAACGATGCTATATATTTGAATTTTGGCAATCTGTAAGGTTATACTGGTTGATAAATGAAATATCATTTAGAATTTCATGTATATATTACTTTATATGTTAAATTGAGTTGAATACACGTGCAAGAAGGCTTTGAGATTGATATTGGTTGAGTATATCGCAATAAGTTGAGCAAGTATGCTCAATAGCGCTTGCATAAGGTACGCCTACACGAAAATATAATTTTTGGGTTCTGAATTTTGTTTTCCGATCGTGAGGGTCGATGTATATATAATATATATATATATATATATATATATATATATTATTTGATCCTGCGGTATCGCAGAAATCACTCCGTAACGGGGAGACTCTGCCGAATTTTTCCAGGAATTTAATGTGTTAGAAAATTTTCAATATTTTTGATAAATTTTTGAATTGGTTTGGATTTAAAATAAATTGTAATTTAGAAAAGTTAATGGGATTGATAGCATTTCTTCTACCTTAGTAATTTCGGGGACGAAATTCTTTTAAGGGGGAAGGAATGTAACGTCCCGTATTTTTCCTTAGTCAGATATTTTATTTATTTTATTATATTAAATATTGATTTGGAATTTTAAATGGATTTAAAATATATAATTTGTTTATAAAACGAAGTTAGAACGTTTAAATTTATATGTTAATATAAAACGAGCTCGTAACAATGCGGTAGTACGTAATTTACGATTTGAACTTCAATTGAATATACCAGATCCGATATAAGTCGGAATTCTGTGAAATAAGAATCGTCCGGATCGATTTGATTATAATTTTATGTTAAAAGAGAAAAATCGAGATTTCATGTTACCGTTTGCTAATTATGTCCAATTCAAATATTAGAAAAGTCGCTATGGAATTAATTATAAATTATAGCGATTAAATTAATATATTTAATTCGATTTAAAAGGGTTTTTGTACGTAACTCGAGATAACGATCGAATTAAGCTATGAAACCAGTTCCATTAGATTCGTATTAACGTTTAGAATTAGAATAGATATATTATTTGTTATTTTTGAAGACTGGATATTTCGAGTGTCCAAAATAACGTTGTTTTACGCGTAAATTTGAATAACGGATTATCAAACGAACTCCGTTTTCAGTGAAACTAATTTTATTAAATCCGTAATGATAAGGTGTTGTAGTATTTCAATTTTCAAGTTATTTGGATTTATTTTACGATCGTAGGAAATTTAAATGCGTGTTTTCACCCGTGATTTATAAAGGACTTTTCATAAACGACCACGGAATTCGACGAAACATGTCCCATCGAGTCCGGAATATTTTTCTATGCTAAGATTAAAATTTTTGTCGGAAATGGAGACTGTATATGACAGTTTCATCACGAAGTATTGATTAATAATATAATATTAAATCTACACCCTATAAATACCTAACAATCCATCTTAACACTAAATAATTCTCTATGTGGTCAAGTTTTTCTCCTGCTGCCACTTATAATAAATGAACGACATAAACCTTCCAATATATTTCGACTTATCTCAAAATTCGTTACTCTAAACTGAAACCGTTCAACAGAGAATCGGTAGAGCACATCAAGGCATAACTGATGATCGGCGGTGATGATTTTCAGTGCGTTGTCGTGGCTAGAAAGGGTTGCAAAGTGGAAACTGGGTCGTGGAAGATCACAGGCGGACGGAGAGTACTGGAAACGTGGGGTTCCGGTCGGTGAAAGAGGGGCTTGCGGCGGTCGTGGAGATGATCTTAGATCAGATTCTAGTGAGTTCTAGAGTTGTGCGACAGTCGCCTATGGGTATTGGCTTTTGCGTGTTGTATTATGAAGGAAGAAACCGGTCACGTGAAAGATGAAAAGCAAGGTAACTGAAGTAGTGAAATGTGGGTTTCTATGAAGAGGAAGCATAGCAGGTGTATGCATGAAGTAGGAGAAAGGGATTTGTGCATTGAAGACCAATGTGTTTGCAGCATGAAGTAATGGAAATGCCATGCAAGTCTAAAAAAAGAAGTGAGTAAGTGCTAAAGCACCAAGAGGAAGTCGACATAATGTTTTTGCCTGAAGAACAGGTATGGGAAGTATTCAAAGTAACAGATGGGTACAAAAGGAATGGGGGACGCTGGGTCCAGTTTTGAGGAAGAAAGGAGAATATGAGTTGCGTGGGGTAGTTCATTTATCAAAAATGAAATTGAGTTAAAGTGTGAAGGTGGAAACCAAAGAAGGATGGGTGCCTAGGTTTTCTTCTGATCGATTCAGAAATAAAATTGGGCTTGTTGATATAATGTTGGGTTTAATGAGACGCGGGCCTGTTTAATGTCAACGTGAAGAAGTATAAAGTGAAGAAGTATAAAGTCGGGCATTTGGACTTTGGAACCCTGCATAAGAACTGACAAGAAATAGTATATCGGGAAAAATCATGAACGATGGAAATGAAGGATATTGGCTTGTGTTAACCGGTTGATGAAGTAATTAACGATGGTTAATCCTTAATCAAGTAATTAATTATTAAATTAAATTATATATCTTATATTATTTATAATCTATGCATGCTATCAGAATTGGACCAAACCAGAGACGCCAAAATCGTATTTTCGGACACAACATTATGGAACTGATCTGGACCGTGTAGGAGACGACAACAATTTACAGCAAGTTAAATGGCTGTTTAATTTAACTATAACCGAACTGGTTTAGAAACGAATCAAATCAAAGTGAGTTTAACTCACTCAGTTTTTATCCCACTTATATTTTATATAAGTCGGGTTCAATATTTTTGTGTTATGGTTGATAATTGTTTGTTGTGTTCTGAAAATTATATATATTGGTTGAATTGGTTGATTTAAATGTTAGTTTATTTTAACTAAAAATCTAATTGTTATTCTAACGATTGTTTCCAAATAAGGTAACTTACCTTGCTGGTTATGTTTATAATAATATAAACATATTAAACTAAAATATGAAATGTTAGGATTACTATTATTTATTTATTACTGAATATTGCATCTGTTGAATAATATTATTTGAGATAACGTATTTGGATGCAGGGAAAACAGGTTGGAGGAATCCAACTGGATTCCTCAATTTTATTATTATTTTCATATTACCATTATATAAACCGTTTACCCAATATGGATTGGACAATTGATTTAGTTTTTGAATGTTGATTGGAAATTCAATGTGTGTGTGGTATTAACCAATGGGTTATATTGGTTGAGTAGATGGCTTGTAAATCAATTGTTTTATAGATACGAATTTACCGTCAGGTAAATCGATTGGAAGGAAGTTATAAAATTTATTTTATAATTGAATTTAGATTTTTAAATCTATTATTTTGGAATGGAAGTTTATTAAATAGGAAATAAATATTTATTATTTAAATTTATAAGAAATTGTTAAGTGATTTTACAAATCAAATTCATATGTTAAAGTAAATGAGCAGAAATTAATGCAGCGATTAAGAATTGGAATAATTATGTCTAAGAAATAATTAAAAGGGATATTTAAATTAATTATATTATTAATTTAAAGGAGGAATTAATTTGAATTGATTAACGAGATAATCATGGGTTGATTTTAACTAATTCAAATATTTTATTTGAATTGGTTATTTGATTAATTTGCCTTTAATTAATCAAATGGAATAGTAACGAAGAGTTGTTGAATAATTATAACACTTTTAAAGGAAATTTATTATTTATTTTAGTTAATAAAGTAGTTAACTAAATTTACAGTAGTTAATGATAAAGTAAATTTATTATTTAGTTTAAGAGATTTATTTCAAAGGAAAATGATTTAAGTAAGTAATCAGGAGTGTAATGGAATATAGTTGAACTGTGAAAAGAGTTTATGATCTGGTTAAAACCCGAGAGTTTTTGGGAATGAAGTTATAAAGAGATTTAAAAGGAAACGATAGCTTAAATAAAATGTTTACTTAACATTTGGATTAAGTGTAAAGAAATCGAGATATAAAACTGTTAAATAAGATTATAAAAGAGATGCAGAGTAAAAATGCCAATTTTAAATGGGCGATACTTAATAACAAGATTAAGTGGAACGAATAGAATCAAAATGAGATTTTTAAAGTGGAAAATGGTCAAATGGATTATAAGTGAAATAAAATTGGTTGGTGAGGAGTTAAGATAAGGATTTAAAGAATTGGGACCTAACCAGAGATTGATTGAGTTGAGTGATTTTCAAAGTGTTAATCTGATGTTGATTTCGGTCTTCGGGGTTGATACTTATGAAATTTATTTTCTTACTAATTTTCGGTCAGGAGCTAATGAGATTTGAAGTACGAAAATACATGGATTGGAAATAAAAAGATATTTCCAAAGAAAAAGGAAATAGAAGTTCGAAGAATATATATAATGGGATTTCCAAAGTAACGGAAATAAAAAGATTTCAGAATATAATAATAATATTTTCAATGTGAATCTCTGCTTTATGAAAAAAATGGAGGCCGTGTATTCATCTTCCTTCTCGCTGGAAAATTCTCGCTCTAATTCTTTTCTTTCTCAATCTTTATTGAGTAAATCAAATCCGCTAGAAGAGGGTTATACGTCGAATGCTTTTGTTCGATCTAATTTGGATTCTAATGCTTCTGTTCGTGCAAATTGGAATTCTAAGGGATCTCAATTTCGATATGGGTGTTTTCGGTGTGGAAGCAGAAACCATTTAGTGAGGAGTTGCAAAAATCAAATCAGATGTTATGTGTGTGAGCATTTGGGGCAGAGTAAAGGACAGTTGTTCGGTTTCTTCTAAAGGGTTTTTTTCTTGTGAATCTCATATTAGAACATCAAGTAAGGATAGGGGAAATAAAATTCTGGGCCAAGGTATGGTATTATTAAAAAAGTTTATTGGTCTCAATGATCAAATTCAGATCGTGAAAAAAAAGTCAAGATTTAGGAGTGGGTGATGGTGGTTTTCACAGACCTGGATATGAGAATAGAGCATTGTTAAATCTCTTTATGATGTGTTTGGGAAAGAATTGGAATCCACAATCCAGGCAGTATGAAGTAAGGCGGAAATTCGATGGTGCTTTACCTCCACAAATTCCATTAGAATTTAAACAAATGGTCGCCGATACCATGATAGTTGCTCACAATGAAATGGTAGAAAATGGAGGAAAAGCGGATGATCTACCAAATATGATTCCGAATGTATGTATTGTAAATTTCTATAATCCTGATGGGAAATTGGGTATGCATAGAGATAAAGATGAAAGCAATGGATCTCTTTTGATTGGTCTTCCTGTAGTATCTTTTTCTATTGGGGATTCAGCTGATTTTTTATATAAAGACGAGAATGGTTTGATCAGGAATATCTTGCTCGAATCAGGAGATGTACTTATTTTTGGTGGAAAATCTAGAGGGATTTTTCACGGCATTTCTGGCATTCATAAAGACACGACTCCAACTATGATTAAGGAGGTGACGAATATGAGAGGGGGACGGTTGAATCTGACATTCAGACAGAGTTGTCTTTCAAATGAAGTAGGACTTCATAATTTTTCTTCTAATGCTGTTGGTCATTCAAATCAGTTTTCTTCTAGGAGCAAACATTCATATGCGGAGGTGGTAAGGCATAATCCGACTAGCTTACCTAACTGGAATACGGGTTTGTCCAATTTTAAGAGAAGTAATGGGGTTCGGCTGTGTTTTCATTGTGGTGATCCTCATCATCTTGCAAAGGAATGTAGGAATGGGTTACGGTGTTATCATTGTGATGGAGTGGGGCATCATAAAAATAATTGTCCGGAGAGGTTTGCAGGTAAAACAATATTGGAACTCTTGCACTTTAACTGTTTGAGAATTTGTCTGAAAATGCTTAAACTCTTAGATGTTCATGTGTTTGATAACCTCGAGGGTGTGAATGAAGGGGCTTATTTGATTTTGTTGTTGGGATGGAATTTAGAAGGAATGGTTGATGGAATACTATGGAGAAAGAAGGATGATTTTGTTGCTGTTCAGCCACCACTTCCTCGGCCTTTGTCGAGTAAAGAGCACGCTATCTCATTCAGTTTGAACCTCATCAAGTTGAGGAGGATTTACTCAAATGCGAATCATGGAACAAGAGGTTAGTATTTAATATATTAGATGGGATTCTTAAGTAGATACTCTCAATACGATAATAAACTGTGAGAAAAGAGTGTTTAATTTTTGGAATCAAACTGATAAAGATGTACATGATATTGAGTGTATGGATATCTATAAAAATGGCAAATCATGGACGGTAACAGAGGATGGGGTTTTTCATAAGGATGTGCTGTTAAAGTGGGGTTTATTCCAATGGTCTCTGTTAGGGGATTCAATGTTATGTGACCCGTGTGTTTTGAAATGCATGGGGCTATTTGATGATTCTTGTGTTAAAGACGGGCTTAATGATGGTGATAATAGAAAGGTTTTGGAGGTTATGACTGGGATTGATGAGGTTGACATGGAAGGATATGATGGGGTCAATAAGGAGGAGGATGTTAATGTATCAGGGGTTGTTGAAGGGATGAACTGGATAGTGGCTGATGATGTGACTCTCTCGAATAGTTACAGTCTCTTGGAAGAAGGTGAAGATGGGTTGGAATCGATGTTTGAGGATGCAGGTGAATCTATTGTGACGGCGCCTATGAGTGAGGTAATGGACATGAATGTTGTTTCGTTGGTTACTTCATCGTTGATAAGGGGTTATAGAGTGGGGAAAATAAAATGCAGGAGAGAGACTCATATGAAGGCATTGTATAGATTTAGAAAAGAGAAAGCAAGGGAAGGGATGGTGAGTCACTCAAATGCAGCCATGGGATCTCATGGTTGCGGTATTATTATGTTTGGTGATGGGGATAAAGTGGTTAGGCCGGCTTTTTATGATGAAAATATACACAGTTTGAATGGACAGAATGGAGTGGAGGTGGATTTGTATTGTAAGGCTGTCACACATTACAGTGATAGTACAAAGTTGGGTACTGAGGGTCTTTCTGTGTTGGAATCTATTTCGGGTAGTGTTTCGGGAGCTTTTTCGTTTATGTTTGATAAAGATTCATGTTCTGTAGTGGTGAGTGATAAGATGGTGAAGTTTTTATCCTTATATCTGAGACCGAGTGCTGGTGCATATAGTGGGGAGTGCGACTTACCTCTTTCGATGTGCGTCAGTAGAGCTGATTCTAGTCATTTGGGTCGAGAAGGTCTGGGGGAGATTAATGTGGAGTTTCCTCAATGCAAAGACATTTCTTCGTCTTCATCTAGGAGGGGAAGGCGTAGGAGAGTGATACCCAGTTCTGGTTTGATTCGGCGCAGTGCCAGGATTAGATCTAGTTCCTCTTCTTTTCGAGGTAGGTCTCCATGTCCGAATGCTAGTAATAGTAATTCGGATTGGGGCTCAGGTACGACTTCTGTTTATGGTAGTGATTATTCTCCATATGCATTGGGTAGCCTTTCGTCTAGTCAGTTATTAAAATTTGCTAACGATACAGCCTTTATTTTTTCTGATATTGAGTTAGATGCTGACTTCATTAGCAGTAGGAAATTAGAGAGAGTCTCTTTTTTGAGTAGATGAGGATTGTTAGCTGGAATATTAGGGGTTTAAATGAACCTAAAAAATGTGCTAAAGTTAGGACCTTCTTTGTAGATTATCATATTGACATTGCTTTGCTTCAAGAGACTAAAATTGAAAGTCCTGACTTTAGTTTTTACGCTAGATTAGGTGGATCCCATTTCCGTAATTGGGCCTGTTTACCATCAATTGGCAGTGCAGGAGGGCTTATGATTGGTTGGAAAGATAACCAATATAGACTTGTGCAAGAATTTTCTAAGTTACATTCGTTACACATTATATTATCTTCACTTAGTGATAATTCTTTATTGAGCATTACGAATGTGTATGGCCCTCACACTAAGATTGAGAGGAGACGTTTGTGGGAGGAATGTTCCGAATTTAGGAATCTTGCTCCAAATCTTTGGATTGTAGGGGGGATTTTAATGTTACTAGGTTTTTATGTGAGAGATCTCCTAGAGAAGGTGATTTCTCTGACATGGAGGAATTTAATGATTTCATTCTTGATAATAATTTGATTAAGATTCCGCTTAACAATAGATTGTTCACCTAGTCTAATGATAGGGGTAGTCCGTCTTATGCCTTATTAGATAGATTTTTTCTAAGCACTGAGGTTGATGATAGATTTCCTATTTGTAAAGTAAAGGGTTTACCTTTTTTATACTCGGATCATTGTCCTATAATAAATGTATCTGTTAAGATCATTTCTAAAGTTCTAGCGAATAGGCTTAGTAGGAAGATGGATGATCTTATAGATCATTCGCAAACTGCTTTTATTAAAGGTAGACAAATAGTAGATGGAGTGGCAGCTATACAAGAATACATTAACGTATGTGTTAAAAATAATTTTTCATGTACTATTTTGAAATTAGATTTTTGAGAAGGCATTTGATTCCATTGACTAGGATTATATATGTGAAGTATGTCTTGCTAGAGGCTTTAGTATCAGATGGATTAATTGGATAATGCTTTTACTTAGGTCTGGTAGTTCTAACATCGTTGTCAATGGGGTTATGGGAAAGAAGATCCAATCTAAGAGGGGTCTCAGACAGGGAGATCCCCTGTCACCTCTATTATTTAATTTAGCGGCTGACTTTTTTTTTAGAATTATTAAGAGAGCGGGGAGATTAGGTGTTTTAGGCAATGTTGGTAATGATGAATTTAACAATGAGTTATCTATACTATAATTCGCGGACGATACTTTGTTATTTTCTTCTCACCTACCTAAGCACATTATTGCTCTCAAGTTTATTCTTTATCGTTTTGAGATGTTATCAGGTTTTAGGATTAATTTTGACAAGAGTTCGGTTATGGTCATTAATGATTTTGGTAATGTAGAGGCTATGGTTGCTAGCACCTTAAACTGTTCTATCATGAAATTCCCTTTTGATTATTTGGGTTTTAAGATTAGGCCTTCGAAACTAAAGAAGGAGGATTGGTTAGTCATAATCGATAAAATTAATAGTAGACTATCAAGTTGGAACAATAGATTTTTGTCTAGAGCAGGTCGATTTTGGTTAATTCGGTACTATCTGCTATCTCTGTTTATTGGATGTCTGTACATAGATTTCCTCAATGGGTTATTGAAAAGATCGATAGAATAAGACATAATTACCTATGGAGTGGGGGTGGCGATCCTATTTGTAGGGGTTTCAAATATTTAGTAAACTGGGAGGTGTGTTGTAAGCCTAAGAAAGATGGGGGATTGGGGATCATTAATTTAGTTAATTTTAACTCTTCCTTATTAGCCAAATGGTTATGGAAATATAGGTGTCTTATAGTGTCGTCTACGTGGAAGATTATCGTATCTAAATTTTACTATTCAAGAGGAGAGTTCATTGTGGGATCTAGGGATAGTTGGTATGATAGATTATCTTACTTTTGGAAGTCATTATTAAAGTGCTTTGACATTTTTAACTTAGGATATAAGGTAATTGTTCATTCGGGTGATATGACTTACTTTTGGCATGATATGTGGATTTCTCGTTTACCACCTAAAATTGAATTCAGGGAACTCTTTAATAATTGTAATTTTAAAAATGCGTTGATTAAAGATGTTTTTAGAAGAGATTTGGATCCCCCATGGGAGTTTTCATTTGATAATATCTTAGAAGGGGAAATGTTAAGACAATTAGCTTTACTATATGCTAAGTTATTATTATATCACATTGATGAGTATATGGACTTTATTAGTTGGGGTATGGATAAGAGTCAAGTTTATTCGGTTAATTCTATGTATAACTTTTTAAATTTTTCGGGTATCTCATTTCGGCCTTTTAAGCTTATTTGGAAATCAAATTCTCCTCCTAAAGCTAAATTTCTAATGTGGTTAATCACTCATAAGAAACTTAATACGATTGAGCTTCTAAAGAGGAAAAATATCTTTTTTGATGTTAAGTGTTATTTTTGTAATCTTTTGAACGAGGATGTTGATCATTTATTTTTCTCATGCAATATCACCAATTTTATATTTAATATGGTTTTGAGGATATTTGTTTTTTATTGTTCAAATTCTTACAATAATTGTGTCGAATATTGGGATTCTTATAGATTTGTTTATAATGGTAGTAAAAGATACATTTTAGATTCCTTAGTCACTATCATAAGTTGGTTCATTTGGTTTGAGAGGAATCAGAGATGTTTTCATTCTAATTCTATTTCTACGAATAATTTAATTATTAAAATAGTTTATTTTTATTTGGAATGGATGTCTAATTCGCATTACAAGTTATTCGGGAAATTGGGCTTTGAGAGTTTTTTGATTAAGGTCAGATTTAATTTGTATCTATTTATTAGAATCAATAGTTTTTTTCGTAATAGATCTCGCATTGGTTGTTAATTTCTTTTATTAGTCATTTCACTGTATTTTTCTTCTACACATATATGTGTGGTAGATATATATGTATGAATATATATATATATATGCATATATAATATATATATTTATATACACATATATTTCCATATATATATATGTGTGACAAATTATTAATAGTTTGTTGAGTTTTTCACAGATTCAGGTTGTTGATTAAGAGGAAGTACTTAGCGGATAGCTGGATGGATTGTTCATTTTAGGGTTTCAGTTTGATGGATAGTATTGTGGAGCTTAGAAGATTGCTGCTTGGATTGAAGATTTGCATTCATTTGTGATCTTTTGGGCTTATTGTTAGAGAGTTTTTTGATGTTGTACTTCATTATTTTTGCTTTTCATAGAGAGTATGGGTTTTTGTATTGGAGTAGATATACTTCAATATCGGGTGGTGGCCTTGCCGGAACTCGATATTGGAGTAGATGGGCGGTGGTTTATCCGGAGCTCATCTATCTACGATCCTTTACATCCCTAGTGTCGTGTGAGGTCTTATCTTGTATTCTTATGTACTATAGTCAGACTCTGTACCTTTGTTTTATATTATATATATATGTGTGCTCTCTTCTCTTCAGAAGATCAAACATTTTTGTTTCAAAATAATAATAATATTTTCAATGTAACGGAAATAAAAGGTATTTGGTGAAAATATAAAGTGATATTTTCGAAGTAAGGATATAAGTTTTAGAATGATTTTATTCTAAATAAATAAGCGACGATTATCATTTTCAAGCAAAGAGAACAAAAAATATTTTTGTAATGATTATTTTATGAATAATAAGTTAAACTAGTTTTCCAGTTTTAGATAATGAATAATGTGATGCAAATGATAATTAAAGTATTAAAATAAAATTGTTTTGAGGATAATCTTATACTAAATAAGAAGTAAAATGCAATGTTCGAAATGGTGAAAGATTTTTAAGTATTAAATTATTTTTAATTAAATAAGCCAAATGATGCTGAGTACTAAACCAATAAGTATATTTTTATTTTATGGTTGAATGGTTGTTTATTTGATAGTTAAATAATCGATTATCAAATCTGGCAAATACGATTGTTGGTACGGAAAGACCAGGATTGAATTTATATTCGAAAACCCTTCCGACCAACAAATAAGAAAATGTGGAAGATATCAGATGTTGATCGATATAAAGCAATCGAAGACCGTTGGTCTTCATAAATGGAAGAACCACTTAAAATCTCTAAGTCGATGCGGAGATATACTGGGGTTCTGTCATGGTTGAAATCTATGGATTTGCAAGGACTACTCGCTACTGATCTCTAGGGTGATACTCAGGATGTAGTAGGAGGGTACCTTCAGTTCATCCTGTTCCTGGATGACTGGTATGGACAAGTGTCTGACAGAGTATTTCTTAAGAGTCACGTACGTTAATTTATACAAACGTATTTCTGTTGGTGGTGGAGAAGACACCTTCTCTTAGCAAACACCCAGAATATTTTTGGGGTCGTCAATTAGTGATTTGGTGGATCTGACAATGTGACATTCAAAGTGAATGGTGATATGATCTAAACGTAGTGTTAAACCTCAAGCCTCTTCAACTGGGAAATGACAAAAATCGGCAAGCAGCATGGCTAAGTGGGTTGCTCCTAAGTAGGGTGCATAATCACCTATCTAGAGAAATTCATTTCCTTCTTTAGTCTAATTCGATGCTGTCTCATTTCGGGAAACGGTTGTTGATCCCAACCGTTGGTGATATACATTCGATACACTCAAGTGAAATGAGTGGTCGGTCATGTGTGACCAGGTTGCAAGAAGTTCTTGTTGAACCCAGTGTATTCTCCTCTAGAGATACACTATCGAAAAATGGTTCCATACCTTGTCATAGTTGGAAATCAAATCTCCAATAAGATCCCGCGTTTTTGATTATATACTATATATGTGGATCGTGAGATGCAACCGTTACACTAGATTCAATATTTATTTATGTTTAGACACTATTATAATATCATAATAAGCTATTATTTGTAAAAGAAATGGTTTGACTTTAAATCAAGTTGGGTGTTGTTTTTAAACTTAGCGAGTTTACTCACTCTGGTTCACCAGACTGATCCAACGTTTGTAAATGCTCGGGTTAGACCGGGTTTTTCAGGTTAGGTTTTGGACGCTGTGAATTGGAGAAGACGTGCTAGAGGATTTCAAACGTATGATACCTAGTATTTATCCCGCTGTGTGTTGTATATGAGGACAGATTATTATAACTGTCCAGATGTACTAATGTACTCTGATGATTGTGTAACACCCCGTATTTTCTGTGAATTTAAGAACTACAAATCTGAGTGTAATTAAAATATAAAATAAGAATCAGGGAAAACGGGTTGCGCCATTGCGTTCGCCTCGAAATTCTGCTTGAAAACGAGTCCGAGTTTGTGAGAATCGGAGTCCGTATGACCAAGTTATGGCCCTCCAAAGTTTCAGAAATATTCAGAGTTCAAAATAGCTCGAATTCGAATTCAAAATTCGAATTTCAAACCCAGAACAGACTGGGCGGGAAATTTCCCGCCCAGACCCAGGTTGACTGGGGAGTCGACTGGGCAGTCGACCCCCCCAGACCAGGTCGACTGGGCAGTCGACCTGGGTGTCGACCTGGTCCCCGAGCCCATTTTCGGGCCAGTGTTCGTTCTGATGTTTCCAGTTCGATTTCTGTCCAGATTCATCTGCCTAAACCTATTTAAACAGCCCCAAACCTAGCCTTCTCTACACACAATTCTGTTCTGCTTCTGCTCTGCCTCTGTTCTATATAAAAATAAAAATGGCGTCGCTACTCTGCTGGAATCAAAACTAGAAGCTAATCAACATCAACCTAAGCAACTCAATTCAAACTAGAGATTAAAGCTTCTGCAACGATTAAAGTTCTTTCTTTAATCCAACCAAGGCAAGTACAGTTATTTTCTGATATAAACGTTAATTCTGATTGTGACATGAATTGTAAATCTGAATCTGAGGTTATATCTGTTCTGTTCTATTTAGATCTATCTTATTCTGTATCTCTTTCTTCTTTCTGTTCTATAGCCAGGCTACCACGAGCCTGAACCAATCTCATAAGAGATTAACATACGCTAAAATGTTTGGGACAGTAAAATGAATGATGCATAAATTGGGCATGACCAATATGTGACTGATTTGAGGGAAGAACATGGACTGTAGCTAGAACATAAATCTGAGACATATGACTGGACATGTTATATTTAAAACATAAAGTGTATTGGACATACGATTTGAGGACACGACATAAAAAGGCATATAATTGGACGTAAGTATAGACTGTATTGAACATATGACTTGAAAAAAAAGAAGAGAATATGACTTAGGTATAAAGATTTACATTAAATTAGGATATCTATTAAATGTAAATAAACACCTAAGTGAGGGATCTTTGGGATATATGACATGCATAGTAATCGATGGCTATATTTGGTATAATTTGTATGTGAATCTTCTGTATTATGCAAGTTTAATAAAAATTGGAACATATGTTATATGGTAAATTATGACCATAATTTGTGCTATGTAAATTTAATGCAAACATGGGGTATATGATCATATTGTGAATCATGACTATTATTTATGCTTGTGAACTTAGGCAAGATTTATAATTAGGCAAGATATGTCAATGAAACCTTAAGGAATAATTAAATCTGTTATACTGCCTAATCTGCTATATTGCCTAATTTACTGGATCTATTATTTTGCCTAATCTGCTAGATCTGTTCATCTGCTAAATCCTTTAAAATTGAGTATTGAAATTTGAGTATGAATGTCTGTAGGCTCAGGCAAAAACTTGTTAATAGAACCTTGAATAATCTGCTAAGTTGCTTAATCTGCTAAATCCGTTAAGTCGCCTAAATCTGCAAAATCTGTTATCTGCTAAATATGTTATCTGCTATAATTAGTCTGTTATTGACATAATCTGAATTGGTTATAGTTATGAATAATCGACATGTATATTAGGCGTGGCATAAATGGTAAATTATTAATTAATTGGCCGCAAAAATAAACATGGCTAGCTCGAGGTTAGAATGAGTTTGCGACGTAATCCTGCCCGGAACCGCCCGACACATCCAGTGGTCGCAAACAATAGGTTCTAATGTGAGAAGTTAGTCATAACGTGCTTGAAACCCGAGGTTAGACTCAGTTTGTGGCAGAAACCTGCCCTGAATCAACCGGCCTAACCAGTAGCCGCAAACTGTCAGTCTAATGTGAGAGGTCTGGGCATTAATAATTAATTAATGCAATTCTAAGATAAATAAGATGTCTAAAACGTGTTGGGTGGATAGGGTTAAACCAACTAGACTAATGAATTTAATAAACCCGTATCATGAATCTGTAGGCCCAATACAAAGTTAGACAATCTGTAGGTCTGTTAATCTATACATCTAATCTGTAACCTGTTAATCCGCACACTTGATCTGTTAGTCTGAAAAGCCTGTTAAATTGATTGTCTGATCTGTGAACTAGTAAATCTGAACTCTGTATGTCTGAACTTGTAAACAAGTTAATCTGAAATCTGTTAGTCCGGGGACACAAGGTTAGGAGGGAAATTACTTGTGTCATCTGTTGTTTGGGACCCATATTAGTCAGTAACCCTTTCTGGTATCAAAACTTTGACCCAACAGTAGGTAGGGTCCAGGCACGCTTACTGAACTAATTATAAGTGGTTCATTCTGATAATGGCGAGGGGTGTTGATGGTGCGTTCCAACCGGGTCATGTGCGTGCATGGGTCCCGGTCTGCCTCTGTGGATGTAAGACGCTGTGACATCCGTAAATAGGTCTGTGTCATTCAAAGGTTGCCACTCTAGGGAACGATACACCCTTCTGTGGGGCTGGCACAGGGTATTTATGTATTAGGGAGCCGATCGCTTGGGGTAGAATTTAGGGTACATCTAATTCTATCTAATTCTGTTGGGGTACCATCTGTTTCTGTTGGGTGTAATACTTGTCTGCTTCTGTGTGGTACCGTCTGTTCGGGTGGTAAAGGCCCATTATTTTTGCTCGGGTGGTAAAGGCCCATTATTTCTCCTCGGGTGGTAAAGGCCCAATACTAGCATTCTGTTTCTATTTCTGTATGTTCTGTTTCTGCTTGGGTGGTAAAAGCCCATTACTAGTACTCTGTTTCTGTAGAAATTATTCTGACTCTGTTTCTGTTGCAGTCTGAACGTTAGGGTAACACCTAATCCTTTTATACTAGTATTAGTGCAGAGAAGTAAGATATAAATAAGAAGCATGGCTTAGTCTACATCATTCTGTTTCTCCTGTTTAACCTAAGTATATCTGCTGCTCATGTTACTGCCATCTCATATCCAGTTTTGCTTTCATGTCATTATTATTATTATCTGTTCATATGCTGAAAGTCACTGGACTTGCCAGACTTTATGTCTGACCTTGCTTGTTTTCGCCCCTTTTCTTCCGTTTCCCCCCAGGTTTTCTAAGGAGGGAATACTCTAGCTTGATCCGGATTCCTTCTGCTTGAAGTGCTTAAAGTACGGCTTGGCACTTCATAGCTTCTGTTCTGTGGGGTTTATGCTTTTAAAGTTTTGTACTCTGATAGTTTTGAACAAGGCTGATATTTATGTACTTGAGTTTTTGATAAAGATGTAACCATACTGATTTCTGTTTTCCGCTGTAATAAAGTTATAATTTTGCAAGTACCATTTATCTGCCTTGTAATATTCTGTTCTGTTTACTAAAATACTCCATCAAAGTTAAGGCATTCCCTTTGTGAGTGACCTTAACGAAGGTGGGGTGTTACACTTGGTATCAGAGCTTAAGGTTACCAGATTAGATAAAAGTTTTTGAAAACCATTTCCAAAAAGGTTTTAAAAGGAGGTATTTTCAAAAGTAAAGCTTATTTTGAAAAACATAATCCCCAATAGCCATATATCTTTATCTTTCAAATTCTCCATTTTGAATCTTTCCTTTTTCGTTTCGTTTCAGCATGGCTGAAGATCTTAACCTTCCGGAGGGTGTAACGATACCAGGATGGTATAGGAGGTTATTAGAGGCTAGGGCCGCTGCAGGTCCAACCAATGTTCCTCCACCACCAGTTGCACCCGCTCCTCCTCCTCCCCCTCCTCGCGCTGATACTTTTGCAAAGACATGCAAGGAATTTAAGGCTATGGGTGGAAAACCTTTTCAAGGGTCAGAAACGTTTGTGGAAGCTAGAGATTGGCTTAAGGAGGTGGAAGAATTGCTAGAAATCTTTGAAGTATAAGAAGGGAGGAAAGTCAAATTAGTAGCTTGGTTAATGAAGGGAGAGGCCTCGTTTTGGTGGGAGGTCACTAATAAGGAGCGTCCTGTTGATTCTTGGGCGGATTTCAGATGTAGGTTTGAGGCAAAGTTTCTCTCAAGGGCAGAAGAGAATCTATACATGGAAAGTTTCTTGACATTGAAGCAGGGAAATCTATCAATGAAAGAGTACGTCAACAAATTTAACCAATTGGCAAGGTTTGGCTTAGATTTGGTGAACACGCAGGAGAAGAAGGCTCTGAGGTTCGTTAATGGCTTGAATGAGCCATTGCAGGGGTTGACTATGACTCACATCCCTATGGGGGCCACCTTTGAGAAGCTAGTAGACATGGCACTCATGCACGAGGAGAAAGGCACTAAAGCTGATAAGGCACCCGAGAAGAAAGAGGCAAAGAAGGGAGAGCCACCGAACAAGAAGGCATGACCCAAAAAGGAAACCCAAAAGGAAGATAAGGAGTCTGAAGATAAGAAGGAGAAAAAGTGTTTTACTTGTGGGAGCTCGACTCATCTGAACAAGGATTGCTGAAAGAGGAAGGGCACTTGCTTCAACTGTGGTGAGATGGGACACTTCACCAGGGACTGCCCGAAGAAACGAGGGCAAGGGCAGAGGGCAGGACCAACTTCTGGAGGGCAGGCGAACACTCTCGAGGCTAGATAGGATAGAAATAGGGAAAATTTCTGTAGAAGGTTTAATTTCTTTATCTAATTGTTGAGTTAAAACTCTTTCTGATTCTGGCATTTTGATTCTGTAATCGATACTCTGCACTTTAATACTAGTATTTTTTCTGATCCCGTTGTAGACTCAAACCCATAAGGGTTATGACTCATCTGTTTATGATAGATTGGGGTTTGAGGGATATCTGTGTTAGACGTCAAGTATGACGCATACATTCTGAGTTTTTGTGGGATATGATTTTATTATGCTTAGCTTCCTAAGAATCATTAGGGAACCTGATCTGTACCAGTAGTCTGTAAATATCTGAATAATTCTGATTTCCAGTTTTGACATTGTCTAAAGAGGGTAATCCTCTGGGTGTCAATCTGATGTTGATTTCGGTCTTCGGGGTTGATACTTAGGGAAATTATTTTCTCAACCAATGTCTAATGGGAACCAAGTCTTTGTCTTATCTGTGCTCGCTTCCATCACTCGACTGTATCCTATCGATTGAGTCTTCGACCTTTAGGTAGAAACTATTGGGTGTGAACATGTGTTTGAGACATGTTATGTTTGATGGTTGCAAGTGGATGCAAGTGATTGCTAGTGGTTGCTCATGGATGCATATACACACACTAGGCACTAGATCGGCTCAAAAACACTCTCATACTGCATATGGACGAGTGTGCATTTTCAATTTTGAGGATGCAGAATGGTTGACTCATCACATGGATGCTGCATTTGAATGGATGATTGCGCACACATATAGAAATGATATGTATCAAATAAGAAAACTGCATACATGTTGGACTCATGGCACTGACATAATTCGCATTAAGGAGGTTAACTGAATCAGTAGACCGCCTGATCTTTGCATTAGATAAGAAACATATACACACATTTTTGCATATGTTCATACAACATTAGAAATTTCTAAGGACAATGGGTGATTGTGGATGATGGTTGAGTAGATGAGTGATTGGATGGTAGGACACATTCTTCTTAACTTGAAGATTTCGGGGACGAAATCCTTTAAGGAGGGGAGAATGTAACACTCCGTATTTTCTGTGAATTTAAGAACTACAAATCTGAGTGTAATTAAAATATAAAATAAGAATCAGGGAAAACGGGTTGCGCCATTGCGTTCGTCTCGAAATTCTGCTTGAAAACGAGTCCGAGTTTGTGAGAATCGGAGTCCGTATGACCAAGTTATCGCCCTCCAAAGTTTCAGAAATATTCAGAGTTCAAAACAGCTCGAATTCGAATTCAAAATTCGAATTTCAAACCCAGAACAGACTGGGCAGGAAATTTCCCGCCCAGACCCAGGTCGACTGGGGAGTCGACCCCCCCAGACCAGGTCGACTGGGCAGTCGACCTAGGTGTCGACCTGGTCCCCAAGCCCATTTTTGGGCCAGTGTTCGTTCTGATGTTTCCAGTCCGATTTCTATCCAGATTCATCTGCCTAAACCTATTTAAACAGCCCCAAACCTAGCCTTCTCTACACACAATTCTGTTCTGCTTCTGCACTGCCTCTGTTCTATATAAAAATAAAAATGGCATCGCTACTCTGCTGGAATCAAAACTAGAAGCTAATCAACATCAACCTAAGCAACTCAATTCAAACTAGAGATTAAAGCTTCTGCAACGATTCTACAACAATTAAAGTTCTTTCTTTAATCCAACCAAGGCAAGTACAGTTATTTTCCGATATAAACGTTAATTCTGATTGTGACATGAATTGTAAATCTGAATCTGAGGTTATATCTGTTCTGTTCTATTTAGATCTATCTTATTCTGTATCTCTTTCTTCTTTCTGTTCTATAGCCAGGCTACCACGAGCCTGAGCCAATCTCATAAGAGATTAACATACGCTAAAATGTTTGGGACAGTAAAATGAATGATGCATAAATTGGGCATGACCAATATGTGACTGATTTGAGGGAAGAACATGGACTGTAGCTAGAACATAAATCTGAGACATATGACTGGACATGTTATATTTAAAACATAAAGTTTATTGGACATATGATTTGAGGACACGACATAAAAAGGCATATAATTGGACGTAAGTATAGACTGTATTGAACATATGACTTGAGGAAAAAAAGAGAGAGAATATGACTTAGGTATAAAGATTTACATTAAATTAGGATATCTATTAAATGTAAATAAACACCTAAGTGAGGGATCTTTGGGATATATGACATGCATATTAATCGATGGCTATATTTGGTATAATTTGTATGTGAATCTTCTGTACTATGCAAGTTTAATAAAAATTGGAACATATGTTATATGGTAAATTATGACCATAATCTGTGCTATGTAAATTTAATGCAAACATGGGGTATATGATCATATTGTGAATCATGACTATTATTTATGCATGTGAACTTAGGCAAGATTTATAATTAGGCAAGATATGTCAATGAAACCTTAAGGAATAATTAAATCTGTTATACTGCCTAATCTGCTAGATTACCTAATTTACTGGATCTATTATTTTGCCTAATCTGCTAGATCTGTTCGTCTGCTAAATCCTTTAAAATTGAGTATTGAAATTTGAGTATGAATGTCTGTAGGCTCGGGCAAAAACTTGTTAATAGAACCTTGAATAATCTGCTAAGTTGCTTAATCTGCTAAATCCTTTATGTCGCCTAAATCTATTATCTGCTAAATCTGTTATCTGCTATAATTAGTCTATTATTGACATAATCTGAATTGGTTATAGTTATGAATAATCGACATGTATATTAGGCGTGGCATAAATGGTAAATTATTAATTAATTGGCCGCAAAGATAAACATGGCTAACTCGAGGTTAGAATGAGTTTGCAGCGTAATCCTGCCCGGAACCGCCCGACACATCCAGTGGCCGCAAACAATAGGTTCTAATGTGAGAAGTTAGTCATAACGTGCTTGAAACCCGAGGTTAGACTCAGTTTGTGGCAGAAACCTGCCCGGAACCAACCGGCCTAACCAGTAGCCGCAAACTGTCAGTCTAATATGAGAGGTCTGGGCATTAATAATTAATTAATGCAATTCTAAGATAAATAAGATGTCTAAAATGTGTTGGGTGGATAGAGTTAAACCAACTGGACTAATGAATTTAATAAACCCGTTTAATGAATCTATAGGCCCAATACAAAGTTAGACAATCTGTAGGTCTGTTAATCTGTACATCTGATCTGTAACCTATTAATCTACACACTTGATCCGTTAGTCTGAAAAGCCTGTTAAATTGATTGTATGATCTGTGAACTAGTAAATCTAAACTCTGTATGTCTGAACTTGTAAACAAGTTAATCTGAAATCTGTTAGTCCGGGGACACAAGGTTAGGAGGGAAATTACTTGTGTCATCTGTTATTTGAGACCCATATTAGTCAGTAACCCTTTCTGGTATCAAAACTTTGACCCAACAGTAGGTAGGGTCCCGGCACGCTTACTGAACTAATTATAAGTGGTTCATTCTGATAATGGCGAGGGGTGTTGATGGTGCGTTCCAACCAGGTCATGTGCGTGCATGGGTCCCGGTTTGCCTCTGTGGATGTAAGACGCCGTGACATCCGTAAATAGGTCTGTGTCATTCAAAGGTTGCCACTTTAGGGAACGATACACCCTTCTATGGGGCTGGCACAGGGTATTTATGTATTAGGGAGCCGATCGCTTGGGGTAGAATTTAGGGTACATCTAATTCTGTTAGGGTACCATCTGTTTCTGTTGGGTGTAATACTTGTCTGCTTCCGTGTGGTACCGTCTGTTCGGGTGGTAAAGGCCCATTATTTCTGCTCGGGTGGTAAAGGCCCAATACTAGCATTCTGTTTCTATTTCTGTACGTTCTGTTTCTGCTTGGGTGGTAAAAGCCCATTACTAGTACTCTGTTTCTGTAGAAATTATTTTGACTCCGTTTCTATTGCAGTCTGAACGTTAGGGTAACACCTAATCCTTTTATACTAGTATTAGTGTAGAGAAGTAAGATATAAATAAGAAGCATGGCTTAGTCTACATCATTCTGTTTCTGCTGTTTAACCTAAGTATATCTGCTGCTCATGTTACTGTCATCTCTTATCCAGTTTTGCTTTCATGTCATTATTATTATTATCTGTTCATATGCTGAAAGTCACTGTACTTGCCAGACTTTATATCCGACCTTGCTTGTTTTCGCCCCTTTTCTTCCGTTTCCCTCCCCCCAGGTTTTCTAAGGAGGGAATACTCTAGCTTGATCCGGATTCCTTCTGCTTGAAGTGCTTAAAGTACGGCTTGGCTCTTCATAGCTTCTGTTCTGTGGGGATTATGCTTTTAAAGTTTTGTACTCTGATAGTTTTGAACAAGACTGATATTTATGTACTTGAGTTTTTGATAAAGATGTAACCATACTGATTTCTGTTTTCCGCTGTAATAAAGTTATAATTTTGCAAGTACCATTTATCTGTCTTGTAATATTCTGTTCTGTTTACTAAAATACTCCATCAAAGTTAAGGCATTCCCTTTGTGAGTGACCTTAACGGAGGTGGGGTGTTACAGATTGTAAGTTTTATTTCAAAGCTCTCAATAAAATTTTATTTCTATATTATATTTTGTTCCGCTGCAATGTGAGACTCTGATGTTGTCGTATTCTTCTTCTTGTATTCTGATATTTCTTTCTTTCTTATCTCACCCTCTATTTTCTTTCATTAATTATCTGATGCTTTCGATTACTTGAGCTTTGGCAAGTAATACGGTATGTGTATTATTGTTGGAATTCAGACATCGAATCCCCAGGTCGTTACATCTGCAGACAACTCCGCTCCATCAATATCGGAAACCATCTCATGTTTCAAATAATTCTCTAGATTATCACATGAAGACTTCAAGTTATTATAAGGAGAATGTTTTAATCTTTCTAGATCATACAAAAATCTAAATGTATCATTATATTTTTTAATTTGTTCAAATCTACTCTCAAGTGATGACAAACCTTGGTCCATAATATATAAAAAATAATTGACTTTGAAAGATTACTTTGATGATTGCATGATCTCTTCAGTATTATTTTTATCAAAATGCTTCTTTCTACGTATTGTGCGCCCTTCATGAAACAAAGGTTCTATACCCAATTCATTTGTAATTTTTTCGGCTTCAACCATAGAGGATTCAAATCCATTTTCTCGAAATTGTTTGGAAAAATAAATTAGGCCTTTCAGACGATCCATAGCAACATCAATATGCATATCTTCTACTTGTAGTACTTTGCTTACTCGATTGACATTATTTAATAAAGCGTACCATATAACCATACCAAGTAAGAATTCAAAGTTCTCAAACTCGTATTTTACTAGGGATTCAGCCTCACTTTTGCACATGGGATCTTCATTAAGACTCGCCAATTGAATTAAAGCATTTTTTTATTTTTGGAGCTTATGACCAAATCACTTTCACACTTTCTAATTGTTCACTCCTTCATTTGCCAATTGAAACATTTTATCATTCTTGAATAACTTGCAACAAAAACAAAATACTTTATCCAAAGCTTTGGAGTATAATAGCCATTTTCTGTCATGTTTTTCCCTATTTGATAATTGCCTAAAATAGTGTATGTTAGAGAAACGTCTAGTTGACATATCTTTAGGGAAACTAAAATTATTATCTCTTGTAGGGCCTCTTTGCTGATTCATATTTGTCCAATTTACCGGGTCACTGATGTCTAAAGAAAGTGGTACAAACTCCATAATCATTTCATTTTCCTCACTAAAATTGATCTCATTCGCATCAATAACTTCATTCTCATTTGTCATAAGTTCATCAACCTCAACCTCATTTCTTTCTGTTTCAATAACAAGCTCTTCCTCTTGTTTCTTGCTAAAAAGTTTATCAAGTGAACCCGCTTGTTTTTTAATATCATTTTCAATTTCAAGTTTTTTCTTTCTTTTAGAAGCTCCGGACTCATATTTTCTAAAAGACATTGTAGTGTAAAACAAGACTTACAAAAATAGTGATATAATAACTTAATTAATTATGATTTCACCATTTTCATTTTTAGTATTGTATCACACAACACTTGCTATAAAAAAAATTTAACATTGTATTTTGTTAAATTAACTTACTGTTTACAAATTGCAAGTGGTTGACATTTGACAAGTACATTGCATTACTACCTTTTAAGCTACCTGTAATTTTTTAATTATACATTATATAAAAATCAATACTGATGCTAATTTTATCTTTGAGCTGCTGCTTTAGTTTACATTCTCAAATGAGTGCATTTGTATGTAATTATGATTAGAGAATCCCCAATTACCAATTCCCCTATTTTCATTTAAAACATCTAGAACAACCATAAAAAGCTGGTCTATGATTAGAGAATCCTCAATTCCCCCTTCGCCTATTTGAACAGCCATGAAATAACTAAGAAGAGATAAGAAATTTCACCCGATAGTTGAAACCCTAGCTGTTGCAGTGCTGCCCTCTTTCAGCTACAATTCAATTTTGGAACCCGAATCCTACACGCGTTCTTTTGAATCTGAATTACCTTGTTTGAGATACGATTTTTTTCTCCTCTTGCCTACCGCCTGCATGCGTTTTCTTCTTCGAAGTCTTGCGAAGAATATGCGTGCTGCGGCTGCTACCTTTCATCCTTTGTTTCCTTCGCTTTTTCTTTTTTTTCAACAACAATTTTTTTTTTTTTTTTTTAAATTTGGGGGCCCCTTCAATTTTGGGGACCCTAGGCCATTGTGTAGCAGGCCTAGGGCCAGAACCGGTACTGGTTTAATTACAGTACTTTTGATTGTGTATCTTGCTCTGAAAGTGTTATATTAAATTGTAGAGTTACAATATATTAGGTGTCTACATTAATATTCTATTCTTGTGTAGTAAGTGCGATAGTATGACATAGTTCAATGAACTTTGTATTCGTAGTGAATACATCAATGTCTATTTGGCTATTAGATTTTGGTTGAGCTTTTAACTGTCAACTTTAAACGTTGAACATCTTCACCACATGATCAAAACTCGTCCATAGTTCGAACATTTAGAGAAGCTTCTTCATAGTTTACCATTTGCCAAATAATATCATCATTCGGGTCAAGCATGATTTCATATGGAAGGTGGTTGTCAACATCAACTAACAAAAACACTAAGCACAAAGATGTATAAATTTTGTTGTGATGACTTTTGCACAAGAACATTGGCTCGTTTGGATCCAAAAGCACAAGTCAAACCGTGCAAGCGGAGCCAAATTGAGACCTAAGTGCGAAACTCTTGGGGCTAGTTTCATTCAAAAAATATATATATTTATTCAGGAGAAATTGAATAGAAATTTGCGCTGAAACAGGTTGACCTAATTACTTCCCCATACTTAATCCTCTCAGCCATCTCTCTTTCAGCAATGATCGCCGCAAAAGCAATTAAACAACGCTTTTCAATTTCTACATGTTCGAAGCTACCTTTTTCAAAACAAATTCATGGAGGTTTTGCACTCTATGTACAAAAGTTCATTTCGTTGTATTTTATATATGCTTTGACCTTATATTTTGGTTTTCAGGTCTATTAGGAAGAGGAGAGGATGGAGTTGGATCAATTCATCCCACCGCAGTTGTTCATCCTGATGCCATCATTGGAAAGGTATGCCTTGCTTTTGTTGGCTATTTTAAACTAGTTCCTAAATTAGCAATCTCAAGTAAAATGGACGACAGGATAATTCTTTGAGTCGGTATTTTAATTCCTGATGGCATTATTTTTATTAATGTGTTATTTAACAATAACAATCAGTGGCTTGCAGAGAAATTTTTGTTAGTAGGAGTGGAATTGAGTTGGAATTTCAGTTTAACAATTACAAATAATAATGTATTTTTTAGTTTCTATTTAGGGACAGTTTGGCTAAAGTCCCTATTAAGTTTCAAAATAGCCAGAACATCATTCCAAAAAAGTATGTAATTTAAGTCCTTACAATTAAGTTAACTAATAGTTGTATAAATTTATGCAATTATTCAATGAATAGTTGCAAACATTTACGCAAGTATGTATATCAAAAAATTTGCGGAAATTTCCGCAGTATTTTTATAAAATTGCGAAAATTTCCGTAGTTATTCAGCAAAAAATTTTTTGCGGGAAATATTCCCAATTTTTTATAGAAAAATTGTAGAAATTCATGCAATTTTTTGATATTATTGCATAAATGTTGCAATTATTCATTGAATAATTGCATAACCTTGTGCAATTTTCAGTAACTACATTTTAGGGACCTAATTTACAATCTTTATTGAAAATGAGATTTTGACGTTGAGTTTGGTTTTAAGGACCCGAACCTAATATTTACTTCTATTTAACCATTGCTTAGCAGATGGACAAGTGCAACTCCAATTCAAAACATAGAAATGAAACATCAAAACACTCATTTGGTTACTCCTATACTACTTTGATTATCTAGATGATTTCTCAAATATAAATATGTTCAAGCCAAATAATCAAATAAGCAAACATTTTAAACTTCCCCAAAAAGTACCGTCCTAAATCAGCCATCAAAATGCCATATTAAAACATCAACTTTCTCCCATTAAACATCGAATTTGCATCCAATAAGATTAAAAACTAATTTTGCATTCTCATTTGGTGTTTGGGTTGGACCACCTACAATGAAATTTTGAAACATCAAAATTTAAGTTACACAATTTGATGCTTCTTTGACAATTCTGTTGGAGTTGCTCAAATATAAGACCGAAAAAAAGAAACTTCTTCCTCCAGAAAAAAGTCTGTATATTTTCCATAGCTATTTTTTTCTTATCTAGAAACTTAATCGAACCCAAAAATAGATAACTTTAATCGAACTTTCTCATAATGGAATTTGAAGATGAGTTGGGACTTTGGATTTGAATCATCAGAAATCCAAGATTTTTCAGTTTTATTGTTTATTTCTATTATTTCATATTACCATGCATTGTTCAAGAGCTGGAGTGTTTACCTCACAGTTGAAGTTCTAGAATCCTATTTTAACAGCACAAATGGTTCCCTTGTTGCTTATTTTTACTACCCATGGTTCCCTCGGTAAAGGAGGAAAATAAAGTAATGGTCAGCACTGTTATTTTTGAGAGATTAGCTTTATTATTTGGTTGGTGGTGGTGTATGTGATTTTGCCATTTTGGTGTTTTTTTTCTGAATGAATGTTTTTTTTTAATCTACATACAAATTTATCTATAGTATAATAGTATGATGGTTTCTATTTGACCTTACCCAAATAAAACTCAGAACATAATTTGTTATGAATAAGCTTTTCAGGCGTCATCTTTCTTATTTTGAACAGTTTCTCAGTCTGTGTACTATATATGCTCTATATAAGTCACAAAAACAACATTCAGACAATGTTTTAATTATGTTAACATTGAAGTCACGATATTTTTCCATAATTTGTATGATTCTAGTGATGAGGATCGGAAAGACTGGAAGTAACAATATAAACCTATATGATTGAAGGTCATGACGAAGAGCTGCACTTTTGAACTGGTCTAATCTGAAAAATCAAAACCTGATCAGGATCATGAGCTGAAAAGAACCAAATCGGATTCGGGCATGTTTTGTTTCAAATGGGCACATGTAACAAACAACACAATTAGAGATCTATCTATTTCAACTTGAAAAACCAAACAGGAACCTAGATCTTAAAATAAACATAAATAATATTAGAATCTAGTGTAATCACTATGTAAAACCCTTCTAGGTGTTCGTCTAGGCCTTGTCTAGGCACTCATCGAGGCTTACTGCATGCACATCCACCTAGGACCTAGACGAGGTTTACTACTTCATCTAAACTTCTAGATGAATTCTTTAGAGTATATAATTATGCTCATAATTGTAGATGAATACATGTTAAATAATTTAAAATTTTCAACTGAAAATTTAACATTCTGCGCCATTGCTCTTTTAGTTGGAAATAAACTTTCAACTATTAGATGTAGGTATATTTCATACAAAGTACAATTTTTTTGAATCAAGTACTTAATATCATATTCAAAATTTACCGTAATATCAAAACAACATATCCCTGATTAGTTCTCAATTAATTCTTCGCCGATTAATCTCTAATTCAAATTCACCATTTGATATCTACCTAGCACTTTTACACCCTTGAGCAAAATTTTAAAACGCGGAAGCGTACATGAAGCGTTTTTAGGTCTATAAGATGAGGCGTAAGTCTGGAAACGTTGAGGTGTAAGCTTTTCAGGTAGAAATAAAACGCGAAGCATATTAAGTAATTTTGATATTTTGAATTGACCTATGTAAAAAACGAAAAATAAATCATTTGATCCGACTATGAACATTTTTTTTTGTAGATTAAAAATAAATAATTGGGATTCGTATGATTCAAATTTCTATTTTCAAAATTATTTGAAGATTTCACCAAACTCCAATTTTGATTCTCTCTATCAATTCAAATCGATCCGCAAAATTTATTTGGAGATTTAACGAAGTTTATTGAGAAATATTCTTTAAATAACAATGATAAGATGCATCACATAACTCTTGATTGTTGTTCCATAGACAATGTTACTTGATCATGTCGATATTGAAATTTAAAAGTAAAAAATGCTATTTTTTTAAATTTTGTTTGTTTACTTCCATTAAATAATTAAACTTTAGTGACTTCTAACAGTGCTAATATTTGTAGCTGAAGGTAAAAAATTCTTGAGTCAATGCCTTAGTAGTTTGAGACATGCAAGACGTACGCTTTATACGCTTCGTATGTCTCAAGTGTTGAGGCATAAGCTTAAGTGGTAAAAAAAAGCTTTTTGGAATAAGCCTTAAGATATTTTATCTTTTATCTCCTCGAGTGATCGAGGTGAGTATTGAGGCGCAGATTTTTTTTAAAACAATGGTCTTGAGTGTTATTATTATATCTAACTCGAGTTGATCCAAACTCAACTATGGATTGGGTAAGTTTGAACTTACGTTAGAACATATAGTTTGGATGTAAATAAAGTCATCCGAGAAAAAAAAGGGTTGATGTGAAATTGATAGGTCCAAAATTCATTCATTTTAATTGGGTTTAATTGTCAGTTCTATCACTTTAAAATAAATCAAATCCAAATAAACGCTTCCCAACAAATCAGAAGATTGAAATTGAAATGAAACCGGCTAATTGGTTAATAGAAATAAAAACATTGTCCTCGTTTGTTTATTTTTTTACTCTAATTTAAAAAGTTGTTTGATTGACTTAATTTTAACATGGCTACAAGATGGAATATGTGGAAAAAAAAATTGATGCTCATTGTTACATTGGAACAGTGAGAGTGGTTTAAGCTTGTGTCAATATAACAATGTCCTAAATAATAAGTGATAAATTTGTTTCTAGTATTGATGGCTCGACAACAACATTTGTAATACTTTTTTTCTGAGAAACTTGCCTCTCAATATTATTTAATAATTAGGAGATGTAACTCTCTTTATGACCGGTTGATGCTGTACTAAAAAAACTTGGTTGATTCTATGAATATAACCGCTCACGAAGAACTACTTTAGTGAGCTGTCCATATCATTGAATTCTAATGGTATAATAAACAATTTGACTTCCAACTTCTATTAGTTATCACCATTAATACATACAATCTAGGACCCATCCATGATTATCCCTCTAAAATTGTTCATAAACTGTTTGATTTCACATTTGACGGTGTCCAGTTTCTTCACCACTATATAAATTTAAAATCCGTTGAGTATTAGATTGCTGAACAAAAAACTTCCTCGCTTTGTCAATACAATATGGGTGCTTTGAAGTTCAGGTGATTGTACATGATATATGATTTGGAATTCTTGATGTGCAAAACTAAAAAAAACATGTTTTAAGGGTATATTAGATTAGAAACGGTGATGTTACATTGTTGTTATCAAATCGTATATCTCTTCTTCTTTTTTTGCTTACAAATAATTTCTTATTGTTTCTTGCTTTTGAGTTTTTACATATTTGAAGTTATTTATGAAAATTTAAAACCAGAAAAGTTGCTTTTAAATATAATTTATAGCCTTAAGTTGATGTCAAACACCCTCTTAGTGTATGATGTTTATTTATGGTTTATCATTCGGATTTTCCCTAACATACGGTTGTATGTAATATTAGATAAAACTAATTTTAATTGTGAAAATTGATAAAACCTGACAGAAATAAACATAGGGGATGTAAGAGTGTTCTTTTATGTCCATAAACAATTAATCATCTATGATATGTATGATATGTTCTTCTGAATACAGCATTTCTTCATCCTCAAACTACTTCAGTGCATCATTATATGAAACATACTCTTATATATACTTCAAATCAAGGTTTGAGCTTTCGACTGAAATGTTGGTATTTTGACCGTTCTTTTTCGACTTCAGCGGAGACCAAACAAAGCAAACCAAAATTTCGGTCGGTCAACAAAATTGGTTGAATTTCAAATTGTACAAAAGAAACTTATAACAAGAATTTATTTATGTTTGAAATATATGAATATTCAAAATCTGTTATTTTAACTTAGCAAACATGTAGAATCATAAAATATATAAGTGGCGTAAAAAAAAAGTTCGAAACCGATGTAATCAATAAACTTTCTTAATATTATAAGTGTGTATTATTAATCACTAGTGTACGTTAGTATCTTATTTCAATTAAAGATAAATTATATATTTTGTTTCAATAGATTGAACGAATGGACATGTAACTATGTGAAAATAATTAACTAAATCCAAAACCAAATTTTTTACTGAAATTCCTGAAATTTGCTCCTTAGATCAAAATTCATAAATTACAAAGGTTGAACCGAGCTGTCGAACCTTGCTTCAAATGACCAAAGAAACTAATATTATTCACCAATCTTACATTTTGTATTTGTTTCGATCTAAATCGAAATATTAAGTTTTTGATCTAAATCATAGATTTTCTGATTATGGAGTGAAATCAAAGGTCGATTAGTGCATCAACATAGCCTGTCAAACTGTATCATTGAAAATACACAAAAAACTCGTTCTCAACCTGCATTAAAGGTTATAATTAAGGAGACGCTAGTATTTTCGACCTTTTTACTTTTTATTACTCTTTTAGATTTTACTTCACTTTTATTGAACCTTTTTACTTATTATTATTATTTAAAAAAAAACCTTTATCGGACGACTTTTTATTTGTTTGGTTATTTTAAACCCTTTATATATATTATTATTATCATCATTATTTATTTTATTTTATTTTAATTTTGGGTTCCATATCTAGCCAACCCCAACTTGTTTGGGATATATGGCTTTGTTGTTGTTGTTGTTGTTGTTTATTTTGTTGAGAAAACATGTAATTAGATATGTGAAAAATGCATATGAATGCTTAAGTATGAATTGAGTGATTTTTCTTGACAATGGTTTTAAATGACTTCGAATTGGAACATGAATCATGGAATCTGGATGGATATTTAAATGACAATGATTTTTCTTGACAATAGTTTTAAATGACTTTGAATTAGAAGATTTCAGATGCAATCTAAATGGATATGGATCTAGATGTGTGATGTGTCAACGCACTTACACTTTATATTGCTAATGATGTTAGTGACGTTAGTTTGTACCTTTGCAAAAGCTAAAGGAGCTTTATTTTGGAAAGATTTGCAAAGAAAACTGGCATTAAAATGAGTTTTTTTTTTTTTTTTTTTTTTTTTTATACAAATTAAACACCATATAAGGTGGTATCTCGTAAAGCACTCAAATATGTTCAGTTGATTGTTGATTCCACTAACAAAAATTGATGTTATGATTTTGGAAGAAGACGATTTCGTTTTTATTTCTTGCATCATTTCAAAATTTATACATCTATATATGTCAAGAAAACAATAGAGATGAAAGACAAGGAAGATTTCTATTATATCATGAGAACATTACGAAAGTAGAAGAGTGTATTTTTTCCATTTGTTGCTTGTAATCAGAAAGCTAGAGGAAGATATACTGTTGAAAATTTTGGTAACTATAGCAAGTATAAATCTAAGAACATGGACGAGAGCAACCAATGCATAAGTGCAAAAAATGAGTATACATAAAACTAATATTTTTCATTGATGAAATAAAATGATGTGATTGCCTTTCGGTTAGTGTAATCATGCAGCAATAGCAACAAAGTCATTACTACCAAACAAGCTGAGATCGGTTAGATATGGAACCCAAAACTAAATGATAAGTCAATTTAAAAGGAATAATAACAATAATAGATTTGAAAATGAAAATAGAAATAAAGATAAAAATAGAATAATATAAATTATTAAACAAATAATAATAAGTATAATAAATTAAAAAAAAAAATTAAAAAGAAATCATGGTAATAGTGATAGTACAATACTAATAGTAAAAATGATACTAGTAGTAATATGGATCGAAGGCCAAACACTACGTTTTAGGCTCCTATTCACCGGTCTATAGTCTAAAACTTATAACACCACATCTAAATCGATCTTAAGCTCATGGTTCTCACCATCTCAAATGATATTACTATTTTTCAAGACGATCCAATATTGTGTAGCTTCTCTCATAATCCTTGGTACAAAAGACATCAAAGAAATCATGGTATAAGGTGATGCCACCAGTTAAGCGTGATGCCGTTGCAAGTAATGTGGTACATGATTTCATGAAAAAAAATTGTATCAGTATGCCAGTTGGACTTTAGAGGCTATTGTTAGACATTGTTAGATGAGGAATTTAAAATATCTTGCATAACTACAGTGTCTTATTTTAAGGAGTGGTGTGTGGTGATTTGTTTTGTTTGCTTGAAAAACTTTTGCTTTTTTGGATTTTAGAGTGGTGTGCATGTAAGAACTAGCACTCTGAGAAGATCTTACTCTGAGCACAATCAAAATATTGATAATTTTTATACTTTAGTTTAGACAAAGGTGAGAGTAAAATTCATGCTTGCATCAATATAAAGTCTGAATTGATCGTTGACTTAACACAATTATGCATAGCATAGGTCTTTATGAATTATATGGTGTTAGCAATTTGCAACCGATTCCACATCTGTATAATCATTGAAAAATATGGTTAATGATTTGCTTGTATTTGTAACAAGCTTTGTGCTTAATCCAAGGCTTGGTTTTTCTGTTGGAAACTTGAAACTCCAATCATCTCGGTTCCAGTAGAAATTAAATGAAATGTTTCTTAATAAATTTATCGTAAACTAATGTATAAACCACACTTTCAGATATATGATTTCAGACACGTTTTGTTTTGGGATTTTCACACTGCTTTATCTCATATCAGAAAAGATCTTGGGCGAAATGAGTGTTTCTTGAGTTGATACCTTGCATTTTGAAGTATATCTTTAGAATATCTTGGAGTAACTCACTGGTTTAAAACTAAAATTTAATTGTTTATTGAAAAATTATTATTTAAACAGAAAAATTAAAATTGATTGCAGTGTTATCAAGGTGAGGGCATATACGCGTGTGTCTAAGGCACAGAAAGGCGCATCTAAGACAAACATGCAGGGTTTGTGCTTTTATGAATATTGAGGCATGCTAATGCTATCTGGTTAGGATGTCCAAAAAATGTGCGTTTGTGCTTTTATGAATATTGAGGCATGCTAATGCTATCTGGTTAGGATGTCCAAAAAATGTGCCTTTTGCCGATGTGTCGATGCTCAAAAAGCATGCACACGTGTTTTGTGTTGAGCTTGAACATTTTTTGTTTTCTATGGCTTCTATATGTGACTTGAATTTGACATGATTTTGGTTAAGGTTGTCACTTGTGACTTCATATCTATTAGTTAGTGCTTTCTTATTTGCGATTTTTTTATCTATTTAAAAACATGTTTAACAATAAAATTATCATTTTAATGGTACTTTATAGTGCAGTCTTTTTTTATAGAGAAAATGCAATGTTGTAGAAAAGGCACACAAAAAGGCTAAGTCTAAGGTACAAATTTGGTGCCTTTGAGCGCCTTATCTACCTTATTCGGCGATGACTGAATAACATCCTCTTATTTGAACATTAAAAAAAAGTTGTTTCTTGTGACTCATCATATACATCATATATATATATATATATATATATATATATATATATATGTGTGTGTGTGTGTGTGTGTGTGTAACATATATTCACTCGGTTAATAGACAATAATTGGATTCAATTGTTTCTTTGAACTTAAATGAAAAAGAAAAAGTATTGTTGAAAGGAGGAAAGCACATATAATTGAGATCTCGTATTGAGATTTCAATCTAAATTTGGGGTGAAATTTGATTATTTCGAATGAGATGATTGTCTCATTTCCTTCAAGTGCAAAAATAAGGCTTTAAAGAAGATTTCGTGTGAGATTTAAATTGGAATCAGCCTTAGGGCCACCCAATGCAAACAAAAGGAGATGAGATTTTCTTTTTGTAAAAACCAATTAATTGCATCCTATGTTGATTATTATAATTCTCAAACCATGGTTTGTCTTGATTGTGTAAGAGAGAATTAGTTGCCAGGGTCTGTTAAAAGGGGACGAGGATGAGACGAAGAAAATACTGCTAGGCCAACATTGGATTAGGGTTTATTAATTATTTTGGATGTGATTGATGTCAACTAACCGACCCATCATCATATACGTGTTAATTTATTGTGCGCTTCGCACGTTATTTGTGTGGAAAATTGTATTGAACATTACTTGGTTTTGTACTTCAATATAATTGTTCTATTAAATATAACACTCGCTGGTTTGGAATTTACCTCAAAAATCTAAATTTGCATAAAAACATTTGAAATTTCAAAATTGGCCTAAGATTTTAAAATCTTTGAAGGCAATGAAACGATCAAAACCTCAAATCTTAGTTAGACTGAGATGAGTTTCTGACATTGAGTGTTATCGATTTGGCTTGAAGGGTGACTGTGAAGATAGTCCGGCTTGGTAACAATTCCTCTTCTTGAAATATTTCTTGAAGTTCCAGGGTGTTTTCTTGCTATTAGGGTTATAGAGAATTTGTCCTTGCTTTATGGAGGGAGAAATTCTAGGCAATTTAGTATAGGATATATAAGGATGAGCTTTAGCACATCATCATAAACAATCAAAGCACTCAATGTGAAAAATACATAACTTTATGGGTGTTCGTGTATAGAAGCAAATAAGTTATGGGTATTCTCAAAAGTGTATAAATTTTAGTAAGAATGGTTATTTGGTTAAAGACAAAGGGTATAAAAGGGATCAAACTGTGTATAAACCCGAGTTGATTTTACTAATTTTTCCTCTGTAATAAATGTAAAAATATACTTATCTTTTCTATCTATATTGTCTCTTTTATCAACATTGTAATGCTTTTAGGACGAAAAACGTGCTTCCTTCCAACACCATTACTTTTTATATTCTTCAATTTTATTCAACGTAATATCGAATCTAATAACATCGACATATAAGAAGTCTATTGGGTATATTTATATCTCTCTTTGTTTAAATTTTCTTATTTTGGGCTTCAAATATGAAGTTTTTTTTTCTTTTTTTTTGGGGCTCTATGCTAAATTTTAATCTGCATACCACTTGTATGCCCTACCTGTCAAAGTAATTTACAATACATTTCTTAAGGAATATTTAGCGAAAATTCCGATGATATATGAGATATGCCAAGCCAAAACAATGATTCTTTCATCGTTAAAAGATGGACACCAGAATCTTTTCTCTGATATCTGTTTGTGTTTGTTATAAAATGAAAAAAGTTATGAACTCACTGGCAACTTATACGTAGTGAGTTATAATAAGATTACCACTTCTTTGCCACTTCTCACAAAATTGTTGGTAGGTCATTGATGATGTTTATAAAAGTGGGGTTTGCATTTTAGCTATTATGGGTGCGTTCACAAACACTAACTGGGTGGTCTATAATTTTGACTCGTCCAACGTGGAAACGACCAATTTACCCAGTTCTCTTTTGCAAAAGAAAAATGGACAGTTTGGAGATGACGCGGTGATACATCCAATGCCACATTGGATGCCAGATGCTATTTTAAAAAAATTGGACAGTTTTGGTCCATTTTCATTCTTTTGCTGCCCATTTCGCAGCACAATGTTAGGGTTGTCTACCATGTGAAAAGGACGGACAACGGTTTGGAATTGTAATAGTCCTACATCGCTAAATAACTTGGAGAAGTGGTATATAAATATGGGTTGGTAGGCACGTAACATTGAGGATTCCTTTTGTTACAATAAAGTGTGTATCGACTCATATGCGAATGCCACAGGACAAAAATGCAGTTCTCTTTCACTGATGTGCCCCAATCCAAATGTTTTTTCTCCCCGTTCGCTTCGCAAAAAACAAACCCTATATTTTTTGGATAAAGAGGTTCAAAAAGTTAAAATAACATCGCAGCGATTTAAAAATGCCACGTGTCATCCTTGTATGGAAATAT
Organism: Allium sativum; assembly: GCA_030737875.1. Classification (NCBI taxonomy): domain Eukaryota; kingdom Viridiplantae; phylum Streptophyta; class Magnoliopsida; order Asparagales; family Amaryllidaceae; genus Allium; species Allium sativum. The sequence continues at coordinate 444,437,983 of CM060919.1, forward strand.
ATTGGTCCTATTTGAGGTTCTAAATTAATTTCCTTCTCATTGATATGTAGGCATATCATTATCAGAGCGAATATTTGAACCAATTTTACCAAGGCTTACATTTCGTAAACTTTATACATGCTGAACGCTTATAACCTTATTTAATAAAATACCCAATAAACATGTTTTTGCAGTCAAGCAAGTGACCGAATTTGTCTAAAAAATTTATACCCCTGACCCTGTATTTTTAATGTATAAGTAAACCCATGTAGCAAGATCAATACCCATTTTAGTATAAAACTGCATATTATCATCATGCAACTATTACATGCAGTTGTGCTTTTATTTTATATTTTACAAAATGAAAAGAAAGAAAAAGGAAGAAGTTTCACTTTTTGCTATTTTTTCTGGGTTTATAATTTTTACAATTTGATTGAAATTCTTTGTGTTCTGTAACATGTAGGGCGTCACTGTTGGTCCATTCTGTACTGTTGGATCTGAGGTGAAAATTGGCAGTTTCTGTTACTTATACCCAGCTAGTCATGTTATGGGAAATGCTACATTAGGAGAGAATTGTACCTTACAAACGTGAGTACTTGGTCATTATATTGTAGCTAGAGTTTATATTCTATAATCATTTGCTTGACTTGCGTAAGGTAATTTATGTGCATCCCTGTTGAAATTCTGATGACATAACATGGATAATTTATATGGCAGTTTAGCTTTGAATGATGCTAGAACAATCAGGGGATAACATCCTTATTTTAGTGCCGTAGAGGTAGTTTTTGTGGCTTTCCTAGTCAGAATTCAGGGGTGTCCTGTTTTCTTCTCTCTCCGCCGGTTGAAAAATCAGGGCATTCAGTATGCAAAACATTTTCCTTCAGTTTTTACAAAATATGTACAACATATTGCACTGAAATTTCCTATTAACGTATTCCAGACTTCGTAAAAAACCATGAGGGAAATTGCATCTGTTTGATATGTGGAATATTTATAGAAAAATCAACATATTGTTCCGAAACCATGCTTTTTTCAGTAGCTATAGGATACCAAAACAAGTACACGTATGAAGAGTTGGAGGTAATAAAGAGACTAAATGAAGTTTGGACCAAATCCCTGGAATATGGATATTTTGATCTTATTTATGGTTGGAATTAATCAGAGACCTAATATAAATGCTTATGGAGGTGTATACATGTTCAAGTCGTAGACCCCATCAAATATGCTTCAGTCATTTTTATATAAAGCTCAGTTAAGAAAAAGTTTTCTCCCCCATTTCTTCTCAGAGCACGATTAATGATTACCACCCAGTTTTTTTTGTATTAATCATGGAACTTTTCTAAGCTATATGAAAAAGTAATAAAGAAGTTGTCAGGTTGTATCATCTTAAAAAAAAAATTCATGTATCTTCAACATGCATACATATACATAGATGTGTGTGTGTGTGTGTGTGTACTTGTGTGCGTGTATAACACATACATGCACATAAGTATGTAAGTATTGTGTATGTGTGTGTGTGTTCATTGTTTTGATTTAAATTTTAAACTTTCAGTCCATAAAACTAGACCATATCTCAAATTTTACCCTTTGCCAAATTTTGCTTGAATTTGCATTTTCATAGTTATATGATGTTGCCAAACTTGAAAATGTCAGGTAGTGGGGCTGTTGTTGGTGCAGATCTGCCTGGTAAAATAACCATAGGGTGTAATAATGTCATTGGACACCATGCTGTAATTGGAATTAAGTGTCAAGACCTTAAATACAAGGTATGTTATCTGTTCCTTCCATTTTTTTTCTTCTGTTATTCTTAGCTGACAAGTCACTTTCAAAGTTGGCACTTAGATCACAATGAAAAACAAAACTAAATACTTTTTGTATACTGTTTTAGCAAGATGACGAGAGCTTCCTGCATGTTGGAGATAATAATGATATTAGAGAGCATGTATCTATACATAGATCTTCTAAATCAACTGATACAACGGTACGTAAATAAATTGCATCACAATTCAAGTGTAGACCTTCAGAAAATTTTAGTTCTCATCAAATTTTCTCATTTCTTATCAAATTTAGGTTATTGGTAACAACAATCTTATCATGGGCTCTTGTCATATTGCCCATGACTGCAAAATTGGTAACAACAATATTTTTGCAAATAACACTTTGTTTGCTGGGCACGTTGTTGTAGAGGCTAGTGATGGTTTACTTCATGGTTTTCATTTTTTGTTAAATTTTACTCTTAAGTAAAAATGGAACAGAATAATTAACTCTTTTCAAATGTAGGACTTTACACATACTGCTGGATCTGTTGTTGTCCATCAGTTTTGCCATATTGGATCATACTCCTTTATTGGCGGAGGCTCTGCGGTATGCCATCTCAACGCACACACCCTTTCTTCTCTTCTTTGACATTGCTTGAATTCCTACAATTAATTAACTTTTCTATATTTTGTTGCCCTTCACAAATGACTGGTTAATATCCAAGCACAATCAAAAGCAAAAGACTTCTGTTTTTTTTCTACAAATGCTCTTGCTGTTTTAAGTAAAAACTCAACAGTCAGATTTGTAAAATATTTCAGCGCAAGTGTAATAAATCAATTAACTTCAGCCAAATCTGTTTTGAAAAGTCAAATAACATATAATATTTGCTGTCAAATTATGTCACTTTTTTCAGAAGTCATTGATTTTTTACTTACCCAAATGAGTTGCTGAACGTTGTTATCAAATATCACTAGGTTGGAACCCATGCTTTGCACTTGAATCATTCTTGGTTTCAATGTTTGATTTATAGTATGCGGACAGATGTCGTATTTTTATTAGTAATAACACCAATGTTTTTTAGATCATAAAGCATGTAGCATACATATGCCCACAATTTGGTGTAAAATTATCTCATTGGTTAGTTGTGAAAATGGTAGTACCATTATAAAAACTGCTGAGAAGCAGATCTTAATATTACGAAATAGCACTGCATTAGTAGTATATAGTGTAAAACATAGGTGTGGGCATGATATGTAAGAATATGTAGATATTGCTTGAGTACAAATCTTGATATAGCTAAATTTCGTAAACTGAAACTTAGGCAGCCATTTGTAAATTGATCTGCAGATGATTTTGAATCATAATCGATGTTTAAAAACAACCTTAGTAAATGAATACAGAGCCGTAGAAAATGCAGATAATTCTGAAACAACTGACTGATAAAGTCACAAAACAAGTAGGCAGAAAAAGGTTAGGTAAAGAAGACAACTTAAAGCCAATGCATCCACTGCTCATTAACTTCTAAAACATTATTGCAGTGCCAATTATAACTTTAAGAAATAAATTAGTAATGACAGTTAGTAGTTAATCATGTTTTATGTGTTTATAGAGTGGCTGTAGACACTCATGCATGAATGATTGTTTATGCAGTTAAGTATCATTTGTGCTGCCATGAGTAATCAACAGTATATAGGATGAGGAATTTGATTTGGACACAAAAGGAAGACACAAAGTTATTAAGTTTTGAATGATTAGAGATAACCCATTTGAATATTTTGACACAAGTTCAAATCCAATCTGGATTAATAAAGACAATAAAGTAAAAAAAAAATTGATGGTGAAAATAGATGCCTAAGAATCCAGGTGACCATATTAAAGGCACCTTGCATCTTGGTTCGCTTGTCTTGCTTCTTTATGGTGCTAGAGGTTAAGTTGTTTACCATTCCTTCGACATCTTGTTATTAGTAGGATAAGTAAAATGTGAGCGTAATTTTAAACATGTTGCACCTTCAATCATCATATCACTTCTTTAAAATTTCACGATTCTAATAGCATCAAGAAAAGTGCCTTAAGAATGTTGTCCATCTATCTTCTAATAATCTGACATTGAATGCGTACGGTTATGTGCGTGTTTACTTTCAGTTTGTTTCAAAATTTAAGTTATTTCTGTTTGTTTACTTAAAATGAGCATGCCTTAATTAGAGTAGAGTACTCCATTCCATATTGGGGTATGCAGTCTGCATCAATCCGTAGAATCCTCTGCCATCAGTGCTCTATTTTCCTGCACTTTAGAACACTATTTTTGAGTAGCTTGTTTCATTAGCAGCACTCGATATTATACTTAGTAAACGATTTATTGACTTGTCATATCTTTCAGTACGGTGTGTCGAATGTGGACCTTGGCGGACTGTACATATTGTATTTGTTTCCTTTGCAATGCATGTGGATTTATTTACATTTCTTGAGTCGGTGTATAAGCAGTAATAAATGCTAATCAGTATTTAAAATTTTAAATCATCCTCTTTCATCTCCATGCCACAGAAACCATATAATCCTACCAATTAATATTGCTTCATTTATATTTTTAAATCAGTATTTTCCAAAGTAGTTGTTCCATGCTTCTGACTATGGGCTAATGTGTAAATTAGGAAAGCAGTATTATTCCGAATCATACAACACAAAATTCACAAGTTGGTAAACAAATTCGATTATTATATATATATATATGTATATATATATATATATATATGTATATATATATATATGTATATATATATATTTGCAATATTACTAAGACAAACCATATCGTGTGTGCATACTAGCGCTTAAGGGCATACATTACATGATCTTCTAACGGTTCCAAATTTGCAAGTCTTAAAATTAATTTCAATATTAGGATTAACAATTACCATCTGATTATTTAAAATCAAAATCACCTCTGTTATGCTATGAACCAAATTCATATCTGTATTGAAAAGTTAAAATTTAATATGAACAGATCCATTCAGAAAAATCACCATTGCCACATTTAACCACTAGACCACAAACAATTTAAATCTAACTCACTTGTCTAGTAAATAATCTAAGATTCGTGAGTTTTCAGCTGTACTGGTACATCCATTACCTGCTTTCTTTCTTTCTTTCTTTCAGTGACCAGGTTCTTTCATATCGTTTCATGTTTTCACTTTGGGCTTCCATTGGTTTGAATATGCTGCACGCCTGTGCATTTTTATAATTTTTCTGTGACATTACACAGATAGCCCAAGATGTCCCAAAATACATGATGGTTTGTGGAAATAGAGCTGAGCTTCGAGGCTTGAACTTGGAAGGCTTGCGCCGCAATGGATTTTCCTACTCCGAGGTTGGTTTTTTCATACTCATTTTTTTTTTAACCTTAGATTATGCTAGCCTTGGGAATATTTTATTTTTATTCATTTTTTTTTTTTTTGGATAAAAATCAAGATTAGAAGCATGAAAAATGCTTACCAGAAAATTTTCATGCCAAAAGATGGGAATTTGAGAGGATTTGATGATCGCCTTTCTGAAGTGGTAAAACATAATTCTCCACTTTTGTTTTTCTACTTGAAGATTAACATTCGAGTTGAACACAAACATATTGAAATATACACCATAAAATTTGACAGGAGGTGAGCACAGAGTTTGCTGATTCTGCTGCTGTATATTCTATGGTGAAGTCTATCCGTGAATCATTTCGGCAGAACCGAAGAGGAATTTGCAAATTTAGACTCTGGAGCAGTGCTTAAACAGTGAAGGTCGGATGAGTTAGAATTTAGGATTTTTTTTTTCCTTGAACACTGGTTCAACCTATATCCATTATAGTTAACCTTTGTCATTTCAACTTCTTGTCGTATCAATATTTCTCATCTCACTTGTTTTCTACTTTTGTAATAAATTTTGAAGTTATGATATGTACATTCCAATAGCTACTGCCTTTTCTCCATGTTCCATTTTATTTGGTACAATTTAAATGTATGCTTCATGTTATCCTTCAAATATTTCATACTATCTATTTATTAAATTTTATTTCTCTCTGTTTACAGTACCATAATTACTGTTGATCAACCATTTTTAAAACCTCATACTCCACCATGTCTGCTCGATAGCAGTTCTCTGTTGCTCGACGATGTGCCAAACCTACCTTACTCGACAGTTTGCCACTCTGTTCTCGAGAATCCTTCTCCACTTCAGTCGGTTTCACGCGACTGGGCAACATGACTTCATGGTACCTACATTCGGTTGGTCACCGACTACAAATCGGTAGTAAACAACCAATCAACTGTGAAGTATGGAGTTGTTTTTCGCTGCTAGGTAAAAAAAACATTACATATCAAGGTGTATATGCCATGGGTCAAATTCTATTGTTGGAGTTTTGGTTACAAGTCAATGATGATCATATGAGCGGTCTTCCCTGCCATATTATTAACTAATTTTAAATGTAGTGCTAAGGTCATCGTGCTTTCTGCTAGGTGCTACCAACCCACAACGATCGACGATCGTCCATCGATCTAAGTATATTTGACTAGTCGCCAACCAAATAGTGTTTGGTCGGCGGTTAACTATTGATCAAGTTGAGGCCTTGTAACATTTAGCACTCAGTGGGATGTCCTTAACACCACACTAGTTCTATTTCAGTTATGAGGTATTTTCTTTACGGATGGTGTGGTTTGATCTCTACAAATACAAACAGCATGTCATTACAAAAAGTATGAAAGATAATAAAATTTGCTTGTTTCACGGTATCAATGTCTTTACACACGACCATTAACCATGGTTTATAATCTTTTTGCACGATCATCAACCATCGGTCAAAATAGTTTTACATGAACATTAACCATCAAATTTCAATGTCAAAAATATTAGTTTATATTCTAAAACACAGTCAAAAAGTGTTTGGTCCTATGATAGTCAGATATATTTCTCTTGGATATCTTCATTTTTTTTAAAGGAGGGAAACCAACCGGAGTCGTAAAACCCTCCCTCGTGCACATAGTCTGGTCCGCGAGCACCACATAAGTGGTTGATCTTAGCGTATGCACATGGTAAGCTCTTAGCGTACCATTTCGGGTTTCGAACCCGTGCCACAGTTACCATGGCACAAAGTCCTTAACTGCTAGGCTACTGCTGGAGACAATTTTGCTTAATATAATACTCTATATATATATATATATATATATATATATATATATATGCGCGCGCGCGTGTCATCACTTACAAAGTGAGTTCTAAGGTTATCTTCAATTTTGATGACAACTATTTATATACAAACTCTTCCCCCTAACATTTCCCCTTTCATTATTAAATTGCACATCTTTTGTTGTCAATAAAAAAGAGAGAACGATTCGAAGTTGGAGCATACACAAACAATTAAAACAAGCAAGGGATTCACAATAACATATATTTGCAACAACAATAATATTACTTGAAACTGAAACATGACAATTGTACTTGAAAAAGCTAAAGCACATACGTTCAGAACAAACATAGCCAAACGAAACACACAAATTAGTCCATTATGCATTACTAGTAATTCATAATGCATATACCAAACAACAAATAGCTCATACACAAACAACACAAGTCCATAAGCAAAAAAAGAATCAAACTACCGAAAATGAAGTGAATTCAGTTCTCACCATGGTTCGAAGAGGCATGTGAGTTGGATGGAGAGGCATAATGTGAGCAAGATGAAATTTTGTTCCACATCTTCTCAAAAAGATCCATTGCACTCTTCTTGAACCTTTTCTAGTGTTTAATTAGCTTGTTGTTATTTGAAGATGATTTCTTGATTACAAAGTATGACAGTTGACCTGTTGTGACATTCTTTGATGGTTGCATAAGAGAAATGTCTTCGTCGTCACCCATCAGACTTCTTTCTTAATATCTGGATGTGAATATGGTTGCATAGAAGGTTGTGCTTCTAATGAAGATTGACCAATGTTCTCTTGTACAAAGTAAGAATGGATATGCATTATATTGAATAATCGGTTCCCTTGCAGATGAAATTTCATCGAGCATACAAATTTTTACTCCATAACTTTTGACAAGGTGAAACTGGACATTCTTGTCAACATAAATTCTGAGATGTACAAATATTTTTGTCATGAATGAGCTATAAATCATGGTGTGCGAGCGTATAAAATTTTGGTTTCATCATGAATAATCTTAGCCTAATTTTATTCCTATTAAAATTAATTGCATCTAGCACCTTATAATTGTTATGTTATATTTTCTCGTAGCTTCCCATACTCGGTAAAATTCTATTAAGTACCATTTATTTATTCTTGCTTATGCACAAAGATTGGTAGAATTATTACTTGTTTTTTTTAGCATAGAACAAATTATTTGTTGAATTATAAGAGAAGTCGTCATAATCAATATTACCTAAGTTTTAACCTAGCGATGAATAAACCCAAATCATCCCTGAATTTTACACAAAATGCTACCCCCAAAACTTGGACCAAAGAAGACCATCATTTTCTAGTGTGTAGAAACTTTCATAGATGTTAGCATTAAACATCCACATGAGCAATAGATAATCGTTTTACCTTATTTTGAGTAAAATCGACGAAGGATAGAAATTCATACTCTTTTATTGTTTCTTCAATCCCAGAACGATCGGACATCTGAGTGTTTCTTCGAAAAATTAATTGTAGTTGTGTTCATTGGAGTGCTTTAAAGCACTTATGTTATTCTCCATCCACTATGCTACTTGCTCATTCGATGCAAATTCCTAGTGAGAAGATGTTGCAAAGGAGGAAGCTTTGTTTTTGTGCTGGTACTTTCATTATTGAAAATTCTAGCTTTTGACATTGTTAATTTTTCATAGATCTTGAGAACTAGGATTCTTATTTTCAAAGATCGAAGAAGGCTAGTAATGTAGAAGACATGATTTTTCCTTATTTTAAAAAGCTAGTAATCGTCAATTCACTTGATCAAAGAGGGTATCCAATCGATTGAATACAAAAGGTTTGTATTCTAGGAAGTGAGATTGGTTGTAATCGACTTGGATGAAAAAAAAAATAGTCATGCGAAATTTTTCATGGTTCATGTGACAACCACCCACATCACATGATCGGATAACAAAGGAGATGCGCTGAAAGTTATGCCAGAATGATATGAGAGATTATCCGTGAAATAAACCTAACAAAACCATTGTATATCTCATAGTGAATGGAAAAAATATAATAAGAACATATACAACAAAATAACAGTGAAGCACGACAAAGCAGAAAATCCTATCCTATAAAGAATCACTAGGTTTGATACAAGATGTCAGTAATCTCAGTATGCATCATTGCCTTACTATAATCATTTAGAGTACACCAATACAGTAGTAGGAAAATATATATGAATAGAGAGCACACCAGACCTCCAAGCTCATCTTTCATCAGCATCAGAGCTACCAAACCTTTAGTGCTTAGCCTACTAAAAGAAATACGATCAGAACTCCAAGATAATAAGATTGAAATAAAACCTTGGATCGAATAATAGGTTTTTGTGAGCGATGAATGTCTATCAACAACTATGCAACAAAATCTAAACTAGACAGATTTAAGTGTCATATCTGACATGTCCCTGTAATCAAAGAGTTAGTACATAACAACTAAGTAATTTATTTATACATGAATAACAACAATAACATATTTTTTTAATAAAAATAAACACACACACACAAATATATATATATATATATATATATATATATATATATATATGAGGAGCGTTCAATGGCACCCCAAATAGTGAGCACCCCAAAAGCCCCCCTACAGAAGCTGCACTATTTCGGGTGCCATTGAACGCTCGCCTATATATATATATATACATATATATATATATATATATATATATATATATATATATATATAACAAAAAGGAGAATCTAGCAATTCTCTAACGGCTCACAAAAACAGATCTGTAGAATAATACATAATCTGTGCACACAACAAAGACTGATCATAAAACAACAACAAAGACCAAACAACGGTACCAAAACAAGAAGAAAACATATAAATCCGGATGAAGCCACTAGAAGTAGACCAGCAGCCATCCCAAAACCGTCTCAGTAAGGTACAGTGATAGGTAAAACAAGTTAGCCTCTCTAACGACTCAACCCAAAGACAAGGGCGAGGACCTGCTGGCAAAGGTCAAGGATCCCCTAGAACAGGTGAAGCAAGCTACCCAGACCTTCTAAAAGCTCTAGAATCAAGAATGCCACTCCAGATCAGAAGCTCTACAGACCAGAGATCTTGTAAAAACCTGTAAATCCAGACCTTGCAGAACTAGCAAACAACATCAGGTCTTAAAAGGAGGGGAGGTGAGGAGAGGTTAGTGGGGGCGGATCTCGCCAGCCTAATCACAGATTGTTCAACCAATCATCGCTCGGTGGGTAGTTGGTACCGTCGAAACATCAAAGGTACCAGCCAACCGCCTCGATCGGGAACCAATAGAACCTGACACAACCCGAAATCCCCATCCGGCCTGGACCGAACTAGAACGCGGATTGCGTTGAGAACACGACGCATCAGAACACAAACATTAGAATATTTCTTTGCTATTACAACAATTTACATCAGAGTACAAGAATCAGAGTACAAATAAATAATATACAGCCGAAAAATAAATATTAGAGATTTACAAATTACAAAGCAACGGAAATAAAATGTATAAATAGAATGAGTAGTGGAAATACATCAACTAATCACAACTGAAAGAAATACACGGATACAAAGCTTTCCGAATATAGCTCCAGCTGTAAACCCGGATCCTATGAAAAGAAGTATCTACGAAAACCAAAACTACTAGTTGCCCGTGTGGAAAATAGGGGCACCCAGAGTTTAGGCTAAAACAATAAACTCCGAGTCAGTCATGAGACTGGTGTGAGAATAAAACAGTTAATAACTTGAATTTAAATTTAGGTAAATCATGGGACTACGTCGTATAACACGGAACGGGTTTACCCCCAAGAATACAAGTGCATAATAAAAACAGCGCAATGCTAAACAGAAAAATGAAGCTATTATAAGACTCAGGTCCCATTACACAATGAACGCAGTCGAGGATAGAGTTTTACCTTATAACAGCCAAACATGCTTGATACGCGAAATTTCATCTTATATTATTACTATAAGTGAAGAAATCAACTTCAGATATAAATGTATCAATCATAAGCGACGTAGGTACCATTATATTACGTCACCATATAGGTTTACAACTAAAACCATAAAATCGCGTATTGGAAATTGGGTTTCCATCTATGAACCAAGGCAAACGATATTTCTTCCGATTTCAAGGCACACTAGCAATGCCTCAAGACTCGGACGCTGGCGAGCCCTAGGTTAGCGACAGGGTCGGTCATCCGTCGATGATTGACAATACCATAAACTATATGTTAGCCGGTTCTATCGAACCTCCAAAATGGTCAGTCCAGTCGACCAATAAAGAGCCACTAGGGACTCAAATCATATCTGAGGTACCTCGCTTTCTGTCATAAAGTTTTTCCAACATCCACATGAGTAAAATGTCTGGGATCCATACCATGACGTTACTCGTAGCTAGAAACTAACATATGTCTATTTCCCTGAAGTCCTCATCTCGTTTTTGGTTCATACCGAGGTGTGAAGCTCGCAAATTAACGCTATACAAAGTTGTGCTACTTAAAGTTGTGCTTTGATCATTAACCACAAGACTCTGCTTTTCAACAATAAGCCTCTATCATTTGCATCTTAGAATGCCACATTGTCAATCCATACCGTACCACTTATTTCTACCAAATATAACTTCTAAGCTCGTACGTCTCAGAGAAGGGTGTTAAGCAAGAGCATAAATTCTCCGCCACCAAACAGATATATATTTAGCAGAGATCAACGCATACAGTATAAAGGAATACTGTGTTGGACATACCATCCATTTGCAAGTCCGTTCTGGGTCTGAACGAAACCGGAGGCACCTTATTCCTCACCTCATATGTCCAATACAAGAGAGAGACCCTCGCATATCCGATTGATCTCCAAGTACGTCTGGACGATTACCACTTATAACCATTTCTTGGGTGTACATCCCAATCAAGACATCAGTAATCATCCAAATGATGTGAAGATCTCTGATCTTCAACCACCGTCTTCATCATCGACTTTTAATCATCGTATCAATTATTCAAAATGGGATAAACCCGGTCTTTCTGAATAACTCGCATATTTTATAATCAATAATCAAGTGCTAGAAAAACACATCATACGCCTCTTTCCAATTCAGAATATTCTTTAATTCAAATATTCATATCTTTGGGACAAGGTTCCCATTAATTTTATCAAAGATAAATTCTTTTAAAATTATTCTTAAATCTTCCTTTGGATATCATTTCAAAAGATTTTATTTTATTCTTTAACAATTCTAAACCAAATTAAGGTTTATAAAACTAGTGGGGATTATCGAGCCTTACGGAAGTAACCATTTATTTTATTAATCTCAATCCCAACCTATTCTTCCCATGGAGCAAAACTGGTAGTACTCCATATCTAACACCCACTATGTTATTGGTCAAATTAATTACCATTTCACGTTTCAAATCTAATTAAAGATTTAACTATCGCATGGAGTAAAACTGATGGTACTCCATTCTCGATCATTTCTCGAATTCGGTAAATTTAATTACCTCATTCTCTTCCCAATCCGAGTAAAGATTCATTAAAAGTCCATCTTGGTTTTAATCTTCAAAAATCATTACTTAATGATTATTCAATCTTTAAGAAATTAATCTTGCCTTTTACTGGGTCAAAGAACCAATGTCATTTAAAACACAATTCACAATAAACCCAAATCAGCTTCCATTAAAATGGAATCTTCACGGAAATCTGATCAGTATATAATTAATATAAAATTCTGTATCGTACTAACACTATAAACGAAATAAAGGCAAAGCCTTTTAAATTCCATATATAGTAACGGTCTTCCTTTACAGAAGCTCATCTCGATTATTACCAAGTCGAATTCCGTTCAATTCCAATTTAATATATTAAATTGGGAAACTTTACTTTGGAAAATTTCCATTAAATCCCAGAATTAGGATTTATAAATTCTAAATCTTAATCTCATTGTTAATTGGGTTGTAAGAACTAATGTTATTTAAAACACAGTTCACGAAGAACCCAAAATCGACTTCCATTTCAATTCCAATTAAATTAATTATTTGGTAAACTTCATTAATCTTAATTAAAAGATTTATTCTTTTCTCAACTGGGTTTAAGAACAGTGTTATTAAAGACACCATTCACGAAAAATCCAAAATCCAATTTGGTATTGAATACAAGGCTCTGAATAGAAATTATATCGGCTTATATTCAGTATCAAATTCTTAAACCAACGGATATCGTATTGGGAATAACGATATCTATATCTTTCAAATTCCTCAAGAATATCCGTATAATCACGGAATCCAATATCGAAATATTCCGAAGATTATTTCCATTCAAATCCATTCCAATTCATATGTTGGGAAAATTCTGGTTATATTAAAACCATTTTCAATCCAATTTATTTATTTAAAAATAATGGATTATTATTCTAATTAATAACTAGTTCATTCAGATAAAAATATCTTTTATCCTTTCAAATATGGAATTTTTTCACCTAAAATCTTTCCAAATCATTTATTATGATTTTATTATTTTTAATAATTTTATTAAGGCCTTTACAGTCGGTTTCCGATAACGGCCACCGAACTGCATCCATAGCGACCTTTTCTGAAATTGATTTGGACATAATTTGAAATCCAACCGTTCAAATTTAAATCCCTTATATTCTTTGAAAATATCTTTTCGATACGAATCCAACGATCCCAGATTTAGGAGAATCCGACAGTCGGATCTCCCATTATGCCAATTCGAAGTTAATGGTTGAAATTCGCGAACGGTCGTTGCGCGGCGCGTTCTGTTCAGACCATTAAGTATATATAATATATATTTCATCGATTTCCATTTAAAACGTATTTTATAAAATTGTTATAAATTCGTTTTAAATCGATTTTAACTTCAATTTAAATTTTAAATCAAAATTGAATATTCCATATCATTATAATATTAAAATGATAATATTTTCAAAATATCAGATTTTGAAATCAATTCTTTTCGATATTATTTTAAAATGAATAAAATCAATCGCTAAACCCGTTCGGGTTAAAATGTCGTTTCTATACTTAAACCAACCACATTTTTTTTTATATTTTCGTGTCCATCCAAAACCGAACATCAAAATCTTATTTTGATTCTTTATTGAATATTATTTTAAAATATTCGTTCATATTCTGAATCGGAATGCGACTCAATCAATTACCATATAATTTCAGTTATATGGATTTCATACATCGCATGTATTCAACAATAATGATAAATAATCATTAAACGTTCAAACATCATCCAGAGTGCATTCCACAACTGTATAAGCATTAAAATAAATAAATAACGCTTATCACAGTCTGTCAACCAATCGATTGACATACAACTAAATATTGGGATTAGTGTATGTCAAATATCATCCCAATACCCGTGTGGGGTTTTCAAACAACAATAGTCGATTCAAATTAATCTCTGGTTAATAAATTTAACCAATTCTAATTTGATTCGAAATATTTTTCTAATTAACAAATTTTCACTGTTTAAATTATAAATGGATATTTATAATTTAATTTCAACTAACACAATAATATTAACATTATTTTTAATATGTTACACATCACAATCACAACACAATACAGTTAATTAAATCATCCATGGTTTTCTCACAATAGTGATTGTGAGCTAACAAACATCGTACAACAATTTATGATAATTAAAACAGATAACAATCAATACTGGCACTTTCCATATTCAGTTATAAAATAAATAATTGTACAAAATTTTAGTGAGAGGATTCTCACTTTGGATTTCATTCCGTCAGTCTTCAATGGATGATTTCATTTTCAAACTAAATCAAACGCGCATTTAATTTAACTAAAAATCCAATTTGCTCCGTTTCCATTCTGATATGTTCCATCGCGTAGTTCTCGTCGATGCGATTTCGATGCATCCAAATTTGTCATATTCTGATCATATACGAAGAAGTTATATATTTTATAAGTTGTCTACAATCGACGTCTTTAATAATATGATTAACATTAATAAACACTATAATTAACCTTAATTAAAATTAGGCTGTCGTTCTTCTTCTTCCAGGTGCCCCAAAACCTCGCCACCTTCATCCTAAATCGCACAGCCTACGAGACAGCTAACAGCCGATCGGAATACGCCCAGTCGAACGTCGAGCTTCCTCCATCACCGCCGAGAGCGGCTCTCAACTCACACCTCCCCCACGTGACAAAAACCCATCCAAACCTGTTCACTTCAGGTGCCAAATTCGAGCGATTTATAGAACCAAATTTGATCATACTCGGTCAATTTAAAGATCATGTTGAGTTAAACATTGTTGTAGTGGGAGATTTTTGATTTCGGTTAGCAATTTGGGAGAAAAATTGAGGAGATGGCCAGAGAGTTCTGGCCGTCACCTAGAAAGGTAGCGGCTCAAAGAATTTTGACCACAGATGAAATGATTTAAAGGATTTGACTTCTCTTAGGGTGTATTTATATATATTTTTATATTCTTTAATTTTCAATATTACTTGTTTAACTTTCGAACTCCAAATCAAACCCAACGACTGCCGACCCTAGCTAAATACCCCTATTCCGAACACAGTGGAATATGTTTCATAAGCCAATTCGACTGTTTTGATCAATTTTCGTCTAAATTAAAATATAAATTAATATAACGGTCAATATTGAATTTGAACGCACATTTTAATTTACTGGGGCCATATACTGACTCCAAATTTTTTGAAATCTTGCTATGTTTTGACGATACGGTCATAACAAAATTAGTTTCGTCGAATTTGAAGATCGTTTGAAAAATGACATTTTTCTAGTCGATTAAGTTTAAACTGAATTTTCAAAACACGTTTAAATTTACCACGCTCACATATTAATTCCAAAAATTATGAAATTTGAAATCTAACAATAATTTGACATTTTGGATCTAACAAAAGTGGTTTCGTTGAAAACGGAGGTCATTTGCAAAATGGCTAATTTTAAGGGCTATATATATATATTAAAATATATACAAATTCCATAGCGACTATTCTTAATTTTAAACTGGACATATCTTTCAATTTATAAAGTGAAATCTCAGTTTCTTACATTCGTTAGAAAATTACATTTCAAAATATTCCAACGTTTCTTATTTTATCCAATTCTGATTTATTTGAATTCTATACATTCAATTGAAATTTAAAATCGAATATTCAAACTACCGCGCCATTTCAAGTTTGTTTTAATTAAATTTTAAATTTACATGTTCTAACTTCGATTTAAATAAATTTTAAATAGTTAATTCTCAAAATTAATCATTTTAAATCTTTAAAATCCATTAAAATGGCTAAAATTAAAATTTTAAATTGGTTCAGAAATTCCGGGTTGTTACAGAGCCTTTAAATGGTCTGCCACGAAACGCAAAGAACACATCATTCCTTGCCCTTCAGATGATAGTTTTAAGGTCCAAAGACACCTCATCAAAAATTGCCTTATTCCGCGGGCACCATAGGTGCCAGCAGATAAGACAATGGATTAACTGAAAAAGAATCGAGCGAACCGATTTACCTGAGATTCCGTCCCACCAACATCTCAGTAAATTAGCGGGAGAAGACACATTGCATTGAAGACCAACCAAGTTCCTGAAGTAATTCCAAACAGCTTTGGTAGAGTAGCTAAAGAAAAGCAAGTGAGCTATGGATTACGTATCACCGGACCCACAACACCTGCAATGGGACACAAGAGGGATGCCAATCCTCTGGAGGTTTTCGTCTATCGGTAGTCCTTCATGCAGGGTTTGCCACATAAAAAGAGAAACCTTTGGGGGAATACGAACATCTCAAATGAAAGAGAAGAGATGGCATCCTCACCAAGTTCCATGCCACCTTTATCGAAAAGGGATTGTCGTCCCATTTAGGTAGATGATACTACGTAGAATAGGATAAAAGAATCTAAGCAGCCTCTTTAAGCTCTTTACTGTCAGTCCCCCACTTCACTTCAGTATCCTACAGGTGATAGCCTACCCAGAGACAGATGAGAAAGAAAATCCATAACATCCATCAAATATAACATAGATATCATCTTCTAAAGCCTTGAACACATTAATAACCCATATAACGATCCCTAATCCTGCCATGGGATAATGGAAAGCCTCGGTTATAGTCGAGCTATCGTGTTTTCTATACACGTTTTCCTTCAGGGCCCAAGTGTCTAGCAACTAGACCACTTCTCAAGTGACCCAAAGTACGACCATCGCTACTAGTCCTATTGAAATCCTTATGATAACTCTACTTTGAGTCAATTAAAACGCATCGAGCTATCAATGATTCCGTTGCAATTCCAAGCACAAGAACCATCCCCAACTCCATCTTATGGTCCGAGTCTCACTCAAACCAATCCATTATCCCATAGCCTCGTTCCATCCTGAGCTTCCTATTACACTTCTTTGACCACTTCCGTTCGAGTTAGCAATCAAAGAGTCACAACTTCAACATGCCATAAATTCATTCTATAAGAGCAATTAACGAACCACCAATCCCCTCAAGCTCTAGATAAAGTGCACTATTACCACCATAGATGTCATCCACTTTGGCCCCTCCTTATTGGGTCAACCAATCCATCCATTATGAATCAGTGTCGATTCAAGTACTTAGCCATAATTTTTTCTAGGTCACATCCATGCCTCTACGCACTCTTCTCTGAAGCCTTTGGACCTTGCAACATCTATCTTGACCAAAATCCTCACGATTCACCTCATTTAGGCCGACGTTCCATCACTGTGATGCCACCCTGACAATCTATTGATTACAAAATCTTTACAATAACATCCACAGGGTCCCTCCATCATTACCAAGAGTCGTACCTCCATGTGAGCCTCTTGCATGGATCAGTGTCGATCCATATACGGTGGTTGGTACCCATCCAAGTACTTAGCGAGATTTTCGATGAAAATATTCTTGTGTCATCCAGACGTCCTCTTGAGCTTATCCTCCAAGTTTCATGCGAATTTAGTGAACATTGATCCCGATATGCTTCGATCTTTAACCTAATTTATGCATACACCAACACAGAAATCAAGCATAACAAGCAATTCAGCCATATTCTTTTGGCAAAGCCGTTCGGTTTTTAGAGTGACTGGAAACATCTTTTTATTATAATTAATAAAAAATACAATATAGTACAGGTGACTGTAATTTACAATCAGCTAAAATCGGTTTTTAAAGTGGACCGTCTACCACATTCGGAGTTTATAGTGTTTCGTCCACTATACCTAACAGGCTCAACGCACAGGAGCTAGCTAGGTTACTATACTACAAGTTTCCTAACTCTCCACGTAGGGAGAGAATGAGTACATTATGTACTTCACATTAAGGAGATTACATTTCACATATGTTACAATGACAGTACAAGACTGTAATAAGAAACAAAGGCACACGAAGAGATAACATGACAATACTGCAGAAGGACAACAGTAAAGCCAAACAGTAGCTTGTATGCCTCGAGCTCCACAACGAAGTGTGCATTAGAGATCCATGCACAATTATCCATGCGAGAACCTGACAATGTGGCCAAAAACCAGGAAATTGCCAAGAATTAAGGAGGCTATGATAAACACCATAAAGAACAACAACGTCGAGAGCACAGGGCATCACCAGTGTCACTGATTCTCTGATGATAACCCAATAGTTCCACAAATATGACATAAGAACCAATTACATAATTTCCCCTAAAACATCACTTGACTATAACGAACTCACTCAGGCAGTGGTGGAACCACCATCAAACATTAGCAAAGTTCTACGCTGTAGCGTCACATGTGTTGCCAATGTTCACAGTGATGACCCATCCAAGCAAGACCATAAACAGTCAAGGACGAGAGTGATAACAAGTGAAATAAAAGTGATCTAAACACCAATAACCAAGATGACAACCAAGCACCAAATCTTACCATTAACTCCCAAAAAACCAAAAATGACTCCAGTGTTCTTCCGACAAAATGAAAAACCCATAGAGAACATCTAGTCATAATAAAAGGTGTTTGCGGTCACCATAAAAACCGGTCGGCTTTGCCAAAAAAAAACCCATAGAGAGCATTGAAAACCCAGAAAATATATTGACCCATCATAGACAATCGTCGAAACGCAAAATCAAAATACCTTAAAGGAAATGCTGCTGACCATGGTCACTCCACGTCAGAGACAATCTTCCAGTCCTCAAAAGTCGACCAGTTGAAGAACTTGTAACAAGTAGTTGCATGAAATCAACTGCAAGGAGGAGGAAGCGGCTTCAAAGTCAGTTCCTGGGAGGGAAAGCGCAGATCAGATGAGGAAGAAGCAGAACAGAGGTTGATGCTCAAATCAAAGACCATGAACAAGCTTAAATGTTAAAGTGACGAAACGGTTATCGGAGGGCAAGCACGCATAGCGAAAGAAAGGATGAGAGAAGATAAGGAAAGACGTGGAGATAGGAGAACTAAAAGATGCAAATTTGTGGAGATAGCCATATTCAATCACACATAAACATTAGCTAACACATAAATATGAATCAATCAAATGTATTCATAGATTTAAAACTAAACATGGCTAATTACTCATAAACTACATTGAATATGACAAATTAATATATACATAGATATACATCACTATTAGGTTAACCTAAACGTTTGTGGATATAAGATTAATAAGTCTAACCAGATTTTAGGGTTAAATTAATAATTAAGTGATAAAAATGCATAATTACAACATATAATCACGAATATAGACACATGATGGGTTATAACCATTCACCAAATCTCTTAATCCAATGAAACTAAATGAAGATTTATCTTGGACTGTAAGAAAAGTGTAAGAAAATATAAGCAATTAAGGAGATCCAATCTTTTAATGTAGATCTAGACTTCATTTAGCAATTAGAGATTATTTGATGTGAAATTGAGAACTGATTCGTGAGAACTAGGATGAGTTAGAATATATCATAGTCCAAAGCTAGTTGAGAAAATAAGGGGAAAGCTTCTAATCTGTACCTTCAGCCCCTATTTATAACTCAGGTTAATTAGACTAACGGGCTTGCTAATCTCAGTCCATTAACACCAATCAAATTGTATCCAACAGTCTTAAAAACTTAAAACTACAATATCTCTCAAACTTTGATCCCATTTTTTAATGTGACCACTCTACAGAATGATTGTGACAACTTGGGGATTCTAACCGTTGACCTCCCATAAAGCAACACCATGTATTAAGCACTTTGTTTAAAGATCTTTGTGTCAGCCTTCCGAAAGGGGCGTTACAGACTATCCCCTAAAGAGCCCAACGTCCTCGTTGGCTCATATCACTCACCACCCAGACGTTGTGCATGTAACCAATATTAGTACCACACCGACTGAGATCTAGAGCATTACACGCACAATTCCAGTTGGGTATAGACTCTAATATCAAATGTGATAACCTTGGGAATCGAACCCCTGACCTCCTGGAACACACCACGAACTAACTACTATACCAAAAGATATATGTCTTAGCTTTTCAATATATAGAGGTATTATAATGACCAACTACCATCCTGAAGCAATGAGATAGGTTAAAGCATCTAATTATGCTCCAATCAGAATTTATGGTCGAAACAAGATACTCAGGGGTAAAGTGGTCACATAACAATTAGAAAAAAAATTATAAATGTGTAAAACATCCCAAAGAATCATATTCCAAATTATCAGAGTGACATGATCATTTATGAAATAAATAAAATTATTTTACGATCATCCGACATACAAAATACAAGTCATTATAGTTCAATTGAATGAATCGAGTCAACTTCGCAGCAGAGAGCAACCACTAATTTTATTGACTATTTAAAATATATCCACTTTCAAATGATTGGAAACATAAGTCAGTCGACTAACTATGCATGTTTATCTTTCCAAGCCTGACATTAAATTTAGTTGGCTAGAATTTTTTTGCTTAGTTGACCATTAAACTTTTGAATAACTTGTACAAAATGCCAAGGCTCATTCGATCATAGATTAAAATCAATTGACTGGAAGGTGGAAGTTTGGTTGTCTTTAAAATATACGTTTGAGCCTTTTGTATGTGTATATTTATGTAGAACTTTTGTATAAACATCATAATGGTAAATAATCTTTTATTTATTGTATACATGTATACACATATAAAACAAAATTTTCATATTTATATAATCAACAAGGCTTTTGTAATATGATATACGAGATAATTCTAATTGACTGATGGTTCGATTTCTTCTTTGGATGGCTCTTTTTCTCTAGAATTGTCTTGATGAGGTCCATATATCTTAAAGGGAGGTGATGGTTATTTTGACAGAGTTCCAACCGAACAAATAAACTTTTTAGTTGGTGATTCACAAAAAAAAATCTTTATTTGATTAATTCTATAACAATCCGAATTTTTATAACATAGTAATTAATTAAATAAAATAATAAGTTTATAAAATTATCAGAATTTGGCTATGCAAGTTGCACCATTGGACTTTGGCAAGTTCAGCAAATTATTTCTCATCTTTTATATGCAGATGACTTAATGATATTTGGAAAATCTTCAATTCAAAATGCAAATTCCCTTAAATCTATTTTTCAAAGACTAAGCAAATATGCAGATTTGAATGTAAATGCCTCCAAGACCAAGATTTTCTTTAGTAATTCAGTTATTAATTCTACTAAAATTCTTAACATTTTGATGTAAGAGCAAGGTACTTTGCCTATTAAATATCTTGGAGTACCCTTATCATCAAATTATTTGCAATATTCAGAGTGTAATTCATTGATATAAAGAGTTCAAAGCAAGATACAAGGTTGGGAAACAAAGCTTCTTAGTTTTGCAGGTTGTGCAAAATTGATTAATTCATTTATAACCCCAATTGTTCTTTATTTTCTCTTTATATATCAAATTCCAGAATTTACCTTAAACAAATTACAGGCTCTTCATGCTGATTTTTTCTAGGGAGGAACAACTCATAAAGTTGCATGGGATACTCTTTGTAAACCTAAGGAGAAGAGGGCATTGGATTAAAAATGTTTTCCGAACTTAAGAAGGTAGCTTGCATAAAATTAATGTGGAATTTCTTATCAAGTTCATCACTCTAGAGTAAGTGGGTAAAAAATAGATATTGCAAGAAGGATTTTTTTCTGGTTGATGACAATTGATATAAATGCTTCAAGTACTTGGAAATCCATTCTCATGCTTAGATCTAACTTTAAACAGTTGTTTAACAAGATAATAGCAAGAGGGCATAATACTTATCTTTGGTTTGAGCCTTGGATAAATTGTAAATGCATGGTAGATCTGCTTGGCTTTGATAGATTACATCTGATTGGTCATCCAGAACAAAGAGTAAATGATATCATCAGAAATGAAGCCTTCCATCCTACAACAAGAGAGTTATTAGATGAAATAAATTCAGTTGTTATTCATCCTAATTTAGAACAAGACAGATATGAATGGTGTGAAGGATGAGTCTTTTCTTTGCATAAAGTTTGGGAGTATATCAGAATTTTTGACATTCCAGATCCAGTTTATTCAGTAGTATGGCATAAGAAGAACATCAGAAGGATGTCTTTTATATCATACCTTGCAATTTTGGGAAGACTGAATATTAAAGATAGGATTTTGCGCTTCATCTCTGTTGCAAACATACTGTGTCCTTTATGTGATAATCATCCAGAAACCATTCAACACCTTTTATTCCAGTGTGATTTCTCTGCATTCATTTGACTTTCACTGAAGCAAAAGTTAGAGCTACCACTCAGTATTTTCTCGGATCTAAAAGAAGAAGCTAGATTTTTATTCTCAAACTTCACAGCTAAAGATCAATTAAGGGATTTGGATTTTGGAGCTTTTACTACAACAATCTACTTCATCTGGAGAGAAAGAAATCTGCGGATCTTCCAAGGTCGAAGAAATCATCCAACTATTACACTCATGAAGGTTGAAAGAGAAATTGTCTCGTTGACCCAAAATAATGGTACTAAATCATCTCGTACTTTGAGGAATGTTCACTTATTGGAAAGGTGGGGCATTGAATTGATCGATTCAGGTTAAAAGATGAAGTTAGAGTTTGAATTTGAAGTGGAGGATGGAAGTGGGCCTTGTTTTGGGCTGCGTTGATGGACCTCATTTTTCTTTTAGTTCTTACTTTTTTTGTTGGAACTTGACTTCGACTATGTTTTTGGTCATTTCTATGATGTATACCAAATTTATAAGTACTCTTTTTCCCTATAAGGTACCCACTGAGGGGTTTATAGGATTTTAACGAGGCTTATAAAGGCAGTTTTAATTGGTTTTAGCAATAAAGTGAATCAATTTTCAAAAAAGAGAAAAAAATAAGGGTGGTCTGCCCATGGATCAACCAAACAAGTGGTCGGGTCAACCCGACCGAGACCTGGGCGAAAATTTGGCTAAGAATGAAAGTGCAATGATTGTTTTTAATTAAAGGCTGACATGACTTGTTTTTATTTATTATTTTTGAAAAATTTTCTGATGTGGAAAGTTCATATTGTCATTGTAACAAGACTGGCTTAGATTTAATCTAGGAATCCAATGGTTTAAGATTCCTTTCCTAACCTATAAATAGACCGCTAAATCGACCTAATTCTTCACAACAAAATCTCTTCCCCTTTGGATTCTCTTTTTTGGGACAAACTTAACCTATTTTTTAGGGATTTTTTTTTATAAAAATAATATATATATATATATATATATGTGTATATACACACACATTTAGGAGGTGTGATCTACAAAGGCCACAAAGGAATGCTTTATACCACAGTTGAGTTTTTAATTATTTAAATTTTTGATAATTTGGGAGAATAAAGTTTATAATAGTTATAGATTTTTCTGTATTTTTTTCTTTTAGTTTTCTTACAGTTTTCCTTACGATTTTTATTAGATTCCTACAAGTTAGGTTTTTCTGTATGTCTTTTTTCTATAAGTTATTTTCTATAGTATTTTTCTTAGTCTTTTTCTTATAGTTTTATTTTATTCAAGTACTGTAAGGTATTCTTTCAGTCATCTTCCCACTTTTAGTATTTATGCATATCGGTTATTTTACAGTTTCCGTACTTACTTTTGGTTTATGCCTAAAACATACCTAGATTTGTAAATGTTGATATTTTGACGAATGATGTAATTCTTTCATTTTACGCATGGAAAAATATAATTAAAGGAATAATTATGCAAATGCAGATTAAAAATATAAGACTAAATTTGTGGAAAAGTTTGCATTAAACATAGATATGTAATTAAAAATTGGACTGAAATACGCAAATTAACGTAGATTTGCAATTTAAATTATGAGATATTATAATTGGAAAAGACTGAACATAATTGCAAAAGTAATATTATGATAAATTGTATAGACACAAAAGAAATCGTAATGGATAATTGGGCTTGTTTGCTGTTATAACTGTAACATGAAGGTTACAGTTGAATAAAATGATGAAAATGCTTATTATTGACATAAAGTTATATCTGAGGTTAAGTTAATTAAAAATGTACTAGTTGTGGTCCGTTCCAGCAGCACGGGACTAATTTAGAAAATAAGTGATATAAGTTTAAGCATATACTAATTGTGGTTTGTTCCGACAGCACATGGCTGACTAAGGAAAATAAGTGACCTATAAATAAGATCTAGATCTTGGGGGATTTAGATAGGGACGTGAACTAGAATATTTGTTTGCTAGGATCTATACCGGTATTATTTCTTTTTAGGTTTACCACTGAAGGTTTCACAATCGACGGTGACGGTGGTTAGGCATGCTTATGCTGATTAGGGTAAATAAGATATCAACATACACATAGTCGCATGTGGGTACGTTCCGACGATGTAACTAACATGCATGTGCATTGATGAGGGAAAATAAATCACTGCTTCATCCAAAAAGACTAGTTATGTCTTTATTGATGGGTTAAGTTCGGTTAAAATCCAAGATCCATAATGACATAAGCTACCATGCAAGATGGTAGACTAGTGGGTTAAAACCAACTGATTTATAGTATTAGGAATTTATCGTAATCAAGTACATCCGGTTCAGTAATTAACAAAGTGCAAACAATCGAACAAATCTTTACTTGTACAGTTCAAGTATATTTCCTTGTACATCATTCTAGTATGTAAACCTTTTTTAGTTGTACGCAAATACTTACCTTCTCTAACACTAGAACTATTATTGAGTCTATCTTTGGTTATTACTCAATCATGCTACTAATTACATTACTCACCAGACTATGTCCGACTCACTCCTCCTTTTTCCTTTTTCTTCCCCACAGGCTCCTAAGGTAGTGGTGATTAGCTCAGAATTTTTGGAGGATTATTCTTGGAGATTCATTCTTGTTGCAGATGTATTCATCTTTTGTTTTTATCTTATCTTATGGGAGTTAGATGTACTTTTGGCTAACTTAGGGATATTCATGTCTTGTACTCTAATTTGTGATTGAGAAATTATTTTCATGATGCATGTGACGGTTTTTGATTTGACTAAAATGAACAAGTGGCTTTTGCAATAAATGTTATGTTTTTAGTTTTAATCATGTTTCCGTTGTATTTATTATTTATGTCTTGTGAATCTTAGTCTCTATGATATATGTCGTTATACCTATAATGCTTCACATTTCTTAACATGACCTTACTTTGGGGAATGTTAAGGTGTGTGGGGGTATTTCATTTGGTATCGGAGCCTAAGGCTACCAGATTTCTGAAAGTTTGTTTTAAAAAGAAAATATTTTTTGAAAGATAGTAGATTTTCTAAAACAAAACAATTTTGAAAATAAAAGTCTATCCACCTAAGTCAAGTAGAATCTTCTTTTGATTCCTTCGGAATTTTTAAATCTCTATCTTTTCTCTTACGTAGTATGTCAAGAGCCGAAGATCACCAGCATGCGCAAGGTCCAAGACGCACTGTTGTGGTTCCTCCAATCCACCAGTAGCTATTGACTTCTCTAAGATTTGTAAGGATTTCTTGATCTTTACAGTAGATTTTTCTCTGGCCCGATGACTTTTGTAAAGGCTCATTCTTCGCTGAGGAGTGTGGAGTAGATTTTTGGATCATTGGAGCTCCAGGATCGTCAAAGAGTTCAGTTGTCCACTTGACAACTGAAAGAGGAGGCACCTTATTGGTGGGAGATAGTCGAAATAGAGGGTAGAGATATTAATTGGGACAGATATATTTTGACTTGAGACGTGATTCTGGTCACAGGATGAGGAAGGTATGCAGTTCTAGCGATTTCTTGAATTGAAGCAAGGAGGCCTTACTATAAAGGAATATATCAATCACTTCACTGAGCTGTCAAGGTTTGGGATGGCTAGTCAATACAGCTTATATGAAAGCTGTCAAGTTCGTGAGGGGATTGAATCAACCACTTCAAAAGTTGGCGTTGACCGACGGAGGTAACATTTGAGTCATTAATGGAGATTGCTCAAATGCTTGAGAATGCGAAGGAAGAGGTTAAAGAGAATAAAAAGGAAGTTTCCAAGTTTACGAAATCGATGAAAAGTGATGGCAATACAAGAAATCTTACAAGAAGAATACTGGAGGACCTTAGAAAGAGAAAATCAAGAAGAATATCTAGTGTCATGGTTGTAGATTGATGGGTCATTATACCAAGGATTGTAGGAAGACTACAAGGAAAGGAAAGTGATATAATTGAGGGAATCCCGAACATATTAGTAGAGCTTGTTCCCACATGATAGGGTATGGGGCTAGAGCATTAGTGGCTCATGTATAGGTCTTAGAGGTAGCTCCATCAAATGGTGGACTAAACAAAGGTAGGAAAATTGTAGTAGAAGGTTTGATTTTTATTTTTGACTTTCACATTCATACTATCTTTGATTCAGAAGCATCTCGCTCTTTTATCACTAGTTCTTTGGTCGATTGTCTACACATCGAATTTATTTTAGTCACTGATCTTATAGTCGTTTCAAACTCTATAGGTGGTTCTACACATTTGTCTATGATTTGCAGGGGTTTGAAAATTCTGATATTATGTGTTGAATTTGACTCTAACACCTACATATTAGGATTCTATGATATGGGATGATCTTAGGAATAGATCGGCTTCCAAGTATGGGACTATCTTGGACTGTGAGAAGAGGGTTGTTTGATTAGTGGCATGTAGTAGTCGGACCCTCAAGATTTCTTACGACCCATAGGGGTCAGTCATGCTAATTTTTCTTTATTTCCTAGATTCATCTAACGACGATGTTGTTTCAACACCCATAGCGCATGACTTTCAAAATGTATTTGAGGAGGTAAGAGGGATACCTCCTAGAAGAGAGATTGATTTCTAGATTTATCTCAATAAGAATGTAAAGGCCGTAGCATCGTCCCTGTGGCATATGGCTCCGAGGGTATGGAAAGAGGCGAGCAAGCAAGTGGGTGAGCTGAATGGAGAAGGGATTCATCAAGCAGAGTATTTCTAAGCGGGGAGCACCAGTCGTCTTTTCCACAAAGATAGACGGTTCTCTCTAACTTTGTGTGGACTATATATAATTTAACAAGCTCACGAAGAAGAAACACTTCCTACTCTCTTTGGATTGATTATTTGTTTAACCAATTTGTTGGCATGTCGGTGTTCTCTTAATTGTATTTATCCATTGGTTTCCATCAGCTCATGGTAGTAGAGGATAGTATCAACGATATGACATTTCAGATACCTTATGGATTTTTCGAGTGGTTGGTTATGTCTTTTGGGAAACCAAGGCAATGGCCTATTTTGTGGATTTGACGAGCACGGTCTTCCGGGACGTTCTTAATAAGCTCTTGGTTGTTCTGGTGGATGATATTTTGGTATTATCAAGGAGCGAGGATAAGCACGCCTGACACCTTACATTTAGGAGAAGTTCTCTGTACTCTCTGAGCGCATCGACTTAAGGCAAAAAATTAGAAGTTCTATTTTTGGCGAAAGAAGTGTGTTTCTTAGGGCACATGGTTTATAAAGATGGATTAGCTATGGATCCTCCTAAGGTGATTGTTGTACCAGATTGGAAGACCCCTAAGAACACGACTGAGGTGTGAGGAGCTTCCTAAGTTTAAATTTATACTAATTTCATGATCAACTCTTTCACTACCATTATATCATTCATCTATGCTTTATATAATGTGAAGAGTTTGATTATTTTTTTAGAAATATATTTTTTATTATGCTAGGTATTCACTTCCATTTAAAATTTCTCATGGTTATGTATGGGTGAATAACGTAAATCTCTGTTATAGTGCTTCCATTCTCATTTAAAAGTCCTCATGCTTATGCATCGATGGGACATGTTACAATATTGGTATTCTTCTAACCTCATTTAAAAGTCCTAATAGTTATGCATGGTTAGAAAGTGCTTAAAAATATTTATAATATGCTTAAATTTGGAAATTTAAATTCCTTTATTTTGGCAAACTGTCTTCACTATATAAAATAAATCGTAAATCCATAATTCTAAAAAGTGAAATTTGTTTTTAAACTGTGAATATTATTATTTTTGTTTGGTTAATTGGGATTTGCGATATATACTTTCTCTCTTGATATGAATCTATAATTTAAAGACAAAATTCATCACTATTTCGATTTCTGTTATTCTTTCAATGATAATAAAAGGGAGAGAAAGTTTAAGATTTTGATAGATGAGTAAATTGTTAAGAAAGATTTTAGTATTTGAAATTTAAAAAGACAATTTTCTCGTTCTTAAAAATATGCATTTGTATAGGGGGAGATTAGTTGTATGAGGAGTATATAATTAAAGGGAGCATGGACGTATCACGATAAACTGACCATATCACGAATAAACTCATTGCACTCGCATGCTCATACATGCTATTACGCGATACGATCGAAGTTGTAATAAGAAGAAGGGTAAAGTATTGATATGATTGTATCGATTAATTTTCAAAGTGGGATCAATTTTGAGTGTCAAACACGTGCTCATGGATTAGTAAAAGTTGTTTTCATACTGGTAAGCATAGGGGTGAGCGTTTGGTTGGTTTGGTTTATTCGATTATAAATTTGTCAAATCAAACTAAAACCAATAAAAATAAAAACCAAACCAAACCAACCAAATTAAGTTTGGTTGGTTCGGTTGGTCATCCGATTAAACCGAACTACAAATGTTTTACACTTTATGTTTGAAATATTCGCTATAATTCGAAACAAATTATAAATATATGATTACAGCATTATTATTTTTGATTTTTATGCTTTTTAATATTAATTTTGACACATAGGTGATGATTAATATATACTTAAATAAGTAAACTAACCAAAAATATTTATTATAATACTGATAATTTTGAAAATATAGTAAAAGTTCGGTTAATATGGTTAAACCGATAACTGAACTTAATATTTTTTTGGGTCGATTACAAACCGATTTAATTTCAAAACCGAACCAAACTGACCAAAATAAATTGGTTTGGTTGGTTTATTTGGTTTAACCGAATAATGCTGGGGTAAGCGATGATTAATCCTTGATTTGTTTCCGATTAAGCAATCGAAGATTTAAAAACTAGTGTACACAAATCAGAGTTATGGCTTGAATCCCACGAGTACCGACCTGGAAGTCTTTATCCTTTCCTTTCTCTCCCCCCTCTTTTTTTTAGGTATAACAAAGTGATTTGGGATCTACACTATCCCTTAACACTTAATTGTTTCTTTAGTTGGAAGAAAATTCTTCCTCTCCCTTATAAATATCCAACTTTGCTATTCCTTTCTCCTTTTCTTTATATCCCAGTACTTAGAGCTTTTAAACCCAAGTAATCCTTTAACTCCCCTATACATCGTTGTTGACCACCACACTCTCCGGTTTTGACCACGCCCAACCTCCGACACCTCAATGTAACCAGCGCCGACCATCTATTAACAATATTAGTTGATTTTGTATCGATTTAGGCTTAGATTTGGGTTTGTTTTGCATGATTTGGTGGTTTCATGGATTTGGAGATGTGGATATGGCCACGAGTGACTAAAAGAGATGGTGCCAGATGCTAGAGGTCGTGGATGAGTTTGATGTAGTGGATTTGTGGTATATCAAGGCTGTGGAGTGAAGTGGGATAGGGAGTAGGGGTGAAGAATAAGAGAAGGAAAAGTTGGGATATGAACTAGAAGGGGAGGAATTGGCAGAAGGGCAGGATTGGTAGAGGAGGAACAGAAATTTGTGAAGGCAAAATTCCATTAAATTCAAGGATACGAACTTCTACTTTGTATCCTTGGACTTGAGCAACTCCAACAAATCGGATGTAGAAATCCAAATTTCTACATCCGGAATAATCGAAACAACAAAATATCCCAACAGTTTAAATTTAGGCATTTGTTGAACAAACGTCCGGAAAGAATTGTGGGGTATGTAGGACCATCCAATATAAAAGGCGGAACATTCAACTATTTGCCGCATTGAAAATTTTTGTCCGTAGTGTATTATTTGCCACGTGAATCTATTTCGCAGCTTATGATGGACCAATTCTTAGATACAAAAGTGATGATGCCGCATATGGTGGACCTATTTTGCAACATATAAAAAATAACGTTGAGAATAACAAGGTACGTGAACCAATTAAATTTCAGCATGGAACAAAAATTAAGCTGCCGCATGAATTAAAACCGTGTTCATAACTTTTTTGGTCCCACTTGAAAACCAGGCGTTTGTTGAACAAACGCCTGGTCTTAGGCACTTGTTGAACAAACGCTTGTATTCTAGCGCTTGTTCAACAAACGCCTGGGCAGTTTGCATATTCCAGAATTTTTCCCCTCGAAATCCGAACAATTGGAAGAATCTACACATTGTTGGACTCGATTTTGGGTGTACATCTCATATTTTCTGAAATCCATGCAATTGTTGGAGTTGCTCTAGCAAAAACTCAGAGTGTTTTGGGGAGAAGAAAAGAGAAAGCGCGAGGATCCAAAATTGGGAAGGAGTGGAGAAAAACTAAGAATATGGGGATACGATGTGGGATCCTGGACTTTGTGATTTTTCTCAACTAAGGAATTGACAGATGTGGGGATATGAATTAGAAAAGGAAAAGTGAAAAAAATTCCTATGTGTCTAGAGATATGAAGTAGAAATTTGTATCGTGACACTTAGTGAAAATTTTTAACTCCAAATTCGATTTTGTAACTTGAAATGTTTCGAAAGTCACGTGATTGGATCAGAAGGTCAATTAAACGTATCATACTGTAGTGACTTAACATTCAACCGACTGCACAATAAATGAACTTTGTGTTGAACTGATAATCCAGACATACACATAGGATAGAGCACAAAATTGGATTATGCACACATGGTTGAATACCGATTCCCGAGTTTGATACCCATACCGATCACGATATAACTGCGAAGTGATCCAAGTGCCGCGAAATTGGTCAGCAATGATGATGGTTTCAGTTTGGAGACTGAAAGTCATCACCGCATTCCAAAATGTTTTATTGTATTTGCATTAGCATGCACAACACGACACGTTCCATGCTTGTTTACATTAACATGGGGGCACAGGCTTTATCATGCTGACTATTGAAACTAATTTAAAAGTATAGCTTTTTATGGCATCGAGGAGTTCAAGACGACTCCAAGGCTTGTTAGCCGATGCTACAGACCTGCCTTCAAACTCGAATGATTTGTTAAATGACTTAAGACTAATCGTAAGTCATCATCAGACCTATGAAGCATCCACTGCTTCTTAACGAGCGAGCCCATCAAATGCACATATCAACAAGAGAAATCCTAAGGATTGTAGCCTATAGATCAACATGAGGATAAGCCAGCTGCTGAGGGTAGGAATGGTGAACCAAAAGAAGGCCCACAGGAGGTTGAGGATGAAGGGGACGATCAACAAAATGTTCCTTTGGCACCGAATATGCTGGAGGCTGCAGTTATTATAGAGAATCCTCTGTATTCGGTTGCCTCCAGAATCGATGGGGTTGACATTAGCATGAGTATGCATAGGGTACGACATACCTTAGGATGAAGTCCAGGTTCTCGAGAGAAACGACATGGCGCATGCACCTCCTGAGGGATATACTTCTTGGAACAAATACATGTGTTCCATCAGATGCATGCCTCCATTATGACCATTTATCTGAGATATATCTTACTATATGCGTTTGGTGCCGACACAGCTTCATCTAAGCGGATACACTTTCCTGCTGGAATGTACATTCTTTATGTTGATAACTTGGGTGTATAGCCGTTTAAAGAGGGCATCAAATATCTTTAATATTTCAAGCAATGAAGCCTATATTTGCCTCTCATCTAATAGTCACATTATCATGGGGACATGGAACAAATTAAGCTACTTCAAGCATGACTAGTTCTATATTTGGTTCCCTCCTGGATTTGTGAGAAGATGGTTAAGTGGCCATAAGTGTTTTAACACATGTTGCCAAATTATTCGAGTCGTAATCTCCAGAATAACTCGAAATCTACCTTGCAGGTATTCTCCGAAGGCCAAGGGACGTAGTATATTTGTTGAGGGTTTTGGATTTAAGAGACATAAAAGATGAATGGTGCAATACCTAGACTTTTAATTTCAGACTGCCTTCTCCATTTGGAGGATTTACTTCCTGAGAGTCGCTCTACCAGCTGTAAAGATGATGTTTAAGCAGGAACAGTGGGAGGGATATGCATCTGGACCCGCTTTCGGACATGCCCATGTCGTGCTTTGCGACGTGCTCCCAACTGTAGGGGATGAAGTCGAAGCTCAAAAGGAAGAGGGAGGCCAAAAACAAAGTGAAGGCCGTGATGGGAGTAGTAAGGAGGAGTTTGTTGGAGAAGGGTATTTGTGTCCCTTTCCTATTCTGTCTCTGTTAGAGGAGACGAGGTTAGGAGAGGTTTCCAAATCGATATCTTTAGTGACAACCTCGGAAATCATCGTGTCGATGGAAATGGAAGGGCATTTCAAAGATTTGGACAAAATCCTCATGGAAACGTCTTCGATTGGCTTGAGCGACACAAATGTCAAATGTTTATCCGTGAACGATGGGGAGATAAACTCTTCAATCAAGTCAAAAACTAGTCCATCGAGGTAGGACACAAGGACACACACACACTTACGAGCATTGCATGTCACAACACTTATCCTATGGATGTATTGAGCGGTTGTTTCTAATTCGGGTCCATCTTGTTTAGGTATAATAACCCGCGGTAGTAAGAAGGACCAAAACAGAGATCAAGGCTGAGGAGGCGATAGAGATCGCAAACAAGGGAGCTCTCGATGACCACAGCCATAGATTGCAGGGATTTCTTTAAAGGAAAAAAAGCGAGAGACTAGCCGTAAGCAATCCCATGAATATGACAGTAGCTACTATCATCGAGAATATCCCCTGCATTCAGAGTCTTTGCCAGTGAGCACAAGGCCGATATATCCCAAGAGAACGCTGATGTCAATGAGCAAGAGGCAATCCACATCTCCCCCACTTCCTCTTCTTCTTCCTTCACCAAGAAATTTGCCCTATGTACATGTGATAAGGGACACATGAAGTGATAAATCCACTGAAGGCTCAGAAGTTGGGAAATAATGAAAGAATAAGAAAAGCAAGCAAATCGAGCGGGCTTCTGTAGCCGATGAGATGACTCCTCAGGAAAGGAAGGAGTATTTAAAGATGAACTTCCCCATTTTTTGTTTTGAAGAGCTCTTTTGGTTGTCCAAAATGCATTATATTCCCTAGATACCTACAAGGAGACATTTGACAGGATCTGGGAATCTATAGTCAGTATGGGATTTCCATGGATTATGGCAAAAAGCTATCCATGTTGATACTGAAGAAGATGTCATGATAGAGGGCTTAAAGCTCGAAGCTGATGCAGAAAAAGGAAGGATCAAATCCAAGGATACGAAAATCGAGGAGCAAACGAGAGAGACAAGTGTTGCTAACAAAAAGATTGAAGAAATGCATGTAGCAGCCCGGGAAGAATATAAAGAGGTGGTAGCTTCCAAGTCCTCTTATGTTACAACCATTAAGAAGGATAATAGAGAGATAACACTAAAGAATCAATGGATCAGGAAAGACAATGAAGAAAGTGAGCGGTCGAGGAAAGAGTGCGAGGAGCTCAAGAAAAGGGTCGAATTCAATCAAGCTGAATTCGAACAGACCAGAAAGGAAAAAGAAGCAGTAGAGGTGTCAAACAGGGATGTGCTTAAGCAAGCTAATGAAGTTAAAAGAAGCATTGAAGCCTAACTGAAGGAGCTTAGAAAGGTAAGGGAAGCTGAGGCAGATGCTGAGAAGCAACTTGAATAATCAATCATGGGATTCTATGCACAAGTTTTCTATCACCGCAAAATCTCGTGGGTTGACGGTTATGCACAGATCTTTGCTCTAACTTAGGAGAGGTTCTTGGATGATGAGGCTACTGTTCTTGATATTGATGTGGTGGATGAGGATCCTTTGATGATTCAGTATCTGACTGAGGACGAGCACTGAATTCTAAAGGAAGGAATGAACATGCTAGAGGAGGGTGCTAAGACGGAGGCAGTGGAAGCGACGGAAAGAGCTATTGTAACCAAAGGGAAGGAGGTCATGACAAACAACATCATTGTTGCTCACACAACCGAAATAGGTGCTTTCCATTTGCTAGCTATTCCACCATCTACCACTAGTGGTCCATCCCACTCAACTTCTGTTGATCTGGGATATGACCCCGAGCATCCAGGATTGAACATTAGAGGCTTCCTTCTGTCAAAAGCTGAAGGCACCATCGCCATGGAGACTTCCGAGAACTTATTGGGAGGTATATACACTTTCTCTCCAATGTTTGAAAAGATGTTATCAAGAAACAAAATAATATTAATACAAGTTCCTCTTCAACGTATGGGTACTTTTGAGATGGAGATTCCCATCACCATTGGGACTTCAGCAACTATCGGGCCCACATTCGACACTAACGAGTACAAAAGGGGGATGAACGATGAGTTTGGCAGTGTTGATATTTAAAGGGGCTTAGAACTAGGAGAGATCAACCAATGTCACATGTTAGATGAAATGGAAAAGTTTCTAAAGGAGGAAAATGAAAGGAGGAGGAAGAAGTGAGAGTAACTGGTCAGAGCAACGGGACATGCCGGCTGACAATGCAAGAACCATAGCAACAACAACATGCCTACTTCTCTATCAAGCAGGAGAAGGATGAAGACAAAATAAAAGATAATGAGGAGGCTAAGAAGAGAGAACAAGAGGAGGTCGAAAGAAAGGCTTGGGAAGAGGCCAAGAAAAAAGGCCGAGGAGAAAGCTTAGAAGATTCAGACTTCGGCAGCCATAGTTGATATTTCTCCTTCTCCGCTAAAGTTAACTCTCCCTAAAGCTGAAACGATAAAGATCTCATACGAGGGTGAGAAGAAGTTTGAAGAGGACCCAACAAAGAGCTTCGAGATGAGACTAGCAGTAAGCCTACTCTGTCTATATGGATGAAAGGAACTGGTAGAAGTGCATCGAAGCGGAAAAGGAAGGAGCGAGAGGATAAGCCATCGAGGTTACCAATGAAGAAGTCAAGTGTGAAAAGGAAAGATGGCTCCTCCAAATGATGTTGAATCGCTGGGAGAATGCTTTTTTCTGTTGTTGGTCGATTGTTACACGAGTATGACCATCGCTTTTGGTGATGCAATGATGTTTTTGGTGTAAATTGTGTCGTTTGAAACCTTGACTTATGAATAGATGTTAACTTTACTTTCATTTTGTGTGAGTTTGTTTATTAGTATTCAAATATTTTTACATTTTCTAGTAGTTGTACTCATGTAATGTAGCTCATCGTTACACTTAGATTTGAGTTCTTCGAGGCTTCACTCTTGATGAACTCAGGTTGCATGAAGTTCGAATGTATTCTCTTTACTCTTAAGACTTCCTTTCGGTTGTTAATCTCGAGTCGTATGGTGTTCGAATTATGTAGCTCCGGAACCTCATTTTGGTTGATTCCAACTCACGAGGAGCTAAGAAAAGAATGTCGTTGGTTCATCCTTTATACCCTTCCATTATTTATTTTCGGTTAGAGTTGAGGGCGTCATTGGTTCTCCAATTTATACTCAAATCCAAACTCTGAGGATTGGAGTTGGCTAAGTGAGTGGTCGGTATCACACTCACTTGGCATGGAAGTTTTCTCCATATCCAGAGACTAAGGGGCAAAGTTGGACACTTAGGTCATAAGTATAACAAGTTGTTTATACTCGATCTCGTCGTTGTTTAGAGACTCCAGTTAACTTTTGGAGGATCGAGTCACTCCAACATGGTTAAAGTATAAGTATAGACTTGAAGTGGTAGATTAATGCCAAGCTTTGAGGCGTCGATCCAGTATTGTGCGCTTATGCATTTAAGTCAATCGAATCACAACAAACATGCTACGCATAATGAGAGCTTAACAATAGGGAAATTCGACAAGTAAATGGACGGATCCCATTTTACTCTAGTCACTGATTTGTTTGGTAAGTTTAAGGTAGGGCCAACAGATAGACTCCTAAATGTGTCGGAGCATAAATTGGTCATGTAATATCCATCGAGATTAAAGCATTTACCCCTAGTTTAGGAGATAAATGAAAAGTGAAATTATTTGTTCCTAGTAGTAGTACTATGACGATCCACAGATGAATCACAAAGGTCTAAGATTATACTTTAGCACCTCGAGCTAGGGCCACCTTCATCAGCCTGAGGTGCCTCCTTCAATGAACATTTTCATCATCCTACGACTCATCAACATCTACCCTTCGATTTTTTGGAGGCTGGTTAAAGGTAGCTTGGGCCCAGTTTGTTGCTTGAAGCGTATGCGCCAAGTTATGTACTGTGATTGGCTACGCCTACCTAGTAGAAGGTTGACCACCACTCCCTTGGTCAAGACCAGGCCCTAACTAGGAATGGTTTGTTGACATGCTTCAACCCTGATGGTGATTCCAAGACCATCTCAGTTAATTCTCCTCTATTGGATGCTGTTACTATGAAGGGAATTAAATGAAGATCCCACAGAGACATAATTTGGAGGGGGTTGAGTGCTTCTATTAGCCTGAAAGCGAGTGATGTCTTATTGAGTGTTCTATTGCAACTGTTGCACGAATTCGAGGTTATGCTTGATTTGTTCATTTAGCTTCCTTTGAATTTCCTCTAGCTTTCTCATGACTCTAATTAGCTGGGCTGGTGTAACTGGAGGCTTGAGATCACGATATGTAGACACATCAGCAGTGGCTAAAGCATTAGAAGGTTATTGCTAGATGGATGGCTCTTGGTCGGCATTGGAAGGCCCAACAATAGTATATTTTCCCTTCTTTACGATGGATGCCAAACTTGGTAGGTAGATCTTTATGGATCTAAGGAGATTTCCAAACTTGGATTAAAAAACGATTGGAAAAAAAATCAAGATTTTCCTCTTTTCTCAGTGAAAGCACTAGAATGTTGATGTCCAAAAATGACATAACACTCAAAGAGTTCAATAGAGGTTAAACTAAAGAATGAAAATGAGGATTTTGTAAAAGAAATAGCAAGAAAATTGAACACATAATAATTTATAGTGGTTTTGCATATCTAAGCCTACATCCACTGAATATTTTCCAATTTATTGATAAAATCAAGGTTTCCAATTGTGGATCAGTACCACTCCCTGTATTACAAGAGTAAATTGAATCCCAAGTTCTAAAAGTTCTTTTCTCACCCAGGAGTGGGCTATATATAGTTGTAGTTTTGGAGGAAAGCTCGGAAGTGCACAGGAAATGGAGTCCATGAAGGTGTAATGCCCACATCGATATGCGTGGGGATTGGTACCGATCCTCACACTTATTTTTTGGATGTGGAGTCTGGACCTTGTGGATTGGATTCTCCCGTCTTCCTTTGTCTTCTGGTGATTTTTGGTTTAATTTTGGATGGTGAATCAGGGAGTACAAGCTCTAGAATTTGATGATTGCCGACGCTCGGGGAGTGGTACCAACGCCAAAAGTGTTGTGTTGAATGTTGATCCATTTAGAGTGTTGGGGAGTCATTCCCAGAGGGATATTCTTACCAATCCCTAAACATTAGTGCATCTGGGAGTTATTTTGGTGTGTTGAGATGATCGTACTTGCATGACTCCATCTGGAATTGATCTCTTGGTGTTTGAGCGACACTTTTGAGTCGTTTAGCCATAGGATGGTTGGGTCTTTCCAATCCAAATTGCTTCCATTAGCCAGGCTAAAAGGCTAGGTAACATAAGCATATCAGGATAATCATCCCTAATCTTATCTTTTGTCTCCCAAGTGTAGTCTTTGGCATTATCGTTTCATTGGACTTTTACCAGTTTGATATCATGTTTGTTAGCTTCTTTTCATCTCTTGCCACACCTTTAATTGGCTATTGTACAAAATTCTAATTTGATTCCACCACCAATTCTTCCAATACCCTTGGATCAGTGGTAGCTCCCGGATCATACACACACTTCCATAGATATGAAACATGAAACACATTATGGACACTTTCCAAACTATCCTCTAAATCTACTCGATATGTGAGCTTCCTAATTCTTTCTGGAATAGAAAAGGGTCGAACGAATCTCAATAATAGTTCCCCAACTCGTCAAAACAAACTACATCCTTCATCAGTGATACATTAACAAAAACTTAATCTACGACATAGAACTCAAGATTTGTATGTATCTTGTTAGTGTAACTCTTCTATATTGATTGACCTTCCTTCATCCAATCTCGGATCAACTCAATCTTCTCTATACTTCCTTAATCAAATATGGACCAAGAACCAATATGTCTTCGATCACTGACCAACAAAATATTGATTTTTAAAGCTTTCCATGCAATGCCACAAATGATGCCATTCTTTTACTAAGCCTGAAATCTATATAATTGGAAAACTCAACTTGATGCAAATGATCTTCCCATGAGCCACCAAAATTTAGAATGCATGCTCTTAAGAAATCCTTACGTACATTGTTGACTCTTTTCATTTCTCCATTTATGGGTGATAAGAGGTACTATTCTTGAGCTTGGTTCCCAAAGCGTCATGTAGACTTTTCCAAAATTCTCTACTAGATGGTAGATCTCTATCACTTACAACACCACTAGGAATCTCATGAAGTCCAACTATATTCCTCAAGGATAACTTAGCCAACACAGATCCTTATTGACCTAATAGGAATAAAATGAGCATTGTTGATTAATCTATCCGCTATGCAC
Source organism: Allium sativum (assembly GCA_030737875.1). Lineage (NCBI taxonomy): Eukaryota > Viridiplantae > Streptophyta > Magnoliopsida > Asparagales > Amaryllidaceae > Allium > Allium sativum. The sequence goes on from CM060919.1 coordinate 444,476,977, forward strand.
ATATACTTTCATTCCCTTTTTTGGATCCCGAAAACCCATCGATGATATCCATGGTATATTATCCTATATCCAAAAAAGAATACCTAATGGTTGAAGCATATCACTAGGCTTTTGATTCTCGACTTTTACTTGTTGATAGTTCATACACTGTTTCACCCATAAGCAAACATCTCTCTTTATTCCTTCCCAGAAGAAACTCCTCTCATGTCATAATGCATTTTCGTACCCCTAGGATATATCATGAAATTAGATCGATGGCACACTCTAGTAACTTTCTTTCTTAGATCACCAATATCTGGGACACACAGTCATCCTTTCTTTCTCGACCATCCATTATGGTCAATACCAAAAATTTTCATATCATCCGTCTCCATTTCAGCTTGGAGTCTTCTAGTCCTTTCAGCCACTACATGATCCTCTTCCTTCGTAGAAGTGATTCTTTTTTATCAAAAATGGTCGAACTTGTAAACATGACAACGTAGTTATGGTTCTACACGAACTTGCTATCGATCTGATACGCACATCACACGTAGTCAAAGGTTACAAATCCTTTCACTCTGCTAACATAGCTAACACTATCCAACGATGTTTTATGTTAAGGGCATTGATAAACTTATTTCCTTTTTCAGATGCATGCACAATGTCAAAGTCATACGTGGCTAGGAACTCCAACCATCTTGGTTGCCTCATGTTCAGTTCACTCTGAGAGAACAAGTACCTAAAAAACTTCAGATCTGTGAACAACTCGAACCTCTTTCTCAGTAGGTTATTTCTCTATATCTTCAAAGCAAAGCAGTTAACTCAAGATCATGAGTTGGGGATCTAAACTTATATGTTCAAAAATTTCTAGAAGCATGTGGGACGATTCTTTCTTACTGAATAAGAATAGCTTCAAATCCAGTTTCACAAGCATTGGTATATACTACCAAAACTGGATTTCCATATTCTACTACCAAGTGATACTTCCTTAAACTCTCAAGCGCTATCCGGAAGAGAGTCCCATGACCCTTTTCATATTTGGAACACACCAAATATCATTTGTGAATACTAGCACAAACTTATCCAAATGTTCTCGAAAAACTCAATTCATTAAGTCCATGAAAAAGCAGGCGCATTTGTTGACCCGAATGACATAACCATCCTTTCATAAGATCTTCATCTTGTTTAAAACACCATCAATGCAGTACCCTCTTTTTCTATTCACGGTTAATGAAAACCATTCGCCAAGTCTAATTGTGATAATGCTTTGGCTCCGATCAGTTAATCAAACAGGTCGTCTATTATCGTCAAAGGATACTTGTTCTTTACCATTTTCTCATCGAGCTTATGATGGTCAATATTATCCATAAAGATCCATTTGGCTTCTTTACGAACACTACTGCTGCACCCCATGGTGAATTGTTTGCACGAGTGAAACTCTTTCCCTCTAAATCCACAAGTTGCACCTTTAGTTCTCTCATCTTTATAGGTGTCATCCAACTAAATAGTCTACTTATGGGTTCAAATCTAGGTATAAGATCTATTCTAAACTTGATAGCTCTCCTTGGTGGAAATCTTGTAACAAGTTCAAGAATATCTGCAAACTCCTTGACTACAGGAACTCGGCTTACCTCGTCTTCCAATCCTTGTGCACCAACAAAGAAAAAACTTACGAATTTTCATTTCCTACCTAATATATAATCTGACTAGTAAAATTAGGGCGTTTTAATGATATTATCCTATATTTGAAGAATATACTAGCATCATAATGATTGAACAAATTCATACCCAAAATAATTCCAAATCCCTCAGAATCAAACATATAAAAATCACAGGCAAACATGTAATCTAGTAACTGAAATTCTAGGTTATCACATCTCATCCCCAGAGTTGCATACTCTCCTGTGGGATTAGCTACACTAAAGGAAGTAAATAGAGATGATGATTCTAATAATAACTTACCTACCTGACATTTGAGGATAAATGAGTGTGATGCACTGGTATCGAATAACACATTAACAAGTATAATATGAATCAAAGGCGTACGAAACAATTATTCCACATGAACTAATAACAAAACAAAAACACCAACCTCAAGCTCTCAACGGTTCTAAAAATGGCTGGGAAAATTAAGATCTCGTTCTCTATTCCTCAATCGCTCCTCGATTTCTCTAGCTCTCTCATTCGTTTTGTTCTCTAGTTTTTTCTGATCAATTGTTGTATCTCTTGCGAGTGGATCTCTACCCGATTCTCCATCTAACTGTTTCATAGCATTCGATTTCATCTTTTTTAAGGCTTTGAAACTGATGTCTGCTGAAGGCGACCTTTTGATTTGCGGCAATTTCCATCATCCTTGTCCATCGGTCGAGTTAATCTCAACAGCTATTGACGATGTGGCTTCTGATTCTATTTCAGTGGCTATTTATGGTATCTCTTCAATCGAGATTTGCATGGGGGATTCAAATACCTTTAGTGCATTATTGCGGCATAAGTTCTTGGTTGTTGGGGGGGTTTTCTTGGGATTGGCATGGTGTTCACTGGTTCCTTGGCACTTTTCCCTTTATCGTCATGGCGGCTTTCTGATAGTTGTTTCTCTAGTAAGGGGAACTCGTCTTGTTCTGTTAACAGATAGCACAATGGGGAATTCATCACCCCTTTTCTTCCTTGGCTGTCGTTTAAGGGCATTGCTTTCTCTTCGGCACTTCATGAGTTGCTTGCGGCTCCTTATGGGTTATTAGTTGGTTCTCTATTTTGCAGTGGTACTCCAAATCCACTCGCCTTCACTGTCCCTTGTGCGGGAAGAGCTCACGTTGGGGCTTTGATGGACTCAATCCAAGCTCCCCCTAAGATCGTACCTTTGAAGACTAGTGCTTTATATGCCTCGCCGTTATGTAGTTCAGTTGACCCTTTGTGCTTTGGTAAGCGAAAGCGGCGCCGGCGGAATAAACAACGCTATGTTGTGTTTGCTGAATCTTTGGTTGAGGAAGTGCAAGCAGATGAGTTATTTGGTCCTAAGGTCCCGGCCTTTGAACCTACAGCCAGTGCTACTTCTGTGCCTCCGTTGGTGCTGGCTAATATCTTTGATGGATTGGAGTGTGGTCGCGGTGTTGTGTTTGGTGCTAGCAGCAGTCTTTTGACGGAAGTATTCACTATAAGTAAAGGAGTTATCTACAATTGCAACTCACAACGTTTTGGTCTCCATGCTGTAGAAATAACGCACGAATACATTGCTTTTATATTAAAACGCCGAGATAAATTTAAGCGGGAATGAATTTTCACTTCCCTCCACTATTACTAAAATCGGCTGCGAATCCATAATATTTCCCTAAAATTTTAAATTCTCAATTACAAATTTTCCATCTAATTTTCGTCGTCCGCCTGGTCTCCGTCTCACTTTCGAATCTTCGATCACTTCGCACTGTTGCTCTTGGTCTCTCGGTTGTCATAACGGAAGGCAATCGGTTCCAGTGGAGGAATTTCCATTCCAGTGGAAGTCAGACCCATAGATCCCGTTCAGTCTTCGTCGTCCTTAAGTCGTTGTAAGCGTCACCTTGATTATTTTATCTTTTTCATTGATTAGCCAATGTTCAGTTTTTTATAACATCTGGTATGCCTGTTGAAAATGTTGACTGTGTTATTAGTAGTTTATAAGTTGCTGTGTCTCATTTAGTATCACTGTTTTATTTAAGTAGTTATGTTAATTTTCTTGTACTCAACAATAGACTATTACTTCAAATTTTAGAAATTTGCTTGCTTATGTAGTAGACGATGATGGATAAAAATTGGGTGAATGTACACAGGCAACTACGTAATTCTCAACATAAATGTAGTTTGAAAATCATATCCTATATTTTAACGGAAGCTAAAAGATATTTTTTTTCAAAGGACTAGTAGTGTGTATCAGCAAAGGGCTCGGAAGTTTGTGCATACCGCTATGAAAAATTCTGGAAATGTAGAAAAAAAATTCTATGTCCTTGCTTAGATTGTTGAAATCTTAGTCACCAATATGAGAAGGTGGTAGTTGAGCATCTGATTATAAGAGGAATGGATCGTGTATCATGGTTATCACGGCGGTAAGTCGAGTCGAGTCAACAGAGGTCCAACTAGTTGATTAGTGGACTAGTCGAGACTAGTTGATAAATAAATATATACATATATATAATTATAAACTTCTAACTAATACAGTCTATTAGTGTTGTACATGGAGCAATGGATGGACTCTGTGGCTATGGTCAGATAGAAAAAAGTTGTAGATTCATTAAGATTTAGTGTTCAAAGATTGTGAGTGGTATAACTTTTAGTTAAATATATTTAGATGATTCTAGAACTCTGGAAAAAAAAAATCATTCTCTCTCTCTCTCCACAGGGTATGGAAGCTGATACCGATCATAAGTTTTTATTCATTTGAAACAGTTAGTCATTATTTTTGTATCCCTTAGCATGAAACGTGAGAGCAAAGGAGAACAGTTTTTATCTTTCCATTTACCTTAAGTGTTTGTTGTTATTTGATTTTCTATTTTTCTTGTGTTTTTAATTATGCCTCATAGAATATCAGATAATAAAAAAAATGCACAATTTGAATAATACCACACTTAGCTGATTCTTTTTCTCTTCATTTGAATAGGAATTTATCTCTGTTTTTATTGCCCTTAGGAATAATGGCTTGTAGGGTTGTTGCTTTAGCCGTTATTCCTATGCTTGACTCCAATACACTGTTCTTTATTTTGTTTAGCTAAAAAATATTTAACTAGATTAAGTTTTAGTTTGAATATTGAATTTAAAGGTTTAAGGCATAATTCTCCTACATAAAAAGATAGACAACTACACGAATGCTACTCTTTTTTTGGTAGCGAGAGCTGCAAAGAGAATCCATTCGTGCGGTGGTTTAAATATATATGTATGTGAAAAAAGTTTTCATTTTTTGTCCAAAATTTTGCCTTCCATACTTTACTTTTATGTTGATAAATTATTCCTTTTCAGGATCAAGAGATTGCAAAAAGAAGTTATTGTGACAAAGACCTGCTTATTTTTGCAAAAAGAATAAATTATTCCTTTTCAGGATCAAGAGTCCATCCATTGTAATGTTATGTGACGATCCCAAAATCCGAGGGGCGGTATTTAGGATAATCATTGGAATATAACACATTAATCATCATAGCAGAGTACAAATAATAGCAGAAACAATAAATAGAATAATTTTACATGGATATGACAGCGGAATCACAACATGTAACAACATCAGAATAGCATAGCATAGGATATAACTTAGTAAATAAAAAGGAAAGTGATCAGTCATCATCGCCAGAGGCGGAATACATACATGCAGTGAGATATAATAAGGGTATCAGTCTACATCGCCGAAGGCGGTACATATACATACAATAAGAAGTACGGAAAGTAAATCAGTCTGCATCGCCCGTGGCGGAATCATAATATAAGTACAATAATGGCGGAAAATGTCAAAGTCGTCTCTGTGAAGTCAGCCTCGCCATGAGCCAAAATGCACTCTATGCAACAGTGCAGAGCCAAAAACAACCTGTCACCTGTGAACTAGGCTGCCCGTGTGAAAATAAGGGCATCCGCGTTTGCAAAGTGAAACAAACAACGAGTCAGTCATGGGGACTGGTATGAGGAATCTATTTAACAGTTTAAACAACAGTGATAAGCAAATCATAGGACCACGCCACTTTCGCGGAACGGGTTTACTCCAGTGATTGCTAGTGCATTTAAAACGAAGTAAATTCTTTTAAAACAACGCAATGCTCTTAAAAAGAATGAAGCCATTAAAAGACTCAAGTCCCATCATACAATGCAACGCAAGCCGAAGGATAGAGTTTTCCCTTATAATGGCCAAATATGCTTAATACGTATAAAGCAAAATCATTTGATATTATTACTAGTGCATATATGTTTCAAAAACGAATAGCATCATAAATATCAATCATAGGCGGCATAGCTACCATATACTATGTCGCCATACTAGTTCTACAACCAAGTCCGTTATTTCGTATTGGAAATTGGATTTCCGTCATGAGTCGAGGCAAGGGGCAAGCTCCTCTCCGCTTCGAGACATTCTAGCAAATGCCTCAGGACTACACACTCTGGGTAACCCCTGGACGCTTCAGGGCCGGTCCTCTCTTACGTTTGAGGATTAGTATTCCTGAACACACGTTTCCCGGTCCCCACAGACCTATAATCGAGGCGCCTCGCATTCCAACAACCACAAAGGTGAAAAGTAGATATATATGTCAGGGCTGGTAAGTCACTGACACCACCATAGCTAGAAAGAAACGTCGTGCTCTCCCTGCAGTCCGTATCCCGTTTTTGACTCATACCGGGGTGTGAGGCTCGTGAATCTACGAAATACACAAAGCTAGGCCACGTAGACCGTGCTTTGATCATCATCCACAAGACTTTTCTTTGCAACAGAAGCCTTGATCACAACATCTTGGCATGCCACATAGGCAGTCCACTCCATACGATTGATTTCTATCGATATATAACCTCTGAGCTCGTACGTCTCAGAGAAGGGCGTTAAGCAAAAGAATGAATTCTCCACCGCCAAACAGATATATATTTAACAGAGATCAATCAGTATAGAACAAAATCCCATGTCGGACACACAGTCCATTTACAAGTCCGTTCTGGGTCTGAACGAAACCGAAGGCGTCAAATTCCTCGTATATCCGTCCAATCAACGCATACGTTCAGACGGCTACTACTTCCGTCCCTTTCCGGTAGCTACTCCGGTCAGGAACCTCAGTAGCGCCCATCCAGCCGATACGAAGATCGTCGGTCTTGAATCTTCTTTGCATTTTCCAATTCAAATCGCTCAATAAATTATTTGAAATGAGGGTTAGCTCAGCCTTTTCAAATAATTCACGTCATTAGAATTTAAATCGATTCTTTCTATGGTTATATTATTCGACATCCATCTTTCAGTTCTTTAGTGTTATTTTCGTGTCAAACACATACAACCATCAAATATCAAACAATTCAAGCCCAATTGGTTTATTTGCAATCTATGTTGCTTATAATATTTTATAACGATTTCTCGCCATTTTTATTTATTTAAAAATGGCCATATTTAATTAAACGACGTTTCAGGTCGTGCCGTGGCACTGTTTTTCCCCTAATTTGTTATACACATATCGGAAAATCTAACCGTTGGATTTCTACAAAGTCTATATCAGTGGGAAGATATTCCCAAAGCGAACCCAACGGTTCCAGTTTCGCGAAAATCCGACGGTCGGATCTTCCACACTAGTCGTTTGAAGTTACGGTTTCAAAATTCGAACTGCAGCGTCGTTATTCGATTTAATTTAATTATATTTATATTTATATAAATATAAACGATTCTGGCGCTGTTTTTCTTCGGATTTAAATTAAACATTCCGGACAATCCAACCGTTGGATTTTTACAAGGTTGGTGCCGTTGGGAAGATATTTCCAAGGCGAACCCAGCGGTTGTGGTTTCGGGAAAATCCGATGGTCGGATTTCTCGTACTAATCGTTTCAAATTACGATTCCGAAACACGAACTGCACGGCTTCGATTCCTTTTTATTTTATTTATATTTATATATATATAGTTCATTCTATATTTTCAACTTCGTTTTCACTTCAAATATTTCACTAACGCCTTAATATTTCGAAAAATTTCGCCATAACCTCCTTTGTACGGGGAGGGGTTTGGAAATTTATTGGGCCGTGTTAGGTACCCAATAAATCCTAAAAAGCATCCACATATTTATAGTGATATATTCTGGTGTTTACGGGGGAGCATGTATAGATAATCACTCCAGAGAATAAATTCTCGTCACCCCGTTTCCGTGTGGAAATAAATAGTCCATGTGCCGTATCTAATAACTAGAGAGACGTGATTATTGTCAACTCCAGACCCGTGTGGGGTTTTTATTAATCTGGCAATTTATCGTTATATTTTATATAGTCCATATCAGTCATCAGTTCAACCTGTAGTATATAATCATTGCCATACAAGCCTCTCGCTCGTATGGTAAATCTTCCACCTCGTCACACAAGCTCCAATTGCTTATGTGGAATATGATGAAGTATGCCTATCGTCAAGAAGTATGCCATGTAGTGTAGTTCAAAATTAATTGTTACTATCCTATGGCGATGTTTATTATTTCACATAGAATAACCAGCACTCCGCATCCAATGGCATTCACAGGAGTTGATATATAAATAAAATTGCGCAGCCAACTCATCAAGGTTTACCTATTTGCCGGGCACGCAAATAATTTCTTTACTCTACAGCTAATCCATTTTTCCTGTTCAACACATGTATATATATGCAGAACAAAGCTAATAATAACATTTCTAGCAGACTATTATTTATTTCAACACGTGTGTATTTTTATCAAAGCCTATACATGATAAAAGAAATATTTTTATCATCAAAAATATTTATTCGACACGTGAATGTTTTTAACACTTCATATTCACAATAAAAATGTAGTTTTTATTGTCTATTCATTTTATTTTAAAATACGATAACATTTAACACATGAATTTCAAATCGACGAACGAATTGCAACTCAACACATGAATATTCGATATAGTTTGTATATATATAAAAATGTGATTTTTATCGCTAAAGCTATTTGTTTAAATTCAAATAATATTCAACACATGAATTTTGATTCAACGAATGAATTTCAACTCAACACATGAATATTCGATATAGTTTGTATATATATAAAAATGTGATTTTTATCGCTAAAGCTATTTATTTAAATTCAAATAATATTCAACACATGAATTTCAACTCAACGAATGAATTGCAACTCAACACATGAATATTCGATATAGTTTGTATATATATATAAATGTGATTTTTATCGCTAAAGCTATTTGTTTAAATTCAAATAATATTCAACACATGAATTTCAACTCAACGAATGAATTGCAACTCAACACATGAATATTCGATATAGTTTGTATATATATAAAAATGTGATTTTTATCGCTAAAGCTATTTGTTTAAATTCAAATAATATTCAACACATGAATTTTGATTCAACGAATGAATTTCAACTCAACACATGAATATTGGCTATATATGTAATTTATTTCAACGAATGAAAATTATTCTAACACATGTATATTTCAGAAAATTTCGGCAGCATAACGGCAGGGTAGTTAAAACCGGGACCGTCCCTAGTACGGCTCCTCGCTCTACCTTAAAACCTCGCGGTTTTTGACAATGGGGATCATGCATCTAGTTCGCACGCAGGCGGCATGTTTTATTTTCAATTCCACAATCCTATTCTAATTTGTTTCAACCACAAGAGGGTATTTTTCAACCACAAAGGTATTTTTCAACCACAATATCTACCACAAACAATTATTTCCAACCATTCGTCATACCATATAATATCACGTCAATCACAAGCAATAAATATCGTCCATGGTCTGTGGACGAGGGGAGTATATATATATAAATATAATATTATAATTCACTTGCATTTCATCACAATTCAAAGCATATATGTTTCATTCAACGCTTGTATAATTTATACATCGCTAATATAACTTACACAACACATGTACATGAGGTATACAATGCGTATATAATTTACACTTCGCTTATATAATTTATACAACGCGATTTCATTCACACAATTAGTTTAGATTCCTCACATTGGTTATTGCAGTGCTAAAAATCGTAGGAAGATCAGAAAAATCCGCGGCTTCTTCTAGATGGTAGAGAGCCTCCTTGCGGTCACGGTGTCTCCTGTTCCATCGAATTTCGTTAAAGAACGAAAAAGGTATTATTTTTCAAAGTTTTGCAACGCTTTATAGTGTTATTTTCATTTCTGAATAATAAAGGTCGTACCTTTATTTTTGCTTCGAAACTAGGTTTGGGATTTTTGCAAAATCCGTGAAGTATGGGGATGATCGGCGGTGCTGACGTGGAAGGGGGCGGCGAGGGCTTCACGGCGCTGGTGGTTTGAGGGGGTGCGATGGCGAATCGGGGCGGCGACGGCGCTGGGAAGTCGACGACTTCCTCGATGTCGTTTAGGCGATTCCGGCGAAGGTAGGAGGCGGCGTTTGGTGGGATGTGGAGAGGAGGCGAAGGGTTGTCGACTGGTGGTGGTGGCGTGGCCTAGCGTCGCCTGTGGCGATCGGAAAAGGGAGGAGAAGCACGGAGCAACGAGGATCGTCGGTTTCGTCTCTGGCGGCTAGGGTTTTGAGATTTTTTTTAAAGGAAAATTCCTATTGGTCGAAGCTTTATAGGGAATTTTAAATAGTGTTTTCACAAACGGACTCGAAATCAAACCCAACTACTATCGCCCCCAGCTAAATACCCCTATTCCAGACACAATGGGATATGTTTCGTTGGCCAATTCGACTGTTACAGTCGGTTATTTTTCAAATTAAAATATAAAACATTCAATATTTAATTTGAACGTACATTTCAATTTGCCAGGGCCACAAACTGAATCGAAAAATTTCAGAAAAATAAATCTAGCTTTGTTTTGACGATACGGTCCTAACAGAACCAGTTTCGTCGAATTCTGAGCTCGTTTGAAAAACGGCCATTTTTAGGTCGACCCTTTTTAACAGAAATTGACCAATCACATTTTCTTTTGCCCCGCTCACATACTAGCTTCAAAAATTATGAAATTTGAAACTTAGTAATAATTTGACATCCCGGACCCAACAAAAGTGGTTTCGTCGAATTCCGAGGTCGTATGCAAGACATCAATTTTCATGGGCTATATATGCTATATAGCGACCTTTCTGAAAATTCATTTGGCCATAACTTTTGATTCCCGCTATGAAACTTCGATTTTTCAGATTTGTTAGAAAGGTATTCATAAACAGATTTAAATATTTTCAGTTTCGCTAAAATCCGTTGTATTTTCCACCCGGTACAGTCAGACAAAGTTTGTATTCAAAATTTCAAACTGCAATACTATACCCTATTCTCTATTTTATTGAAATATGCTATTTCAACTATTCAAATTCTTTGGTAATAACCAATTTTAAAAAATTTAAATTGGTTCACGTTTTCCGGGTTATTACAATCTCCCCAACTTAAACTTTTCGTCCTCGAAAAGGAAATAACAGCAAAGTAGAAAATAAAATGTAAATGCAAAGTATTGTAAAGGTACCTTGCACTGGAGTTAGTCAGAGATGTCCACTCTGCATTTGGGGTAGGCTTGTTTAATGCTTTCCTCAGTCTCCCAAGTACAGTCTCTAGGATCACTACTCCACTGCACTTTGACTAGATGAATCTTTTTCCTCTTTAGCTCTCTAGTTTCTTTGCCAACTATCTTTAATGGCTCTCTTCTGAGTGCTAATTCTGGAGTTATGTCAATATCCTGTTGCGCTGCTTCTTCCACAACAAGATCTGGATCATGAACATGTTTTCTGAGTTGAGACACGTGGAACACATCATGTACACTAGGCAACCAATCAGGTAATGAAACCCTATATGCAAGAGTTCCAATCCGTTCAAGTATAGGAAAGGGACCAATAAATCTCGGTGCCAACTTCCCAGTCTTGCCAAATCTGATTACTCCTCGCATTGGAGATACTCTTAAATAAACATAATCGCCAACGGCAAATGATAAATCTCTTCTTCTCGCATCAGCATAACTTTTCTGTCGGCTCTGTGCGGTTTTCAATCGCTTCTTAATGAAATCGACTTTATTCGATGCTTCTTGAATCATATCGGGCCCTAACACAAGTCTGTTGCCAGGTTCTACCCAACATACGGGAGATCTGCACGGTCTACCGTATAATGCTTCAAATGGGGACATTCCCAGACTTGCTTGATAGCTATTGTTGTAAGAGAATTCGGCTAAATGTAAGTGATCTTCCCATGAGCCTCCAAAATCGATAACGCAAGCTCGCAGTAAATCTTCTAGAATTCTATTCATCCGCTCAGTTTGGCCGTCTGTCTGAGGGTGATAAGCGGTGCTTAGATTCAATTTGGATCCCAACTTTGTCTGGAATGCTTCCCAGAATTTGCTAGTAAACAGAGGATCTCTATCACTGACTATATTGAGCGGCACTCCATGTAGTTTAACTATTTCTTTGAAGTAAATCTGTGCTAGACTTTGAGCCGTTCTATTGGATCGGACAGGTATGAAATGAGCAGTCTTCGTGAAGCGATCTACGATTACCTATATACCGTCGTTTCCTTTCCTAGTTCGAGGCAAACCATCAATGAAATCCATCGAGATTTGCTCCCACTTCCATCCTGGAATTTCTAAGGGTTGTAATAATCCAGCCAATTTCTGCTGATCACTCTTGACTAGCTGACAAGTGGGGCATCTACTAACATATAATGAAATATCTCTTTTCATTGACCTCCACCAGAATGTGTGTTTGATATCGTTATACATCTTGCTCACACCGGGATGGATACTTAGTTTGGACTTGTGGCACCCATCAAGTATTTCTCTTCTGAGCTCTGGAAGATTTGGGATGCAAATTCTGCCCTTTAATCTAAGAACTCCTTTGTCATCGAGTCAGAAACTTGTGGATTCACCTCCTTTGACTCTCTGACTGACTCTTTGAATAAATTCATCGTCTTTCTGAAGGGTCGAGATCCTGTCTATTAATGAAGACGTGATGACAAAACTGGCGATGATTTCATTCTTTCTGCTGAGCGTATCTGCCACAACATTGGCTTTCCCTGGAGTGTATAGAATTTCAAAATCATATGCTGCAAGGAATTCTAACCAACGCTGTTGTCTCAAATTTAGATCCTTCTGAGTGAATAGATATTTCAAGGATTGATGATCGGTGAATAGTTCGAACTTCTCGCCCAGTAAATAATGCCTCCAAATTCTTAAAGCAAACACGATAGCTAATAACTCAAGATCATGAGTTACATAGTTTCTTTCATGCGGCTTCAGCTGACGGCTGGCATAAGCGACCACTTGGCCTTTTTGCATTAGTACTGCGCCTAGCCCTCTAATAGAAGCGTCTGTCCATACAGTCAAGTCTTGGTTGCCTTCTATAATTGTCAATACTGGAGCAGTTGTCAATTTCAGTTTCAGCTCCTGGAAAGCTTCTTCACATTCGGGAGTCCATTTGAATTTCTCATGCTTCTTGGTAAGCTTTGTCAATACACCAGATATCTTTGAAAAATCCTGAACGAATTTCCGATAGTAACTAGCCAATCCAAGGAAACTTCGAACTTCTGTGGGGGTAGTAGGTTGTTTCAAGTTCTGAATCGCTGTAATTTTGCTTGGATCTACATCAATCCCTTCTTTTGATACGACCTTGCCTAGGAATTTAACTTCATCCTGCCAGAAGACACATTTAGAAAATTTAGCTTTCAAGACATTTCTCCTAAGAATTTTCAACACTTGTTCTAAATGTTTTGCATGCTCGTCTTCCGACTTGGAGTAGATTAAAATGTCATCGATGAAGACTAGAACAAATTTATTCAATACACCTCGGAACACTCTGTTCATAAGATCGACGAAGTATGCCGGAGCGTTACACAAGCCGAACGGCATTACTAACCATTCGTAGAATAAATCGGGACCCCTGAAGGCTGTCAAAGGAACACAGTCTTCGGCTATACGTAATTGGTGAAAACCCGTAGCTAGGTCCATTCTGGAGAATACTGTTGCTCCATTTAATTGATCTAATAGATCATCTATACATGGCAAGGGATATTTGTTCTTCAGTGTCTGCTTGTTGAGATCTCGGTAATCAACACAAAGTCTTAGAGTACCGTCTGATTTCGGGACAAATACTACTGCTGCTCCCCACGCTGAAAAGCTCGGTCTGATCAGACCTTTCCAAAGCAATTCTCGGGTTTGACTACCTAACTCTTCTTTTTGTTTTGGGGCCATTCTTCTAATTGGATGTACTACTGGTCGGGCATTAGGAATTAGATCTATTCTAAATTCAATTTCTCTTTGCGGCGGTAAGTTTTCTACTTCTTCAAACACATCCGCATAGTTTTTAACGACCGATATCTTTTCTATTGAAGGGGGAGTAATTTCTAAAGAAGACCAAAATTCTATTCTATTAATTGCTGAACCGTGGCATGGTATATATAGGTCCAAGCTTTGTTTCGACTTTAACGATTCTCTCGGCACATCTAACTTCGGCCCTATATTTTGTCAACCAGTCCAGCCCCAGTATAATATCAAATTCGGAAAGGTCCATGACAATCACTTTAAAAGGAAATCGATAACAAGAATATGAGGCGGGTACATTACAATATGAGCCGAGAATAGTAGACCCTCCTATCGGATTTTGAACTTTAATTGGTTCTTTAAGCTTCCTTGGATTCAATTTTAGCTTATGAACAATGTTACTAGAAATGAAGCTACGTGATGTACCAGTATCAAAAAGTACAGAAACAGGAATATTTTTAATGGTAAGGGTACCTCCCAAGACGTCGGGTTTACCTGATCCATCTGTGGTAGCTGGCGGGGTCTCCCCATCATACACATGAGCCACTTGTGCATTCTGCTTCAGAGGACAGTTCCTGCTATAGTGCCCCTTCTTATGGCAGTTGTAGCATTCGGCTGAGTCATTTTCCTTTGGTTTCCTCGGGGCTTTGCACACATTAGAAAAATGTCCTGGCTTCCCGCAGTTGTAGCAATTTCCTTTGGGGATCTTTCCCGCTTTCTGAGTAGCGGCCGCTGTAATGCTAGACTCGAGCTGATCTGCTGAAGCCTTGCGCTTATTTCCAGCTTGGCTTTTGGCGTGGTCTTGGCTGGCGTGTCTTTCATCCATATCTTCATAATTGCAAGCCATTTCTACCTATTCTGTGAAGGAGAGTTTGATGTTGCTCATGGCTCTGTCATGGTACTTGCGCTTTAGCCCAAATATGAATCTCTTGTTCTTTGCTTTGTTAGTCATAATAAGCTCTGGAGCATAGCGCGGCAACAGGGTGTACTTATTGAGGTAATCCTGGATAGAGAGATCTCCTTGCTGGAGATTAGCAAACTGCTCTCGCATCCTCTCTAGAGCCTGTTCAGGTACAAACTTCTCATTGAACATAGTTTTGAATTGCTCCCAGGTTCTGACAGTACCTGCTGCATCCTCTGAGGTAATGGCATCCCACCACAGCTCTGCTTCCTCCTGTAGGAGCCAAATACCTAGTCGTGCTTTGTTATTGGTTCCCATACCCATGCCTTCAAAGATCTTCTCACAGGTCTTCAACCAAGCTATAGCCTCGGTCACTGTACCAGTGCCAGAAAAGGGTTTTCCCCCAAGGTTCCTATACCTCTTCGCTACTTTGTCTAGCTCAAAGTCCTCGGGTGCTGGTGGCTGAACAATAGGGCCTTCCACAACTACGGGGATATCCCCCCGTCCTCCTGCTGCTGTTGCTCGGCCTCCACGACCTCCTCTAGCTGCTGCTGCTCGTGTAGCCATCTAAGAGAGTACTGTATAAGCAAGAAAAGAGCCAAGCTCACAGATTTGATAATTTTCATATATGATAAAGCAGGGGAACATAAGAAAAGGAAATGATGTACTGATCAAATTGTTTTGCTAATCTGCTCAGCTCATTCTAGGACATTGCTAATCCTATCTCTAATGAGCTACTCGCATTAGAACACTACTGATTCTATTCTGACGAGGTGTTTAATGTGTTAGATCCCGGAGCTAAGATTAACCAAAGCTCTGATACCAACTGTGACGATCCCAAAATCTGAGGGGCGGTATTTAGGATAATCATTGGAATATAACACATTAATCATCATAGCAGAGTACAGATAATAGCAGAAACAATAAATAGAATAATTTTACATGGATATGACAGCGGAATCACAACATGTAACAACATCAGAATAGCATAGCGTAGGATATAACTTAGTAAATAAAAAGGAAAGTGATCAGTCATCATCGCCAGAGGCGGAATACATACATGCAGTGAGACATAATAAGGGTATCAGTCTACATCGCCGAAGGCGGTACATATACATATAATAAGAAGTACGAAAAGTAAATCAGTCTGCATCGCCCGTGGCGGAATCATAATATAAGTTCAATAATGGCGGAAAATGTCAAAGTCGTCTCTGTGAAGTCAGCCTCGCCATGAGCCAAAATGCACTCTATGCAACAGTGCAGAGCCAAAAACAACCTGTCACCTGTGAACTAGGCTGCCCGTGTGAAAATAAGGGCACCCGCGTTTGCAAAGTGAAACAAACAACGAGTCAGTCATGGGGACTGGTATGAGGAATCTATTTAACAGTTTAAACAACAGTGTTAAGCAAATCATAGGACCACGCCACTTTCGCGGAACGGGTTTACTCCAGTGATTGCTAGTGCATTTAAAACGAAGTAAATTCTTTTAAAACAATGCAATGCTCTTAAAAAGAATGAAGCCGTTATAAGACTCAAGTCCCATCATACAATGCAACGCAAGTCGGAGGATAGAGTTTTCCCTTATAATGGCCAAATATTCTTAATACGTATAAAGCAAAATCATTTGATATTATTACTAGTGCATATATGTTTCAAAAACGAATAGCATCATAAATATCAATCATAGGCGGCATAGCTACCATATACTATGTCGCCATACTAGTTCTACAATCAAGTCCGTTATTTCGTATTGGAAATTGGATTTCTGTCAAGAGTCGAGGCAAGGGGCAAGCTCCTCTCCGCTTCGAGACATTCTAGCAAATGCCTCAGGACTACACACTCTGGGTAACCCCTGGATGCTTCAGGGCCGGTCCTCTCTTACGTTTGAGGATTAGTATTCCTGAACACACGTTTCCCTGTCCTTACAGACCTATAATCGAGGCGCCTCGCATTCCAACAACTACAAAGGTGAAAAGTAGATATATATGTCAGGGCTGGTAAGTCACTGACACCACCATAGCTAGAAAGAAACGTCGTGCTCTCCTTGCAGTCCGTATCCCGTTTTTGACTCATACCGGGGTGTGAGGCTCGCGAATCTACGAAATACACAAAGCTAGGCCACGTAGACCGTGCTTTGATCATCATCCACAAGACTTTGCTTTGCAACAGAAGCCTTGATCACATCATCTTGGCATGCCACATAGGCAGTCCACTCCATACGATTGATTTATATATAACCTCTGAGCTCGTACGTCTTAGAGAAGGGCGTTAAGCAAAAGAATGAATTCTCCGCCGCCAAACAGATATATATTTAACAGAGATCAATCAGTATAGAACAAAATCCCATGTCGGACACACAGTCCATTTACAAGTCCGTTCTGGGTCTGAACGCAACCGGAGGCATCAAATTCCTCGTATATCCGTCCAATCAACGCATACGTTCAGACGGCTACTACTTCCGTCCCTTTCCGGTAGCTACTCCGGTCAGGAACCTCAGTAGCGCCCATCCAACCGATACGAAGATCGTCAGTCTTGAATCGTCTTTGCATTTTCCAATTCGAATCGCTCGATAAATTATTTGAAATGAGGGTTAGCTCGGCCTTTTCAAATAATTCACGTCATTAGAATTTAAATCGATTCTTTCTATGGTTATATTATTCGACATCCATCTTTCAGTTCTTTAGTGTTATTTTCGTGTCAAACACATACAACCATCAAATATCAAACAATTCAAGCCCAATTGGTTTATTTGCAATCTATGTTGCTTATAATATTTTATAACGATTTCTCGCCATTTTTATTTATTTAAAAATGGCAATATTTAATTAAACGACGTTTCAGGTCGTGCCATGGCACTAGCGCTGTTTTTCCCCTAATTTATTTTACACATATCGGAAAATCTAACCGTTGGATTTCTACAAAGTCTATGTCAGTGGGAAGATATTCCCAAAGCAAACCCAACACTTCCAGTTTCGTGAAAATCCGACGGTCGGATCTTCCACACTAGTCGTTTGAAGTTACGGTTTCAAAATTCGAACTGCAGCGTCGTTATTCGATTTAATTTAATTATATTTATATATAAATATAAACGATTCTGGCGCTTTTTTCTTCGGATTTAAATTAAACATTCCGAACAATCCAACCGTTGGATTTTTACAAGGTTGGTGCCGTTGGGAAGATATTTCCAAGGCGAACCCAGCGGTTGCGGTTTCGGGAAAATCCGATGGTCGGATTTCTCGTACTAATCGTTTCAAATTATGATTCCGAAACACGAACTGCACGGCTTTGATTCCTTTTTATTTTATTTATATTTATATATATAAATATATTTCATTCTATATTTTCAACTTCGTTTTCACTTCAAATATTTCACTAACGCCTTAATATTTCGAAAAATTTCGCCATAACCTCCTTTGTACGGGGAGGGGTTTGGAAATTTATTGGGCCGTTTTAGGTACCCAATAAATCCTAAAAAGCATCCACATATTTATAGTGATATATTCTGGTGTTTACGGGGGAGCATGTATAGATAATCACTCCAGAGAATAAATTCTCGTCACCCCGTTTCCGTGTGGAAATAAATAGTCCATGTGCCGTATCTAATAACTAGAGAGACGTGATTATTGTCAACTCCAGACCCGTGTGGGTTTTTTTATTAATCTGGCAATTTATCGTTATATTTTATATAGTCCATATCAGTCATTAGTTCAACCTGTAGTATATAATCATCGCCATACAAGCCTCTCGCTCGTATGGTAAATCTTCCACCTCGTCACACAAGCTCCAATTGCTTATGTGGAATATGATGAAGTATGCCTATCGTCAAGAAGTATGCCATGTAGTGTAGTTCAAAATTAATTGTTACTATCCTATGGCGATGTTTATTATTTCACACAGAATAACCAGCACTCAGCATCCAATGGCATTCACAGGAGTTGATATATAAATAAAATTGCGCAGCCAACTCATCAAGGTTTGCCTATTTGTCGGGCACGCAAATAATTTCTTTACTCTACAGCTAATCCATTTTTCCTGTTCAACACATGTATATATATGCAGAACAAAGCTAATAATAACATTTCTAGCAGACTATTATTTATTTCAACACGTGTGTATTTTTATCAAAGCCTATACATGATAAAAGAAATATTTTTATCATCAAAAATATTTATTCGACACGTGAATGTTTTTAACACTTCATATTCACAATAAAAATGTAGTTTTTATTGTCTATTCATTTTATTTTAAAATACGATAACATTCAACACATGAATTTCAAATCGACGAACGAATTGCAACTCAACACATGAATATTCGATATAGTTTGTATATATATAAAAATGTGATTTTTATCGCTAAAGCTATTTGTTTAAATTCAAATAATATTCAACACATGAATTTTGATTCAACGAATGAATTTCAACTCAACACATGAATATTCGATATAGTTTGTATATATATAAAAATGTGATTTTTATCGCTAAAGCTATTTGTTTAAATTCAAATAATATTCAACACATGAATTTCAACTCAAGAATGAATTGCAACTCAACACATGAATATTCGATATAGTTTGTATATATATAAAAATGTGATTTTTATCGCTAAAGCTATTTGTTTAAATTCAAATAATATTCAACACATGAATTTCAACTCAATGAATGAATTGCAACTCAACACATGAATATTCGATATAGTTTGTATATATATAAAAATGTGATTTTTATCGCTAAAGCTATTTGTTTAAATTCAAATAATATTCAACACATGAATTTTGATTCAACGATTGAATTTCAACTCAACACTTGAATATTGGCTATATATGTAATTTATTTCAACGAATGAAAATTATTCTAACACATGTATATTTCAGAAAATTTCGGCAGCATAACGGCAGGGTAGTTAAAACCGGGACCGTCCCTAGTACGGCTCCTCGCTTTACCTTAAAACCTCGCGGTTTTTGACAATGGGGATCATGCATCTAGTTCGCACGCAGGCGGCATGTTTTATTTTCAATTCCACAATCCTATTCTAATTTGTTTCAATCACAAGAGGGTATTTTTCAACCACAAAGGTATTTTTCAACCACAATATCAACCACAAACAATTATTTCCAACCATTCGTCATACTATATAATATCACGTCAATCACAAGCAATAAATACAGTCCATGGTCTGTGGACAAGGGGAGTATATATATAAATATAATATTATAATTCACTTGCATTTCATCACAATTCAAAGCATATATGTTTCATTCAACGCTTGTATAATTTATACATCGCTAATATAACTTATACAACACATGTACATGAGGTATACAATGCGTATATAATTTACACTTCGCTTATATAATTTATACAATGCGATTTCATTCACACAATTAGTTTAGATTCCTCACATTGGTTATTGCAGTGCTAAAAATCGTAGGAAGATCAGAAAAATCCGCGGCTTCTTCTAGATGGTAGAGAGCCTCCTTGCGGTCACGGTGTCTCCTGTTTCATCGAATTTCGTTAAAGAACGAAAAAGATATTATTTTTCAAAGTTTTGCAACGCTTTATAGTGTTATTTTCATTTCTGAATAATAAAGATCGTACCTTTATTTTTGCTTCGAAACTAGGTTTGGGATTTTTGCAAAATCAGTGAAGTATGGGGATGATTGGCGGTGCTGACGTGGAAGGGGGCGGCGAGGGCTTCACGGCGCTGGTGGTTTGAGGGGGTGCGATGGCGAATCGGGGTGGCGGCGGCGCTGGGAAGTCGACGACTTCCTCGACGTCGTTCAGGCGATTCCGGCGAAGGTAGGAGGCGACGTTTGGTCGGATGTGGAGAGGAGGTGAAGGGCTGTCGACTGGTGGCGGCGGCGCGGCCTAGTGTCGCCTGTGGCGATCGGAAAAGGGAGGAGAAGCGCGGAGCAACGAGGATTGTCGGTTTCGTCTCTGGCGGCTAGGGTTTTGAGATTTTTTTATTTTTATTTTTTTTAAAGGAAAATTCCTATTGGTCGAAGCTTTATAGGGAATTTTAAATAGTGTTTTCACAAACGGACTCGAAATCAAACCCAACGACTGTCGCCTCTAGCTAAATACCCCCATTCCGGACACAATGGGATATGTTTCGTTGGCCAATTCGACTGTTACGTTCAGTTATTTTTCAAATTAAAATATAAAACATTCAATATTTAATTTGAACGTACATTTCAATTTGCCAGGGCCACAAACTGAATCGAAAAATTCCAGAAAAATAAATCTAGCTTTGTTTTGACGATATGGTCCTAACAGAACCAGTTTTGTCGAATTCTGAGCTCGTTTGAAAAACGGCCATTTTTAGGTCGACCCTTTTTAACAGAAATTGACCAATCACATTTTCTTTTGCCCCGCTCACATACTAGCTTCAAAAATTATGAAATTTGAAACTTAGCAATAATTTGACATCCCGGACCCAACAAAAGTGGTTTCGTCGAATTCCGAGGTCGTATGCAAAATATCAATTTTCAAGGGCTATATATGCTATATAGCGACCTTTTTGAAAATTCATTTGGCCATAACTTTTGATTCCCGATATGAAACTTCGATTTTTCAGATTCTTTAGAAAGGTATTCATAAACAGATTTAAATATTTTCAGTTTCGCTAAAATCCGTTATATTTTCCACCCGGTACAGTCAGACAAAGTTTGTATTCAAAATTTCAAACTGCAATACTGTACCCTATTCTCTATTTTATTGAAATATGCTATTTCAACTATTCAAATTCTTTGGTAATAACCAATTTTAAAAATTTTAAATTGGTTCACATTTTCCGGGTTATTACATGTTATCAATATTGGAGACCTGCTTCTACCTATATATATATATATGGTTTTTGGGC
Organism: Allium sativum; assembly: GCA_030737875.1. NCBI lineage: Eukaryota > Viridiplantae > Streptophyta > Magnoliopsida > Asparagales > Amaryllidaceae > Allium > Allium sativum. The sequence goes on from CM060919.1 coordinate 444,498,635, forward strand.
CCAAATTGAAACAATTTGAAACCAGTCTGTTAAGTCGAGTCGACTAGTCGACTGACTAATCGACTAGTCACTCAATGTCGTTTCGCTTGCTCAACATATTAACAAAATTCATGTCGAGAGTCCAAGTCACTGACTGGTGACCGACTGGTCGACTAATTGACGACTAGTCGCGACTAGTCGGTCGCCGTGACAATGGTGTCGTGTATATAAGACAAGTAGATGGTATTGTCATGGTGAGCACATAAATATAAGCATAAATGTTAAGTTCGATGACATATATGATTTAGGCTAACTAACAATAACAAATTATTTAGGATAACTCATATTTTGTTGTAGCTATAACTGTACTTCTATGTTTTAAAGTCTCCTAAACTGCCGTTATTTGCTGTGAAAAGCAATGTTGTTTTCCTGATTGAGGTATAGCATATTCAGGATGGCCTTAGCGCGCAAGTGTTTGGATTGTATAGTTCTGCTATATATTTTATGTTTTTCCTCATGTTTTAGTAATAGGAAATGAGGCCAATAACGCGGCAACAGAAAAGAAGCAAAGGAGCCAAAAATATATTGTACAGGCCTAATAAACGGAAGAAGCATATTGTAGACAACAATGTTCAAAGCGAGGACAATCCACAAGTAGTAGAAGATAATCCACAAGTAGTAGTAGATAATCGAGCACAAGCAGTAGAAAATAATCCACAAGTAGTAGAAGATAATCAAGCATAAGCATTAGAAAATAATGCACAAGGAGTAGAAGATATCCTAGTGCATTTGAGAACCGTACAATGCAAAACGAACAACACGTGGAAGCCGATGGACCAACTGAAAACGCAAATGCCAGTCGGCCAAGGAAAAGAAAGAGTAGAGGTCCTACGAAAATGAAGAGACTTCCTTCAAACTTCACAACTTGTGTTGAAGTTGAATTTAATGAGAATGCTGAACCAATAAGTCAAGGATCAGTCCATTTATCGTCTTTTTTAGGACCACTTGTATGAGAGCATGTTCCAATCACACTTTGTAATTGGAGACACTTTGACGCTGGTCTGAAAGCCATTTTATGGGATTGCATTTAGGTATATTTTGTAATTTTTATCTAGTTGTGTCTACTTAACTCATTGTTTTATACCAAATAAAAAATCCAGACGTCTGGATTTAATATCAGACGTCTGGATACCTATTCATACATAATATTATAGGCATAGAAAAATATAAGACGCCTGGATAAAATACCCGGACGTCTGGATAAAATACCCAGACGTCTGAGTACTTCTTTAGGCTGAGGAAAAAATCCAGACATCTGTATAAAAAGCAGACATCTGTATTCTTTTGCAAATATAATTCTCTAGCCTGAGTACACTATCAGACGTCTGGATAAAAAATCCAGACATCTGAAAACATCTTCAGGCATTTTACTTTAGACCGGAGAAATATCCAGACATCTGGATAGATTTTCAGACGTCTGATTGATATTCAAATTGCTTTCTTTTTCTACTCTCAGATGTCTGGAAAAATATCCAGACGTCTGACACACCTGTTTCACCTGTGCATGTCTTCCTTGTTGTCGAGCTATAACCATATATAATTGAAGTTCCATGTCCACAATATTTTCCATCCATAATAACATACCCGAATTACATAACAATAGCATATCTGAATTACATAACAATAACATACCTAAATATCATAACGAACATAGCAACAACATGTCTGAATTGCATATTGAACATAACATATCCAAGCTAAAGGTTTTAACTTAATTTCTGGTTAAGAATTTACTCGGTGATTCACTAGGTGGATGTGTTTTAGCGCACGCACCCAACCAGGCTTTCATGCTTATTAATTTTATTTAAGTGACAAATGATGCTTCACTTAACGTAAGGAAAATTGCAACTCCTTGCAGTTCAACAATTTATTTTGAAGCAACCTTTACTATATTTGAAGCAAACTGTGTAGTTGAAGTAATATACATTTGTGTTGCTGTACATGGGAATTGTTTTCATGGGGTTATTTGTTTTTCCATTGCAGCAAAAGAAAAGGATATAACCTCAGGAAAACACTTCCCTACAGCAACACAAATGTATATTACCTACACTACACAGTTTGCTTCAAAGATAGTAAAAGTTGCTTCAAAATAAATTGCTGAACTGCAAGTAGTTGTAAATTTCATTATGTTAAGTGAAACAAAATTTGTTCCTTAAATAAAGCTATTAAAGCATGAAAGCCCGATTGGGTCCGTGCGCTAAAATACATCCACCTATTGGATGACCGAGTAAATTCTTCAGCTTGGTCACGCTTCGTCTGCTTCATAGTCTGTAAACAGTTAAGATATATGCATTAGTACATCACTCAATCAACAAATACACAACTAAATATGGATCTTGAACTTTAATCACAAGTTTAATTTTAAACATACACATACTAGCTTTATACAACAAAGTTAGGAAAACTTACTAGTAGGAGGCGGTTGACAATAGGAGGACGTCATTGAAGTTAAATTCAGATGAAAATTTTGATTTTTGGCCACTGAAGTTAGTTTTAAGAGGCCACTGAAGTTTATACCCAAATGAGGCCTAAACCAGCAATTTATATCCGTTATTAGTTCTCAGAAGAGGGCTAAATGCAAATGGGGTGTATTTTTAGGTATTCAAAATGCACATTAGTTAATAAATTGGTCAAAGCAAAGTCCAGGGAGGAAAGACTTCAAATGAAACCGGATAATATCAAAATAATGACGGAGTGAAATGATTTTATCAACTTGAAAACTAGTCCAAAGTTTAAGGTAAATTATGTATAAATGGTCATCTTCGTATATGTAAATTAACTAGTCAGTATATTTTAATTTTCATTTTAGCAACAAAGTGAAACATTCAAAGTCATCAGACGCAGACAGATGCCACATACGTGCAGCCGTAAAGGAATGGCACGCTTAACTGCTGATTTGGTTAGAAATAATTTTAATGTTGTGATCTTTTTATGCCATTTATAGAGTTATGCTAAATTATTTTATTCCAATTTTTATTACCATAGAAAAACGAGAGTCCAGATCCCTCTTCTGTCGGTCGATCTGATGTTTGGATTAATTCTCACACTCGAAAAAAACGGTGAGCCGACGAGCTCGATTGTTGAATAAACTATTGTATGTGATTTAATTTTAAATTGACATATTACAAATGATTTTAGAATGTGATAATGTTAGAATTTACAATGTATGTTGTCCTTTACAGGAGAAGATTAAAAAATTTAACGCTGAATCACAAGCTACCTCAACAACTTCTGTGAGAGAAGATGTTTTTTTAGCAGTGCTGAGAAACGATAGACCAGGACGATTAAGAGGAATGGGTAGAGGTATGACCCACACCATGTTTGTTTTATCACAAGCTAATCAAAAACAAACAATGCAACTACAAAACAGAGTTGCGGATTTGGAGAAGATGGTTCAAATGCTAGTATCAGAAAACCAGGTATTTCTAAAATGAATGGAAATAAGTTATAACTTATACGTAGCAATTAGTTATTTGTATTTTGTGTGTTTAGAATTGTAGTAAATCATTGAATAAACTCTTTGTTCAGTAATGACTACATAAATAATTCATAATAAAATTCAAGTTGTCATATAAACCCAAAGATAAAATAAAGATTGACTACATGCAGCATTTTCATACTTCACTTTTTGCAAAACCAAAAGATGAATTCAGAGATAGAATAAATTCAAGTTGGACACTACTGCATGTACAGGCTTGACACTGTTGCATGTACACGTGATTTCTATGTTGTGGTATGCTCAAAAGGTGAATCAATGAATCATGGCTATATGGCAAAACATAAAAAGTTGGACCCTGTTAATAAAAGATGACTCAATATGTGTATGTACACGTGTCTGCTCATCTAGAACTTATCAAAATGAGTTGCATGTACACGTTGTTCCTTATCAGAAATGAGCTGGCTCTTTCATCCCTATATAAAACTTATTAGTAGAGTTACTTCTTGTCTTCACCACACTCATAGTAACTTAAAGACACAGTCCTACTATCTTTAAGTTACTTCTTTCCTCTTACACAAGCCTTATTACCATGTCAATCATTAAGCAATGATGTCATGCTCGCATCTATTGGGAGCAAGTCATGCCGCCTTGGTTAATTGAAACCATGCTGCCTTGGTTAACGTTAGTACTGTCATGAGGTTATTTTCAGATCCATGTAGAGGGGTATTCAGTACCTTAAGGATACTGAATACCTCATCTACGTGGTTCTGAAATTAAACTTTGTGGCAGCACTGATTAACATTTCAAGGGGATACACTACTATCATATATCGTTGTGTCCAATATATCGTTTGTTTTGTTATTTGATCAAGTTGTCCAATATATCATTGTATTCTAAATATATATCATTTTGTCCAATATATCGCTGTGTTCTACATGTATAGCAATGTTTATTAGTAGTGTTCTACATGTATATCAATTTGTCCAATAATTTAGACCGAGAAAATATACAGACATCTGGATAAAATATTCAGACATCCGAATAATTCTTCATGCATAATATTTTAGGCTGAGATTTAATCCAGACATCAGATTGCTGCTTCATTTACAATTTTTTAGGCCGAGAGAAATTTCAGGCGTCTGAATACTTCTTCAGGAATAATATTTTAGACAGAGATGAAATCCAGACATCTGGGTAAAACATTAGACGTCTGATTATCATTCAGATGGTTTTATGGTTCTGATATCAGACGTCTGACACATCAAAATCAGCTCTGCATGTCACAAAATCATTACATTTTTATATCCGTCCGTATTCAAAAATTAAGAGGATACGGTTATCTGATATCCTAAAATTAAGCGGATTATCCGCTATCCAAAAATAATTATGGATACGGATACAGATATGGCACTATCATCAAGTTATCACAAGCTAACATACGTCAAAGTCACAATCAAAACACAACCATCAAAGTCACAATCAAAACACAACAAACTAACATCATCTAGTTATCACAAGCATAGCACACATCAAAGTCACAATCAAAACACAACCAAATCACAAAATAAAGTTTAATACATAGATAATTTTTTCACAAATTGTAAATTAAGCGTCGGCGTCTTTAGGTTCGACTCTCGCTTTTGTTGAGTCGCTATCCCCCTCTTAATCTACCCCTATGTCCACCTTGTCATCAGAATTCTTTGAATCTTCTTTTTCCTCAGGTTCGATGCTTGCTTCTTTTGGGTTGCCTTCCCCCTCTTTTTCTTCCTCTCTCTTTTCCTTGTCATCAGATATCTTTGGATCTTCTTTTCCTTTAGGTTCGACGACCACTTCTTTTGGGTCGCCTTCCCCCTCTTTTTCTTCCTCTATCTCCTCCTTGTCATCAGATTACTTAGGTTCAATGCTCACTTCTTTTGGGTCGCCTTCCCCCTCTTTTTCTTCCATTTTCTCTTCCTTGTCGCCAGATTTATTAGAATCTTCTTTTTCTTCAGAATTATCTACTGAAAAGGTTAAAGATGGCAGAGTCTGTGGTCGAGTACGTCGTAAAATTTCAGTGAGAGACCGTGCTGTTGCACTCATTGTATTCTCAATAGTTGCAAGACGAGACGCTAGTGTAAGTTCCATATTCGCAATACGATTCCCCACGGAAACTTGATTTTGATACAATATTAGTTGGTTATGAATGACGACTTGATTCGTTTGGAAGAATTTGTGCCTTGGAAGAAGTCATACCTTCAAAAGTTCGATATTGAAAAGCTTGTTGGGAGGAAGGTTCCGGCATATCCTGAATATGCTCTTGATGATGCTCTTGCGGAGGAACTTGTTTACCTTGACGTTTATCTCTCCATTCGTCCAGAGTGCAAAATGTTGGTGGTTTTTCCGGGAGTTACATCAAGGAGAAGAATTTTTTACCTGCTTTCTTATCTGGAATTTCCTCAAACATTGATTAATAAGTCGGAACTTCTTTTGCCTCTAATAATCTCGTAATAAGCGGAGCATAGATAATTGTTTGTCGAGACCTACTCCAAAATTCCTTTAGTTCATCAAAGATAAATTGAGCCCAATTAACTTGAATACCACCAAATATAGCATATAAGGCCCTATGCTCTAGATCAGTTATTTTTATGGCTTCCAAGCCGAGGAAACACTGCACTTATAAGAACTCGGGTAAGAAATCTTGCTTTTGGTCTGAAATATTTAGTTGAAAACTGAGGCATATCATCTTCCCAAATTTGACGAGTAATGTTATCTCGTGGCTTAAAACGCATATCGGGAATATCATTGATATTTGTCCCGGTGTTAGAACATTGCAATATATCTCATATGTCCTTAGCTGTGAATCTAACAGTAACCCCGCTAACACTTGACCAAATCCAATCTTTTTCTACTTGAGGATTCCAAAAACCTGTACTATCTAAGTTCGCATAGAATAGAAATATGGATAGCTGGCCAATGTTAAGGTGATTAGAAGGGAATGAGACCAGTGTTACAAGACCAGCACCCTGGCATAAGCTATGTAAATCATACATCGGAAAATCAATGAGACTGTAGAATGGACCAGTATGCAGGATCTTATTCTGCATCAATCCATATCTTTCTATTGTCAAGGATGCTTTATTCATCCATCCGTTGATTCTTGATTGCGAAACTGGTTAGGGTATTTCGGTAGTAGTTTGTAGAGGATTTGATGATTCTTCGTTTGCCCTCTTTCGTTTTGATGAACTTTTTTTAGGACCCATGATTTGGACTTGATTTGGGATTTTAGGGTTACAGAAGTTCCAATTTGATCGTTGAAATGGAAGAGTGAGGAATAGAAGGTTGCGGTTATTTTTATATAGAAATAACTGACATTTTGTAAATCAGACCTCTAGTTTGAAAACAGATGTTCGATTTAGGGTTTTTTCAACCCGAGGAAGTTTTCAGACGTCTGCGAATAGTTTCAAACGTCTGTGTTGGATGATTTTTAAATCCGTGTTTATTTTCAGACGTCTGCTAAATTTTTCAGACATCTGATTTTAGTTTTCCTGTTTTTTATTTTAACCCTGTCAATTTTCAGACTTCTCGTTTATTGACTCAGGCGTCTGGTTTTTAATTTTTTGTGATACGCCCCCTTAATTTGCATAATTGTTTACATAATTGCATCATGATCACCACCAATTAATGATTACTTGCATAATTGTTTATCAGGTTAAAGGAAGCAGCAGGGATGAGAGTCCATCTCAAATGGTACGAATGATTTATATTATTGTTGCCATAACAATGGAATTTATTTTGATTTAATATATAATATAAAAGATTTTGACTAAATGTAGAGTAAGTATGACCAACCGAATGTCAGATGTAATTTGTTGGATTGGACCGGGATGGACGAAATAGTAGCTAAAGGAAGCGTTCTTTCAAATGAACCTAAAGAGCTTTTATACAATATTCCACTTGGACCAAATGCCATGAAAATTTTGATAGAAATCCCGAAGAAATTGAATGCTTATTTATGGAGGTCTACTCGTAGGATGATCTCACATATTGGAGAAGCTACGGACGAGATAGTAGCATGGCCATCAGACAGAGTTGCACTTCACACTACGACAACCTCTGAAAATGATGAAAATGCGGTATACTTAATTCTTTATGCACTCATTAGCTCTATGATTTAGTATAAGAACCTGATAATATTTTTTTAACTAGAGTAAAACTTCATAAAGAAATAAAAAACGCAAGTTGTATGACTAGGTTGGAAGCAAAGAATTAGTTGCCGAAGGGTGGTTGTACTCTACTGATCCAATTCAGCTCGTGGATAATATTCCACTTGGAGAGTCTGCTGCGCTTGTTTTGATTGATGCGGCAAAAAAATCAGATGCATTCTTATGGAGAGCACCAGTTGGTATGACATATGTTGGAGAAGTTATTGGATGCAAAGTAGCTTGGCCGCAAAAAAAATGTCATTCTTGAGGATATTAATGCTACGGAATCTGCTGATACGCCAAATATAGTATCACATTCAGTAGTAATGTGTAGTTTATGTATTTAATTTATAAAAACATGCATATACCTTGATACTGTTTTATTATTATAATCACTTCTGTTTTGTAGAAAACATATTTAAACTGTTTCAAATATTGCATGGCAGACCACTAGTTTCAAGTTAAACATTAAATGCAAGTTGATTAGTGTTCACGGAGAGAAAGAAGTTGTTGTTGAAGGACGCATGTCTTCGACTGACGCAAATGCAATGGTCCATTTTGTTCATTTGGGAGAAGGTGCCGTTAAAGTTTGGCTTGATATTGTTAAAGTTCCAAATGCACCTTTATGGAGACCTACATCTGAGTTTGAGTTTATTGAAGATGCAATTGGTTCTACTATAACTTGGCCTTCTGCAAATGTCGCCGCAGAATCGTCTTCAAGTAAGAATGACTTATACTTCTCTTTACTTATCATCAGTATGGATGATGGAAATACTCCTTATTATGATTATTTTGGTAGAATTTTACTTCAAGTATGATTTCCCTTTTCACCTCTTAAAACAGAATTAATATTTAAATTTCATTTAGGTAGATAAAACCAGAAAAAATAGAAGATACGGTGACCTAGATGTGCTCAAACACTTTGATCTTATACAATTTTTCTTTCTTGCAATTTGGTCGTATTAAGTCGTACACATATTTGTTGACACAAGAAATGTTGTGAAGTTTAGGATGCTGGTTGAAAAAAAAACATGTTGCCTGTGCATGGAACTGAACCATGCCAACGCTGTCAAGTAGTTTAAGCACTAAGAGTAGTCATACAAGCCAATATTAGAAATGTTATATTTATACCGAATCCAACAACAAGATGACTTGATCACACTAGACCTCGTCTTCTTTTCACATTGCCATGTTTAGCAGTACTTTTTAGTTCAGTTGTTAGCAGTTTCTCAGTGTCATACATATACAACAAAAGTAGTTATGTATTTTCTTATTGCCAAATCAGGTGTTGATGTTTGATGCATGACGAAAATTCTACTTTGGAGCACACAAGCTTGGACTTTGAACGGTTTATATTTTTCTTTTTTGTCAGTAAGCATCTTTTGTAAGAACAAGTTAGATGGGAACATCGAGTACAAAATGTTATGTCCAACTATTGTATATTTGGCATATGGAATTATTATAACTTATGTTCTATAGTTTTATATTTATAATTCTTTTGTATTGTTTGAATTTCGTGATGATTTTGAACTGCATTGTGCAAAAATGATAAATGCTGATAGATGTACCTCAACAACTCTACTGAAACGTTGTGATATATTTTGAAAAAACATTGTGGCATGCAGGGAAAAACAACATTTGCAGATGATAAAAAACACTGTGATATGTATGGTAAAATGCCATGATATGCAGAGTGTAACAACTTTTCTAACCAGGAATAAAAGCAGTAATATATGTTGGGAAACGCTGTGCTATATGGACGGGCATAACATTTCTGGGCTTTATAAAGCGCTGTTATATATGTTGAAAACACTATAATATATGCACGATGACAATGGTTATAGCCGTTTTAAAACGCTGTTATATATTCATACAACGTTGTGGTATGAAGACGATAACAACGTTTCTAACCCATATAAAACGCTGTTATATATGTGATGAAGGAGAAATAATTTGTGTTAGCTATGCAAACACAGCAACACAAAACGCTGTATAAACCTAATGACAACGCCAATTAAACGATGTATAAATCATAACAACAATACCAACTAAAACGCTGTAGTATCTACATTTTCTACAATGTTTTCAAAGTATTGTGGTAGTCCCCATGACCTATAACAACGTGTCGGTAGACAGAGTTCTTCGAAACACTGTAAATTTATATAACAGTGCTTTTTCAACGCTGTCAATGAGCATATTTGTTGTAGTGATTGGTTGATGTAGCTTGTGTAGGTGGGTCAGATGAGGCGTCTGTTGTTGCTACTGATTGTGTAGTGGATGGTCATTGCTCGAAATGGTTGTGTGGTTCGATGTTTCGCTGAAGACACAGGCATGCTGCTCGCACTCTCTGTATGCAACAGAGGTAGTTCCTCTTAGCGGGGCAGGGAAGAACGGACAACAACCTGTTGTCTTTGACGTTTCATCTACCACCGCTATTTCTAAGCTAGGCTTTTCTTTGGATGTTGAGGTTTCTGCTGCTGTAGTTGTAGGTAATAAACGCATCTATCTTGATGCGTTGGTTGCCCCCCAGGTACGTTTTTATCCCCAGTTTTCTTTGAATGAGGTTATTGATTTTTTGCTACTTGGGTCTCCCTAGTTATGCACAGCTATTTGCAGTTATCTGATAATGTTTTGGAGGATGGTGGTTAGTCTGGTTTTATTGGTTTTGTTGCTTTGCATTCCCCCTTGTTTTCTATTACGCATTCCTTATTTGGCTGTGCTGTTTTCCACCAGTTTCTCAACCCAGCAACAGTTGTAGCCAAATCTAAACGACCTTCATTTTCTTTCTACTCGGTGTTGCTTTTGGGCAACACATTGTTCATGATCGATTGTCGATGTTTTTTGACCCGTCTTGGGATCTCTTACTGGTTTGCGATTGGTTTGCCATGTTTTATTTTCACGTATCCAACCTCGTGAAGGCGTCTTTCTTAGGTTTGTCTGTCCCATTAATTAGATTTGATCACAGCACGACTGCTAGTGTCTTATGTGTGTTGTGCGCAGAGGTCGATTGGTTGTTTGTTGATGGCGGAAGCTTCAGGATGTTAGCTTGGGTTGACTCAACTAGTTTGGTGTGGCTTTGTAGTCAAGCCCATATAGTTATGCCATTTTTGGATGGCTATACAACCTTACAATGGGATCATGGTAACTTGTCGAGTAAATCAACTAGCATCCTAGGGGATTACACATCTCATGTTTTTTTGTTAGGGGGCCTTCTTCTAGGCCCCAGGTGGTTCCTTTGACATTACCCCTTATAGGGGTGTCAATTCGATGACATCTCAGTGTTGGTAATGTCCATACAGGAATCAGTGACGTTGTAGTTGCGCATCCCTACATTTTCGTGCTTTCATCATCTTTTTTCTTCTTTCTCTTCTTTTCCTTTCGCTCATGGAACTGACCGAATTTTCTCTTCTCTATCTTCCTCTTCTTCATCATCCTTTTCTTCTTCTGGTAAGATGTCTTCTATTCTTGTTTCCTCTCCCTTTCTTAGAAAGGTAGAGATAGCGATCACTAATGATCGCCTCTCTAGACTTACTAAGAATTCTTATCCTGCTAGGTCTAGAGTTGAGATGCCCATTTCAGAACTCACGTCTAGGCGTGCTAGGAGGCATTTTGCCTCAGTCTCTCGCACCCCCATCTGATTCGCACATGCTTTATAGCGGTGTCAGAGCAGATCGTTAGATCTACTTGACATACTCTTTATCTTATCTGAGATTTGACATAGGCTGGTTGTCCATCGCCTTCTCTCTGGGTATCTATTTTTCCGATTTTGACCTTGATGGAAAACTAGAACGTTCGAGGTATTGGTAGTGATGCGTTGGTAGCCAGACTCAAGTGCATTGTCAGAAGCATTCTATCTGTTTGGTTTCTCTTCTGGAACCAATAGTGGGTCCAGGATCGATCACCTCTTCCGTCCTATCCCTTGGCTTTGGCGGTGCCTTAGCCAACATGTCCGTTAAGATTTGGATCTTATGGTCCAAAGGCATTGTCGTCTACCCTATCTTCGATTAGGATCAGCTGTTATCGGTGGCTTGTTCTATCCCCTCGTTCTCTTCATCTTTTTTGTTCTTAGTGGTTTACGCTAAGTGTGACAGGATTGAGAGACAAGCCCTATGGTTCGATATCCTTTCTCTGTCCATCTTGGGATTCACTATTCCTGCTTTGGGTGGTGACTTTAATGTTGTCGTCGGCCAAGCAGAAAAGCGTGGAGGCAATGTCGTGAACCATTTGACGGTTGCAAATTTCAATGCTTTCATCGTCAGCTCGGGTCTCTCTGAAGTCCCTTTTGTCGGCTCAACCTTCACTTGGTGTAACAAACAAGAAGGCCCAAACCAGATTCTATCTAGGCTGGACCGAGTCTTTGGCTTTGAAAGATGGTTCAGCCTTCCCTTCTCATTCACTATCTCCCATCTGCATTGAACCTTTTCCGACCATGCTCCTATGATTCTTAGTTGTTCCCACTCTCCTTATCTGGCCCTCCCTCCTTTCGGTTCCAGAGTATGTGGAGATCTCACCATTCTTTCCTTAGTGTTGTGGAAGGTTCCAGGGTCTCCCGTATTATTGGTCCCCCTTGTGTGGTTTTCTCTCGTAAGCTGAAGCATCTTAAGACGCGTCTTAAGGCATGGAATTTGCTAGTTTTCAAGAATATATTCAACTGCGTTAGTTAGGCCGAAGAAACTCTTATTCTAGCAGAAGTATCATTCAATGAGGAACCCTCTGCTGCCAATAAGTTGGCCTGAGCATTGGCCCAGCTTGCCTTTTCGTCTGAACTTCGTATTGAACAAGACCATCTTCGCCAAAAATCAAGGGTCAAATGGGTTGTAGAAGGTGCTACGAACTCCAGGTTTTTTCACTCGTCTATTCATGAAAAGAATAATCTCCTATCCATTCATCAGATCCACCGCCCTGGTCAATCTATGGCTTCTTTCCAGATGAAGTCAAAGATACTATTATGTCCTACTTTCAGTCCTTCCTTAGCTCTCCATCGGTCTCGGTTTCAGACTCGTCGCTTTTTGCTTTCATTCCTAGAATAATTCTCCCGTCGGATAGCTCTGACCTTGTCGCACCTCCTTCTTTGGAAGAAATACGTGCTTGCGTATTTGCTCTAAGCAAGGACAGTGCGAGTGGGCCTGATGGATTCAATGTTTTTTTTTCTAGGAGTGTGTGGCATATTATTCAAGCAGATTTTTGTCTCCCCATCCAATCCTTCTTCTCTGGTGGATACCTCCCTTCGGGGTGGACTTCCCCGAACCCGATCCTCATCCCAAAATGCGATCGACCTAGCCCTTATGCGGATTTCCGTCCTATCAGTTTATGTAATATGTCTGGCAAGGTCATATCCAAGGTTCTAACCAATAGATTAGCACCTTTTCTCGAGCGTCTTATTTCCTCTTCATAGGTCGGGTTTGTTAAAGGATGTTTGATCACCGATAACGTTTTGTTAGCCTAGGAGCTGATTCCGCGGATTGACAAGCAGGTGTGAGGGTCTAATGTGGTCGTCAAGCTAGATATGGCTAAGGATTACGACTGCATGTCGTGGTTCTTCATCATCAAGGTTCTGAGGGCTTTCGGGTTCTCGGAACCCCTTATCGATGTTGTTTGGAGGCTTATCTCCAACTTCTGGTTTTTCGTTCTCATCAACGGATCAGCCACCGGTTATTTCAGGTCCGGGAGAGGTCTTTGTCAGGGAGGCCTCCTCTCCCCATCTCTGTACATCCTTGCTGTGGAGGATTTTACTTGAGGTTTACACTCTCTGACGATAGCGGGGCATATTCATAGGTTCAGCATCCCTAGGGGTTGTCCTCTTATCTCTTCCTTATCTTTCATTGACGACATCATCATCTTTACTAATGGTAGTCGTCAGTCTATTTGTGGCCTTTTGGATCTTATTCGGCATTATGAGAGATGCTCAACGCAACTTGTTAACTCTTCTAAAAGCTACTTCATTCCCGCGAAGGACCTGTCTCCAGTCAGATCTTCCTGGATCGAGACTACTGCATGTTTCAAGGCGGCCTCGCTTCCGCTTCCTTACCTTGGTATTGTTTTGTATCGAGGTAGGAAACTCAACGCCATTTTCGATCCCCTATCTGATAAAGTCAGGGGTAAGATCATCTGGTGGACTACTTCCCTGCTTTCTCAGGCAGGCAGACTGGTCCTCGTTAAGTCTGTTCTTGACTCTATGGTATATCACATCTTTTCTGCTATGACTCCCACAGCTTCCTTCTTCCGCGCTTACCGTTCCTTGGCTTCTTCTTTTTTATGGGGATCCAAAGATGACGCTTCTCGCCACCACTAGATCTCTTGGAACTCCATTTGTCATCCCAAAAGTGAGGGAGACCTGGGCCTTCGGAACCTTAAGGACATCCGTTTGGCCTTTGCTTGTAAGCTTTGGGCGAGGTTTGGAGTGAACAATTCCCTTTGGGCAATGTTCCTCCACGCCAAGTACCATAAGTTGGAAAGTATGTATTACATCGGTATCCCGTCCTACGCTAGTGAGACGTGGAAACAGATGCAATCCGTGAAGGTCTTAACGGATGCTCATGTAGGTGGTCCCATTTGGAACGGCAGTCCCTTCTCGCCTATGGCAGCGTGGAATTCAGTGCAGAATCTTGGCCCACGTCACCATATTTTCTCCTTCGTCTGGGAAGTCTGTATTCCACCGAAGGTCTCTCTGTTCATGTTGAAAACCTTACATAATGATTTACCTATAGATGAGAACCTTCAGCAAATTGGCATTCCTTTCATGTCAAGATGCAGGTGCTGCTGTTCTGGATGCTCTGAATATGCTTTTCATTTGTTGTTCTCTGGGTCTTGTGCCAGGGTTGTCTGGAATTACTTTGGGAATCTAATGGGTTGCCGAGGTAATGCAACCCCGATTGATGATTCACTGAAACTATGGTGGTCCGGCGTCTCACGTAAATCTTTACGATCGATTCTTCTTTGTCTAGTTCCTTATCTGGTCTGCTGGCACATCTGGAGCTCACGGAATAAGGCAGTATTAGATGAAGTGTCTATGGACTCTCCTACCATTATACGGAAAATTAGGAGCGATGTGTTTCTAGCATTCCATGGTAGGCCTTTCAGAGGTGTTTTTGATTCCCGCTCTAGGAGATTGGTTGTTACTTTTGATATTCATTGGTAGCGAACACTCCCAGGGCATGTATTGGTTGATTTCTTTCTTTTGTGATTCTGTGTCCATCTGATTTTATCAATTACTCTCTACCCGCTCCCCCCTTTCGATCTTATGTTGTTTGCTAGTTGTGCAGATATTGGGTTATAGGTTATGGGATTTGGTCTGCTTGGAGCTTCTTTATCCTAGGTGGATTGCCTGGAGCAGGAGCATCTGGAGCCTTTAGTGGATCAGGAGTTCGAAAGATTTTCTATGCCTTTGCTTGTCTCCTTGTATTAGTCGAACTTTGTGGCCCAATGATTTATCATGCTCTTGACCATCAGAATGGTCTTTCTCTATCTTCTCCAGTTGAATTTCTGAGAGGCCTGGTGCTGATGCATTGCTTCATCTCTTTGCTGGTGTCTCGTAGAGCTAGGGGTATTCATCGCCGCTCATCGCTTTGATACCCATCTGCTGAGGCTCCCTCTGCAGTGTCTGTTGATTAGCTTGCGCTAGTCTGTTATCCGCCTGCTTGTTTTATATGTTTCGTTCCGTTTAAAAAAAAATCAAAGGCGTACCTTCCAACACAACTTTTCCTTTTTTGCAGCAGTGGGTCTAGATGATGAAGGGTCCAAAGCAAGAACTTTTCCCTTTGTTGCCTCTGGATACTTATAGTCCCCCAACTGGTTGTAATTGTAGCATCTCACACTCTGCTTCCCATTAACTTTTCTGGCCTCTCCTGGCTTGCCTTTTATTGCATAGTGGCCCTTCTTATCACACTTGAATCAACATTAGCTTAATTCTTCTTGGTTTTTCTTCCTTTAAGGGATTTCGTCCCTTTAAAGAACTTTCTTTTCTTTTCCTGGAAGTTCTGACTCCCCGAGTGTTTCTCACAATCAGAAGCCAACTCCTCATTTTGTATCTTCATTTCCATAACAAAATCACTAGGGTCTTTGAGATATGACATTGTTGTTATAACGATCTCCAGTTTTAATCCCCGGATGAATTTCTCATTCCTTTTGATGATAGTATCTATTGTCCCACAAGCATAGACATAACTCATCAAACCTGGTAGCATACTCAACTACTAACGTCTCTCTCTAACAGCAAACTTTCTAAGCAACATGGACTGAGCAAATTTAGACATAAATCTAGCCCTAAGACTTATTTGGAAATCATCCAAAGTAATCTCTTCCTATGGTGTTCCAATAGTAAAACATTCCACCAGTTTATAGAATTATCTTGTAGTTTACTAGAAGCATATCTTCTCTTTTTCACGTCATCCAAGCCAATGTTTCTAAAAATCCTTTTATATTGCTACAGTTAAGTCTTCACTGCACTAGCCTCTTTTGTTCCTGGAAAAGGTTTTCCTCCAGTAGTAGTGTAATCTCTACTCTGCTTGGCATAGTTATTTCGAATTTGTACCACTGTTCCTCCAATATCTCTAGCATTCAACGTCTGGACAAGCAACTAATACATATTCCCTATATAAACTAGCTTGGTTGCAACACCTTCAGTCTTATTAGTCTGATGACCTTGATTATTTTGAATTTAAGGTATGACATTTCCATTGTTTGTGGTGCTTCCATCACTAAGTTCACTCTTATGCTGCTTCTCTCCATGTCTTACTTCCTTATTTGTAGATGAACTTTTGTAACATACCAAAGGATAACCTTAAGACTATGGGACATATACATACTTATATAGTTAATTACAAATACATTGTTATATCATAAGTTCATACCTAGTACTTTACTTTTATCTTAGGGTTTTAAGTTGAAAAGCTTTTTCATTAAAACATTTTTACGTTTGCATAACCCTATCTCTAATACAAAATTATAATATCCCATCCTCTACGGCTAAAATTTAAATGCTATAGATGTTGCAATCATCCATACTATTAACTTTCGATGATAGAGAACAGTTATGTTAATGAATCATAACATCAAAGAACATATGAATGCGAATTTTTTTGAATCAAGATTCATTAATAAATATTCATTATATTCCCATTTACAAAACCCTATTTAAATCAAAATGTATTTATTACAGAATATAATCTCCAAATGAGACATATGAAGATGCCCCCTTGGTTGATCAGAGTAATATATGCAATAAACAGATTTTTCATAATATATCATGCGATAAAGAAAACCATGGAAAACTCCTAGAATATATACCGCATCCAGCACATATCCTGAGCTTATTCATAAAAGAGAAATGTGAAAAACCCTTCCTTTTAGCATACTCAAACGAATACGCGAAATTTTAAGGGGAAAACAAAAACTTCGAGTTAGTCAACAAATTAGTGCAAATTACAAATTACATATCTGATTATAATGGATATCTAGTAAGATCACACCACTTAGCAAATGGGTTTCCCTCTTCCTAGTACTAATCATAATAACCAAACCTCTGCTCCTGCAATATCAAGGGTTAGAACACAACAATAATAATGAAAACTATTATAATATGCAACGTGCAACATATAACAAACATGAAATTCCCCTGCCTGTAACACTCACTATGCATTATCCTTCCAAAGGTTTTAACTCCCATTTTTACTTTTGTAGCTTGTTGAACCGTAATAACCCCATAACCAGGAGTATGAAATGTGAGATGTTAAATAGAGGATTTCTTAATGATTTAAAAATATGAAATTCCAGTACTCGGTACTTTTGCAGTTTGCAAGGTAAGTGCATGGAATAAAATCTTTTTTTTTTCTGAATATGGTAATCAGAAGGTATGTTGCTGCTTAATGGACAATATGGGCCAATTTTTGTTGTTGTTAAATTTCCCAAAAGAAATCTCTTTTGATCAAAATTAAAGCTTTGATCTTCATGATAAAAATGCAAATTTGGTTGATGTGTTGCATGGGCTGCCTCTTACAACTATCATTTTTGATCTTGATTTCACCCGTCAAGTGCTCCCTTGAACTATAACATTGGTCTCTATTAAGTGTTTTTGTGTTTTTCTTACTCTGTATTTCTCCAATATATTGTTGCACCATGTTTCCTATGTATTTCTTTTCTTTTTTATGCATGCATAGGTTTATTGGCCTAACATGTTTCCCTTTGTAATTCTTAGTGTAACAATAAAATGCTAGGAGATCATTTAACACCGTTGGCCTTGCCAAAAAAACATATAATGGATTCCTCTTCCTCGTTATCCTGACTATCTATCTTAACAGTTTCATGATAAGTGCTCTTATACACAAGTTACATAATTATCTTCAAGTTACCCACTTTAGTTTAAGAGTAAGGATTACCCATCATTTTATTTTTCTAGATCCTTTACCTTACCAACTGAATTGGTCATCCTATTTGGTTATTAAATAAATTTATATAGATGTGGAATAACCATCACACACCCCATAATTTTACCTTCAAATGACTATGAACCTCCCAACAAGGTAATGCAAGTAACCCTTACACACTACATGGTTTTCCCTTTGGTTGACCAAGAACCCCAAAATGTGATTAACCATCACTTTCACATAGTTTTTCCTTTGGTTGCCTATGAATACCTCAATGCTACCGGATTAACCAACCCAGTAGGTTTCGAATGTAATTGATACCCAAGTGTCCTTTTTATTAATTCCATTGATAACCCAGTGTTTTTATTTAAGTTTCAAATGTAATTGGTATCCCCAACTTCCCTTTTGTTCATCCCATTGGTAAACCAATGTACTCATATGCATGCGAAAATATAACTGGTTCCCTACCAATTTTATGTAAATTCTCTAGCTTTCGGCAGGCAAGTTATAGAATTCAAAATGATGTAATGGTTCACTACTTAAAGCATTATGCATAAATAGATAGGAACAGAACTCATAACATCCCCTCTCCCCCTTTGACTCCCTCCTAAGGTGTCGAAGCCAATTCCACCTTTTCACTCTTGTATTGGGTGTCGAAGGCAGTGATGGGAAAATCCCTATTGACTTCATTGAACAAACAAGCCAAAATTTCCTTATTGACAGGAATCAATGGTGATCAGATATTAAGGCAAAAGCCTCATCTAATTTAAAGCAAGTTATAAAAAAACATCCTTTCGGCTCCATTGAAGGCTATTTAGGCAATAGCGACTCTTTCTTTAAAATCATAGTTGGAGGAAAATACCTTTCATCTCTACCTAAATGAAATGAGGTGGCAACATCTCGTATTCTATAAAAATAAATAAAAAAACAATCCCTTTCGGTACCCTCGATAGTCATTAAGGCGATAACCTCAAAGGTTATTTACAAAAAAATGAAAAATCCTTTTCAGCTCAGTTGAAAGGTACCTAGGTGATATTTTCTTATCTTTACAAATTAAAGTTTTGGAAACAAACCCCTTAGACATGGTCAAGAGGTATAAAAGGGAAAGCTCTGTTTTTATGAAACCAAATTTTGGAAATCATACCTTTTGTCTCTACCGATGGTTGTTGAGGCGGAAGCATCAAAGCTTTTTTATAAAACTTAAAAATCCCTTTCGACACTTCCAAAAGGATTTAGAGGCAATAGCTTTAGAACTTTAAAACAATAGAGGAGGCATCCCTTTATTTTATACTTTCAAAAATAGTCTTATCGAACAACGGAGAAAGCCCAACTACGATGTCGATAGAATCCATTGGAGGCTTGGAGCTGATAACTTTTAAAGCATAAGCAAGTGGCCAATGACCTATGTAACACCTTACACTATTCTGAGCTTAAATTTCGACAAATATTGAAACTCAAACCCATCCAAGTGTAGAGAGTGTATAAATCTGGTACTTGTAAATAATGAGTATGATCATAATTAGGGTACAACAAAACTAACTCACAACGAAAATAAGATAGGATAACGAGTATCAACCTAGGAAACTACCCAAAAGGTGAATTGCAACATCAATACGGAGCATGAGAGAACAAGAATAGAAAGCAAAAATTGAACACTTGCAAAGATCTGTATTCCCTGAGATGTACCTGAAAGTTGTTATGAGAAGGGGTGCAGAATAACAAGTCCTGATGAGTAGAAATTGTATAATACTGTCTACAACACATAAATGTATCCCATTTGGTTTCACCCAAAATCATGTGTACAACAAGGCTAGTAATTCTAACCTAACCTTGTAAAGATTTACATGCTATGATTAACTACCATACCCAAGGTAGCACTTCCCAAAGATAACGTTATCATAATACTAAGATAGAACTTTTAACCAAGAGTACGGAACCTTCAAACCATCACTCAAATGAATACCAAACTTAAGAGGCAGGATCTCCAACTACCCAATACCCTATAAAGGAGGCGGTTATTCTATACAAACACTTATGGCCTCACTCACAATATAACATAAGGGAGGATCCTTATGATCACTTAAGGCCCAAGGCAGATCCATCGAACACTTAGTACTTTACTTGGTGGTTTACTAGTGCTAATATAAATTAGAGGACACTAGCTACTAAGTCATACTAATTTAAGGCTTTCGTCATTCAGTATATACCCAAACCCCGCATAAGGTGAGAGATAGTAAGCAGTCACTTATGAGCTACAGGACGGGTAGATACTAAAGTCATTTATGACCTTCCCCCAGTGGATCCCTGTGTTACTATAGCTAGACTTATTGTATAATCTTCTAGTCACTTAATAATTCCCGTAGGATAAGCAGACCTATGGTACCTCCGTAGTAGTCGTTTATACCTTATCCTTAGGCAGACTTCAACCCTAGTCACTTACTACCTAAAAGAAGCACACTATCGCAAAGCTTATCAATCTCATACCTAATTATCCATTTATATTTCTTGTTTATAAGGAGTTGAGCTATCTGATCACTTTGACCCAATGATTTTACCCTTATGTGGAAGGGTGAATCGAATCACTTAATACCCAGTAGGCGGATCCCGCTACTTAATACCACCAATCCTGAAGTAAGCTACGCTTATGAATTGTTTCCTTCTTTGGTTCTTCTTTTGGAAAGGAGGCGGACCGTAATACCTCAACATAGACATAAACCCATTTTAGGAAATAATATTCACTACGTAGTTAACTATTGTCACGGTTCCCTTTGGTTATTGATATTTTGCATCGGTTGTACTTATATTTGACAGTTGGAAAGTGCAGACTTCTGTTAGATAAGGCAACTGACCTTACGTCACTAATTTACTAAGTCAAATCCTTAGATTTTAATTAAAGATATAAATTATAGATTTAATCTTGAATAAACTAAGGATAACCCTCTATAACTTCCTATCATAGGGGATTTAATTACTTATTTCCTTATTGGACTTGGTATTTACTACGATAATCAAATCCCATTAAATTCCCTTTGTTTCCATTTATTATTATAGCAGTCATTATGCCACTATTGTCCTTAATGCACTACGCCATAGATGGCCTATGGCAACCCCAAAGAAGTGACGCAGTAGGTGTCAAAAAGTGTTGCTATAGGAAAAAAATGAGCTGCGGCAACACTTTTTCGGGGTTGCCTTTTGCCACGTTGCCTTAGAGTCAAAGGCAACACTTTTGCTACCCTATGGTAACATCAGTACAGGTGATGCCACAGGTACCACTAGAACAAAAAAATACCCTTTCACAACTGCCAAAAACAATTGTAATATGTCTAGTACAGCTGGCAATTGTAATTTAGTCAACCTTTTTTACAACTGTTTCTAGCAATTGTTAAAATTTTTTTTAGAACTTCTAAAAGTAATTACACCTCAACCGCTATTAATCAAAGATTTCATAATATAATAATAAATATTATTATAACACAATATTTTATTCAAATAAATATGTTATTACAACATTTCAAACGGTACAATTTTTTTGACTCCACTATTGTACATTCACTCGTATATTACACAATCATTCATATTTACATACATTCCTCACTACATTGTCACTCAATTCACTCATATGCAGACTCATGCATACAACCTTAAAAAAGAAAAAAATACATGAAAATGATTATATAAACTACTACCTTTATTTTTTTCCCTTCTGATGATTCGCTGGCAAACACAACTTCTCTAGTCGTCATTGATCGCCTTGAATTGATCTGCATCACATACATTCAGAGAATTCTAACTGCATAATCTACTCATAATGTTCAATGATTGACAACACAATAAAATGCTTGAAGCATCTATAATAAAATATATACTTTTCTTTATCAAATATAAATAAATAATTTCCAATTCAAGTATTCAACTACAGCATATAATTAAATTTCAAATCATACTTAAGTGTGCTCGACTTTCTTTTTCATATTGTAATCCTGCAATATGTTGATGATTCCTAAATAGAGAACTACGTCGTATACCTCAAACAGATCGCTTTCTGACGCCGGGTCATTGCCGCTATGTACGGGTTTTCGGATTGCTTGTGCTGGCATGTTCACTCCCAGTTGCACCAACAGTCTTCCAACACCAGGCATGTTCATGAATTTGAGGAATTTTAGCTGTTGGTATGCATCTTGGCGCAAAGAATTCTTTCGCTGAATCATCATATTGTGCTTGGGGCGTAATCTGCTTGTCTGTGCATGAAATCGGGGCTTTCCCGTTGGGTTGATTTTGATACACACAAGCAAAGCACACACATATGATTAAATTTTGCGCATAGATGATTCCAATGTAAGGCCAAACCATAATTTTGTAAATTTCCCAAATTATGTCTATTCATAAATATAAAATAAGGTATTTTAGTTTGTTAAACTGAAATGTATAATGTAAATCATGCAGAAATAGAATACTAACTTGAGAATTGGAAGCTTTTGCAAAAGTGGCAAAAAAGAGAACATAAACCTCTGCTAGAAGATAAATTAGACTCGGTATATACAACTAATAAAATTTCTAAAAGCAATTTGGCAAACCACTACAAAATTTGGTGTTCTTTTACATTTACTGCATTCTATGATCCGATCTGTGATTGTGATACTATCATCATTAGCTTGGAGTGCTAGTGTTAATTTTGATGCTAACAGTATGCATACCTTCAAATCCCTCTTT
This sequence comes from Allium sativum, assembly GCA_030737875.1. NCBI lineage: Eukaryota > Viridiplantae > Streptophyta > Magnoliopsida > Asparagales > Amaryllidaceae > Allium > Allium sativum. The sequence goes on from CM060919.1 coordinate 444,521,365, forward strand.
AATTCCGTCTAAAGCATGAACAAATGTTTCACTGGTGCATCTCTTAAAAATGGACTTCTTTTTCCTTGTCTTCTTTTTTGTACTTTTCTTCTTCTTACCAGAACAACAACAACCGCAGTAGCACCATTTCGGTAAGCAGTTACAAGTTCTCATTGGAGGCTTTTTAGTCTTTGGAGCATCAAATCCATAAAGAGCTTGCCCTCTAAACACACATTCTGCACCAACATAAATTGGTCCTTGGATGCCATCGAGACCCTTCATGTTAATCTACAATTAAACAAAAACTGAAGAAGTTAGTAGCAAAAACAAGAACTATATCATTGAGAAAAACAAATCTGTTATTCTCATGCTTACATAAAAAAACACAACATTTCGGTTAGCATATCGGTTGTGTCGATTGATACCATCGAATCGCTATGGGAATTGCACATAACACACTTTCTTCCCTAACAGTAGGTCCATCATGAAACACATAAATTCCCTTAGTGCATTGCTGTTATTGATGTAATGGTCACAATCAAGATTCAAAAGATATGGTGTGTTTGTGAGCACTGCTGAGACTCTAACCTGTGAATGCACAAATCAACCAAATAAAAAAATGTAAAATATAGGACAACGAACAACATTGTGTTCAATGCTGTAAGTTATAAGGGATACGCAAAACAAAATTTACCAAAGCATTCATAGCACCGGCCTTCTTATGATGATTGAACCTGGGTCTTTTTTCTCTTGAAACATACACCAAGCGAGGGAGTTCGTTTCCTTCTATATCATGCCCACTGCTTTGACCAAGAAAAACCTTCATGCATATATAATATTGAGCCGACATTTCAGGAACAAGTAGAAGTAAAACTGGAGTAGAAAAAATAAATAAGCATGCATGTACCTAAATCATTCCAGGATGATCACGAACTTTATTTCCAGGTCAAGTAGATCCATCTTGCATTGTCCATCCTTCTTCCAGAACCTTCTGAGCCTTCGAGACCAAAGCATTAATTCGTACCTTGAACTCTTTGTATTCTCTCTACAAAAATAGTTATGTCAACTCAAGAAAGGCTCACAACATTTCGATAATCATCATTTAATAACTACAATCATTTATACCTTCATTGCTTTCCTCTTCTTTACGAATGAAGGCACAACCTTATCTTTTAGGTAATCGATTTTTTACATTTACTGCATTCTATGAACATAATCCTCTTTTAGAAGATAAATTAGACTCAGTGCATACAACTAATAAAATTTCTAAGGGAATTACACCATTATCACTTGATACCGAGAAACATAATCATTGATCTACTAAAATTTCTAAAAGCAATTTGGAGGATGAGTTGTCCGGTTACATCTGCATGTAAAGACATGCCGAAATGGTAGATTTTGCATTGTCAACTCCATAATATCAACAAGTCTACAAACATATGCTTAGGCATCAAATTATTGCATTGTCCACTCATGCTATTTGAATTGAACAAGACTATGACATACGAGAATAATACCCATATATAAAAGCCTAGAGATACTATTTACCCACATACCTAAATATGTAATCAAAGTATTATTGGGTGCCTATAGATAAATGTAGTATAAAATATATTATAGTAAAATAAAACGTACACATGCGAAAATGAACTTTGCATTCAGGTTACATGTACCTGGCATTCTAGACTCGTCGGATCTCTATACCAACAGCCAAGTCAGACAGCAGTTTTGCTTCAAACATGCCTAAATATGTAATCAAAGTATTCTTCTTCAAACATGCCCGAAACAAGAAAATTTCCTGTATAAATTAACCAACCCACAATCTACCAGATGATTAGACCAACTAATCTAATGTAAAACACACATAAATGATTAGTCACAAGTCTGAAAACAGGAGATAATAAATTTAATGACATGCCGCACTGTTAAAATTGAACTCGTAAGTGGTTTAAAGGGTCGTGAATTTCATTAGAACATAGTAAAGTTCAAAATGAAACAGGCAACCATCGCTGAATTTCCTCAAACATAAGCATACCTCCACACAGAAGCATACCCGATAGAACAAATCGTGTATAAATAACTCCAAATCGATTTACTGTTGAGTTGCAAGTAGTGACGAAGAACTCACATTGAAAGGGCGGCTTTGATTTGCTGTTGGATTTATCTCCTGATGTCTGATGTAGATTTGTAAAGAAGATCCTGGAAGCAACCCGAAATCAAGAAGATCTGATTGTAAATCAGATTTGGTTTCAACCAATCGCAATGGAACTCTCAAACCCGAATCAAGCACCTACCCAGCGACAAATTTATCGATTTAAGAGATTTAGGTTTTCATTTGATTTCCATTTGAAAAATTCGATTGATTTGGGAAATTCGATTGATTTATGTTTTCATTTGATTTACGAGATTTAGGTTTACGAGCGGGGGCAATTACAATGTTATTAACCAATCGAAACTTTAATACAACCTTTTTTGATCCTGCAGGAGGGGGAGACCCCATATTATACCAGCATCTCTTTTGGTTCTTAGGTCATCTAGAGGTGTATATTCTCATTCTACCTAGATTCGGTATTATTAGTCATATCGTATCGACCTTTTCAGGAAAACCGGTCTTTGGGTATCTAGGCATGGTTTACACCATGATCAGTATAGGTGTTCTCGGATTTCTTATTTGGGCTCATCATATGTTTACTGTGGGCTTAGACGTTGATACGCATGCTTACTTCACTGCAACTACCATGATCATAGTTGTCCCCACTGCAATCAAAATCTTTAGTTGGATCGCTACCATGTAGGGACGTTAATATACTGGACTGTGGGCTTAGATGTTGACCGCAGCTACCTTCTCACTGTTAACTTTGGGGCAGAGATGGCCTTATTTCGGATAAAGACGAGTTCATGCAGATTTCTATGGTGCTCCTTATGATTATTCAATAAGTCAGGATTGTTTATACTGGGCTCTCTATAGTCTATCTATGGAGGTGCCTAGTATACCAAGTCCAAACTATTCTTAGCCCCAAGTCCAGTATATTACATTGATGAACATTTGTAACACCTCGTAATTCTGTTAATATTAATATTCACAAATTAAAGAATAACTAATCTCAGACGTGAGAATTGTGGGAAACAGGTTGCGCCATTGTGTTCGTCTCGGAATTCTGGTTGAAATAGAGTCCGAGTTTGCGTGAATTGGACTTCGTATGAAGAAGTTATGGCCATCGGAAGTTCCAGAAAATTCAAAACAGCTCGCAGGAAATTTAAAAATTCAAACAGAAAAGTGTTCCCGCCCAGGCAGGTCGACTGGGGAGTCGACACTAGTGTCGACCTCCCCCCCCAAGTCGACTGCCATGTCGACTTCCCCCCCCCCCCAAGGTCGACTGCAGTGTCGACCTGGGTGTCGACTTGGTCTGGCGGCTAGGGTTTGGGCAGAGCCCAATCCTGAGCTGCTGATGTGTCTTTAGGGCTGTGTTGGCAAATTTAACGGTTCAATTTAGTTCTGAGATGATTTGACGGTCTAAAATAAACCCTAACTCTATAAATACCTAGGTAGTCTCTCACCCTAATTCATAAGAAAAATAGAATAGTTACCGTCATACCGCCGCCATGGAAATCAATGGAGCCGCCGCCAACTAAGAAGGAAGAAAAGCTAATTCAATTCTAATTCTCTCAACCCTAAAGCAAAGCAAAACTCTCTTTCCTTCTCTAATTGTGAGTATGATAGTCTTAACAAGATTATTATCATTTTAATTAGGTTAAGTCATGAATGGATTATGAGTAGATGATGTGAATTGTCGTATATGTTATCATGTATGTTATTAATCCTATGCTATGTGGTGATGATATCCTATATGTTGTAAATCATGCTATGATGATGTTATGTATGTTGAAAGTTTCTATGCTAAGTTGTGATGAATCATACATATTAGAAAGCCATCTATGCTAGTTAGTTCATATTAATTAAATCATCATGTTTGGGCTATGTTGATCTATATGACAAGTTACATATGCAAGTTAGATTGATTAGAAAAGTTATGAACATATGCCATGACATCTATTATGACATCTAGAATTATGCTATGACATATGTGATATCCTATGCTAGTTCACACCATCATTATGTTGCCTAAAAACCCCATATGCAAGTTTATGTATAGATTTGGGCTATGATCATATCATGTAAATTGTGACATTTAACAAGTTGACACCTTTTGATCCTTAACATGCGTAGTTTATGCAAGTTTCACCCCTATTATGATTAGATTTATTTTAATTGTCTACATGTTGTGATAATTTATCTTTGTGCTATGCGTTAGACTATTCAAGTCTAGCCTATATTATGCGTTGAATAAGCGAACGTATAAACATGGGGTAGGGGTAATATTAAGGATTTAATAATAAGATGTTGGGGTGCAATTGATATGATTTTGCATACCATGAGTGGATGACCATAATTGAGTCAATTATGGACATCAATAACAGTGGACTTAATTAATAATTTGGATAGGGAATTATTAAAACTGGGGTAAAAGATTATAAGTGATAATCAATGCTTAGGACACGAGGTTGGACTCGTTTGTGACGCAAAACCTGCCCGGACCCGCCCGGCAAATCCAGTGGTCACAAATGTCAGCCCAATGTGAGAGGTCCTAGGCCTAAACTAAAGCATAACAGTTGTAAATATACGACGTTAGACTTTTTTATGGTGTAAGACTGCCCGGACCCGCCCGGCAAATCCAGCTACCATAAATGCCAGTCTAATGTGAGAGGTCTTTATGAGGTTATGGCCTGAATAAATTAAGAAATACTTAACCAGATAAACATGTAAAGTGGGACATGGGGGTTAAGTAGGTGCCTTAAGTGGCATGGGGAATCTAGTGGGTGCCCTTAGCGGCATGTGAAATACAATTAGTAAGACTTAACCAAACACACATGTAAAGGAACATGACTAAGAGGGTTAAGTGGGATATACTAGTGGTGACAAGCTTAGGTGGGTAGCTTGTGGGGGCCCATTTCAACCAGTATCCCAAACGTATCTTTGTGGGCTCGACCCAAGTCGAGGACGGGACATGCATACTGGGCTTGACTATAAGAGGCCAAAACGGGGAGCGGTGGCAATGCAAGTCCAATGGGTTTCATATGCGTGTGTGGACCCGGGCTGGTAGGTAAGACGTTGTTGCATCGTGTAGGTATAAGCCGTGCATTCTCAAGTTGTATCGGGTTGCCACTTTAGGGGAGTGATACACCCCACTGTGGGGCTAGCACGGATATCTACGAGTAGGGAGCCGATCGAAGGTGGGTAGTGGGGTACACCTAGTGGAGATAGGGGCAGACGGCACCTATGTGGTCAGTTAGGGGTACGTAAGGCTATTTATATGTTTCTGTGTGAAGCAAGTGGGATCAACCTTTAGGGTGACTGGTGCAGTGCATTGTAGTAATGTGTGGTGCAGTGTAGTAATTATTCGTTAGTAATTAGGTGTGCCTTTACCGTTATCTTTAATGTTATCCTTCACGTTATCTTTATCTGTTCATTCCATACCTAATAGTTCATAGACATTTACTTGTCTTCCAGCTTATGCCTTAGTCTAGTTATTTTGATAATAGTATTGTTAGAATTGTCATACTCGCCACACTTTATGTTTGACCCCCTCCATTTCTATCCTTTTTCCCCCTCCAGGTCCTCAGGTTGGGCCCAGCTCTAGTGGAGTTTGATTGGATTGCTTCATCTCTTTGGAAAGCTTGGACCCTTGAAGTAAAGTCCAGCTTGTTATCTTCTTTAATGGCTATTTGTGTAATGGGATTATGTATTTTGTTTCTATGAAGATGGGTAATGTACTTGACTCTGATCAATGGTTTTGTGATGTAATAAACATGTTTAATTTCCGCTGCAATAAAATGAAGTTTTAGATTTTTTTTCAAGTACTACTTATTATCTTTCTTGTTGTAATTTTTCAAAAACATGTTTTAATGAGAAATTTAAAGAGGAAGTTTTTATGAAAAACATAATCCCCAAATAGCCATATATCTTTATCTTTTGAATTCTCCATTTTGAATCTTTCCTTTTTTGTTTCAGCATGGCTGAAGATCTTAATCTACCCGACGGTGTAACGATACCAGGATGGTATAGGAGGTTATTGGAGGCTAGGGCCGCTGCAGGTCCAGCTAATGTTCCTCCACCACCAGTTGCACCCGTTCCTCCTCCTCCTCCTCGCATAGATACTTTTGCAAAGACGTGCGAGGAATCCAAGGCTATGGGTGGAAAACCCTTTCAAGGGTCGGAAACGTTTGTGGAAGCTAGAGATTGGCTTAAGGAGGTGGAAGAATTGCTAGAAATCTTTGAAGTAGAAGAAGGGAGGAGAGTTCGTTTAGCAGCTTGGTTGATGAACGGAGAGGCCTCGTTTTGGTGGGAGGTCACTAATGGGGAGCGTCTTGTTGACTCTTGGGCGGATTTTAGACGTAGGTTCGAGGCGAAGTTTCTCTCTAGGGCAGAAGAAAATTTATATATGGAAAGGTTCTTGACATTGAAGCAAGGAAGCTCATCAGTGAAAGAATATGTAAACAAATTTAATCAGCTAGCAAGGTTTGGTTTGGACTTAGTGAACACGCCGGAGAAGAAGGCTCTAAGGTTCGTGAATGGCTTGAATGAACCGTTGCAAGGGTTGGCCATGACCCACATCCCTATGGGGGCCACCTTTGAGAAGCTAGTAGAAATGGCGCTCATGCACGAGGAGAAAAGTGCTAAAGCTGATAAGGCACCCGAGAAGAAAGGGGATCAGAAGAAACCCCAACAGCAAAACAAGAAGGGTGGTAAAGACAATAATGGCAAGGGAAAGAAGAAATGTTTTAACTGTGGGACCCCAGGCCATCTCAGCATGGACTGCCAAAAGAAAAAGAAGACTGGCTGTTTTCATTGTGGCGATGCGGGACATCTAGTGAAGGACTGCCCAAAGAAGGGGCAGAGGGCAGGGACTACCTCGGGAGGACAGGTGCAGGCTCTTATAGCACCAGGGCAGGCAAGGGGACAAGTTCAGGCTCTCGCGGTCCCACCGCTGCAAGAACGAGGTAGAACCATTTATGTTGAAAGCTTAGTTTTTCTGTTTGATCATCCTGTCCGTACCTTATTCGATTCGGGCGCATCGCATTCGTTTATCTCTACATCATTAGTTGAATCACTGCACTTAAACACCAGTTTAGTAGAGGATCCCTTAGTTGTTTCGAATCCAATTGGGGGCTCAGCTCATTTGATCATGATGTGTTTGGATTTGAAAATTTCTATACTTAGCATTGAGTTTAGACGTGATGCTTATGTGTTGGGCTTCACGGGCTATGGGCTAATTTTAGGAATGGATTGGCTATCCATAAATGGGGCCGTTCTTGATTGTGAAAGGAGAGTGGTTAGGCTCATGACTCGCCTTGGCAACACTCTCGAAATCTTTTGTAATCCCGTAAATTCTGTTATGCTAAGTTATCTAGAATCACTTGATGCGTCTGAGGAAAATCTACGATATGTTAGAGTGGTCCGAGAGTATTCGGATGTGTTTGAGGAGGTGAAGGGCTTGCCTCCGAAGCGGGAGATAGATTTTCGAATATATCTTGTGGATAATGTGAAACCAGTATCTTTGCCAGTACGCTACATAGCTCCTTGTGAAAGGAGGGAACTCGATAAGCAAGTGAAGGAGTTGCTTGAGAAGGGGTTCATAAGACGTAGTATATCGGAGTGGGGTGCTCCAGTAGTATTTGACACGAAGGCGGATGGGTCCCTTAGACTTTGTGTGGACTATAGAGAACTTAATAAACTTACTAAGAAGAACAGACACCCACTGCCGAGGATTGACGATCTCTTCGATCAGTTAGTTTGCGCCTCAGTGTTTTCGCAGTTGGACTTAGCCACTGGTTTCCGTCAGTTGAGAGTGGCTGAGGATAGCATAGACAAGACTGCCTTTAGGACTCCAGACGGTTTCTATGAATGGCTAGTGATGCCCTTCGGTTTGACAAACGCCCCCGCATACTTTGTTGATTTGATGAGTAGGGTGTTTAGGGAGTACCTTAACAAATTCGTGGTAGTCCTTGTAGACGACATCTTGATCTTTTCTAAGGATGAAGAAGAGCATGCCCTACATCTTAGGGAAGTGTTGGAGACTCTTCGAGCGCATAGCCTTAAGGCAAAATTTTCTAAGTGTCACTTCTGGAGGAAGGAAGTACGATTCTTAGGGCACGTGGTTTCCAAGGAAGGGATAGCTGTGGATCCCGCGAAGGTGGTGGCCATCCAAGATTGGGAGGTCCCTAAAAATGCTACTGAAGTGAGAAGTTTCTTGGGGTTGGCTGGCTACTATAGGAAGTTTATCAAAGACTTCGCAAAGATATCAGCTCCATTGACACGCTTGACGAAGAAGAACCTAGTTTTCACATAGGACGTAGATTGTGATGATGTGTTCCAACGTTTGAAGAGAGCTTTGACCTCAGCCCCGGTCTTAGTACTGCTAGACGGGAGTAGGCCATTTACCGTTTATATTGATGCTTGTAGGACATGACTAGGCGCAGTCCTAATGCAAGAGGGCAGGGTAATAGCCTATGGTGGAAGGCAGTTGAGAGCGCATGAGAAGAATTACCCCATGCATGACCTAGAGTTGGCCGCTATTGTTTTCGCGCTTAAGTCTTGGCGTCATTATCTTCTTGGCGAGAAATTCGAATTATTCACTGACCACAAATCGCTAAAATACTTATTCTCTCAGAAGGACTTGAACTTAAGGCAGCAAAGGTGGATGGAGTTCTTGGCATCCTACGACTTTGAGATAGCATATACCCCTGGCAAGGGTAACGTGGTGGCCGATGCCTTAAGTAGAAAAAGATTATCCTTAAGTCCTTTGTTTGTTGAGCGGCGAAGTTTAGAGTTCATCTCTATGTTTGATTTTAGACCTTCCGTTGACTTCGTACCCGGTTTGCTAGCATCCTTGGAGGTCAGACCTACGCTTTTGGGATGGATTGGCGAGGCACAGCAAGACGACCCACAGTTGGTTGAGTTAGTAGAAAAGCTCAAAGGAGGGGAGTCATCAAGCCATCTCCGTAGGTATACCCTAGATGATAAGGGTTGGTTACGTAGGGACGGTAGACTTTGTGTACCAAAAGACGATGACCTAAGGAAGACTATTCTTGACGATGCACATCGTTCGAAGATGACCATTCATCCCGGCGGGGACAAGATGTACAAAGACATGAAGCGAGTTTTCTTTTGGGCCGGTATGAAGAGGGACGTGGCCGAGTATGTCGCTAGATGCTTGGTGTGCCAACAAGTAAAAGCGGAGCAAAAGAAACCCGGTGGGTTACTTCGCCCATTGGAGGTTCCACTATGGAAGTGGGAAAGCGTCTCGATGGACTTTATTGACGAATTACCGAGATCGAGAAAGGGTAATACTGGGACTTGGGTTATAGTAGATAGACATACTAAGAGCGCCCATTTCATTCCCGTGAAGAGTAAGAGGACTGCTCCATGGTTAGCTTTTGTATACGTCCGAGAAATAGTTCGTTTGCACGGTGTTCCTTCTAGCATAGTGAGCGACCGCGATCCTATTTTCACTAGCGAATTTTGGAGAAGCTTACAAGAGGCGGTAGGGACTCAGTTATGTTTGAGCACCGCATATCATCCACAGACGGACGGCCAGACCGAGAGGGTGAATCGCATTCTAGAGGATCTTTTGAGGCTATGTATCCTAGACTTTGGGGGTACATGGGAAGAGCATCTTCCGTTAGTGGAATTCGCATATAATAACAGCTTTCAATCTAGCATTGGCATGGAACCTTTCGAAGCTCTTTATGGACGACCTTGTCGTTCACCTACATGTTGGTGGGAATCTACGGATAAGATCTTACTTGGGCCCGATATGATAAAAGAGACTTCGGAGAAGATCGACTTGATTCGAAGGAGGATGAAAGCACCGCAAGATAGGTAGAAATCATATGCGGATAAGAGAAGGACAGATCTTGAATTTGAAGTTGGGGACATGGTCTTTGTCAAAGTGACTCCATTACGAAACGTAGTTCGCTTTGGGTCCATTGGGAAGTTAGCACCAAGGTTTGTAGGGCCGTTTCCTATTAAGGAAAGAATTGGACAGATGGCGTATAGAGTGGAGTTGCCGGAGAGACTTAGTGGTGTACACGACGTATTCCATGTATCACATTTGAGGAAGTGCTTGCACGAGACCGCGGAGGTGGTAGAGCCGAACTTGCTTAGAGAGGTGGATATAGAGCATGATGCAACGATTCGACGAGCTCCTACATGCATTCTTTGGTCGGAGATTAAGAAGCTGAGAAATCGAGAGGTCAGACTAGTCAAAGTACAATGGGGGGATGACGAGAGCAACGCTACTTGGGAGACAGAAGAGAAGATGCGTTCACGATACCCTTTTCTTTTTGAGGGTATGTCGTTTAATTTCTCCTTTATCGCTTATCTTGTACTTATCTTATCTTTAGCGTACCCTCTTGCTAGTATCTTTGACCTTTAGTTAGGATCATCCTATGGTTGAAACATGTGTTTGAGACATGTTATGTATGATGAATGCAAAGTGGATGCAAGTGTTTGCTAGTGGTTGCTAGTGGTTGCTCGTGGACGCATATACACACACTATTAGGCACTAGATCGGCTCAGTCACTTCATACTGCATATTGCATATAAATGGCTGTATTTAGTAAAATGGATGTATAGTGGTTGTGCTATCATAGGGATACCACATTTTGGTGAATGGTTGTGCATGCATGTAGAAATAATATGTATCGGTAGAGTTCTTTTGCATACATAATGGACGCATGGCACTATCATGGTTTGCATTAAGGAGGTCAACTGAATCAGTGGACCGTCTGATTTTGCATTAGATAGGGACATATACACACACTGTGTATTTAAACATGAAAGCATTAGAAATCTATAAGGACAATGGATGCCTGTGTTTGATGGTTGAGTAGATGGTTGTTTGGATGTTAGGATATACATTCTTCTTGACTTGAAGATTTCGAGGACGAAATCCTTTAAGGAAGGGAGAATGTAACACCCCGTAATTCTGTTAATATTAATATTCACAAATTAAAGAATAACTAATCTCAGACGTGAGAATTGTGGGAAATGGGTTGCGCCATTGTGTTCGTCTCGGAATTCTGGTTGAAATAGATTCCGAGTTTGCGTGAATTGGACTTCGTATGAAGAAGTTATGGCCATTGGAAGTTTCAGAAAATTCAAAACAGCTCGCAGGAAATTTAAAAATTCAAACAGAAAAGTGTTCCCGCCCAGGCAGGTCGACTGGGGAGTCGACACTAGTGTCGACCACCCCCCCCTAAGTCGACTGCCATGTTGACTTCCCCCCCCCCCAGGTCGACTGTAGTGTCGACCTGGGTGTCGACTTGGTCTGGCGGCTAGGGTTTGGGCAGAGCCCAATCCTGAGCTGCTGATGTGTCTTTAGGGCTGTGTTGGCAAATTTAACGGTTCAGTTTAGTTCTGAGATGATCTGACGGTCTAAAATAAACCCTAACTCTATAAATACCTAGGTAGTCTCTCACCCTAATTCATAAGAAAAATAGAATAGTTACCGTCATACCGCCGCCATGGAAATCAATGGAGCCGCCGCCAACTAAGAAGAAAGAAAAGCTAATTCAATTCTAATTCTCTCAACCCTAAAGAAAAGCAAAACTCTCTTTTCTTCTCTAATTGTGAGTATGATAGTCTTAACAAGATTATTAATTTTAATTAGGTTAAGTCATGAATGGATTATGAGTAGATGATGTGAATTGTCGTATATGTTATCATGTATGTTATTAATCCTATGCTATGTGGTGATGATATCCTATATGTTGTAAATCATGCTATGATGATGTTATGTATGTTGAAAGTTTCTATGCTAAGTTGTGATGAATCATACATATTAGAAAGCCATCTATGCTAGTTAGTTCATATTAATTAAATCATCTTGTTTGGGCTGTGTTGATCTATATGACAAGTTAGATTGATTAAAAAAGTTATGAACATATGCCCTGACATCTATTATGACATCTAGAATTATGCTATGACATATGTGATATCCTATGCTAGTTCACACCATCATTATGTTGCCTAAAAACCCCATATGCAAGTTTATGTATAGATTTGGGCAATGATCATATCATGTAAATTGTGACATTTAACAAGTTGACACCTTTTGATCCTTAACATGCGTAGTTTATGCAAGTTTCACCCCTATTATGATTAGATTTATTTTAATTGTCTACATGTTGTGATAATTTATCTTTGTGCTATGCGTTAGACTATTCAAGTCTAGCATATATTATGCGTTGAATAAGCGAACGTATAAACGTGGGGTAGGGGTAATATTAAGGATTTAATAATAAGATGTTGGGGTGCAATTGATATGATTTTGCATACCATGAGTGGATGACCATAATTGAGTCAATTATGGACATCAATAAAAGTGGACTTAATTAATAATTTGGATAGGGAATTATTAAAACTGGGGTAAAAGATTATAAGTGATAATCAATCCTTAGGACACGAGGTTGGACTCGTTTGTGACGTAAACCTGCCCGGACCCGCCTGACAAATCCAGTGGTCACAAATGTCAGCCCAATGTGAGAGGTCCTAGGCCTAAACTAAAGCATAACAGTTGTAAAGACACGAGGTTAGACTCTTTTATGGTGTAAGACTGCCCGGACCCGCCTGGCAAATCCAGCTACCATAAATGCCAGTCTAATGTGAGAGGTCTTTATGAGGTTATGGCCTGAATAAATTAAGAAATACTTAACCAGATAAACATGTAAAGTGGGACATGGGGGTTAAGTAGGTGCCTTGGGTGGCATGAGGAATCTAGTGGGTGCCCTGAGCGGCATGTGAAATACGATTAGTAAGACTTAACCAAACACACATGTAAATGAACATGACTAAGAGGGTTAAGTGGGATATACTAGTGGTGACAAACTTAGGTGGGTAGCTTGTGGGGGGCCATTTCAACCAGTATCCCAAATGTATCTTTGTGGGCTCGACCCAAGTCGAGGACGGGACATGCATACTGGGCTTGACTATAAGAGGCCAAAACGGGGAGCGGTGGCAACGCAAGTCCAACGGGTTTCATATGCGTGTTTGGACCCGGGCTGGTAGGTAAGACGTTGTTGCATCGTGTAGGTATAAGCCGTGCATTCTCAAGTTGTATCGGTTGCCACTTTAGGGGAGTGATACACCCCACTGTGGGGCCAGCACGGGTATCTACGAGTAGGGAGCGGATCGAAGGTGGGTAGTAGGGTACACCTAGTGGAGATAGGCGTTGACGACACCTATGTGGTCAGCTAGGGGTACGTAAGGCTATTTATATGTTTCTGTGTGAAGCAAGTGAGATCAACCTTTAGGGTGACTGGTGCGGTGCAGTGTAGTAATGTGCGGTGCAGTGTAGTAATTATTCGTTAGTAATTAGGTGTGCCTTTACCGTTATCTTTAACGTTATCCTTCATGTTATCTTTATCTGTTCATTCCATACCTAATAGTTCATAGACATTTACTTGTCTTCTAGCTTATGCCTTAGTCTAGTTATTTTGATAATAGTATTGTTAGAATTGTCATACTCGCCAGACTTTATGTCTGACCCCCTCCATTTCTATCATTTTTCCCCCTCCAGATCCTCAGGTTGGGCCCAGCTCTAGTGGAGTTTGATTGGATTGCTTCATCTCTTTGGAAAGCTTGGACCCTTGAAGTAAAGTCCAGCTTGTTATCTTCTTTAATGGCTATTTGTGTAATGGGATTATGTATTTTGTTTTTATGAAGATGGGTAATGTACTTGACTCTGATCAATGGTTTTGTGATGTAATAAACATGTTTAATTTCCGCTGCAATAAAATGAAGTTTTAGATATTTTTTTCAAGTACTACTTATTATCTGTCTTGTTGTAATTTTTCTGTTCTATATTCACTTAAAACCTCCATGGAAGTTAATGCATTCCCTTTGTGAGTGACATTAATGGACGTGGGGTGTTACAACATTGGTACATAAGTCCATGACTCGTACAAGTCCTAAGACTAGATAGACATAGAGAGGGGGTTTACTCGACCGATAGTGAGAGGGGAGCTCATCATGAGTGAGCAGTTTCTCTGATCGTTGCAGTTGAACATATACCGCATCACCCATGCAATAGCTATGGTGTTCAATCATACTTATTGAAATTCTTATGAAAATAAGCGGGTAATGGAAAATGACAGCGGGAAATAAAAATGGGTGAGGTGCGGATCAAGCATTATTGAATGGTTGGGATTTCATTTAACTAAAGGTGCGGATCGTTGAAGTGTCATTTTTTTTTAATTTTTTAAATTTTTTTAATCTAAATATATCTATAGCTACTGCAACACAATTTGATATCTATGCTAACACATTGAAGCATGCGTTGCAATAAACAAAAAACAACATAACAATGGCAAATTGTAGTTAGCAACATCATGGTTTTTCGTTGCGATAGGCCATCTATGGCGTATGGTCATATTTTTAAAGGCAATGGACGCTCAATCAATTAAATTTCCTAGTTGTGTCTTGCTATTAGTGTCTCTAATGGTCACGTTTCCTAAGGCAACGGACAACCTTCTAAATGTCATTTTTATCAATCTCATTTAAATCTTAATCTAATTGTTGTAACCCCCAAACATTACTATATTAATTAATTCCATTTATTTTTTACTTGAATATATAAGTTATTATTCATTTTTTCCCTGGTTGGAGTTACAACTCTTATTCCTAGTCACAATTTAAATTGTAACCAATTTGACATTTATTCCGTATTCAATTCATTCCTAAAAAACGTACATGGTTACAATGTTTATTACCTTATCCATGACCTTTTAATTTTAGCAGTCAATTCCACGTTTATTTCTACAACGATCAAAAATATTTACTTCCATTTATTATGGGAACTATTACCATATATATTACTCCCATAAAATGGAAACCTTCCAAATTCAAACACACAACATACATTCAATTTAATAATATATTAGCATTGTTTCTGTAGTTTTGGACCAATAAGATTATGATAATTATATATTTATATTTTTAAGCACAATGTTAATGTGTTTACTAATTATATTTTATTATCGTTATTATTCTTTTATATTCCAGTCTAAACTAACGACTAGAATAACCATTTTGTGTTTAATCTTGTTTAAGATTCAAAATCTCATGAAAATGTTATTTAATGTAATTATTGTAGATTTTGCACTAAAATACTTAAAAGAGGAAAATTAGCATATTTCAAATCACAAGGAAATAAGTTAATATTTAATTAAGAATAGATGTTGCAAACAACATACAAAAATACGTGAATTTTCATATCTTTTCCTACTTGGTTTGTTTATATTCCTTGAATATTTCAAATAATGTCTTCTTATACAAAACAACAAAAAGGATGATTTATAACAACTAGGTAAAACCCGAAACAATATTAAATATAAACAGGTTTATAATTCTAAAGTCAATACTGCACAAATCCTATATTTACACCCTAATCCTATGAATCATGAATAATAACAGTACATACCTAACAATATTTAGGACTAATTTCCAGATTCAAGGTGCTTACAATAACCACAAACAATCCAAGAATAATTATAAGCAATATAAGAATATCAAACTAAGAGGCATACAACCCCATTTTCAAATTTCACACATAATAATTTAGATTTGACAATAACAAAACAAATATGATAAATTCTAGGCATACAAATCCAGATTTAACACGAATAGATTATATGAAATATAATAAACAAGAAACATATTTCCCACTCACGTAAAACCTATCCAAATACAAATCTGAACATAGCTTTTAGGCTTACAATTTTCAAATCTCATATATCTATAATTCATATACAAAGGGGTTATACATACACTTATCTCGATTTGTAGATCTGAAAGAGAAATTTAGATTTATAGATCTGAAAGTGAAATTGGAAAAGTAGAAGGAAATATAAAAGAAAGAATTACCTATTCGAAGAACCAACCTTTTTTCAAAAATCTGAATCCAATCTCTCCAATTCTTGTTTAATAGATTTGTATATATTTATATTTTGAATTTTCAGAAAAGGTTAGAGGACTGGGAACAGAGCTTTGCACTGCCTCTAGAAAATATGAGAAAAGGATGGGGTTCTAGCTCTTTATTTATAGACATAGAAAAACCCTAGTTGCCACTGTCAAAATCGACCAGGGGTCGATCCAGCGGTCGACCTAGAAGTGGTGGTGGATAGGGATATTTATCACTATTTATAATTTATTTATTCCCATCCATTTTCTTGTTTCATCTGTAATTTTTTCATATGGACTCCGCTCATGAAGTTCCAAACATGAAAGTTGACCAAAATTCCATCACGAATGCGACGGTGCAAGTTTTATGGTCAAATTCCATTGTTTACGAAAATTCCATTTTTGGATTATAACTAAATTACTAAACTAATTATTGCCAAAATTTTGGGTTGTTTCCACCCAGATGAAAGGTGGAGGTCAAAGCCTGAAAAATTCACATGCTATATTGCGTTATAAGCATCTAGAGTTTCAGCGAGAGCGTTGGGTGCTTTCGGCCGCTTGAAAAGATACTCGCGAATAGAAAAGATGATACTAACCTGATTTATTTCCTTATAAAGAAATGTTTTTCATCATCTTAGACAAATTTGCTGGAACATGATTTTCTTATAAAAAGTTGGATTGGTAAAAATTTAGTTTTTTTAGGAATTTAAATTTCCAAAGTAATGGAAATAATAAAACAATAATTTCCTTAATTAACATGTTAATTATCCTACAGGAAGCCAATATAGAAAATTCATATCAATCAATGCATGCCATGGGAAAATCCAAAAAAAATCACAGAATCGGTATATCCTCATTTATGTTATACAACAATTTCAAGTCCAAATTCATTAACTAATCTCCTTAATTAATTTTTCTCATATGTAGCTAGTATTTCAACTTAGGAAATTCCTACAAGCATAGGTGATTATGAAGTTAGAAACTCATCTCTCAAAACCTATTGTAAAATATATATATAAGAGTTTTAAGTTAATTAAAGATTTTCTTCTATAGTTTTCAACTTAAAACCTGCTCATTTTCATGAAAAACAAGCATAATTAAGATATTCAAACAACACATTAACTTCACCAAAAACATGAAAGCAATCATGTAATCAAGTAAATATTTTTAATATTCCCTATAAAAGAAATAAACATGGATTTAGAATCATTATACACCTTTGTTCGAATGAGATGTTGAGATTAGTTGTTGATTGATTCGAAGTTTGATTTTTCCTAACTTCCTTTAATTTTCTCTTCTTCATTTTCTACTCTTTAGTGACCAACCTCCTTACTATTATTTTAGGGGTTGTAGGAATCAAATGATAAGGATAAATGAGTAGAAAATATGATCATATGTGAGACCATGTTTTCCCTTTTTTGCCCGCTTATATTCCTCCTTATGTTAATCAAAGTTATTTAGTTTTTAAGGCCAACTATTAATTATTAATATGTATAAATCTCAATTCAACATCCTACTACATTATTCTTATCCAATTAAATATCATGAATAATACTTACCCAAAATATGGAATGTAACATATACTCACTGGATCGTATTGTCATTGTTTCATTTCGTCATGTTCTGATATCGACATATGATCATTTGTAAGTATGCCATGCCAAAATTATTTACATATATCATATCAATATATTTGTATCTATATAAATGTTCAAATGTTGTTTGTACATTTCCTTTTTTCGATGAAAAAGGAGGAGATAGAATATCACTCTAACAAGTTTTAAAGGAATAAAAAGTGAAACCAGAGAATTAAGAGGAGAAACTGGAGAAAAAATAAATATTCAAATGACAAACTATCACAAACTAAGGGAAACTTTAAAAGTTCTGGAGTAATATCGTCAAGATTCATTCATATCATCAATGGAGTGGGCATCTTTAAAAAGTAGGAGAATGTTGGATCTTAAATTTTTGATAAGCGACAAAACGATCGTTCAAAACAAAGACGATGAAGAAACAAGCAATATTTTTGAATCTACGCTAATGAAAAACAAATATAGGATTCAAGGATTATTCTTTAGGTATGATTTGAATATATGTTATTAGAGTCTTAGTAAGTCCTAGAAATGTTAAAATCTATCGTCAACTAGTTCACACACATGCATAAACCAATTGATGACAATAAATCCTCAAAGACTGTACACTAGGAAATATAAATATTGAAACACCCCACCTCCATTAAGGTCACTCACAAAGGGAGTGCCTTAACTTCGGTGGAGCATTTTTGGTACAAGTTGCAAAAAAATTACAAGACAGACAAATAAAGTAGCGGAAAATAAACAACCTTTATTGATTAAAACATAGCTTGTACAAAGATTATTTTACAACACCAATACTTATTACAACAAAGCATCTGTCATGTTTAAAATAAAGAAGCATAAACTGACAATGATATTCCCCAATAAAGCATGAGCCAGCCATAGCAGTAGAAAATGGAGTTCAAAACAATGCGTCAAAGAATCTTGAAGCCCAGAAAGAGTAACAGTCCAAAATGAGCTGAGCTATTCCCTCCCTGGCTACCTGGGGGGGACAGAAGAAAAGAGGCGAAAACAAACTAGGTCAGACATAATTCTGGTAAGTCCAGTTATACTTCAGCATGTAAACAAGAAAAGGACTATGACATGAACAAACTGAACTTAGAACCATACCATAGTGATAAAATAATCCTAAAACAAGACAAGGTAAGATTAACAGAATTGGCTATCGCATCCACTTCTATTTCTCTGCACCCACTAAGGATTATTTCAACTAGCATCGTGTGTTCATGATAAAATGACCCCCTTTTTATTGTGTATGCAGTCCCTTATCCATCGAGTGTTACCTAGATCCAACTAGGTTTTACTTATCGAACGCTTCCTAGATCCAACCAGGGTTTACGCTACCCAGGGCCACTAGGGTTTATGCTACCTATTGAACGTTTCTCGGATTCAGGGTTTACGCGACCTAGGTCCAACTAGGGATTATGCTACCTATCGAACGATGCCCCCTAGTCTAGGACACACTACTCAGAGCGGTATATGTTCCTAGACTTTCCCCACGTATGTGTCATGAATCGTTATCAATGTCTAGATGCACATGTCCTCTTTATTTGAGACCCGAGTCCCGTGGCAGGGGTCGATTGCAGATGCTAAGGTCTGCTTTTACAGTGGCTATGGTCCCACTAGACCCCTCCCTCAACTAACAAATTAAAGGCACCCAAGAAAATCAAGAATGAGAACTGTACGCAGGCCCCTCTATGCCCCCACAAACCTATGGGCCAACCTCACCCATAAGTAAATAGCAAGTATATGGTCTGTTGGAGTTCTCCGCCTTTCCGCTTCAAGTATCTCGACTGGTTCAAGATGGTAGGTAGACGACAAGTTGCTATCACATGGCAAAAACTGGTCTCGCCGAGTCACGTTGGTCCATCCTAGTCTTTAGGTTGCCTTATTATTGCAACCAAGGCATACCCTTGGCTCTTCTAACGCAGACCTTAACCTCTGTGAGCACAGGAGGATCATCTGCAGCCTCAAAGAGGGATACCAAGAGTACCCTCATGTCCCCTCGAAGCCGCATGCTTCGTAACCCAGTTCATTGGAGCCTTCTTCATGATCAGATGGACGTTCGCTCCTCCTCGTATTCTACTTGGTTTTCTTGACTAAGTTTTACAACTTAGTTCTCTTAACTAAGGTTTACTACTTAGTTTCCTGAATCGTTCGTTTTCTTAACTAAGGTTTACAACTTAGTCCTCTTAACTAAGTTTTACTACTTAGTTCTCTTTCTCGTCATGTTGGATTGGTTAAGTGTCATCCGTTAGCTCAAGTTAACTTAATCCGTTCACTTGTCATGTTGAATTGGTTAAGTGTTATCCAGCAGTTTTACGTTGACTTAACCTACCCGTATATCATGTCAAATTGGTTAAGTGTTATCTAGCGGTTCATGTTGACTTAACCCACCCCTACATCATGTCAAATTGGTTAAGTGTTCCTTAACCTTACTCGTTTGTCAGGTTATACTGGTTAAGTGTCTAACCTAGTTTACTTATCATGCTATAACGACTAAGTGTTCTATGTTTACTTAACCCCACCATCTAGTCTAGTTAGCATGTTATAACGATTAAACATTTACTTAACCTTACCCACTTGTCTAGTTTACATGTTATATATAATGGTTAAGTGTTTCCTTAGTTACTTAACCCCCACAAATCTTGCCTTGTTAACATGTTAAGTTGGTTAAGTGTCCAAATTAACTTAACCCCTATCAATCTTGTCTAGTTAACATGTTGAATTGGCTAAGTGTTTTCTTAATTATTTAACCCCACCCTTTTGGTCTTGTTAACATGTTAAGTTAGTTAAGTGTTTCTTTAATTACTTAACCTCACCATTTCTAGCTTGATTGTTCATGAGCTTTAATTAAATAATTAATTAATTAAAGCACCGACCACTCACGTTAGACAGGTATTGTTGTGGTTACTGGATATGCCGGTCGGTTTCAGGCAGTTTTACACCACAACTCAGTCTAACCTCGGGTTTTTCTGGGCTTGATGTAGTAACCACTCACATTAGACAGGTATTGTTGTGGTTACTGGATGTGCCGGGCGATTCCGGGCAGTTTTACACCACAACTCAATCTAACCTCGGGTTAGGCATTTTCCTCTTCTCTAATTTACATATTTACTATTTATGTAAATTTTCCGTAAATCAATTTAGCCTAGATCGTATTCATTTGTCATGCCAATTACCATACTTATATTCTATTCCCAAAATTTGATTTACCTATCAATTAGCCCAACTACAGTTTATACCAATTTAGATTTAATATTCCCCTTTTTCAGTTCATGCCCAATCTAGATTAATATTCCAATTTACAGTTCATGTCAAAACTAGATTTAGTATTCTAGTTTACCGTTTATGTCCAAAACTTGGTTTACATGCCAATTACATACTTTGCAGCCAATTGAAATTTATCAATTTATGCCCAAGTCTAATATGCATGTAAATCATTCACTATTATAGCCAATTTAGATTATGCCAACATATTTATTATGCCAAATTAACTTAATTAAGCTACGCCCACTCCCCGCATCATAATCGTACATATAACATGATTTCACAAGTTTTCTAAGTACTCATGAAATGGCACAAACAAAAGGAACATGGGATAAGCACAAGAATTGATATAAAAGAATAGGCATGCAAAAATAATGGCTCCAACAGGTTCGATGTACATAATAGTGAATACGAATAAACTAGCCAAGTTACACACTAAATATGAGATCCAACATAATCGAGGGAATAGGCATAGGTGATTTGGTCCAACATAATGCCAGTTCAAGGTACAACATGATTGGTTAATTGTAACAATGGGAATAGGCATAAGCAACTAACTACAATAGTTATAGGCAATTAACCACAATAGTCATGGGCGACTAATCACAATAATTTCTTAATCAATGTCATAGGCAATAATCTCATAGTTATGAATCATAGTCGTGGGCAACAGTCTCATAGTCACGAATCATAGTCATAGACAATAATTTCATAGGCAACAGTATAGTCTTAGGCAAAGGTCTCATAGTCATAGTCATAGTCATAGGCAATAGTTTCATCACAAGAATATAACATAGGAAAATCGCATGAATAAACATGAATCCACATAGATAAGCTAATAGGCACCGTTCTAATATCAGTTTATTTCAAGCCATGACTTCCAATTAATGTTTAAATCGGAAATATAACTGTACTTACAAAATATAGGCAAGTCTTGTTTTTTTGAAATCTGTTTCTGAAGCTGAATAGCTTTCCTTTGATGTAGATTAGCCGTTCTTTTAATTCTATTCAGATTGGAAGAAGATGCACTAGTTCTAGCTTAGATTTCAGCAGAGTAGCGACGCCATTCTTATTTTTAATTAGAATAGAGGCAGACTATAGGCAGAATGAAATTGTGTGGAGAGAAAGCTAGGTTTGGGGGTGTTTAAATAGGTTAGAGCTCACGAATCCGGTCAGAAAGGCGTCCAGGTGCAGAAAAATGGATCAGTCTCCAGGTCTGGGAAAAGGGGGGGGGGAGGTCGACCCTAGTGTCGACCTGTTTACCCAGGTTGACCCTAGTGTCGACCTGGGTCCTGGGCGGGAATTTTCCCGCCCAGTCCAGGTGTCTGTTTTGAATTTCGAAATCTGAATTTTTGAATTTCGGGCTGGTTTTTATTGAAACTTACGAGGGCCATATCTTCTTCATACGGAGTCCGATTTACGCAAACTTGGACTCTATTCCAAGCAGAATTTCAAGACGAACGCAATGGAGTAACCCATTTCCCTTAATTATTTTGCTACAATTTAATTATTCTATGATTTATTACTTAACGTATTTCCCCAAAAATACGGGGTGTTACAAATATCCAGGGTCTGTCAATGAGCAGCCCTCTATAACAGACTAAACCTGTGCACATGCACAAGTATGTTTATATTCCATGGTGCAGTCGACTCAATTATCATGGTCAGTCGACTAAGCATTAGCTTGAATCAACTAAACCCATGTATTTTTGAACTATTTTCTTTCTATTTCAATTCAATCTACTACCAATGTATATTTCGCTAATTAAATATTCTATAACTGTTAAACATTTAAATTTCCTAAAGAGACGCATTTTTTTGACGAAGAGAAATCTCTTCCATAAAGAGTTGCAGCCATTTCCTTTTATCAGAACTTTAAACAAAGGATTGCAACTCTATAATATGTATAAATACATACTCAATTCAATATCAAAATCATTAATTCATATTCCATCTTTTCACAAACACATACACACACACATATATTCTCTAATTAAGGAGAAAATTATAGGAAGTGTGTACAACATTTTACAAATCCGTGTTGTATTAATAATACACAAGGTCAAGACAAACAACTATTATCATATTCGAATTCATGTTCCGTTGTCTAGGTAGGGTAGAAGTCATGTTCTATTTCTCAGGAAAAATTCCGTCTAGCTACTTGTGCAAGTGTTGCACAAATCTTATTTTACTACTCGGGTGCCTAATCCTCTGAGCTAAGTGAGGGTGTTGGTTAGTAAAAATCAGTAAAGAGTCTAGGACTAGAAGTTGGATTGGAGTCCAAACAGAATCGCTTGTGTGATCATTCTATTGTTTATTTTACTTTATTACTACCATATATATATATATATATATATATATATGTATGTGTGTTTGTGTATATGTAAATCAATATTACATGGTCCTTAAGGTTCTGTCAAGGTAGAGTTCCCAGCATCATATAATTTTTGGGTAAAGTATAATATGGTTAAATAAACAATACAGCAAATGCCTTTAGATGAAGACATTAATTTTATGTTTTGGTTATGATAAAGGAGTGGTCTATGCTAGATATGTGATCAGTATGTGGGTTTCAATATCAATATGATGCAATATTAATAAACAATGCAGTAAGGATGTTAGCATTCTTAGAGGTAAGTTTAATATTAGTTGGAAAAATTGTTGAAATATAGAAGAGTGATGAATTCTTTACTAGAATGGCAAGGAGTTCGAACTCAAGAGCTAGTGCAGTGGATCTGAAGGGGTTCAGTATAGATATAAAAGGAAGAGTGTAAAAGAATGACAAACTATATGTTCCTAGTGCAGAATAAATGCGAAAAGAAGCATCGAATGAAAGTCATCATTCAAAGTTTATCATTTGTCCTAGAAGTACAAAGATAAACCAAGATTTAAGGAGGATTTTTTTCTAGAAAGAAATAGATAAGTAGTTAGGAGAGTATGTAAGAAGATGTCTTACATGCCAGCACATGAAGGTAGAACATTAGAAGCCCAATGTGCTTCTGCATCCTTCAAAGATTCTAGCATGGAAATGAGATTAATATATATGTACTTCACCGTTGGATAACCAAGGACTAAGGTAAGGAATGAATACATATGTGTTATAGTTGATAGACTGACTAAGTGTGCTTATTTCATTCAATTGAAGGCTAAGTATACTATGTCAAAGTTAGCATAGATACGTATGAAGATGCTTGTGAGAATACAAGGGTGGCTGGAAATACTATTAGTTATCTGGATTTTCTATTCTCAGTGCATTCTCTAAGAGTTTACAAAAATAATTAGGCATATAATTGCGAATGAATATTGCATACCATTCACGAAGAAATGGGAAGACTGAGCAACTAGGTCATGGAAGATTTTCCAATAACATGAATTTAGGATTTTGGTGTATCTTTGGTATATTATATGTGTATAGCAGAGTTATCATATAATAATTGTTATCGAATAGTATTGGGATGGAACCATTTAAGGCATTGTATGGAAGACCATGCAAGTTTATTGCATATTGGTTAGAGGTGAGAGATAGAGTTATGTTAGGTTCAAGGTGGTGAAAAATGGTACTAAGAAAGTAGAACCTAACCAAGCTATAATGAGTGCAGTGTAGTCTTTGAAAAAGTACAAGAAGGAAATTGGTAGTCGAAATAGGTGATCAAGTTTACATGAAGGTTTCTCTGATAAGTGGCATGATGTGCTTCGCAAAGGCTAGGAAGATAACACCTAGATATATAGGAGCATTTTCGATTATCAAAAGGATTAAGAAAATGGTATATACAGAACATCCCACAAGCATATTTGTAGGGGTTCATAATGTTGGAGTTAAATTGATCCGCTCAGTCTTGCTATGCTTTCAAGCAATCTGGAAACAAAAGGAACTTTGGATAACAGGCTCTGATATCATGTAGAAAATCTAGAGAACAAACAAGTGTTCCTAAAACCAATTGGTGACAAGAACAACAATCTCATAGTATATATACAGAAAACATGACACAAATTGCTCGGTATGGGACAATTTTAACACCATCCCTGCACGTGAGGCACCACTGGACATCACGTGCCTAGGACATACGAGCTTAAACCAAGCTCTGATACCAGAATGTAGGAAAATAATTAAGACAGGAAGAACAGAAGGAAGAAAAAAAGCACTTATATTATTAACTTTGAGAGCTGAACAACTTAAAACTAGCCACAATAAGAAAAGCCCACTACACCTTTAAAACAGGAGATCCTATTCTACTGCCATAAATAGGACTGACTTAATCAAACAACAGACTTATTTAGATAAAACAAATTACATGTACTAACTAACAAACTATCAGAGAGTTTGAGATTATGCAACTCCAACTTCCAAAGTTTAATGGAAAGAATTTCGATCAATGGTGTATTCAATTAAAAGATTTGTTTAGGTTTCAGGAACTAATCGAGATTGTCGAGCATGCGTATAGTGAGCCTATGGATGAAGCTGCAACTACGACACTTACTCAAGTCTAGAAGGACAGTTTGAGGGAGAATAGGAACACGGACAAGAAGGCACTGTTTTTCCTTTACCACGCAGTAGACGAGGTTGTTTTTGAAGAATATCAAGTGCTGCAACGGCTAAGGATGTGTGGAGTATTTTGCAGAAATCCTACAAAGGTGATGCCAAGGTGAAGAGCATAAGGTAGCAAACTCTACGAGGCGAATTTGAATCTTTATCAATGAACTCTTCTGAATGAATTTCTGATTATTTTTCCCGGGTTCAATCCATTGTGAATCAATTAAGGGTGAATGGCGAAAAAACGGAGGACATTTATGTTATTGAGAAAATTCTGAGATTCTTAGCAGGTCACTTACTATGTTGTGGCTGCAATTGAAGAAATAAGGGACCTTTCAACCATGACGATAGATGAGTTGTTAGGTTCATTGTGCTTTCTCGAAAGATTCATTCATGCCCTGCACTGAGCTCGCCCAGAAACTTCGCTCTTCAAGGGTAATCCTGTTCTCATGAACATAGAATGGATCAAAAGAACACAGGTTCTATTGAGCAAGCTCTTAAAAGAAAAGCGAATGTGACTGAGTTGGTTCGAGTAGTGCAAAACCATAAAGTTTCAAGAAAAATGCTAACCATTATGGTTGGAGACATCAAGCTTCAGGTAAAGGAAACCAATCTGATGACAAGACATTAAATCAAAGGTACGATAAGTCTAAAATTCAATGTTGGAATTGTAAAAGATATTGGCATTTTAAATCACAGTGTAAAGCTAGACACCCATCTAAAAAATTTGAACAAGCTAACTCTGTTCATAATGAGGCCCAGCCAGAAGAAACTTTGTTATTAGCATGTAGTATTTCAAATGATGATCGTCTCAACAAGTGGTATTTGGAATCCGGATGCAACAATCATATGTGTGGGAAGAGGGAACTATTTTCACACTTGGATGAAAATATGCAAGATGATGTGAATTTTGGAAACAAAACAAAGGTTCCAATCATGGGCAAAGGTAACATTCTAATTCGGAAAAAGGTCTTAAGATCATCATAGACAATGGTGTATGCACAATTAAGAATAATAATGGTGATCATATTGTTGTGATTAAAATGTCAAGAAATCAAATGTATACCTTGCCTTTACAGACTGAAACTATTTGTTCCTTTAGTGCTATTATGAAGGATACAAGTTGGTTGTGGCATCTCCGTTTCGGGCATCTAAATTTTGATGGGATGCATTTATTGGCTAAGAAGTAAAAAGGATATGGTTACTGGGCTGCCATTAATTGGGAAGTCGGATCAGGTATGTGAAGGATGCATTCTTGGTAAGCAACATCGAAACTCATTTTCGATGGGTAAAGCACGACGAGCAACACAACAGCTCGAGATTGTGCATTCAGACATATGTGGCCTGATGGAGGTTGAGCCCCATGGAGGTAATCAATATTTTATAAGCTTTATTGCTGATTATAGTAGAAAGATATGGGTTCATTTTCTAAAGCATAAATTTGAAGCGTTTGATGTGTTCACAGACTTTAAGGCTTACGCAGAAAAACAAAGCGGACATAGTTTGTAGACTTTACGAACCGATAAAGGGAGCGAGTATATGTCAAATGCATTCAATGAGTTCTACAAAAACAATGGTGTAAAGAATTGTTGGGAAACAATGGCTGAGTCGCGGACTAGGTCGCTTTCTTGAAGACGATTCGGCAATCTGGTCGGTGGTGCAAAACCAGTTCGTACTTCCGCCGCCGCCTCTAGGATAAAACAGCCTCTCTAAAATGAATAACTGATTTTCTTTTCACAACAAATCAGTGCAAATTTGCACTTTTGAATTTAACTGCTCGAAAATTTCCGAAAGAATATTTTTTTTTAATGGCGGAGGGAGAGAAAACAGATTTTTTTTCTGTAGTAATCTCGTCTACAACTGAAGATAATATATAGACGGAGATTAAGGTTAATCGAAAATACTAGGCAGAGGAAGAAAAATAGGATCTACTGAAAATACTGGGTCAAGAGTTTACCACTTCATAAATAAAAGTCGGCTCGGAAATATTTTCTGTATTTAAAAAATAGTTCGAAAAACGCAGTGTTTTCTAGACCAAAAATATAAGTGTCTACACCACAAAGCCAAGGCCCAAGCCCAAGCCCGAACCGAACCTGGCCGGGCCAGGCCGGGTCAAGTCGAGTCGGTCGGTAGGTCGCGCGCGTGTATGTTGGTCATGGTGCATGGTCTCCCTCCTCACAACAAAGCATGCATTGGGAGCCCAAGGCCGCAACAAGATTTCTTAGAAACAAATATAAATACTTGCCTCTTCCATATAATCCCATGATGTAGGACTATTCACATAAGGGAGTCATTCATACACTTATCTCAATATTTTAATAATTCACATAAAATTTCCAACAATCCCCCACTTGAATTTTTAAAATATTATCGAGCAGTTTCTAAAAACATAAGACTGTGCATAAACAAAGGTGTCATCCGACTTGAACCTTTGCGTAGTGAATAAGATTCAGTTTTTACTAGAGTGACACGTAGTCTTGAACTCTATTCCTGACATCAAACCACAAACAATCTTTTCTATAGTGCAATCAAATAAGCCCGTGCGTTTATGGCCATGCACGTCTATCCCAGTTTACTGGACGCTCTAGAAGTTTTGCCCAAACCTTCATACGAAACGGCCACATTTCCACATTCACAAAGGTGAGTCTATCAAGAGCACTCCTGAAGGTAGGTACTCCACTCCAAATAGAATATAGATCTCATTAATAGTTTTTATTAACTCATCCTTTAATCACTTCAGGAATACATGCTTCTTAATCCAAAATTTAGCATGTTCATCTACTATCACTACACAACTTGTTTTTACCCATTGAACCTAGTTCTTGGAATCTCCAGTCATTTAGGTCGGGTTACCATTGTGCGTGATTCCACAATCACAGGGCAATAGTCCTATTCTTTTAGAATTATTAAGGACTTTCTTTCTGGACAGTCCTTTCGCCAAAGGTTCTGCCAAATTATCATCACCTTATATGTGATGTTCTCTAACAATACTGTGCATACGACTGTCATTTCTTACCGTTGTAATATCGGTTCTGTTTTTCTTTCAAAAGTCGTCAAATTTTTCATCACTATATATGTGATGTTCTTTTACAGTATTGTGCTTACGACGTCGTCTTTTACCGTTGTAATAATGGTTCTATACTTTTTGCAATAGCCGCGGTACTATCGCAATCGATTACACCACTGGTGTCGGTTTTTCCCTTATGGGGATCTCAACTAGCAGATTTCTTTAGTTCTCTGCTTCTTCACTAGCCGTGGCTAGTGCTGTTATATCAGTCACTATAGTATACTGAGTCAAGATATTCTGTTTCTTAGATTTCCCAAAAAACAGTTCTTCCAGCAATGCTAAATATATAGCCACTGTTCGCAATAGAATCATCAGATAAAGTATTTCAGTCTGTATCAGAATATCCTTCAAGTACAACTGAAAACTTTTCATAATGTAATCCAAGATTCATAGTTTATTTTAGGTATCTTATGACCCTCTCAATAGCATGTTAATGCTCTATACTAGATCTACTGGTAAACTTGCACAATAATCCCATGACATAGGCAATGTCAGGTCTAGTACAATCAGTGGCATCCCGAAGATTGCCAATGATGCTCTCATAATCAAACTGTTTTACACCCTCACCAGTGTTCTTAAATAACTTTACACTAGGATCATATGGTGTCCATGCAAGTTTACAGTCAATATAATTGTATTTCTTTAGAGTCTTCTCAGTTTAATGAGATTGATCCAAAGAAAATCTCCTTTTTGACCTAGTAATCTTAATATCAGGGATTGCACTCGCTTCACCTAGATCTTTCATATTAAAATTGGCACTTAATAAGGATTTGACTGAATTTATGGCATGAATGTTTGACCCAAAGATGAGTAGGTCATCTACATAAAGGCATATAATAGTGCAAATGTCATTCTCAGATTTATAATAAATGCATTTGTCACTTTCATTAACTTCAAAACCATGTGAAGTGATTAATTATCAAATTGTTCATGCCATTGTTTAGATACTTGTTTTAAACCATATAATGATTTATCTAATTTGCATACTTTATGTTCTTGACCATGCACTACAAATCTTTCAGGCTGGTCCATATAAATTTCTTCTTCTAATTCACCATTCAAAAATGTGGTTTTTACATCCATTTGGTGTATTCGTAAATTATGAATAGAAGAAAGTGAGATTAATACCCAAATGAATGTAATTCTAGTTACTGGTGAAAAAATGTCAAAGAAACCTATATTTTCTTTTTGCTTAAAACCTTTAGCTACTAGTCGTGTTTTATATTTATCAATAGTGCCATCAGGTTTTAATTTTTAAGAACCCATTTACAGCCTATAGATTTACAACGGGGGTAAATCTACCAAATGCCAAGTTTTATTGGATTCCAGAGAATCCATCTCATCATTTATAGCCTCTTACCAAAAAATTGGCATCTAAAGAAGGTAAGGCCTCTTGGAGGTTTAAGGGATCCTCCTCTATAGTAAAAACACAAAAATCCGGACCAAAGTCTTTTACGGTTCTCGTTCTTTTACTTCTTCTAGGTTCAACTTCAGAATTTTCATTAAATTCTGTTCTAATAGGCATACTAGAAGTGCCCCCACTATTCCTTAATTTAGAAAAAAAATTGTTTCATAACAATCGACACCATTTGTTTCAATTATATTATGTGTATTTAGGTCATAAAAAAAACTGTATGCTTTGCTATTAATAACATAGCCTATAAATACACATTCATATGCTCTACTAGCCAATTTTATTATCTTAGGGTTTGGAGCGCAAACATATGTTAAACAAACCCAAATTCTAAAATATGACACATTGGATTTATAATTCTTTTTAAAATTTCATAAGGTGAAATTTTATTCTTAGATTAAGGGATTCTAAATATAACATAGCATGCAGTCAATAAAATATCCCCCCACTATTGTTTTGCTGTACCGAAATTTAATAAAATGACAATTACTAATTCGGTAAAGGTCCTATTTTTTCAACTTTACCGTTCATTTCAGTTGAATAGGGTGCAGTTCTCTTATGTACAATATATCACATAAAAAATCCAGAATAGAATTTGATTCGTATTCTGTTCCTCTATCACTATGTAGTCTCTTAATTTTCCTATTTGCTTGATTTCAATTTTGAATGTTTCAAACATATCAGATGCATCACATCTTTAAGAATCAATGTCTTTCCAATCATATGCTTTATTTTCATTATTACCAGTCTCTACAGCTTAAGTTGTGTGAGGATCTCACAACACACTTTCTGATCGTCAGCAACCATGTATATTGTGAATATATCATGATCATAGCAAACATGGCGAGAAACACCAATGTCTGCCCACCAACCCTCTGATTCACCAACAAGGTGAATCTCAGTAATCATAGCCGTTAGAGGCTCCTCAGTCAGGTTTGCCTACGGTGCAGGGTATGGCCTGTTCCGACACTTTTGTGTCATATGACCTGGTTTTATAAATTTGTATTATAGAATAACTATCCGGAATCATTCATTTGGGTTGGTTATTGCTATCGTTTATGGTTTCCTTGCGGATTCCATTCTGTTATTTACTAGCCGGTTGTGGATGCTTACTATTTTAACTGTTCATATGTTTGAGAATTTATATTTTCTCATAGGAAAATATAAATAAACTCAGAGACTAACATAATTAAATCACAGAAAAAATTAATTTCTGCATTTTTACTTATCAGTCTTAATAGATACTTAGAACCCAATCTCGATCTAAGTCAAAAAATCAAAATCTGCATAAGCATTCTTTACGCTATGTATCTCACAGAGGAAATCTCACAAAAGACAGTGATATCTAGCATTAGTTGCCTATTGGTAATGAAAACTTTGATTTTAATTCAGTATGGAACCATGTTCGGTCAAATTCTCTGATTTGGGATTGTACATGTGCTCCTAGAATGTCCTTAAACGCACTGCTGGTTTCAAATAATAGGTTCACTACTAAAGATAAAATTATCACTTGGAATGTATCTATAAATCCTAAGTGTAATTTGTGCTCAATACCTTCTTGAAGACATAAAACTTCTTTATCTTAACTGCTCATATTCCAAACAAATTTGGAACTATCTTAGGTGTAACTTGAAAATTCCTAGATCTAACAATTATGAGCAACATCCTGTCTAAAAATTATCTACCATTCATGGTTCCATATTTATTTTATTGCACATAATCAGCATTGAGGATAAATCCCGTTAATAGAATGTACCTTCATGAAGTCTGATTCTCCAAGTGATTACTCCTTTTTTTTATTATCCAGCTCCTTTTACCACTTGCGGCAGAACTTTTTTGGAAAATAATGCAACTGTCCGGCTGCAATTTGATGAGCAGTCTCTGTAGGAAGTCAATTTGTTCTGCTCGCCAATTCCAGCTCTTCAGTATCCAATCGTCTGTCGCAATGAATCATCATCGACAACTACCATGGGGTCCAGATCTCCAACCCGTACCGCTGGCTCGAGGATCCAGATGTTGATCAAGTTGACTGAATTTGTTCTTAAGCAGTGCGATCTGAGATTAGGTCGCCGAGACTGAATGGGGCAGCAGACAAAGCCATTGTTTCATTTCTCATCTTCAAATTGTTGGAAAACAATGGTTGAGTCGCGGACTAGGTCGCTTTCTTGAAGACGATTCGGCGATCTGGTCGGTGGTGCAAAACCAGTTCGTACTTCCGCCGCCGCCTCTAGGATAAAACAGCCTCTCTAAAATGAATAACTGATTTGCTTTGCACAACAAATCAGTGCAGATTTGCACTTTCGAATTTAACTGTTCGAAAATTTCCGAAAGAAACTTGTTTTTTAATGGAGGAGGGAGAGAAAACAGAATTTTTTTCTGTAGTAATCTCATCTACAACTGAAGATAATATATAGACGGAGATTAGGGTTAATCGAAAATACTAGGCAGAGGAAGAAAAATAGGATCTGCTGAAAATACTGGGTCAAGAGTTTACCGCTTCATAAATAAAAGTCGGCTCAGAAATATTTTCTGTATTTAAAAAATAGTTCGAAAAACGCAGTGTTTTCTGGACCAAAAATATAAGTGTCTACACCACAAAGCCAAGGCCCAAGCCCAAGCCCGTACCGAACCGAACCAGGCCGGGCCGGGTCGGGTCGGGTCGAGTCGGTCGGTCGGTCGCGCGCGCGTGTATGGTGGTCATGATGCATGGTCTCCCTCCTCACAACAAAGCATGCATTGGGAGCCCAAGGCCCCAACAAGATTTCTTAGAAACAAATATAAATACTTGCCTCTTCCATATAATCTCATGATGCGGGACTATTCACATAAGGGAGCCATTCATACACTTATCTCAATATTTTAATAATTCACATAAAATTTCCAACAAGAATCAACTTACTGCCTCTTATTCACCGCAACAGAATGTAATTTCTGAGAGGAAGAATAGGACCATTGTTGAAATATCATGGAGCATGTTAAAAGGTAAACATCTACCTAAGTTTTTATGGACTGAGGTTGTATGTTGTGCTGTGTACCATTTGAATAGGTGCCCCCACCAAAAGCGTTCTTAATATGACACCAGAGGAGGCTTGGAGTGGGTTAAAACCAAATGTTGCATAACTTCGAGTTTTCAGTTGTGTTGCACATTCCCATGTACATGTTGAAAAACGAAAGAAGTTTGACGATATATAAAGGTGAAAAGTGTGCTTTTGTGGGTTATAATGATCGAACTAGGGGATATAAATTGTTTAATTTGAAGAAATTATGAGATGATGAATTTGTTCTTATTATTATTGATGAAAAATTGTACAAGGATATGATACATATAGGAAACTGTCTAACAGTAACAACTTGTAAAACAGGAAAGTTTGTAATTTAGGCAAATAATACAAGTTGGACCGAATAGTGCAAAAGAATAGGATACTGGGCTTGGTCCAATATATATATATGTTGTATGATGTAGAGCCTTTGGGCTTTGTACACTACCAGTGGATAATATCTTCAGTGGATAACACATGAGCTTCATTATTTCCATTATTCCCCCTTATACTCAACTAGGGTTTCCGCCATTCTCCATTTTTGTCTTCGTTTTGCTCAATTCTCCTCCCCACTATTGATATTAGCTGATTTGTTGCTATTTTCGGATTGCTGGTAGCTTCTAGTTTCTTCTCTAGGATGTGGTGATCTTTAACTTGTAGTTCTTTTCTTAATCTGATAAAGTTGCTAGCTGATAATTTTTTTTTTGAAAATATCTGCCTTTTGGAAATAGGATGGTATATGATTTACTTCAAGCTGCTTGTTAATTACCCTCTCACGAACAAAATATAGGTCAAGTTCCATATGTTTTGTTCATGAGTGAAGTACTGGGTTTGTTGTTAAGGACACAGTGCTTAAGTTATCACACCATATTTCTGGTTTCCTGCTAGTGTTAATCTTTAGTTCACTGAAAAGTGATTTGATGCACATAATTTCTGATGTTGCACTAGCTACACTTCTGAATTCTGCTTCTATGCTTGAACGTGATATTGTTGTTTACTTTTTAGTACACCAAGGGATTGGATTGTCACCTATGTAGATCCAGTAACCTATAGTGGATTTTCTGTCATCTAGGTCATTTTCCCAATTTGCTATGTAGATCCAGTAATGTTCAAAAAAAAATCTTGCTTTTATATTTAGTTTGTGATTCATTGTCCCTTTTAAGTATCTAAGATTTTTTTGACTGCTTTCCAATGGTCTGTTGACGGGTTTTGCATATACTGGCATACTTTATTCACACTAAATGTTATACCTGGTCTTGTAATCATGAAATATTGTAGTGCTCCTACCACACTTTTGTACTGTTTGTCATTTGGAATTGCTTCTCCTTGATGCTTTGACAAATTTAAGCTGCTAATCATTGGTGTGGGTAGTGTGTTTGCTTTGCTCATCCCTGATTTGTTAAGTATGTCTGATATGTATTCTCTTTGGCATAGGTGCCATTCTAAAGTTAATTTTCTTCTGACACTTAGTCCCAAGAAATGATTTAATTCTCCTAGATCCTTAATAGAAAATTGACTATCCAGTTGCATGACAAGTTTGTTTATCTCTTCTTCACTATTACCTATCACGATAAAATCATCCACATAAATTAGTATATAAATGGTAAGTTTGCTAGAAATTTTAGCAAAGAGATAATTGTCAAATTTAGTTGGTTGAAACCCCAATTCAGTCAGAACTGATTTCAGTTTGTTGAACCAAACCGTAGGAACTTTCCTTATTCCATAAATAGCTTTATTGAGCTTGCACACTAGGATGTTATTTCCATTACTAAATCCCATGGGTTGCTGCATGTATACTTCTTCTTCTAACTCTCTATTAAGAAGGCATTGTTTACATCTAGTTGTCTGATCTTCCAGTTGTTGTGCAATGCTAGTGTTAAAACAAATCTTATTGTAGTTGGCTTTACGACTGAAGAAAATGTTTCATTAAAGTCTAGTCCATGTTCTTGTGTGTAGCCTTTTGCTACAAGTCTGGCTTTATTCTTTTGTATTGTTCTATCTGAATTTTTCTTGATCATGTAAGTCCACTTGTTGCCTACTACATTTTTGTCCTTTGGTCTTTCAACTAATTCCCAGGTTTTGTTTCTCATGAGAGCATTGATCTCTTCTTTTATTGCTTTGTTCCAGTTATCATTGCTCATAGCTTGTTGCAGATTTTCTGGTTCTTCTATTTACACATTTATTGCTTATATTTTGGGTTTGAAAATTCCACTTTTTGACCTAGTAGTCATGTGATGTACTAGTTGTAGTTGCACCTAAATCTTCAGTACTTCTTGACTGACTTTCAGATGTTGGTTTTGCACTTTGATTGCTTGGTATAGTGCTAACACTAAAGTCTGAAGGCTCTGGTGTTACTTTAGGCATGTGATCTGCATTGTGATCATTTATGCTTTATTGATCACCTGATATGCACTAGTCTTCTTCCCTGTTTTCTTGACATAATGGTATGTCAGCTATTGAATAATGAGGGTTGTACACTATTTGGGATGTCTTAATTGTCTTACTAGCAAATGGAAATACTTGCTCATTATATACAACATGCCTAGATAATATTATTTTTCCTTTGCTAGTTAAACATTTATAACCTTTTTGATTGCTTGCATCCCAAAAGTGTACATGGTGAAGACCTAAATTCTAGTTTATGCTTATTGTGTGGCCTTAGATAAGGAAAACACAGGCAGCCAAATATTTTCCACATTGAATAGTCTGGTTTTTCCTGGAATAATTTTTCTATGGAACTTGAACCATTCAACACTTTACTGGGTAATTTATTGATGAGGTATATTGCTGTGTTGAATGATTCAGGCCAGAATTTTAGTGGTAAATGGGCTTTAGCAAGTAATGTAAGCCTAGTTTCTACTATATGCCTATGTTTTCTCTCTGCTAATCCATCTTTTTAAGATGTGTAGGGACATGTTACTCTGTGAGTAATTCTTTTTTTATGGAAGTATTCACAGAGTGGTTTATACTATGTTCCCCCATCTGATTGAAGCACTTTCAGTTTGTGACTGGTAAGACTTTCAACTTGATTTATGAATTGCATAACTATTTTACCTGTTTTAGATTTGTTTATAAGGAAGTATATCCACTTGTATCTAGTATGTGCATTAGTAAAAGGTATATAGTATTTAAAACCAAAGTCAGAGCTGACTGGTGCTGGAACCTATATGTCTGTTCCAACCAGTTCAAGTGGATGGTCATATTTGGTTGTTGAGTCATCAAAGGCAAGTTTGTGATTCTTTCCCATTTGACAGAAAGTACAAACATAAGTTAAATCAATACTACTAAACTTTATATTATTATTATTCAAATCTTGTTTTACAATGTTTATATTGGGATGTCCGAATTTGTAATGCCATATGTCCACAGTTTTATTACATTGTAATTCACATAAGTTATTACTTATGTCTCTACTCCTAGAATCACTTTGTTATTTGTCAAATATTTTGGCTTTAGTGTCTTGTAATCTCACAAAATTAAATTTGTAGAGACCATTCCACTCTTCACCCTAAAAGAGAACTGCATTAGTCTGCATATATTTTACAAGGCAATATTTAGGGTAGAATACAAAGTACACATTGTTATCACATGCAAATTTAGAAACACTTAGTAAGTTTTTCTTTATTTGGGGTACCATAAGTACATTATTTAGAAAAAAAATTGTTTTTTCGCATTTAAACATGCAACACCAGTATGAGTGATGTTAACAAACTGACCATTACCCATAGAAATAAATCTGTTACCTCTATACTCCCTGTTGCCAATGTTGAGATTTTCAAGAATGTTTGTTACATGATTAGTTGCTCTACAGTCTGAATACTATGCTTCATCACCTATGTCATCAATGTTTGCTGAATTGTTGGTTGTGTTCCGCATTTTGTTATTCAACATACTTTCCATATTTGCACTGTAATTCCTTGTATTGTTGCTGGAGATAACTACAGTCTGCTGTTTTCCTTGAGTATTTACATTATTGTCAAATCTAAAGTAGCACTTATTTGCTGTGTGTCCAAATTTTTCACAAATTTGACATCTGGGTCTGTAGTTGTTGTTGCCATACTTACCACCTCGACCTTTGCCTCTTTGACTTTGTCCACCTCTTTGGAAGCTTTGGTTTCTCCTTTGAAATTTTTGATTCAAGCCTTGATTATTTCTTTGACTGTTTGAATTAAAATAGGAGTTTTTGTTCTTTGTATGAGATTGTGTGGCAAGGTTTACAGACATGTCAATATTGAGTTTCTTTTGTTCAATTCTACCTTCATGAGCCATCAGCGGTGAGTGAACATATTCTATGCTGAGTACAATGGGTAGGGATAGGATAACTGCTACAGTTTCATAATCATCATCTAATACATTCACAATATATAGTACTTGCTCATTTTCTGATATCTTATTACTAGTGTTTTCTAATAGATCACACAGTGTCTTCATCTTAGTCAAGTATTCTCTCATTGGCAGGTTATCTTTCTTCAAAATTTGAATTTGCCTTTTACAATGCAAAATCTTTTCTAATGATTGAGTGTTGAATATTTGTTTTATCTTTGACCAGATTTCCTGAGCAGTTTTACATACCACTATTTGTGGTATGAAGCTTGATTCAATGGATGATAGTAGCCAAGCACTTAACAGACTATCTTGTCTGATATATTTGATGTAATCCTTGTTGCTGAGCATTTGTC
This sequence comes from Allium sativum, assembly GCA_030737875.1. Classification (NCBI taxonomy): domain Eukaryota; kingdom Viridiplantae; phylum Streptophyta; class Magnoliopsida; order Asparagales; family Amaryllidaceae; genus Allium; species Allium sativum. The sequence goes on from CM060919.1 coordinate 444,558,959, forward strand.
CATTGTTTTCAACAAACTTTGGTGGTATGGAGGCAGTCCCTTTGATGAAGTCAGTTAAACCATAGCCATTAATAGCTGTCTCCACTTGATACTTCCAAGATATGTAGTTATTCTCATCTAATTGATGAGTTATCAGTTGTGTATGAGGGTTAATGATAGTTTTTAAACTATCATCGATACTTGACATCTGATTATTGCTTTGTGACTGCAGCAATGGATCATCTACAGTGCCTTCGTGTTAAGGAAGACGTAGACAAACAACAAGATGGCATAAGTAAACAACAGAACAAGAGATAATAATAAAGTGAGAACACAACAATTTTTAATGTGGAAAACCTCTTTGATGTGAAGAGTAAAAACCACAGGACCATTGATGGGGGTACACCCAAACTTCTCTTATTATGATAATGGAGTGATACACAAATTATCCAACAATAGCTAGCAATAACAACATAAAAAACAAAAGCGAGAAAAGTGAAAAATATCACTAGAAAACAGAGCTCAGAAATGCGGTGAAATATCGCAAAAATAGGCTAGAAAAAGCCTATATCAAGGGAGTAGAAGTTCCCCCAATGTCATGGAGAAGTTGACAAAGTTTTGATGGTAGATATCTTTTTATTAATGCTGTCCAAATTGGTTTTGTTGCTGCCCAAAATGTGGATATGCATATATAGCCACCAAAAAGACGCATTGAAATCTCCATTCAACCACCTTATTTAGTATGGTGACTATTCCCTATCAAGGTGCAATTACCAAGGCACACCAAAGGTCAACAAGTTACCTTTTCAAATAAAAACACGAAATACAGTAGCAACAATTATTGCTCCTAATAAATATTGGCTTTTCCACATAAGAAGGTAACCATTCCCAACAAACCTCCCCCTCTCTACTATGTAGAGGTGGTTTCCATTCCGGCAATTGAACGACAAGTCTCAAATTTGTTTATTGGCAAACCTTTAGTCATCATATCGAAACCATTATCATTGGTATGAATTTTCTCAAGCTCAATTAACTTATCATCAAGAACATCATGTATCCAATGATATCTCACATCAATATGCTTCGACTTTGCATGAAACGTGGAATTTTTAGCCAGATGAATTGCACTTTGACTGTCACAATACAACACATACCTCTTTTGTGAAAATCCAAGATGAAGAACACACTGCTTCATCCACAACAACTCCTTACATGCCTCTGTCGCTGCTATAAACTCTGACTCAGTAGTAGACAAAGCCACACATTTTTGTAGCCTAGATTGCCAAGACATTGCCCCCTTGCAAAAGTGACGAAATAACCCAAAGTAGATTTTCTCGAGTCAATATTACCTGCCTTATCATAATCTGAGTAACCAACGAGACAAAGCTTATCCCTCCCAAAACAAAGCTTCATATCGACATGACCCTGTAAGTATCTCATAATTCACTTCACAACACTTCAATTCTCTTTTCCTAGATTAGAAAGAAATCTACTAACCAAACCTACAACATGGGCTATATCGAGCCAAGAGCAAACCATTGTATACATCTGACTACCCACGGCGGAAGCATAAGGAACATGCATCATCTTTTCTTTCTCTTCTATTATGGATGGACACTGTTGAGAACTCAACTTAAAATGCATAACAAGTGGAGTACTCACAGATGTTGTTTTCTCCATATTGAACCTTTTAAGCAATCTCTGAATATATGCTTCATGTTACCTCCATTATTTTCGAGCCTTGTGATCACGAATAATTCTCATTCCTAAAATGTTCTTTGCTGGCCCAAATTCCTTCATAGAGAAAGTCTTGCTCAACTGTTGCTTCAAACTAGCAATCCGATCTACATTTTACCCTACAATAAGCATGTCATTAACATAAAGTAGCAAAATGATAAAATCATCGTTAGCAAATTTCTTCAAGAAAACAAATGATCATTATATGTCTTTCTGTAGCCTTGTTTCCCCATAAAAGAGTCAAACTTGCGATGCCATTGCCTTGGAGCTTGTTTTAGACCATACAAGCTCTTCTTCAATTTGCACACATATTCTTCCTTCCCCTTAACTTTGAAGCCCTCATGTTATTCCATGTAAATGTCTTCTTCAAGGTAAACATGAAGAAAAGCGATCTTCACATCTAACTGCTCGACTTCTAAATTCAAACTAGCAGCAAGACCCAAAACAACTCTGATGGAAGACATCTTGACAACTGGTGCAAGTATCTCTTCAAAGTCAATTCCTTTTCTCTGGTTGCATCCTTTTACAACAATTCTTTCTTTGTACCATAGCGTCTTTGCATTTTCAACTTGCTTCTGCTTGTAAACCCAACAATTTTTCAAAGTCTTCTTTCCCTTCGGTAGTTTCACTAGATCAAAAGTGTTGTTATCATGCAACGATTTCATCTCTTCTTTCACTGCATCCAACTAAAGTAGCTTATCATCCCTGTCTATAGCTTCCTTAAAGGTCTCAGGTTCCTCCATCGATTAAGAGAACATACTCAGAAGAAGGATACCTAGTGGAAGGAAGTCGGTCCCTGGTAGATCGCCTTATAGAGGTTGTTTGAGTTTCAGGAAAAGCATGATGATCAATTTCAGCATCTTCGTCATGGGGATCATCTTCCTCGGGTACATGACCTTCATTTTTCATTTTTTTGTACATGCTCGGTCGGAGCTGGTGCAGGAGTCAAAGGAGGGAGATCTAAATCAAACAGATCACAGCCACTATGAGATGCATTTTCTTGTGATTTCTGAATGTCTTAATTTGTTTTGTCTTCAACAAAGTCTACTTCCTTGCTACAAATTAGTTTCTTCTCTATGGGACCATAAAACCTGTAGCCAAACTTGTCAAGACCATAGCCCACAAAGATGCATTGGCGAGTCTTGGAATTCAGCTTCGATCTTTCATCATTAGGCACATACATAAATGCTTTACACCCAAAGACACGTAAATGATTGTAATAAACCTCCTTGCCAAGCCAAACCTTATCTGGAACATCACCATTCAAAGAAAAACAAGGAGACTTATTAATCACATGTGTAGCTGTAAACAAAGCTTCACCCCCAAAGTGTTTTGGCAACTTAGCCTCTGATAGCATGCACCTCATCCTCTCTAATAAAGTCCTATTCATTCTCTCTACTACACCATTCAACTATGGAATCTTCTTTGGTGTAAATTGATTCTGAATACCTTGTGCCTTACAATATTCATCAAGTGGACCGATGTACTCACCGCCATTGTCAGAACGTAAACACTTTAGCTTTTTACCAGATTGTCTTTCAGCTAAGGCTTGAAACTGCTTAAAAACATCATGTACCTGATCTTCTATTTTTTAAAACATACGTCCACAATTTCTTTGAACAATCATCAATAAAAGAAACAAAGTAAAGTGCACCACTAAAGGTCTTAACTTTTATTGGACCACAAACATCAGAATGAACAAGATCAAGAAAACCCGGTTTTTTTGAAGGAGGTTGTCTCTTAAAGGAGACCCGATTCTGCTTTCCTGCAAAACAATGAGGACATTTGTTCAATTTTAATCACTTCAAATCAGATAGTGCATTTTTCTTCATCAAACAACTTAGCCCCTTTTCACTTATATGGCCAAGTCTTCTATGCCACAATTTTTCAAGATCATCCTTAGCCACATTTACATAATCAGTGGGAATTGAGGCTTGCAGCAAGTACAGGCTTGTGTGCTTCTTCCCATGAGGTAGCTTCATGTTTCCTTTAGTAAGCTTCCTTTGACCACAATGAAAAGTGTTGCAGTAGCTATCATCATCGAGTTTTCCATTAGAGATCAAGTTTAATCGGATTTCTGGAACACGTTTAACATTTTTAAGCATTCACTTTGCTCCAGTGTTGGTCACCAAACATACATATCGAATGACCAAAACCTGAGCTATACCATCGTTACCCATCTTCAACAACCCAAAGTCACCAGGTGTATAAGATGTGACGAATTCCTTCCGTGATGTCACATGTAGTGATGCTCCACTGTCAATGACCCAACTCGGCTCATATTTAGCAAGGTTCACATAGCTCTCATCATGTACAATGATAAGATCACCGCCAGTTGCAGTAGTAGCTCGATCATCATTACTGTAAGCTTTTTGATCTTGCTTCTTATATTCTATTACTACCAAAATCAGCACCGAAACAGGTTGACGGTAAAGGGGTAGCGGACCGCTATGAGCATAAAATAATCCTCCGAAAGCAAAATCCAAGTCCAAGGTAGAGCCAAAAGCATAAGAGAACAATCTGAGGGCTATGCAACCGACACCATCACCAAAGAAAAGATCTCAGAAGCTACACAAAGAAATTGCATTGGTAAGGTGGTTCCGGCACGATGGGTAAACAACAGAAGGTCACCCAAAGCCGGAAGGCAATAAAGAGAGAGACAAAAAGTCTTACAAACCGAGGCATAGAAGGATGAAAGGGCTATCGGTATTTACTTGCTTAATACCGATACATCAAGGAACGAAAGCATCAAAGGCACAGAGTTTAAATCATAAGAGAATTATCCGGAAATTAGCCGCCGAAACCCCTATTAGAAGATCGTCGAAATACCCCTCTAGTAAACAACTAATAAAGCATCGGAAGCAACCCTCCGAAAGGCCAAGACACACTTCAGGAATCTACTGGAAGGCAAGCCGAGACCTCAAAGAGAGGAAAGCTATCCACACTAATTTGCTTAGTGTCGATACCGATAAGGGTGGCGGACCCGACAACCATTTACTTGAATCATGAAGGTCAGCCTCACAAAGTGTCAACAACAAGACCGAGAACCCATATCCGGAAGCCTACACCCAAAAGCAGAAACCTTTCGAAAGCTATTCACACTGCCATCTTGGCAACAATACAAAGAAAATAGACATGACATCAGCCAAAAGCTCCAAAGACTGGGACCATCCTCCCGAGAGCCAGAGTCGGCACCTCAAAAATCCATAAGCAAGGCCTTCGGAACCAAAAGGAAAGACAACCGAGAGCCCAAACTTCTGGGACCAAGGGAAAAAGCTGCCGACAAGGGATTCTGCTGACCCAGTAGCAAAAGGGGGCCCGATTTGTCTATAAATAAGACCCTAGGGGTCTCATTTTCAGGACCGATTTCTCATTTCTCATTCTTGTGCTCTTTTTCTCTACAGTAAACCCTAATTCCTAAATCAATTTGGGGATTTCTATTTTAATCACTTATGTACTCCAAATCAAAGATCAATAAAGGGCAAATCGATAGTTAGCATATTTTCTTATGAGTTTCTTATGTGATTTCTTAACTATTTCCTACACAACCTATTATAGACTTCCTACATGGTCATGGTTTCCTACCCAAGCTTAGACCCTTCCGAACAGTTCTTGCAGAACCCCTTCCTATAAGCTATTTAGCCTCTTTACCGAGGGTTGTGTTTGTGAAACCCTTATCCCAAGATATCTGTTGATTCTTGAGTCGCTTAAGTGTGATGATCACCCCATTGAGGGAAGAGTAAATAATATTTTGGGCTCCAAACCTTGATATCTAGGAAACGTTGAACTAACTCAGACTCGTGAAAGCTAAATAACCCTATTTATGCCCTTGTATCAAAACATGGCTAAAAGAAAGTTTAAGGACAAAGAGGAAGCAGTGGAATCGAGTGGTAAAAAAGCTAAGTTCCAACACTGAAAGAAAGCCTTCGAATCAAGATTACCAAAAGGTTGTGAGCTTACTACCTCAATTGAGGACATCTACTTCCTAACTAAGCGTGAGTTAAACTTTTGGCCTTCATCGAAGAAGAAACCCAATAATGAAACCAAGTTAGGAGGAACTTATTGCTACTGCCATACGATGAATGGACATGAGACTAATCATTGCAAAGTTTTAGAAGGAATGATTATCAACTTCTTAAGCCAAGGAAAGCTACACAGATATGTAAAAAGAACATAGTTAACTACAACAATAGATTCTTTGAAGAAAAGGATTGTCTACCTAATTACAAGGATGGAAACCCCCTCAAAACTTGAAATGCCCAAAGGTGGGTCAAATCACAAATGGATAAAAACCATTGTCACCGCCGAGTTGGCCAGGGCAAGGCACTCCCCGGAGGTGAGCGGTCTGTAATCCTTTCTCCGCCCCGAATAAAAAAGGGCCAGGTTAAAGCATCAAAAGCGTGAGCCTTCGACCCACACTGGAAATGGTCGTGACAGAGCATCTAATTAGCATGCATGCCTCTACTCGTAGAAGAGTATGCCATGTCTCTGCTATGAACTAAGCACGTTCTACCTCTTCTTGCAGAAGAGCACATCCTACCTATGCTTATGTTCCGCATTACCCGCAGAAGGGAACGCAAACCCCTATCATCACCTACGATGGTCAGGATAGGGCACCCCTTGGAGGAGGTTAGAGTGTAAGCCTCTATCACTGCCTACGATGGCCAGGGTAGGGCATCAAAAGAGTAAGCCTTAATTTCGCGTCTACGATGACCCGGTTTAAGCATCTAAGATCATATCATCGCCTATGATGGTCAGGATAAGGCGCCTCCTGAAGGGAGGTCGGGTAATTTCTTGGGCCCTATTTGTGGTAAGCTAGCTAAGCGCACCGGATGCACAGGCCCAGAGAGTGGCCAAGAAAGCACGTACATTCTATACTTTGATAACCAAAAGCCCAAAGAGTGGCACAGGAAGCACGTACATCCTTTGCTTCTAAAATCAAACCTAGAGGGGGAAACAAAACTAATTACCAGAAATGGGTTTTTGGTCTTCTATTAATACCCGAATTTGGGTTAGTTCGGGACTTCTAATAATACTCGAATTTGGGTTAATTCAAGATTCCTATTAAAATACTAGAAGCGAGTTCCTGGTTCTCTACTAAGCGACCTGAGTCTGGGTTGGATATAAAAAAATTATTATTACCAGAGAGGAGTTCCTGGATTTCATTCTAAAATGTTGATTTAGGGTATTGACCAAAGCTTCCGATCATTACTAGAAAGGGCACTATGGCAATCTTCTATTAGCACTCTCATTTGGATCACAAAGACTTAGAACTTTGCTCCCAAAGAGGGATCAACAAAACAAAACATAGAGGGAAATTTAGAGTCTATTATTAAAGGGATTTCAAAAAAAAGATAACCATCTTCCATCTCATTCAGGGAGATTTCTTAAACCTCTTATGTACAAATCATTATTATTTATATTCAATACAGGCAATGAGTCACTTGACAAGTAACACACACGATTTACAAGTTCATTTACAAGAATTGCATCATTGACTATTTAAATGTGGATATGAAAAAATTACAAATGCAATTAAATATCCTGATTTCCGTCATCCTCGGGTAAAGGGGGATTAATGGAATGACAAATAGCGATGCTTGGGAGCTTGTTAAGTTTACGCACCTTTCTGCTAACTTCAACCAGATTGTTAGAGGGTTTAACCTGAGATTTCAAATCCCTATCATAAGCTCTACACATGACCCAAAGAGACTTGTTATCTTTCTCTAACTCAAAAACGTTTACATATCTTTCCCCCCGTAATGCCTAATTTGGTCAACATACCGGCTAACATGGTCGAATGAATCCTTAATCAATTTGGTATCGTAGATACTCTTCATCTCAGCTATCACCTTCTTGCACCAGTCAGAAATGACAGATTCTTCTAACCCTCGAGAGGGGTTCTTCAAATAAAAATGCTTTTGAGAAGCGGAGGCCCTAGGCGCAGTCGCAACACTAGAAGGCTGAGACATCGTTATGATAGGAATGTTCTTGAAGGAGTATTCCCATGTCTTACATTTCGCATTAACATTATCTAACTCGATTAATGACGCGTTGGCGTAAACCTCTTAACTCATCTTCAAACTCAATAGAGGGTTTAGTCTTTATATACGTCTTCAATCCAAGCATAAGTCTGTCTTTCTTTTCTAATTGACCTTTCAAAACATATATTCTCTTGTTCAAATGCTTGATAGATAAGTCTCAAAGCAAGACCGTTCTCCCTCAAGATGTAGAGAGTCCTTCATCTGTCCTGCTCTTTTTATCAATAACTAATGGCAGCTCATCCTAAGGTGGAAAAATCTCATGTTGATCTGCTTGTTCACAAAAGAACAAAAGTGGTCATGCATGTCTGTTTACCCAGAAGGATGGTTTATCTTTTAGATAACAGTTTGTACGTGAACTTTATTTAAAGCAAATTTTTAATCGCTTCAACACATGTAAGCCAAACAAGGTTACAAAGGTTCAAACTCATGTATCGATACAACTATAGTTTACATATCAACTCGGCATGTTCAATCCTAAGCCTTTTTAAGGTCACCTCATAGTCTTCACCCAGGAAGTTAAGGGAGAGATGAGGGAATTTTTTGTAAATCCTCTTAAGCTATCTTAGAAAGCGATTTCATACGAAAAATGTAAGGTGTTGTTAAAAATTCATTTCTCAGCTCACAGATCAAACGTAATGCGTCTTCATGATAAATTAAATTCTACCATAATATAAATAAGAGAATCAACAACCGTAAGTGACAAGTAGAGTTACAAGCACATTTCATACATTCATAATATCAACTTTACATATACTCTTCCTGATCATACAAAATCGACCTCTTGAACAATCGGTAATAAACTTATCCTTGTTATACTCAAGTTTTTCTGAGGGACGATCCCTAGGAATTGTCAAAACCCTTTCAAGGTTCCAACAATCCCCGGGATGTTGGTCAACTCCAAACTCGTCTAGATAAAGCCTATGAAGGCGGCGTATTAAACCGTCGCTATGTTCCCCTAGGGAAAAAATCCACCGTTGCGTATCGTTTATAGACTTCATATAAAAAATTAACTAAGATATCTCTATCCTAAATCAACATCCAAAAAAGGGTCATCAGTTCCTAGTTTTCCTCCCGAAGGACTTCCCTATGCTTATGGGCTTTCCTTAATCTGGGCGCAGCCTCGTGCTCTTTGTAATACATAAGTTTAGACGCGCTCTACTCTAAATCATGATATCTCCAAGATACAACATTATTGTCTTTTAACAACATTCCTTGTTCTACACAGGATCGATTTATTTCCCTCTGTTTTTATCTAATTCTGCTCTGAGGCAGGAAACAATATTTCTTTCGGTTTATTCAATATAATGACAGGAAACTAGTTACCCTCAAGTACTTGATAAAGGGAAGAGCGTTACAAAAACAAAATCTATACATGAGAAGGATAAACCCCAGGGTTGGTAAGTTATTCTCTTCCCGAGGGCCCAAAAGTACCACCTTCCTTGACTTGAGGAGCTTCAGAGTCTTGAGTAGCATGAGTACCTCCAACACCAGGACTATATCCTGTAGAATCATGTGAGGCATCAGGAGCTACAGAAGTATAACTCCCGACCTTATCACGCTCGTCTCGGCGGTCACCGCCATTGGGACCGTCAGTACCATTGGGGTCGTCACTACTATCGTCTCCATCATCATCAATAAAAGCCGAATGCTCCTATTCCTTACCAAAATCGTCAGAAAGGTCCTTAATATATAAGAGATCTTCAGCTTTGAGTTTTCCCTTTTGTGACATCTCGAATCCTTGTTTGCTCGACCCAATCCTTCCATAATTTATCCCTGATGAAAGGAGGGACGATAGTAGTTTGAATCTTGGGAAGAGTCCGAAGGTTATCAGAAAAAACCTAAAATAAGGCATCCTCGTAGTACTCAATCTTGATCTGTGGAAGTTGAACTTGCAAAAAATCATAAATTCTGCCTTTAGCCTCATAAATTATCTGTGCTGCATGAGAGAGCTTCTCATCCTTCCTCTTAAGTTCGTCGGCATGACTAATCACATTTTCTGCTATTTGGTGATCTAAGGCCGAAACTTGGTCAGCTAATGAATTCTTCGTCTGCCTTTCTTTTTCGAGAGCTGCTTCGGCTTGTTCAAGGGAAGCTTTCAACCTCTCGCATTCATCACTAAAAGCCTCATTAGCTTCCCAGAGTCGGGTAACCTCAGGAGAAGAGGAAGAAGGAGTTGCTTTAAACAGAAGCCATCTTTTAGTAACCTAAGAAAGAAATAGGATCCAATTAGCTATCATAACAAGTTAAAGATAAAAGAAGGATTAAGAAAGAAAAATCTATATGAAGAGTTAACAATTAATTAAATGTTGATAAAAATCCTCCCTGTTTGAAGAAGTGAAAGGTAACGAAATGTTCGTAGCTTTATGACACGAAAGAGAAAGCCTCACAAAGTCACCAAAGCTCATTGAAGGTGCGAGAAACCTCGAGGGCTTGACATGTTGAGAAGTGGGAGTTTGGGCCATGGCATGCTTGTTGACTTCTAACGTACTTGGAAAAGTAGACGGTAGAACATGACCCTCACATTCTCTACCAAGGGACCCTCGGGAGAGATAGTAATAGACACCACGTTAGAATCAATAGCAGGGGCTATAGAGACAAAAACTTCCTGATCAACAACCTCAACAATGGCATCCTGAGAAAGAGGAACATAAGTGTGAAGTATTAATCTTTTAGTCGGTAACTCAATGATTGATTCGGCCAGCCTCTTGATAGCGACAACAGTGGATTGATCTAGAGCATCGGTAAGATTTACAACTTCAGAAGCCAAGACCCGTGATCAAATGTAAAATACAAAGGTAAATTCAGGACTGAATATCTTGTAAATTAAAGCTGCTTCAAAAAGAAAGTAACAATCCTAATAAGGATACCTGGAAACAAAGGAGAAGAAGTAGTGAATGCGTTTGAACCCAAAGTCAAATGCTTGGATCCTAAGAAATGAACAGGTGGGTGCCCCAAGATCTTTTTCCCATTGGGAAGAAGGTTATATTGACATAAATTATCTAGGGTCAACAAAGTTGATCTACTCTGCGGTTTTTCAAATGCTATAGAGATAATTTCAAGTACGCGAGACTCACTCTTTGTTAAAGCAACTCTCTTGGAAGTAGGATCTAGAAAGCAAATAAAGTTAAACAATGCTCAGGAAAAGTATGATTACTCATGGAAAAGTAGGGGAACCCACCAAAATCTGCAAAGTTGCCAGAAATGCCAGCAGGGCATCTAATGAAAAAGAACTGATCTTCCCAAGGTATAGCCTTACTAATGCCACCGTTAATGATTTTCTTCAAGGGGTTGGCACGCAAAATGGGTAAGTCTGCTCCATTCGAAAACCGCACCAAATGTTGAATAAGATTAGAAGTAAGGGAACCCTGACCCGATTCAAGTGCTAGAAATTCGAGACATAGAAGCAGAGTATAAGTGTTCGACAGAAGTTGGATAGGTGCAATTTCTAGGCCTCGTAAGAGTAGAGATATAAATTTCAGAAAGGGAAAGAAGCCTCCATGCCAGATATGGATGGCTGAGTATGTAAAGTAACCTTCCAGAGGATTTCTAATATTATCCCGATTAGTGGTGGGGATGGCATCTACATCATACATCCCAAAGTTGTTAAGGATGGAGTCTACTTCATCATGAGAAGTAATTAGAGACTTCTTCAAAGCAAATAGCTTCTTCTTCCGAAAGGTGCTGGGAACACCAGGCTTCGATTGACTAGAGCTCTTTTTATCGGACATAGTGCTGCTAGGTGATATAATTTCATAACATATGAATTAGTACCGCATACATTAATATGAAAGGGGTAGATAACCTATAAACCAATTCATGCTAGATACCCAAATCATTGCATATTAAGATAGTCCTAAATATTAATCTAGACAGATTTTATGCTAAGTTTACAATCACTTAGAAACAAGCAAGCCCTAAATGATGACAAAGTTAGCCATCCTGGTACCAAAGGCAAAAAGAAATAAAATAATGGTGCGGGGAAGACTAAGATGGGATTGGTAACGGTTAAACTGGAACTAAAATGACCCTAATTCATCACTGGAAGCTTGATTGGTCCTCGCGGCCGACACATGAAACCAAAGTCTAAAGGTTACAACAATGAAACTCCTAAACTTTATCGGCACCAAAACCTGAGAAAGAATTATCTCTTCGACAACCCTTTCGAGTGATTCACCATCCTTGGGTCAATCCATCACTTACATACTACATAAATGCCGTTGTTGATGTCGGTAAAGTTAAAACGATCAAGTCGGTAACATTGGTGGTGAACTCACCAGTACCGAAGGCATGAATTTCACTTTTTAATTGTAAATGCCCTTTCTTATTAAAATTGTACATCTCAAACCCCCAAGAAATAACATTGAGGGAAAAATCATTTGTGTAGTTCACTATGGACATGATTTTAATTGACTACGATCAAATAACTTGCATTTAACACGCAAAACCCTAATTGATCCAAGTGAGAAGCTTAAATTCCTGCTCATAATTTAAAGTAAGAATACTCATTAGGGATTAGATCAGAAATTTTCAAAAAAGATTTGGCAATTCTCAGTGAACAGTAATCTAGCTTGAGTAATTAATCTCGCAGGTAAAAATGAGGAAGAAGTGATGGTAATTATACCAAATTACCTCTAAATTCAAGCTGTACAAGCAATAACTAATCAACGGGTCCAATCGAGGAAGGTCAAGAGACAGGGAATCAAAACCCCAAAAGGACATTGATGTTTGACTTGGAAAGTCGAAATTACCCCTTCACTAGGGGGGCAAATGTTACTACCAAAATTAGCACCGAAACAGGCTAATGGTGAAGGGGTAGCGGATCGCCATGAGCATAAAAGAATCCTCCAAAAGCAAAAGCCAAGCGCAAGGTAGAGCCGAAAGCATAAGGGAACAATCCGAGAGCTATGCAACCGACACCATCACTAAAGAAAAGAGATCGGAAGCTACACAAAGAAAGGGTACCGGCAGGGTGGTTCCGGCACGATGGGTAAATAATAAAAGGTCACCCAAAGCCGGAAGGCAATGAAGAGAGAGAGACCAAAAGTCCTACAAACCGAGGCATGGAAGGACAAAAGGGCTATCAGTATTAACTTGTTTAATGTGGATACATCAAGGAACGAAAGCATCAAAGGCACAGAGTTTAAAGCATACGAGAATTATCCAAGAACTAGCCAATAGAACCCCTATTAGAAGATCGCGGAAAGAACCATCTAGTAAACAACTAATAAACCACCAGAAGCAACCCTTCGGAAGGCCAAGATACACTTTAGGAATCTACTGAAAGGTAAGCCGAGACCTCAAAGAGAGGCAAGCTATCCACATTAATCTGTTTAGTGTCAATACAGATAAGGGTGGCGGACCCGACAACCATTTACTTGAACCATGAAGGCAGGCCCTACAAAATGTCAACAACAAGATTGAGAACCCATATCCGGAAGTGTACATCTGGAAGCAGAGTCCTTCCGAAAGCTATTCACACCGTTAGGCTTAGTAACAATATAAAGAAAATATACATGACATCAGCCAAAAGCTCCAAAGACTGGAACCATCCTCCCGAGAGCCAGAGCCGGTACCTCAAAAAGCCACAAGCAAAGCCTTAGAAACCAAAAGGAAAGACGTCCAAGAGCCAAAACTTCCAGGACTAAAGGGAAAAGCGGCCAATAGGGGCTTATGATGTCCCAATAGCAAAAGACAGCCCAATTTGTGTAACACCCCGTATTTCCTATGAATATTGAAGTAACGAATTAAAGAACACTTAATTTTAAAAGTGGGAATTAAGGGAAATGGGTTACGCCATTTCGTTCGTCTCGGAATTCCGCTTAGGATAGAATCTGAGTTTGCGTAAATCGGACAACGTATGTAGAAGTTATAAGCCGTAGAAGTTTGTATACGTGCAAGGAAGTATATACATATACACAAAATCATCTCCAGAACCAAAATAAGTCAAAGACGAGTGAGCGGGAAAGATCCCGCTCAAATGGTGTCGACCCCTCTTAAGGGGGGTCGACATAGGCATCGACCCCCCTTAAGGGGTGTAGACCCCTTCTGAGATCCTGTTCCAGTAACGATTTCGGAGTCATTAAAGCATATGTGGCGATTTCTGGTTGGCTCTCTTTGATCTTAATGGCCCTGATTACTCCTAGGTTGATCTGACGGCTCATATTAATCTAAACTTCTATATAAACAACCCCAATCCTCAACCCTAAAATCTCATAAAATTGCTCTTTGAAGCCGTCATGTTGTCCATGGCCAACCTAACATAACCTCCATTTTTCTCTAGACTAGAAAGCAAGTTAGGAAGTCTCAAATCAAATCCAAACTATAGAATCAGTAGTCTACATCAAAGGATAACTTTTCAGCTTTAGAAAACATATCCCAGAAAACAAGATTTGTTCCTTTGTTTGTAAGTTCAAGTTACTTTCAGATGTGAATTCTTAATTGAAATTCTTGGCATGTAATAATCTGAATCCAAGCTATACCTGATTATGAGATAATCCTTTCAGATTTATCAAATATATTTTATCAGATTTGTTCCTCGATGTTATTCAAATCTATTATATCAGATTTGTGCCTGCGATGTTATTCAAATCTATTTTATCAGATTTGTGCATGCGATGTTATTCAAATCTAATCTATCAGATTTATGCCTACGATGGAATTATTCAGATCTATACTTCTTTTATGTTCCTGATATTGCTATTATCAAATCTAACATCATATGGCTATTTTATGCCTAATCTTTTATGTTTCCTCTTCTTCCCCTTTTATTATGAATCTAGGTTGTCTCGAACCTAGATGAAATCCTGTTATATATACGATTGGAATGCGGGGGAATTGGGCCCAATCTATTTTATTTTCTATTGGGTGTAACTTGTAATCGAGATTTGGGTATAACCTGTAATTGATATTGGGGCATTTTTATCATTATAACTGCAAGTTTGAGTTAATTGGCATATAAATCAAGTTTTGGGGCATAATTGTTATTGTTGTGAACTTGGGGTAAATTGAAATATTAAATCTAGATTGGGCGTAAATTATAAATTGGAATATTAATCTAGATTGGGCATAACTATTGGTTGGGACGCCAAGCATAATGTATATTGTGATTTTGGGGCATGGTTATTATTGCAAATTTGGGAAGATTAGATGTAGCCTATTTTGAGTAATAATTAGTAATTGAATTGGTGGGGCATAACTTAATTATGTAATATTGGCATAACATGTGAATGTGACATGCCTTGTATTGACTACATTTGTGGATAATTTACATAAATTTGGACATGAATGGTAACTATGTAAATTAGATAAAAGATGAACATACCTAACCCGAGGTTAGATTGAGTTGTGGTGTAAGACTGCCCGGAACCGCCCGGTACAATCCAGCAACCGCAACAACAGATCTAATGTGAGAGGTTAGCGCATTTAGCCCAAAACACGAGGTTAGAATGAGTTTGCGATAGAAGTCTGCCTGAAACCGCTCGACACATTCAGCAACCGCAAACAACAGTTCTAATGTGAGAGGTTAGGGCATTAATAAATTAATCAATGCCAATAAAACAGACATGCTAAGAATGGTAAGGTTAAGTAACATATGATTAGGCGACACATAACCTTTATAACATGTTAATTAGACAAGAAGGTGAAGTTATGTAAATTTATAACACTTAACCGTTATAAATGTTAATTTGACAAGAAGGTAGGGTTAATTAAATTTAGAACACTTAACCGTTATAACATGTTAATTAGACAAGAAGATGGGGTCAAGTAAATTTAGAACACTTAACCATTATAACATGTTAGTTAGATAAGAAGGTGGGGTTAAATAAATTTAGAACACTTAACCGTTACAACATGTTAATTAGACAAGAAGGTGGGTTAAGAAAATTTAGAACACTTAACCGTTATAACATATTAATTAGACAAGAAGGTGGGATTAAGTAAATTTAGAACACTTAACCATTATAACATGTTAATTAGACAAGAAGGTGGGGTTAAGTAAATTTAGAACACTTAACCGTTATAGCATGTTAATTAGACAAGAAGGTGGGGTTAAGTTAAGGGGAAACACTTAACCAATATAACATGATGAATGGACAGGGTTAAGTTAATAGGAAACACTTAACCAATACAACATGATGTGTGGGTGGGTTAAGTTAACATGAATGGACAACATTTAACCAATATCACATGAACAAAGCAGATATGGTTAAGGCAAGCTTAACCAATAATATGTATTGACTTGATCAGTGGGAGGGTTAAGTACATCTAGTGTAGGTGGGTAATATTAGTATATATAGGCCCACGAACTTAACCATTAAATAAACATGCTTGAATCGGTGGGAGGCTTAAGTACATCTCGTGTAGGTGGGTAATATTTGTATATATAGGCCCCTAAACTTAATCAGTAGGAAACCCTAGTAATGGGGACCCATTTCAGCAGTAAACCACGTAGATGTATCATGATACCCTTAACTAGGCAGGGTTGGGAACGATTACTGGGGTGATTATAAGTGATCAAAATAGCGGTAGGGGGTATGTCAGTGTAGGTTCCACCGGTTTACGGGCGTGCACGTACTCCGGAGTGGGAAAAAGCAGGCACTGGGTACCAGTAGTTATACACTGTGCATCTTGAATCGTGTCGGGTTGCTATCATAAGGATTGATACACCTTATGGTGGGACCGACACAGGGTATCTACACGCAAGATAGGGCCGACTGACACAGACACAAGGAAAATTATAACAAGTAGGGAGTCGATTGATAGGGTAGTAAGGGTACATCTAACATATTCATGGCAATCAGGCAGATTGAGGTGGAATCCTCATAATAGATGTACACCTGAGGGCTACCACAATTGCGGGGATTGGGATCATATTATCATTTTATGTAGATTACTAGTTGGGACACTAGCTAGGCGGTGCAGAGATATAGAAATCAGAATAACAAGGTAGTAGCGAAACAGAGAAAGAGTAGAAGCGCATTTAGTTTATCTTGCCTTATCATATCTTATGCTAATCTCATGTTATCTTGTTATCCCTGTTATCACGGTATTATCTTATATTCAGTTTATTCATGTCATGTTGCTTTCACCTATTCACATGCTAAAAGTCACTGGACTTACCAGGCTTTTTGTATGACCCTGTTTTCTTTCGTCTTCTTTTTCTTCCGTTCCCTCCCCCCCCAGGTTGTCAGAGAGGGAGTAGCTCAGCTTAGTCTGGACCGTTTCTCTTTCCAAGCTTGGAGATTTTGTGATGTATGGCTTGGAACCTCTTATCTTTGGCCATGGCTGTGATTGCACTTTAATTTAGGGACTTATGCTACTTTGCTATGTTTTATGCTTCTTATATACTTGGAAGTTTTTGAATCAAAACAGAAGTTTTTATGTAATACTTTTAAGTATGATTGAGTCATTTGTTTTAAAAGCTTAACTGAACTACATTGATTATAAAATGACTTTATTTTCTGCTGCTTTATTTGTCTGTCTTGTAATTTATCTGCATCTTTTACCTAAAATGCTCCACCGAAGTTAAGGCATTCCCATTGTTAGTCACCTTAACGGAGGTGGGGTGTTACATTTGGTATCAGAGCTGAAGGTTACCAGATCAGATAAAAGATTTAAAAAATTATTTTCAAAACTTTTTTAAAAGAAGCATTTTTCAAAAGAATTTTTTTGTTGTACAAGCATATTCCCCAAAATCCATATGAACTATCTTTTGATCCTCTGTCTGAATCCTTGTTTCCTTCTTTCCTGAGTCTCTAGGACTTCTAACTTTCTGGGAGGTAACCTCATCGCGGCATAGTTCTGTAGGCATGATGAGACTACGACACCTGTCAAAGGGCAAAGAAGTGCCCAACTTCTATCTATAGCCGCAGTAGTTTCACCTGCGGCTAATTTTCTTTCAAGCTTTGTAGGGTTTTCCATGCGATGGAGGCAGCTTTTGAGGGACCTGTCAACATGTTACTCAAGGATGGTAAAGATGAGAACGAGGGAGTTTGGCTAAGGAGCACAACCCAAGGACGAGAAACTCATGGATATGGACTTGGTTCATAAGAAGGAAAGAATAGTAAAACCTAAGACGAGAGGAAATATCTTTATTATGGTATAAGAGGTCATATAATTAAGGACAAGGGCAAGAACAAAGGATAGGATTTTCAGGAGGGAAAGTGCATGCTCTCACCGCCAGCGTACCTAAGAGAGAGGTAGTAAAGTTTCTGTTGAAAAAGTTTAGCTTTTCTTTTTGAACATCCTGTTAGTACTCTTTTTGATTTTAGCGCTTCACATTCGTTTATATCTGCTTCCATTGTTGAGTCTCTGCACCTTAGTACTTGTATAGTAGAAGATCTCATTATTGTCTCAAATCCAATTGGTGGTTCGGCTCACTTATCTTTGGTTTGTAAGGATTTGAGAATATCCATATTAAGTATCGAGTTTAAGTGTAATGCTTATGTTTTTGGTTTCATGGGCTATGGGTTGATTCTAGGCATGGATTGGTTAGCTAGTAATTGTGAAAGGAAGGGCTTAGCAAGCAAGTTAAAGAGTTTCTTGAAAAGGGGTTCATAAGGCGAAGTATTTTTGAATGGGGTGCTCAAGTTGTTTTCGCTACAAAGGCGGGTGGTTCTCTTCACTTGTGCATAGATGATATTTTAGTTTCCTCTAAGAGTGAGGAAGAGCATGCTTTGAATTTAAGGGAAGTCATGGATACTCTTCGTGCACACCGGCTGAAAGCAAAATTCTCCAAATGCCATTTTTGGAGAGAAGAAGTAAGGTTTCTAGGACATGTGGTGTCCAAAGAAGGGATAGCAGTAGATCCCGCAAAAGTAGTTGCGGTGCAAGACTGGAAAGTCCCAAGGAATGGAACAGAAGTAAGAAGCTTTCTTGGACTACCGGGCTAATATAGGAAGTTCATTAAGGACTTTGTGAAGGTATTAGCCCCACTTACAAGATTGACGAAGAAGAATCTAACCTTTGCTCGGGGTATTGGTTGTGATGTCGCTTTCCAACAATCGAAGAGGGCTCTTACAACGGCCCCAGTTTTGACTTTTACCTTACAGTAGTAAAAGGCTTACGGTATACACGGATGCATGCGGCACGAGACTAGGCGCCATTTTGATGTAAGGGTAAGATCGTAGAGGAAGCCTTAAGAAGGAAAAGGTTGACTTCCTCTTTATGTGGAAAGGAAAAGTTCAGAATACATATCAAACTTTGATTTTAAAACCTTCAGTTAAGTTAGTAGTTGGCATCTCTAGGAGTAAGACCTACGCTTTTGGATCAAATAGGGACTTCACAAAGAAAAGACTCTTAGATAGTTGACGCAATGGATAAGTTAAGACATTCAAAGCACAATGGAGTGAAGCTCAAGAAGACGCGACGAGGGAGACTGAAGATAAGACACATGCATCATACCCTTTTTCTTGAGGCTATATCCTTGTTATCTTTTTCTAGGAATTTTATGCATACTTGTTTCTATCTTTTTAGGTATATCTTCTAGGTCATATCTTAGATCCTTAGGAAGAAGCCAATGTATGTAAACACATATTTGAAACATGTTATGATTGATGGCTGCAAGCGGTTGCTAGTGGTTGCTCGTGGATGCATATACACACACATTAGGCACTAGATCGGCTCAGTCACTTTCATATTGCATATGCATATGAATGTATGTAATTGTATATGGATTGAAACTTGATGTATTATCATATGGATGTTGCATTTGTATGAATGATTTAGCACTCATGTAGAAGTTATAAAGTACGATTAGGAATGATTGCATACATGATGAACTCATGGCACTAACATAAATTCGCATTAAGGAGGTCAACTGAATCAGTAGACCGCCTGATTTTGCATTAGATAAGGACATATACACACACTATGCATATGATCATGAAAGCATTAGAAATCTTTTTAAGGACAATGGACGCCTGTGATTGAATGGTTGAGTAGATGGATGTTGGATGTTAGGATACATTCTCCTTGACTTGGAGATCTCGGGGACGAAATCCTTTAAAGGAAGGGAGAAGGTAACACCTCGTATTTCCTATGAATATTGAAGTAATGAATTAAAAAATACTTAGTTTTAAAAGTGGGAATTAAGGGAAACGGGTTACTCTATTTCATTCGTCTCGGAATTCTGCTAGGGATAGAGTCCGAGTTTGCGTAAATCGGACAACGTATGTAGAAGTTATAAGCCGTAGAAGTTTGTATACGTGCAAGGAAGTATATACATATACACAAAATCATCTCTAGAACCAAAATAAGTCAAAGACAAGTGAGCGGGAAAGATCCCGCTCAAATGGTGTCGACCCCTCTTAAGGGGGGTCAACTTAGGTGTCGACCCCCCTTAAGGGAGGTAGACACAGGTGTCGACCCCCCTTAACGAGGGTAGACCCTTTCCGAAATCCTATTCCAGTGACAATTTCTGAGTCATTAGGGCATATGTGGCGATTTCTGGTTGGCTCTCTTTTATCTTAATGGCCCTGATTACTCCTAGGTTGATCTGATGGCTCATATTAATCTAAACTTCTATATAAACAACCCCAATCCTCAACCCTAAAACCTCATAAATTGCTCTCTGAAGCTGTCATGTTGTCCATGGCCAACCTAGCATAGCCTCCATTTTTCTCTAGACTAGAAAGCAAGTTAGGAAGTCTCAAATCAAATAAAAACTAGAGAATCAGTAGTCTACATCAAAGAATAGATTTTCAGTTTCAGAAAACAGATCCTAGAAAACAAGATTTGTTCCTTTGTTTGTAAGTTCAAGTTACTTTCAGATGTGAATTCTTAATTGAAATTCTTGGCATGTAATAATCTGAATCCAAGCTATACCTGATTATGAGATAATCCTTTCAGATTTATCAAATATATTTTATCAGATTTGTTCCTGCGATGTTATTCAAATCTATTTTATCAGATTTGTGCCTGCGATGTAATTCTAATCTATTTTATCAGATTTGTGCCTGCGATGTTATTCAAATCTAATCTATCAGATTTATGCCTACGATGGAATTATTCAGATCTATACTTCTTTTATGTTCCTGATATTGCTATTATCAAATCTAACATCGTATGGCTATTTTATGCCTAATCTTTTATGTTTCCTCTTCTTCCCCTTTTATTATGGATCTAGGTTGTCTCGAACCTAGATGAAATCTTGTTATATATACGATTGGAATACGGGGGAATTGGGCCTAATCTATTTTATGTACTATTGGGTGTAACTTGTAATTGAGATTTGGGTATAACTTGTAATTGATATTGGGGCATTATTATCATTATAACTGGAAGTTTGGGTTAATTGGCATATAAATCAAGTTTTGTGTCATAATTGTTATTGTTGCGAACTTGGGGTAAATTGAAATATCAAATCTAGATTGGGCATAAACTGTAAATTGGAATATTAATCTAGATTGGGCATAACTATTGGTTGGGACGCCAAGCACAATGTATATTGTAATTCTGGGGCATGGTTATTATTGCAAATTTGGGAAGATTAGATGTAACCTATTTTGAGTTTAGTAATTGAATTGGTGGGGCATAACTTAATTATGTAATATTGGCATCACATGTAAATGTGACATGCCTTGTATTGACTACATTTGTGGATAATTTACATAAACTTGGACATGAATGGTAACTATGTAAATTAGATAAAAGATGAACATGCCTAACCCGTGGTGAGATTGAGTTGTGGTGTAAGACTGCCCGGAACCGCCCGACACAATCCAACAACCGCAACAATAGATCTAATGTGAGAGGTTAGCGCATTTAGCCCAAAACCCGAGGTTAGAATGAGTTTGCGGTAGAAGTCTTCCTGGAACCGCCCAGCACATCCAGCAACCGCAAACAATAGTTCTAATGTGAGAGGTTGGGGCATTAATAAATTAATCAATGCCAATAAAACAGACGTGCTAAGAATGGTTAGGTTAAGTGACATATGAATAGGCGACACTTAACCGTTATAACATGTTAATTAGACAAGAAGGTGGGGTTAAGTAAATTTAGAACACTTAACCGTTATAACATGTTAATTAGACAAGAAGGTGGGGTTAGGTAAATTTAGAACACTTAACCGTTATAACATGTTAATTAGACAAGAAGGTGGGGTTAAGTAAATTTAGAACACTTAACCGTTATAAAATGTTAATTAGACAAGAAGGTGGGGTTAAGTAAATTTAGAGCACTTAATTGTTATAACATGTTAATTAGACAAGAAGGTAGGGTTAAAAATTTTAGAACACTTAACCGTTATAACATGTTAATTAGACAAGAAGGTGGGGTTAAGTAAATTTAGAACACTTAACCGTTATAACATGTTAATTAGACAAGAAGGTGGAGTTAAGTAAATTTAGAACACTTAACCGTTATAACATGTTAATTAGACAAGAAGGTGGGGTTTAGTTAAGGGGAAACACTTAACCAATATAACATGATGAATAAACAGGGTTAAGTTAATAGGAAACACTTAACCAATACAACATGATGTGTGTGTGGGTTAAGTTAACATGAATGGACAACACTTAACCAATATTACATGAACGAAGCGGATAGGGTTAAGGCAAGCTTAACCAATAATACATATTGACTTGATCAGTGGGAGGGTTAAGTACATCTTGTGTAGGTAGGTAATATTAGTGTATATAGGCCCACAAACTTAACCATTAAATAAACGTGCTTGAATCGGTGGGAGTGTTAAGTACATCTCGTGTAGGTGGGTAATATTTGTATATATAGGCCCACAAATTTAACCAGTAGGAAACCCTAGTAACGGGGACCCATTTCAGTAGTAACCCACGTATATGTATCATGATACCCTAAACTAGGCAGGGTGGGGCACGATTACTGGGCTGATTATAAGCGGTCAAAATAGCGGTAGGGGGTATGTCAGTGTAGGTTCCGACGGTTTACGGGCGTGCACGTACTCCGGAGTGGGAAAAAGCAGGCATTGAGTATCGGTAATTATACACTGTGCATCTTGAATCGTATCGGGTTGCTATCATAAGGATTGATACACCTTATGGTAGGACCAGCACAGGGTATCTACACGCAAGAGAGGGCCGATTGACACAGACACAAGGAAAATTAGTACAAGTAGGGAGCCGATCGATAGGGTAGTAAGTGTACATCTAACATATTCATGGCAATTGGGCAGATTGAGGTGGAATGCTCATAATAGATGTACACCTGAGGGCTACCACAATTGCGGGGATTGGGATCATATTATCATTTTATGTAGATTACTAGTTGGGACACTAGCTAGGCGGTGCAGAGATATAGAAATTAGAATAACAGGGTAGTAGCGAAACAGAGAAAGAGTAGAAGCGCATTTAGTTTATCTTGCCTTATCATATCTTATGCTAATCTCATGTTATCTTGTTATCCCTGTTATCACGGTATTATCTTATATTCAGTTTATTAATGTCATGTTGCTTTTACTTATTCACATGTTGAAAGTGACTGGACTTACTAGGCTTTATGTCTGATCCTGTTTTCTTTCATCTTCTTTTCTTCTATTCCCCCCTCCCCAGGTTGTCAGGGAGGGAGTAGCTCAGCTTAGTCTGGACCGTTTCTCTTTCCAAGCTTGGAGATTTTGTGATGTATGGCTTGGAACCTCTTATCTTTGGCCATGACTGTGATTGCACTTTAATTTGGGGACTTATGCTACTTTGCTATGTTTTATGCTTCTAATATACTTGGAAGTTTTTGAATCAAGACATAAGTTTTTATGTAATACTTTTAAGTATGATTGAGTCATTTGTTGTAAAAGCTTAACTGAACTACACTGATTATAAAATGACTTTATTTTCTGCTGATTTATTTGTCTGTCTTGTAATTTATCTGCATCTTTTACCTAAAACGCTCCACCAAAGTTAAGGTATTCCCTTTGTGAGTGACCTTAACGGAAGTGGGGTGCCACAATTTGTCTATAAATAATACCCTAAGGGTCTCATATTCAGGACCGATTTCTCATTTCTCATTCTTGTACTCTTTTTCTCTAGAGTAAACCCTAATTCCTAAATCAATTTGGGAGATTTCTATTTTAATCACTTATGTACTCCAAATCAAAGATCAGTAAAGGGCAGATCGACACTTAGCATATTTTCTTGTAATTTTCTTATGTTATTTCTTAGCTATTTCCTACACAACCTATTATAGACTTCCTACATGTTTACGGTTTCCTACCCAAACTTAGACCCTTTCGAAGAGTTCTTGCAAAACCCCTTCCAACAAGCTGTTTAGCCTCTTTACCGAGGGTTGTGTTTAGGAGACCTTGTCCCAAGATAACTATTGGTTCTTGAGTTGCTTAAGCATGATGCTCACCCCATTGAGGGAAGAGTAACTAATCTTTTTGGCTCTAAACCTTGATATCTAGGAGACTGTGAACTAACTCAGACTCGTGAAAGCTAAATAATCCCATTTTCCTTTTAGGTCCACTTCCATAGACCTATCTACGGTGTTGACGAAAAATATCATTAACATCTTCCATGCCTTTACCACCCTTATTGTCTCTTTTCCGCTTAAAACAATATTTATTAAAATGACCTGATTTATCACAATAATGACACTTCATATTTGTGTACCTTCCACGAGATTTGCTCCTTCTTTTGTCTCTGGAAACTGGAGCTTTGTCTTGCTTCTTCCTCTGTTTTCAACAACACATGCTTCCTCGGATGAAGAAGACACACCATGAGATTTCTTCCTCATCTCTTCATTCAAAATACCAACTTTGGTAATATCCAGTGTAAATTTTTCATGTGGTGCTGAGTTGCAAAGTGTCATTCTGAAAGTGTCTCATGAATCAGGAAGAGTGCCAAGTAACAGAAGTTCCTGAATTTCATCATCAAAATTTATTTCCATAGCTGATAATTGCTGAATAATGCCATGAAAATCATTCAAGTGATCTGAAAGTGACTTGCTTGAATTGTACTTCAAGCCCGTCAATTGCTTGATTAGGTACAATTTATTGTTTCCAGACTTATTAGCGTAAAATGATTCTAATTTTTTCCAGAGCGACCTTGCATGAACATCATCATTTATATGATTCAAAACATTATCATCAACCCACTGACGAATAAATCCACAAACATGTTCATGTTCAAGTAGCCACTGATCATCGGTTTTACCTTCTGGTTTTTCATCACTAAACACAGGTAAATGCCAACTTTTGACATACATTAAGTTTCTCATTTTTCTCTTCCAAATATGATAGTTAGTTCCATTCAAACTAATCATTCTACTAGTGTTGATATTAATAGAATCCATCAGGGGATACTACAAATTAACCAACCTTGCTCTGATACCAGTTTGTTAAGGAAGACTCAGACAAACAACAAGATGCCACAAGTAATCAACATAACAAGAGATAATAATAAAGTAAGAACACACACCAATTTTTAACGTAGAAAACCTCTTTAGTGTGAAGAGTGAAATCCACGGGACCAATGATGGGGGTCCACCCAAACTTATCTTATTATGATAATGGAGTGATACATAAATCCAAATCCAAGTCACAAAGTGGATACCCAAATTATCCAACAATATCTAGCAATAATAGCATCGAAAAAAACAGCGAGAAAAATGAAAAATATCACCAGAAAACAGAGCTCGGAAATGCTTTGAAATCTCACAAAAACAGGCCATCAAAAGGCTATCTCAAAGGAGTAGAAGTTGCCCCTAATGTCACGAAAAGCTGGCAAAGTTTTGATGGTAGATATCATTTTATTAGTGTTGTCCAAATTGGTGTTTTTGCTGCCTAAAATGTGGATATGTATATATAGCCACAAAAAAGATACATTGAAATCTCCATTCAACCACCTTATTTAATATGGTGACTATTCTCCATCAAAGTGCAATTATCGAGGCACATCAAAGGCCAACAACTGACCTTCTCAAATAAAAACACGAAATATCGTAGCCACAATTATTGCTCTAAATAAATATGGGCTTTTCCACATAAGAAAGGACCGATTCCTAACACTTCGGCCATGGTTGATGGATAAGATTGTGGGTTGAATGAATTTCAAATTCAGAATTAGAAAAGGAGTTGATTTCTAAAGTTGATCACAGAGATTCAACTTCTAGATGGCACAATAGAATTTGGTTATCAATCAGCTTCTGTTTGTTGCAATCAAAGCTTGAACCTGATTTGCTTTAGAGTTTGAATAAGAATAGTCTTCTTGCTTGACAAGAAGTGCACTTGATCTTGGCAATTTAGGCTCTCTTCGATGGTGGATGAGCCTTCGGACGACAACGGCGGACGCCTTCTGCAACCAGGCTTGTAAGCTGAGAAGAGGATTAATCTCCCCCAATGATCAATCAAAGTGAAGTTGTCGTTAGGCTTTGATGCTCTGATACGATGAAGAAATTATGAGATGATGAATTTGTTCTTATCATTATTGATGAAAAATTGTACAAGGATGTGATACATATATATAGGCAATAGTCTAACGGTAATGACTTGTAAAACATGAAAGTTCGTTATTTAGGCAAATAATACAAGTTGAACCGAATAACGCAAAAGAATAGGATACTGGGCTTGGCCCAATATATATATATATATATATATATATATATATATATATATATATATATGCTGTACGATGTAGATCCTTTAGGCTTTGTACACTATCGATGGATACTATCTTAAGTGTTGATATTATTAGCAGGGATGTTGAATTTCCAATATAATCCGAAAACAAATGCAGTTATTATTAGCAAGGATGTTGAATTTCTTGAAGATGAAGAGTGGAACTGGGCCATTGAGAAGTCTAAAGAGATCAATATTAACTTGATTGAAGATCCAGATGCTGGAGAAGGGGGATGTAATACCCGCATATCAGTCCAACATCACACCTCAATGAAGCAACTCGATGTTCGATGCGTAATCGTGTTATGCCTATACGTTTACAAGATTATGTAGTCACCAACGATAATGATGTCTTAGATGACGAATTAGCCAAGTTTGCATTGTTTGCAGATTGTGATCCTCTCACGTTTCAAGAAGCAGTTAAAGATGACGGATGGCCTTATGCAATGAATGATAAAATCCGTTCAGTCGAGAAGAATGACACATGGGAATTAACTAATCTTCCTGCAGGCAAAAACTATATTGGCTTGTAATGGGTGTATAAGACCAAGTATAAACCTGATGGTCAGGTGGATCGGTTGAAGGCCTGACTGGTCGTAAAGGGATACAAACATAAGCCTAATATTGATTATTATGAAGTATCCGCACTTGTAATTAGACTTGATACTATTCGGATGGTGACTGTTTTAGCTGCGCAAAGGAAATGGAAAATTAATCAAATGGATGTCAAGTCGGCATTTCTGAATGGCGTACTTGAAGATGAAATTTTTGTCGATCAACCAGCTGGCTATGTAAGAAAGGATGAGAAGTGTAAGGTTCTGAAGTTGAAGAAGGCATTATATGGGTTAAAACAGGCACCACGTGCCTGGTATACCAACATAGACACTTATTTACGGAAAATGGTTTTTTGAAGTGTCCATATGAGCCAACCTTATGTGTGTCAGAACTGATTCAGATGGAGGTGTGCTTATTGTATGCCTATACATTGATGATCTTATATTCACTGGCAATGATCCGATCATGTTTACTAAATTTAAAGAGGCTATAAAGAGTCATTTTGAGATGATTGACATAGGAATAATGACATATTTTCTTGGTTTGGAAGTTATGCGAGCAGTGGATGGAATTTTTGTGCCACAAAGAAAATATGCAGTTGACACCTTAAAGCGTTTCAAAATGGAAGGTTTTAGTCCAATTAGAACACCAGCTGAAGTAAGGGCGAAAGTGGAGAAGCCTGAAAATGGAGAATTCGTTTCTGCAACTAATTATCAAAGTCTAGTAGGTAGCCAACGCTACTTGACCTCCACTAGGCCTGATATTTCGTTTGTTGTAGGTTTTATTAGTCGGTTCATTGAAGACCCAAAGCAAAATCATCTACGGGCTGCAAAGCGGATTTTGCACTATGTCAAAGGTACTCTTAGTCATGGTCTGTTCTTCACATGTTCAGAAAATTGTGATCTAGCTGGGTTTGTTAATAGTGATTGGGTAGGTGATGTAGGAGACAGAAAAAGTATCTCTGGATTTGTGTTTCATTTAGGTCCAGCTGTTGTTTCTTGGTCCTCAAAGAAGCAGCAAGTCGTGGCACTTTCAACAGCAGAGGCAGAATACATGGCTGTAGCATCAAGTGTAAGTCAAGCTCTGTAGTTACGAAGAATTTGTGAAGAGTTGGGTCTGAAACAGACATTTCCAACTAAGATTTTTTTGTGATAACAAATCTGCCATTGCCCTTACTAAGAATCCTGTGTTTCATGGAAGAAGCAAACACATCCACATCAAATATCATTACATTCGCGATCTTGTAAATCAAGGTGAAATCAAAATGGAGTTCTGCAGGTCAGAAGGTTAGATTGCTGATATTTTTACAATAGCCTTGAAGGTTGAAGCCTTTGAGAAACTAAGGAAGATGATGGGAGTTTGCAGCTATGAGAGTTTGTGTTTAAAGGAGATGTAGGAGTTGCATAAACTCTAACTCTCTGATAGTTTGTTAGTTAGTACGTATAATTTATTTTATCTAAATAAGTCTGTTGTTTGATTAAGTCAGTCCTATTTTGTAGCCAGTTCTATTATGCTAGTAGAATAGGATCTCCTGTTTTAAAGGTGTAGTGTGCTTTTCTTATTATGGTCAGTTTTAAGTTGTTCAGCTCTCGAAGTTAATAATAAAATGCAGTTTTTCTTCCTTCTATTCTTCCTGTCTTAATTATTGTCCTACACATAATGAATTTTATGTATCACATTTTAGTATACATATCGAGGATCTGGGCATAACAGTCGGTCAAAGGGTAGTAGAGGACCTAGTTATTTGACTACAAATAACCAAAGAGCGCAGACCGACAAGATAGTGGAATTGGATGAGAAGCAACTTCGAAATAAGGTATTAAAGCTAGAACTCTTTAAATTGGTTAAGGATTGGAAGGAATTCACTTTGGAAATGGAGGATAAGGATAGCAAGATACATATGTATAAAGTTGTTTTTCACAAATAAGTGCATTTGCTATGTATTGATTTTAATCTGTTGTACTAATGCAGACCATTTGTGTATATATGTCTATATTATGATTGTTTATTAAATCCATAGGTATGTTAGTGCTTTTACGTACGCATAGATTAAGGATGTATGGGTTTGCTTAGGATACGCATGGAATCGTGGGTGTACCTCCATTGATCCTTAACCCAATTCTGGAGCTTAAATTCCTTTGAGGAGGGAAGAATACAATGGACCTAGATTTAGAAATTGATCAAAATAATTTAATTTATATCATAAGGTGAGTTAAATACGAAGACTAAATGGAATGAATTACTAGAAGTGGGTTAGGGTTCAGGCCTAACCAAGGTTTGAAAACTCGGTTTCATTTTCGGTTTCGGTCATTTGAAATTTACGAGTTTTGGTTAGTTTGGTCGGTTTCGACGGTTTTGGTTTTTGTTTCAGTTTTGGTTCAGAAATCAAACTTTTAGCATATGTATTAATATTCAAGCCCATACAAATTCTTAGCAGCTTAAAAAGTAACCCATAGCCCATCCCAAGTCAAGCCCATACAAATAATAATCCTAATTAGCAAACAGCAGCCACATCACGTAGCCACAATACAGGAAAGGCTAATGTTATTTTTAACCAGTGTCTTTTCACCGGGTAATTGCGGAAGTAATATGGATTGCATATTTTTCCAACACCCCCTTGATTTGCACGATAAAATTACTGATGTGCCCCTCCAATTCTTTGTTTTTTGCTGTGCCGAGCATTCCTACCGGTTGATCTAGCAAAACCCCGAAAAACGAAAAAGCCAAATACGAAGCGGGAAAGGGGGAAAAAACTTTCGCTGTGAGATCGAATACGAAGATCGAACAGCCTGCTATGCTCGAATTAGGGTTTTCCCTGTGCTGGAATTTACTGTTCTTGACGTTGCTGAGATCGAACACTATGTCGAATTGAGGGATTTCGGTCGAATAGGGTTTTCCTTTTTCAGTTAATCTATGTTTTGTGTTTTTTCATCTAAATTCACGATTTTTTTTACTGCTGCTCGATTTAGGTTTTTTTTTAACCTTGTAGAACCGGAATGAGATTTTGTCAGCGTTCTGTCCCGGTGAGTGTCGGGACCGGGACGAGATCTCACTGTTTCAGACGAAATTTCAAACCATAGGCCTAACATATTGTGAGACAATAAACATTACCAAGTATATTCATTTGTTTTCATTCTATTAATTAAAGCTAAAAATAAAACTTAAGAAAACTCCTTAAGGATGGAAGCTCAAAGCACAATTATAAAGAAGATCCAAATAACCAAGCTAAAGTAAATTAAGGACGACTAAAATTGTACATCTCAAAGAACTAAGTGAGTAATACTTCACTCTCTTCTAATCTCATTTTTTGCATTAAACCGGTTTAGGTATATACATTTTTACACGTTACTGGTTCATACAGGTTTGTGTGAATTTTTTTATAGATTAATGCACGTTTAGAAAAAGATGAGCATATGGGATGTCTACATCTGTTTTCTTTTTCTTGTGATTTTAAAACAGAGTAAAAGTTTAATACGATGTTTAAAACTGTTACAAAATAAAAGAAGAACACAAGAAATGAGAGAGAGCAGACATTTTTATTCATTCAGATATCTTTACAACATACACAAGCTCTCTATTTATAGGCTTTACATGTCTCATCAATTACAATAGTGTCCCTTGCATTAAGCGTATTCACCCTTTAAGACATATATATTACAATACTCCCCCTTGAATATGCGTATGCAAAGATGATAAGATCGATTGCCTCATTAAAAACCTTTTTATGAAAAACCCTGTGGGAAAAATCATAAACAAGGAAAAGAGTACAATTTTCATCTCTAGGTAACATATTGACAATGTTCCAATGAGGGTTGATACTTCTGGATCAAAATAATGCCTCGTTAAAAACCTTACTAACAAAAAAAACCCAGTGGAAAAAAATATTAGTGAAGGAAAAGAGTACACTATAGCATTATATATGCTCCCCCTGATTCATAACGCATTATTCAAATAGTTTGGTGATGCAAACGTCGCATACCAATTTTATAAACCATCTTCTGAAATGTTGACTTTGGAAGTGCTTTGGTGAATAAATCTGCTGGATTTTCTTGAGATTGAATTTGCTTTACTTCTATCTTATTGTCTTTTTGAAGTTCATGAGCGAAGAAGAATTTGGGAGAAATGTGCTTCGTCCTATCACCCTTGATATATCCTGCTTGAATCTGAGCTACGCATGCGGCATTGTCTTCATAAATAATAGTTGATCTTTCTGTAGTTGAGGGAAGTTGACATGTGTTTCGAATATGTTCGATTAATGATCTTAACCAAATACATTCTCGACTTGCTTCATGTAGTGCTAGTATTTCAGAATGATTGGATGATGTTGCTACCAGTGTTTGCTTTGTAGATCTCCATGAAATAGCTGCATTGCTGTTAGTAAACACATATCCAGTTTGTGATCTTGCTTTATGTGGATCAGAAAGGTAACCTGCATCAGCATAACCAACTAGAATCGGATTATTGCCTGTGTTAGAATAAAATAAGCCCAAATCTGTGGTTCCTCGCAGATATCTCATGATATGTTTTATGCCATTCCAGTGTCTTTTAGTTGGTGCAGAGCTATATCTTGCTAGAAGATTGACTGAAAATGCAATATCTGGTCTCGTGCATTGGGCTAAATATAATAATGCACCAATTGCACTGAGATATGGTACTTCTGGACCAAGTATATTTTCATCATCTTCTTTTGGTCGGTAAGGGTCCTTTTTAATATCTAGTGATCTGACAACCATAGGTGTACTAAGTGGATATGCTTTATCCATTTGAAAACGCTTCAGGATTTTCTCAATGTAATTTGATTGATGGATTAATATGCCATTTTTACTGTGCTCAATCTGTAGACCAAGACAGTATTTGGTTTTGCCAAGATCTTTCATTTCAAATTCCTGTTTTAGGTAATCTATTGTTTCATTGATCTCTTCTGGAGTTCCAATCAAATTTATATCATCAACATATACCGCTAAGATAGTAAATCCCTTTACCGATTTCTTTATAAAGACACATGGACAAATGAGGTTGTTTTTGTATCCAGCTTTTACTAAATATTCACTAAGACGGTTATACCACATTCTTCCAGATTGTTTCAAACCGTATAGTGATCGTCTCAATTTTAATGAATACATTGACTTTGATTTTGCTTCAGGCAATTTATATCCGTCTGGGATTTTCATGTAAATATTGGTATCTAATTCACCGTATAGATAAGCTGTCACAACATCAGTCAATCTTATGTCAAGCTTCTCAGAAACTACAAGGCTTATTAAATATCGAAATGTTATGACATCCATAACAGGAGAGTACGTTTCTTTGAAGTCAAAACCTGGTCTCTGCAGGAAACCTTGTGCAACAAGCCTTGCTTTGTATCTCACAACTTCATTTTTATCATTTCGTTTCCTAACGAATACCCATTTGTAACCGACTGGTTTAACACCTTCTGGTGTTTTCTCTATTGGTCCAAACACACCATGTTTTTGAAGTGAATCTAACTCAACCTGAATAGCATCTTTCCATTTTGGCCAATCTTGTCTTTTTCGACATTCATTTATGCTAGTTGGTTCATTATCATTATTCTCATTATAGTCATGACTTTCAGTAATTTCAGTAGCTACTGCGAATGAGAATACATCATCAATTGTTATTTTACTTCGATCCCATATTTCTCCATAATTCGTATAAAATATTGAGATCTCATTATTATTAGGTACCATTTTGTTTTCAGAAGCTTCTATTATTTCTTCTGGGATAATAGTTCCTTCACTGATTTTAGGAGAATTGAGATTTTCTTTTGAGTTATCCTTTGGATCATTCATAACCTCTTCGGGAGGTTTGCTAATTGATGATTTTTCATTAGACTTTCTTTTTCTAGGCGCCAAGTCTTTTGAACCTATCGGTCTTCCACGTTTTTGTCTAGCTTTAGATTCATTTGCTGGTATTGGTCCTTCGGGGATTTCAATTCTAGCTGGTGTATTTGCTGCTGGAATGTGAGATTTAGTTATTTTTGCAGCATCATTAAATGCATCTGGCATTTGATTTGCAATATTTTGAATATGCAAAATTCTTTGTACCTCATATTGACATTGTTTGGTACGTGGATCCAAATGAAACATAGAGGGATTACTCCATGAAATTTCACGCCGTTCTACTGGAACGGTCTTTTCTCCCCCTAACGGCGGGAAATTTGACTCATCAAATTTGCAATCTGCAAATCTTGCAGTAAATACATCACTCGTAAGAGGTTCAAGATAACGAATTATCGAAGGTGAGTCAAATCCCACGTAAATCCCCAACCTTCTTTGAGGACCCATTTTAGTACGAAGTGGGGGACTAATGGGTACATGCACAGCGCAACCAAATTTTCGTAGATGTGAAATATTTGGTTGGGATCCAGTTAAAAGTTGTGATGGAGAGAACTGATGATAAGCCGTTGGTCTAATTTTAATCAATTTGGATGCATGCAAAATTGCATGTCCCCAAGCTGTAACAGGCAACTTTGTTTGCATAAGTAAAGGTCTTGCAATAAGTTGCAAACGCTTAATTAATGATTCTGCCAGACCATTTTGAGTATGAACATGAGCTACTGGATGTTCAACTTCAATTCTCAGTGATAAACAATAATCATCAAATACTTGAGAAGTGAATTCTCCTGCATTATCTAGCCGTATTGATTTGATTTGATGATCGGGGAAATGTGCTCTTAATTTAATTATTTGAGCAAGTAATTTGGCAAATGCCATGTTTCTAGTAGATAGCAAACATACATGTGACCAACGAGTTGATGCATCAATTAACACCATAAAATATCTGAATGGCCCGCAAGCGGGATGAATCGGACCACATATATCACCTTGAATTCTTTGCAAAAATGCTGGAGATTCAGAGGTGATCTTACTGTATGAAGGTCGAGTAATTAATTTTCCTTGTGCACATGATGTACACATGTAATCATTTGGTAAATTCAACTGATTTGGTAAATCATGCCCATTTGAGTTCTTGGCAATTTTACGCATCATAGTTGATCCAGGATGACCTAAACGATCATGCCAAAGAATTAATTTCTTTAAATCTGTGAGCTTCTGGCTCATGTTTATAAAATGAGATTCAACTATGCCAATTTTGGTAAAGTATAATCCAGTTGAAATTGTACTAAATTTTTCTAAAATAAGCTTCTGGCTTTCAATTTTAGAAATAACACAAAGATATTCTTTGTTGTTTTCATTTATAGTTTCAATATGATATCCATTCATTCTTATATCTTTGAAGCTAAGCAGATTTCTTTTAGAATTGCTTGAATATAGCGCATTTTGAATGAATATATGTGTACCATTTGGTAACACTATATGGGCTCTTCCGGACCCTTCAATTATGTTGGCTGAACCAACTATAGTTGAAACTTTATATGAAATATTTTCAGATAATTCAGAGAAAAACTTCGGGTTTTTCAATATCGTATGAGTAGTTCCACTATCAACCAAACATATATCATCATTTAAACACTGTCGATCCATACCTTAAGAAATAAAAACAATACAGCCAGTCAATAACTGAAAAAACTTATAAATATAAATAAATGTCCACAAGAATAAACTAATCATCATGTCCAACATTACACATTATTTCTGCAGTTCCATAAGAAAAGACTAAAAGAAAATAAATAAACAAAAGTTCCAAACTAGTACATGCTGAAAAGAAACAAACTGAAAATCACATAATCAGCTTCAGGCTACTTATTAGTTGGTTCGGTCATCTCTTCGTATAGAGCATTCAAATTTTCATCGCTGAACAAATTCCCATCATAGTCTTCAAAGAAATCATCTAACTTCAGGTCAGTGTTATCGGACAATCCCTCAGTGTTATTTGTCTCGATATTCTTCGATTTATGGTATTCTTCGATTGTTTTCTTCGATGATCTACAAGTGCGTGACCAGTGACCAGTGCGCCCGCATCTATAGCAAATGTCCTCATAATGCTTCTTATTTTCAACAGCTGAATTATTGCTATTTCCAGGCTCATTTTTCATTTGTTGCTTAAAATTAGTGGTTTTGTTGACTCCAGAACCACTATAACCACCTCTGCTGGGGTTGTATCCACGTCCACGTCCACGACCACGACCGCGACCACGTCCTCTTCCTCTGCCACGACCTCTTCCGGAGTGGGCAAAGTTAGCATTAACTTCAGGTAATGCAGCTGAACCAGTTGGTCTTGAGGAGTGGTTTTTAAGAAGCAGTTCATTGTTTTGTTCAGCAATCAATAGACATTCTATTAGTTCAGAATATTTTGTAAAGTGACGCTCTCGATATTGCTGCTGCAGGAGCACATTCGAAGCATGAAATGTTGAGAAAGTCTTTTCTAACATTTGTGCGTCATCTACCTTCTCTCCACATAATTTCAGTTTAGAAGTTATTCTAAACATAGCGGAATTATATTCCCTTACAGTTTTAAAATCTTGAAACCTCAGGTTCAACCATTCTTGTCTTGTATTTGGAAGTATGACCGTCTTCTGGTGGTCATATCGCTCCTTCAGGGAGTTCCATAAGTGGAGAGGGTCTTTTTCAGTTAAATATTCTGATTTTAAATCATCGTGGATGTGGCGTCTTAAAAATATCAGAGCCTTTGCTTTGTCCTGCTGGGACATATTATTGCCATTTTTAATGGCATTCTCTAAGCATTGGGATTGTAAATGTATTTCGGCGTCCAATATCCATGACAAATAATTGTCTCCAGAAATGTCCAATGCTTTAAATTCAAGTTTAGCAATGTTTGACATTTTTCTGACTACACAAATAAAACAAACAAATTGCAGTAAATAAGTTGTAGCATAATCACAACAATAAAGTATTGACAGAAGCATACATGAAAATAAAATAAAATGAAACATTCATATAGCAGCATAAACAGATACATCTATTTGTATCTATATAATGTTTTATCTTCAATGATAAACCAAACAAACAAATACTATGTTATGCATGAGAATGTATGACAATACAGCAGCTTTATTATTAGACGAGAGAAAATAAAAATAAAAATGCATGATTTCAAACATAACAAAAGAACCACGTACAGAGAGAATCACGTACAGAGTAAAAAAAAACAGTAGCCTTAACATGTATATGCAGTTTCATGATAGCTACGTGGTATATATTTGTATGCCATGAATTTATATGACATGCTAATAGCATGCTGAACAAATAATACTACAAACAAACGAAAAATACTTGTCAAAAATTATCAAGGCACACAAAAAAATATAACAAGAAGAAAAGTAGAGAGATAAGTGACATGCTACTCGAGAATTAATAATTATTAACATGTCATCGTTGGAAATATGCAGCAAAAATACAAGAACCATATCACTGCAATATAGTATTATATAGAAATAATACTTTATATTTTTACCTTGTTTCGGAAAGCAGAAAGATAAGAAAGAGTTTTGTATTTAAGAGTTTTTGCTGTTGGGAAGATGATGAAGTGACCGCTAGTTGTTGTTTAAGTCATGCGGTGAAATATATAATAGTAGATCAACTAGAGAATAGGTAGCTTTTTTGACTCAGTAAAATAAATTTTAAATGTACATGGCGTATAGCTAAAGACTAGGTAAAATATATGGACTAAAAGGTAAGATCCCTGAATATTAGGAATACCATTTCAAAATCCTCTTAGATGATATTAAATATCTGGAGTTGCGTGTAACATAGAATGAATGATCACACGCCAAAAGCTTAATTCAAAATTGCTCAAAGTTTTATTCAAAATAAATAAGAAGCAGCAGCAAAATAATAAAAGAACATCGTGCTGATAACGTGTTACAAAATAAAAGAAGAACACAAGAAATGAGAGAGAGCAGACATTTTTATTCATTCAGATATCTTTACAACATACACAAGCTCTCTATTTATAGGCTTTACATGTCTCATCAATTACAATAGTG
Organism: Allium sativum; assembly: GCA_030737875.1. NCBI lineage: Eukaryota > Viridiplantae > Streptophyta > Magnoliopsida > Asparagales > Amaryllidaceae > Allium > Allium sativum. The sequence goes on from CM060919.1 coordinate 444,595,785, forward strand.
TCCCTTGCATTAAGCGTATTCACCCTTTAAGACATATATATTACAATAAAAACCAAATTTATGAAGTTTATTTTGTTCAGGAGAATTTTTCCTAGCTCATATCATTTTATATGAATTTTTCCTAGCTCATATCATTTTATATGAATTTTTCATGTTGTTTAAATTGTAAAATAATAATGAAAATACATACACTGTAAAGTAAAAGTAAACAATATACGAACATGGGTTCAGGTATTTTAAGAAAATTTATCAAAGTTTTCTTTATTGAAATATAAGCAAAACTAATTTAGTACTCTGCTACGGTAAATGGATATTACAGTGGACATAGAGAGATAGATTTTATATAACATACACTAACATATGTTGAATGAAAATGATATAAGATCCAAATTATTAGCTAAAAATGTTGCATATATCTCAAAGTAAAATAATACCAAGTAGTATAATAATATGTATGAAGGCACTTCAGGATTGTCGGATTTTGTTAGGTTACGACACTAGGAGTGGCAAATCTATTATTATAAGTAACAAGTACCGGACCAAATATGAGGGTCCATGCTTTACTAAAATCAGGAGAAAAACACTTGAACGCACTACAGGGGCTTGTAGGATTCTTCCTCAAAGATAAATATATAGGACTTACGCCTTGCCTATATATATATATATATATATATAATGCAAATACTTCACTCATGGTGAAGCTTTTTCGAACTACCGATTTAACCCATTCAAATATCAACTGTACAAAAGAAAAAAAAAGGACATATGCATCATTTCTACTCTCCATGTTCTAACTCCATTCTCCCACTAACAACACGCATTCTCCACTACGTTATTGTCTTTCCAGAACCCCTAACGATTGAACCGCTTCACCAAAATTTCATCTTTCCTTACTTCCTCAAACTTTACACTTCCTACATCCAAAAAACTCTTTGGCAGCTTTGACGGGCGGATCGCGCGTTCTTCTTCCCCGATGCTGATTATTCACACTGAAATTACAGGTACATCTTCAATCGTTGATGCTTTAATTCATTGATTTCAATTTTGGGGTTTGAAGCTCAAACCTAAGAAACCCCCAACTGAACTGCTTTCCCCAGGTTTCCGCCTTTTCCCTTTCGTTTACAGATTAGGCCAGCATGCGTGGACAATAGGCGGAGGATGTATATATACACGTTGGTTTTTGAATGACATATGATGGTAAGTTTTAATATCGATTTTAGGTTCATTTTCCCATAATTTTGCTGAATCTATGCATCCTTTAAAGTAAACTTATATTTTGTATTGGTGGACAATGATTATATGCATGTTAATCACCATCTGAGAAGAAGAGCGATAGATGCTTAGAGTAAGTACATAATAGCCACAAAGCATCAAATTTGAGGTGGCACAGCAATAAAGAGGAACAAGGTGTTATTGGGTTGTTAAGTTGCTATTTTTTTCAAGATCTGTAACTGCTTCTACACGATCGAATATGGTGATTTTTTTAAACTTATTTGCTATTTATTTTATGATATTCTTTTTTTTTTTGTTAGCAATTTTTCATTTAATTAGCTGTTAAGTGGTCTATAATTATCTTTTAATTCATTTGATAAGTTCATGGTGGTCTTTCAGTAATTTATTGGTTTTAATTTTGGGCAGCACTATGATTTTCTAAACTAGGATTTTAGTAAATAGACTTTTCCATTTAAATTAGGATTTTTTTGTGATTGTTTGCCAATTCATATACAGTAAAATATTGCAATAAGTTTTCGTGTAAATGTTCGTTGTTATGTGGACTTTTTTTTTACAACATTGTAAAAACAAATACCCATACCTTTTCTATGAATAAAGAAAGTAGCACAATTTTTCTTTTGAATTAACACCACCTTACAACTGATTTCAATTAGGATTTTAGTAAATAGACTTTTCCGTTTAAATTAGGATTTCCTTGCGATTGTTTGCCAATTCATATGCAGTAAAATATTGCAATAAATTTTTGTGTAAATGTTCATTATTATATGGACTTTTTTTTACAACAACATAAAAACAAATACCCATACCTTTTCTATGAATAAAGAAAGCAGCATTATTTTTCTTTTGAATTAACAACACCTTACAACTGATTTCAATCAATTTCCTTTACAATTGGTTTAAGAATATATAAGTGGGATACAAGGCGTAAGTCTTCCCTTGAGATTGAATTGGTTGAACATGTACATGTATAATTAATATTATGTAAAACTTACAATGATATAAGAAGTGATACAATAGAACTATACAAGGTTATAATATGTCTTGATGTTGATTGATTTGTGGATCCTACAACATGTCGTATATTTTATTTTGGTTGATTGTATGTTAATTTTATTAATAATTCGGCTACACAGACAATAGCTTTGGTCACATTATATTGTATTCTTAAATAGATAGACAATTGAATATGTATACAACTACTTGAACAATTATACTGCTTATTTTAGTTTCAACTGCAGTTATTTATTTCCTCTTTGATAGTGACTCCTTCGCTAATATATTCCACTCCTAATTCTATATACACAATTTCAAATTTTTGGTGTTATAGATACTACAATGAATGATGCATGTGTATTGGATTTTTATCATGATTATTATTGAGCTTAATCATTGGATTGAAAGCTGAAATATGATCTTAAATATATTTTTTGGTTCTGCTCATTGAAGTTGAATTAGAGGGAAACCGAATTGTTAACTCTATCTTATTTAAAATTCACAATTTGCAAACTAGAACATATTAACATGTCCAACTAGGTATAGATAAGCAAGTTGTTATGAATATAACGACTTTTGTTGCTTTACCAACTTCCAACAGATGATAAGTAATTATCTGAATTTTTTTACTATCTTTTTATTATGGTTAATGATTATTTTATAGCTCTTAGATTGATCATCTTCAATGGGGTATTTATTGGATAATACGCAGTTGAAAAACCGATAACTATTATTGGGCGTCTGCTAAATTGTATGTGCTAATTTGCTGGCATAAGCTTTTGCTTTTTATTGAAATAACAGTTGACAAACATTGTGTTTTGCAAGTTTCATGCTTTATATGTGTGTCTCGATTGACAAGTATTGTGTTCTGGCAGGCTTTTGCTTTATATTGAAATAACAGTTGACCAGCATAACTACGATTTTTTTTAAACTTGGTAGATGTCGATCTCCTTCTCTCTATTATTAGTCATAACCATAGAATTCGTAATGTCCAAAAATATTTGAGTTGTAAATCTTCTGATGATACAATCGTTGGTAACACTATCTCAGTTAGCATATGAAAATATTTATCTCAGCATTAATGCAAGAATATATGGTTGAAGCACACACATTGTCTCCATATAAATACATAATGTCCAAAAATACTGCTATTACCAAGTTTTTTTGTGTGTAATAAACAATATAGAGTCAATTAAGAAAAAAAGTTCATGTTTCAAGTGCATATTGAATAGGACCTAAATTTAGTTAAAATTTGCAGTGGTGTCAGATAAAAACTATCTAGGTGCTAACCGAAATTTGCCACAATTTCATGGTTGATCACTAACCCATTTTATTACTATCAAACACAACAAGAAACTGATTAATACAGATGAGGAAATCGATGTTGATGGAGATGAATTTGAGATTCCTCCTGTTTTAAGCTATCCTCCTTTGGAGATAGAGGATCATGCTACACCTAAGGGTAGCAGTTCAAGTAATGATTCTGATTGCTCTTCAAACGGTTAATGATTTTATGTTTTTATTCATTTATTACTTCTCTTTGTAGCAGGAAATAATACTTTGGATATGATTCTGTTAACCTATCATTCTGCATCTTTAAAAATGTTTGTGCTTACATGCTGCAGTCTACACAAAACAAATACATGGGAAGGTGAAAAAATGATGAAGAATGGTCAATCGATTTTGTTCTGTTTTCTATAGAATGAAAAGCTGAGGCATTCTTTGAAGCTTGATATTTTCAAACAATTATTGTTCTATCATCAAATAATTTAAATAATTTCAATATATATGGCAATATAGTCAAGTAACTATGTAAACCCTGATAAAATTGTATAATATTATTTAATCCTATTATTTTGTTTGCAAGTGTGCCAACTCTTTTAGGACATGTACCTTGATTAGATTATTGGCAAACAATGACTCATATTTACAATTATGAACTTAAATGCAGTCTGTATATAATTTTGTAGAAGTTATGGGTTAAATTGCGTAAGTACCCTTGATCGTTCAAATGTCATTTGATTTATGTTATATGCCTAACTGTAACTGTTGTTTTGGTAATGGATTTGATGGTCACTGCATATCTGAACTGTGTAGGAATGTTTGTGAATCAAGCTACATTCAATTTCAATCCATCCCCTATTCCACCAGTCAGCAGGTGCAAGAAGGCACAACAGATTTGACATAACAAGCAAATAACTTTTGGAAGTTGCCGACTAAGTGCTTCATCGATTGAGATACTACAATGGTAGCTGTCAACTAAGTGTCATGGGTTGCTTGATGTGAGCAGGGAGAGCACAAGTAGTGATGTGGAGGAGAGTAGAGTTAGGGCTGATGAGGTTTTGTGGTTCGACTTTGATTGAGGTTTGTGTGTTGGTTGTGACCATAATTGGTGTGATTGTTGGGAAGGTTACGTTGTGTTAGCGGTGGGGCTTTTGGAAGGAAGCTTAATGGTGATGGCTCATGTTGAGGCATTCCTACTCACTGTGGGGTTGTCAGTAGGAGCCATGAGTGATATAGGGGATCATGTGCAGATGAAAGCATCGGGGAAGAGCTCGGCTCAAGAATGAGATGTGTAGCTAGAGGGTGTCATCCTACTGTCCGAAACCAGTTGTCTCAGTTTTTCAATGGATTATTATATGCTTCAAGCAGAAGAAATAAAACAGTGCACCAATGGAGCATTCATCTCTCTTCTTTTTCACTACTATATATGCTTATATTTTTTACTGTAATGACATGATGTTAGTTATACTGAAGATTGAGGTTACAAAGCAGCAATTTTGTATTAATTACGTGATCAAATCAACTGTTATCCAAGTTAGGGGACAAAAGCGTGATTTTGGGACAATTTTGCCAATTTCTCTATTTTGTTAGTTGCAATTTTAGTTAAGAAATATGTAAACTCATTTGTTAATTGTTTGACTGTGCTTAGCGGGGAAGCATGACACTTTAATGTATCAGTATTACTGAAAGGTATTATTCATTTGATTATCTTTAAAAAAAAATATGGGTTAACTTGGACCAATTTTCCTAAATTATTGGCAAACTATGAATCATATTTTCAGGTATGAACTTTAATGGAGTCTATATATAATTTTGTACAAGTTATGGGTTTAACTTGAACCAATTTTCCTATGTGCACGTGCAACGCGCGTGCCTTTGTACTGGTGTGTGTGTGTCTCTATGTGTGTGTGTATATATGAGGAGCGCTCAATGGCGCCCCAAATAATGAACACCGCATTTGCCTCTCTATATAAACCAAGCATTTATATTAGAATAAGTGAGTGGGAGGTAAGAGAATGAGTGGAGGTAGAGAGAAACGTGATAGGTGGTGGAAATCATGGGACATTTAGGGGTGATGCACTGTTTAGGGTGCCACTGAATGCTATATATATATATATATATATATATATATATATATATATATATATATACATGAGGAAGGTTATATGACACCCCATTTTGTTGGCACCCCTTTTGCACCTCTTTGATAGCCTCTCATTTATTATTTATTAAGTTAGTTGGGGGAGAGAGAGTTAGTGGGAGTAGAGGGAAAGGAGATTGTGTGGTGAAAATCAGGGGTGCTGGACTATTTGGGGTGCTCTTGATCGCTTATATATATATATATATATATATATATATATATATATATATATATATATATAAGGATGGTTCCATGACACCCCTATTTGGTAGCACCCCAAATGCACCTCATTTATAGCCACACATTTATATTAAAAAAGTTGGTGGGCGGAGAGAGAGTTAGTGGGAGGAGAGAGAAACGGAAATATATGGTGGAAATCAGAAGGCTAAAGGGGTGCTGCACTATTTGGGGTGCTCTTGATTCTATCTCTATCTCTCTCTCTCTATATATATATATGTGTATATATATATATATATATATATATATATATATATATATATATATATATACACACACATATATATAAGGGAGGTTATATATTATCTCTTTTTATGGGCACCCCTTTTGTACCCGAATGAGAGCCAAATATTTATAATTAAATAAGTTAGTGGGAGGAGAGAAAGTTAGTGGAAGGAAAGAGAAACTGACATGTGTGGGGGAAATCGGAGGGTTAAAAGGGGCTAAAAAGTTAATCAGGCTTGAGAAGAGGCCAAGCTAGAACAGGGAGAAAATTCTAAGTCAAATAAAAGATGGAAAAGATTTGGAAGGGCTATTAACGTCAGATTCGAATACTCACTCGAATGCACATCCAAAAAAGGTGAGGACAGTTCTTCAGTTACCTAGGAACTATGTTGGTTTAGGCAAATAGTTCCAACTGAATAAGGGTTTAAAGAGTACAAGCAGGTCTCTTTGTTGTCTACTGCAGTGGGGTTTCCGAGTAGTTTGAAAAATAAATATAGATGTGGGACTATAAGCGGTTGTTTCTTTAAATATGAGACTTAACCAACTAAATAGTAAGAATACTTTATTGGCTGTTACAGGTAGCATTAGACAGGAGACAAACTTTAGAATAATGAATCTAAGAAAAATACTATGGTGGTTATACCAAGCATTATTATTTTAATTGTTAAGACTTAATTAACAAGATTGTTAAGTACAGCGGGGAAGGATTCCATGCAGACTGAACTAAGGAAAGAACTTAAAACATGATATTATGGTGATTGTTTCAAGCAATGCTGGATAAGATATAACTTGTAAGCACAGACTTAAAGAGTTATACGAAGGTGGGAGACTCTAAGCAATGCAAGATAATGAGTCAGGCCTTTACGAAGGGGAACAACATTAAGTAAATTTAATGGCTGAGTCAAAGAATGAAGGTAACTGGTGCCACGACATAGAAGTAATACATAAGTAAGAAATAATAAACTTGAAATGACTAGTGTTATGTGTATAAATGGATCGTATCGTATGATAGTTATGTTATTTTTATATGAGTTCATATAATTCTGTAATTTCGAGAGATTATTATTAGGGACACTTCCTTACCTTAGAACTTTTATCAAATTTCTGTATGACCATTTACCCCTGTGAATCTTGTAGGATCCATAATTTTTTATTAGCGTTGAAGTAAGATATGAGGCCAGTTCCACTAGGTTCGAACAATGATTTCAGATTTTGTAGAGTGATCTGATTATGAAAATGGACTTACCATTTATAAATTATGGCTTCCTTAAGGATTAATGGGATTTAAGCAGCTCAAATGAGCAAATAGTGTCATTACCGAAATGAACCTCTAACCTGTTTTAGGATATGTTTATGTAGGGGTAGTAGGGGCTGATGGACCATTGCCCTAGTCATTACACAACTCCCAATAATTGCTTTCCTCCTCCATTAATGATCTTTTGCTCTAAAGTCACCATTAACACATATACTTTAATTAACCAAATCTTTTCATTAGGAGATTTTTGGAATTCAACTAAAAGCTTGAGTGTTTACTACTAAGAGGCTTAGGAATCCATGCTTTCTACTATTTATTAAAGGCTATCTTGGATTAAGGTGAGTGATTAGTGCTAACATTCACTACTTGTAGGTCTTAAATCATCTCCTTAAAGTCTCTAAAAAATTTATAAATTTAATTTAATCATGTTATTTCTCATTTGTAAGTTCAGACTAATTTGGATCATATTTGTAAAAATGGCATTCAAGGAATCTATAGAAAACATATGAATATGGTTGCAGTTTTTTAGATTTATGCTTTGATTCAACTAAATGTTTATTTGAGTATGTTTTATATGCTATATGCTTGCTATAAACATGTTCAAACGCATGTAAAGGTCGATTTAAAGGCAAGAATAATTGTAGGATGCTAAGGGTATGCTATCCATACTGGATTTTTATTGATCCAAGCTTTATACTTATATAGGGATGCGATCCATTGAGGGCAATAAGGAATGCTCTAAGAAGCAGCACACAAGGTTTCAAGTCTTTTAGAGTTTGTATTCTCAAGTTATAGCTTATGAAGAAGCTTAAAGTAAATCGATAGTGCAATTTGCAAAGTGAAGTTGGTGACCAGATTGGTACAATTTGGAATAAAGAAAAGTATCAGTCAAATCAGCATACTTGGATGTAGGGAGTAGAATATTGGATCATCTCAACGTACCTAGATTTAGAGGTTGAGCATTCGATTGAATCGGTATTCAAGGAAAAATTAAGAAAAAGCAAGTATTGGGATCAGCTTCCGAACCCCCATAGGGGACCAATACCGATCCTTATTATAGCACATATGAGATATGCATTTCCTAGAGGAAACGGTGATGGACAACAGAAGCTTTGAGATCATGCCTAGTTCGACAATGGTGATGCGGTTGTCTTTACAACGGCTTAGTTCGATAGCACTTCTATTTCTCGAAAAAATATCAAATATGACTGACTAATCTTCGAGATGCAGAGTGAAAACCATTGGGTCAATGTGACTATCTAATGGAAATGGGAGACAAATGATAGAATCTTATGACAAATGATGACAGTCGAGAATTGTTCTCAGACCATGATGGCTTCTAACAAGAGACACATAAATAATCTACAGATGAACTCTGCTATGGATAACATATGCAAAGAGGTTATTGGTATTAAAGACTCCAATAATCCTTCAAGGGAGAGGCATGAGGTCAGATTAGAGTTTGTTAATTTTTTTTCCTAATCTTCCTGCACCTCGGGGCTTGTCAACGTTTCGAGTTTAGCTGGGTTATCTGCAATAGTCCATGGATGTTGTGATATAAAGATAGTCTGAATGAGTTCGTTAACCTTACAATTTGACAATGCCTCGATGGATTGGGTAGCAAATTCATTAAGGTGTCATATATCCAACACACTAATGAGTGAATGTAAGGATGGATGACTGATGCTATAATTATTTAATTTTTTCTCACCTTAGTACTTAACACCTATCACACCTTTTAACACAATTATCACAGATATTATATATACCTTTATAACTGCTAACTCTTTGAGTGCAGGGACATGATAGGTATGGTTTCACATATTGATTGTCGTCTTATGTTATTTTAGTACTTGAGGTTACCATCATTCATATCAGACTGTTGTCTGGTCTGAATTTTTTGCATTGTTTCTTATCACTTTTGATGCTCTTAAGTAAGTAGATTAGAGACAAGTTGGAGTGAGCATGAGTAGATGCTAAAGGGAGGCAGTGGTACTTTTGGTTAGAGATAGTTTTTGAGTTGTTTTGTATTAATCTCTCTCTATTATGTTGTATGGATCTATTACCCTGATGCTATTGTTCATTATCAACTATTTACTATCTCACATGTTTTTATCGATTTTGATGCATCATTTTATTCTGCCTAATGCATTGTGAGATATGCTACATGTTTCTATGTTTTCTTATCATTTAGCTTTGATGACTATCCTACATCGGCCAAGCACCATCACGTGTTTGTTTGTTTGTTTTGGAGACAATATTATTCACTCTATGCTTTTCCCTTGACCTACGTTTTATTGATTGAATTCCCCACAAACTCACAGTTATCTATTTGGGTATGTTGAGTTTATAGGTTAATAAAAATAACAAGGATTGCCACGAAAAGATTGAAGATGGAATATGAGGCTTATTGGTTAATAAAGATTATTACTTCTGTTGTATTTAAAAGTGCACATTGCATCTTTATATGTAGACCCAACACTTTATTATGTTTTTTTTTATGTTTGTCACTAGTGTTGATATGATGTTTAGGGGATACTGACAGAAGTACTATATTGAATAATTATTTAAAAAAAAATCTATGCAACGGAAAATGCTAGCTGCTAATTGCTCTTTTGGTTTAGGTATGTATTCAAATTATACTTAACTCGCTTTAGTCGATGGAAGATAACTCTGATGATTGATGTAACATCATTCGTATTCACCCTCAAATTTCAAATTGGAGTTGTTAAAATCGTCTTTTGGGCTTTCTACCACTACCTCTACACCTGAGCTATATTCATTGGAGACTAGTATATTGACAACTTCCAATAAGAAACTACTACTACATCCTCCTCAACACCATCCCATGAAGTGAACTCAATGATAAAGTCTACAATGCCCGCCCATTTATTACCCTTGTTCGATGGTAAGCTACAACATAAAGTTCAATTCAATGTTTGATTTTAGTAACCTTCCTAAAGTCTCGGGTTATTATAGTACTTGCTTCTAGGGTTCATCCGTCAGCACCTTAATCAGAAGAGTTTGAAAAATACAGTCATAAGTTTCATGCTATTAGCAAACAATATGCATGTTTATCTGGTTTGAAATAATTCTTTTCAGGTCCGATGAATCACTTGTTAGGCCTCTTAATCCTCACTTCCTTGTGCATAACCACTACGCTTAATGCACATTCAAACACCTTCAAGCAAATGAATAATTTCTCTCCTTCTACCAGTTTAGTTAAAATAGGCTATGTCTCAATGTGCCTCAACATTAAAGGCATTCTGGCATTCTCAATTCGATTCAAGGTACATTTTATCCTTCTTTAGTGCATACGTGCTTATCCATTGCTCTCAATATGAATCGACTCAAACCAATGATCTTTCCATTGAAGTTCTATAATTCCTTCGTAGTTAGGAGTCTTAGGACCCTAACATTTTGTGAAGTGTCAGTCTATTCCAAGTTGGCCTCAATGCCTTATTGCATAAATAGTGAATCCAATGAATTTTACTGATACAACCTCCGAAGAGCACTTCAGTTGTCTCAACTCCATCCTATAATTTCTCTAGACCTTGAACATTTTCAAAAGATCATCCATATGATTTCGATATATACATGACTTCATAAGCCGTCATCAATATATACCTTTATTATTTATCTGATCAAAATTTTAATTATAAAATTTACAATCTCTATTATGTAGCTCCAATCATTCTTAAGACCGAATGGTATTACTAGTTAGCAATATAAACCTGAATCCTTGATAATTCTAGTGTTCTCCTGATCTGACACATATACCAAGATCTGGTTATATCTTAAGAAGCCTTAATGGATGATTTATTTCCTACACCGCTGTCAAAATTCTAATTAATTTTGGGTAAACGAATGTTATCCTTTGGGAGAAATTAGTTCCAATCGATGCATGTTTACCTTTTTCCGTTTGGTTTCTTCACTGACAAAAAATTGAATACCCGTTTCTTTTATACAGCACCACTGATAAAGCCTCTAGCCAGCAATTAATCCACTTTTTCCTTTAATATAGTGGATTGTTCTGGACCTAGTCCGTGCCGTTCCTATTTTACCACTATAAACTTAGAATCTGTTAGAATTTGATCCAGAGAGAAGAGAGAGAATAAACGTTAAACAATCAAAAGACTACATTGTTATTCATTTCGATAATCATAAACTGAAATTACAAAACTATTTAAAACTATTTATAGAGTACTAAGTACTACCTAAAAATTTGGATCTCTCTTACATTACTGCTAATGACCAGTACAAACAAAAAACTAGTCATTATTTCTAACAACCCCCCTTAAACTAGATTTGCCAACATCTAGTTTATAAAATAATAAACTGTGTTTCTCAATTTCTTTATCTTCTAGCAAACTATCATCTCTATCTGGCTGGGCGTGCTCAACTATTTTATGTTGATTGGTACTTTAACCATCAACAAATACTTTTGGTTTCCTCTTAAGGATCCACTGACATCTCCATTCGGGTCTTCCCTTGTATATGTCATCCTTCCAACAAGTGAGAACCGCAGCTCTTCTTTCTTACTTGTTGGATGACGACACAAAACCAAATCTGCTTCACTCACAGATATACCTACTTCACTTGTAGGCATATACCTATTCTCTAGTAAGTCTTGTCAAACAGTTCTCTTGAGCACTCCACTAATTTTCAACCTTGTAAATGTCAAACAATTCCCTTGTATATGTCATCCTCCCAATAGGTGAGAACCGCAGCTCTTCTTTTTTACTTGTTGGATGACACAAAACCAAATCTGCTTCACTTACAGATATACCTACTTCACTTGTAGGCATATACCTATTCTCTAATAGGTCTTGTCAAACAGTTCTCTTGAGAACTCCACTAATGTCCAACCCTGTAAATGACATTCTACTCCTTGTCATCTTCACTATCATTCGTCATTTCAACTTCATTCTGCAGCTACAGCTGTACTTTCTGTTTACAGTTGCTACTGCAAACTCTCAATCTCTAATAACCCCCAATTCATTGGCTTTGTCTTCACATTCTTGTCACTACCTCACCTCAACTAATCCTCCATCACATTGTTCAACAACACTTCATCAATCATGCCAACTACAAACAGACATACGCCTCACTTTCTCTCAACACCACATTTCCTTTTATCGTTCTTTCTTCCATCAACTTTCATCTCCATAATACTTGGTCACCATCATTGCAATAATCTCCACAAACACTCATCAAAAAACAACCTTTGCAAATTCATCATAAAAAAATACTGCATACAAACCCATTGTCCCTTTCAGGCCTCCTTTCACCTACATATCTCCCATAGTTCAATTCCAGCAACAATGCCATTGCCATTACCATCACTATGTCAATTCATGCACCACAATCAGATTCATTACACGCAATACCAACCACACCTCGGACCATCTACGGTTATCACCAGAACTACTTCACCATCAGTTACCACCTCTTGGAACAGCCCATCATTATGATTGTTTTTATCTTTTGACAGCACAAATCCCTTAGGGACAGTAAAACATTTTCCAATGCAATATTTCTCCCATCTCTCCAACTTTTTATCAAGCACAGAATGTATCACTCAGCGAATCATAGTAATAACACCTCTTGTTAAATCATCGGATCTCGTGCATGAGCCTGTTTGGTATTTGTCTGACCTGAAACTTGTGAACAATTTCGCCATTGCATGCCTGTGCTCGATACTTTCCATGGTCTTTGTACTTGAGTAATTGACCTGCTGCATGCTTGCCAATAATATGAAAGACTTGGCACTCATCGCTTTTGCATACCATGAACATGATGCATATTTCTTTACCTATTTTGTGCATGGCTCCTTGCTGCATCTTTACTTGGCCATGTTGCTCTTTTGTTTTGAACCTGCTGCATTTTAAGGCTTTCTTTGAAATTTTAATACTCGTAGTAAGATCTGCAACTCCACCTCTAAAGTTTTTTTTTAAAAAAAAGCTTTTCTTCTCGCGTTCTCTCAAACGTGTCATAGTCTCCTTCGTAGTATGTTAACTTTTTCCCATGCAAATTGATGACATGTGTGGTTACTCTATTTAAAAACTCTCTAGCGTGAGAGACTATAATAAATGTCTGTGGCCATTTCACAAGATAGTTTTTCAAGCCACAAAACATTCATGAAGGTCTAAGTGATTCGTTGACATAATAATAAATTAGGTTCAATAAACAGAGCACACACTAGAGCTATTTGCATCTGCCATCCACCAGAGAATCCCTTTGTAGTCTTCTTCAGCATTTCTGGTGTAAAATTAAGACCCAAGCATAAAACATTGAACAAACGTTGAAAAAAATACCACTAGTGCATTGACTTCATCAGTAACACAAATTCAACAACTAGCAGTCATCCACAATTCCACGGTCTGATCACCAAAGCAAACTGTGTTGCATCTCCCGTTATTCTCCTACCACCATCTTGCATCATCATTCATCAATACCAAATTTCAGGACTCCTTTTTTAGCGAAGTAGAAACCAAAATAGCACTCTTCCAAGCAAAAGACACAAACTTCATTTTATTTGCATACTTCTCCAAAATTTGTTATAGCTCCAACTTCCCACATATAATGTATCACCGATCATAAATTTCTGAATTATATTATTAGTGTTGTTTTGAAATAGACCACCTCTTCCTATCCACATCCGAACAAACAAATATTATATTGATAGGAACAAAATAGAAGTAGGTCTGTCCTTCTTTGAAGTATTCTGGAAGAAACGTTCTTAAATCCTCATCAAAATTTCATTCAACGCAATGCTCTCTCCTACTCCTCCTTTTCGGGCATCAACACCCAATCAAATCATGTTGAGTTGCCACTGCCTTTGACAAACAACACCAACTTGATATGCCAAACCAACAACATCACAATTGAATCCGTGCTGCTACAAAATTATCTAATTTACCTTAAAACAAACCCACTTCTACCCCGTCGTCTAACCTTCATCAGAACAACCACATACCAAGTCTGTTGTCATGAACCACTGGTACGCGAATCCTCTACCCTGTTCGCACTCACCTCGCCGAAGCAGTCGCCACCACTAGTCAGAGTTGCCGCAACCACTGCGTTCTCGGACCACTTGTGCCTTTCCCAAACACCAGATAACCCGCATATCCACCTGAAATCGCCATTTCCAGCATCTCTCTCCACTGCTGCAGCTGACATGCCCTTCTCCTTCCATGTCCAAAGCCTTCACAATCCCACATGCCCTTGCCACCTGCGAGCACAACAGCCTCATCTTGCCTTTTTCGTGTTTTTTTTTGTTTTTGTATTTTTTTCTTAGCCCTCTCTCCCCCCTTTGATTTAACCAAGCTTTGATACCACGTTAGAATTTGATCCAGGAAGAAGAGGGAGATTAAACGTTAAACAATCAAAAGACTACATTGTTATTCATTTTGATAATCATAAGCTGAAATTATAAAATTATTTATAGAGTACTAAGCACTACCTAAAAATTAAGATCTCTCCTACATTACTGCTAATGACCAGTACAAACAAAAAACTAGTCATTATTTCTAACGGAATCAATATATAGAGCGTAACATGTTATCTTCGCTGGTATTCCATATGTGTTAAAATATTTCCAAGCAAACTAGTCCAAGTTTCCATAAAAAAGGTTAACCAGCTGCTTATGTAATCCAATATTAAGTTGAGAACCAATTTTTGATACTTCGTTTAGATTAATCCATATCGACAGGGGAATTCGTCATCAACTCTGGCAGTCTGCACACACTTCCTTGGCTTTTTTCCTAAGATCCACGGACTTTTCTAATCAATTATAGATCGCGAGCTAGGGGTTGAACTTTAATTGCTATGCTTGCAGCTCCTGATTATAAATAGTTATCCCTATATTCTTTTGTTTCACATAGCATTTTGATTCTTGAAGTTCTACAAAATAACACTCCCTTTCAATGCTTTTGTCCCATCGCACAAATCCAACCCGGTTCTCCGTGGGGAACTTCATCGTCAAAGGCCGTGAGTGGCGAAGCCCAAGAAAGTGTTATATATTAAACTACTCATCGATAACGAACTTCTAGATATGAACAATTTCAAGGTCTCCTTTGTTGAGTTCTACAGGAAAATCAATTGTCTTAATTGGTTGGTTAACTTCATTTCTGGATCCTTGAATCTTGGATGCACCGGTAGTTACATCCTTTATGTTATTTTTCATCTGATATAATGTCCTTATGAGAAAAATATTGAGTTAGACTTCCATTATCCATCAAAACCAATGCAAAACTACTGGTCCACTTCCAACTTTAATTACAATGGAATAGAGAGTTAGAACTTCATATCCTTTGGAATCTCAGTTTATAATAAAATATAGTCTTTGCCATCATCTTTTGCCTAGCTAGCAACTCTTACGAGATCTATGATTTGACGAGCATTCGTAACTTTCCCTTTCTCCCTAGATTTTCTCTACTGAATGAGGTTATCCTATTATCATACGAATAATCAAACTTTCATAAGAGCATAACCAACAATCCATTTTGTTCACTTTTTCTTTTTCATCCAAACAAACCACCAAGCATCCAGCAATACAAAACTAGTCACAACCAGCCACAGACCACTTATTTTTTTTTATATATACTACAAACAGTATAAAACAACAAACAACCCTTTCATCCAATATTACCTCTGTTCACAACAGCAAACAGCCTTTGCATGTTTGTTTATTATTAAAAGTTTTTAAAGGCAAAGTCTTTGCCATTATAAATTTATAACGGTAAAGACTTTGCCGTTATAAACTTATGACGACAAAGACTTTGTCGTTATAATCACTAGCCTCTGTTCACTCAACCAGCCACGAAACCAGTCCAAACTAGCCACGAGTGACTGAATAAGCCACACCTGGTTGCTCCGTGGCTTGTTTAGTCACTGAACAAGCCATTGTTGGTTGTGCTCTTAGTATGGTTGGACCGCTTTCCATAGGGTCAAAACCGATTCCCTTAAGCAAGTGGCTCATAGGGTCCAGCTTGATCGATATTTTATTATTGTTTATCATACTATTGGAGTTTCTTCTTCTTTATTAGATCTTCAGTTACCTTCAACTGTTGAAATTTGTCTGTATTATGTTAGTGAAACAACCCAGAATTTGAAGAGCTTAATTAGGGATATTTAAATTATATCAATCTAATTAAATTCCAAGTAATAATGAAATTTGACGTAAGAAGCAATGATATTGAAATCATTTTTGGGAAATTAGTTTGGAAAATATTTCCTTTGGGAAATAGTTACAAAATGATCGAAATTATTTTATTAATCAAACGGATTTCTATCCATAAGAACCGTGAATGGATCTAGATACATACACTCAGTTTCATAATTGAAAAATGATATAAAATAAAATGTTGTACTTTATTTTGGGAAAGTAAATGTATTCGATGACATAATCGATAAGAATGTTATATTCAATAATGAATTATGGATTTAAATGGAGAATTTTGCAATTTGATAATTATTATGATTATTCAACTAAGAATGTAAATGATAAGAAGCCATTTTGAAAATGTTATATAGTGATAACATATCAATGGTAAACAAGATGTTACGTCCTGGATTTTTAGCGATCGTATAATTTATTTATTTAATTATCTAAATGGTGATTTAGATATTTAAATGACTTGAATTTAATTATTTTGAAAATTTAATTAATATAAATAGTGAAATAATAAATTTTAAATTCTGAAATAATCGGAATTGAGTTGAATTCATAATATTTTGTGAATTGGATAACATAAGGAATTTAATTGAGCTTGGATTAAAGTTATAATAACGATTTTATTATTAAATGAAATTTGAACATATAATTTATAATCAAATTTATAGAATTTTACTAATTTATATTTTGGAAAATAAGCAACTTTTTATTTGAAGTATTTTACACCCTATATCAACATTTTGGAATATCACAGAATAAGTTAACTAATCTATTTTATTATATTTTTTGGATCGTGGCGCATTGTTTGTCATCATTATAATTTTATTTTTGTCCGTAGCAGTCGTAAATAAATGGAATTTTTCATAACCGGTGCCGCATAAACTTTAAATAAATATATAATTACACATTAATTTAAAGATGAAGCCGCAGACTTACTGCACATGGGATGTTCGAAATTTCCATCATAGAATTAAAATTAGTAAATGATTATGCCAATGGCTTCAAATAATCAACCGTGCCTTAATTACTTATAGCAACATTGATAATTTGAGCATGGTTGTGCCCATTAGATGATTAAGGTCAAAACTCAAAAGACTAGGCTTAACTTGTCAAACTTGTTCACACCAAAAAAATAATAAAGTAAAGCACAAGAAATAAATTTAGTTGAGACCATATACTTGGACCAGGACAAACCAATCTGAAAGGTATAAAGCAATACAGTTGGAATTTCCTAAGAAATTCAAAACATGCATATCTCTGTCAAAATATATATTGGACATGCAAAAATACTAAGTTGTCACCCTATTCTTTCAAATCAACACCGTCCCTTATAGAATTAAATGAACACCATGCCTCTCTGTTCAAAATAAAGGCACGCACATGGTAAGTTGAAATTCAACTGAGCCTACAAACCTACCTATCTTCCTATTTATGTGGCCACCAAGGCATTTTTCTCTATAAATTCACGGTTGCCTCAAAATCCCTAACTGCCCAATTATTTCTCCCATTTCATTTTGCAACTTCCAGCAATAAAAATCGTGACCTTCCAACCACGATTAAAAACCAAATATTTAATGGTAAATTTCGATTTTTGGATCCGTTTTAACCCTGAGACTGAGATCTTCGATTACATATACATATTAAGATGTGCGAACCAAGTTGAGGCGATCGATGTTCTTCTACAGCCGGCCTAGGGTTTGTGAGAATCTTCATCACGGGTTCCTTGACAATCCAGGCATCGCGAGATCGAGTTCGGAGGTGCATGGACCTCAGGAAGGTATTGTAATAACCCGGAAATGCGAGCCAATTTAAATTTTTTATTTTGGCAATTATAGCAAAGTTTGAACATTTAAAATAATTTATTTTAAATAATAACGACGAAAATTTATCTTGAATAGAAATATAAGTATATATTTATATACGTCGTCGTTAGAATATATATAATTATTTATAATTATAAAAGGAATTGAAAATGGCACGGTAGTTCGATAATTCGATTTCGAACTTCAAATGAACATACCGCATGCAGAATAAACCGGATTTTAGCGAAACCAAAAATATTTGAATCTAATTGAGAATATCTTTCCAACGAATCTGGAAAATAGAAATTTCATAGTGGGAATCAAAAGTTACGTCCATTTGAAAATTTAGAATAGTCGTTATGGAATTCTGGCCCTAAAAAATGGAAATTTTGCCAACGACCTCGGTTTTCGACGAAACCACTTTTGTTGGATCCGGGATGTCAAGTTATTGCTATATTTCAAATTTCATAATTTTTCGAATCAATACGTGAGTGTGCAAAGGAAAACGTGTTTGACCAGTTTCAGTTGATTTTAATCGACTGGAAAATGACCATTTTTCAAACGGTCTCAGAATTTGACGAATTTGTTTTGTTAGGACCATATCGTCAATACGAAGCTAGAAAATATTTTTTTGGAATTTTTCTAGTTAGTATGTGGTCCCGGCAAATTGAAATACGCGTTCAAATTCAATATATAGAGTTATATGTTGATTTTGACGAAAACTGATCGAAACGATCGAATCAGCTTGTGATACATATCCCATTGTGTTCGGAATGAGGGTAATTAGCTATGGATGACAGGCGGTGGGTCTCGTTTGGAGGTCGAAAATAAAAGTTGCTTTTTGAAATTAATTAATTAAATAAAAAAATATAACTCTATCTTCTACCCTTCCCCCCCCCCCCCCCGTTATCTTCCGAATCAGAAAAGCAAAAAGAAAAAGAAAAGAAAAGAAAAGAAAGAAGGGCGGAAGCCCTAATCGATCGTGCCCCCCTAGGCACCGCCCGACCTCCGCCCCTCCCTGGCACCACCGCCTCCCCACGCGTTGCCTGTCCCTCCCCTCCTTCCTTCCTCCATCCGACCCCCTTCTGCTCCTCCGTAACCACAACGCGCTACCGACACCCCCCAGTCCGCTCGCCTCTCCTCCGACCAAGCACCTCCCCCAGTCCGCTCCCTTCTCCTCCGACCAAGTACCTCCCCCAGTCCGCTCCCCTCTCCTCCTCCGAGCGACGAAATCAGTGAGCCCCCTTTTTTTAATTTATTTATTTATTTTAACTTCAGTTTACATATTTAAATCACGCTTTTAAATTCAGTTTTTGTGATTGTAAAGTTAAGATTTTCCTATATAAAGTTTAGACCTTTGTTTAGGAGATTTTAGATCTTTGGTTGAGGTAAAGATTAGATTTTTATTGATCTTAAGTTGTGATTTTTGAGTGTGAAAAGATACGATATTTGGTTACATAAAGTAATGATTTTTATATATAGAAATTAGAAATAAAAATTCGATTTTTATTATGAAGTAGCAACTATAAAAATTCGATTTTTATTATGAAGTAGCAACTATAAAAATTCGATTTTTACTATGAAGTAGCAACAATAAAAATTCGATTTTTATTATGAAGTAGCAACAATAAAAATTCGATTTTTATTATGAAGTAGCAACTATAGAAATTCGATTTTTATTATGAAGTAGCAACTATAGAAATTCGATTTTTATTATGAAGTAGCAACTATAGAAATTCGATTTTTATTATGAAGTAGCAACTATAAAAATTCGATTTTTATTTATGAAGTAGCAATATAAAAATGTGATTTTTATATAGAGAGAATATAAAAATGTGATTTTTATATAATAGAGGATATAAAAATGTGATTTTATATATGTAGTGGCTATGGGCAACGAAATTGACAAAGGGCGAGCGCGACGAAGATTTCCTACATATGAAGAGTTGTGGTGTTGGTTTAGCTAGTCAGTGAGAATTTCTCACTTTAAATTTTCTTTTTCTAGTTATAATTATATACTAGGATGCAGACGGTGCTTAGCAGCACCCGACACCCGTCGTCCACAGACCATGGATGACTTGTATGTTTGATTGTATGTTGTGGTGAAAATTGATTGTGTGATGTGAAATAAAATAAAATATTTATATAGTTAAAAATATTTTATCGTTGAAAATATAATTTTTAACGTGAATGTGAACAAATAAATATACATTTACAAACCGGACGGTTTGTTTATGCACACCTATTTGAAGGACATTGATTGGGACGATAAATTTTACACATCGCCCAACTGCACAAATAATATTCAGTGTTTGTTGATTTGAAATCCCACACGGGTGTTGGAATGATATTCGGCGTACACTAATCCCAATTATTTAATTGTATGTCGATCGATGGGTCGACAGACTGTGTAAGCATTAATTATTTATATTTAATACTTATGCAGTAGTGTGGTGCACTTTGGATGATGGTTGATTGTTGCTATTATATACATGTGTTGTATGGAATCCATATAATTAATATTATATGGTAATTGGGCCTCATTCCAATTGGAAAATTAAAGAATATTATAAAATAAAGGTTCTTGTGTTGACAGTACTCATTCGTTGAGATTAGTCATGTGTTGAACGAAATATTTTAACAATAAAATTTACATCTTTATCATATATAAAATTTGAAACTAACTGGAAAATAGATAAGATGAGTGGTCTCCTGGATATTGATCTGATGTTGGTTTCGGCCTTCGGGGTTAATGTTTAGGAAATTGCTCTCTTGCTAATTTACGGTTAGAGTTTGATTAAAAATTTAACGATAGAAATCATAATTTTATAAAATATACTATATAACAAAAATAGTCACGCGTTGACAGTACTCATTTGTTGAGATTAGTCACGTGTTGAAAGAAATATAGATTCATGTGTTGAATAGAACAAATATTCATTTGTTGAATAGAATAACGAAGTTATTGAAAAATATAAAGCCGTGTTGATTAGAGATGCGCTATTTTTACGCGAACGATATTTATATCGATAATATTCGTTTTTACAATGAATATTGAAAAGAGATTTAAAAATTGAATATTTAGAAAAGGAATTCGAATTGAATTGAATATAAAACGAATTCGAATTGAATATAAAACAAATTCGAATTGAATTGAAAATAAAACGAATTCGAATTGAATTGAATATAAAACGAATTCGAATTGAATTGAATATAAAACGAATTCGAATTGAATTAAAAATAAAATGAATTCGAATTGAATTGAAAAATAATGAATTCGAATTGAATTGAAAAGAAAATGAATTCAAATCGAATTGAAAACGAACTGAAATTGAATTGAAATCGATTTGAATTGAAATCAGATAGAAATGAAAGTAAAAAGAATTTATAATGGAAAATTCAGTTTTGATTTGAATTTGAAATGAAGGTTGAAATTGTTTTTGGAAACAAATTTGAAACGATTTATAAAATTAGTTTTAAAAGGAAATCGACGAAATATATATATATATATATATATATATATATATATATATATATATATAATGGCCTGAATAGAACGCGCCGCGCCGCGGTAGTTCGTGAATTTCGACCGTTGACTTCGAACGGACATTACCGGAGATCCGACCATCGGATTCTCCTAAAACCGGAACCGTTGGGTTCGTATCGACAAGAACTTTCTAACGAATGCAAGAGATTTGAAATCTGATGGTTGAATTTGGAGAAACGTCCAAATCAATTTCAGAAAAGGTCGCTGTAAGTGCAGTTCGATGGCCTTGGATGGAAATCGACTGTACGGGCCTTGATAAAATTATTAAAAATATCAATAATTTGTGTAAAATCATAATAAATGATTTGGAAAGAATTGGGCTGAAAAATCCCGTATTTGAAAAGATAAAAATAGATTTTTATCGAAATGAACTAGTTATTAACTAGAATAATAATTTATTTATTTTTAAATAAATAAACTGGATTTGAAATGGTTTAAAAATAACCAGAATTTCCAATATATGAATTGGAAGGGATTTGAATCGAAATTGTCTTTGGAATATTTCGATATTAGATTATGCGATTATACAGATATTTTGGAGGTAATTTGGAAGATATATTTTATATCGTTATTTCCAATACGATATCTGTGGGTTTCAGAATTTGATATTGAATATAAGCCGATATATTTTCTTTTCAGAGCCTTGTATTTAATATCAAATGGGATTTGGGTTTGTCGTGAATGGTGTCTTCATCAACACTGTTCTTAAACCCCGTTGAGAAAAGATTAAATCTTTTTATTTAGATTTAATGAAGTATACCAATTAATTAATATATTTAATTGGAATTGAATTAGAATTGATTTGTGGGTTTATCGTGAACGGTGTTTTAAATAAAACTCGTTCTTTAACCCGATAATAAATAGAATGTGATTTGGGTTTATCGTGAACTGTGTTTTAAATGACATTAGTTCTTTAACCCAGTAAAAGGAGTTTTAATGAATCTGTAATTAGATTGAAATGTGAATTGATAATTTAAATTATCAAATTTGGAAAGTGAGCGAGAATGGAGTATCACCAGTTTTGCTCCAAAGCGATAGTTAAATCTTTAATTTGATTTGAACATGAAATGGTAATTGATTTTACCGATAACACCGTGGTGTTAGATATGGAGTATTACCAGTTTTCCTTCATGGGATGAATAGGTTGGGATTGGGAAATAAAATAAATAATTACTTCGGTGTGGTTCGCTAATCCCGACTAGTTTGGAAAACCTTAACAAGGTTTGAAATGACATCCAAAGGAAGATTAAAGAATAAATTCAAAAGAATTTATCTTTGATAAAATTAATGGGAACCTTTCCCTAAGAATGTGAAATTTAGAAACTAAATGTAGGTTAGCTAAGAAGAATGGTTTCCTGGGTATTGATCTGATGTTGCTTTCGGTCTTCGGGGTTAATATTTGGGGAATTGTTCTCTTGCTAATTTACGGTTAGTGTCTGATGAATTGGAATGAGGCGTATGTTGTGTTTGTGTAACATTTGTTTATTATATACGCGGATTGTTCGGAAAGGTCGGGTTTATACCCATTCTGAATAACCGATTCGACGATAAGTCGAAGATGAAGACGGTGGTTGAAGACCGGAATTCTGCACATCGTTTGGATAATTACTGATGATCTTGATTGGGCTGTACACCCAAGAAGATGGAAATAGTTAGTGATCGTCCAGACGTACTTGGAGATTGATGGATATGCGAGGAAAGTGCCTCCGGTTTCGTTCAGACCCAGAACGAACTTGTAAATGGACTGCGTGTCTGACATTGGATTTTATTCTGTGTTGATTGATCTCTATTAAATATACATATGTTTGGCGGCGGAGAATTTATTCTCTTGCTTAATGCCCTTCTCTGAGACGTACGAGCTTAGAGGTTGTATATCGATGGACATCAGTCGCGTGGAGTGAATTGCCTGTATGGCATGCCTAAGTAGCAAATGATCACGACTTCTGTTGAAAAGCAAAGTCTTGTGGTTGATGAACAAAGCACGGCCTACGTGGCATAGCTTTGTGTATAACGTGAATTCGCGAGCCTCAAACCTCGGTATGAGTCAAAAACGGGATAAGGACCGCTGGGAGAACACGACGTTTCTTTCTAGTTATGATGGTGCCAGTGCTTAAACTGGCTGACATTTAAATTACTTTCATCTTTGTGGTTGTTGGAATGTGAGGCGCCTCGATTATAGGTCTGTAAGGACCGGGAAACGTGTGTTCAGGAATAACTAATCCTCAAACGTAAGGGAGGACCGACCCAGCCGATTCCAGGGGTTACCGAGAGTGTGTAGTCCCGAGGCATTTGCTAGAGTGTCTCGAAACGGAGAGGAGCTTGCCCCGTGCCTCGACTCATGACGGAAATCGAATTTCCAATACGAGATATTTCGGTTTTTTTTTGTAGAGACTAGTATGGTGACGTGATATATGGTACCCATGCCGTCTATGATTGATATTTATGATTGAAATTATTTTGACACTATACCCTTATAATAGTATCAAATGATTTGTTTTAAACGTACCAAACATGTTTGGCTATTATAAGGGAAAACCCTATCCTCCGGCTTGAGTTGCATTGTGTGATGGGACCTGGGTCTTATAATAGCTTCATTTTTCGAAAAAGCATTGCGTTGTTTATTCTATGCACTAGTACTCTTGGGAGGAAACCCGTTCCGTGTTATACGGCGTGGTCCCTTGAATTACTCTCTTTTAAAAGTAAAGTTTTAACTAACTGTTTTAGTTCTCACACCAGTCACATGACTGACCTGGAGTTTATTGTTTTAACCTAAACTCTGGGTGCCCCTATTTTTGACACGAGCAGCTAGTAGTTTTGGTTTTGCAGATTTATATTCATAGGATCCTGATTTACAGCTGGAACAATGCTCGGAAAGCTTTGTATTCGTGTATTACTTTCAGTTGTGCTTTGTATTATTTTTCCGCTGCAGTATTGTATTTAAATCTCTGTTATTCTTTGTTGTATAATATTCATTCCTACTCTGTATATTCTTGTATTCTGATGGAATTGTTGTAACAAACAATGAAATGTTCTTCTATTTGTGTCCCGATGTGTGTTGTTCTCAAGGGAATCCGGGCTTTCCTTACCGGGGAAGTTACGGGTCATCACAGTTGGTATCAGAGCTTTGGTTTACAGAGCTCGAGAATAAGACACATTAGAACCAAACGAAAGAATCCATCAGATATTGGATTAGTAATATCCAATTAGAATAACTCGTTAGAGATAGGATCAGTAGTATCCTAGAACGAGTATGAAGAGTATATTTTTCAAATTGAAACAATATTGTTTTGAAAATTTAAATCAATTATACATATTTGAATAATTTATTTGTATTGAATTTGGACAATCGAGTATATATAGGTTTTGTATATACGCATCATGAACGTATATTCGAAGTTTTAATATACTGGATAGATATAGAATCACACTCTAGTCGCTCGGGAATAATTCTGGTAATGTTCGGACATCATCAGTATTTATGTTCGTGTTTCGAAGGTGTGATATCTATATATTTCCATTAGACTGGTGTAAGAACCAAAACTAGATAGGTTTATTTGTTGTGATTTGGCATCAAAAATGTGATTTTTATATACATATCAAAATTAGGAATTTGAAACGATAATTCACTAATTGATTGATGTTTGTGTTGTTTGTTTATTTGTTTGATAATTTTGAACCATTATGCCTAATTGTATCAAATATTGAACTGTATGGAAAATTATTTGCCATTGCATGCATGTACATATATGTGTGTGAACAGGTCACTGCAAGGAGGCTAGAGCAGAAGAATAAAATTGTTTGCCTGACAAATAGGTACATGTTTACCATAATTTACTGTTTTGTTTGGGTGATGATGATTTTATGAGCCGATTGGCTAGCCGCTTGACTTTTTCTTTTGGATTGAAGAAGTCCATGGGAGGCTATATGAAATATCCCGAAGTCCCTGGTGCAGGGGAGGTTATGGCGAAATTTTTCGAAAATTTAGGGTGTTAGCCAAATTTTTGAAAAATTTGAAAGGTTCTTAGAAACTGAAAAGTTGAAGAACTTAAGCCGTAATGAAAATAAAGGAAGTTGAGTTGATTAGATAAACAACTTTCGGCTTCATTCCTTTTCGGGGACGGAAAGTTTTAAGTGGGGGAGATTGTAATAACCCGGAAATGCGAGCCAATTTAAAATTTTTATTTTGGCAATTATAGCGAAGTTCGAACATTTAAAATGATTTATTTTAAATAATAACGACGAAAATTTATTTTGAATAGAAATAGAAGTATATATTTATATACGTCGTCGTTAGAATATAAATAATTATTTATATTTATAAAAGGAATTGAAAATGGCGCGGTAGTTCGATAATTCGATTTCGAACTTCAAATGAACATACCGGGTGCAAAATAAACCGGATTTTAGCGAAACCAAAAATATTTGAATCTAGTTGAGAATATCTTTCCAATGAATTCGGAAAATCGAAATTTCATAGAGGAAATCAAAAGTTACGTCTAGTTGAAAATTCAGAATAGTCGCTATGGAATTCTGGCCCTTAAAAACGGAAATTTTGCCAACGATCTCGGTTTTCGACGAAACCACTTTTGTTGGATCCGGGATGTCAAGTTATTACTAGGTTTCAAATTTCATAATTTTTCGAATCAATACGTGAGTGTGGCAAAGGAAAACGTGTTTGACCAGTTTCAGTTGATTTTAATCAACTGGAAAATGACCATTTTTCAAACGGTCTCAGAATTTGACGAAATTAGTTTTGTTAGGACGATATCGTCAATACGAAGCTAGAAAATATTTTTTGGAATTTTTCTAGTTAGTATGTGGCCCCGACAAATTGAAATACGCGTTCAAATTCAATATATAGAGTTATATGTTGATTTTGACGAAAACTAATCGAAACGATCGAATCAGCTTGCGATACATATCCCATTTTGTTCGGAATGGGGGTAATTAGCAATGGACGACAGGCGGTGGGTCTCGTTTGGAGGTCAAAAATAAAAGTTGCTTTTGAAATTAATTAATTAAATAAAAAATATAACTCTATCTTCTGCCCCCCCGTTATCTTCCAAATCAGAAAAGCAAAAAAAAGGGCGGAAGCCCTAATCGACCCCCCCCCCCCCCGGCGCCGCCCACCTCCCGACCTCCGCCCCTCCCTGGCACCACCGCCTCCCCACGCGTCGCCTGTCCCTCCCTTCCACCCCTTCCTCCATCCGACCCCCTTCTGCTCCTCCGTAACCACAACGCGCTGCCGACCCCCCCTCAGTCCGCTCCCCTCTCCTCCGACCAAGCACCTCCCCCAGTCCGCTCCCCTCTCCTCCGACCAAGCACCTCCCCCAGTCTGCTCCCCTCTCCTCCTCCAAGCGACGAAATTAGTGAGCCCCTTTTTTTAATTAATTATTTTATTTTAACTTCGGTTTATATATTTAAATCATGCTTTTAAATTCAGTTTTTGTGATTGTAAAGTTAATATTTTCCTATATAAAGTTTAGACCTTTGTTTAGGAGATTATAGATCTTTGGTTGACGTAAATATTAGATTTTTATTGATCCTAAGTGGTGATTTTTGATTGTGAAAAGATACGATTTTTGGTTACATAAATTAATGATTTTTATATATAGAAATTAGAAATAAAAATTCTATTTTTATTATGTAGTAGCAACTATAAAAATTCGATTTTTATTATGAAGTAGCAATAATAAAAATTCGATTTTTATTATGAAGTAAATTCGATTTTTATTATGAAGTAGCAACTATAGAAATTCGATTTTTATTATGAAGTATCAACTATAGAAATTCGATTTTTATTAGGAAGTAGTAACTATAAAAATTAGATTTTTATTATGAAGTAGCAACAATAAAAATTCGATTTTTATTTATGAAGTAGCAACATAAAAATGTGATTTTTATATAATAGAGAATATAAAAATGTGATTTTTATATAATAGAGGATATAAAAATGTGATTTTATATATGTAGTGGCTATGGGCAACGAAATTGACAAAGGGCGAGCGTGACGAAGATTTCCTACATATGAAGAGTCGTGGTGTTGGTTTAGCTAGTCGGTGAGAATTTCTCACTTTAAATTTTTTTTTTCTAGTTATAATTATATACTAGGATGCAGACGGTGCTTAGTAGCACCCAACACCCGACACCCGTCGTCCACAGACCATGGATGGCTTGTATGTTTGATTGTTTGTTGTGGTGAAAATTGATTGTGTGATGTGAAATAAAATAAAATATTTATATAGTTAAAAATATTTTATCGTTAAAAATATAATTTTTAACGTGAATGTGAACAAATAAATATTCCTTTACAAACCGGATGGTTTGTTTATGTACACCTATTTGAAGGACATTGATTGGTACGATAAATTTTACACATCACCCAACTGCACAAATAATATTCAGTGTTTGTTGATTTGAAATCCCACACGGGTGTTGGGATGATATTTAGCGTACACTAATCCCAATTATTTAATTTTATGTCAATCGATGGGTCGACAGACCGTGTAAGCGTTAATTATTTATATTTAATGCTTATGCAGTAGTGTGGTGCACTTTGGATGATGGTTGATTGTTGATCGTTGCTATTATATACATGTGTTGTATGGAATCCATATAATTAATATTATATGGTAATTGATTGGGCCTCATTCCAATTGGAAACATAAAGAATATTATAAAATACAGGTCCATGTGTTGACAGTACTCATTCTTTGAGATTAGTCATTTGTTGAACGAAATATTTTAACAATAAAATTTACATCTTTATCATATATAAAATTTGAAACTAACTGGAAAATAGATAAGATGAGTGGTCTCCTGGATATTGATCTGATGTTGGTTTCGACCTTCGGGGTTAATGTTTAGGAAATTGCTCTCTTGCTAATTTACGGTTAGAGTTTGATTGAAAATTTAACGATAAAAATCATAATTTTTAAAATATATTAAATAACAAAAATAGTCACGTGTTGACAGTACTCATTTGTTGAGATTAGTCACGTGTTGAAAGAAATATAGATTCATGTGTTGAATAGAACAAATATTCGTTTGTTGAATAGAATAACGAAGTTATTGAAAAATATAAAGCCGTGTTGATTAGAGGTGCGCTATTTTGACGCGAACGATATTCGTTTTTACAATGAATATTGAAAGGAGATTTACAAATCGAATATTTAGAAAATGAATTCGAATTGAATTCAATATAAAACGAATTCGAATTGAATTGAATATAAAACGAATTCGAATTGAATTGAAAATAAAACGAATTCGAATTGAATTGAATATAAAACGAATTCGAATTGAATTGAATATAAAACGAATTCGAATTGAATTGAAAATAAAATGAATTTGAATTGAATTGAAAAAAAATGAATTCGAATTGAATTGAAAAGAAAATGAATTCAAATCGAATTGAAAACGAACTGAAATTGAATTGAAATCGATTTGAATTGAAATCAGATAGAAATGAAAGTAAAAAGAATTTATAATGGAAAATTCAGTTTTGATTTGAATTTGAAATGAAGGTTGAAATTGTTTTTGGAAACAAATTTGAAACGATTTATAAAATTCGTTTTAAAAGGAAATCGACGAAATATATAATATATATATATATTATATATATAATGGCCTGAATAGAACGCGCCGCGCCGCGGTAGTTCGTGAATTTTGACCGTTGACTTCGAACGGACATTACCGGAGATCTGACCATCGGATTCTCCTAAAACCGGAACCGTTGGGTTCGTATCGACAAGAACTTTCTAACGAATGCAAGAGATTTGAAATCTGATTGTTGAATTTGGAGAAACGTCCAAATCAATTTCAGAAAAGGTCGCTGTAAGTGCAGTTCGATGGCCTTTGATGGAAATCGACTGTACGGGCCTTGATAAAATTATTAAAAATATCAATAATTTGTGTAAAATCATAATAAATGATTTGGAAAGAATTGGGCTGAAAAATCCCGTATTTGAAAAGATAAAAATAGATTTTTATCGAAATGAACTAGTTATTAACTAAAATAATAATTTATTTATTTTTAAATAAATAAATTGGATTTGAAATGGTTTAAAAATAACCAGAATTTCCAATATATGAATTGGAAGGGATTTGAATCGAAATTGTCTTTGGAATATTTCGATATTAGATTATGCGATTATACAGATATTTTGGAGGTAATTTGGAAGATATATTTTATATCGTTATTTCCAATACGATATCTGTGGGTTTCAGAATTTGATATTGAATATAAGCCGATATATTTTCTTTTCAGAGCCTTGTATTTAATATCAAATGGGATTTGGGTTTGTCGTGAATGGTGTCTTCATCAACACTGTTCTTAAACCTCGTTGAGAAAAGATTATATCTTTTTATTTAGATTTAATGAAGTATACCAATTAATTAATATATTTAATTGGAATTGAATTAGAATTGATTTGTGGGTTTATCGTGAACGGTGTTTTAAATAACACTCATTCTTTAACTCGATAATAAATAGAATGTGATTTGGGTTTATCGTGAACTATGTTTTAAATGACATTATTTCTTTAACCCAGTAAAAGGAGTTTTAATGAATCTGTAATTAGATTGAAATGTGAATTGATAATTTAAATTATCAAATTTGGAAAGTGAGCGAGAATGGAGTATCACCAGTTTTGCTCCAAAGCGATAGTTAAATCTTTAATTAGATTTGAACATGAAATGGTAATTAATTTTACCGATAACACCGTGGTGTTAGATATGGAGTATTACCAGTTTTCCTTCATGGGATGAATAGGTTGGGATTGGGAAATAAAATAAATAATTACTTCGGTGTGGTTCGCTAATCCCGACTAGTTTGGAAAACCTTAACAAGGTTTGAAATGACATCCAAAGGAAGATTAAAGAATAAATTTAAAAGAATTTATCTTTGATAAAATTAATGGGAACCTTTACCTAAGAATGTGAAATTTAGAAACTAACTGTAGGTTAGCTAAGAAGAATGGTTTCCTGGGTATTGATCTGATGTTGCTTTCGGCCTTCGGGGTTAATATTTGGGGAATTGTTCTCTTGCTAATTTACGGTTAGTGTCTGATGAATTGGAATGAGGCGTATGTTGTGTTTGTGTAACATTTGTTTATTATATACGCGGATTGTTCGGAAAGGCCGGGTTTATACCCATTCTGAATAACCGATTCGACGATAAGTCGAAGATGAAGACGGTGGTTGAAGACCGGAATTCTGCACATCGTTTGGATAATTACTGATGATCTTGATTGGGCTATACACCCAAGAAGATGGAAATAGTTAGTGATCGTCCAGACGTACTTGGAGATTGATGGATATGCGAGGAAAGTGCCTCCGTTTTCGTTCAGACCCAGAACGAACTTGTAAATGGACTGCGTGTCTGACATTGGATTTTATTCTGTGTTGATTGATCTCTATTAAATATACATATGTTTGGCGGCGGAGAATTTATTCTCTTGCTTAATGCCCTTCTCTGAGACGTACGAGCTCAGAGGTTGTATATCGATGGACATCAGTCGCGTGGAATGAATTGCCTGTGTGGCATGCCTAAGTAGCAAATGATCAAGGCTTCTATTGAAAAGCAAAGTCTTGTGGTTGATGATCAAAGCACGGCCTACGTGGCATAGCTTTGTGTATAACGTGAATTCGCGAGCCTCAAACCTCGGTATGAGTCAAAAACGGGATAAGACCGCTGGGAGAACACGACGTTTCTTTCTAGTTATGATGGTGTGAGTGCTTAAACTGGCTGACATTTATATTACTTTCATCTTTGTGGTTGTTGGAATGTGAGGCGCCTCGATTATAGGTCTGTAAGGACCGAGAAACGTGTGTTCAGGAATAACTAATCCTCAAACGTAAGGGAGGACCGGCCCAGCCGATTCCAGGGGTTACCCAGAGTGTGTAGTCCCGAGGCATTCGCTAGAGTGTCTCGAAGCGGAGAGGAGCCTGCCCCTTGCCTCGACTCATGACGGAAATCCAATTTCCAATACGAGATATTTCGGTTTTATTTGTAGAGCCTAGTATGGCGACATGATATATGGTACCCATGCCGTCTATGATTGATATTTATGATTGAAATTGTTTTGACACTATACACTTATAATAGTATCAAATGATTTGTTTTAAACGTACCAAGCATGTTTGGCTATTATAAGGGAAAACCCTATCCTCCGTCTTGCGTTGCATTGTGTGATGGGACCTGGGTCTTATAATAGCTTCATTTTTCGAAAAAGCATTGCGTTGTTTATTCTATGCACTGGTATTCTTGGGAGGAGACCCGTTCCGTGTTATACGGCGTGGTCCCTTGAATTACTCTCTTTTAAAAGTAAAGTTTTAACTAATTGTTTTAGTTCTCACACCAGTCACATGACTGACCTGGAGTTTATTGTTTTAACCTAAACTCTGGGTGCCCCTATTTTTGCCACAGGCAGCTAGTAGTTTTGGTTTTGCAGATTTATATTCACAGGATTTTCATTTACAGCTGGAACAATGCTCGGAAAGCTCTGTATTCGTGTATTACTTTCAGTTGTGCTTTGTATTATTTTTCCGCTGCAGTATTATATTTAAATCTCTGTTATTCTTTGTTGTATAATATTCATTCCTACTCTGTATATTCTTGTATTCTAATGGAATTGTTGTAATAAACAATGAAATGTTCTTCTGTTTGCGACCCGATGTGTGTTGTTCTCAAGGGAATCCGGGCTTTCCTTACCGGGGAAGTTACGGGTCATCATAGGTGAGACGTAGGTGGTGGCTTCGCTATTGGGTACTCTGGTCAACTTCAAGGGGTTGCAAAATTGAGGGTAACTGCCAATTTTGTTTAATGTATATTTTTCTTTTAACATCGAGTTGAAGCAGCAGTATACTGTTGTGGAGATGAGACGGAATGGGAGGAGTAGGGATGGCAATGGGGCGGGGCGGGCGCGGGTAGTACCACCCCATCACCCGCCCCATTTGGTATTTTTTGCCCCGTGCCCGCCCCATACCCGCACAGGTACCCATTAAACGGGTTTTAAACAAGTTGCGGGTAATGTCAAGTATTTGTGGGTATCCATTATATTTATTCAATTTATTTTTTAACCGTTTATTTGAAATTATTCAAAAGTACATTTGGTTAAAAAAAACAATTTAGACCAATACTCAAATGCTAACCTCAAACTACCAACATATATTTAAACCAACATCCAGAAAAGAAGAGACAACTACAGAAGTATCCATCAAAATATCAACAGTTCGTTATAAATTATTGAATAAAGGCGTGCACACAAACACCGAACAACCAACAACAATGTTTTCTGTATTGACTATTGATAATAAATCACATTCAATACGGGCATGGGTACCCACAGACATGGATATTATACTATCTGTACTCGCCCCATTAATTAACGGATATTAAAAATACCCGTTTATTTTACCCACGGATACCCATTTAACTATCTGTTTCATATCCATGACGGATTTTACCCGCCGATAACCACGGCTACGGATTTTTTTTCCATCCCTAGGGAGGAGTGGTTCATGAAGGGTATAGGTAGATGGAGAAATCGATGAGGAGGCCAGCGGTTTTGTTCGTTTTGGAAATCATGAACAAAGAGGAATGCTGCACTGGAATCTACAGCAATGAAGTGCAGGGCAGTGTATGTGAGGAGGAAAGCTACGGTGAAAGAGAAGTTTGGTTGTGTAAATGGTGAAAAGGAGATGCAGTTGTTAACAAATGAGAAGGGAGATGTTATACGGGTTTTAATATTAATCGTTTATTTGTGAAGTTGGTTCAAGTAACGAGTGGAAGGTGGTGAACAGTTTTGCATTCTCAACTGGAGTGTTATCGAATTAAAGTCTTTTGGTTTGGAAGAAAACATCATCAACAATTATTGGTAATAGTTTAAACGAGGTTTGATGTAGTTAATTAAGTATTTAGGGTTTATTAATTAATTTCTTATGCCAATTTAAAATGTTTATAACTCATAATTAACAACGTGTTTAACTGGGGGGTGTTATGCTCGGTTTTGCAAGGAATTCTGGAATAGTGGCAGTAAATGAAAGTAGAGAGGACGGTGGCAACATGGAGGGTGCTTATTTGTTGTGTTGTGTATTGCAAGTTGAAGTAGAAGGAGGTTTCTAGTGGCAAGGCAGGGGTAGTTGTAGTAACAGTAGTAACTGGGTGTAGACAATGAGCTGGAGTGTGGGTTGAATGGGGAAGTTTAGATGTAGTAGGTTGAATGATGGAGAAGAAGGTACTTGCAAACAACTGTGATTAAAGAAAAATAAATCAAGTTAATAAGGTAGTCAAAGGAAGCACAATTCGAAGTAGTTGAAGAAGGGAGAAGCCGTAGCCAAGATAATAAACAAAGACGTAATCTTGATTTTTAGTTACGGGAAGAAGACAGGAGCTGGCCACATTAATTTTAATGGTAATAGTAATTAAATAACTAATGACATCATTAGTAAGATAGTTAATTAGTTTAAATCATATGAAATGTTATAATACCCGTAAGTATCTCATATATGAACAGAATCGAATCAAACAGGTCACGTTGGAATTGTAGCCACAGGAGCTACATTGTGGAATTGATTTCACTGAGAATCGAGCTACTGGAATTTCGCAGAAAAATCAAACGCTTCTTTGATTTTAAAATGAAACAAAAGCAGAATCGTCAACTGCATACATGGTGAGTAAACTCACTAACCCTGCTTTGTTTATATTTCTATATAAACGACTTTTAAATATATTAATTTTATGCTGTGTGATTGTTAATTGAATGAATGGTTGATAAAATTGTTTGAATTGGTTGATATAGAAACCATTGATTGAATATTGATTCTAACACCATATTTAAATGGAATTGATGATATTTTTGTTGGTTAACATCTGTGGATGCAGGGAAATAGGTTGGAGGAATCCAACTGGATTCCTTAACATTTATATTACTGCTTTACTTGATTGTGATATATGATGTGTTATATAATCCATGGTTGAATATGTTGTGTTTGATTTACCCTGGCCCTAGAAACTTGGTATTTTAGATACCGTAAAATATTTTCGAATGTAAAAAGGGAAATTAGGATTTAAAAATGGAATTTATTTCCAAAATAGAAATAAAATTCCAAATAGAGTTGAAAATAGGAACTTGTTCAAGTAGATAAATCAAGAAGTTGTTTATAAATAAGAATATAAATCAAGTGAACTATTAATCATTTGATAAATTGATATTTTAGATCAAATATGAATTTATATGGGAAAGTGAAAATAGGTTTTGAAACCAATTTTTGAAATAGATTTGAACTTAGCAAATTATAAAGGAAATAATAAAATAGGTTTTAAATGATTAGGATAAAAATGAGATTTGTATGGAAAATTTTGAATAGAAGTTATAAATAGAAGTTGGGTTTAAGATATTATTTATAAGTACGAAATCAAACTGATTTGATAAAAACGAAACATATTCATGATTAAAATTAATAATGGTTTAAAGCAAATATTTTGCAAATGAAATATCTATAAAGCAAATTTAGATGATTTGAAATCTGAATCCAAATTGGAACATGATTGAGAAAGTGAAATAAATAATTATTTTAAAAGAAAAAATGATGAGTTTTATTCCAAAAATTGGAATATAAAATAAACTGGAGTAACGTTTTGTAGATTGAAATGGTTATAAAGGAATTTGGTAATGATTTGGAAAGGATAAATTCAAAAGTGAATTTGGAATTTGAATTAACCTGAAATGGTAGATAAATTCCAAAGTTAGGAAAATAAATCGAATATAGATTATTCGAGAGAGAGTTATTTATTGGAATTCGATTATATCGAATTTAGGGAAGTAGTTATTTTTACTTTTCGTTTTGAATCAAATTTATTTATTTATTTACTTATTAATTGAATTAATAAGTATGAGTTATATTTTTATAAATCAAATATTTGGAAACAACGATTATAACGTTACCGTTATAATATATGTTTTATAAATCTAAACAGTGATTTTAACGTTATCATTATAATAAATCTAAACAACGATTTTAACGCTACCATTATAAGTTATATTTTTATAAATCAAATATTTGGAAACAATGATTATAACACTGCTGTTATAATCAATGTTCTTCTGTAAAAGAAGTGGATTCTTAGATTGAATCCGAGGGTTGCGTAAGCGATGTTTTGTTTGAAGTTGTGAGCTTTGACTATTTCAAAGTTGAGAATGTTGATCACTTAAGGTCTGAGAGGTAGTTATACCCAAACTTGATTGACTTCATGATTGATGGAGGAATGGTTAAGGTTCGATAGTTAAGATTAGTTAGAAATATGGTTAGTTAATAAATGATTATGGTTTGAGTTATAATAACGATGTTTTATAACATCGAATTAATTTAAAGGATTTTGAAATGTTTTTCCCCAAATAAAATGAGAGATATTTTCTACGCATAGAAAATGAAATGGATTGGTCAACAAGAAATTAAGAAATGGAATATGGAAATATTTTCCGATATTAATAAGGTATATTTTCTAAATATAGAAAATAAGTATTTGTTAATATATATAGAAATGTTTCATTACTGGAATAAGAGATATTTTCTCGAATAAAGAAATTATAATATTGGAAATGTTTTTCTCAAAGAAACGAGAGGGAAAATCGAGCTTCAAAAGGATACGAAGGATGAGAAATGGGAATTGGAAATGATAATATAATAAGGAATCAATTTAAAAAGGGCCAGTGTTGTTTGATGGTTGATCGATAGAATTTTCATTTGAAAATAGGGTCGTTGATTGTTTGATTGTTCCTTTGATGGTTAAATCACCGGCTATCGAGGTTTGATTTATTTTATACCTCCGTTGTCAATACGGAGAGACCAGGATAAAATTTATTATCTGAAAAGCACTCTGTATGGGCATAAGCGTTACGAATCAACTTATGCTGAAGATAATTGAAGACGGAGTAAAGTGCAAGGGCCGTTCCATTAATCGTACGTAAGAATTGCCTAAGATGGATTGATAGAATGGTGCCTTTGGTTTGTCCAGTCCCAGGACAATGTATATGGACGAGTGTCTGATGACGTGACATTCAAAGTAAATGGTGGGCTGAAAGATAATCGTGACCTCAAGCCTCATCACCCGGGAAATGACAGAAATCGAACAGGCAACATGGCCATGTGGGTCATTCCCATTAGGGATATTATCACCTGATCTAGAGAAAATTCATTTGTTTCTTATTCTATTCACTGTTGTATGCTTTCGGTAACGGTTGCTGATCACAACCGTTGGTGATAATATGCTCGATACACTCAAGTTAAAAGAGTGGTCAGCCATGTGTGGGCCGGGTTGCAAGACGTTATTGTTGAACTTAGTGTATTCCCCTCTAGAGATACACTATCGGAAGGTGGTTCCATACCTTGTCATAGTTGGAATCCAATCTCCAATAAGCGCCTTGCGGTTTTTGATTTCATATTATATATGGAGCGTGAGATGCAAGCGTTCCGCTAGATTGTTTTTTATGATGTAGACACTATTGTAATATCATTGGATTTGATATCAAAAATATTTTTGGTCATCGTAAGGTAAAAAACATCTGTGTTTAGGTGTGGATTGGTCTTAGATTATCATTTCTTTCGAAAGGATTTTGAAAGTTAAACAAATGGTTGGAGTTTACTCACACCAGTCCCATGACTGACCCAAAGTTTATTTTGTTTGTTTTCCCTAAACTCTTGGGTGCACAAATTTGTACGGGCAGTCAAGTAGTCGGGATTTTACAGATTCACATGGAGGAGTTTGAAGCAGGAGGCTTCACCAGTTAGCTATAGACTATCATATTTTTCCGTTGTGTATTATGTTTGTATCTGTTAATAGGCGTTTATAACTGTTCCAGAAATTGTTGTTGTACTCTGATAATGGTATGTATATGCAAAA
Source organism: Allium sativum (assembly GCA_030737875.1). Taxonomy (NCBI): domain Eukaryota; kingdom Viridiplantae; phylum Streptophyta; class Magnoliopsida; order Asparagales; family Amaryllidaceae; genus Allium; species Allium sativum. The sequence goes on from CM060919.1 coordinate 444,633,580, forward strand.
CAGATTTGTATTTCAAAAGTTATGTTATATAATATATTATTCGTTCCGCTGTGAGATTTGTGTTCTTCGTTTTCTTCTATTCTAATATCTCTTTCTTTCTATTTCTCATCCTCTAACTTCTTTCTACTAATGATTCATATTTCTGTGCAATTTGGGTTGGACGTGTAGTGTTATTAGTCAACTCAAAGGGTACGGAAATTCGGTCATATAAAGGAATATACTTGACTTGAAAATATTTAAAAAAAGGTATCACTTAACCGGTAAAATCCCTAACTTCATAAATGATGGATAAATATTATTTAATAACTAAATAATCATGTTTTGATTATTTGAAAATATTAAGAAAAATATTTTTGAATTTTTTTATCCAAATAAATAGTTTAAGAGAAATAAAAAACGTGACCAAAAAATAAGCTCCGGATTCTCAATGGTTTGATAAATAGAAGTCGCACAACTTTGTAAATTCTTTGGTCAGACACACACACACACACACACACACACACACGTGTATATACATATGATAACATGAATATTAAGGCTAATGAAGGAGTTAAATAAAGTAAGAGATATTTGTCAAAGAAAGTATAACAAAACAAAAAGAGTTTACTTTCATTAAAATAATACCACACCCTAAATACTCATTACCCTTACGCACTTACATATGCACACATCATGTCACTCTTATACACATATACATGACAAACAAATGTAAAGAAAAATCCTTAGATATTTACATGTATATATGCATATATAAGCTCCTTATACATGCATACTTCACCTCTAAGTAAACAAATCAAATCGAATAAATAAAGGAGTGGGGCAAGAGGACAAAATGAAATGAAAAGGCATGGAAGGAGAAAACCAACATGTGGAGGAGAAAGGTAAGGAGGTATGGAAGTGATGTGACTAGGGCCGGTCCTAGGACTTTTGGTGCCTAAAGAAAAAAATTAACGAAAAAGAGGCCCTTTCGCTGAGAGTAATGTATTATATCAAAACAAAGTGTATTATTAAAAAATAACGAGAAAAAAATAACCTATTCCTAATAATAATTAAGTCATACAACAAAATAAATACTAACAACTTATGAACATTTTTCTAGCCTTCTTACTAATCATTAGAAAAAATCATTATCTACTACCTATTTCGAATTAATCCTAATTAATTACGATGAAATGTTAAAACTATAAATTAATTTTCAACTTAATATATAATCACAAAAATTGTAACTCAAGACAGCATAGATGTTGCTGTTTGTTTACAATTTGATCAATTTAGTTTTACAACTCAGGTTACCAACATCAAGCAATCCATGTACAATTTATAATTTTATATATTTAAAGAATAGTTACATAAAATCCAATTATCTAAAATGAAAATACAAATCACATGTATCAGACTAACATAAGATAGGTGATGTCGTGATGAAGATTGAAGCCTGAAGGCACAATTTTGCTTCTTATAACGACAACACAAAATCATAGATTCAAAAAAAGTTATTATTCCAATCGCTTAACATAAATGACTATAGACTTCAAACAACTGTTGTGCCTAAATCAAATACAAACAACTGTTGTGCTGCCAAGCTGATTGGCAATTGCCTAAATCAAAATCCATACACAAAATTGTTGTAATTGTAAGGTTAATCAGCAAGTGCCTAAACGACTAAACCATATACAATTTTAATTTAGTTCTTAAAATAGAAAAAAAAATCAGTAATTAAAAACCGAAAATAGTAATGCATTGTTCACCTTAAGCCGATTTGCTGAAATTGCCTTGTCGGCGGCGGACTGGCGATGCGGACCGTGCGGCGCCTTTGTTGGTTGGAGAAACGCTGCTCTGATGATCATCGTTGACTGTTCGTGCGTCTGTAATCTAATGTTGTTCGTGGCTCGTCGTCACTCGCGAACACATGATTTGCAGCAGATCACGATTTTTTTTTGGGTTTTTGTACATGATCGAATGGATTTTGGTGCCCCTAAATTACTGATGCCGTAAGCAGTCGCTTTGCTGGCTTGTGCAAAGGGCCGAGCTTGGATGTGACAATTCATGGGTTGATATATTATATTTTATTATAGGTTTTCTATAAATACCCACCTTTTCGCCCCTCTCATTCTTTTGCACTTTATTCTTTCTCCCCTCCTCTTCTTCAAGCTCTAGAATTATCTTCTTAATGGCTACCAAAGCCTTAGAAAAAGTAGCAAAATTATAGCAAAATGAAGTAAAAAGTATACATACAGATATACATTGTCATCCACTTTAAAATCAAGTGCAAACCTCTTCTTATCATCCTCACAACACACGGACGCACCCTCACCAAATTTAGGCCATGAGTATGAAGAGAGCAAGGAGGAAGCAAAGCTTAGGGAAGATGGAAGTTCTAGTTCGGGAAGCTTTGGTTTGATTGTAGTAGAAGTATACCAAAATCTAGGAAAGTTAGAAACCAGTCAAAGGTGAGAAACTAAACTTAAACAACATTAACTAACAAGTTAATGGATGTTAAATGAAGTTAAAACGATTGTTAAATGCTTCTTATGAATGCTATGATGAACGTTTGACAAGTTTGGATGCTTATATTTTGATTGTATGGAAGTCACGTTAAATACACGTCGACAACTACAAAGAAATCACTTTCCTTTTATTCAATGAAATAGAGAAAATAGAATGATTAAACCTCTCAAAAATGATTTTAATGTTTTATAAACACTTCTAAGTGTTTAAACGAAGTTTGGGAAGAATTTGAATTTTGAAGAATTTTTTGTGTGTTGCGAATTGGTGACGTTTGGGAAGAATACGAATTTTGGAGAAATTTTAGAGTATCGTGAATTGGTAACTCGTGATTTTCCTACCTAAAATTAAATCTTTTGTATACAGAGTAATTTGAATACAGATTCTTTAAAGCAAGATTTTTCCGAATCCTTATAACTATAGTTTTCGAAAGAATCCGAAAAATCAAGATTCTATTAGGTAGATTTTGAAATATGACTAAAACCAATTTTGAAAACATCGCGGTTTTGCAGTTCGAAATCCAAAAAATGAGATTTTTGAAAATGAAGTTTTAAATTTCGTAAATTATGGAATAAATCTTATAAATCATTTAAGTTTTATTAAAAGTGATTTAAGTTGATTATATGAATCTTAAAAGTCGTTTTATGAAACAAGCTTAAATGACACTTTTTGCAATGCTTTTGCAACCACTACGCCATAGATTGCATACTGCAACACCGGAGAAGTGATGCAGTAAGTGCCAAAAAGTGTTGCTATAGGGAAAAAATTGATATGTGGCAACACTTTCTCGGGGTTGCCTTTTGCCGTGTTGCCTTAGAGTCTAAGGCAACACCTTTGCGACCCTATGGTAACATCAGTACAGGTGTTGCCACAGGTACCACTAGAATAAAAAAATAGCCTTTCACAACTACCAAAAATAGTTGTAATACAGCTAGTACAGCTGGCAATCATAACAAAGTCAACCATTTTTACAACTGTTTCTAATAGTTGTTAAAATTTGTTTTACAATTAATCAAAGATTTCATAATACTATAATAAATATTATTATAACACGGTATTTTATACAAATAAATATTTTATTTGAATGGTACAATTTTTTTGACTCCACTGTTGTACATTCACTCGTTTATTACACAATCATTCATATTTGCATACATTCCTCACTATATTGTCACTCGATTCACTCATATACAGACTCACACATACAACCATAAGCAAGAAAAAAGACACGAAAATGATTATATAAGCTACATTGTGAATGCTACTCCATGGCTTGGACGATTTCCCACATTTAACAGTGATGTTCATGATGCAAAATATTTAAAGTGATGTTCAATGACCACTTCATATATAAGTAAAAGTCGACTAATTTGTACCTGGTAACCTGAGCGAAGAACTAATCTTTTGTGTAATCGCTTTCGCCTATAGTATAAACTAGATCCCCATCAGGATACAATTCTGTGTACCTCTCTTATAAACCATACTTTCTGTATCTGTAATGAAACCAGGATAATTTGTTTTAAATTTTACATTCTACATAATGCAGAATAGAAAACTAGTCATGCACAAATGTGCTACGCCTGGAAAGTGATCAAAATAATGAGCATCAAAATGTCCATTCAAGGAGTCAAGAAATTCATAGATAAAAATGGAAGGGCAAGCTGATATGAAAATGAATTGCATTACAAATGGGCTAGATACATAATAGAAAAAGAAGAGAAAATGTAACTAGTATACATACCAAATACAATATATGGCATAAAACAAGGTTCTCGACTACTTACGCTTCTATGTAGCTCTAACACTGATAGGTGATAACATATATAAGCATTCTAAGTTGAATACAACACAGTTTTCTCTGCAGATGACTGGCAGTATCTATATACAAACAGGAAAAGAAAAAAAACATAATCAAGTTTCAGTTTAGCATATAATACATTAAGAAGTTTCAGCGAAGGGTATAAGCAGCAATTTGTCGGTAGCAGAGAAAGATTTCAGCGATGTTTCCACAATGAATAATAGTTTCAAAATTTTTAAAAGGAGTTTAAAAGGATTTAATATTAGAAACATACCTTCCAGCCACAATCTCATCAATGCATAATAGGATCAAATTTAAGTGTTCCAGTGCTTCCTGTATGTGTACACCTTTCCTGAGATTCGAAAAACAATCAAGCCATGAGGATGATGATGTATAAATTACCCAAACCAAAGTTACAAAGGATAAATTGCAGGAAACATCATTTACTCTAACTTGATAATCATAACCAAGGAAGAGAAAGAGAAGCATGTAGCTGGAGAAATATGAACTCACATAGGGTCATAATGTGTTATATTGTATAAGGTTATTAGATATCATGAGGCTTATGATAGTATAACGAAACAATAAAAAGGTCAAAGAAAGTTACGGCAGTTAATGGTGTAACTAAATGTTTTAAATTAAATTACTGATTTCTAAATCAAAGTAAAAATTCCATGACATCCTTTCCTTATAAGTAATATATTATTATTGATGCTGCAAAATAAGATCTCTGTGCAAAACACAGTTTTTTTGGAAGAAAAAACAATAACCAAAAATCTTACTATATAGATCATTTACTGAGTGCGGTCATGTCAAATGAGATTCTATTAATAATTAACTTATATGGCTCTATCCTACACGGTATCGCTCTGAACTATGCAAAGATGCTCCTCTTGTGATCACATGGTATGCTTCATTGCATACCCCAATGAAAAATCTTGCCCCTTTAAATGTCTATGGGATATGATGTACCGTATCCTCAATCTACTACTTTGGAAATGGCTGTTGCTATGGGATTGATGCCTTGGTCTTCTTCCTCCTTCACTCGACCTATGTCTCCTGTAGCCCTAACTTACAATGGCCTTGGACTAAATGGTCGTCAACCAAATGTGCCTACTTTGAATCTGCCTTACTTTAGCAGGCTAAGATCATCTTTGAATGCACGTGACATAGACGATTATTATATGATGAAAGAGCAGTTGATCAAGGATATGTGTTTGCTGAGGCTCAATTCTAATTCTAATTGTGGGACGCCGATCGATGAACCAGACTCCAAGAAACCTAGATAAGTTGTTTTCTGCTGAGCTTTCGTTGTCTCCTAGTTACAATACTGAACAAGAAGCAATGTTTTCTCCTTCTCATAGAACTGCATTATTGAACCAGTTTCAGCAGCAGTATCAGATGCTTTCTCCTATCAATACCATGCAACTGGCTTTGCGTGTCATATTTTCAGTTGGACGAATGTCTCCTAATAGTGTAGAGCCTATGAATCCAATGAAAAAGCCATGACGGCTGCCGCTGCCATATCTGCTTCAGCCAATGAAGCATATTTGGACAAGAATGAGAATGCTTAGATGCTACTCTGGTGCTTATTTGGCAAACGTGAACCCTATGAATAAATATTTTGCATATAAATTGTTTCCACTCATCAAAATGACACAGCCAGGCGTCACTTTGGCATAACAACAGTCAGAATGAGTGCATGATGGAATAACACACGGGTTGATACTATTATGGGCAAAATTAATGTGGCAACAACAATCTGTTCCACATAAACTACACCAAACATTTAATTCATTTATACCTATACCTATCACAGCTGAATCCATTGCAGCAAGAAAACTCGTGAAGCCCATGGTACAAACAACATCTTTATCACAAGTGGAGGGAGAGGCAGACTGGCAGCGTCTACAGCAGGTCAAAAACAGAGGAGAGGGGTGGAAAATCATCGTCAGAAAGAGAAATTTGAAGCGGAATCGAAGGAGCAGAAAGCTGTCGAACGGAACGAGAGGCCTCTCTAGAGGAGACAGCAGAAAAAGCCATTCAATTTACGACGCAGTAGAGCTCCGTCGTCACCACCATTTTTTAAATGAATAAAAACCTAGGTTTAGGGTCCTTTATATAGCCTAGGATCAATGAATCTTGCTCAGAAAGGTGTCTAGATACAAAACGAAGTACTTCGCCTAGATCTGCTCAGGGGGGTCAACCCCCCCTTGAAGGGGTCGACACACCTTTGGTGGGGTCGACCCCACTTTGATAGGCTTGACACCCCTTCGAAGGAGTCGACACCCATGGGCGAGAAATCTGCCGTCTCCCCAAATTTCGAATTTTGAATCGATTTTTGAATTTCTGGACCTAATTTTGAATTTCTTGATCCCACCAAACCTTGATAACTTCTTCATACGAAGTCCGTTTTACGCAAACCAGGTGTCTGTTTTAAGCAGAATTTCAAGACGTACGCAATGGCGTGGTCTGTTTTACTTAATTCTGAATATCAAATTTAGTATTTTTTGATTTATTGTTAACAACTTACTTCAGATTAATTATCTTTTAATTTATCATCTTTAGTGTCGTTAAAATTACGGGGTGTTACACCACCCTTGATTATGGGAGTGTGTTCGAGGTGGGCGGTAGTTTCAGTTATGCGTTACCACTGGTTTGGGCGAGCATCGGTAGAATCTTACTATGGGTATTCATTGTGTGCCTTGTCATATTATCCTTATCGAGCCCCCTACGATTTTGATTTGACGTTGTACCTATGGAGTGCTCCCTGATGTCACCAGTTTACGGTGGGTTTACAGTACTGTATAGACTTCAACGTTTATAAATGACGTAACGGTAAAAACGTAATCCCTCTTACGCAATTTTAATATTATATTTAACTATAGGCGCTTTTATAATAACATACTGTATTATATGATATCTAGTTTAGCGGATTCTTAGGAGATGGAAATTCCCATAACATCTCTTAAGTTATTACACTCATATTATCTCATAAATTTGATTAGACTGATATGCGAATATTTTAGTTCTGATCCGAGTGTTTTTATCTTTTCATTTGTGCTCGGATCAGCTTGAGTTTTTCTGTTAATGAAGATACAGTTATGAAGATGGAGATGGAGCTTGACTAGCGTATTCATTTATATTATTCCGCTGCATATATTGGTATGTTGTATGTTAATTAACTCTGATAATCGTTGTAAATGTATAATCAAATGTATGTTTTAACAACTTCATGAATTGTTATTTATTTATTATATTTTATCCTTTCGCTGTGAGATTCTGTAATTCTTTTCTTCTTTCTTCTTTTTCTTATTTTTAATCCCAATTACTATCTGTATTCTTGATTTGCTTAAGTCAACATTTGAGGATCATTTTCGTTTTGAACGGTCAAAAATCCAGGTTTTTACAGATTCAAGGCAAGGAGGACAGTGATAGCAGTGTCATGGATGTTATTGTTGCTTGTATCATCTTGTATGGATTATTTAAAGTCAAGGGAGATATTTCTTGGGTTCTTGTCTGATGTTGGTTTAGGCCTTTGGGGCTTGTGTTCAGGAGGTGTTGTGAAATGACCTGAACTTCCCCATGAAGGAAAGCACGGATTGAATTGAGGACAAGACGAATCAGAACACAAACAGAAGAACATTTCATTGTTTATTACAACAATCCCATCAGATACAAGAATATACAGAGTATAAATGAATAAAATACATTCGATAAATATCAGAGATTTAAGTACATTACATAGAAGCGGAAAACAATACAAAACACAACTGAAAATAATACACGGATACAAAGCTTTCTGAGCATCGTTCCAGCTGTAAATCAGGATCTTATGAATATAAATCTGCAAAACCAAAACTACTAGCTGCCCGTGTCGAAAATAGGGGCACCCAGAGTTTAGGTTAAAACAATAAACTCCAGGTCATTCATAGGACTGGTGTGAGAACTAAAACAGTTATTAATCTTTATTTTTAAAGTTAGGTAAATCAAGGGACCACGCCGTATAACACAGAATGGGTTTCCTCCCAAGAATGCCAGTGCATAAAACAACAGCGCAATGCTAAATAAAGAAAAATGAAGCTATTATAAGACCCAGGTCCCATCACACAATGCAACGCAAGCCGGAGGATAGGGTTTTACCTTATAATAGCCAAAGAATGCTTGATAGGCTAAATTTCATCTTTTATTACTGTAAGTGTATAGTGTCAAAACAATTTCAATCATAAGTATCAATCATAGATGACATAAATGCCCCATCCCACTATGTCGCCATATATAGGTATACAATCAAAACCGCAAAGTCAGGTATTGGAAATTGGATTTCCACCTGTGAACCGAGGCCAGGGATCGTCCTCTACCGATTTGAGACAATCTAGCCTACCATGTCTCAGGACCCAGACTCGGGTGGGCCCTAGGAGCGATAGGGTCGGTCCACCGATGTGGATTAAAATGCCTGAAACACTGTGTTTCCCCACCCTTTGGGGCGTAAATGAGCCAACAAATGACTCCATCGGCTTCACATAGTCACCGATATATCCGAGGCGCCTCGCAACAGCAACAACCACATAATCAAACTCGTCGGGGCGTGTAAAACCACTGACACCACTTCTAGCTAGAAAGAAACGCATGTCCTCCATGTGGTCCTTCTCCCATTTCTGGTTCACAACCGGGGTGTGAGGCTCGCGAATCAACGCTACACAAAGCTATGCCACACAGGCCATGCTTTGATCATCCACCATAAGACTTTGCTTTTCAACAGAAGCCTTGATCATTTGCCACTTATGCATGCCACATAGGCAATTCACTCCATGCGTTTGATATCCATCAATATATAACCCCTGAGCTCGTACGTCTCAGAGAAGGGCGTTAAGCAAGAGAATAAATTCTCCGCTGCCAAACAGATATATATTTAATAGAAATCAATCACACAGAATAAAATCCAATGTCAGACACACAGTCCATTTACAAGTTCGTTCTAGGTCTGAACGAAACCGGAGGCACTTAGTACCCCGCATATCCATCGATCTCCAAGTACGTTTGGACGAGCACTAACTGTTTCCCTCCTCTTGGGTGTACGGCCCAATCAAGATCATCGGTAATCACCCAAACGACGTGAAGACATCCGGTCTTCAACCACCGTCTTCATCTTCGACTTATCGTCGTATCAGTTATTCAGAATGGGATAAACCCGGTCTTTTCGAATAACTCGCGTATATAATAAACAAGTGTTACACAAACACAACATACGCCTCATTCCAATTCATCAGTCACTAACCGTAAATTAGTAAGGGAACAATTCCCCAAATATTAACCCCGAAGGCCGAAACCAACATCAGATCAATACCCATGAAACTATTCATCTTAAATAATCTTCAGTTAGTTGCTAAACTTCACATTCTTAGGGATAGGTTCCCATTAATTTTATCAATGATAAATTCCTTAAATTTATTCTTTAATCTTCTTTTGAATATCCATTCAACTAGTCGGGATTAACGATCCTTACCGAAGTAATCATTTGTTTTAATTTCCCAATCCCAACCTATTCATCCCATGAAGTAAAACTGGTCATACTTCATATCTAACACCACGGAGTTATCGGTAAATTCAATTACCATTTCACGTTTAAATCTAATTAAAGATTTAACTATTGCCTGGAGCAAAACTAGTGATACTCCATTCTCGATCATTTCAATCTAATTAAAGATTCATTAAAACCCCACTTGGTTTTAATCTTTAACTGGGTTAAAGAACTAATGTCATTTAAAACACGGTCACAATAAACCCACATCACATTCCATTCTATTAGTCTCTAACCGTAAATTAGTAAGAGAACAGTTCCCTAAATATCAACCCCGAAGGCCGAAACCAACATCAGATCAATACCCAAGAAACCATTCAACTTAACTAATCTCCAGTTAGATTCTGATTTTCTTAACTCAGTTGGGTCTAAGAACAGTATTATTGAAGATACCGTTCACGACAACCCAAAATCACATTCCATTAATTATCGGGTTAAAGAACAAGTGTTATTTAAAATACCGTTCACGATAAACCCAAAAATCAATTCAAACTCAGTTCCAATTAAATATCATTTAATTGGTACACTTCATTAAATCTAAATAAAAAGGTTTAATCTCTTTCTCAACTGGGTTTAAGAACAATGTTAATGAAGACACCATTCACGACAGACCCAAATCACATTTGATATTAAATACAAGGCTCTAAATAGAAAATATATCGACTTATATTCAATACCAAATTCTACGACCAACAAATATCGTCTTGGAAATAACGATATAAATATATCTTTCAAATTTCCATAACAATATCTGTATAATCACGAAATCCAACAACGAAATATTCCAAGGACAATTTCGATTCAAATCCATTCCAATTCAATTATTGGAAATTCTGGTTACTTTTAAAACCATTTCAAATCCAGTTTATTTATTTACAAAAAATAAATTACTAATTGCTTGTGTACACATTGAAAAAGCTTTGAAAATGGTGAATTTCTGATGTGATTGAAAAAAATTTGTTATGAACTTCAGGTATTGCAAGTAATGTTTCCAAATGAATCATATGAAACAAGCCAACCATGGATTGCGGCAAGAATGATTGAGTTTGTCAAAGAAATAGATATTTTTCCGAACGTGATGATTGCTTATAAAGTATTATTAACTACCCCTGTAGCAGTCGCATCTGCTGAACGAAACTTCTCTAAATTAAAATTGCTAAAGTCATATTTGCGAACTTCTATGTCTTAGGACAGGTTGAATGGTGTAGCAATTCTATGCATCGAGAAAGATATGTCGGAAAATATTGAACAAGATGATATAATCAAGGATTTTGCTTCAAAAAATGCATTGAGAGAAATATTTAAATTACATTATCGTTATATTTACTATTTATCAATTAAATGATTAAGATGTTATAAGTTTAATATTTTTGGCGATGTTGTGAACAAATTAGTTTGCTTCAAAATGGTAGTTGTTTTATATTATTTATATATGATTACTATCTTTTGAAATTTTACTTATAATTATATTAAAGGACCCTATTTTGAATTTTGTCGTTGGCCCTAAATGATCTAGGACCGTCCCCGGTGAAGCCTTGTGGGCTCAGCCTAGATGCCCCGCCTCTAACAACGTTGTGACTTCTAACATGCCATAGTCTTTAGTTCTAACAGCCATTTCACCGAGACAGTGAACCATGTCATTTTGTGCTGGCTAGCGTTACCAAGGATGAGAGGTGGGAGCTTATAGAGATATTTTGTAACGATCTTATGGTCTCGCATGTGGTGTAGACGTGTTTTGATACTGATTTGATGGGTTATCTTAGTTATCTTTTGAACATGTTCCGCTATATTAAGTAGTAGTATATCGATAATTTGTTTTGTTTATTGTAGATTGTTCGATTTGTTTTGTATTCAATTTCTTTCACTAGCATTTGATTAAAAATATGTTGTTGTAACTGAATAAAATATGAAGTTTACCCTGTTATGTTTTAGTTCTAGTTATTAAATGCATATTACCCATGCAGTAAAACAAATATTTAGTTAACATAAAACAATTAAATCAAAATTTATAAATTAAAATGTCACGTTTAAATGCTTCGTTTGCAGACAACGCTATTTAACATCCAGCTATGATTAAATATCCCGCTTAAATACTCTGTTAAAATGTTCTGTTATGATCTCCCGTGCAACCACCCTTAGATAACTATATAATCATATTTAAGAGCCAACATCCATTTAGGGATACCATCGTTTTCAAATAACAAAATCACAAAAATGTGCCAAGATCGACTCAACCCAAATGCGAAGATTGATATATTTAATCAGTTTAAATACGCTATTTCAAGAATAGACCTATCCAAACACGGAATAAAAAAAGGGTGTCTATAGTTTTTGAATACATCAATTTACTGAAGAGTACTATAGTTTCAGCTATCAAAATTCATTCTACAAACACATGAAAACAAAATAAAAATTTAACGTGTGGACTGTGGAGTAATGCTAAAACGACCCTCAGATGTTAATACTCCAGCTTCTGCTCATACATCAAATTCCATCCCTCCGTTGTTATACGTCAATCGTTCTTGTTGACAGTATCAAGCCATTGGGAGAGAAGCAGAGCATTCAAATGAGCACAAAACAGCTGGTTGTCCTAATCAAATTGAACGTGTACTGTACTAATAGCCTATATAGCATGAAAACATGTAGCTTTATAGCATGAGCATACTTAATGCAGTGAGAGGAAAACTGGCAAATTGGTTAATGTACATCAATACTTACGTACTATGTAACTTGGTTGGTAGAAGAACCTTTGATTTTAACTGAAATGTTTTGTTTCTTCGGCAACAAGTACCTACAAACTATAAAGGAAATGTGTTATTTCAGACTTTGCAAATTGCAACAATTTGGCAAACATCACGTTTATACAGTCAGAGCAAGAGAGGGGCGATGCACCAACAACCAAGGTTTTAACTGAAATGGTCTCTTGTGTTTTCTGGAACATGTGAAAATTTCAACCGAATCTACTTTGAACTTATCCTATAACAGCCAATTATGGAAGTACTTTTTTTCTTTTTAGTTAAATCGATAGAAGTAAGGTTTAGGGAAGTAATGTGGCCTCTCTAGTTAGAAAGCAAGTCAAAAATTAAACATATGATAGTTTTCCATTGAGCTTTTTTTTGTTCTGTTTTTGCATGCATTTTGTGAATGAGCAAAGGGCATATTGTTTCAATTTTTAAGTATTTTTGTTTAATCTTTAAACTACTGTGACCGAGGAACATCTGAAAATGTTGAAGTTCATGTCTATAAACAAATTGTGTAGATAGTCTTGTAAGAAATAGAAAATCAAACTTTTTTTTTGCAAGGGTAATTTTTTCTGAAATGGATCACATGATTTTCATAAATACATATTCAAGAACTCAAGTAAGAGACAGACGATGCAAATGAAGTGCAAAATCCAGTCAGTTCGGTGCCAGTGAACACATTCGTGCAAAATCCAGTCAGTTCGCAATCCTTAATTAACCCTAAATTAGCTAAGTTATACTCAGAGAGGACTCTGTCTAGCTAGTTCTTATTAAAACTTGTCTCCTAAACATTGACCATTTAATCCAAGTACTCCAGTAACTTCAAGTCTTCAACTGAGAGCCAACGAATTGATTGAGTTAAAGGCCCGATATCAGGAGGGTAAATATGCACCCACTAGCTTTATTTTCAATATTAAAAAAGAAACATGTTCGGTAGAAGTATCCTACTATATCCTAGCTAGCTAGGCACCTACTTCCAAACTGAGAAGAAGGAGAGTGAGTTTTCTGATCTCATATTCGTTGAGGTCAACATGACTCTCTTCACGTATTGGTGGAATTCAAGGGGCCTGTATGAGCCCCACTGATCTCCACCAATGGGTGGAGAGAGTCATGGTGACCTCACCAAATTTGAGGTCACCAAATTCCTACTGCACGAGAAGAGGTCGCAACAATATAAACTACATAAATAACTATCCATCTAATCAAATATTTTCTATTAAACAACGGGAATGTGCATGCCTGTTAAATAGGACATGCAGAAAGGACACGTGCATTGATTGTTAAGTTACACTAAACATGCAAAAAAGGACACGCATTGCAATATTAATTAGCATAGCTAGAAGTCTATATTTTGCTAAACTCGGGACATGCAGAAAGGAGTGTACGAGTTTTTTCACTTTTTTTTTAAAGAAGTGAACAAAAAACTCAACTTCTATTGGTGAAAATTGGAAAATCCATATGAACTTCCCTGATTTTCACCAATAAGGACTGTGTGTTTTGTTCACATTTCTTAAAAGAAATCATGACACTAATTATGAGAGCTTGTCTGGACAAAGAAAGGACATGCATTAATCTGAAGCAATACTCGATTCTAATTCAAAATTGATACTTATATTGATCAAATGTGGGTTTAAATCGCTTGGTTCGAAATTCTCTGGACCCGGTGAACCAAATCAATCCTGCTCATATATTTCGGTGGAATCCACATAAAATCAGGAGACAAGATGTATTTGTTCCACCTGGTCCATAAAAATTGAGACCAGGTGATTATTTCCCATCAAATGTATATAGAAATTCACCAGAATTAAGAAACATGCAGTGAAATTTGAATTAAAAAGTGGCAAGGAAGAAATAACAAAATGTGACAACAATATGATAACGGCAGCCCATCAATGTATGATGTATGAACATGATGGAGTTACTCGTCCAAAAGAACATCCACCATCAAGCATACAAATTGAACTGATTATTGTCACATAAATATACAAATCAGATGATTAACTAACCCCAGGGGAGACTGTTGAGTTACTTTTTGCTAATAAAACCTTAACCAAATGCAAGAAAACTAATCACTGAACATCCAGTTATGCATAATACAATTAGCTAAATTATCTCGAGCATCATCGATTTTTTGTAGACTATAAAAACCATCTTGTACAAAGTCGATTGTTTGAAAGTAGAATGGTACCTTATATAAACGGACATGAAGGGCTTATATAACAACCTGCATTTTACGTATCGAAGGATCACAAAATATTTTATATTAAAGTTTTGGCTTAGCAATTTGGGAGGAATCGTTGTTTTAAGGTTTCACAGTTGGTGGTTTAGGTTTTGTAAGCCATAATGAGCTGATTTGGAGAGGCCCATTAGTGGGCTGGTGGAAGGCTATAAATAGGGGGTAAGAGGCATGGAAAATAGTTTACTTTCTCCATTCTCTCATTTGGTAGAGCTAAAGGTCCTCCATTCCTCAATTTTCTACACCTTCCACCATTAAAACTTAGAGAATTGAAGATCTACATCGTTTGAAGCTAGATCTACGCCATTGCAAGAGAGAGATCATCGAATCGAAGAGTTTAGAGCAAATTCTTCATTGTCTGAAATCATAATTCACGCCTTTTGAGTTGTTTTGAAGAATTGGTGAGTGATATGCATCTCTCACGCGGATTCAATCAAATATATGAGTTCTATGATCTTAATTTCATCATTTTCAAGTCGTTTTCCTTAGATCCAAAACACGGTAAGTTTGTTTTCATATGAATCACCATAGGATCTGATCTAGCAACTTTAAACGGTAATTCCCATGTCATTTCATATGTTTATGCAAGTTAGATCCATCATTTTGGTTTTATTATCAAATTATCATGATTTAGAACATTTTCTATGATTCAACGATAATAATGGTTATTTTGTTGTTATTGATGATTTGTTGACATGTTTGTGATTGATTTGAATGATTAGGATGAATGGATTTCATCGTCGTTGTCGTTTGTCGAAGATTTGGTCAAATTTGGAATTATTTTGGCCAGATCTAGAGTCATGTCATTTTTCTATGAGTCGGGTCGTTTCTTCCTTTCCAAGAAAGGAAGTCAAGGCGTAGGAAGCCAAGCCGTAGGAAGCCAAGCCGCAGGAATTGGGGAGTCATGTCGTGTTCGGTTTGGGGAGTCATGTCGTGTTCGACTTGGGGAGTCATGTCGTGTTTGACTTGGGGAGTCATGTCGTGTTCGACTTGGAGAGTCAAGTCGTGTTCGGCTTGGGGAGTCAAGTCATGTTCGGCTTGGGGAGCCAAGTCGTGCTCGGCTTGGGGATTCATGTCGTGTTCGGCTTGGGGAGTCATGTCGCGTTTGGCTTAGGGAGTCATGTCATGTTCGGCTTGGGGAGTCAAGTCGTGGCTGTTGAGTAGAGTTGGGTCGTGGGTCCTAGGTCGGTCACGACCTAAGGGTGACAACATGACTTGAATGGACCATTGTGTGATGTTATTTTGGTTCAGTGAGGACTTGTGAATTCTAAGTGAATTTTAGTGATAATGTCGAAGTAAGGTGGTACATTCGTTGATCGTTGAAATGCAACGGGTGTGATGACAACTCAAAGGTGTTCTGAGTTGGTGGGTAATGATTGCTCGAGAAGGTTGCTTGAGCAGGAATAGCTGTCAAGGTTGGACGACTAGAGATATTGAAGGCAGAGATATTATCATTGTCGTAGGTTCTAACAAGCTCAAAGCAGGGGTACAATAGGGGCACCTAAAAGACCGGAAGGTTGCTGGTCTAGTACCCTGGGTATCGTTGAAAGGCCTAGGTACATATCTTTGAAAGGCATATGGAGATTCTGTTAGATTCGGGGTTACCATTAGCCCTTGACATATGGAAAGGTTGGTCGTCATACGATTAACGATGGTTTCGAAGTTGGATTAGCGGTGATAGCCAGAGTCAGTTATGAATGTTTGATTGTTTTGTATGTATCATCTCACATAAGTTGTCCGAAGTCGAAGGAGACATTCCTTGGGTGCTTGTCTGATATGATTTAGGCCTTTAGGGCTTGTGCTTGAGGGATGTTGAATTCGATTAAGATGGTTTACGTGAGATATGATTAGTTGTTGTGATTTCTATTGAATGAATGGTTGTCCTGAGTGCCATGGATGAATTGTTATTCCTTTGGTCGATGGATTGTAAAGGCTATCCCTGTCCGATGTATGGAAGATGGAGTTGAGTTCTTATCTGGTGCTGGTAGATTAGTCTGTTTATCTACCTATTCACATATACTTTATTGTTGATGTTAGATAGTTAATTTATCGCTCACTAAGATTATTATCTGACTCAAGGTTTTATGTTTCTCACTTATTAACTTGGGTTGTTCATCCAGTTTTGGATAGGAACACTAGGTGGCAAGTGACAGTGATTAGTGAGGACGATGTTGTTGTGTGTAGGCGAGTAATAGGCTGGCGTATTATCTTTACTACTATCTAGTATTTCTGTTTCCGCTGTTTGTATTGCTCTATGAGTGATTGTAGTGAGGCTTCAAGTACAGATTTTGATGTTTCCTAGGATGCATGGATGATCTTTGAGGATGTTGTGAAAGTTTCAAAAGTTTGTTATATGATGCTCCACTATTTTTGCCTGTTATATATGATCTATTATATTTTATCCTTGCGTTGTGAGTTATATGACAGGTACCGTCGTATTATCATACCTTGATGATCGTTCATAGTTGTCTGACATGTCTTTCAGTGCATTATTCCTCTTGTTTAGTGCAGGGGTTATATGCGGTCGTCTCAAGTTACTAGTCTAAAACAACATCCACCATCAAGCATACAAATTGAACTGATTATGGTCATGCAAAAAACAAATCAGATGATTAACTAACTTAAGGGAGACTGTTGAGTTACCTTTTGCTAATAAACCCCTAACCAAATACAATAAAACTAATCATTGAACAATAAATATGTGCTATATAAAGAAAACTAATCACACAACAATAAATGTGTGCTATATAATTTGCTCATCTACTTTAGGAGATGGACGAAATTTAGTCGTAGAACAAAGTGACGTCTACATCCATTTATGCATAATATAATTAGCTAAGTTATCTCGAGCTTCATCAAGCTTTTGTTGGCTATAAGAACCATCTTGTACGAAGTTCTGTAATTTAGCGTTTGTTTGGAAGTAGAGTGGTAAACAGGACCGGCTTGGAAAGCTTGGTTGCCCTAGTCAAACAGAGCTTGTGTTTCATATTGTTAGTGTAAAATAGAAAGTTATATAAATAACTTTCTTTTCCTTCTTTTTTTCATATATCACAAAATTACATAACCATTCATACTTATAATGCATGAACTGACAATTGCCAAAGGACATGCCTTTTCAATATTCTAGTTACATGATTCCAATGCAACATTTATTTATTACACACTACTTACATTCTCCCCCTTAATATGTTGTTCTTGAAATCCAAAAGCTTCTTTAAACTTCTTAAATTTTTCTCTAGGTAGAGATTTTGTAAAAATATCAACAACTTGATTATCTGTTTTGCAAAAATTCAACTGCACCTCTTTATTTTCAATTGCTTCTCGAATGGAATGATGTTTGATGGCTATATGCTTTGTTCTTCCATGATGGATTGGATTCTTAGCCATAGCAATGACTGATTTATTATCACAATGGATAGTCATTGTGTTGAAATCGAAATTGGATCAAACACCAAAGGTGCTTTAAAAGCATTTCACCAACAATTAGAAAATGGAGCCACAAAAATAAAAGCAAGTAAAAAGCACAAGAATTTTATAATGGTTCGATCTATAATAGATCTACGTCCACTTTGGAAGCGATTTCATTATCATATGTGATATTACAAGTACATTTCTCTCCCATTTTTGCTCATTCTTTATTTTTATAGTGATTTTCCTCACTTTATTCTCTTTTAGCTTTAGATCGCACTTGAATTCGTGGAGTGGTGGATTAGATCTTATGAATTGTGATAGTTATCTTGTAGATCTTCAATCACTTAGGCATTTAGATGATCTTCCTTGATTTCACAATTTAATTTGTGTTAGATCCGAGCTTTAGAGAAGATTAATGGCGGTTGGAGATCACTTGAATTGAGTTAGAGCATTTTCTCATGGAGGACGAGGAAGATTTGATCAACTTGGCATTGGAGGAAGATGGAGTGAGCTTGAGTGGGTCTCTAATGGAGATTAGAGATGATTTGATCTCCATGTTGCCGATGGAATATGGAGTGAGTTGAAGAAGCCATTAATGGAGCATGGAAAGCTTGAGAATGGTGGAAAACCGAAAATGACAGTCCTTCGGGGTGGCAAAAATCGGTCCCTTGAATGGTGGTGAAATGAGGTATTAATAGGCCAAGTTGGTACCAAGTGGTAATGCTGCAATTATGATGTATAGGGTAGGGGTCGTTCGTACACGTATTTATGAAACTGTCACTAGACAGCTGTACACAGCTGTCATGTATGAGCTTGTGACCGACCAGAATTGTTCTGCACGACCAGACAAAATACGATGCACGACCAGGAATGGTTCATGCATGAGCGACCCACACAATTCAATGTGTGTGTGCCCCCTTTATGTTCGAACGACCAGTCCATTTTGTGCAAACAGTATAGTGCACGACCAGTTGGAACATATATGCATGAGCCGTATAATTACCATTTTTCCATCGCTAATTTATTTTAGAGCTTGTCCATATTTGGTGAAGCAACAATGTGTACCCACATGTCAAAATACCTGTCGCGTGATTTCTGGAATAACCATAACGAATCCATGTCGTGCTAACATGGTCATCCCATAACTTTCCAGCATTATTTACTTCATCATGTAGCTATTCATGAGCTTGAACCATCTTCTAGAAAGACTGCTCGACCCACACTATTTAAAGAAGTTACCCCCTGCTCGACCAAAGGTCATGTTCGACCCTGTTTTCAGGTGAGATGCTCGACCAGAGCAGATGTTGAAGCGGACGACCGAGCAGAGCTATGTAAGTTGGCCTCGTGATGACATGGCCTGATGGTGCTGAGGTGAACGATCAAAAAATATGAACGACCCTTGCCACTGTGTTCTGGTACGTGGCTTGCATGTATTTATAACTTCACTTTCCAGTGCTTGCATGGTTCACGTGTTACACTTTGTGAAATAAACTTGTTTGAATGCCAAGTTCGTTGACTATAAATTCACAACAGATCTTTCATGTGAAACACCAACTCATTAGGTTTAATAATCATGGCTTATAGCATGACCAAACCAAAGAAGCACGCATGACCTGATCCATTTGTAACCAAAGTTTGGGTACATTCAAGAGTTAGCCACGTGTGTGTTCTTTTCTAATACCATGCTCCTGCTATATGTACATTATCACGTAGCTCCATGTGCATGTAAACACTTTGTGGAAGCCAATCCATGTTTCATTATAAATTGTATTGTGTGGATCCAGGAATGAACTCAAACTGACCCAACATTAGTATTTGATATTGACTCGAGCTATTGCAAAGAACGCTCGACCGATTCGTACCGCTGAGACCAACCCATTGATTGAATCCGACCGACCCGATGCCGACTGATCCTTAGAACAGAGACAACACCAATCCTTGGCACTTAAACATTAACGATCTGTTTCACGTGCATTTAACAGATTATTTCTGACTCATGTTTTTAACAGGGTTAACATTTTCCCCTCGAAGCCTGTATTTTTGCTTGTAAAAAATGCAGGCTTCGAAATGAACGTTGTTATTTATATATTCTATGTTAAATGAACATGAATAGATCGTAGATGAAAGCTTAAGATGGATCAGAGTGTTCTTATATGACTTTTGCTTTCTTCCATATAAGCTATCGGATTTGAGCACCCAAGCTTGTTAGTAACAATCTGAACTCAAATCCGCTTTCTGAAATCCTCTGATGCACAAATTTTGTCGCACTAACAGATGTTTTTAGCTTTGAGTTCAGAATTTGTTGTTGATAGTGCTATGCTAATGTGTGAATGCCCTAGCTTTAATTTGAGCTTGAGTGTGTAGAATAAACGTAATTCGTGATGGATTGGTCATGCGAATTCCCACTGAAATAATCGTGGTCAATTCACGCTAGATTACTTGCTTTACAAACTCGTTTTTCCATTGGATCTTAATGAAGCAAAGCACACTTTGAATGACAGTCGTGCCTTTTTTCACTGCTACAACTTGTTTTGCAGCAACAAAAACGTTGCACGTTTCTATGCTAATATTTTGTTATCGACTGCCCACATCGACAACAAATTAGTCAATTAAAAATTTAGCTATAGCGAATTTCTATTCTGAATGAAATGTTTGCACAGGACTGTGTTATCCAGTGATTTATAATCTATCAGATATTACTTGTGATTCATTTCCTGTTTCCTTTTGGAGAAATCTTGGATATTTGTGCCCCTATCTGGGAGGTCTTTGTCCTTCACTGTGGAAAGTATTTAAATTTCATGCCCCTGCTTGGGGTAAAATATAACACGTGTCGCGTCTGGGGTATTCAGACACTACACAATTGAACTGGTTAATCTCTAACACCCATCGCATCTGAGATATTCAGACACTATGCGAGTTAATTGGTTTTTCATTCTTCACAACTGGTATTTCAGATGTTGTGCAAATGTTTTTTCATTCTTCACATCTAATATTTCATATGCTACGCAAATGGTTTTTCATTCTTCACATCTGATATTTCAGATGCTACGCAAATGGTTTTTCATTCTTCACATCTGATATTTCAGATGCTATGCAAATGGTTTTCATTCTTCACATCTGATATTTCAAATGCTACGCAAATGGTTTTTCAATCTTCACATCTGATATTTCAAATGCTACGCAAATGGTTTTCATTCTTCACATCTGATATTTCAGATGCTATGCAAATGGTTTTCCATCTTCACATCCGATATTTCAAATGCTACGCAAATGGTTTTCCATTCTTTACATCTGATATTTCAGATGCTACGTAAATGGTTTTCATTCTTCACATCTGATATTTCAGATGCTACACAAATGGTTTTCATTCTTCACATCTAATATTTCAGATGCTAGGCAAATGGTTTTCCATTCTTTACATCTGATATTTCAGATGCTACGCAAATGGTTTTTCATTCTTCACATCTGATATTTCAGATGCTACGCAAAT
This sequence comes from Allium sativum, assembly GCA_030737875.1. Lineage (NCBI taxonomy): Eukaryota > Viridiplantae > Streptophyta > Magnoliopsida > Asparagales > Amaryllidaceae > Allium > Allium sativum. Next base: position 444,655,342 of record CM060919.1, read on the forward strand.
GGTTTCATTTTTCATATCTGATATTTTAAATGCTATGCAAATGGTTTTCATTCTTCACATCTGATATTTTAGATGCTACGTAAATGTTTTTCATTCTTCACATATGATATCTTAGATGCTATGCAAATGGTTTTGGTGGATGTTATATCATTCCATGGGGTAGCCATCAGTTCCTTTGTTGAATGCTTGACTTAGCAGGCTATTTCAGTTCAGGAACTGATGCATTGAACCTCTCACTTGGGGAAGTTCCCCTTCGACAAAAGTTACAGCTTTCTCGTTTATTTGTCGTGGCCCTTGCTCATTGTTTGAATATTTGCGAATTTTTCCCATTCACTTTTCAAGGCGATGCTTTTCTATTTTTGCATTTGTGCATGTTGATATTTACAGCATTTGGCACTTGAACTGGCATTGTTGGGGTCGCGATGTTTCGTCAGATTTTACAGGAACAAGCGTTCGACAGATGGCCTGCGATATGAAATCATCTTTTAAGCAAGTTGTGATTTGACATAAAATTTTGCAAGCAAGGAATTTATTCAGGTAGATATGCTCTTAGTCACAGAGCTACCGTTCGATACAGTGTTTATAAAACATTACAGACCTTTGTACATGAAGTCTGAATATAGCAGAAAGTAAAACATGTAGTAAATCATGAAAATAAAGCATGAAGTAGAGTGTTGGCGATGTTGATTGCTTATTCCGAGCCATTGAAATTGGAGCACTATCAACGGTTATCAGTTGATGATCGGCCTTGGATTGGTTTGAGCAGGAGCTCCGTTGCTTGGACTAGACTGATCATTTGATGCCCCCTGCCCCTGGGGAGTTGCAGATGGATTCATGGCTTACAGATTCTTTACATACCGATGCAGCCTATTTTTCTTAATCAGTTCCTCGATGAGGTTCTTCAGGTGTCGGCACTCATTAGGGTTATGACTAGGCTGGTTGTAAATTTATAGAACCTTCCGAATTTGTTGCTTTATCGCCTACCCTTATCGGATTTGGTTCCGCATATTCTTCAGAGTTCTTAGTTGCAAGATAGATATTCTCAGGAGTTTCATTCAAAGGCGTCAGCTCGGATGAGTTAAAAAGGCGAGACTTCTTATAATCTTTGTTTCCCTTCCCATCATTGGCGCGCTTCTACCCCTAAGCGCCCTTCTGGTCGCATTGAGTAACAGCGTTTTTAGGAGCTTCAAGAAATTGGTTTCCCTCAATAATCTGAAGAGGCACATGATTACTGTTCACTCTCATATACTCTGTTTTTTTATAGAATTTGTCTAGCGTGTTTGGCTCTTTCATTTTAATCCATCTACCAAACTCGCTCTTCACATTTATGGCGCCGATTAGAGACATTAAGAACATACGGGGTTCAGGATTTCCTACTTCGGACAAAGCAGTGTAGAATCTCTTGAGGAAGGCTTTAACAGATTCTCCCAGATTCTGCTTCATTGATGTTTGGGAAATAACGTCCTTAGCCTTGCTAGCTTGTAGCGTGAATTTCTCCTTGAATTTCAGAATCAAATCATCGAATCAGTCTACGGATTTGGGCGGCAGCCTTGTGAACCATAACGATGCGACACCTTCTAGATAGAGAGGGAAGCACAAGCATTTGATCTCATCCGTTGCTTTGGCTGCATTCATGTACCATTCATATCTATACAGGAAGTGATTCGGATCAGAAGTCCCGTTGTACGGAGGCAGAGTAGGATGAGTGAACTTTTTAGGGAACTCAGCTTTATGGATCCTCTTTGTGAATGGATTTTTGATGGGGGAGAAGTCTCATTCTCTTTCACTGTCATTGCGAGCCATGCTATCTTTCATGATTTGATTTACCATACCTGTGATATATTCCTTTGAGTTGTGTCGTTACATAGAGCGAACTTCGATCTCTTTTCCGGATGCTCGTCCTAGCGAGCATTCGCAATTAGAGGATCTAGGTCTTTTACCACCACTGTGGGGAGGTGACCCCATAGCAAGACTTGCAACTCGTCGGGTATTTCGGTCGGAATGGCTTTTAGCTTTAGGCTTTGAGTCTTCGTCATTAGTGTCACCTTTGTCATCAAGTCCATCCATGTTGTCATTATGATGATGATCGGAGGTTGATGAATTTGCATTCTCTTCAAGGTTGACATGGATTTTCGGAGAAGGAGCGTGATTTGCTTGAGCATTTAGAAGAGCATTCATCTTCTCCCTTAAAGCATCATTAGCATCCATCAAAGCTTTATTTGAAGTTTCCATGCGTTGATTTAAATTGGCGACAACGACATCTAGTTCGGCTCTAGTCACTCCGGCTCCGGCTATCGAGTTTTTTCCAACTTCAAAGCGGTTGGTAAGTGGAGTAGCTTCATTGTTAGTGTAACAACCCGGAAAATCAGAACCAATTTAAAATTTTTATTTTGGCTATTTTATTGGATTTTAAATAGTTGAAATAATTTATTTTAAATAAAAACGATTGAAAATTTATTTAAATCGAAGTTCGAAGGAATATATTTATTTTCATCTCAAATGGAGCTAGAAATAGCGCGGCAGTTTGAAAATTTGAATTCAAACTTTGACTGACCGTATAGGATGCAAAATAAATCAGATTGTAGGGAAACCAAAAATATTTAAATCTGTTTAAGAATATCTTTCCAACGAATTCGAAAAATTGTAACTTCATAGCGGGAGTCAAAAGTTGTGGTCAGTTGAAGTTTCAAAATAGTCGCTATGGAATTTAATAGAATATATAGCCCGTATAAATAGCCATTTTTCAAACGACCTCTGTTTTCGACTAAACCACTTTTGTTGGAACCAGAATGTCAAATTATTGCTAGGTTTAATTTTCCATAATTTTTGGGATCAATATGGGAGCGTGGCAAAAGCAAATGTGTTTGACAATATCAGTCAATTTCGATTGACTAGAAAATGGTCATTTTTCAAACGATCTTCGAATTCGACGAAATCAGTTTTTTTGGGACTGTATTGTCAAAACAAAGCTAGATATATTTTTTTCTGAAATTTTTAGAATCAGTAGGTGGCCCCGGTAAATTAAAATGTCCATTTAAATTAAATATATATTGATGTATATATTCAATTTAAAGAAAAACCTATTGAAACAGTTGATTTGGCTGACGGGACATATCCCATTGTGTCCGGGATAGGGGTATTTGGCTAGGGCGACACTCGTTGGGTTTGAATCGGAGTTCGTATGAATGGATGGGCCTTGTTTGAATTAAATAGAATTAATTAATAAATAATATAAATGGAAAATACACATATAAATACGTTGTACGTATTAACACCAGAATACGTATTCTCTATAGTCGCCTTCCTCCACCGATTCAATGGCGATGAACACACCAAACTTCCCCCTTTAATATTTTCCAATCCGCTTATCGATTCAGGGTAGCTCTAACCTTAGAGATTCTCGAGATCTCTGATTTCATACGGATTTGATCAGCTCAAGGGGCATGTACTTCAAGATCCGGCGCCCTAAACCCGCGTCGAACTAATCATCGCCGAGCCTCCATTAGGCGTGCGAGTTGGCCAACTCGGGGTAGCGCATGTGCAACTTCCAGAGCCCGTCAAGGTGGTGGTGTCCGATCTTTTCCCCATGCCCTGTTGTGCGTGCGAGTGGCAACCCTAGAATCGAACTCAGTAGCAAAAACTGCCGGCCTAACTAATCAGAGGTAGAAGAAGAAGGATTTTAATTTATTTATTCTATTCAAAATGTTAACAACCTTCGTAAAATCATATCTTACTCATATGTTGACGAAATTCGACGAAACAGGAAGCGTTGGACTCATGACGAAGAGATCTACATTTTAAAAGAGACCGAAGAATTTTTAGAGCTTGTTACAATTTTTAGCGTCGTCAAATCAAGATGAGATATCTGAATTCAAAAATAAAATAAATAAAATTATATTAGGATGCAGACGGAGTTTAGAAACCCCCGACACCCGTCGTCCACAGACCATGGACGACTTGATTGATTTGTGATTGGTTGAAATTTGGTGTTTGTTTGTAGTTGAAAAAGAAATAGGAACAGAAATTTAAATAAATTGATATTGTGAAAAATTCGTCTGTGTACGAACTATATTAGTTAATTCCCCCTTGTCAAAAGATGCGAGGCTTTAAGGTAGCGCGCGGAAGCGTACATCAGGACGGTGCCGGTTTTAATTACTCTGCCGTTATGCTGCCGAAATTTTCTGAAATATTTGTGTGTTGTGAAATATTCATATATGAAGTGAAATTTGTTTGAACATCAAAAATTCACTATTTTTATTGAAATTAGAAATATGGAAAAATATTTATTATCTGAAATGAAAATAAGTTAAACAATAAAAATTTACATTTTTATTGTATATGGAAATTGTACATGTTTTTAAACATAAATATGATCACATTAAAAATCTCATTTTTAATGTAAATACAGGATATGTTAAAGTGTTAATATATTGAAATAGAAAGTTATTCTTTTATTTGCATTCTTTGATGCAAGTATACATTGCAATAAAAAGTTATACTTTTATTTGCACTATTGATACAGACAAAATGTTGTAGTTAAAAGATTTTATTTTTATTTGCATATTTAGATGCAAATAAACATTGTAGCTAAAAGATTTTATTTTTATTTGCATATTTAGATGCAAATAAACATTGTAGTTAAAAGATCATATTTTTATTTGTATATTTAGATGCAAAGAAACTTCATAGTAAAAGACTACATTTCCAAAATGTAATGGAAGACAAGAAAATATCACATTTTAAATAATGTAAGGAAAGATTATATTGAAATAAAAAGATTTATTTTTAATGTAAATATACATTGAAATAGGAAGTTATATTTTTAATATAAATGAAGTTTGGAATAGAAGATCACATTTTATGTAATGTCAAAAGATTACATTTTTATATAATGCAAAGAAATTTCATTTTTTTCGATGTAAGCTAAGAAATGAATAGAAATGTTTCATGTTTTCAAAAAAAGAAAAAGAACATGTTTACATTAAAATCCTATTTTTAATGTAACAAAGTGGAATACTAAAGTGAGCATGTTTTAGAAATACAAACAACTCTACATTAAAACATCTTTACATTAAAATTTTCATTTTTAGTGTAAAGAAGGAAATAAGGAAAATGTTCATGTTTAAATTATATAAACATGTCCGCATTAAAAATCATATTTTTAATGTTAGGAATGAAAGTAGAAAAATGTTCATGTTTAAGTATACAAACATGTTTACATTAAAAAAATCATGTTTTAATGTAAGAGAAGAATAAAATAAAAAGTTACATTTTTCAATGTAAGATAAGGATGAAATAAAAGAAAACTTCATTTTAATGTAATATATGATTTCATATATTATAGAACTCAAGGTTGAGTCGAAAATAGTTTGATATCTTTGAACAAATGAATTATATATATATATATTAAAAATAAACGAATCGCGATGCTGTAGTTCGTGTTTTGAAATCACAACTTCAAACGATCATACCGAGAGATACGGCCGTCGAATTTTCCCAAAATTGGAACCTTTGGGTTCGTTTTGAAAAGATCTTTCCAACAATATAAAATTTGTTAAGATCCAACGGTTAGATTTGGGGAAATGTGTAAATCAAATTTTGAGGAAAGCAGCGCCAGGGCCATGTAATGACCTGAAGCGTCGTTTAATTGAAAATGACTATTTTTAAATAAAATTAGTGATAAATCGTTATAAAATATTATAAGCAATATGAAATGAAAAGAAATGATTTTGAACTATATATATTCGAGAATTATTTGAAAAGACCGAGTTAAATCTCATTTCAAATAATTATACGACGATTGGAAGTCGAAGATTTGAAGACGGTGGTTGAAGACCGACGATCTTCACATCGAATGGATGTGTGGCACTGATGCTTATGATTGGAGTAGCTACCTTGAAGGGGCTAAAGTGGTAACCGTCTGGGCGTATTGTTGATTGTTCGGATATGTGTGGTATAAGGTGCCTCCGGTTTCGTTTAGACCTAGAATGGACTTGTAAATGGATTATATGTCTGACGTTGTATTCCTTTATACTGCATTCATTGATCTCTGTTAAATATATATCGGTTTGGTGTTTAACACCCTTCTCTAAGATGTACGAGCTTAGAGGTTAGATATTGGGAGAAATCAATGGTATGGTATGGATTGACAACGTGGCATGCCAAGATGCATTTGATCAAGGCTTATTGTTGGAAAGTAGAGCCTTGTGGTTGATGATCAAAGCACAGCTTTAAATAGTATAGCTTTGGGTAGAGTTACTTCGCGAGCTTCACACCCCAGTATGAACCAGAAACGGGAGTAAGGACTACAGGGAGGACATACGTTTCTTTCTAGCTAGAAGTGGAGTTTGGGTTTTACACGGCCCGGCATTTTACTTATGTGGTTGATGGAATGAGGCGCCTCGGTTATTTGAGTCCCTAGTGGCTCTATTTACGCCCAATAGGACGGGGAAACGTATTGTTCAGGCATTATTAATCCACTAACATATTTGTGGACCGGCCCTGAAGATCCAAGGTGCGGTTGCGGCTAAGCCTGAGACATGGTAGGCTAGATTGTCTTGAATTTGGTAAGGACTATCTTTTGCATTGGTTCATGATGGAAATCCAAATTCCAATACGACCCATGCGGTTTTGATTGTATTACTAGTACGGCGAAATAGTATATGGTAGCTATGCCGTCTATGATTGATATTGTGATTGGAATGTTTTTAAAACATATATACACTGATAATAATATCAAATTCATTGTATCGTATCAAGCATTTTTGACCATTATAAGGTAAAACTCTATCCTCCGGTTTGCGTTGCATTGTGTGATGGGACTTGAGTCTTATAATGGTTTCATTTTTGTAAAAAGCATTGCGTTGTTTAAACGATTTACTTTATTTATGCACTGGCAATCCCATGGAGTAAACCCGTTCCGTGTTAGCGGCGTGGTCCTGTGATTAGCCTTATTATCAAATAGGTTAAATAAGATTTATCATACCAATCCTATGACTGACTCGTAGTTTGTTTCACTTTGCAAACTCGGGTGCCCCCTTTTCCATGCGGACAGCTTTGTATACAGGTTTAGCAGATTCATTCTGGATAGCTATGGAGCTTAAGATGGACTTTACCATTCCTATTTTACTGTTCTGACTTCACTTAGTACATTATGTTTTTATTCTGCTACAGACATTTTATATTAAGCTGAAATTTGTATTCTATGCTAAGTATGATCTGATTATGTTGTGTAACTCTGATAATGTATATTTCCAGTGCAATTTGATAAACATTATCTATTGTAATTCTCTATTTCTGTTATGTTGTTATTGTTATATGTTATATTCCAATGATTATCCTTACTTCCAGGTACACGGTGTTTGGGGTCGTCACAATTAGCAACGTTGCCGGTTTCTCCAATGGTTTTACTTGCGGTCTTCTTAGATTTAGCCATTATTTCGGACAAGGTTTTGAACTTTGAAGAGAATTCGTCGATTGGCCTAGATGGTAGATTTGGAGAATCTATGGTAGAAGTAGGCTTTAAACTTCAATGCAAGGCTATTGAGATTGAGAGAAGTGCGAACGTGGCCCCATGGTGGGCGCCAAAATGTTAAAATCGAAATTGGATCACAATACCAAAGGTGCTTTAAAAGCACTTCACCAATCGGTTAGAATTAGAAAATGGAGCCACGGAAAATAAAAGCAAGTAAAAAACACAAGAATTTTATAGTGGTTCGATCTATAATAGATCTACGTCCACTTTGGACGCGATTTCTTTATCATATGTGATGTTACAAAGTACATTTCTCTCCCATTTTTGCTCATTCTCTCTTTTTATACTGATTTCTCTAACTTTATTCTCTTTTAGCTTTAGATCGCACTTGAATTCGCGGACGAATGGATTAGATCTTACGAATTGTGATAGTTATCTTGTAGATCTTCAATCACTTAGGCATTTGGATTATCTTCCTTGATTCCACAATTTAATTTGTGTTAGATCCGAGCTTTAGAGAAGATTAATGGCGGTTGGAGATCACTTGAATTGAGTTAGAGTGTTTTCTCATGGAGGATGAGGAAGATTTGATCAACTTGGCGTACGAGGAAGATGGATCGATCTTGAGTGGATCTCTAATGGAGATTAGAGATGACTTGATCTTCATGTTGTCGGCGGAAGATGGAATGAGTTGGAAAAGCCATTAATGGAGCTTGGAAAGCTTGAGAATGTTGGAAAACCGAAAATGACAGCCCTTCAGAGTGGCAAAAATCGGTCCCTTGAATGATAGTGAAATGGGGTATTTATAGGCAAGGTTGGTACCAAGTGGCGATGCTGTAATTATTATGTACAGGGTAGGGGCCGTTTGTACACATATTTACGAAACTATCACTGGACAGCTGGAGCCAGCTGTACACGGCTGTCATATAAGAGCTTGTGACCGACCAGAATTATTCTGCACGACTAGACAAAATATGATGCACGACCAGGAATGGTTCATGCACGAGCGACCCACTCAATTCAATGCGGGAGTGCCCCCTTTGTATACAAATGACCAGTCCATTTTGTGCGAACAGAGTATAATGCACGACCAGTTGGAACATATATGCATGAGCTGTATAATTATCATTTTGCTGTCGCTATTTTATTTTAGAGCTGGTCCATATTTGGTGAAGCAACAACGTGTGCCCACATGTCAAAATACCTGCCATGTGCTTTCTGGTATAGCCATAACGAATCCATGCCGTGCTAATATGGCCATCCCATAACTTTCTAGCATTATTTACTTTATCACGTAGCTATTTATGAGCTCGAACCATCTTCTAGAAAGACTGCTCGACCCACACTATTTAAAGAAGTTACCCCCTGCTCAACCAAAGGTTATGTTCGACCCTGTGACCGAGAAGAGCTATGTAAGTTGGCCTCGTGATGACGTGGCCTAACGGTGCTGAGGTGAAAGATCAGAAAATACGAATGACCCTTGACACTGTGTTCCGGTCCGTGGCTTGCATGTATTTATAACTTCACTTTCCGATGCTTACATGGTTCACATGTTATGCTTTGTGAAATAAACTTGTTTGAATGCCACATTCGTTGAGTATAAATTCACAACTGATCTTTCTCGTGAAACACCTACTCATCAGGTTGTACTAATCATGGCTTATAACATGACCAAACCAAAGAAGCATGCATGACCATATCCATTTGTAACCAAAGTTTGGGCACATTCAAGAGTTGGCCACATGTGCGTTCTTTTCTAATACCATGCTCCTGCTGTGTGTACATTATCACATTAGCTCCATGTGCATGTAAATACTTTGTGGAAGCCAATCCATGTTTCATTACAAATTGTATTGTGTGGATCCAGTAATGAATTCAAACCGACCTAACATTAGTATTTGATACCGACTCGAGTTATGGCAAAGAGCTCTCGACCGACCTGTATTGCTGAGACTGACCGGTCCATTGACTAAATCCGACCGAACCGGTGTCGACTGATCCTTAGAACCGAGACAGCACCGATCCTTGGCACTTAAACATTAACGATCTATTTCACTTGAATTTAACTGATTAATTATGACTCTTGTTTTTAACAGGATTAACACGTTGCTTCTTGTTTCTCACCAAAATCGTTTAGTATTTTCTTTAACAAAATTGCTTGTTGGGCAGCTAGGCCAGCTGAAACGTATTCAACTTCTATGGAGGATTGAGCAACAGTTTGTTTCTTCTTCAAACACCAAGAAAATGCTCCTAATCCTAGTGAAAACACATATCCTGAAGTGCTTTTCATGTCATCCATACAGCCTTCCCAGTCACTATCGCAAAACCCAAATAAAATAGTTTCGGCATTGTTGTCATATTTGATCCCATAATCCAAAGTGCCTTGAATATACCTCAGCACCCTTTTTGTTTCACCTAGAAGGATATGACTTGGATCACTCATGAATCGATAAAGTAGGCTGGCTTCAAATATGATATCAGGCCTTGTACTAGTGAGGTAAAATAAATTACCAACTAGACTTCTATAGTAATTAGCATCAACCTTCCTTCATCTTCTTTTTTTAGCATTTCATTCACAACTAATGGTGTATCAGTTGGATTACACCCAAGGTACCCGAACTTTTTCAATATCTTCTCGGTATATTTTTTTGACAAATAAAAACTCAATCATCATCTTGAGAAATTTTTATTTCAAGGAAAAAATGTAGTAAGCCCAAATTGTTCACTTCATATTTCATCATCATTTCTTTTCTAAAATCTTCAATCAACTTTAAATTGTTTCTGGTAAAAGTTAGATCATTCACATAGAGTGCAATGATTAGAATATCATCCATACCTTGTCGTTTGACATACAAAGTAGGCTCATTCTTTCTCTTCTCAAAACCTTTCTCCATGAACTAGCTGTCAATATTGCTATACCATGCCCGCGGTGCTTATTTTAGTCCATAACGAGCTTTCTTTATTTGTAAACATTTCCTTCTTGTCCTCCAATTTCAAATCCTTGAGTTTGCTCCACCTAAAGCTCTTCTTTCAATTCTCTGTTCAAGAATGTCGACTTTATATCTAGTTGATGTAGCTTCCATCCTTTTTGGGCTGCAAGAGATATTAAAGCTCTAATGGTGTCTAGAAATGCCATAGGAGCAAATGTCTCTTCATTGTCAATACCGAGCTGTTGAGAATAGCCCTTTGCAACAAGTGTCACTTTTTTCTTTTGAATTGAGCTATCTGGATTATGTGTCACCTTGTAGATCCATTTCATTCCAATAGTTTCTTTATCTCTTGGCTTATCAACCAACAACCATGTCTTATTCCTTTCAAGTGCATCTATCTCTTCTTGCATTGCCTTCCTCCAAGCATCTTCCTTAACTGCTTCTTCAAAAATTTCCGGTTCCATTGCACAATAGTTGCACCTAGCAAAAATATCATCCAAACTCCTCATTTTTATTGGGGTTGAGCATGGAGATGATGAATTATGGCTTGTTGAAGATGGAGTGCTGGATGGAGAACTTGGTGTAGATGGATCACATTGGTTTTTTGCTAATGAAGTTGGATTTTGTTCTAAAATTACTGCTGAAACTGTTTTATCCTCCACTTTCTCCTTTTGCCAATTCCAAAGGTTTTTTCATAAAATTCAACATATATACAAAGGATAACTTTCTTTGTCTTTAAGTTGTAAAGTCTGTAGCCCTTTAACACAGAACTATAGCCAATAAAAATGCATCTTTCACTTGCTTCTTAAAGCTTTGTCCTTTTTTCTTTAGGAATTTGAGCATAGCAAATACTATCAAAAAATTTAAGATGATTTACTGAAGTCTTTCTTGCACTCCAAGCTCCAAATAGTGTCATATTTCATACAGCTTTTGTTGGACATCTATTCAGCAGGTACACAACTATATTTACAGCCTTGGACCAAATTTCTTTAGGCATGCCTATCTCAAACATCATTGATTCAACCATCTCCATCATGATTTGATTCTTCCTTTCGGATACACCATTTTGTTGAGGTATATACCCAATGGTTAGTTGCCTCTCCATGCCTTCTTCTTCCCAAAATTTATCAAAATCATTGGAGTTACACTCTTTCTCCTGTCACTTCTCAAAACTTTTGTGGACTCACCACTTTGTTTTTTAACAAAAGCTTTAAACTTTTTAAATATAACAAACACTTCAGATTTTTCTTCACAAAATTTATCAAAATCATTGGAGTTATACTCTTTCTCCTGTCACTTCTCAAAACTTTTGTGGACTCGCCACTTTGTTTTTTAAAAAAAGCTTTAAACTTTTTAAATATAACAAACACTTCAGATTTTTGTCTCATAAAATAAACCTACGTCATGCGGGTTAAATCATCAATGAACAAAATAAAGTACCTGTTTTGAGCATGAGATATGCTCATAGGACGACACATATCTGTGTGTACTAATTCCAACATTTCATTGGCTCTTCTTGATCCTTCCTTTGGAAATGGTTGTCGATGATGTTTGCCAAGTACGCATCCTTCACATACACCATGTTTGTTTTTGATTATTGGCAGCCTATACACCATATTTTTTTAAGAAAGCAATGTGAGACTATTGTAATTTAAGTGTCCATGTATCTTATGCCAATGATAAGAGTTGTCTTCTTCTTTAGCCATGAAGCTGTGAAATTTATCATAATTGAGATGGAGGGGAAAGCTTCTGTTTTTGGTCATTTTTATTACAGCAGCAGGTCTTCCTTTTGAATCAAAGATTTTGCACTCTCGGTTCTCGAATTGAAGAGAATAACCATGCTCTAAAAGTTTTCCAATGCTCAACAAATTATCATCTAATTTAGGAACATAAAAGGTATCATGATTCACAAAAACCTTACTTCCCTGCTTTGTTGCAAATCCAACGTTGCCTTCAACTTCAACTTCAACTTCAACAAACTCTCCATTGTCGAGTTTTACTTTTGAACCAAATGAAGGATCTATGTCAATGAATGCATTTTTAACTCCTGTCATATGATTGCTACATCCATTGTCCAAGTACCGTACATTTCATATTTTTCAATTTCCTTTTGACAAGCAAAGAACAAGCTGCTTTCCATATTTTCCGCTTCTACAAATGTTGTGTGTTGTGGCTTACCAAAATGACAATCCTTTTGAATGTGCATGAATCTTTGGCAATTATGACATTGTGTCTTATCTTTATTCCAACAATCTTTTTCTTCATAAGAGTTTTATTTTTGCAAATTCTGCACCATTTATTTGATCCTTCACCACTTCCTCTTCCGCCATAGATGCCTCGACCTCTTCCACGCGAATTTCTTCCCCTTCCTTTGGCAAATCTACCACCTCTAGAAGACTCACTGTTATTTTGCTTTATGGCTTTATCATTGTTCGATTGAATGGTGAGTTTGGATCGAAACGCGCTTTCAACGATCTTTTCTATACGACGTAACAACCTTTGCTTATAGGATCTAAGTGAGCCCATCAAGCGTTGAATGGTCATGTTTGAAAAATCTTTGGTTTCTTCTATAACAACCACCATAGGATCAAATTTTTCAGTTAAGCTAATCGAAATTTTATCAACAATCCTGCATCTGTCTATTTTATCACCATGAAACTTCATTTAGTTCACTAACTCGGACAGCCTATTAAAATACTCCTTTAAGCTTTCATTTTTTCATTTTCAAAATCTATTTTTAGAGATTGAAGTTTGACAGTTCTCACATTTGAATCCCCTTTATACTCTTATTGCAAGGTTTCTCATGCTTCCTTGGATGTTTTTGCTCTCATAATTCTTGGAAATATAGTGTTTGACACTCCTCTTTGAATCATTCCAAGAACTCCATCATCTATGATTTTTTTTAATACTTTGGTTTGTGCTGTTGTAGGTTCTACTACAGCCTTTGGATCTTTATACCCTTGTTTGATGAACTCCAAAGCATCCAATGAGGTGAACAAGGTCTCCATTTTTACGGCCTAGAAATCATAATTCTCTCCTTTAAATAAAGGGACTTTGATATTGCTATAGGCAGAGCTGATGCTTGCTGAAGCATTACTTAGGGAAACAGTTACTCTTCACTTTATTGCTTTATTTATTGCAAGGATCTAGAGCTCTGATACCATTCTGTTAGTGTAAAATAGAAAACTAAATCTGAGAATATAAGGGGAAGGATAAATAACTTGCTTTTCCTTTTTTTCATATATCACAATATGACATAACCATTCATACTTATAATGCATGAACTGACTGTTCCCAAAGGATATGCCTTTTCAATATTCTAGTTACATGATTCCAATGCAACAATTATTTATTACACATTACTAAAACATATGCAACTAATATTCCAAATAGTGAAAGGGTTAAAGGAAATTAAACAGGAAGGTATTGCACTTACCTTAAAAAATACAACCACTTACAAGAGTGGAACATCCTACCACAGTTTGGGAAATTCAAGTATAACCACCTGACCTATGCTGCTTAATGCACAATATTATAATGCAGCTCTTTATATAAGACAAATTATCGTACAACCTGCACTTGCCCTTCTTTGGCTTCCAGGTTGTTGCCCCTCTATGGATGGGTTGCCCTATTCACGGGCCTAGCTGACCTAGCCCAGTAACCGGGCCTGGTGGTATGTTATACAAATTGATGCTTTGATAGTGGTGTTTTACTACTTCATACATATACTACATCCAGACCATTGAGTTACAAATAAATTTAATTGTTAGTTTAAAATGAATTTATACTCTAAATGATGTACAATGTTTTTTTTTTTTGGTTAGAAGACCAATTGCCTTTACCGTCTTCCATTTCAAGGTAGTTCATCGAGACTTGCTGTCGTGTACCTTTTTAGGTTTTAAAGGTCCTATGTATGAAAGTAAATGTTAATAGAGTGTAGGCGAGATTAGCAAATTTTCTTTAAAATAGACGGCCGTGCAGTTTAGTATGTGCAATGAATTATTCACAACATATGTAGCACTTCAGCGGTAATATTTACATGAAGATTGAAATTTAAGGATTGGTCATAGAGAAATGAAAGTTAGCTAGTAATATACTTCTTGATGATTAATTTCATCCCAAGATAAATGATTTTGGACTAGCTTTTTTCCCCACTGAAAATCAAGCAAATTTGGTTGCTGTTTTTGCTGGATAATCGCTTATCATAACTACAAAAGACTTAAATATTGCTTTTAATATTGTAAAATGAGTTCTCGTTCTATTATATATTTGTTTAAATTTCATCCACTATACTAACAAAGAAATGTTACACACACATTTGCATAAGGGCGCATGCACACAATTGTTGATTGGTCAAACTTCCAGAATCAGACTTCAGAGGTTATATTGCACCTGAATATGCAATCAGAAGAAGTGAACTTTCAGAAAAAGCATACATGAAGTTTTTGGAGTTCGTGTGCTTGAGATTATAGCTCACTAAGTATTCTATTCCTATTTTTATGCTTGAAAGTATAATTCGAAAAAATGCTTATATGGTACTCTTTCAAAGATATTCACATTTTAATCAAATCAGCTACAATGGCCTGCTATTGAATTTTCTGAAGCGATGTATTAACTATTCATGTTGGAAGTAATCTTGGTTTTTAGAAAATAATTAATTGTATTGAAAAAAATTTATTTGTATTATTGGAAGGAATAAATTAAAAATAAAAAAAATCTAGAATTCCTATATATGTCATTTTAGAGAATTCTAGATAGTGCATTGCCTAGAACATTCCAGAAATGTATTACATTATAAAAGGCTATTGTATCTCCTCTATTGAAGTAAGAAATTGAGTTTGAAGAAAATTACTAAAATAAGTTTTCTTCCTCCTCATAAAATGCTATCTCTCAAATTCCTTCTTCTTCTAAAATTTCTAACAATTCATTCACTAAGAAAATCCAAAATTAACTTCTGCCAATAACCAATAGGTCTTCCTGGACTATGAAATACTCAAAATTTACTATGCTAAATCATTTGTAAAATTTACTGATAAAAAGAGCTAAGCCCAGCAAACACGTTATTATGAGAGCAGCAACTTAAGCAAAGGTTCATGAATATGAAGGTATGAATGGCAGAAAAATGTTTTTGGTTACTATGGTGCTGGCGATCCAACAATAGGGATTTTGATGATCCTAATGATTCAAAACTAACATTATGTGAACTCCACTACAATTTAAAGAAAACTTGTAGGAGCGAATGCCAATTATATTTTAGGTAAATGTAACGATTGAGAATTTCGCTCGATCCGAGGCGATCGCTAAACCGACTAAGACCGTTCGAAACCCCGAATTGCTTTGAGGACAAGACGAATCAGAACGCAAACAGAAGAACATTTCATTGTTAATTACAACAATTCCATCAGAATACAAGAATATACAGAGTATAAACAAATAAAATATATTCGATAAATATCAGAGATTACAATAAATTACTGCAGCGGAAAAATAATACAATACACAACTAAAAGAGATATATGGATACAGAGCTTTCCGGATATCATTCCGGCTGTAAACCAGGTTCCTGTGAATATAAATCTGCAAAACTAAAACTACTAGCTGCCCGTGCGGATATAGGGGCACCCAGAGTTTAGGTTAAAACAATAAACTCCAGGTCAGTCATGTGAGTAGTGTGAGAACTAAAATAGTTATTAATCTTTATTTTAAAGTTAGGTAAATCCAGGGACCATGCTGTATAACACGGAATGGGTTTCCTCCCAAGGATACCAGTGCATAAAACAACAGCGCAATGCTAAATAAAGAAAAATGAAGCTATTATAAGACCCAGGTCCCATCACACAATGCAACACAAGCTGGAGGATAGGGTTTTTACCTTATAATAGCCAATGAATGCTTTATACGCTAACTTTCATCTTTTATTATTACTGTAAGTGTATAGTGTCAAAACAATTTCAATCATGAGTATCAATCATAGACGGCATAAGTGCCCTATACCACTATGTCGCCATATATAGGTTCTACAATCAAAACCGCAAAGTCACGTATTGGAAGTTGGATTTCCATCTGTGAACCGAGGCAAGGGATCGTCCTCACTAAATTTGAGACTCTCTAGCCCGAGCCTCAGGAACAGCCGCAACTGCCCATGGATCGTCAGGGTCGGTCTACCGATGTGGATTATAGTGCCTGAACACTGCATTTCCCCGCCCTTTGGGGCGTAAATGAGCCAAATGACTCCATCGGCTCCACATAGTGACCGATATATCCGAGGCGCCTCGAAACACCAACAACCACACAGGTGAAAATAATATAAATGTCAGGGCTGGTAGGTCACTGACACCACCCTAGCTAGAAAGAAACGCATGCCCTCCCTGATGTCCTCTCCGTTTCTAGTTCACAACCGGGGTGTGAGGCTCGCGAATCAACGCTACACAATGCTATGCCACACAGGCGGTGCTTTGATCATCAACCACAAGACTCTTCTTTTCAACAAAAGCCTTGATCATTTTCCACTTAGGCATGCCACATAGGCAATTCACTCTATGCAATTGATATCCATCAATATATAACCTCTGAGCTCGTACGTCTCAGAGAAGGGCGTTAAGCAAGAGAATAAATTCTCCGCCGCCAAATAGATATATATTTAATAGAAATCAATCACACAGAATGAAATCCAATGTCAGACACACAGTCCATTTACAAGTTCATTCTGGGTCTGAACGAAACCAGAGGCACCTTGTACCTCGCACATCCATCGATCTCCAAGTACGTCTGGACGATCACCAATTGATTCCCTCCTCTTGGGTATACAGCCCAACCAAGATCATCAGTAATTATCCAAACGATGTGAAGACCTCCAGTCTTCGACCACTGTCTTCATCCTCGACACATCGTCGAATCTGTTATTCAGAATGGGATAAACCCGGTTTTTTTGAATAACTTGCGTATATAATAAAAAAGTGTTACACAAACACAACATACGCCACATTCCAATTCAGAATATTCTTTTATTCAAATATTCTTATACTTTGGGAAAGGTTCCCATTAATTTTATCAAAGATAAATTCTTTAAATTTATTCTTTAATCTTCTTTTGAACATCAATTCAAACCAAATTATGGTTTACCCAAACTAGTCAGGATTAGCGAACCTTACCGAAGTAATCATTTGTTAAATTTCCCAACCCCAACCTATTCATTACACGAAGTAAAACTGGTCATACTTCATATTTAACACCATGATGTTATCGGTAAATTCAATTACCATTTCACGTTCAAATCTAATTAAAGATTTAACTATCGCTTGGAGCAAAACTGGTGACACTCCATTCTCGATCATTTCAATCTAATTAAAGATTCATTAAAAATCCACTTGGTTTTAATCTTTCGAAAAATCACTATCAATGATTATTTAACTTGAGAAATCATATCATGTCTTTAACTAGGTTAAAGAACCAATGTCATTTAAAACACGGTTCACGATAAACCCAAAATCACATTCTATTCCATCAGCCTTTAACCGTAAATTAGCAAGTGAACAATTCCCTAAGTAATAACCCCGAAGGCCGAAACCAACATCAGATCAATACCCAAGAAACCATTCCACTTAACTAATCTCCAGTTACTTTCTGGTTTTCTTAACTCCGTTGGGTCTAAGAACGGTATTAATAAAGATACCATTCACGACAACCCAAAACCTATTTGATATTAAATACAAGGCTCTGAATAGAAAATATAATGGCTTATATTCAATATCAAATTCTACGACCAACAAATATCGTATTGGAAATAACGATATCAATATAGCTTTCAAATTTCCATAACAATATCTATATAATCACGAAATCCAACATCGAAATATTCCAAAGAAAATTTCAATTCAAATCCATTACAATTCAATTATTGGAAATTCTGGTTATTTTTAAAACCCTTTCAAATCCAATTAATTTATTTCAAAAATAAGTGGATTATAATTCTAGTTCAAAACTAGTTCATTTTGATAAAAATCTATTTTTAACTTTTCAGATATGGAATTTTTCATCCCAATTCTTTCCAAATCATTTCTTATGATTTTACACCAATTATTACTATTTGAATAATTTTATCAAGGCCCGTACAGTCGATTTCGATCAACGGCCATCGAACTGCACTTACAGGGACCTTTTCCAAATTTGATTTGGACATAATTCCAAATCCAACTGTTAGATTTCAAATCTCTAATATTCGTTAGAAATCTCTTTTCGATACGAACCCAACGGTTCCAGTTTTAGGAGAATCCGACGGTCAGATCTCCCGTAATGTCCATTCGAAGTCAATGGCCGAAATTCGTGAATTGCCGCAGTGCAGCGCATTCTATTCAGGCCATTATATTATATATAATATATATTTCATCGATTTCCTTTCAAAACGTATTTTATATATCGTTTTAAATTCGTTTTCAAAATGATTTCAACTTCATATTCAATTTCTAATCAAAATTGAATATTCCATATCATCGATATATAAACATAGTATTTTCAAAATATTATATTTTGAAATCAATTCCTTTTCTATATTCATTATAAAAATGAATAAAATCGATATAGATATCGTTCACGTCAAAATAGCGTCCATCTAACCAACACGGCTTTATATATTTCAATAACTTCGTTGTCCTATTCAACAAATGAATATTTTCTTCAACACATGAATATATATTTTATTCAACACATGAATTTTCTTTTATTCAACACATGAATATTCTTTATATTCAACACATGAATTTTCTTTATTTTCCAACTTGGAATGAGGCCCAATCAATTACCATATAATGTTAATTTTATGGATTCCCTACAACACGTGTATATCATAGCTACAATAAATAATCAAGCATCATCCAGAGTGCATTCTACACTGCATAAGCATCAAATATAAATATTTAATGCTTATAGCAGCCTGTCAATCAATCGATCGACATACAGCTAATTACTAGGACTAGTGTATGTCCAATTTCATCCCAACACCCGTGTGGGGTTTTAAAACAATCAAATACAGATTTTATTTGTGCAGTTGGGTGATGTGTAAAATTTATCGTCCCAATCCATATCAGTTAAATGGGTGTACATAAACAAACCGTCTGATTTGTTTTTAAATATTTATTTTATATACACGTTAAAAATTATATTTTTAACTATAAAATATTTTCCACTATAATATTTTATTTCGTTCCACATCACACAGTCAACTTTCACAATACACCAATTAAACAAACAAGTCATCCATGGTCTGTGGACGACGGGTGTCGGGTGCTGCTAAGCACCGTCTGCATCCTAGTATATATTTCAACTAGAAATAAAATAAAAGTGAGGAGTTCTCACCTTGGGATCCACTCCTCCAGTTCTATTCTTGAATTTCTGAACAGTTTGAATTTGCCCGTTATTCCAACGCAATCTTTTTCACGCTGTTCATATTAAAAATCACATTTTTAATAACGCTTCATATATTTAAAAATCACACTTTTAAATCAATGATATTCATATATAAAAAAAAGATCATATTTTTATACTATGCTTATATTTTAAAGACAATGCTATTTTTATTTTGAAAAACCACATTTTTAAATCAAGCTATTTATTTTTAAAAATCATATTTTTATATTTCCAAAAATCATATCTTTATATTTTCAAAACAATGCATAGTTATATTTTCAAAACAAAGCATATTTATATTTTCAAAACAAAGCATATTTCTATTTTCAAAACAATACTATTTTAAATAAATTTCTGATTTAAAACAATGTAATTTAAATGAATTTCAGATTTTTGAAACAATGTTAAAATATATAAAAACAAAAAAGCTCACTTTTTAATTGTTATGTTCAGTTTCGAAGGGAGCCGCCACCTAGGTTTTGACCGCACCGCCACCACGCTCAGCCGGACCCACCTCTGACCTACCGCCGTCGAAGCCCGCCGTGCCACGCTCCAGCGCCGCCACTGGCGCCTAACTCGCCGCCCTCGTCTGACCGGAATCTCCCCTCGAACAGTGGGCCTTGGTGCCGTAATTCCTCCCAAAATCGTACATGAGAATGGATGATCCAAGTATGGATCGACAGCTCTCAACTCGTACTTCGATGTTGCCTTAGAAAGTTGGGTCTGATTCGCGATGGATTGAAGGAAATTTGGTGATTTGTTCTGGAATGTTTTTCCGCCTTGTATCGTTGAACGGGGGCTTGTTTTTGGGGTTGACCGCGGTTTTAAAGTTTGACCAACTAGAGATAGGGTTTTAGATTTTTTATTTAATTAAATTCCAACCTTACTTGTTTAATGCACCGAACTCCAAATAAATTCCAACGACTGTCGCCCCTAGCTAAATACCCCCATTTCGAACACAATGAGATAAGTTTCATAGGCCAATTCGATTATTTCGATCAGTTTTCGTTTAAATTAAAATATAAATCATTATATTGAATTTTAAACGTACATTTTACTTTACTGGGGCCACATACAGACTCTAATAAATCCAGAAAAATTATTTCTAGCTTCGTATTGACGATACTGCCATAACAAATCTAATTTCATCAAATTTGAAGACCGTTTGGAAAATGGTCATTTTCTGGTCGATCCAAATTGACTGAAACTGTCAAAACATGTTTTCATTCGCCACGCTCACATATTGATTCAGAAAATTATGAATTGTGGAATCTAGCAATAACTTAACATCTCGGATCTAACAAAAGTAGTTTCGTCGAAAACAAAGGTCGTTTGCAAAATTTCCATTTTTAAGGGCCAAAATTCCATAACGACTATTTTGAATTTTCAACTAGGCATAACTTTTGATTCCCGCTGTGAAATTTCATTTTTTTGAATTCGTTAGAAAGATATTTCCAAATAGATTCTAATATTTTTGGTTTCGCCAAAATCCGGTTTATTTTGAATCATGTACATTCATTTGAAATTTGAAATCGAATTTTCGAACTACCGCGCCATTTTCAATTCCTTTTATAATTAAAAATAAATATTTATATTCTAACGACGATCCATATAAATATATACATTCTAATTCTATTCAAAATAAATTTCTCGTCATTATTATTTAAAATAATTCATTTTAAATATTCAAAATTCACTAAAATTGCCAAAATAAATTTTTAACTTGGCTCGGATTTTCCGGGTTGTTACAGTAAAGGTCAATATATTTAATGAAAACATCTTTAAAAAAAATTGGCGTTGTTACTAAACCGCCTCAGTATTTTAGGTGATAAAACGCTTTAGTGGTGAATTATAATCGATTGCTTGAAAGGATGGAACCCATACCAATAACTCCGTTTTTTAGATTCTCCAAAAGCAATATATGCTAAAACATCAATGTTCTAGGTACTTTATTTTAAAATAAAAATAACAAACACACCTTATATGTTGACTCCCAGCCTAATTTTGAACCTGCGTCATAAACCTCATTCTTTTCTACATATACAATTTTTTTATAGACTTCTGCTACAATGAAAAACAAATTTTTTTTGGTCAAAATGCCAAAATAATGTATTTGTGGGGGAATTAGTGAATTCTGGGGATAATATAATAATTTGATTTGTAACCCCTCCTAAATTTATGTCTCTGGTGTAGGATTTGACAAAAATAGTTTTTGTCATAATAGCATTTCTGTTTTCTATATTACAAAATTTTTAAGAAATTAAAATCAATAGGAAAAAAATTAAAATTGCTAAAAGTTTTATCTTTGCACCCTTCATTGTGGGATGCGAAGAGTAAGATTTTAAATTGTGATGTACACCATGCGTCTGAAATATATGTATTTGTTTCATTTGGATATTTTCGCATCTGAGAAAGTTTGTGAGTATATATAAGCCATATTGTTCCCAATTTGAGGTCATTTCACATATGATTTAGCCACCTACAAATTATGTAAACATATAATCAACATTATCGAGTATGCTAGAAAGTTCCTTATGTTATGGTGAATTAGGCAAATAAATTGTTGAAAAAAATACTCACATGATGTAAGTACACTACTGTGATGCAATCAAGCATGTCATACTAAGAAATTTGATAATGTCATCCCTCGTGATATTGATTTCGAATTCCTCGTCGTATGTAAATAAATTCTTATACACTTGAATTGCATTGATGACATTATCATCAGATGACACTTGAACCATTAGATCATGAGAATATCAGCACTCATCCGTTAATGTTCTTAGGATATTTCACTCACAATTGCATTGCGCTTTATAGACACATTTGTCATTGTATTCGTGGCATTTTTGTTATTACTTCCAATTAAAGTCTTATTTGGTTGGTATGTGGGTCCCTAGTTTAAAAGTGAGATGCAAGTAAGAAGTCAAACGTACTGATAATGAAAGTTCTTGATTCCAATAATGTTAATGACAATTTCTTAATATTCTTTGATTTAGACCTTGAAATTGAGATACAGGTTGTCAAAATAGACTATAATTGGACAAGCTTTAGATGCATCCCATGTTGAATCAATCATAGCGTAGTGGATAAGCATGGCTATTTCTTAGGCTACTAGTTAGTTTGTTTTGGATAATCGTATTTGTTAGGAATGATATTTTTCTTTAAATTGTTCTTTTAGTTTTTATCCACAGACTTTTCTTGTTTTGATGTAAAGCTATCTAAAGCCAGACATCACAGTCAACTACCCATGCACACCTAACATGTCTCTAGTCTTCTCATTTAAGAGCACCAGAAGTGATAAGAAGATATGCATAAAACTCCAGGTCAAACAAATTCTGATGTGAGTGATAGTAATCTCAAATGCTAGTAAGATAACACAATAGGTATGAGGGATCATAACTGACACGTCCCTACATCCAAAGAGTTAACACATATAATAATGTACTCTGCTTTAAGTTCACCATATCAACGAGTGTAAACAGATGTGTGTGTGGTAAGGTGATAACAAACAATTAAATATAACATTCATCCCGACATTCACTCACTCAATGCATTGAGTATACGATACCGAATATTTTGGTAACCAAATTCATCTAGACACTAGTAGGTCCAACTGTACTATACTCTGCCAGACTATCGCTATGTCTAACTGCACTGAACTGTAACATATAACACTACCTAGTCCACACTGCAATTGGCTCTAGGATCCAGTCCAATTAGTCCACACTGCAATTGGCTCTGATTTCTTTATATCCCTCTCTCAAAGACATACAAAAGTCATGAGTACCAATGACTCGTTTGCATACTTTTTCTCTGCAGCAGACTCCGGACCGACTATACAATTGTCTATGAAGTCGATACACTTTAAGGACGATCCAAGTGATCATCGTAGGATGTCACCATGCCCCTCATCCATCATGGATGACCACATGAGTAACACCTCTTGTCATCTATTCTAAATTTGGGGTTTAGCTAGTCATATTAAAGTGTTCCTCAATAAGCAGGATCGTCATCGCAGATGGTTGTCGTACGAGTTGTCGCGTCACGAGTCATGAGCCATCCCCCATCATTAAACCCTTGAAGGCCACCACACTCCTTCCCCCTTATGGGTCAACTAACCCGGTCCAGTTTGGCGTGCCTCGCACATCGAACCGATACAATCTAGATTGATATGCTTGCCATACCGATTCAGATCAATCTGGCTCGGTGTTCTTGGCACACTGATCTGGGTTGAACTCTTCAACCCCTCTGGTCTATAGTAGGCCACGCCATACCGAACTGAGTCCACCACCTCCTATGACTATCGGAAGCTAAGTCATCTAGCTAAACCAAAGTTGAAGTCCTCCAATCGATCTAAAATCAAGTCGTCTCTATGCCAAACCGAGACCACGCTGAGCCAAGACGATGTTTCATACCGATCCGGACTTGTTTGCAATATAACTCGATCACCCAAACTCCAAACGACTTGAAACTTATTAGGTGCTCCTCTGGGACCTTCTTTGTTATCTGATATAAATTTCATGCCAATCCGGGTCGGACAAGTCCATCCCTACCTCAAAAACCACCATATGACTTCCTACTATGATCCGCCATTCGTTCGGCATTTACACCCATTCAAGCATTCCTAAGAAAATATCTAACATACAAAGGATCCTCAAACACCATTTAGTCCAACCCTGTGCAGTTAAAGCGCTTAGCGGTTCTATAACGGTGGAAGTGCAAAAAGGTGTAGCGGGGATAAAGCGGGATAGTGGGGATATAGCGGAGGCACAAAAAGGTTCCTTAGATGTAAAACCAAATATTTGAAAATTAATTATTCATCTTTCTCACAGTACGTGTGTACAAGAAACTAATATTAATTAATCTTTTATAACAAAATCATGGAATACCATAGTTATACATGTTAAATTTGATGATTGTAATTGATTGTTACAATATATTAGGCACTTATGCCTTAAATTTAGCCCTTTATGCTAACTTTACTGAAATTTTTGAAAAGATAACTAGTCAAATCAAGCTCTATATATTAATATTGTTAAAGCAGACGCCAAAAAGCCTTGATTTAGCGGAAGCAGCGGAAAAAAGCGGATCTACTATTCATCAACGCTAAATTAAAATAGCGTAGCAGTTTGAAGAGCGCTATGGGCTATAGCGGGGATATTACGGGGCTTTCGTGGGGCTTTAGCGAGGCTTTAGCTACATAGGTCCAACCCTAGTAAATCAAAGAATCAAAAGAAAGAAGAAGCATATGTGCATAATATAGTGCAGAGACATCCCCTTAAATTTTGGGTTTCACAAACATGATCCAAATTAGTCTAAACTTATATGTGTCTGATTACATAATTAATCGTGATTTTCATCTCTACGTATAGACTCTCTTCTGCTCGTGAGAGAAATTTCATCTCGAACCTATGCCTGAAATCCATCCATCTCTCTACCGGACGCTCTCCATTTGTGACCTCCCACCAAAAAGAAGCTTCGTCCTTAAGCAACCATACCGCCAACTGTATCTTCTGCCTATCGTCCACCTCGAAGATAACGAACAAATCCTCGGTTTCTTTGAGCCAGTTCCTTGACTCCACGAAGGATTCAGTTCCATTAAAGTTCTTCCCACCCATGGCTCGAAAGTCTCTATATATCTTCGGGAAATTATTCACGCGTGGAGGAGGAGGAGAAGGAACCGCTGTAGCTGGGGGAAGAGGGACGTTTGCTGGGCCCGCATCATTAGCCCTAGCATCTAGGTACCTCCTGAACCAGCCAGGTATTGGTACGCCCTCCGGAAGGTTAAGATCCCCAGACATGCTAAACCAAAAGAAAAGGAAAGACTCAAAACAAAGGATAGAAAGATAGGCTATGGCTTTGGGGATTATGTTTTTCAAAATAAACTCTACTTTTGAAAATACTTCCTTTTTAAACCTCTTTGAAAATAGTTTTCAAAAACTTTTTATCCAATCTGGTAACCTTCAGCTCTGATACCAAGTGTAACACCCCACCTCCGTTAAGGTCACTCACAAAGGGAATGCCTTAACTTTGGTGGAGCGTTTTTAGTAGACAGAACAGAAATTTACAAGACAGATAAAGTAGTACTTGAAAATTTTATAACTTTATTACAACAGAAACAGAAATGAGTTTAGTTACATCTTTCAAAATCACAATATCGGAAATCAAGTACATAAATATCGGTCTTGTACAAAAGCCTTCAGAATGCATAGTTTTTAAATCCATAATCCCCAATATAAGCTGCCATGGAAAGATAGAGCCAAAGCCAAGCAATACTTCAAACACTTCAAGCAGAGAGAATCTAAATCAAGCTCCTATGTTTCCACCCTAAAAACCTAGGGGGGAAACGGAAAGAAAAGAGGCGAAACAAACTAGGTCAGACATAAGTCTGGTGAGTCCAGTGACTTTCAGCATATAAACAGATAATAGTATCATGACATGTTAATAAAACTTGATGAGAGATAACCGTAATAGGAATAGCAGGTTAACAGGAGAAACAGAATGATATAGGCTAAGCTAAGCTTTTCACTTCTCTGCGATATAACAGAATTAGGTGTTACCCTAATGTCTAAACTGAAACAGAAACGGAAACAGAATAATCTCTATAGAAACAAAATGCTAGAAATGGCCCTTTACCACCCGAATAGAGACAGATGGTACAGAAATAGAATGCTAATAATGGGTCTTTGCCACCCCAACAAACAGAAGGAACAGAAGCAGAATACTAATAATGGTCCTTTACCATCCAACTAATGGGCCTTTACCACCCCAACAGACAGAAGTTACGGAAACAGAATGTTAGAATTAGGTGTACACTAGTAATGGGCCTTTACAACCCCAACAGACGGTACCACGCAGAAACAGACAGGTGTTACCACCCAACAGAAATAGACGGTACCAATAGAAACATACATAACTAAGTGTACCCAAAGTCCTACCCCCATGCGATCGGCTCCCTAATACATAAATACCCTGTGTCAGCCCTACAGTAAGGTGTATCACTCCCTAAAGTGGCAATCTATTGGCATAGACCTATATACAGATGTCACGGTGTCTTACATCCTCAGAGAAGACCGGATCCATGCACGCACATGACCCGGTTGGAACGCGCCATCAACACCCCTCGCCATTATCAGAATGAACCGCTTATAATTAGTTCAGTAAGCATGCCCGGACCCCTACATAGCGTGGGGTCAAAGTTTTGATACCAAAAAGGGATACTGACTAATATGGGTTCCACACAACAGATGACACAAGTAATTCCCCTCCTAACCTTGTGTCCCCAGACTAACAGATTTTAGATTAACTTGTTTACAGATTTCAGACAGAGTTCAGATTTCTAGTTCATAGATCAGACTATCAAGTTAACAAGTTTTCAGATTAACAGATCAGATGTACGGATTTAACAGACTTACAGATTGTCTAACTTTGTATTGGGCCTACAGATTCACGAAACGGGTTTATTAGATTCATCAGTCCAGTTGGTTTAACCCTATCCACCCAACATGTTTTAGACATCATATTTATCTCAGATTTGCATTAATTAAATATTAATGCACAGACCTCTCACATTAGGTCGGTAGCTTGTGGCCGCTGGATATGACGGGCGGTTCCGGGCAGACTTCTGCCACAAGCCAGACCTAACCTTGTGTCTAAGCATATTTTAGTTATGCCTATGACCTCTCACATTAGACTGACAGTTTGTGGTTGCTGGTTAAGCCGGTTGGTTCCGGGCAGGCTTCTACCGCAAAAAGAGTCTAACCTCCTGTCATAGCCAATTTATTCCAATACAGATTATACAGATATCAGGTTAATTATGTCCATTTAACAGATTAAACTTCTTTATAGGTTACAACAGGTTAATCATATTTTCATGTTTTTACTTAATCTTAGATCGAGCCTACGGATTTTCATACCCAAATTACAACTATTTAGCTTTCAACAGATTGGGCAACTCAACGGATAACAGATCTAACAGATTAGGCGATTCAACAGATTTAGCAGATAACAGATTAAGCAGATTAAGCAATTCAACAGATTTAGCAGATAACAAATTTAGCAGATTAGGCAATTTAACAGATTTAGCAGTTAACAAATTTAGCAAATTAGGCAATTCAACAGATTTAGCAGGTAACAGATTTAGCAGATTTGGCAATTCAATAGATTTAGCAGATAACAGATTTAGCAAATTATATATTTCTAAAATTCTATTTACATATCTTGCCTAATCATAAATTAAGCATAACCTTACATGCCTAAATCTTGGTCATAATTCATAATACAACATATGCCCAAATTTTAGTTAAGCTTTGCACAGTACAGAATATTCTCAAAAATCCCCAAACAATATGAATTATGCTAAATTATAGCCTATGATGTCAAATATCCAAAAACCAATATTTAGGCGCATTTACATTAATAGTTATCTTATTTTAACATAGATCTTTATTCCTAAGTCACAAATCCTTCTTCTCTTTTCAAGTCATAGATCGTGATATAAAATATGCCCCAAATCTAGATCTTAAATTTTAATCATCTATTATGTCCTCACAATCAGATCTTGCACTATAACATGCATTATATTCCAAATTCCAAGTCATATGCTATCATATAATAATTCTTCTTCCAAATCACAGTCTATCATACATAGTATGCACTGATTCTAGATCTTAATTTACAACCTATGTTCTTTTATCAAATCAGTCAAAGATCAGTCATGTCCAATTATGCATTATCCATTATTTGTCCCAAAATTTAGCGTTCGTGCGTTAATCTCTTATGAGATTTGGCGCAGGCTCGTGGTAGCCTGGCTATAAACAAAAAGAAGGAAAAAGGGAACAGATACAGAACAGTCACAATCAAGATAGATCCACGGAAAAGTATGCATAACCTCAGATCCAGATTCACAAAAATGTCAAGATAATTATTAAATTTCATATCTGAAAATAATTGTACTCACAAAAAGGGAACGATTCTTGTATTGTGGAATCTGTATTCTGACGCTGAATAGCGCTCCCTTGATGTAGACTAGTTTTTCTTTTAATCCTATTCAGTTTGGAAGAAGATGCACTAGTTTTATCCTAGGTTTCAGCAGAGTAGCGACACCATTGTTTTATTTTCTAAGAAGGAGAGAGCTATGGAGGCTAGAGAATAGTGTAGGAGATTTAGGTTTTGGCTTAGGGATGTATTTATAGGAGAATAGAAGTGTCCAGGGCCTTAGATATTAACCTAGAACCAATCTAGACCATCAGAACAGCCAAAACCACGTCACACGCCAAAGAAAATCGGATCTGCGCCAAAACAGGTCGACCTGTAGGGGGGAGGTCGACCCCCAGGTCGACCCTATGGTCGACTTGCCTACCCAGGTCGACCCTAGTGTCGACCTGGGTCCTGGGCGGGAAATTTCCCGCCCAGCCTGTTTCTGGGTTCTGATTTCGAATTTTGAATTTATTTTCGAGCTGTTTTATATTTTTAGAAACTTCCGAAGGTCATAACTTCTTCATACGGAGTCCGATTTACGCAAACTCGGACTCTATTCCAAGAAGAATTTCGAGATGAACGCAATGGCATAACCCGTTTCCCTTAATTATTTTGTTACAATTTAATTATTCTCTGATTTGTTACTCTTATGTTTACAAAAAATACGGGGTGTTACAGTAAGCTATGTTGAGGTGTAGCTCAGACCTTAAAGCTTCCTGTAAGCTCTTCTAAAACCATTAGTAAACAATGGGTCCTGATCGCTCATAATTCCTTTCGATACTTCATGGAATCGTTCAACCCACTTTACATACAATTTGGCCAACTTGGTTGTCATTTTATTTGACTTGATGAATATGAATATAGCACACTTGGCCAACTTATCCACAGTGACCAAAATGGCATGATGCCTCGCTCAAGTCCTTGGCAAATCATTAATGAAATCCGTTGAGACTTGCGCCCATTTTATTTAAGAATATCTGGCAGTCGTAGAAAACCACTAGGCTCCTTCTGTTAAGACTTGACCAATAAGAAATTCATGCATTTGGGTATGAATGTCCCAACATCCTTCCTCATGCCTTCCGAATAATATATTTTCTTTACATTTCAGTACATCTTGTTACCGCCAGGAGGTATGGTCAACTTCGCGAATGATTACACCATCGAAGTACCTCATCCCTCAACCCATTGATGTCAGGTACAAACAGTCTTCCATTCTTACGAAGCCAATCATCGTAGTCAAGTTTATATACCTTTATACTCTCACGATCAATTCTAGTCTCCATCTTAGTAATAGTCTTAACTAACCTGGGATCATGTCTTTGACTAGAACCAATCCGCTTGACCAAGGTTGGTCTGATTGTCAAACTAGCAAACATTTCTGATTCCAACTCACACTTAAGGCGAAAATTATAGTTGGAAATATATTCTAGTTGCTTCCATTCCAAGAACATAACCCTTAGGTTATCATGCCTTCTACTCAAGGCATTGGTAATTGCATTATGCTTTCCCAAGGCGTACACGATAGCAAAATCTTAATGGACTAAGAACTCTAACCCCGTTGTCAAAAGTTAAGATCCTTCTACAAGAAGAATTATTTCAATGACTTTTGGTCAGTAAACAACTTGAACCTTTAGTGAAAAGACAATCGAAGCTAATTCTAGATCATAGGTGGGAAATCATTTTGCATGCAGCTTTAGTTGCTGATTGGTATAGGCGATAACCTTGCCCCCTTGAATTAGTACCTCACCCAATCCAGTACCAAATGAATATTGCCAGCTTCTCATTCCTGCTCAAAATAACTAGCACAGGTGGATAAGTCAACCCCTCTTCAAACTTATAAACACATGCTCACATCTCGTGCCCGAAGTAAAACTCTGATTCTTCTTAGTTAATTGTGTCAACAGTGCTGCTATCTTGGAGAAATCCTGGATAAACATACAGTGATACGAGCAATCCCCAGAAACATCTCATATGAGTAGCGCTCTTGAGTGCGGTCCAATCTTTGATTGTCGCAATCTTTGCAGGGTCTACAACAATATCTTACTCTGA
Organism: Allium sativum; assembly: GCA_030737875.1. NCBI lineage: Eukaryota > Viridiplantae > Streptophyta > Magnoliopsida > Asparagales > Amaryllidaceae > Allium > Allium sativum. Next base: position 444,686,179 of record CM060919.1, read on the forward strand.
AACAACATGACCCAAGAACCTCACTTCCCTCTTCTAGAAGTGACATTTGGAGAATGTAGATTTCAACCAGTGTCGTCTTAACGCCAGCCCCTCAAATGCTCTTTGTGTTCTTCTTATATCTGTGAGTAGACATGAATATCATCGACCGAAACAAGCATAAATTTATTCAATTGATGTCTAAAGACACGATTCGTGAGATCTACAAAGTATGTTGGTGCATTGCTTAACCTAAACGGCATAAATAACCATTCATAAAAACCGAACGATATTCGAAACATTGTTATATGCATACTATTTTGTGCCACTCACAGCTAATGGAATTCTGTTGCGAGATCCAATCAGAAAAATATCTTTGTAATATGCAATTGATCAAAAAATCATCTATACACGGAAGTGGATATTTTTTCTTCCTTATAACCTTGTTTGGCTTATGGTATTCGAAATACAATAAAAGGGAACCATCCACCTTCATGGCAAATACAACAGGTGCTCCCCAGTTTGTTATACTCCTTCTAATGAATTCTTTCCTAAAAAGTCATTCACTTGCACCTCAAGCTCTCTTTGCTCCCTGGGAGTCACCCAACATTATGATGGGTCTGACATCCTTCATCAAGCCATTATGGAACTAAGTCTCTCAATATGGCAATAGTGCAGTCATTTCCTCAAAGATATCTGGATACTCTCAAGAAATAAGTACATTTGACAACTCATCATGCGAAATATCAAGCGAATATAGAAAAATAACCATCACCTTATCAACATGTAAACAGCCCAACACCACCTTTCGCCCATCATCCGTCGGATGGTCACCAAAGACTTCTCGCAATCCAGCACTACCCCATGTCTTTGAAGCCAATCAACTCCAAGAACAATACCAAACCCATTAAAATCCAAAACAAAGGAATCATAATCAAAATTGCATCCAAAATCGACAAGACTAACCCACTACAAATCGTACGAAGGCTAATGGAGCCACCATTTAGGCTTGTCACAACCAATGGTCGGTCAATGATTTCGGGTTCCAACCCCAACTTATCTACCCGATCTCTATGTATGAAGGAATGGTAAGCCCTAGTATCAGAAAAAAACTTGATAGGAATATCATAAATGGAAAGTATACCTTAAATAATGTCACTCTTTCCCATCTCCATTGCTATTGGGGCATTTAACAAAGAGGGAACGACACTGATAGAATATGCTTTCACTAGCTTCCTCTCCTTCGAGGTTTTTGAATAATTTCTTTGGAAGATTCCTTCTTTTCCACAATTTGAAGCACTTCCTTCCCCAAAATCCAAACATACATGCTATGATGTAACGACCCTTCATTTTACAAACATAATACTCGATCTCACCCTCGACCTTTTTTTGTCCATCCTTAGCTTAGAAGGGTTTCCTCTTTTTGTTCCACCTTTTCCTGCCTCTACCGCTCGCTTGTATCTTTGGTTCTTCCTTTAGAACAATAGAAATATTATATTTTAGTTCGGGATAGAGGCTATCTTGCTTATAACTTTCCTAATGATGGACTCAAAGGCCTCGTCAATATGATTAATGAGCTTTTCCCCAAAACAGTCTTCCAAGCCTATGGTGAACTTCTCATTCTTCTTCTCGGGAGTGTAAATGATGGGCATCCCATACTTCAACAAAGCATCAAATTTAGCAATACACTAAAAAACAGTCCAAAATCCTTGCTTTAGATCGGGAAATCTTCGAAATAGTTCCGACTTCTAGGCAACATAATAATCTTCTCATCAAAAACGAGTCTTGAACTGATCCCAAGTGAACTGGTCCTCGAGAGTAGCAGCCTTGATGGCATTCAACCAATTTATAGCTCTGTCTTGAAGTTGCCACGAGGCCATCCACCTCTTCATAATATCGTCGAGTTCAAGATCTTCAAAGATGTGCTTATGAGTATTGAGACAATCATTGACTATCATAGCTGACTTCGTCGCTTGGAACAGTTTATGACTCATAGTGGTAAAATCTTTATTAAGCTTAGAAAAGTCAACTTTAGACGTATGCACCAACGTACCACCACACTTAGCAGCACTAGGAGCGGCTCATTGATAATTCCTTGGCATGTCCCTCATAAAAGCAGTGAACATAGTCTGAATGTTGGGATAATTAGCATTATTATCCCTTGAGCCATCTCCTTCTTCAACTGCAGAAGTGAAGCATCTGATGATGCTTCTTGTTTTACAACTCATCATTCAATCAATAAATAAGACAATTAGTCTTATTCCAAAGGGAGCCTACTTAGCAATGCATATGTGTTGTCCGACTTTGTTCTTAAGTATATGCTAATAATAAAATATAGTTTTGAAAACCAAAATATATTATAAGTACTCGCTCTCTTATAAGTATGCCCTCTCTCCAAGAATTCCAACTTAGTGTTAAACAACGCAACCTAAGTCTAGTACCAAATCTGACGACTGCCCTACACCTTCGACACCCGAATGTGGTGCTTAGGTGATTTGGAATGATCATCAAGATTGAACAAAAAGAACATAAATCTGGAAACCTATCGTATATCACACATCGCGTGGAGTAAAATATAATAGTGACATATGACAGATATATAGGCGAGACGGTACCATAAAATATTAGAGTGACAGATGAAAAATACAACATAATACCAATAGATTCATATATCAAGATAACCCAAAAAACCGTCTCCAAGAAAACACTACTATGTTCAAAAGTAGTGAACAACAAAAGAAACAAGGTATATGAGAGTGATACGTAAAATAGCCACCTGCTCGTCTCTCGATTAGCTTCCCTTGCACACATGTCATATCCCTGCTCATTTAAGAGCACCCACAATGATAAGAACCAACGCATAACTCTAGGTCATACAAAATCCTGTGTGAGGGATACTAATCTCAAGTACTAGTAAGATAACACAATAGGTATGAGGGGTCATACCTGACCTATCCCTACATCCAAAGAGTTAAAAAAATATAGTAATGTACTATACTCTAAGGTCACGATATTACTGAATGTAAATAAATGTTTGTGTGGTAAGGTTTTAACAAATAATCAAACATAGAACCCATCCCTATGTTCACTAAGTGCATTAAGTATGCGATAGTCAATACCTGGGTTACCAAATCCATCGAGGCACACGCAGTTTTAGCTGCACTAGACTCCACCAGACTAGCTCTATGTCCAATTGCACTAGACTATATCTGATAACCTTACCCAGTCTACACTATTACTGACTCAGGGGTCCGAGCCAGTCACTCTAGGCTGCAACTGGCTCTAATTCTTCTTTGTACCCTTCTCTCAAAGGCGTATCAAAGTCGTGATTTCTGCAGACTCCTTTGCATTTTTTTCCCTACAGCATAATTTACCTTTGGAAGATTATATGACTCCCGTTTGATGTCAATACACTCTAAGGACAATCGCATCGATCATTATTGGACGTCATCATGTCCCTCATCCATCTTAGGCAACCACGCTATAGATGGGACAGTATGCCTTGTACACTAATCCGGTACAATCCAGATCGGAATGCTTGCCATACGACCTAGACCAATATAGTTTAGTGTTATTGGCACACCAATCTAGTATGATCCCTTCAACCTCTATGGTGCTTTGTACGCCACGGTGTACCAAATCGAGTCCATTACCTTCTATTCTAATCCAAGGCCAAGTCATTTAGCCGAACCAAAGATGAACTCCTCCAGTCGATCCAAAGTTAATTCATCTTTATGTCAAACCAAGACCATGCTGAGTCAAGACGATGCTCACAACTATTTAGAATTGTTTGCACCAAAACTCGATCACCAAAACTCCAAATGACTTGAAACTTGTTAGGTTCTCTCCTAGGAACTTCTGTTTTTGTCCTATAGAAATCTCATGCTAATCCATGTTGGACATGTCGATCCCTACCTTAGATATCACCATATGACTTTCTACTCTAATCAGCACTTCATTTGGCATTTACACCCATTCAAGCATTCCTACGAAAGTATCTAACAAATAAAGCATCCTCAAACAACATTAAGTCCAGCCCAAGTAAATCAAAGCATCAAAAGAAAGAAGAAAGATTAGTGCATAGGGTAGTGTAGAGACATCCCCTTAACTTCTAGGTTTCACAAACATGATCCAAATTACCCCAAACTTATATATGTGTGATTACATAATTAATCATGATTTTGGGCATTTTTCCATATTTTTAGGAGATTATTATTGTCTAAAACACCCTAGTTTATAAGCAAGAGTACTAATCAATAACCTTAATCTACAAAGCCTTGCTAGATCTAAATAAATGGTAATTGGCATGCATCCCTAGATGTATGCAATGTATTTTCTCTTGATTTGATCTCGCTTTGTGCTAATCCTTCACTAATGATGAGATTTAGCTAAATAAAGTGAGATTCAGTAAGGGATATGAGAGGTGGGATCCATTAATGGGGTAGGAACCTATTTTGGGAGTTGTGAAATGAACGGGAGATGATTCTCCTATTCATTTCAGGCCTGCTAACCTAATTCCCAAAATGTGCCTTAGACCCACCCATTAATGACCTCTTTTCCTATTAAAGCAACCCAAACCCCTCCAAGACCTTATTTCAGTCATTCCTCCCACATGGTTAGTACGTTTTCTTAATATAATGAATCTAAGGAATGGAAAACCATCATCCAGTTCCAATATAAGTGGTTTCAAGTTCACATTCCTTCTAAACAAAAGTTATTGGTGAAACAAGATTCGTCAAGGGTAAATTACCACATAAAAATTCGGCAAAATGTTAAATGTAAGGAATGACTTTAGTAATAATTTCCTAAAGTTATAAAATTATATGGCCTCATGTGAAAATACTATAAATATTCTATAATTCTCCGTTACATTGAATATATATTGTTACATTCTTCCCATTAGAAATTTCACCCCTAAAATTCCTAAATAAGTTAACAAGGTCATTTTGTATGCCTAACAGCCTCATACAACCATTAAAGCAACATGTATACATGGAAACCATAATATAACATAAGCAACATGTGCTTGTCCTATCATGTTTGATACTACGCAAGGAAAATTGAAGATATCATAAATGAAAAGAGTGACAAAATAGAACTGTACCAAGTAAAGAGCTCTGGATACGACATTCTCATATTTTCCTCGGTTTTCAAAGTATAATCACTCACATTTTCACCCCCGCTTAGCTTTGACAAGCTACACTGCCTTCCTTCTAAGTTACTCCATGTCACGTCCTACAATACAAACAGGCTTGCGAGTCTCGAAGGCTTTTACTTTCACTTTAATATCATCAAATTAAACCGGTATGACAGTTGTACTGGAGTTATGTACGAACTTCCTTAAATGGGAAACATGAAACTTATTATGCACTCCAGCTGTCTTTTGAGCTCAACTTTGTGAGCTAAGTTCCTAGTCCTTTAAGAATTAGAAAAGAAGCAACAAACCAAGATGCTATCTTTCCCTTCCTACCAAACCGAATCACACTCTATAAGGGAAAATTATAAACATACATCATATAGAAAACAGAGCACTCTAAACCTTTACGTCTCTTATTGTCCTAGCTGTTCTACCTATCTTGAGCATTTTTCATCTATTACCTAATGATCCCAATCTACTCGGAGGTCTCTTTAACCATATCTGGACCAAGCGTAAGTGTTTTGCTCACTTCTAACCAACTTGAAGAAGTCTTGCATGGTTCATCATATAAATATTCATATGGCATCATGTCAATGCTAGGCTGATAATTATTATTGTATGTGAACTCCATAAGACGCAAACGATCATCCCATGAACCTCTAAAATCTAAGATGTAGGCTCTTAAGAGATCTTCTAGTATACGATTCACTCTTTTAGTTTGAACATCAGTTTGAGGATGGTAAGCTGTGTTGAGGTGTAGGTCGTACCCTAAAGCTTCCTGTAAGCTCTCCCATAACCCACCAGTAAACAATGGGTCTTGATCGCCCATGATTCCTTCTTATATTCCATGGAATCGTAAAACCCCCTTCACATACAATTCGGCCAACTTTTTTTATATTCTATTTGACTTGATGGGTATGAATCTGCCACTTTTGTCAATCTATCTGCGACGATCCAAATGCTATCATTCCTCGCTCGAGTCCATAACAAACCATCAATGAAATCTAATGAGGCTTGCTCCTATCTTCATTTACGAACATCTAGGGATTATAGCAAACTGTTAGGCTTCTTCTACTCATATTTGACTAGTTGGAAATTCATGCATTTGGAGATGAATGTGCCAATATCCTTTTACATGTCTTTCCATAGTTAACTTAATATCTCTATACATCTTGTTATCACTATGACGTATGATCAACTTAGAGTGATGACACTCTCAAAGTGCCTCATCCCTTAACCCGTCGATGGTAAGTACAACCAATCTCCCATTCTTACGGAGCCAGTCATCACGTTGAGTTCATACACTAGGTTCGTACACCTTTATACTCTTAGGGTCAATTCCAGTCTCCACCTTAGTAATAATCTCAGCCAAATTGGGATCACGTCTTTGACTAGAACCAATTCGTTTGAGCAACATAGGTCTGGTTGTCAAACTTGCATGCATTTCCAGCTCTAGCTCATACTTAGGTCGAAAATCAAAGTCAACAACATACTCTAGCTTCTTCCATTCAAAGAACATAACCCCTAGGTTAGCTTGCCTTCTACTCAAAGTATCAACGACTAAACTACACTTTCCTAGGCGTATGGGATATCAAAATCATAAGAGGCTAAGAATTATAACCATTGCTGTTGGCGAAGGTTAAGATCCTTCTACGAGAAGAGGTATTTACATGACTTATAGTCAATAAATAATTCAAATCTTTCTATCAGAAGTAAGTCCCTCCACATATTCAGTGTAAAGATGATTGTCTCTAATTCCAGGCCATGGGTTATGAGGCTTTAGTTGCTGACTAGCATAGGCAACAACCATGCCTCCTTGCAATAGTATCACACCCAATTCGGTACTACATGCATATGTGAATACCGTCATCTCCTCATGCTCTCTTTGAATAACTAACACTGGTGCACACATCAATTTTTTCCAGATATATAAACGCATGCTCACATCTTATGTTTCAAGTAAACGGCTGGTCTTTTTTAGTCAATTGAGTCAACGATGTTGCTATCTTGGATAAATCCTGTAAAACCTATTGAAGTATCACTACACCATATATGATGATTAAGCTGTGTTTTTAGCCGTATCTATGGCTCTTAAACACGACCGTATCAAAAAACGGCGTGTTAAATTTTTAGATTCGGCTAAAAACCGTATCTCATTAGTAATAACATATGGCTTATAGCCGTATCTAAGTAGTATTCAGACACGGCCTTTGGCCGTATCGAATTATATATATGTGTGCATATATATATATATAGAGAGAGAGAGGCTACAACACATATTTTTCATATAACACGGTATATATACCACAATTTATACACAAGAATAACACAATTTATATTTTATATATATACTCAAAGCATTACAAGATTTCATAACACGAACACAATGTATAACATACTAACATATACAAAGGAAACTGTTAAAGATTTTCATAACAGTACGAACTAACAAAAAAAGGTAAAAACATATGATCAGCCTGATATATATAACTCCAGTCGAGGCCGGGAAGATTGAGCGTACGTGCTGATCATGCAGATGAAATCCTTGTGTTTGCTGTAAATCAAAGCAGTACTACTATGAGAATAAGCTAGCTCATGATGCTGATCATAAAGTTTTATATATAACAACATAAATATTTATATATGTTACTATATGTACAGTTTAAAACAAAAATTTAAAAGGTCAACCTGATGATTGGTAGTAAAATTGAATCGTGGTAGCCAGTGCCTGAGTTCCTGCAACACAAAAGTGCCCAAAATCTACAGGAAAAAAGAAGTAATTTTATGCCTGATTGCACACAAAATATCGTGTCTTTTTGTTCGTACTGGTAATAGTGAAGGGCATATCGTGTCTTTGTATTCGTGTGTGCATATTTGTCAATTATATGTATAACATGTTTATGTAATGTTACATGACATGATTTCATTCTCCAAAACAATTCCTTTGCTTTGAACCAGTTTATTTTTCATTCTCCAAAATCTCCGCAAACATTATTTTCACGTAATGACTCACTAATTCGCTCTAAGAGTATCAAACCACAAACTCATTATAATTCTCCTTGTCACTTGGCTGCAATATTGTAGATATAACATTGCTATAGCCTTGCCCTTTCTATTCTATCACCCTTATCTAGCTAATGTAGTGTATCTGAGATGAGGGGATGGAAAAAAGCGAGATATTACCTGAAGTTTATATAAAAAATGCTCTGATTTTTCCTGCTAAGTACCATGATAGAAATCCCAATCCAGCAGACCCTGCATAATTAAGGTTTTACTGCACAGTTATAACCCATTATACGGTTTAAAACACTAACAACTTCTCGTATTACATGAAGGGTTGTACATCATGACAGAATTACCTTAATAAAAATGTTAATTAACTAGACATCGCCAACAAAATGACCATATTGATCGCTACCATAGATATTAACCTTGATATCAATCTATCTATTATTACACATAGAATAGAAACAATGCAACTTGGCTGCCTACATGGTTTTCTTACATTTCAAGATAGGAGATCTTGTTTCAATCTTCTATGTTTTTAACAAAGCACATAAAACTGCCAACCCAACTACATCCCCAAATCTACTCTGTGAAGAACCAAGTAAATGTAGTTATCTAAATTTCATTTGTCTACAAGTACAAATGTTTATTCTTATCCCCAAATCTACTTTGTGAATGACGTTATTATAATCAAGATCGCTCCTTTTTAATTAATCTTTTACTTAGCCTGGCGGAAATTAAAATCCTGGCTCCGTCCTTGAGAGTGACATTAAGATAATATGAACAAGTAAAAAGAATTACCTGAATGTAATGATGCAAATTAAGAATAAGTTGATTAGCACATCAGAATTACCCAAAGTCCACAATCTTCAGATTACCCAAATTTGGGGTCTCCAGCTTTGCTCTGGTCGATCATTGGCATCATTTACGTTTACAGTGGCTAATCAATTTCCACTTTATAGCTGAATTAGGTAAAGCACGGCTGGAGATGCCAGTGATCTAACCAGTGCAAAGCTAGACACACACAAATCGAATCATCTCTGCTGGAGGAGGAGATTCCAGAGAAAGGTGGAGGTACGATTTGGTCACTGATCGAAAACCCTAATTTGGGTTTTCGGTCAACATTAAACTAAAACAAAAGGAAAAGGGAGCGGCCAAAATTTGTGTTTGGAGTGCCTAAAGGGGTGCACAATATGATACGAATTAGACTTGGCCAAAGGCCATGTCAAATGAACCGATCCGGAGCTTCCTCGATAGACGGTTAGATTTATGATGTTTAGGGTGGTGCGGATCGCAAAATGTAGTTTGCTACGGCTCTAAGACCTATCAAATATGATACGGCTATAAACTGTATTTTATCTCTGCAACGTTGTGTGCCAAATTGGCTGATATGGTGAGTCAACCCCAAAAGACTTTTCACATCAGTAGCGCTTTTGGGTGCGGTCCAATCTTGGGCTACCGCAACCTTCGCAAGGTCTTTGGAAATACCGTATTTTAAAAAAAAAACCTGATCCAAGAACCCCACTTTCTCTTTTCTAGAAGTGACATTTGGCGATTTTGGTTGTTCATCTAGTTCCCTCTCAACACCTTCTACGCAACCCTCAAATGCTCTTTATGTTCTTCTTTTGTCCATGAGTAGAAAAGAATATCATCGATGAATCAAGCATAAATTTATTTAAGTGATCTTTAAAGACAAGACTCATGAGATCTGTAAAGTATGTTCGGGTGATGGCCAACCCTACTGGCGCAATCAACCACTCATAAAAAAGGATGGCGCTCGAAATGCCGTTGTAGATACAATCTCTTTCTCTATGCGCAATTGATGGAATTGTATCACCAGATCCATCTGGAAAAATATCTTTGTACCATGCAGTTGATCAAACAAGTCATTTATATGCAAAAGTAGGTACTTATTCTTCCTTGTAGCATTGTTCTGCTCATGGTATTCTACACACAATCGAAGGGAACCGAACAACTTCATGTCGAATATAGTAGGTACTTCCCCACTCTTATATACTCCTTCTAATGAATCCTTACCTAAGAAGAACATTCACTTGTGCCTCAAGCTCTTTTTACTCCCTAGGTACCATCCTTCAAAGAGGAATTATGATGGGTCTGGCATCCTTTATCAAGTCAATACACAATTCAATATCTCTATGTGATGGAAGTCCGAACACTTACTCGATGATCCCCAGATAGTCCTACGTAATAGGTATTCTCGATAACTCATCATGCAGAATTTCAAGAGAATATAGACTAGTAGTTATCACCTTATCATAGGTAAACAACCGAACACTACCTTTTAGTCGCCATCCACCCCAATGATTATCAATGACTTCTCACAATCCGCTAGTTCCTCATACCACTGAAGCCAGTAAACACCAAGAATAATATCAAACCCAACAAAATACAAACCAAAACAATCACAATAAAAATTGAATCCATGACTTGATAAGACTAATCTATGACAAATTATACAAAGCCTAGTGGAGCCACCAATTGGTTTTGTCGCAACCAATGGTTGGCCAATGATTTCAGGTCCCAATCCCAACTTATCTACCAGGTCACTTGATATAGAGGATTGAAAAGCCCTAGTATCAAACAAAACTCGAAGAGGAATATCATAGATTGAAAGCATAGCTTAAATAATGACACCATTTCACTTCTCCCCTGTCGTTGGGGGCATTTGACGAAGAAGGAACGACACTGATAACATATGTTTTTGACAGTTGCTTCTCCTTAGGGGGTTCTGGATCTCTGGAAGTTTCATTCTTTGTCACAGTTGAAGCACTTCCTTTCCTCAGGTCCAAACCAACAATCTTTGATGATATGACCCTTCTTTCCACAACCATAACACAAGATATCACTCTTGGCCTTCTTCTTCTACCCATCCTTGGGCTTGGTAGGGTTTGCTCTTATTATTCCACTTTTTCCTACCTCCACCACTCATCTGCGGCTTTGGCTCTTCCTTTGGAGAAATATCAATCTCAAACTTAGGTTTGAGGTGGAGGCTCTCCTACTTTAATGCTTTTCCAACGGTGTACTTGAAGAGTCTCTTCAATATGGTTAATGAGCTTTTCCCCTAAATAGTCTTCTAAGCTGGTGCGAACTTCTCGTTCTTCTTCTCGGAAGTGTCAACGAGGGACATCTCATACTTTGACAAAACATTGAATTCAACAACATACTCAAAGACGATCCTATCTCCCTATTCATGCTTAGTGAATCTCTGAAATAGACCCGACTTCCAAACATCCTAAAAAATGGGCCTTGAACTGGTCCTTGAAAGTGGAAAACTTGATGGTGTTCCACAATTTCATAGCTCTGCCTTAAAGTTGACACAAGGCCAGCCTCCTTTTTAAAGCATCTTCAAATTCAAGATCTTCAAAGATGCATTGACAAGTATCGCATTAATCCTAAACCTTCATAGCGGACTCAGTCCTTTTGAACGGTCTACCATCTATATGGGTAAAATCTTTATTAATCTTAACATAGTCTACTCTAGGTGCCTGATTAGTGCACTGCCACGTTCAATAGCATTTAGAGTGGCTCCATGAGCATTCCTCAGCATATCCGTCATGAAAGCAGTGAAAATAACCCGATTGTCAAGATTATTAGCATTATTAGACCTCAATCTAGCTCCTTCTTCGACTCTAGAAGTGGAGTTCCTCACAATATGCTTTGTTTGACGGTTCAACATTTAAGTTGTAAAGAAGACAATTAGTCTTCTTCCCAAGGAATAAAACTTAGCAATGCATATGTGTAGTTCAACTTCACCCTTAAATATATTCTAAAAATACTATATATTTTTGTAAACCAAAATATATTACAAGTACGCGCTCTCGTATAAGTATACCCACTACCCACGTATTCCCACTTGGGTTAAACAATGCAACCTAAGCTCTAATACCAAACGCGACCACCACCCTACACCACCGACACCTAAATGTGGTGCTCAGTCGATGTAGAACGATATCAATATTCAATAAAACAAAACAAATCTGTAAGCTTATCATATATCTCACAGCGCATGGAATAAAATATATAGTGAAATATGATAGATATATAAACCAGGAGAGACGGTAAAAGTTGATAATAAACCAAAAAAAATCAGAGTGATAGATATAAAATATATCATAATAACAATTGAGTCATATACGAAGATAACCCAAATAAAATGTCTCTAAGTAAACACTACCATGCCCCAAAAGTAGTGAACAATGGAAATAAATAGGGCATATGAGAGCGATATGTAAAATAACCCCCTGCTCATTTCTGGGTCACCTACACATGCACACCAAACCTATCTCTAGTATGCTCATTGAAGAGAACCCAGAGTGATAAGAACTAATGCATAAAACTTCAAGTCAGACAAAATCTGGTGTGAGCGATAGTAATCTCAAATACTAATAAGATAACATAATAGGTATGAGGGGTCATATATGACCTATCCCTACATCCAAAGAGTTAACACCTGCAGTAATGTACTTTTCTCTAAGGTCACTATATCACCAAGTGTAAATAGATGTGTGCATGTAAGGGGATAACAAATAATTAAACATAACATCCATCCTCACATTCACTCACTCAGTGCGTTGAGTATACGATACTCAATACTCTGATCATTAAATCCATCGAGCGACTAGCAAGTGCAACTGCATTGGCCTCCACTAGGCTATCGCTATGTCCAATTGTTCCAGACTATAGCAGATAACCCTGCCCAGTACACATCTCAACTGGCTTGTGGGTCCGAGCCAATCGCTCTATACTGCAACTGGCCCTGATTTGCCTTTGTGCTCCTCTCTAAAAGGCGTACCAAAGTCATGAATATCGATGACTCCTTTGCACACTTTTTTTCCTACAGTAGAATTTACCTTTATACCAACAATATGACTCATGTATGAAGTCAGTACACTCTATGAACGATTACAATGATCATTGTAGGACATAACCATATCCCTTATCCATTTTAGAAAGCCACATGAGTAAGAACTCTTGTCATTTATTCTCCATTTCGATTTTAGCTAGTCATATTGGAGATTTTATTTAATAAGAAAGGTTGTTTCCCTAGATAGTTGTCGTTGTTGTTGCATCACGAGTCATGACACATGTTCCATCAAACTCCTCGAAGCCCACCACACTTCTTCCCCCTTTAGGGTCACTCACTCAATCCTATTTGGGTTTGGATCGGTGCACCTAATATGGATCGGTATGCCTGGCATGCCGATCTGGCACACCAACTTGATATAATCCAGATCGATGCGCTTGGCACACCAACCCGATATAATCTAGATTGGTACGCTTTCCTTACCGATCTAGACCAAATCGATTCGACGTGCTTGGCACACCAATCCGGATTGACCCTTCAACCCGTTTGGCCCGTAGTATGACATGGCATATTGAACCGAGTATGCCACCTCCTATGCCGATCCAAAGCTAAGTAATCTAACCAAACCAATGTTCAAGTCCTCCAACCAATCTGAAGTTAGGTCGCTTCTATGTCGAACTAAGACCATGTTGAACCAAGAACATACCGAACCGAGACAATGCTCCATACTAATCTGGATTTATTTTACTGTAACTCGATCACATAAACTCCAAATGTCTTGAAATTGGTTAAGTGCTCTCCTGGACCTTTCATATTGTCCTATAGTAATCTCATGCCGATCTGGGTCAACATTTTGATCCCTACCTTAGAAACCACAATATGAATTCCTATTCTAATCCTCCATTTCTTCAGCGTTTATGCCCATTCAAGCATTCCTAAGAAAGTATCTAATATGCGAAGCATCCTAAAATTATTTAGTCCAAATAAAGTAAATCGAAGCTTCAAAAGAAAGACGCAGCAAAGGTGTATAAGGTAGTGTAGAGACATCCCTTTCAGCTTTCAGTTTCACAAACATGATTTAAATTATCCCATATATATATATATATATGTGTGTGTGTGTGTGTGTGTAATTACATAATTAGTCAAGATTTATGAGCAATTTCCCATATTTTAAGAGTGATTATTGTTTTAAATGCCCTAATTAATGAGAAAGATACTAATTAATCTCTCACCTTAATCTTCAAAGACTTGCTAGATCTAAAAAAAATGATTGACACGGATCCTTATACGTATGCAATAGCTTTTTGCTTGATTTGATGTTGCTTTGTGTTGATCCTTCATTAATAATGAGATTTGGCTAATCGAAGCAAGGTTTAGTAAGAAGTATAAGAGGTAGGAACCATTAATGGGGGAGTAATTTGTTATGTGAGTAATGCAATAAGTAAGAGATGATTTGGCTACCAATTTTAGCCTCTACTAACATAATTCCCGAAATGGGCCTTGGACCCACTCACTGATGACCCTTTTAAACCTATTTGAGCTGCCCAGACCCCTCCAAAACCTTTTTCTAGCTATTTTTTGAAACATTTACTTCATTTGCTTAATGTGTTCATTTAGTTAATAGGAAAGCATCATCCAGATTCAATGGAAGTGGTTTCAAGTCCCGGTTCCTTCCCAACAAGATTTGACAAGGACAAAAACATCACAAAAAATTCAGTAAAAATAATGAAGGTAAGAAATGACTAATAATCATTTTCCAAAGTTATAAAATTATAAGACTTTATATGAAAATAATATAAATATTTTATGATCCTCTGATATGTAAAATACAAGCTGTTAAAAAATTTCCCACTTTGATGGTTATCACTACAACGATTGATGGAAAATTGATAGGGAAAATGGACTATGGAGTGCTATTGAAAATGAATTCAGGAGCCAAAATAGGGAACGTTGCTTAGTTATGAGCATAAGGAACAACTAGAGAATACAAGTACCAAGGATCACAAGGTTAGCACCGTCTATATCAAGCAATGGATTGGGAGACTTTTGAGAAAATTCTTGATAAACCTACTTCCAAGATGGTCTGAGACTCCTTGAAAATAAATTCTGGTGGTGATAGAAGGGTGAAAAGGTCTCTTCTCAATACCTTGTGAAGAGAGTTTGACATGCTAGAAATAAAGAAGGGATAGATTATCAAGGATTATTTTTCTAGAAAAATGTTGTAGCAAATTAGATACAAAGAAATGGAGAAGATATGTCGAACTTTAAGGTGGTGGAGAAAATTCTAAGGACCTTGACTGAATGGTTGACTTATGTGTGGTATTGATTGAAGAAGCAAAACACACACTATGAGAAATAACAAGATGCATAGGTCTTTATTTATAAACAAGCTGAAATTTAGAAGGTTAGATAGAAAAGAAGATCATGTTTTGAGAGCTGCAATCAGTGGCAAAAAATCTGTAGCATCCCATAAAAATAAACCTTAAATTGACATAAATAAGTAAATTAAGAATATAATAAAAATTAGTAAAATATTGATGAGTTGGAAATACAAATTTTAATAACTGATAATTGGGTCGGCCTATGAAAAATATTATCATTTTATTCCTAGTGAGATTTTAGTCTATTTTCATATTTATTTATCGAAAACGGAGTTTGTATGAAAAAGTTATGAATTAAACAAGTTGTACAAAAAATAATATACACACATCATTTGAAACACAAGCTGTAAAGGTAAGACTGGAATAAAAAAAAAATACATATGACATAATGGAATATTCCTTTTGGATTTAAAACCTGTGTGTACATATAAATATATAAGAGGAGACAAAAATCGTAAGAAAATGAAATAATCAATCAACATTAATAACGTATTAATATAAAAAGCAACGACTAGGAGAAATAAATTCTCCACACCCTGTCCTTAAGGGGGTCGACCCTTCCCCTTACGGAGGGTCAACCTAAGGGTCTACCCCCTCCCAGGGAGGTTGTCGACCGACGTTAAGGCAAATGGATGGGTGGAGGGTAGTTTTAGATTAGGTTTTTATCTACTTTTTTTAAAATGAACATTTGAGATTTTATAAAATGAATCTAACGGTCCACACACACTTCAATAAATATAAATAAGGCCCTAGCCTCTTCCCTAAATCTCGCATTTTCCTCCAAACTCCGCCTTTATTCTGTCTAAGTTCCAGAATTATGTAAGGTTAGCTTCTTCTTCTATCTAACCTATTTTCTATCTTCTCCATTCTAATTTCCCTAGAAAACCAAGAATTAAATTTATATGTATATAAGATTCTAACTTAATTCTTATACATATAATAATTTAGGAGGAATATTTGGATTATGTAATTTTGAGGCTATGATCTAGAGTATTGTTCTACACAATTTCCTCCTTCTTCTTATAATTCTACATGTGAGAATTATTCTAAGTATACTATTTTCTATAATTGTTAGTGCAGAATTTGATTATTACACCTATAGAGATTTGGGATTCTTATAAAAATAAAATATATATAGATCTCCCAAATCTCTAAATAATACCAAAATTAGTCAATCGTATATTAATATGGATTTTGGATTATGAATGTCGGAAAAAATTGGATTTTTGGGTGTTCATGCGATTTTATCATTTAATCTGATTTACCTTCTTTTTAATTTATTGTAAATCTAGATTATACAAAAGCACGATTTAGATATTGTAATTTACATATGTTTAAACCTTTGTTTTTACAAAACAAATGTTTTAAATTTAATAAGACACATATTACCAAAATCTTAGTTTTTGTATAAATATATTATATAAAAGTAAAGTTGTACTAGAAGGAAATTACATATATATTGTTGTATTACACCTTGTCATTTTGTTTACTTATTGAAATAATCGTAAGAACCTACGTCGAACGTTATTTGATTTGTGCCCTGTTATTTCCCTATTATTGCTTTGTATGTAAAATGAATAATATATGTTATGTTGAGAAAGATTGGGAAATATAACATGTAAACTTTGATTTTTTTGGTTAACAAGTTTAAAACATTTCATTTACATTCGCTACACATTACACTGTTATTTATGTATATTAAATAATGTAATTAATGTACTATAAATGCATATTAAATGCATTTAGTTAGGAATTCAAATTTAAAATGTCCCTTGGATAATTTGTATGTGTGTGAGTATTAATGGCTTTTTAATAATATTAATAACACATGACACAAGATTAACCCCTAGTTGTAGTAGAATCCTTCGCGGAACCAACCAGCATATCCATCATCTACAAGAAGTCAGGTTAATGTGAGATGTCTTGTACTATGGGCCACTATAATGAATATACAAAGATGTGAGTTTAAGCCCTCCTTTTAGTAGAAGTCTGCCTGAAACCAACCAACAAATCAAGCAGCTACAAGAATTCGGCTTAATGTGAGATGTCTAGTGTAATAAATATTTTTGTAAAGTAGACCTGAGAAGGTATTAAGTGGCTAACCTACCTTATTTGGGTATTAAGTGGTTAGGACTAGGTTTGTTCCTAATGTTCACTCCTCGGTTTTGGACTAAAGTCATAGGACCTGCCCTTACTATGTATCAAGTGGCCACTGGGTCTGGCTTTTTATAATAAACTTGTGAGGTATTAAATGGTTTTAAATAAAAAGATATACGTATGAGTGGTGTAGTTCTTTGGAAGTTGTCCACTTCTTATCTAGGGGCTATGTGAGGGCACACTTAGGGATGAGCTAATAAGAGTCCTAAAGAGTACGTAAGAGGGACCTCCTGTCTAAGGGAAGTATTAAATGACTGAGAGTTCACCCATAATGCCAATTAAATAGTAACATATGGGTCTCCCAAAGGGGTCATAAATGGCGATGAATGTCTGCTCTGACCCGATATTAAGTGATAGATTACTATTTCTTGCATTACAATTGTGAGAATATTTGATAAATTCAAATAAGGTCTCAAAGTGAATAAGGTCCGACATAGGGTATTAAGTGATCGAAAGAATATGCCCACATGGTATTAAGCGATCGTAGGATTCCACCTGTAAATAAATATACAAAATGGCCTAAAATGACCGAATGTGAATCCATCTCGTAAGGTATTAAGTGATCGTATGAACCCTCCCTTACATATACATGATTACCTTAAGTGATTGTAGGATAGTCTGCCTATTTAATGCATGTGTATGTCATACTTAAATTGTGTGTTGAATTCTCCTAGACACAACTTAATGAATTTTTATGGCTAAGTATACGAAATAGATTTCCCTTAAACTTAAAAATAATTTTCTTTCACTGGAACATGTTGTCCGGACCCCCTCCTCTTACCAATACATGTTAGTAGGTGGAGATGCTTGATTGAGGATATCATGAAGTCACAAGCTTGATGACTAAGATTTTATTCTGGTCTATTATTATGTCTAGCAGTTGGTTGTATTTATGGGATATTATTGATGTACCTTTATTATGACATTTGAATCTTTGATGTAGTCGACATTATTATGGTTTTTATGAAATGATACATCTATTTAGTTATTATATTGTGTTCCATCCGCCGCTAGATTCTGATTTCTTAGTAGTTTGGCTCTGTTATTCATTTCCTATAGAAACAAATGACTTCCTTAGAATGGCTCTAAATTTCGACGAGACTTTTTTGGGTCAGAATTTAATCCTATTACAGAGAGTTGTTACATTTGATATCAAAGCCTAGGTTACATGATTACAGGGAAATATATATATGAGAGACGTACTAGTTATTTGAAAAGGTTTTCAAATTATATATATATATATATATAATACTCCTACGACATATGCGACTGTACTAGGCAATCTCTCTTTCTTCTTATTTGTATTTGGGTTGAATACTATCTTCGGGATTTCCACTGATGGTTTTCCTCTTATAGATAGTAAAAATGGTCGAAAACCAATATGAGCAAGGGAATCCTATAAGATCTTGGCACTTTCCCAAATGGGTCTAGTAGTGTTTAACGACTATGGGACAGGTACCTGTTACCGCTACATCCCCAGTGAAACTAATAGCTGAACTCGTTGATATAGCCTTTAATTTTCCTCGTCTTTGTTAGGGTTTCATAAATCTTAGAGGCAAGCCTTTTTTCGAAACAAAAGGATTTCTTGAAACTAAGGCATAGAAGTAGGATCTATATTCAAGGATATGAGATGGGAAGTCCCATTAAATAGAAGGGCAGCCGCTTGGCATCTTAAAGGCAAAGCATTGGAGTGGTGGAATATGGTTTCCGAGGAGAATGATGGTAGGCTATTTACTTGGAATGAGTTCAAGGCCCGATTTAAGGTTAAGTTTTTACCCAATACCGAAGTGAGTTTAGGGATGGAGAAGTTCATCCAACTTAAGCATGGAGAGTCATCTTCAAGAGAATACATCACAAAGTTCACAGAGTTGTCTAAATTTGGGAGAGGCCTTGTAAATACACCTATGAATAAGATACTAAGATTTGTAAAGGATCTCAACTCCCCTCTCAGAGAGATATCGTTGGCTCAAGTGACATTCGGTGCAACTTTGAAGTGCTTGTGGAGAATGCTATTTTGTACTCTACAAAAGAAAGGAAGAAGGTTAAGAGTGAGGGTACTTCGATATTTGGAAGGAATAAGAAGAAGAGGTTTTGGCTGAAGAAGATGGGAGTTTCTACAGGAAAGGTCAAAAGGACAAAGATAATAGAGTTAATTTGATGAAGCAGAAATTCAAGGGAAGTGTTATATATAACTATAAAAAAGAAGGGATTCTTGCAAGGAACTGGTCAAAGCTTAAGGGAGGACCAAGTGGGTAGAATTACGCTTTAGAGGTAGCAACCCTTCAGAGTCGACCATTGAAGGACCAAGGACAACCATCCCTTGAAGGTATCATTTCTATTTTGGGTACTTCTATTTATTCCTTATTTGATTTTGGGGCATCTCATTCATTCATAGCTAGGAATGTTGTAGATTTATCGAAACTTCTTACTTCTATTGCTAGCAGTTCGATAGTGGTTTCCAATCCTATTGGGGAGCTAAGAAACTATTGTTTATTATCAAAGACCTAGTACTAGACATCAACGATGTCAATTTCTCGTGTAATGTGTATGTTTTGAACTTCGAGGTTTATGGACTTATTTTAGGGATGGATTGGCTATCTTACTATGGGTCCATCCTTGACTGTGACAGAAAGATTATTTGTCTGAGGAGCTATAAAGTTTGTACATTAGTGATCCCTTGTAAGGTTAGATACATAAGGGATTCAGCCTTGTTACATTCTCCATCTTCTGATTTGGAAGGGCCATCTATAGTTCCCATTGTTTGTTAGTGTATTGATATCTTTGAAGAAGTGATGTGACTTCGCTCCATATAGAAACTGCACTTAGGATAGATCTCGAGAAGGATGCTAGACTAGTAGCATTGTCGTTAAGGCATATGGCTCCTAAAGAAAGGAGAGAATTGGATAAACAAATTTCTACATTGCTGTAGAGAGGATTCATCCGATGGAGTGCCTCGAAGTGGGAGTACTCGTAGTTTTTTCCACTAAGGCTAATGGATAGTTAAGACTGTGCGTTGATTATAGGGATCTTGATAAGTTGGCCAAGAAGAATAGGTGTCTCTTTCTGAGAATAGATGGCCTATTTGATAATTTGGGAGGCCATAAAGCCTTTTCTCTGTTAGACCTATTAATATAATTTCATAGTTAAGAATATCTGAGGAAATAAAACCTAAGACAACATTTAGGATACCCGATGGTTTATTTGAATGGTAGACGGTGCCCACTGGATTAAAAAATACCCCCACCTTCTTTGTGGATTTGATAAGTAAAGTGTTTACAGTCATTATTAATAAGATAGTCATGGTATTTTTAGATGACATTATCGTATCCTTAAGGATTATGAAGAGCATAAGAATTTTCTAAGGGATCTATTAGGAATCTTGAGGAAGAACCACCTTAAGCTAAGTTTTCCAAGTTCCATTTTTGGGGAGAGGAAGCTAAGTTCTAGGGAAAGGTTTGGTTGTGGATCCTGCAAAGGTGGAAGTTGTTCAAGGATGGAAGATTCCTTATAATACATCAGAGATTAGGAGTTTTTTAGGGTTAGCGGGCTATTATAATAAATTCATTAAAGACTTTGCAAGAATAGCAGCCCTCTGATCCGTCTAACTAAGAAGAATCTTGAGTTTTGTTGGAGTGATAAGTGTAGTATTGCTTTCAAAAAGTTGAATGATTCTCTTACAAGTGCACCTGTCCTTACCATCCCTAACGATGCTAAGATGATTAAGGTTTTCATGGACGCTTATGGGGGTAGGTTTAAAATTAGTGATTATGCAAGAAGGTAGAGATGTTGCCTACGCAAGTAGAAAAATAAAGGATCATGAGAAGAGATACCCTGTGCATGACTTGGAGCTAGCAACTATAGTATTTTCCCTTAAAATGTGGAGGCATTATCTCTTGGGAGATAATTTTGATCTTTTTATGGTCATAAATATCTTAAGTTTTTATTTTCCCAACGAGATCTGAATCTTAGACAGCGGAGGTGGAAGTAGTATATAGCTTCATTTGATTTCGATATTCAGTATACCCTAAGGAAGGGTAAGGTTTCTCGGATGCTTAAGTAGGAGACACACTACCTTTAGTGCTATTGTTGAGTAGAGACAGTTGGAATTTCTTTATAGTTTTAACCTTTAACCATCGTTTGAGTCATCCCAAGGATCTCTTAAATTTTGGAATAGAGGCCAGCCTTAATACATAGGATTAAGAATGAGCAAGTTCTCAATGAGGAGTTAAGGGTATTAAGAGAAAAGGTTTCTAGAAGAGAGCACTTTACACATTTTAATAGGTATTCGGTTAAAGTGATGGAAGCTTGAGAAAGGATGGATAACTCTATATCCCTAGGGCTGGTAATTTGAGAGAAGAGGTCCATAAGAAGTGCCCTCGTTCAAGGATGACCATACATCCCAAAGGGGTTAAGATGTTTAAGGATATGAGGAGGACTTTATATTAGGAAGGCATGAAAAAAGATGTTATTGAGTCCGTTGCGACGTGTTTGACTTGTTAGAAAGTCAAGGCGTAGCAAAGTAGGCCCGAAGGGTTATTATTACCTTTATAAGTTCCCTCTTGGAAATGAGAACACATTTTGATGGATTTCGTGGATGAGACACCAAGGAGTTAGAAAGGGAATGAATCTATTTGGGTTTCCCACTTCATTCCAGTGAAGAAGAGTAGGACTACAACATTGTTGGCCCAGCTTTATATCAAGGAGATAGTGCAACTACATGGAATTCCTACAAGTACAGTGAACGATAGAGACCCTTGTACATGAGCGGGTTTTGGAGGAGCTTATAAACAGCTTTGGGGGTGACACTTAATTTGAGCACTACATACCACCCGCAGATCGATGACCAAATTGAAAGAGTCAATCAAATTCTTGAATATCTACTTAATGCTTGCATCATCAATTTTGGAGGAGCATGGGAGCACAATTTGGCGTTAGTGGAATTATTGTATAATAATAGTTGTCAAACGACAACTGGTATGACATATTACGAGGAGTTATATGGGAAGCCATGAAAATAGCCAACTTATTGGTGGGAAACTACTAAAAAAATTCTACTCGGGCCCGACCTTATCCGTGAATCTAGGAGAAGATTCTTTTGATATGGCAAAAAAATGAAGGTAGCCTAAGACCGGAATAAATCTTACACCGATAGGAGGATGAAGGAACTTAAGTTTAGTATTAATGATTTGATATTCGTAAAATTTTCTCCTTTTAGGAAAACCATTTGGTTTGGAAAGACTTGGAAGTTAGCTTCCAGATTGATTGATGCATTCAAGATTATTG
This sequence comes from Allium sativum, assembly GCA_030737875.1. NCBI lineage: Eukaryota > Viridiplantae > Streptophyta > Magnoliopsida > Asparagales > Amaryllidaceae > Allium > Allium sativum. The sequence continues at coordinate 444,708,944 of CM060919.1, forward strand.
ATAGATTTGGGAAACTGGTTTATTGTGTGGGACTTCAAAAGAGATTATCAGGGGTCCATAATGTTTCCATGTTTCTCACCTTAGGAAGTTCCTTTAGGACTCTATCGTTAGACTCGAGCTAGATAAAATTGGGGACTTATGGAGCTTTGAGTTGGAGCTTAGGTACCCCATGCCACCACGAGGATTAAAAAGCATGAAATCAAAAGGCTTCGCAATAAATCCATCTACCTTGTCCGAGTACAATGGGGAGACAACCCTATGGAAAGAACATGGGAAACAGAAGAAAAGTTGAGACAAACTCCTCTCGAAATTTTCAGGGGTAATTATTTTATATATATTTCCTTTATGGTTGCATTGATATTATTAGATTGGATGGTAGGAATTGTTTGCAACACAAATGCACCGAACACTCATGTAGAAATTATATGCATATTGGAATGTTTTGCATACATACAGCATCACATATTATACTTTCGTGCTAGGACTGAGCTCACTTTAACAAGTCTGCATTACATAATCACATTGAGTATGGTTGTTTTATGGGTGTGTAATAAATAACTTGGTTGTATAACATATTTTTCAGAACGAGTTGTGTTTTTCTCCCCTTCGGAAAGATTTCAGGATGAAATCTCTATTAAGGGAGAAAGAAAGTAACACCCCGTAATGATATACCCTAACAAGACATAGATAATTAAATAAGAATAAAAATTAATAAAATATTTACAAGCTAAAAATTGAATATTTAATGATTGAGAATTGGGCTACAGAAATATTATCATTGTATTTGTAGCAAGATTCTAGTTCGTTTTCATATTTTATTTATCAAAAACGGAGTTCGTATGAAAAAGTCACGAACAAAACAAGTAGTACGAAAAAATTATACAAACAACATTTAAAATTCAAACTGTAAATGTAAAGCTAAAATAAAAATAAATACCTATGGCATAATGGAATACTCTTTTGGATTTCAAACTTATATATATATATATATATATATATATATATATAGGAGGGGACAAAAATCGTAAGAAAATGAAAAAAAATCAATTAACATTGACAATATATTGATATAAAAAGCAACTACTAGCAGAAATAAATTATCCACACCATATCCTTAAGGGAGGTTGATCACCTCCACTTATGGGGGTCGACCGCCTTCCCACGGTGGGTGTCGATCCCCCTTAAGGCAAATGGGTAGGTGGAGGCTGGTTTTAGATTATGTTTTAATATACTCTTGTTGAAACGAACCATTGATATTTTATAAAACGAATCTGACGGCCTACACACACTTCAAAAAGTATAAATAAAGATGTAACACCCCTAAGTTCCACATCGTGGAAACCTGTGTGAAGTGGGTACTTATATAGTAGAGCCCATCTCTTACTAACACTGAGGCCTTTTGAGAAACAAAACCCCACACCTATACGGTGGCTAAGTTGGGGACAATATCTTGCGTGAACGGAGGTGCGGGTTGTTACAGTGTTATCAGAGCCAATACCCAAACAGAATTGTGGCTTATGTGTGGACCACAATGCCTGGGTGAGGTGTTTGTGAGCCAACGGGGACGTTGGGCTCTGTAGGAGGGGAGAATGTAACACCCCTAAGTCCCACATCATGGAAGCCTGTGTGAAGTGGGTACTTATATAGTAGAGCTCATCTCTTACTAACGCCGAGGCCTTTTGAGAAACAAAACCCCACACCAATACGGTGGCTAAGTTGGGGACAATATCTTGCGTGAACGGAGGTGCAGGTTGTTATAAAAGACCTAGCCTCCTCCCAAAACCATACAATCTCATCTAAACTCTACATCCACTCAGTCTCTCCTCCATTCTATCTAAAATTAGGCCAGGTTAACTTCTTCTATCTAACCTATTTTATATCTTCTCCATTCTAATTTCTTCAGAGAATCTGGAATCAGATTTATATGTATGTATATAAGATTCTAACTCGATTCTTACATATTTATATAATAATTTAGGAGGGATATTTGGAGTATGAAATTTATAAGCTACAATCCAGAGTTTTATTCTATGCAGTTTCCTCCTTCTTGTAATTTTGTAAATGAGAATTATTATAAGTTTGCTATTTTCTGTAATTGTTAGTGTAGAATTGGATTGTTATGCCTATAAATATTCAGGATTCTTATGAAAGTAAATACATATAAATCCCCTAAATCTCTAAATAATATCGGAAATGGTCAATCATATGCTAGCTTGGGTTTTGGACTATGGATGTAGGAAAAGGTTGCATTTTTGGGTTTTTTTGTGATGTTATCATTTAGTCTAATTTACTTTCTTTTTAATTTATTGTAAATCTATTTTATACAAAAGCATAGATTTGGATATTGTAATATGCATGTATGAATGTCTATTTTTATAAAACAGATGGTTTAAATGTAATAAGACGCATACGACCAAAATCTTAGTTTTTGTGTAAATATATTATATGAAAGTAAAGTAGTACTAGAAGGAAATTACATAAATATATTATTGTATTACACCTTGTCTTTTTCTTTACTTATTGGAATAATCCTAAGAACCTAGGTTGCAAGTTATTTGATTTGTGCTCTGTTATTTTTCTACTATTGCTTTATATGTGAAATGAATAGTATATGTTATGTTGAGAAAGCTTAGGAAATATAACTTGTAAACCTTGATTTTTGGTTAAGATTGACATTTCTACTTTAGAACGTTTACCTTACGTGCACAACAAATTATGCTCTTATTTATGTACATTAAATAACATAATTAACGTATCTTAAATGTGTATTAAATGTGTTTAATTAGGAATTCGAAATTTAAATATCCCCATAGGAAATTTGTATGTGTACGTGTGTTAATGGCATTTTAATAATATTAATGAACTTAACATGAGGTTAACCCCTACTTGTAGTAGAAGCCTATCCGGAACCGACTGACATATCCAGCATCTGTAAGAAGTCGGGTTAATGTGAGGTGTTTAGTGCCACGAGACATTATAATAAATACACAAAGACACAAGGTTAATCCCTACATATAGTAGAAATCTGCCTAGAACAGACCGACAGTCCAATAGCTACAAGAAGTAAACTTAATGTTAGACGTTTAGTGTAATAAATACTTGTGTGAAGTAACCTACCGCGAAAAGGTGTTAAGTGCTTAGAACTAGGTCCATTCCAAAGGTTCACTCCTTTTTTCTGGTCTAAAGTCATGGGACCCGCTCTTATTAGGTATTAAGTGGTCATTGGTTCCGCCTTTCTCTAATAAGCTTGTAAGGTATTAAATGGTCTCAAAATAAAAAGATAGACGTATGAGTATGGTAGTTCTCCGAAAGTTGTCCGCTTCTTATCTAGGGACTATATAAGGGTAGACCTAGGGATGGGCTAATAAGAGTCCTAAAGAGTATGTAAGAGGGACTGCTTGTCTATGTGAAGTATTAAGTTACTAGAAGTCCACCCGTGATGCAAGTAAAATATTAACGAATGGGTCCGCTGGAGGGGTCATAAATGGTGGTGAGTGTCTACCCTAACCTGGTATTAGGTTGTAGACTACTATTTCTCGCATTAGAATTAAGGGAATATTTGATAACATCAAATGAGGTCTTAAGTGACTAGGGTCCGCCATAAAGTATTAAATGATCGAAAGAATCTGCCCTTAGAGTATTAAGGGATAGTAGGAATTCACCCATAAGTAAATATATAAGATGGCCTTAAGTGATTGAATGATAGTCCGCCCCGTAGGGTATCAAGTGATCGTAGGAATCTGCCCTCACATATGCATGATCGACGTATGTAACCGTAGGATAGTCTGCCTCTTTAATGCATGTGTATATCATATTTAAATTATGTGTTGAACCCTGCTAGACATAACTTGATGAATTTATACTGCCAAGTATAGGAAATAGATTCCCCTTAAACTTAAATGATTTTCATTCACCAGACATGTTGTTCTGACCCCCACCTTGTGACAATATAGGTTTGTAGGTGGAGATGGTTGATTGAGGCTATCATGATGTTAAGAACTTGGCGACGATGATTTTATTTTACTCTATTATTATGTATAACAGTTGATTGTATTTATGGGGGAATCTATGATGTAATCGACTTTATTATGGTTTTATGAAATGGTAATCTATTTTAGTTATTATATTTTGTCCCATTAGTTGTTATATTCTGATTTCATTTTAGTTTGCCTTTGTTATTTATTTCTTATAAAACCAATGACTTGCTTAGAACAGCTCTAAGTTCCGATGGGCTATTTATGGATATGATTTAGGCCCGTTTCGGGCGGGTAGCTACGAAGTCTGGGAACGGTGTAGGGAACGTGGTACATTCAAAGGGCGTGGAAGAGGTCGAGTAAGAAGTATGTCTGATAAAGGTCTAATTGAATGTTATAAGTGTCGTTAGTTAGGGCACTTTTAGATTGAGTGTCCCAATTAGAATAGCTAACCTAGTTTTGTGGAATTAGATAAAGAAGGATATCTACTTTTAATGTTACCTACTGAGATAGATGAGTCAAAGAGGGAAAAAGCTTTATTCCTTTATTCGAGATGTTCGAATCATATATGTGGAAATGGGAAACGGTCCTCATATATGATGAAAGCTTTCAACATACGGTAAAGCTAGGGAACGACAGAAGGATGACAGTGACATGGAAAGGTAGTTTGAGTTTGGAGATTAATGGACTCAGGTATGTGATCATCGAAGTGTACTATATTCCAAAATTAAAGAGTAATCTTTTAGCATAGGGGATTTTCAAGAAAGAACCAAACATTTTAATCTAGGAACAAGAATGCATAATACATCATCTATTGAGGGAATTAGTTATGGCAACTAAAATGATGGAAAATCGAATTTTTGTGCTGCAAGATTCTTTCCTACATAAAGCAAATTTGGGACCACTTATTTTTATTTGTCTCTAAGCTATTATAGAAGATGTTTCCCAGTTATGGCACTATAATTCAGACATTTAAGATATAAGGTCTTACGAACCATGCAATATCAAAAATTAGTGAATGGTTTGCCCTCAATTGCTATTCCACAATGTCGATAAAGGATTTCAAAGAAGAGTACATAACGGGAAACCTCAAAACTATAGCTGATTCATTCTGACATATGAGTATATATTACTCCAATGTCCATAAGTGGAAGAAGGTATTTGCTTAGATTCATTAATGACTTCAATTGAAAAATGTGGGTATATTACTTAAGCGAAAAATTAGAAACTTTTAGGATTCTTAAAGGCTTTAATCACGAAGTTATGAAGGAACATAAGGAGTTTATAAAATATCTTCATATAGATATGGAATATGAGTTTAATTCTAATGAGTTCAGCACTTTTTATGTGGAAATTGGAATTAAAATACAGTTGGCAACTACCTATAGTCCCCAACAGAATAGGGGTATGGAATAGAGAAACAAAACAATAATGAACTCGGCTAGGAGCATGTTATCCTATATGAAGGTACCAAAAGTATTCTAGCCGAAGGCAGTTTAATGTAGTGTGCATGCAATGAATAGGAGTTCAATAGTAGCAATGAAAAAAAGATGCCGGAAGCTTGGGCCAACATCAAACCATCGGTGGACTACTTTCTCATGTTTTGGTTTATGTCTAATTTGCATGCACCTGATCCTAAGAGACTAAAATTGGATATCCCAAAGGATTTAGTTGTTTGTTTTTTGGAGTAAGAAGTGGATCAAAACTTATAGGGAGTATGATCCTATTTAGCCAAGATATTTTATTTGATGAAAGAAGAAGCTAGGACTAGAAAGTAAACTCAAAGAAATCGATAAGGAGATGAAGCAGGGAAACAATGAGGTGACATAGCATAGTGAAATTGAAGAAGGAAGTGCAAAAACTACTCCAAATGCTGTAGAAACTACTCCAAATACTGTATTTTTGAATTGAAATATATAAAACCGAGAAAGGATTAGAAGAGCTTTGACATAGCTGGAGATTTTGTAAGTGGAGCAGGTCTAGAACTTTCAGATGAAGAAGAAGGTCAACAATCTTGAACTAGCTATCTTTGATCCTTTCACCTTTGAAAAATCTATAGAAAGTGAAAAAGGGCCAGAGGCTATGAAGCTTGAGACTCAATCTATCGAGGAAAACAACACAAGGGAATTAATAGAGTTGCCATTAGGTGCAAAGAGAATTTGAGTAAAGTGGGTGTCTAAGAAGAAGCTCAAAGAACATGGCAAGACTAACAAGCATAAGGAATGATTAATAGGAAGTTATGCTTACTAGCATGGTGTGGACTCCTGCAGAGGTGTTTGCACCAGTAGCATGATTTGAGACAATCTGAATAGTGACTACATTAACAACACAGAGTGGATAAATCACATTTCACCTTTATGTTAAGAGTGCATTTCTCCACGACGAACTATTAAAGGAGGTATATGTTGAGCAACCACAGGGATTTGAAAGGAAAGGAGAAGAGAACAAGGTGTACAAGCTAGGGAAAGCTCTTTATGGCTTTAAGCAGGCTCCAAAGGAAAACCATCGCATTGAATCATATTTTATGAAGGAGGCTTTGTAAGATGCTAAGTAGAACCTACTCTTTTTGTAAAAAATGATGTTAAAGGCAGTATTCTAGTGGTTATCCTTTTTTGTGGATGATCACATGTTTATTGGGAACAATAAGGAGTTATTTAAAGCTTTTAAAAATTCACTATGCAAGTGTTTAAAATGAGAGATCTTGGAAGAATGAGATATTTTCTCTGAATTGTAGTGTTATAGAATTAGGATGGAGCTTTAATGTTTTTATGGTAAAGCCTATAATTCCAATTATTCCAATTTAGGAACAAAAATTGAAACCACACGAATGAAAATGATTTGACATTATAGAAATATATGAATTCCCCACTCATATTATAAAGCTTCCATAAATGTCCTATATGAACCGCAACTTTCGGTTTTATTTCAAATCCTTCCATATAATATGATAAAAAAGGGGAGAAATACATATTTAAAATTGTAGTTCTAGGAAAAGAATTGGAATGAGAAAAGAAAATAGAAATGGGAAAATAAAGAAATTTACCTATATACAAAACCTATTTTTGTTGTAGATCTGAATTCCTCTTCTCCCAACCATGAAAATTGAATTTGAAATATATTTAGTTCAAAAAAATTGGAGGAGATAAGAGGAAAGAAAATGGCATATATTCGCTACTACCCCAAAAAAAAAAGAGAAATGATAAATGGCGTAGGTCGTTATTTATAGGCACAAGAAAGACCTAGAAACATTGAAACATCTGTCCGTTTAAAATAATTTTTTTACAAATAAAAACCTAGCTTCCGCCAGATAGGACATTCAAAGCGGTAGTTCCTCCGGTCTATCACCCAGTCGACTACTTTGTTCGACCTAGCACTTATAGGGTGTGATTAATTATAGTGAATTTATTAATATAATTATTTTCCATCCAAATTTGTTTTCTTCTATAGCTTCTTCAAACAGACTCTATCTGTAGAACTCCAACCAAAAAAGTTAACAAGAATTCCGGACGAATGCAATAGTCCAAGTCTCATGGACAAATTCCATTTTTGGAACTTAATTAAATAACCAATTTTACTAACACTAAATTTTAGGGTATTGCATTCTTCTCTCCTTAGAAGAAATTTCATTCCAACAATTTACCATTAACTAAGTCATAGTGCTGCACCTAAGTTTCCTAAACTACATAAGCAATTTGTGTACAACCAATTTCCAAATGGAACATGTGCATGTGCACAGTGTACACAATGAGTCACAACCATAAAAGCATGCATGCATAATGATTATAAATTAGATCCTCCTATATGAATGCATTTTACTTTGAAAACATTTCTTAAAACGTTATGCAAGAAACATGAAATATATTGGCAGTTTTACATGTATGCAACTTTTATAGAACACTGTTCAACTAAAACTTTCACATGACTACAAATAGAAGCATGAAGCAACAAGTTTTACATCCAAAACGATAATGCATCCAAAAGGATTTCATAACTATTACTCCTATTACAAAAAATAAATTTTAGTGGAGAATTTGACATTCTTACCATTTCTGAATTTTCCCTTTTCGTAATACAATGGAATTTTCCCATTTTCGCCAGAATACTCCAAATTTCCATTCATAGATTGCATAAAGAGCCTTATTTTATGCTCTAAGCATAAATGGGTCCGAAAAAAACTCACACGCATGGTCGACAAGGTATGGAAATAGCATTTCAACTGTTAAAACAATTGTTCTCTATTATCGTTAGTGTTTTCAATATATCGCCGATCTTAATTCACTGCCAGACTCGCAAATTTAATTTCTAATTGTCTTCCCTAAGATTCACACTTGGCCTTAAAAATAACGATTTTCAGAAAATAATTTATCATTTCGCAAAATTGTACGTCAATTTTGGAAAAAATCGGTTTGAACATGTAGGCGCCCATTTCTTTCCAAAATCAAAGCTAGTTTTTTTTTAAAATAAGACCTTTTTTTATTTTTTAACATAACAGAAAAAAGATTCCAAAAATGTTTTTACGAAATCTGTACAAATAGAACGACAATTCAACACAGATGAAAGTTGATTATATGCAAAACATGCAAATTAAATTCAATAAATACTACACAAAATTTGACATTTTAGAACATTCCAATTTCCAAAATTAAGTTTTAGCATTTTGAGGAATAGGAGAAATAATTATCCATGACCAAAATGACATTTACCATGTCCTTTGCTAAAATTTACTACCTAAATAATATTTTCTTCCAGCTCTACAATTACTGTTAAGTATAGATTATGATATTCCATTTCCAAACCATATTATAAAAAAGTGTGAATGTTTAACTCAACAATCCAAAAGATAATAACATCATGCATGTGATTTTTACAAGACAAGTATCAGCTACACACCACTATTACAAAGCTAAAGAACAAAGGCTAAAAAGTAAGGGTTACAACAATCTTAAAAGAAAATGCCTAAACGCAACGAGAAGGTCGAGCTTCATGGTTGGAACTCGCGCCATTGCCATGACCTTATAATAATATTAGCAAGGAAGAAATGCACCTTATATTGCACCTCAATCGATGCTACTTCGCTCTAACCTCTTGAAGCTCGGCATGAACATGCCGGATAGTTGTAAGCTCATGACTCTCAAAAGCCACAGTGAATTACTTGTGTCGAGGTTGTTGCTCGACTATTGGTTCTAGAGGCATGGGTGTTGGAAGCAGGAGTGGAGGCAATTGGATGCCCATCCTCTTAATAGTGGTCCTATCCATCGATGTAGGAACCTTTTTCAACAATACCTACCTACTCAAATTTATCCCCAAGTGCTAAAGATGTGGGTGAGGAGATGACTATAAGAAAAGTACATTCGAGAAGGGGTGCCGATTGGTGGCACAACTATGTGAAGCATTAGTTTGCGGGCCTAGTTGACGGCTATGTCGTCCAAGATAGCATATGTGGCCTTACACACTAATGCTTCGATCCGATCAAGGCTCCTCAACTTGGAAATTATATTGTGATGATGATGCATACAACAGGATAGGAAACTATTTGTAGGTTGTTAGCACTCATAGAACTGACATCTTCAACAAACACTGAAAACATGCGGGCAATGTTGTCTAGATCTCGTCCTACTGTGGATGTCTTTAGAATCTCTGTTAGGTCATTGTCGATCAGCTCGACCAAAGTCCCCTTCACCATTAATCGAAACAAGCTGGTACCCTTGTCAAAATTGAAGGCCATTTGGGTGTCGAAGAGGCGAATGCAGGGCGGGTATCACTCTCGCTCAACAGTTGTCGAAATGGTGAATCCTCTGACTGGTAATGAGCGAAATACACGGATTTCGCTAGACACCTTGGTGAAACTCGAAATTCGTCGATTCCAAGTAGGTGGCAATCTTCTGCTCTTTGTGGTCGAGCCATGTAGCTTCTTGCAGATTGAGATTGCAAGATTGAGATCGAGATGGCGAACAACAACATTGGCGGCTCGAGGTGATGGAGTGGTGAAATTAAAGGCTAAGAGTTTAACTTATAATGGAGATAGGGTTAGGTTTATAGCGCGGTGATTTTGGCAGAGGTTGGCGAGGAACAGAGGGGCAAGGCTCGAGTTTGGAGGAGAAAAAGGGAGAATTTTGGGTTTGGCTGTTGGAGAAAATGGTGGAGAAGGTGAGTGGGGCGGCGATTGAAATAAGGATGCAGCTTACAGTCGCATTTCAAATTCAGGTTGCGCTCTGACCTAAAAGGCAGTTCTCTACCCCATAGAAGACCGGTTGACCACGCAGTCGATTGTTTAGTCCATTTCAGATGCGATCTGAACCTGGATCTGTTAGAGCCTCATTATAATAATTAAATTTAAACTAACCATGTCGTCCCAACATCTCTGACTTTTTCGAGCTAATATCCACTCTCCATCTAGGCTAGAGATTTTCCATAACATGCTTTTTATTAGCCTAAAAATAATAGTGGCGAACGATTAGAACATAATACGCATGATTATTTCAACTAATATTTTGTATTATTTTCATATGAAATAATCAAATTTTCAGGATGATGCGTACAACCATAATTGTATAAGAATATGAGCCATAGTAGACCATCATTTTTCCTTAGCCGATTCGAGAGAAAAAAACTATAAATTTATTTCTAGAAACTAAAATTTTCTTTAAGAACTAAGTGTTTTGAAGTATATATACCTTTCTTTGAAACCAAATCTCCTTCTCTTTTAAAAATAATTTTTTAGAACAATAATATAAATTCTTTGAAACCACTTTTCTCAAATCAAAGCCATAATAAAACTTCTCTCGAAGGTTGGACTACAAAATTCTACAAAATTATTCCAATCAGAAAAATGTTGGTCCACTGTCAAAAGGTACTGAGTGAATACACCTCATTAACGTGCCTTTGGACTAATGCTCCCATTCATCCAAAATCAAATATATCTATTTGACTGGAACTTTCCATCAACATTTAAATTCGCAACTATCTTAGGTGCAACTAGCTTTTGAACATTCAGTTACGAATCTCTAATTTATAAGATTCCATCATATGTCATTCTTAAGCTCTTTAAAACAGTCGTCAGGCACACTTGTGGGGTAGTTCGTGGTTGGCAAGAAACTCAAACCCTAAAATATACCCAACTCATAATCACTTAGTCCATTCCTATGTAATAGGACCTTGACTATGTTATTGTTAGACTAATTAGAGTCAAGTACAAAGATTAAAGAAAATAGCAAGAAAGCTCAAAAATGCGTTCCCTTATGTAATCCTGATTCCTAATTTCTCTAATAAGCTAACATTGCTCATACACCAAATAAAACAATATGGACTTTTCTAAACTTGAATTCCAACAAAAATCAAAAATCAAACCCGTTCGAGCATGTACCGTATTGATCTGGCACTTACAATAATTAGCATGAGCATAATCAGTGTATTATAAATAAAACTTTGTGCGGAAGCAAGATAAGATCATAAGTATTGACCATAGCTACTACCTTAAAATCAATTCATCACAGTAACATCAACCATGAGAGAACGAGAAGGAAAACCAAAATCATCCACTTTCAAGGACCTACTTTCCCTAATGCTTTCTTGAGAGTTGTAATAAGGAAGGGGGGTTCAGAATAACAATTCCTAGTGAGTAAAAAATGAATTGTCCACAATACATAAATTTATCCTATTTGTTTCACACAAATTAATGTCTAACGAGGTTAGCGATACCAACCTAACCACACATGATGATTTAACTGCCATAACCAAGGTAGCATACTTCCCGTAAACTAAGTTATTTTTATTTGAGATAATACCTTTTATATGAAGCCTTTAAACGACCTCATCAATCCAAAACTTCAAAAACAAAGAGGTGGGTCCTCTAACTACCTAATAACTCACCCAAATATAAAAGGTGGAGGATTCTCTGACCATTTATGACCTCATCTAAAATATAACCTATAAGGCGGACCCATCGATAACTTAAGACCTTGATACAAATGTAACATAATGTGGATCCACTAATCATTTAAGTGCTTGATAGATGGTTTCCTAACACAATGTTATTTATTAGAGGATACCGTCTAATTACTAATTAATTATTCCATCATTCGCATACCCCAATAACAAAGAAACAAGGCATAATGCGAGAGATAGTAAGCAGTCATTTAGTACCTACCAAAGTTACATGACATTTCTTCATTTAAGACCTTTCAAGTGGACCCCTTTATTACTATCTAGTTGACATTGTTTAGGTAGCCTCCTAGCCACTTAATACTTCTTATAGGATATATGCAGACCATAATCACAATGTGTCGTTTAATACCTAGTCCCGAGGTAGGGCACTACCTCGGTCACTTAAGACACTCAAGGAAGTGCACCTTTCTAAAGGTACCCTAATTCGCACTTATAAAGTTATTTAATACTTCAGTTGAAAAAAGATGATTCTAATGATCAATTAATATAGTTTGAGTGAAAATCTCATTGATTATTTTGCATGCTCCTTAGATAAACTATAATAATCCGTATTTTAATAACATGTTAAAACCATAAATCAAGGCAAAATTAAATTTTAAAATAAGAATCAAGGGAAACGGGCTACGCCATTGCGTTTGCCTCGAAATTCTTCTTGGAAACAAGTCTGAGTTTTCGAAAATCGGAGTCCGTATGAGGGAGATATGACCCTCCGAAGTTTCAGAAATTTTCAGAATCGAAAACAGCTTGAAAATTCGAATTCGAATTCGAATTCAAAACCCAGAATAGGCTGGGCGGGGAATTTTCCGCCCAGGACCAGGTCGACCATAGTGTCGACCTCCCAGGGACCAGGTCGACCTGGGGGTCGACCTGCCTCCCGAACCCAGTTTTTGAACCTGATGCATTCTGATGTATCTGATCTCATTTTCTGTCCAGATTCGTCTACCTAATCCTATATAAGTAGCCTCATTCTCTTTACACCATTCTTCTCTAACCTTATGCTGCACAAATTCTTGATAGACATGGATTTTTCTTCTTCCTCTAAATTAAATTAAATTAAAACATGAAGATTATTTCTTGAAGACTACGGCTAGGAATTTCATATTGGGGATTTGCTTCTACAATCAAAGAAAGATTCAATGATTCAACAATTCAACGACTAAGTTCTAGACTTGACTTCTACATCTAAATTTCTTAGACCACGATCTGTAAGTTCAAGTTACTTTTAGATCAAAACTATAAACTTAATATGGACATGTTGTAAATTGGAATTGGATCTGTGTATGATTCATATCTATTTTTGTTCATCTTGGATCTTGACTTTTGGGAATATTGCTATGAAATCAGTTTGAACCTATTCATGTTGTAAATCAGACTCTTTCATGTCTATAACATTATTATGCCTATGAATGTGAATATAAGACTATGCCTATGCCTATGACTGTGAACATAAGACTATGCCTATGCCTATGACTGTGAAAATAAGACTATTGCCTCTGACTATGACAAGGACAATTGTGGCTAATCACCTATGATTCATGACCATGAGGTTATTGCCTAGGATTATGACTATGAAATTGGATCTAAGCTTGATTTTCTATTCACACCTATTTTGTCCATGGATCTTTATTTTGGGGATTTTTCTATTTAAGTTAGATCTATCCATGTTCTTGAACTTAGATTATTCAAACTTTTCATGTTCATAATGTTATCAGATCTATATGTCTGTGATGTTTTACTCAATTTATTCAGTTATGTTATGCCTTGGAAATAAATTGATAATAGAACAATGTTTATTAGGATTATATGTGAAATTGAATGATATTCTATTTTATTATCATGTTGAATTGGGAATTTATGAATAAGTCTATTCATATGTATATTGGAGTATAACCTGTTATGACAAGTTGTGTAGTTTATCATGTTATGCAAGTTTTAGGTTGTAAAATCATATCTCATATGTGACCACATGTTAGATCTACATGTTCATGTGTATATGTTAAACCTATGTCATATTTCAAGATCACACTTATTCATATGCTCGTGATTGATTTGCAAGTCCACATATATGTAAGTTGATTTCTATGTTGTAAATTCACATATATGTATGTTGATTTAGTCTACGTTGCAAGATCATACCTATGATATTCATGTTGATTATTTTGCAAGTACACACCTATGGTGTTCATATTGACTATGCCGAGAATGCCAAGTTTACACCTATGTCATGTTTATGTTAATGAATTTCTTTATGCAAATTTTGTGTATGTTAAATTAGGCTAAGTTTTAGCCTAATATTATATGTCAAAAATCATGCGAACGGAAAATTAGGCTAAGATTGTTAGCCTAATATTTAGATAGGGTAACATTGGAAAAAATTGGTAATTATAGGAAACTTGGTAGGAAACTCGCCATGAAACTTGACACGAACTTGACATGAATCTTAAACATGAGCATGACATTAGAATGAACTTGAAAATGGCCAACTCGAGGTTGGGTTGAGTTTGCAGTGTAATTCTGCTCGGAACCACCCGGCAAATCCAGTTACTGCAAACAATAGGATCCAATGTGGGTAGTTGGTCATATCACGCTTGAAACCCGAGGTCAGACTGAGTTGTGGTGTAATTCTGCCCGGAACCGCCCGGCATATCCAGTGACCACAACTACAGGTCTGATATTAGAGGCTGGGGTGCATTAATGAATTAATGCCACATGATAGGGTTAAGTCATGAACATGAAAGACAACACTTAACCAACTTGATACATGATTTGTAGGGCTAAGTCATGAACTTGAACGACAACACTTAGCTAATTTGACATGACATGTAGACGGGTTAAGTCACGAACTTGAATGACAACACTTAACCAACTTGACAAGCTAGACTGATAATGGTTAAGTTACGAATTTAAATGACAACACTTAACCTATTGGACGAAAACCCTAGTTACGCGGTCCATTTCAACAGTAACCCACTAGATGTATCATGGTACCCTGGAACTAGGTAGGGTGAGGCACGATTACTGGGCTGATTGTAAACGACCAGAACGACGGCTGTGTTGGTGCGCCAGTGTAGGTTCAGGCGGGCTATGGTCGTGCACGTGGTCCGAAGTTGAAAAAGCAGGCATTGGGCATCAGTAGGTTTATCTGTGCATGCTTGATTCGTGTCGGTGGTTGACACCCTAGGGCTTGATACACCCTATGGTGGACCTAGCATAGGTGAATACATTCGTGATAGGGTCGTATGACACAGACACACAACGAGCTAGAACTTGTAGGGAGCCGATCGATTAGTGGGTCATTCCATTGGACCTAGTAATGGGACATTTCATGATATTGGGCCAATGGATCATTTCATGATTAATATAAGACATGGGTTTGGGATTCTAGTACAGTTGATGCAGAGAACCTTGAATATGTGATGCTATACTTGATTTGAACTTGATTTATCATGTTATCTTAGTCTATGTTGCCCATCTTGTCATCATCCTTATGTTTAATTTCAGTTTGTACATGTCATGTTACCTTTACCTGTTTTTATGCTGAAAGTCACAGGACTTACCAGTCTTTATGACTGACCCGTTTTCTTTCGCCTCTTTTCCTTTCGCCCCCCCCCCCAAGGTTCTCAGGGAGGAAACTCTAGCACTTAGCTTGGATTTCGCTTGCTTTCGGTTCAGATCATGTACGGTTTGATCTTGAGCTATGCTATGACTGCATTTCTGCTACCTTTGGGGAATTAAGCTACTTTTGATGTTTTAAGTCTATGCTTATTTACTTAAGTAAGACAGAATTTGTTGTAATGGAAAATAATGACCTTGGCTATTTGATGTAAAACATTTTGACTCTTTTTGAAAGTAATGAAATTTAGCTCTTGAATCTTCGGCTGTTTTATTTATGTTCTGTCTTGTAATATTTCTATGTTGTTTACCTCGATAACGCTCCTCCAAAACTTGTGCATTCCCTTTGTGAGTGACCCTAGCGGAGGTGGGGTGTTACATAAATCCACAAGGAAAACAAAGAGTCCTAACCACCCCAAACCCTAAAGGATGATTTAACCACTTAAGACCTTCATCCAACTAAAGCTAACTATTCAAGACTCAATGACCCTTAGGTTTCTTTTTTTAATAGGGAGGCGGACTTTATGGCCTCTTAATACCTTAATATTTGAAATAAATCATTAGGAACATTCCTCACATCGTATCTATAATTGTCTGGGTTTATATGATTAATGATATCTCACATTAGTTGTACATATATCCGACTACTGAAAAGTGCAGACTTCTATTGAAGGACCCAACTGACCTCGCATCATTGATCAACTAAGTCCAATCCCCTATTTTAATTTGAATGCTATTCTTAGATTTAAATTGTTTCTAAGACCGGGTTGATAGTTCTAAGATAATTTATTGGACTTAGTATAATTATGGTAATCTTACCTAAAGTCCACATTTAAATTATTACCATAAATGCCATATACCATTTATAACCATAACGGTCATTTTCTAAGAATATAGGCATCACAATAAATGTCATTTACATCAATCCGATTAATTTCCATCAATTCCTATTAATTTTAACTCTTCAATTATCTAAATGATTATTACAATATTAAATGCCCATTAAATTGAGTTACAACATTTAATTCTCAATTTCCCTGATTGTAATCTTTTTAAATTCTATAAATTTATCATCACATTCAATACTCATAAATCCTAAGGTTACAATTATTAGTTATCAGTTTATTACAGGAAACAACTAATCATTACCCAGAATAAATATAGAACATTAAAATTTCATATCTAACCTAAAAGTAAATTTAATAATAATAACTAATGTGAAATACATAAAATTGGGCGAATAAGATACTTATTAATGCAATAATACGTATAATATACTATTTTTTCCTAATTCTAGCAATTAATGTTCTAGTCCTCAAGATTAACTAAAACAATTTAAATATTTCTATGTTCAAATTTGCTAAGATCAAACCTCATAAAAATGTCCTTTGCTATAATTTTCTTAATTTAGCTAAATATCACAAAGAAATACAGACATATTTAGAATTGTGAAGAATGAATAATCTTTTATCTGGAATAGATACTATAAATTACATGGATAAATGCATAATTTACGCATCTCTTCTCTTTTATTTGCGCGCATTTCTTATAATTTCAAAAATTGCCTTTTTTATAAAAAAGGAAAATAATATAATTTATAAAAATTAAATAAGTATTCTTACACAAATCAAAACACAAATATATCTAAATTAAAATGAGCAATTTTCTCAAATCTTACTTTTTACACATATTATACGAATCTGGAATAAAACTACAAATAATTAAATTTAACATCCTTAGGAATTGATTTCCCAGATCTGGGTATAAATAATAATCAGATCTTACAAATAAATATGTTTGCAAATTTTAATGTTTTTGGAGAAAAGCTTGCAATTGCAATTACTCAAATTTAGGCATAGAAATTGAAACTACATAAATGCAAAAGGTTTGATATTACAACAAAATAAATTTCTCACTAACCTTGTAAAACTTTCCAAAATCTCAAATCTGAGCAGCAACTTTAAGTTTCGTTTCAAATCCTTCCAAGTCTATGTAATATGTATAAAAATGAAGATGCACATATTCAAAATTGTGGATCTAGAAAAAGAATTGGAAAATGGAAAGAAATAGAAATGGAAACCTAAAGAAATTTATCTGTGTGTAAAACCCAACTTTTCTTGCAGATCTAAATTCCTTTTCTTTAATCCATGTAAATAAAATCGGAAATATATTTAGTTTAAGAATTTTGGAGGAGATAGGAAAAAGGAAAATGGAAGAGTTTTGCTATTACCTTCTAAAAAATACGAGAAAATATAAAGGGTCTAAGACTTTATTTATATATGCAAGAAAAACCTTGAACCGTTGGATCGTCCGTTTGTCTAAAATAAAATTCTCGCATATGAAAAACAAGTTGCAGAAAGACAAGACAACCAAGGAGGTTGATCCGTTGGTCGACCTAGCACTTAAGGGTTGGGTTAATTATGGTTAATTTATTTATTAATTAATTTTCCATGGTAATTTCTTCAGACAGACTCCAATCGTGAAACTCTAGACATCAAAATTGACCAGAATTCTATCATGAACACAACGGTGAAAGTTTCGTGGACAAGTTCCATCATTTACTCAAATTCCATTCTTAGAACCTAATTAAATTACCAATTTAACTAACATCAAATACCAGGTTGTTGCACTCTTCTTTTTAATCCGATAGTTGATCGTTTAACGACTATGGTTGATAAGGCATGTTCTTTTAATCTTTTATGCTTTCCTATGTTGATGCCATTAGTTTCAGTAACAACTTCTTTGAATATGATGACGATACAATCCTACTTTCTCTTCCTCACCACTCATTTTCAAAATTAATCTTTGTTGATTTGAGCTGCTTCTTACTGTAGAATCAGCTTCTCATAAAGATATGTAATGAGTGGGCCATATTTGGAAATCCCTTAGCTAAGCACTTAAACATTCTCTTTCAGTTGTCTACGCCTCTACGTCAGACCCATAAGATGCTTCATAATTAATATACCATCATTAATAAGAAAATCCAACGAAGATTTTCTGGTTAGAAAGGCATTTCCCTTTCAAGAGTGGGTTAATAGACCCTCATGGACTTCGTCTTTTCCTCTCTTCCAGCTTTCTGGATGTCTTTGATAATGTTCCATCTTCAATAGTCAAGAAGATTGATTAAATTAGAAGAACATTCCTTTGGAGAGGTATGAATATGATATCTTTGACGAAATGTGTTGTAGTATGATATAATAAATATAGACCAAACTATCATGGAGGACTTGGGATTGCTAATTAATATCGATTCAACAGGACTCAGGGCCGGTTCTGAAGCTCAGGAGGCCCAAGGCAGAAAATGTGTTCAAAATAATAGATTTTTTTAAAGTTTTCAGGCTTTTAATTCTTACAATAAAGGGACTCGAACCACGTTCTTCGTTTACAAGGAAACGTCCTTAACTAGTAAACTATTCAACCTCTTGGTAAATTTTATGTGAAATATTTTATATAAATGGAAAGTTAAAATTTTGAGGCCTTATGAGAACGCGTTGGGCCAAGGACGACCCTAGCAAAACTCTTTATGGAAAGCAGAGATGGAGCCTAATTAATGGTAGCATGAAACCTTGGGCAAATTAGATAACTAAGTGTTGGAATATTTCTACAATTTGGGACACATACATAAAATAAAATGTGTTATGCTATATATTTTGATGTAAAGCCAACTTAAAATGATCTAATTTTATATTAATGCTAGAAGGCTTAAAGATATAAGCATCATGAACAAAATATGTATATATTAGAGCATTATAATCTGTTGAAGGACCAAATTATAAAATGTGAAAAATATAAATAAAGGATCATGGTCCTCAAATTACATATGCTATAGCAACTTTATAATCCTCTTACATGGAGAGCAAATTTCCAGTCTTGCATTTATGTTGATTTGGAAAATCAAACCAAAACCATCTTCTCTTAAACAACCAACTGTGAATTTAGGTGCTTCAATACTTAACTGTTGAAATTTCCAGTCAAGCATTCGTGTTGATTTGGAAAATCAAACCAAATCCATCTTCTCTTAAACAACCAACTGTGAATTTAGGTGCTTCAATACTTAACTGTGGATTCAGATATGTTTTCGCTAATCTATTTATTTGTTCTCTGGTTTATACTCAAATTAAATAAATATATGTTAAATATTTGATTAGGGTTTTCATGACTGGTTGTTGATAAGTATATTGAAACTCATAATAGTAAGTGCTAGTAAACGGTGTTTTCACTGTGGCTGATCTCAAATACTCTCCTGTTCAAACCTCCAGCTTTTGGAGGAATATTCTGACTTGTTGCACTGAATTGTGCACCATGGCTTCTATTTTTATTGGAAATAGTAACCAAACTGAATCTTTTTTCTCTTAGATAACCAACTATGAATTTGGGTTCTTCAATACATAACTGTGGATTAATTACGTTTTCGCTATTCTATTTATCTGTTATTTGGTTTGTTCTCAATCAAATCGATATGTGTTATATATTTGATTAGGGGTTTCATAATTGGTTGTTAGTAAAGTATGTTGGAAATCACAATAGTAAGTGCTAGTACAACGGAGTTTTCACTATTGGTGATGTCAAATACTCTCCAGCTCAAACCTCCAGCTTTTGGAGGAATATTCTGATTTGTTGCACTGAATTGCATACTATGGCTTCCATCCCTATTGAAAATGGAAAGATTAGGGTGCGTTTGGTTTATTTTGTATTTTGAGTTTTGGGTTTTCAAAATTAAATATAAAAATGCATAGAGTTAAGAGATGACATCGGAGACGGAGTACACAAGGGAAGGGATGGAGGGATGATAAACGGTTGAATTAGTTATCCTTTTTTGTCATTTCTTAAAACACAAAAGTAGTAAAAAATTGTTTTTTGTTTTATGTGTTAACGTCGTTTTTTAAAACGGTTGTTTTTCATAATTTATGTGCGTCGTTCGCGCTTTTGTATATACCAAAACAAAATTTAAAAGGGCATAATGAATGCATCCTTAGCGTTTCAGATTGACTTATAAGTTATAACTATACAATATCATCAGTCAAAGCTCCAACTTTCCTATTCTCTTCAATCATATTACTAGTATGCGGATATTTGATATTCAAAAATTATTTTGGACGCGTATGCGTGATACCATTCACGTTTGAAAGCATCTGTTGACAGTCTTGATTGGTATATAAATATTGTTCAAACCACCCAGCCGACTGTAGTTTGCCTCATTTTGGCATTCTGCAGGGCAACATTTAAAGGGAAAAGCAGGTGGTGTTTTAATTCTAAAAGGAAAATCTTGATGGCTAATAAAATCATGCATGTGATTGTTGAATGGACATATGTTAGTGCAGGGCCCCCTTCAGCCAAGGCTTTCTAAGGATGGGCCTCAAGACAAGAGTCAACATGAACCAACAAGGTAACAACCCAGTGAGAATCTTGCTAGTGGGGATGTACGCTCCAATGATGAGGGCTCCTAATTATGTATTATATGAGCATTATGTGGATGTTTGTAAGCTAATGTTTGAATCTGGTTATATGTTATAACTTCAACTTCATCTACATGTTACTAATGTTGAAGTCGGCATTCATTGCAGTCGCTCTGTCTGCCTTCTATTATGACATTTCATTGCGTTGGCCCCTGCAATTGCAACCACCTTGAAACAACATTAGCCATTTTGGCAATCAAGCAGGGGACATTATGTCCCAGTTAACAGCTGTTTTTAGCAAGTATGAAGGCCATGCATTAAATCAGCACAATGACAAAATTTACATGTTGTTTAAATAAAAATGTAGAAAAAAAAAAAAAATGATGGACAATTTTTATTACAAGTTGCAAAAGAATGAATTAGCTAATTCTAGGTAGCATTCTGCACTCAATCAACAATTCATACAAGTTTCACAGACTATATTCTTGCTGATCAGAACAAAGCTCCTTCCTAAGCTTGTGAGAAAACAACTGACAGGCGTCCATGCTTAAATCAACGGCTGCGGCCAACGCGACAAAGAGCGCGATATCACCTGTACATGTCACATGCTGCACACCGACGTACACGACCGGCTTGCTCGTCTTCCCTTCCCCTTCCACCGTCGATTCCATCACGAACCCTCCAACAAACGGCCAGGAGCGCGCCACGTCGTCCCCACACATCATCCCGCTTGGGTCTATTTTAAAGCTGCCTCCCTTTTTCATGCTTATGGAAGACTCGGCCACGGAGGTGCCGTCGTTGAGTTCGAACTTGTAGCCCAATGAGTCTATTGGACCACGCTCTCGCCAGGCTTCGAATCGGGCCCAGGGCTTCCAGTTGTTGGTGGAGGATGACCCGGTGGCACGTAGGATGAGCCATGCTCCCGGGTTGGATTGGGAGACCCGATCCGAACCGGGGGAAGGGACGAATGGGGTGATCATGGATGCGGCTGCTACGGGCGACCCACGTAAATCGTGGATTGTTACCGTCCATCCTTTTCTTTGGTCCTTTCGAACATTGCTCTTTTGGCTTCCGAATGCTGACAGAAATGCGTGGATTTTTGTGCTCCGATCTGGTGGCAATGATCTGAAAATTCAAACGCTTCCCCTTGTCAGTTTGATTTGGAATCATATAATATTAGGTGATGAAAGAAAATTTATGTGCTAAAAACAGCTAAGAATATATATTACTGAAACACTGAGGCTGATTAATCTCACCTCGACCTAATATTCCTCCTCCTGTCAGTGGAAAAACGACAGCTAAAAACAGGTTGATGGACCGACCCGCCCTGCACCTGGTAGACAACGGGGCTACACTCGGGCTCACCCCCAAAAGCAAAGACATATCTGGGGTCGGGTTCGGTGCGGACCACCAAATGGAGCCTAGGACCACCAGAGCCCAAGCTGACCCATCCACTCTGCATCACCATGGCGCGAGACAGCCCACTCTCCACGTCGACCGCGATCCTCACCCTCCCCAACTTCACTCTACCCACATTGACCCCACACGCGTGGGTCGTTCTTCGACCCATGTATACGGTCGCTATGAGGCTGACTTTCTTTAGCGTCTGGACGACGTTTTGGTCGAGCGTGAAGATGAGGGGTGGGGGTAGGGAGGTGGGGTCGGGAGTGTCGGTGAGGGAGGAGACCGGACTCGGGGAGGAGGAGGAGGATGGAACGGCTATAGGGAGAGGGGTAGTTTGGGGATTTGACGTGGGATGGTCTTGGATATGAAGAGTGGCGAAGCATTGGATGGGTGAAGGGTGAACGCCGTGACCGGCTGGTTTGGTTACAGGTGGTAGCTTTAAGGCTAGTGATTCCACCACCATGCGTATGAATGGACATGGATCCATTTTTTGATTCTTATTGGATGTGTGTCCCGACTTTAACGAAGAAAATGTGTTGGCTTGGGAGGACTTTATAGTTGAGTGATTATTGACTTGTATAATGATATATTGGAGTGGACGAAATTTACCCATAAACATATGAAAAAAGTCAAATCATCAGATTTCCACTAAAACATACAATGTTGTACAATGATATATTGACTCTAATTATTTTCCGTATCAAATGTTTTAACAATTTGGAGAGCAATTTTTATGTGTCCAACACCCCTGCTCCGCGTGTGCCCACCAATTAAATCTCCCCATTTCCGCTTTTTTGCATTTGTCTCCGAGCAATTAAGGGATTTAACTGCAAAATGCGTAAATCAGGGGCCATGATTGGTCGGGGACACGGGACACATAGAAAACGGAGACAGAAGAATTGGTGCGAACAATTTGCATGGACAACGAACTTCTTCATCACCTCCGTTATTACTTAAAGCAAAATCAGTAAACACAGGAACACCATTATTAAAATATTCACTTATTGTGCCTCCGTTTTCTCCTCATTTTTGTTCAGTCGGCTCCGATCAGTAAAATAATTGCCTATTTACCCTAAGTATACAATTAAAAAGTATAATATAAATTTGCAATGATATTTTATTAAAACAATTTTATTGGTGAATGTTACATTATAGTTGATCATTGACATTTTACTGATGGATCTTCCTACCTCTCATTACAAAGACAACAACATAATTAAATCGCATAATAATTTTTAGTTAAACGATTTAACAAAATTTTGGTAACACTTCGCTTTAGTTTCATGAACAGTAAACAATTGCGTGCACATAAGAAACATAAAGGAAACGATGTCGAAATTTTGTGAACTATTAAAAATGAAATGCTTTACGAAATTTAATTACGTTATTGTGTTCGTAACTTGTCCAATACAGAGACAAATCCAATAAATATTGCATACGATGAATATAGACGTTTGAAGGAAAAACTCGACTGGATTCTGAATAGGGGAGAAGAAGCTGGTTCTGTTATTTTGTTCGCTATTTAGCAACGGGTAGCAACGGCCGTCGTTGACTATACCAATGGCTTCCAACAGAATTAATTTTTCATTTGTAAGAAAAAAACTAAAAAATATATAGCTACCCTTTGAAGTCTTGCCATTAAGTCGTACATTCAGTTTGTTTAGTGGTGGTGAATCTGGCAAATATCACTTGTTCTTCTATGTTAATACTTCTTCTATGTTAATACGCCTCAGGCCCTCAATAATAGTCTCATCTTGTAAATCTTAATTGTTAGAACCTGTTTAGGTGGAGTGCTTCATAGGGGAAGAGGAAACTGTTACATTGTCGTCGAACACGAAGGTCTTCCACTTATAATATATTGATGGCTTCTACCGTTCTACGTTCTTTTGCCATTGGGCATGTTTTTTATTTCATTCCTTTGGCTGCTTTGCAGTAATCTTCTTGGATTATCGCCCACTGTCTTTTATTTATTTATTTTATTTTATTTTTATATACGAAACATTGATGGGTAATAAGATCATCTACACAGCTCAGGAAGAGGGCCCATGTAACAACTATTAATTACAACAAAGAGCATCACATACTTCGTATCAAATAGAGATCAGATGTTAGGAAAACTTTCTTGTTTCTTTGTTTTTAATTAGTACAAACAAAATCTTATCAATATGCAATTAAGGGGACCATGAATGGATACGAAAGATTTGAAAGGTTAGAAATTTAAAGCTGTCTATTGGCTGCTTAAACAAAAGAACATGGGTGATATGATATAAATAAACTAAGTCGCAATCTCTAACTCACTATTTCTACATCCTTCAATTATTGACTCCAAATACATAAATTTCCACACTTCTATACACTCCAAATATTGTTCTTTCGCCGTCTCAGCCCCCACCCCCACCCATTTATTTTATAATTTAATGTTGGACAGTTGATTATATAGATATATAGACATACACACAATACATATTTGTACCAACCCTTAAAAAGCTGTATATAGGGGAAATTACCAAGGGCTAGGTTATATAAGCATGCATGTACACAAGGGCGAATCTATGTATAAGCTTTAGTGTGCAGCTGCCCCCCTCAAATATTAAATCCTCCATGTTACTTCACCCGGTTTTGCCAAATTTTGCTCAATTTTACCCAGTTTTGCATAAAAATCTTGACCCTTCTCAAACTTTGATCCTTTCAAAAGGGTTAGCTAGATTCGCTCTTGCATATACAGTTGAGTTTTCTCGAACTTGTATGTATATATCTAACATAAACTTGTATGCATATATTGGATATGCATATGTGGACTTGTAGCAAGTGCTTTGAAGCAAGTAATACTCAGAAAAATAAAATGGGGCTATAGGCATGGAATGCACATGCAAATGCGTGGGTGGTATTTGACCAGAAATGAAGAGGATTTATATGCATGTGAGAAGCATATCTTCATCCAAATATATATATTTGTATGTTGTCACATTGCTGTTCCTGATTCTCTATTTCGTCCTACTTGCTACCTTACCATGTGCCGACTTTAATAGCATACACAATTTAATAAGTAATGTCAATTATTTGAGAGCTTCAAAAAATATTGCCAACTGAATTTCGAATATGATCAGTTTTTGAATCTGCAAGCAAGCAAATGATCGATCTCGACCAACTTCTAGGGGTTGAATATTTGCAACTCCCAACAACAGCTTGTGTGGCAGTTCACTCTCATGGGGTCAAAATCTTAACCATTTTCTTTTTAAAGTAATTAGGTTATATATGTAACCAATGTATATGCACATGAAAGGTATCTGGTATGCAAAGGCATGATCCACAACTATAATGATATAACTTAGGGCAAAGTGCCCATATGCTTTAATCAACTCTCATGTCCAAATAAGCCTAGCCATTCTCTGAACATACAAACATATTAGTTTTTAGTACTGTAGTTGCAGTTATCAATCTGTTTTTCGATGGAGTGGGTCCTTTATTTATGGTAGCTTTGTCACTGATAGAGGGCTCTTTTGCTGTAGAATGACGTTCACTTGGCTATTTAAAGGGATGTGATTAACAACTTTTCATAATCTATTTACATATGCTAAAGTGGATTGATGACAAGGTCTTTGCCAAGAGTAGCATGCTACTTACTACCTTGTTCCTTTGCTTAATTGTTTGTTGATGGCTCTGTCGGAATCTATTCGAGGAGCTGATGGCATGTTGAACGTAGTAAGTGACATCGTTTATTAACCAACCGAAACGTCGTTTATATTATGTGTTTGCTCCATCAAGCTGAACGGGTCGCTCGGTGCGCAAGCTTTGTTGGGACATAGGACACGTCGTCGGTCGACGGTAACGACGTGCCAAAATTTGCACGCGAACGGAACCACGGTCAAGACATTGTTAGGCCAGACTCGGTAGACTGAGGTACATATAACGATATTTGGGCCTACTTATTAAACACTGGCAGACTGGTGGCCATACGGTGTAACTGTAATATATTGGGCTGCATGGGCTATAAATTAACGTGAATTACATGGGCCTTTCAATATTAATTTTTAAGTTTTGATGAAATGAAGTACACTTCACTCTAGGCGTAGCCAAAAGGCCCAAAACAATGAAAGCCATTGGGATACAACATTTAACAGCATCAGTTATAGCCTTATATATTATAAATGCCTAAATAATATTTTACCTATGTAAAAGTTATACTATAAAACATGCCCCAAAAGCTAGCTTCAAAGGAATAGTCTGCAGAATGATTGTTAAATTGAACTTTGACATATGATTTATACCGATAATTTTGCTTAGGTAGTAACATCTTCTACTTTATGTCTATTAATGGTTTTATGTTTACTTGAAATGGTATATTACCTTGTGTTTTTGCATGGTTGACTTTCTAATAATGTGCCTTCTGTGGTGACCCTAATCGAGGAGCTTTCATATATACGAAACATACAAAGCACACTTCACAAAAGAATATGGTTATAGGCATGAAACTAGTGTTATACATGTGCATGTTGCACACAGTATGTTTTATTAAAATAGTTTTACAAACACATTTAAAATAATTAATATATAATGTAAAATATGGTGAATTTATTAAGATGACTGAATTATGTACTAAATGTACTGTTTTAACCTTTTAAGTATGTTAATTTTTGTTCTCTGATTTATGTTTTTTTCGTATGTGTAAAAAATGTCAATTTAATGGACTTTAAAGAGTTAAATAATGATTTATTATTTTATAGCGTTTAATATTTGTTAAGAAAATAAATGAAAATTGGTATTCTTAATTAATTCTAAAAATAACATTTTACAAATTTCAATAGACAAATATTTACGTGCATGGATTTTGAATTTTAACGGTTAGCTTTTAGTATGTTTGTATGAAAATAAAAGATAGATTGAATTTGAAATGTTGCTTAAATGAATTAAAGAAAAAAAATTAAAACGGAAATGAAATGCTAAGAATTGATATATTTTATGATTTAAAGCTTTTGACGCTAACATCGACATTAACATCAAAAGTATATTACATTATTAAAAAGATAAACAAAATATTTATTTAACAACGAAAAAAGAATTATAAATCATATTCTTGATTAAATTTTCAAGAATTTATAACTTTGTTTTCGAAACATTGTTTTTGTACCTCAATTTAAATTTATAATAGAATTTTTTTTTGAATACTAGCCTCCAAACGATAATAAAATTAAAAAAGAAAAATATTTCTAATCAAAATATTGTATACGAACAAGGCACGCGCTTTGCCTGTGATAAATATACCCTCTTCATGCATAAAATGTTTTCTCACAAATTAGATTCATTTAACACATTTAGAGAAAAATGATTTTCATAAAAATTTAACGAACATTTTTAACATTGGAAATTATGTGTAGTTGATTTGAATTTTTTTATTTCTATGTAATAACATCCGTATTTTATTAGTTTAATTATAGCAATTCAGGATTTCAGAACTAATTTAAAAATTATTTTTAATATAATTTTATATGAAAATACGGTTGAATTTCAAAAATTGATTATCTAAAGTTGATTTGAGCAGTTTAAAAAGGAACATTATTGAGATTACATTACGCCATAGATGGCCTACTGCAACGAAAATCCAAGGTGTTGTCAGCTAAAATGTTGCGACAACTATGCTGATTTTTGTCTATTGCAACGCACTCTTCAATGTGTTGGCATAGATATCAAATCGTGTTGCAGTAGCTATAGTTATATACTTATAAGTTTAGTTTGTCACATCATCGATATGCATCTATAAAAAGATGCATATCTATCCGTCAATTTACCTTTTAAAAACAACATATGTTGTTGACACCTCACTAATCCGTTATAATCCTCCACCAGCAATAGGAAATTAAATCAACTTACGGTACTCATTCCATTACTCTTTCTCAACTTCTCAGAACTGTTCGTTCTCACCTCCAAATTTCCAATTCCAATCCCTAATTTTCGTTCACCTACTTCTTCAACTCCAACCCTCTCTGCATCCTCCACTTATTCCAACTAGTCTTCGACTCCAACTCCAAACGCACCCACTTGTCCCCTTCTCCCCTTCTCCGTCATCAAACGACAGTCAATCCAAGAAAAAATGTGCTAGCTTTTTATACGGTGTTTCTATTTACGTTTCTATTGCTTTTTTTATCACCGCTATTAATTAGCCTATCGAGAAACTGAAATTTTTATCACCATGAATATAATTGGTGTTAGATGATTAACAATTCTTGTCTGTTATTTGTAAATGAATCCACACTTTTTTCTGTTTGAAGTTGTATACAATTAGTTTCTGTTATTTGTGGTTCTTTTATATGTTTATTCACTGAAATGTTCTTTGAGCAGCTATTGGGTTGTTAATCAATTTAATAACACAGTGGTGATTGAGAAATGATACTGCTAGCTTTTTTAATAAGATATACAGTGGTTTATGAAAATGGTTTCATAAGGATGCTTACATATACATGATACTATTCATTTCTTAAGTATTTTCATGTTTGTCATATGCATGAATTTTCACCTAGTTCCCAATTAGAAATTTCTTAAGAAACCTGTTATACTTTGATATGCGCATCACCATTAACATCATTGTATGCCAGTTAACCAAGCATTGTTTAAGTAATGCTTGGATTTGCTTCAAAGGCCATTCAATAATATATCTGCACACATGGATCAATAAATTGCTAATGGATGATTGTTTCTTCATAATGCACGCTTCTAAAATTATATGTGAGCTTTATTTTGGCGTGCGTGTGTATAAGATTGTCTAATAAATATACGCACACAAGTACTTAATGCATGAAATACATGCCTGAAAGCCTACTACATGAAATTTAAGGTATGGAATATATACATAATCATTTGCAGTTTGTGATATTACTGAAATGATTGCAGTTTGTGATATCACTTCAATTCTTCCTTCAATTCGAGTTCAATGACCGCTCAATCGATTTCTACTTCAAATTCATCAACAACGGCTGGAAGAAAGAACTGCCACCACAAAATCCTAGCGAAGATGAGGACTGTGAAGGCAAGGTCGAATGCGGAGAAGAAGTTTTATGGTTGCTCCATGTGTCCGGTTAGTATAAATTAGGTTTTTTTTTTTTTTTTTGCTGCTTTGTCTATTATCATATCTTTCAGTGATGTTTTACTCGAGAATTTAAGATACATGCAGAATGGCGATTGTGAGTATTTTATGTGGCATGACGAAGTATATGAAATCAATAGCAATGCGGAATTGAATGATACTACTGTTAAATTGATGGAAAAAGAAAAGACTATATCTCAATTGCTCGTGGAAAGGAAGACAATTGAAGAAAAGCCGCTGAAGCAAAAGCAAAAGAGGGCAAAAGCCGATGAATTTGTGGCAGATATGAATGAAGATTTGACCCTAATGCGCATTAAATGTGGAAAACACGAGAAAGCAGAAAAATTCTTTGCAACAGCTTTAGCTATGTCCTGGATAATGTTTGGAGTTCTTTTGTGTGTTTCTATGACAATGTTTGGATAGTTTTCAAGTATAATTTTAAGTTTTGTCACATTGTAGATTAGTGATACTTTTTGCCACATTGTAGACTAGTGATATTTTTTGCCACATTGCCCACTAAACCCAAAGTGCTGATTAGTGATAATTTTAACTGTCTAATTGTTTACTCAATATTGTTTGTGCATTGAACAAATTGAGTCATTGCATCAATTTGCAACTGAGGCATGCATGCCATAAACTAAGGTATGCAACTGAAATGCAACTCAGTTATGCAAATGAAACTCGGTTATGTAATTCAGTTATGCAAAAAAATGCAAATGAAACTCAATATACTGAAATGCAAATGAACTGAGGCATGCAGGTGAAGAAGGCAGTGATGAGGTCGTTCAAGAACTTGTTACTGAAAGCACTAGAGGTACTCGAGGGAGTAGAGCCACTGAACGCATTGGAGGCTCGCGCTATATTTTGAAACTGTTTTAGTTTGATGTATACAAGAATTTAGTACTGGCTGTGTTTATAACTGAAATGTCTGTAAAATTGAATTTAGTGGTTATGTTTTGTTATTTTGTAGTTGACTAAGTAGTACTTTTGTTGCTGGTTAATTTGAAATAAAAATTTCTTTGTTAATTTCAGTGTGATGTTAATAGCTGTTATGTTGCAATATGTTGTGTAATGTTTCCAAAGCTATGATAAAATGTTGTAGTATGTGATCTTAAGTGTTGTCATTAGATGATAAAAATGTTGCCATAAATTAATGCATGTGGGCCCCACAACAGGATTTCGTGAATCCGGGCTGTAGATTTTAGTGGGGATTCCGTGAACTCGGGATGCAGATTTTAGTGGGCCCCGCCTTTTTGTAAATTTAGTACCTATGGCAACACTTGTACCAATGTTGCCTTATGGTCGCAAACATCTTCACTTTTAAGGTTGTATAAGCCTTGAACAACTCATCTGTAAAAACGACAAAATTATACCCAATATAATATTTATTTATATACAAAAGATACGATATAAGAGCATAAAATAAACATATTTCTATGCTAATCAGTTGTCTTTGACTCTAAGGCAACACGACAAAACGCAACACCAAGAAAGTGTTGCCACATATAATTTTGGCCTATAACAACATTTTTTTGGCACTTCCTGCATCACTTGTCTGGTGTTGCAGTATGCAATCTATGGCATAGTGTTACTTCGGATTTCGACGTAACTTTTTTTATTGAATCTGTAGCGTCGAATAATGGTAAAAGCCCAAATTTCATAATTTTTTGAGCTAGCGTGTAGGCATACGAGAAGAAAACATAAGCTAAAATCGTATATTGAGATTAAGCTGAAACACGATCGAAAAATAAAATGGAAGGTCAAACGAACTCGGAATTCGATGAAACCTGTTCCGTTGGATCCAAAATTATGTTTATCAATAGAATCCAAAATTTCGTGGCAAATGGAATTAATTTGTGATCGTGCGATCAAAATGGATGGAGGTTAACTAGCAAACTTTTATAAACATATAGTTATAAAACTTGAATTGAAACAGAGGTCATCCAACGGCCCAAGGTTGTTTTTTTGCAAGCAATCCGCGTTTATAGTGTTCTGTGATCTGCATGAGGGGTGGTAATTTTGCATTTAAACCCCTCCCTCTTTCCCCTTTTTTTGGCATAACCAACCGGTTTTAAGGTGACCGCAAACACCGTTTATTATAACTAATAATAAACACTAAAATATCGTACAGGTAACTATAGTTAGCAGTCAGGTACATCCGGCTTTTAAGGTGGACCGTCCACCATATACAGAGTTTATAGTGTTCCGCCGCTATACCTATACAGGCTTAAAGCACTTAAATTAGCTAATTTACTATCCTACTTCTTTCCTAATGCAAAAATCATCTTCCTCCTTCCTCCTTCACCATTAATGTCCACCTCCTCCACCCAAGCCGACCCTACTCGAGCCTGACCCCCGCTCCCTCTCTCCCCAAGTCGTCTACGCCACTGGCCGCCGCCATGGACCCCTGTCCCCTCCTCATTTGCTCCATTTTGATAAAAACACCTTCTTTCTTCCCTTTTTCACACACCACCACCTCTTTACACCCCTTATTCACCTACTACACCACTCACGCACCCCTCCCATCGCTGCACCGAACTGGGATAGCGGAGATTGTGGACCCCACAACCATATTTTAACCCATTTTGCCCTCCGTTTCGCCTCAAACTCTCAGATCTACTAGTGTGTGAATGTGTGAGCGTGTTAGCAAGTCGTTCGAGCTCCATAGGTCACCAGAAATCCATGTAGAAGTCCAACAAGTGTCATAGAAGTTGTAATGTTGATTAGCGAGTCCGCATTCCTTCCATTCGAAGCTTGGCGGAGTGGAAACCATCGATAAGAAACCGAAAGTTAAAAGCGGCAGTTTATTGTTAATCGTAGTTAGTAAATTTATATGATTATATAATGATTTGTGGTTAATTATATAAGTTCATTATGATGTAAAATGATGTGTAGTATGATAAAAATATCATTTTTACTTGATATATGTGAAATTGCTTAGATACGTGACATATAAGCGTAAACAGTGTATATTGTGAGAAATTTAAACACGTAAAGGGCTAGTTAGAATTAATTGTTTAATAGTTAACTAATGAAGTTAAATAATCATTAGTGATTAATTGTATAAATTTAATAAGATGTTAAATGTTGAGTAGTATGATAAAAATATGATTTTATTTATTGTTCATGAGAAAACAAAACTAACTAAAAATGGTTAAATAAAATAAATGGTTAATTGTTAGTAGTTAGTAATAAAATTTACTACGATATTATGCGAGAGTATAAGTTAGTAATAATAATTTATTATGATGTTAGTAATGATTGGCAAGATAAAAATATCATTTTTAATTGATATATTCGAAGTGACGTGCGTAGGTGCGAAATTAAAATTCGCGTAGAAGAGGGAATAAATTTAATTGGTTATCGATTGCTAATTAAAAATATTTAATAATGTTTATCACCGATCATACCAATTTATTTCTATTACAAAAATTGAATAGTTGGATAAAAATATCATTTTTATCTGTTATATGTGATATCCCTTGAGTTTAACACTTGAACTGCACACTAAGTTTATTTAAAATTTATTTCGCCTTAGATGGCATTGATTGAGTAATTTATTTATTATTATTGTTATATGTGAATTGGATGCGCTGCGATGGTTGCTTGTGTGTAATTAAATATACACTATTGGATAGTGAACAATAATTGTAGACCATATTGCATAACATAGCATAACATATCCATATAATCATGTAATTGTTTGATGCTTATATGATGTGAACCGTATATCATATAATTGTTTGATGCTTATACAATGAGAACTGAAGAAGAAGAAGAATCTCATGGCATGTAATTGTCTGATGATTATCCGATGTGGACTGAACAGTAGAACCATATGACATGTAATTGTTTGATGCTTATATGATGTGGACTTAATAACCATATATAACGATAAATCGTACGACTTAATAACAAATCCCACATGGGTCTTGAGATGAGAGAAATATACACGTCTCTCTTGTGTGGATATAGGCAACATGGATCGTGATATAATCCCTACACGGGTCTTGGGATATATTTTTTACACATCTCCCCTGTGTGTAAATAAGTCACAATTGTTGGTGAACATGATGTAAACCCCACACGGGTATTGGAATGATAATTTTTGACACATATCCCGATTGATTTTGGTTGGATATATATATATATATATATATATATATATATATATATATATATATGAGGGCCTAGAGAGGCGACTTGTGATTTTTTCGAGCACTCCGTACAAATGAGGTTATGGCGAATTTTTTCGAAAATATAAGACATCAGCCAAATAATTAATAAATAAATTGGTTTGAAAGTAGTTTGACGTATAATATATATACATATATATATATGTATATATATATATGTATATACACACATACACACGTCGAATATAAATTAAATAGAAAGTACCGCGCAGCGGTAGTTCGTGTTTTCGACGTGCAACTTAAAGCGAGTATACCGGAAGATCAAACCATCGGATTTTCCCGAAATTAGAACCATTGGATTCGTTACGAAAAGATCTTTCCAACGTTAATAAATATGTTAAGATCCAACGGTTCGATCTTTAGAAATGTTTAATACATATTTGAATGAAAACAACGCCAGTGCAGTTGAATGACCTGAAACGTCGTTTTACTAAAATGGACTATCTTTATATGTATAAAAATAAAGAGAAATCACTTTTAAAAATACTATAAATGATTTGAGATAAGTATAAATCAATTTCACATGGTTTGTAAAGGTAAAAATGGTTAAGTTGAATTTGGCAAAATTTGTATAAATGCTTATATAACTGATTTGAGAAAGAATTTGGAAATAAAAAATTTAATTCTTGATTTGAATAAAATTCTTAAGTAACCGTTTTAAATAAGGATATGAATTGGATTATGAAATCCAAATAACTTAACCAAGTTGAGAATAAGATTTTGCATCTTATGGATTAACCAATAAAAATGAAGTTTAATTGGTAAATAAATAATCCAAATACGAATTTAATTTGATTGGAATTATTTTAGCGCAAATTATTTGAAATGACCGGGTTAAATCCCATTTCGAATAAGTGAACGGTGGTTAAAAATTGAAGATATTGAAGATGGTGCAAGACCGACAATCTTCACATTGAAAGGATTACTATTGATGCCTTGGATATGGGTAGCTCCCTTGAAAGAGTTATAGTGTTAGTTGTCTGAACGTACTTGTTGATTGTCTGGATATGGCAGGGTCTCTCTCCTGTATTGGACATATGGGATGATGAATAAGGTGCCTCCGGTTTTGTTCAGGCCCAGAACGAACTTGTAAATGGATTGTGTGTCTGACACATTATTATAAGTTGTATCAATTGATGTCTGCTAAATATATATTTGTTTGGTGGTGGAGAATTTATTCTCTTAGCTTAACACCCTTTTCTGATACATACGAACTTAGAGATTATATATTGGTAGCTATCAGCTATATGTTCTGGATTAACTGTGTGGCATGCTGAGATGCATGGATCAAAGCTTTTGTTGAAAAGCAGAGTTTTGTGGATGATGATCAAAGCATGACTGATATAGTGCAGCTTTGTGTACAAGTTAATTAGCGAATTCACACCCCGATATGACTCAAAAAGGGGATGAGGGACCGTAGGGAGAACATGCTTTTCTTTCTAGCTAAAAGTAGTGGGCATATTTACTTATGTAGATGATGGAAAGCGAGGCGCCTCGGATATAGCCGCAAGAGGCCCAAATGGTCGACATACATACCAAGGTTGACAGACAGACCAAGAGGTCCGATAAGACGAGGAAACGTATGATTCAAGCATAACTAATCAGTAATGTGCAAGCTGACCAGCCCTGCCGCTCCCAAGGGTCACGTCTGTTGATCCTGGACATCTTGCTAGAGATGGTCCGAATTCAGAGAGGAGAGATCCCTTGCCTCAGCTCATGAAGGAAATCCAAATTCTAATACGAGATTTTACGGTTTTAGCTGTATATTGTTGTCGAAATAATAGGATGGGGTATTATGCCATCTGAGATTAATACATTTATTTAGAAATGGTTTTAATCATATAGACACTAATAATAATAAAAAACGATGCTATTTCTCGTATCAAGCATGTTTATCCATTATAACGTAAAACTCTATCCTCCAGCTTGCGTTGCATTGTGTGATGGGACCTGGGTCTTATAATGTGCTTCATTTTTGAAAAAGCATAGCGTTATTCTATTTATTGTTTCAGTTATTTAAATTACACCACATTCGTGTGGGGTAAACCCGTTCTGTGTTATACGATGTGGTCACATGATATGCTTACTTTAAATAAGTCAAGTTAACTGTAGTATTTCTCATACCAGTCTCATGACTGACTCGTAGTTTGTTTTTCCTTGCAAACTTGAGTGCCCATTTTTTGTTTACATGGGAATCCAAGTAAACAGGTTTAGCTTGCTTTCTTTATGGGATGTGTACTGGAGCATCTATATCTATTTTGGCTTGGAGCTGAAGATGGAGCTTATATATATATATATATATATATATATTTCTTTTGGACTTATAAGACACTCTCTTATGTTTAATTATGTTTGATTCTGCTGTAAACTTATTATCTTAGGTTGAAACTGTATTTCTACTAAGTATGATCCCGTTATGTTGTGTAACTCTGTTGGTGTTTATTTCCACTGATGTAAGATGATGTAAACTTTTCTCTGGGTTTTAAGTTGTCACAGGTGGTATCAGAGCCAAGGGTTAACCATAGTACTGGAGTATAACATATTAGCTAACCCATCAGAGATAGAATCAGTAGTATTCTAGGATGAGTAACTCATTAGAGATAGGATTAGTAATGTCCTAGAATGATTACAACAGTATAACATATAACTGAGTAGATACGTCTTTATTTAGGCATATGTTTTTATACTCTTACAATTCTTTAAGATGCCTTTTCTTTTGGCCTGACACTTTTCATGCTACTTACAGTCATAAGAGAAAATGAGTGGAAGAGGTAGAGGAGGTAGAGGACGGGAAGATGTTCCGACTGAGAATCAGCAGCCCGACCCCGTAGAAGATGTTAATGCACCAGTATTGCCTCAACAATAGCAACAACCACAACAAGAACAACCTGATCTAGATACGCTTGCTAAGATATTCAAGAACTTGGTATGATTGTCATTCTTGGGCAAAGAATCAGTAATTGAAGCATAAGCATGGATGAGGTCTTATAAACAAATTTTCGAAGGCTTGGAATTGGCTGATTATTGAAAGAGCTTTCTAGCATCTGATTACTCAAAGATAAAGCCCTGATTTGGTGGGAAGTAGCTACAGTGGGTAATCCGGGAGGTAATATGACTTGGGAAAGGTTCAAAGAGATTTTCGAGGAAAGGTTTGATCCCCAGGAAGAATTCAAGCGTCTATACGATGAGTTTGCTAATCTCAAGCAAGAGGACAGGACCATTCATGAATATGTAAACAAATTCAATGAACTCTCTCATTTCCGTCCAGGGCTAATTCGGAATTCG
This sequence comes from Allium sativum, assembly GCA_030737875.1. Classification (NCBI taxonomy): domain Eukaryota; kingdom Viridiplantae; phylum Streptophyta; class Magnoliopsida; order Asparagales; family Amaryllidaceae; genus Allium; species Allium sativum. The sequence continues at coordinate 444,745,833 of CM060919.1, forward strand.
ACTAAGAAGAACAAGAGGTTCATTGAGGGTCTACAGAGAAGGCATCGTAGCCGAGTGACAGCTCAGATATAACTCTCGTTTGTCAAAGTGGTTGAAATGGCTTGTAGGTACGAAAATATTGATAAGTAGAATGCTCGGGAAGATATGGAAAGTGGCTACTATGGTAATAAAAGAAAAACTTCGAACGAGAAGCCCAAGATAAGAAAGACTGAAGAAACAAAGCCCAAGGATAGTAGGGCCGAGAAAGTCAAATGTTATAACTGTGACAAGTTTGGACACTGAGCAAGGGATCGTAGAGATCCCAAGAGGTCGAGGAGAAATGAATCTAAACCTAGCCAGAAATCTCGAGATAGTAGGGAATGCAACAATTTCCATAAGACGGGGAATATTTCGAGGTACTGCCCACTACTGAAAAAGGCTGAAGTGGCTCATGTTTACAAGGTGGAAGATACTCCAACAAGTTTTGCTGGCAGAGGAAGGCCAGATGTCTTGGAAGGTACGCTTATTATTAGAGATATTCCTGTTAAAGTATTATTTGATACAGGAGCATCACGAAGTTTTATTTCAAGTAACATTGTTAAGAAACTGAGTTTGAAGTTAATATTTCTAGAAGAGCCCATTAGTGTCCATAATCCGGTATGAGGTTCTCTTGATCTCACTACTACAAAAGTGGGCAAATTCGACACAAGTTTTATGTGGCCTTAGATCGAAAAAGCATTGCATTTGCCCCTTTTTTCAGATAGGCAACACCAGAAGGGCGTGGCATCCGCGACCGTTGCCTTAGCCCTCTAAGACAATGCTTTTCCCCATCTACTGCCACGGAAAGAAAGTGTTGCATTATATACATAATGCAACACTATTTGCACGTAATGCAACAATATTCAGAATTGCTTAAGCATTAGTTAGAGCCTGGCTTCCAGGTCACGATAGTGGGGCAATGTCAACTTTCCACGTCAGCTGCTTACGCATCACATGACACGTCATCTTTCCACATTATCTTCCCACGTGTCACATACCACTCAGCTGTGGGGTCCATGTGCCATGTGGAATTAATATTATTTTATGTAATGCAACACCACTGTATTATGGAATACAACACCATTATCTTGAAATACAACATTAGGAAAAAAACAAATGTGTGACACCTCACGTCCGTTAATGTCACTCATTAAGGAAATGCATTAAGTTTCGTGAAGCGTTATGGGTAAATAAGAACATAATAACACAAGACAGACATGTAAAATAGCAGCGAAATTAAAAACTTTACTTAATTCAAAACATTATGGTTCCAAATATTGAGTTTACATCATAAGTAACTAATTACACTAATAATCCGTCTTTCCAAAAATATCAGGGTACAAAGCATAAAACCATATTTCCTTTGCAAAGCCATAAGAGAGTTGACAAGAAGTCTAAGCAGTACATCTATATCCAAAATCCAAGCTAAGCTGAAAGAATCAAAATCAACTCTAAGCACTTCCTCCCTGAGAACCTTGGGAGGGGGAGGGGGAACGGAAGAGAGAGAAGAGGAAACAAAAAGGGTCAGACATAAAGTCTGGCGAGTCCAGTTACTTTTAAATATAAATAAATAAAAGTATCATGGCAGGTATATAAAACTGGAAGAACAAGATAACAGTAACAATAACAAGTGTGAACTGAGAAAGATAAGATAAACAGGATATATTGCGCTTCTTAAATACATTTCTCTGCACCACGCAGATACTAATATATCAGAAATAGAATGATCCCTACTAATACCGTTCTATTACATTTTCTTGATTATTAGGTTACTTGGGTTAATAGTACTCAATAATTATACGCGCATTGTACCCAATTACTTTCCCATGGATCCACCTAATACAACATATGTAGCTATCTCTCAATATTCGGATACACCTAATGGTACCCCACTCGCACGGTCTCCATCGTAATGAACGCAGTCCTTCATCCTACGCCGGAGTGACGCACAGATCTCTTGTAACGTCCCGCATTTTTATCGGTTTGTATTTGAATATTTAAATCAGTTTAAATATTGAAATCATAATATAAGTGGATTTATATATTAATTAAAACGAAGTTGAATGTATAAAAATATATATTAAATATAATCGAGCTCATAACGACGCTGCAGTTCGTAATTTCACGTTTTGAACTTCAACTAAGTGTACAAGATCCGTTATTAGTCAGATTTCTTCGAAACAAGAAACGTTGGAATCTTTAAACTATATCTTTCTAACAGAAGTGAAAAATCAAGATTTCACGTTATAGATTGTGAATTATATCCAAATCAAATATTCAGAAAGTCGCTATGAAATCGTATATCGACCGTAACTGTTTATTTGGTATAACTAGATACCGATCGCGAATTTGAACAAGGTTCTTTTGAGACATAGTGATAATTTAATTTTTAGAATTTTACTGTAATTTTTAATTAATTAAATACACCACTTTTTATTTGGAGTATTTGGCACCCTGTAACAACATTTTGGGGTTTCAAAATATGAGTTAATAAACCGGTATTATTATATTTTTGGGATCGTAACACCTCGTTGAGCGCGACCATTCTCTTACTTATGTCCATACGTGAATAGAATTTATAACTCAAACATAAAGCAATGACATATATTTAATGCTGATATGTATGTATGGATAGTGCGCAAATTTGTCAAAACTCAGACCTATAGAGTAAACACGTCCATATGCTGTGCACAACAGTTGAAGTGATTATTCATGGAACCTATCTACCTAATGCTTCATTTTGAAGCAACGAGGCATGCTCCAGTACAGCCTAAGTTGAAAATAGGTATACCTAACCCCTAAGCTAAACCTCATGTACTGAAGCCTTACCCTATTTCTTAACGCCTAAGTAAAAATTACATCAAAGACAAATCAGTGCACGTCCTACCTAATGAATGGTAAAATCAACACACGTTCTACCTATGAAAACATAATGGTATATTCCTTGGCAACCAAGGTTCGCCTCTATATAAAAGCAAACACTAGACTGTGACCTACATTTTGAATTTACTTCACACTTAAGTACTGAATTTCCGCATAAACAACAGAAAACTATGTCATACTCCATAAACTATAGTAGCCTATGTTTGAAAATATATCACCCATGCTGTCCTCTACAAAATGACATTGATATTTTCCCGTTCTCTTCACATATAAAAATGTACAAGCCTGCCCATTACTAGGAGATATAACAGCAAAAAAAAGAAATCAGAAATATTCGATCCTTCCAAATACTAAAAGAAATAGGGATTAAATCCTACAAATAATTCTGATACGATGAGAAAAGCCTCCAACTCGGGGTGCTGGCGTCAGCAGTAAAGGGATATGCGGTGTTCATTATGAAGAGTGAGTTTGGAGGTAGTGGTCGCCGTGAGCTCTAGCTGTGAGGTTAAGGAGGTATGAGCGAAGGCTGAAAAACGTGATGGAAGCGGAAATTGAAGCATTGCGTGGTCTGTATATGGGGGAGATGGAGTTACGTTGGGAGGACGGTTAAGTGTTCAAACGTGATTTTTGCGTGATGAAGCGAATATATACTGTGATGCGTGAGTGGGATGAAGGAAGGACTTGATGGCACATACACCATAATCTGGGTCTACATTGAATAATGAAGTGATGTTCTGGGAAGTAGTTTTTGAGGGAAAAGGTGAATGGTAACAAGGAGGCGTCAGTCATGGTCGAACACCAAATGGAAAGAATGGAGTTGTTACTGATGGTAAAGCTAAAGGAAGAAGTTTGGGGGTCCAGGAAGTTGCGAGGTGAACAAGAATAAAAGGAGCAACGTGGGAATAAAAGATCGAAGTGGGGAAGTGGCAACATATGGTAGGGGCTTTGTCAAGTTACACGATGAGCAAAAGGACATGAATAACAGTATGGGGGCTTTTTAACGTATGGGGTAATATGAGTTTAACGAGAATGGAGTCCTTTTAAGTTCTGTGAAACCGCTCGCTACAGGAGCTGATGTGGTCGGGTTACGGATGGAAGCTTCAGGGGGCGAGTACCCTGGTAGTGTCGGTTTTGCTGTAAAAAGGAGATTTTAGTGGGGAGTTTAAGGATGTTGGTAATACATGTACATGGAACTAGCGATTAAAGAAACAATAATGTACAAAGAAAACAAACCAAAGGGGACAAAACGTGAAGAGATAACAAGGCTTGCATAGCGCAATCATCTTGTACAGGTGGAGTGTTTGGTGAAGATTCATGGAGGGAAGGGGCTTGGCAAGTTGTGGTTTTCAAAGAGGACTGTGCTCTATGTTAGGGTGACGGGGGACACATTGATGGGGTTTTGAAGTTATCCAAGGGGCTGTAGCACGTTGGAAAGGTTGGGTCGATTAGTGAAGAAAGGAGGTTCATTGGTAGTTGTGGTGTGAGGAGGACGTGATGGTAGTAAAATAGGGTATTAACTCGGGTTCGAAATAGTAGTTAGTTGAAATGCATTTCGGTTAGTGGCAAGTGCTTTGGGTGGCGAGCTGATAAAGCTTGTGGAGTGCAGTGCGTTGAAATGGGAAGTGGAAGGGGGAACATGGGTGCGAGCATGAAAAAGAAAAAGGGGAGCAGTGCATTTAGGATCCGGGTTGGAGTTGAATTACGATAGCAGCAAGTGTTTGAAGTGGCATGGGTTTATCAATGGAGAAGCTGACGGATAACATGTCGCTGAAAGTGGAGCAGTAATCATGGGAATACATCGGATGGGTATTGAAGAAGTACTACAGTGAGATGCGGATTTGGGTTTCTAACGATGGGAACTGGGCCGACTGAATTTGTGAAAGGTCCAAAATGAAAAAGAAAAAAGGAAAAAAGAACGTGGAATAAAAGAAAATAATGCAGCAGTGTTGGTGAAATGGGATACCGGTGGCGTGTGCTCTTCTTAGAAGATGATACCGTTGTCAAAAACGCTTTGGCGAACAAAGAAGACATACTATGAACAATGGGGAAGAGCGATTAGTGAATTGATCGTGGTCGGATTAATTGGAACCATAATGATGAAATCTACAGTATGAAATTTTTCGTGCTGAGAAGGGAGCGACTGGAATTTCGTGATATAATCAACTGACGCAAATCATAATATAATGATTAACGCGCAAGGTGAATGAATTCACTAAGTCTGATCTATTTTAAAATATTATAATTATATTTTAATGTTGGTTGAATACCGTGTGATGGTCGTTTAGGTAGATCGCCATTAAATTGGTTGAAATATATATCTTGCGTACGTTAGATACTGATTCCGTCGATTATAATATCCCCTAGTATGAAATCAGTGTTAATTGTTTGACTAACATTTGTGGATGCGGGAAACCTGTTGGAGGAATCCAACCGGATTCCAGAATATTTATATGTACTGTTTTATGTATATACACTGTTTGAACCCAAAAGACAGTAAAACTCCATATGAATATTGATGTTGAATGGAAATTCAACATTTGTTTGATTAAATAAATAAACGATATCGATTAAGAAGGTGACAACAGTCGACCATAAAACCCATCGTTTGTTAAGGAGTTGATTGGCCGTTAGGCAAACCAACGAAGATAATTATAAAAGACTATATTTTATAATTAAAGCAAAGTTTTAAATTATAATAGAAGTTCTATTATAAACCAGTATTTTAGAGTTTGTTTTTATAAAGTAAATAAAAATGATTGTTGACATTTAAATAAGTTTATAAAGTATAAATTATCCTACGATTAAATATTTGGATAATTATTTTAAGACAAATAATTCAGAAATATTATTAGATTTAATATATTAAGAAGTAATTAAAATCAGTTAATGAATTTACTGATGGAATGAAGTTGATTTAAATCAACTGTTTAATTGAAAAATGATTTATTAGATTAAATGGGTCTTTGTAAAGAAGTTATAAATAGAACTGTGGAATGAAGTTAAAGCGAAGAGTTAATGTTTAAAATAAATAATCATAAACAATGAAGATTTCAAAGTATGAATATGGTGTTATAAAACCATATTCCAAAATAAAACAAGGAAATGCGATTTGATGTATATTATAAGTAATAAAGGATTAGAGTTACATACTTATTTCTGTTCTAAGATAAGAACGTTATCGATTAAGGTCTGAGAGGTAAATAAAATACCCCAACTTGAACGGCTTCACAATTATCGAAAATACTTGGGTTATAGTAAGGTAAAAACCGTCCATGTTTATGTGTGAGCTAGTCTTACTATTATCTTCTTGTTTGGAAAGGAGTTTCAAAGCTAAAACAGTATGGTTGGAATTTACTCACACCAGTCCCATGACTGACCCAGAGTTTATTTTGTTTGTTTTCCCTAAACTCTTGGGTGCCCAAATTTGTACGGGCAGTCAAGTGTTTCAGGTCTTTACAGATTCACTTGGAGGAGCTGGAAGCAGAAGGCTTCATCATAAATTAGTTAGAGATTATTTCCGCTGTGATATATATGAGTTGTACCCTGATATATGGTATGTATATACAAATTCAGATTTGTATTTCAAAAGTTATGTTATAAGAAAATTTATTGTTCTGCTGTGAGTTCGTGTTTACTCTGATTCTGTTCAGTTGTGATCTTCTTCTTCTATTCTATTAGTTCTATCTTATCTTTCTCATCCTCTTAATTCTTTCTATTAATGATCTGATTTTTCGTGCACTTTGAGTTGAATGTGTAAAATATTAGTCAGCTTAAATTGGTACGGATTTTCGGGCCATTACAGTTGGTATCAGAGCCAGGTTTAGTAATTACCTTGGCTCTGTGGCGTAACTCAATAAAGATAGGGTTAGTAATACCCTATATTGAGTATGAGTGTATATATATATATGAGTTAACGTATTTGTAAATTGATATAAAAACTTTTTTATATTGTGTTGGTTGGTTTGGCGAGTGGTTTATGAATTCTGTTCGATACTGGATTGCAAACGGTATTGATAGGAGTTTCTAAACTCTTGAACAGAGTTATTCGACACAATATTGTTTATAAAGGCTGGGTAAATGAAATATTTTACCCAAAATATATTTTGATATAAAAATAAGTATATATCTTGATATCATTATAATATATTGGTTGTGAGATCATTATTATAATTGAATACGATCATAATTGAGTTGGTTATGTAAATAACCAATTGAAATTTACGTAAGTATAAAATACAAAATCAGATGAATTGAATCTGATGATAAACCAAAATTGGAGTTAAAACTCTGGAAATTTGAGAAGTCATTAAAAATGGATTTGAATTAAATATATAGGAATTTTAAAATCCTGGGAGATTTAAAAATGTTTCAAAGTGTTGTGAAAGATAATTTGATTTTTTTTTCAAAATGAAAGTATTTGAGAATGAGTTTTGAAAGTAATATAGTATTGAACTCACTTTGATCGCTGGGAAATAAATTCTGATGATGAAGTCGACCATTATCGGTGTTCATTTTCGAGTCTCTTAGTGACGGATTACTACCAAAGATTTTGTTTTGAAATAAGTTGTTCGAAAATTCAAATGTTTTGAATTTGCTATGTTATGAATATAAATATTATTTCAAACTGATTTGAAATAAAACCCCAGGAATTTGAATTTTGAAATTTAAAATTTACTTGTGAAGTAAATAAATAGAGAATTTAACTAAGTCAAATAAAATTGGAGTTGAATTGAAGCCAAGTAAGCAGAAATCGTACTGGAATAAGGATTTGATTTGGCAAAGTAGTTGAGTTGTGAATTAAGATTAGGAATGGAACCAAGCTTGACTATGGAAATGGGATTATTGAGAAAGAAATTGGGATTGAGATCAGAATTTGAATTGAAATTTGGCTTGAATATAAGTGAATGATTGAATTGGAGAAAGGCCTATAAAGGCGAGTTGTAGTTGTGCCGATATTGCCATACAGAAGAAATGCTGGCGAAATTTTTCGGTACATTAAGGTGTTAGGAAATTTTCAAAGTCGTTGAAAATATTCGTTAATAAAAAGAGTATTATTATTCTAATAGAAATAATTAATTAGTTCAATTGAAACTGAAAATGAGAAGTAAAAAAAAAGATATTAACCAGGTTATAATGGGGTTTATAGCATTTTCCTACCTTTGTAATTTCGGGGACGAAATTCTTTCAAGGTGGAAGGAATGTAACGTCCCGCATTTTTATCGGTTTGTATTTGAATATTTAAATCAGTTTAAATGTTGAAATCATAATATAAGTGAATTTATATATTAATTAAAACGAAGTTGAACGTATAAAAATATATATTAAATATAATCGAGCTCAATACGACACTGCAATTCGTAATTTCACGTTTTGAACTTCAACTAAGTGTACAGGATCCGTTATTAGTCAGATTTCTTCGAAACAAGAAACGTTGGAATCTGTTAAACTATATCTTTCTAACAGAAGTGAAAAATCAAGATTTCACGTTATAGATTGTGAATTATATCCAAATCAAATATTCAGAAAGTCGCTATGAAATCGTATATCGATCGTAATAGTTTATTTGATATAACTAGATACTGGTCGCGAATTTGAACAAGGTTCTTTTGAGACATAGTGATAATTTAATTTTTAGAATTTTACTGTAATTTTTAATTAATTAAATACACCACTTTTTATTTGGAGTATTTGACACCCTATAACAACATTTTGGGGTTTCAAAATATGAGTTAATCTACCGGTATTATTATATTTTTGGGATCGTAACACCTCATTGAGCACGACCGTACTCTTACTTCTATCCATACGTGAACAGAATTTATAACTCAAACATAAAGCAATGACATATATTTAACGCTGATATGTATGTAAGGATAGTGCGCAAATTTGTCAAAACTCAGACCTATAGAGTAAACACGTCCATATGCTGTGCACAACAGTTGAAGTGATTATTCATGGAACCTATCAACCTAATGCTTCCTTTTGAAGCAATGAAGAATGCTCCAGTACAACCTAAGTTGAAAATAGGTATACCTAACCCCTAAGCTAAACCTCATGCACTGAAGCCTTACCCTATTTCTTAACGCCTAAGTAAAAATTACATCAAAGACAAATCAACCTACCTAAAGAATGGTAAAACCAACACATGTTCTACCTATGAAAACATAATGGCCTATTCCTTGGCAACGAAGGTTCGCCTCTATATAAAAGCAAATATTAGACTGTGACCTACATTTTGAATTTACTTCACACTTAAGTATTGAATTCTCGCATAAACTACAGAAAACTATGTCATACTCCATAAACTACAGTAGCCTATGTTTGAAAATATATCACCCATGCTGTCCTCTACAAAATGACATTGATATTTTCCCGTTCTCTTCACATATAAAAATGTACAAGCCTGCCCATTACTAGGAGATATAACAGCAGAAAAAAGAAAACAAAAATATTCGATCCTTCCAAATACTAAAAGAAATAGGGATTAAATCCTATAAATAATTCTGATATCATGAGAAAAGCCTCTAACTCGGGGTGCTGGCGTCGGCAGTAAAGGGATATGCGGTGTTCATTATGAAGAGTGAGTTTGGAGGTAGTGGTTGCCGTGAGCTCTAGCTGCAAGGTCAAGGAGGTATGAGCGAAGGCTGTAAAACGTGATGAAAGTGGAAATTGAAGCATTGCGTGGTCTGTATATGGAGAAGATGGAGTTACGTTTGGAGGACGGTTAAGTGTTCAAACGTGATTTTTGCGTGATGAAGCGAATATATACTGTGATGCGTGAGTGGGATGAAGGAAGGACTTGATGGCACATACACCATAATCCGGGTCTACGTTGAATAATGAAGTGATGTTCTGGGAAGTAGTTTTTGAGGGAAAAGGTGAATGGAAACAAGGAGGCGTCAGTCATGGTCGAACACCAAATGGAAAGAATGGAGTTGTTACTGATGGTAAAGCTAAAGGAAGAAGTTTGGGGGTCCAGGAAGTTGCAAGGTGAACAAGAATAAATGGAGCAACGTGGGAATAAAAGATCGAAGTGGGGAAGTGGCAACATATGGTAGGGGCTTTGTCAAGTTACACGATGAGCAGAAGGACATGAATAACAGTATGGGGGCTTTTTAACGTATGGGGTAATATGAGTTTAACGAGAATGAAGTCCTTTTCAGTTCTGTGAAGCCGCTCGCTACAGGATCTGATGTGGTCAGGTTACGTATGGAAGCTTCAGGGGGCGAGTACCCTGATAGTGTCGGTTTTGCTGTAAAAAGGAGATTTTAGTGGGGAGTTTAAGGATGTTGGTAATACACGTACATGGAACTAGCGATTAAAGAAATAATAATGTACAAAGAAAACAAACCAAAGGGGTCAAAACGTGAAGAGATAACAAGGCTTGCATGGCGCAATCATCTTGTACAGGTGGAGTGTTTGGTGAAGATTCATGGAGGGAAGGGGCTTGGCAAGTTGTGGTTTTCAAAGAGGACTGTGCTCTATGTTAGGGTGATGGGGGACACATTAATGGGGTTTTGAAGTTATCCAAGGGGTTGTAGCACGTTGGAAAAGTTGGGTCGATTAGTGAAGAAAGGAGGGTCATTGGTAGTTGTTGTGTGAGGAGGACGTGATGGTAGTAAAATAGGGTATTAACTCGGGTTTGAAACAGTAGTAAGTTGAAATGCATTTCGGTTAGTGGAAAGTGCTTTGGGTGGTGAGCTGATAAAGCTTGTGGAGTGCAGTGCGTTGAAATGGGAAGTGGAAGGGGGAACATGGGTGTGAGCATGAAAAAGAAAAAGGGGAGCAGTGCATTTAGGATCCGGGTTGGAGTTGAATTGCGATAGCAGCAAGTGTTTGAAGTGGCATGGGTTTATAAAAGGGGAAGCTGACGGCTAACAAGTCGCTGAAAGTAGAGCAATGATCATGGGAATACATCGGATGGGTATTGAAGAAGGTACTACAGTGAGATGCGGATTTGGATTTCTAACGATGGGAACTGGGCCGACCGAATTTGTGAAAGGTCCGAAATGAAAATTAAAAAATAAAAAAAGAACGTGGAATAAAAGGAAATAATGCAGCAGTGTTGGTGAAATGGGATACCGGTGGCGTGTGCTCTTCTTAGAAGATGATACCGTTGTCAAAAACGCTTCGGCGAACAAAGAAGACATACTATGAACAATGGGGAAGAGCGATTAGCGAATTGATCGCGGTCGGATTCATTGGAACCATAATGATGAAATCTACAGTATGAAATTATTCGTGCTAAGAAGGGAGCGACTGGAATTTCGTGATATAATCAACTGACACAAATCATTATTTAATGGTTAACGCGCAAGGTGAGTAAATTCACTAAGTCTGATCTATTTTAAAATATTATAATTATATTTTAATGTTGGTTGAATACCGTGTGATGGTTGTTTAGGTAGATTACCATTAAATTGGTTGAAATATATATCTTGCATACGTTAGATACTGATTCCGTCGATTATAATATCCCTAGTATGAAATCAGTGTTAATTGTTTGACTAACATCTGTGGATGCGGGAAAACTGTTGGAGGAATCCAACCGGATTCCAGAATATTTATATGTACTGTTTTATGTATATACACTGTTTGAACCCAAAAGACAGTAAAACCCCATATGAATATTGATGTTGAATGGAAATTCAACATTTGTTTGATTAAATAAATAAACGATATCGATTAAGAAGGTGACAACAGTCGACCATAAAACCCATCGTTTGTTAAGGAGTTGATTGGCTGTTAGGCAAATCAACGAAGATAATTATAAAATATTATATTTTATAATTAAAGCGAAGTTTTAAATTATAATAGAAGTTCTATTATAAACTAGTATTGTAGAGTTCGTTTTTATAAAGTAAATAAAAATGATTGTTGACATTTAAATAAGTTTATAAAGTAGAAATTATCCTACGATTAAATATTTGGATAATTATTTTAAGACAAACAATTCAGAAATATTATTAAATTTAATATATTAAGAAGTAATTAAAATCAGTTAACAAATTTACTGATGGAATGAAGTTGATTTAAATCAACTGTTTAATTGAAAAATGATTTATTAGATTAAATGGGTCTTTGTAAAGAATTATAAATAGAACTGTGGAATGAAGTTAAAGCGAAGAGTTAATGTTTAAAATAAATAATCATAAACAACGAAGATTTCAAAGAATGAATATGGTGTTATAAAACCATATTCCAAAATAAAACAAGGAAATACAATTTGATGTATATTATAAGTAATAAAGGATTAGAGTTACAGACTTATTTCTGTTCTAAGATAAGAACGTTGTCGATCAAGGTCTGAGAGGTAAATAAAATACCCCAACTTGAACGGCTTAACAATTATCGAGGAGCGATATCAGTTTGTAACGGAAAGAGATGTCAAGATTAGTATAAAGGAGAATATTATAGCGTATTGCAAGTTTTAAACTATAGCGATAAAATAAACGCTGTTGACTAGGCTTTAGCGTGACTGTTATGTCAAGATTAGTTATAAAGGAGAATATTACAACATATGACAAGTTTTGAACTATAACGATAAATTAATGATGTTAACCAAACTTAAGCATGATTTTTATACAGCAGCACTAACAGTTTAGTTTGAAATCCACTTATTCGAAAGTAATAAGTATCGATGTTGTAAGAAAATATAAGCATAAGTTTAGGAAGAGAAATTGGAGAATCGTGTTAGAAAACGATGGCAGCATTTCGATGTTCGAAGTGTGAATAGAATTAAACCATTAGGATTTGGAACTATATCGAATGTATTAAAGTAAATTATATTTAGGAATTATAATCTGATAGGATAGTTAATATTAGGTTTAAACCGATAAATTATAATAGGATATATAATCAATATTTAGTTATTAACTTGATATTGATTCAACAAGAAGTTGACTTAGAAACAGAGTTTATAAAGTGAAATGGGAATATAAAAGAGATTTCAGAAAACAAGATAACGGTATTTACTACTTGAATAATGTGTTATTTGATAAAGGTGTTCAGATTTTTATAATAGAAACGATATTCACATTTTAAAGTGAATAATATTTTAAAGTGAACGCTTGGCAGATTAAATAATTAAAATGAATTGGAAATATTTTTCCAATATCGTTAGGGTATATTATCCAAGTGAAGAAAATAAAGAACGTGAAAAGAATGGAAATATTTCGAATGTTAATACCGTATACTCTCTAGAACATAAAAGAATAAGAGTTTATATTAACTGGAAATGTTTTCCAAGAAGTGTGAAAGAGCTAAAACAGGATTTGAGAAATATCAAATAAGATATGGGAATTTGAATAGTAAAAATGAATGTTAAATAAAAATGGCTGTGATTGTGTGATGTAGTACATTTGAATGAATGTTGTTTTTACTTCGATAGTTAAATAACTGACTATCGAAGTGTTTTGACCATCGTTGTCAATACGGAGAGACCGGTTGGATATATTATCCGAAAACAACTCTGTATAGGCATAAGCTTTGCGATTTAGATATTGCTGAAGAAAATTGAAGACGGAGTGAAATGCAAGGGTAGTCCTATTCCACAATGGTGTTTTCTGTTTGTCCAGTCCCAGGACAACTTGTATGGACGAGTGTCTGACAGAGTATACCTAACAAATCACGTATGGTTGATCTTTTAAAAGGTATTACGTCTGGTGGCGGAGGAATTCGTTCCTCTTAGCTTTTATACCCGTGATATTTTTGGAAATCGATCAGTGAATTGACGGGTTTGACGATGTGGCATTCAAAGTGAATGGTGATCAGATTTTTTGAAGATAGACGTAGCCTCTAGCCTCACAACCAGGAAGTAACAAAAGTTGGGCTAGGCAGCATGGCTAGTTGGGTCATACCCAAGCAGGGTGTAATGTCACCGATCTAGAGAAAATTCATATTTGTTCTTCTTTTCGATTATGTATCTTTGGATGATGGTTGGATGGCCAACAACCATGGGTGGCAATATATTCGCAACACTCAAGATAAATGAGTGAGCGGTCATACGTGGCCGGGTTGCAAGACGTTCTTGTTGAACCCAGGTGTATCCCCTATAGAGTACACTGATCGGAAGGTGTTCCAATACCTTGTCTGTTGGAATCCATTCTCCAATAAGCGCCCTGCGGTTTATGATTTTATACTATATATATTTGGAGCGTGAGATGCAAGCATTCTGCTACTTGGATATTTATTTGATTAGACATTATTATAATATCACTGGATTTTGATATCAAAATACTTGGGTTACAGTAAGGTAAAAACCGTCCATGTTTATGTGTGAGCTAGTCTTACTATTATCTTCTTGTTTGGAAAGGAGTTTCAAAGCTAAAACAGTATGGTTGGAATTTACTCACACCAGTCCCATGACTGACCCAGAGTTTATTTTGTTTGTTTTCCCTAAACTCTTGGGTGCCCAAATTTGTACGGGCAGTCAAGTGTTTCAGGTTTTTACAGATTCACTTGGAGAAGCTGGAAGCAGAAGGCTTCATCATAAATTAGTTAGAGATTATTTCCGCTGTGATATATATGAGTTGTACCCTGATATATGGTATGTATATACAAATTCAGATTTGTATTTCAAAAGTTATGTTATAAGAAAATTTATTGTTCCGCTATGAGTTCGTGTTTACTCTGATTCTGTTCAGTTGTGATCTTCTTCTTCTTCTATTCTATTAGTTCTATCTTATCTTTCTAATCCTCTTAATTCTTTCTATTAATGATCTGAATTTTCGTGCACTTTGAGTTGAATGTGTAAAATATTAGTCAGCTTAAATTGGTATGGATTTTCGGGCCATTACATCTCTATGAAACAATGTTATGTTACGCATATATCTGTCATTACTATGCTATGTAAGCGTACGGACTGCCACCATCGATCAAATCAGATTTCTTATTGGAATAATGCCCTCTAGTCTACGATAAACCACCCAGAGCATATATGCATGTATCTAGACTGTCCCACGTATGCACTGTAATTGTAGCTCGATGCCTCAATTGCACTTCCTCTAATGTGCACAGAGTTCCGTGGCAGGGTTAAACAAGAAACACAGAACTCGGCTGGGAGCTTTTCCATACTTGTACAGGTCGCCTTTAAGTGACTCCAAATACAGATATTCCTCGGGTTTGTTTTCCATGGTGGCTATAGCCCCACCTCGGCCCCTCCCTCAACTAGTAAATACCACAACAGCTAAGCGACCGCCCCTAATAACAACCAATCTAAACATCCACGTGGCATCTACCCTCAACCCCGTACCTCGATAGTGAAAGGTGAAATGGTGTCTTGGGTTTAGCTCTAGTCTTTTCGCATCCTGCTGGCAGCCGATGACGGGTATCCGACGATCTACTATCCTTGTTGGTCGTGACCCTCTACCTCCTCATGAGGCAACCGCCGGACCACCCTGATGTCACCTCGTCACAACATTTTGATTGCATAGCTACTTCCGCAGTCAAGGCCCACCCACCTAGTAGTTACACGCAGACCCAACCTCTGCGAGTACAGCCTAAGACATCTGTCACCGCACAAAGGACTACTAGAAGCACCTTACGTACTTCAGGAAGCCGCGTGCTTCCCCTTCCAGTCCTTCGGAGCCGTCATAACAATCAGACGAATGTGCGCTCCCCTCATGTCTTATAACACCTTGATGATCTACCGCGTTGGGTTATTCACGCTCAAACGTACAAACTGGTCCAAGCGTCTTTCTTTAATATGTTGTTAGACCCTATGTCTAAGCATTCTTTTACGCGCTTGCCTTACCTCACCAGGTTCCTATTTAACTTGTTTATTCCCGTTCATATTGAATTCTTATTCCAATTTACGAAGTTTCTCTTGCTTATTAATTTGTGTTATATAACTTAATCCATTTAAGTTTATTAATAAGCCCACAAATGTTATTCTCTAGATTGTGGCCTCAGGTCTGTAATCCACAATCTATTTATATTCTTGCTTGGTTACATCATTACAATAACATGTTCACCTTGATATGTTATTAAGTATATCTCAATTCACATGTTTCCTAATCACTTACCATTTAAATATAACTTATTTAGTTTACAAGTTTTCCTCATTCTTTCCCATTTAATTATAAATTCAATTTACATCGTCACTACAACTTATCGTTGTTTACTTAGCAGATTATTAAGCATATCTAATTCTATCATTTCTACAAGTTATGCTTACCCTACCAGGGAGTCTTTAATTATGTAACTTTATTATATTTTCCACCGGTTATGCATACCACTAGGTGTCTTTAATTACATAACCTTATTAGGTTAAGTTCGTGGGCCTACACGTAAATATTACCCACCCCCCTCTATTTTACTTAACCTACCCACTACCCATCCAATTTTACTTAACCCTAACTTAAGTTCATAATCATACAATCCTTACAGATTAAATTAGGTTAAGTAGTCCAATTCATTACCATGTCCAATTATGGTTATAATGGGCTAGACCTCCCACATTAGGCCTACAACGTGTGGATGCTGGATATGCCGGTCAGGTCCGGGCAGTCTTATTCCACAGTTGGATCTAAGCTCGCGTCTTAGCCCGATTCGTGTTTGCACACTTAGACCTCTCACATTAGGTTCAATATTAGTTGTTGTTGGATATGTCGATCGGGTCCGGGCAGACTTCCACCACTAATGCAACTTAACCTCGTGTCATAAGTGCAATTACAATTCCTAATTTTAATTACTAGACATTCCATTTTATCCAAATATACCTATGTTATTATAGGTGATTATTTCTCTTTTTCCCAATATTTAATTATATGCCCAATTCACTACTCAAATCATAGACTTTTACACCCCTTTCCAATTCACCTTTTAATTATGCACCATATGCACTTTTTCCAAAGTTATAAGTCAAGGCATATATATATATATATATGTGTGTGTGTGTGTGTGTGTGTGTGTGTGTGTGTTATGCACAAACCCAAGTCTACATATTTTCCAATTTATGTCCCTAGTCCATTTTCGCTCATTTCAATACACGTTATACCCAAATCCATATTTTCCAATGTATGCCTAAAATTCATATTCACATACGTCTTAATTTATGCTCAAATTATATTTTCAAATTTTATGCCCAAATTTAGATCCATATTTTCCAATACCAATTATGCCCCCAAATTATTTCTTTCCCAATTGTTCCCAATTTCACATGTTCGCATTTTTTAGCGTTAGGCCTAGGCTCGAAGGTAGCCTGGCTATATAAAAATAAAAAGGGAAAAAGAGGGAGAGAAGAGAATCAAGAATAGGCATAATAATGAATTAATAATAAACTGATAGAAATAGGCATAAACTAAATAGGCATATTATGACAAGGTTTAACATGGTGGCGATATGAACATATAAAAGTAGATCTGATAATTATGTCATAATAGAACTGATTAGGCACCGATTCAAGATCAGTTTTTATATACATACCAAGATTACTATTTAAATATTCAGATCTAAAAATAACATGAACTCACAGTGAATAGGTCTAAGGAAATGGATCCAAATTACAGCGAAGAACATGTTGAATAAGTTGCTGTAGCCATCGCTGAATATGAATAATCTTCTTTGAATTGATTTAGAAGAAGAAAGGCCATTTTAATTTTCGTTGCAGCAAAGCTTCGCCGTCAGCATTAGTTTTAGATAAATAAAACCTAGATCTAGGGTCCTTTATATAGGAGTAGCGTAGCAATCAAGACCTTCAGATTGGACCAGAAGCCATCAGAATCGTCCACGTCAGAGAAGCTTCCAGATCCCCGGGTGGGTCGACCCCCCTTCAGATGGGTCGACCCCTAGGTCGACCCAGCTGGGTCTCGGGTCGACCTCAAATGGTCGACCCTTCCTTGATTTATGCACCAGATGTCTGGTTTTGTATATTTTTGAATTTTATATGTGTATATATATTTCCTATATGCATACAAACTTCAAACCTTAATAACTTCTTCATACGGTGTCTGATTTACGCAAACCAGGTGTCTATCTTGACCATAATTCTGAGACAGACGCAATGGGGTGGTCCGTTTTACTTAATTCAGAATATTTAATTAAGTTTTCCTTAATTCATTGTTAATTGCGTATTTCACACTAGTTATTCTTTAATTCATCATCTTAAGTGTCGTTAAAATTCCGGGGTTTTACATTCTCCCCTACTCAAAGGATTTCGTCCCTGAAATCTCTAAGTCAAGAAGAACGTATATCCTAACATCCAACAATCATACATCCATCTAGCAATCATAGGCATCCATTGTCCTTGAGGAATTTCTAATGCTTTTATAGACATATGTAATAGTGTGTGTATATGTCCATAAACTAATGCAAAAGATCAGGCGGTCTACCAATTCAGTTGACCTCCTTAATGCAATGTATGTTTGTGCCATGCAACCAAAATGTATGCAAATCATCCTATTCCATTTAAGTTCTATATGTGTGCACAATCATCCATCCAAATGCAACGTAAATATAACAATAATCCATAAAAATTTGAAAAATGCACACACATCAATATGCAATATGTAAGTGATTGAGGCAATCTAGTGCCTATTGTATGTGTATATGAATCCACGCGCAATCACTAGCAACCACTTGCATCCATCAAACATAACATGTCTTAAACACATATTTACATTCACTAGTTTTTTACCTAAAGACTCGATCGATAGGAGATATTCAAATGATAGATACAAGTATTAATTCGAAGCTTGGAAAAAGAAGTTAAGCACATATTCTTGAAAAGGAAAGGATATGAAGCGCAAATCTTGTCTTCAGTATCCCAAGTAGCGTTCTCACGGCCCTTTCCCCATTACATTCTTACTAGCTTCACTTCTTTGTTGCATGATTTCTTAACCTACGATCCAAGTATGCAAGTCGGAACTCGTCCTATCATTGCTTCCTTCTCTACTTTCATTTCCTCTTGCAAGTTTGGCTCCACTACCTCGAACTCTATACATTTTATCGCCGCTTGGATGAATAGTCATCTTATAATGATGGGCTTCCTCAAGGACTGTCTTAAATAGGTTTCCCGTACTGATATGACTCACATATAAAACCTCTTCTCAAGTAGCTCCTCTACTTGCTTATCAAGTTCCCTCTTTTCTTTTAGGAGTCACATGTCGCAAATCATCGATAGATATATCAAGAGGTTCTAGGAGACTAAGCATGACAGACACCTTCGTGGTCATAAGAAATCTCGAGAGTCTTTCTATGGCAAGTCAGAAGTCTAATGACCCTCCTCTCACAATCTAGAATGGCTTCATATATGGTTAACCCATCCATCCTAGAATCAAACCGTATCTTATGAAATCAAGAACATATGCGTCACAATCAAACTCGACACCTAACACAGAGATTCTCAAATCCCGACAAATCATATGAGTCATACCACCACTTGGGTTTGAGGCAATAACGAGATCCAAAACCATACTAGTATCTAGGTGCAGAGACACAACTGAAGGATCCGATATAAAAGAATGCAAAGTGGGAGAAAAAGAATCCTAACAGGATGATCAGAAATAGAAATCAATCCTTCGACGGAAACTTTCCTACCCCTATCTTGTCCACCAGCTATGAGAACATTAGCTTGCCCCCTAGAAGTTCCTGCCATCTGGCCTTGTCCTTGTCTCTTTGGGTACTCCTTAATAAGGTGTCCCACCTTACCAAAGTGGTAACAAATGCCTTTTCTCTTTCTGCAATCCTTTTCCAGATAACCCACCATTCCGAAGTTATAGTTTATTCCCTTCTTAAGCCACCATTTTCTTTCACCTTTGGGTTGTGCTCCTTAGCCCCAACTCAATTATTCTCCTTTTTTTGCCACATTCTAACTAGTCTCTTTAAAGTTGCCTCCACCGCACGGAAATCCTTATGAGGCTTGAGAGAAAATAAGCCGCAGGTGAAACCACTGCGGCTAAAGATGGAGGTTGGGCACTTCTTTGCCCTTCACATGTACCATGGTTTTAACATGCCTACGAAACCACACCGAAATAGGGATACCCTTTCGGGAAGAAACGGTTCCCCGAGCAAAAGGAAAAGGAATCAAGCGGAGAATCGAGAAGATATTTATGGCTTTAGGAAATATGGTTTTCAAAAACAAACTTTTTATTTATAAATACTTTGTTTTTGAGACTTTTTTGAAAACCATTCTCAAAATATATTTTTTCGATCTTATAACCATATGCTCTGATTACAAATGTGACACCCCATGTTCGTTATTGTCACTCACTAAGGGAATGCATTAAGTTTCGTGAAGCGTTATAGGTAAATAAAAACATAATAGCACAAGACAGACATGTAAAATAGTAGCGGAATTAAAAACTTTATTTAAATCAAAACATCATGGTCCTAAATACTGAGTTTACATCATAAGTAACTAATTACATTAATAATCTGTCTTGCCAAAAATATCAAAGTACAAAAGCATAAAACCATATTTCCCTTGCAAATCCATAAGAGACTTGACAAAAAGTCTAAGCAGTACATCTATATCCAAAATCCAAGCTAAGCTGAAAGAATCCAAATCAACTCTAAGCACTTCCTCCCTGAGAACCTGGGGGGAAACGGAAGAGAGAGAAGAGAAACAAAAAGGGTCAGACATAAAGTCTGGCGAGTCCAGTTACTTTTAAATATAAATAAAAGTATCATGGCAGGTATATAAAACTGGAAGAACAAGATAATAGTAACAATAACAAGTGTGAACTGAGTAAGATAAGATGAACATGATATATTGCTCTTCTTAAATACATTTCTCTACATCGCGCAGATACTAGTATATCAGAAATAGAATGATCCCTACTAATACCGTTCCATTACATTTACTTGATTATTAGGTTACTTGGGTAAATAGCACTCAAGACTTATATGCGCATAGTACCCATTTACTTTCCCATGGATCCACCTAATATAACATATGTAGCTATCTCTCAATAATGAGATATACCCCATGGTACCCCACTCGCAGGTCTCTATCGTACTACGCAGTCCTTCATCCTACGCCGAAGTGACGTACGGATCTCTATATAACAATGTTATGTTCCGCATATATCTGTCATTACTATGCTACGTAAGCGTACGGACTTCCACCATCGATCGAATCAGATTCCTTATCGGAATAATGCCCTCTAGTCTACCATACACTACCCAGAGCAAATATGCATGTATCTAGATTGTCCCACATATGTATTGTAATTGTAGCTCGATGCCTCAATCGCACGTCCTCTAATGTGCACCGAGTTCCGCGACAGGGCTAAGCAAGAAACACGAACTCGGCCGGGAGCTTTTCCATACCTGTATAGGCCGCATTTAAGCGCCTCCAAATACAGATATTTCTCTGGTCTGTTTTTCATGATGGCTATGGCCCCACCTCGGCCCCTCCCTCAACTGGTAAAGACTACAACAGCTAAGCGACCGCTCCTAATAACAACCAATATAAACATCCACGTGGCGTCTACCCTCAACCCCGTACCTCGACATTTGGGTTTAAATCTAGTCTTTTCGCATCTCGCAGGCTGCCGATGATGGGTATCCGATGATCTATTATCCTTGTTGGTCGTGACCTTCTACCTCCTCGTGAGGCAACCCCCGGACCACCCTGGTGTCACCTCGTCACAGAATTCTGACTGCATAGCTACATCTGCAGTCAAGGCCCACCCACCTAGTAGTTACGCGCAGACCTAACCTCTGCGAGTACAACCTAAGACATCTATCACCACACAGAGGGCTACTAGGAGCAACTTACGTACTTCAGGAAGTCGTATGCTTCACCATCCAGTCCTTTGGAGCCGTCATAACAATCAAATGAATGTGCACTCCCCTCATATCTTATAACACCTGATGATCTACCCCATTGGGTTATTCACGCGTAAACGTACGGACTGGTCCAAGCGCCTTTCTTTAATATGTTGTTAGACCCTATGTCTAAACATTCTTTTACACGCTTGCCTTACCTCACCAGGTTCCCATTTAACTTGGTTATTCCCGTTCATATTGAATTCTTATTCCAATTTACCAAGTTTCTCTTGCTTACTAATTTTGGTTATATAACTTAATCCATTTAAGTTTATTAATAAGCCCACAACATGTTATTCTCTAGATTATAGCCCCAGGTCTGTAGTCCGCAATCTATTTTATATTCTTGCTTGGTTACATCATTACAATAACATGTTCTCCTTAATATGTTATTAAGTATATCTCAATTCACATGTTTCCTAATCACTTACCATTCAAATATAACTTATTCATTTTATAATTTTTCCTCATTCTTTCTCATTTAATCATAAATTCAATTTACACTGTCACTACAACTTATCGTTGTTTACTTAGCAGATTATTACACATATCTAATTCTATCATTTCTACAAGTTATGCTTACCCTACTAGGGTGTCTTTAATTACATAATTTTATTATATTTTCCACCGGTTATGTATACCACTAGGTGTAATTAATTACACAACCTTATTGGGTTAAGTTCGTGGGCCTATATGTAAATATTACCTACATCCCCTCTATTTTACTTAACCCACCCACTACCCATCCAGTTTTACTTAACCCTAACTTAAGTTCATAATCATACAATCCTTATGGATTAAATTTGATTAAGTAGTCCAATTCATTACCATGTCTAATTATGGTTATAATGGGCTAGACCTCTCACATTAGGCCTATAACGTGTAGATGCTGGATATGCCGGTCGGGTCCGGGCTATCTTATTCCACAGTTGGGTCTAACCTCGTGTCTTAGCCCGATTCGTATTTGCACACTTAGACCTCTCACATTTGGTTCAACATTAGTGGCTGCTGGATATGCCGGTTGGGTCTGGGTAGACTTCCACCACTAATGCAACCTAATCTCATGTCATAAGTGCAATTACAATTCCTAATTGTAATTACTAGACATTCCATTTTTATCCAAATCAACCTATGTCATTATATGTGATTATTTATCTTTTCCCCATATTTAATTATATGCCCAATTCACTATTCAAACCATAGACTTTTACACTCTTTTCAATTCACCTTTTAATTATGCACCATATGCTCTTTTTCCCAAGTGATAAGTCAAGGCATATACATATATATATGTTATGCACAAACCCAAATCTACATATTTTTCAATTTATGTCCCTAGTCCATATTCGCCCATTTCAATACAAGTTATACCCAAATCCATATTCGCATATTTTCCAATGTATGCCTAAAATTCGTATTCACATACGTCCTAATTTATGCTCAAATTATATTCTCAAATTTTATGCCTAAATTTAGATCCATATTTTCCAATACCAATTATGCCCCAAATTATGTCTTTCCCAATCGTTCCCAATTTCACATGTTCGCATTCTCCAGCGTTAGGCCTAGGCTCGAAGGTAGCCTGGCTATATAAAAATAAAAAGGAAAAAAGAGGGAGAGAAGAGAATCAAGAATAGGCATAATAACGAATCACTAATAAACTGATAGAAATAGGCATAAACTAAATAGGCATATTATGCAAGGTTTCACATGGTGGCGATATGAACATATAAAAGCAGATCTGATAATTATGTCATAATAGAACTGTTTATGCACCGATTCAAGATCCAGTTTTTATATACATATCACGATTACTATTTAAATATTCAGATCTAAAAATAACATGAACTCACAGTGAATAGATCTAAGGAAATGGATCCAAATTACAGTGAAGAACATGTTGAATAAGTTGTTGTAGCCATCGCTGAATATGTATAATCTTCTTTGAATTGATTTAGAAGAAGAAAGGCCATTTTAATTTTCGTTGCAGTAGAGCTTCGCCGTCAGCATTATTTTTAGATAAATAAAACCTAGGTCTAGGGTCCTTTATATAGGAGTAGCGGAGCAATCAAGACCTTCAGATTGGGCCAGAAGCCATCAGAATCGTCCACGTCAGAGAAGCTTCTAGATCCCCGGGTGGGTCTACCCCCCCTTCAAGTGGTCGACCCCTAGGTCGACCCCCTTTCAGGGGTGTTGTAACAACCTGGATTTTTGACCGTTCAAATCGACAATAAACCACACATGTCGACCCAAACAAATCGCAAATGCAGGTATTTATTGGGAAAAGAAGAAAAGGAAAGAAAGAAAGAAGATAAAAACCAATCACAGAATCTCACAACGGAAGGACAACATATAATAAACAAATAGCAGTTTAAAAGCAGTTGAATTTATACATTGGTTATAACATTCAGTGATTATCATAGTTACATATACATATAGATGCACGTAATAAGCAATGGAAATAAATGCAATGGGAATACTTATAATTGATATATATATATATACACACACACACACCAAATCCTCGTCTTCATCCTCAAGCTATTGCAATCTTCGCTAAATGCAACTTCTGCTGACCCGAGTGTATTGCATAAAAAGAAAACACAATAAACACTCGAATCAGCACTAAATCATTCTCATATTAGTCAAATTGAAATACGAAATAACTTGAGTGTCATGGGTGCAGTAACTCAAGAGATGTTACGGGATGTTCCATCTCTCAAGGATCCGTTAAACTGATACATACATAGTATAATATGCTATTATTGCAATGTCTATTCAGTAAAATAGACATAAAAGAAAATAGTAGGGGGGCATAAACCGCACAGCAATGCGGAAACCACAAAAACGGTGCGGAAAACCGCACCAAATTCTCTCTCTAAAGCAAATAGCCCAAACCGAACCGACTCACGATGATACGGTCCGGTTGCGGTTTGAACTTTTACCAAACCATATTAAACCGAACCGAACCGCATAGCTACACCGACAATGTTATGATAAAAATGTTAACAAATTCCTATCTAACTTTTAATTTAATGATATATATTCTATTTTCAATGTATGTTGTAGTTATATTAATTAAAGATAACACTATGTGTTTTAACCTTCAGGTGACACAACGTCATACTATCGTAAATAGATTGTTGATAAAAGTAATTTTCTTGTTTCATATTTAATATGGGTTCAAACCAGACCGAACCAAACCGAACCGTATTACATCGAAACCGAACCGAAATCGAACCGTTTGAACAGTTAGTATAATGGTTTGCATTTTTGATCAACCGTTTGATGTAGTGCGGAAGCGGTTTGAGCTTCGAACCGCACCGAACCGCGCCCACCCCTAGAAAATAGCGTAAGCGGGATTACATTTTTACCCTTACACTATTTATAATACCGTAGTCTATACAGTACTGTAAATCCAACCTAACGCGGATGGCATTAGAGGGCACTCCATAGGTACGACACAAATCAAAATCGTATGGGGCTCGATAAGGATAATATGACAAGGCACTCGAGGCAATGACCAGGGTAGGATTCTACCAATTGCACTCCTGGACCGGTGGTAACGCATAGCAGCCACTACCGCCCACCTCGGAACACACTCCCAAATCAAAAAGGGCCCTAAATCATCATCATAGTTATAGAAATAGTATCGGAGGAGTGCGTACGATCAAAGGTGCTACCTCAATTATTCACGGTATAACTCCTGTTTTAGTCATTTCAATTATGACCCGTAGGTCAAGGCTATTTCGTCATCGTTCATCTTCATCAGTCCAAAAATTGCCTCCAAGCCATCATATTCATTCTGAATAAGTCATAACGTTCATAGTTGCTAAAGTGGTATCGCCACTGACAGAGAGTATTCCATTTGTCGACTCTGGTCTCTTTAACAACCAATGTTTACATTTTCCACATCGGTCGGCTCTTTTACTTTTCACAAAGGTTCGCTTTCATATCAAAATATCATATTTTGTTTTCAACCCAATTTATATTCAAAAGAATATAATTTTCATATCAACATATCATAATCATCTCAAACCGATTTATATTCAACTAGAATATCATTTCTAGATCCATACATCATAATTCCATAATATCCCAAAATCGATTTATACTCAAATAGAATACACTTCATATCAAAGATCATAATTATTTCAAAAATTGATTTATGTTCGGAATCCATTCATATTCAAATAGAATATATATTTTCATTACAACTCATTTCAATCACTTAGGAAATCCATTTATATTCGAGTAGAATATAATTTACATTTCCATATTAAGGTCGGTTTGAAATCGATTCATATTCAAATAGCTTTATTCCAACTTCATTGAACCAACGGTTTAAATCCAAACACTTTCCATTCGGAAGAAATTTACAATTCATAAAAAAAAATACAAATGAAAATAAATATTTATAAGAAAATCTTTATATAAAATAAATAAATATATATATATATATAACAATTAAAAACAATAAGGCAATTTAAAATATCATGTATTTACATAAATTAAAAGTTTACTAGATAGTTTTGAATAATAAAATATAAAGGAAATAGTTTTTATAATAAAATAGTATATAGGTTAAAGTTTGAATAAAATTTTTGAAGGAAAGGAATAGTTTATTTTGAAATCAAGCAAGGTATGTATATATATATATAGAATCTTTGAAAATAAAATTTTAAACTAAAATTTTTCCTTTCTTTCGAATTTCAAATACTTGAATCTAAATTCAAGTCTCAATGGAGTTCATTTAATTCCATATCTCATTTCAACCTTGATCAAACAAACCGTTCAATTTAATAGATTCAAATTCATATTCATGCTAAATTCGAAGAAATTTCAAGTATCTTCAAATAACTTACATTTCAAAACTCAATTCTATGGAAATTCTCAAATCAACACCTTACCGTAAATTTGGAAATTCCAAGGCATATAAAAATCCCTTTTTTTCAAATCTCGATTTGTTTGGATAATTTCTCTTGCAAGATTCATTAACATTCAAGTCATGTTTAAAGGAAACATAAAATTTATCAACATCGACTCATTTCCTTTAAATAAAATTCCTTATCAATAGTATTTCGAATATTTAAAATCATTTAACCAACAGATGTCCATATATAATTTGCTACCCCAGTGGCAAGTGATTTTAAATTTAATTTCTCGATATTCAGGGATGGATCTATCATTTCAATCCAAATCAGGGTCGCAGAGATTTATCATTTCACTCTGTGTTCTTAATTTATTTAAATCGATTAATCCCGGGTTTATTCGATGCCCGTAAAGTCAAGGGTAAATGGGATTAATCGTTAATAATGAGCACACAACATCCATATACTGAAATAAATAACATTTCAAGCGATATTCATTTAGTAATCACATCTACCAAGACATCCATCACAACCACTTTATTTCATGGTAAATATTAGTCATGTCAATGGTTAACAAGTGTCGGTATTTTCTTACTAGAAATTAAATTGAATTCAAATAACTAATTATCGATTTCACTGCCTGTTACACACTTGCATGCCAAATTTAAGCAAACATTCACCAATCAAACACAACCATGCAACCAACTTATTTCACAATTTAATTTAATAAATATGGGAATAATTAAGTTATTTGTAAGTGAGAAAATCACTCACCTTTGAGTCCTTAGTGGATCGGACGTCCAACCAAAGCCCAAAATTTCACGGTCTCCAAACACAGCAAACAGTCTCAGCTCGTCCGCAATCTCGCCACGATTCCAACGCACCCAACCGCGTCCAAATCTGATTTCGTACGAAAAAGTTATTAGCGTTTTACCAAAGGAAATTTAAAAATTATAAAATAAATAAAAATATCTCCTCACCCAATTAGACGCCGACACATCAACTCTTCTCCCCATTCCTGCTCATGCACCATTCCTGTCTAGAGCTTCAACCGCAAAACCCATTCGCACCATGATTTTGACCATCCCGAACCCCTCACTCCGGCCACACTAGACTTCGGGACCACCACCATTGGAACACCTGACCCAAGCCGCACCTACCAGTGCCGAGCATGCTCCATCCGGTGGTCTCCTCCCCTACCGGCGGTGCCATGAATGAAACGGATTTTAAACCCTAAAACACCAAAATGTGACAACCTACTTAGCAATCGAACCTCCGACTACCCTCCCCGAACTCGTGTACTCGTTCTCCACAAAACCCAGATGCCATATTCTTCGATTAACCCGTAAATCAAAAATACCCAAAATTAGGCTTAGGGTTCCGAAATCAGAAAACTTTGACCGCGATTTCTATCAAACCTACTCACTGCATGTCGAAACAAATCACACCACCAGCTTCGTATCGTCGAGCTCTTCAAAATGGTATATAATACTCTAAGGTTTGAAGAGATTTGATTTTCAAGTTGAAAATTTTATTTTCTGATCTAGGGTTTAGAAAATGGTTTCGGCCATTAAGAAGAAAAATAGATAGAGGAAGGTGTACGTGTAATGACAATGGGCAGGTGGAGTGGTAATTAGGTTTATTTATAAAGTATGGAAGGTTTAATATAAGAAACAACCAATTGTCTTATTACATTGCTTCCTTTCACAGTTTCTCTCGTACGGTCAAACGACAAGCCCGATTGTAACGCAAATTGAAATCCTACCATAATTCACTGTTCTGGATCCAATGACGCCAGTTTCATCGAATTCCAAGACAGTCGCCAAAACAGTTAAATTTCATAGTTAATTAAATAAATAAAATATTCAATTATTCGATTAACTGTTTTAATTCAATTTAAATATATATTAAAATTCCATTTAAATCTAATTAAGACTTAACTAAGATTTATAAATTTATTTCACACATTTAAGATCCCAAATTCATTTATTTACAAATAAAATTTGAGTTTCAATTATAATTTAAGCAACTCAGAATTTCACTGTTTTGCCAATTAAATTTGAATTCCAATTATAAATTAAACACTCAAATTCACTTGGTCATTTAAATATTGAATTCCAAACTATGAATTTCTAATTATTAAATTAATTTAAAATTTTGTTTAAACAAACTTCACAATCATCATCATTAAAATCAACAAAATTTGATTTTTTTTCCCCAATATTATTCCATTTATTTGTTCTAAATATAGATTTAAATATACTGAAAATTATGGGTTGTTACAGGTGTCGACCCCTAGGTCGACCCCATGAGCCTGGGTCGACCCATGGGTAAGCCGAGCCAGGTCTCAGGTCGACCTCAAATAGTTGGCCCTTCCTTGATTTGCGCATCGGATTTCTAGTTTTGAATATTTTTGAATTTTATATGTGGATATATCTTCCCTATATGCATACAAACTTCAAACCTTAATAACTTCTTCATATGATGCCCGATTTACGCAAAACAGGTGTTTGTCTTGACCAGAATTTCGAGACGAACGCAATGGCGTGGTTTGTTTTACTTAATTAAGAATATTTAAGTAAGTTTTTCCTTAATTCATTGTTAACAGTGTATTTCACACTAATTATTCTTTAATTCATCATCTTAAGTGTCATTAAAATTCCATGGTGTTACTAAATGCAACCGTAAAAGAAGGCAAATACAACGCTTTAATAATAAATTTTTCAATACCAGTTTCGTACATAGAAGAAACTCATCCAAAACATTCATCATCACATTCAAACCATCCAAAATATTCTACATACAATACCAATTCTTCAAATATACCACAAGTGCCAATACATACGATCAGATACATAATTTAAAAGTACAATTCAAATATTCTACATACCACTAGTGCCAACACATACCACCTTCAATACAAGTGCCAATACGATCGAATACACTCTACAAAGTGACAATGCCATGAACCAAAAACTGTATCTCTCCACGTCATTTTAGGTCCTCCACTTGCCGGCTGTACCTCTCCTCGTCATTTCAGGTCCCACAATTTGATTTTCTTAAGTTATTTGATAAGTTTATCTATGCATGTATATCATATAAATATATCATAGCAATGAACCATCTAGCCATCTTAACTAAATCTTACGCATATAATTATAGAAATTGACCATTCACCATTGGTCACTCGTGCCTGCGATGCCCAACAAATAAGAACTTTCAGTATGCTTCGTCTTCTGTGCATAACATTTCCAGTTCGCATGCTTTGTGACACCCTACAGTGGGTCCCTTGCATATCCTTTCAAGCTTTAGAACCATCATCATCTCCATATCCCCTAAAGCTCAAGCTTCGAAAGTTTAAAAAACAAATTCAATGGAGGACTCGTCGCTATACATTACTGTCACTATTCTTAATGGACATTGGAATGTTGAATATGTGCATCACACGCTTGAGGTGACTCTGAATCATAATGCGTGGCCTATGCGGGTAATATACAATAACTCTTTTCTAGTATCATGCCCAATTGTAGTAAGCGTGATCATGCACTAATGTTGAAAGTCTTTACAAAACCTGGAGGTGCTATTTACCTGCAATAATGGTATGACGAAGAATTTGAGCCTGAACCAGCGTCAAAAGTGGAAACATGGGCTAAAGTTGATGGCTTTCCCAAGTTCCTAAAGAATAATTTTCCTGCTGTTGAAGAAATAATGAAGCCAATGGGACATGTGCTTGCAATTGACTACTGTGACTAGTTACATTTTGACCATAGATCTTTCTACCTGAAAATGCAATTTTATGAAGGCATTGGCTCTGTCAATACTTTTGTTGCTCGATTCAATAACAAGGTTCACCTCATTAAGGTTCAGCGTTGTACCCATGCTCATCCTGGAACAAGGCCTGAAGTTCTTTTTCCGAGCAATAAGGAGTAACAGGTGGTTCCATGTTTGTGTGATCACATAGTGGAAATGGATTCAGATGAAAGATTTGACGCGATGATACATGAAGCTGCTTTGCCACCCCCTTGCCAAGCATATTTCCTGAAGCCACCCATGACATACATGTTGATAATCAAGCCCCACTGAACTGAATGAATGATCAGTGGATATATTTGAAATTTGATCAGGAAGCTTATTTCCCTCTTCATCAGTCGCCACATTTTCTTCCTTCACCTCCTCAGTTGGATAAGGACATGGAATATGATTGGCCAAACTACCTCACCCCTTGTCTTGATGTTGCGGGTCCATCACATGCTGCTGTTCACTTCAGACTGGCTCTCCCACAACCGTAAAACCCTAACGAATATATTGGAAGTTCCCCAGCCGCAAAGCCCTAATCTGGTTTGAACTGATGCTATTAATGTTATTGTTTGGGTGTCAATCTATGTATGTATTAAGTTATTTTTATGTATGACTGCTTTATAATACTTTTGCTGCCTTTTGATACTTGCTACCAACTGAGCGTGTCAGTTGGGCTTATTACTACGTATTATATAAACTAGTTGGTCGTGTACGTAGCACCAAGTAAGGCATAATATGGATGCATACCTAAATTCAATCAAATATGTTTCTAGGAATACTAGGACCTAGCCCTACGACAAGGTCTATAATGAAGAAAACAGTAATCGTAGACTTGATTTTGAGTTAGAAGAAAAAACTCAATGAAAATTATGTACTATTCCAATAAGAAAACATATGAAGCACCAAAGACGGCATTGCTTACCAACTAATTCGGATGCTGAAGTGAGCTTAGTTTGCAAAACTGAGCATACTTTCAAATTTAGTTACACAACGATGATCAGACTAATACATGTTTAGCATCTGAAAGCAAGGGATCCAGGTGGAAGACTTTCAGTAAATAATGCTTACAACTGACTTACTTTTGACTTCATATTTGGACTACTTGATCATGCTTCCTCCCAGCTAACTTACATTGAAAAGTACTTTGCAAACCCAAATATAACTATCCAAGTACATAACTACTTATGGCGTAGAGGCTCCTCCAATCCTGAGAAACATACAAAGTGAACAACCACACTGAAAGTAGAGACAATCCTAGGTATACTGCTTTAAAACTATCCAAGCTCATATATACATAAATGCTTTAGAAAGAACACAAAAAATTCATAGTAAAACAAAGGAAACGAACTTAGCTCATACTTAGAAAATGACTGTACCACCGTCTACTCCGACTCCATTTCATATGGATTTGTATGATAAATCATGCAGGGGAGAAAGGCCACAACAAGTCCACACCGATACTCTTCAAATCAAAACATTGAAATTGGTATTTTCCAAAATCAAATGGAAAATACCTGTGCATGTAGTAATTAGATACGGGCGAACGCCTCGTCCGGATTGGGAAGAGATTGGAGGGAATAGATGCGATGGGGTGGGGAATCGAAGGTGACGTGATTTAGGTTTAAACTTTAGGGGGAAAAATTCGTGCTAAAATTTTACATAGCTGAAGAATACAGTGAGATGGCTGTCACTGATTGGATAATGGAGTATTGTTTTAGACAGCTAGCGGGGATTGGTTTGAACCATTGGATTAAATCATCATCTATGGTTGTTTATTTGTTTATTCTGATAATGTAGATTGCTGACCCGAATTTATTTATGTAAAGCTACGGTTTGAAGTGGCATTGCACGTAACAGCACTAGAATTCCAACCGCAACAATGCATTCTTAGTGTCGAATATTCCCACTTTTGTAGTAGTGTCTATGTCTATATTGTAGAGTGTCTGTTTCTTATTCTCGCTATCAGTTTTCCTTCAACTTGATTGTTATGGATTTCACCGAGTTTGATATTATACTATGGTTGGATTGGTTGACGAGGTATGAAGCCAAAGTTAAATGTGCTGAAAGAATAATTAGGATTAAAATGAAATTTGGAAAACTATACCATGCGAAGGTTCAAGTGCGGATAGAAAAGAATTTTGGTCTTCTCTTGAAGCTTCTCCCATTTTTATATAGAATATTCCTATTGTTAAGAATTTCATAGATGTGTTTGAAGAAGTTGATAGCCTTCCTCTGCGAAGAGAGATTGATCTAGTTTTGAATGCAAGGCTAGTTGTGCATGCAATTAAGAGAATGACATTTAAAGAAAAAGAAGAGTTGACTGATCAAACTTGACAATTGTTATGGAAAGATCCGATCAAGCCTAGTTTCTCAAGTTGGGTAGCAGCCGTGGTGTTCGTTCCAAAGTCAGACGGTACTCTCAGACTATGTGTGGATTACTGAGACCTTAACATGTAAATGCTCAAGAGTAAATATTCATTGCCGAGTAGTTATGATTTATTAGATCGCTTGAATGGAGCGCGAGTATTTTGAAGATGCACCTAGTTACAGGTTTTCATCAGTTAAGAATCGCCGAAGTACGTGTTCCTTTGACATCTTTCAGAAGTCCAAGTTTATTTTATGAATGGTTAGTGATGTCGTTCGGGTTATGCAACGCCCCTGCTTATTTTGTTGATTTGACGAATCGGGTATTCCGAGGGGTGTTAAATAAGTATGTATCGGTTTTCATTGATGATATTCTGATCTTTTAAAAGACAGCCAGTGAGCATGCGAAGCATTCAGAACAAGTATTCGAAATTCTAAGGAAGAATATATTAAAAGCCAAATTTTTTAAATGCATGTTCTGAAAGGAAGAAGTGAAGTTCCTTGGTCATGTAGTATCAAGGGAAGGGATATCAGTGGATCCAGGTAACATTACTGCCATTCGAGATTGGAAGCAGCCAATAACGCCTACTGATGTTAGGAGTTTTCTTGGGCTGGTAAGTTATTACTGAAAATTCATTAATGATTTTTCGAAGTTATCTAGTTCATTGACGAAGATTACTAAGAAGCATGCCAAGTTTAATTGGACTTCTGAATGTGAAACAACTTTTTAGGAGTTGAAAGAAAGGTTAAATACTGCACTAGTGTTGACGATTATATATGGAAATAAGGATTTAACCGTCTATACAGATGCTTCAGGTGAAGGAGTAGGTGCGGTATTAATGCAAAGAGGAAAAGTAGTTGCTTATTCAAGTCATCAGTTGAAGCCGCATGCGAAAAGTTATGCTACTCACGATTTGGAGCCGTTAGCTGTGGGGTGAGAAGTTCGAGTTATATACAGATCACAAGTCTTTGAAATATTTTTTCAACCTAAAAGATCTGAATATGAGACAACAACGTTAGTTGGAGTTTCTTGTAGCTTATTATCTTGATATTTTATATACTCTAGGAAAAGCCAATGTTGTGGCAGATGTACTTAGCAGGAAGAATGCAATCATTGCAAATCTGATTATTACGCCCTTCTTGATTGAAAAGATTTCTGTTTTACAGAAGGACGATGAGTTTATTCAGAAAATTAGCGAAAGGATTAAGGATGGTGAAGTCTTAAATTTTCAGGTTGATAACAAAGGAGGTCTGAGATTGCAAGGACGAATTTGTGTTTCGAATATTCCTGAGCTTAGAAAAGAAGTAATGGATGAATGTCATAAGTTTAAGCTCAGTATCCATCCAGGGGTGAGTAAAATGTATCGAGATCTGAAGCGCATATTTTTGTAGAAGTATATGAAAAGAGATATCTCAATATATATATTTGCAGGTGTTCAACTTGCCAACAGGTTAAGAGTTATTAGCAGAAGGTCGCTGGATTATTGCAACCATTAGAGATTCCAAAATGGAAGTGGGATCATATTTATATGGATTTTGTTGATGGTCTGCCTACAACCAAGAAAGGTAATGAAGGCATATGGGTTATTGTAGATCGTTTAACGAAGAGTGCCCATTTTCTTCCAGTGAAAGCTAATAGAAGCTTAGAATTTGGCACAATTATATTTTAGAGAAATTGTTCGACTACATTGATTTCCCAATTGGATTGTTAGTGATCGCGATCTAATTTTTGTCAGTAAGTTCTGGAAAGCATTTCAGTCTGAGTTGGGAACAAAGCTGAATCTTAGAACTGTATATCATCCTTAGACAGATGGTTAGACTGAGAGGGTGAATCGTTTTTTGGAAGAACTATTGCGAGGTTGTATTCTTGATTTCAGAGGATCTTGGGAGGATCACATGTTGGAGAATGGAGTTTTGATGACAACAATCTTATTTCAATTATCATTGATTATAAAATATATACTAACATCTCTATCTAGAGCATATTTATACATATATGCAGGATTTGTATATAGGACTTAAATATTGAAGACTGTATAGTTTTAGAGCTTAAAGAGAATCAGAATTCAGAGGAGATTCAAGACTCATGAGTAATAAGTTATCACCAGTTCAAGACAAATATAGTAATAGAGTCTAGTTTATATGTAAGACTCTAAATAGCACTCCAGGTTCAAATTCAAATTCTGTTTCTCAAATTATGATTTTTTATATTCAAATTTTAGTTTCAAATTGTTTTCAAATTATTATATCTTACTTACGATTACAAATAAGTTTTAAATATTTAATATATATAAGTTTATATATAGTTTTGTAATCTTATGATTTTACAGTTTTAAACCTTATAATTTTATAAATATGTTTTTATAATATATATTTATGTTTTCATATGATTTTACACTTTAGAATACTCATATATATCATTAAGTTTTAATTTAAGAACTCCAGAATAATATATATGATCAAACACTTGAAAAATAGGTTTTAAAAATAAAAATAATATGTATATGTCGACATACATATATAGGTATGTTGACATACAACTGTCAGAAATTCAATTTTCAAAGAAAGTGTCTTTTCACTATTTGTAACATTTAAGAAATGTTGCAACCTTTCAAATACTTATAAATAAGGGATGATTTCGAATTTTTTCATATATCTTCTTCTCCATCTTCACCCCTCTTCATCCCACCATTAATATTTCATATTTTATTGATTTCTACACTTCTACTTTGCCGATTTCTACTCTAATTATATCAAACTTATTCTTTCCTCACTCTCTATCCACTACTCTCTGAATTGAAGTGCTATTGAAGAGTTATAGGGCTGTTGTAATCATTTGGGAAGTGTTTGGGAAAAGGTTTGTTCCTTGTGGCCTTGAAATCAAGGAAAGGGAGCAGTTGTAACCTTGTAGCCGTGAAATCAAGGGTGTTTGGAGCAGTGTTAACCTTGTAGCCATGAAATTAAGGGGATTGTATTTGGATATTGATAATAAAACTCCACGCAAACCAGCGTTGTGTGAGACTGGACGTATGAGTAATCCAAACCAGTATAAAATCCGGTGTGTTCTTTCCTTTTTTTGCATTTTATATTTATCTGTTTATGTTTGATTTGTGTCTGGGATCATCTCTTCTGTGTGTGATTCATATAGTAGATCATATAAGTTTAAGATTTTCATAAATTCATTGAAAACACTATTCACCCCCACTCTAGTGTTAGTCTTGCCTTAAGATATGCATTCCGTAATTCCTAACAATTGGTATCGGAACATAGATTTTTCGAAAAATTCATAATCTGATTTTTGGAAATATTAAATGGCAAATTCTGAAATAATTTATGACACTTGTTTAAACTCATAATCTAAATTTTGTAATTTGATTTTTAAAATTTTAATTTTTTTAAAATTTGAAAATTTTAATAATTTGAAATTTTTGATATATGGATATGTTACAAAACCATTACGATATTATTGTTTAAAATTGTAGTTAGTTATTTTTAAATGTTATCTGATTATTTTAAAAGTTGTTTTATTTTCTAGGAGAAGAGTAATGACGGTTGGTGAAAAGACATCAAGAGGAAGAAATGTGTGTGTATATACATAATGTAAATCAACAAAGAAATGGGTACTAGATCAATTTACAACTTGGGATTTTCATCTAAAACTTAACTTCATACTGTACTTCTCTTTATTTGCTTCGTAACGTCGTTTGTTTCATGTGAATCCGTCAAGAATTGACAAAGTAATGATCAAATTAAGTTTTGGTGAATAAAGAGAAAAGGAAACCAAAATTATAGACTATTTTCTTCAAACTGCATCCACAGGTTATACTATTTTGTCCTAATCCTTTTCCAGATTTTAATTCTTGTTCTAGCGGTCGTTTTGATGAGTAGATCATCGAATTCTGATCAAAATTGAGTGAGATATGACTATTTGAAGTTGGCTATGCAAAAATGAAAATTGTGTACGAGATTTCTTGCCTCTCTTCCATATTTTCGACTTGTTGCACCCTAGTACCATTCAAATTCATCCCCAAACTATTACTAGATTGTAGCCCTTGCATTCTTCTTCGATTTGTCATTGATTTCATCAAATTCCGTTGAAAAATGAGGGAGATACGGCTTCTGAAAGATTGATATAAAAAGAAAAACGGGAAAAGAGGAAGAAGAGAGCGTTTATGAAAGGAAGTGGTCGTTGGGCCTATTTATAAAAGAATGAAGTGTCCATTCATTTGAAATTCAAATTCAAACTCAAGGATTTGCAACCAAGTTGGTTGAACTACTAAATCAACAATATCTTTTTCATACAGTCTTTAAATTCAGCAAATGAATATACTATGCTGATCAGAAAAATGAATCTGTCGCAATAGAGCAGATCTCATCGTCAAATTCTAAAAGATGTGAACATGTGGTTCATAATAATGGAAGGACAACAAAATGGAGGATTGCAAAAAGAGGTATGCCTTACTATATTTTCATAATTATCATTATATTTTTGGGAATATACATCTATGCACATAATTAGGTATAGAAAATTATCTTTTTTATAATTTTAGATATTTTGGTTCAAACATTTTATACTGTTATAAAATATAAATTTATACATCTTTTATATGTAGTTTAAATGTAAATAGTTTAACTTATATATTTTTCACATATGATTTCATAACAATTTTAGCTTACATTATCACAATACGATTTGTAACTAAATATTAATTTTAATTTTGAGAATTATAAAACTTGTATATTTAACTTAATATTTTGGTATAATATATACATACATACATACATATATATTTGTTTCTTATGTCTTAAATATGTAGTATAAATATAAGAAGTTTAAATAAAAGAAATTAGAGTTCTAAAGTCTACTTTATAATTTTGTTATAACTATAGATTTCTAAGTTTTAACATATAAATGGTTCTTTAGAAAATTAATATGTTTGGATTTCTAGAGTTTAAATTTAAAATTGATTTGTATCAAGATGATTAGTGTATATCTCATAATCAATTGAATTTTAAGTTCTTTTTAAAATCAGTTTTTATATACTATTATGAATATATGTCTATAGTTTACTTTATATGATACAATTTTATATTCTCTTTAAAAAGATCTTCAATTTTTACTATATTTACCCTACTAATATTATTTAACTCCATAATTATTCTAAATATTTTACTACCTATCATAAATAGTTTAATTTAAAACTTATCTTTAAATATTCTTTCAATCACTTTCATTAGTATCATTAACCTAAGTCTAGATATTAATATATATTACCTTTGTTTGATTGAAATCATTTATAATATATGTGCATAATAGTTAGACAGTACTTTGAATATCTTTTACCAAAATAGATATCATCACCAAATCATTCTGCATATTATATTACACATATTATTTCATATCATACATCATTATTATAAATTACAGTGCATCTCAAATTAAAATCATTCACATCACAAGTTCATTTCATTCAATATATCATCTCATATTGTTCGGCATATGACATATAGTTCATATTGCATTATAACCAACATACTGCATATACAACATTACATATTAACTTTTTACTCTACACACAACAAATATACTGTATGAGGAGTTTTTATCCGATTAGAAATAAATAGGATTATAAATTAAATACATAACATATTTGTTTGACTTGATTGACTTGTTTGGCTGGCTTGAATTATTTAACTTAATTGACTTGCCTGATTTGTTTGACATGAATAACTTGATTAACTTATTTGACATGACTGAATTTCATTAGTGGTTGATAAATGTGTTAGAAATATACTTGTGCATTTGTGGTTGATAGGAGTTTTATAGGTTTTTAGGATAAATAGAAGTTACAAGAAATATTAGGTTTTATTTTTTAATTTATTGATGTTTTGTGACAACAAAACTCAAATTGGTTGAATATTTGGATTAAATTGCTTAAATATTGATTTTTCATTCTTGATTTATATTAATTTATGTTATATCATAGTTTTAAGAATATCTTATTAGAATTATTTCTTAGTCTAGATTAAAGTCTTATTATAGTTTTAAGGGAATTAGAGTTTAGGCTAGGTTTAGTCTTGTATTGATTAAGGGGGAGCTTTTTAGTGTCTAGGATTAGTTAAAGGTTCAAGAAGTGTTATTCTGGTTGATTTGGTTTAGATTGTTTAGACTGATTGTTCGAATTGCTTATTTGGATTGATTGTTGGAATTGTTTATACTTTTAGAATTAGAATTGTACAGGCATAAATTTAGGGAGATTCATTTACTATAGTATAGAATCAAAATCATAAGATAAGTATAGACACTGGATTTAGGGGGAGTATGTTTAGAATTTCTTTTTGTTGATGAAAAAGGGAGAGAAATTATAAAATACAGTTTAGTTTGTCTTAGTTTAAGGGGGAGCATGTAGAATTCATGATGACAGGGGAACTACTAGAAGGATCAAAATCAACAGGTATGAACAGGTATGAATATTTTATAAACCAAGGTTGTCATCATAAAAAAGAAGGAGAATGTTGGGGAATGGAGTTTTGATGACAACAACCTTATTTCACATATCATTGATTATAAAATATATGCTAACATCTCTATCTAGAATATATATATACACATATATGCAGGATTTGTATACAGGACATAAATACTGAAGACTGTACAATTTTAGAGTTTCAAGAGATTCGGAGGAGAATCAAGACAAATGAGTAATCAAGTTATCAAGAGTTCTAGACAAATATAGTAATAGAGTCTAGTTTATATGTAAGACTTTAAATAACACTCCAGGTTATAATTCAAATTCGGTTTCTCAAATTCTGATTTTTTTTAATTCAAATTCTGTTTTCAGATTGTTTTCAAATTATTCTATCTTACTTATGATTACAAATAAGTTTTAAAGTTTTAATATATATATATATATATGTTTTTTTATATATATAAATATAGTTTTATAATCTTATGATTTTATAGTTTTAAGCCTTATAATTTTATAAATATGTTTATATAATATATATTTATGTTTTCATATGATTTTACACTTTAGAATACTCATTTATATCATTAAGTTTTAATTCAAGAATTTCTAGAATAATATATGTGATCAAACACTTAAAAAATAGGTTTTAAAAATAAAAACTATATGTATATGTCGACATACAACTGTCAGAAATTCAATTTTCAAAGCAAGTGTTTTTTCACTATTTGTAACGTTCCAGAAACATTGCAACCTTTCAAATCTTATAAATAGGGGCTAATTTTGATTTTTTTTCCATATATCTTCTTCTTAATCTTCACCCCTCTTCATCCCACCATTAATACTTCATATTTTATTGATTTTTACACTTGTACTTTGCTGATTTCTACTCTAACTATATAAAACTTCTTCTTTTCTCACTCTCTATCCACTACTCTCTGAATTGAAGTGCTATTGAAGAGTTATAGGGTTGTTGTAATCATTTGAGAAGTGTTTGGAAAAAGGTGTGTTCCTTATAGCCCTGAAATCAAGGAAAGGGAGCGGTGGTAACCTTGTAGCCGTGAAATCAAGGGTGTTTGGAGCGGTGTTAACCTTGTAGCCGTGAAATCAAGGGGACTGTACTTGGATATTGATAAAAATAAAAATATGCGCAATCCAGCGTTGTGTGGGACTGGACGTAGGAGTAATCCGAGCCAGTATAAAATCTAGTGTGTTCTTTCCTTATTTTGCATTTTATATTTATCTATTTCTGAGTTTGTGTTTGATTCTGTGTCTGGGATCATCTCTGTTGTGCGTGATTCATATAGTAGATCAAATAAGTATAAGATTTCCATAAATTCGTTGAAAACACTATTTACCCCCCTCTAGTGTTAATCTTGCTTTAAGATCTACATTCTGTAATTCCTAACATCATATACATCTAGTTGAGTTCTCATATAATAACAATACTTTTAGGCTAGTGTCACCGTTTGAGGCATTATATGGTAGAACATATAGATCTCCTGCATGTTGGATTGAGTCTGGTAATTGGCTAGTGTTGGGTCTAGATATAATCCAAGAAGCTGGAGACAAAGTGGACTTTATTAGGAAGCGATTGAAAGCAGCACAGAGCCGACAAAAAATTTATGTGTACTCTAGAAGAAGAGATGTAGCATTTTTTGTAGGCAATCTGGTGTATTTGAAAGTTTCTCCGTTAAGGGGAGTGGTTAGATTTGGGAAAACGGGAAAGTTAGCACTTAAGTGTATTGGTCCATTCCCAATACTGGAATGGGTATGAACTCTAACTTATAGGGTTCAGTTGCCAGATTGAATTCCTGGAGTACATGATGTGTTTCACGTTTCTCAACTCTGGAAGCATGTGCATGATCCAGACTTGATTGTAGAAGAGGCATCACAAGAGGATTTGGATATTACTCCGAATTTAGCTGCGCGTAGAGAGCCGATGAAGATAATTGACCGAGAAACAAGAGTGCTAAGAAACAAGAAAGTAAACCTGGTCAAGGTACAGTGGAGCGGAGATCCTAGAGACTGTACATGGGAGACAGAGGATGAGATTAAACAGACTTATCCCGGGTGCAGTGTGGATATCTCTGATTAGCTCTTATGAGAGGTAAACTTATGTTAGGTTATCATTTCTATTTCCTGCTTTACTATTTTCTTCCTTTCGGGGACGAAAAATTCTAAGTGGGGGAGATTGTAAAAACCCGGAATTTCAGAACCAATTTAAAAATTATTTTTAATATAATTTTATAT
The DNA here is from genome assembly GCA_030737875.1 of Allium sativum. Lineage (NCBI taxonomy): Eukaryota > Viridiplantae > Streptophyta > Magnoliopsida > Asparagales > Amaryllidaceae > Allium > Allium sativum. The sequence continues at coordinate 444,787,261 of CM060919.1, forward strand.
GGACATACGATTGAATTTCAAAAATCGATTATTTAAAGTTGATTGAGCAATTTACAGTTGAACATTGTTGAGATGACCTCAGGTTTCGACGATACTTTTTTTATTGAATCCGTAACGTCGAATAATGATAGAAGCCCTAATTTCATAATTTTTGAAGCTAGCGTGCGGTCGTATGAGAAGAAAACGTACTCTAAAATGCATATTGAGATTAAGCTGAAACACGATCGAAAGATAAAATGGAAGGTCAAACGAACTCTCAATTCAATGAAACATGTTCTGTTGGACCCGGAATTACGTTTATTGTTAGAATCCAAAATTTCGTGGCAAGCGGAATTAGTTTGTGATCGTGCGATCAAAAGAGGTGGAGGCTAACTAGCACACTTTTATAAACATTGAATTATAAAACTTGAATTGAAACGGAGGCCATCCAATGACCCAAGGTGGTTTTGTTGCAGGCAACGAGATCACGCCATTTTAGCGATCCGTGTGAGGAGTGGTAATTTTGTGTATAAACACCTTGCTCTTTTCCTTTTCTTTCTTTCCTTCTGCAAAATTACCTTCCTCCTTCACCATTAACGGCCCCCTCCTCCACCCAAGCCGACCCTACCCGAGCCTGACCGTCGCCCCCTCCCCACGCCACTCCCGTGGACCCCTCCTCCTTTGCTCCATTTTGCTTTTAAAAAACACTTTCTTCCCTTTTTCACACACCACCACCTCCTTACACCCCTTAGCCACTTTTTACGCCACTCACGCACCCCCTAGACCCCTCCTCTTGCTGCACCGAACCCGGACAGTGGAGATTGGGGCCCCATAGTCAAATTTTAACCAATTTCGCCCTCCGTTTCGCCTTAAACTCTCAGATTGTAACAACCCGCCTTTTTGTCCAGTTTTCACTGGTAATTAAACCAACTTAAACTGTTCATAAAGGCGGATTGTTATGGGTACTAACATATATTTAACAAAATAAAAGAACTTTCCATATCATAATACAATATTACATCAGAGTTATATAGAATATCAGAGTTACAACATATAATAGCGGAAACAAATATACTATCAGTGGAAGAATCAAAAAGATATAGCAGAAATCTCCAACTTTAGCTTGAAGCTCCAACTCTAATAGCACTTCGAATCTTGCTCCAAAGATCTATAACTGTAAAACCTAACCACTAGCTGCCTGTATAGAAATTGGTGGGCACCCAAAGTTTAGGTAGGAGCTATAAACTTCAGGTCAGTAATGAGACTGGTGTGAGAACATAAAACAGTTATTTTTGGGTTTATTTTAAAGTTGGGAAATTCACTGGACCACACCACTAATGCGGAACGGGTTTACTCCATGTGAATACCCGTGCATATAAATTTGCAATGAGTTTTGGAAAATAAAGCAATCATAAGCTCGTCCCACATCATATAATGCAAACACACACCAGATGGGCGAATTTACCTTATGATAACCAAAAATGCCTTCATACGTGAAAATCCTCTTTCAATATTATTAGTGAATAGTGTAGAAAACAATTTCAAAAATAATTGCATCAATCTTAGATGGCATAGTACCCCATCCTACTATGTCGTCATAGGTATACAAATAAAACCGTATGGGCACGTATTGGAGATTGGGTTTCCAACTTCATGATTCCTGGCACGAAAGATCAATCAGGAACACAAGCAAAGTGTAACACGGCTTTTTCATCCAGACTCGGACACTAACTACAAGTCGCGAGGTAGATCAACGGTTTTCTTCCAAACACGGACCCCCGAACATACCCTATTCCCCAAATTCTCAAGAGGTACCTCCGCCGCAACTATCAATCACAAAATCATGTATATGTCAACAACCAAACCGCCAGTTTCTCATCATCCGGGGTGTGAGGCTAGTCGATGTAGCAATATACACAAAGCTATGCTTCAATAAGCCATCCTTTAATCATCATTAGCTCATTCCATAACTTGAGTATGCCACATTGTCAATTTACAACATGTCACTGATTTCTATCAATACATAACCTCTAAGCACATAAACTTAGACACGGAAATAATTATTTGCCATAGTCTGATATATATATATATATATATATATATATACACCAACAGAAATCAGTGCTACGTAGTCAATTACAATGTCATACACACAATCTATACAAGTCCATTCTGGGTTTGAATGGAACAAAATCCGAAAATCCTCAAATATATTCGGACCTTGTGCCACTCATAACCTCGTATCAGGTGTACGGCCTGATTAGAGACATCAACAATCAATTCAAATAATCCAAAGATTCTCGGTCTTCATTTGCCATTTCCAAGTCTTCAATTTGCTTCATAGCATTGTATTATTGTTTGGAATGGTTTTCGGACGTAAATCCGATCCCGGTCTTTCCAAGTAATAAGCATATTTAGAACAACAGCTATGGACTATACCAGTTCCAATTCAAATCTCCTTTCCAATGTTTGTCACTTTATTTTAGGATTAAGTGGATTTATCTCATTACTATCTTATTTTTCTTTACAAATCCCATATTCAAATTCCTTCATTCATTGTTACCAAATCTAATGAAGTTCCATACAAATATTTATCACTTTAAAACCTTCCACAATATCTTTAGAAATCCTTTTTAAGTGTAAATAATAATTCCTGATTTAGAAATTTCAAACCAAGTTATTTCAAGGAAATGTAAAAGTGTTATTTAAAGTGTTAAAATAGCCATTTAAACCAAATAGGTTCAAATTTATTCAAAGTTCAAATCCCTTGCTCAAATCATCCTTAAATAATGAACAATGCTTATTAAAAAAGTTGTTCCAAATTCTAATAAGCTTTGAATTAAATTCTAAATTCTATTTATGAATTAACCATCCCGTTCATCGGATCAGTTAGAGATAGTCAGGGAGAGCAGGAAATTGTATTTTCCAAATCCAAGCCTTAGACACTATTCTCTCTATCATCCTAGAACGTTCCGGTATATAATTATAGAGTTGTATATATATTTACGCATTCGATAAAGGTAAAATTTTGTCCAATCTTTTCAAATTCACAATTAGAGTTCATAATTTTAATTAAAACCTTGTTTCAAAATTCATTGGCAACTAAACATAATATTACCCACTTTGTATAATTGTTCAAAACTGACAAATGGTCTTTTTTTTAAATGATAGTACCAAGTGTATAATAAACCAATGTTTAGTTATGAAACTCAAATCCTTCTTCCAGTTAAATCTCAAGCTTATCGAACAATGTTTATATAAACCAATTGGTAATCAAAATCAAATTTTCCTTTAAATAAATTTCAAAACTTATTTAATTGATTTCAAGCTTAAAAATGCTCATAAAAGTAATGGAACCGAGTGTTTTTAGTAAATCAATGTTGAGTAAAATGACTCAAATCGTTCTTCTAATTATATTTCGAACTTATGGACAATAAGGGTACAAACCAAATTTTTAGACTTTTCAAAGTCATTTTGTCTTACAAAGAAATCGCTTAATTTTAGATTGCCAACTCATTAAAAAAACTAAATCAAAGTTTTACTTATAAATTTTATTTTATTTTTACTAATCGTTATTCGCATAAGAAGGAGATTTAAACCGACTCCCATATACTTCACAACTACAGGGTATGTGTGATGCCACTAAATCAGTCTATATAAACATAAGTCACTCATCAACATGGCAATAATCAAACAGTTATAAATGGTGCGCAAGCATTACGTTAAATAACGCTTAGTGTTCAGTGTTAAATTCCAAACATGCATTAGCCATCACAAACAACAACAATTTATGACCAGTCAAAGATCATAGATAAATCAACAAATTGAGATTAATGGTTTCTACTCAATTAAAATAATTTAAATTAATTTTCTCACCTAGAGCTCTCCACAAGAGGCTTCCTCAAGCTCCGTTTTGCATTGTCTTCTTTGCTACAACATCGCCATCACTCCCGTATGAATGCGTCTACATTGGTCTTCAGTCCTTCTTCCTAATACACGTATTCGTACTACATATTCATGCATGTACTCATTTAACACCCACGTCGCTTCCCTTTTCTTGCATGTAGGCATCACTGATCAATAAACACCCCATTCACACATGCCACATGATCCGGACGGTGAAACTTCTCCGTCATTGTTTCTCCTTATAAATAAATACATATTTATCTCAAAGCTGGAAGGGTCCATGCTTGGGTTCATGATGGGCTAAGGAGGAGAAGTGGGTGGATATGGGTGGTGACTAGAAGCTACATGGTGGCAGCGGAGGCTGGAACAGGGGCCTGAGAACAGTAGAGCGGAAAGCAGTGACCATAGTGACTCTTTGCAAGAGGTCATAGGTTTTCCGAGGTAGAAGGCGCGGTGTAGGAGGAGAAAGGCAAGCTACTAGTCGAGGCTATCGGTGTGGGGAGTAGCAGTTTGCGATGTCAGGTTCGGGATGCTGCAGGAGATGGCTACGAGTCGGTAACTAGGCTATGTTGGTCAAAAAGGGTGCTGGAGGTATTGCATGCGGAGATGGGAGTTGGCAGGTAACGGGATTCTCCGAGATTATAGTGATAGAAGCGAGTGGCTGGAGTTTTAGCAAGCAGTGGTCGATGGAGTGGACATGCTTACAGTTTTGAGGGTGGCTGAACTGTCCTTAAGGAGGAACAGTGGAGTTGAAACGCAAGTAGGGAGAGAGGGAAGACGATCACGGGGAATATGGTATGGGTCCGCTGGCCGAGGTGGATGACTGGCGGCGGACTGAGGCTCTTGGTAGCGGTGGACAGGTGCGAGATTAAATTGGTGTCAGGTGACGTGGTTGGTGAAGATAATATGGGGAGGTCGAGCTGCTTTGCAAGAAGGAAAGGAAAAAACTTGAGCTGAGTGGGTTGATGGCGCGCTGGAGTTAGGTGACGTGGTGGTTAACCTAGGAGGACGGAACTTGCCTGAATGGAAAGGGAGCGTCTTGGTGTTGCTTGAGTTGCGGCAAGAGGGTGGAAGTTGTAGAAGGAAAGGGGCGAGCAGTTAGTATGGGAGAAAGGGGTTGAGCTGAAATGAAAATGCCGCGATGGAGTGGGGAAGGGAAGACAGTCTCAGTTTTTGCTAGAGGAAAGAGTTTTAAATTCTTGTATTTGGAGAGGAAACGTTTTACATTGATTAAAGAGAATAAAGAGAGAAACTATGGCGTGCGTGAAGGAGGAAAAGCATGCGTTATATAATGTTAAAAGGGGATTAGCGAATAACACGTGGTACCTGGTTCCTGCTATTCAGAATATATTTTATTTGTGTACAATATTGGTCTATCTGCTCATGAACTGTTCAAAATCCATGGCCATTATTACACATATCCTGTACTGATATGGAAAGATTCTCAATTAGATTTTTCCATCTATTGTTTCCCGCGGTATCTCTCAAAAGAGGAAACCGGTTTTTGTTACTTGTGTTAGGCTAAAACACAGACTGTTGCTCGTTTCAAAATTTCAACACTTCTGAATAAATTAAAATTAACGCAAATGCCTTAACACGCATATTCTATTTTTCGATTTGCTTTTATATGTTAACCGCTTCTCAACAGCTTAATTCTTAAATAAATATAACGTTGTATTTTTCCGTTTACATTCAACGGTTTAACTTTAAATAAATTAAATCTCAACAATATTTTATTTTTCTACGCAAATATTTTTTTTTGAAAAAGACAATAAATTACTTCTAAATTAAACTTTAGAATTTATTTCGAAGTTGGTTTTATTTTCATCATTACGTTTCAAAATTGTATTATCATATATTCTAGTAAAGATGTTTAAACTAAGCTCATATTTACAAATGTCGTTTTATTTTAAAGTGAATACTTCACTCAAAATAAATAAATATCCAAGTTATAATTTGAATTTCAAATATAAGCTTATAATTTCCTTTTTAAACAAGTGACAAGATCAATTTTAAATTCATAGAATAAATTAATGATGTTAAATTCGAGAAATGTTTAAATTGAGCTTATATTTACAAATGTCATTTTATGTTAAATGTGAATATTATGTTCAAAATAAAAGTCCAAGTTCTAGTAAGCATACATTTTTTCCTTAAGCCGAATTACACGATTCATTAAATTAAAAAATAAATTAACAACAGTAATAACTCTTGTTTTCTAAAATGTTCATATTTAAATTCAACAGGGGAACTCTAATCGGTAAAGAATCAAATCGGTTACAAATGTAAATCTCGTTTAAAATGTTTGTAAATACATGGAAATGGTTTATTTAAATATTGTTCAAAAAAGACAAGATTCCAAATATAAATATTTAATTTACATAAATCCTTAATTTAATTTATATTTTAAACGCTAAAATTTCTAGGTTGTTACAATCTCCCCCACTTAGAGCTTTTCGTCGTCGAAAAGGAGAGTTGTAAAATTTTGGTTAAGCAAAATAAATCTTAATTATAAACTTTATTAAGATCAACATATAATAAAGCTGATTGAATCAAAATACTTTACAATTCCTAATAATCTTGAAAATTTATCAAATGGGTTATTAATAGATTAAACATAAAATTTATCATACAACTAATTGAGTAAACTTCTTATGTCAAAATTTATATTTAGGCAAAACTTAAATCATTGTGTGAAACTACATAAAGAAATTCGCTATATATTGTAGGAGAAGGTTATGTTCATAGCATAGGGAAATCCAAGTAAAAATAGTTTAAACGGTAAAGTTATCTTGAAATATGTCATTTTGATTAAAGCATAAAATTTATCAAGTTGAATATAAGATAGCTTTAAGGTTAAAATAAAATGGTGAAATTTAACAATTTGGTATGGTGAAATTTAACAACTTGGTAGAAAACAGATAATACAAGGAAAATAATATAGGTAAAAGGATTTGAAATGAATAAATCATAAGTACAAAAGCGAAACACAGTGGTTTAGTAAGATGAGGAATAAATTAGATAAGTTAAATTAAAGTGTTATATAAATTACTATATTCAAAACATTTGAAAATCTCAAAATAATTTCTCCGAACTTGGAATCCCGTTTTCCCTTCAAATCATTGAAATACGACTTATTTTTTTTATATAGAGAACCATACTTCACTTCAGGATCAAAACCAAATTTGCTTTCAAAATTACTAACATTTCATAATGAATTCGAATTAACTATATATTATTGGTTCGAGAAGATTTACCAAATGGCGGGCTACTGAGTACCACCCATCGCATGAAATCCAATCCCACCTCAGTTTAGTCATGGGTTACTCGAACAAACCAAATCATTTTATATCCCGAAGTTGTAAATCATTTCGCAATCCATAATTCACAAATACTATAATTTTGTTATTTCCAAATATTTCAAAGTTTCGGGATTCAAGTCAACGAAATTCCTTTCATTTACCACTTAATAAACCCATTCCATATCCAAATGGTTGAATCAAATTTCATTCACAAATTGGAATAAAATTTCCATGCAACTTATGTTTTCATGTCATCGAATCCAACATTTCAAGTCTTTCAAATCGTATTCAACTTTTATGAAAAGGAATTCCAATTTATTTTGAACATTTTTTTCAATAATATGCATAAGTTGATCTTAGAAGATTCATATTGCCATGAAGTTTCCTTTCAATAGTTGGAAATCAAATTTAATCGATACGATTTCCTTAATGGCTTTAATTAACTTTTTATGCAAGTTCAAGCCTTTCTACATTTCTAAAGTTTTAGAAAATTGGTTACACTTCATTCATCATTTTAACTTCCTTTAGATCAAAATTCAATTTCAAATTGTATTCAACTAGTTGGAAAATCTCTTGAAATAGTTTTATCTCAAAATACCATCATACTTCTGCTACGTTACTCTGATTTAGTATATGCTTGTTCAACCTAGTGTTGATCAAACATTAATCTTGAAGTTTTTGGAACCAAATTAATATTTCAAAAATCTAATTTTCTTTGCCTACTTACTATGTAAGGATTATCATTTGAAGTTTTGTTAAAATAATGTTTTGGGCAAATCAGATCTGGTTTCGTTTGATAGGTGGCACTAAGGGTATGTGTACACATGGACCAGGTCAACTTCCATGTGTCCAAGTTACGTAGATATGTGTATGAATTCAATGAATACCAAAAGTATGACGGTTCGAGTGAAAATACTCGACCAAGTTCACAAGATAAAAGGGAATGAATGATGCTAAACAGTTCGAATTTAGGTCAAGATAGGAAAGTCAAGTGTACCTAAGGATGTAGTCAAAACATGAGGTACTTCAATTTTTTTCTTCATTAAACTTCCCAAAATTCATTTTCCTTAAGGGGAACTCGATTTTTAAATATACTTTTAAAGCAAATTAATTTTAACTTGCATTTTATCATTTACAATTCATGTTAGATATATATATCCGAATCTATTTCTTATATTTTTTGTTGTGGGTAAGATGATATCTTATTAGATTTTCATATTCAAAACCTTATCATAATTTGATCTACTACTATTGTCATTCCGAAAGATAAGGTGATATTTAATAATTTCTCATAAATTATTTCACTTACGTGCACTTCCAAAATGTATATTCCCAGTTGTCGACAAAATAGTTTGATTTTCACTTATACTTATTATCCAAGTTAAGGATATTTTTAGTTTAATTACTTTATATTAAATCTTTTCGACATTTCCAAACATATCGAAATAGTCTAAGTATTTTCCCAACGTCTCAATCGGAATCATATAGTCATCCCACTTTCGAAACTCGAAAATGAGTACTAATGATGTTGCAATCATCATTAGACTATCCCCGGGAGACTAGAGTGTGATTCTATATCCATCTAGTATATATATAAATATAAGACTTTTTATATACGTTGATCAGGCGTATATTCGAAATTTTTGTATACCGATAGTCCAATCATGACGTCGAATAAAATATTTGAAATTCTTGTTTAAAAGTTGTATTACCAAATAATTATGCTCTTCAATAACCATTTACTTAGTTGCAAATTAGTTTGTAATTTCCAAATACGCTCTCTCAACGAAATATTCCAGAATCTCATTTTAGGGCATTCCTAACCCCATCTCTAATGAGATATTATAACTCTGATGAGTTCTTTCCTTTGTTCAATTATGTCGTACCCCGTAGCTTTGTATAACCTAGCTCTGATACCATAATGTAACGACTCACCTTTTTTCCCAGTTTTCACCGGTAATTAAACCAACTTAAACCATTCATAAAGGCGGATTGTTAGGTGTACTAACATATATTGAACAAAATAACAAAATTTTCCACATCATAATGTAATATTACGTTAGACTTGTATAGAATATCAGAGTTACAACATATAACAACCGAAACAAATATACTCTTAGCGGAAGAATCAAAATGATATAGCGGAAATCTCCAACTTTAGCTTGAAGCTCCAAATCTAATAGCGCTTCGAATCTTTCTCCACAGATCTTTAACTGTAAAACTAATCCACTAGCTGCCCGTGTGGAAATTGGTGGGCACCCAGAGTTTAGAAGGAACAATAAACTCCAGGTCAGTCATGAGACTGGTGTGAGAACATAAAACAGTAAATTTTGGGTTTATTTTAAAGTTTGGTAATTCGTCGGACCATGTAGCTAATGCGGAACGGGTTTACTCCATGTGAATACCTGAATTTTAGAAAATGAAGCTATCATAAGCTCGTTCCACATCACACAATGCAAGCACACACCAGATGGGCGATTTTACCTTATGATAATCAAAAATTCCTTTATATGTGAAAATCCTCTTTCAATATTATTAGTGTATAGTGTAGAAAACAATTTCGAAAATAAATGTATCATTCTTAGACGGCATAGTACCCCATCCTACTATGTCGCCATAGGTATACAAATAAAAATGTAGGGGCGCATATTAGAGATTAGGTTTCCAACTTGATGGTTCCTAGCACGAAAGATCAATCAGGAACACAAGCGAAGTGTAACACGAATTTTTCATCAAGATTCAGATACCAACTACAAGTCACGAGGTAGATCAACGGTTTTCGTCCAGACACAGATCCCCCGAACATACCCTATTCCCTAAATTCTCAATAGGTACCTCCGTCGTGGCTATCAATCACAAATTATATGTCAACAACCTAATCGCCAGTTTCTAATCATCCAGGGTGTGAGGCTTGTCAATGTCACGGTATACATAAAGCTACGCTTCAATAAGCCATGCTTTGATTATCATTAGCTCATTCCATAACTTAAGTATGCCACATTGTCAATTTACAACATGTCACTTATTTCTATCAATACGTAACCTCTAAGAACGCAAAACATAGAGATGGAAATAATTAATTGCCACAGTCCGATATATATATATATATATATATATATACAAATAGAAATCAGTGCTACACAGTCAATTACAATGTCAGACACACAATCCATACAATTCCATTCAGGGTTTGAACGGAACAAAATCCGAAAATCCTCAAATATATTCAGACCTCGTGCCACTTATAACCTCGTGTCAGGTGTATGGCTTGATTTGAGACATCGGCAATCAATCCAAATAATCCAAAGATTTCCAGTCTTCATTTGCCATTTCCAAGTCTTCAATTTGCTTTTAGCATCGTATTATTGCTTGGAATGGTTTTCGGACGTAAATCTAATCCCGGTCTTTCCACGTAATAAGCGTATTTAACACGACAACTATGGACTATACCGGTTCCAATTCAAATCTCCTTCCTAATGTTTGTCACTTTATTTTAGGATTAAGTGGATTTATCTCATTACTATCTTATTTCTCTTTACAAATCCCATATTCAAATTCCTTCATTCATTGTTACCAAATCTAGTGAAGTTCCATACAAATATTTATCACTTTAAAACCTTCCACAATAACTTTAGAAATCCTTTTTAAAGTGTAAATAAGAATTCCTAATTTAAAAATCTCAGACAAAGTTATTTCAAGGAAATGTTAAAGTGTTATTTAAAGTGGTAAAATAGTTATTTAAACCAAATAGGTTCAAATTTATTAAAAGTTCAAATCGCTTGCTCAAATCGTTCTTAAATAATGAACAATTCTTATAAAAAAATTGTTCCAAATTCTAGTAAGCTTTAAATTAAATTCCAAATTCTATTTTTGAATTATCTATCCCGTCCGTCAAATCAGTTAGGGATAGCCAGGGAGAGCAGGAAAATGTATTTTCCAAACCCAAGCCTTAGACACTATCCTCTCTCTCATCCTAGAACGTTTGGGTATATAATTATAGAGTTGTCATATATATATTTACGCATTCGATAAAGGTAAAATTTTGTCTATTCTTTTCAAATTCACAATTAGAGTTCATAATTTTAGTTAAAACCTTGTTTCAAAATACATTGGCAATTAAATATAATATTACCCACTTTTTATAATTGTTCAAAGCTGACAAATGGTCTTTTTTTAAATGATAGTACCAAGTGTACTTAATAAACCAATGTTTAGTTATGAAACTCAAATCCTTCTTCCAGTTAAATCTCAAGCTTATGGAACAGCGTTTATATAAACCAACAGCAATCAAAATCAAATTTTCTTTAAATAAGTTACAAAACTTGTTTAATTGATTTCAAGCTTAAAAATGGTCATAAAAGTAATGGAATCGAGTGTTTTTTTTTACTAAATCAATGTTTAGTAAAATGACTCAAACCATTCTTCTAATAATATTTCGAACTTATGGACAGTAAGGAACCAAACGTTTATGTAAAGTAATGGAACTTAAAACTTAATTTTGGAAACTTATTTAAATCTTGAGGGTCCAAACCAAACTTTTAGACATTTCAAAATCATTTTGTCTTACAATAAAACTATTTAATTTTAGATTGCCAACTCATAAAAAAAACTAAATCAAAGTTTTACTTCTAAATTTTATTTCATTTTTACTAATCGTTATTCGCATAAGAAGGAGATTTAAACCGGCTCCCATATACTTCACAACTACAGTGTATGTGTGATGCCACTAAATCAATCTATATTAACATAAGTCACTCTTCAACATGGCAACAATCAAACACTTATAAATGGTATGCAAGTGTTACATTAAATAACGCTTAGTGTTTAGTGTCAAATTCCAAACATGCATCAGCTATCACAAACAATAGTAACAATTTATGAGCAGTCAAAGATCACAAATAAATCAACAAATTAATATTAACGGTTTCTACTCAATTAAAATAATTTAAATTAATGCTCTCACCGAAAGCTCTCCACAAGAGGCTTCCTCAAGCTCCGTTTTGCATTGTCTTCTTTGCTACAACATTGCCATCGCTCCCGTATGAATGTTTCTACACTGGTCTTCGGTTATTGTTCCCAATACGCGTATTCATACCATATATCCACGCATGTACTCATTTAACACCCACGTTGCTTCCCTTTTCTTACATGCAGGCATCACCGAACGGTAAACACCCCATTCACGTATGCCACATGATCCGGACGGCGAAACTTCTCCATCATCGTTTCTCCTTATAAATAAATACATATCTGTCTCAAAGCTGGAAGGGGCCAAGCTTGGGTTCATGATTGGCCGAGGAAGAGCAGTGGGGCGGATATGGGTGGTGACCGGAAGGGACACGGCGGTAGCGGAGGCTGGAATTGGGGCCTGAGAACAGTAGAGCGGAAAGCACTGACCGTAGCGATTCTTTGGAAGAGGTCATGGGTTTTCCGAGGTAGAAGGCATGGTATAGGAGGAGAAAGGCGAGCTACTAGTCGAGGTTGTCAGTGTAGGGAGTAGCAGTGTGCAAGGTCAGGTTCGGGATGCTGCCGGAGATGGCTACGAGTCGGTGACTAGTCTATGTTGGTCAAAAAGGGTATTGGAGGTATTGCATGCGGAGGCGGGAGTTGGCAGGTCAGGGGATTCTCCGAGATGTTAGTGATACGAAGAAGGTGGTCGGAGTTTTAGTAAGCGGTGGTCGATGGAGTGGACATGCTTGCGGTTTTGAGGGTGGTTGGACTGTCCTTAAGGAGGAACGGTGGAGTTGAAACACAAGTAGGGAAAGAGGGAAGACGATCACGGGGAAGATGGTATGGGTCCGCTAGCCGAGGTGGATGACTGGCGGCGGACTTAGGCTCTTGGTAGCGGTGGACAGGTGCGAGACTCAAGTGGTGTCAGGCGATGTGGTTGGTGAAGATAATGTAGGGATGTCGAGCTGTTTTGCAAGAAGGAAAGGAAAAAAAATGGAGTTGAGTGGTCTGATGGAACGCTGGAGTTAGGTGACGTGGTGGCTAACCTAGGAGGACGGAACTTGCCTAAATGGGAAGGGAGCGTCTTGGTGTTGCTTGAGTTGCGGTAAAAGGGTGAAGTTGCAGAAGGAAAGGGATGAGCTATTGGTACAGGAGGAAGAGGTTGAGCTGAAAAGGGAATGTCGCGATGGAGTGGGAAAGGGAAGATAGTATTAGTTTTTGCGAGAGGAAAGAGTTTAAATTCTTGTATTTAGAGAGGAAACGTTTTATAGTGATTAAAGAGAATGAAGAGAAAAACTATGGTGTGCGTGAAGGACGAAAAGCGCGCGCTATATAATGTAAAAAGGGGAGCAGCGAATAACACGTGGTACTTAGTTCCTGCTATTTAGAATATATTTTATTTATGTACAATTTTGGTCTATCTACTCATAAACTGTTCAAAATCCTTGGTCAATGTTACACAATTCTTAACGGATATGGCAAGATTCTCAATTAGATTTTTCCAGCTATTGTTGCCCGCAGTATCACTCAAAAAGGGAAACCGGGTTTTGTTACTTGTGTTAGGCTAAAACATGGACTGTTGCTCATTCCAAAATTTCAATACTTCTGAATAAATTCAAATTAACGTGAACACCTTAACATGCATATTCTATTTTGCGATTTGCTTTGATATGTTAACTGCTTCTCAACAGTTTAATTCTGAAATAAATTTAACGTTGTATTTTGCCTTTTACATTCAATGATCTAACTTGAAATAAATTAAATCTCAACGATATTTCATTTTTCTACGCAACTTTTTTTTTTTTTTTGGAAAAGACAATAAATTAGTTCTAAATTAAATTTCAGAATTTATTTCGAAGTTGGTTTTATTTTGTTTGTTACATTTCAAAATTGTATTACCATAAATTATGGCAAAGATGTTTAAACTAAGTTCATATTTACAAATGTCGTTTTATTTTAAAGTGAATACTTTGTTCAAAATAATAAATATCCAAGTTATAATTTGAATTTTAAATATAAGCTTATAATTCCTTTTTAAACAAATGAAAGGATCAATGTTAAATTCATAAAATAAATTAATGACGTTAAATTCGGAAAAATGTTTAAATTGAGCTTATATTTACAAATATCATTTTATGTTAAAAGTGAATGTTATGTTCAAAATAAAATTCCAAGTTCTAGTAAGCATACATTTTCTCTTTAAGCCGAATTACACAATTCATTAAATTACAAAATAAATAAACAACGGTAATAACTCTCTTTTTCTAAAATGTTCATACTTATATTCAACAGGGGAACTCTAATCGTTAAAGATTCAAATCAGTTACAAATGTAAATCTTGTTTAAAATGTTTGTAAATACACAAAAATGGTTTATTTGAATATTGTTCAAAATAGACAAGATTCCAAATATAAATATTTAACATACATAAATCCTTAATTTAATTTATATTTTAAACGCTAAAATTTCTAGGTCGTTACACAGATCTACTAGGGAGCGAGTGTGTGAGCATATTAGCAAGTCGTTCGAGCTCCATAGGCCACCGGAAAGCCACGTAGAAGTCTGAAAAGTGACATAGAAATTGTAGTATTGATTAGCGAGTTCGCATTCCTTCCATTTGAAGCTTGGCGGAGTGGAACCATCGATGAGAAACCCAAAGCTAAAAGGGCTAGTTTAATGTTATCGTAGTTAGTGAATATATATGATTATATAATGATTTGTGGTTAATTATATAAGTTCATTATGATGTAAAATGATGTGTAGTATGATAAAAATATCATTTTTACTTGATATATGTGAAATTGCTTAGATACGTGACATATAAGTGTAAATAGTGTAGATTGTGGGAAATCTAAACGCGTAAAGGGCTAGTTAGAATTAACTGTTTAATAGTTAATTGATGAAGTTAAATAATCATTAGTGATTAATTGTATAAATTTAATAAGATGTTGAATGCTGAGTAGTACGATAAAAATATGATTTTATCTATCGTTGATGAGAAAAAGAACTATTAGTAGTTAATAATAAAATTTACTACAATATTATGCGATGAGTACTAGTTATTAATAATAATTTATTATGATGTTAGTTAATGATTGGCAAGATAAAAATATCATTTTTAATTGATATATGCATAGTGACGTGCGTTGGTGTGAAATTTAAAAACCCTCTAGAAGAGGGAATAAATTTAATTGGTCATCGATTGCTAATTAAAAATATTTAATAATGTTTATCACTAATCTTACTAGTTTATTTCTATGTTAAACATTAAGTAGTTGGACAAAAATATTATTTTTATCTGTTATATGTGATATCCCTAGAGTTCAACACTTGAACTGCACACCAAGTTTATTTAAAATTTGTTTCGCCTTAAATGGCATTGATTGAGTAATTTACTTATTACTATTGTTGTGTGTGAATTGGATGCGCTGTGATGATTGCTTGTATGTAATTAAATATACATCATTGGATAGTGAACAATAATCGTGGACCACACTGTATAACATAACATAAAACACCCATATAAGCATGTAATTGTATGATGCTTATATGTGAACCATATGACATGTAATTGTTTGATGCTTATATGACGAGAACTGAAGAAGAAGAATAAGAAACGCATGGCAGATAATTGTTTGATGATTATCCGATGTGGACTGACAGTAGAACCATATGGCATGTAATTGTTTGATGCTTATATGATGTAGACCTAATAACCATATAACGATAAATCACAGGATTTAATAACAAACTCCACACGGGTCTTGATATGACAGAAATATACACGTCTCACTTGTGTGTGTGTATGCAATGTGGATCATGATATAATCCATACATGGTTCTTGGGATGACTCTTTTTACACATCTCCTGTAATAACCCGGAAAATCCAAGCCAATTTAAAAAATTTATTTTGGCAATTTTAATGAATTTTGAATATTTAAAATGGTTTATTTTAAATAATAACGACGAGGAATTTATTTTGAATAGAATTAGAACGTATATTTTTATTTGAATCGATGATAGAATATAAATATTTATTTTTAATTATAAGAGGAATTGAAAATGGCATGGTAGTTCGAAAATTCGATTTCAAATTTCAAATGAATGTACAGGATTCAAAATAAACCAAATTTTAGCAAAACCAAAAATATTAGAATCTATTTGAGAATATTTTTCCAGCGAATCCGAAAAATTGAAATTTCATAGCGGGAATAAAAAGTTATGCCCAGTTGAAAATTCAGGATAGTCGCTATGGAATTTTAGCCCTTAAAAATGGAAATTTTGCAAACGACCACCGTTTTCGATGAAACCACTTTTGTTGGATCCGGGATGTCTAGTTATTTCTAGATTCCGAAATTTATAATTTTCTGAATCAATATGTGTGTGTAGCAAAAGAAAATGTGTTTTGACAGTTTCAGTTGAAATGGATCGACCAGAAAATGGCCATTTTTCAAACGGTCTTCAAATTTGATGAAATTAGTTTTGTTAGGACCGTATCATCAATACGAAGCTAGAAAATATTTTTTGGGAATTTTTAGAGTCCGTATGTGGCCCCGGTAAGTTGAAATGTGCATTCAAATTCAATATATAGATTTATATTTTGATTTTGACGGAAACCGATCGAAACAGCCAAATTGGCTTACGATACATATCCCATTGTGTTTGGAATGGGGGCAATATGCTAGGGACGATAGTCGTTAGGCCTCATTTAGAGTTTGAATTAAAAAGTTGCTTTTTGGAATTATAAAATAAAATAATTATATAAAATATATAGCCCCTTATGCTTTCTCTCTCCCCCCTCACACTCTTCTTCCCATCGTTTTCACAAAAAAGAATATGAAAAAACGACGCTGGAGCCCTAATACACCGCTCCACCCCATCGCGCCTCCCCCGACTGGCGTCGCGCCACGCCTAAGCCTCGTTCTCCTCCTCCGTCCTCCTCCTCTTCCCTTCCTCAATCGAACGCCTAATCCCCCAAAACCCCAAACCTCCGTCCCTCAAATCAGTCCGCCACAGCAACCATAGAGCTGCCGCAGCCCCCCCCGCACTGGAGCTTCTCCTCCCCTCCTCAGTGACATGAACCCCCTCTCCCTGATGGAGATCGACGTCCAAACAAGAAAAGGTGCATTTTTTTCTTCTTCCGATGTTATTTAAATATAAAAACATAGCTTAACTTCTGTTTTAAAATATATAAAATCTGATTTTGTTAAACGTAGAAAATTTAGTTTTTTTAGCAAAGATTAAATTTTTAGTTAAATAAAAGTTCGATTTTTATTATATGTATTAGCGAATAAAAATGGGATTTTTATTTGTAAAGTAGTGTAGTAAAATTAGATTTTTATATATGATGCAACGCTATAAAAATTTGATTTTTATATACGAAGGAGTGAAATAGAAAAATATGATTTTTATATTATAGAGAATATAAAAAAATATGATTTTTATCATGAAGCGAAGAATATAAAAAATATGATTTTTATCACGAAGAGAAGAATATAGAAATTAGATTTTTATATATGTTGTAGCGAAATATAAATTCGATTTTTACATATATGAAGTAACGATAAAAATTCGATTTTTATACATGAAAAGGAACGATTTTTATACTATAAACCCCGTTATCAAAATATGATTTTTATATAGGTAGCGTTAAAATAAAAATGTAATTTTTAATATCAACTGCGTGAAACAGAGGGCGATGGAACAGATTGAAATCAAAAAGGAATTCAAACGGTTCAGACATTCAGAAATGAAATGACGGAGTGGAACCCCAAGGTGAGAACTCCTCACTATAATTTTTCTTATACAGTTATTTATTTTATAACTGCCTATATGAACTGCTCCCCGTCGTCCACAGACCATGGACGACTTGTATGATTGTTTGGTTTGGTTGATTGGATAATTTTGTTGTTTGGGTGAAATGAATTGATTAGATTGGTATGTGTATGGCACAGGCCATTAGTAGACTGGGGATAAGGCTAGGCCTTATCCCGTTTCTAGTACCGCGCCGTTATGCTGCCAAAATTTTCTAAAATATGTTAGAACAATAAAAATATCATTTTTATTGTATAAATGAACTGAAGAGAATATTCATATGTTGAATAAAATATTTTATCGTAAAAAAATATAATTTTTAATGTTGATATGAATAAAATAATTATTCATTTACAAATCAGACGATTTGTTTATGTACAACTATTTTCTTATATGGATTGGGACGATAATTTTTACACCTCGCCCAACTGCACAAATAAAATTCATTATTTGATGATTGAAACCCCACACGATTATTGGGATGATATTGGGCATACACTAATCCCAATATTTAGTTGTATGTCGATCGATTGATTGACAGACTTTTATAAGCGTTAAATATTTATATTTAATGCTTATACAGTGTAGAATGCCCTCTAAATGATGGATTGTTGTTTTCATTGTTGTGTGAAATCCATATAATCGAATTATATGGTAATTGACCGTGTCTGATTCCAGTTCAGAAAGAATGAATATTTTAAAATAACGATATTTTAAAATAACGAATATTTTCAAATAATATTCGGAAAAGATCAAAATCTGATTTTGATATCCGATTTGGGATGGACACGAATATATTTAAATATATAAAGCTGTGTCGATTAGATTGATGCCATTTTGACATGAACGATATTTATATCGATTTTATTCATTTTTATAGCAAATATCGAAAAGGAATTGATTTCAAAATATAATGGTTTGAAAATAATATCATTTATATTTGGATGATATGGAATATTCAATTTTGATTTGAAATTGAATATAAAGTTGAAATCGTTTTGAAAACAAATTTAAAACGATTTATAAAATATGTTTTAAATGGAAATCGACGAAATATATATAATATACATATTATATATATAATGGCCTGAATATAGCGCACCGTGCTGCGGCAGTTCGCGAATTTCGACCATTGACTTCGAACGGACATTGCAGGAGATTCGACCGTCGGATTCTCCTAAAACTGGAAGCGTTGGGTTCGTATCGAAAAGAGCTTTCTAAATACAAGAAATTAGAAATCTAACGGTTGGATTTAAAATTATGTGCAAATTAAATTTGGAAAAGGACGCTGTAAGTGCAGTTCGATGGCCGTTTATGGAAATCGACTGTACAGGCCTTGATAAAATTATTTAAAATATCAATAATTAGTGTAAAATCATAAGAAGTGATTTGGAAAGAATTGGGATGAAAAATTCCATATTTGAAAAGATTAAAATAGATTTTTATCGAAATGAACTAGTTTTGAACTAGAATTATAAATCCAATATTTTTAAAAATAAATAAATTGGATTTGAAATGGTTTTGAAGATAACCAAAATTTCCAATATATAAATTGGAAATGGATTTGAATCGAAATTATCTTTGGAATATTTCGATGTTGGATTTCGTGATTATACAGATACTGTTATGGAAATTTGAAAGATATATTTATATCGTTATTTCTAATACGATATTTATTGGTCGTAGAATTTGATATTGAATAGAAGCCGATATATTTTCTATTTAGAGCCTTGTATTTAATATCAAATGGGATTTGGGTTTGTCGTGAATGGTATCTTCATTAACACTATTCTTAAACCCAATTGAAAATAAAGATTAAATCTTTTTATTTGGATTTAATGAAGTATACCAATTAAATAATATTTAATTGGAATCGAATTGGAATTGATTTGTGGCTTTATCGTGAACGGTGTTTTAAATTACATTTGTTCTTTAACTC
Source organism: Allium sativum (assembly GCA_030737875.1). Classification (NCBI taxonomy): domain Eukaryota; kingdom Viridiplantae; phylum Streptophyta; class Magnoliopsida; order Asparagales; family Amaryllidaceae; genus Allium; species Allium sativum. The sequence continues at coordinate 444,807,152 of CM060919.1, forward strand.
GATAATTTATGGAATGTGAATTGGGTTTGTTGTGAACTGCATTTTAACGAAATTCATTCTTTAACCCGATTCACAGTGAAATGTGATTTGGAATTTATAAATATTTTGTTAAGATTTAAAGGAGATTCTCCAAAGTAAAGTTTTCCAATTTAAATAAAATAAATTGGAATGGAATCGAATTCGATTTGTAATAATCGAAGTGAATTTCTGTGGATGAGGACTGCTAATATATATGGAATTTAAAAGGCTTTGTCGTTATTCCATTTATATTTTTAGTTGGATATGGAAGTTTATATCGATTTGTTTTCCATGAAGATTCCATCGTTAATGGAATGTGATTTTGGGTTGTCGTGAATGGTATCTTTAATAATACTGTTCTTAGACCCAACGGAGTTAAGAAAATCAGAGACTAACTTTAGATTAGTCAAGTTGAATAGTTTCTTGGGTATTGATCTGATGTTGGTTTCGGCCTTCGGGGTTAACACTTAGGGAATTATTCACTTGCTAATTTACGGTAAAAGGCTGATGGAATAAAATGTGATTTTGGGTTTATCATGAACCGTGTTTTAAATGACATTGGCTCTTTAACCCAGTTAAAGAATAATATGATTTCCCAAGTTAAACAATCATTAATATTGATTTTTGGGAAGATTAAAACCCAGTGGAGTTTTAATGAATCTTTAATTAGATTGAAATGATCGAGAATGGAGTATCACCAGTTTTGCTCCAAGTGATAGTTAAATCTTTAATTAGATTTGAACGTGAAATGGTAATTGAATTTGTCGATAACACCGTGGTGTTAGATATGAAGTATTACCATTTTTGCTTCATGGGATGAATAGGTTGGGATTGGGAAATTTAAAACAATTGATTACTTCGGTAAGGTTCGTTAATCCCGACTAGTTTGGATAAACCATAATTTGGTTTGAATTGATATTCAAAGGAAGATTAAAGAATAAATTTAAAGAATTTATCTTTGATAAAATTAAAGGGAACCTTTCCCAAAGAATAAGAATAATTGAATAAAGGAATATTCTGGATTGGAATGAGGCGTATGTTGTGTTTTTATAGGACTTGTTTATTATATACGCGAGTTATTCAGAAAGACCGGGTTTATCCCATTTTGAATAACTGAATCGGCGATGAGTCGACGATGAAGACGGTGATAGAAAACCAGAGGTCTTCACATTGTTTGGATAATTACTGATGATCTTGATTGGGTTGTACACCCAAGAGGAGTGAATCAGTTGGTGATTGTCCAGACGTACTTGGAGATCGATGATATGCGAGGAATAAGGTTCCTCCGCTTTCGTTCAGACCCAGAACAGACTTGTAAATGGATGTGTGTCTGACATTGGATTTCATTCTGTGTCATTGATATACATCGGTTGCATAGCGTGAATTGTCTGTGTGGCATGCTGAGATGCAAATGATCAAGGCTTCTATTGAAAAGCAGAGTCTTGTGGTTGATGATCAAAGCACGGCCTTTGTGGCGTAGCTTTATGTAGCATTAATTCATGAGCCTCACACCCCGGTGTGAACCAGAAACGGGAGAGGACCTCAGGGAGGGCATGCGTTTCCTTCTAGCTAGGAGTGGTGTCAGCGTTTTACACGCCCTGGCATTTTACTTATGTGGATGATGGATAGCGAGGCGCCTCGGTTATATCGGTCGATCCGGGACCGATGGAGTCATTTGGCTCATTTACGCCCCATAGGGCGGGGAAACGCATTGTTCAGGCATTATAATCCACTCTGTGTGGACCGGCCCTGACGATCCAAGGCTTGCCTGCGCGCTTGCCTGAGACATGGGCTATATTGTCTCAAAGCGGTAAGGACGGTCCCTTGCCTTGGTTCACAAACGGAAATCCAACTTCCAGTACGTGAAATTTGCGGTTTTGATTGTAGAGCCTAGTATTGGTGACATGATATATGGTACCCATGCCGTTTAGGATTGATACATTTATATTTGAAGTTGTTTTGTACACTATGCACTTATAATAGTATCAAATGATTTGTTTTAACGTACCAAGCATGTTTGGCTATTATAAGGGAAAACCCTATCCCCCGGCTTGCGTTGCATTGTGTGATAGGACCAGGGTCTTATAATAGCTTCATTTTTCCAAAAAGCATTGCGTTGTTTTGTTATATGCACTGGTATTCTTGGGAGGAAACCCGTTCCATGTTATACGGCGTGGTCCCTTGATATATTTGATTTAAAGTAAAGTTTTAAATAACTATTTTAGTTCTCACACCAGTCACATGACTGACCTAGAGTTTATTGTTTTAACCTAAACTCTGGGTGCCCCTATTTTCCACACGGGCAGCTAGTAGTTTCAGTTTTGTAGATTTATATTCATAGGATCCTGGTTTACAACTGGAATGATATTCGGAAAGCTCTGTATCCGTATATTCTTTTTAGTTGTGTTTTTATTATTTTTCCACTGCAGTAATGTAATTTAAATCTCTGATATTTATCGAATGTGTAATATTTATTCATACTCTGTAATATTCTTGTATTCTGATGGAATTGTTGTAATAAGCAATGAAATGTTCTTCTGTTTGTGTTCTGATTTGTCGTGTTCTCAACACAATCTGGACTTCCCTTTACAGGGAAGTTTGGCTCGTCTCATTTTGGTATCAGAGCTTTGGTTTACAAATCTCGGAGAACAAGACACATTAGAACCAAACGAAAGAATTCATCAGAGATTGGATTAGTAATATCCAATAGGAATGACTTGTTAGAGATAGGATCTGTAGTATCCTAGAACGAGTGTGAAGAGTGTATTTTTAAAAATAAAGATGAAACCTATGTTTGTTATAAGAATTTAAACCAATTATTCGTATTTGAATATTATTTTTATATTGATTTGAACAATCAAGTATATAAATATTTTGCGTATACGTCTGATCCGCGTGCATTCGAAGTTTTAATATACTGGATAGATATAGAATCACACTCTAGTCGCCCGGAGATGACACTGATGATAGCAGCTGCATCATCAGTGGATATATGTTCGAGTTTCGAAAGTGGGATTTCCATATATTTCCAATTGACTGGTGTGAGAACCAAAATATAGTTAGAATAGATTGTTGTGACCTGGCATCAAAAACATGATTTTCTATATATGTATCAAAATTATGTATTTTAAACGTTAATCAACTAATTGATTGATGGTTGTGTTGCATGTTTATTTATTTAAACCATTATGTGAAAGAAAGGTAAATTTAGGCCAAATTGTATCAAATGTTGAACTGAATTGAAAATTGTTTGGAAATGCATGCATATACATATGTATACATTGAACAGGTCATAGCAAAGAGGCTAGAGCAGAGGAATAAAATTGTTTGCCCAACAAATAGGTACATGTTTATTGTATTTCTTGGGGTTTTTGATGATTTTATGAGCCGATTGGCTAGCCGCTTTGCTGTTTCTTTTTGGATTAGAGAGGCCTGTATGGCAATTTCAGGATTTTCCCGGTGCTCCTGTGCAGGGGAGGTTATGGCGAAATTTTTTGAAAATTTAGGGTGTTAGCCAAATTTTTGAAAATTTGAAAAGTTCTTAGAAACTGAAAAGTTGAAGAACTTAAGCCATAATGAAAATAATGAAAGCTGTGTTGGTTTGTAAAACAACTTTCAGCTTCGTCCCTTTTCGGGGACGAAAAGTTTTAAGTGGGGGAGATTGTAATAACCCAGAAAATCCGAGCCAATTTAAAATTTTTATTTTGGCAATTTTAATGAATTTTGAATATTTAAAATGGTTTATTTTAAATAATAACAATGAGAAATTTATTTTGAATAGAATTAAAACGTATTTATTTATTTGAATCGACGTTAGAATATAAATATTTATTTTTAATTATAAATGGAATTGAAAATGGCGTGGTAGTTCGAAAATTCGATTTCAAATTTCAAATGAATGTACAGGATTCAAAATAAACCGGATTTTAGCGAAACCAAAAATATTAGAATCTATTTGAGAATATCTTTCCAAAGAATCCGAAAAAATTGAAATTTCATAGCGGGAATAAAAAGTTATGCCCAGTTGAAAATTCAGGATATTCGCTATGGAATTTTGGCCCTTAAAAATGGAAATTTTGCAAACGACCTCCGTTTTCGATGAAACCACTTTTATTGGATCTGAGATGTCTAGTTATTGCTAGATTCCAAAATTCATAATTTTCTGAATCAATGTGTGAGCGTAGCAAAAGAAAACCTGTTTTGATAGTTTCAGTTGAAATGGATCGACCAGAAAATGGCCATTTTTCAAATGGTCTAAAATTTTTACGAAATTAGTTTTGTTAGGACCGTATCGTCAATACGAAGCTAGAGAATATTTTTTGGGAATTTTTAGAGTCCGTATGAGGCCCCGGTAAATTGAAATGCGCATTCAAATTAAATATATAGATTTATACTTTGATTTTGACGGAAACCGATCAAAACAACCAAATTGGCTTACGATACATATCCCATTGTGTTTGAAATGGGGGTAATTGAAATGACCCGAACTTCCCCGGTCTCCGAAGAGAAGAGAAAGAACGAATTGTTTTGAGAACACGACAAAATAGAATGCGGACGGAAGAGCATTTCATAGTATATAACCACAATTCCATCAGAATACAAGAATATACAGAGTATAAATGAATATATATTACACAGAAATATCAGAGATTACAATTACATTTAAATACATCGCAGCGGAAAATAATACAATACACAACTAGAAGTAATACACGGATACAAAGCTTTCCGAGTATCGTTCCAGCTGTAAACCAGGATCCTATGAATATAAATCTGCAAAACCAAAACTACTAGCTGCCCGTGTCAAAATAAAGGCACCCAGAGTTTAGGTTAAAACAATAAACTCCAGGTCAGTCATGGGATTGGTGTGAGAACTAAAACAGTTGCAAATCTTTATTTTAAAGTTAGGTAAATCAAGGGACCATGCCGTATAACACAGAACGGGTTTCCTCTCAAGAATACCAGTGCATATAACAACATCGCAATGCTAAATAAAGAACAATGAAGCTATTATAAGACCCAGTTCCCATCACATAATGCAACGCAAGCCGGAGGATAGGGTTTTTACCTTATAATAGCCAAGAATGCTTGATAAGTTTAAAACAAATCATTTGATACTATTATAAGTGCATAGTGTATTAAACAACTTCAAATCATAAGTATCAATCATAGACGGCATAAGCGCCCCATCCCACTATGTCGCCATACCAGGCTCTACAAATAAAACCGCAAATGTCACGTATTTGGAAGTTGGATTTCCATCTATGAACCGAGGCAAAAGATAGTCCTCAACCGATTCGAGACTCTCTAGCCCGAGCCTTAGGATCATAGCTCGACTGACCCTTGGAGCGACAGGGCCGGTCCACCGATGTGGATTAAAATGCCTGAACACTACGTTTCCCCGCCCTATGGGGCGTAAATGAGCCAACAAATGACTCTATCGGACCCGGATCTTCCGATCAAACCGAGGTGCCTCGCAACAGCAACAACCACATAAGTCAAACTCGTCAGGGCGTATAAAACCACTGACGCCACTTCTAACTAGAAAGAAACGCATGTCCTCCCTGAGGTCCGTCTCCCGTTTTTGGTTCATACCGGGGGTGAAACTCGCGAAGTAAACGTTACACAAAGCTACGCCACAAAGGCCGTGCTTTGATCATCAACCACAAGACTTTGCTTTTCAACAGAAGCCTTGATCATTCGCCACTTAGGCATGCCACACAGGAAATTCACTCTATGCATTTGATATCCATCAGTATATAACCCCTGAGCTCGTACGTCTCAGAGAAGGGCGTTAAGCAAGAAAATAAATTCTCCGCCGCCAAACAGATATATATTTAATAGAAATCAATCACACAGACTGAAATCCAATGTCAGACACACAGTCCATTTACAAGTCCATTCTGGGTCTGAACGAAACCGGAGGCACCTAGTACCCCGCATATCCATCGATCTCCAAGTACGTTTGGACGATCACCAACTGTTTCCATCTTCTTGGGTGTACATCCCAATCAAGATCGTCAGTAATCACTCAAACGACGTGAAGACCTCCGGTCTTCGACCACCGTCTTCATCTTCGACTTATCGTCGTATCAGTTATTCAGAATAGGATAAACCCGGTCTTTCCGAATAACTCGCGTATATAATAAACAAGTGTTACACAAACACAACAAACGCCTCATTCCAATTCATCAGTTACTAACCGTAAATTAATCAAGAGAAAAATCCCCCAAATATTAACCCCGAAGGCCGAAACCAACATCAGATCAATACCCAGGTAATCACTCTACTTAGCCAACCTATAGTTAGTTTCTAAATTTCACATTCTTAGGGAAAGGTTCCCATTAATTTTATCAAAGATAAATTCTTTCAAATTTATTCTTTAATCTACTTTTGAATATCAATTCAAACTAGTCGGAATTAACGAACCTTACCGAAGTAATCATTTGTTTTAATTTTCCCAATCCCAACCTATTCATCCCATGAAGTAAAACTGGTAATACTTCCTATCTAACACCACGGTGTTGTCGGTAAATTCAATTACCATTTCACGTTCAAATCTAATTAAAGATTTAACTATCGCCTGGAGCAAAACTGGTGATACTCCATTCTTGATCCTTTCAATCTAATTAAAGATTCATTAAAACTCCACTTAGTTTTAATCTGTGACTGGGTTAAAGAATCAGTGTCACTTAACTAATCTCCAGTTAGTTTCTGATTTTCTTAACTCCATTGAGTCTAAGAACAGTATTATTGAAGATACCGTTCACGACAACCCAAAATCACATTCCATTAATTATCAGGTTAAAGAACAAGTGTTATTTAAAACACTGTTCACGATAAACCCAAAAATCAATATCAATTCAATTCCAATTAAATAATATTTAATTGGTACACTTCATTAAATCTAAATAAAAAGATTTAATCTTTTTCTCAACTGGGCTTAAGAATAGTGTTAATGAAGACACCATTCACGACCAACCCAAATCACATTTGTTATTAAATACAAGGTTATGAATAGAAAATATATCGGCTTATATTCAATATCAAATTCTACGACCAACAAATATCGTATTGGAAATAACGATATATATATATATATATATATATATATATCTATATCTTTCAAATTTCCATAACAATATCTGTATCATCACGAAATCCAACATCGAAATATTCCGAAGACAATTTCGATTCAAATCCATTCCAATATAATTATAGGAATTTCTGGTTATTTTCAAAACCATTTCAAATCCAATTTATTTAAAAATAAATTGAATTATAATTCTAGTTCAAAACTAGTTCATTTCGATAAAAATCTATTTTTACCTTTTCAAACATGGAGTTTTTCATCCCGATTTTTCCCAAATCATTTCTTATGATTTTACACAAATTATTGACATTTTTGATAATTTTACCAAGGCCCGTACAGTCGATTTCCATCAATGGCCATCGAACTGCACTTACGACGACCTTTTCCAAATTAGAATTGGACATAATTCCAAATCCAACCGTTAGATTTCTAATTTCTAATATTCGCTAGAAAGCTCTTTTCGATACGAACCCAACGGTTCTGGTTTTAGGAGAATCCGACGGTCGGATCTCCCGCAATATCCATTCGAAGTCAATGGTCGAAATTCGCGAACTGCCGCGGCGCGGCGCGTTCTATTCAGGCCATTAAATATATATATAATATATATATATTATATATTTCGTCGATTCCCTTTTTAAAACATATTTTATAAATTGTTTTAAATTCGTTTTCAATATGATTTCAACTTCTTTTCAAATTCAAATCAAAATTGAAATTTTCCTTATAAATTCGTTTTAAATTCATTTCAAAATGATTTCAATTCAAATCGATTTTTAATTCAATTTCAGTTCGTTTTCAATTCAATTCAATTCAAATTCATTTTTATTCAATTTCAATTCGAATTCATTTCAATTCAATTTAATTCGAATTTCAATTCTTTTCAAAATATCAGATTTTGAAATCACATTTGATATTCATTATAAAATGAATAAAATCGATATAAATATCGTTCACATCAAAATGGCGTCAATCTAATCAACACGGCTTCATATATTTCTATTTTCAAATATTCTATTCAAATATTTCTATTTCAAATATTCTATTTCAAATATTTCTTTTTCAAATATTTCTTTTTCAAATATGGAATGAGGCCCAATCAATTACCATATAATGTTAATTATATGGATTTTCTACCACACGTGTATACAATAACAACGATGAATAATCAACCATCATCCAATGTGCATTCTACACTGTATAAGCATTGAATATAAATATTTAACGCTTATAACAGTCTGTCAATCAATCGATCGACATACAACTAACTATTGGGATTAGTGTATGTCATATATCACCCCAATACCCGTGTGGGGTTTTCAAACAATCAAACACAGATTTTATTTGTGCAGTTGGGCGATGTGTAAAATTTATCGTCCCAATCAATATCAGTCAAATGTGTGTATATAAACAAGTCGTCCGATTTGTTTATTTTTATTTCATTTCATATACACATTAAAAATTCTATTTTTAACTATAAAATATTTTCAACTATATAAATATTTTATTTCATTTCACATCACATCACGCAATCAACTACACATCAAAATCAAACAACCAAGCATACAAGCCGTCCATGGTCTGTGGACGACGGGTGTCGGGTGCTACTAAACACCGTCTGCATCCTAGTATATATTTTTAACTAGAAAACAAAATTAAAAAGGTGAGAAGTTCTCACCGAATTGCTAATCCAACGCCACGACTCTTCTTAGGTAGAAATCTTCGTCGTTCTCGCCCTTTTGTCAATTTTCACTGCCCGTATTCTCTACATATATAAAAATCACATTTTTACTACGCTATTCGATATATAAAATCGAATTTTTACTTTGCTATTCAATATATAAAAATCGAATTTTTACTTTGCTATTCAACATATAAAAAACGAATTTTTACTTTGCTATTCAACATATAAAAAATCGAATTTTTACTTTGCTATTCAACATATAAAAATCACATTTTTATACTACTACTATATAGATAAAATTTCTATTTTTACGCCGTTAAAAATCGTATCTTTTGTATTTTCAAAAAATCTAATCTTTTTTATTTTAAAAATCTAATCTTTTCTAATTAGAAATCTCAACTTTATTCGCTATCCAAACGAGTAAAAATCACCTTTTTAATCACCTAAAAATGAAGAAAAATAAAAACAAAAGCTTACAGGTGCTGTTGAGGTGGCGGGAAGGGGCGTAGGCAGTCACAGAGGATGCTGGTAGTCAATGGCGGTCGGATTTGGGTGCATGGGGCTATGGAGCTTCGAATTTGGTCGGAGAAGGAGAGAGGAGGCTCGTGGTTCGCTGGTGGTGGCGGCAGGCTGGGTGGGGGCCACGGCAGGTCAGAGGCGGTGGTCGGATAGGGGGTGGCGACGTTAGTTTTGGCTGTGGGGGTGCGCTAGGGTTTCAGGCGCGGCTTCCAATCGCGAGGGGGAAGGAAGTGGGAGGAGGAGGCGAGGTGGAGAAGAAGAAGAGGGGCGGCGGCAGAAGGTGTTGATCGGCGGTGGAGCTGGACGGGGGGGGAGGCTACTGTGGTTTTTTTTTTCTTATTCGTTTTAGAAATGAACGGGGGGGACCTGAGAGGAAGTAAGGGGGAGAGGGGAGAGGTTTTATTTTTATATTATTTTATTTCAAAAAAAGTTGACTTTTTATTTCGACCTTGAAACGAGACCCACCGCCTGTCGTCCATAGCGTATTACCCCCATTTCGAACACAATGGGATATGTATCGTAAGCTGATTCAATCGTTTCGATCAGTTTTCGTCAAAATCAACATATAACTCTATATATTGAATTTGAACGCACAATTCAATTTACCGGGGCCACATACTAACTAGAAAAATTCCCGAAAAATATTTTCTAGCTTCGTATTGACGATACGGTCCTAACAAAACTAGTTTCGTCAAATTCTGAGACAGTTGGAAAAATGGCCATTTTCCAGTGATTAAAATCAACTGAAACTGGTCAAACGCGTTTTCCTTTGCCACGCTCACATATTGATTCGAAAAATTACGAAATTTGAAACCTAGCAATAACTTGACATCACGGATCCAACAAAAGTGGTTTCGTCGAAATTCGAGGTCGTTTGCAAAATGGCTATTTTTAAGGGCCTGAATTCCATAGCGACTATTCAGAATTTTCAACTGGACCTATCTTTTGATTCCCGCTATGAAATTTCGATTTTTCGGATTCGTTGGAAAGATAGTCACAATTAGATTCCATTATTTTTGGTTTCACTAAAATCCGGTTTATTTTGCACCCGGTACATTCATTTGAATTTTGAAATCGAATTATCGAACTAACGCGCCATTTTCAATTCCTTTTATAATTATAATTGAATAATTATATTCTAACGACGATCTATATTAATGTATACATTCGAATTCTATTCAAAATAAATTTCTCGTCGTTATTATTTAAAATAATTCATTTTAAATAATCAAAATTCACTAAAATTGCCAAAATAAAAATTTTAAATTGGCTCGGATTTCCGGGTTATTACAATCTCCCCCACTTAAAACTTTTCGTCCCTGAAAAGGAACGAAGCCGAAAGTTTTTTAACTAATCAACTCAACTTTCGTTATTTTCTTTACGGCTTAAGTTCTTCAACTTTTCAGTTTCTAAGAACTTTTCAAATTTTTCAAAAATTTGGCTAACACCCTAAATTTTCGAAAAATTTCGCCATATCCTCCCCTGCACCGGGAGCACGGGAAAATCCCGAAATTGCAATACAGGCCTTCTGATCTCAAAAAGAAAAAGAAAAAGCCAAGCGGCTCATAAAATCATCATCATCCAAACAAAACAGTAAATTATGATAAACATGTACCTATTTGTCGGGCAAACAAATTTTATTCTCTGCTCTAGCCTCCTTGCTATGATCTGTTCAATGTAAGTACATGTATATGCCAGCAAATGCGACTAATTTTCAATACAACTCACTATTTGGTTCAAATTGGCTATATGGTTCAACATTTTAATAATCCCACAATAATCAAACAACTCAACCATCAATCAATTAGTTGATTATCATTTCGAACACATAATTTTGATACATAGTCAAAAATCACATTTTTGATGCCAAATCACAACAATAGCCCTATTAAATTTTGGTTCTCACACCAGTCAATGGAAATATATAGATATCTCACCTTCGACACTCGAGTATAGATGCGGATGACGCCGCGGCATCATCAGGATCATCTTCGGGCGACTAGAGTGATTCTATATCTATCCAGTATATTAAAACTTCAAATACACGCGGATCAGACGTATATGCAAAATCTATATATACTGGATTGTCCACATCAATATAAAATAAATAATCAAATACGAATAATTGATTTATATTTTCAAAACAAAATTTGTTTTCATTTTCAAAAATATACTCTTTACACTCGTTCTAGGATACTACTGATCCCATCTCTAACGAGTCATTCCCGTTGGATATTACTAATCCAATTTCTGATGAATTCTTTCGTACGGTTCTAACGTGTCTTGTTCTCTGAGCTTTGTAAACCAAAGCTCTGATACCACGCTGAAACGACCCGAACTTCCCCGGTCTCCGAAGAGAAGAGAAAGAACGAATTGTTTTGAGAACACGACAAAATAGAACGCGGACGGAAGAGCATTTCATAGTATATAACCACAATTCCATCAGAATACAAGAATATACAGAGTATAAATGAATATATATTACACAGAAATATCAGAGATTACAATTACATTTAAATACATCGCAGCGGAAAATAATACAATACACAACTAGAAGTAATACACGGATACAAAGCTTTCCGAGTATCGTTCCAGCTGTAAACCAGGATCCTTTGAATATAAATCTGCAAAACCAAAACTACTAGATGCCCGTGTCAAAATAAGGGCACCCAGAGTTTAGGTTAAAACAATAAACTCCAGGTCAGTCATGGGACTGGTGTGAGAACTAAAACAGTTGCAAATCTTTATTTTAAAGTTAGGTAAATCAAGGGACCACGCCGTATAACACGGAACGGATTTCCTTCCAAGAATACCAGTGCATATAACAACAGCGCAATGCTAAATAAAGAACAATGAAGCTATTATAAGACCCAGTTCCCATCACACAATGCAACGCAAGCCGGAGGATAGGGTTTTACCTTATAATAGCCAAGAATGCTTGATACGTTTAAAACAAATCATTTGATACTATTATAAGTGCATAGTGTATAAAACAACTTCAAATCATAAGTATCAATCATAGACGGCATAAGCGCCCCATCCCACTATGTCGCCATACTAGGCTCTACAAATAAAACCGCAAATGTCACGTATTTGGAAGTTGGATTTCCATCTATGAACCGAGGCAAAAGATAGTCCTCAACCGATTCGAGACTCTCTAGCCTGAGCCTCAGGATCAGAGCTCGAGTGACCCTTGGAGCGACAGGGCCGGTCCACCGATGTGGATTAAAATGCCTGAACACTACGTTTCCCCGTCCTATGGGGTGTAAATGAGCCAACAAATGACTCTATCGGACCCGGATCGTCCGATCAAACCGAGGCGCCTCGCAACAACAACAACCACATAAGTCAAACTCGTCAGGGCGTGTAAAACCACTGACGCCACTTCTAACTAGAAAGAAACGCATGTCCTCCCTGAGGTCCGTCTCCCGTTTTTGGTTCATACCGGGGGTGAAACTCGTGAAGTAAATGTTACACAAAGCTACGCCACAAAGGCCGTGCTTTGATCATCAACCACAAGACTTTGCTTTTCAATAGAAGCCTTGATCATTCGCCACTTAGGAATGCCACATAGGCAATTCACTCTATGCGTTTGATATCCATCAGTATATAACCCCTGAGCTCGTACGTCTCAGAGAAGGGCGTTAAGCAAGAAAATAAATTCGCCGCCGCCTGTAACAACCCGGAAAATGCGAGCCAGTTTGAAATTTTTATTTTGGCAATTTTAATGAATTTTGAACATTTACATTGAATTATGACTTAAAACCCACTAATCCGCATACAAAACCGCATGATCTCATCATATCTCATCTACTTAATTTAACAATTGGTTATTAAAGTGATAGAAACTCACCAAAACCAAGATTAGCAAACTTATGAAGTAGAACTAGTTGCTATACAAGAAGAAGATGATGATTAGAGGTTGATTAGCTTGCAACTTCCTTCATAAACTAGTGGAGGCTCCTCTCAAGTTTGATTTTGGCGGCATGATGGCATCATTTCTATTTTTAGTATGGATTAGGGTTGCATTAGGGTGTATTTATAGGATTAGGGTGTGTTTTAGACCATAGGATTAGCCCTAGGTTAGATTAGGTCCGTCAGATTTAGGAAACTTCTAGAGAATAGCCCAAAACACAACCAAACCCTAAAATGGTGCACCAGGTTTAAACCTGCCGAGCACCCCCTGTCGACACCCAAGTCGACAGGGCTGTCGACTTGGTCCTAGCCAAGTCGACTGCCCAGTCGACAGGGCTGTCGACTTGGGTAGCCAGGCGGGAATTTTCCCGCCTGCGCCCAATGGCCCCAATTTTGAACTTTGAACCTAAGTTTTAAATCTGTTTTGGACTTTTAATTTTCTGCAAACTTCATTGGGCCATAACTGGGCCATACGGACTCCGATTTACAAAAACTCGGACTCTATTTCGCGTATTTTTCCGAGACGAACGAAATGACGCAGCCCGTTGCCCCCAATTCCCACATCTGAGATTATTTATTCTGCAATTCATGAATTTTAGCATTAACTAAAATTCGGGGTGTTACAACAAGGATTGTTGTAGAGGGTGTCGAACTCTGGGACCAAATTATTTTATTAATAAATCCAATCAAGTTATCCCTAACTTTTGATTGGTGGAAAACAAAGAAAATAGCAGAAATTAAATATAAGAGAGTTTTAACAATAAGTGAAAGCAATTAGGGGATAATGACATAGATCAGATTCATAATCATCAATAGCCAAAAGATTAACCAGATCTAATACATGTTTCTGTCACAAACATGAATCAACGATAATAGGTTTTTAGAAACAAATATGTAAATAACGACAAGCATAGCCTATGCAGGAGCTCAGCTCTACAACCATAGACTATCAGGACAGATTTACTAATTAATTTCTAAAAACCCTAAAATTAGATCTAGATCTGATAAACGTTAGATCGAACACGAATATACCCTGTGAAGGAGCATAGCTCTTAAACGACACAGGATATTAAGGTTCAGATCTAACCCTTGGTTCAGCTCTAGATCTATATACATGAATTCCTCATCCTTTGGCTATGTGATTCATATTGAATCATACTATCAGCGTCATCGCCCCCTAATCAAAGGGGATTAGCTAGACATAGCTAAAGAAGAAGAGAAACAGAAAATAAATAACATGAACATAAATAAAATAAACAAAAAGTAAAAAGAAAGGGAGAGAATGATTTTATTCCAAGAAGAGAATTACAGAATAAAACCTAATGTGTCTTTTTTACAAGACTAAGATACAATGTATTTATAGCTGATATGACAAAGGCTAGCTGGCTAATTACATAATGTGGGACTAAAGAAATAACCCAAATAACACATAAGCTAGTGTGAACGCAGCTTTAGAGTGAGTGGTTTAGCAAATAGGCTAGTGTGAACGCAACATGAGTAAGAGGCCTTCCAAATGAGCTAATGTGAATGCAGTTTGAGTCTTTATTGAGCCAAATCATCTTAACTGAAATATAATTGCAACCGTTCTTCAAGCTTTAGACTCTTCAAGCTTTAGCAATTTTAAACTTCACTCTTTTTAAGCAAATTCTTCATGCTTTATCCATCAAATGCTCTAAACCATGCTTCTTGTCAACAATCTGAAAATACAGCTATAAATACAAAGTATCAATTATTTTAAAGGGAAAATAAGATAAATAAGCGGATAAAATATACATATTTACGTGTATATCAGTTGGTATCAGAGCTCTGGTTTACAGAGCTAGAGAACATGACACTTTAGAACCAAACGAAAGAATTCATCAGAAATTGGATTAGTAATATCCAATGAGAATGACTCGTTAGAGATAGGATCAGTAGTATCCTAGAACGAGTGTGAAGAGTATATTTTTAAAATGAAAACCATTTTTGTTTTGAAATTTAAATCATATCATACGTGTTTGACTATTTATTTTAAATTGATTTGGACAATCCAATATATAAAGATTTTGCATATACGCCTTGCAAGCGTGTATTCGAGGTTTTAATATACTGGATAGATATAGAGTCATACTCTAGTTGCCCGGGAATAATTCTGGTGATGGGGCCCCATCGCCAGTACTTGTTTTCGAGTTTCGAAAGTGAGATTTCTATATATTTCCAATCGACTGGTGTGAGAACAAAACTTAACTGAAATTTACTGTTTGTGACTTGACATTGAAATTTGATTTTTGAGTATATAAAAATCATATATATTTGACAATATAATCAACAAATTGATTGATGGCTGTGATGTTTGTTTATTGATTCAATAAAAAAAATACTAGAATAATAAATGAAGTATAATCAAGATGATTATTAAGTGAAAAATAATGCAAACTCTCTTGACAAAAATCCTAAAAATATTATATAGGATATGGACGACTATGGCTTATCTCATACTGAATTCTGGATGACCCCGAAACAAGCGAGGAGAGCTCACCAGAAAGCAGAAAAAGAACGTGAGTTGAACTTAGGAACGTACGTGGGTATTTATTGCCGCATACGCAGAAAAGAAGGACATTATGCCGTTCGATGCCCTGAGCGAAAGAAAAGCAGGGAGAAAATGATGAGAATGGACATAGTGTGTTTCAAATGCAAAGAGACGGGGCATTTCGTACATAAGTGTCCGAAGATGAAGAAGAAACCCTAAAATTTAGTAAAGGAAAAGAAGTGCTTTCAATGCAAAGAAGTAGGGCATCTAGCCCGAGATTGCCCATTAAGGAAGGGTGATAAGAAATCCAAGGGAAAG
This sequence comes from Allium sativum, assembly GCA_030737875.1. Lineage (NCBI taxonomy): Eukaryota > Viridiplantae > Streptophyta > Magnoliopsida > Asparagales > Amaryllidaceae > Allium > Allium sativum. Next base: position 444,823,205 of record CM060919.1, read on the forward strand.
GAGCTATCAACTTTGGAAAACATGCAAGAAGAAGGCACGACTTCCTAGAAAGCTGGGTTTTAATGTAATGAACTAGCGTTTTGGATATATGTATGTATGTATGATGCTTGTATGAACGTAATTATGCTTTTTGTTTTAAAATGTATTGGTATTGTATAATATAACTAAGGTAAGAAAATGTTGAACCAAGTTGAATTTAGCACCAAATGTCGAACTGTATTGAAATTTATCGCATTTGCTTGCATATACATGTACTTACATTGAACAGGTCATAGCAAGGAGGCTAGAGCAGAAGAATAAAATTTGTTTGCCCGACAAATAGGTACATATTTACTATAATTTACTGTTTTGTTTGGGTGATGATGATTTTATGAGCCTATTGGCTAGCCGCTTGGCTTTTTCTTTTTCTTTTTGAGATCAGAAGGCCTATATGGCAATTTCGGGATTTTCCCGTGGCTCCCGGTGCAGGGGAGGTTATGGCGAAATTTTTCGAAAATTTAGGGTGTTAGCCAAATTTTTGAAATTTTTGAAAATTCTCAGAAACTGAAAAGTTGGAGAATGAAAGCCAGATCGAACGTAGAGTTGATTAATCAAACCACTTTCGACTTTGTTCCTTTTCGGGGACGAAAAGTTTTAAGTGGGGGAGATTGTAACAACCCGGAAAATGCGAGCTAGTTTGAAATTTTTATTTTGGCAATTTTAATGAATTTTGAACATTTACATTGAATTATTTTAAATAATATCGATGAGAAATTTATTTTGAATAGAATTCGACGTATACATTTATATACGTTGTCCTTAGAATATAAATTTTTATTTTAAATTATAAAAGGAATTGAAAATGGCGCGGTAGTTCGATAATTCGATTTCAAACTTCAATTGAATGTACCGGGTGCAAAATAAACCGGATTTTAGTGAAACCAAAAATAATAGGATCTATTTGATAATATCTTTCCAACGAATCCGACAAATTGAAATTTCATAGCGGGAATCAAAAGATATGTCTAGTTGAAAATTCTGAATAGTCGCTATGAAATTCAGGCCCTTAAAAATAGCCATTTTGCAAACGACCTCGGATTTCGACGAAACCACTTTTGTTGGATCCGTGATGTCAGATTATTGCTAGATTCCAATTTTCATAATTTTTCGAATCAATATGTGAGTGTGGCAAAGGAAAACGCGTTTGATCAATTTCAGTTGAATTTAATCGACTGGAAATTGGCCATTTTTCAAACGGTCTCAGAATTCAACGAAATTAGTTTTGTTAGGACCGTATCGTCGATACGAAGCTAGAAGTAATTTTTCTAGAATTTTTAGAGTTCGTATGTGACCCCGGTAATTTGAAATGTACGTTAAAATTAAATATATACTGTTTCATATTTTAATTTGAAGAAAAACTGACTGTAACAGTCGAATTGACCTACGAAACATATTCCATTGTGTCCAGGATGGGGGTAAAACGCTAGGGGCGACAGTCGTTGGGTTCGATTTGGAGTCCGAACGAAAAAATTGACTTATTGGAAATTAAATTTAAATAAAATATTAATTATATTATGCACAAACCCCCTCCCCTTTTTCTCTCTCTCTTCCCCGTCACTCCCGTCAGATTTTAAATCGAAAAAAAACCCTAAATCCCAGACCCCGTCGCCCTCCTACCTACGGCCACCCGCTCCGCCACCCCACTGTCGCCCTCCTCCTCGCGCCCACCTCCAGTCAACCCTGCGTCTCCAGCCTTCCTCCTCTCCCCCCTTATCCAGTCGACTACCCCACCCGCGAGCCCCAGCCTTTTTCCCTAAATCGCGAGATACCCCGTCGCTTGCTCCTCCTCCCCGCGACCTTCCACCTCCGTCCAACCCTCTGTTCGACCTTCTCCCTCCTCCACGCCCTCTCCTCTGCTTCGAATAAGCCGCGTCCACAACCCCACCCGAACCCTAAATTGACCAGCGACGCCCAGGTGCTCCAACCCCATCGCAGATCAGCCACTGCTCCTCCTGCTCCTCCTCCAGCGTTCCAGCGCGTAAACCCCCATCCCCTATCGCAATGTAAGCTTTTAATTTAACCTCTATTTTGTTTTGTTTTTTCCTTTCTTCTTCTTCTATATATTTAAAAATTAGTTTTTAAAAGGTAAATAATTTAAATAAAGATCAGTTTTTAAAATGTGATTAGCTAGAATTTGTTGTAAAAATAGAAAAGCATTGTATTTAAAATAGAAAAAGTGAGGTAAAGATATCCTCTTTATATATATATATATATATATATATATAGTCGTGGGAAGAATATAATCTTCTAGATATATATATAGCGTTGAAATTAAGCTGTGATTTTTTAAACCATAAAGTTGTGATTTTTAAACCATAAAGACGATATTTTTAAAAATATAAAGTCGATAGTTTTAAAATATAAAGTCGATATTTTTAAATATATAAAAATTCGTTGAAAAATATATATTAGCTATATAGTAACAACATAAAAATGTGATTTTTATCTATATAGTAGCGGCATAAAAATGTGATTTTTTAACGTATATCGTGTGAAACAGATTGTGCTGGAAAAACGACGAAGATTTCCTACATAAGAAGAGTCGCGGCGTTTGGTTAGCTAATTGGTGAGAACTTCTCACTTTAAATTTACTTTTCTAGTTAAAATATATACTAGGATGCAGACGGTGTTTAGTAGCACCCGACACCATTGTCCACAGACCATGGACTTGTTTGCTTGGTTGATTTGTTTATTGTGGTTGATTGTGGTATTGGTTTGAATTTGGTTTGTGATGCGAAAAAACGAATCGATAAATTGGCTAGGATTAGACGTGCGCCGTTATAAGGCGAAGGAGTAAGGCTAGGTTAGACCTTACTCCAAATTCTGTGGTGTGAATAACGAAAGTGATTAGAATGGAAATGTGAATGGCGGGGCCATTACTAGACCGGGGATAAGGCTAGGCCTAATCTCGATTCTAGTATCGCGCCGTTATGCCGTCGAAATTTTCTAAAAAGTGTTAGAAAAATTTAATTAGTTGAAATAAATATTCATATACAAATCAGACGATTTTTTTATGTTCACCCATTTTACTGATATGGATTGGGACGATAAATTTTACACATCGCCCAACTGCACGAATAAAAATATGTGTTTGATTGATTGAAACCCCACACGGGTGTTGGGATGATATTGACGTACACTAATCCCAATTGTTTAGTTGTATGTCGATCGCTTGATTGACAGGCTGGTATAAGCGTCGATTATTTATATTTGATGCTTATGCAGTTGTGTAGTGCACTTTGGATGATGGTTGATTATTTATCGTTGTTGTTATACACATGTGTTGTGTGGAATCCATATAATTTATATTATATGGTAATTGATTGAGCCTCATTCAAATTTGGGAAAAATAAAGAATATAAATATATTAATGTGTTGAAAGAAATATATATTCATGTGTCGAAATATATATGTATTCGTGTGTTGAATAAATAAATACTCATGTGTTGACGGTACTCATTTGTTGAGATTAGTCAGGTGTTGAAATATAATATTTGAAGTAAAAATATTTGAAACAGAATATATTAAGCCGTGTTGGTTAGATTTGCGCCATTTGGACGCGAGCGATAGTTATATCGATTTTATTCGTTTTTATAACGAATATCGAAAAGGAAATTATTTCAAAATCAAATATTTTGTAAATATTATCATTTATATATAATGATATGGAATATTCAATTTTGATTAAAAATTGAAATGGAAGTTGGAATTGTTTTGAAAACGAATTTATAAAATACGTTTTGAACGGAAATATATATTATATATTATATAATATATATATATATATATATATATTTAATGGCTTGAATAGAACGCGCCGCGCAGCGACCGTTCGCGAATTTCGACCATTGACTTCGAACGGACATTACGGGAGATCCGACCGTCGGATTCTCCTAAAACCGGAACCGTTGGGTTCGTATCGAAAAGAGCTTTCTAACGAATATTTGAAATTCAAAATCTAACGGTTGGATTTGGAGTTACGTCCAAATCAAATTTGAAAAAGGTCGCTATAAGTGCAGCTCGATGGCCATTGTTGGAAATCGATTGTACGGGCCTTAATAAAATTATTAAAAATAGTAATAATTTGGGTAAAATCATAAGAAATGATTTGGGAAAAATTGGGGTGAAAAACTCCATATTTGAAAAGATAAAAATAGATTTTTATCGAAATGAACTAGTCTTGAACTAAATTTAAAACCCAATTATTTTTAAATAAATAAATTAGATTTAAAAAGGGGGTTTTAAATAATCGGAATTTCTAATATATTTGATTGGATTTGAAATGGGTTTATCGTGAACGGTGTTTTAAATAACACTAGTTCTTTAACCCGATAATAAATAGAATGTGATTTGGGTTTGTCGTGAACTGTGTTTTAAATAACACCTAGTTCTTTAACCCAGTAAAAGGAGTTTTAATGAATCTGCAATTTAATTGAAATGTGAATTGATAATCTAAATTATCAAATTTAGAAATTGAGCGAGAATGGAGTATTACCAGTTTTGCTCCAAAGCGATAGTTAAATCTTTAATTAGATTTGAACGTGAAATGGTAATTAAATTTACCGATAACACCGTGGTGTTAGTTATGGGGTAATAACAGTTTTGCTCCATGGGATAAATAGGTTGGGATTGGGAAATAAAATAAATAATTACTTCGGTGTGGTTCGCTAATCCCGACTAGTTTGGAAAACCATAATATGGTTTGAAATGATATCCAAAGGAAGATTAAAGAATAAATTTAAAAGAATTTATCTTTGATAAAATTAATGGGAACCTTTCCCTAGGAGTGTGAATATCTGAATGGGAATGAGGCGTATGTTGTGTTTGTATAACAATTGTTTATTATATACGTGGGTTATTCAGAAAGGCCGGGTCTATACTCATTCTGAATAACCGATTCGACGATAAGTCGAAGAGATTGAAGACGGCGCAAGACCGACGATCTTCACATCGAATGGATGGGTGCTACTGACGCTCACGATGGGAGTAGCTACCTTGAAGGGGGCTGAAGTGGTAGCCGTCCGGACGTGCTTGGAGGTCGACGGATATGCGAGGAAAGTGCCTCCGGTTTCGTTCAGACCCAGAACGGACTTGTAAATGGATGGTGTATCTGACATTGTATTCCTTTATATTGTATTCGTTGATCTCTGCTAAATATATATCTGTTTGGCGGCGGAGAATTTATTCTCTTGCTTAACGCCCTTCTCTGAGACATACGAGCTTAGAGGTTATATATTGGCAGAAATCAGTGGTACGATATGGATTGATAGTGTGGCATGCTGAGATGTAGTGATCCAGACTTTTGTTGAAAAGCAAAGTTTGGTGGATGATGATCAAAGCGCAACTTTAATATAGCATGGCTTTGTGTATAGCGTTGATTCGCGAGCCTCAAACCCCGGTATGGTGGTAAACTGATGGTTTGATCAGTATGCTTTTTTCGTGGATGGGCACCTTCGTGGTGTCGTGGATTCGGTCGACCGAGATTGAGCTTAGTGCTCAGAGGGATAGGGTAAGCGGTGTTTTCTCTCGCCGGGACGTAAGCCGCAGTGATACTCGATTTCCCGAAAGTGCGGATGTGCATTACGGTGTTTTCTCTAGCCGAGACGTAAGCCGTTGAGATGGCACTACGCGATCGATCTTTCGAATCAGGAGCCACCATGATGGAAATCCAATTTCCAAATATGACATTTTGCGGTTTTGATTGTAGAGCCTAGTATTGGCGACATGATATATGGTACCCATGCCGTCTATGATTGATATATTTATATTTGAAGTTGTTTTCTTCACTTATAGTAATAATATAAGATGAAATTTCGCGTATCAAGCATATTTGGCTATTATAAGGAAAAACCCTATCCTCCGGCTTGCGTTGCATTGTGTGATGGGACCTGGGTCCTATAATAGCTTCATTGTTCTTTATTTAGCATTGCGCTGTTTGTTTTCTGCACTGGTATTCTTGGGAGGAAACCCGTTCCGTGTTATACGGCGTGGTCCCTTGATTTACCTAACTTTAAAAACAAAGATTAATAACTGTTTTAGTTCTCACACCAGTCACATGACTGACCTGGAGTTTATTGTTTTAACCTAAACTCTGGGTGCCCCTATTTTCCACACGGGCAGCTAGTAGTTTTGGTTTTGCAGATTTATATTCACAGGATCCTGATTTACAGCTGGAACGATGCTCGGAAAGCTCTGTATCCGTGTATTACTTTCAGTTGTGCTTTGTACTGTTTTTCCGCTGCGATGTATTTAAATGTAATTTAAATCTCTGATATTTTCTGTGTAATATTAATTCATACTTTTTATATTCTTGTATTCTGATGGAATTGTTGTAATATACAATGAAATGTTCTTCTGTTTGTGTTCTATTTTGTCGTGTTCTCAAAACAATCAGGCGTTTCGAAAGGTCTAGATCGGTTTAGCGACTGATTCGGATCGAGCGAAATTCCTTGTTGTCATAGTTGGTGTTTGCGAACAAATTAGACAATTGTAAACAACTGTAAAATTTGTTCGTCTTTCCTAAACAACAAGTGTAACACCCCACTCCCGCTATAGTCACTCTCTAAGGGAATGCCATAACATCGGTGGAGTATTTTAAGTGAATATAGAACAGAAAAATTACAACAAGACAGATATAAGTAATACTTGAAAATTTTAAAAAAACATCATCTCATTGCAGCGGAAAGTAAAACATGTTTGGTTACATCACAAAACCATAATAAGAGTCAAGTACAGAATATCCATCCTGATAAATAAAAGTACATAATCCCAATACATGAACTGATAGCCATAAAAGAAAGGGTAGGCTGAGCTCTACATCTATGGTCCAAGCTCCAAAAGAGAATAAAGCAGCCTGATCAAAGCCCACGCGTACTGGGCCCACTCTGATAACCTGAGGGTTGGGAAAAAGATAAAAACAACGGGGTCAGACATAAGTCTGAGCGAGTCCTATAACTTTAACAATACAATCATTAAAGTAACCAGAGAAGACATAAGCTTGATATACGGTAACGTCTGGGGATGAATGGCTACACTAAGCAGCTTGTTAGAATTAGGATAAACTAAGATAACCGTAAAGACGCATCTACCCACCCAAGGATAATTACTACACTGCACCACACCAGTCATTCCTAATTTTTAAAGGTTGATCCCACTAAGTGTACTTAGTAACTTAGTAGTTTCCTGTACCCCTATCTGACTACATAGGTGTACCCACTACTTCCCAAGCGATCGGCTCCCTTACGTAGATACCCGTGCTGGTCCCACAATGGGGTGTATCATTCCCCAAAGTGGCAACCTGATAATATCAACGGTGCACGGCTTTATACCTACACGATGCAACAACGACTTACCAACCAGCCCGGGTCCACACACGCATATGAAACCCGTTGGTCCTGCGTTGCCACCGCTAACCCGTTTTGGCCTCTTATAGTCAAGCCCAATATGCGTGTCCCGTCACTCGACTTGAGTCGAGCCCACTAAGATACGTTTGGGATATTGGTTGAAATGGGCCCCCACAAGCTACTACTTAAGCTTGTCATTTTATCTAGTGCATCCCACTTAACCCCTTTTATAACATGTTAAGGTTTGGTTAAGTCATCTAATTATATTTCAATTGCCACTTAAGGCCCCCACAAGCTACCACTTAAGCTTGTCATTTAATTATATTTTAATTGCCACTTAAGGCCCCCACTAGATTTCCGCATGCCCCCATCTTGCTAGGCACTTACTTGATTCCCACATGCCACCCATGGCACTTACTTAACCCTTTAATCATGTTTAATTACATGTTCCACTTTGGTTAAGTATTCTAATCGTATTTTCACATGCCACCCACGGCACTTACTTAACCCTTTAATCATGTTTAATTACATGTTCCACTTTGGTTAAGTATTCTAATCGTATTTTCTATTGCCACCCAGGGCAACTACTACATTTCCACATGCCACCCAAGGCACCCACTTAACCCCTCATGTCCCTTTACATGCTAATTTGGTTAAGTGTTTCTTAATTAATTAAGATCGTAACCTTTGTAAAGACCTCTCACATTAGACTGTCTTTTATGGCAGCTGGATATGCCGGTTGGTTCCGGGCAGCCTTACACCATAACAGAGTCTAACCTCGTGTCTTTACACTTGTCACGTATTTAGTTTATGACTAAGACCTCTCACATTGGGCCAACCATTTGTAGCCGCTGGATTTGCCGGTAGGTTCCGGGCAGTCTTATGCTACAAAAGGGTCCAACCTCGTGTCTTAGTAGATTAATTACACCTAATTAATCACCCCCATAATTTGTATTTAATTATCCCTAATTAATTACGCATTTTTAAGAATATGGGTAGACCTAACTCAATAGGTAAATTCCCAATTCCATAGTATGGGTAGACCTAACTTAATAGGTAAATTCCCAACTCCATAATATGGGTAGACCTATCTTAATAGGTAAATTCCCAATTATGTCCATTCATTTTATGTTATGCTTAAACATACCAACTTTACACATTTCTATTAACATGCATATTAACCCCATCGTTCCCCACGTAATTCGTTCTCATAACGTGACATAATAAAAGGGAAGATTCATCACAAATGTCATGGGTTTAACCAACATAGCATATAACTTTATCATGGGTTCAAAAGGTGTCAACTTGCATATATGAGCATACATTAAACCCAACTAGTATTTAACCCAAACTTGCATTACGCATATCATAAAAAGAGACAAACTTGCATATGAACTTGCACATAAACTTGCATGTGAACTTGCACATAAACTTGCATGTGAACTTGCACATAAACTTGCATGTGAACTTGCATAACATGTCATACATATAGGCAAACTCGCATATGTTATGCATATCATAAAAAGAGACAAACTTGCATATGAACTTGCATATAAACTTGCATATAAACTTGCATCATAAATAGGGTAAACATGCATATGTATGCATGGCATACAAAGGTGTCATCTTGCATATGTATGCATTTTATTTAAAAGGGTAAACTTGCATGTCATAATGTATGCATAAAACCAACCACTTAGCATGCATGAAATCAAGTACCTAGCATGCATAAAACCAAACACTTAGCATGCATAAAATCAATTACTTAGCATGCATAAAACCAAACACTTAGCATGCATAAAATCAATTACTTAGCATGCATAAAACCAAACACTTAGCATGCATAAAACCCAATACTTAGCATGCATAAAATAAAATACTTAGCATGCATAAAACCCACCACTTAACTTGCATAAACCCACATACTTAACTTGCATAAACATAGGGTTAACATTAAACATAGATTAGCAAACTAACATCATATCATATGACTTAAAACCCACTAATCCGCATACAAAACCGCATGATCTCATCATATCTCATCTACTTAATTTAACAATTGGTTATTAAAGTGATAGAAACTCACCAAAACCAAGATTAGCAAACTTATGAAGTAGAACTAGTTGCTATACAAGAAGAAGATGATGATTAGAGGTTGATTAGCTTGCAACTTCCTTCATAAACTAGTGGAGGCTCCTATCAAGTTTGATTTTGGCGGCATGATGGCATCATTTCTATTTTTAGTATGGATTAGGGTTGCATTAGGGTGTATTTATAGGATTAGGGTGTGTTTTAGACCATAGGATTAGCCCTAGGTTAGATTAGGTCCGTCAGATTTAGGAAACTTCTAGAGAATAGCCCAAAACACAACCAAACCCTAAAATGGTGCACCAGGTTTAAACCTGCCGAGCACCCCCTGTCGACACCCAAGTCGACAGGGCTGTCGACTTGGTCCTAGCCAAGTCGACTGCCCAGTCGACAGGGCTGTCGACTTGGGTAGCCAGGCGGGAATTTTCCCGCCTGCGCCCAATGGCCCCAATTTTGAACTTTGAACCTAAGTTTTAAATCTGTTTTGGACTTTTAATTTTCTGCAAACTTCATTGGGCCATAACTGGGCCATACGGACTCCGATTTACAAAAACTCGGACTCTATTTCGCGTATTTTTCCGAGACGAACGAAATGACGCAGCCGTTGCCCCCAATTCCCACATCTGAGATTATTTATTCTGCAATTCATGAATTTTAGCATTAACTAAAATTCGGGGTGTTACATTCTCCCCTCCTTAAAGGATTTCGTCCCCGAAATCTCTAAGCTAAGGAGAATGCATATCCTACCATCCAAACAACCATCTACTCAATCCATCAAACACGGGCATACATTGTCCTTAAAACAATTTCTAATGATGTATGAGCATATGCAAAAAGTGTGTGTATATGTTCCCTATCTAATGTATGAACATATGCAAACCATGATAGTGCCATGCATCCAATATGTATGCGAAAGAACCCTATCGACACATACAATATCTACATGAGTGCACAATCATTCACCAAAATGCATCATCCATATGATAACACGACCATTATACATCCATAAATATAGCTACCTACACACAATTATATGCAATATGCAATATGAAGTGACTGAGCCGATCTAGTGTCTAGAGTGTGTGTATATGCATCCACGAGCAACCACTAGCAACCACTTGCATCCACACGCATCCATCAAACATAACATGTCCCAAACACATGTTTCAACCATAGGTTTACCCTATCTAAAGGTCAAAGGTATTAATGAGAGGACATACTAAAGATAAGATAAGCACTAGACAAACGATAAAGGAGACGTTCAAAGGACATACCCTCAAAAAGGAATGGGTATAACGAACGCATCTCCGCTTCTGTCTCCCAAGTAGCATTGCTCTCACCTTCTCCCCTTTTCACTTTGACTAGTCGAACCTCTCTGTTTCTCAACTTCCTAATCTCTGACCCAAGGATGCGGGTAGGAGCTCGTCGAATAATCACATCACGCTCTACCTTTACTTCTTTAAGCAAGCTCGGCTCTACCGCCTCTGCGGTCTCATGTAGGCACTTTCTCACATGGAATACATCATGTACACCACTAAGTCTGCCGGGCAACTCCACCAATGGAAGATGCTCTTCCCATGTACCTCCAAAATTCAAGATACATTGCCTCAGAAGGTTTTCTAAAATACAATTCACCCTCTCGGTCTGACCGTTCGTCTGAGGATGATATGCGGTACTCAAACACAACTGAGTCCCTACCGCCTTTTGCAAACCCTTCCAAAACTCTCTAGTGAAGATAGGATCTCGATCGCTTACTATACTGGAAGGTACACCATGCAATCTAATAATCTCTCGAATGTAAACTGAAGCTAGCCATGGAGCAGTTCTCTTACTCTTCACGGGTATACAATGGGCACTCTTAGTAAATCTGTCTACCACAACCCAAATTCCCGTATTACCCTTCCTCAAACCCCTGTCTTGCGGTACGCAAAGTCTACCGTCTCTACCAACTCAACCGACTGTGGGTCGTCCCGCTGCTCCGCCAATACGCCCCAAAAGAGTAGGCCTAACCTCCAAGGAGGCTAGCAAACCGGGTACAAAGTCAATGGAAGGTCTAAAGTCAAACATAGAAATAAGCTCTAAGCTCCGTCGTTCAACGAACAATGAACTCAAGGACAACCTTTTCCTTCTTAAGGCATTCGTCACCACGTTACCCTTGCCATGGGTATACGCTATCTCAAACTCATAGGATGCTAAGAATCCCATCCAAAATCATCACAACTGTCCATCTCTCATGCAGACCCTCCTATTCGAACTTGACATCCCCCAAGTGCAAGCCCCAAAGGCCTAAACCAATATCAGACGGACACCCAAGGGATACCTCCTTCGAATTCAGACGACCTACGTGTGATGATACTAGTAAAAACGGCTATATAATTAAACCCTTATCCAACTCTGGATGTCCTTGCCAGTCTCGCTCCAAAACCACCGTTTATACCATGACTGACTTTGCTCAACCTATTGAGTACATACGAAAACTTATTTCGCTCCCAGAAAAGACCAAGGTGTCATTTACAAAGACCATTACGAACTTATTTAGGTACTCCTTAGCCTACACAAAGTCTGCGGGACCCATCCGCCTTCGTGGCAAAAACTACCGGAGCACCCCACTCCGACATACTTCGTCTTATGAACCCCTTCTCAAGCAAATCGCCTACTTACTTATGGAGTTCCCTCCTCTCTCGAGGAGCCATGTGGCACACTGGCCAAGATACTGGTTTGTCATTGTCTACCAGATATATTCGGAAGTCAATCTCCCGCTCCGGAGGTAAGCCCTTCACCTCCTCAAACACATCCGAGCATTCCCGGACCGCTCTAACAGATTGCAAACTCTAGACCGACGTGTCAAGCGATTCTAGATAACTTAGCATAACAATTTTCATGGGATTACAAGAGATCTCGAGAGTGTTACCCAAGCGGGTCATAAGCCTAACAACTCTCCCTTCAAAATCAAGAACGGCACCCCTACTGGATAACCAGTCCATGCCCAAAACTAACCCATAGCTCGTGAAGCCCAAAAGCATCACATCTAAACTCAATGCTAAGTATAGCAACTTTCAAACCCAAACACATCATGGAGCCCCAATTGGGTTTGAAACAACTAAGGGATCATCTACTAACTGGTGTCTAAGTGCAGTGACTCAACTAACAATGATGAGATAAACGAACTCGATGCGTCAAAATCAAATAAAGTACGGACAGGATGATCGAACAGAAAAACTAGACTTTCAATGGAAATAGTTCTACCTCTTTCCCGAATCTGTGGAACCGCGAGAGCCCGAACTTGCCCCCTTGCTTGGGCTGGTGCCAAAAGAACTTGCACCTGTCCTCCTGAGGTAGATCCCGTTCTTTTCCCCTTTTTTGGACAGTCTTTCTCTAAATGCCCTGCTTCGCCACAGTGGAAGCAGCCAGCCTTCCTCTTCTTGCGACAATCCTTGCTTATGTGGCCTAGTGTCCCACAATTGAAGCACTTTTTCTTTCCCTTGCCACCGTTGCCTTTCCCACCCTTGTTTTGCTGTTGCTGTTGAGGTCTCTTTTGATCTCCCTTTTTCTCGGGTGCCTTATTAGCATTGGGACCCTTCTCTTCTTCATGCATGAGTGCCATGTCAACTAGCTTCTCGAAGGTGGCCCCATAGAGATGTGGGTCATAGCCAACCCATGCATCGGTTCGTTCAAGCCTTTAACGAACCTCAAAGCCTTCTCTTCCGGTGTGTTTACCAAGTCTATGCTGAATCTCGCTAACTGATTAAACTTGTTAACATATTCTTTCACCGACAAGTTCCCTTGCTTTAAGTTCAAGAACCTTTCCACGTGCATATTTTCTTCCGCTTTCGAGAGAAACTTTGCCTCAAACCTTTGCCTGAAATCCACCCAAGAGTCAACAGGGCGTTCTCCATTAGTGACCTCCCACCAGAACAAGGCCTCTCCTTCCATTAACCAAGCGGCTAACCTGACTTTCTTTCCCTCTTCTACTTCCAAGATTTCCATCAATTCTTCCGTCTCATTAAGCCAATCCCTAGCTCCCACAAAAGGTTTCCCTCCCATAGCCTTAAACTTCCTACAAGTCATAGCAAAAGTATCCGCGCGAGGAGGAACGAGTGCAACGGGTGGAGGAGGAACATTTGCTGGACCTACAGCGGCGGCCCTAGCCTCTAACAACCTCCTATACCATACTGGTACCGCTACACCGTTCGGAAGATAAAGATCTTCAGCCATGCTGAGACGAAAAAGGAAAGATTCAAAACGGAGAATTCGAAAGATAAAGATATGGCTATCGGGGATTATGCTTTTCTTTCAAAAACTTTCCTCTTTAAAGACATGTTTTTGAAAATATCTCTTCCAAAAATGTTTTTAGAAAAATAGTTTTCTAAAAATTTTATCTGTTCCGGTAACCTTTGCTCTGATACCACGTGTAACACCCCACTCCCGCTATAGTCACTCTCTAAGGGAATGCCATAACATCGGTGGAGTATTTTAAGTGAATATAGAACAGAAAAATTACAACAAGACAGATATAAGTAATACTTGAAAATTTTAAAAAAACATCATCTCATTGCAGCGGAAAGTAAAACATGTTTGGTTACATCACAAAACCATAATAAGAGTCAAGTACAGAATATCCATCCTGATAAATAAAAGTACATAATCCCAATACATGAACTGATAGCCATAAAAGAAAGGGTAGGCTGAGCTCTACATCTATGGTCCAAGCTCCAAAAGAGAATAAAGCAGCCTGATCAAAGCCCACGCGTACTGGGCCCACTCTGATAACCTGAGGGTTGGGAAAAAAGATAAAAACAACGGGGTTAGACATAAGTCTGAGCGAGTCCTATAACTTTAACAATACAATCATTAAAGTAACCAGAGAAGACATAAGCTTGATATACGGTAACGTCTGGGGATGAATGGCTACACTAAGCAGCTTGTTAGAATTAGGATAAACTAAGATAACCGTAAAGACGCATCTACCCACCCAAGGATAATTACTACACTGCACCACACCAGTCATTCCTAATTTTTAAAGGTTGATCCCACTAAGTGTACTTAGTAACTTAGTAGTTTCGTGTACCCCTATCTGACTACATAGGTGTACCCACTACTTCCCAAGCGATCGGCTCCCTTACGTAGATACCCGTGCTGGTCCCACAATGGGGTGTATCATTCGCCAAAGTGGCAACCTGATAATATCAACGGTGCACGGCTTTATACCTACACGATGCAACAACGACTTACCAACCAGCCCGGGTCCACACACGCATATGAAACCCGTTGGTCCTGCGTTGCCACCGCTAACCCGTTTTGGCCTCTTATAGTCAAGCCCAATATGCGTGTCCCGTCACTCGACTTGAGTCGAGCCCACTAAGATACGTTTGGGATATTGGTTGAAATGGGCCCCCACAAGCTACTACTTAAGCTTGTCATTTTATCTAGTGCATCCCACTTAACCCCTTTTATAACCATGTCCCCTTACATGTTAAGGTTTGGTTAAGTCATCTAATTATATTTCAATTGCCACTTAAGGCCCCCACAAGCTACCACTTAAGCTTGTCATTTAATTATATTTTAATTGCCACTTAAGGCCCCCACTAGATTTCCGCATGCCCCCATCTTGCTAGGCACTTACTTGATTCCCACATGCCACCCATGGCACTTACTTAACCCTTTAATCATGTTTAATTACATGTTCCACTTTGGTTAAGTATTCTAATCGTATTTTCACATGCCACCCACGGCACTTACTTAACCCTTTAATCATGTTTAATTACATGTTCCACTTTGGTTAAGTATTCTAATCGTATTTTCTATTGCCACCCAGGGCAACTACTACATTTCCACATGCCACCCAAGGCAC
This sequence comes from Allium sativum, assembly GCA_030737875.1. NCBI lineage: Eukaryota > Viridiplantae > Streptophyta > Magnoliopsida > Asparagales > Amaryllidaceae > Allium > Allium sativum. The sequence goes on from CM060919.1 coordinate 444,838,526, forward strand.
CCACTTAACCCCTCATGTCCCTTTACATGCTAATTTGGTTAAGTGTTTCTTAATTAATTAAGATCGTAACCTTTGTAAAGACCTCTCACATTAGACTGTCTTTTATGGCAGCTGGATATGCCGGTTGGTTCCGGGCAGCCTTACACCATAACAGAGTCTAACCTCGTGTCTTTACACTTGTCACGTATTTAGTTTATGACTAAGACCTCTCACATTGGGCCAACCATTTGTAGCCGCTGGATTTGCCGGTCGGTTCCGGGCAGTCTTATGCTACAAAAGGGTCCAACCTCGTGTCTTAGTAGATTAATTACACCTAATTAATCACCCCCATAATTTGTATTTAATTATCCCTAATTAATTACGCATTTTTAAGAATATGGGTAGACCTAACTCAATAGGTAAATTCCCAATTCCATAGTATGGGTAGACCTAACTTAATAGGTAAATTCCCAACTCCATAATATGGGTAGACCTATCTTAATAGGTAAATTCCCAATTATGTCCATTCATTTTATGTTATGCTTAAACATACCAACTTTACACATTTCTATTAACATGCATATCAACCCCATCGTTCCCCACGTAATTCGTTCTCATAACGTGACATAATAAAAGGGAAGATTCATCACAAATGTCATGGGTTTAACCAACATAGCATATAACTTTATCATGGGTTCAAAAGGTGTCAACTTGCATATATGAGCATACATTAAACCCAACTAGTATTTAACCCAAACTTGCATTACGCATATCATAAAAAGAGACAAACTTGCATATGAACTTGCACATAAACTTGCATGTGAACTTGCACATAAACTTGCATGTGAACTTGCACATAAACTTGCATGTGAACTTGCATAACATGTCATACATATAGGCAAACTCGCATATGTTATGCATATCATAAAAAGAGACAAACTTGCATATGAACTTGCATATAAACTTGCATATAAACTTGCATCATAAATAGGGTAAACATGCATATGTATGCATAGCATACAAAGGTGTCATCTTGCATATGTATGCATTTTATTTAAAAGGGTAAACTTGCATGTCATAATGTATGCATAAAACCAACCACTTAGCATGCATGAAATCAAGTACCTAGCATGCATAAAACCAAACACTTAGCATGCATAAAATCAATTACTTAGCATGCATAAAACCAAACACTTAGCATGCATAAAATCAATTACTTAGCATGCATAAAACCAAACACTTAGCATGCATAAAACCCAATACTTAGCATGCATAAAATCAATTACTTAGCATGCATAAAACCCACCACTTAACTTGCATAAACCCACATACTTAACTTGCATAAACATAGGGTTAACATTAAACATAGATTAGCAAACTAACATCATATCATATGACTTAAAACCCACTAATCCGCATACAAAACCGCATGATCTCATCATATCTCATCTACTTAATTTAACAATTGGTTATTAAAGTGATAGAAACTCACCAAAACCAAGATTAGCAAACTTATGAAGTAGAACTAGTTGCTATACAAGAAGAAGATGATGATTAGAGGTTGATTAGCTTGCAACTTCCTTCATAAACTAGTGGAGGCTCCTCTCAAGTTTGATTTTGGCGGCATGATGGCATCATTTCTATTTTTAGTATGGATTAGGGTTGCATTAGGGTGTATTTATAGGATTAGGGTGTGTTTTAGACCATAGGATTAGCCCTAGGTTAGATTAGGTCCGTCAGATTTAGGAAACTTCTAGAGAATAGCCCAAAACACAACCAAACCCTAAAATGGTGCACCAGGTTTAAACCTGCCGAGCACCCCCTGTCGACAGGGCTGTCGACTTGGTCCTAGCCAAGTCGACTGCCCAGTCGATAGGGCTGTCGACTTGGGTAGCCAGGCGGGAATTTTCCCGCCTGCGCCCAATGGCCCCAATTTTGAACTTTGAACCTAAGTTTTAAATCTGTTTTGGACTTTTAATTTTCTGCAAACTTCATTGGGCCATAACTGGGCCATACGGACTCCGATTTACAAAAACTCGGACTCTATTTCGCGTATTTTTCCGAGACGAACGAAATGACGCAGCCCGTTGCCCCCAATTCCCACATCTGAGATTATTTATTCTGCAATTCATGAATTTTAGCATTAACTAAAATTCGGGGTGTTACAACAAGGATTGTTGTAGAGGGTGTCGAACTCTGGGACCAAATTATTTTATTAATAAATCCAATCAAGTTATCCCTAACTTTTGATTGGTGGAAAACAAAGAAAATAGCAGAAATTAAATATAAGAGAGTTTTAACAATAAGTGAAAGCAATTAGGGGATAATGACATAGATCAGATTCATAATCATCAATAGCCAAAAGATTAACCAGATCTAATACATGTTTCTGTCACAAACATGAATCAACGATAATAGGTTTTTAGAAACAAATATGTAAATAACGACAAGCATAGCCTATGCAGGAGCTCAGCTCTACAACCATAGACTATCAGGACAGATTTACTAATTAATTTCTAAAAACCCTAAAATTAGATCTAGATCTGATAAACGTTAGATCGAACACGAATATACCCTGTGAAGGAGCATAGCTCTTAAACGACACAGGATATTAAGGTTCAGATCTAACCCTTGGTTCAGCTCTAGATCTATATACATGAATTCCTCATCCTTTGGCTATGTGATTCATATTGAATCATACTATCAGCGTCATCGCTCCCTAATCAAAGGGGATTAGCTAGACATAGCTAAAGAAGAAGAGAAACAGAAAATAAATAACATGAACATAAATAAAATAAACAAAAAGTAAAAAGAAAGGGAGAGAATGATTTTATTCCAAGAAGAGAATTACAGAATAAAACCTAATGTGTCTTTTTTACAAGACTAAGATACAATGTATTTATAGCTGATATGACAAAGGCTAGCTGGCTAATTACATAATGTGGGACTAAAGAAATAACCCAAATAACACATAAGCTAGTGTGAACGCAGCTTTAGAGTGAGTGGTTTAGCAAATAGGCTAGTGTGAACGCAACATGAGTAAGAGGCCTTCCAAATGAGCTAATGTGAATGCAGTTTGAGTCTTTATTGAGCCAAATCATCTTAACTAAAATATAATTGCAACCGTTCTTCAAGCTTTAGACTCTTCAAGCTTTAGCAATTTTAAACTTCACTCTTTTTAAGCAAATTCTTCATGCTTTATCCATCAAATGCTCTAAACCATGCTTCTTGTCAACAATCTGAAAATACAGCTATAAATACAAAGTATCAATTATTTTAAAGGGAAAATAAGATAAATAAGCGGATAAAATATACATATTTACGTGTATATCAGTTGGTATCAGAGCTCTGGTTTACAGAGCTAGAGAACATGACACTTTAGAACCAAACGAAAGAATTCATCAGAAATTGGATTAGTAATATCCAATGAGAATGACTCGTTAGAGATAGGATCAGTAGTATCCTAGAACGAGTGTGAAGAGTATATTTTTAAAATGAAAACCATTTTTGTTTTGAAATTTAAATCATATCATACGTGTTTGACTATTTATTTTAAATTGATTTGGACAATCCAATATATAAAGATTTTGCATATACGCCTTGCAAGCGTGTATTCGAGGTTTTAATATACTGGATAGATATAGAGTCATACTCTAGTTGCCCGGGAATAATTCTGGTGATGGGGCCCCATCGCCAGTACTTGTTTTCGAGTTTCGAAAGTGAGATTTCTATATATTTCCAATCGACCGGTGTGAGAACAAAACTTAACTGAAATTTACTGTTTGTGACTTGACATTGAAATTTATTTTTGAGTATATAAAAATCATATATATTTGACAATATAATCAACAAATTGATTGATGGCTGTGATGTTTGTTTATTGATTCAATAAAAAAAATACTAGAATAATAAATGAAGTATAATCAAGATGATTATTAAGTGAAAAATAATGCAAACTCTCTTGACAAAAATCCTAAAAATATTATATAGGATATGGACGACTATGGCTTATCTCATACTGAATTCTGGATGACCCCGAAACAAGCGAGGAGAGCTCACCAGAAAGCAGAAAAAGAACGTGAGTTGAACTTAGGAACGTACGTGGGTATTTATTGCCGCATATGCAGAAAAGAAGGACATTATGCCGTTCGATGCCCTGAGCGAAAGAAAAGCAGGGAGAAAATGATGAGAATGGACATAGTGTGTTTCAAATGCAAAGAGACGGGGCATTTCGTACATAAGTGTCCGAAGATGAAGAAGAAACCCAAAAATTTAGTAAAGGAAAAGAAGTGCTTTCAATGCAAAGAAGTAGGGCATCTAGCCCGAGATTGCCCATTAAGGAAGGGTGATAAGAAATCCAAGGGAAAGGAGCTATCAACTTTGGAAAACATGCAAGAAGAAGGCACGACTTCCTAGAAAGCTGGGTTTTAATGTAATGAACTAGCGTTTTGGATATATGTATGTATGTATGATGCTTGTATGAACGTAATTATGCTTTTTGTTTTAAAATGTATTGGTATTGTATAATATAACTAAGGTAAGAAAATGTTGAACCAAGTTGAATTTAGCACCAAATGTCGAACTGTATTGAAATTTATCGCATTTGCTTGCATATACATGTACTTACATTGAACAGGTCATAGCAAGGAGGCTAGAGCAGAAGAATAAAATTTGTTTGCCCGACAAATAGGTACATATTTACTATAATTTACTGTTTTGTTTGGGTGATGATGATTTTATGAGCCTATTGGCTAGCCGCTTGGCTTTTTCTTTTTCTTTTTGAGATCAGAAGGCCTATATGGCAATTTCGGGATTTTCCCGTGGCTCCCGGTGCAGGGGAGGTTATGGCGAAATTTTTCGAAAATTTAGGGTGTTAGCCAAATTTTTGAAATTTTTGAAAATTCTCAGAAACTGAAAAGTTGGAGAATGAAAGCCAGATCGAACGTAGAGTTGATTAATCAAACCACTTTCGACTTTGTTCCTTTTCGGGGACGAAAAGTTTTAAGTGGGGGAGATTGTAACAACCCGGAAAATGCGAGCTAGTTTGAAATTTTTATTTTGGCAATTTTAATGAATTTTGAACATTTACATTGAATTATTTTAAATAATATCGATGAGAAATTTATTTTGAATAGAATTCGACGTATACATTTATATACGTTGTCCTTAGAATATAAATTTTTATTTTAAATTATAAAAGGAATTGAAAATGGCGCGGTAGTTCGATAATTCGATTTCAAACTTCAATTGAATGTACCGGGTGCAAAATAAACCGGATTTTAGTGAAACCAAAAATAATAGGATCTATTTGATAATATCTTTCCAACGAATCCGACAAATTGAAATTTCATAGCGGGAATCAAAAGATATGTCCAGTTGAAAATTCTGAATAGTCGCTATGAAATTCAGGCCCTTAAAAATAGCCATTTTGCAAACGACCTCGGATTTCGACGAAACCACTTTTGTTGGATCCGTGATGTCAGATTATTGCTAGATTCCAATTTTCATAATTTTTCGAATCAATATGTGAGTGTGGCAAAGGAAAACGCGTTTGATCAATTTCAGTTGAATTTAATCGACTGGAAATTGGCCATTTTTCAAACGGTCTCAGAATTCGACGAAATTAGTTTTGTTAGGACCGTATCGTCGATACGAAGCTAGAAATAATTTTTCTAGAATTTTTAGAGTTCGTATGTGACCCCGGTAATTTGAAATGTACGTTAAAATTAAATATATACTGTTTCATATTTTAATTTGAAGAAAAACTGACTGTAACAGTCGAATTGACCTACGAAACATATTCCATTGTGTCCAGGATGGGGGTAAAACGCTAGGGGCGACAGTCGTTGGGTTCGATTTGGAGTCCGAACGAAAAAATTGACTTATTGGAAATTAAATTTAAATAAAATATTAATTATATTATGCACAAACCCCCTCCCCTTTTTCTCTCTCTCTTCCCCGTCACTCCCGTCAGATTTTAAATTGAAAAAAGAAAAAAAAACCTAAATCCCAGACCCTGTCGCCCTCCTACCCACGGCCACCCGCTCCGCCACCCCACTGTCGCCCTCCTCCTCGCGCCCACCTCCAGTCAACCTTACGTCTCTAGCCTTCCTCCTCTCCCCCCTTATCCAGTCGACTACCCCACCGGCGAGCCCCAGCCTTTTTCCCCAAATCGCGAGATACCCCGTCGCTTTCTCCTCCTCCCCGCGACCTTCCACCTCCGTCCAACCCTCTGTTCGACCTTCTCCCTCCTCCACGCCCTCTCCTCTGCTTCGAATAAGCCGCGTCCACAACCCCACCCGAACCCTAAATTGACCAGCGACGCCCAGGTGCTCCAACCCCATCGCAGATCAGCCACTGCTCCGCCTGCTCCTCCTCCAGCGTTCCAGCGCGTAAACCCCCATCCCCTATCGCAATGTAAGCTTTTAATTTAACCTCTATTTTGTTTTGTTTTTTCCTTTCTTCTTCTTCTATATATTTAAAAATCAGTTTTTAAAAGGTAAATAATATAAATAAAGATCAGTTTTTAAAATGTGATTAGCTAGAATTTGTTGTAAAAATAGAAAAGCATTGTATTTAAAATAGAAAAAGTGAGGTAAAAATATCCTCTTTATATATATATATATATAGTCGTGGGAAGAATATAATCTTCTAGATATATATATAGCGTTGAAATTAAGCTGTGATTTTTTAAACCATAAAGTTGTGATTTTTAAACCATAAAGACGATATTTTTAAAAATATAAAGTCGATAGTTTTAAAAATATAAAGTCGATATTTTTAAATATATAAAAATTCGTTGAAAAATATATATTAGCTATATAGTAACAACATAAAAATGTGATTTTTATCTATATAGTAGCGGCATAAAAATGTGATTCTTTAACGTATATCGTGTGAAACAGATTGTGCTGGAAAAACGACGAAGATTTCCTACATAAGAAGAGTCGCGGCGTTTGGTTAGCTAATTGGTGAGAACTTCTCACTTTAAATTTACTTTTCTAGTTAAAATATATACTAGGATGCAGACGGTGTTTAGTAGCACCCGACACCATCGTCCACAGACCATGGACTTGTTTGCTTGGTTGATTTGTTTATTGTGGTTGATTGTGGTAATTGTTTGAATTTGGTTTGTGATGCGAAAAAACGAATCGATAAATTGGCTAGGATTAGACGTGCGCCGTTATAAGGCGAAGGAGTAAGGCTAGGTTAGACCTTACTCCAAATTCTGTGGTGTGAATAACGAAAGTGATTAGAATGGAAATGTGAATGGCGGGGCCATTACTAGACCGGGGATAAGGCTAGGCCTAATCTCGATTCTAGTATCGCGCCGTTATGCCGTCGAAATTTTCTAAAAAGTGTTAGAAAAATTTAATTAGTTGAAATAAATATTCATATACAAATCAGACGATTTGTTTATGTTCACCCATTTTACTGATATGGATTGGGATGATAAATTTTACACATCGCCCAACTGCACGAATAAAAATATGTGTTTGATTGATTGAAACCCCACACGGGTGTTGGGATGATATTGACGTACACTAATCCCAATTGTTTAGTTGTATGTCGATCGCTTGATTGACAGGCTGGTATAAGCGTCGATTATTTATATTTGATGCTTATGCAGTTGTGTAGTGCACTTTGGATGATGGTTGATTATTTATCGTTGTTGTTATACACATGTGTTGTGTGGAATCCATATAATTTATATTATATGGTAATTGATTAAGCCTCATTCAAATTTGGGAAAAATAAAGAATATAAATATATTAATGTGTTGAAAGAAATATATATTCATGTGTTGAAATATATATGTATTCGTGTGTTGAATAAATAAATACTCATGTGTTGACGGTACTCATTTGTTGAGATTAGTCAGGTGTTGAAATATAATATTTGAAGTAAAAATATTTGAAACAGAATATATTAAGCCGTGTTGGTTAGATTTGCGCCATTTGGACGCGAGCGATAGTTATATCGATTTTATTCGTTTTTATAACGAATATCGAAAAGGAAATTATTTCAAAATCAAATATTTTGTAAATATTATCATTTATATATAATGATATGGAATATTCAATTTTGATTAAAAATTGAAATGGAAGTTGGAATTGTTTTGAAAACGAATTTATAAAATACGTTTTGAACGGAAATATATATTATATATTATATATATAATATATATATATATATATATTTAATGGCTTGAATAGAACGCGCCGCGCAGCGACCGTTCGCGAATTTCGACCATTGACTTCGAACGGACATTACGGGAGATCCGACCGTCGGATTCTCCTAAAACCGGAACCGTTGGGTTCGTATCGAAAAGAGCTTTCTAACGAATATTTGAAATTCAAAATCTAACGGTTGGATTTGGAGTTACGTCCAAATCAAATTTGAAAAAGGTCGCTATAAGTGCAGCTCGATGGCCATTGTTGGAAATCGATTGTACGGGCCTTAATAAAATTATTAAAAATAGTAATAATTTGGGTAAAATCATAAGAAATGATTTGGGAAAAATTAGGGTGAAAAACTCCATATTTGAAAAGATAAAAATAGATTTTTATCGAAATGAACTAGTCTTGAACTAAATTTAAAACCCAATTATTTTTAAATAAATAAATTAGATTTAAAAAGGGGGTTTTAAATAATCGGAATTTCTAATATATTTGATTGGATTTGAAATGGGTTTATCGTGAACGGTGTTTTAAATAACACTAGTTCTTTAACCCGATAATAAATAGAATGTGATTTGGGTTTGTCGTGAACTGTGTTTTAAATAACACCTAGTTCTTTAACCCAGTAAAAGGAGTTTTAATGAATCTGCAATTTAATTGAAATGTGAATTGATAATCTAAATTATCAAATTTAGAAATTGAGCGAGAATGGAGTATTACCAGTTTTGCTCCAAAGCGATAGTTAAATCTTTAATTAGATTTGAACGTGAAATGGTAATTAAATTTACCGATAACACCGTGGTGTTAGTTATGGGGTAATAACAGTTTTGCTCCATGGGATAAATAGGTTGGGATTGGGAAATAAAATAAATAATTACTTCGGTGTGGTTCGCTAATCCCGACTAGTTTGGAAAACCATAATATGGTTTGAAATGATATCCAAAGGAAGATTAAAGAATAAATTTAAAAGAATTTATCTTTGATAAAATTAATGGGAACCTTTCCCTAGGAGTGTGAATATCTGAATGGGAATGAGGCGTATGTTGTGTTTGTATAACAATTGTTTATTATATACGTGGGTTATTCAGAAAGGCCGGGTCTATACTCATTCTGAATAACCGATTCGACGATAAGTCGAAGAGATTGAAGACGGCGCAAGACCGACGATCTTCACATCGAATGGATGGGTGCTACTGACGCTCACGATGGGAGTAGCTACCTTGAAGGGGCTGAAGTGGTAGCCGTCCGGACGTGCTTGGAGGTCGACGGATATGCGAGGAAAGTGCCCCCGGTTTCGTTCAGACCCAGAACGGACTTGTAAATGGATGGTGTGTCTGACATTGTATTCCTTTATATTGTATTCGTTGATCTCTGCTAAATATATATCTGCTGGCGGCGGAGAATTTATTCTCTTGCTTAACGCCCTTCTCTGAGACATACGAGCTTAGAGGTTATATATTGGCATAAATCAGTGGTACGATATGGATTGATAGTGTGGCATGCTGAGATGCAGTGATCCAGACTTTTGTTGAAAAGCAAAGTTTGGTGGATGATGATCAAAGCGCAGCTTTAATATAGCATGGCTTTGTGTATAGCGTTGATTCGCGATCCTCACACCCCGGTATGGTGGTAAACTGATGGTTTGATCAGTATGCTTTTTTCGTGGATGGGCATCTTCGTGGTGTCGTGGATTCGATCGACCGAGATTGAGCTTAGTGCTCAGAGGGATAGGGTAAGCGGTGTTTTCTCTCGCCGGGACGTAAGCCGCAGTGATACTCGATTTCCCAAAAGTGCGGATGTGCATTACGGTGTTTTCTCTAGCCGAGACGTAAGCCGTTGAGATGGCACTACGCGATCGATCTTTCGAATCAGGAGCCACCATGATGGAAATCCAATTTCCAAATATGACATTTTGCGGTTTTGATTGTAGAGCCTAGTATTGGCGACATGATATATGGTACCCATGCCGTCTATGATTGATATATTTATATTTGAAGTTGTTTTCTTCACTTATAGTAATAATATGAGATGAAATTTCGCGTATCAAGCATATTTGGCTATTATAAGGAAAAACCCTATCCTCTGGCTTGCGTTGCATTATGTGATGGGACCTTGGTCTTATAATAGCTTCATTGTTCTTTATTTAGCATTGCGCTGTTTGTTTTCTGCACTGGTATTCTTGGGAGGAAACCCGTTCCGTGTTATACGGCGTGGTCCCTTGATTTACCTAACTTTAAAAACAAAGATTAATAACTGTTTTAGTTCTCACACCAGTCACATGACTGACCTGGAGTTTATTGTTTTAACCTAAACTCTGGGTGCCCCTATTTTCCACACGGGCAGCTAGTAGTTTTGGTTTTGCAGATTTATATTCACAGGATCCTGATTTACAGCTGGAACGATGCTCGGAAAGCTCTGTATCCGTGTATTACTTTCAGTTGTGCTTTGTACTGTTTTTCCGCTGCGATGTATTTAAATGTAATTTAAATCTCTGATATTATCTGTGTAATATTAATTCATACTCTTTATATTCTTGTATTCTGCTGGAATTGTTGTAATATACAATGAAATGTTCTTCTGTTTGTGTTCTATTTTGTCGTGTTCTCAAAACAATCAGGTGTTTCGAAAGGTCTAGATCGGTTTAGCGACTGATTGAGATCGAGCGAAATTCCTTGTTGTCATACCGCCAAACAGATATATATTTAATAGAAATCAATCACACAGACTGAAATCCAATGTCAGACACACAGTCCATTTACATATCCATTCTAGGTCTGAACGAAACCGGAGGCACTTAGTACCCCGCATATCCATCGATCTCCAAGTACGTCTGGACGATCACCAACTGTTTCCATCTTCTTGGGTGTACATCCCAATCAAGATCGTCAGTAATCACCCAAACGACGTGAAGACCTCCGGTCTTCGACCACCGTCTTCATCTTCGACTTATCGTCGTATCAGTTATTCAAAATGGGATAAACCCGGTCTTTCCGAATAACTCGCGTATATAATAAACAAGTGTTACACAAACACAACATACGCCTCATTCCAATTCATCAGTTACTAACCGTAATTTGATCAAGAGAAAAATCCCCCAAATATTAACCCCGAAGGCCGAAACCAACATCAGATCAATACCCAGGAAATCACTCTGCTTAGCCAACCTACAGTTAGTTTCTAAATTTCACATTCTTAGGGAAAGGTTCCCATTAATTTTATCAAAGATAAATTCTTTCAAATTTATTCTTTAATCTACTTTTGAATATCAATTCAAACTAGTCGGAAATAACGAACCTTACCGAAGTAATCATTTGTTTTAATTTTCCCAATCCCAACCTATTCATCCCATGAAGTAAAACTGGTAATACTTCATATCTAACACCACGGTGTTGTCGGTAAATTCAATTACCATTTCATGTTCAAATCTAATTAAAGATTTAACCATCGCCTGGAGCAAAACTGGTGATATTCCATTCTCGATCCTTTCAATCTAATTAAAGATTCATTAAAACTCCACTTAGTTTTAATCTGTGACTGGGTTAAAGAATCAGTGTCATTTAAAACACAGTTCACGATAAACCCAAAATCACATCACATTTCAATCAGTCCCTAACCGTAAATTAGCAAGTGAGCAATTCCCTAAGTATTAACCCCGAAGGCCGAAACCAACATCAGATCAATACCCCAGAAACCATTCAACTTAACTAATCTCCAGTTAGTTTCTGATTTTCTTAACTCCATTGAGTCTAAGAACAGTATTATTGAAGATACCGTTCACGACAACCCAAAATCACATTCTATTAATTATCGGGTTAAAGAACAAGTGTTATTTAAAACACTATTCACGATAAACCCAAAAATCAATATCAATTCAATTCCAATTAAATAATATTTAATTGGTACACTTCATTAAATCTAAATAAAAAGATTTAATCTTTTTCTCAATTGGGCTTAAGAATAGTGTTAATGAAGACACCATGCACGACAAACCCAAATCACATTTGATATTAAATACAAGGTTCTGAATAGAAAATATATCGGCTTATATTCAATATCAAATTCCACGACCAACAAATATCGTATTGGAAATAACGATATATATATCTATATCTTTCAAATTTCCATAACAATATCTGTATCATCACGAAATCCAACATCAAAATATTCCGAAGACAATTTCGATTCAAATCCATTCCAATATAAATATTGGAATTTCTAGTTATTTTCAAAACCATTTCAAATCCAATTTATTTAAAAATAAATAGAATTATAATTCTAGTTCAAAACTAGTTCATTTCGATAAAAATCTATTTTTATCTTTTCAAATATGGAGTTTTTCATCCCGATTTTTCCCAAATCATTTCTTATGATTTTACACAAATTATTGATATTTTTAATAATTTTATCAAGGCCCGTACAGTCGATTTCCATCAATGGCCATCGAACTGCACTTACGGCGACCTTTTACAAATTTGATTTGGACAAAATTCCAAATCCAACCGCTAGATTTCTAATTTCTAATATTCGCTAGAAAGCTCTTTTCGATACGAACCCAACGGTTTCGGTTTTAGGAGAATCCGACGGTCGGATCTCCCGCAATATCCATTCGAAGTCAATGGTCGACATTCGCGAACTGCCGCGGCGCGACACGTTCTATTCAGGCCATTATATATATAATATATATATATTATATTTCGTCGATTCCCTTTTTAAAACGTATTTTATAAATCGTTTTTAATTCGTTTTCAAAATGATTTCAACTTCTTTTCAAATTCAAATCAAAATTGAATTTTTCCTTATAAATTCGTTTTAAATTCATTTCAAAATGATTTCAATTCAAATCGATTTTTAATTCAATTTCAGTTCGTTTTCAATTCAATTCAATTTCAATTCGAATTCATTTCTATTCAATTTCAATTCGAATTCATTTCTATTCAATTTAATTCGAATTTCAATTCTTTTCAAAATATCAGATTTTGAAATCACTTTCGATATTCATTATAAAATGAATAAAATCGATATAAATATCATTCACGTCAAAATGGCGTCAACCTAATCAACACGGCTTCATATATTTCTATTTTCAAATATTCTATTCAAATATTTCTATTTCAAATATTCTATTTCAAATATTTCTTTTTCAAATATTTCTTTTTCAAATATGGAATGAGGCCTAATCAATTACCATATAATGTTAATTATATGGATTTTCTACCACACGTGTATACAATAACAATGATGAATAATCAACCATCATCCAAAGTGCATTCTACACTGTATAAGCATCGAATATAAATATTTAACGCTTATAACAGTCTGTCAATCAATCGATCGACATATAACTAACTATTGGGATTAGTGTATGTCATATACCACCCCAATACCCGTGTGGGGTTTTCAAACATTCAAACACAGATTTTATTTGTGCAGTTGGACGATGTGTAAAATTTATCGTCCCAATCAATATCAGTCAAATGTGTGTATATAAACAAGTCGTCCGATTTGTTTATTTTTATTTTATTTCATATACACATTAAAAATTCTATTTTTAACTATAAAATATTTTCAACTATATAAATATTTTATTTCATTTCACATCACATCACACAATCAACTACACATCAAAATCAAACAACCAAGCATACAAGCCGTCCATGGTCTGTGGACGACGGGTGTCGGGTGCTTCTAAACACCATCTGCATCCTAGTATATATTTTTAACTAGAAAACAAAATTAAAAAGGTGAGAAGTTCTCGCCGAATTGCTAATCTAACGCCACGACTCTTCTTAGGTAGAAATCTTCGTCGTTCTCGCCCTTTTGTCAATTTTCACTGCCCGTATTCTCTACATATATAAAAATCACATTTTTACTACGCTATTCGATATATAAAAATCGAATTTTTACTTTGCTATTCAATATATAAAAATTGAATTTTTACTTTGCAATTCAACATATAAAAATCGAATTTTTACTTCGCTATTCAACATATAAAAAATCGAATTTTTACTTTGCTATTCAACATATAAAAATCACATTTTTATACTACTACTATATAGATAAAAATTCTATTTTTACGCCGGTAAAAATCGTATCTTTTCTATTTTCAAAAAATCTAATCTTTTCTATTTTAAAAATCTAATCTTTTTTAATTAGAAATCTCAACTTTATTCGCTATCCAAACGAGTAAAAATCACCTTTTTATTCGCCTAAAAATGAAGAAAAATAAAAACAAAAGCTTATAGGTGCTGTTGAGGTGGCGGGAAGGGGCGCAGGCAGTCACGGAGGATGCTGGTAGTCAATGGCGGTCGGATTTGGGTGCATGGGGCTAAGGAGCTTCGAATTTGGTCGGAGAAGGAGAGAGGAGGTTCGTGGTTCGCTGGTGGTGGCGGCAGGCTAGGTGGGGGCCATGGCAGGTCAGAGGCGGTGGTCGGATAGGGGGTGGCGACGTTAGTTTTGGCTGTGGGAGTGCGCTAGGGTTTCAGGCGCGGCTTCCAATCGCGAGGGGGAAGGAAGTAGGAGGAGGAGGCGAGGTGGAGAAGAATAAGAGGGGCGGCGGAAGAAGGTGTTGATCGGCGGTGGAGCTGGACGGAGGGGGGGAGGCTACTGTAGTTTTTTTTTCCTTATTCGTTTTAGAAATGAACGGGGGGGGGGGCTGAGAGGAAGTAAGGGGGAGAGGTTTTATTTTTATATTATTTTATTTCAAAAAAAGTTGACTTTTTATTTCGACCTCGAAATGAGACCCACCGCCTATCGTCCATAGCGTATTACCCCCATTCCGATCACAATGGGATATGTATCGTAAGATGATTCGATTGTTTCGATCAGTTTTCATCAAAATCAACATATAACTCTATATATTGAATTTGGACGCACAATTCAATTTACCGGGGCCACATACTAACTAGAAAATTTCCCGAAAAATATTTTCTAGCTTCGTATTGACGATACGGTCCTAACACAACTACTTTCGTCAAATTCTGAGACCGTTGGAAAAATGGCCATTTTCCAGTCGATTAAAATCAACTGAAACTGGTCAAACGCGTTTTCCTTTGCCATGCTCACATATTGATTCGAAAAATTACGAAATTTGAAACCTAGCAACAACTTGACATCACGGATCCAACAAAAGTGGTTTCGTCGAAATCCGAGGTCGTTTGCAAAATGGCTATTTTTAAGGGCCTGAATTCCATAGCGACTATTCAGAATTTTCAACTGGACCTATCTTTTGATTCCCGCTATGAAATTTCAATTTTTCGGATTCGTTGGAAAGATAGTCACAATTAGATTCCATTATTTTTGGTTTTACTATAATCCGGTTTATTTTGCACCCGGTCCATTCATTTGAATTTTGAAATCGAATTATCGAACTACTGCACCATTTTCAATTCCTTTTATAATTATAATTGAATAATTATATTCTAATGACGATCTATATAAATATATACGTTCGAATTCTATTCAAAATAATTTTCTCGTCGTTATTATTTTAAATAATTCATTTTAAATAATCAAAATTCGCTAAAATTGCCAAAACAAAAATTTTAAATTGGCTCGGATTTCCGGGTTATTACAGTAATATTCTAGGGATGACGGTCGTTGGGCCTCGTTTAGAGTTTGAATTAAAAAGTTGCTTTTTGGAATTATAAAATAAAATATCTATATAAAATATATAGCCCCTTATGCTCTCTCTCTCCCCTTACACTCTTCTTCCCGTCGGTTTCACAAAAAAGAATAAAAAAACGACGATGGAGCCCTAATCCATGGCTCCACCCCATCGCGCCTCCCCCGACTGGCGTCGCACCCCCCCTAAGCCCCATTCTCCTCCTCTGTCCTCCTCCTCTTCCCTTCCTCAATCGAACACCTAATCCCCCAAAACCCCAAACCTCCATCCCTCAAATCAGTCCGCCACAGCAACCACAGAGCTGCCGCAGGCCCCACACCCCCTGGTCGTGTTGGAGCTTCACCTCCCCTCCTCAGTGACGTGAACCACCCCCCCTCCCGCCTTGATGGAGATCAACGTCCAAACAAGAAAAGGTGCAATTTTTTTCTTCTTCCGATGTTATTTAAATATAAAAACATGGCTTAACTTTAGTTTTAAAATATATAAAATCTGATTTTGTTAAACGTAGAAAATTTAGTTTTTTTTACCAAAGATTAAATTTTTAGTTAAATAAAAGTTTGATTTTTATTATATGTATTAGCGAATAAAAATGGGATTTTTATTTGTAAAGTAGTGTAGTAAAATTAGATTTTTATATATGATGCAACGTTATAAAAATTTGATTTCTATATACGAAGGAGTGAAATAGAAAAATATGATTTTTATATTCTAGAGAATATAAAAAAATATGATTTTTATCACGAAGAGAGGAATATAAAAAATATGATTTTTATCACGAAGAGAAGAATATAGAAATTATATTTTTATATATGTTGTAGCGAAATATAAATTCGATTTTTACATATATGAAGTAATGATAAAAATTCGATTTTTATACATGAAAAGGAACGATTTTTATATTATAAACCTCGTTATCAAAATATGATTTTTATATAGGTAGCGTTAAAATAAAAATAAAAATTTTAATATCAACTGCGTGAAACAGAGGGCGATGGAACGGACTGAAATAAAAAAGAAATTCAAACGGTTCAGACATTCAGAAATGAAATGGCGGAGTGGAATCCCAAGGTGAGAACTCCTCACTACAATTTTTCTTATACAGTTATTTATTATATAACTGCCTATATGAACTACTCCCCGTCGTCCACAGACCATGGACGACTTATGTGATAGTTTGGTTTGGTTAATTTGGTTGTTTGGGTGAAATGAATTGATTAGATTGGTATGTGTATGGCGCAGACCATTAGTGGACTGGGGATAAGGCTAGGCCTTATCTCGTTTCTAGTATCGCGCCGTTATGCCGCCAAAATTTTCTAAAATATGTTAGAACAATAAAAATATCATTTTTATTGTATAAATGAACTGAAGAGAATATTCATATGTTGAATAAAATATTTTATCATAAAAAAATATAATTTTTAACGTTGATATGAATAAAATAATTATTCATTTACAAATCAGACGATTTGTTTATGTACACCTATTTTCTGATATGGATTAGGACGATAATTTTTACACATCGCCCAACTGCACAAATAAAATTCATTATTTGTTGATTGAAACCCCACACGGGTATTGAGATGATATTGGGCATACACTAATCTCAATATTTAGTTTTATGTCGACCGATTAATTGACAGGCTGTTACAAGCATTAAATATTTATATTTAATGCTTATACAATGTAGAATGCACTCTAAATGATGGATTGATGTTTTCATTATTGTTATACACTTTTGTTGTGTGAAATCCATATAATCAAATTATATGGTAATTGACTGTGTCTGATTCCAGTTCAGAAAGAATGAATATTTTAAAATAACGATATTTTAAAATAACGAATATTTTCAAATAATATTCGGAAAAGATCAAAATCTGATTTTGATGTCCGATTTGGGATGGACACGAATATATTTAAATATATAAAGCCGTGTCGATTAGATTGACGCCATTTTGACGTGAACGATATTTATATCGATTTCATTCATTTTTATAATGAATATCGAAAAGGAATTGATTTCAAAATATAATGGTTTGAAAATAATATCATTTATATATTGATGATATGGAATATTCAATTTTGATTTGAAATTGAATATGAAGTTGAAATCGTTTTGAAAACGTATTTAAAACGATTTATAAAATATGTTTTAAATGGAAATCGACGAAATATATATATAATATTATATATATATATAATGGCTTGAATAGAACGCGCCGCGCTGCGGCAATTCGTGAATTTCGACGATTGACTTCGAACGAACATTACGGGAGATTCGACCGTCGGATTCTCCTAAAACCGGAACCGTTGGGTTCGCATCGAAAAGAGATTTCTAACGAGTATAAGAAATTAGAAATCTAATGGTTGGATTTGGAATTATGTCCAAATCAATTTCGGAAAAGTTCGTTGTAAGTGCAGTTCGATGGTCGTTTATGGAAAACGACTGTATGGGCCTTGATAAAATTATTAAAAATATCAATAATTAGTGTAAAATCATAAGAAGTGATTTGGAAAGAATTGGGATGAAAAATTCCAAATTTTTAAAAGATAAAAATAGATTTTAATCGAAATGAATTAGTTTTGAACTAGAATTATAAATCCAATATTTTTAAAAATAAATAAATTGGATTTGAAATGGTTTTGAAGATAACCGGAATTTCCAATATATAAATTGGAAATGGATTTGAATCGAAATTGTCTTCGGATTATATAGATATTGTTATGGAAATTTGAAAGATATATTTATATCGTTATTTCTAATACGATATTTGTTGGTCGTAGAATTTGATATTGAATAGAAGCCGATATATTTTCTATTCAGAGCCTTGTATTTAATATCAAATGGGATTTGGGTTTGTCGTGAATGGTGTCTTCATTAACACTGTACTTAAACCCAATTGAGAAAAAGATTAAATCTTTTTATTTGGATTTAATGAAGTATACCAATTAAATAATATTTAACTGGAATCGAATTGGAATTGATTTGTGGGTTTATCGTGAACGGTGTTTTAAATAACATTTGTTCTTTAACCCGATAATTTATGGAATGTGAATTGGGTTTGTCGTGAACTGTGTTTTAACGACGTTCGTTCTTTAAACTGATTCGCAGTGAAATGTGATTTGGAATTTATAAATCTTTTGTTAAGATTTAAAGGAGATTTTCCAAAATAAAGTTTTCCAATTTAAATAAAATAAATTGGAATGGAATGAAATTCGATTTGGTAATAATCGAAGTGAATTTCTGTGGATGAGGACTGCTAATATATATGGAATTTAAAAGGCTTTGCCGTTATTCCATTTATATTGTTAGTCGGATATGGAAGTTTATATCGATTATATATATATATCGATTTGTTTTCCATGAAGATTCCATCGTTAATGGAATGTGATTTTGGGTTTTCGTGAATGGTATCTTTAATAATACTGTTCTTAGACCCAACAGAGTTAAGAAAATCAGAGACTAACTGGAGATTAGTTAAGTTGAATAGTTTCTTAGGTATTGATCTGATGTTGGTTTCGGACTTCGGGGTTAACACTTAGGGAATTATTCACTTGCTAATTTATGGTTAAAGGTTGATGGAATAGAACGTGATTTTGGGTTTATCGTGAACCGTGTTTTAAATGACATTGGCTCTTTAACCCAGTTAAAGACAGGATATGATTTCCCAAGTTAAACAATCATTAATATTGATTTTTGGGAAGATTAAAACCAAGTGGAGTTTTAATGAATCTTTAATTAGATTGAAATGATCGAGAATGGAGTATCACCAGTTTTGCTCCAAGCGGTAGTAAAATCTTTAATTAGATTTGAACGTGAAATGGTAATTGAATTAGTGTTAGATATGAAGTATTACCAGTTTTTCTTCATGGGATGAATAGGTTGGGATTGGGAAATTTAAAACAATTGATTACTTCGGTAAGGTTCGTTAATCCCGACTAGTTTGGATAAACCATAATTTGGTTTGAATTGATATTCAAAGGAAGATTAAAGAATATATTTAAAGAATTTATCTTTGATAAAATTAATGGGAACCTTTCCCAAAGAATAAGAATATTTGAATAAAGGAATATTCGGGATTGGAATGAGGCGTATGTTGTGTTTTTGTAGCACTTGTCTATTATATACGCGAGTTATTCAGAAAGACCGGGTTTATCCCATTTTGAATAACTGAATCGGCGATGAGTCGACAATGAAGACGGTGATAGAAGACCGGAGGTCTTCACATCATTTGGATAATTACTGATGATCTTGATTGGGCTGTACAACCAAGAGGAGGGAATCAGTTGGTGATCGTCCAGACGTACTAGGAGATCGATGGATATGCGAGGAATAAGGTTACTCTGGTTTCGTTCAGACCCAGAACGGACTTGTAAATGGTTGTGTTTCTGACATTGAATTTCATTCTGTGTGATTGATATCCATTGGTTGCATAGCGTGAATTGCCTGTATGGCATGCTGAGATGCAAATGATCAAGGCTTCTGTTGAAACGCAAAGTCTTGTGGTTGATGATCAAAGCACGGCCTTTGTGTAGCATTATTTCGCGAGCCTCACACCCCAGTGTGAACCAAAAATGAGAGAGGACCTCAAGGAGGGCATGCGTTTCCTTCTAGCTAGGAGTGGTGTCAGCGTTTTACACACCCTGGCATTTTACTTATGTGGATGATGGATAGCGAGGCGCCTCGGTTATATCGGTCGATCCGGGACCGATGGAGTCATTTGGCTCATTTATGCCCCATAGGGCGGGGAAATGCATTGTTCAGGCATTATAATCCACTCTGTGTGGACCGGCCCTGAAGATCCAAGACTTGCCTGCGCGCTTGCCTGAGACATGGGCTAGATTGTCTCGAAGCAGTAAGGATGATCCCTTGCCTTGGTTCACAGACGGAAATCCAACTTCCAATACGTGACATTTGCAGTTTTGATTGTAGAGCCTAGTATTGGCAACATGATATATGGTACCCATGCCGTCTAGGATTGATACATTTATATTTGAAGTTGTTTTGTACACTATGCACTTATAATAGTATCAAATGATTTGTTTTAACGTACCAAGCATGTTTGGCTATTATAAGGGAAAACCCTATCCCCGGGCTTGCGTTGCATTGTGTGATAGGACATGGGTCTTATAATAGCTTCATTTTTCCAAAAAGCATTGCGCTATTTTGTTATATACACTGGTATTCTTGGGAGGAAACCCGTTCTGTGTTATACGGCGTGGTCCCTTGATATATCTGATTTAAAGTAAAGTTTTAAATAACTGTTTTAGTTCTCACACCAGTCACATGATTGACCCGGAGTTTATTGTTTTAACCTAAACTCTGTGTGCCCCTATTTTCCACACGGGCAGCTAGTAGTTTTGGTTTTGCAGATTTGTATTCACGGGATCCTGGTTTACAGCTGGAACGATATTCGGAAAGCTCTGTATCCGTATATTCTTTTCAGTTGTGTTTTGTATTATTTTTCCGCTGCAGTAATGTAATTTAAATCTCTGATATTTATCGAATGTGTAATATTTATTCATACTCTGTAATTTCTTGTATTCTGATGGAATTGTTGTAATAAGCAATGAAATGTTCTTCTGTTTGTGTTCTGATTTGTCGTGTTCTCAACTCAATCCGGTCTTTCCTTTACGGGGAAGTTTGGGTCGTCTCA